>OX244267.1:9459206-12011706 GCA_945867215.1 Epinotia demarniana | reverse complement strand
CCCCGAAAAACTTCAGCGAGATTAACTCTTGCGAGCAAAAACTCTTTTGTGCAGTGTGGAGAAACAAACGCAAGTCTGAAGTGACGCGAGCTGGACATAGGTCAATCCGAGCTCCCGCTGAGTGTGGATGATTAATCGTCGCGGGTGGTCTCGGAGCAGAAAATAACTATTTCTCATCTTTTGAAAAGGCTGTCCGAGCAAAACTGCCACAGGCAGACGTGTTACAGCTAAGTGCCTTACATATCCATTTGCCTTGAATGCTGATTCTATTATACGGGTTATCGCCCCTGGCCCCACACCACACGCAGCGACAGTGAGTTCACATGACTGACTCAAGCTATAGAAGACAACTTCAAAAAAACATTACCGTTCTAATTAATATCTTAGAAGAAGTATACTTAATATCATTGTACCTAAATGCATCGAAACCATTCTTATGGAAATCATTGTAAAATCACGACCGTTTTTAATTTCCTTTTGGATTCTTTTGGAGCTTGCATAACTCGAAGATATTTATCATCTACCTACCAAAACAGAAAATTCACCTGTGAACTGGAATACATCATAATATTTGATCTGCTATCGTAAAACCCGACACAAAAATGCAATTTGAAATCAATGTTCGTATCTTTATTTCTAATTTTATTTCCATTTCGCTGCGTGCATCAATACTTTTATCTCTCTGAGCATACAAAGTCTTACTTACCTTTTCTTCCCGGATATTAAGTATACAATGTCTTTGACTGAAATATCTTTAATAACTTTTTATGCTTTGTGACGTTCAGCCATATTTGATTATGATATATTTATTTCCCAATAATCTTAATTTATTGCAATGAAGGCGAACAACTGGGTGCCATTTATTGGGATAATATATTCGAATTTTTGTCTTAGTTTAAAGCCTGTATTACACTGGCGCAGCCTGGCCGCGGCGGACAATAGTAAAAAAATACTATTGTCCGCCACCGCAGGCCGCGCCAGTGTGTTGTAGGCCTTAATATGACCCTGATCTCGAAAACGCAATACACCTATGTTAGTTTCACACTAAGCTTACGTTACTACAATAAGTCTATGTTAGTTTCACACTAAGCCTATGCCACTACAATAAGCCTATGTACTATTGTAATAGGTAACAACTAACCTAAGTATTACAAAAATCCTTCTCTGACCAAACGTACCAATTGATGATTTCCGCATATTCGAACCAATTATCAAATTGAAAGGCAATAATAACAGGATAATATTAAAATAAATAATTTCTGATGAAGATGGCAAGTAACCGTTCAAGGATCTAGTTTTTTCTGATAATTGCAATTAATTTAAAGTGATTTCCGATAACAGCGAATGGAGTTGGACAACGATGATAAATCTGTAAATAGTATTAAGATAAATATATAGATAAAAAATAATTTACTTATTAAGTGCGCGACAAATAGTTATGACTTGTTTTGTTTGATTTTTATTTTTATCATATAGGACAAACATTAAATGAATGAATGAATGAATGAATATTTATTTGTATAACATAGGTTCATGTAAAGATCTTGAAAAATAAAGCACATAGTGAAACACTATGTTTTGCCGGTTGGTGTACAAATATTTAATATTTTACAATGTTTTGTTTCTTCATGCAATTGTCCTAATCTAATAAAAAACAAAAATTAAATATACGTTAACACCTTACATATCTGAATGTAACATTTACAAACACAACTTTAGTATGTATAAATTAGTTAACTGTGTACCATAAAATGATCACGCTGACAAAGTGCTCCGATAGTTTTGTGAGACCCTGTTAATCATGAAGTTTCTGTTTATTAAATAATAAATAAATAATATAACAAAATCAAAAATAGAAATTGAAATTATAGCGCATAATCAAGTCTGCAATAATTTTAAATACAATTATAGTAATTATGTCAAATTAAAAGTCATACAATTTCCACAATAAAGTCAATATTATAAATCAATGTCGGTTAAAAAATCTTGAGTACTGTAATAACATTTTTGTTTTAATATTAGAGTTAACTTTTTCTTAAAGGGTCTAATTTCATTTTTTTAATGATGTTTGGAATTTTATTATACACGGTGTTTTTTTAACCGTCTGAGAGCCGAAGCCCAGTGAATTACCCATTACGAAGAACTAAAAAAAGGGTTTGTTTCTAGTTTAAATTTTTTTAAAGATTTTTTTTTATGCATAAAATATTGTTTTTTTTGTATTAATATTAATTTTAATCATCCAGCTGAGTGACCGCAGTCTCCGCTAGCCGCCATCTTATGTAGATAGGTACGAACTCTAACCGGGTGAGTGAACTTCGCTCTGCGCGCCATATAATTTTTTTCAAACTTAATTACCTTTTATTACTAAAAACTTAACTATTTTTTTTTTACGAATGAGTACCTTTTGGATGTCGAAGTGCATCCGAAAGGACCCTCATCTAGATAAGATAAGATAAGACTTCGGCTCTAAGACGGTTAAAAAAACCCGTTGTATATTTGAGGTGCCATTCCCAGTAAACGTACAGAAACAATAAATACAGTATTATTTATATATTAAAAACATGCATCTAAGTCCTAAACAGTTCTCACTAAAACTTTCATTGCTTATGAGTGTACTACAATAAAATACAATTTAAGAATATAATAACACTGAATGTACAGCGAGCGCATAGAAATAAATACTTAAGTAATCTATCATACCATTTTCGCTCGGTTGGTTCGAGTGTTTGGACACTTCAGAATTAATTAATAGATTCTTATAAAAAGAAAACATAAGCGGTACCATGAAATACAGAGTTAGTTATTTCCACCATAAACGACTTTATCCGAATGATTAAGATAGATCTGATGCGAACTTTGGTTTTAAATTTTCGTCGTGTCGGCTCGCAACTTTGCGAAGCACAATAATTCTTGATATATTCTATGTACGTGTATGTCTACTTTTTATTGTATTGTAGATGTAAAGGTTTCGGGAACCTCGTCGTCATAAGTAGGACAAATAGTACATTGTTATAACTTAATTCTCCTTCGATATCTGCTTTGAAAACCCCAGCTCAATACTTTGTTTTTTTTTAAGCGTAAGGGTTTGTCAACTTTGTGCGCCCACAAACGGCAAATTAAGTGAATTATTTATGGTATTCTACATGAGACCACCCAAACCTTAAGCTTGATTTAAATGTGAAACGGTAACCCAACAACCCTCCAATACACAATACTAGGGTAAGCGAACCATAATTTTATGAGATAAAGATATCTCTGTTCATATAATTGGCCTTTGTATATTTTTATTTAACTAGTGAAATATTATTTATTTTATGACAAGATTATTTTATGTATTAACATATTCACCGCCAAGAATAACTATCAATGGTTTTTTTTTTGTTTTCTGCTAATTAGCGGAAAGCGCCTAAGACTACATCTAGGCATTGAAAGTGTTAATAAATATGGTCACGTTTTGAGCAATTTGTTATAGTGACAATGTAATTCGAACAAGAAGCGTCTGTGTCATAGATTTAAATTGCTTTTTTCAACATGAAAGCAGGATTATAAAATGCAGCAGTGTTTTGATTATGATTGGGATCACCTCGTTTTTTTTTTATCTTAAGTAAAATTCTATAAATAACATAAGTACAGCAACGGCAGACGGGTTTAAAAATATGGTTCACCTTTGCTTCAAAAATGTTCCATCGTGCTTATTATATGGTAGCCGATTTCATGTAAACATATGTATAGATCCCGATATTATGGATGGGGAACGTTTATGGGCAGTAACGTGTGACGTACCGTGAACGCGGTCGTGCTAGGCAGTCATTCACAACGCTTCACCTTCACCTATTTCAGGCAAACCAGTGTAACTCAGACTTTACGTTATAGAGTGTTATTCAAAATGTGCTAAGGTTGAGTTATTGAGTGAGGTAAAGTGAGTAGGGAATACCATACTTGTGAATAGTATCTGTGTGTGGTTTTCAGGTGACTTCCGACTTACAGCGTACTCAAATCTTAACCAGTGGAATATTGCATTGGCTGTAATGGGGCAAAGGAAACCAAACGCTAGAGTTAATCGAAATCGAAACTCTATTGAGGAAATAGGCTTACACCGTCCGTGATGAGGGGACGGTAAATGCAAGGTACTACTATATACTAATACTGGTATACTAACTACTGTTCGTGCTTTCTACGTGTATAAAATTAAAAGCTTTCATGTTATTCGATAAAAATAATAAACAATGGAGTAAACAACTAGCCGTGACAATAAAATGAGCTGACATGGGCTCGTAAAATAATTAAAGAAAGCTTGTAAAGCGGCAATTATACTGCGTCGTTCACTTAATGCGGTCGCCGAATTCATTTTAAACTACTTAGGCCAACAAACGTCGTCTATACATTATAAGCGTTGGTAGCTGTCGATCGCCGAATGCGGCAGACTAACGTGTTCTTTACACTTTTGCGGTCGCCGCATGCAGCATGCGGCGAACGACGAAGTGTAATTGCCGCTTTAAACACAGGGGAATTTACATTAACCCTTAAACAGGCCTGACGGTTTTCTTACTTTTGAATCCTGATTTTGGTAGATAATAGCGTCATAAAAAACTAATTTCTTGTTAGGGTTCCGTAGCCAAATGGCAAAAAACGGAACCCTTATAGATTCGTCATGTCTGTCTGTCTGTCTGTCTGTCTGTCTGTCTGTCCGTCAGTATGTCACAGGCATTTTACTCTAAAACCATAAGGTGTATTTGAATAAAAAAATGAGGATAGGGTGTATTTTGTTAACCGCTACATAGTTTTGTAATGAAATTACTAAAAAATATTTTTTTTAGGGGTGCACCCCATACATAAAACTGAAAGTCAAAAATTATTTTTTCATTGCAAGCCCACTTGTGGTACATCAATCGACAGGCCTTTCAAAATAAATATAAGGTTACTAAGCAATTTTTTGGATTAAGTGAATAGAGTCGGAGATAATCGCCCCGAAAGTGACTAAAATTGTGTCCCCCCCCCCTTAAATTTTTGAACCGTGTATTTTAAAAATAGGAAAAAAATCATGCTCATAGGGATTATAAAATTCTACCAGCGAAATTTGTTTTCAACAAGATCGGTTCAAAGGTTTTCGAGATATTTATAAAAAACTGCGTTGCTTAAAGAAAAGGACGTAAGTGCCATAAGTTTTCAGTAACGATATGACCTTTTTCATGTCAGACTTATCATACCCCTAGCAATACCCCTGGGTGTAGGGTGGGACTGAACCATACCACCGTAGTGCTGTGCACTATATTATGCTTTATAATATCTATCCCAAAAGTCCTATTACCGTTATCAGTATCACGTAGTGTAGTTGAAAAAGTTAGACTACCGTTATCTGTACGAGTAGGTGTAACCTTTGATTTAGTATATAGAACTAGATGCACAATGTCAAACAAATATGCCAAGAAATGTGCCCCAGAACATGAACGAAGAATACTCTGGACAGGCTATGGTAATAATAATACCACGTGCGAGCGAGCTGGTAGCATACACATCTCTATAATTGTGACAGAAAGGGGAATATCATTCATTGTCCTTGTCATAGTTCCACTTTTTTTTATTTGCCACAACTGATTTAGTATGAAGTTGTGCCACACAAACCATTACCCGTCCCGTAGTAAGTTGTTTATGACAAGTTATCAGCCATTTTAGGACCGGTTCTTAATTTAGCTGCATAAGAGCTTTTCCGTCCCTCACCGTGGCAACACGTACAGCCCGTCCATAGTATTCTAGGTTCATAGCCCCAGAATAACAGCTCTAGCTACATTTCAGTAGTTGCTAATAGCGTTAACTTATAACCTGCATCAAGATATATGTTTCATAAAAAAAGAACTCAGTGTTTTAGACCTTAAGCACCATATTAGCAAACCAACATCAAAAGATTAAATACTTTTTAGTTTATTGTGACATATAATGTGACTTGACTGCTCACATCAAAACTTTAGCGTTTAGCGTTTAGCGAATGAATGGTCGCGTTATAAATTTTATTTATTTCAACAGAAACCACAAATACATCTGGTTTCTTTATTTTACAAGTGGGGAATAAACAGTTTCAAATATTTGTACAAATATTATATACGCAATTGTTGAGATTTCCGTAAGTACATACGAGTATAGTACAGCTAACAGAGTCCATAAAAAGAAATCATTTTAGTTTCCTTGAAATAGATTCAGTTTGTTAAATAATTGTATTTTCGACCTGCCTTTACTTTAAATACTTTCTTTTTTGCGATGTAAGCGTACAGTCAAGTAGCGATCAGCTGTCGATTTTATTAAAACGGTCCTGGGTTTTGAACGTCACTCTCATGATCACCCGACATCTACAAAACGAGTATTACGAGATATAAGGTCAAAAATGAATGATGATGAAAATTGGCAACAATAAGCGCATTTCCAAATGATGTGTTGGGATTTTAGTATAGAATTTTATTATAGTTCATTAATGCTATTAATTACCTTTTGCAAGGTCATGTCTGTCTGTCTGTCTGTCTGTCCGTCCGTATGTCACAGACATTTTACTTGAAAACTATTGGGTGTATTTGAATAAAATTTTAAAGATAGGTGTATTTTGTTAACCGCTACATAGTTATGTAATGAAATTACAAAAAAAGTTTTTTTTTAGGCGGGCACTCCATACGTAAAATTGAAACTCAAAAAAAAATTGCATGCCCACGTGTGGCACATCAATCGATAGGCCTTCCAAAATAAATATAAGGTTTCTCAGCAAATTTTTTTATTAAGTGAATAGAGTCGGAGATAATCGTCCCGAAAGTCACTAAAATTGTGTCCCCCTCCCCTCTAACTTTTGAACCGTGTATTTCAAAAATATGAAAAAATCATGCAAATTGTTTTGAACAAGATCGGTTCAAAGGTTTTCGAGATATTTATAAAAAACCGCCTTACTTAAAGAAAATGATGTTAGTGCCATATGATTTCAGTAAGGATACGACCTTTTTAATAGGCACGGAACCCTTGTTGTGCGTGGTCCGACACGCACTTGGCCGCTTTTTTTTTTTTTTGTATCATGATTTCCTAAAAAAAACCCTGTGGTCATTATACGCCCTGTGCCCGTTACCAATAGTCCCACGTGGTCCGTATGTGGCCACTGCCCTGCTGGCTATACATTGAAGTTTTAAGGGTTAGTCATAATGTTTACATGTAATTATCGGCAAAATATAACCACAATAAAAGTAAGAATAAAGGATATTTATTATTATATTTAAAGCACCATTTAGCAAAAAGAGCTTCAAAAATAAAAACCTTGTTTCAAAATTAAAAAAATAACTTTTTCCAAAGTTATTAATACGAGTTAACATTTTAGTGTATAGAATATACTTAATAAAGCTTTAAAATAAAAACACGACTTCAAAAAACATAACATTTCTCCGTAAAAGTTTGCCGCACCGGTCGGTATGAAAATCGTTAATATTATTTCGCGATTCTCGTATTTGTTCCATGGGAAACCAACCTTGTTGAGTAAGACCATTTTTATATAGACTTATATATATATATATATTGGGCCAGCGTGGAGACTATAGCCCAATCCCTCTACATGAGACGAGGCCTGTGCCCAGCAGTGGGACGTATATAGGCTGCAGATGATGATGATATATATATTCACTCATGTCACGGAATGCACAAATGGCCGGCACCTGCTCGGCTCGCATGTCACTTCCCATGCTTAATAATACGTTCAATATATATTTTTAAACCAAGCTTATTACTTTTAAGGTAATTTTTAGATTTTTCACTTTTTTTAAAAAAAATAGTTCAACTACAGTAAGTAATTAACTTACCCTTAAATTTCTCTTATATACCATGCCGGGCAGTAGTCACATACAAACCACTTGTACTGAACCGAAACGGGCAGAGGTCATATAGGGACCACAAACTTTAGGAGCAAAAATTTGACATAAAAAACTATTACTGTAACTGTTAACGGCATAATAAACATACATTATCTTATATAGTACCAAAATAAAGCATCACATAGCACTTACCGTAATTTTATTCGGCACAATACTAATATTTACTTGGAGCAACACACAAAACCGGCCACTTTTTCTTAATTTGAATTTGACAAGTAAAACGTCAAAAAAATTTGTTTTGACACATCAATTTTGGGTGCGTTCCGAAATCTATCAGTTTATAGACTATACGTCAATGACATTAAGTGCCTTCTAGAATCTTTCTGCTCGTCAGAAAAAAATAATTTGCTAAGTGAGATCTATGAGATCACTACCTGGTTAAGGGTTAAAACGCAGGAGAAATCTTTTGTACGAATGTCTGAATCAACGACTCCTAGCAAGTAGGTACACTCACACACGGATCAAGCATAAAACAATCTAAGTGATGTGTTGTAATCAATCTTGCCTGCTTATAAGTTTAATTCCTCAACTCACTACAATTTAGTTACCTACTGATTCTACACATATAATATACACATAAAGTTCTTTTATTGTCGTTTCTATTGTCAGCGCTAGCCCAACTGATGCCGCGACGCAACGCGAGACGAGAAAATCTGCCCTCTTCTTTCTAATTTGCCCAGTGTGAATGAGATAGGAGTCGCAAAATCGCACGCGGCGCGATTTGGCAGAATTAAGTGTGCTAGACGTCCTTGGACGGTTCTCTGTCCGTGATATTTGACAAAAACCGGTGTCGTGCCACGCACAGTGTAGGATTCTGTAGTTGCCTGTCTCTATTTGTAACATCGACACGCACGCACCAAGTAAATGGTGCGGTTGTGTCGGCCAAATTTGTACGAAAGTTGGCCTTTTCAAGTACATTTTAAGTTAGTCGACTATTGATAGTTTTCCTTTTAAATTAATTATATGTACTACTGCCACGATCCTATGTAATATACGTATAAGATCGTAAGTCCTGACTGACTCACACTCACTTAAATCAACGCCCAGCCCAAGCCGTTGAACCTAGAAAGTAGATATTTTCCGACTAAAAAGGGATGTTTGAAAATTCCACCCTCAAGGGGGTTGAAAGTTTGTAAGGGGATGAAGTAAAATTTGCAGTGAGAGACTTGAAATTTAATTAAAGTAATTTTAGGGTTTTGGAAAAAACCACCCCTAAGCGGGTTAAATACCTAGTAGTGCAAAGTTTGTACGATTAGATAGTTTGACTCCCGGGGAAGGCCATAGAATAGTTTTTATCCCGGTAATCAGTCCCTAAGGGGGTGCAATGGGTACGATAAAAATGAGTTCCACGCGGACGGAGTCGCGGGCAGAAGCTAGTTTTTTCATATTCCCAGTAGCAGCTATTTAACCGGCAGGGGACTAGAACAAAAATTTGGCTTTAAAGCCCAATATCACACAAATGGACCATCATCCTCCTCCTAGCGTTATTCCCGATTGTGCCCCTAAAGGAGCTTAGGGTCCGTTTTGACAAGTAATCCCGCGATTCGGCATAAGCCCTAGTTTTACGATAGCAACTGCCATCGACAAGGTGGACTGATGACCTGGTAAAGGTTGCGGGAGTCCGCAGGATGCGGGTGGCGCGGGATCGGTCACTTTGGCACTCTTTGGGGGAGGCCTATGGCCAGCAGTGGACGTCTTTCGGCTGATATGATGATGATTATGAACTGCCATCTGACCTTTTAACCCAGAGGGATAACTATCCCTTTTATTGGGATAAGACCAGTTTGCCTCACGATGTTTGCCTTCACCGAAAAGCTAACGGTATATATTCCGTACATAAGTTCCGAAAAACTCATTGGTACGAGCCGGGATTAGAACCCACGGCCGCCGCTAGACAGCCGCATGCCTGAACCACTAGGCTACCGTAGCTTCACACAAATGGACCACAGAGTTGAAAAATGGTTCTTAAAAACCCATAATATTTAAGAACAAGCTATCCAACGATACCCCGCACCATGAGCTTAACGTGTTTACGTGTAGTGGAGACCCGAAAAAAATCCTTTTTAGGGTTCCGTACCTCAAAAGGAAAAAACGGAACCCTTATAGGATCACTTTGTTGTCCGTCCGTCCGTCCGTCCGTCTGTCAAAACCCTTTTTCTCAGAAACGCGTGGAGGTATCAAGCTAAAATTTATACCAAATACTCAAGTCTTTTGTCCCTTAAAACTGTAAAAAAATCAAACCTCTAAGCCAACGCAATCAAAAGATACAACCGGTTATGCCGCAAATTTTCGAAACTCGCAAGGGAATCAAAACCTACTCCCGTGAACTCAGAATCTTGTTTCGTACGAAGGAACGTCATAGCCCAGATAAAGGAAAAATTAGGAAAACGGTAAATTTTGTACGGAAGCCTGGGTGCGCGAGTCCGACTCGCAATTGGCCGTTTTTTTTTTCAAGATTTATATACCTACTCATGCTGAATTACAGCTTTCTAGTAGAAAGGGTGACTGAGCTTAGCCGCAGTCGGACAGACGGACAGAGGGACAGAGGGACATGGCGAAACTATACGGGTTCCTTGTTGACTATGTAAAAAGAGACATACAGTGTGTATATTTTATATTACCTCAAATTGTAACCAGAGGTACTACGTGTTAGGGCTATGAACCGATATTGCAAGAAAAAATTAAGTTAGTCTTAACTACCAAAGAGTACTTAATTAATTTTTGAAATTTTATCGAACGGCAATGTATTGCGTACACTGTGACCTGATGACACATGAAAGAATCGGGTGACATGTGACGATTTATTGTGACGTCACGTCAGTAAGACAAAGTAGTGATCCACTGAGTGCTGAATTATTTTATATGAAAAAAAAAAGTTCGCTTTTTTAAAATAATTTTACGATAAATATATTTATTAGTGCCTATACTAAGACCCCCTAAAGTTTGCGGTTATATCAAATATACACGCTGTATATGAGCACATTGATTTGTTTGATATCTGTCAATCAGGTTTTGAAAGGCAGAAACAAAAAAATGGGGTAATGTTATTATGTCAAATATTGCAGATGGAATATTGACTTCGTCCGTCATATTCACTCGTGAGATACTTATTTGACTTCAAAATAATAAAACCATGCGTATTGAATTAGTTAGCAATTTATACTGCACAAGCTTGCTATTGCAAATAGGTATAGCTTACAAGAAAGCGTTCAGTTCACAGTAAAATAAAAACAGTGCCTAGTAGTTTTCATCATTTGTTAAATGTTGCTCACAAGGGTTGTTCTGGAAAAATGCTAAGTTGGGATCTTCTTTAGGTTTCAAATAGTTTTAACGTGGACGTTCATAATATAATAATGCACTAAAAATATTGTAACCATATTATTTTCTAATGAAGAAAGGCGTTTCTTTCTTTCAATAATTTTTAATACTGACTCACAAGTACCAACCTCCAAATATTTTGTTTTCGTAAGCAGCTACTAATTACGAACGGACCATTACATATGAAATTAGTGTTACCCAGCCGTTTTTACACTTAAATAATCGTGTGATACTTTTCTCATCCTAACTAGTAAAACAATATGTGGCCGGTGCAACTTTCTATGCAGTTACGATTTGCCATGAGGTGCAGGGGGGTTACCTTTGTTTTACCAAAAAAAAATTGACAAATTATCACTTCCCAAAACATTTTTCGTAGGATTTCATTTGCCAAATAATCGTTTGCCAAATGAACACTCGACAAATAATTCTTACGCAAACCTTATGTTTGGCATATTCATGTTTAGGCAATATCTCGTTTACCAACTGGTACTTTGACCAAATTTCATTCAGTCAAATATGTTAGTTGGCATAATATGTTTTAACCGAAACAAAATTAGGCAAATTATTTGTATCGTCAATATTTAATTGACCATTTCTATTCCGTCGGTTAATCAGCAGAGGAACTCTTCAACAAATCATTTGCATCTTTATTTCAATGGTGTATAAGATACACAATAAATTACAACTTTTTTTGTTATGTCGGTAGGGAAAATTAATTCGAGTAGAGGTCAAATTCTAACCTAACTGCCAGCGTGTCGACGTCACCCCGCTTCGCGGGGTGCCTATTTCCGCTCTAAGGGACACAAGCTAACCCTAACCTAACCTACCAAATAATACAATTTTAACGATTGTTTGTTTTTTTACTGCTAGGAGGCTTCGCCCCCCGAGCCCCCCCTTTTTGGCTGCCCTAACCTAATTTAACGCCTTTGCCTACCAGCCTACTGAACTGTGCATTATTTTATTTAAGGGACCGTGCCGTTTTATTAATAGTATTTTGGTAAAATGTCATAACCCAAACAATTGTGATTTTTGTCTATTTATAGTTTGCCATAAGATTAACTTGACGAAATGTTTTTTGTCTAATGTTTTTTTGCCTTATTAAAGCATTTGCTAAAAGACCACATGTCATAATGTAATTTATCGTAATAATATTTTTCTGAATTAAAATTTGACGTAATGAAAATTTTCGTATCAAAATTGTGCCAAAATTTGCATTGGCAAACAAAATATTTGCCAAAAATTGTTTGGGAAATGAAATTTGACCAAAATAAATTTGGTAAAACAACAGGATCCCGGTGCAGGGACCTAGAACCAAGACTTGACAAAAAAATAAAACAAATGCATTTTTGGAATCACAATACCCCATCGAACATGCCGTTGATCGGTTCACACCCCTTTTTTTAAACACCCTGTATAACACCTCACATGTATAGCTTTTATTTTTTTTCACAGACAGAAATTCCATAGAATTTCGTTACTCAGAAATTTTCTTTGCAGCAATAATCTATGATTTAATTTTTGACAAAGAAAGTACACATTGAGTTCTTGAGACTTCTATAAAACGAAAATATTAAGCTTAATAAAATGACAACCAAAATTCTATGAATATACAGGCTTTGAAGAAAACTGTAATATTAACTAAATATTGTAAGGAACAATAATTATATGACCTCAAACTCTATGACATGAATTTCGAAACATTAATTATCTCAACTATACGAGTAAATAATCTACAAATACAGCTTCTACGAAGTAAGGGCACTAGAAATTGATCAGTATGTGAAATGATAATATATGAGAAACATTTTGTATGAAGCAAAATTCTACGAAAATTTAGTTTGTGAATCAACGTCCAACCGTGCCGAGCACATTGCACGTAGAACCGATGGCCGTTGGGGTAGAAAGGTTCTCGAGTGGCGACCACGTACCGGAAGGCGCAGCGTGGGTAGGCCCCCCACAAGGTGGACTGATGACCTGGCAGAAAGGTCGCTGAGCCGCGTCGCGTCGAGCTTGCGGTCGCTGGAGCGGAGTCCGCTGGATGCGGGTGGCGCGGGACCGGTCATTGTGGCACTCCTTGGGGGAGGCCTATGTCCAGCAGTGGACGTCTTTCGGCTGATATGATGATGATGATGATATATTTCGTAGATACATAAAAAATATAATAATATAAACAGAAATAAGTGTACTGCTAAGATTTAACTTTGGCTAAGGCACAGATGTGCAACTAATTCCGCATAGACGGAAGCGTGCAAGCAAGCTTAATAAAAGCCCTCAGACACACTGAAACATCTATACCATAGATTCAGTACTTGGTATATTTGCTTTATTATAAATAGGATAGAAACGTGATGTTACATATATTATGTAAACACTTCTCATTGTTGTATAATTAGCCTATAGTGGGTAGGGGCTCTGTCTACGAAGCTGATGCTCTTGGGTTCGAATCCCGGTAAAGGCCAAATAGGCGAAAGGCAGGAACAATTGTCAAGAGTGGCTAATTACTATAGGGCGGCCATAAATTATAGCGGTTACACTATTTATGATGTTTTTTGTGTGTTTCTATCGTCGTCTTGTATCTCGAGCCTCATTAAGGAGCTAGTTTAGTTAGTCAGTTTTTTTTTTTTTATAGTTAGCAGATTCACAAGCGCATGTATGTATCTAAACGTATTGAATTGAAATCAAGTTTATAATTGTAAGAGGGGTCAGTCGCATACTTGAATTTCATTATTTATCGTCCTTATGGAAATAACAATTAAGAAGGCTATTCGGTATATTTTAATGAAGCATGCATAAATTCAGCG
Organism: Epinotia demarniana; assembly: GCA_945867215.1. Taxonomy (NCBI): domain Eukaryota; kingdom Metazoa; phylum Arthropoda; class Insecta; order Lepidoptera; family Tortricidae; genus Epinotia; species Epinotia demarniana. The sequence continues at coordinate 11,997,698 of OX244267.1, read as the reverse complement.
CAGGTAAGTGCTAGTCAACAGCAGAAATAAGAAATATTAATTCTAAAAGTCCCATCAGGATTTTTTTGCTCAAACGATGTCCATGACATGAGCGTAGTTATCCTAATTAGAATCACGGGTAATGGAAATAGTGTAGCACACAGGTTGCACACTAGCCAAAACAAACAAAAGTCACTGTAACTGAACTATTCCTTTGTGTAAGCTTTGTGTACGCGGAACCAGCGTTCCGTTTGAATTTAATGTTCAGTGAATCAAATGCAGATACAAGTTAGCTATTATTAATTTTATATATATAAAACGGACACAGTCTTTCTAGTTTTGTATGTACCTATTATCTACTCTCATAACATGTGTAACAGGTTCTTAATGAATAATTGATTAATAACTGATTCAATGTCATATACGGTAATCATTGAATATGTTCTGAGAACATAATAGGCATTCTGATTTTGACAATAAATTGTTTGGAGTATTGAAACCAAAACATTAATTTTACCCCCTTTAGCATGATGTATTTACTAAATTATAGTAAGAGTCGAGCGTGTTTCATACTGCTTTCATAACGTCAACTATAATACTTCTGATAGCCTCGCACGTTACATTCCTACTTAATCCTCCCACTGCACGCAAACTGACTGTATTAGCGCGAGCTACACTTGGCCGGTATTTCTAAAATACAACTTGTCGTCTCTTTCCCGTCACCTTTAACGGATAGGGTGGAAAAGAGACGGGGAAATGAATTGACCACAATGGAATAGGTTTTGCTGATGAATGAGGGACTTCTCGTTCATTAGCTGGTATTAAACGCGCTAAAACAATTTTGCGATGGAACTCGGCCGGACCGATCATGATTCTAACGACCACTATAAAGTGGTGGAGCTCTATAAAGAGGTTAGTTTAAGTCATTCCTAATCCAAATGTGCAAACAATACGATTTCGTATACTTCAGCGGACACTGTAAATATTGAGGTACTCATCATCCTCCTAGCGTTATTCACGGTGATGCCCCTAAAGGAGCCCGGAGTCCGCTTTGACACCTAATCCAATGATTTCGGCATCGGCACTAGTTTTACGAAAGCGACTGCCATCTGACCTTCCAACCCAGAGAGGGATGTCTTCCTTCACCGAAAAGCTAACGGTAAATATTCCGTACATAAGTTTCGAAAAACTCATTTGTACAAGCCGCGATTCGAACCCACAACCGCATGCCTAAACTACTAGGCTACTGTAGCTCTTTTAAATATCGAGGTAAAACATGTATACAATTTTTGTAAGTGAAAAAAATAAAATATTAGAGTATAATTTTACACAATTCGAACTAGCACACCGTATCAAACTCAATAAGGCTTGTGTTATGGGTACTAGACGACGATTTATTTAATTTTTATAAATACCTTCATACATAAAATACATCCAGGACTCTGAAACAAATATTCATCACACACAAATATTTACCCTTACCGGGATTCGAACCTGGTTTCAACTTCGTAGGCAGCGTCACTATACCCACTAGGCGAACCGGTCCTCGGAAGTTGAAAATAGATAAACTTGTGATTCCGCTTTGATCAAAACTCTATTTTTCCTTCAATTTATTTTATCGAGCCAACAGTGAATTTAAATAGCAATAGGTACTTATGACTTAAACGTAAATAAAATTGTCCCTGATTTATCTATTTATCAAAGATACAAATCTGGTATATAAGAATGAATAATACGATCATGATATTATACGAACTCAGAGACGTTCATATTGCACAATATTATTGTCCACGCAAGTAAACTATTTCAGTCTACAAAATAGTGTGATTAAAAGGTGTTAGAAACGCGGAATGGAAAACAGGCTCTTATTTCATACAGTCCTACTCGTAGGTCGGTAATCAAACTGCATTTTTTCCCAAGTTGTTGGCTACATACTGGCGGATCGAACATTCTAGAAGCGCAGATTTTGTTGCCCTGCAGTTGGCAAACAGGTTAATGAAATAAAGAAATATTTATTTCTGAATGAATAGTTCAAATCAAATAGTTCTATTCAATCTTCTTATATTAAATCTATTTTAGTGAGAACATTTGCGAATACAGATTGCTAGTCGTCACGAAAAGCGAGAAAATTCCCGCAGTCCGTATGGAGTTTGAAATTTGTTCAACTTGTTTTACTATCTACGTTGAATAACAAATTTGCGGCACTATAAATTCAATCACTGGCACGTTTGATTATATCAAGTTAAAATAAAACTGTTAATAGCCAATTAACGACGCTCTGCTAAGTTGATACAAGAGTTTTTAACTCGATATCTCAATGCTGTTTACAATTACAACGCGTCTTATTATATGAGTTTTTTTTTTCAAAAAATTACTGTACAATACAACAGTAAAAATATATTTTTTATATTTTTGATAAATATGTATAAAATATTTTTAATTGTCAATTCATATACTTATACATAATCCGTTTGGATTAAATGCATAACTGCGACTTTACCGGAAATTTTGTAAAACATTAATTTATGTGCTTGTGGAAAAAAACGAATAACAACGGAATCGCATTTCTCTTCATCATTTAATTTATTTCAGATAAATAAAATTATTAAAAACTATTAGGAACTTCAATAACTGGCAATGTTTTAATCCCTTACCATCGTTAATAACATGCGTTGATATTTTTTTTTTAAATATAAATTAGTTTGGAAAGGCAGTCCCAAGCTGCAAGATTTTTAAGGAGAGCCACATAATTTAGAGCCCGCGAAGAAAGTTATGACAGCCCATTTTATCGTTAACAGCTTTGTATTTTATGACACTGCCCGAAAGTAATCTCTGGACGGAGGATTTGCTTGCATAATTTAAAGCTCAGTCACGGCTTAGACTGTGTATCGGTCTACTTTATTAATACTTCTGCAACGGAACTGTTTTCTCGAAAATGTTGTGCAATGCTATACCGACACCGACCGGGCATACTAACCGACGTGGCGTGGTGACGTGGGTGACGTTTTTGTAGATGTTGCGGTATACGAATTGTAGAAAAATTGTTCCAGAAGTACATGCAAAATGGTGCCTAAAAATGTCTGCGTTTAAAGACACTACCAAGTTTAGGGTTAAACGCTGCAGTAAACGAAATAAATGTTATTATCAGTGTTAATAAGTGTTATGTTATCGCACTAGCGAATGAGCGATGAAACTATAAAAAAACATTTAAAAAGTTCAGTGAGTTGAGCGGGCGCAACTAAAATAATAACATTCTAAATATAAGCCCTTCATTAAAGGTAGATTGTGCCTATCTTTTACGCATCGTCTCGAGCCATAAACGCTTTCCTGTATTGAACCAAACATCACGACTATTTTAGGAACGTACGAGTACGATGCTCAGCCAGAATATTCTCCTCATGCTAATAATACTAGCTTGCACGAAACTTCTGTGTTTGCGAGCATAGACGGACACAGATAGAATTTAGACGATGAATTCAGAATGCTTTGAATGAATATGATTTGTGTTCATTGTAACATAGCACTGTTTACGGATAACATATAACGTTGCGTAGTAGATTATCGTTTAATATAAGGTATTCGAGAGAGTGATAGTCATCATCCTGTCATGATTTCACTGTGTGTATGGTGTAGGCATATTTATGCCTCTACTGTGTTGCCGGTTTTCGTCACGTTATAAATGTGTAAGTAAATAAAAATAAATATGTCAAAAAATATCTTAGGATGAGCAAATAATTTTTCGTAGATTTTTAAAACAACAGTCAAAAATTTACTCGTCTGTAGCTAATAATTCTAAAATTAATAGGTAACTTGTGAAGTCGTACAAATTCGATCCTAATATTATTTGGCTCGCATAGTGCTAGAGTCGATTGTCAAAAACAGCACAATATTTAGTACGGAGGTAGAAAAATATGAATATCTTCAAGCCTAAAATAGTACATTTTACAACTAGTGTGAAAAGAATGTCTTTTTACCACTAGTACCGAGGTATCTTGCCACGAGCTGAAAGCGAGTGGCAAGACTCGGTACGAGACATTTCACACGTGTTGTAAACGACGTTTTTTAATACAATTGCGAAAAATAATAAATTAATATATCATTGCGATAAAATATGCTTGCTTCGAAGTTATTTTTGAACGAACCCATACTTTACAAATGACACTGACAGTGACAACATACTATTGGAATCAGCGCCATCGGGTAAAAAATCTAATATAAAATTACTGCGTTTCGAAAGTATAGTTTGGAACTAAAAAGTAAAAAGCACTAGTTCGAGAAATTGAGCTTCTCGTACGCTACGCAGCCACAAAAAGTACCACTTTTTGAGCAACTGTATTAAAAAAAATTACTGAAATTTGAAATTTGAATTTGAAAAAACTGACAAGGCCCTTTAAAAGGATTTCGGGTGGCTAGGTGGCTATGATAGAGAGGAAGCGAGGAAGACCTAAAATAAACTAAGTACGTAGAGCAAACTCAAAAAGAGAGTTTATGTTAGGTCATATCGAGATGTCAAAGAGGATGCGTGGGATCGGAGTAGATGGAGGGCCTACTTTGAGCTACACCGACAAGAGCTTAGCTCTTAAATAAGAAGAAGAAGAGGTGGCTATGATTAATTAAAGGTGTGTAGTGCTAATTTTGATGGTTAGGTCACAGAATTAATCAACTACATAAAATTATCATTACCAATCGATTTCAGTCTGGGTTTATGATACGAAAGCCTCTTTCTTATACGAGGTGATACTGTGAATAAATCAAGTACGTACTTTAAATACACTTTCTGGGATGATAAACCTTATGTTCATCATATCAGCCGAAAGACGTCCACTGCTGGACATAGGCCTTCCCCAAAGAGTGCCAAAGTGACCGATCCCGCGCCACCCGCATCCAGCGGACCTACCTATGTTATTCTTGTACAATTATTAAAATTAAGTACTTGTCTTTTAATTTTTTCCCTGGGGTGAGGACGCTCTCATAATTTTTGTTCTGAGGTTTAAGCAATTTAGTAATCAATCGGATATCAGTAATAAAAACGAAAGATAAGACACGGTTAAGTTTAATTTTACTTATTCCTTTTCGTTTTGAATTAAGGACATTAAATTATTCATTTGAGCCAGACACTCATATTTTGTATCGCGTTCGAAATTCTACCCTGTGAAAATTTACTATTAAATCATTTAAGAGGAATGTAGAAAAACGTATAACTAAAAAAGAAAAACGCCTCATTTGGTTCATACTTTTTACCATTTCTCTGCAAAAGGCGGCAGTATGCGAAACATATTTTCCAAAACGCAAATACACACACCTGCCAGCAGCATTCTTAATTACCTAATTTCACTTACGCCAAGGGTTTTTTTACAATGAAAAAGCTTAGAATATTTGATTCGAAATGGTGAACATTCAGGCTGAGATAAAATACAGTGACTCCCAAATGGTTTTAGAATGGGCTTTGTTATTTACGATTCAGATGCATACTATTTTTATATACGATTCTCACCGAACGGGCCGGGCCGGGTCGCCTGGCGCCGCATCGGAACGGGTGCCCGAGCAACCGGCGGCAGCCGACCACGTTTTACGAGTGCAGTAGGCAAAAGCCGGACGGAGCCGATCACGTGTGACGACAGCCGACCACAGCCGTCCACGTCCGCGAGGAGCCGACCGGCCGTAAGTACATTCAATTATGAAATGTAACGTCTATATTAAAGCTTCAAGCTCCTTTGGCAACTTGCAAAAAACGCGCAGGAGCGCTCCGGCCCGACCCAGTTGGTGAGAATCGCATATTATGTGTAACACGGTACCTAGTTTTCAGAGTCAGCAGTACCTACGTTTGTTAAAACGCATAGAGTGGCCCATTTAAAAGGTACGTAACATAATATATATATATCCATATAGTTATAGACTAAAACTACTCATTTGTGTCTCCTTGCAAAAAGTTTTGATCAGTGTTCATATGTAAGTAAGTTTTCTTTCAACATCATACATATTTTTTTGGGGACAGTTTACAAAATGCTAATACTTTTCATACCTACGGATATATGAGTTGACCATGTATGCAAAAACATTCATACATTATCTTGACCAGATAAGGATTTCTGGCTTGTCTAGGCACTAAATGGGAAGATGTCACGTCGCCGGCACTCGTTCTCAAGTTTGCCACTTACTAGTAGACACCAGAGCTTCTCCTGCGTTCAACTTTTCACATAAAACGGATAACTTCACATACTATTACTTTATAACATAATGGATTGCTAATTCCTATCTAGCATATTGAAAATCCCCAACTTTAGCGCTGTACAAGTTTGAAACCGCTTCTCGGGTCACTAAATAGACGAATAACAAGTGTAGGTATAGGTACGTGCGGATACTAGGCCAGTCAATATCGACATCAGACCTCGCAAACGCGCATGTACACGTGCTTGATGTACTACTCCCATGGTGCTCGAAAAACTGGGAAATTTTGCCACTTTGTTTCAGGTCATTCTAAAAAACTATTCTAAAGAAGCGCTTTTCAAGTATGCTTGCTTCTAATCTAATCAAGCTAACTAAATTTGCTACAATTTGAGCTTAACCCTAGCACTCTAGGTCAATTGGTTGCAGAGGTTGGATAGTAAAACGTAGGCATTTTTTTTAAAGTGCGACCATTGTGACAGGCATAAGACCTTGTTCACTGGTCGCTCATCCCCAGTCGCACGGGTTTTTGTCAACCTTGAACCTTGAACTTGGTGGTAGTGGAAGACATACAGAATGATATTCTTCAGCCTCTGTAGTTGGGAGGAGGCGAGCAAGGTTGACTTTGACCATTACTGTCGATTTTACAGATGCTTAGTATCCCAGGGTATTCAGTGTTCCCTCATCTCCTAGAGTTTCATCAAGATCTTCTCGCCAGCACCACTTGGAGTTTGGATCAAGGAAAATGCTGGCGAGGTCTATCCAGTCGGGTTTTTATTTGAGGACGTTGCACCACTTCATCTTGCCTTGCCAGAAAAGGGCCGAGGTTGTGTCACACCCACTGATGAAATGGAGAAATAAAACCATCCCGCGTGGAACATGCATTTATCCACATGTATATGAATTTGCTGGATATTGGATGCAGTATGAACCACCTCTGTTTCCCGGGGTGATGTTTTCAGTAAGTGGTGTAAATGCTGAATAAACCGACTTTTGACTAGCTGTATCTCTGCCACCAATTGACCTAGAGAGCTAACGTTAAGCTCAAATTGTAGCAAATTTAATTAGCTTTATTAGATTAGAAGCAAGCATACTCGAAAAACGCTTTTTTAGAGTAGTTTTTTAGAATGGCCTGAAACAAGCGCCGAAATTCCCCAGTTTTTCGAACACCACAGGGTTTTCAGGGTTGCAAACTTGGGTATTAACTACTCTCAAGGGACAAGGGACCTAACAACATATTAAAAAATCGTAGTTACATGCGCGTTTGCGAGGTTTGGCATTTTTTGTGTTGATATTGAGTGGTCTACATGAACATGAACATGAACATAGGCACCACACTCAGCCCGGAAGCAAGCCTGACCCGGACTAGCCGGATATACCAGGGGGCGCAAATTTGGGGCGGAGGGACACGCTCTGGGATGGGAAGGGAAGACCGACCAGCCGCAACCAGTCGGCCACAATCGACCGGCTATGCAGCCTTAAGCCAATATTGGAAAAGAGGAGAGAAAGGCTACTTCGTCGGGGGATGAGCGTTGGTGAAATGATGCACGTCGCTTTATATAAAGTCTTCTTGTGTTGAAGGTGTTCTCGCCGATCAGTTCTAGATTCAGGCGATCATTCTACCTGTTCCTCTTATTCGCAGTCAGTTTCTTCCATAGCGTCGATTTCTCGTGCAAAGTAAAAAAAAAAAAAAATTTAAGCTGTTTATTTCAAGTTTTATACATTGTTTTATCTGTTAGTAACTTAGCCAATCTCTTATTTTAAAGATTATAGGTGCTAGGTTATTAATGTATTTATATCTAATTAAGTATTTACTTTTACAACTTATTCATATTATTTATCGTTACATAAAAATTTCTTCAGTACAGGTTTAGTTTTATGGGGTTTATCCACTATTATATCTACTATTTCTCTGGGCAAACCATTCAGTGTATGAGGTAAATGACTGGTCCATACTCTCTGTCCATACAGGTTGGTGCTTTTTGGTACAATGAAATTATTTCTATTTTCTAGTAGATATCTTTCATATCTGATTAGTTTACCCAGATTATGACTATATTCTAATATCACAGCCATTTTGGCTTTATCAAATATGCTTAATACTTTACAGTGTTGGAACAATTTATCATAATTATTTTTATATTGGTACTTAATTTTTAGCGGCACGATGACTTTTAACATTCTTATCTGTATATTATATATGCGCTGTAGATAGGTTTTGTAGGTTCTCCCGTAGCTAGACAGCCCATAGTTTATCATGGAGTCTGCCATAGCCATGTATAATAGTCGAAGTGTGTTATATGGCATTTTATGTTTGAGTATGCTTAAGTTACTTAGTATTGCTCTTAGTCTCTTACATACACTGTCTATGTGGGGGCCCCAGTTAAATCTGTTATCAATTACTAGTCCGAGATATGTGTGCTGTTCTACTACATCTAGATGCTTACAGTTGCAATTGCAGCGCGATCCCGAGTCGTGCATGCAGGTGTGTTCATGTGCTATTATACTAGGTACTACGTTGGTCTTGATGTGGGGTGAGTGTATGTGTACGACCTTGGTTTTTTGGTAGTTGATGGATAGCCCTGCATCGTGTGACCACCTGCATAACGAATCGAAATCGCGCCGCATCTTGCGTTCAGCCACATTTATGTCAGAATCAGCTGTTATTATGCATGTGTCGTCGGCAAACTGGTATACAGATGCCTCCCTAAAGATATTGCACATGTCGTTGACGTAAATAAGGTATTCAGTAGGGCCGATTATGGAGCCCTGTGCTGTGCCATATAGAGACTGGTGCAGCTCGCTTTGCTCTCCTGCGATGCTGACTGTGTTGTACCTATTCATGTGATAATTTTTAATCAAGTTCAGGGCAGGCCCCTGTATACCAGTTTGCTGTAGTTTGTTATACAATTTTTCATGATTTAAGGTATCGAAGGCCTTGCTGAAATCAATCATGAAGTATCTTTAGTTGTTTGCTTCTGTGGTTGTATTGTCATGTTTTCATGAGGTTATGATATGACTCGCAGCAACGACACCTTGTATTTTCCAGTAAGTACGTATCCATGTGTGGACTTGCTGCTTGACAAGAGTATTCGTGATATAGACACTATTACTTTGAATTTGGTCACTACACACTAAACATTGTCTTCACTGATACCACTGTTTTTAACTGTAGACACAGACACAACATTAATTATTTACACAAACTCAACCAAGATATTAACACTGCTCACTGCACAACAAAACAGAGTGTAACAAACACGGTCACTGGGAGAGTTGACCGGCAGCCAGTATTTAATTTTCCTGTTTTCGTGGTTAGGCGATCTTCCTAGGGAGAGATCTTTGTAATTCTTTGGTAAGGTTCTTCAACGCTTTATTCTCCTCGCGTATGCTCTAGGTGTTTCTTGCATCCAGTTTAATTGGAGTTTGGTTTTCTTTTCGTTCTGGTGTTTTATTTATTACAAGTTTATGAACCTAGCATTTTTATCCTCTATGTTTTTAATATCGCTCGCCTATTGAAACCCATCTGGCTTGGCGTGGGCGCATAGTCATAAAATCTGGACATTCCAAGGAAGTGCATTCAGGCGCAGGCAATCTTTTTTGCGTTCCTTTGTTTAGGGTTAGGCAGATGTATCGCTATTCATGGCACGACCCCCGCGTTGTTTATTTTAGAAATCGGACGTTGATTATTTCATCATTTTTAATATATTTAGTTTCACGGAGAGTGAGCGCTAACACGCTTGAACCCAGTTTAAGTCTCGTCTAACCCGCATCCACTACTCTTTGCGTTAGGAGGGGCGCCAAGCGTATTACTTGTATAACTGATCTAGATTTCATTCATCAATGAATCCATTCTGTAGGCCTCACGATTTTGAGACTATTACTCATAAGTACCGAATATTACTTACATACATGTATAATGATATACTGCCTATAAGTATGACACTGCCGAAGCGTCCTTATGCCTAGACACGGGCTTATTACGGGGTTCACTAAAGTGTATAAGATAACTTAAGCGTTTGGTAATTGACATAATGTAATCTAACGTAAAATCTTACTAAGTTACAAAAGCACTGGGGGCAACGCCGAATAAGTACAATACAAAAATGATATGTCTAGTACGTACAACCACTTACATTTACCTATGTTATGGACCAGTAGGTTCATTCGGTTGTCTAGCCTGGCCTGTAATTTGAACTCTAATTGCGGGCATGTAACCCGACCTGCTTCATTAAATAGGTTATGATACCTAAAAGTAATATGGAATGCTCTAAGCCCGGGCCTGTGATTGCCGCTAATTGTTGATTCTGCCGTTGCGTTAGGTACTTCGCGTGATTGCAACCCTTTAAAGCACTGACACGCACTGTTTTTACGCACCTACGCACGCGTGTGCAGTGCGTCGACACATTAACCAGTCGTTATAAATATGTACTAGGAGTTCTTTGTTTTACACCTACAGTTAGTGAAAAAAGGTCTGATCTCACCGGATTTTTCTGTTGAGCTGGCGAAGACCGCCCGGACCGCCCTCAAATCAGTCGCACTCACTGTTATATAATATATGGACGCACTGATATAATATATAGACGCACTGCACATTTGTTTAGACCGGTATATATCGCGAGATGTATATACGTGTAGCGGAGAGGGTAGCGTGGTTAGGCTACGGTGGGGATCGCGTCAAGCGTTTACTAGAACATCTGGCGATAGGCGCCTTTTGTTTCGCGGTGCTTTTTATGCAATTTGGAGAAACAATGACAGAGTACGGTAAGGGTCCGTGCGTCCGTTCAGCCCGGCGGCTCAAACGAGACCTTGTGTTGATATTGAGTGGCCTATACTAAAAACTCTTTTTTTTAATTATTATTAATCACGTAGTTAACACTAACATAATTATATGCTATGCATGTTAATTATACAAGAAGGTGCTTAGGTCTCTACAATACAGTAGGTATCAATAAAGTATGGAACTTGAAGCCGTAATAGACTCCAAATATCGGACTATTACGTATACAGCTATTTATAATGTTGAATATAAATTCAACACACACAATTCAATTCATACACAATTTGTCTGCTTTGCCCAAAGGTTGACTGGTAGAGAATGCTTAAGGCATTAAGTCCGCCTTTTGTACGATAAGTTGTTCTTTTGTGCAATAAAGATTAAATAAATAAATAAATAAATATAAGTATCTGTAATTTTTATATTTTTAGTACAAGTTTTTATTGCCTTATTTTATTTTTTTTACTTTCATTTTATTACTTATCTGTATACCGTCATCAACTCCTCATTGAGACGATTCTATGGAGCCCCAACTCAACGACGTTGCGTCGGTTATGTGCAGAATTTCCAAAGCCACTTCTGTCTCCATCATCAGATCAGCTCGATGGTACCATAATATTGAATTGTTATCCAAACTGTATTTATACTTACCCAACATTTCAGCTCAATCGATTGGTTCGAAATTCAGTTCCAAGATTTGGCCTACATCACTAACAAACTAATAAACAAACGAACGGGTCAAGATCAGTATAAACTTGTTATAAGAAGCGGTCAAGTGCGTGTCGGGCCACGCGCAGGGTAGGGTTCCGTAGTTGCCCGTCTGTCACAGAATGCGGACTTAAGAGGGGCTTTTGGGGTTTTTATTGTACTTACCCTCGTAAATAATCGTAAATAATGATTATTTTTATAACACACCCATGTATAGGGTCGTTTCGCCTGTTACGCGACCACCTTCGGTTAGCGACCACCTAAAGGACAAGGTTTTTTCTATTGACGATAACGTGGCGTGAAAAAGCAACTCTACCGTCCACGGTAAAAGGTTTAAATTCCAATGACAATATATATGCTCCCGAAATTAAGTGCATTTCTTACCAGTTAACTAGCTATGTCTACTACTCGTTAACTAGTTATGTCTACTTAACTGTGATAGTCTTCCTTTTCAATTCATTATATGTACTACTGCCACGTTTTTTTTTCACGTCCCCAGTAGTAGCCATTTAGCCGGCAGGCCAGGGGGGCGACATAACTCGAACAAAAATTAGGGCTTTAAATCCCATTGTCTCGCAAACGCATAACTGAGTTTAAAAATAGTTTTTGAAAATCCATAATATTTTTGAACAAGCCATTAACGAGAAAAAAAATACATCACCAATACCACATGCATCCTAAAAAAATTTTTTTCAGGATTTTATTCTACTCTTTTTTCGGCGTGATTGGTTTATACATATACCCACGCCGAATTGCAGTTTTCTAGTTGTAAGGGTTACTGAGCTAAGCCAAAGATGGACGGACAGACAGAAAGACAGACGGACGGACATGGCGAAACTATAAGGGTTCCTTGTTGACTACGGAACCCTAAAAATGTTATGGTTGACCATAACAAATGTAATTTATAGGTTCAAATTATATTTAATTATACCTGTATATTTTATGTATTGTTTGTCTTATTTGAACATTTAACATTCTGAGTAATATCACAATTTCCTCAGACATAATTATGTATATACGTGCCAGATTAGAAGTCACTTACTATTTCTAAACCTACCAAAGTTCATTTAAATTGGTTTAATCTTCTTTCACTATTAAAATGTACTTGTAAAAAGACATAAATCATTTCAACCACACCTAAAAGTGTCCATGTGATTTGGTTTGATTGTGCTGAGTTTATTTCTCCGTCAGTCAAATCAAATCACGTTCACTAAATCCTGACCCATTATTATTTCTGTCATAACAGGGCACGTCAACACAGTTGTTCCAACTTGCAGGGTTCAGATATGCTAATTAAAACCTCAAATTGGGTACACGCCTAACCGGAGAGAGCTGTGGCTTTGTTAACGGCTGCTGTGTTCGCTTGTGGTGTATTTACAACGCTGATTTGACGCACATAGTGAGTTAGTTATAGTTCGAAACTAAACAGTGGCCCAGCGCGACCAGCAGTTTTTGTTGCCACTGGCACTGAAAAGTAGGTACACAACTATGCTAGTCAACGAACGAAAAAGCAAACATGGAAATATCACGCCACGTACAGTCGTTGTCACAGGTGTTATGCTGTCAGTCGTTTATTTTCGACGCTGCATGCACTAAGTTTTTGTAGGCAAATGACGAGGCAGTTCTTGTTCTTTGTTAACAGCTGAAGCGTGATTTTGGTCTATTTAGAATATTTATGTTAATTTCATGCACAATTTTGTTATTTACAAGCAGGTTAACAATTAACCAAATTGCAATCTGTTTAGTATTTTTCAATTTGATTTGAAGAACTTTTATTTCATCATCCTCAGCCAAACGCAGCCATTGCTGGACAAAGCTGCCGTTATATGATTGTCGGGCAGAGAGTATTTTGATGTATAATTTTTTTGTTAAGTTTGTTTATTGCATTACTTTCAGGAAGGAAAAGGACATCTGCCTGATGTCCTTTTCCAATGTTACTCAAAATCAAACAAATTCTCAAGAAGATCTTTCATTTTACCTCCGTGTTCCAAATTAGAAAGAAAGAAAGAAAGAAAATAATTTATTAGTGCAAAAACTATACATAGATAAAAGTGTAACAAATCCATTATTCTAAGTAATTTGCACTAAAGGGCTTGCACTCAGCTTAATGTCACGGAGCTAGCCAGAGGACACATTCCGTGACGCTGATTTTCAGTGAAGTCAGCATTTGGACTAGATGGCATGGCACTGAGAGAATAGTCGGTGATAATAAAAGAAACACAAAATCTTTAAACAAAGACTAAACAAAAAACAATACAAAAAACAGAACAAATAAAAATTACTCTTTTAGACTTAAGCTCTAATGTGTCGGTATATATTTTGTCTATATTTTATTTCACAAGTTGCAACATATAATAAGATTGTGTTTGAGTGTGTGTGTGTGTGTGTGTGAGAGTGAGCAGATGAAATTGCGCGGTAATATACTGTAAATGTGTGCATGGCTGCCTAAAGACTACATTTTCTGCCTATCAATCAAAAATTTTCGAAGGGACATTTTAAAAGAGGCGACTGTGTTGGAGTTTCGAATTGGTGGTGGCAAATCATTCCAACACTTGGTGGCAGCAAAACGAAAGCTACCGCGAAAGGCAACCTTGCGGTGTGGATGACTTGCAAGCCGTGATGCGTGTCTTACAGCGCGCTGAGAGCAGTTTAGTTTTTCGAAAAGGTACGCTGGTTCTTTATATTTTATAACCCCGAAGAGTAATGTGGCGAAATGGAGATGCCTACGCGAGCTCATGTTCATTAAATCGTATCGATTTAAGAACGGCGTAATATGGGCACGTCGCGGGACGGGAAAACAAAAACGTGCACATGCGTTTTGAATCCGCTGCAAAGCTTTCCCAGTCCGAACCAGTAGGCGCCCGCCGAATACAACATCACCGTAATTGAGTTTGGACAGTATAAGCGTATCACACAGTTGTATGCGCATATCAACAGAAAGACACTCCCGAATTCTGTACAGCACCTTGAGTCTATAAAAGCAGTTTCGCATCGTCTCCGCGACATGCTTCTCAAATCTCAAGGATTCATCCATTACCAGACCCAGATTACGAGCTTCTGCAACTCTCTCCAAATGAGAACCTTCTATAGAGACGCGTAGGTCATCTGATGAAATTTTGTCAATCTGTTTCCCTGTACCTAACAACATAAATTTGGATTTGGAGGGGTTTAATATGAGGTTATTTTGGTGACTCCAACTGACTATATTATTCAAGTCTTTATTGACTTTATTTACAGCTATACTTGTTTCATCTATTTTAAAGGATAGGTACAGTTGAATATCATCGGCATATATTATATTTGATAATTGCAGTGCTTTATACGGTCAATTATATCGGCACAATATAAACAAAATAAAGTGGGGCCCAAGATCGAGCCTTGAGGTACTCCCCTAGTAACTGGTAATCTGCTTGAAACTGAATCTGTACCATCTTCATTACAAATTTTGACATACTGTGTACGACCACTGAGGTAGCTGTGAAACCATTTCAAAGAAAGACTATCAAAACCATAGAAAGCTTATTTAGAGAGGAGGAGGGAAGTATCGACTGTGTCGAAAGCACGGGAGAAGTCAAGCAGGACTAGTACTGTTGCCTCATCTACGTCTTGAGCAGCTAGAACGTTATCTACCACATCTAAAAGAGCAGTCGCAGTGCTGTGGGACTTCCTAAAACCTGATTGCTTTTTAGGCAGGATGTTATTTGCCTCAAGGTACTGTGGCATTTGCATTCAGACAACTTTTTCCATTATTTTTGATATGACCGGAAGTATACTAATAGGACGAAAATCTTTGTATTGATTGGGATTTGGAATTTTAGGAATAGGTTTTATAACTGCAACTTTCCACTGATCGGGGAATATGCCGGTTTCTATAGAATTGTTAACTATAGCCGTAATTGATGTCAGTGTTACTGGTAAAGTTAGCGAAATCATATTTATATTATATTGTGCTAAACTCTCTCTCATCATATGTAATATTATTGAGGTACTTTATATTGTGATAATAATGCTAATTTTAAATAATCGGGACATTCCAGGACAGGATATTACTCAGTCACTTCACAGCTTTATATACATTTGCTACGGTTTTTAAAATATTTGAAAGTATTACTTCAATTAAAAACCGTAGGGTTCCGTAGTTGCCTGTCTGTCTTAGTTACATCTCGACGTGCGGTGCGGTTGCGTCGACCAAATTTTTACCGAAAATTGGCCTTCCCAAGTACACATTAAGTTGGTCGACTATTACTCGGTAACTATTTATGCCTACTTGTCCGTGATAAATTTGCTTTTTAGTTCATTATATGTACTACTAAACCGATTTTTTTACATCCCCAGTAGTAGCCATTTAGCCGGCAGCGGGTGGGGGACACATAACTCGAACAAAAATTAGGGCTTTAGAGCCCAATATCTCGCAAACGAATCACTGATTTGAAAAATGGTTTTGAGGAAACCCATAATACTTTTGAACGAGCTATCCAACGATACCCCACACCATGGGTTTAACGAAGAGAAAAAAATACATCCCCGCTTTAGGTGTAGGGGGGGAGGTACCCTAAAAAACATTTTTTCAAGATTTTATTGTACTGTTTTGTCGGCGTGATTGATTTATATACCAATGCCGAATCACAGTTTTCTAGTAGTAATGGTTACTGAGCTAAGCCGAAGAAGGACCGACGGACAGACGGACATGGCGAAACTATAAGGGTTCCTTGTTGACTACGGAGTACGGAACCCTAAAAACGGCAGTAGCAAAGTTCTAGTAAATTGCGTCAAAGATACACTTAATATTTTTAATTCACACTAGCAAATTCTATGCCTATTCATCATCTGCGTATCAACCGAATGACGTCGACTGCTGGGCAAAGGCCTGCTCAATCATTTCTGCAATGACTAGACTTGCGCCGGTCATTGTTTCCTATATCCATATCCATACTAATATTATAATTGGGAAAGTGTATGTGTGTGTTTGTTTGTTTGTTTTGTTTGTTTGTCCGTCTTTCACGGCGAAACGGAGCGACGAATTGACGTGATTTTTTAAGTGGAGATAGTTGAAGGCATGGAGAGTGACATAGGATAGTTTTGATCCCCGAAATCATCCCCTAAGGGGGTGAAATAGGGGGTAAAAGTTTATATGGTGTTCAGTATACAACCAAACCGATGGACCTCAATGCTTACGAGAGTAGGTATTGACCGGCAATAACCATAGACACAATCCGTCAAGTGTCAGTGTCGAGAAAAGTCTTGAAGAAATATTAATTACGCAAAACAGCTACGGATAAAAATAAGTATTAAATATATTAAACAACCAACTATACAAGTGCACTGGGAGCAGAAGAGGGGCGCCCCTTCCACGTTGTGGGGACGACAGCGACGGGTAAGTCGGTCTCTCCTTTCTTTGTGGGTATTTGGGTTCATCGGGGTTTTTAGAATAACGCAGTATACAGTCCACTACTTTTCTCGTGGGTTTACGCCACATTTTCTGGTCATTCTCACCACATTCAGAATTAACCTTCTGGATTAGAACCTAATCCTAAATTCTCAAAATTTCTAAATTGTTCCCCATATCGCGAATCGCATTCGCTATTAATTACCCATACGCACATTGCGAATCGTATTATTTGCTATTTTCGATACTACTTATTTTTATCCATCTCATTCCATCTGACAGAACTGTCCGTGACAGAACAATGGAAGGCGAGGCACAACTATTGTTGCAAATAAATGCGTTGACACTCAAAAAAGAATATTTGTTTAATAAGCTGCAGAAGGCTTACGATTTATCCAAAACAGTTAAGTTGGATAGTTTAGACTCGGTACAAAACTTCATGGTGCAGTTTTAAGAACTCGATGACGCTCGTAGCGACTTTGAGCATATTGTAATGGAAATTGCTATGCTTGAGATGCAAACAGACCCTAAGTTCAAACCTTCGTCAGGCCCATTAGATAGTTTCGATGATCTGTATTACGCTTGCAAGAAGGTAGCTTTGAACTGCAATCGTTTAGGCCAGGAGCCTACCGACAAAATGATTGTTCAAAAAAGTGATGATTGTCTAGCCAGGCCGGTCTTACCAAAGCTAACTTTATTCGAATTTGATGGTCAAATGGAGAATTGGACCACATTTCATGATACGTTTGTGTCATTGGTTCATAGTCGCAATTTCGAAAACATAGATAAATTCCATTATCTGCTGTCCTGTGTCAAGGGTCCAGCACTGAATATGGTCAGGAGTCTGCCGATCACTGCCTATAATTATACAGTAGTGTGGCAAAGTTTGCTTGATAAGTATCAAGACGTCAGGGCGTTGACCGGCAGGTATCTGGACAAAATGCTGAATTTCTCACCTTTGACAAAGGACATCGTAGCAAATCTAACGTCTTTCGTGGAGACATTTGACCATTCGTTAAAAGCGATTCAGGCCTTAGAAATTAAACATTTAGATGACTACCTGATTTGTCATTTAGCATTGCGTGGGTTAGACATTCATAGTCGAAAATTGTTTGAAGAAAGTCGCGATCAAAACAAATGGCCAACCTTTAAAGAATTAATTATTTTCGTGAACAAACAAATCAAAGTGTTGGAACATACATTTCCGACTACCGGCTCCCGGACTAATTTCAATGGTCAACAAATAAAGTGAAGTCACCTGTCAATTTCACAAATATGCAACCGAGTCATAAACCAGCCAGTTTCAAATATTCGAACGCGACCTCGCCCTCGCAAAAGGTTGGATTAGCTGTTTCGCGTGATAATAATTCGAATCAAAACAAACTAACTTGCGTGCATTGCAATTCAAATCATCTGATTTATCGTTGCGAACAGTTTCGTAAACTGTTAGTTCAAGACAGGATTGACCGTGTCAATGTCTTGAAATTATGCACCAATTGTTTGAAAAGTGGGCATGACGATTCAAATTGCAAGAGCATCATGACTTCTTCATCTTCCAGATGTCACTGAATGCGAACTGGTAGGATTCAGTGACGCATCTTCTCGTGGCTACGCTGCATGCATTTATGTCATTTCACGACGTCACTTGGAAGTCAAGTGCAGACTGTTAATTGCTAAGTCGAAAGTGGCACCTGTCAAAGTTGAGACCATACCTAGAATGGAGCTTATGGCTGCCACACTTCTTAGCAAACTTATGAAGTATGCATGTGAATGCTTATCGCGGATCAATGTGGTCAGAATCACAGCACTAACCGATTCGTCTATTGTATTGGCGTGGATACAAACGGATGCTTACAAATTAAAAACGTTTGTGTGTAACCGTGTTACACAGATACTAGAGTCAATACCACCTCACGTATGGCGTCATGTCAACAGCGAGAATAACATGGCAGATGTTGCCTCGCGTGGTGTTACTCCATCACAATTCATGGCTTGCAGATCGCAATGGTTCGAGGGACTTGCCTGGATGTATGAGGATCATGAAAATTGGCCTGTATCTACACACATTAACAGAAAAGATACTGAAATCCCGGAGATAAAGTCTAACTCCAATACATTCAATTTGTTATCTCAACAGATGGGGGAAGAAGATAAATTGGAATTTGCTGAACGTCTTGTCAACCAATTTTCGTCTTTTTCAAGAATGCAAAGAAGCATCGCCTGGATATTGCGTTTTCTGCGGCGGTTTCGCGGTGATGCTTCTGTCTGCAGCCAAGAGGTCTTGACTACGAACGATTTGAATCAAGCTCATGATTGCTTAATTAAAGAAGTGCAGGGCACCTACTTCAAGAACGAAAGTGAGGCTTTGAATAAAGGCAAGGCGTATATTCCTTCGTTAAGGAAACTTGCCCCCTTTATTGATGCTCGTGGCTTCCTGAGGGTGGGAGGTCGTATTCCTCACTCTGATCTGCCATACAATGCGAAACATCCCTTGTTGTTGAAGAAGAAATGTAGGTTTGTGAAACTTTTGGTTGAATATTTCCACAAGAAATATTTACATGCTGGACCGCAAACCCTACAAAATATAATTAACTAGAGATACTGGATATTGTCGGCTAGTAGCCTCATTCGGTCCACTTTGTTGAAGTGTAAGACGTGCTTCAAATGTAAACCAACCCTGCTTCAGCCAAAAATGGGTGACCTTCCGTCGACACGGCTGCTGCCTAACAAGGTATTTGAACATGTGGGTGTTGACCTTGCCGGACCTTTCTACATAAAAGAAAGCTTACGGAGTAATGCAAAGATAGAGAAGGCTTATCTAGCAGTTTTTGTATGCTTCTCCACTAAAGCCGTGCATCTGGAAGCACTTTCTTCATTATCTGCAGATTGCTTCTTGGCTACCCTGGATAGATTTGTGTCACGACGTGGCCTGTCGTCACACTTCTATTCCGATTGCGGATCCAACTTCGTAGTAACGAGCAAGCACCTTGGCGAAGTGCAGAAATTTATGTCTGATAAAGGCAATCAGGAATATATATTTAATGGCTGTGCTCAACGCTTGATACACTGGAACTTTAACCCTCCTAGTGCTCCACACGTGGGTGGTTTGTGGGAAAGTTGCGTGCGCATAGCTAAATATCATCTTGTGCGTGCTGTCGGTGATAAAGCTTTGACCTTCGAAGAGCTTACCACAGTTTTCTGCAAAATAGAAGCCATAATGAACTCCCGTCCATTGTGTGCTCTACCGGCTAGTGATAATCCTAACGAGTTTAATGTATTAACGCCAGGACATTTCTTAATAGGTAAGAGTCTGGCAGCTGTACCTGAGTATGATTTGCAAACGGTGCCTGTAAATCATATGTCACGATGGCAATATTTACAAAATTGCTCCCAATTGTTTTGGAAAAAATGGAGCCAAGATTATTTGAATACTTTACAGCAAAGGTCAAAATGGTTTGCCTCGCCGCCCAACCTTAATGTAGGAGACTTAGTTTTGGTCAAAGATGATCGCGTTTCTCCTTGCAGTTGGCCACTTGCAATTGTCCATCAGACACATCCCGTTTTAGATGGCATTGTACGTAAAATTACCTTGAAAACGAAAGGAAATAACATAGTGTCGAGGCCTGTGAATAAACTCTGTCCTTTACCCTACACGAACTGACTCCCCTTTCCCTTTACTTCTTTTTTTAGCCACAAGGGCCTTATTTTCTTTTCTTTTGTAGCGCTATCATATGCGCAGAAGCTCATTCCTTACTAATTTTGTTTACTTCTATGCCTTTATGTTATGAGAAAGCTACATAGTGCTTTCGGTGGGGGGTGTTCAGTATACAACCAAACCGATGGACCTCAATGCTTACGAGAGTAGGTATTGACCGGCAATAACCATAGACACAATCCGTCAAGTGTCAGTGTCGAGAAAAGTCTTGAAGAAATATTAATTACGCAAAACAGCTACGGATAAAAATAAGTATTAAATATATTAAACAACCAACTATACAAGTGCACTGGGAGCAGAAGAGGGGCGCCCCTTCCACGTTGTGGGGACGACAGCGACGGGTAAGTCGGTCTCTCCTTTCTTTGTGGGTATTTGGGTTCATCGGGGTTTTTAGAATAACGCAGTATACAGTCCACTACTTTTCACGTGGGTTTACGCCACATATGGAGCTACGATATAAACGAGTTCCACACGGACGGAGTCGCGGGCAAAAGCTAGTTGTACATAAAGGTCAAACTAAAAATAAAGTGCATAAATACAGCCCGTACAGGAGACTGCATTTACTTTAGAGCCTCAGCTTTCAATGCTATTTAACTAATTAGTTTGTTAAGTGCGGCCAGTCGCTATTATATGACAAATAATACAATTTATGTCCAATTTATATTCAATCTATTTTTAAGTTATTCAACGATTAATATTTGCTGTTACCTATGGAGAGCATGAGCTCTGTTACCAGTTTGATAATCGTTTTTGATATGAGTTTCGTCTCGATTTAATCCATATTTTTAAGTGTACAGGCGACAGCCCGGCTTCTCGTAGGTAGTTCTACGGAACTACCTACATACCATTGGGAACGCCCAATGGGTTAAAAACGGAGCCAAGCGTCCGTTGTCCGTCCGCGAGGTCAGTGGACTGTATCTCATGAACACTGAACAGTTATTTGTATACTTGCAATATTCACTGCCAAGAAACGCTACGCGCTACGCTTGTAGCCGATTCCGTGGTTTTCCTCGTATGTAGCGGAAAACGACTACGGCGTAGGCGCCCACAGGGCGGATTCCTGGCAGTGAGAGTTTAAAGATAAAATGTAATATAACACCTTTGATAATAAACATAAAACTTACATCCTGACCGAATCTCCATATTTATGTCACAGTTGAATTTTTTTAATAATTATAATCATGATTAAGAGTCTTGATTTTATACGATGGTACCCTTCGAGTCCGCGAGTCCGAGTCGCACATGGCCGGTTTATGGGGTTCCGTACCTCAAAAGGATAAACGGAACCCTTATTTCTTCACTTTGTTGTCCGTCTGTCTGTCTGTTAAGACCCTTTATCTCGGGAACGCGTGGAGGGCAGGTATCGCGTTTAAATTAAAACCATATATTCAAGTCTACTCTACAATCCCTTGAAGCTGTAAAAAATCAATATTCTAAGTTAAGGCGCCGTAGGTTCATGGTCTTCTCTCCCTCTCACTGAGCATAAGCGTGAGCGAGATGGAAGTGCGTGCTCGGAAGCGCGGAAATCATGTTTTTTAATTTTAATTTTTTGGCCGTTTAAATAAATAAAAAAGTAAACACTGATTTCCCTCAAACATGATATTGCCGATTTTTAGAAGCCATTTTAATATTTTTATAGCTTCTGTTCGTAATTTGTAACAAATATTTTAAGTGTATTTTAGACCCTTTTAGACCTATGTTCGTGATTTTTTTCTATCGAGCGAAAAATGCTTAATCATGTTTCTAAACACCGATTTCCCTGCAGAAAAGCCTCAAGATTACTATTCGTATTTTTTTTTAACCATATTATTATAAACAGATGCATTATATTGTTTCAAAAACACTGTTCGCTTAACTTCGCTGAACCTACGGCGCCTTAAGGTAAAAAAAAGTTACGGCCGTTTATGCCACAAAATAGTACATTACGTAACTAGGGCGGTGAATTCGTGAATGCTCCAGGTCACAGGTGTTTGTGGGAAAGGCAGGGAACACATTTAAATTAACAGTGTTTTGTTAAATTATATGAATAACGGCAAATAATCGGAGAGTGTTTCGTAATTTTTGCTTACGACCAATTGTAATATATGAATGCTATGTAGAAGGTGTTTCCCTACGACTAATATTGTTATATGCGAAGATACTACGTTAACTGCGTAATACGCCCGAAGATTTCAACAAGTACCAGGGGACCGATTTTTGACTTTCGAGCGCTCGACTCTTTCACTCGAAAACTGATAATAGTACATTACGTAACTAGGGCGGTGAACACGTGAATTCCCCAAATCGCAGGTGTTTGTCCACCTTCGGTTAGGGCCATAAATATGCGCTCTGGGGCTTTACGAATTACCGCCCGTGTTGAGTACAAAATTTTACTTCTTCACCTGGCCACAATGCGAGTTTTCCCGAACGCGCAGCGTGCGGTAAAACTCATGTACGAGTATGGCCAGGTGTGACGTAATAGTAGTTTATGCGACTGATCCTTAATGAGAGGCCTTAAAATACGAGTGTGGTTTTATGAAACGAGCGTTAGCGAGTTTCATAATAGGATCACACGAGTGTTTTAAGGCCTAATTATGTACAGTTGCATACACTACTTTATCTACACACATATCATAAGTAGTAGTAAGAAACAGCAAAAAACCAACAATAAAATGACAACAGCAATGGCGGCAATTCGATCATCCGTCATGACGAATGGTTTTTTTAAAATCATAGACAAACGAATGAAGTCCCTATACTCATATCACTCAAGATCAAATGTCTTGCGGTTTGTATTAAAAAACGTACTGAATTGACGTTTCGTATCGATAACTGTTTTGATATCTATGGATACAAGAATAGAGACCCACTTGAGTTTTGACAGCTGTTCCAAATTTAAACTCATAGCAATACAAATTTATCAAAAATCTGTACTGTAATGACATTACAGAACAGATTTTACCTACTAACACAGACACGAAAGTTCTCATAGTAAAATCGGTTCTAGTAATGCTGGTCATTTCCTACGGTTTCTGAACGCATTTTAGAGCACTTATGATATGTGCGTAGATAAACGTATATTTCGACACTCTCGTACTTTCCGTTAACCTCAAACTATGAAATTTGGCAAGTAATATCGTATTTATACTCTACAAGTACAGGGGAAAATCTAAAAGCAATAAATTTGTAATTTTGTACGTTACCTTCGGTGGGCGAGTCTGGGTCCGGTTCTTTTTAAATATCGCAATGCAGTGTAGGCTACGGCTTACCTTACGATAATCAAATATCTTAACAGACGATTCACATGTTCGTTGTCAATATAATATAGGTATATTGCTGTGTCGAAAGCAAGAGAAAAATACAATAGGCAATGCAGCATTAATTAATCAAGGTCAGTATTCCATTCGACAAATTAAACAAAAGGTGATATGCCACCACGTGACATGGATATAATACTGGCTTTGTTAACTTTTTTATAGGTAGGTATAGCGCAGTGGTTCAGGTTCAGGCACGCACCTGTCAAACGGCGGTCGTGGGTTCGAATCCCGGCTCGTACCAATGAGTTTTTCGAAATGTATTATATGTATTACGTACAATGTTATATTATTTTCATATATTTTTTATTTATTTCACCGCTTTCATTTATCCTTGTCGCAATGCCAAAGATACTGTCCTAACGCTCACTTGCTAACACACTGAGCAACGGTGTAATGTTACGTTAATGAGGATGTACTTACAGGGGGATTGGCGAGAGCACTCATGGCGACAAATGGGTGCATAAAGCAACCGCAATAACACGACGAAAGTGCAGAATATTCTGCACGACAGATTTAGAAGACCGCACGACAACCGCGGCTGGTCGGCGAACGGGGCCGTGTCGCCGACTCTGTGAATTACCTTTAAGGGGCTACCCGAGGTTTTCATCGTTTTTTGACAAGTTTTGAATCGTATCTCCTACTTTTGCACTACAGATAGAAGTATAAATCAAACATTCTTTAATTTTATATCTCCACTTTGGTCGACCGGATTTTGAAACAAATAAATACTTAATATTGTATGTTTTTTTTTAAACACTGTCTAAAAAAACACTTATTTCGTTACTCTATTGACGTGAAAGATCTAACATAGGTTCGTCTGTGACGTCTCTAAAAACTAGTCCAGGGTTTTAATTTTAAACCAATTAACACAAAAGTTATGGCCAGAAAACCGGTTTTCTGACCTAAAATTTTCCAACTACTACTAATTTTCTAAAACTTTCATGCCAAATATCTCGAAAACAATAAACTTTGAAGTAAATATGGGATACTTTATTGCTTAAAGCCGTTTTTATTAATATAATAAGCTATAAAAAAACATAAGAAAACTAAGAGATTCAGATCTAAGGTCATTGGCGTATGGGAGCCCCTTAAAAGGGGAGCTATCTTCTCTGAGTATGAAATACAACAAGGCACATTGGCATTGGTTAGATTGGCAACTAATTGGAAGAAGATTGAAAGGAAGTGTCAATGAAAATTCAATTTCATGTGTTTTGTATATCCCTTTTGGGAATACAGGCGGGAGTAGGTACTATGTAATTATAAGTTAACTGGTATTTGAACAATGGATACCTACTTAGTGCTAACCTAATACATAAACATTTACTGTACGTCCAATTTTATAACAAATTGTACAAACTTAATTTTTATTTAATGTAAAAAGTATACGTTTTGTCAGAATTGCAAAGTTTAATGAAAACACTCGTAGTAAAACAAAATTGCAAAACCAATATTTTTCGATGCCCGTTGGCATTGCCCATTTCACGGATTTAAATGACGCAAACAAAGAGCAAAAAGCCATGTCACAAAATAGTCCAGAGCCATGAAGGGTGGATTAACACTGGCTGGAGTGTAAAAGGGGTGTATGCGCTGGCACCGCCACTGTCCGATAGGCAAGCGTAATAAATAAAATGCAATGGTCCAAACGACTTATCCACACACGGCACAATATCCACTATAAATGGAAACGTTTCTATTTTACGAAGCACATTCACTCTTATCAGAGTTCGATAGAAATAGAAAAAAAATTGTTAAAGATTTGAAAACCAATAAAACACTGTCACCTGGTGTACGTGTTTGTTGAAATATTTTGAGGGATTAACCCACGAAAAGATTCGGCAATAATAATTCAACACGTCTTTTCGAATTACTATTGTTATGAAACATTTTTTTCCTGTTCAGTTAGTAATACTATAGAACCAAAAAATATAGGTGGCCACAAAACAAAGCCGATGAAGCCAGCATCGGCATCGGCATGACTCCCAATTTGCTGTCAGGCGCATACATGCCAGCTTGATTGGACCGTGAACGCCTACGGTATCAAAAGCTAAATGTATGGACTCATAGTGATTTTTACACTTTATGAGAGTGTGTTCGCAGATGGTCCTCTATTCGATCAAACTATTAAAGCACTTCAACGCTTGACGTTTAGGTAAAGGGAATTTTAAGAGCCTATTCTTTTTTCATATTATGTAGATAATTAATGAATACATAAATCAAAGACATTTACTTCAGTTTTTTATCACATTATACGGAATATGTTCTTTATTTTTACTTTATTACAATTAAGAATATCTATGTTTATATTCATTAATTTCGTATTAATCATTCAATTACATTAAAAATATCATAATAAGATTATTCAAAATTAAAAACAATGTCGACAAGGATATTTAAAATACAGGACAATCAAAGTTATTCCATGTTCTAAATCATTAAAATTGTTCGTCTAGAAATGCTTTTAGGTAGGTATATATGTAGATAGATATGCACCAAAACTTAGTTACAAGTATTAGCATTCACAACAGAAGGATTTTATATGTTTTGGGTGCAAAAATAATGAAAACAAATTAACTGACCATGTAGGTATTAATATAGATTATAACGTATATTATGTCATTATATTGTATACATAAAATAGCGAGAAAATTATTTCAGTGGCAGTAGTCCAAATTCAAGTCTAAGCTGCAATTATTCGTCAACATCAAAATCTATGGTGGCGTCCAAAAACTGTTATCAATTCGTATTTTCGCCCTATTTTGTATTCAGTTCAAAACAAACACAACAGCGTGCGAAGCAAAAAAGGCCGCTATCCACTAATCCATAACTCCACAACTAAGTTAAGGAACATGGGCATGTGTAAATGTAATTCAGGCTAGCGAGAACTTTCTGTTGAATTCGTTTAAAGCTGTGGGCACAGTGGAAAACTTCAATCTTGCTGGGAAAAATCCCTTTTGCAGAACCCGTATTATGAAGATGGTGGATGAAAGGAGTAAATGGCGCGAAATAATCTGAGCTCTTAGTTGTACGGAGCTGGAAACGAATTTATTGCTCCTCGATACTCTCCCTGCCACCTTAATAACGCACTAAAATGGATATATACGACACATTAAATGTACAATTTTCGGCGGTTTTCGATAAAAGATAGAGTGAAATATTAACATTGTCGTGGTCTGTTATTTGCAGGCGGTTTTAACTTTTAGTCTTCATTTTATTGTTAAAAACGTTCCAACAGCAAACCTCTCTTAGTTATATTAAATGGCGTAAAAAAATGTTTAACTTCATCTATCATTTAGACACTGTTTGTATTTGTGGGAAAGGCTGGGAACACATTTAAATTAACAGTGGCTTAGTTAGTTAGTTAGTATACTGGGCTCTTTTCCGCAAATCGACATCCAGCGTGCCTATTTTGCGTGAAATGGGGTAGCGCTACTCTAACCACCCCAGCTCTTCCAGAAAGTTCGTGAGTGCCTTTGTGTTTTTGACTGCGTCCCGGAGTGTTTCCGTGGACCCTAGGTGCTTTTCCCTGTATACTTCTACCTGCTTGCAGTCCAGTAGAATATGTTTGGTCGTTTCCTCCGCCTCCATGCACGCTCTGCACATGGGGCTGTCCGTGATACCTATGTTGTAGAGGTGTTTGTTCAGAGTGTCGTGTCCTGTTATAATTCCAACTATCTTGCGTAGTTGGTTTCTATGTGTCCTCAGTAGTGTGGTTGTGAGTTTGTTGTCGCGTTTTGCCAGAATCTCTTTGGTCTGTCTGCATGTGTCTATCTCCTCCCAGTGTCTTTGGTGTAGGTTTTTGGTGTATAGGTCAAGTTGGTTGTATATGTAGCTTTGTGGCAGGGGCAAGATTGGTTCGGGTCCGTATGCCATTGTTTCTGAGCCTTTCCTGGCCAGTTCGTCCGCTGCATCGTTGCCTCTTGAGCCACTGTGCCCCTTGATCCATTGTACAGTGACGGTGTTTTTGTCTGCGCACACCTCCGTTAGATTTTGGTGGCATTCGTATATCAAGCTAGATGTGAAGTTGTCACTGCTCAGTGCTTGTAGTACCGATTTACTGTCTGAGAGTATTCGTATGTTTGTGTTCTCAACTTTTCGTCTCTTTATGGCATTGCAGGCTTCGATTATCCCTACGCATTCAACCTGGAATACCGTGTTTTGTTCGCCCAATGTTTTGGATATGTGTATGTTTAAGTCCTCTGAGAACACTCCACATCCCGTTCCCGTGTTTGTTTTCGAACCATCTGTGAAGATCCTAAGGTCTGTTTGGTTTAGCCCCTCTCTCGAGTCTTCTGTTAGTGATATGCCGTAGTCTTTCTTGAAGACTGCAGTTCTTGGTATTTTGTCGATTGTAGCCTCCAGGATAGGGAGGCTGGTGATCAGTATGTTATGAATCTTAGTGTGTAGTGTGTTCAGTTTTGTCCATAGGTTGAGGCTTTTTAGGCGTATTGCCGTCGCAGCCGCTTCCTTTTGTATATGCATGTGTAAAGGTAGGAGTCCTAGCATTATTTCTAGTGCTGCCGTTGGGGTGGTTCTCATACATCCTGTGGCCGCTACACATGCTAGTCTTTGTGTTTTCTGGATTTTGGTAATTGCGCTCGTGGTTTGGGTGCGGGGCCACCATACTATGGCACCATAGTTTATCATTGGTACTATCACCGTTTTGTATAGCCACAGTATGATGTGGGGGGCCAGGCCCCATCTCTTTCCCACCATCCTTCTGCATTGCCAGAAGGCTACTGTTGCTTTGTTTAGTCTATTGTCTAGGTGTTTGCTCCAATTAAGTTTGTCATCTTGTATTATACCTAGGTATTTCACCTCCTTCGAGAGTGTTAGTTTAGTGCCAAAGAGTGTTGGCATTTCGTAAGTACCCAGTTTTCGTTTATTTGTGAAGAGAATTGTGTCGGTTTTCTTTGGGTTTACCGATAGGTCATTCTCCTTGCACCATTTCTCTATTATTTTCAGTGCTGATTGTGTGAGTTCACATAGTGTGCTTGTGATCAGACCGCTGACCAGTATGACTAGGTCGTCCGCATATCCTATAGTTAGAAAGCGGTTATTGTTTAGTTTTGTTATTAGGTCATTAACTACCAGGTTCCACAGCAGTGGCGAGAGGACGCCTCCTTGAGGGCATCCTCTCATGACTAGTGCCTGGTGGCTTTTGTTTTCGGATAGTCTTATAATTCTTTTCTTTAGCATGTTCATAATCCATTCTATGAGCAGCTGTTCGGTTTTATGTCTCTCTAGTGCTTGTCTTATGCTGCTAAAGTTGGTCCTGTCGAACGCACCCTCTATATCAATGAAGGTGCCTAGGCAGGAGTTCTTTCTAGCGAGAGCGTCTTCTATGTTGGTTACTACAGCATGGAGGGCTGAGTCTGTCGATTTGCCTTGGCTGTAGGCATGTTGGTTTGGGTGTATCTTTATGTTTTTAAGGGCCGTGTCTTTTAACTCCCTGTCGCAGAGTCTTTCCAGGGTCTTTAACATGAAAGAGGTTAGGCTTATAGGTCTGAAGGATTTTGGGTCTGAGTAGTCACTCTTTCCCGGTTTCGGTAAGAATATTACTTTTACTTCTCTCCATTTTGTTGGTATGTATCTATATGCAATACAACTGCATAGAAGGATCGATAGATGCTCGGTCAGCTTATGTCCTCCCCACTTTAGTAAGGCAGGGTAGATACCGTCTAGACCTGGAGATTTGTAGTTATCAAAACTGTTAATCGCCCAGGTTGTTCTGTTTTTCTCTGTTATTCGTTCTGCTATCTTCCACTCGTTTTCTGTTGGGTGATAGTTCTCCTCCTGTTCTGCCCAGGATTGTACGTCAACCACGTTGCACCCCGGGAAGTGGGTTTCCACCAATAGACTTTCAGTCTCAGATGGATTGCTGGTGGTGGTATTGTCTGGTCTTCTCAGTGTGCCCAGTAGTTGACTGGGTTGGCTGGCTAGTATTTTCCTTGTTCTGTTGGCTTGTGTGCTGCTGGATATGTTGTCACAGAAGTTCCGCCATGAGGCAGATCTTCTGTATCTTATTCTTTTTTTGTACTCTGCTTTGACCGTTTTATATTTGTCCCAGTCGTCTTCAGCTTTTGTATTCATTGCTCTGTTCAGTAGTCTTCTCATTTTGGTTCTCATGCGTTCCATTTCCGAGCCCCACCAGTCAGAGTTCGCGTTCTTCCCACTGACCGGTGGTACCGATAATGGGCATGTGTTCTCATAGCTCTCTGTTATATGTTGCGTGAATATGTTTACCTGTTCCTCCAGTTCTGTGGTGTTGTGAGGCCTGTGCGTGTTTGTCTTATTATCTAGTTTACCTACCAGAAGCTCCTTGTACGCCTCCACGTCCGTGCGTCTTGGATTTCTTCTGGGTGTTGGTTTGGTTGTGTCGGCTGTGAGGTCGTAACGGATCCACCTGTGGTCGGAGCATGATAGCTCGTCCGACACATGCCAGTTGGATACGTATTGAGCTGCTAGCCCTGTGCTTAAAGTAATGTCAATTATAGTATTACATCTGCGAGTGACAAATGTAGGCTTTGATCCTGTGTTTAGAATGTCCAGGTTAGTAGTCATTAGGTATTCAACAATATCGTTACCTCTTTTGTCTGTCCGCCGAGACGACCAGCTCCAGCCCTTTGTGTTCGCAGTAGCGGATAAGGTTGTTCATTTCCACCGGAGGGGGTTCGTCCTCAGCCGCCATGTAGACGGAGGCGAGAACTATCTCTGGTATGCTTGAGGTTTGTGTTCTGAGGAGTTTTATAGCACACACGTCTCTGGAACAGAATTCAGTTAGTGGTTGTGCTATTATGTTACGAGATATATGTATACATGTCCTAGGTTTATTTTGTGTGTTATATATTAGTTTACCTCCGGTGTTGCTGAGGCCGTTTATGCGTGTGTTTCTGATCCACGGCTCTTGGATCAGGATGATTGATGTACTGTTATCCTCCAGCCACTTTCGAAGTTGAGCCGTTGCAGTTTCGCTGTGCTGGAGGTTAACCTGGAGGACCTTACAGAGGGAAGGAGCCATCGGTCGATGTCCCCTCCACCTCCCTCCCCTTTAGGTCTATGAGACTGATCCCTTTGGTGCAGCCCTCTTCGTCCTCGGATTCCAGCAGTACGCCTTCCTCCATGTCCGAGTCGGGTTCGTCGTCGACGCCGTCAGTTTCCATCGCAGGGGGTGAGTTGATGGCCTTGCTCACCTCGCTCTGGGTGTTGTCCTCTACGGGGTTTATGTTCGTTTCCGGTGGGGAATCTTTGAAGTGCCCCCCACTATGCTGGAAACGAATGTAGACTGACCCACACAGGTAGTTCAGCTTCCTGTTCCTTTCCAGCACAGCAGGGACCACGCTCTCCGGAATGCCCACCAGCATTAGTGTACACCCCCTTGTCCTCAGGGGGATGGCTTCCTTGTCCTCAGGGGGATGGCTTTGTGTATCGTCCATTTCCTCACCTCGGCCCACGAGTTCTGGAAATTGAGGACCCTTCCTACCTTGGTGAGGTTATCCTCTATGGACGGGATCAGTATTCCACATCTGGTTTTTCTGACCATCTCGTCCTCCCTCTTTCCGACGAGACGGTCTCCGTTTGTTAGTGTGGCCGTCGACAACCAAGTCATCAGCCACTGTTTGCTTTTTGCGTCCTGGCACCACAGTTTCAGGTAACCATCTACCACACTAGGTCTACCTGAAAATGCGGGGGCGTCCGCTATGGTGTCAAGATCGGTTTCGATGGCTGCCTGGAAAATTGCATCCCCGATCTTCCTTTCCACCTCCTCAGCATCTTGCTGCGTCAGTCTGCCCGTGCGCTCATTAGTGATGGCAACCGTCAGATCCGTCGCTGCTGCTGCTGCGTAGGTGGCGTGTGTTTGTTTGCTTCCCAGGGAGTCCGTTTTTTGTTTTTTATGTTCTCCTCTGGGGGATATGGTTTCGTCCAGGCGAGCCCTCTTGGAGATCTTGGTTTCCTCCGCCTTGGTTGGTACATTGGAGGTCGTCTCTTCCACTGCCGGTGTTATGGGGGCTTCGACCTTTTTTGTTATTGTAGAGGCGCGTCTCTCTGCCTGCCTCATGAGTCGCTGCCTCTTTCTCTGGGAGACCTTCACCTTCGTGGGGTCACCTTGAGTTGGTATTTCCGGCTGGGGAGGTTTCTTGCCTCTAGGCTTACACCTTATCTCCCAGCCGGGATCTATCACCTGCTTTGAGGGTTCAACCGGGGTCGTCCCACTCTCAGCAGTTGTTGGTTTGGGTTGTGAGGTTCCAGCAGTCGAGTTCTTCATCGTCTCCGGATCGGTCACCTTGGCCGGGGTTCCTTTCGGTACCCCAGCGTCCGGCGTCCTTTCTGGCTTCAATGAGTCCTCAGCCGGTCTCACACTTTGGTTTGGCGCCTCTTTGAGCGGTTCAGCTTGCGCCGTCCCAGCCAAGAGTGGCGTGGTTGTTGCATTTGTTCCAGTTTTATTTTTTTTATATAAATCTTCCATCTAAGTCCCACGAGTAGCTAGGGAAAGTTTGTCTACCTACGCAGAGCCCCGCTTGCGTAGGTAAGGCTAAGTACAACGGGTTTCGCCCGATCCCCGAGGTCCACCGTTTGCGACTGAGCTCCCTCTCAGCCACGCATCCATCAGCACGGTCGGTCACACCTTAGATTAGGGTTTTTAGAGACGAGGTTTTCTCCTCCAGGGTAGGGGGCAGGGAAAGGGGATTTATGCGGTCAGGATTTGGTCTAGGTTGTGTGTTTATTGGGAAGTTCTGGGAGTGGTATTCGGGAGAGAGGCAGGTTAGGAGATGACCTCGACTTGGGATTGGTTCGAGTTCATCCTTCCACTGTCCGGGTCCATGTTAATGGAAAAAGGGCTATCCGCAACCTGCCCACCCACTCGGTCGCTTTGGAAGAGAAGCGTGTCTTTCCAGATGGAAGTTCCAAATTCGCGTCACTGGACTGTTTCCAGGAAACCCTCCAGCGTCACTAGCTCGTACCTTCCACCTAGACGACCCGAGTAACAGTGGCTTATTAAGTTATATGAATAACGGCAAATAATCGGAAAGTGTTTCGTAATTTTTGCTTACGACCATTGTAATATATAAATAGCTATGTATGAGGTATTTCCCTACGACTAATATTGTTACATGCGAACATACTATGTTAACTGCGTACCTGACGCCCGAAGATTTCAACAAGTACCAGGGGACCGATTTTTGACTTTCGAGCGCTCGACTCTTTCACTCGAAAACTGATAATAGTACATTACGTAATTAGGGCGGTGAATTCCCGCCCGTGTTGAGTTCAAAATTTCACGTCTTCATCTGGCCACAATGCGAGTTTTCCCGTATGCGTGCAGTAAAACTCGCATTATGGCCAGGTGTGACGTAATAGTACATTGCGTAACTAGGGCGGTGAATTCGTGAAAGCCCCAGATCGCAGGTGTTTGTGGCCCGAACCGAAGGTGAGGTCCATAAATATGCGCTCTGGGGCTTTAAGAATTACCGCCCGTGTTAAGTACAAAATTTTACGTCTTCATCTGGCCACAATGCGAGTTTTCCCGTACGCCCAGCGTGCAGTAAAACTCGCATTACGACCAGGTGTGACGTAAAAAATATTAAATGCTATTTTGAAGTAGAGGCATAAAATTCAAAAACGAGTGATATTGACCACTCTAATTCAATTCTATCGGTAGAAAGTAAGTGCCGGTCATTTTGACACTACAAACATATTTACTTTTATTTGATTTTCAAGCGCTCGAAAGCCAAAAATCGGTCCCCAGGTGCAGAGTTAACTGGGCTATAACTGACTGAAACTGATAGCACCTACCTCATAAGTTTGAAATCATTTGGAAATACGGTACGTACAGTCAAGTGCAAAAATATACTGTATCGATTTAATACTTTCATAAATATGTACCAAAACCTTAATCCACTGACACTTTAAGAGCTATGGGACATATTTATTAGTAAGTTGTATGCACCCATATTTTTACAC
The DNA here is from genome assembly GCA_945867215.1 of Epinotia demarniana. NCBI lineage: Eukaryota > Metazoa > Arthropoda > Insecta > Lepidoptera > Tortricidae > Epinotia > Epinotia demarniana. The sequence goes on along the minus strand of OX244267.1, from coordinate 11,963,712 downwards.
TTGACTGTACTAAAGTAGGTAGTTCATACAATACAATACAAATATTCTTTATTGCTCACCAGACATAGTAAAAAATAAAAAGAGGTAAGTTAAACATAAATAATGGTAGACAACAGGCGGTCTTATCGCTAAAAAGCGATCTCTTCCAGACAACCTTTGGGTGGTGGAGACGATGCAAGAAAAGATAAGATTTGAGTAGGTGAAAACAGAATATAAGAACAACTTAACTATAAGAAAGACTATACACTTACATAAATACATACATATATAAACCTACATACACATACAATAACTAAATGTCATAGAAACAGTATCACTTACAGCCGAAAACAAACAGCACACACCAAGTAGGAATGACTAGTTACGGAAGAGATAAATAGTAATCCTTAAGTCGAGTATTAAAAATGAGAAGAGACTTAGCAGGTTTAATCTCAATAGGCAAAGAATTCCACAATCGAACAGCTCGAAAAGTAAAAGAATTATTGTAAAATTTAGAGTTTGATTGAGGAACCCTCAGAAGCAACATCTGAGCACATCTTGCAGAAGAAAGAAATTTAAAGCGTTCCTTTAGGAAGCAGGGGGCTGCAGGGTTAAAAAGAATTCCATAAAGGTGGGCGAGAATGTGAGAGTTACGTCTGGATCGGATAGGAAGCCACTTGAGTTGAGAACGGAAACTGGATACGTGGTCATATTTGCGTAACCCAAATATGAACCTGATACATAAGTTTTGAATACGCTCAAGCTTGTTAAGTTGCTCCTCAGAGAGATCAATATAGGACACGTCATTCACGTTCATTAGTTACCTACTGATATTCTTCAGAGTGTTCAATAATTTTAAGAATCGGTTTAAAAAAACACAAGGTTTTTTTATTAAACGTGAATATTCACTATGTTGATAATATTCTTAAATTGCTTAAAAAAGAAACTTTCGATCCTTACGAGACTTTCCTTTAAATCGTCGCAATTGCAACGATTTTATTTAAGAGTCTTCAATATCTATTATTAAGAAGTGTCAGTAAAAGAGTTGGTCTAGATTACACGGTAGGTAACTAGTTGTATAGAATTCACAAGCCTGAACAGCAGACCTGGTAATCGGCAAGCTTGGCAAAAAATAAACATCAAAGAATTGTTCTCTTTTATTTACTTACTTGTTAGACGACCTCGTTTGATGGCTTTAGAATCTTGTTTCACTCTCCCTTTGTATTTTTATTAATACATATGTCACCTACGTTCACCCTATTTTGAGACATTAAAAAATATATATTGATGGCCAGAATAATGGACGGAGACCTAGCGACCAAATCGGTCATGTGGCTTCAGCTGTATTGAAACTCCGTTAGCTACTTCCCTGAACAACCTTTTCCGATAATCATCGTGCTGGAAGGCCGCGGGCGGTGGGGGTGTAGCGGGGTGGGGAAAATATTGAAAAAAGTGCTAAGTGCTTGTAGCCCGGCTAGCCGGCGGTTGAAAATAAAAGTAATATTTTATTTACAATAAAATATAATAATTAAAATGAAGACGATATATGTACAAATTGGGTAATTAATCAGTCAGTACAGAGGCATAATGTTACAAGCTAAAAGTCACTGGCCTGAAAAGTTCCGATGAGACGTTTGTAGTTTAAATAGCCTCGGAGCTCTCGCTGGGCTGGGTAGGTCTAGGGCTCACCTTTAGGTTGCTCGGAGGCGGCGGCGCAGACGTAGGTATATCCAGCAGCCAAGCAGTGATCAAGGTTGAAGACTACGAGGCATAAAGGGCTGGAAGCAATCCTTTTTATTAGCTCAGGTTCAAACCCATCCGAGCCTCATAAGGTTTAGACCAGTGACGGCTAAATGAGGCTTGGATTGGGTTTAACAAAAAATATATACAGAGCACAGAACTTGATACAAAACATACCTGCTTAAGTGGCAGCCCTTGTATGCATTAACTATATACAGTATTTATAAGTAATGTGCATTACATAAAACATTAGTTTTTATGTTTTAAAATAGAAGAAATCTCTATCCAATCTTTCAGCAATTATTTTCCCGAAGAAAAAACAAAACACGGCCGTGAAAATCCTATGTTTTTTCTTTCTCGCCGGCCAGTGCGCCAGCGGCCGCGCGGTGGAGGTTTGCCGTGTTACATGCTAAGCACTGCTCGTATCATGATACCTCCGTACCCTAAGGACACTTACGAGGGGTGACCCAAAAGTAATGATAATCGAATACTATCCGTGGCTGAATAAGGTAAAAGGAGGTCTTATTTTTTAAAGCGGTTACTGGCCAGTAAATTAAAAAAAAACATTTATTAAAAAATACGTATATGTCATTGAGTTATCTTCTTTTGTTCGTAACTGTTCGGAAAAAATACATGAAAATGGAGAAAAATGAAGTGAGAGCCGTCATTAAGTACTTGTGTTTAAAAAAAAAAGTGTAGGTACTAAAGATATACATATTGAATTATCGGGAACATTAGGGGAATCCGCACCACCGTATTCCACAGTTGCACGCTGGTGCAAGGAATTTAACTTGGGTAGGACATCAACTAAAGACGAGCACCGCGAGGGCCGACCGTCCACCGCCCGTACTGACAACAACATTTAAAAAATTGAAGATTTAGTTTTGATTGACAGAAGATCAGGTATTTAAATGAAATGACAGGGATCTCGTATGGCAGCATTCAACGAATATTAACCGAAGATTTGAACATGAACAAGGTATCCGCTCGTTGGGTGCCACGAATGTTAAATGACGACCAAAAGGAAATTCGATACCAGATGTCAAAAGCTAATCTTGAAAAATTTCAAGCTGACCCGGAAACTTTTTTGCGACGATTTGTCACCGTGGATGAGTCTTGGATTCACCATTTCGATGCAGAGACCAAGCAGCAGTCTATGACCTGGAAACGACCGTCCTCTCCGACCCCAAAGAAATTTAAGGTCACCAGTTCAGCGGGTAAAGATATGGCGTCCGTGTTCTGGGATGCCGAAGGGGTAATAATGATAGATTATTTGGAAAAGGGAGCCACGATCACGGGCTTACACTACGCAGAACAAATAACGAGATTGCGGGAAGCTATCAAAGAGAAGCGACGGGGTAAGTTACGGTCCGTTGTGTCGTTCCACCAGGAAAACGCACCTCCTCATAAGGCTAGAGTTGCAATGGCTGCAATCCAGGATGCGGGTTTCGAATTGCTTGATCACCCCCCTTATACACCAGACCTAGCCCCCAGCGACTTCTATCTGTTTCCACGGCTAAAGGAACACCTCAGAGGCAAGAAATTTTTGAATGACAATGAGGTCATGGCTGCTGGGGAGGCGTTTTTGGACAGTCAAGAAAAAGATTTTTTTTTAAATGGAATTCGCGGTCTAGAAAAAAGATGGTCTAAGTGTGTAGGCTTATTTGGAGATTACGTCGAGAAATAAATTTAGTTTTTGGTCACTTGAGTTGTTTTACATATTAATTATCACTACTTTTGGATCACCCCTCGTATACCTATTTAAGACTTTGTCATGGGTCTGTCCGACTTTGACTTTTAAACTGTACCAAAGCATTTTAAAGCCCTAGTTTTTATTCGAGTCTTGTCGTCATCGTCGTCGTCGTCGTCCTGTGCCGGCTAAATGACTACAACTAGGAATGTGAAATCGTGGCATTAGTACATATATAATGAATTTAAAAGAAAAACTATCACGACTAATTAGGCATGTATATTAATTAGTTACCGAGTAATAGTCGACCGACGCAACCATTCAATTGGCGCGCGCGTGTTGATGTAACTAGTATAAAGACAAAGACAAAATATTTATTCGTAAACATAGGTTCAAAGGTGTTACAGTTAAATTTATATCAGTGTATCTCTATGTTTTGCCATAAGGCATACAAATATTTTAAGTCAAGATGGAGCATGCGTAAATGGTTACAATTCTTCATGTCAAGTATTCCCTTAGTGAATAGTACGCTTTTTTAACAAGAAATGCGAACAACCTTTTTTTGAACGCTACCAATTCTTCTGACTTAGTTATATTTCTTGGTTATCTATTGTATATTGTAGGTGCCATCCCAAAAATACTTTTACCAACAAGAGCTGTTTTTTTTGGATTTCACATATCATAGACAGGCAACTACGGAACCCTACACTGCGCGTGGCCTGATACGCACTTGGCAGATTTTTTTATTATCCACCTACAACCCAGAACAAAATAGTTATGAAATAATTTATACATAAACCATAGGCTTTTTAGGCTTGCCTAAAATGAAATTTCCGCTCCGCTACTAAGACACTTCCATTTTCATAAATTGTGTATTACGTTTTTGGTGCCTGCGGAACCCTTTCCGCGCGAATCAGATTATTTCAAAAAGAATCCACGCGACAGCCAGCAATCATAAAAAAGTGTGTCAACTAGATTTCCGTCAATTGGGAACTTTAGAAAAGTCACCACAAACCCCGGGTTGTTAAAACATGCACGTAAAACTCAGCGGACTTTCCGCGCATTCGTTAACCGGTAAAATCGAGTGAAAACTTTTACCCGCAAAACAAAAGGAGAAATCGTGTCAATCAATACAAGTTGAAGTTCCGAATATATATTGTCGAGCATGAATGGATCGAAATCTGTTAGGCCTATTTGTACACGAAATGGAATTGAAAGTTAACTGTTTAATATTCCAGTTACCACAATTAGTTAAGTTTGTTCCACGACCTCTGTAGAAAGTTAGGCCTGTGAGCTGAACGGTTTGTCCATAACGGTTAACGTCGTTTGTTCGCCATAAATAATAACTCATAAAATGTTTGTTTGTAGGTAATAAACGTTATTGTTAAGCAATTTGACCATATGAAGTTCGAGACTGTAATGGGTGGCTTCCACCTGAGTTAAACACTCTACTTTTCATTTCGAATAATAGGAAAAAAAACAACAAACACCAAATACAACATCAACAAAATTTATTTAAAATAAAAATTAGACAAAAAATTACAAAGTATTTTATTAGCAAATATTGTCAAGTAGGTACGTTAGGTCTTTACTTAAAATTTACTGTGAAATTCGAGCAGTTTGTGAATGTAATTGAAAGGTTTTTTCCTGGAATATTTACATTTGATACTGTTTGTGAAATTTGTGTATCATGCACTGTAGTATCTGTAAATGTCGGAGATGGCAATATCTCATCAGCAGAGGAAGACATCGGCAGATCATCTCTAGCTGTAATATTCACCTCTTCACCGCTGAGATCCCGATATTGACAAGCTGATTCTTTAGAAGATCCTGGAAGAGGCGAATATTCAGCCGAGCTTAAATGTATGGCCTCTGTTATTTTGCTTGAAATTTTTTACTTATTCTGCACGGAGTCTTCGATATACACCCTTCGGCTACAGTACTGGATTTCCATCCGCCGTGCCGTTTGAGCATACTCATGCCCGCTCCAGCATCGGCTAAAAGTGTCGCAGATGTTCTCCGGAAGCAATGCCCAGAGTAAAGATCGGCATTTGGCAAGTTAAGGTACGTCGCTATTAGTTTAGGCATGCCTGAGATGCTATTTTTGCCGATCACCTGCCTTAGGCATTTGCCCCGTTGGTATTTCAGGAAAAAACGATTCGATGAACTGTTGCCTTTAACATCGAATAAATGCTCCACAGTGTCGAAGGCTGATATTTTTTAGATAACTCGCTGAAATACGCCAGAAACACACTTTCTGACAAAGATTTCACTTTTTTTTCCGCCCGCCACTTTATAAAATCGTTATATGATTTTATGTATCTCTCCTTCGAAACTGCCGGTAAAAGGTTTTGCACAACCATTTCAGCCTCTTTTCTAATTAAATCAGGCGTTAAATCCATATCCGAATCGCTCGATGAACTCATTTTTGCAAAACTAAATTTTGCACTCCGCTTTCACGCTTTTTATACATTTTTACGCGCAATTATTTTTCAGTTAGGTACCATAGAGACTATTTTTTTTCCGCGGCATTGATTGTATGTATATCACCTAAAAATAACAAATATAATAGTACATTGTTTAACGAGGGGCGTAAGCGGAATATTGCGAACAAGTTTCTATCAGAAGCCCGACGCCGAAGGCGGAGGGCTTTTGATGACTCGAGTTTGCAATGTTCCACTTACGCCCGTGTTATACACAATGTTTTTCATCACATTTGCGAGGAAATAAATACATTTTAGATGAAATTAATACAAATCGTAATAAAATCTGCAACATGTCAGTCGTCCATTTTCGCAAAGACCCTTCGATATACAGCCACGATTTGAAAACACTTAAAAACTTTTTACATAGACACTAAATAACTACATATTAAATCTGTAAATAATTCTGTTAAACATGTTTAAGTAGTTTTTTTATGTTTAAATTTATTAAAAGTTGGTTGTAGCAAACTTTTGAAGATATGTAATACACCTTGGCTGATTGGAAACATCTTCAGTCGGAAGTGAAGTATGAGTGGGTTCTATATTTTAAAACTAAACTTAACGACCCGTGGGAGGTAAAACGGCTATAACTGCTCTGTACGCTCGCAAGTAATAACGCCATTGACGAGCAAGTGTGATGAAAAATTATTTTATTCACATTAGTTGGTATTTATAATGATAAGTAGTCCTATATTGAAATTGTAAAAATTTATTTATTTAATTAATAATAAATAATTAATTCATAAATAATTTAAGTATTATTATTATTATTATTTTTTATTGTTTTCGGCTGTAAGTGATACTGTTTCTATGACATTTAGTTATTGTATGTGTATGTAGGTTTATATATATATATGTATTTATGTAAGTGTATAGTCTTTCTTATAGTTAAGTTGTTCTTATTTTCTGTTTTCACCTACTCAAATCTTATCTTTTCTTGCAACGTCTCCTCCACCCAAAGGTTGTCTGGAAGAGATCGCTTTTTAGCGATAAGACCGCCTGTTGTCTACCATTGTTTATGTTTAACTTACCTCTTTTTTTATTTTTACTATGTCTGGTGAGCAATAAAGAATATTTGTATTGTATTGTAAAAATGAACTATATTGAAATTCATTGTATAGGTTTTCCCGTTGCTCAACAGTGTAGAATTAACTTTAAATATTGTTTGTGTGTGGACCATTTTTGCGTCGCGCCGCGCATAAATATTAATACATTATATAAAGAATGCATTAAATATATTTATTTTTCTTTTCAATGGCTTTAATAACTATGTTTTAGAAAAAGTTACCGTAACAACTATCAATAAACTTCAAAAAACAATTCATTGTAACGACGTGTGGCTGTTTAGGTTGTTGCCATTGTCATTGGTTTTTTTAATACTTTCCAACCCTAGGGGCGACATGGCTCACTTTCAACCCGCTATTCAGATGAACAATGACCTACTTTCAGAGTATGAGAGATTTATCTTTTCAATGGCTTTAATAACTATTTTTTAGATAAAGTTACCGTTACAACTACCAATAAACTTCAAAAAACAATTCATTGTAACGAAGTGTGGCTGTTCCGGTTGTTGCCATTGTCATTGGTTTTTTTTAAATACTTTTCAACCCTAGGGGCGACATGGCTCACTTTCAACCCGCTATTCAGATAAACAATGACCTACTTTCAGAGTATGAGAGATTTATCTTTTCAATGGCTCTCATAACTATTTTTTAGATAAAGTTACCGTAACAACTACCAATAAACTTCAAAAAACAATTCATTGCAACGAAGTGTGGCTGTTTAGGTTTTTGCCATTGTCATTGGTTTTTTCAATACTTTTCAACCCTAGGGGCGACATGGCTCACTTTCAACCCACTATTCAGATAAACAATGACCTACTTTCAGAGTATGAGAGATGAAAAATATATTCATATAGAAGTGACAGACTTAGGGGCCGTACTCCAGTACCTATCATACAAACAAAATGATGACGATTATTTGTATAGTGTACAGTCAATCACTAGTAAAGTACCTAAATTATTTAATGATATTTAAACTCTCGATGATAGCCGCAGTGGGAGAAGGCAGTTATGGATGAATAGGGAAGATGCAATATTTTAAATTTTGCTTTCATTTGAAAGAATCGCATGTGGAATAGACCACGAATGTATAAAATAAAATACTACAATTTATAGTCAAACTATCCTGTTACAAACTGTAAATTTAAACTTTCGGCCTAATTTAAGTGCCTCAGTCTGAGTATTCTGAGTCGAGTAGGTACACAAATAAAAATTACCAAGAATTGTGGCAATGTCTAAAAAGGGTTCTTAGATATTTAAAAGGCACCGTGGATTTAACATTAACCTTCAAAAGAGGGAGCTATGATAACCTTTTAAGTGGGTACCTATGCTACGCTGAACCTTATTGGGGTGGGACTAAGAGTAGTGACAGGAAAAGTACTACTGGTTATTTATTTAAATTATTTGGGCGGTGCACAATTACTTGGTGTACAAAGAGACAGGATTCAGTGACCGCGTCGTCCACTGAGGCTTCTATGAAGCAGTTAAAGAGGCACGGTGGCTGAAGTGTCTAGAAAATAGTATACATTGGAAAATTACTGACCCGATTATTATTTATGAAGACAATAACGGTTGCATAAGCATAGCCCACCCCACTTGTCATAAAAGGTCAAAGCATATTGACATCAAAAAAAAAATCTCCCCCTTCCCCTTGAAAAATGGTACCTACATTTTTCAAGGGACCAAGTATGTTCCTACAAGTGACCAGTTGGCTGATATGTTGACGAAGTCGTTACCTGCAATCATTTTTCAATTGATGAGAAGTGAATTGGGTCTTAAATAATTTTTTGAGATTGTTGAAATTATTTTCTCTTTATTTATTAAAAAAAAACATGTTAGCGGTAAGCATACATTTCCTGATCGCCAAATGAGGGCAGTTGGTCGGCGAATGAACGCTCTTTTTTCTTAACTTTAATTTGTGTTATACCAAGTATACCAACCTATATTAACTAAATCATCTACTTTAACAACTTTAATTACATTGAACTAAATGTACCATCGAAAAACCACTCAAACGTTCATTTGTGGACCCTATATACAACTACTATTAATGATTGTAAGTTCTTATATTTAAGATATGATGAAGTATATAAATCCTTCTTAAAATCATAGTATTAATCTTTACTAAGTGATCTGATTAGGTTTTCCTGGGTTTCCCTAATCTTCGCAACGAATGTTGGATCATAATGTATTTTTCCCCAAGAAAGCATCCCATGGAAGTAATAAATTGTCTAATTAAGATATTAATTTAATGTTGAAAATAGGAAAAAAAAATTTGAGGGGGCGGGCGTGTTGTTTTTGTATTATTTTCCATACAAAAATCAATCACAAATAATCGTATGTGTAAATCGATGTAGTGCTCAATCGAAAGCTAATTATAATACAGCAAAAATATGATATTGTTGCTATGGCAATTCTCCCGTTACCTTTTTCGATTTACAATGGACGTATACTTGCTTCCAAGTGTAGTTAAATTCAATGTTTATACAATACTGTCAAATTCCCAATAATAATATTTTACGTCACACTACTATTAAATACTGCACGCTGCGCGTACAGGAAAACTTGCATTGTGGCAAGGTGAAGACGTAAAATTTTGTACTCAACACGGGCGGTAATTCGTAAAGCCCCAGAGCGCATATTTATGGCCTTCACCTTCGGTTCGGGCCACAAACACCTGCGACCTGGGCCATTCACGAATTCACCGCCCTAGTTACGTAATGTACTATTCTTCCATGGCCCTAAACCTGCAATAATTCGAAAGTGCATGTGAATTTTGTAATAGCTATTAAATTAATGAATAAATCATTTTTATTTTTTTTATTTTATGTGATGCTCGACCGTAAACAACAAGATACATGTGAAGCCGTTAAACTTTTTTTGTAACCTACATTTAAAACTGGAAGACATCGGCTTGAAGATTTGTCGTCTTCCTGGAAACATTTCATTATACAGTGGTCAAGTAAAAGATATGTAACTTTGAATCGGTTTAATTATACGGTATAATTAATAAAATAAGTGATGAATATAAAGAGTTTTATATAAATATATTCTTAAAGCTTGGGAAATGTGTTCATCATCATATCAGCCGAAAGACGTCCACTGCTGGACATAGGCCTCCCCCAAAGAGTGCCAAACTGACCGATCCCGCGCCACCCGCATCCAGCGGACTCCCGCAACCTTTACCAGGTCATCAGTCCACCTTGTTGGGGGCCTACCCACGCTGCGCCTTCCAGTACGTGGTCGCCACTCGAGAACCTTTCCGCCCCAACCGCCATCGGTTCTACGTGCTATGTGCCCCGCCCACTGCCACTTAAGTTTAGCGATACGGAGGGCTATATCGGTTACCTTGGTTCTGCTGCGGATAGCCTCATTTCTGATGCGATCACGCAGAGCAACTCCCAACATGGCCCTCTCCATTGCCCTTTGGGTGACTTTGAGCCTTCTTATGAGGCCGATAGTAAGCGACCACGTTTCAGTGCCATATATCATCACTGGCAACACACACCGGTTAAAGACTTTCGTCTTGAGAGACTGCGGAATATTGGACGAAAAGATTTGCCGTAGCTTCCCGAACGCTGCCCAGCCGAGTCGGATTCGACGATATACGACGGGGAAATATGTTATAGGTATAAATATCCATCAAATATCACGTTGTCACGTAGAAACACGCAAGCATTTTCTGAGCATATTTTCATGAATTTTTGGGATTCAGAAACATATTTTTCACAATGACTACTCTATTTTTCCTGACTCAGTAAATCTGATTTATTAATATGTAACCAACACTTGATGAGTCCTGTAGATAAAAGTCAGAATAAGTAAAAATTGGTGACTTTCTGGGTCAATCTATATTTGTCGACCTAAAAATGTTGGTTGAATATTGGCATATGTTGTGTAGCGTGTTTCTTAACCTTAAAACTTCCCGTAATAAATTTTCCGTCTCTTCGCTTGATGTTTACATTAAAGTATCGAGAAGTTTCCCCCCCCCCTCAAAAAAATAAACGGCAGACAAAAGTAATCTTTTAGTTGACCACCTGTATCACCACACTATATGAGTGTTGTGTATCGGTCGAGTGTTGATTGTATTCATGCTTGTTCCGTTTTTGCTTCAGCTAAACTCGGATCACGCACACCTCCGAGCTTTCGACACATCCGATCACGATAGGAGCGAAAGAGCGAGAGCGAGATGCTTCGATTTTATAGCTGTCAAAAATCAGGTTTAGTTAGACAGTGTAGCTTCTGATCGTAAGTATTGTTATTAAGTAGGTATGTGGTGTAGTTTGTTTGTTTGTTAGTATACGTGTGTATATTATTTAACCTGTTATTGTGTACAATAAAGTAGAACCCACAATAGATCAAAGTACAAAGGCGAAGGCGAGGTGTAGTGTAGATATATATTAATAAAAAAGAAAAAGTGCGGGTAGTACAAAAAACCCGCACGTTGATTCTCTCTGCAGTCTTTTGCGGCGGATATTGCAAAACTTCCAAAACAACGTGTTTAGTGCTTGTACTAGTAAACTGTTAAGTTCTGTTAAATAAAAACAGAGACTGAAACGTTTCCTAATTTCTAATATTTCAATCTAATACTTGATCGATAAATGCCTTTTTGTAAGTCAGCCCAATAAGTAGGTTAAGTCATTTTGCCCGGTTCCTTCCATAACCCAGTACTAAAAGCGCAGTAATTCATTAAGTGGACTATTGACTTTGGGCCGCTGGTCAGCCATAAAACGTTTCAACCTTTCGATACATTAATTTCAAGCCAAATTAAGTTTCATAACATACTTAGTTGAACGACGTTTGATGACACCTTTAATATTGATGGTAGGGGTTTCTATGAAGCAGAGTAGGTACATTTTTTTTACTGCAGAAGATTTCGTTTCACATGTACTATTTTTACTGTCTGTGTAAAACTAAGCTCAGCATAGTAAATACTTTTAATAAGGCTTGTACTTGTCTGTGATAAGGCAAAATAATCCCTAAACTAAATGTTAAATAAAACTGTCGTAAATCGTTTAATATTACCTACTTGTTTATGAATAATTAAAAACCACCAAAACAATGAGGAAGTTTGATAATATGTAGGACCTTTGATTACCCGTAACTTTTCCAACCCGCGTTGGGAGTCTGTAATTTTTAGGGTTCCGTAGTCAACAAGGAACCCTTATAGTTTTGCCATGTCCGTCCGTCTGTCTGTCTGTCTGTCTGTCTGTCCGTCTTCGGCTTAGCTCAGTAACCCTTACAAGTTTCACCCCTACATGTAACAAATTGGTGATGTATTTTTTTTTCTCGTTAAACCTATAGTGTGGGGTATCGTTGGATAGCTTGTTCGAGTGTGCACCCCCCCTGGGGACATGAAAAAATTCGTGGCAGGAGTACATATAATTAATTTAAAATGAAAACTATCACAGTTAAGTAGACATAACTAGTTCATTGGTAAGTAATGCACTTAATTTCGGGTGCATATACATTGTCATTGGAATTTGAACCTTTTACCGTGGACGGTAGAGGTGCTTTTTCACGGCACGTTATCTTCAATAGAAAAAACCTTGTCTTTCAGGTGTTCGCTAACCGAAGGTGGTCGCGTAACCGGCGAAACGTCCCTATACATTGGTGTGTTACAAAAATAATCATATTTACGATTATTTACGAGGGTAAGCTATAATAAAAACCCCTAAAGCCCCTTTTAAGTCCGCATTCTGTGACAGACGGGCAACTACGGAACCCTACCCTGCGCGTGGCCCGACACGCACTTGGCTTTTTTCACATAAAATTGACACTAAGATCTACCTAATGCCCGTACAATGCGTTACGTGATCGGCCTGCTGGTCAAATTAAATTTCGACGCACCTTAAAATTCAAGTGGAAAAAGTGCAGAGGCATCTAATCTTCCCATTTGGAAAATACAACTGATGTTTTATGCAATAGTGAGGTGGCAGCGAATTTTTCATTATTCTAATGCTGTGGTATAGTATACAGTAGTACGTAGGTGTATGTGGGTACTCTTACGTTAGGGCAGGTGATGCAAAGTTAATGTAAATATTTTATTGTGGAGGCACAAACAACGCCTGTGAGATCAATAAAATTTGTTTATCTTGTAAAATGCTCCCTGCTATCTGCTTTATAGATTGTGTACGAACATGAATAATTCAAACATACGGATGGGCGAGTACCAGACCAGTTTTAATGTTTTGCTTGATGAACTGTGTAACTTTACAACTTTTTTGCATGGTTGATGAAAAGGTCTTTTTCGATTCACTAAAATACTGGCGGCTATTTGTAAAAGCACATTTCGGTAATGATTTCTGTGTACCTACTTACATATGAGCGTATAGATAGGCATAATATCAGCAGGCAAAGTCTTTTCTGACAAAAAGAAATTTGGCATCACGACTTCTATAAATTACTTAGTCATCGCTCAAAAACTACATAGAACCTGAATAAAATGTCCAGCATCGTTATGCATAAACAGTGTTGCGGTGAAACATGTTAATATTATGCGCGTCTCCGTCTGAAATCTCAGACTTACGCTCGTCGGGTCCACAGAGGTCGGACAGGTTAACTACCCCTGTGAATTAACATCGTGGGCTTGAATAAATTTATATTTATTACAAACATAAATTCGTACTTAGAGCATTGTAGCATGTTAAGTAGCCGGGTCATTCGAGTTTTGTGGAACAAAGGACGGGCGGCAAAAGAGCTGTGCACATTAACATGTTGTTTGCTGGTGACCACGGCTATTTGTCACACCGCCTTAGGCCGCAGGTGACCGGCACAAGCTGCACCTCCCTCCCACCTCCCTGCACTCATAGATTCTCATTTGAATATGCTTTTGGTAACTTCACGGTAAGTTTCTCATTAATATAGTGTTCTTAAAATAAACACCTTTTTGTGAAGACCCAACCTACTGTATATATGAACGATATACAATTAAAACCAATACCACCAGGTACAGTCGACTACAAAAAGATCGATACGGCCAAAGTTCCAAATGTAAGTATTCACGACCTTAATGTTAAGGCAAAAAAGTCATGTATACATATTTTTGCAACTTTGGCCGTATCTTTCTATTTTTAGTTTACTGTAAACTACTTCTAGAGATTATGATTCCACATTCACAGAACGGTCCTCATTATAACAAATAACATTAAATATAACGGTAACAGCTTTATGTTTATTACACGCAGGCAAGTAAATCTGACACGCCTATAAATAGTATGGTATCAGAAACGTTCAAGACTATCTGACACGCTCTATAAATAGTACGGTATTATAAAATATGTTCAAGAATATCTGACACGCTCTACAAATTGTATGGTATCAGATACGGGTTGTACGTTATTTCATAGACTACATTTTTATAGAATTTCGTTTCACTTAATTGATTCTCACATTTTTATTTCATAGAACAGTTATTTCACCGACTACTTGCTCTGTAGAATTTTTAACCAGAGATTATTGTTTCTGTTCACAGAATTTAAAATCACATATTTTTAATACTTATATTATTCAGTTTCTGCAAAACTTATTGCCAAGAAAATAGTTTTATAGTTTTTTTTTCGCATCAACAGAGTTCCCAGATTATCGTTTCACCGAATCATCAATTCGCAGAAGTAACTATGTAGAAATTATAATTACAGTTCTATCTTGTAAAGAAAATTTTATATTGCGATATTCATATTATAGAATTTCAAATCATATTAGCATATTACAATATTTATCCGTTTAGTACTCATATTAACGCAATTAATAAGTAAAAGATTTTATTGAGTGGTATGTTTTTAACTACTATGAATTCTGTTTAACTCACCATCGCTTTTTTTAAGCAACGTTTTGTGTAGAATCATGTTACATTGCGTAAATTGGAGTAAATAATTAAAGTATTATTGAAAACTGTCGGTTCTGGCGCTTCGCCGGCCGCTGCCGCGGCACGTTCGCTTCGCTCGCTCGGCTCGCGCGCTGTAAGGTCACGGTTCAACCTAACACTCCTCTCCTCCTCGCTTCGCTCATCGTCGTACCTACACGGACCTGCCTTAGAGTAGAATAGGTAGAAATCGTTTTCAATGTAATGAATAAATTAAGGCCAAAGCTGATTGAAATGGAAATGATTGTATAAATGACAATGTCAAATACCATGGTTGCAGCGAATAAATGAATATGAATATGAATATGAATGTTAATGAGAGAAAAAATCTTCTTCTTAATTGATAAAGTTTATAACTGAACAAGTTAGTTTTTTTAATGAATAGAATCGTGTGTCTGAGAAATATGTTTCATTCAAGTAAAGAGGCGGTGAAACAACAATATCTGAAATAAAAATACAAGAAACATATATTATGTGAAAGAACTTTCTGTGAAACGAATTTATATGAAATTTCTGTCTGGGAAACAAAAATATACCTAAGATAATTCTACTGTTTGATAAGTCTGTTATTTTTAAAAAAGGGAAGAAAAATCATTGAATGGTATTTATGAGAAATATGTTTCGTTCAAGTAAATGGAAGTTGAAAGAATAATATTCGAACTTAATATTATATGAAACATTTTCTGCGAAACAAAATTCTATGAAATTTCTGTCTGTAAAACAAGGGATCACCATCAGATACGTTTGAAAATATTTGAGAATCTGACAAGCTCTATAAGTAGTATGATGGCATCCGGTATGTTAAAGAATATCTGCCAATCTGACACGCTCTACAAATAGGATGGTATCAGATACGTTCAAGAATATTTGGCAATCTGATTTGCTCTACAAATAGTTTCGTATCAGAGATACGTTCAAGAATAACTGACACGCTCTACAAATTAGTTATTTATCATACAAGTGCGGAAAATTGGTAATTCCCAACGAGTGGCGATCACCAAAAACACGACCGTCAGGGAGTTAGATTTCGGGCCAAAATTCCCACACGCGTGCGAGAATGAGATTTAATGATAATTCAAATTTCACGTTTTTTGTATAATTTTTAATTTCCTCGCATGATGCATTGTAAAATTTTGTATGATACACGTGCGGATAGGTGATTCCCAACTCGTGTCGATCAAAAACACTCCCTGGCGGTCATTACCAACTTTCTGCACTTGTATCATAAATAACTATTACGATACAGGTGCCGAAAATAGGAAATTCGCAACAAGTGGTGATACATTAAAACACGACCGAAGGGAGTGTTTTAAATCGAAACGAGTTGCGAATTACCTATTCGCACGTGTATAGAGATGGGTAGGGGTGGGTAAATACCGGGTAAATACCCGGTATTTACCTAATGCACCCGGTAAATACCCGTATCTACCCAAATTGGTGGGTATAAACTATTTCGAATGGATTTTTTCAAAAAGTGACATTTTAGGGCCCAGTTTTTTTTAATGAAATGTTTAAAGCCTTCTGAACAACTTTTGTTATTGCAAAATATCCATTATGATGCATAGTTTATGAGAAAAAAATGTTTGTTATTAAAAATAACACATGCATTATTTTCCGAAATAAGATCAAGTTAAAACGGGAGCCACTACCAGAAAAGTAACTATAAGCTTTAACAAAATGTAAGAAAAATATTGAAATAGTGTTGCCTTCTACTTATTGGACAAGAAATCATCATCTTGCTAGGCCTTTTTCCCATTTACTTGGGGTCGGCCTTCCCTGTTCTTTTTCTCCATTCTGCACGATTGAGTGCAAGGTCGGCGTCTATATTAAGATCTTTAAGGTCTCGCTGAACCGTTGTCAGCCAGGTGGCAGGTGGTCTTCCGCGTCCTAGCTTCGTCGTTGGAATATCGAGCGCTACCTTAACCAAGTAGTCTACTGGGCGCCCCTGTACATGACCGTACCACCTCAGACGTTTTTCCGTCAGCTTTTCTGTTATTGGCGCTGCTTTAAAACTACCCCGGATATACACGTTTCTTATCTTGTCCATCATGGTGACACCCGCTGACCAGCGTAACATGCGCATCTCAGTGGTGTGGAGCTTGTTCAGGTGGGGTTTATTTGTAGCCCAGTACTCGGATCCGTACAACATCGCTGGTCTTACTACTGTCTTATATACATGACCCTTCACCTTTAGAGACATTTTTCTATCGCATAGGATGCCTGTGAGTTCTTGCCATTTCATCCAGTCTGTCTGAGTTCTATGGACTACATCGCTGTCAATCTTTCCGTCGTTGCTGAGTACGGAGCTTAAACTTTGTAACAGTTGGCAGGCGATCATTACCTATATGGAATTTGTCATTTTCTGGGTTATTAGCCGTTTTGTCGAACAGAAAGGCCATGTGTTCGGTCTTCTTCCGACTGATTTTTAGGCCATCCTTCTAGCGCTTCCATCCAGCTATTCAAAGCGCGTTGAAGGTCAGTCTCAGTCTCTGGTATTAAGGCCACATTATCGGCATATAGAAGGTGCCAGGGTACAGCCCGTTGGCATTTTCGTGTGAGGTAATCCATCGTGACATTAAAGAGAAGTGGACTAAGTGTGGAACCCTGGTGTACACTGACCTTGAGCTTGAAGCTGTCACTCGCACCTGCTGAGCAAATCACCTGTGTAGAGACGTCTGTGTACATGACCATAATAAGATCTATATACGACTCTGGGATAAGCTGGGCGCGAAGAGCCTCCCATATAAGGTCGCGTGGTACATGGTCAAACGCCGTCTCAAGGTCGATGAATATCATATGCAGGTTTGTGTTGTTGACTTTGGCTTTCTCAATCAGGATTCTTATAGCCTGAGTAGCGTCAGTCAGTTGATTATCCTCTCCCATAGTTAAAAGGTATGATCCACGAGCTTTATTGCTCGGTAATTCCCACAGTCACGTATGTCGCCTTTTCCTTTGTAAAACGGTATTAAATGACTTCTTTTCCAAGCATCTGGTATTTTCTGTCCTGCCATAAGTCTGTTAAACAACTCGCTTAGCCAGCCGATGCCAGAGTGCCCTATTATGTTTCCAGATCTATTGGAATCTCGGCTGGACCTTGGGCTTTGTTGTTTTTCATCTTTCTGATCTCTTTGATGATTTCCTCCGTTGTAACTGCTGTTATTGCTTGGTTTAACTTTCGGGGATTCGTAACATTAAGCAAATTACGGTAGTACTCTGCCCATCTTTTTCTTATATCATTGTCTTCTGTTAATAGTTTATTGTTTTTATTTGTGATATATTTGGCTGAAGTCATATCTTTGCTGTTCTTATTTCGAGCTTTTGCGACTTGATGGATATTGATTTCTGTAGTGGAAGATTCTAATTCTTTGTAAAAGTTGGCTCGTGCGCTTGCCACTTCACTCTTTGCGTTGGGTTTCTCTCTGTCGTAGTCTGCTTTATCCGCATCATTACCGGTTTCTTTGTGTTTTCTTAAATGCAAACTTCTTGGCCTGTACAACATCCTTGACAGATTGTTGCCACCATTTAGTCTCTTTAAAGAAAGAAAGAAAGGAAGAAAAGAAAAACATTTATTTATGACAAACACATATAACAACAGAGAAATGCAAAAAATAGGACGAACACTGCTTGTCACAAAAGCAGCAAACAGCGTGAAGGGGGCTCTCTTACTCCTGGTTCTCCCTGATTGTGTTTCTGCGGATTTTCTACAGAATGTTTCTAAATCGTTCCACATATCGTTTTCGGTTTCTACCTTTGAAGTGTCTTTTGTGCCAAAGTACGTTTCTATGTTTTGAACGAATCTTGATCCCGCGGCGGTTTTCAGGGATTTTAACTTAATTTTAGGTATCTGCTTGTTGCTGCACTTAACAGGTTTGGGAAATTCAACAACCAATAAGATCAGCCCTAACTGGCAGGTAGCGACGTCGCGATCGTGCCATCTGCGACGCGCGAATATTACACCGCGTCCGACCCGGCCAATTAATGTTTATCAGTTGCGTGGTTGAGATGGCTATTGTGCGTTAAGTGCCACGTGTGGATATTTGATCCATGCTTTAAATGTCGATTTTGTTTTGTTTGAGGTAAAAGCTCACGTTATTGAAATTTGTTTGGATTGGCGGTACAAAAATAATATAATATCTTACCTACAACTTTCATTTTTCCATCCTAAAGTTATATATGTTGCAGGGAAATGGTTAAAACAGAGATTTGATCAAATCTCTAAGGGACATGATCAAATCACGCAGGATGTTAAAATGGCCAATTCATTTTATCATTTACCTAATACAAATCAGTAATTTGATCAAATCTCTGAATCTGTTTAGTGAAATGACGAAATCGGACAAAAAAGGCAACTCGTTTTTTCATTTCACTAGACTTGTTTAGTGATTTGATAAAATCCCTGAAACGCGTCAGTGAGTTGACGAAACTAACGTGATAAAGATTTTTCGGAGGAGCATAGCTCCCGCCACCATCCTCTAACCTATCCGCCATCCGAGTCTAAGTCCCAGAACCGTTTAAATGACTAATGATTTAGGAGCCAATATCTGCGAGTTAGTTTCGTCAATTCACTGACGCGTTTCAGGGATTTATCAAATCACTAAACAAATCTAGTGAAATGAAAAAACGAGTTGCCTTTTTGTCCGATTTCGTCATTTCACTAAACAGATTCAGAGATTTGATCAAATGACTGATTTGTATCAGGTAAATGATAAAATGGATTCTCCATTTTAACATCCTGCGTGATGTGATCATATCCCTTAGGGATTTGTTCAAATCTCTGTTTTGACCATTTCACTGCGACATATATAAACTCACTAAGTAATTAATACACTTCTCTCTGAGCTCGGATGATTGTAAATACAAACATTTAATTTAATTTTTATTTATTTTATTAACAGCATGTATAATGTCCATGAGAACAACGTTTATACATTCCTGCATAACTTGAAAACATTTTCATTATAATATTTGACTTAAAAAACGCATCAAAAGAGTTTATACCCACCTTTTTGGGAAGAAACGGGTAAATACGGGTAGATTGGGTAAATACCGGGTAAATACCCGGTATTTACCCACGGGTTTTTACCCACTACCCATCTCTACACGTGTATCGTACAACGTTTTACTGTACATATGGCTCTTTAAAGTTTCGACATATGCACGGAAAGCGCTCTTTTCCGCACTAGTGCGGGAAAGTAGCACCATATGTACTGTAAAAAATATTATCAGATACGTGCAAGAATATAAATGTGCCACGCTCTTTATATAGTAGATGGGTCTATACCCACTAATATATTCTTCAACGAGCTTGATACTATTATCAAGCTCGTTGAAGAATATATTACACACTGCACTTTTATCATAAGACCCTATGATATGTTAGAAAATACATGAAATAGTTATTTTGCATCAAAAAATTAACTAATACAAAATAAAAAATACCTCGACAAAGGCATACGAATAGCCTAGTGAATTCCCAACTTTTATCACAAAAAAATCATAGTTCAATGACACGATATTCACATTAATTAGGCAAGCAGGATTGTAAAATGTAATCCAATCCCATAATTTCAGAATTCCTGCTATCTGCAACACCTTCATAGCGTACAGTTTGTGTAAATACCACCATTTACCAAAACAAAATTTACAAGCAGCTCTAAACTGTATGACACTATTTATTGATAAAATAGCATTGAAAAATAAACCTTATTTATTATCAATGAAGAGAGCGTTTTCTTTTGGTTGACGGAGAGATACGACTTAGTCAACGTAAGAAATCTTAATTTTGGTACTCCTGACCCATTGACGTCTTCTTCCTCGTATTTGAAGTTAAGTCCAATGAATAGAGCAAAGTGATCATCAAATGAAGTAAACAGTTAACAACTCCCTCTTTCGAGTAGTACCACTCCTGAATACGACTAATGGAATTATAAACTTGTTTGTACTTAGTATAAGTTTGTTGCTCCATTGATCTCAGATTTAAGTAATGTAATTAATTTACTTACAACTGATTCAATGGTTACATTGAAACCTAATTTGTTGTATCAGCTGTTTTACACTACGTTCACATGACTGGTGATAGGTATTGCGTCTAATAAAATCGTAAGAACATACTGACAAATCTAAACCGTTTAAACAATAGGAACGAGTAACATCATTTATAAAGAGACTGGCTTCTGCCCGCGACTCCGTCCAAGTGGAACTCGTTTATATCGCAGCTCCATACAAACTTTTACCCCCCCCCCCCCCCCCCCTCCTCCCCCATTTCACCCCCGATGATTTCGGGGATAAAAACTATCCTATGTCACTCTCCATCCCTTCAACTATCTCCACTTAAAAAATCACGTCAATTCGTCGCTCCGATTTTTTTTTATGTCATAGGAGGCAAACGAGCAGACGGATAACCTGATGGTAAGCGATTACCGCCGCCCATGGACACCTGCAACACCAGAGGTGTTGTGAGTGCGTTGCCGGCCTTTAAGGATGGAGCTCTGGGAACCTTATTCACCATCAGGAACACAACACTACAATACCTACGAAATAGGCAGCAGTGCTAATATGGCTGTGGTCTTCTGTAAGGCGGAGGTACTCCCCCAGTCGGGCTGCTCCAGATTCAAGCGTGACGACATTACGCTGTGCCCAACCTCTCTCAAAAATTTGCCGAATTTGTTGATTTGCCGGGAAAGACGGACAAACACACACATACATACACTTTCCCATTTATAATATTAATATGGATATAATAGGTAACAACAAAGTAGGTTTTTTTTTTCTTTTATTCAGAAAACCAACAGCTTAAGTAAATAAGACTAAGTTATACACAATATATATCAGAGAAGCCAATTACAGGTTTCCACAGATAGGATCTACCAAAGTCCTCAATACAATGGATATACTAAAATAACACTGGTAATGATGACTAGCGGTCTTAAAGGCGCTGTAAACAGTTTTGACTGTACACAATAGTACAGGTGAATTCGTAAATGCCCCAGATCGCAGGTGTTTGTGGCCCGAACCGAAGGTGAGGGCCATAAACATGCGCTCTGGGGCGATACGAATTACCGCCCGTGTTGAGTACAAAATTTTACGTCTTCACCTGGCCACAATGCGAGTTTTCCCGTACGCGCAGCGTGCAGCGTGCAGTAAAACTCGCATTATGGCCAGGTGTGACGTAAAAACTTTATATGTACTTCCCTTGATCACCTCCATATAGGACAGGGTATCATAGACAAGGCATTTAATACATTAAACATCATTCGCGCGGACCAAATTGGGGACAAGCCCGTAGCGTTCATGTCAGCAACTTTAGGCTTACGTTGGGCAAACATTACCGTCGCGAGTTCCAAACTCAATTACGGACGCTGTAACGATCAACAGACGGTAAACCAGAGCAAGCCTGAAATTAGTTCAAGCCCCGAATGGGTGTAATTGTAATTACTAATATAATAACAAGTTTTGTAATGTCAACAGTGCACCGCGGGGTGTATATAGTTATATTTGGGAGCTCGTGAGGACGTTTCAATGGTAAAACTCAAGTTACTTTGATTTAACTTTAATGATTAAAATATAAATGAGTGTACAGCTTGAAGTTTAAGTTGCAACTAACTAAATCTACTTAAAAACTATCTCACACTCAGCGGTGCACTTATTCTCGCTACCGGCCACCTGCGCGTGGGCGCGCTGGACATAACATCCCGACCGCGATGTCAGCGGTTATGTATTCACTGTAACTGGCCGGGAACCAGCATACATAACTCTTCCCTCCGCAAGTTCAAAATCCTCAGTCGGATGAGTTTGCGACTGATGATTTTGAAAACATTCAATTTTCTTATATTTAACAAAAATGATTACACATGTTCCTAAAACTAGGATTATATAAAGCCCCAATGTCCAGACACTGATACCTTTCACTTTCACTATGCTTTCATTACTACCTTCCACTATTTCACTATCACTTTTCTGTAACGCATATCGTAGGAACTGCAAGTCCGCCAGGTTGACTCCATCCAAATTCAGCGGCTTCTTCTCTGGTAGCGGCGTCGGCATAACGATCTCTGGTAAGTTTATAATTGGTAATTTTGTAACTGTTACATCGTTTCCTTTTATTAAATGTTGGCTCAAACGGATGTCTTTAATCTTTACTTCGCAACTGTCTTCCAAGGTAAGTATGTAAGCGCCTCGGATCTTATGCTGAGTAACTCCTGTTTCGCAGAACCTCTTTAGCGTGAGTGGATCCTTTGTAAAAATTAGCCATTGATTTTGTTGCAGGGCTTCTATTTTTACACCTTTGATGTTAGCAACCATAGGATGGCAAGAGTTGATATTTGAGTTGAACTTCATCAAATCTTCTACACAGCGGTCAGGGGTTAACGTGAGTATTTTATCTTCTTGGCAGAGGAAAAGGCCTTCTTCAATCTCCGTACACGGTGTAGCAACCGGCTGAGTTTTCGACCCATTTACAAGGATATAGGGGTGTTCAGGAATGATTAAGGTTATTTGGTTATGGGTATTTATTGTTGGTAAAGGTAAGATTTTATAGTAGGAATAAGTTTCCTTCCGAATAACTGGAATGTCCAGCAAAAACGTTATTTTACTTCCTTTAGCATAAGCTTTTAATTCTATACAATGTTCAAGCTTTAATAAGTTGTCAACGGTAGCAGGGTACACTAAAGTGTCCTTTGATTTAATCGTTTTAAGCATAGTTAACAATTCATTACTATCTACAATGGTTTGATGTAGGGTTTTTAACTTACTAAATGCTATGGCTGTTTCTATTTCATCCAGGCGGACATACAGCATCATGAAATTATGCAAAAACAAATTAAATGTAAGAATGAGCTTGTTGACGGTCTGATTACCTCCAGTTTGGTTAAACATTTTTCTTAATTCCCATATTTCCTTGTCCAGCTGAATGAAATTAGATCGAGACGAATTGGTGGCATTTATGAATGAGTCTGCCATTTTTGAAACCAAGGTGAATCTTTTGTTTGTAGCATCCTGGCCCGACTTTATCTCACTTATCAATCTATCATACCTAAGGGCATCTTGGTGATCTAGATTACCAGTTATAGCCTTAACTAAAGAGCCAAGAGGGTTTAGAATTCCACGTTTAACTCTACGCTTTGGGATAATTTGAGCAATTTTTTGTATAGTTATATTCTTTATGTGATCTGTCTGGAGTTTAACGTTACTTAGTTCTGAGTTAATGCCCCTTTTTGTATAAAATATTGAAGTATGTTTGCATAAATTCGCGTATCTGTTAATATTGAATTCTAAATCTTCACAAAGCAAATCTAAATCTAAAATCTTAACTATAGTCCATTTGTCGTAACTAATAACTGCTTGGCCCTGTCGGATCGGGAGAATGCCTGGGTTATTTTCCATTTGCTGAAGAAGGGTCTGGCTCTGCGTAACCTGGATCAGCAGGAGGACGGCAACCCTGCGAAAGACGTTTGACATCCTTAATTGGAGTTTTAGTCTTTCTGCCTCGAATTTCTATAGGGACAGTGTTTCTAGCGACTTCGCCCGTAACCTTCGCTTTTTGATATCGAGGCGCATCTTTACTACGTCTAACATTGACCCCTTTTATGAAGACTGTATCGCCTTTTGTAATATCAAATTCAGTTTCTCCACCCCGTTTTTCCCTAACCTTATCTTTCTCTTTCACTATTTTATCAGTTAAGTATTTATAGAGATATTGCGTCTTTTGAACATGATCTTGAACCAATTTTTGAGTATACTGTTTATTAAAATCCACGTCAAACACTTCGTTAGAATCAGTGTGACCAAATACTATTTCGAACGGGGTCAAGCCCGTTGTGGAGTGTATTGTTGAATTATATGACATGATCGCATAGGACAAAGTTGAGACTACATCAGTAAGTTTATGTTCACGCTTGGCTAAACGATATATTTCCAAAATAGTAGAGTGAAACCTTTCTATAATACCCATGGAGTTGGGGTTATGTGGGGTACCAATGTGCATGTCTACTTTATAGAATTCTAACATCTCTTTCAGTAGTGTGTTGTTGAACTCTGACCCTGGGTCAGAGCTCCATTTTTTAGGAATTCCATAAAACGAAAAATACTTTAGGAGGGCTTTGATAACCTCTGGGGTAGAGCGATTTGGGATTTCAAAAGCCTGCCCCAGTTTGCTGAAGGCGTCTACTATGGTAAGAAAGTATGTACCTTCAATAGAGAAGAGATCGGCAAAAACTTCTTGAAACGGTTTGGTCTGTGTTTGGGTGAATTGCAATTTAGGTTTCAGTGGCCTCCTGTCGTATTTCATAGTTTGGCAAGTTTCGCAGGAATTAATAATACTGGCTACGGTTGTGAGCATATTATTCCAATAGTAAGTTCGTTTCAGATGCATTAGGGTTTCCCTAATGCCACGATGGCATGTTTTACCTTGGTGATAACTTTTTACGATATTGTACTGTTGATTTTCATCATCAATATATATTACTCTTTCAGTGCATTCAAAGAACCATACGGAGTCTTTTCTATAAAGGGCCATTACGGCTTGGGTAAATTGAGCTCTATGAACATTATTTTCGAAATACAAGAAATATTTTAGCTTCGGTCTTATGTATTCTTTCAGGAACTGTTTCACTAGATCAGGTCTATCTCTGGGAAGGTGAACTTCTAAAACTTTTTGTTTATCTCTTGAAAGGTCTTTTACGGTAATATGATTTCTGTTCCAGTCGAATATCAGTATTTGATTAGGTTTTGTGTCGATGGCTTCTCGAAGAATCGGTATGCCAGCAGTGTCCACGAGTTCTGCAGAATGTGCAGTCTCTGTACTAGAGTTGCTACGTTTTTCCGAAGCCGTTATAGTACTTGACGAAGATGAATGTGCTGTTTCCGTATCAGAATTATTCAGTCCGTTATTGTGTTGTTCGTTTGGGTCGATGTTTGCACGCATCGAACTTTGTTCATCAAGGTCATCATTCTCTATTACATTAATTACCACGCGGGATAACGCATCTGCGTTCGTGTTCTGTTTTCCATTTTTGTACATAATGTCATAATCAAATTCTTCCAGTCTCAGCTTCCATCTGGTTAGCTTACTGTTAGGTTCCTTGATAGATTTTAACCATGCGAGGGGTCTGTGGTCGGTATATATGGTAAACTTGTTACCATAAAGGTAGGGCCGGAAGCGTTTCGTAGCCCAAATTATCGCCAATAATTCTTTCTCGATCGTGCTGTAGCGCGTTTCAGCATCGTTCAGAGTACGACTAAGATACGCTATGGGCTTATCGTTGCCGATCGGGCCTTGGGAGAGAACTGCGCCAATCGCCAAATTGGACGCGTCTGTGGTGAGCACGAATGGTTTAGAAAAGTCAGGGAATTGGAGCAATGGTGCGTTCACTAATAGTTCTTTGCATTTTTCAAACGCTGTTTTATATTCATCAGTTATCACAATTTGTTTTCCCTTGTTTCTTTTCTTTAAACAAGCGGTAAGTGGTTGGGTTATTTTGGAGAAATCTTTTATAAACTTGCGGTAATAACCTACAAAACCCAAAAAGCTTTTAATTTCTGTTGGCGTTCGAGGAAGAGGGAAATCGAGGACAGCTTTAATCTTGTCGTTATTTGGTTTGAGGCCGTCTTTTGTGATTTGGTGACCCAAATAAAGCACCTCTTTTCTTAAGAATTCGCTTTTGCTCAATGTGACTTTTAAATTTGTTTCTCTTAATCTGTTAAAAACCTTGCGTAGCTTTTCCATGTGTTCTTGTAGGCTGGTTGAGAAAACGATGATGTCGTCCAGATATACAAGACAATGTATGCCTTGTAGGCCTCTGAGCACGTTATCCATGGTGCGCTGGAAGGTAGCAGGCGCCGTTTTTAGACCGAACGGTAATCGGGCGAATTCATAATGTCCTGATTGCGTCGTGAATGCAGTTTTTGGTCTATCGGGTTCATCGACCTCCACTTGATGGTACCCACTCGCTAGGTCTAACGTACTAAAATAAGTTGCTCTTCCTATTTTATCAAAAAGGTCAGTAATATTCGGAAGCGGATATTTGTCGTCGATGGTTATGTCGTTCAGACGTCGGTAATCCACTACCATTCGATATTTCCTTTCACCACTTGCGTCTGGTTTCTTCGGTACCAGGTGGACCGGAGCGCTCCATGGAGAGTAAGATTCCTGCACCACGTTGTTCTTAAGGAGGTTGTCGACTTGACGTTGAATTTCTTCATTCTGTGAAGGTGGGTGCCGGAATGGGCGGATATAAATTGGATCTTCGTTCTTAGTCCTGATTTTATGCTTTACGTTATTTGTGAAGGTAAGCGGCAATTCATCGCAGTAGAAAATGTCGCGGTATTCGTAGCATAGTCTTTGTATGCATGCTCGTTCTTCCGCGTTGGTGTGATCTAACCGTAACTTTGATAAATTTTGTTTAAGCAAATCGTCCACGTCGCAATTTGCCACAGATGTAAAATTAATTAAAACATCATTTTCATTGAATTCACTCTTTTCAACTTTAACAGGTTTTTTAAATTTGATAGTCACATTTTGATCGGTCGCGTTCTGTATAACTGTAGTTGCAAAGAAGTTTTCACATGTGACTAATGCAGTTGGCATTCTTACAGCGTCGCACGGCAATTTTGACATTTTGTCGCAATTTAATTCGATCACTAACGGTTTGGCTTGTTCGAGGCCGTTACCCGAAAATTTTCAGATTCCTGTATGTTTTGTTCTTCATTCTGGATTTCTTCAGATGTTTCTTCAATGTGAGTCGGTTCAAAAGGCTCCTCTTCGTAATAATATTCATTGTCCATACACTGCGGACTGTCGCTGTAGCACAGGTTGTCATTCTCGCATGGCACGACCAAGTTGTTTTGCCTAACTGTGCGCATTGTGACGTCAGTATTGTCGAGAGTCCTTTGGTTTGGCCGAACCGGTGGAACACCAAATCGAAAGCCTGGGGTAGCTGTCTGTTGGTTGAAACCTTGGTGGGTCAAAGGCCTGTAGCCTTGCTGCGCGGGTATGCCAAATCTAAATCCATTGTACTGTTGGGGTGCACCATACCCAAACACTTGGTTAGAAGTAGGCCTAAAACCTGGCTGTGGCTGATTCGGGATACCAAATCTGAAACCCTGATTGGGTGTTGAAGTAGGTTGGAATCCATATGGCCTCGTTGTCAGAGTTTGAGGAGTACCAAATCTAAAATTGTTTTGTTGGGGAACGCTAAAAGAACGATTTTGTGGAGGTGGTTGAAATATCTGACGTGGTTGTGCATTTTGTTGCAGTGGCATTGGTCGCGTATGATTTTTAGAATTATATTGGTATTGGAAATTCACTTCCTCAGTTACTACACCTAACGCACTTTCCAAGGTCGTGCAACCCCTAAGGCGCACTATCCTAAGCATGTACTCAGGGAGGTTATACATAAACGAGTTTAACGCAGTATTATTGTATATTATCGTCTTAGCAGATTGCAATCCTGCGTCATCAATTTCATTGACCTTGGCAAATAAAGTGCTTCTCACGTGCTGAATTCGATTGCAAAAATCAGTGTAAGATTCACCTTGTTTAATCTTTAAATTCTCTAATTCGATAGCAATACATTGCTCTGATCGAGGATCACCGAAATGCTGGCGTAATACAACTTTTAATTGGTTCCATGACACCAAATCACCTCGTTCACTCAGGAGGGTCGCAGCCCTACCAATAAGCCTGCTTGTTACAGAATGAAATACATATTCATCTTGCACTCGAGCATTTTCACCTATTCCTCTAAATCTCTGAAATACATATTCAGCTTTACGGATGAATAAGTCTAATTGTTTATCATCACCCTCAAATCTAGGAATTATATCAATCATTTCTTTGGGAATTATCTGTAATTGGATTTGAGCCATTTTAATTCAATACAATTCTATTACTAAACCAATGTAAAAGAAAAATTAATTTTATTTACTGGCTCAAAAAAAATATTTTTCACAAAAAAAATCAACACAAAACTGTTTTATTATTTCTATTCTATAATAGCACTTATCACTATAACAATATCTTATTATAACGTGATTCTACCGATTAAGTGTAAAGCACGACAATTTAAACACTATTTGCTAGAGTTTCCAGTGAAGCTTATCCGAACCCTACTATTGTAACACGAGTTTTCACCAACTTTATGGAACAATCAGGAATAAGCAAGGAATGCAAAAAGGTCTACTCACAAACCGCCGATTACCATGACTTCCGCTGCTGATGACACCTTTTATCACGCACCTCACGTTGAAGTTCAATCAATGTCCACAATTTATAAACTTATTTATTTGGTTCGAAGATATTCGAGTTACGCGTGAGAACCGATAGTAGTGTCCTTTATCACACGTCGCGGCTATACGCACTATTCGCGAATATCCTTCAAGGCTGCGCCAGTTATATTTGGGAGCTCGTGAGGACGTTTCAATGGTAAAACTCAAGTTACTTTGATTTAACTTTAATGATTAAAATATAAATGAGTGTACAGCTTGAAGTTTAAGTTGCAACTAACTAAATCTACTTAAAAACTATCTCACACTCAGCGGTGCACTTATTCTCGCTACCGGCCACCTGCGCGTGGGCGCGCTGGACATAACATCCCGACCGCGATGTCAGCGGTTATGTATTCACTGTAACTGGCCGGGAACCAGCATACATAACTATATTGTTTGGGTTTTGAAATATATTTATTGAACTTATTGATTTGAAGCTGACTTCAACAAGAATAGCATTAAATGTTTATTAAGCAGAAACATCCGCTAACGAAATTCCAAATATAAAAATCAAGGCGCTTAGCCCTGTCGACGCTTCTGGTGACCAGAAGGCTGGCTCTTACCTAGCCCAACGTATTAGCATTACTATACAACGTGGCAATGCCGCCAGCCTCCTGGGCACCCTGCCACCTGGCGACGATCTAGGCCAAGTTTTTTTATTTATAATGTTTTAATTGTTTTCCTTTATTGCCTTAGTTTACAATTATTAAATAAATATTTCAAAAGGTAAAATAAACACTAGTAACATAAATAATTAAATTTAACATTCTTTTCATTTAAACATAACGAAATTGAGAAATATTTTTTCAAGATTTTATTCGGCGTGATTGATTTATATACCCATGCCGAGTTTTCTAAAAGTAAATGTTCCGGAGCTCAACCGCAGACGGACAGGCGGACGGATATGGCGAAACTATAAAGGTTCCTTGTTGACTACGAAACCCTAAAAATCATCTCTAGCACTGAACGAAATATCTTCGGTCAGATCGGATCTCCTTGACGAACACCTTTCATAATAGGAAACACTCTTCTTTCCCGTTCTAACCTATTTTTTGCTGTGAGCTGTGAGTATATCTTGTGTAGTAGTTCTATATCATATATATATTCCTTTATGTGACACTGCTTTCCAGATCGGCGTTACTTTCTAACGAATCGAAGGCTTTCGTGAAGTCAATAAAGCATAGAAATACAACTTTTCTCATTCATCTATGTATCGTACAAAACATTAGTAAACGAAAATGAATAAAAACGAAAATGATCGAAAGAGTTAATGGCAAAAAAACATTATATTGATATTTACACTAAAAAGAATAGCATTTTACTTTCTGCATTTAATATAAATCTAATCAAGCTTACATTTGATTTCGACGATAGCAGATGGGTGCACGTTAGGTATGTATCAAGTGCGCAATTAGGAACGTGTCCGCGAGCATTTCATCAACTTTATCTCCCCTGCTCTAACTAGCTGTTATTGTTCTGTTTACGAAGTGAGCGGAGAACATGGCTCATTCGCCACTGGCTCCGTTGATTAACGAACAAGGGGACAAATGTGATGAGCAAAAAAATATGATGGCTGATACTGGAGAGCTAACAACAGATGTATATTTTGTTTTTTTTTTTTGGTATATACGTTTAGTTGTTAGATAATGAAATTGTTATTAGATTATGCATTATGATTTTGGCTCGACTAGAGCAGGAAGGAGGGTATTGTTTCGATTCTAAACACGATATTCTTACTGTAAAAAGCTAATATCAGGTTTGTCAAAATATTTTTTTGAATACCTACTTGTTTCATTATGGGTGTATAAAAAGGAAAAAAGATTGATTTATGTACTAGCTGTGACTGCGACTTCGTTTGCATGGTAATGTGTTGGGAGTTAACGCATTTCTTCTCTTGGACATAGGACACATGCAGTTCTCATTTTAGCTAAAATGCCCTTAAAGTTCGTTTGTATCTTATCTGTCACTCTGATATTTAAATTAATAGAAAGGGACAAAACTCGTTTCGAGGTATTTTAAGTTTTATGAGTAAGTTTAGTTAATAAGAAATAAATGATTTCTTTTCTTCTATTCTTCTTAGCAGATGTCTGTGGTAATAGATCCAATAGGTAGGACAAAGGCTGCAGCATTAAATGTTTATTAATGTTCTTCTCTACATATTTTGAACACCATGACATGTTTTAACCCCATGACAATTGGCCACAATTTCTGTCTCTATGGTGGCATAGCGGACCCCGGACTCATTTAGAGCAATTTACTGTGAAAAACGCTAGGAATATGATGATTATAATAGTAAAATAGAAGATAAACTAAATTCCGATAGTCGAAATCACGAATTTCATAATACCGATTTTCATAATTCCGAATGTTTTAAAACTCCTACTATAAGTATTCCGATTCTTCATAAATCCGATTTTCATAAATCTGAAATTTCAAAAGGTCTAACGGTTACAACTCCGATTATCAAAATTCCGAATTTCAATACCCCGAATAATAAGAAGTCCGACGGAATAATAATCCGAAATATCAAAAATCCGAATTCCGATTATTAAAATACCGATTTTCAAAAATCCGAATATCATTACACCGACCAATTATAAACCCGAATAAACGAACATCCGAAAAATCTGAATTATTCCTGTTACTAATAATTGTCAAATTAATCATTAAAACAACGCCTAACGTCTAAGATCACTCCTGCAGTTAACACACGAATTAAGTACCTAAGATCCGCATTTTAAACGGCTGAAGTGGAGAAACTGCATAGCAAATCACATGAATACACAATTAATCGACATCATTCATAAGGAACAAGTTAACTATTTATAGGAAGATGGGTAGATGGAAAACGAATTACAAGCATTTCCTATACAGAACATTGTGAGCAAATTGTGTACAACATCATGTGTATTATATTCTCGTAAATATATAATAAAAAGAAGATAAAGAATAAGAAGATTATAAAAAATAGAATGTTCGGCGTATAAAGGCAGACTTACACGCCAATTATTTTAACCTAACCTAACCGCCAGCGGGTCGACGTCACCCCGCTTCGCGTGGTGCCTATTTCCGCTCTAAGGGACACAAGCTAACCCTAACCTAACCTACTAATAATACCATTGTTACGACTATTTGTTGTTTTTTTTACTTCGAGGGGCTTCGGAGAAAAGGCAGAACACTATTATCTACGGGAAACAAAATCTTATTTTCGGATTTTTTAATTTCCCGTGTGTTACACGCGATAATACCGCCTGTTGTCTGCCATTGTTTATGTTTAATTTACCTCTATTTTTCTATTTCATTTTTACCATGTCTGGTGAACAATAAAGAATATTTGTACTGTAGTTTCAAAAATCCGAATTTCATAATTCCTAAGAAATAAAATTCCGAATATTGAAAACACGAAGTTCATTATCCCGAATATCAGATTTCCGAATTAGTAATGAAATTTCGGAAATTTGATAATCGGAGTACTGTTTTTCGGGCTAATGACACTTCGCGCTTCTGATTGTTCGGAGTTATAAAAATCGGAAAAACAAACTATCGACATTATGAAATTCGGTAAAATGAAATTCGTGTTTTTTAGTAATCGTAATTATAAGTCTTAGGAATTATGAATTTCGGAGTTTTGAAAATCGGAATTAGCAAATTCGGAATTAAATATTTCGGAGTATTTGGGTGTTCCCCACGACGTCATCGCTATGCTGACGTCGTTGCCGGTCAGCCTGTCGCAGCCAACCGGAGAGCCGCACCTTCAAGAGTGTGTGAAGTCCGGGGTCCTCCAAAATAGAAGGCCGCTTGCACCGATGTAGATAAGGAGGGTTTGACGTCGGTGTCAAGAAAGCGGAAGTCGCGAAAGACTCAGTGTGGTACAGCAGAGCCGGTTGGTTCTGGTCTGCGGATTGCCACACCTGTAGTAAGGCGCTGTACGTGTCGCACCTGCATTCCGCCACGGCGGTGTCTATTCACCAGAAGACTGGCTATTCGCTGAGGGTTTTCCAGCTGCGTTCGCGGGACAACGTGCAATTCAGCTCGTTTGTGGTGCGCGTGCCGCAGCCGGTGCAGGAGACCATCGCGTGTGCCAACTTCTGGCCAAAGGGTGTCATGTTTCGGCGGTTTCGGGGCAACCTAACCTACCGAATTCTACACCGTACTTCAAGACGCAATGGAGCCACGCTGTTTCTTCACCTAAATAATTAGTTTATATATATATATATATTGTATTGTATGTATGTGTTGCTATGGGCCTTAGATGCCTGATATAAATCGTTTATTTATAGTAATATCACCAAGATGAAAACTGGTCACAGTTCATTTTATCGTCAATTGAACGAAAGCTCCCAAATGAAAAAATTAAAATACAGTATTTAAATACAACAGAATGTGACTATTTACTCATAATAGCGGTCACCGCAAACTATATAAATTGAGATTCTGTTAAAACAACGTGTAAGTAAAAGTAAGTTTATTGTTACAAAAAATAAGTGAATACATAGTTGCAACACATTTTTTTTGGATCGGAGTTTTGATACTAAAATTAAAAAAAAATAGTACTGTTTGCTTCTTTGAAAAAAATATGTTCCATTTCCAGCGATTATTTTAAGAATTTCAAGTACCTAATCGAAATGTAAAATTAGACTTATTATTTTATTACATAATAAGAACAAAGATCAACTTAAGAGTGTAAGTTATATCTATTAACATTTTCTTATATATATATATTTTTACTATAAGTTTACAAGACTTGGGTATCAAGTCATATTTATGGAAATATTTAGCGCGTGGCAATGCGTTTGTTCAGTCAGACTCTTTCTCGAATGGTGAGGGGTACCTATGTTAGCTAGGAATGAATATGTACGAGAATTAAGTTGTTTTAGCATATAAACATGTGTCATTATGTATTTATCCGTTTGAGAAATGACTACCTACCATCTACCAAGAAAATTATCGGACATGAAACTCCAAAAGTCAGGTTTACCTCATAATTATGAAGTTTAAAGGACAAAATAAATTCTATTTCACATTTCCATCGCACCTGCATATTCATTTCATTTTCTTAAATTTCACTTTTGGCGCCACTTGGCGCGGCCCGAACGTTGCATTATGCATTTTGCTAACGAACGCGTGCTAGGCAAGCCACGTACGTTAAATCTGAATTGAACATTTTAAACTGCGAAATCTACCAAGGATTTGACTTCGACACATTTTATAGGGAAATTATTATTTTTGCACGGCACCTATTGAGCTTGATTTTATTTTGTCGTTACAAAATTAATATTAAGTGTCTTGAAAAAAGTTCATAATGTTTGTATAACTTGTGTTTCATGTGAATAGCAGTACAATAGATATGGGCTCTTATGGAATGAAATTGACATATTATATACATTGTAATTCAATAAAAGTACGAAAAAAATAAAAACTAAAATATACGTCTCATTAATTTTTATACCAGCTTTAACATATATAAATGACCTTAGGTACTTATACTTACTATGTGTTAGTAATGAGCTTTTGAAAGGTAGGCATCCAAACGAAACTCGCTTCAATATATCCTATTTACCTTTTTCTATCAGGCTTCGGGTTTCGTGTCCTCGTTATTTCTATTCACAGTGAACGTGTTTAATCCAAATGATTAAATGGTAAAGCTTTTAGGATGTACTTAAACTAATAAAATTCATTTGGCGGATAGCGCAGGAGTGAATAGTTTGGAACCAACTAAAAGCTTTCCGTATGGGATCCTTGAATGCTGGAAACGGGGACCGTTCAGTTGTAATCAATTTATAGGATAGGTACTGTTCACCAAAATTACTGGGTAACCTAAAAAACAAAGAATTGTTTTGTATACAAAGCGCATTCCGGTATCACGTTTGTTGTCATTATAGTTGTACAAGGGTGTACCGTAGGGTCCAGGAATTAAAGTCGGTTTTACTTTTATAACCGCTATAATGATCTAAATCCTCCAAACAATTCTCACAAACAAAACGAAATCAAATTACTGAGCAATTCTACGACAACATGTCGTTAGCTAGTTTGCGCACGGAACAGCGACATCTAGCGTCCAATTCGCACACTAACCAATACTTAACTATGAATTGAACATATCGCCCACCAAGGACAGAATGTCCTTCACTGATCGCCCACCATAACAACATTGATCCATATGATCTTGGCAAGGGCTAAAGTTACAGTTGTTCTCTAAACTTACGACTAAACCAATAAATCACTGATTGACACAGTGAATGACATCTACATTTATTACAGGTGATCCTGCTTATCTTAACAGTTTATACTTATTCATTAATTGGCAAAACACAAAGTTTTGAAGTTGGACGTTTTACAACTGAATTCTTATATTTTAATGACACCACTCTAGTTAACCCATCTGAGCCGGCGTGCTTGATGAGGATTCTACCAAAAAGCCACTTACTAGGAGGTAAATCGTCCTCCTTCACCAAAACAATGTCCCCGACTTCAGGTTCAGGTGTCTTGAAGGCCCACTTGTAACGTTGCATGAGATGCGTCAAATATTCATTAGACCAGCGTCTCCAGAAGTTTTGCAACATCTCTTGAGTGATCTGCCACCGTTTTAAAGTACTTATGGTTGTGCATTCATAGTTTGCCTCGGGCACGGTTACAAGTGGCTCTCCTATTAAGAAATGCCCAGGGGTTAAAGGAACAACTTCTGCTGGGTCACTGCTCAGTACAGACAAGGGACGCGAGTTGAGACATGCCTCTATTTGACTGAGCAGGGTGCTCATTTCTTCGTATGTCAAAGTCGACTCGCCAATGACACGTTTGACGTGATACTTGACCGATTTTATACCCGATTCCCATAACCCGCCAAAATTAGGTGCGCGGGGAGGGATAAAATGCCAGTTCGTTCCATGGACAGCCAGGCAATCGGCCACTTCTTGAGCCATTGCCGATTTCTCTACGTCGAATAACTCTCTGAGCTCCTTTGCGGCTCCGATAAAATTCGTTCCGTTGTCACTGTACAAGTTAGCACAGTGACCGCGCCTAGCAACGAACCGTTTAAACGATTCTATAAAACCTCTAGAGGTAAGATCGCTTACCACTTCAATGTGTACAGCCTTTGTGACCATACACACAAACAAACATATATTGCCCTTATAAGCTTTATGACCTCTACCTTTGGTGGTCCTCAGCATGATTGGGCCCGCGTAATCTACACCGCTATTTAAAAATGCTCTAGCCGGTGTAACTCTAACGGCAGGTAGAGTGCCCATAAGTTGGTTTTGTAATTTGGCCTTGTATCGCACACAAGTCACACATTTGCGTACGTGACTCTTCACAAGATTCTTCACTCCAATTATCCAGTAAGCTGATCGGATAAAGTTAAGCATCATCCTCGAGTCGCCATGCAGCGTTTTCCTGTGAGCATTGTCGACTATTAACTCTGAAAAATGTGATCTGTGTGGCAATATTATGGGTTCTTTAGTGCTCTCGGATTCCTGTGATTTAGCTATTCGCCCGTTCACTCTAATCAATCCCTTCTCGTCGATAAAGGGGATTAAACATAACAACTTCGACGATTTGGATCTAACTTGTCCGTAAGTTTGCATTTCCTTTATTTCTGTTTCAAATTCTGTAGCTTGGCTTAGTTTAATGCAAGTTACTAGTGCTTCATCTCATTCCTCTTTGTTCAAATAATTAATACTTTGACCTTGATTTATAATTTCCTTTCTAGTGATAAATCGTCTGCAATACGCTACAACTCGAATAAGTCGTTGCAGCGAAGAGTATTTCTCCAAGATTGACACGTCTATTTTAGCGAGGTGAACTCTCAACGATTGCTCTTCATTTGTCTCATTGTTCTTCGGCTTTTTGTAAGTTAACTCGGTTTCCCACAGAAACTTCGGGCCGCATTTCCACAGCTCTAACTCTGCAAGCTCCGACGGCTGAACTCCTCGCGAAGCGCAGTCAGCCGGATTGTCCTTCGTGGAGACATGACACCATTGCGAAGATTCCAATGTGGAGTGAATCTCGGAAATTCGATTGGCCACGAACGTTTTCCAATTGCTTGGATGCTTGTTCAACCATGCGAGTACTACGGTCGAATCAGTCCAAGCCCTTATATGGTTTCTGGGGATATCCAAGACCCCAGCAATCTCTACTAATAGCTTGGCCAGCAAAACAGCGCCGCAAAGTTCCAAGCGCGGAATGCTGATCTGCTTAACCGGTGACACTCTGGTTTTAGCGCTAACTAGGACGACATGGACTTCTCCGTTCGCATTCACAACGCGCATATAGACAACCGCCGAGTATGCAACATTGGATGCGTCAGAGAACCCGTGCAATTCAGTGACAACGTCATCTGCGTTTGTCCAACGTGGAATCGAGAAGTCTGTAAGTTGAGCTAATTCTTGACGGTAAGTAAACCAATCTTCTAAGATCCTCGTTGGTGGTTCTTCGTCCCAGCCTGTCCCCGCTATCCACAATCGCTGTATAAATATCTTAGCTTTTATCACACACGGAGCTATCCAGCCCAGGGGGTCGAACAGCCGGGCAACGTCAGATATAATTTTTCTTTTTGTTACAGGTGCAGACGACGGAGGCAGCTTTACTGAGTACTGAAATTCGTCGCTACATCTGTTCCAGGTGAGTCCTATTATCTTTACTATATTGTCCTGTTTGAAATCTAATGTTTTGTCCTGTTTGTTATGTTCTCCTTTCCCTGATTGTTCTATGACCTGCAGCAATTCATCTTTGTTACTTGACCATTTCTGTAGAATAATTCCACCTTCTTTTAATAGTGCATTCATCTCTTGGTAAAGTTTTATTCCTTCTTCTATTGTTTGGCAACCAGTCATTAGGTCGTCCATATAAAACTCCTTAGCGACTCTTTCTGATGCCATTGGGTATGCTTCTTTGTGATCTATGGCGACCTGATTGAGTGCCTTAACTGCCAGGTATGGAGCTGAAGCTGTGCCGAAGGTAACTGTGAGCAGTTTGTAGTCTTGTATTGGATCTTCTGAGTTATTTCTCCACACTATGCGTTGATAATCACAATCTTCTTCTGCCACTTTTACCATTCGGTACATCTTGACGATGTCAGCTATTAAGCATACCGGATGTTTTCTCCAACCCATGATCAAATGTCGCAAGTCTGGTTGCAACCTAGGTCCAACCATCAAGTTGTCATTTAATGACACGCCGTTTTCATTCTTGCAGGACGCGTCATAGACAACCCTGACCTTGGTGGTGGCCTTGTCCTCCCTAATAACTGCATGATGTGGTAAGTATGTTGAGCTTTCTTTACCAAGCTCTTCCTTCGGTACCAGCGCCATGTGATCTAACTGTAAGTATTCATTTATTACTTCTGTGTATCTTTCCTTTAGTACTTTATCCTTTATAAACTTTCTTTCTAATGATAATAATCTTTTTATTGCAATCTCACGTGACTTTCCATTTTTGCAGGTCGGCTCCTCATCACGGAAGGGCAATTTCACGACGTACTTGCCATCTTCGTCTCTACGTGTTGTGTTTGAGAAGACGCGTTCGCACATCTGTTCTTCCTTGGTTAAAATCTGTGAACTCAATAAAGGCTCGTTTTCCAACTCCAAAAATCTTTTTATTATTTCATTGTCCTCTATTTGTGTATGGAAAACGGATATGTTGCTATCTGTACCTGCAGTGCCCATTTGCCCAGACAGAATCCAGCCGAGGGCGGTGCACTGAGCTACCGGGGACCCTGCTGGCCCTTTCAATACACCTTCCTTTAGGATCTGGCTGTAGACTTCTGCTCCCAGTAAAATATCTATTTTACTAGGTGAATCAAAGTTCTTATCCGCCAAACACAAGTCTTTTAATTGTACCCAATCCGGAACCGATACTTGCCTCTCTGGGAGCAAAGTTGTGATGTTTGTCAAAACGAAACATTTTAGCTCCATTTTAAAGCTCGGGTCCATTAGTGACTGAAGTTTTAACGTCACTGCTGCTTTTGACCTCATTGAACGCTGTTCACCTCCAACTCCCGAAATTGTAAGGTGGGCAGATGTTTTCTGCAATCCCAACCTTTGAACTGTCGCCTCTGTCACAAATGAGGCTTGTGAGCCCTGATCCAACAAAGCTCTAACTGGCCGGTACTGACCTGTTTTCGACTCCACATTCACGATTGCCGTGGGTAACAAAACTTGATTTCTTACCTGACCTTTCGAGAAACAAGTCACTACCGGTGTGGTCTCGTTAGACTGACTGGACCCTCCCTTAGAGTGTCCGCCGGTCGCTCTCTCACCTGAACCTTCTCCAACTGACTGACCTGAACAACCTGAATGACCAGTTGGAACACCCCTTGGATGAAGCAAGGAATGGTGTTTTTTCTGACAAACTTTAAATTGGTGGCTTTTTGGCAGAATCTTACCCCATGGTTGCTGCCTAAACAGTTATAACAAATCCTATTGTTAGACACAAACTCGTGTCTTTTCTCATAATCTAAGTTGGCGAATTTTTTACAAAAATATAACTTATGCTCTTCGCCACAGAATTCACAACACATTTTTACTATATTGGTCGCGTGCAACACTTTGGTGTAGCCCTTACCACTGGTCGATGCTTTTGAATTAAATGTTGTTACCCTATTTACATTTTTCGGCTCAATACATTCAAACGCTCGATATCTTTGGGTTAAAAACATTTGAAATTCCTTGAACGTAGGCAAGGAATCTGACGGCACATTAACTGCTACCTGCAACTCCCACTGCTTTCGAGTTTCACTATCTAATTTTAGTGAAAGCAGATCACAATCAGATCCCAAGCGTCTACATCTATACCTAAACTTTTAAGAGCAGCTAAACAATCGGAGGAAGTGTCTATTAATTCTTTCAAACAAGTTGCCGACTCAGTGGTTATATTCCGCTGACTGAGTAGGCGCTTAATAATGCAACTTGAAATATATTTTTTGTTGCTGTAACGCTCGACTAATTGTTTCCAGCACTGATCATAATTTGCGTCCGTCACAGGTGTGTGACGAATCAGCTGCTCAGCTTCTCCAGTCAAGAATCCCTTAAGATATTGCAATCTCTGGACGTTATCTAACGCCTTATTATTGTGTATCATTGACACAAATAAATCTCGAAAAGTGGGCCACTCCGTATATATCCCTGAAAATGTGGGAATGCTAATCTTGGGCAACTTGACTAGAGAAGACTTAGTGTTTACATCTTCATTCGAGCTCATATTTACCTTATTTACATTGGACTGGACCTTAAACTCTGCTAAACTATGTTTTAACTCGCATTTGTATGACATGTATTGCTCTTCGGTTGCTTCATAAACATCACTTTTCACGTATGATGTAGCCTGTAATAATTTGCCTTCAGCTGTTTGCAGCAGTTCTTTATGACCCTGCCGAAAATCATACCACAGCTGTTCCAATGCCTCGAGCTTGCTTTCAACATAATACTCTGTTATACGTTCCTTAGGGGACTTTTTGAAATTAGCTCTCGACTTAGTTATACGAGTTGACAAATCAGATTGAAAACTCAGCAAAGATTCCATGTTGAAACACTCAAATTAAATGAACAACAAACAACTATTTATCTTTTGCAAGTTTTATAATTTGTATGAGCAGACCGAATAAACTACCGAACACAAACACAACAGTAGTAGTAGCCCACCAACTTGATGAACAAACAAAAACAATTGGAAAACAAACAAGTGTATTTTTTACCTGACGACACTTAGAAAAATTCGAGGTAAATTTGTGAAAAAATTGCAAGTGTTTGGGACTTAGAAAAATTAGAGGTAAATTTGTTAAAAAATTACAAGTGTTTGGGACTTGGACGAAATCCAAGCATGGATTCCCCGTACCTCCGTTTTTTCTCTTAATATTCTAAGTTCTAAATCTAATGAAGCTAAATATTACAAGTTAAAGTTATTGCACTAAGTCCAGCACTCCTTGGTAATAAGGTTGAAAATTACTAAACCTCTTGATGAACTTGAACTGACGTTAAAGTTTTGATCTTCTTTGATATAAAGTTCAATTTCGCGTATCAAATAATATAAATGTACTCACGGTTTGCACTTGACACCTCACTCACACATACACCTATTTGCCACCTTGCTATGCTGTGACGCGCTCTGCTTTTAGCGCCCTCTCCGCTGTCCTCCTGGCAGTAACACCTGTTGTGCTTCAGCTTGGCTCCGCTAGGTGGCGCCACCGTCGCTGCGTACTGCGTACTCAAATCGTTTCCCTCTGAACAGCAAGCCACTGCTACTATGGGAAACGATGCGAAGAGTAGCTCTGCTCACACGCACTGAACTACTAAACACCACTTCCAAAAATATCCGATTCGATGGAACATGTACAAGGGTGTACCGTTGGGTCCAGGAATTAGAGTCGGTTTTACTTTTATAACCGCTATAATGATCTAAATCCTCCAAACAATTCTCACAAACAAAACGAAATCAAATTACTGAGCAATTCTACGACAACATGTCGTTAGCTAGTTTGCGCACGGAACAGCGACATCTAGCGTCCAATTCGCACACTAACCAATACTTCGACGACAACAACGTACAAGGTGCAAAGTGCTAAAAGGGTCGAACTACGTACGCTGCAGCATAATGATCTACGCGTCAAAACCTATCACCTAATATAAAAATTTTCTTAAAATGTCACTTAGTATAGATTTTAAAATGACGCATACAGTGCGATCTGAGTCAACAATCTGTAAACTAACACGAACACCATTCTAAGTGCCACTTTGAACTGTACGCGATGTTTGCCATCTCACTCACTCACGCGCACAAAGCGCAATGTGCCACATCGAACTCAGTTCGCCGTTGATCGGCTAGGCAACGGTTGTGACGCTTCGACCGTTGTGCAGAAAATATTACCATGTTAATTACGTTACTTTCGCCTCAATTTTAAGTTTTTAGTAAGAATTTTGTTGGATGTCATTCTGTCTACCAATTTACTGCAAATATAAGGTTGTTTATAATGACGGAGAAACGTGCGAGATGGTTGGAATCGTTAAAATCAGGGGCAAAAAGATCGGGTCTGAATTGCACCGAAACAGAGATAAATAAACCGGCCGCAATGAATGGAGGTATGTAATATTTATTTCCATTTTCATGATATTTTTGTGTTTATATGTTTAAAAAGGTATAAAATGTTCTATGTGACACATAGAACTACATACGCGTGAAGTATTATTTAATAGAACTACGTACACAAGACTATATACCACTTAGAACTGTATACGCGTGAACTGTTTTTTAAAAGAACTGTGTATACAGGACTATCTACCGCTTAGAACTATATACGTTACTATAATAGCTGTAGTTAACAAAGTACGTAAATCTATGTGCCACTTGGAATTGTTTACGTCATTTATTCAGTCACTTAGTCACTATTTACCTTTTTGAATTTATTTTTAGACACTGTCGTAAGTGCTCATTTAAATATTAAAAGGAAGGGTAATAATATCTCTATAATGCTATGCTATGTGTAATACTATCACAGGTTAAGGTTTTATACGGGCAGTTTCGTTATACTTATACACTTGTTTACTAATAAAGCATTACTTATGTACCTACCTGTAATATGCGCACTTTGTTAACCGCTTTGTTTATGTTGCTTATGCATGGTATTTGACTTTCAGAGTCACCACTAAGGATGGACGAAGCATCATGCGAAGAATTATACAGCACACTGTCAACTGCGTTTGAGGACCCAGAAGATACGCATTCCACTAATACAAGCATATGTAGTCAACCAGAGAATCAAATCTCCATCCCATGTTTCGTTGACGACTCTGATTATAATCAGAGCTATAGTTCAGCTGAAAGTGTATTTAAAAGTATGAACGAGTTGGAGAGCAGTGAACATATAGAGCACTGTATTAGTGAGGCAGGTAAATTTGAGACTGAAAATATTGACCCAAACTATACATTACACCCATTGTCACCCTTGTTAGAAAATACAGTTCCAGACAGGCAAGACCACCAAAACATTGATTGCATGAATATTAATCATTTCGAAAATATTAGAGATCCTTCTTTGAATGTCACTGCACCACCATCATCGGTTTTATTTAGTGAAATTACATACTCGCCCCAGTCAATGAACGCATTATCATATTATAACAATAGTCCGTTGCCCAATGTCTTTTCTGAACTTAACAGTCCAATTAATTCTATAATTACAAACCCAATGAGTAGGCCCGGAAGTTGTGTAAACTTTGATAAGACGCCAATGCCTTTCGATTCCAGTGACACTGAAACGGACTATTTTAGAAAGCAAATGTTAAAGAAAAAATT
Source organism: Epinotia demarniana (assembly GCA_945867215.1). Lineage (NCBI taxonomy): Eukaryota > Metazoa > Arthropoda > Insecta > Lepidoptera > Tortricidae > Epinotia > Epinotia demarniana. Next base: position 11,920,350 of record OX244267.1, on the reverse strand, counting down.
CTCCATTAAAAATTTCATTAAAAGAAAAGAAACAACGTTAGGCCATCTCAAACACAAGCGACTTCGTTTGGATTCATCATCTTTGGATTCTTTAAACGAGACTGCGTTGAGTGATGAGTCAAACCAAGTACACAAAAAAAAGTCACGCAAGGGTGTTAAAAAAACTAATCCTGGAAAAAAAATAAGCAATAATAAAAAAAGTTGGATAGATAACGTTCGAAAAATGAGATGCAATTTAGGTGAAGCTTACGCATCAAGGGACGGCACGTTGAGACAAGCAAAGAAAATGAAATCTCCTTGCGAATGTAATCTCAAATGCTACGAAAAGTGCCCCGAGTTGCTAAGGAAAAAAATATTTGCTAGATTCTGGTCTTTAGGGGAGCACGTTATGCAATGGAATTTTATTGTAAATCATGTCAAAAAAATTGATAAGCAGCGGCACACTACTAGTCCCTCCACATCTTCCAGACGTTCTTTTACATACCAATATACTATGCCTATTGGAAGATCCGTAATCAAAGTATGCCAGGTTATGTTTTTGAACACATTAGGCATCAGTAAAAAGATGGTTTATACATCTTTAGAAAAATATCAAAGCGAATCAAAAATCATAGATAATAGAGGCAGGCATGGAAAACATAAAACTTTGATAAATGACGCAATGATTGAGAACGTGATTCGTCATGTGAATTCATTTAAACCCGTTGATCACATTTGATCAGAAAAGATTCTTCGCGAAAATATCTTGATCCTGATGTAAGTTTCAGAAAAATGTTTGAATTGTATAGAGAGTGCTGTGTCGAAAAACAAATCCCTAAGCGTGAAAGAGCAAAGTCAGTCAGACAATACCGCGATATAACAAACACTCACATGAATATTGGATCTTTTATTCCAAAGAAAGACCAGTGTGATACATGTCACACATATAAAAATCTACGAAAACCATCTGAGCAGGAAACATCTAATTATGAAAACCATTTAAAAGAGAAAAGAATTGCTCGTGACCTCAAAGCCTTAGAAAAAACAGAATCTAGGAACAGTTCACATGTTCTAGCTGCGACGTTTGACTTTCAAAAAGTTTTAAGTTGTCCTTATGGGGAAATCAGCATGTTTTATTATAAAAGAAAATTAGCCGTATACAACTTCACACTTTTTGAAATGGGTTCAAAAACTGGTAAATGCTATATGTGGCATGAAGCTACTGCTAAACGTGGTTCAAATGAAGTAGCTAGTTGCCTTTACCAATTCATTAATGAACAAGTTCAGAATAATGACGTGACTGACTTTAGGTTTTGGTCTGACAATTGCACAGGTCAAAACCGGAATCGCATCGTGTTTTTCATGTATTTACACGTAGCCAAAAAGCTTAAGATAAAAATCAGCCACAAATTTATGGAGGTAGGTCATACCCAAAATGAGGGTGACTCTGTTCATGCTAACATTGAACGATCTGCCATACGAAAACTTATTTACACTCCCGACGAATGGTATACCCTAGTGCGTTGGTGCAAAACCTAATGAGCCGTCATATGAGGTATACGAGTAAAAGCAAAATGAAGTATATAATTTCAAAGCACATTTGGATACAAAGGAATGGGGTAAAAACACAGAAAATGAAAAAATATCCTGGACAAATATAAAAGAAATATTTGTAGACTATACATCAGATGGACATGACTATACTGAAGATATAATTTATTATAAAAACAGTTTGAGCCAAGACAGTTATAAGATTTTGAATTGTGGTATCCAAAATTGTACGCGGGTCACACGGAATACACAATCCGCATCAATAACCTGTGAAAATGTGTTAGTTCCAGCCTACAATAAACCATTGCCTTTGCCTGCATTAAAGGTCCGAGATCTGCAATATCTATGCAATAAAGGTTTAATCCCACAAAGACATCATAACTTTTTTAACTCATTTGAGAAAGAAACTGATAATTCACCTGATTCTGCTGAAGATTAATCAATGTGATATGATAAGATTGAAGTTTCTAAGTCAGAGCTTTGACTCTTAACTGTTAGATTATTAATTCGATTAGTTTTATCTGTTCTTTATAGATATGTTTACATGAAGGGTATGCCCTTTATATTGTTATATACTTCTTATTATTGCAGTTATTTTCTAAGAAGAATATTATATTCGTTTTGTTTTGTAAACGCATAGACAGATATTGTTTTTTAGTTTCATTTACGATTTCGAGATATTTTTTATGTTTTAGAAAAGATTTTTTTAAGTACATAATAATTTTAGATAATTAAGTCAGAAAGACTGATAATTCATGTGATTTTAAAATGAATATTAATCAATGTGATAAGGTAAAGTGCAAATTAGTATTATTCACGATTGAAGTTCCTAAGTTAGAGCTTTTCTTAACTGTTACATTGTTATTTAATTTTTTATGAATCTCTTTTGTCACGATGTTATGTTCGTATAATTATGTATACTGAGAACATGTCTCCTTAGAAGGATATGATTAATTTATTAAAAATATACAGTTATCTTTTGTTTTGAGACATTGTTCATTTTAATGTTATGTGTGCGACAATTCTTGGAGTTGGTACTTAAGTTTGTAAGAAAGACTGTTAACTCATGTGATGTTTATGAACATTAATCAATGTGATATTAACATAATATAAGAATTAAGTAAAAACAATATGAAAAGGTGCTCCTTTTCTCTCTCTTATTCCGTCATTAAGACTGAGATTTAGTAAAACGTCTGTGTAATACATCATTTGGTACATTTTTAAAAATAAATAACACATTTATCATTTTACTTTTATTTAGTACTTCCTACATGATTATTAAGTTAAAACTAATGAATCGAATACGGTTCTATCTACAAAATGTCTCTAAATTATAAATATGTATATTTATACAGAATCATAATGCAACCAACAATTAAATTAAATATGGTGCGTTAAAAGTATGTATTACAATTGTAAAAATCTAAACAAAATAAATGATTAAATTTTATGACTTACCTCACACATTGAACCTTTTACAGTAAGTCGAACATTTATTTTACCTAGTATAATATTCTAAGTCCCAGATAGACCTACATACGTACAATTTATAGAAAAAAATAACCAAGTATAATGTTCTAAGTCCCAGATAGACCTGCATACGTGCTTCTTAAAGAAAATTGTAACCAAGTACAATATTCTAACTGGTAGATAGAACCGTATACCCAACGGTGAGCAAACAGTTATAACTTAATCAAGTGGTCTATCTGCATTTTCTCGAAAACAACAATTAAATTAAGTTATATAAAAATAAAAAAATATATAAAATATAATTATCACCGTGTTTGCCAAATTCCAGCTTATTATCTCTAATACGTAAAAAGTTATAAGGATTCTACCTTTGTTTTGCTCTCCTGTAAAGTTGTCATTTTTCAATTAGAACCATATACGTTGTTGTCGTCGACTTAACTATGAATTGAACAATAGTGGTATTAGCGAAATAACATGATAATCGTTTACGTAATGTATAGTAGCATAACCAGAATATCCCGAAGATATCCTGAACGCACGTTCAATAAGTTACGTGATCATTCTTCCGAATCCCTTGATCTATGTACAGTCAGCTGCAGAGAAACATGCTCCCCCCTCCCCCCGTACATGAAAAATACTAAATTGTATAATAGGGTGGAAGTTAAGGTGAAATTACAATTGGTGCCGTGACCAGGATATTTAATATGTGTAGTGATCATAGATATTATAATTAGAGCCGTATTGAATAGGGATTATAGATAGATGTTACAAGTAGTGAACCGAAACGAAACGAATTGAGGCCAAACGAAAATGAAGGCATATCATTGGGTGATCCGTTGGGACATAGATCTTCATTACTTTTTTTTCAACTCACCTTTACATTTTGTTTATTAATTGTCTTAATTAAATATTATTGACCTTGATATGAAATTATATTAAAATCGAAATTGCTAAAATGTATTTATTAGGTACGACTCATATTAACCTGTATAAAAGTTATCTTGTTGATAGGTTGTTAGGTTTCTAACATACTTCACAATTACGTTTTATTTCGAGATAAGTCCACGCTTTGTTGTTATATTGTAAGTTGTAACTCTACTTCGAAACAAAACTCTGTCCCAATCCATAGGCGGCTTTTCCTAACATTATTTACCTTTCATTCCGTTTACTAAATGAGTAGGTTTATTGGATTAAGTCCAAAAAGCTTTACCCTTAATTGGGGCTTTCCGACAAATAACTTTTCTGTTTTCTCAAACTCCGACAGCTATTAAATATTACTCATAATTAAATTGCCGGAACTAAATGAGTGTAATCTCCCAGCTTCTAATTATATTTTTTTTCTGGATCGTATTACTAATAAACCTTATTCGTGTCTTTCTTCTTCAATTACTTCACTATTCATGGTCACCAATCTCGTCGCATCTCGTAGGTTAGAAGGCTGTAAGAAAGCATTATTCAAAATTGCATATGGTTCAGGTTGCTCATAGTAAAAAAAAGGCATCTGCAAAGTCATGCTAATGTTTCAAATCACGTCTGTACACTTTTGTTTATTCTAACATCGCCGTAACTGAACGAATGATTGAATTATGCCACAGTTTTAGAAATGGTCTACATCCTGTGGCAATAAATAAAGACTGACAACGACCGATGCTGGCACAGGGAAGATTGACAGCTGACGACGCGGTTGGGTGGCATCTGGGAATGCCAAATGAAAGTAATTACTTCTATGTCAGATCTTAAGTCAGTGTGAAAAGTGACGATTCTAATTTGGCTCACAACTGGTTAATTGATGGTGGATTTTCATGAAATCTTTTTCATATAACAGCTACCATAAATATTATACATTGTTTAGGTTATTTGTTTTAAAGTTTTAAGCGTGTTATACCATATTAATTATCTAAGAAAGGTAATAAATAGCATTGTACTGCTGACAAAAAAGCCAACTAGACTTATATGACTAACTAGAACACAACAAAAACAAAACTACGTACAGCGAAAACTCTGAAATATTTTAAATTAAATAATTAGTAAAAATATACTTTAAAGGTAGGTAATGTAAAGTATTTATAAAAAGTCTACTGGCTTATAAAAACAAGTTAAGATTATTACAAATATTCACTCTCTTAGAACTTAAATGAGATTTAACATCCCACTCTTCTTCTTCTTCTAAAGAAGAGGCTTCTAAAGAAGACTTGCTGATTTCTCGGTGCGAATGCGGTACGAAATCAGAAAGCTGTTAGCTGTCAGTTTAAATCCCGCCCGCTCAAGTCTGAAAGTGGCCTCATGTACAAATTTTCAGGCTAACAGCAGGAGTCATTCAAAATCCATGTAATGTGTCCAGCGAATATCAAAAGACTGGGCTGAATTATGAACGAATACATTAGAGCCCAGTTTTAAGTTATCTCAATTTTCAACGCCATATCCCTCAGTTATCGCCAAAATTATTTGAACTTTCTGTTCTGTAATATAAATCCACTGTCAGATCAGTAACGGGCATTTAGTCTCCAAATTAATGAAATATCCGCTGAGAAGGAAACTGCTCAACGCAACATCACTAGAAAATACCCAAATCATAATTGCTTCGATCAAAAGATATCACTGCTAAAGAAGTACCTATGTTTAGAACGGTGACGGAGCCGGCTCGGCTATTAAATTTGAATGAAGGAATATCCGTAGTAATTAATTTGATCACCCATCTAAATTGATCCAGAATTTTAAGCAGAGATGTTTGTCGAAAATTAAATCACACCAAAAATTACAATGGGAATTCAATTTCGATCATTGACCCCGAAGGGTGCTCCACATCACATTTCGCTCGTTTGAATGTTTAAGTGGCTAAAGTCTTGTACACACCACACACCCAAGTGTGGCGCGTCATAAAGCATATATGTGTATAAGCGTTCGCACGTACAGGAGGTCAATCTTGCGCGTGCAACAGATTGATATTATTAAATTAGTACCTACCTGGAGGATATGTCATGTGCATTCTACCCAACCCGACCAAATAACTACAAAACGAGGTTGAATAAGATCACCTAACCTATCGTTAAAATGTTTGTTACTAATTTACGGTCGTTATCAGTGCTTTAGTGGTGTAAAAAAATAAATTAACAGGTAACATTATCATTTAAATACCAAACGATAACGTCATGCGGGTACCCATACCATTAGCTAATTGCTTTATTAAATCGTATATTAATTATTAATTAATTTAAATAATATATTCATTTTTCCTCATGTGTCAATGACATACTTATTTTTCCTGAAGTAACGCCGCTACCAACACCGCTACAGCCGACTCGAACACACATGCCTACCCCATATTCAACGACCTATTCAACAACCCATCTCACGGCCTCATTAACGGCCGCAAGCCCCTAAAGATACATCAACATCCAACACTCACCACACGCACACACCCTCGCCCCCGACGTCCACCGCGGCCGTACACGGCACCCTTTTATCACACTAAACTCTTACATACCTACACATACTAACCACCAAACCATACCTACTAAAGCGCTACCAGAACACTTTACACCTTTTTTTCTTAAAGTGATCTGGCAGCGATCTCCATCCTAACTCACACCTGATCTGGTAGCGATTCGCATTCTGAAACACTACCAACACACTTTTTCTCCTCAAAAGTGATCTGGGAGCGATCTCCATACTAATACACCTGTTCTAGTAGCGATTTCCATACAAAGCGCTACCAGATCATTTTTACACTTTTTCGTTAAAGTGAGCTGGGAGTGACTATAATACAGTTAGATACTAAATATAAAAAGTATTATGCGTACGCAGATGACCCAAGTGGACCAAAATAACAATTTTAAAAATTTAAAAATTAATTAAAAAAATTAAAATTTAAGCTGTTTATTTCAAGTTTTATACATTGTTTTATCTGTTAGTAACTTAGCCAATCTCTAATTTTAAAGATTATAGGTGCTAGGTTATTAATGTATTTATATCTAATTAAGTATTTACTTTTACAACTTATTTATATTATTTATCGTTACATAAAAATTTCTTCAGTACAGGTTTAGTTTTATGGGGTTTATCCACTATTATATCTACTATTTCTCTGGGCAAACCATTCAGTATATGAGGTAAATGACTGGTCCATACTCTCTGTCCATACAGGTTGGTGCTTTTTGGTACAATTAAATTATTTCTATTTTCTAGTGCACGGAGTTTCGTTGATCTTTCATATCTGATTAGTTTACCCAGATTATGACTATATTCTAATATCACAGCCATTTTGGCTTTATCAAATATGCTTAATACTTTACAGTGTTGGAACAGTTTATCATAACTATTTTTATATTGGTACTTAATTTTTAGCGGCACGATGACTTTTAACATTCTTATCTGTATATTATATATGCGCTGTAGATAGGTTTTGTAGGTTCTCCCGTAGCTAGACAGCCCATAGTTTATCATGGAGTCTGCCATAGCCATGTATAATAGTCGAAGTGTGTTATATGGCATTTTATGTTTGAGTATGCTTAAGTTACTTAGTATTGCTCTTAGTCTCTTACATACACTGTCTATGTGGGGGCCCCAGTTAAATCTGTTATCAATTACTAGTCCGAGATATGTGTGCTGTTCTACTACATCTAGATGCTACAGTTGCAATTGCAGCGCGATCCCGAGTCGTGCATGCAGGTGTGTTCATGTGCTATTATACTAGGTACTACGTTGGTCTTGATGTGGGGTGAGTGTATGTGTACGACCTTGGTTTTTTGGTAGTTGAACACTACCAAAAAACCAAGAAGATACTGTAAAGATATAAAGATACTATATATACTATAAAGATACTGGAACACTTCCAAAGACCTTGGAGGGCCTTGCGAGATACTATGAGATAAACTGCTTGTAACCGAATCCCTTAAAAACTCAGCCGTGCGCGTCCCCACCTATAAAATCGGAATGCAATTATGAAGCTTAATGTTACCTAAAATGACATTGCAATTGATCACTATCCGTGCCCGTGATACATCTTAGAATAGAACGGTGTTCTTTAGCTGGGACGCTTTCCAATGGGCATAATCAGCCATGTTCTTCTGCAGAAGTCAGGCGCCATGAGTGGCTCAAACACCCAGTGTCCATGTGGGACGGCTCCTCAAACTATGAAGCATATGTTGCCTTGGCCAGTGTGACCGCACTCTGCTCCGAGCAAGACCTTCGAGACGCGACAGACAGGTTGATAAGCGTCGCCACCTTATGGTCCTGCACAGTCTAAAGCATCGACATGAGAAGAAAAAGATTACACATTAAAATTAGGCCCGGTTTCATACCGTCGGTAAACGCAAGTTACATTCGCTACAATCTCGTTCGTTTGCATGGGAGGTTTGACAGTTTTCAATGAGTTGCCAGCTGCTAATTTATTGGACAAATTATAAATCTGTCCACAGCTGGCAACAGGGGAGCACCAATCGACGTTGATAAAAACTACTCTGCTCCACAAACATCCGGGCGCACTCCATTACGCCATTTTATACAAGTACCACGGAATTGCCCGCATCGACGGGCGTTTATTTTCCGTGTAGCTGTTTAGTAACTCCTTTCTTGACTGGAAAGTCGATATTGACATTAGACTCTTGTAAAATTGTAGGAACTTGGCTGTACAAATACAAATACAAATACTCTTTATTGCACACCTCAAAACATGAATCAAATAAACATAATAACTTATTAAAAAAATAGATGTTGACAACAGGCGGTCTTATCGCTAGAGAGCGATCTCTTCCAGACAACCTTTAGGTAGCGGAGAAATAGCAACAAAAAATTACATAATAGGTAGGTGGCAAAATTGGAAGTAAACTTCCAACATACACAATTACATCAATAATAAACATACACACATAAAGCATACAATAAACATACATAAATTCCTACATAAATACATATAGTGTTTACCATAAAGACGGATTTAAAAATAATAATAAGAAGAAAAATAGTATCTGAGGAATCATGGCAGAGACAGATAGTGCTCCTTAAGGTGAGCTTTGAAAGAAGCGACTGATTTAGCTCGCCTCAAATCCACGGGCAGAGAATTCCAGAGTCGAATGGCTTTGAATGTAAACGAGCAATTATAGAATTTTGAAGAGGATGACGGAACAGTGAGAAGAAAATTTTGGGATGACCTGGCCGACTTGACGAAACTAAATCGTTCTTTGAGGTAGCGTGGTGTAGCGGGATGAAACAGAACATTATATAGAAGGGTCAGGACACGAGCGTTACGACGATAACGAATAGGTAGCCACTTAAGCTGAGAGCGAAAATAAGAGACATAGTCATACTTGCGTAACCCAAATATGAACCGTATGCAGACGTTTTGAATGCGCTCAAGCTTATTAAGTTGATCTTCAGTGAGATCGAGGTAGGAAATATCAGCGTAATCTAATATAGGGAGAAGTAGTGTCTAAGCAAGCGCAATTTTGGTAGGAATGGGAAGAAAATTCCGAAGCCTTCTGAGGGAACTAATTGAAGCAAACATCTTCCTGCTGACCTCGCCCACTTGAGGCACCCATGATAAAGTTCGGTCTATGATAACGCCCAGGTTTTTGACTTGCTTTGCAAATGGGGTCATAACACCATTGAAATAAATCGGGTCAAGGTTATCAGGATCAATTTTTGTAAGAAGCTTGGAACTACCAACTATAATAGCTTGGGTCTTAGCAGGGTTAACAATGAGTCCATATCTACGACTCCAGTTTGAGATGCTCTCAAGGTCGGAGTTTACAGTACAGATGACATTCGAAAGATCATCAGCGACACCCTGCGAATAAATTTGGAGGTCATCGGCATAAAGGTGATAATGCGAGGAAAGATTATGAGTAATAGAATTAACAAATATTGAAAATAGCAAGGGAAATAACACGCCGCCCTGCGGGACACCAGCTAGCGTGTCACACCAAGTAGATAAGGAATCTTCCACCTTTATACGCTGCCGACGACTGCTTAAATAACTACGAAACCATTCACTTACTGCAGGAGATATATTAAGAGAACGCAGTATCCCAAGTAGAATGTCGCAATGTGTAGAATGTGCTGTATTGTCGTATGTTTATTGTTAGGAATTGAGTGTAACCGAAGTTAAATAACTTTGTTATCAATCAATGATTGACAACAAAGTTATAACAGGGTCTCCACTCATTCATCTGATTTGGAATTAGTTCGTATTGCTTGTACGTGCTGCTTTCTATGTGTGCGCCTAATATGTCCAAAAAACGAGCTGCAGATCAAATACCAAACCGATCCTAATTCAATACCACGGATAGAGCCAAAGAACGTTGTTAATAGTAGGGTAGTTTCAGGTGATAATGTGGACACGCTGGATAAAAGTACCAATTTTTTTTCAGGTACTTGTTAGGTCCATAGTTTTAAGTTTTTGATAGGAAACAAAAACAACTCCTCCGTCGGCCATTTTTAATTTTAGTGCGGAAATTTTGAATTATACGTATATCATTAATATCTCGAGCGGTTCTGGTCTCGAATGTCCAATTCCTTAAATGTCCATTTTCCTCGAATGTCTAATTTCCCGAATGTCCATTTTCTCGAAGGTCCAATTCCCGGAATGTCCATTTGCTCGAAGGTCCAATTCCCGGAATGTCCATTTGCTCGAAGGTCCAATTCCTTAAATGTCCATTTTCTTCGAATGTCTAATTCCCGAATGTCCGTTTATCGAATGTCCAATTCCCTGAATGTCCATATCACCATGGAAATAGATCTACGGCTACAATAACGGGTACTGGGTTTCACGGAGTCGGATCGGACGTAGTGCGAAACTGCTCTAACGGTACCGTTTCAAAAATATACCTAGTATTGAATTTTATTCATTTGTGTACCATTACCAACGGATACCTTTTTAGTTGATACCTTTATTTTACTTACTTCACGGTCTTATGCGTTCATGGAAATGAACATTTACCACTCATTTAACTTACTTTTTATCTTATTGATCATTAGAATAGCGATAAGAATTGCATGTCGGGTACGACTCTTACCTATTAATATATGTAGGTATAACTCTTTATATAATAGTGATACTGGCCATTCATTGAAAATAATAAACATGTATGTCATTTAATTTAGTGCTGTCAGTGTCAGTAATATTATCTCTAACACTGATGGAAAAAATATGGTTTTCCTTCTGATTATTAAAAGTTAAAGTCAAAGTCAAAGTCAAAAGTTTATTTGTGCAAAAAGTAGGTAATGTTAACAACAGGTGTTATGTTGACAATTAAGAGGATCTCCACTTTTTACCGATAAAACGGCATACAAATTTTAATTCAGGCGATTTCATCACCTTACGTACCAAACTAAACTAGTTACAAATTATTTAATTAACATTATTACATTATTACAATTTCCTTAGTCAAGCCATTAAATATAAGTAAATAAATTTCAATCATAAAACACAGTCATTTAAATATTCTTGTATGTCATAATAACATTTATCTTTAAGTATTTTACCTATTCTATTTCTAAATTTATTAGTTTGTAGCGCTTTCAGAGATTCCGGCAACTTATTGAACAGTTTGACTGACATGTAGAAAAGGTTTTTTTCTGAATAGTGCACAGTGTGCTCGTGGAATTTTGTACTTATCTCTCAGTCGAAAATTACGTTCAGGGTTGATTGGATTTTTCTGAAAACGGTCGTCATATTTCCTTATGAAAGTTAGGCATTCCAAAATGGACGTTAATTTCATAACCAGCCGTAAAGATAAGAAACTTTTACTGTGGCGTGGATTTAGATACAATTTAAGCATAACAAATAAAAAAGTGACACTACGCTATGGAGATGCACTAACCGATCAATCTGTAGTGCCACAGTCACGTTAGCGTCAGATAACATGATTATAAGGCAAAAAGAACATACATGCTACCCGGATGTAGCTCAGAACAAAATTGATATCGTGGTTGACAAGATAAAAAAAGATGTGTGCGAAGATTTGGGCCCAATACAAACTATTTACGAGAATAATTTTAACGAGTTTCTCAAGACCGAAGACAACAAGAAATTGGCTATGTATATACCGGAATTTACAGAAAGGAAAAACTCATGTTACAGTGCAAGGAAGAAATTTTTGGGCGTTGATAAACTAACATTTAATAAATTGGAGGACGTACAATTATCTGGCAGCTTGCTAGACAATTTTTTAGTGTACGAAAACGGATCCGAAAATAAAATTTTAATATTTTCATCTCCATTATGTGAAAACATCATAAAAGGCTGTAAAGGTACATTTCTAGCTGATGGAACTTTTCATTCTGCACCGAAGCCATTCGCTCAAATGTATGTGCTACATCTGGATTATAATTCCAGCCCGGAGACCAAAGGTATTTTACCAGTAGTGTATGGGTTATTACCCAACAAAAAGCAGGAAACGTACTGCCGTTTCTTTCGGCTATTAAAAGAAACACTTGGCTTAGATATCACTGTATTTAAATGCGACCACGAAAGAGCCCAAATAAACGCAGTGCGAACTATTTTTCCAAATGCAAATATATCAGGCTGCCAATTTCATTGGAGTAAAGCTATTTGGAAAAGATCTAAAAAGTTAAAATTTAATAAAAGCAAAGAAGGCCGAAATACCACGAGGATGACCGCCTTGTTGCCGCTATTGCCTGCAAACAAAATTAATAGAGGGTGGTCTGAAATCAAAGATAGTGCTCCCCGAACAACCGTAGGAAAACGTTTCCTAAAATACGTTAGGGACCATTGGATAAAAAAAATTACGCCCGAAATGTTAAGTTGTGCACATGAACCTCAAACCAGAACAACCAATAGCTTGGAAGGGTGGCACCACAGAATCAATTTAAAGTTGCCTAAAACCCCCAACATTAATTTGTTTTTACAGAGTCTAAAAAGAGAAGCGACTCACTTTGATAACAAAGTAATGAGAACAATTATTGTCGAGCCCAAAAAAAATAGAAACCGAATTGACATAGCTTTTGACAAAAAGTATTTTAAGCTGTTGAGAAGCATTCACAAAGATAAAATAGAAACTAAAGCGTTTTTGAAAAATATTATATATTTACGACTTATATTTAAGAAAAAATGATCAACAAAAATTATCCACTATGGAACTATGTCAAAGTCATGCTGATATACAGTCGTGGCCAGATAATTAGGGACACGATTTTTTTTCCTGTACAATTGCATACAAATATGACTTTTAAAACTTGATGAAAATCTAGATTGTGTTTGACCAATTTTTGTTTCTAAAAGTACTATAATTAGGAACGTTCCTAATTATACTGGCTGAAATTTAAGTGTATGAAACAGCCCAATTTTTTTCATGATTTCGTGGTTAGTCCCATAGTAAAAGTTACTTAGTATACTCCCAAAATCTCCCTGGCAACGGGAAAATAACCACTAAAATTTCACAGAGTAGTATGAAATTGTAAAATGTGTTAATTTGACCATGTCTCATTTTTTAACTGCTTAATTAACAGACGTTGTTTGTAGTATATATTAAACCTAGTTTAAACACGGATACCTTGGTATTTTTAGAAACAAAAATTGGTCCAAGTCCCAAGTTTTAAAAGTCATATTTGTATGCAATTGTACGGGAAAAAAATTCGTGTCCCTAATTATCTGGCCACGACTGTATATATAGTAAGGTGTAATATTTTTGTGAAATGAAGAAGTATGCATATTTATTTTTTATTTACAATAATACTAATTAGTAGATATTTTAGTTGTCCAAAAATGTTAAGCTAATACCTGAAATGTAGTAATAATATTTACTATGATGCTTACTAAGGAGTATTTAAGTTGCGTAAAAATGTTACTTACTCAATTAGTAGTTTTTCCCTAATAAAATATTGTTTGAAGAAGTCGATATATTTGTTTTCCTATCATAAATTGTCCCAAATTTGGTCGAAGTGCCTACAAAATTCTCTATGTGATTTTTCAATCCATTGTGAACTTTATTTCAACCCACAGGTTCAAACAGCGGAAAGCTTATTACAGTATTTCAAGATTTTATCGAAAATAGTTATGTGACGACTATTCAATGCTCCTCCCATAATTGCCACTTGGATTTACATCACATAAATATTTTGTTTTTTAAATTATAATACAAGCTATTATTAGTGCGCCTGCTTGATATGTGATTCTATACACATAGCAATATTTTCGTATCACTTTGAGCCATGCCACAAAATAATGCGACAATAAGCTGCCCGGGCAGCTTCCGATGGGCCCCACTTTTTTGGGCTGATTGTGTATCCTGTTCTTTTATTCTATATCAAAACTTGAAAAAATGCAACAACTTATTATAACAATTCAGAAAATAAAGATAAAAGCAATGTTTTATTTTCGTAACAATATTATATTTCTTAATTTTCTACAATTCCGTAAATAAACGGTTTTTAGTGTCACCTGAATAGTAGGCCAACAATATGTGGCGAATTTCGAAGGCACACGGACTATTTGTTACTCTACTAGACGTCCAGCAGGCTCTGATGTTTCATCACAGACGAAACGGTTAATTGGGTCATTAGACATACAAAGAATGGACGTACAGGGAATCAGATATTAGACATTCGGGTAATTGGACGTACGAGGAGGAGGCATTTAAGGAATTGGACATACGGGGATTGGACGTTCAGGTAATTAGACATACAGGGATCGGATGTTCAGGTAATTAGACATACGGGGATTGGTCGTTCAAGGAATTGGACGCACGGGGACTGGGCATTTGGAAAATTGGGCATTCGAGGCCAGCATATAACGTAGAATCACAAACTTAGACACAGTCTAAATATACATATTTGGGGTCAAGGAATTCAACTAGATATTTTTTAGAAACGAGTTCCCAAAGGATATCAAACGAAACCCCGTTCCTAAGCTTCTGCTGTCCATTCGGCTGTCTGCGTATCAGGGTGATTCTTGAGTGGGTCAATTTTCAGCGTCCAGAGGGAAAAAGTACCCGAAAAAATAAAATAATTAACCTGACACATTTTATTTTAGTAGTTCTACACTTAATTTAACTGGGGCAGGATTATTTTTTGTTTTAAGGTAAGTAGAATCTGCCATAAAAAAATATCAAACACCTAAAACATGATTCCCCTGGTGCGTCCATCACCCATTTTGTGAACAATCTACTCATAAAAGAACTAGTTATGGATTGAAATCAAATATTGTATCGAGGTAAATCGCTAGAATATAAGTTAATGATTTAAGAAATAAAATAAAATAAAATATGGTTCCCCTATTTATCACAGTTTTTATAGGAATCTATATCAAAGGTTTGTCCAGAGCTAACCTGTGATTCCCCTGATGCCTGACTAAACAACACGCACATCCCTACTGCAATGTCTTGTGACTCGCAATCTCTGCCGTGCCTCACCCTTGTCAGTTAGCGCTAGCAACGCCGCGGAGAGAGGACGCGTCGGTCGCTGGAGCTCTGAGCAATGAAGGTAGATATCTAATTCCCCTGACTTTGGTTCACTATGACTATGATTACTCTGTATTTTCATATAAAATCTATTTCCTGCAATTGGCATACAATGTTTAGTGTGTAGAATAACACCTGAATGAATGCGTGTTTTGATTTAATAGTTACTCTTATATTAATAATAGTTTCGGCATAATCGACAAAAAAACATACTTTTTCTTATTCCCCTGGCTCTGATTCCCTCGGTTTCTGATTCCCCTGATTCCCATCCCCCGGTTTTTTGAACGGGGTAATGATAGATTTCTGAAGTTTTCTTGAAAATAAATATTTTATCATATAAATTCGTCTTGCTTTACGATGGTGCATCTCGAGTTTCGGAACGGGTGTAAAATACCAAAGATTATCATTCCCTTGTCAATTTTATGATTACCTTGTAGTTTTTATGATTCCCCCTGTCATTTCTCTGATTCCCTTGTACTTTTTATGATTCCCCTGACATTTTTTCTCATTCCCCTGACAGCTGAACTTTTAATTGGTATATTTTCGAACCTAATTGACCCAAAGTGATGCCCATTCGATAAATATGTTTATTATTAAATATTTAATTGGATTTTATTGTAACTTAGTAAAAAAATCTTCATATAAAAAATGCCACGGGAATGAGATGAATAATGCATTTCTCAAGAATGAACCATCAGCAATAGCTAGACTGTTCAAATTTTCACATAAGGTGTTTTTCTATTACTGCTTTAAAAAACAAGCATCAAAATAAATATGGCCGACAGACGAGTTGGTTGGGACGAAGTGCCTGAAAAATAATTGGTCCTTTTGTCCAGCGTGTCCACATTTACGACAGTTTGTTCGAGCACTCTGCCCCACTATAACATTTGATCGCGACTATTATTACTTACTACCAAAATCACTCGGCAGTCGAGACTTACGTTGGGTGATCGTTCGTCTCCTGCCACAAGATAAATGATACTACCAAAACCTAAATCACTTTCATGCTGCTTTGAAAATAACTTTTATAGTATTCATTATAAACATTTCTTATTAGCGGTGATTTATAATCCGTGTACGACCACGGAGTCGAACAATATTAATAACCAGCCAAACAGATTTCAATGGATGAGGTCTCACGAAATTACATTCCTGTTTAAATACTTAAATTTAATGATACAGTTAACACTAACATCCCCTAAATGTATGGCCACCCTACATTTCTTGAAGTTAAGTAGATGGGTCTCTATTGTTTCCCATAAAATTTAAAATCCGATTTTTCAGACCATAATTTTTTCTAGTCATATTGTCGAAAGTCATAAAATTTAACAATATACATTGGAGTTCCGATTTTTGCAGGTCATCATTATTGTTAGTCATAAAATTGGTTAGCCATAACGTTCAATGTCCCGGTGGTATGCAATTACATAATGTTACAGGCAATTATCTAGTTTGTAATAATTATTGTAAGGTATTTTTTCGCAAGTCATAATGATTGGTAGTCATCTGATTAGTTAGTCATATCATTCAATTTCACGGTGGTGTCACTCTTCAGTAAGAGATTAAAGAATTAGTAGAGAGATTACAAATCAAATATTATGGCCGTCACGTCACTGAATATGGACACTATAATAAAATTCTTAAAGTGAAATCTACGTGAGAGCATACGGACGTACTGGGGAATAAAACTGGAGGAGATATTTTGCATGAGTTCTCAGGCGTATTTCCTGCTTTGCCTTATTTCCCTTGGGATAAGTCAACTTATAGAGGACATAAGTTGTACCGATATCGAGACAAGTATACGCACACAATACTGGAATTTCATGTTTGGGTATTCTTGCAAGGTCCGAATGCGAACATGTTTCATGCAGTGATTGCTTTTCAATATTTATAAATTGTATTAAGTTGAACTTATTAGACTGCTATTTGATCTCAGAGTGCAATTTGTCTTGTTCAAATGAGATACGGTGACCATAATGGCAACTTCTGTTAAAGTTGTTCATGTCATTTTTACTTACACTCTAATTGGAAGTTGAAGAAGTAATATAAGTATATTCAGCCACAGAATCACGGTCATGCGATAAGATGAGCAAGCAGGGGCTCAGTTTGACGCATGCGTTTATCATTCCAATTTGATTACAATGGGTTTCGTTGCATCGTTCTAACACGCGACGGAGTAAAATTAAAAACAATCACAAAATTATGCCGCCGTTCATTTACCTTCGAAAGTTTGTATGAAACTTTTAACTTTTACGGTTGACCGTCATGTTCGTAATCACATACTTGTTTGATTAACTATAGTGACATCGAAATAGCCACTAAATCCAATGACCACGCTCTTGTAATCCACTTAAATGGAGCATGCAAATATGTGCCCATGCACCTTGATGGGCTTGGTCCAATGAGTGTGTTTAGGCGGTCGTTATAGATACAGGCCAAGCCCATTACATTAGTGTGTTAAGACCAATTCGTAAGCAGGACAATTAGTCGGTCATATTTATATACTGATTTAAACTTCAATTCACAGAGAAATAGTATAATTGGTGATATCAGGCAGTCAGTCTCTCTACCTTCAACAGTTTCATATTTTTGCAAAAATTGGCTTTCAGTAAAGTTTCATTTATTTCGGTTTCAATTAACTTCATTACGAAATTTATCCAAGGTAAAAGGAAGCTTTTATAGACAGAAAATGGTATGTGGCTAGTGACATTGATGTTATTAAACGTTAAGGAAAATTTAGTATGTTTATATTAAAGACCACGTTATTCGAAATCGACATATTTTTAACCGAATCCAAAAAAAGAGGAGGTTCTCAATAGAATTCCTTTGATTTTTTTTAATCCTTTTTATTTTTAATTGTTACCGAAGCTCGTAGAATTCCGTCATTTATGAACCGATTCGTACAATTTTTCTTTTTTTTGTAAGTATATGCTTCGAGATTGGTCCCATTCTTTTAAAAAATCTAGTTGGATGAAGAATCCATGAGGAATTGAGGGAATTCAAATGTATTAGGAATGCATGTAGTAATTGGGATGAACCATTTTTTTACAATGTATAGTAAACTCAAAACCATTTGGAGGGATAGGTTTTCTGAGCAATATGTACTTATTAGAATAATTAAATATTCAATATCCTACGAGATATCATTTTTTAAAAAAAATAACCTTTAATGACCTTCAAACAGCAGTGCCACGGTGACGTCACTAGTGCCTGTATTAGGAGGAGGATAGAATGCACGCAAAAACATAGAGAATTATATAAAATGTCATATCACACTAAATTTGCATCTCATTTTTTCCTTAATGACAAAGTGAGACAAAAAGGACAAAAAATAATGTCACTTGTTGTAAAAGGGTCTTTACAAAACTTCAAAGTCGTAAGTCCGAATTGTAGTCAAATGTTTTATTCTCATGCAATAGTTTATAAAAATTGTGTCATGAATATTTTGTAAAAATTTACCGAAATATATTGAATTAATTATATGTGCATTGTATAAATGAACAGTTTTTTTTCTTAAATAAACATCGCTCAAAATATTTTAGCGTGTAATTTGGACCCGTTGATGAACTTTATGAAAGTCAACAACAAGAAGGACTTACCTACACTTATCATACGAAAGTTTACGTTCTCTTCTCGATCTAACTCTACTTTTAATTTTAATTGATATTGACCTGGCTAAATATATTGGTATATTACGGACTCCGAGAAAACCCTGCATTAAATTCTGACCTTGCTGTTTGTTACTGGACACCGATATTGTCGCTAACGTTTAGGTACTAATCAAAATGGCAAAATTTGTTAAAGCGGATTCTACCAATTTGCCAAGGGTAGAAGGAATAATGATTGTTGGTTACATGAACAGTAGCAGTAGTCACAACGCAGCCGAAATACGCGGAGCGAAAGCTTTAATGTAAGTACCTAACTACCTATACAGTATGATAGACGTTTGTTTTTATAGTCAACCAAACAATACTACTGCTGCGGTAGTTAATCAAACTTATATACACCGCTGGACATTTAAATAACCTAATAAGAGTGTTATGGGCAAGTGGTTCACTAGCATGTCTCACAAGGCTATGGTTGTCATAAGTTCGATCATGGTTTTTAAATGTCGTATTCGTTTCAATTCTTAGCAAACTTCCTGGTAACTTCTGCCACATTCATAATAATAATAACGTTCCTCTCTCTGTAGCCCTTACCACTATGTTTTGTAAGTACTTTTGTATTTTACTTTTATATCAATATTGTAAAAGACTAAGACATGAAATGAATAAAGGGAATAAGATTCTGATGCTATAAAAATCCATAACCAATCCCAATAATCAGAGATATGTTGTGGGCTTGCCAATCTACCAATTTGGGTTTTAATGTGCTTACCGAAACAGGGGAAAATGGATTGTTAAGTTCACCACAACGTAACAGAGCCTATGAATTACCTTTACTTATTCACCAGCAATATTAGCCGAACATTTGTAGGGTGCTTACAAGTTAACGGCAGGACTTGGACCAGACTAGTCATAGATAGAGAAGGATGGAGAAGATTGGGGGAGGCCTTTGCCAATAGGCACACAGAATCAAATTAACTCTGGTTACTGTAGATCTAAGTTTATATGTAAAATACTGTATTTCAGAATAAAGGCTATAATAATAATAATAAATACAAGTAAAATATTCTCCTGAATTAGTAAGTAACTGTTCTCTGTGATTTCAGGTCATCCAGATCAGATTATGTTGACACAAGTGTAGGATATGTGGAAGTACGAAGAATTCCAAATATTTGTGAAGTTCGTGCTAAAGTTATTCCTGAGCACCGTATCCGGGACAAGGCTTATTTAGTCACAATAACCATCAACGAGAAGGATGATGAAATCAGTGATACCAAATGTGAGGGATGCCCAGCCGCATTAGGAGGCTGCAAGCATACATTGGTGGTTTTATTTTGGTTGTCGAAAAGGACAGAAGAACCATCATGCACATCAGTACAGTGTTACTGGAAAAAACCAACTTTACTTGATGCACGCACTGTACCGGTGGAGTCGAGACATATGTTCAAAAACTCTAAAACAATAACATTAGAACCAAAAGATAATAATGTTCTTAAACTGTTTGAAGCTGAATGTAAAAACCGGAAAATCTCAGACTCACTTATTACCTCTTTTTGTCAAGAAAAAGTGACACTGGACAAGTTTAACATATTTGATTTGATGCTGAAGTTCATTGAAAAAGAGAAAGATCATAGTTACGCTAAATATAAGTTATTCATAGACAGTGAAATATCTGATGAAATTAAAGGTTTAATTACAAAGCAAACATTTGATCAAGCAGATTGCAAGTTGTGGCATACTTTGAGACAGTTCAGAATAACTGCTTCTCAAATTTATAACATTGCACATTGTAAAGTTGATGGCTGCTTGGTCCAACAAATATTGGGTGGGTACAAGATACCTGAAACTGTAGCAATCAAGAGAGGGAAAAAACTAGAAAGTGATGTATTAAAGGAAGTTGAAAAAAAATTGAAAATAAAAACCCAAAAGTCAGGTCTGATTATGATCAATGGTTTGATAGGAGCATCTCCAGATGCTTTATGCAATGATTTCGTTATAGAAATAAAATGCCCAAGCACAGTTAAAACCATGGAAAATTATATATCAAACAAAGTGATTAAACCTAAATATAAAGCCCAAATCTGTTTGCAAATGATTGCAGCAATTAAAAAAAAAGGCTTGTTTTGTGTAGCAGATCCCAAATTTGAGGAAAATAAAAAAATTCATCTGTTTTGGGTAACAATTGATAAAAAATTTACTGATGATCTTATCCAAAAAGCATCAAATTTCTGGGAGAAATACATTTATCCCAAAATTCTACACAGTGCCCAATTTTAGCATCTGAAAATAGAAATACATATTTGTATGTGCTCAAATTCCTTTAGGACTGTGCATCAGTCAGTGCATTAGGACAATTTTTTTTTGCAGTTGTTGTCAGGTTTGTGTAAAAAAACCCCTTAAATTGTTTAACTGTGTGTTTTTTTTCTTTCATAAATATTCCTGTTTTTTGAGTCTTAAAGATCAATAGGTTTGTTAATAATGCAACTTATGTGTGAAACTTCTTCACAGGAGTTCCTAACCAAGTTACATTATTGTATTAATAAGTACAATAAAATCACTTTTTTATTGTACTTATTAATACAATAAGTTTCAGACACAAAGATTTATAGATTCGTTTTCAGTAACTTTAAGAGGCAGTAGTACCTAAGTAATGATGTAAGAGGATAAAATAAAACTTCTTTCATTACATTATTCATACACTTTTTATTATTTCCTGCTGCAAATTAGCTAAGCCACACCCTATTACAACTATTTGGTCCATATAACCAACATGACTATATTTTACCACAGAATGTGGTTTTAGTAATTTATATTCTCTTAATCGTCGTATAACTCTCTCGACATGCACTCGAAGACTTGCTATAATTTTAGTTTGTATTACTTGGTCCTTAGTTGGTTTGGTCCCAGAGTACACACTAGGTGGGCGTAATAGTTTAATACCTTTTGTCATTAAATGACTTTCAACCTCTTTAAAGCCCCGGTCTGCCATCACAACAGCATTAAATGGCAGAATATTTATAAGATTGCTTCTCTCCAATATAGCTTTATCTGATATTCTGCCACCAAAGCCTTTAGAGATAAAACAAATAAAACCATTTGGAGTACATCCTATGAGGTATTTAAGCGTATTACAGCTCTTATATTGTGACCAACTCTGGGCTTGGCGTAAGGGGACAGATGGCTTTTCAATTTCTATTTCAAAACAATCGAGGATGCATTGAATATTTGAGTATCTTACTTTAAAAACCGTGGGCAGGTTTTTTTTTATATCTATGAGTGATGGCAAGTATATTAAATTTTGAAAAAATTTGGTGAGACTTTCCACGCCTTTCATAAAAATAGATGTGAGGGCAGACTGGGAAATCTGAAATTGTTCACTGATCCTCACCATGCTATCATTTTGCCTTATCTTAAACAATGTAACAATAAGATCTAG
This sequence comes from Epinotia demarniana, assembly GCA_945867215.1. Lineage (NCBI taxonomy): Eukaryota > Metazoa > Arthropoda > Insecta > Lepidoptera > Tortricidae > Epinotia > Epinotia demarniana. The sequence goes on along the minus strand of OX244267.1, from coordinate 11,897,893 downwards.
TTCATTTAGTTTTTTATTACTTTTCTCACATACATATTTTAGTACCCATTTAAACTGCATTGGTAAGCCCAAATATCTTCTAGGGTTTTTATTTATCAAACCAAGAAAATTTTCTCTTAGTTTTGTTTCTTGTTTGATATTGTATTCCAAGGATTCTGTTTCTGATGTCCAGCCAAATGAAGATGGTTTTTCAGTAATGGACGGACTGGATGTCCATGTTTCTGGTATTGGTGAGACCCCAGTGGGCTTAGAAGGTAAAAGTGATCGAGCAATGTAGTTAGTACTTTTTTCTACTGTTTTTACTTTACATTGTACTCCTATATCTACAGTATTTATTGGCTTAGATACTGCATTAAATACTTTTCTTTTTTTTGGCTGGAGTGGCTGGTTTTTAAAAGATAAAAGTTTCTGCAGTTCCGTTGGCTCAGTGTACTGTAGTTCACTTGAAGTAGGTGTGCTGCTGCATGTTGGCTGTACCTACAAAAGAAAAGCTTTTGATACCATCTTGTCGTGAAATTAAATATAATTTTTGCATTAATATAAGTGAGGATTTTTGTTTTATAACTTTCTCAATATGAGTATTAATTATTGTTGAAATTTCAGTTTTTTTGTAGCTGATGAAGTGCTGACACATTAAGTTTATCTTTTTTACATGTTAACTGTTGCTTACTATTATTAATTACCAGTCTTGGTATTCTGGCTTGGTGGCTTATGCAAAATTGTAAATATTTAGTACTCTCAGAGAGTAGGAAGTTAATAAAGAGAGTTAACCTCTACATAAACTTGTGTATGTTGGTAGCTGTCAGAGCCAGCAATGAAAACCAAACTATGTACGACTTAGTATTGCCATAAAATCAGACCCATCTATCAATGAACAGCGGAACTCAGTTTTAGCTCTTCAATAGCTGTTTGCTGACTTCAAGAAAATTGTTTTACACATATTGCGGGCTGTCATATCTATTCTGCGAACACAAGTTTATATAGAGGCTAACACTCTTTGTAAGATAATTTCTCTATGGTACTCTGTAGTAACTATGAATGAAATACAAGCAAAAAAAATTACCTCCGCTGTGTCTGGTGTATTTATTTTCAAAGTTGCAGTTGATTTCAGTATTGGATGTCCTTTCATAAGTTTCCAATAGTGGTAATTTTCTAAATCTTCACTCAGCTGTTAATAAAAAAATAAAAAATGAGGTAAATTGATGTTACTTATTGCGAGTTATCCCTGCAATCAATACGAAACAATAAAACTTACGTTCAAATGATCTTCGCAGCAATGATACCGATGATTAGAATCAAAATTAAGTTTTAACCTCTGGCACCAATCTTCGGCCATGCTGTCTTTCACGCGTACTAATATTTTATCGGGAGTATACCGCTCACTGTTTGTGCAGGTAGGCACAAAACATTTCTTATAGCGAGGCATTTTAAGATTTATGATAACGCCTTGTGCCTGCTATACGGCCACAACTCAAAATCATAAGTGCACCGGTCCAAGTCCAAAATATAAGCAAAGCAGAGGTCCAAGTGTAAGAATCGTTCAGAGTTCAGCAAAATATCAATTATATTACGAAATTACGCAAACGAAAACACCGAACCGAGCAGAACATCAAACGTCAATGTCACAGATGTCACTCTACTATCAATGACACTAATGACAGTAGTATGTGTGTTGCGTTCGTATAAAATGCGTTCAAGAAGCGTACTTGTCCCTCTCTGACGTCATCATATATAATAATTGTTTTATTATTTAAAAAAATAAATAAATGTCGCATTGCAAAATCAGCGAAATTGGTTTCTTAAATATGTCTATTCTACTGAAAAAAAATAAAAAAAACAGGGTATATTTTTTTTTGGTTCATCCCAATTTTGGTATTGTTTAATATGACTTTACACAAGGTTATCACATATGTGGTGTAATGGAACTGATGATGAAGACCAAAAATGTCTCCTAGAACTCCCCGATAATTCATCTATAAAAGTACGTCGCAGATTCAGTGCCTATGGTCTCAAATTCACCTTTCTTCAGTCAGTGACGTGTCAGAGTGTAAGATAAGTAGTGTGCGTGAAATGTAGCGGTTAGCGTTACTAGGGAGAAATACGATAACGTTGCGCCGCCTATCGGATATTTTGTGTCGTGTGTATGTAGCTTCATTCGTATTAGAAAGACTTGAAAAGTTTTATTTATAGCGGTGTCATAAAAAGATTGTTGAATGTCATAGTTATAAAATAACTAGGTTTATTTCATTTGGTAAGTAGTAGGTAGATAATACGGTACTCGGTACTCGGTTTGATACTCATACCGAAAAATATAAGAATACTAACCAGTTTATTTATCATGAACAAAAAAATAGTTTTTATCACATTTTTTTTTTGCCACCATTGAGGAGCAGGCACTGCGCACATTGTGACAGGCATAAGACCTTGTTCACTGGTTGTCCAACCCCAGTCACACGTGTTTTTGTCCTTTGTAGATGCCCAATTACAGGGAACATTACTATCGGGAACAAGCAAGTGCTTAAATTTGGTCTGCAAGATTTAAAGCGCACAACTGACATAATGTTACCACACCTACTTACAAATAAACAGCTAATAAGAAATGGAAGTACTTATATGAATTGTATTGCCCGGCTGCGCGACAGCACACCGGTGTTATGTTTTGACGCTATCTAGTTCTTTTATGTGAAATATCCCCTAGACTCTTCAAAACGATTGAATACATTTACTGAAGTGTTTACCGATTTGTCAGAACGTATAAATGGGTATAGGCTAGCTTGAGTTTTTTAAAAGCAATCGGGTTGTCCCTAACATTTCTTTTAACTTTACTTGTTTCTACTTTAGTGTTTTGTCGTTCCATTCATCTTCATATACAGAAGATATCACTGTTCTTTCATGTCTCTGTCATTTTGATATACCTAGTTCTTCTTCCAACAACCATTTTATAACTAAAATGGCGTTAATAATCGTTTATTTTTATCTCTCACATTGATATTTTATGTTTGTAAGAAAGGGACTAATCTCCTTTTATTTACCAGAGGCATTTTAAGTTCTTTAAATAAGGGGGTAAGAAAAACGAAACAGACATTACAAATTGGTATTATCAACTTAACTTCGGACACTCAAAAGAGCATATATTCGTAATATATGGAGGCATTATGAAATATTTACGCAGAAAGAAACTTGTAGTTTGCAACAGCCTAAGCTAGCCACCCGGAAGAGCTCCGCAAATAACCCGTTTTGCATTATGAAAATGGAAGAGATGAAACGAAAACATGTAGGTACCCAAACTGTTAATTCAAACGACCCATTCGTAAGCCTTTATCCCTGGTTTTAAATTAACGAAATTGCAATTTCCACTGCTTATCATTTATCTAAATGATTTCATACCCGCAGTTAGAATTGAATATACAAACGATTCGGCAAATGTACTGTTCACCGTAGTATCTACAATGTATTCGCAATTATTATTTTTTATATTTTGAATTGATTGCATTGACGAGTTGTTTTTGTTAGAAATTCAAATTCTAGTGAAATGGATATTTCAATGGCAATGCAGCAGATAAAGTGAATGCAATATTACTAATCATGGTGATTGATATACGTAAATGAGTAGATTCCTCATGTTAAAATTGCTAACGTGGTGTTGCTACATGGATAGCTACTCACTGTCTTGTGACAACTTCGTGTACCCCTAAACTGATTGTGGCAATTGTCGGTGCCCAGTTAAGTATGAGCTGCTATGTTAAAAAAAACAAATTAAGGCTATCTTTTTAAAAACCGAAATCATGTGAGCGGATAGTTAACCATTAATTTATTGTAATAAAGTATACGCAAAAATTTAATTAAAAGTCCTAAAATGATTGGTGAAAGTTTACAAAATATGCATTTTTTGGTGTCAAAGAGTAAATTTAAAGCTACCAATAGAATCCTTGCGCTTTTATAAAAACAAAGTTGTACGACAACTATGGACCTAAACGCAGTATTTCGCGACCGAAACAGCAATTTAAATGATTTTCCATACAAAGATAAGTACAAATAGCGAAATGTGACGTCCATTAGTATGAAGCGTTTTGCCTGTCGGGGTCCGCCTTCGACTAATTTTTTTGGGTATTTATGTTATTTAATTGTAGTTGCCTGTATTCTTTTTATCTTTTATTTAGTTCATTCCAATAACTGTATTTTTGTAATGGTAAATATTCTTGAAAGCTTGGTATTTTTAAAATTTTATTTTAGCTCACTAGTTGTTAATGGATTTACACTAATTTATATGCTATGACTTAAGTATAATTATTGTACTGAATCTACGACAATGCCACTTTGGAACTATTATGCTTAATGTCTCAGTTGGAATTGTGTTAGGATATAGTCGATAACTACTTTATTATCTTATTTTGTATGTTTCTGTAACTAGTCAGATGTCTGTTTTTTCCCCAATAAAGAAAAGAAAAGAAAATAAAATAAATAAAACAGGTTCTAATTTAATAGCATCGTAAAAAAAATTAGGACACAAGCCTATCGATCATTAGATGTTGTTTGTCCAGCCGACAATCAGGAAGCTCAGTGCATTTAATACCAAATGTTTCCAAACACTCCAAGAGATGTCTCTTGGGTAAGGAATAGACTCTTTCGGAAGAGACTCTCCATAAAGAGTTATTACAAATTTCAATATACAATATTCTCGAACTTGCAGCGTAATAGCGATTCGTTTAGAACAGACGTCATTCCACTGCAATGACTGATTAAAATAAAACATAGTACGTCTAATGTTTAATGAAAATATCGACGTCGGTGGGACCGTTGGTTGAAATTAGAATCGATGAAACGAATTCTACCTTGATTATCTATGGAGACGCCTTGGTACGACACACCCCACCAAACCATGACGTAAGCTGGATGATGACCTCGCTGACCCCTCCCAACTATCTCTTTGGCTTCTCGCAAGTCGTGTGCATACGCTTTATAGTTTTTCTTGTTGTAGTGCTGCTCGATAGTAAAAATTGTTTCATCCGTGAAAAGAATATTTTTCATGTTTTTCATGTGCGTATCAAGATAACAGACATTTTGATCTCTCAACGCTCCTGTCCTTTAATGACTGATTTAAGTTATGTCCAGTATATCTTCGGTAAGCTCCAAGACTCAAGTCTTCTTTGATTATACGCGACATGTCCTAGGTGCTATTTTCATTTCCCTAGAAAGGATCTTCTGTTTTCGTATAGGGTTTCGGCGAATTCTGGCCGTTACAGCATTAACGGCTTGTTTTGTTCTAACAGATCTTTTACTGTCATCGATAGAGGACGTTTCAGTGTACCTTTGGATGGTACGATACACAAACATTCGACTGATCTCTTACTTTTTGAGTGTCTCAAAAATGTGTGATGGCTGCATTCCTACCTTATACAGAGCAATCACAGCAATTCTATTTTCTTTGACACCCCTGTCCATTATTTATTTATTTATTTTAATGTTAAATTTTATATAAATGGCAGCAATTCTATTTTCCTTGACACCCCAGTCCATTATTTATTTATTTATTTTAATGTTAAGTTTTATATAAATGGCGCTAGAAAAATCCAAACAGTTACGTCAAAACACAACATTCGAAATTCGAATTATTATTTTTCTTAAAATCATTGTTAATTGCCAGTAACAGAACTTATGGCTCGACTAGACATTTCATTTATTACGCGTTGTCGCGAAGAGTTAGTTCAAATGTTCATATGACAAGGAGAAGTTACGAAATGGAACAATAAATCAATGACGTCACTAAATAGCTCTTCTCGCCAAAAATCCTGAATAGAAAAGTGAAAAGTATTAAAATTCAGACGTTAGCGAAGTTATTCATACCCTCACTATATTATACGCCAAACAATTAATTGCATAGCCGATGACGTCACCGTAATGAATTCAAGAGAACCATCGGGAACGATCAAACGAGCTAATTCCGCTGAAATCGCATGCACAATCTGCGCCCGCGTATCTTACGTCTATCGGAAACTTCAAACTAATCAGGAGTACAGCACTGTTCGCGTTACGCGTGTACGATGTACGTAATTTATTAGCGTTTATTCTCATATAGCAATGTGTAGGGATGTTCCATTACGCAGACTCCGTCGAGATGGCTGCTCCAGTGTGTTTCGGGAGCCTGGAAGTGGCGGTCGCTCCCGGCCCCGCAGCCGCCCAACTTGCCGACCCGCTCTCCGAGCTAGTGTTTCAACGTTGCCGCTTTCACGGATTGGATACTTGACAACTTTGAGTGCCGTTTTGACAGTTGGAAATGATAACATAAGTGCTAAATGAGTTTACAGTTGGTAAGTTAACTATGAAAGTTTGATATTTATTTAAATAATAACGATTTAGTCGGTTTTGCTACTTAGGAGGACTTCGTCATCAAACTAATTTAAGAGTGTAAATGAAAAATTATGGTACCTACAGAGTATTTCCAAAGTAAGTATTTTCGAAATCCAGTCTTTTCATTGGATTGGATGTACTTAAAAACGTTGCAAACTCTACTTTTAACTTTGGTTGTGTGCAAAGAATTTAAATTGTTATCCTAGCTACTGATTAATCAACAGGGTTATACATTGCAAAGAAAAGGATATCCATGAAATACAGAGTGGCTAGGACTTCGTAAAATTTGTTTATAGACGGCTACATTTTTCAGCGAGTCCCAATCCATATCATTTCATTTCATTCCAATATATTCAAATCTGTTTCCAATAAAAGCTTCTCTGTAACGATTAAAAATAATTTAAGTGAAAACAGCATTTATACCTACACAGGTACGCTAAATGTCCGCAATTATGTTTTGATAAACTACCAAGTCTAGGCCTCTTATCATAGGGGGCCTGTGCCCAGCAGTGGGACATTTAGGCGGAGGACGTTTAGGTCGTATAAACTACAAAGTACCTTATATAATTCTATTTAGTTTCAAATAATTAAGTAAAATTTAACGACTAGACAATTTTAATAAAGGTGAAGGCAAGAATTTGCATGAAAATGCGCTACCGATTGCTCTAGCCACGAGATTTAAAAAGCGGTTCGCATTTTGCAGGAGAATGCCAATATTAAATGGGAATCAAACTCTCAGTGTGGGCCTTCCAGGAAGGGCTTAACTTCTCAGGCAGCTCTGACTTGACGTGTGGTGCGTTTATCACCTTCCCTCACTTCGATATTGCTCTCATTCTGACTTCCATTATACGTATAGTATTATCTGAATTTCCTTTTATATGTAGGTATCTTTTTAATAATTATTGCAAAAAAAGGTCTCAAGTTACAAGCGGCGGATTTATTTGCTACCTATTTGACATTCTCTATCAGTCAATATTTTGTAACAAAAGTGTTAGAATGGGAAATGGTCATATTAAAATATAGTGAAACGGGTCACTCAGTCTTTTTGGTCGAATATCGCTCGACGTGTTTCGATTTTTCGAATCAATACGTGGCCCTTAGGGCGGTGCATTGGAAATTATCGCGTGCTTTGAAACGCCGTTCTGACTAGATTAAGAAACTATAAGTTCTGATTTTCAGATATATGATTCTTGACTATATGATTGTTCATCTGATTTTATCGATAAATGATTAATTAAATGTGTTCGGTGCAATATGCACCTAACACGTGACGCGCCCCTGCGTACGTATGCGTTTTAGCTACATTGAGGTCAACACTAATTTCAATTTATTAATTTAATGCAATTACGGATACCGTCGCGACCGGGTGCATTCGAACACAGTTTTATAACATTTAAACATTTAGAAACATTTTAAACTAACTTAGCTTTTAGTAACAGTGTGTTTAGCAGTAGTTTTTTTGACATTAAACATTTTCTTCTCTTCTCCGGACTTTTAACATTTACTCACAACCCTCGCCCACCACAAAATGGATATCGAAAAATCTGAAATAAAAAATTATTAAAAATTTCAATTTTTAAAGTTTCCTCGTTAGAAAAAAAAAACTAAGTTGGGTCTGTATTTTCCTTTTTTTACTCAGTCTACTCAAACGATACAGTATTATACGACACAATCAAGTGAATACTATAGCATTTTATCTCATCTAAAATCTCACTTTATGAAATTTTAATAATACTTCACTAAATTAATCACCTATTTATCGAAATTTGTCCAAAACACCGATTGCCGAAGAATGTTACGTCCTTTTTTTCACGTGCGCGTAAGGCATCAGCGTGTCTCTGTCTAGGGGGCATGTGCGACTCAAATCAAGGCATCCCCTTAATCGTGAGAACTCACGATGCCAGCGCGCTTAGCACTGCGGATCTGTCCGGCCAAAAATAAATATGAGTGAAATACAAAATTAAAATACCTATCTGAAAATAAAAATTAAACTTTTACCTCATATACGTAAAATTATAAATACGGGTGTAGACTAACTTAAATTTTTGATCCTTTTTCGGTAAAATTCAACATTTTTGGCTATTGTCTGTGGTGTCAATGTCCCTATTGTTTCACGTCGTTTGAAAACTGGTATCATATACGAGTATATACCCACTATTTTAGTACCTTTATTAATGCTTCATTAATCATATAAGTATTTAACATAGTAATATAAAAACTTTGTTTATCATGGCATCAGTAAACACATTCAAAGTCAATGGATAGCCAGAAATAGATAGGTAACTTACGACGGAAATGAGAAATTTACCACCGCCACCCACCAGTGTAAACACCACGATAACTACGGGCTTCCTTCCCGAATGCGTTTTTACGCATTGAAATGATTCGTTCTCGTCGCATCTTTTATGCCAAAGCGTAAACCCAAATGCGTAACTGCGCGGCCCACTGATATATCAATGGAGTGTAGCAAAAATTCTTGGTATAGCAATGGACAAAGGAATTCATAAGTGCCATCTAAATTTAATTATGGTCGAAACTTAAGGTTAAATTGAACGGTGATTTTGAATTGGAAAAGGTCCTTAGAAAGTTTGGAGATTACGATTCCAAGAATCTACAATTATTTATGACCGGTTTAGCCAGGATGGTGACTCTGTCTATGGAACTGGCGATCTTGGGTCCCAATCTCAGTAAAATATTTGTTTAAAAATTTTGGCTATTTTCTATGTATTTAAGTATGTATACCTCTATTTATTAAGTATCGGTAGGGTCGTCTTGTAGGTACCTGTAACACTAACCTTATTGAGTAGAATACTATGGGAGGAGTTCGATTATTGGGCCTCAATACTATTAGGTATTTTTTTTGGTAATAGTTCATTGTCCTCACAGTCTTCCTTTTTCCTTGGCCCTTTTCCTTGACGAATGTAACTGCCACTCACCACTCACATAATAAATAGTTGCTAGTCATCTCGGGTTTTCGGTCTGATTGTTCCGTTGACCATCACGATGAAGCTCGTTATCGGCTCTCGACCCCTCATCCTGATTATGTACTTTCGTTTTTTATTAAATAATAGAGGTGGACGTTGAGTTATGCCTAGCCGTAGGTATATATATGCCATTCACAGACCTACAAGTTAAAAAATCTCCTGTTGCAGACGATTAATCATGGCGGGGCCTGATTGCGAAAAACGACTTAAATCTAAAACCAGTTTGAATGCGGTGGAAACTAAAACTTTGCCCACATCGTGGTCTCGTGGTGTAAAAATGACCGCGCGCATGTCTGATCAATTTTTTTGTATCAATCGCTTAGATCTAGATCATATCATCTTCTTGAAAGTAAGTAAATCGTGTTGTCTCAAATCACCAACGAGATTCAAACACCAATTTGCGCTAGATTGGCATTCAAATACGTACCCGTAGTATAAGTTTTACAAAAAAAAATTAACATGTTTAAAGCTACGCTCCCTATTATAAGCTCACGCTTAATCAGACTTAATTCAGACTTAAACCTAGCTATAAGCATACAGGGTGGATGTTTTCCATGAACCTTAAAGAAAATATATTGTTATATAAGGACAGTGGAATCGAACAGTAATGATTACACATATGTATACTGCAAACGAAAAAATATAATTTAAAAAATACATTTAAATACCATCCCTAATATATCATAGTAACTTTTAGCGTTTACCATGACAGACTTGGAACCCTAAAAAGTATTACATTAAAGTATTACAAATTGCAACCGCCACTATGCTTAAATAAATAAGCTATATTTAAATGTGCTCTATCGCTCTTTCAAATAGTTGCTCATTTACCTTTACCTTTACATGATCCACTTTCCTCGATATGTAAACGATTCATACTCGTAAACATATATATGTATATAGATCTGCTTATGCTGTCTCATGTAATTATTTTGTAAATTTAGTCCTGTGCGATTACTGATATGAATAACCGAAGTCGCGTTTCCAGCAGCAGGTCGATCACGTAACGCATTGTACATACATTAGGTAGATGTAAATGACAATTATTATTACCTATCGCAAATTAAAAACGTTACTTTATAACCCCTCAGGACGTAGCAGCTTTCGTTGGGTAGGTGTAACTATGTCCCGTTCAAAAAGCAAGCGTAGATGGAGTTACAGCGGGAACATTAGCTTACTGTTCGCTCATGATTTCAACGAAAACCTATGGAGAGGTCGAGTGTTAGAAATACCCCTCCCAATTAGGTATGCTTTCAAATATTTTCATAAAAATTTGGACGCCAGAAATAGATGGCTAATATTTCATTGATTTAGTAGAAAAATAAATATTACTTCACATTACATTACAATAAATACAATAGATATAAATACCCAAATACACAGAAAACATCAAAACCCAGAAATAAATATTAATGCCACTACTTGCCCTGCCCGGTATTCGAACCCAGGACCTTCAGCTTCGTAGTCAGCGTCACTACTCACTTAGCTAACCGGAAACTTGGATATTGATATCTAACGTCAAACGACCCATTTACCATTTCATTGTTCAAATCTAAATTTCGTTAAACCTTTTAATTGAAAAGCAGATTTAGAGCGAGTGTACAGTTGCGGCGATAAATGGCTCCCATTCGTCACTAGCTGCGATGTACGTGCGACGGAATAGTGTCGGGTGACGAAAACCATACACCATAAAACACATTAGACTAGGAGTTCTAATTATAACGTGTCAAAGACTAAGCTCCGCTGCAGCACAATTCGTTTAAGGCTCCTGTCTATTGTTCTTTAATTTACGCTTTTTTTTTTAATTTTGATTATGATGAGATGATATATCAGGATTTATTTTGTTAAAATATTTCAACGTGAAAAAAATGCTTACTAATTAGTGACAGGCTTCGGCTTACTTTTTCTTTTCAGTGATAAGGTAAAGACATGGGATTTCATGAGCTAGGTTTCCGTACCTTGTCGTCATCACATGCGCATGTTTTCATGACGGGAAGGTACAACATTGTATACAGTAATATGTATACATTCTAGACGACCCAACACATCAACAAACACCTGTCTTTTAGGGCACGATTCGACCTAAAATATGACGACGGTGCGGTTGCTTACAACCAAATCAGAATATGTCACATTAATGTTAGTACGGTACGCGAAATGAATGCACCTTCGATAACTCACAAGGTCGCGATGTTTTTGTTAACATTTAGACTATAATGAGTACTACTAGAAGTTAAAAATTTTAGTGAATTTTGACGTTGCTTTAGGTATTATATAGCGTTTTCTTAGCGACCCTTGTAAATCCAAGGATAAATTATACAAGTCGTATTTTTCTTCAATGGAGTACCGCATTTTAGTATTATAATCTCCCATTTAATTTTCTAAAACTTTCGTCAAGTGATAACGTCGGTATAATCCGAACCAAATAAAATTTATATATTTCCCCTAAAAGATTATACAAGTGGGTTTGGATTACTGAATACTATTAAAAACTATCAAAGTTAACCAGAGTTTGAATTAATAACATATTTATCAATAGCTTAATTTTATACGAAAAGTTTAATGTTGAAATCCTCCTAATTATTTAAAAATAAATCTCAAAAAAATTCAAGTCGACGCATATAATCCAGCTTTATCATAGTAATCTATTGATAAAAAATCTAAGTAATTCATTAATAGCTCCTCGTTTTATTCACTTATCAATTATTTTTCAAATTTGAACTTACGACGATCAGCGCGCGAGTCTAGTGCGCCGACGGCGAGAACGTCATGACCAATCACAGCACGCCGTTGCTTGTTTTCTACGCGGGGGCCTCCCCTCTGTGCTGACAACCGGACATCGACAGTTCATTTGCATTTGGAACATGTAATACGACAATGCGCGTTAAAAGTTTACTTTGAAAATGAATAAGTGTTTAATTTTTAATCAAGTCTTGAACTTTGACGTTGTAGTGGATAAGGAGAGAGGCATTGCGCGTCTAATAAAATTACGAATATAGCCTGTATATGTTATGTAGTTATAGTAAGCTAACTAAATCAATACTTAATTAATGTGTAGTACTCCATTATTGAATGGATCAGCTCACTTGAAAAATGTTATCTTTTACCGAGTTTAGCTATGGTTATGTTTTACTGTACAAAAACCTCCATGGTAAAGCTGTGATGATTGTAAGATTACAAATAATCTCTATGGTAGTAATAAAAAAAACAATTATTAATGACTCCAGTATTATGCCTGCATCACACTGGCGCGGCCTGGCCCCGGCGGACAATAGTAAACTTGTCCACCGCTGTCAAATTTTCTATTGTCCGCCACCGCAGGCCACGCCAATGTGTTGCAGGCCTTAAACATACAGATTTTATAGAAACACTCCACTGACAAGCTGTGATGATTGTAATGATTACGAATAGTCTATATAGTTAGTAATAAACTAAATTAATATTTCATTAATGTTGTAAATATTGCAAAAATATGTATCGATAATATCCTCTCATAAATAAGTACCAAAACCTTAATCCACTCACATAAGAGTTATGGGTCATATTTATGAGTAAGTTGTATGCACCATGCTCCTATATTTTAACACTAAACTGTACTCGAGTGTTAAGTGGAGCTCACGTGAAAAAATATATAGTACGGCGGAAATTGGGCAATATTGATAAAAGTCGTGGACACGTCTTCCATATACCTAACACTGGTATGTGTTCCTTGTTCTCTCCAGAGTACGAATCTACCGGTTTTAGTTAAGGGAAAGGGGCCGGGCATAGTTGTGACGTCACAAAGATGGCGGTCAGTCTTTGGATGGATGACCGCCTGATGTTTGAGTGGTTAATATAAATGCGCGTTTCCGTGCTTTGGAAGGCACGCTAAGCAGTTGATCCTGGCTGCTGTCTATGACAGTAGTTGTTAAGCCGAGTTAGAGGCCTTCGGGCGGCTTAAGAACTTCTAACAGGCGAGTTGCCCATTCACTTGACAAAGTGGGGACAGCTGTCACTCGCGTCCGCAGGAGCTACCCACCCCAACCCTGCACGTGTCCCCTGGGTGGTACTAAATAGTGGCAAACTTTAAAGGCCAAAATAATATATGCCATACGATTTTTGTTCAAATCTCGGGTTCTATTGCGTATATTCGTGTGAGGTGTCATTTGAAAGCATATTAAACGTACTATAATTGTTTTCTTCAACTGTAAAACGTACAACAAACCGTTTGAAATAATAATGGATTATTTTACCTTAGACGTTTGCTTAATTAACGTCATAATTCGAGAAAGAGATACTTTAGCATGATTAATGTCATTATAAAAAATATCAAGCATTTTATTAGCTTGTCAAAAATATGCAATTTGTTGTAGTTCAATAATAATTACATATTATGGCCAATGCCGTAACGCAAGTCCGCGGCAACCAGCATGCTGTGTATGTTTGAAATACTTTGAAAGTTAATTTTTGGTGTTCCCAAATGAAATGTACTGTAGTCGAATTAATAAATTTTGTGTTTAACTGTATATTAGTACGCGTAGATTAGTTTTTATAATCGGTGAAATGAGTTATTTCAAATAAATCTATCAATCAATATCATTTATTTGCCGGAATACAGTAGATACTTATATAAATAGTACAAATGTCAATATGATTACACACAACAGTGTATTCAGCCCATATGCAGGGATGCAAATGTCTTGAGTTTCATTACATAGGTGTGTAAATAATCAATTACACCTAGGAGCAAGTTATCAGCCAGATGAGCATAATTTATTTTGTCATTATGTTTCAATAAAAAGCCATTTTAAATTCATAAATGCGTTGTCTGTGGGGCGCGAGCTTTCGCCAAAATACAGCCCGACAACTAGGACCCAAACTGTCGACATGGCCATTGGACGTGGTGATTTCTTACATTAACCTTTCTAGCAACAGCTTTAGGTAAACACAATTTTTTCTCTGGAGATGCATTATGGTTTGTCGACTGATATATATTCTGTACTATGGAACTGCAAGTCATTGCAGTTTTTCAGGCAACAAGTTCGAACAGAACCGTGAGCAACGAGGCTCGCGAGGCCGCAGACCGGGCTCCACGTAGGCCCGAAGGCCTGAAGCGTCCCTCCAAAGTGCGCTCTCGGATACTTTACTCCTGAGTTCAAGGACAAGCGAATCTGAGCGTGTGCGTGCGTCCCTCCAGAGCGAGCTCTTCACACGAGCCCGAAGGCCGAAGACCCGAAGGACGAGCCCTCGCGGATATTTTACTACTTACAACCCGAGGGCTGAAGGTACGGAAGCGTACCTTCTTCGTACCTTCAGGGAATGCTCTCCACGCAAGCCAGAGGGCCAAAGGCCCGAAAGGCGAGCCCACGTGGACACTTTATTACTCCTAAGTGTCTTAAAAGCGAATCTGACGGCCGAAGGCCCGAAGGAGAGCGGCATAGCACGCGAGGCGGCAGGCTGAGCTCTGCGTAGCGTAGGGGCGAGGGCCGAAGTGTCGCTTCAGAGCAGGCTCTCCACGCAAGCCAGAGGGCTAAAGGCTCGAAAGGCAGGCCCACGCGGACACTTTATTACTCCTAAGCATCTTACAAGCGAATCTGAGGGCCAAAGGCCCGAAGCGTCTCTTCAGAGTGCGCTCTCGAATACTCTACTCCTGAATGTGTTACAAGGGAACCTAAGGGCCAAAGGCATGGCACGCGAGGCGGCAGGCCGAGCTCTGCGTAGGGACGAACGTGTGTAGCGTCCCTTTAGGGTACGCTCTCGGACTTTTGTTTGGATGTTTGTTACTCAACCACACTTACTTGGATGAAATTTTGCACGAAGATAGTTCATAGCCTGGATTAAAATAAGGGATAGTTTTTATCCTGGGCCCACGCAGACCAAGTCGCGGGCGGAAGCTAGTTGTCTAATAAAGCTGCTTGCGTTGATTGTTATATTATTTATTTTCAACTAGCGACCCGCCCCGGCTTTGCACGGATACTATGTCATACATATAAACCTTCCTCTTGAATCACTGTATCTATTATAAAATACCGCATCAAAATCCGTTGCGTAGTTCTAAAGATTTAAGCACACACATAGGGACAGACAGCAGGAAGCGACTTTGTTTTACACTATGTAGTGATGTTATACTAGGAACTACACTAACAGAGATTAACAATCTCACTTGAGAGCCAAAAGAAGACGTAAATTAGTGTAAGGGGGTCACCCCCCACACACATTTTACGTCTTCTAAGAAAAGAAAAGAACGCTTCAGAGCTCTCGCTTCGCCTTCAGCTTGGGCTACAAGGTTCCTGAAGTAGCCTTTATTTTACTGCTTTAGGTGCGTATGATGACCGTCTGACTCGTATAATTACTCAGAAAACAAAACAAGAGTGTCTCAAGGCGCCATGTCAGTGCTACCTAGCTGAACCGTGGGAACTAAGATTTATACCTAGACTTTGGAAACCGAGGTCGGTTCATTCAGCCAGTTGGTTGGCACACGCGCTCACGGCCGGACGCTGCTTATGCGCACAGTTAGGTATTGAAAATGACTTCGTTGCGAATAAAGTCGATTCACTGCAGCGTTGTGGGGTGTGACAACAATAAAACAAATAGACATTTATGGTTTTTTATCTGCCGACTGACGATGACAGATTAGTAACCCTACCTACTTACTTTATATAGGTACCCAAGTACTAATTATTGACCTGGTACGAACTAGTGAGTTTAACAAGGACGTTTACGGAACATTGAATCTTTAATACCTATTTCAAATACGTAATTATTTTGTAAGGCCTGCTTGAGTTTCGGTAATTTAGTATACCTACCCCGAGCCTCAGACAAGTTTACTCCGCCACTGCCATGAAGTCCAAATTATTTAGCTGTTTTCGTAGATTTCATGTTTATGTTTATCCCTGTATAACAGCAATTAGTATAATAGTTTACTTCGTAACATTCGCACGACAGCTTAATAAAGGGCGAATACATCGTCGTTGGTTGGTATAGGGACTTGACTTTTTGGAAGGGCTGGAATTCACTCGCGAGGATGAAACACATAATCAGAATATTTTAAAACAATACATGACAACAAATTATGCCTAGTGTCTACTTTCAAGTTTGTAATGCTTCTTTTAAACTATTACGTTATTCTTATACATACGTTGTAAATAACGAAGGTACGTAGGTACCTAACAAACTTTATTTCGTACGGTCTCCGGGATATATTTAAATTACGTTACTTAACTACACAAAAGGTTTCGTTCTGTATTATGTGGTAGATTAATAATAATAAGTACCTACATTTAAATTGTCGCATTTCGTAACCATAGACAGGGTGAGCAATAGGTAACATGGCTTCAATTGTATTTAACATGCTGCGTTGATATGTTTGTATGTATGTATGTAAGATGTAAGTGACTATGCAGTTCAGATACTGGCAGTATCTTGGGAAACCCCGGATATTTTTACCTATTTGCTTTTTAGGGTTCGTACCCAACCGGAACCGTACCCAAAGGGTAAAAACGGGACAGTTGCTTCACCATAGTGTACTCACACATTATAATAGAATTTTATGTTTTGCAAAATAATTTAAAACGTAAACCGTTTTTTATTTCACTCAACTATTAATTATAAAATCATTTCTAAGCGATGTCAACTCTAGCGTCGATTGGCCGGCGCATGCGGGCAACGACCCGCGCCTTCAAGGTCGCTCCATTGTTAAATTTCGTAGGCACTTAAAGCAGTAGGTATTGACGTTTTTATTCAGACCTGAGTATCTGTTTGTAGAACTATTATATAATCTGTGGCCACGTGACGACAGCGATCGCTAGCAGAGTCTAGCGTGGTGATGGTTAATCGGTGCGTGATTAGCAAAATGTATTATTACTTCGTTATTTACTTATGTACAGGTCGATTCACGAAAGCTGGCACGAATGAATTGAACGAGTGAATGATAATGTCTTTGTGTGCATCACATAATAATTAAATACAGGTTGATGCAAAAAGTGATTAGGTACGATACTTTGTGTTTTAGAATTTGTTTGTTTGTGTTTCTCTTTTTTTAAGATTTTTTACAATTCGAAGAAGCCATCACCTTTCGATTCTTGACATTAAAAATAAGTCAGTAAAATATAAATACGCTTTATTTACAAAGGACTTTAATAATAATTACTAAAAAGATTAACATGATAATTATAATAATATAATTTATTTTTTATTAAATAAAGAAAACGTATTAGGTACATGTTTACAAAATATTAGGAGGCCCCTGTATAAGAACGGCACTCACTGCCACTCACAGTGACAAGTGACACTACTTTCGGTCAGTTCATTCATGCCAGCTCTCGTGAATCGACCTGTACACCAACAAAATCTATATTGTTGGAAATATTATAAAATTACCTATCTTTTTCATAACATCTTTGATTGCGCTAATGTTATTATTTGTTGAGTTACAAGCGTGTTTTATCAGTACTCATGCTAACGCACACGGTAAAAAAGTCATATTTTGTCAAATATTTAAAAAGATTTTGATGGTACGTCATAGGGCGTCATGTAGTAATAGAAGATTGTTATCGATTAAGTATGATTATACAAAAACACTACAGTGTTCAATTTATAAATTAATCTTTTCATGCCTTCACATTCATTGTCACAGACATTCATGCCAGCTCTCGTGAATCGACCTGTACACCAACAAAATCTATATTGTTGGAAATATTATAAAATTACCTATCTTTTTCATAACATCTTTGATTGCGCTAATGTTATTATTTGTTGAGTTACAAGCGTGTTTTATGAGTACTCATGCTAACGCGCACGGTAAAAAAGTCATATTTTGTCAAATATTTAAAAAGATTTTGATGGTACGTCATAGGGCTCGAATAAACAATTATATAAAGTTTAATATCTTTTATTGTTATCGATTAAGTATGATTATACAAAAACACTACAGTGTTCAATTTATAAATTAATCTTAATATGATGACTTTTTCGTCTATTAACTATACATTAATAAGCATCATTGATCTAAAGAGTACCTATCAACGTACTTATGCAATTACTTATTCAATCAAGCTAGGTTGAACCATTTCAACCACCCATGAGTGACCGATATGTCGATCAAGTAACGCATTAGATGTAAATGTCATTTTTTATATGAAAAACGACAGCTGAATTGTCCTAACGCACGTTCGAAACATTACGTGATTACCCCTCAGATCTCTAGCTGACCCACGGCCCGCTTTCTTACAGTCGGTTATAACGGGTTTCTTCGATTTTGGTTAAAACCGGTTTTGCATTCAGTACTCTCAATCAACTGAGCTATCGGAACAATCCACCTCGGTCACCTTTTTTATCAATCAGTTCATTCTTACAAGGCCTTAGGGAGGCGTGTACCGACATCTGCCTAGATGCGAGATGATCTGCCTAGCAGCAATTTGTATGTAATCATATTAAATCCATTTAGTATTGTTATTGTATTTGGTAAGGTTGGCTTTAAATATGATAAAAGAGAAAGTTTCGCCTTAATATGAACCAACGTGAATGTAAACTTAACACGCAAAACTAAAAGAAACGTGACGTATGTAAGAAATGTGCATCGAAAATCTACATTTTCAATAACTCCGGATTTTTGTATTAATTAATAAAAAAAAGTCCTCTTCCACATCGATGAAAAACTACTTTTCTGAGGGTTATTGGTAATTTAATAATTTAATGTTAGGCCCCAATTGGACTTTGAAAGATTCTTTGAAATCGAATGAGTAGGTAAGGTACCTATTTTCGGAGATTACTCCCAACCTGCACCCTAATTTAACTGCCTACTACTACTATTAGACAGATAACTAATAACCCTGTGTTTATACTTTCTGTACTTTCTTCATATTAGTAACATCAGGGGCCCGTTTCATGAAGCAACAAGTTGCAATTTACAAGGGTAAGTCTCTTTTCAATATCTTTTGATAGAAAGAGACTTCCGCTGGTAATTTGTAACTTGTTGCTTCATGAAACGGGCCCCAGATCATTATGACATCGGGACCTGGAAAACCTCTAGTAAATAAGTACATTAACTCTCAGTCTACAAATAAAATAAAATAAAAGTTAAAGAAAGTTTAATACTAATAACCCTATATTACTTTCTTTACCTGCTGTTATTGGTTAAATAAAATAGATAATTATGTCATTTCGACCGAAAAACAACTACTAAGTAACTAAATATAATGTACAATCAAGTACTTAAAGTTTGTACCTACAAGTTTGAGCGTACGCTCGGCCTTGGCGAGGTACTCGGCCGGCAGCACGCTGCACACGAATCGCGTGAGTCGCGCGCGAAAGATTTAAATTACGGATAATAACTGATAAGCTAATACAATTTAGAGCTATTGACGAATCCGTTAGAAATTGTGTTTATATATTCTTCGATAGAACTAAAATGAATTACACCGACTTGAGAATTTATGAGATTTCTTTTATGGTAAGGAGAATGGTTTCAAGATATTATTCCTAATTTAAAAAAATGCTATTGATAAATATGTTAGAAATTAATGGCGCCATTTTTGTAATTACTTTTGAATACACTTTAGTAGCCACTAGTCACTTGAATATTCTTTTAGGAGATTTATAATATTTTAAATCAATTCCGGTTTTGCTAACGTAATCTCTTGACAAAACTATTAGAAAACGATATGTAAGGTTTGAATAATCAAATGCGATGCATTATAGGAAAAAACTATAACTTGTATAATCTTTGCAAAGTTTTACAAGTGTTCCTTACAAAAAAAATAATTATTCGAAAACCCAAATCAAAAACTGCTAGAAAATATTTTTCGCTGATTTATGTACTCTCGCTGATAACAAAAAAAAATCAAACTTGGGACTTATGTTAGTTTGACGACAAATTATAGTGTTCGCGTACCGTACTATGTCTCTTTTTTTCATTCAGACTGTGGAAGATGTGAAACAAAAGCGATATCACCCGCCCCTTGCAATTTTTAGAACGAGCTTTATCTTATATTACCCAGCAATTGTCGCCTCCATTGTTGATATGTTCGAAAAGTAACGCGATTGCCTTGCTGTTTGTTCCCTGTACTTTCGTATTTTTTTCAAAATCAGTGCGACTGAGACATATACTAAACAAAAAACATATAATACTTCATAATAAAACAATATTCAGATTATTTAGACCAATGAAATTGCGGCACTGTTCCAGTTTGTTGAATTGAGATCTAAATTCAATAAACTGGACAAGTTTTCTTTTTCATCAGAAAAAAAAAACGATCTTTTCAAAAATATAAATAAGCCTTTAAGTTCAACTTTAAAAAGCAAAATGCACGCATCGCATGGGTCATTTCCCAAGACGCTGGCAACGCCAGATCCTTGCTCGTAGGCAACACGTGATGCCGGGGTCGACAAGACACGTGTCAAATGACAGCCCTGGGGTCACCTGTCATGTCTGTATCAGTAAATAGTGGAAAATGTGTTTTGGTTGGGAACAGACGTTTTGAATTACATTTGCGATTTTGATTATGATATCTTGATGCTAAATGTTCTCAGGCACCGTTTTATGTGGTGCGCTGTTGTCTGCGTTTATTTAATTATAAAACAAAGAAATGAGTTATCTTTACTTTTTTATCATCTTTTATTACCTCTATAAACAAAGGTAAAGACGACGTCAAAGACACGTTTACACTGTTGTGCCGGGTTACCTTTGTTTTACCAAAAAAACTTTGACAAATTATTACTTCCCAAAACATTTTTCGTAAAATTTCATTTGGCAAACAATCGTTTGCCAAATTAACACTCGACAAATAATTCTTACGCAAACCTTATGTTTGGCATATTCATGTTTAGGCAAAATCTCCTTTACCAACTGGTACTTTGACCAAATTTCATTCAGTCAAATATGTTAGTTGGCATAATATATGTTTTAACCAAAACAAAATAAGGCAAATTATTTGTATCGTCAATATTTAATTGACCATTTCTATTCCGTCGGTTAATCAGTAGAGGAATTCTTAAATGACAAAATCATTTGCATCTTAATTTCAATGGTGTATAACATACACAATAAAATAACAACTTTTTTTGTTATGTGGGTAGGAGAAAATAAATTGTGTAGAGGTCGCAATTCTAACCTAACTGCCAGCGTGTCGACGTCACCCCGCTTCGCGGGGTGCCTATTTCCGCTCTAAGGGACACAAGCTAACCCTAACCTAACCTACCAAATAATAGAATTGTTACGATTGTTTGTTTTTTACTGCTAGGAGGCTTCGCCTCCCGAGTCCCCCTTTTTTGGCTGCCCTAACTTAATTTAACCTGTGTCTTGTGTACAATAAAGTATTTACATACATACATACATTAACACCTTTGCCTACCGACCTACTTAACCGGTATTATTTTATTTAAGGGACCGTGCCGTTTTATTAATAGTAGTTTGGTAAAATGGCATATCCAAACAATTGTGATTTTTGTCTATTTATAGTTTGCCATAACATTAACTTGACGAAATGTTTATCGTCTAATGTTTTTTTGCCTTATGAAAGCATTTACTAAAAGACCACATGCCATAATGTAATTTTTCGTAATAATATTTTGCTGATTGAAAATTTGACGTAATGAAAATATTCGTATTAAAATTGTGCCAAAGTTTGCATTGGCAAACAAAATAGTTGCTAAAATTTGTTTGGGAAATGAAATTTGACCAAAATAAATTTGGTAAAACAACAGGATCCCTGTTGTGCCATTTCCCATAGTAGTAAGGCAAAAAAAAATGTATACATATCTTTGACGACAACTGTACATTTGTTTATAGGTAATAAAAATTAAAAAATAAAGATAACTAATTTTTTAAAAGGCTTTTAGTATATAAGCGTTATTGAAATGAAGCATAAATGAAAAATTAAATAAAAATGCAATTTTAAATTGCGTGCTAGTTTGTAGTAGTTTGAAGAACAAATAAGAGAAGAAGAGAGCCTTAGGGGAAAGATTCTATAATATTACGTTAAAAGATTTAAATATTCATCAATTGTTCTCTCGTTATTCTTAGTGCTACTAAACAACTTTAATATCAGTTACAATGTCTCACATTTCAATTATAATGAGGGTTACATTACCTTCGGCGTACTTAATGCTTCAGGCAAGATTAGGATATCTAACATCGTTTGTTAAATACTTAGAAGGCATATATTCTGGAAAGTGAATTATATTACTACTGTAGTTTAGAATCTACAAAATGTACTATTATTTTAGCGGTTTCTGGAGTCTATACAAAAAGAACTCGCAATGACTAAGTAGGTAATTGAAGTGTTAACATGCCCTTCCATTCTTATCAAAACTTCTACCAACCATAACTACTATACCTTATGAGTGTTCGTTTATTTGGTTTTAAATTCACAATAAAATTAAAAATTACACTGTTTATAAAATAAATCTTCATAGGTAGGAACCGCGAATTCTTTTTATCTAGAGTGAAATCAAGTGATTAAAGAGTTTACGAGCAATTCTGTCCCAGGATTAAAAAAGAAAAAAGCAAGAATGCTGATGACAGCTGGCTTATCGAATCTCGATTGAGATGCCATTATCAAAACATACCCTTTTCACTTCTCATGCTCGTAATGTTCGAGTAAGGAGCTTATGTTATACAGATTGAGCTTAGATTATTCTAGGCATTATACAAAACAGTTTCTTCCTTTTCGTAATCCTGCACAAACGTAATCCTTCACAGCAACAATTCACTTTTGTATTATATATAAAGCTTTTATTCCTATTCGCAATTCTGTAAAATCTGGATTCATCAGTTTCCATTTTTAAGGTTCCGTAGTCAACAAGGAACCCTTATAGTTTCGCAATGACCGTCTGCCCGTCCGTGCGTCCGTCCGTCCGTCTGTCCGTCCGTCTTCAACTTAGCTCAGTAACCATTGCTATCTATTATCATCAACCTCCTGGCGTTATTCCCGGTAATGCCCCCTAAGGGAGCCCGGGGTCCACTTTGACACCTAATCCCAAGATTTGGCATAGGCACTAGTTTTACGAAAGCGACTGCCATCTGACCTTCCAACCCAGAGGGAAAACTAGACCTTATTGGGATTAGACCGGTTTCCTCACGATGTTTTCCTTCACCGAAAAGCTAACGGTAAATATTCCGTACATAAGTTCCGAAAAACTCATTGGTACGAGCCGGGATTCGAACCCACGACCTCCGCTTGACAGCCGCATGCCTAAACCACTAGGCAACCGTAGCTTCATTACTATCTAATAGAAAACTGAAATTCGTCTTGCGTATTTAAAGCAATCACGCCAACAAACCAAAAGAATAAAATATTAAAAAAAAAGATTTACCTTCCCTCCACCTGTGGGTGAGAGGGTAAGTGGGGAAGTAATTTTTTTTTCGTCGTGTGGGACATCGTTGGATAGATTGTTCAAAAATATTAGGGGTTTTTTAAAACGATTTTTCAACTTAGTGATACGTTTGCGAGATATTGGGCTTTGAATCCCAAATTTTCGTTCGAGTGATACTGTGTCTAAATCGCACAAAAAAGGACTGTAAAATAGCGATTGTGGTGAATTACTGATGTCAAGATTTCGTTGATCTTTGAAATTGGAAAAAAGATAGTATTTTTTATTTAAGATTATAAGTTAAATGGCACTGTCATTTAACATAATTCATAAAATAGCATTAGTAAAATAAGTTGCTTTTTAGTAATCTACTGTATTTTAAAGGTAATGCGATTAAGGCAAGTATTCTTCAGTATTTATCTACTTTTTCTTTTAACTCTGAGATTTTGAAGTAATTACATACAGTTTCACAACCAAACTTTTTAAGTTACACTAAAATCTAAAATTATATTCAACAAAGCAATAAGTGAAACAAAAATCTTACAGGATTACTCCAAAAACACTAACAAAAAAGGTTCAATGAAAAAAAAATGGCGTAGGAGAGGCACTTTAATCGCAAGCAACCCATTTCGCAATTTTTCTGTACGCAATGACGTTATCATTTATGTGATTTATTGTTCTGCCACAAGCAAAAAATCCTGAATGCTATTCTGACACGGTTTTTATGATCCAAAGTCGTTTTCGGTACGCTTCATAGGCATTATTTCCACTTTTGATTGTAAGGTTAAGCTTGAACATTAATCAATCAAAGTTAGTGCATTTCTATAGCCATCACTTTAAAAAAAAGGCATATTTTTAACACTATCAACTTATATTTTTAGGGTTCCGTATCAAAAAAGGTAAAAAGGAACCCTTATGGTGCGACTCCGTCCGTCTGTATGTCTGTCAGTCTGTCTGTCACAAAGTGAAATATCTCACGAAATACTTAAGCTATAATTTGAAATTTGGAATGGTTATAAATGAGAGATCCACGTGCATGGAAAATGTAAAATGTAAATATATTTACAATTTAATTTTCTATGAAAAATTGCCAATAGGAGGGTGCAAAAAAAAATAACAACTATTAGGTAAAGTGAGGTATTATTTGAAAGGGCTTGAGTTGCACTTTTTGAAACAGTTTTTTTTTCTTCATTGGTAAAATTTCGATCTATTAAGGAAAATGTAAAAAAAATACCAATGCTTGGTAAACTTTGGAGATAAGGCCACCCCCCTTAAATATTTGAAATAATTATTTGCGATAAAGATAAACATAAATATTACTGATGAAGTATAACTTTTTCTGTATCTAGCGTATTTTTTGTTTTATTTTCAAAAATCATTTCCTAGTAAAGTTTGCGTTTAATCAACTTTATTAGTATTTTTTTTGTGTTGTTATTCCTACAAGACTATAATAGAAGTACTATCTTTCGAATAAAAAATAATAATCGAGATCGGTTCTCGTGATAAACAATAATCGCTTAAACACCAGCTGATTGCCCTTGCACGTTAGTACCAAATGGCGCCGATAGACGGCGCTGGCCCCATTCCTACCTCGCACTGTTAAGATTTTTCTAGTATAAATAGGGTTGGGATTGGTATTGGGTTGGGTATGTTTCAATAGCAGGTCAAAAAAAGATCGCTATTCAATTGTCTTGGTAGTTCGATGGTCTTGGTGTAAAAGTTATTCGTTGTTTGAAATTGAATTTCAATTGTGTTGGGTTAAAATAAGTAATGTAACAAATATCGGGACATTTAATTTACCTTGAGTTACTTATTAGTTTGTACGGAACCCTCGGTGCGCGAGTCAGACTCGCACTTGACCGGCTTTTTTAATCATGTGAAAGCATTTACATGCTATGTTATACTCGTAGAACGACAGTAATTATCCGAAACATCTAAGAATAGATCGATTATACAACATAAAGCAATATTCATTAATGAAAAAAACATAAAAGGTCATTTGAGAAGAAATTCTATTTCCAGAGGCTTGGGCCAGGCAGATATTTCATCGTTACAGGGTGTATATATTTATAGAATCCTGAAGCTTCCGAAGAAAGCTAAACAAATCATAGCCCATTGATATTAAGAAGAGAATTAATTGGCTACTCTCGAAAGTAGATTAGCGACCTCGATGCTGGGCAGACATTTGTCAATGTAATCATCTTTTCATGCGGACAAGGGGCGATCTCGGAAACACTTATTAATTGTACAAAGATGTGTAGGTACCTATACATTATGTGCCTTAGCACAGAGGAATAAGGTGCAAAAGTAGCTTGCGTATATCTTAAAACCTAATCCTCGTAGAGCACAGTATATCTTTGACCGCCACTGAAAGGACGTTACGCCGCTAATGATTATTTCCATATCTTTTGGATGTATTTGAGCCTAATTTTCCTTAGTTTTAGTAAAACCTTGTTGTTCATCCCGATTTTTCATGAATTAATGGTATCGATTTGAAATTTAACCAATATGTGTATGATATAGACTACAATAACTTGGTAAGTAAGTTAATCTGATGATTGAGTTGAAAGTGGAACTCTTCAATAGCTAATGTTAATAGTCTAATAGTTTTCCTTTATGCTACGATATTATTATTTCACCTAAAGTTCCACTACACGTAATTTTGTAACCGTTTAATATGGTAACTTGTAATGTGTAACCTTTATATGACTATTTCCTGGATATTTTAAGTATTTTCATAGTTTATTTTATTTTAGGTGTCGGTACTAATTAAATGTGTAAACGTGTGTGAGGTATGTATATTCCAGGCGAATAAGCAATAATGAAAAGCAAGATGAAATATTATTTTGAACGGTAAAAACAAAAATCTGAAAAGCCACCGTGAATAAATGAACGACGTGCCTCAGACTTAATTATAAGCAAACGAAATATTTTTCGCGGCCTGGCTATGTATGTTTTTCCTGTTTTATTATAAAACAAATGATGGCGAATTTAAAGTAAAAAAAAAAATTAAGTAATTATTTTTCTTTAGTCAAACTACAATGATAACGATATAGTGGCGTTATAGTGGTTATAATTCTTATGATCAATCTGATGTTAAAACGCGATATTTGCAGAAGTAAATTTATTATTATAATAGTGTGACGTCAAATTACAACAATAGGAAAAACTAAACATATATTATATTATACTTATGAACGCGTGGATGTTTAGATTTTGGAATGTTAACATCTGAATGGATTCCGATAAATGTACCATACAGATAGTTTATAATTAAAATAAAGAATACCTTTATTTAGAAAATCATCCGTTAAAGGGATGAAATTGGGGATAGAACTTGATCCCCGAGTTCACGTGGAGGAAGTCGCGGGCAAATGCTAGTCAGGAGCAAAGGTCAGTAGTGTAAAAGCGCCATATTTTACTATGTAGTTTATTTCATTAGAACACCCTATCTTATAAAGTTATAACCAATTCGTATCTAAAGTCGCCTTCTATAGAATTTGCTAAGTATGTAAACAAACCGCCATAGTGAAAGACAATTTCAGTTTTCTTTAGTGATAATTCTCTCTCTATCTATAATTTTAGTTTATCAAAGTATTAACCTGGTTTTTCTCACATAACGTCCTTTTCTGCGTCACATTAAGTAAATGGAGCAGTTAGGGGGGATCACGGGCGTTAATAGCATAATGGCCGATATCATATGACGCTCCGTGTCAGCTTAGCTCCTGAATATATAGAATTATAATGACAGCAGCTACAAGGTTTACAGCAGAATCATTTCTAGCATACTGTAGGGGGTTAACTCAGAGATAGAGACTTATGTAGAATATATTGATCTTCTATTTACTTGATAACTTGATAGATGAAAGCCTCGGGACCAAGGATCCTTGACATCTTCGGTTCCTCTTGTATAATTATAGACTTCCAGACTGCTTGATTTGAACTCCGAACGTCTGCACAGTGCTGTCCAGCCAGCACTGTAGAGGTTGCGTAGACGAGACGACCTCTACAATACACTGTAAATGAGCCTGTGTAAAACAGCATAATTTTATACGAATATAAACAAATGTTATTAATGGCAAACAATACGAGTTTAATCACGCGAATATATCGAAAGTGATCATTCGAGCTTATTTAGAACTGTTTCAATTATTCGCTTCCACAAACTGTGTAAGTTGTGATCTACTACTGCAAAATACAACCAAAAGCCGCTTATAGGTTCTGAATTTCGAAAACTGAAGTTTAACAAATTCTAGTAAACCAGCTTCATTCGAACTATAATTAAATTAACATGACTCGAACAAAAATTAAGGCTTTGAAGCCTAATCTCGCAAACAAATCACGGAGTTGAAAAATAGTTTAAAAAACCCATGATTTTTTTTTCAAGCTATCCAATGAAAACTGTGCAGCCTACATCTACATCAAGGAAAAGCGAACTTTGCCTGTTTTTTTTTATTTTATGATCAGGTAAAGGTAAATCTGCAAAGAAAATAATCCTACTTATAAGTTATAACATTATAAATGTGAACGTTTGGATGTACGGATGTTTGGGTGTGTAGAGATGTTTTTCTCCGGCAAGAAACAAGGAGCACAACAATTTTAAAAAGAGACAAGGATTTTTTTAATGAAATTTGACCAACAAATGATTTTGGATTAGACATAGGATACTTTTTATATCAAAACCTCACCCTGCAAAGGGATGAATGTTGCCACGGGAGTTCACCTGGACAAAGTGCTAGTGATAGTAATGTAAAATTAAGACTTAACCGACGTTGACTTTTAGTAATATTTTAGAAAGGTTTTGAATTTGAAGATTAGATTAAGATTATTGATTCTCTATCCACGCGGATTGCGCGAATTGTGTTTTGGAAGGCACGGCAAACATTTACGATAATTCATTCATCACTAACGAATGAACTTAAGTTCGCGCAAACTTTTCCAATCTTGGAATAGATGCACGGTACTCTGAGTAAACCTACTTATTACTTTAATGTCAAAGCAAAGTGGATAATTACATTTGGATTGCTACATAGTAAGCCAATAAGACATGAAAAGAAACCTCAGTTTCTGTTGCTTTATGTCTGGCTTATCGTTAAAAAGGTTTTTATTGTTATGGACACTATTATTGTCTTTCAATGTTGTTTGAAGCAAATGACATGTTTACTCATTTTCGTTTTATCATGTTACTCACACAGTTACATATAACTCAAGAGGAGCGGCAGGAAAAAATATAGCCTATGTCCACCTTGAAAGTTTGTTGTATAAAATGGTGAATTGTGAAATCTGAGGTGTTGTAGGGATTAACACCTACATATATGGAAAAAAAACCTCTTCACAGACTATCTCTTTATTATGTTAGTATAGTTATTTAAATTACTTGCATATAATTGTTAGAAATAAACAAACATAAAAGAAATATTTCATAATATAAAAACAGTTTCTTTATTAAATTCCATTTATCAGAATCCTTTTCAACTTTATTAGTATAAACTTAAATTTATGTACAAATAAGACTAATACACTCTAATCTTTCGTAAGTCTTGAATTTTGTCGAACAGTAACTTTTTTGTTATTTGTCGTAATCTTTAACTCTGGAATCACTCCATTAATTTTGGGTCCCAATCTATCTCAATATGCCAATAACATTAAATGACAATCGCTTAGTACGATAAAAATAAATTTAATTTCCAATCCCGGAAATATATAGCCAATAAAATTTAATTAGATGACATTAACAATGACGTATAGCCGACTATGGTGCGCGCAATAGCGTAATTATATTGTGATTTCAGAATAATCACATGATAAATGGTTTAAAAGCAACTTCAAGTTAATGTAATTATTCCAGCTCGCTGTTTTACGACTGTATTGCTCTAAGAGGCAGCGTTCAAATAAACAAGTAATTTGAATGCTGATTTGTTCAGACAACTTTGAGATGGTGATTCTAAAGTTTAAAATTACATATTTGATTATTTATGATATTTTGACAATAACAAAATCTTTACAAAATTTCATACCTATTCAAGTACACAATGAAAAGTCAAAGTTTAAAATAGCATATCTACATTAGTTCAATACGCGATCGTTACTTATCTATTTAATAATTAGTAAACAATTGTGAACGATACTATATTTATGTAAAAGTTACGACACTAAAATAATATCTATAAAACAAAATTAAACTAAGTAGGGAACATAAAATAACTAGCTATATAAATAATATTTACAAATGAAAATTTTGCTCAAGGTTTGGCGGCAGCGGAAGCCCTGATCGAGGTCCCAGGGAGATTGTGCCGTTCCATCTCCTTGGACTTCGATCAGGGGCTATCCACACAAGTAGCGTCCCAGACTAGCCACCGTCCCAACTTCCAGGGAACCAGAGTCAAACCATCCATCCAGCCAAAAGTAACATGCTTAAAATAAAGCAAATACGATCGCGCTTTACCTCGATGCTCTGTGCAAGTTGCAACTTGTTACTCGTTGTATCATAATTTTGCCATTCATGCCAAATTTCACACTTTGAATTTAGAAGACCTATTTCTGCGAACTTTGCCTTAATAAGTTGCAGATCTTCCAGTACCGCGTCAATATCACCCAGGATACCGCATTTTTTTTCGCGACATTGAATTTAGAATGTTGATTTTCGATGATTCGATGAAATGCTAAAGTAATAATTTACTTTAAAAACAAAGTTTTTACCGTCTTCAATTTAGTACTCCGCCAAGCCACGAGAACATTTCCACATTTCTTTTCCAATTTACCACTTGAACTGATTTCCGAGACCAGATGCGTTGATTATTAGAGTTTACAATGATTATTAATATATGTTTTATTTAGTTGAATTATGCTGTATTATAAATTTAAATGAATAATTAAGTAGCAATAAGTTAGTAAGAAAATAAAATAACATTGTACGCGATTTGGTGACCGCACTGTAAGCCACAATGTGAAATGGAATAAATAAATAAAAAACCCAATCGCTGTATGCGGCCCGATAATATTTGAGAACTTCCGTCAATTCCACAAAGATCACCTTTGGCACTTCATTAGTTGCTATTTCAACGGAATCTTATCAGAATCTGTGACTTTTAAGTACATAACCCAACTGAACTTTTGGAAAAATGACCCCCCTGGAAGCATGTACTTACAAACAAAAAGAAACAATGACGGACTTCTGAGGTAACAAATATTGAAAAAAAATACAACTGAATTGAGAACCTCCTCCTTTTTTTGAAGTCTGTTAAAAAGGGCCGGACCTAGCGGATCTCCCTGTTGACAGCCAACAGAGGTAGTGCACTGCCAGACAAAGTTGAAATATTTAGTTAGTTTGAGCTTGTGTAACAATGAAAAAAGAACTTGGAAAACAATATTCGTACATTCTGGAAGCTGAAGGTACGTTCAAAAGTAGCGTACCTACTTACTATGGGATCGACAAAATATCTTTTGGCAAGGTCTCAGTACGACGGACCGGTATCCGGCACAGAGGAAAGTTAAGCTTCCTGATATAATTTTTTCGCCGTCTTATTTCTTCAGTGGGCTTCGGGCACAATATTTTTATGTAAAATAAAGGTTTCCAGTATTTTTTACTTTGTTCTCAGCCTTGTTGTATTTTAATGTCTTCGTAACGGCTCACAGAATCCCACACTCAGGTTCTTCTTGATTTGCATGTTCTTACATTACAATACATTACAAATACTCATATTGCACACCTCAATATAGGTATACAATTAATACAGTGTTCTGTATAAGAACTTTTAAGTGGAGGTAAACAACAAACGGTCTTGACGGTAAAGAGCAATCTCTTCCAAACAACCTTTGGTTAAGTAGCGGAGAAATTGATCGTTTGATTAAATTGGTTGATTAGATAATATTGGTCCTATGAAATTGGTGTTTTTTCACAGATATTATTTTGTACGTAATTTATTCATTTCTTTCGCTACTTCCAAATTGTTTTTAAATTTCAATATTACACTATGTAACAAAGGTTTTTAATACAAATAATAGGTTTAAGTATTTTTTTATTTAGTGTTTCTAATTAAAGTTTGATAACCACCCTTTTCATGTGCTGCCGTTTCAAGTGTTACAATTACGTATTCATACTAATATTATATGGGAAAGTGTATGTGTATGTGTGTTTGTTTGTTTGTTTGTTTGTTTGTCCGTCTTTCACGGCAAAACGGAGCGACGAATTGACGTTATTTGTACAGTGGAGATAGTTGAAGGGATGGAGAGTGACATAGGAGGAAGTTTTTATCCCCGAAATCATCCCCTAAGGGGGTAAAAGTTTGTATGGAGCTGCGATATAAAAGAGTTCCACGCGAACGGAGTCGCGGGCAGAAGCTAGTAAGTTTATGATGCGGACTATTTGTAATTAAGATATGTGTAACGTAGCTTAAAAGTTTTCTATATTCCTACCAAAATTTTGTTTGGTTTGAATTTGACATTGCTGAATAATCCGCAAAATTCAAATCACAGTTTTCGTAAAATTCCCCATACAAAACGCCAATTTCATAGGTAAAGGAGCTAAAAGATCCCTGACCAAGAACTCAAAGGACGACAATTCGGATGGTGGCCTTTTATCTGGATATAAATACCTCCCCGTGTGGTGTCGGGTTAGAATAGCACTACCCCCTTTCCTCCTGTGGGTGTCTTAACAGTCGACTAAGGGAACAGGGTTGAAGTGTTTTGTGGACGATGGACTAGCAACCTGTCACTGTGCTAAACGTGGTACTGCAACACAAGTTTTACGTGCCTTTTAGGGATAAAGGCGTAGATGTACCTATGTATGTATGTTTGTATGTATGTACCACACAAGTCAAGTGTGTGTATATATTTTTTCGAGAACGACAATTCAATTGGTTGCCTGATATGTGGATATAAATACTTTTAAATCAAATGTGTGTATAATTTGTTCGGTGACCTTGAGGGTCCTAACTTATGGAAATAGATTATTTTGTGTATCCTTGTGAAATCTTCTTCTAGATCGAAAGTCGGTTATATTCGGGTTTATCTTGTGAATCACTAGCTTTAGGAGTTGCTATGGCCGCATTTAGTCCCCATCATCAGATAACATACAAACGTATGGCAAATTTCAGCTTATTAGGATACCAGCAAGTGACAATATGCCTAGGTATATATAGGTTTATAATATTTGCATTTTGAGGACAAAGTAATTGAATATTTACTTTAAATTTACTAACATACGAACAGTTCAAATTCAATAAAAGCCTGTAAAAGTAAACTTAAAAAAAAAACCTTTCGCTCCTTACATTTCAGGATGCTTCGATCCGTCACTCCATGATCATAACCAATACTCCATTTTGAAAAATATATGACGGGGCCAAACAAATTTGAAAAAGTTTATTTACCATTATTCACCCCACACCCTAATCCCCGCAACCTGCTATATATGTAAATTGTTCCACTGATATACTGCCGGCTACTAATCTTTATTGAATGAATTTAAAATTGTTTACGGGCTCTGGTTTGCCGCTAGGCATTAATTAATTAAAGCAATTAACATTTTATTCAATGATCGTTGTTTCAGGACGATTCAGTACCAATTTATGTCTCAAAGATTAAAACATTCTCAATTAGTTTCATTAATAGGTACTCCATTGAACAAATATCAATGTTTCACTCAGCTAATACGTAGTAGCAGGTACGAGTATATTAGTTTCCTGTGGTTATTTGAGACCTTTCATTAAATTAACAAATGTAGTAGACATTCTCCTATTGATGCCACAAGACCTTCAGAGGGTGCTAAAATTCATTACAATTCCTGTGACAATATTATAACAAGCATAGTCAAGTCATAACCCAAAAGGTTTTCAGGATGTACTTTATGGGAAATCTTGGGGCATATCTTCATAAAGCTAGCGAGTTTTTGCCACCATTAAACAAGCAAACCTCTGGTGCTAGGCAGCCGTGGCGCTAACATAGACAACAGATGGAAGATATAAATCTGGTAGGGCTCTTGTTCAGATGTCATATGGCATCAGCGAGACAAACTCTGTTTTCAAACTGCTTTGTGGGAGGCAAGGGAGAGAGCAACACACTAGACTTCCTTCGAGTAATTTAATACTTTCGAATAAGTTGGAAATTACTAAATATGATGACTTATAACTAGGGTTAGGATTTTGTTGGCAGTTTAGCACAAGTAAGGCAGTGGAGTCGCCATTGCATATTTTTTTATTTGAATAAATGAATAACTGAATGATCTATAGTACAGTACCGGCCAATAATATACCACCTTTACGTTTTTATTGTATTAACGTGAATAGAGTAAGCAATTTAGGCTTGTTGATTCATCGCATATTTTACTAGTTACATGTTTTACATAATTTTTTGACGACAACTGCAATGCAATACTATAAATTACAATGAAGCTTTTATAATATATCATTTAAATAATTTTTACTTGTTTGCTAAAATGTTTTTACAATGCACTTGCTCTGAAAGTGCGCCTTTACATGGGTCAACATGAACATGGGAAGCCCTCCATGCCGGCACGGCGCCGCGCGGAGGTGGGCGGCCGTGCAGGAATGGATTTCGGGCCAATTTTCCAACACGCGTGCGAGAATGACATTTCATGACAATTCAAATTTCACCTTTTTTATAATTTTTAATTTCCTCGCATGCATTGTAAAATTTTGTATGATACACGTGCGGATAGGTAGTTCCCAACTCGTGTCGATCAAAAACACTCCCTGACGGTCGTTGGGAATTACCAACTTTCCGCACTTCTATCACAAATAACTATTGTATTCAAAAGCTTGAACAACTTGCAACTGGAATTAAAGTTTCAAAATCTTGCATATTCGCTTCTTTCTGATGTTAAACGGTTGTCAAGATTATGAAACGCATTTACTATGGCAATTTGTTTCATATTAGCTTGTTCTCAACTTGTGAAAAATCCGTTTATGAATCAATTTACTTGTATGAAACGAATAAATTTAACTATACATTATTCGTTTATCAATCATGTATTCATTCATTCATTCAGTCGAAATTATATAACAACGACTCCGTTGCTCTTTGTTCACCCCAATGCCACCAAACGTCCCAACTCTACTTATAACAGTCTTAACCACATACGTATTTGTATATTGTTTTATACGGGTCGAACGGGTTTTTTTCTTTATTTCTGATGTTTCGACACGGGTTGCACCAGTCATGGTTGCAGATGAGTCTAGAGTCATCGCGTTAGATCCGTGTAAAACAATAATTTTAATATGAATACAACACGCGAGATTTTAAAGGTTAACTAGTCTTGCTCGTCAATAGGCATGATGACTCATGTTCAAATTGATAACGTAGTGATGCTAAATGGATAGTAAACCATCAAATTATCTTAATAAAGTATAAATTAAAAAAAAATCGTAAAAAAATATGAACCTAAGTTAAGAAAAGATATGCATTTTTTTATTGACCAAGAGTAAATTTAACCTTACCAATAATTCTATTAGAGTTTACAAATAAGCTTTTATAGAAACAAACAAGTTTAAGTATGTACATAGTTGTCGTACAAAACATTGTATGACAACTATGTACATACTTAAACGCAGTATTTCGCGACCGAAACAACAATTAACCTGATTTTCCATACAACGATACATACATGTACATACTTTGTACCAACAAATATTATTGTGACGTCATAATTAACTGTCTTTTAGTATGGAGCGTTTTGCGCTGCCGCCAGCGAGGTCAATCTTTGTCTCATTTTTTTGGGTATTTATATTCTTTAATTGTAGTTACTCCCATAAAAACATTTGTTCTTCTTCAAAAACTGGTTCGAATGACATCATAAAAAAATCTTAGTCATCATCCCTTTTGCGTAAGGATTCGTACGTAACCAGCATTATTATTAGCTATTACAAATCGAGTAAACATATCTGACTTGTTCTAATGGCCCTAGAAATAGAACCGCGTCAGATATTTATGCGCACTTTGATGTGGCAGATATCAATGCTGGTGACTGTACGATAAATAGATCTACATGGAAATGAAATCAATAAATAAATGAATTTTATTCTGCAAGTAGGCCGTAATGGCACTTTTACAAGTCAAAATTCTACCAGCGTTTCTGAAAAAGAAGACCACTGTTAAGATAAAACGCCGAAACAAACTCAACAGTCAGTATATTTTTTTGCCAAAAAGCTTATTACAATGATATTTCTTAACCTACTTAAAATAAGTCAAGCTGAATATGAATGTACACAGAAAAAAAAACATCATAATGCGTTGTTCAACAATAACACATCTCCTTATAAGCTATATGAATAATTAATGTTTTGGGGTCTGGTTTGGGCCATGCATTTCTGTCAGTGAGATAGTCCTCTACCCTGTAATAAGCCTTTGACATCAATGTTTCCAGTGTTCCGTACCAAAATTGGTCCAACAGAATAGTCCAAGTATATTTCAAGTCATTTTTAAGAGTTGGAATAGGTAGAGCCAAAATTTCATTAGGTAATTTATTATAAAATGCATTCATTGACCCGAAAAAGACTTGTACTGCATACTTTACGAACGCGAAACTTTTTGGTATAAATACTGTAGGCTTTTGTTTGAGATAAAGACAGCTGAGTTATCCTAACCCTCGTTCCAAAAGTAGTAATCCAGAAATACTTAATAATTTCGAGTATATTGAGTTTAATGCAACGTTTTTAAGCTACATGTAAAAAAAAATGGACGAACATTTTTGGCCTTGTGAAGACATGATATATGTTGCATTATGACAACAAAACTACAAGTTAAATCAACGAAATTTACCGCATTAATGCATTTTTTGTCCCTTTAGCCGCAAGATCGTCAAGTACTCGGAAGTTCCAATGCACGATGTTAGTGACATGACGTCGAATCAGTATGGCTATTTATACGCGATTCTCCGGTGCAAAATGTGGACTGTACGCATTTCTAATGATCATCCATATTCCGATACTGCAAGGCGAAGAACAACCTATGTGTCCTACACTAGCAGACAATCCGATCTGCCCATGCTATAGCTTCAAAGAAGGTGAGTATTACTTACTTACTATTTACTATGTAAATTATAATTTTCAAATCTAGTCAAGAGCATCAAAACGGCTTAATCCTGTATCTAATAACGATGGAAGGCAATTTTTATTAGCCTATATTGTCTCCCACTGCTGGGCAAAAGCCTCTCATTTTTTCCACCACTCGTCTCGGTCCTGTGCTAGTGTTCACCAGTCGGTACAAAACGTTGTCCTTGACACGTATGCATGATAAATATGTAACACAATTCAATTGCGCTATATATTCAATGAGTACAATCACTTTATCTTATAAGTATATTTAATATACAGCCCTAGGAAGCCTAACTGAAAAGCTGAGAGCAAATCGTCTACGGTGGTATGGACATGTTATGCGGAGGGACGATAGTCATATTACTACAAGGGCATTAAGTATGAATGTGGAGGTTTGGAAGAGAAGATATAGACCAAGAAAAACAGAACGAAGGGCGATAGAGAGATATGGAAGAATAAAACAAGCGAATGACGATTTTAATATACAGCCCCTTATGGTAATGCCGATTAGAGTTTTTTTTCTTTTTCAGGTCTGTTTTTGGAGTGCCCCAGTGCTACTCCGGGCGCTGTAAGGAATGTATTATCCAAGATTAGAGGGACCATCCAGTCTCTGTCCATCTACGACCTGGAGCGCTCCACAACAGAGCTTAAAGCTGACCTATTCCCACAAAAAACTAAAATTATTAATTTGCAAATTTCACAATCCGGCATCGATCAAATAAGCCCTAACGCTTTTATGCCGTTAAGTGACTCATTAGAATCCCTGAGTATAGTTTCCAGTAAATTGAACAGAATACCCCAGGAATCATTCAATGACTTGCAGAGTATGAAAGCACTAGATTTACAACTTAATGACATCGAAGACATACAAGCAAATGCATTTAAAGGACTAAGACTTAGGAAACTTAGTTTGAAAGGAAATAAAATAACTAATGTTTCCGAGATTGCGTTTCATAACTTAGAAGAATATTTGGCTGAGCTGGATATCACTGAAAATTTTTTGAACTTTTTTCCTTTGCAAACTTTTGGAAAGTTGAAGAAACTCGGCAATTTAAGGCTAGCTTGGAATAAAATTAGTTCAATACCAATTTACCTTAATTACACTATATCAAGTTTAATAACTTTAGATTTAAGCTCAAATTCGTTTGTAAAAATAGAAAACAACTGGTTGCGATCTATGCCTAATATTAAAACATTAACTTTTTTTAGTAATCAAATTCAAATTATAGAAGAAAATTCATTTTACTCTTTAGAACAATTAGAAACGCTTGATTTAAGTCGAAACAAAATCACTAAAATTGAAAAATACACTTTTAAAAAGAATCGAAATATACGTACAATCGATTTAAGCCACAACCACCTCCATTACATTAGAGGCGTATTTGCAAATCTTCCTCATCTGTCAGAGATATTTTTATCGGAAAATAACATTCTCGAAATACCAAGTGATGCATTCAGCAACGCTTTAGGGCTAACGGTCCTTAATCTAGAACATAATGCTGTACAACAATTAGATGATGGCTGCTTTACATCTCTTCAAAATTTAACGCAATTACATATGGGAACAAATTATTTAAGAAAACTTCCGCGTAACATTTTTAAATTCAATAGTAAATTAGTCACTTTAAGTCTAGATAATAACATAATTAACGATTTAGATGAATTACTATTTGAAAGTTTAGTCACACTAAGAGAAATCCGGCTGCAAAATAATAAATTAGAACAAATAAAGCGAAATGTATTCAATCCACTACCAGGACTTTTAGAATTACATTTACAAAATAATCTCATACAGAACATAGATTCTCAGGCATTTATCACTTTGAAAAATCTACAGCACATTAATTTGCAAGGCAATCGACTGACAACTATCGGAGATGTATTTCCAAATAGGAATTCGTCCTTAGTATCGATACAACTGAGCGTAAACTATTTGTCATTGCTAAAAAATAGCTCTCTTATGGGCCAAGTTAACGTGCAAATAATGTGGCTCAGCCAAAACAATATAAAACTGTTAACAGCTAATTTATTGAATGACTTGCTAAATATCCAGAGGTTGTATTTGAAAAATAATAGCATTGTACATATAGAAAACAAGACATTTTTCCAGTTGAAAAAACTGAAATACTTAGATTTAAGTAACAATAATTTAATTAAGTTAAATAATGAAACGTTTTTCAAGATTGTAACGTTGGAAGAACTGTATTTGCAATGTAATAATATTAATCAGGTGTTCAAAGATACCTTTAAGTTTCTAACTAAATTACGAGTTCTTGATTTATCCCAAAACGAAATAATTGTCTTGGATTTCGACATTTCTTCACTCCCAATTAAACAACTCAGACTAAATAAAAACTCAATATCAATAATTGAGGCAGACTCACTCAAAACTTTACCAAACTTGAGCGAGTTAGAAATGAACAGTAATCAATTAACTTGGGAGGATATCATTCAAGTTCAGATACCTGGCCTTAAGTCTCTGGTTTTATCCCGAAATAACTTCTCGGTATTAGAAAACAAAACTTTTTCTCATTTACCCTCGTTACAAGCGCTGTCATTGGAACTATCAAACATATCCCAATTGCCACCGGCAACTTTCATAAAGAACCAAAATCTTTTGCGAATTAATTTGGCTTTTAATACTCTTAAAGATTTACACAAAGATGTGTTCGCTTACACTACTATATTACAAGAATTAAATCTTAAAGGAAACAGTTTCACTGATTTTCCCCATGTGGCTCTTTTTAACGTCACATCTCTTGAGCACTTGGATCTTTGTCAAAACCAGCTAAGTAGTGTTGATTTCTACAAGTTTATTGGCTTACAAAACTTAAGAACACTTAGTTTATGCGAAAATAAGATATCGGTTTTGAATGGATTTAGTTCACCTGCGCTCAAAAATCTGTTGACAGTTAATTTAAGTAGAAATATGCTTACAGTTCTTCCGTCGAATTTTTTTCAATTTTCACTAGGCTTAAAGGAAATAGATTTATCACATAATCTATTCACACATGTACCCAGTCATGGTTTGTCAGAAGCCGTGCTTCCAGCGCTTACTTCGCTAAACATGTCGTTTAACCCGTTAGTGCAACTGTTGCAAACATATCCATCTCAGCAATATCCAGCTTTAGAAGAGTTAGTTGTAAGAAAAACCAATTTGACGATCATCACAAGCAAGGATTTTGAAAACTTTTCAGCTCTCAAAAGGCTAATCCTAGTGGGAAATACAATAGACCGACTATCTCCTGGTGCTTTCTCTAAACTGCATAAATTAAATGTACTAGACCTGAGCCAAAACAAGTTAGACAACATCCCAAGAGAGAGACTCCAAGGATTATATTCGGTACGATTATTAAATCTATCTCGGAACGTCATTCGGGACCTCGAAGAGTTTACAGCGGACCTACATAGTTTGCAAAGGTTGGATCTGTCGTCAAACCACATTAATCGAATAAATAAGGACATATTTCGGGGACTGCCGAGTCTCACAGAGCTGTATTTGAGTAAAAATTGGCTAGCAGCAATATCGCCAGATGCTTTTCGATATTTGAATAAGATAACGCACATCGATTTGAGACATAACTACTTCGAAGTAATAAAAATGAATATTCTGTTGTCATTAGAAACACAAATCAAGAGCATTTCATTTAATGGTAAGCAAATATTTTGTTGTTCAATTTACATTGCCATTAGTGTAATGTTTACTAAGGGCGGGTTGCACCAACTTACGATTACAGTGTTAAATACGGCGCCGTCAATTGTCATTTCATATTAACTTGTCGAACTTTCCATTTTAAGGAAGACCTCTTACGATTACAAACGGTTTGGTGCAACTCACCATGAATAGTAGATCTAAATGTCTATATGAAAAATGTGCGCGTTCGGAGCGTTCCGTGATTACCCCTCTAGACTAAACAGAGACGCCAATGTGGAGATAATATTATGAGAATCGTGTCCCTTTTTGTCAAACGTCAGCCAGTGCAAGAAAGAGAGGTTTTGAAAAGAAACCTAATGAAAAATGTTATAATTTGTTTTGTTTTTTAGATAACCCACTAACATGCAACTGTGAATCTCAAGACTTATGGAGGTGGATGCAGGACCATCACAAAATAATACTAGAAGGCAGTGCCAACCTACGATGTGAACATCCCGAAGAACTTCACGGGCATAGTTTTATAGAGTTACCTTCTCAGAAACTTTGCGACTTGCCCATTGTAATACGAATCGCTATACAAGACATTACAACTTACACAGTCAGCGTGTCTTGGCAAAGCCGGTACCAAAGTGGCTTAAAAGGCTATAGAGTGGCTTATTTTGGGGATCAAAATCCTAACGTCGTAAGTACTTAATTTGTCTGCTAAAGATTTTACCGGCAATCGCCATAAAATGACGTTGTAAATAAATTAATCGTAGTAACTTCCCGGATAACGTGATGTATAAAATACGCACGGCAACCTTTACAACAAACATTTGAATACAAAGGCTGTGCATCACTTCAATGGTCCATAAAAAATATTTATGGTGCTACTGTGAATCCATTTAAATCTTCGTTTTCAGCATCATGTGCACAGATTTTTCAACTGCTTAATATGAAAACTTGTAAATTGTACAGCTTTGTTTACGTTAGATGTTATTTGTTGCAGATACGTGGGAAAAAAGTAAACGCAACACAAAGGTCCATAGTGCTGAACCACCTGACGCCGGGTGCACGCTACACTATCTGCGTCATTGCCTTTGGGAACTTCGGAACATCAACACTCTCCGATGCCTCCATGCCTGATGCGAGGGTTGCCCTCTTACCAGAAAACTCAAGTACTAATGTATACGGTGACGAACAGATATTCAATAATTTGCGACCTTACATGAACGATTCTTTTATAAGCAAATGTACTACTGTAAACACAATAGAAATATTTGGCTCAGCTGTAGATAGTCCATTCTCTAATACTTACATGGGAATTGCTAACATATTAACGAGGAGGCTTGGCTTAGTGGTGGGGTGCTGCATGGGATTTATTGTATTTATTGTTTTGTTATCAGCGTTAGGTTATATAAAAACAAAGAAACGTCCGGTTATCGCCAAAGTTGAAGTGCAGCAAGCCCCGCAGTATATATCGTACGATGACTTTTCTGCGCCAAGCGTAGAAGTTCAAACGACGGACATGGATGTAAATACAATTATTACAGACAAAAATAAAAACACAATGCAAACATGAGTATAATATAAATAACCTCAATGCGAGTATCCTTTTTTGGGCGGAGGAGATTTTTTAATGTATTTCCCTTACGAATAGGTCTGAGCAATGCTACTCATGAGAGGTAGGAATCTTTTATAACCCTCATCGTCTTTGAAACTTTTCTCGGAAGTTTGACAGACACGAATGAATTATTACGATTCGGGGCTATCAATAACGAAATGTGTGATAATCGAAAAAGTTTAATAATAAGGAATATGAGATACTTTTGGTATCATTTTACTCAAACTGAAAAACCTATTTTGTGTTTTTCTATACCGTTAAGTTTAAGTATACTTGTTACATAAGTACCTAGTTCAGCATCGCTTCGGTGAACAATACTGAATAAAATACAAGGCGTCTTTTTCCGAGTAAGTAATCAGATATGTAACCTCACGACATGTATAAACTGCCTACAATAATATCTCTCGACACGTGTGAGACGCAGACCTAGATGATGTTCGCTAAATATAAAAAACATGGAAAATTGCTTTAACTATCTCGATCCCTGGGAATAAAAAGGATTTGGCATCAAAGGAACAAGACTTTTACAAGTTATTTATTCAACCCCCGCCTTTCCGTTTTCGTGTATTTTATATGTCGAAATTTCCTTAATTGTATTTACCTGTCGTTATTTCACTTCGATCGTTTAATGTTAAATGCACGCATTAAAGTTGTTATGTATGTGTATTACCGATTTTTCACGTTTAAATTTTCAAACGTTGTATGTTAATTTATGACACCAATAAGATATTAATGTGATTATCTGTAAGTAATTATAATTATTTAGGGTAGGTATTGTATATTAGTAAAACTATTGTGTATAATCATCTATAGTTTATACCCAATCTGGTAGATGTTACTGTATTATAAGATAATACATTGTAAATTATTA
Source organism: Epinotia demarniana (assembly GCA_945867215.1). Lineage (NCBI taxonomy): Eukaryota > Metazoa > Arthropoda > Insecta > Lepidoptera > Tortricidae > Epinotia > Epinotia demarniana. Next base: position 11,855,094 of record OX244267.1, on the reverse strand, counting down.
ATGTTAATACGTGCCACACTAAATACGAATATTTAGCAACATGCAAATTAGAAACGAATAGGTAACAACTGATTTATTTATTAGTATAAAATATAGTGTATATAATCGAAGATATCAGGTGCATTGTATATAAAACATTGTTCCAAGTAATCTCGACTTTATAATCCGTTTTCGATTCATCACAATCTGTTTAAAACTTGTACAAAGACTGTAGTATTGATAAAATAAATCTTTTAAAATAAATTGTTTACTTTCACTCACAGAGTGTTCACATTTTGACATTGATTAGTCAAGTTCATAAATACAACAATAAAAATAACACAAGTGATATTTTTAAAATAATCAGGAGACGTATATACAGAGAGCCCTATAGGCTACAGAGAGTCCTTAGATAACTTATGATTCTGAACATCGATATGCCGGTGGTTGGCATGACTTTACCTGCTTCAAATTATACCTTTCATAATTTGTCGCTTCTTTTTCCTATGTCTTAGGCTTATTTGTCTTTCAACTAAATAATCGTTTAGAAATCCGAAAGCCAATTAGAAAATCCAAGTACCTGATGTTGTGTTTAACTTGAAAATCAATGTTTACGAGATCGCTATTTATTTTACAAAACCTGCAAGTCTGAAAAGGAGTTGGGGGATGCCTTCTAATTGATTCAAGATGTCGTATCTATTAAATGGATTAAATGAATAATTCAGACAAGAGACCCTGCGTTCCTCTCGACGATCCTTTGCTTTCATAAAACACAAATGACACGACGTCGGTATTGGGTGAGACTGTGAAATCAATTTGATTGATTGTAAGACCGCGTTTACACACTCGGGTAAACACTCCGACCGCAGGACCAAAGAAGTTAGCACGCTTTTCCAATGTGTCCTTCCATACTCGCACATTCTGACAAACACGTGCGTTTTCGCATGTGCGTCAACGCGACCTCGATACCCTCGACCCCCACGATCGTATGGTTACACATCCTTACAATGTGACCATAAGATTCGGGCTACCGTCAGCTCTTTGAGATGACGGTAGCGATTCAAATCAACGCCTAACGACCGTTTATCCGTTCACCGGTTGGATTCGCTTGAGGCTGAAGATACGAAATCAACAATAGACATGAAATGAAAACACAGGTCCCGGAAAGCTGAATCGAATCGCGCAGAAGTTTGTCCACAAAGGGGTGCGGCGACGTTAAAAATGCGATTGTTCCAGTCGACGACGGTTCGAATATAGACTGCTGAGCTAGCTTTGCGCTTTAAATGGTTGTTTGCGATTCGAATTCGAGTAGAACGTTATTCTGTGCATGGTCACGAAACGAATAATATAATTTAGAGCTTAGTTGAATTGGTAGGTATTAATAATACTGGTATGGTAGGTGCTCTATTTACACTTATTTTTTTGTCTTAATCCAATTAACGTCAAGTTGGCTTTTGTTTTTACCTATACACATTTTTTTATTATGTACCTAACCGATCCCGTTTTATAAGACTCGCGTAAGACTACTATTAAAATAAACTACCTACCTACCTGCAGTTTCTAAAACAATAGTTTGTTTTAGTTTGATAATAAATTTGAGCGTTTTTTGACTTTTGCGTGATAACGCCCTCTTTTGCTCAATCTCGCAGAAATAACAGATGGGTTCAGAAGAATAGGTTTCGGTATTGACAGAAATCCTATTAAAGGGCAGAGCTAAAATCAATACACCAGTTCGCTGTAGATTTTTAAGAAGTAGCGCTATTATTCAATTTGAATTGTTGTAGGTTACACCCACCTTACAATCGTTCACATACAAGAAGTGTAACTACCTGAAATAAGGTATAGTATACAAGGTGACAACTAATATAAACTAAATTAAATTATAACTAAGTTAAATCTAAAGGCCCACGAAGCATTGTACCGAGGATGCTAGAGGCATTGCAATACTGATGCGTTGCGCGAGGAAGCCGCCAGCTCTTCGGTCACCAGTTACGTCAACCAGACGTTTCGCGATTTCCGCAAATAACCTTTGCGCATTGGGACTCCCCGGACCGAGGGACTCTTACTGTCTGCCGATACCTCTATATTTATTGCGTTGTAAAATACTTAACACCCTTTATTGACTCAATATAGGGCAGCCATAAGGCAAGTTGTGCATTCGGTGGGGCAGGATCGGTATGGGGTATATGTATTATACTTTACTGAGAACTTACCTACGTTAACACATTTCCTGGCATGCGGTACTTCATTGGTACTGCCCTGCTTCCGCCCATCCCGCACTAATCAGAAACTCATTTAAATGTATGGTATATGATATGTGTAGTCATATGATTAGTATTCAAAATAAGCTTTCTGGCATCGCTATCGGAATGCTTTCGGCATATTTATTGTATTTTATTTTACTAATCGCGAAGTCTTTCGTTTTCCTTGCTGTTTGTTTACACGGGTGGCATTCGATGACTTCTAACGTCTGTTGTCAAAGAGTACTTACTCTTTGCTACTAATATAAATTATTTCCTTTAAAAATTCGCATCATGGCTGGTCAAAAAGAAACGTGTCAGGCTATAACAAAGTCATCGGATATTGTGTGTGAGCGTGTTAGGTATATAATTTACTTTAAATACAAAGTTTTAACCGACTTCAATTTAGTACTCCGCCAAGCCACGAGAACATTTCCTATTTTTTTTTCACAATTTACCACATTAACTGATTTCCGATAGCAAATGCGTTGATTACTATAGAAAAAAACCGAATCGCTGTATGTGGGCCGATATTATTTGAGGACTTCCATCGATTCCCCAAGATCATCACCAATGGCACTTCATTAGTTCCTATTTCAACGGAATCTAATCAGAACCTGTGACGTACTTTTGCACTTTTAAGTACATAATTGAGGAATTCGATAAGTCATCTGTCTTCATCATCAATTATATATATTAATTATATATATATAAGTTATAACAGAAAATACCAAAATCACTACACGCGTGCCTAATAAAATTGAGGAGTCCCCTCAATTCCTCATGGATCCCATCATCTAACTGAATTTTGAAAAAAATGGGACCCACCTGGAAGTATATACATACGAAGAAAAAAAAATTTTCGACTCGGCTCATCAATGACGGAGTTCTGAGGTAACAAACATTGAAAATAATAATAATAATAAAAAAACAGCCGAATCGAGAACCTCCTCCTTTTTTTGAAGTCGGTTAAAAATGCGTGCCCACTGACAAATCTAGTCTACAGGTGAATATTAGCATGACATAAAGTATCGTTGTCATACACTAGTGCAACGTCGAAGAATAAGACGTTTACCTTAGTTGTGTAAGAGTTTAATATCCACCTCTAGACTAGTGTTGCCAATAGGCCGACATTTCATATCGTTTAAAATTTTAGAATCGAATTCATAAATACTGTTTTACAATTATTGTGTGAATGTCATGGCGACCAGACAAAGAATGAATTACTTTAGTAACGGCTATCGCATATATCGCATTGTATCGGTATGTATAGATACATATAAAGACTGACATGTAAAATACTTGTATTTTATCAATAAATGATTGAATTGAATGGAATTTAATATCCGCAACTAAAGGAATTCAACGTGCTTCCGCTGAGCTGCATCATCCGTTTCATGGAAATGATGGAGCAAGCTTAGGAGTAGGCAAAAAGGAGAGGGCAAATGCACAAAAGATAGATAAGATAAGATACAACTGTTTAACAGTATGTCGGTGACATCTATCCAGCTTGAACCAAATTTATGCTCGTTAGATGGTGCTTACCACTATCTGAAACACAATTCTGGTATTAATAATTCTGGAGTAGTGATTCTAAATATTGAGTTCTGAATATTATTGTTAAGCATATCGCATACCTCCTTAAAAGAGGCCCAAAATTTTGTAGTATCACGTTCAACGCCCACGTGTAAGCCCTTTCGCGCTACGACAAAAACACGAAAACCGTATCTATTTCAGGCTTAATGTAACTTAATGACTACAATAGATATTACGAATTCCTATTCAAAATTCTGGTTGTGAAATTTTACTTTGTTGGTAAACTTCAGCACAATTCTACCACCGAAGCGAAATTCGTGAATACATTCTAAATCTAACTATTGCTGTACCTAAGCGCATCAGATATCTATGTGCTAGGTGTAAGTTTAAAAAAAGCCAGGTCTAATTGTTAAATCTCAATTAGTCTTCCCCTAATAGTCATTCCTGCCAGGAAAAAATTCTATTGAATTAGAAAAGTATACACATTAAGTGATAGTTTTTAAAAGGCGGTTATTAAATGAGTTTTATGTCACACCTGGCCATAATGCGAGATTTACTGCACACTGCGCGTACGGGAAAACTCGCACTGTGGCCAGGTGAAGCCGTAAAGTTTTGTACTTAACGCGGGCGGTAATTCGTAAAGCCCCAGAGCGCATATTTATGGACCTCACCTTCGGTTCGGGCCACAAACACCTGCGGTCTGGGACATTCACGAATTCACCGCCCTTGTTATACGTAATATATTATTGTACATTTGATAGTTTGACAGTTTAAATTAGGCGTCAAATAGGGCGAGCCTGAAAATGCGGCGAAATGGTTCCAGTAAAGGATGGTACGGCAGTGTTTCCTTCACGCTCGACTTGGCGGGGGCACTGCATTGCCCCCAGACTGTAATATTTTTAATAACTTTTAAAGAGCATTCTGTGATGAAAGCTAGAGATTCAAAGATTTTTATTTTGCTCGGAATTCAGTTACATTGTTCTTAAAATTACAACATCATAATCCAGTGCATTTAGCCCGCGTGCAGGCATGCAAATCATTTTTGAGGATCGTTAAAATCCATATTAATAAAATTTAGCATTAACAAGTCAAAATCATAATAATATCAAATGCAATCAAGAATAACAATGTCAAATAATAATTATGTAAATAAAAAATTACGCGGAGGAGCGGCAGAAAATTAAAATAATAATTAAATAACATCATATCAATCAACATGTCAGTATCTCTCGCTCGATAGATTTTGAGTTTTTTGTCAGACAGATATTGTACCCGATTCTACGTGGCCTCTAAACTTCCTAATTTTATTTAGGTGTCGCTAAAACACTTTGCTATTCTATGAGCAGCTGTCATAATCAAATGACAGCCCTAATTTAAATCTAACGTTTCTTATTTTAGGCTGTCTATTCAACTAAGCTTAGCTGCCAAAATGCTATTCTACATTAGTCGTTTTTAATGTGTCGCCTAAATTATGTCTAAAATCGGCCAAGTGCGTATCGGGCCACGCGGAATGTAGGGTTCCGTAGTTGCCCGTCTGTCACAGAATGCGGACTTAAAAGGGGCTTTTGGGGTTTTTATTATAGCTTACCCTCGTACATAATCGTAAATATGATAGAAGATCAAACGAGCTTCGCAAGCGAAGTTCGATCGATATTATATGAGTAAGCTTCATTCGAAGATATAACACACATGTAGTCCTTTAATCTACCAGGCAACATTTCGCAAGTTTAAAGTACGCAGTAAAAACCATAGCTCAAACAGTTTTATCCCCACCTTTACCCCTACCCTACTTAGGGACCTCGGCTTGCCACCATTTCTCATTCTTTTTAGAGACAAAACTTTCCTAGGGGTATAGGGGCGGGCGGGAAGTTATATCTTCGAATGAAGCTTACTCATATAATATCGATCGAACTTCGCTTGCGAAGCTCGTTTGATCTTCTATTATATTTCGAAGCTTCATTCTTCAGATATAACACACATGTAGATGTTTAGAGTTGAAAGTTTTGCTGCCCTTTGTAATTGTAAAACATCATAATCATGAAATGCAATAATTATGTTTTGACAACAATCTTAGATACTCCCAATTATTAATCAAAGAGTACAATTGTAACTTCACATAATTCTACCTATACAAAAGGCAGATTGATCTGGCACAATGACCTTCGTCGATTAATTGACGATGGTAGAAACGAGCCAAAGTTTTCGATGTTCTCGACCAGCCTGCTGCCTTCCGGATAGCATCTAAAGAAATGCCTGACCGGTGTGCAGCTGACGTGGCGGCGTGGCGCGTGCTGTGAGCGCTGAACGCCGCCATGTCTTTACCGCTTTCGCCAAGCACTCGCGTAATGCACCCCGGCTAATGGATTGAGCAGATGCATTTTTATGGGGACTTTTGAAAGTCAACAAAATATGTTGTGAGCTTTTTCAGTCCTAAAACATCATTATAACAGTCACCGGGCAAATATTTCTATTAGGTATCTTCAAAATATGGAAGGCACAAAATCGGTTGTAGACGACCTACACCTGAAGTCTTAACTATATCATCAAAAATTACTTTAATACAATTTGGGCATGACTTAATATTATTCCACTTAATAAGTGACAGTGTTTGTACCCTGTGGGCAGGACATATTGCTAACAAAATCGCCAGATTCTTTGTTAGTTTTTCCAATGAAATTTCTCTATTAGGGTACCATGTTGTTATATGATTTAATACCACTTGAGGATCCCAGGTATGGCTATATTTAGGAGTTACGGGCTTTAATTTGTAAACACCTTTCGGTAATCCTTTACTTTGGTCATCTGAGCTGATACTACTCCCCCGTAGGAGCGAGGGTGCTGACCTATGATTATTTAATGAGCCATACGACGATCCTTTATTAAATTCGTGCGTTAGAAATAAAATAACAGCAGAAATGAAGCCCTTATAGAAATTGAATATCTATATTATCTATGCTAAATTTCCAGCACAACTTGTATTTAACACACGTTGTACTGTTGTAAAGTGTTGTTTGAAATTGATGCTAACATGAGATTAGATACTTTTACTAATCTCAACAAAAGCGGAAACCACGGTTGGGATGGCCATTAGGGAAATACTACTATTCCTGTGGCGTTGTCATTTATAATCTTATGTAAACACTTTAGTACGAGTGCGAGTGGTGGAAACGCTTAAAAATATTTATTATAAATACCAGCTAATAGTGAATGCGACGACGGTAAGAGCGTCCGAGTCTGGCTTCCACGAAATATATATTTCACATTTGGCAGAGGTACGAGAAGCAAAGAGGTCAATTTCGGGCACACCAAAGTGTTTACTTACTCTTTCAAAGGCTGCAATACTTAAATTTCATTAAATATCAGGATTTAGCCTTCTGGATTCTCTGTCTGCTTCTACATTATTCTTAGTGTTAATGTACGAATCGAATAACCATATGTCTCGTTCTTCACACCACTGCCAAATAGATCTAGGTAAGCTATTTAAGTGGGGAAACTGGATGTCTCCCATTCGATTAATATAGCTTATCGCGGTAGTGTTGTCGATGCGGAACAACAGAGCACAGTTTGATTTATTTCGCGCAAAACATTTTAATCCTAAGAGCGAGCAAGCTCTAAGTAATTAATATGGAATGCTAATTCTTGCTCTTCTCATGCTCCGTTTGCACACACTCCGTCACAAGCTGTACCTCATCCTGATCGGGACGGATCTATAGATATTTCTGCATCGAATTTCGTGATTCCAAAATGACAAGACGTTACAAATAATATTATTAGTCCACCAAAATAAGTCAGGTAAAATTTCGCGAGGAAGTTTTACTTTTGATCATAGACATCGTATTCCTGAATAGCTCGGAATTTATATCTTTCTAACAACTTCGTGTACAACCAGCTGTATCTAGCTGTCGGGCATGCAGTGGTAAGAACTCTTAAAAAGTGCGCATACCCTACATAAGAAGGGATATAGACATGATAATTGAATTGTAAACAAAACCTAAGAATTTACAGCATTGTTGGTAATTTTAGGATTGTATCGAGCTTTTGGTATAGTTTACCACAAATCGTAGGCACTCGAGAAACCGGAGAGTCTCCCTCCCATTATGTTTACATTCGTTAAGGTCCCTTCCAATACACAAAATGCCACCCCGGTATATAATAGAAGTTAGGCCTTGTTTTTAGGTAAGTTACGACTTCTTTCATAATTTTGGTGAAGGTTCTAGGCGCCACGGAAAGTCCATAGACTAATAGGGAACAAAACTCGTAAGTAACATTATTATGCTCGAATCCTGTCAATGGTAGCCATAAACCCGTTTTTAGGGATTAATTTAGAAGCAGTTCTAGTCTTCCATTTTAAAGTGGGACTTAGTTACAAATTTATTGAGCCCTTTCAGATTCAGTATGAATCTATAGCCACCATTCGATTTAGGAGTCAGAAAATCTTTGATAGAAACTGATCATTAGTCTGTTGGCATCCAGTGATGCTTTCACTGAATGCCTAGGTTAATTAAGTTCTGTACAGCTAAGCTCGTTTCATCATGCTCTTGGCATGTGAAAGTATTTACAGGTTTGACAGATTGCGTAACATGTCCTAAAAAGGAATTGGAAAGCCATTCTGTATACAGTCTAATAAATAAAGTACGATTATTCGTTACATTAAGCCAACACTTATAAAAAGCTTTAAGGCGACCGGCATGTACCTGCGTTACTGCCGCGGCGTCGCAAGTGGCTTGTTGTAGGCTGCTCGCGGCTGTATGATGGTCGACGCTGTCGGCCTACTTTTCAGTAGATTTGGAAGCTTTAATTTTCTCTGAGAGTTTGCTTCCAAAGAGAGTATCATCTCTCTCAACGTATTGTATGACTTAAGGAATACTTCGTCTAGTCCAGGAATGACTAGTTTTATCTAAAATCCGACTTCAATTAGATAGGATTTTTATCGTTAGTACCTATACCGACTCCCAATTGCTGTTGAGATGATTCGATTTTCTTGTCACGGCCTCTTTGGATGTCTGTAACTGCCGCCGAAATTACGGCGTTTAAGGACGGCGCCCATAATAATTTGCAATTTACAGGTACTCTTATAAGAGTTTATCTTTACTCTTTTTATCAATACCTTTGTGTAATATAGGTAGCCACCTTTGCGCTAAATTGGGATGAATTTTCTCCCCATATTTTGGGACATCATCAGTGGCGTCCCCTAGAGCGGTTAGTAACTCGGCATCTATTACAGGGGTCGTTTTGTCATCACAGGCCTCCACGGGAGGTGCATTTTCTTCATTTGAACGTGGGAGTGAAGTTTCCACTGCCTCATACACTTGTTCGTGGTTTATAAATTAAAATATAATATTTTGATTTTTCTTATTGAGGGTAGATATGAAATGCATTGTAAAACCACTCGTCAGGAATTTTAATGCATATATGTATCTAGTGCCCCGCATCGCGAACACGGGATATACTAATCTCGATTAATGGTTGTAGAAATTGCTATCGTGTTGACTCACGGTCAACCGCCAAGCACGAGATACCTTCGTGACGACTCTCGGTCGCCTCCCAGGTTTAGTTACAAGACGTGGGCTCACGGCCCGCGCGGTATTAAATGCATTTATTAGCGATTAATATTGTTAGAAATTGCTATCGTGTTGACTCACGGTCAACCTTCAAGCATGAGATACTTTCGTCACGTTCTCGGTCGCCCCCCAGGTTTAGTTACAAGGCATGGGCTTGCGATTAATATTGTTAGAAATTGCTATCGTGTTGACTCACGGTCAACCCCCAAGCATGAGATACCTTCGTGACGACTCTCGGTCGCCCCCCAGGTTTAGAATTACCAGGCGTGGGCTCACGGCCCGCGCGGTATGAAATGCATTTCTTAGCGATTAATATTGTTAGAAATTGCTATCGTGTTGACTCACGGACAACCCCCAAGCATGAGATACCTTCGTGACGACTCTCGGTCGCCCCCCAGGTTTAGAATTACAAGGCGTGGGCTCACGGCCCGTGCGGTATTAAATGCATTTATTAGAGGCACCACAATGTAGAACTATTTATTGAAACTAATTGCACTTACCTGATTTATTTTCGGAACCTGATGAATCAGATAGCATCGCACTGTCATAACTCGTTTATAGTTTTTTGTTGCAATTTCCGTATATTAGCAGAATAATACTCTATTTTTTCCTGTGCACTGCGTTTAGGCATGATTAAATATTTTGAATTATTTTTTAATAGAATTAGTTCGTGCGTTCGTTGCCTCGCAAGAATAAAGAATGAGAAATGGTGGCAAGCCGAGGTCCCTAAGTAGGGTAGGGGTAAAGGTGGGGATAAAACTGTTTGAGCTATGGTTTTTACTGCGTACTTTAAACTTGCGAAATGTTGCCTGGTAGATTAAAGGACTACATGTGTGTTATATCTGAAGAATGAAGCTTCGAAATATAATTATTTTTATAACACACCAATGTATTATGGTCATTTCGCTGGTTAGCGACCAGCTAATTTCATGTGCCGGTAAGCGACCACTCAGCTGAGTTGCAGCTTAAGCTTCACATCGCACATCACAACTAGACGCGCAAGAAGCACCGTGCCGTAAGTCCGCCTAAGTTTTATTATTGCCACGGGTGGGGGGGGCATGTTGCAGGGCAGGTCTTTTGCGCGCTCGCCGCGTCTTTACTTGGGGTGAGATGGGATTTCATACAAAGGTGATTTTGGAAGAATGTTGGATCGTTTTTTATTATTACTATAGCTCCATTTTAAATTGGTATACATTATTTAGGTAGAAGTAGCCTTAAAATCCCATCTCACCCCCGTTTCATCCGTTCTCTTCCCATTCATAAACTAACACTCCTCGCGACACTCCCCTACTCACCCCATTTTATGGTATCAATTTAGGATTACCCTTGTTTGGCCTAACAACGTTTTGCCTAATTTCGGTTTGCCTAATTTTATTTAGACTAATGTTGTTTCGCATAATAGCTCGTTTTGCCTCATTTTCATTTGTGCGAAAATTATTTTGCCTAATACTTACTTTACCTAATTTAATTTTCTTTAATTTTAGTTGGTATAATCTTATTTTGTATACTGATTGACTGACCTAATTATATTTTGTCTAACATACATTTCGCATAGTTTTATTTTGTCTAACCACTCCCCCCCCCCCCCCCTTCGCTCGGACTGTTTCCAGAAACGAATAATGAAGGTTTTGAATAAATGCTTTCTCTAAATTCTTTAAAAAAATCGTATCTGGCGCTTTGCCGACCGCTACCGCGGCACGCTCGCTTCGCTCGCTCGGCTCGCGCGCTGAGGGTCACAGTTCTACCTAACACTCCTCCTCGCTTCGCTCGTCGTCGTACCTACACTGACCTGCCCTGAGAGAAGTTTAAGAAACAGGTACAGTTGAGTTCTCCAATATCTATTCAGACAACCTTTCGTAAATATCTAGACATGTGTCTTACGTCAGTAACAATAAATTATCTGTATACATATTGTTGAAAGGTTGTCTGTTTAGATATTGGGTGTTTCGCTCATCGCAGCTGGATCGAAATCAGGTAAAAAGTTAGTAAGTATAACAACATAGGCATGGTAAACCGTCTTTTGTACAATTAGTACTTTTTAACAGGTGGATATTATAATGATTCAGTATTAGACAGAAAATCTAATTAAAATCGTTATTCGGCAAACTGACGATTAGTTAAAATAAGATTCGACAAATAGATTTTTAGATAAAACAATATTCGGCAAAACAAGAGTTATGAAAGTCGTCGTTTAGGGTAAACGCATTTCGAACAATTATTATGAAAAATGAAATTATACACATTGCATTATACTAAAAGTTGTTAGTCAAACTGAAATTAGACAAAACGTTATTAGGCCAAACAAGGGAATCCCATCAATTTAGAATATAATATATTTTATCGTTATGCTTAGCTGAGTTATGTGAATTGTTGGTTGTAAATTGGCGCTGGATTTTTCATATTCTGTTGGGATAGTAAAGATGGGGTATTAGTTTTATAGAAGCTGTTCCATTAACCCGTTGAAAAAGCTACAGCAGAGTGTTTCAGGCATGCGGCTGTCAAGCAGCGGTCTTGGGTTCGAATCCCGGCTCGTAATAAAAACTTTAGGTGCTGCGCTTATATAATGTTTCTAACTTTGTGTACTTATCTAGTTGGTTATAGCCCCGAAGGTTATCATAATATTTATTTATATATTTTTGATACAACAGCGAAAAAAATATAGGTACAGCATAGCTCGGTCGCCCAGATATTTATTAATACCCCATTTATTTAAAATAAACTTGGAAGCGAGTTAAAATTTAGAAACCTTATAACATGTAGGTAATAAATACAACGATGAAAATGTTATAAAGGCTGTTAATTAGGTAGTTAATTAATTATGTAAACGAAACCGAACATACTTCCACAACATTGAACGCCGATCGGTCGCGCTCTTTTATGAATGTTTAAAATGAAGTCAGTACTTAAGTAAGAATTTTTTACTGCAATTTTTTCGTATAAAATGTGACGTTTAGATACGCGAGTACAATGCGTTACGTGATCGACCTGCAGATAGTCGAATATAGGATAGTTAATTAAAATAATATACGTAACGTATAAGTTAAGTAAGCTTACGAACTGAACTAAGGTTCACACGTAATACTCTGTCTGTCTGTCTGTACCTCTTCAAGCTTAAACCGCTGAACCGATTAAGATGAAATTTGGTATGAAGATAGTTTGAATTCCGGGGAAGGACATAGGATTTTTTTTATCCCGGAAATCATCCCGATGGGGCGAAATGGGATATGAAAGTTTGTATGGAGCTAGGACATAAACGAGTTCCAGGCGGACGTAGTCGCAGGCAGAAGCTAGTGCTTGATGTATGTAAAGAGCATTTTTAAATAACCTATACCACCTTTCTCTACCTAATTTGCATACTTATATATATATGCAAATCAGTTTAATGGGTGATGAAAGTTTGTATGGAGATACGATATAAACGAGTTCCACGCGGACGGAGTCGCGGGCAGAAGCTAATCCTTAATATATGTAAAGAGCATTTTAAAATAAGCTTCCACCCTCCTCTACTATATATATGCAAATCAGTTTAATCCTGCATCGAACGCGCCATGTCCCTTGTCAGTTTATGTGTTATTGCAGGCCGCGACTAAATCGATCATCTCGTCAATCAATCAATCACTGTCGTCGTTATTCGATTCTTAAAAATTCAAGGGTAACGACGTCTACTTCCAAAGAATTTAGATACAATTCGTTTCGCAAGTAACGCAGTTGTAACAATCTAAAGAACGAATCATGGAGCTGTTTTCAGTTATTTGAATTTAGAATGCTTGTTAATATCGTAGCGGTTTTACGATGTTTATTAATGGCTGAATAGTTGAGTTAAAAGCCAGACCACCGTTCTCTAAGACCGCCAAAACAGATGCGGGATGGTTTGTGAATTTATATTGTCAATCATTTTAATTAACGCGCAATTATAATAATTAAATAACGAAATCACTCGAAAAATATTAATTTAATTTTGACTTTTTACCATTGAAAAATAAAAGAAATATATATGTATATATATATTTCATAATATATCATATGTTTATATGATATATTATGTAATATATACCATAGATATATCATAATATACCATATAAAAAAATATAATAAATATTGCGGACAATCTTACATAATATCTACCTAGTCTCAAACTTAACTATTATTGTTTATATTGAGGACTTCCCGAGGGACTACAGTATGGGGTTCTTCAAAAAATGAGCGTATAAATTCTTAGAGGGTCGGAAACGTGCATGTAACACGCCTGGAGTTGCAAGTGTCCATAGGCTACGGTAACCACTTGCCACCAGGTGGGCCGTAAGCTTGTTTGCCACCGACGTGGTATATTTTTTTTTATTATTACCCATAGTAACAAGACTAGCAAAGACTAGAATAATAAATTAAGTAATACAGTAGAGTGTTTCAGATCAACGATGAATAAATAACATTTTTCAAACTTGCCGGAGCAATATGGAAAATAATTATGTGCCTCTTGCCCTAATGTACATACATACTTATTCCTCTTATAATCGAGGAAGTCACGACCTAGTGGTCTAATAAATGACTTATTAGCTGACAAAGAAACTGGCATACGCTAGTTACTCATATTTCCTGTGATTTCAGAATTGCAAAACAAATCAACAGCCGTCAATTAAGCTAGCAATATTTGCATGCTCAGATCTGGCGGCACAAGCGGCGCTAATGGATGCGACCGCATTTACTTTGGCATTTGTAACACAATATGAACACTCCAACGTCGTCTTATAGGTCAAGTGGTTACGAGGGCCTGTGTTAATGTGCGTCCTGTATAACTAGTCGTGCTAAGCAGCTCAGAGACGGCTACAAATATGTTAGCTTTTAGAAAACAGTGATACGAGTATCAAGGGCGACTTGGATCATTCAGTGGGATGGATAAAGACACCTTTGTAGCTTTATTAATTCAGCACGCCTCTCATAGGACTGCTCGCGAGCTGTGTCGCGCTGACATAATCTATCCGTTTTTTTCTAAGCGTTCTAATGAGAAAGAGTCGTATAGTCTATCTCGCCGCGACATAGCGATAGCCATGCAGGGGCCATCAATCAGGGAGTCGATCAGAAACCGTTCCGTATTCCAATTTGTATGTGTTTCGCAACGTCGTTTGATAAATTAGTCAGCTATGTACCTATGTGTGGAAGCGAATAATAAATACATTGGAACAAGTATCGCCTCTGATCGACGCCCTAGCTACGCACATATTATGTATGATAATCTTAAAAAATCGTGATATCAGGGGCGACTTTGATCAATTCATTTATACGTCACATTGATTATTTACGGGTGTCTATCATTTTGTGGAAAGGCATTACGTCGATTTACATTTCGCCGAAATAGTACATTACGTAACTAGGGTGGTGAATTCGTGAATGCCCCAGATCGCAGGTGTTTGTGACCCGAACCGAAGGTGAGGGCCATAAATATGCGCTCTGGGGCTTTACGAATTACCGCCCGTGTTGCGTACAAAATTTTACGTCTTCACCTGGCCACAATGCGAGTTTTCTCGTACGCGCAGAGTGCAGTAAAACTCGCATTATGGCCAGGTCTGACGTAAATTTAATTTCGTTGTATTTCTTGTTCACATAATCATCAATTCATAGTTTTTTATTTCATCGAACAACTTTTCATCGTTAATCGTTTCGAATGTGTCTCAAATCGTAGCGTAACGATTCATCGAATTTACTTTTCATAGAATAGTCAGTTGTGTATAGTATTAATTTACAGAAACACGGTTCAATCTTGGTTCGTTCCATATATTTTAGTTGCCACGATCAATATTTAATTTTTCTACCAAGCTGTTTATCTATAGGTCATTTCGTCTAAGTATATCTTATCTTATCTTATCTAGATGAGGGCCCTTTCGGATGCACTTCGACCCAGTGGGATCTTTTGTGCATTTGCCTTCTCCTTATGTCTACTCCCAACTTCGCTCCATCATTTCCACATAGCGGATGATGCAGCTCAGCGGAAATACCTTGAATTCCTTTGGTTGCGGATAGCCATTACCAAAGTAATTCATTCTTTGTCTGGCAAGGGCATGACATTCACACAGTACCTAAGTGTTCCATAGTCTCATCCTCCTCGCCACACATTCTACAGTCTAAACTGTCAGATAGTCCCATCTTGGCCAAGAGATCCTTGACCCCGAAGTGACCTGTGAACACCCCAGATATGATTCTGAGCTGCTTTCTACTGGATTTCCAGAGTTTGTTAGTCCAGGCCGAGTTCACTCCTTCTATAAAGAGCTTAGAGTGCCTTAAGCCCGCTCCATTCCTCCACTCGTGTTGGTGTTTGGTTTTGGCGTGGGCTTTAAAGGCCGAGTTTATGGTTCCTTGCGAGAGTCCCACAAATGGTTGTGGACCTACAAAGTGATTTGTAGATCCCCCTCTTGCAAGCTCATCCGCTCTTTCGTTGCCGATGAAGCCCTCGTGTCCTGGTATCCAAACTAGTTGCACCCTATTATGCCTTCCAAGCTTGTTCAGTGCCTGGATGCCATTATAGACTAGTCTAGATTCCACTTTCGGCGCCGTAAGTGCTTTAAGGGCCGCTTGACTGTCACTGAGTATATAGATGGTCTGCCCTCTGGTTTGCCTGTCTATATTCATTTCATTTCATTTCATTTATTCATTGCGTTTGTGTGTACAATTTAAGGCCTTAAAGATAGTAATAAGTTCTAACACAACCCTGTGAGGGCATTGCAATATTATAACATAATCATGGGACTAGTATAATCATCATAATTAAAAACAATAAATTAAAAAGTAAAATTCATAATAATAATTCAAACAATAGTAAAAAATAAAAATATTTTTTTAGTTAAAATTAACATTAAAAAAAGTGATCGTGATATAATAATAATTAATAAATAATAATAACAATTAATTTTTTACAATTTTGTGATTGGTATACTGAAATGTCACGGTATAATAATAATAATTTATTTTAATTATCACTTCTTAATAGACATTATTTTTGCGATCTAAATATTCATTTATTGTGTAAAAAGCATTTGCAACTAAAAATTGTTTTAAGGTATTAATACATTTATTATTGTAAGGCGCATTCTTTATAGGATCAGGTAGCTTATTATAGATCTTTACTGCCATGGAATAAGGTCCATGTTTGTGTAACGCTAGATTTGATGTTGTTTGTAATAAGTTATTTTTTGAACGAAATTCATAACGACGGGGTACGTCGTCAATTTTAGAATAGAAGTCTGGGTGAGCCTTAACAAACTTACACGATTCTAATATATATATGCCAGGTAAGGTTAATATTTTAAGGTTTCTAAAGTAATCCTTGCAGCTATCAGTCTGTTTTATGTTTGTTATTATGCGGATACATTTTTTCTGTAATATGAGTAGGTCTTGCGCCGAAGTACTGTCCCCCCATAGTATTACGCCATAACTAAGCCACGCGTGTGCAAAGGCATAATACGCCGCTAAAGCGGTTTGTAGATTGGTGGTCTTTTTCAGCTGCCTTAAGGCATACACTGGCTAAGTTTAGTTTTTATGTTTTCGATGTAATGTTTCCAATTTAAATGGGAGTCAATTGTGATACCAAGAAGTGAAAACGAGGGCACGCATTCTAATTTATTTCTGTCAAATGAAAAGTTAATATCTAATTCTGCTTTTTGATAGGGCCTGAACTGCATGATTTTTGTTTTGGTGAAATTTATCTCTAAATTGTGATCTCTCATCCAATTGAATATACTGGTTATAGTTCGGTTTAAATTTTCATTAAGATTTTTATTATATTTATTTTTACACGAAAGCAAAACGGAGAAATCATCTGCAAACATTACGCACGATTCGTTTATTGATTTCGGTAGATCGTTTTATGCATATAATAAACAGCAAGCATCCGGTCACGCTCCCTTGTGGTATGAAGTCTGACACAGGTTGGATATCTGACCTGACTGTACCGATTTCTCTGGATTGTTCATCTGAATATTCAATTTCAACATGTTGCTTCCGGTTACTTAAGTAGGACTGGAACCATTTTATTGTGAATGTGTTATTCCATGTAATCCGATACCATACAATTTATCAAGTAACATATCAAATTTAACTTTTTCATAAGCCTTAGTCAAATCGAACAAAATTCCGACCGCGTACTCCTTTTTATTTAAAATATTATTATCATAGTTGTAGACTGCTAACGTTGTTGACCGTTTTTTTTCGAAAACCGTTTTGTGAATCGTCAAAAATGTTAAACTTTTCACAAAATGAGTACAGTCGACTGCACATTGCTTTCTCAAATAATTTGGATATCACGGGTAGCAAAGCAATCGGGCGGTAGTTATTTGGGTTAGTTTTTTTATTCTTTTTGTGAATGGGTTTTATCACCGCATGTTTTAAAATGTTGGGAAAAGTATTCTCCTGTGCACAGGCAATTATGGCGTATGTCTCCGCCTGGAAGACCGTTGCCAAACTGCCCATGCTTACACTACTACTGTAGTAATGCGCATAAATGCCTGCTCCCGTACCGGATCCCATTTTTGATCCGTCCGTGTACCATATACTGTCTTCGATACCAGACCTCCGTGGTTCTAGACCTGGATGGAACTTTTGTTGTGTAGTTTCTATGGAATACATACTTGGGTAGCATTTGGTCGCTTCCCATGTTTGTTATTCTGTCTAAGAAACCATCAGTCTCCATTTTTGTGTGCTTAGTCTTTGGTTTGCTGTCGCTCCACAGTCCAAGAGTTCTTAATCTGTAGAGCGATTTGCGCGCCAATGACTTGATCACCAAGTGAAGTGGCGGTAGGTCCAGTAGGATTTCTAGCGCCGCTGTAGGCGTGGTACGAAACGCCCCTGTTATAGCCATGCATGCCGATCTCTGCACCTTCATCAGAGCATCTCTGCATGTGCTTATTAAAGTCCTTGGCCACCACACCAGGCTACCGTACAATAATATGGGCCGCACCATCATAGTGTAGATCCACTTAAGTACTTTTGGGTTCAGTCCCCATGCTTTGCCATACGCTGATCTACACATTCCAAATACCCTGAGTGCCTTTGTAATGGAGAGATCTGTATACTTCTTCCAATTCAGTTCCTTATCCAGTGTAACAACTAGATATTTCACATCATTAGATTAGATTAGATTATTTATTTTATGATAAGTTTATTTGCAAGGAAAAGTTACAAATACATATTTGCACAGGAGTCGTTTTTACACAAATATGGTAACCTTTACAATCATGATAGGTTTTGTGTAAAGTGTTTCTTTTTATTCGCAACTGTAACTACAAACGCAATTCTTTGCCAGCACATTCGTTAATTCAGTATACTAAATTCGCGAACTGTGAAGAGTAACGAATGTGATCGAATGCTTGTAGTGAAGATAGTTTATGAAGAATTACGAATAAAGAGAAACGCACTCGGTAATAAAGGTAGACAAGGCATTGCTGGTAATGTCATATTTCAAAACAAAACGCATTTTCAAGGCGCTAAATTTACGAACGAGTTTTTTTTTAGTTACGAGTAGGTACTAGGATGGCGTTCCTATCGTCGTGTGAAACGTCAATATTAAGTTGAAGGAGCAGGTAAATATGCACAAAGAATGTGAAAACTTTATTTACAAGTTTTCAAACAGGGGTACTTTCGTAAAGACTGATTTTATCATTATTAATGATTTTTATATGCCCACTAAGTACCTAGTCAACTATTTAAAACATAGTGGACACATCTTCGGACACAAGTTTTATAGTAAGCACCTATAAGTCTGCCGGAAAAAAACAAAACAGGAGCGTGAAAATTGATGTTTCTTTGTACGATCGGGCGTAGAGGTTTGTATGATCGGAGGTCTGCCGTGTTGAACACATGGGGTCCCCATGCCCACTATCAAAAATCAGCCCCAGGTTTTTCACTTATCTCCAGAGGAAAAGTTTCATCCTCAGAAGGCGTAGCACGGTTGCCATTTAATCACTTATCGCTGTAGATAAGACATCCGTTTAATTCTGACAAGTAGGCGAGTGCGAGAATGACGGATGCCTTATCCACAACGATAAGTGATAAATAAAATGGCAATTGTGCTACGCCTTCTGAGTTAAACAATACACTTACATATATGAACATTTGAAACTATCGATACGATTTTATATATTTTTAGAAGCTGATTATACGGACGGACATATTACTAAAACATCTACGTAGTAAAGCCCAAAGAATTTATATTAATTTTACTCTCAATTCTTTCCTTATTCAAAAACTTCATCACTGCAAAACGATATTTCTGCTCCCGTTAATATCGTTCCCAACGCCCGTTCAATGAGACGTCATCAGAAACCTATTAAGTTGCATAACCGTGCCATACATTCATTACTAATGTCCCGTCATTTGGATTCGGAGTGATGTACGGATCTTATTGCCGTAGCAGCTGCGGTTTGCTCATTAATACGATAATTATCTCAGGCGGGGAACGCATCAGTAGTCTAAGGCCGCGTTGACGCACAGGCGTAATCCTGCGCGACACCCCGGGCGAGCTGTTAGGCGACGTGGCAGGAGCGTGCGCGTCTGTGCGTAAACGCCTCTATATAATACTTATTTAATCGATGTATGCATACATAAATGCATTACTTGACCGAGTGGGAGAAGCGGATGAAGTGTAGGAGAACGTTTGTATGGGGAACAAGACAGCTATAAAGTAAGGGATCTGTAACTTCGGTTAAAGACTAGGAAACTAATTATAATTACAGTGTTTCTTTAAATTCATCCTCTAAGCTAAGGAAGTTAAAAAAAGAGTTGGAAGATGTATAAGTAAATTTTTGTAGTAAGGGAATTCGTAGGTCGTAGGTACATATTACATGGTAAGCCATTTATTAGTTAAAATACATAATCCATCTGCTAGCAGAAAAGTAGGTTAGGTTAGGTTAGAACCACGACCCTTACAGAACCGAACAGCTACCAGAAATGTAGGTTAGGTTAGAATAGAACTGCGATGCTCCCCGAACCGAAAAGAAGGTTCTTTTAACCTGCGGATTATTTAGTTAATATAAAAAGTTTATTTTGGATTATCAAAATTTACAAAAAAACTCTCTAACACCTTTAAATGGGAACGGTAGTTACAGATGGAAAGTTCTACGACTTTGAGCATTAGATAAGTTGCTTTCAAAACTATACAGGTAGCGCGGACTAACGTGAGTAAAACTACTGGACGGATTTAGGCAAACAATTCCACTATTTATAAGTAATGTAGCTATCTATAAATACATTATGAAAAAAATTACAATTTAAGCAGAAATATAAAAACGGAGTTTTCAATTTAAAAGCAATTTAAACTAATGAACTCATCGCACTTTTACCTTTTACGCTTAATTCCTATACGGATTTATATGAAGTCCTTACAGTTATTTGACAACCTTGGAAGGATATAGGATAGTTTTTATCTCGGAAATTATCCCTCAAGATGGTAGAACTTTGTTTGGGACGGCGATAATTAATGTTCCACCTACAATAATTTCATTGCAATCATGTTACCTGGTAAAGGTTGCGGGAGTCCGCTGGATGCGGGTGGCGCAGAACCGGTCATTGTGGCACTCTTTGGGGGAGGCCTATGTCCAGAAGTGGACGTCTTTCTGCTGATATGATGATGATGCTGATGATGAATCATTTTTCTAAGACGGTAACAAGTTCTACGCGGACGAAGTCGCGGGCAACAGCTACCTACTTTATTTATACAGCTACACGCTTTTGTTTCTTAAAAAGTCATTCGCTTGTTCCACAGCCACGGAGGCACTTAGTTTATTTGGTACTGATAGCCTGGGTTTGATCTAGCTTATTACTCAAAAAACAAACCAGCAAATTGAATAATCAAATGATATTAAATAATCAGTCGAGTCCAAATCTGTTTCCGGTGTTTTGTACTTTATCGAGAGTTGTACTTTACCTAGAGTTTACTGGTGTGGCCAAGATTAGCTTATGTGTCGGTATACCTTAGTACTTGTACTGTCAGTAGTCAGTGGTAATTGCGCAGTAGTACCTACTAAATTGCGTTTGGAGGGTAGTTGTCACTTTTCTCCACATTGACCAGCAATCCAGATTAAGTTTTTATTTATATTGCGAACCTTGTGTGCCTCAGAATTGTACATCAATATTCAAACTAATTATTTGATTGTATGTTTCTTACAATGCTCCCATAATATTTTAAAGCTTATAAATACATAGGAACTTGAACAGAAATTCATGCGCTGTTACTAAATGCTAAAAAACTTGTTGAAAAGTAGCACCAACTTAAATGAGCTTTGCTCAACTTGGTCCCAGGCACACTTACCTAGCTTCTACTTTTATTTCCAAATATTATACGGAAAGAACTAGTTATAATGAAATTTTCTACTAAAATATTATGAGACACCGTAAAAATCATGCTGGTGTGAAACTTGTGGAAACGAAATAAGTTTTACAGTCACTGCTGCCTTCACTTGATGTTATCTTCTTTGGTCACAGTAGATGTACCTACTTGTAAGATTTTTTGAAGTGAAAACTTCTTTAGCGGCGCTGTGCACTTTTTGGGATGGGGTTTTTTTTAACTTGCCACAGGTGTAGGAGCGTAGGAGGTCACGTGACCGTAAGATTTAGTGTTGCCATTTGCCGGAATACAAAAAGCGGAAGTTGCGCTTAAAAACGCGGATTTTTAATGAAAATGAAAAAAAAAATATTTTATTTGACATGATTATTATTATTTTTTTTTGACAGACGTGAGTGGTTTTTATTATGACAGACGTGATACATTATAAGTAAATTCGAATTTATTTAATTCAATCTATTATGTTTTTTTACGTTTAAATGTATTTCGCATTTTAAATAAATGAGTATGAGTAGGTATACAACACGGTGGCGAAGTCAGGGTTTTTCAACATTATTCCCTAACCATTCCAAAATATCAAAAATGCACAACGTTAATATTCAAGTTTTCACTTCTGCCGGCACTCCCGGGGTGCAACCTGCTCTTATTTTAACCGACTTCAAAAAAAGGAGGAGGTTCTCAATTCGGCTGTATTTTTTTTTCCATATCTCAGGACCATGGGGTCCTGGACTTTTGGAAGGCATGCGTGGGGCCGAAGCCAACAGCACAGAGGCCCTTTAAACCAAATATAATATAAAGCGAGGGATACACATGGCGGATACCATCTCCGAGCGCACAACATGATACACCCAGTGATGGTCCCCGCCAGGTGCAAAGACTATTGCAGTGCAACTCTGTGCTGCGATGGAAACTAAGGTTATAGGTTATTGGGTTGAATGGTGGGTGGTCTGGAAAATGGGTTATGGAAGGAGACTAGCGGACACCTGCCGTGACAATTAGCCTCAAAATTGTGAAAAGGCAGGCGGTGACTTGCCTACTCGGCCCCACAAACAGTCGCACGCACAGTGCGACAATGGAGCAACACATCTGAGCGGCTGTGAGGTTGTCGAGAGGTGAGTCTGCGGTGCGCCAGATCCCGGTAATCCGTTCAACGGCCGCCGGCGTTATAACATTTTACACTTCCAACCTGGAGCATAGCACAGAGGCGAGGGCCAGATCACTCGGGCCCTCTGGAGGTTAGGGGTCCGCGGTGTCGCCACTCATCGTCAGCTCGCCACAAACTGCCCCCGTGGGCTTATTATTATTATTATTATTTTCAATGTTTGTTACCTCAGAACTCCATCATTGATGAGCCGATTCGAAAATTTTTTTTGTTCGTATGTATATACTTCCAGGTGGGTCCCATTTACATACAGCGATTCGGTTTTTTTCCGTACTAATCAACGCATTTGCTATCGGAAATCAGTTCATGTGGTAAATTGTAAAAAAAATAGGAAATGTTCTCGTAGCTTGGCGGAGTACTAAATTGAAGTCGGTTAAAACTTTGTTTTTAAAGTAAATTACTTAGTGAGAAACTTGTACAAGAATGTAGTACATAAATTTAAGTTGCATCGTTAAACCGTTATCGTTAAGTGATTTTCAGTAACAGAAAAAAATATTAATATCAGTAAGTTTTTTCACTTGTATCTTAAATTATTGATGGTCATTTTTGATACGGCACGACGACTTATTTAAAACCATAATGGAAGGAAAGATAGAAGGAAGGAGAGGCAGAGGAAGACCACGACGCAGTTATATAGACCAAATAAAGGAAAAAGTTGGTGTCGTGTCGTATCAGCAAATGAAAGGGTTGGCGTAAGACTGAGAGAAATGGAAAATACTCCACCGACAAGAGTATAACTCTAATAAATTAATGATAAATAAATAAATATAATAATAAATAAATATAAGGGGACAATCTTACACAAATCGACCTAGTCCCATAGTAAGCTCACTAAGGCTTGTGTTATGGGTACTAGACGACGATATATATAATAGATATAAATACTTAAATACATAGAAAATATCCATGACTCAGAAACAAACATTCATGCTCATCACACAAATTTTTGCCCTTACCGGGATTGAAACCCAGGACCTCTTGCTTCGTATGCATGGTCACTACCAACTAGGCTAAAGCGGTCGTCAATGTCAATGATGATGATGATCTTAACTAATTACGTAATTTATCTCAAAAATCATAGTTTAATCTTTTAACCGCCGAACTTCAGATAAGTTACAGGCTTTCAACTCAGTTATTTATTCACATACTCTGATATATCAGACGAAGGCGAGTAAAGGGTTAATTTAAACTGTAAACTACCTACGCAGTCTATGTCCGCAGTAAGCTCGGCCGAATTTCACCTACCCATACAAACGGAGTATCGTTCTCATTTTAAAACTACGTATTGGATTGTGACGAAACTTTGCATATATTTACAATGTGCACTGCTCGTGGTATTTGATTTTTCCAGGGCATACGACTGCATAAATATTGACCTATTATTATCAAAGTTAATTAACTATGGTTTTGATAATAGTGCTCTGTCGTGATTCTATAGTTATTTCTACAAGCGACACCAGTATGTCAAACTGAGCCCAAGTGATGCATCGAACCAATTTTCGGCTATGGAGGATCTAACTAGAGGTGTCCCGCAAGGATCAGTCCTGTTTATTTTATACACAGCAGACATTGGGACTCACTACACACTGCAGATATCATGTGTATGCAGATGACGTACAGATTTACATTTCATAAACCTTCGGATATTGTCAGTGCAGTGCAAAAACTTAATACTGATCTTGAAAATATAGGGTATTGGGCTCGAAGCAATAGTCTGATGTTTAAATAATCCTACAAACACAATATTTAATGTTTGGCACAAATGGTCAGATGAAGAGCATCAGACCCGTTTTAGATGTCAAGTTGTTAGGTGAACCGATAGAGCGTGTACATCCTCCTAGCGCTATTCCCAGGAATGCCCCGAAAGGAGCCCGGGGTCCGCTTTGACACCTAATCCCAAGATTTGGCATAGGCACTAGTTTTACGAAAGCGACTGCAATCTGACCTTCCAACCCAGAGGGAAAACTAGACCTTATTGGGATTAGACCGGTTTCCTCACGATGTTTTCCTTCACCGAAAAGCTAATGGTAAATATTCCGTACATGAGTTCCGAAAAACTCATTGGTACGAGCCGGGGCTCGAACCCACCGCCGCTTGACCGCGGCATGCCTGAACCACTAGGCTACCGTAGCTCTCCCGAACCGATAGAGCGTGTACATGAGGCACGAAATCTTGGCCTTATTATGGACAGTGGGCTTAGATTAGAGAATCATGTTACGGGCTCTGTTAGACTTGTTTTCGACAGGATCAAAGTTCTTTATGAAGTAAGACCTTTTATTTATGAGACCTTGCAAATACAGTTAGTTGACTCACTCATCCTGTCAAAATTAAATTATATGGACAAAGTTTATGGGCCGCGACTCCTCGCAAACGCAAAGCGATTCCTCCAGCGAGTACAAATTGCGTGTGCTCATTTTGGCGTTGACATCACACCAAAGGCCCATGTCACTCCTTTCTTATATAAACATAACATCCTCAAAATGGCGCACCGTCGCAAGCTTCATATGACCTGTCTGCTCTTTGTTTCAGAGCAGCTATTTAAAGAAAAAAACACCAGTGGTCTCTGATGATCACTGTAGTTTATAGCATTTCCATGTATAAGATCGTCGTCTTGTTCTGTCTTTTGTAATTTTTGTGGTAACTATGTGGAACCTTCAACAAAATTGTTTAAAAATATTAATCGCTTTCGAAATTGGTTAATCTCTACAGCAATAGATTTGTCATCCAATTTATGTACGATACACGAGGACCTTTCAGAGTAAGTGATTCACTAAGTGTACATAGACGTGAATACTTATATGTAATTTGAGTTGATAGGGACCTGTTACACAACGTGGTGGCGAGTTGTAACTATGCACGGTATAATTGCATATATGCACCAGGATACAACCACACTCCGACTAACAATGATTCTAATATAACTTACTTCGCAGGAACCAATTCGTTTAACATGAGGAACATCAACTTACGTTCCGTTATAGTAGATCAACAGAAACTCTTAAACATCAATTCATCCACACAACCGAATCCGGTAAACGGCTGGAGCGTTCGGTACAGTCAACACAATATTCGGAACGCGGGAAATAATCAATAATCGTTATGCAATGTCACGATTTGGTGAATCGAGGAAAATACGTAGGTAGTCAAATAACACCGAAATAGGTTTTGAGACGTGATGTTATCGTTAATACCGATTGCTGTAGATTTTCTCCAAATTCGAGGAAGATTTTTATTTTTTGCAGAAGTTATGATACCTATTGTTATTACCAACGCATTATTTTATATTTACAAGCAAATGCAGTGATCAAAAGTATAATTAATTGACACTATGGTAACTACACTAAGGTAACGGCGCCTATTACCGGGGGTATCAAATTCGGCTACCATTACCGTGGCATTTTCAAATACGCATTTTAAAAGCAAACCGTTCGATTTACAATAAAACATACTTTACACAAATGAAGCCTAATTTAGTTGACTAACGGTCCTGTTTACGCAAATGTGTGTGAATGAAATAACAAGCACGCAATCCATCAGTTTCTGCGACGGCGGCGTAGGAAGAGGTTGTGTCATACAAACGCATGGCGTCACTGGTAAGTATACCGGAATCTTATTTATTATTTCACGCAATACCTATGACAATTGAACAAATGCTATGGATTTTAAGAGGGAATGCTATGGGTCATTTTTCCATACAAACGTTCTCGACTGTTTCCTCCCTGGTTTTTGAACCTAGATCAATATTTTTTTTATACAAAATTAATATCATCATTATCTATGTCGGTACGTTTTTATTTATTGGATATTTTTGATTATATAGAAGTTAGGCTACTTCAAACATCGCTTAAAACGCCAAAATAAATTGACCGCAAACAGACGCCTAGTATACAAATCGTATAATAATAAGCACAAAAATCAAAACGGTCCGACACAGAATGTCTCCTTCCCATTCAATTTCCAAAATTTCGTTAAGATTGGTTAAGTTTTGGAGGAGGAAACAGTCGAGAACGAAACCTCGATTTTGATGATTTCTGTCTCGGATTTTTACTCTGAGCTGCAGTTGTCCTTATCGCACCGATTTTTGGGGCGGAGCCAAACTGTTAAATATGTACACAGACCAAAAAGTTATGGGCAATATTCGACAATTTAATATCGACATCCTAGTGTTGGGAAAAGTTATCGATAAATCATAAACAAAAACAATGTAGTTGCCCATCACAAGAGGGCATTTTGGTACAAGCTATTCTCCTTACTTGGCTTTAAAAAATCAGAAAACAAGCTAGTTTGTTTCCGTTCTTTTACAAACTTTTATATACTACTATTTTACAATGTCGTATGACTAATTTGTGCGTAATAGCAAAGTCAAAAGCACGCGTGATTAATAGGATACTTTACGGCCATAAAAACAGTTCAATAAGGGCCACTTTACGATTACGAGCAAGTGTGTTGAAAAATGAATTTTCGTCCAAGCTGAAGCATAGACGCTTCGCTCGGTCGGTCGATTACTCGTGACAAATTGTGGCTTAGTAAATATACACATGAAGTGTTCCCGACTCGAAACCGTTATGAGATGAGGTATTTAGTTGAGATTGAGGTATATGTCACACATAAAATATTTAAAAAATAAATAAAAAATATTAATAGTAATCATCTCTTTATTATGTAAGTAAATAATAAATACTTTTCACAACAGGTACCTATGATTAACAACGTCACGTGTATTGTGTGCATAGTTTATTGCGTAGCTCTTTCCCTCACTGGTCTATTTCTAGGTATCCGGCCGTCAATTATTTCTGGTAACAGGCATTGGTGGTAGAACTGTTCTAATATCGGCTCCATTTTTTGCCAGAGAGCATCGTCTTTTTTTATTTTTTCATACAGCAAGCCCTTAGGACTCCACAAAATGAAAAAACAGAATTCGCGTCTTGTTATATGAAGCTGCCCTTGCACTTGATAATAGTAATTGTGGTTACGTTTTAGGTGCAATGTTTTATTCTCGTATGTGCAAAAATCTACTTTATTTTTTTGAATTCCTTCTTCCGGTGTCAAAGCTTCGATTTTGTATGGACATTTAACTTCGATTAAGGTATCCTCGCCAATCAAACCATCTGGGCTTGCCGCCAGAAACGGCTTGTTCCTATCAACAAACAATCCACATTCCACTACTTTCATTCCAGTTTCCTCACAGAATTCTTTGATTGCTTCCGATTCTTTGTTTTTTCCGTAATTAGTGGCAATAGTTCCCTTAAACTCACTATACAGCAATGCTTCTAATGTACTGCGAACAGATGTTTTTGGTCGAATCTTATATATCCGTCCAAAGTTTGATGCTGTCAGTCTTTTTCTTCTTTCGATTATCCACATATTATTGTCACTTTGCCCTATCGTTTTTGATTGAACAACGTCCTTTGTTAATTGTAATTCTTGAAGAAATTTTCTTTCCTTCAATTGATATGTTTCAGGTGACATATCTTCTTCGAGCTCTTGGCGACCATAATTTTCATCAGGACCCGTGGTTTTCCTTTTTTTACATGCCTTTTCATCCGTATGATATTCCAATTTTCTCTTGCGACAAGCCTCCTTCACTTGATTTGAACGCTGTTTTCGTTCAATAAATTTTTTCGTGTAATTTCCAGGACTATGACCCTGTATTTTTTTCTGAATTTTCGTATGAATAGCAGTGTTTGTATTCCACGATGTCACTGCTCCGAAACATCTAGTCTGGTAAGATCCTCTCCCCGTAAAATTTACTCTTTTCCCGCCTATAAATTTGGCGATTACGCTGTTGAATTGTTCCACGGTGTTGTTGGTAATGTCTATTATAAGGCTCTCTGAGTTGGCTGATAATGATAACAAGTATTGTTGTATGTCGGTCCACAGTCCACAAGCTTGAAAAGTAGGAACTTGATTTTCGTCGTTCCTGTGTTTTTCGAGTTTGCAAAAATATGACGCACAATGTGCATGGTCACCGAAAACGTGGTTGGCGGCGTTCATGATATCCCTTTTCAAGTTTTTTACTTTGTCACTTGGCGATGTATTTTGTTCTTCCTTTCTGTGGTTCACAGCGCCAACCACCGCCTTTCTTAAACGTAGAACGTTGGTTTCCACCTTTTTCCTTAAATCCACGGGAACATAACCTTTGCTATTATTCGTTTTTTTTTCCAAAGCTTTCATTTTATTGCAAAAATTGCGGAGTAAATGATTTTTACACTCGATTTTCTTTATTTGAAAATTCATTTAAATTGTCCATAAGGCTTTTTTAGCATGAGTTTTTTCATTATACTAGAGTCACCATCTCCCACCAATCTGTAAAATTTTACTCCATGCATATCCACGCTTCTTGCGAAGCCTTCTGCAATTATATCGGCTTCCATGGCGTTGGCGCTATCTTCCCAGTTTTTGAAGCAAATGTGCTTGGGCACCTCGATCATCAATTTCGCACTTCTAGCACATGTACAACAATACGAATTCCTAACGCCCAAAAATAATACTTTTTTTGTGCGTAGCCCAACAATACAAGCGGCTCCGGATACCGAGCTAAAGCCACTTTTATACGATCGTTTCGCCCAGGAACCATCGGCAACCACTGTAACCAAGGGCCAGCCATCTTCATCGACGTCACCATTCAAAACAGCCAGTCTTTTCTCTTCTTGGCCCGCAGCAATCATTTCTTCTAAGGCGCATTCTTCGATGATTGGTGCCAAGGATTGCTCCATTTTCATATAAGTTGTTGGACACATGTTCGGCATATTCATCGCAGCACAAATTTCGTTAAGCTGAGAATATCCATTTCCTGTACAAATAACTCCTTCTACTACAGCAGTATTTATAGACATTTTATTGTTGGGTTTTTCGGAATATATCGTTTCCTTCTTTTTGCACATCTTACACTCAAATACAAATTCGCTGTAGAAACCTTTGCGTCGTTCTTCAATAAATGCAAGGTCAGCAAATGTACAGCTTGTATGCTCGTGCCTCACACCTGCGATCTTAGAAAATAAATATTTTATATCTACTACTCTGCGACCTTCCAGATTTTTATTTTCTTTGTCCGTTTTAAACGAACTCTCGGTGTTCACATCCAAGTCATATAGCGTCGATACAGTTGATGAAGACGAGCTTATATTGTTTTTTATTGATGAAAGAAATGTATCTATGGGTGCTGACGATGTTGCATGATCTTGTGATTCAAAGTGAATTTTTCGTTTGATACTAATTTGACGTTTTCTTCGTTTAGCACTCATATACAGTCGCTTTTTTCTTCTGGACCTACCTCCTTTGCCCATTTTTATATCTGAAAAATAAAGAAAATTATGTAGCACACATTTTTTACTGATGCGTAAGTATATGACGTTTTATCGCACTAAAAAGTGGCCTCTATGTCACTCTCCAGCCTCCTAACTATCTCCTACACAAAAATCATACCATAACATCGCTCGGTCCTCTGTTGTGATGTAGAAGGACAAATAAACAAACACACTTCAGACATATACAAGTCAGAGTTGACTTTGAACCTAGATTGAAAACTACTGAATGGATTTTTTATTACAGGTGTTACGAAACCAAAATACCTAGCAGGATTATATGGATAGAGTGGATTGGCCAAACATTTGTTGTTATTTTCGAACTTTAACTTGTTTACAAAAATATTAAAAGAACGTAAGCGCGCGGCGGTTGCCGAACGGAGCCGATCACACGCGACAACAGCCGAGCACCGACATCCGAGTTCGCGAGGAGGTCGAGGCACTATGCCTCTTGTAGTAGGTATACATTAAAGTCCATATTATGGAAATTTAGTCTTGCCTCGGTGACAGTCTTAATTACCTCACATTACCTTATTTCAAATATCTGTTTTAAATTTTCATTTCGTTTAGGTACGTTTTATTTGGATAATCAAACTTAATTTAGTACGTTAAAATGTACTTACCAAATTTCAATTCAGCCAGAGACGGTTGTTGGGATGGGTTAGTCTAGTCCACTAAAAACAATAAGCCAAAACAGTCAGCTTATCAGTAAAGTCCAATAAAACACAGCCGAGTCACACAGTAGCGGAATATCTAGTCCAGTAAACGTAAGCAGAATCACAAAAAATAGCGAATATCGAGTCCATTACACGTAAGCCGAGTCAGTACGTTAAATCACAGAAAAATAATAAAACGATCTTAACCAGCGGCAGCAAGCACGGTAATGTAATGAGCTGCATATTCACGCATCGCATAGCTTGTCAGTGTGTGAGCGGCCTGAGCGCCACACACACACATAAGACAAGACCCCGCCCCTCGCCAGCGCGACAGAGCTAATGACTTAAAAATCCCAAATTTTAAAAAGCGTTCCCGTAGTATTACCTCTTAAATGGTTATCTATAGTTTTCTGCACAACTTTTGCGTACTCGTTATATATTTTTTGGCCTGGAAATTCATTTAAAATGGAATATAAAATACAGCGGTGATAGAAGCCATTTTTAGTTGGGGAAACTAATACCGTGGCATACCACGGTAATAGTTAAGTCGGCGATTTGCTTCTTTGTGCTTTATCTTTTTTATATGTAATCGATTATAAAATCTCTTACAACTATTCGAATCTTGATCTATTGACGCTATTAAAGAACTATTTCCGTGGTATGGAAAGTATCCAACAAACCCTTAATTTTTAACCAAAACTTTAGTACTGAATCTGCAGTTTCTATGGAAACCCTTATTTTGTCATGTCGTTTTAATATTGTAATAATTAACTATATTTACTTACCAGTTATGTGATCTTGGTTTTATATCAAGCTTGTAATATGTATGTTTGATTTGTAATGAAAATACAATTTTATCCTAAAGTTTTTATGTATCGGAAATAGATTTTACAAAATTCCAAATTAAGTCTATTACCGATGGTAAGATCCCACAACAATCGGTAATAGTTACTATGGGAATTTTTTACCGACCCATTCAATATTTGTTTGGGTCGGTAATAGGTTAAAAAGAAGTATCTATTACCGAGTGACATTTTAGTTTTCTCGTAAAATAAATCACATCTAGGGTTCCGTTCGTACAATTTCATTCGATAAAATTGATTTCTCTGGTTCGTTTTATTAAGATGTGTGGTGAACGGAGATAATAACATATCCCAGCAAAATTTGTAAATTAAGTCTTAAAACATTCAAACAACCCGGAAACGACACATAAGTATAGATAAAGGTGTTACTTACCTACACAAAACGCAAAATATTGTTTTCGAGTCATTTAGCCTGTTAGTATGCTCAGTATTGTACTTATTAGGTTTTTTATAATACCCCGTATTTTATTTATTTAATCTTTGAATACAAAATACCGAATCCATAGAATAATGTACGGTTACTGTGATTTAATAAAAGGTAGTCTTTACCTGCTATGTATGCAAGTAGTAGTTATTCTTATAACCAGTGGACATCATTTTGTTGATTTAAGTATGTTTTATGTTTTCTTTATTTTTATAAGTACGGAACCAAAGTCATGAATATTATTTTAACCCTCAATATTGGGTGCCGAATTGTGTATCAGGTTACTATTACCGATGGTAGAAAATTGCTGCTTTTTGTACCCTCGGTAATAAAAGCTAATTTCGCGGTAATAGAATCACATCCCATCCATTACCACGGTAATAGCAGATTCTCCTTTCGTGGTTTCAATAATTATTTTATCAAATATAATAAACTAAAATTGGTTCAAAAAGTTACGACTCTGAAAGATAAATAAACACTCTTCAATAAAAAAAATTATCTAGGACGTTAAGGAGCTTTCATACCCATAATTTTTTAGAATCATTTGAAAAGTACCTCGCGTACCACGGTAATAGGCGCCGTTACCTTATAGAGTTTCTTTCTATATCAGATTCAATAGTAGGTACCTACATATGATACTGATGAGGAATAACCAAAAATTTCAAAACTTGGAGAAAACGACCACGTGGTACTTTAACCGGTTATTACATTTGAGATATTGTTATTACAGAAATGTAACTTTTTGAAAGAAAAAATTCTAAACGAATGACAACGCGATTAGGACTCAGCTCTATTGAAGATACCTACTCTACTTCGTGTATAAAATTGCAAGCAGTCGCGATGAGTGAGGGTCCGTTTCCACTTTGATTAGTACGAGCTCTTACGATTTGACGACCGCTTTAGCCTAGTTTGTAGTGACCCTGCCTACGAAGCAAGAGGTCCTGGGTTCGAATCCCGGTAAGGGCAAAAATTCGTGTGATGAGCATGAATATTTGTTTCTGAGTCATGGATATTTTCTATGTATTTAAGTATTAATATCTATTATATATATCGTCGTCTAGTACCCATAACACAAACCTTACTGAGCTTACTATGGGACTAGGTCGATTTGTGTAAGATTGTCCCCGTGTATTTATTTATTTATTTATTTATTACATTTAATTTGACAATAACAAAAATATTCGTGATTTTCATACACGTTTTAAGCCCAGCAGAGTAATTGTGTAACTTTTCGAACGGGTGTAATGACATGCCAACCGTAGTTTTAGGTGAAAGTGACCTGAAACTACAAGGTATTTATTAAAAAGTTACGGAATTACCTCGCTGACGGCTCCGAAAAAATTATGAACGAATATCACATCGCAACCCATTTTTCGCATAATGTCATTTCGCCGAATGATCATGATGACACTTATCAATAGGTTTAGTATAATTTCCCCACCTCACGGTTACCAACTGTATGCTTGGACTTTTTTTCATAAATTCACTTTTCAAAATGCCACCTTTCGAGTACCAGAATGGGTCTGTCTGACTTATATACATTTCGTGGTATAACACTTACCAGATGTTTTATTTAGGTAACTAAATATGTAACATATTTATAAAGTGAGTAAGCGCAACCGCTCACTTGTTTTTTTGACAATGATGGTACTTGAATTATCGCATCATTGGAGATAAGAAAGTATTTACATCATTACTTTTGGACTGCTGCTTCGTGGAATGTATGTATGTAGGTGTATATGTGTATTTTTGTAAACACCTGCAAACACCTGCCAATTATTTTAACCTTTCCTAAACCTTACCTAACCACCAGCGTGTCGACGTCACCTCGCTACGCGGGGTGCCTATTTCCGCACTAAGGGACACAAGCTAACCCTAACCTAACCTATAAATAATATCACACTTACGATTGCTTGTTGCTTTTTAATACGGGGGCTTTGCCCCCGAACCCCCTTTGTGGGTATCTTCGTCTCCCCCTCCCTACTTCCCTCCTTGTAACTCATATAAGAACACATTAAATAAAAGTCTGACTATGTTATGCTGTCTTGTTCTTTGTAGTAAAAAGTTGGCTAATGTAAGAAAAGGGAACTGTTACACTGACGAAACGTTATTCGGTTAGTAGTTGTTTCTCCAACTGAAAGATTTGTCAAATGATAGGTATGCCAAATTTCTTAATTCATTATAATAATCGACTTAACAATTATTCTACCATGAATCGTTGTCATACAAACATTTACCATTAGTTAGTTATCGGCGAAAAGTTGTTTGGCAAGTGCAATTCGGACATAACAAGTTCGGAGAAAAGGCAGAACCCCCTCGCTGACCCACTAGTATTTAAACTATTGCTAAAGCGTTCGTCAAGCTCGAACTCAACCAGAGACTAAACGTCATATTCGTAAAATCAATCTTAGAAAAAAGTTAATTCTTGTTTGGACCCATTGACATTTATAAATATACTAGGGCAGTTTCAGACGATAATGTGGACACGTTCAAGCTTTAAGTTTTTGATAGGAACCACCTCCTCCGTCGGCCATCTTTAATTTTAAGGCGGTAATTTTGAATAATACGTACCTATATCATTAATATCTCGAGTTCTAAATAAAGTTTAATCACAAACTTAGTGTTTAAATATACATATCTGGGGTCAAGGAATACAACTATATATTTTTTAGAGTCGAGTTCCCAAAGGATATCAAACGGAACCCTGTTCCTAAGGTTCTTCTGTCCATCCGGCTCTTGGCTGTCTGCGTATCAGCAATAGCTAGACTGTTCAAATTTCCACAGAAGTTGTTTTCTGCTGTTTTAACATACATTCATAAAAATAAATAGTACATTACGTAACTAGGGCGGTAAATTCGTGAATGCTCGCAGGTGTATGTGGCCCGAACTTCGGTTCAGCTCTGAGGGTCATAAATATGCGCTCTGGGGCTTTAAGAATTGCCGTTCGTGTTGAGTACAAAATTTTACGTCTTCATCTGGCCACAATGCGAGTTTTCCCGTGCGCACAGCGTGCAGTAAAACTCGCATTTTGGCCAGGTGTGCCGTAAAATAAATTTAAAATTAAACAGTCACTAGTGCCCTCATACATGAAACGTAATTTTATTGCCCGCCCATAACAATCGGTATCTTGAACCGCAATATGTAGACACTTGAAATTTCCACAGATTATGTATTACTATAGTTTCTATAACAAAACAAGTAATAAAAATATAATAAAGTTAATAATTGTTTTTTAACATAACTTAAACAAACTCTAAGAAAAAGATGTTTTACATTTATATGCAGTGTTATATCGGTAAAATACTTATATAGTTGAATTCCCTGACCGTAAATACGTATAGGTATTTAGACACCAACTTTGTGGTTCTATGCAGGGCTTGTTAACGATACCAAATTCCCTTTATAAGTAACGTTAGTTAACGGTAATATTATAAAAATACCTTATTACCGGTAGTAAAAACTAACGTTACTTGCTAACATATCATTATTATAACGGTAACCAGTTAACGTTACTTTTATCGGTAATTTTACTTTTCATGTAAGAACTTGTTAACGCTACCCAATTCACGTTATAAGTATCTTTACCTAAGTAACAATTTTAATCGGTAATGCTACGTTGCCACACCGCGCTACCGATAGACGCGCGCGCGCGCACTACGCGCCACGCGGCGTTGGTTGATTAGCGTTGTTGCCACTCCGTACACTGGCTATCGTGCGTGAGCTTGAAGAGCCTTCGCCTTGTTGTATATCGTATCTATCGTTAATACATACAATACATTTTGTTTGCTATTTAGTTGAGTGCGGGTGGGTGGGCGTTGTGCGATGTGAGTTTGTGTCTTGTGATTTAACGTGTGCTGTTAAAAAGTTAGATAGCTACGACGGTTTAACATGGGCCGTAAAAAGAATGCCGTTTACAGGCATTACGAACTAAATGAAGACCGTACTGCAACCTGCTTAGTGGGCGAATGTAAGAAACTTTTGAAGGTTAGTAATCATTGTTTATTTTGTCAAAAATAGGGACCTTATTCTAAGTAGTGCTGGTGGTTGCATTTTATTATTGTAACTTAAGGTATTTATAATTCATACTGTTTCGATATTATAAGAAAACGGCCAAGTGTTTCTCGGAACAAGCACAAACGTAGGGTTCCGTACTCTTAATGGATTTTTCCACATGGTTTATCCATGTTGCGATTTTTGACTCGTGCATAGGTTTTTTAAGAACAGTAGGTAGGGATACCTATATCAAGTTACATGGCTATAACTTGTGAACCCGGGTATGTCCTAAAACTATGACCAAGACCACCGGAGGATGGGCAGCAGCATCCCTGGAGTGCGGTGGAAATACTGCGATCGCCAACCCGCATGCCAAGCGTGGCGATTATGGCATATATCCCCCATGATAGGTACAAAAAAACCACGGCCCCGAGGTTCCGGCAACCCCCGGCACCCTGGTTGTGGTAGCGGCCAGGGCACCAGCGGGGTCAGGGGTGCGAAGAATCTCCGGCGAAGATCCGGCTACCACCACCGATGACCCCTGGCCCTGGCAACTTATAACACGCGTACACTGCGGACCGACGAAAGGATAGCGGAACTGAAGGAAGGATTGAGCAAGTTGCGCTGGGATGTCATAGGGTTATCTGAAGTCCGAAGAGAGGGGGAGGACACGATAACCCTCAAATCCGGCAACTTGCTCTATTTCCGGGAGGGCGACCAACAGTCCCAGGGAGGTGTCGGGTTCCTCTTCCACAAGTCCCTCGTAAATAACGTGGTGAAGATCGAGAGTGTGTGGATGCAATTGACACGTATAAACGTGTCTCAGCTATCAGATTTGGTGAACATTTTGGACAGACAACGTATCTACCTCTTTTTTATATTACATCATTGCATATATACATAACTAACCATAAAAACCGGCTACGTCCTTACTAATACATGAATCTAGGGGTATTCCTCTGATTGATATTTATAATGTTTTGCCTAATTTCGCTTTGCCTAACACCGTTACGTATAGTTACGAGACCACCGCTTTGGTCTAGTTACCGCCTGGCCACGACTTTGCGCGACCTGCTTCGGCGGCGGCGACTAGCGGATCGCGCATAATACAAAAACAGCGCGGAAAAGAAGAGATGCCACGAACTTCCGCACCGGCGACCAAGCGCGCGGATTTACTCGAGCGACCGGCGACTGCGGGCAGCGGGGCGGCGGGCGGAAAGAACAAAGACAAGGCGCGCGAACGCGCGGCCACGACTCAGAGCGGTGCGACCGGTCTTAGCGGCGGCACGGATCGGGCGGAATATTATTAATATGTATTATTATATATATAATACAATGTTTATTGAATTATCCGCGCGCGATGTCCACATTGTCCATAGACACAGAAAAGTTTATTTCTGAAATATAAAACAGGCCTGCAATATGGATGCCGAAGCATCCTCAACATAAGTTGCGGCATGTAGTAAAAAGGCTGTGGGGTGAAATGAAGGACATTTTTCCTGGTTTTAGTTTAAGTAAGTTTATTAATGATATTAAATTGCATTGCTTACGAAATAATTTTTACGTTACACCTGGCCATAATGCGAGTTTTACTGCACGCTGCGCGTACGGGAAAACTCGCATTGTGGCCAGGTGAAGACGTAAAATTTTGTACTTAACACGGGCGGTAATTCGTAAAGCCCCGGAGCGCATATTTATCACAAACACCTGCGATCTGGGGCATTCACGAATTCACCGCCCTAGTTACGTAATGTACTATTGTACTGATCACGAATGACGATTGCACTTGCTGATGATAGATTATTACGAGGTTACATTAGGAGCTGCTTTCGAGGCACTGAAGGGCCACTTTCGACAAAGACATTTTGAGTCACCCGAGTACGTCCCATCCGCTCAAAGTCGCCGCGGCTACTGCGGAGTACGTGGCCTGCACGCCGCCCCGCTCTAAATTCCGCCCCGCCGGTCGCACCGCAGGTCGCTTAAGACCAAAGTCGTGGCCAAGGCGTTAGAAGTGACCCTGCCTACGAAGATCCTGGGTTCGAATCCCGGTAAAGGGGCCCGCCCAGTATCCCCTTCGAGGGTTTTTCGTAAGGTTTTGCTTACCAAAGCCGTTTTCTTCAAATTTGGCTTTTAAAGCACTAAATACGGGTAAGCGGTTCTTTTAACGAATATCAGATACCTTTTCGAAGTGCTTAAAAAAAACTCATCCAATTTTTATCCTTTTGCTAATGACAATAAGAATAATATTGCTTATTTACGTGCGACTACCGGGTGCCGGCGCAGCCCCCTTATTCTGTAACTTGTTTTAAGCTCACCTCAACGCTCACCCTCAAATATATTTTGACACCGCAATGCGTACTAACTAAGCGTAGGTAGAGGTCTAGTTCCGTGACGGGTGATTGGCGGTGTGAGCCGCTTTAGCGCGTAGCGAATAACAGCGCAGGTGTGCGGCGGCGTCTTTGACGAAGAAGCCTAGTTGCCGCCACTAGCGGTAAAAAAATACTTATTACATCGTAACACGGCTTTCTTTTGTATGGCGAAGGCTCGGAACAAGTTGGTGCGCGTGCGTTGTATCGTTCTGGTCTAGGTTTGTAGCTAGTGTTAGTACCTACTATTGTGCTAGTTTGTTATATCGCGTCGGGGTAGGTAGGTACACTTCTTTTAAATCGATGAATTCGTCAGTAATGATAATGATGTATTTTCCTAAAAAAGGTTTATGAATGTAGTCAAATGGAGAAAAAAGCCACGCAAGAGGTTAAATAATCACAAAGTAATAACTGTCCACAGTTTTAAGAGGGGTATATTCTGTCCCTTTTCCGCAAAACGTGGAGAGAATGGACACTCGCTCTATTACTGACGATGGCATCTATCAGTGACCAAAATATAAATAGGCTGCTATTAACGTTACCTACTAACGTTAAAAACATTTAACGATACCTTTGACTTAACGTTAGTTCAATGCACAGCAGGTAACGTTACCATTTTATTACCGTTAAAAAGTAGTATAGGTAACGGTAGATAGTTTAACGTTAATTACAACTTAACGTTAGTTCTGTCTCAGAGTGGTAACGATACCAACTTTTTAACGTTATTTGAAGCCCTGGTTCTATGTGTCCTACAACTCGAGATATTAATATTTAACTATAATAAACATGGCCGACAAAAAAAACATAGCCGACGGAGAAGTTGGTTCCTATCAAAAACTTAAAGCTATGTTTGATTAACCTAACCTAACAAGTGCCTGAAAAAAAAAATGTGTATTTGTCCAGCGTGTCCACATTAACGACCATTTGTTCGGGCACTCTGTCCCACTATTGGAAATTAGACACGATAATACATTCTTGTTTACAGTCAGCCAAAATGTGGACTATGTACCCACTGTTCAACTGTATTATTTGTGTGATAGGATAGATACAAAAGAGATACAGTCAGCATAAAAAGTAGCTACCCAAACGAAGACGTTAAAAGTTTTTATTATAAGTGAATAAGTACTTTTGACGTCTTCGTTTGCGTAGTTACTTTTGATCCTGACTGTACACGACTCTCTTGGCTAACTGTGCATCTCGTATAATTTATATTTAAACACAAACTGAATTAATTTATAACTTCATTCAGAGTGGAATCTCCAGGCTAAGTATTCGCTCTAAAAACTTTTTATAACGCGCTGACCTAGATGTCAACTAGTTAGATATTTCCAACAATAAATAATTCAACTGAAGAAACCATTCTTGGAAAGCAATGCAGCTTTCATAAGGTCAGTCAAACATTAAATTAAAGCTTCTAACGAACCGTAGAATAACATCGATCGTGGTGTACATTCATTCCAATTTTATGATAAGGTAGCATATAATAAAGAATAAGTTATGGTAAGTCTAAAGTCTAGCCAATTATTTTATACCTAACTTTGTCAACATAAAACATACA
Organism: Epinotia demarniana; assembly: GCA_945867215.1. NCBI lineage: Eukaryota > Metazoa > Arthropoda > Insecta > Lepidoptera > Tortricidae > Epinotia > Epinotia demarniana. Next base: position 11,815,127 of record OX244267.1, on the reverse strand, counting down.
ACATTGTAGCCGTATACACAAGCCGCGTGTTTCCGCTTTATAGCGAAAATCGCCAACAAACAGAAACCCAGGCAGGGTTCTAAGACTTAAGATTTATGAGATCGTGACCTAAAATACAGGGATTACTTTAATGAAATTCAAGCGACCTGTTAGAGAAATAGTAAAAGTTCAGGATTAATATAGCTAGGATGGATGAAATCGCTTCGCGCCCCAACCTTTTCCGTTGCTGTCGTAGTTGCGGAGTCAGTATCAGTACACTGTCAGCTGATAGTTAAGTCAGTACAGATTCTTTACTGCGCGCCTACATGTAAATGTGTACACCTATCCTGATCGGTGGGTGTTGGCGACAAGGCGGCCGCATCAGCAACGTAACCTCTACGTTGCATATCATACAACAAAGACAATAACGGACTTTGAGTGAAATGTGATAGACGTCTTACTTACGTCACCTTATGGCTCTTGCAGCACATCGCGAGCATCTTATTCTAATTGTTTGTAATAATTCTTATCTTCTTTCTAAATGTCTTTCTTCTTCTCGGCATTAAAACAGTGTACAGTTCACTCGCATTTTCAATACGTACCTAAGTCTAGGTATCCTTCAAGCACAGAACAAGGCACTAGACCCAACAGTGGGGGATGCGTGGAAGGAGTTACGAATGCAGTACAGTACTGCAGGGTAGGTAATACCACCCGCTTTCGCACAATACAGTACTACTACCTACAATACCTTCCAAATGTAATACTGACCGTATACCAACAAGTAAGCTAATCATAATCACAATATCCTACATATTCCGCTCTCGGTAAAGTACAAAATATATAGATATATAGATTCTGTCCCACCAAAATGCCGAAAAAAGGACTAATTATTTGTAAAATTATCTACTTATATTATGCATAAATATAACGAACCAAGAGGTCTTGAGTTCGAATCCCGGTAGGGGCATTTATTTCTGTGATGAGCACGAATATTAAATAACTGTTTTAGTCCTGAGTCGTGGATGCTTTCTATATATTTAAGTAATTATTTATTTATATAAGTATGTTTATCGTCGTCTAGTAGGCACCCATAGTACAAGCTTTCGTCGATTTGTGTAAGATTGTCCCCTATTTATTTATTGTTTTTATTTATTTATTAGTGCAATAGGCTCGCCTGAATGACTCGATCCACGTCAATATACTTACTAACTGTCGAGTTTGTGTTACTACGGACAAATTATGAAGTTGCAAAAAGATTATGTATGCAAAGATACAAATTATGTGTGAGTTTAATGAAATAAGCTAGAAGGAATATGTGGTTAGACTGCAGCAAAAAAAGCGCCCAATTACTGGTAGGGGAGAGTGGGGCAAGGCGGGGTCACGGGTAAGACGGGATAGCGGCCTTATATGGCAACACATCTGACTAATCAGTGCCTGCTGATGCGCCGCCATGATGTTAATCAGTATGGTACGTTATGTCTTTATTTGTATTGATTATGGATCAACTATCACACCAACAAGTAAGGACTTGTCTGTATACGGCAATGTTATTTTTTTTTATAAATTGCCGAATTCCATTATGCACGCGGGGGCAAGATGGGTAAAACAATACAAAAAGAAAAAGGTTACCAAAGCTAAAGCTCGTTAATCGACGTCAAGTAGAAATAAGATGACAGGTAGTTTTTCGCCTATTGCTAATTGTAACATTCTTAATTTATGCACCATATCTCATCACCCCATCTTACTCCAAAGGGATACCTAACTTGTTCCATATGGGTAGGCGGAGAGATAGGGTCTTTCAGGATTTTATGGATTTTAAATTGAATTAGCAAACTAGATACTAGGGCTACTATACTTAGGCATTGATTATGAAGGACTATTTACCGGAGATCAATTTTAAAATAAAATAACCTTAAAAACAATAGCATTTTTTTAACTACCCTGTCTTGCCCCACTCTCCCATATTCCTGTGACAATCCATACTTCCATACTAATATTATAAATGGGAAAATGTATGTGTGTTTGTTTGTCAGTCTTTCACGGCAAAACGGAGCGATGAATTGACGTGATTTTTAAGTGGATATAGTTGAAAGGATAGAGAGTGACAGGATAGTTTTTAGTCCCGAAATCATCCCCTAAGGGGGGGAAATGGGGGGTAAAAGTTTGTATGGAACTGCGATATAAACGACTTCCACACGGACGGAGTCGCGGGCAGAAGCTAGTACTGCCTACATTCATAGACAAGAAAGATATTCTTTTTTATTTGCATACACAATAAAATAGTCAATAGATATTATGAAAGACATTCAATCAATATAAGAATAAGAATTTAGCACACATAACACGGAAACAAGAAAATACAATCCAAAAGGTTACGCATCAATCACCATCCTCTTAGCGTTATTCCCGGTAATGCCCCTATCGGAGCCCGTGGTCCGCTTAGACACCTAATCCCAAGATTTGGCATAGGCACTAAGTACGAAAGCGACTGCCATCTGACCTTCCAATCCAGAGGGAAAACTAGACCGGTTTCCTCACGATGTTTTCCTTCACCGAAAAGCTAACGGTCAATATTCCGTACATCAATTCCGAAAAAGTCATCGGTACGAGCCGGGATTTGAACCCACGACCGCCGCTTGACAACCGCATGCCTGAACCACTAGGCTACCGTAGCTCTTCGTCGATTACAGGATTTACAGGTCATATAATATTGTGCTAAATGGGACCCTCACCCAGCATGTTGTCACGGGGGCAGTGACGCTGGTTTTCAGTCAGAGCCCCAAAAATAACTGAAACTAAAACCCCAAACATGGAAAACTATAAATAATATTGAAGTAGAAGATGAAAAAACTGTTCAAAACAATACTTCCATTTTCTTTCAAAGTATGAACACAACTGAATTGCAAAAAATATGTGTTGAAAATAATGAAATTTTATGCAACTCCTAACAAATTTTAATATATTCGTCGTCAAAGTGAAACCTGTCTTGGAAATAATAACAGATCATTTTAATCTGCCTAGCAAACGTTCGGCCGGCAGCCTCTGGCGTTAAGACGTGATCAATTATCCACGTGGGTCCCTCTGCCACCCACCCACAACGGCCAATTTCGGCTTACTTAAAAGAATTTTAATATACTGAACATTTTTTGTTGAGACAATAAAATGGTTAATCGGGAAATTTCATCGCTTCTTTGTAGGAGTGTATTTAAAATATTATTTACGGCGTCGTGATCCTAAAAAGCACACAACCTACACAGAGTACAAATCGGTTGGTCGAATATGAAACAAATTCTTACTATAACTTATCCAATTTATGATGCCTCGTGGGTCTAGGACTACTAGGATAGGGTAGGTACAAGCCCTCTACTAGGGCATTTAGTCATGACGTGGCTAAAATGGTTGATTAGCTAGTCGATGTGACAAAGACGTTACGAAGATTTTATATGACTATTAAATCTCCGTGTGGGTTTGGAAGGTACTCGAGTTATCCGAATAGTTTACCAGCGTTTCCTGACAGAGTTCAGAAAATGACGTACTTATAAAGTAAACTTTTTCGGTTTGACGACCGCTTTAGCCTAGTTGGTAGTGACCCTGCCTACGAAGCAAGAGGTCCTGGGTTCGAATCCCGGGAAGGGCAAACACTTGTGCGATGAGCATGAATATTTGTTTCTGAGTCATGGATATTTTCTATGTATTTAAGTATTTATATCTATTATATATATCGTCGTCTAGTACCCATAACACAAGCCTTACTGAGCTTACCATGGGACTAGGTAGATTTTGTGTAAGAGTGTTCCCTTATATTTATTTATTTATTTAAAAACTGGTTTCGACAAGTTTTTGGATGTATATTTTTATTTTGTCACTCCTAATAAAAATAGATAACTATGATAAATTTTATCAGTTCCTAAGGCATACTTTTACTGATCAAGCAATAAGGCGAGGAAAACACGGAGCGGTGCGGCGCTTAAATGGTTTACAGTTTATTTATAGAAAAAAAATCACCTCCGTTTATAATAATATACCTATTTATTTTTACTTCTAAGTCGCTGGTCAAATTACCTGGATTTATGCAGCATCTTGTATATTATTTTAAATTGACCTGAACATTAAGCATGACACGCTAACATTACAAATATACGACAATGTAAGTATAAAAAATATTTATATTGGATAAAGTATTTATATGAAGTAACTAGTTCATGATGTAAATCCAAAAGGTACTTCGACATATCTGAATCATGATTCATCACAACAGAAAACGTGCTTATTAGAAGTTTTGAACTTAAGGACAAGTCAAACGATGGGAACTATTCCGCTTTAATAAAGCTCCCCGGAAAGTTCGTTTTGCGCTAGAAATATTCATGTATAGGTAGGTACAGTATATGATTACTCTCCAATACTGTACCTACCTATACACGAATATGTCAAGCGCTAATTAGAGTAGATTATAAAAAGAAATTCGTTCAATTTAACAAATTACCCTCAACGATAACATTGCCTTTTTTCTGGGTGGAAAAAACATTAACGTGCAATATGTTCGAAATCCGTAAAGTAAATACGTATCTTACGTTAGATGATGTGTGCTGATTGCTATTCGCTGGGTGCGCGATGACAGCGCCAGCTGGCGGTTACAATTACGGCGGACTTTGAATGGCAAATGGCTGGCTATCATTACGAAGAGAAAGTAAACAAACAAATAATTTCAATGAAATGTCGTAATTTACTTTTATTTTATTCGACTATGTTAATCTATAGGTAGTGTCGATAATAACGTTGACCTTTTTTATTTCCCGTCAAATGGCAAAATCAAATAACACACGGAACTTTTCATGGCTGTCTTCACGAGAAGTAAGTTACAAAATAAACAATTTTAACCGAATAACGCATTTCATGCATATTTTTGCCGATCATTTATGACCAGGATCGTAGATTTTTTTGTATTTTCAGTTAAACATGGCCAAATTAATTATTCTTAAAACTGGATTCTGCGCAATCAAACATAACAGCACAACATCACTTTCCAAGCTCATACTACAATAAGAGGAAAACAATTAGTAACCATAGTATTCGTAATAAAGCAACACATAAATTATAGTAACTTAACCATTGTGACGTGCTATTCCCTACAACATACAAAATATAATATGAAACATGTTACTTTATATATACTCACTTTTTCCTCTTGACAGCGATTTTCCATTTCATTCATTGTTCTCGTTTCCAACTTGCTTATGGAAAATGATAGAATTTGTGATTTACTGTTTTAGCCATTGTTTTTGCAATTAACTACGCAGCAGGTTTCGTGCTGCATATTTATTTATATTTGGATGCCTTAATTTCGCTAGTAAAAAGTGACAGTTGGTCTGCCGAAAGTTCCTTTTTTGGCCACGGCACGCGCTGCGATCAATTCGTGTTTCTCCTACCACCTACTTCACACCCAGCGAATAATTCAAAATCTGTGACATATTCTGGCGTATCACCTAGGGATCTGAAAGCTGCCTATTTTACCGTTTAGTTAAGGGGGTTAATTGGAAATTATCGCGTGCTTTGAAACGCCGTGACTAGATTAAGGTCTGATTTTCAGATATGTGATTCTTGACTATATGATTGTTTATCATGTCATGATTGCCTAAAATTTCCTCGATAGGCAAATATTCCAAAGTTGGGTCTTTATTTTCTTAATACTGTATCTGGACAATACACGGTGTTCCCGGGAATTTCCGGTAACTTCGGCATATTGCTGCTGCAGGGTAGGTGGCGCTAGTAGCACCGTCAACATTGGCTCCGTACAAAAATATAGAAATAATTGTGAAAACTCCAAAAAACCGTCATAAGGATATGGCAGACGCAATATTAGTGAAAGACACGAGACATCAAGTGTGGACAGTGAATGTGTTTAACGACGAACAGTGAAAAACTCAAAAACAGTGAGACACTTAAACAAACGCAAAGACGTTACTGTGACTTGTTATAAGTTCGGATTTGAATGTAATTGTGCGTAGTGAACACTAAGTGATACAAAGTGACTATATAAAACAATACAGTGCTAAAAGAAACGAAATATTCAAAATTATAACCTAGAAAAAACAAAAAACAGAAGAAATTACTCGATTTGACACTTGCGCAATATTAGTTTAAGCGCCATCTAGCGTCGAGTTTCAACATATACAGCGGATTACATGTAGTTCTTCTGCGAATCGACGCGTGGGGTCGACACTACACTGCATGCTTACTTGATCGGCAACTTGATTTGCAACTCCACTACTCACCGCTAGAGGGCGTGAATGTCAAAATCGATGTGAAAAAATGGACAAGACAAATAAATTGACACCAAGCCTTGGCAGCCGTCCGTCTGAAGTGAATTGCCACAAATGTAAAAAACCACTAGATTCAAAAACAAGTGCCCAGTGTTCGACATGTAGCTTTACTTATCACATTGATTGTGATGGCTACCCAGAAAAACTCTACAAAATGATGGAACCCCAAAAAAGGGAAAATTGGAGATGTAAATTATGTATTCAGAAAAATGCACTACATACCGAACAAATTGATCTCGCCATTAGCCAACGTTACAATTAGAAAAAACAGAAAAATCAGCAAACCGTCACACGAGCCGGCAACTTCTTCTTTAATTTCGGAAACTAACAATACAAGGGAACACGAGCCTCTGGCTCCGGAAGCTACAGAAGCTCCTAAATCCCCTGAAGGCTGTCCGAACGCAAGCACCCCTTGTACGTCGGACACACACAAGATTGACAAACCCAAGCTGTTGACAAACTATATCTTACCTATAGAGAATCCAAACACACTGCCGGTTGAAATCAATACACACGATTTTACAGGAGAAACCATTACTGATGACTGTTCCGAGTCAAATATAGCGTCACTCTCTGAATCACTCTCCGAATCGGGCTCACAGATAACCACCGAACCCTTATCTGTAAATGCCACTTTGTCACAAGAAAAACTGTCAAAAAGTCTCGACTACTCTGTAAATGAGGCCCTAACGGTACTTGAAATGAAGAAAGAAATAAACCACTTGACCTCTGAACTGGCCTCTACCCAAAACCAATTGGAAGAGGTAAGTATCGAAAACAACGGTCTGAAAAGAAAACTCGACCGCCTGCAAACAGAAAACGAGACCTTAAAAAAATTATGCCAGTCCTCAAGTTTCAGTGCAGCTTCCCGAACGTGTAAAAAAAAGAGACACTCCTTACACAGCTCAGAAAAACGCTCAATTTTTACTCCGCTAAATTCGTCATCAAGAACTTCGTCACCAGATGGCGCTAAAACCAGGGCCTGCACTTTAGCTTCTGCAGAATATGAAAGGGATCTACTGAGCTTTAAAAATATAATTAATAACTTGGAAGAGAAGTTAATTGATTATAAGAAGGAAATATCAATCTTAAATGTACGACTTGAATCTCTTTCGCGGGACCTGCGCCACTCAAATGGAGAAAAAATCGATAACAGTGGAGTGCGGCCCCTATATCGCCCAACAACATCTCCAGAGAAAGCAGAGTCGTCGCTTCTACGATCCAAATTATGTGTTATTAGTAACCACTCTAATCGCATGATACAGCTGATAAAACAGGCGTTTCCCAGCAGAAATGCATGTCTCTATTTGTCGCCTGGCGCAGATACACAAGAGTTATTTTATGGACTTCAAAACAAACTCAAAGACTTTACTCTCAATGACTTCTGTGTTATCTGTATTGGCGATACAGATTTTAAGGAAAATGAAAATTATAACAATTTGGTGTACTTCATACAAAAACAGCTAAGTAGTGTCCAACACACTAATATTGTTATATGTTCACCAACGTTTAAAATCAACGAATACTCGAGTTTGTTTAACCAGCGAGTGGAAATTTTTAACAACGTGTTACATCAGCATAATTTAAAAAATGAATATCACTATATTTTAGACTGCAACTTAAACTTGTCATATGACATGGAAATGTTCTCTTGGCGTGGGAATGTGAACAAAAATGGATTTACGACCATATTTAACGATTTAATGTTATTATTAAACTCATTTCCTACCGACCACCACATTATAGGCGAGTCAAATTCCTATTTGACGCAAGAAGCCCAACATGACTCTAAGGTCATACATAAGACATTATTGTCAAATTTTTTTCGTGACTAATGAACATAATCTAACTGACACTAATATGACACCTAGCCAAATTGTAAGTAGAATTAGAACTCTCCATCAAAACATAGCAGGACTTTGTAGTAAATTGGACTTAATTGAAATTGCTTTAAATGATTTGTTAAACAATGGAAAAGAGGTTTATACAATATGTTTCAGCGAAACTTTTGTCAGGCAGGGATCGGAGAGCAATGTTAAACTGAACAATTATACTTTGGCGGCATCTTTCTGTCGGGAAAAGAGTAGAGGGGGTACATGCATTCTTGTGCACAAGTTGTTCGAACCTAGATCTGTAAATATTCCAACAGGGATTGCAATAAAATTACATTTCGAATGTTGTGGAATTGAGGTAATTGGTCTGAATATATTAGTCTTCTGCATCTACAGAATTCCACATAGGGGCAAGTCGCAGATAGGATTATTTATGCGTAGTCTGGAAAAGTTGTTACATTTCGCTACCGAAAAATTTAAGCGAAAAAGAATTATAATCTGCGGTGATTGGAATATTGACGCAATGAAAGATAATTTAACTACAAAAGACTTATTATGTATATTACGCAATTTTAATTTCAGTGTGCATATAAATACACCGACCAGACAGAGCGCGTGCATTGACCTAATAGCGAGTAACATCAAAGAAGTAGAGGCAGAGATACTCCATTTAGGGCTTTCAGATCATGAAACAGCGCAAATGATAGACGTGAAAGCCAGTATACATAGGGCAATAACTACTTGGTTCGAATATAAAAGAGACTACAGTAAGGATAATTTGCGAAAGTTTTGTTATTGTATCTCAAAGTTATCTTTTCATGATGTTTTTGCCTCACGCACGGCTTCAGAGGCGTTTAATAATTTTTATGACATTTTCTATTTATTCTATAAGTTGTGTTTTCCCATTATTAAAGTCAAAAGAAATAATCGACCTAAGAAAGTCAAGTGGCTATCATATGGGTTAAAAAAATCAAGTAAAACAAAGCGCAACTTGTATTTTAAATATAGGACAACTGGTGCTAACAGTATAAGAAGCAAAACTACGTATAAGCAGTATAACCGTGTTTTTAAATCGTGCCTACTAAAAGCCCAGCAAATATACAACAATAAGTTTATCAAATGTAGTAAAAATGTATGTAAAGCCACTTGGAAAACCATTTCAACAACATTATCGAATGAGTTTCTCAAACAAGATATTGATCATTTAATTTTTGAAAATAAATCCTTTGCAGATCCTACTGAAATATGTAATTTTTTGAATAAGTATCTGATCAGTCAAACCATTCATGACAATATATCCAAACCGCCAGTCATAAAACTGGAGAGATCATTATACAACACTCAGTCGATCTTTTTGAAACCTACAGACGAACACGAAACCTATAAAATACTCATGTCATTAAACAATACCAGAACAGCTGGACCTGACGAAATCACAACAATGGTTCTTAAGTTGTGCGCTAATATTATCTGTCGCCCCCTTTCTCACATAATCAACTTATCCTTTATGGATGGAGTCTTTCCAACTGAACTGAAGCTCTCTATTGTCAAACCACTCTTCAAAAAAGGGGATAAAACAGACCCAGGTAATTACCGGCCCATAACCATAATCCCAATTTTGTCAAAAGTATTTGAAAAATCTATATTGCGTAGAATAAATGAGTTCTTAGATAAGTATAACATCTTAACTTCAAAACAATTTGGGTTTCGCAAAGGAAGATCTACTACACTAGCCGGCTTTCACTTAGTAAAAACAGTCACAGAGGGTTTAAATAGGAGAAATCCTCTCTTGGCAATTTATTTAGACTTGAGTAAAGCATTTGATCTTATCGACCATTCAATCCTTTTGAAAAAATTGGAAATGTATGGAATAAGAGGTAAAGCATGTGACTGGGTACAAAGTTATCTAACGGAAAAAACGCAGTATACAGAAATTGAAAAAATTGTAAAAATAAATAATAACACCGTCTTAAAAGAAAAATATAAGTCTGATCTACTAGTTAATAAAACCGGCGTTCCGCAAGGAAGTATACTGGGACCATTGCTATTTTTAATAGCAATCAATGATTTCCCACATTGTCTAAAGGAAAAACAGGACTGCATTATTTTCGCAGACGACACTACACTTATAATACAAGGGGATAGCAATTGCCATGCTGCATTTGAATCAAAAGTTAACATTACATTAGCAGAAGCGGTTGAATGGTTCGAAAATAACAAATTGAAAATAAACATGTCAAAAACTAAAGCAATGCAATTCTGTTCATACAACTCAAACCCACTGCCTATACAAATTAATTATGGCAATTTAAATGTAGAATTAGTTGACTTTGTTAAATTTTTAGGTTTTAATATTGACACCAATTTAAATTGGAAGCTTCATGACACTGTTTGCAAAAAACTAGACAGGTTTGTCTTTGCACTCAGAAGAGTGAGACAAACAGTGTCATTAGATGCAGCTATAACTGCGTACCACGGTTACGTCTCATCGGTCTTAAACTATGGAATATTACTGTGGGGAAATTCCGTAGAGTCGGATAAAGCATTTAAACTTCAGAAACGGTGCATTAGGGCCTTGGACAACGCGTGGTTTTTGCAAAGCTGTAAGCCTTTATTTATAAAATTTAATATACTCCCGCTGCCTTGCCTGTACATAAGAGACGCATGTCTCTTCGTTAAGGACAACCCTAGTCTCTTTATAAATCGGTACGACACCAGTGCTAGATATACAAGGGCCCAGTACCAAAACCTGTTATACCAACCTCGCTGCCAAACAGTTATCTATAAAAAAAACTGCTACAATATGTGCATAGTCATTTATAACAACTTGCCTGATGACCTTAAATTGGAAAATAAGAATTCTTTTAAAAGTAAGTTGACAAAATGGCTGCAGGAGAAGTGTTTTTATAGTGTAAATGAGTATTTGGCAACAGACATAAGTAATTAAGTTATCTCTTTGACATACATACAAATTAGGTAATTATTAATTATAGAATAATCTGATGAAATGACATGTACGAAAATTTAGCTTTATGACATAGTAATACTTTGCACACCTGCATGCAGGTAGAATATGAGAAACAAAAATAGCTTTAAGACCTTACCTGTCACCATATTCCGGCAAATAAAGAAATTTTTTTGCAGAATACATTCACAGAAACCAATTAGCATAATAATTTCGTGAAAATATATATTTTTTTCTTTTTTTGTATAAAATAATTTAATGTAGCATTAACAGTTATTGTCTTATTGTGCAAGGGTTCTAGACCAGAAGGTCCAAGAAGATACATTAAGTAAAAAAATGTACCTCCGACGCAGTTTTTGCCTAATATCGAACGAACTCACTTGGTAAACCTTCTTGTAGTGTATAGGAACCTTACAATATTTAAAAAGCTGTGATGACACCACAGTTAAGAGCCTTTACACTGGTTAAATCTGCAAATATGATTAAATTAAAATATTCAATATCTTCATAACAGTTTCATAAGAGTTAAGATACTACTGTCTTGGAGAAATTAACTTTACTTGAACTAACCTATGCCCCCTTGCAATTAACGGAAATTGCCAAAAACACCTTGTATAGGTAGGTATTCATTAATTAAAATGTGATTTTTATTAGGAAGCCGTCCGTTGTCTCATCTAGAATAGCCTAGCCACTATTCCGACATCTTTACCCAATCACCCCGTTCATTTAGATTCCATGGACCAACAATAGTCTCTATAGGAACGCCCAGCGGGGTGCCGTCTGTGTGCGTCCCATGACACGTGCAGGGACAGCTTATGCTCTGTGTACTTCTTGCATTTTGAAAGGGCCCATATACCCTGATTTTTAATTCCGCGGAATTCTGACGGTTGTCAAAATTTGACGTTTCAGGAGTCGGCAACATTTTTACTAGGGTAATATACTAGTACATTATTTTTTTAGCCGAGTAATCTGATCTCTCCCTGTGTGTGATTAAGAAACGAACATCCAAAAATCCCTTATGTTATGACTCATTCGAATTTAAATGTAAAGTGAGATTTGCAGCGACACACTTTAATATTTCCACTGCTGTATTACACACTAAATATGAAGTAAAGAAAAGAACTCCAATTTGTAGCTGACGTAAAAGTTTTCATGGCAGTTTTTGATTTGTCTGTAAAATCTTTTCTAAGTACCTCTTAACCAGAATCCTTGTTGGCTTAAAAGCTGAGGTAAGGCTTTTTTTGTGTTTATTCTCTTTATAACCTTTGAATTAGATGGATTTTTTGAAGTTATTTATTCAATTATTTAAACTTGTTTGCAGAATATTAATGTTGCATTTAATGCCTTAAAGCAGTCAACCACTGAAAAGCAATTGTTTAAAATATTTGTTCGGTGCAGGATATAGAAATTACGACAAAAATACGCAATGATTATCAACTTTTTTAGTTTTCGTAATGTTACTTTGGCCTGGTGATAATGAAAGTAAAGTAAAGTAAAAGTAAAGTAAAAATGTATTACCAGAAAGATTAGCTGTTGATTTGTTATTTGCCTGGGTGTAGATAGAAATGTTTCCTTTAATTAGCATCAGTCCCAAAAAAAACATTTTCTACTATCATTATCGCTGATGGAAAGTTATTTTATCTTCAGGCTGAAAGTTACAAACGTTTACTAATCGCCGCCAATGACTCGGCCATTCCGAACACTGAGCAATCAATTACACCGTATATCCTTCGTCACTTCGACCCGTCACTGCATTCACTTGTGTATAAAATGGTATATAATAATAAGACTAAGGAACAAAAATAGTTGTATGGTAAACAATAACATCGCAGTTATAAGTAGGTAGTGTGTGCTATATTATTACTGTGTTTATAAACAATAACGAAATATTTGAAGACACGTTGGTATAATCACTGTGTGTGCGGTCTTTATCCGCAGAATTCATATCGGTGGGTAGTTGGGCTAGGAGACCAGGTTTTCGTAGAAATAAGAGTAGTCCGGATAAGCTTGGTTAATGGTTTAATCAGACCACAGAATAAATCAGGCATAAACTACAATATCTGGAGTGGATGATAATAAAACAATGAATATGGAGTTCCACCGCAACACGTGAGGTGCGAGCGCAACATCGGCCACCATGCCCTTCAATGACAGCCCTGTCAGTTCCGTCCACAGACTACCTAGTCGATACCACGTATCCTGGCCGCCACCCCAGCGTGCAGCGCTCGGTGTTACGTCCTCTTTACAGTTCGTTCAGTAATCAAATAGGCAACACTAGCGCCATCAAGCCAATTCTCTGGATGCGCCGTCATATTTATATTGTTGTATTGTTTGTTTATCTATAATGTTTGGCGACAGGGTGTGTTGTCTTAAATAAAGAAATAAATTAAACCGAGCATAGGTTTATAGGTATAAGTATAATTTGGAATCTAAATCGAAATTAAAAAACACCTGAAAAACAGACAAAAATACAAATAAAATCTTATTACTGAATATATATTTTTTTCCAAACAAAATAATACTTTTTCGTAATACAGTTCAGCTTTCACACAGCTTCATCCGCCATCTCATTTACCATTTATTCCAAAAAATAATAAAACAACTTTCGCTTAACCAGCTTAACTTAATTCTAATATTACAGGCTCTGCTGTCATACACGGCCATAAATAAAAGTTACATTTCAGAGGTTTCGGTAGAATCAACGTAGGTATTAATCATGATTACAATTGTAGGCATATGACCAACTATGTGTTCCACTATGTGTTAAATTTATAATTTATATATATATATATATATATCTATATATATATATATATCGTGAGGAAACCTGCATACATCCACGAAAAAATTCAAAGGTGTATGTGAAGTCCCCAACCCGCACTGGGCCAGCGTGGGGACTACTGCCCATTCCCTCTCATCCATGAGAGGAGGCCTGTGCCCAGCAGTGGGACGTATATAGGCTGATTTATTATTATTATTATATATATAACGAGTATATGAGTGAAAGTGTTATATTATTATAATCATCTATACTTGCATACCAATAAATTATTATAAAGAGATATAAATCAACGCTCATAAAAAGAGCATAATATATGGCGCCCAGAGCTCTTTTAAACGTGCGTTGACGTTACATAGTTTGTAAAATTAAATTTTGTAAAAAAAAGTTCGAAAAATGGTTCTAAAAAACAATAATATTTACATATTTTTGAACAAGCTATCCAAGCTATACCCTACGCAATGGATTTAACGAAAAAAATACACATATCCCCACTTAAGGTGTAGTTAAGGTACCCTAAAAAAAACAAGATTTTAGTGTACTGTTTTGTCTGCGTGATTGATTTATTTACACATGCCGAATTTCAGTTTTCTAATAGTAAGGGTTACTGAGCCAAGCCGAAGATGGACGGACGGACGGACGGCGCCTTGTTGACTACGGAACCCTCAAAATTACTTGAGCAACTTGACAGTTTTTTTTCAGTCTTCCCCTGACTTTGACCCATTACGGTGAAAAAAAAATACTACGCTAAAGTGGCATTATGCAACACACGTACGCCCATATAATGACGTTTTTAAACGTTTTTGGCCAATCTATGATTATGCAAAATGACCATAAAATGTGAGCACTGTTCTAGCAAGACTTACGACTTAAAGTAAAATTAAAAACTTGAACTAAGTAGTGTTTATTGGCCAAAATATTTTATTAAATGCTTAAATTGTTAACCGCCTACAGAAATGCGAGCATGATATCTCTTCAGAAATGCTTGGCTAATTTCAATGATTTGTTCGAATTGAAAAAATATTTCGAAAGACTAAGGCATTTTTATTAAACCTAAAATAATAAATTCTGATGGGTATTTAGCAGCCCTATTAGCTGTCCACTGTTTATCCTCGGTTTAAGGGACACCCTGTAGAATATTACTTTTCTTGCGTTATTTGTAATACGCAGGCGAAGTCGTACCAGACAACTAGTAATAACATAAAACACGGTTACCATCCCAAAACCGATTGTGCTGCGGGTATGCGACGTTCACGCTGCCAATACAAATTCACCGTGATCAAAAACTCAATCACATAAGCAAACAGACAGTAATCTGGCCGGTATCGTTCCTGTAATGAATTATTTTAGGACGATGACAAATTGCGTCAGTACATACAAAAACCAACACCTCTTTGTTTGATTAAGAATCGCAATTATTAAACTTTGCTAAGAAATTAAATGTGCCATTAAATAGGAATAGAGTAGTTTACATATCATTTAAGACTGGTAAAGTTAACAGTATATATTATTACCTTTGTAAAAGCAAGTCGAAAGTAAATTGATTTAAACTTTGATGATTTCCACACTTCATTTTACTAAACAGGACTAAGAGGTAAATAAATAAGGTAATACGCGATTAGGTCCAGCTTAGTAAACATTTAGTTTAGGCATTTTACCAGAACACATTTCATTTCATAATTCTCAGCATTACAAGTATTTACCGAAGCACCTCAACCGTTGATAAACTCCCTTCACTCGAACCGCCACGAACGCCAACGTTTTAGCGCAGCTATCTACAATTTTATTGCTGTTTAGACGCCATCTTTACATTTCCCGTCAAAAACATTTTCCTGCGAGTGAACATAAAAACGTCTTCGTGTCAAAACGATTCACCGAATGGGTAAAGGAATTCTCACGTCTACGAAATGTGGCAAGATTTGCACAAGTGGGAGTCCTTTGGGAGATCCAGTGTAACAAAGTCGAGGGTGGGCAGGAATCCAATATCTGAGCGTTGTACGCCTATTACACAGCCGGAGCAAAGGGTTACGGCTGCGAACTAGTTTGACTCGGTCTGTGATAACTTTTAATAAATGCTTTGGAGCTTGATAACTTCACAAGACGTTAAATTGGACGAACAGAAAACTAGGCAATATACATATACGACTTATCATTAAACAACTGAATTTAGGCCAATTTTCAATACAGTTACTTATTAGGTATGCCTATGTATACACGATGATTCTTAATCCGTGATCAGGAGTCGAAAAATATTGATAAACGGCCTTTTAATGGATGAGATCTCATGCATTTAAATCACTGTTTAGTCAATTAAATTTAATGATAACGTTAACACTAATATCCACTGAATGTTTGGTCACCCTACATTCTTGAAGTTAAGTTGATACGTCAAACACACATACGTCAAATTTTTGCAAACTACCGTTAGGGTGACAATGATTTTGAATTACAAAGTGATTCCTTATTCAGTTACATTCAGTAAAAAAAAGAACGTCTGTTTTTGGTAACTTCGAGTTAATCGTGTTTGGTATCAATTACAGAATTAAAAAAAAAATTACTCCTGGGGATCGATTTTTGAATCTCACCAAGTGACTAATTCTCACGAATATGAGTGATTTCCGAAAGTTCGTATTTTTGAAACTCATCGGTGACTTACGTTTGTCATACCTATGATATCGATTTACGAGTGCCCTACCCACTCGTAATTGAAATCGCCATGCGATTGTTTTTGACACTTGACGTATGTGACATCGGCCAAGAAATTTTCAAAACTGTAATTTTCGGTTACATGACACTGACACATACGCTACGTTTTACGTTTCATTCTGTTTTAAGTTATAGTATGAGAAAATAAAAATCGGTATCAAGGACAACATCTGCGTAAAAAGGAACGTAACGGGAAGATTGTCTCTGACTGACATTGTAAAATTTGGGAGCCAATAATGCACGGCCCAAAAATGTACAGCCTGATAATCCGCGTCCACTTTTTGTGGACTCGGATTATTGGGTCGTGCATTATCAGCCCGGACAAAAGTGGCTTCCAATTATTGCCCCGGACCAAGTTTGCTCAAGGTGACAATGTACGGCTCAATAATGTACTGCCTGATAATTGGCGTCCACTTTTTGTGGATGCGGATTATTGGGTCGTGCATTATCAGTCCGGACAAAAGTGGCTTCCAATTATTGCCCTGGACCAAGTTTGTTCAGGGTGATAATGTACGGCCCAATAATGTACAGCTTGATAATTGGCGTCCACTTTTAGTGGACGCGGATTATTGGGTCGTGCATTATCAGGGCGGACAAAAATGGCTTGTCATAAGCGAACTCTGTCTTAGGTCGGTTAGGTTAGGGTTCACTTCTGTCCCTCAGAACAGAAATAGGCACCCCGTGCAGCGGGGTGGCATCGACACGCTAGAAATTTTCATTCCTCACTGATAATGTACAGCCCGATAATCCGAAGCCACATGGACTCGGATTATTGGGCCGTGCATTATCACCTCGTACAAAATTGGCTTCCAATTATTGCCCCGAACCAAGTTTGCTCATGGTGATAATGCACGGCCCAATAATGTACAGCCTGATAATCCGCGTACAGTATGGACGCGGATTATTGGGCTGTACATTATTTGGCCGTGCATTATCATGGCTGTACATTAACCGGCACCGTAAAATTTCTGCATGTTGGTAAACAGCGTGTGACTTTCAAAAATACGGCTTTAGGAAAATGGTGACATAAAAGTCATCGGTGATAATTTTAGTCACCGGTGACTTTCATATCACCACCACCAGTGAGATTCAAAAATCGCACTCCTGATCACGAATTAAGAATCATCGTGTATAATACCAAGCACATTTAAGAGAGGGCTGCTGGTGTAATAGAACACATTAATAAGGAGGCAGGTGTTCTTATAAAATTTTTTTTTTTACTTGCATGAATGCCAACATTGCTAAAATAGGATTAAAGTATTAATACATAACCTGAAAATGTTATCTTTGGTTTAAGATACAATAATGATCTTTCCTAGCTACTGTAAACATATTGAAATATTATGAAAATGGTTATTCACGTATTTAAAGTCAAAAATCGCTCGACATGTCACATAGTAAAGTCTAACGTAGTGTGTGTTTGTTGATGCCGTCGTCGTCAGAGCAATGTGAACGCAACCATATTAAATGTGTGAAACTGATACCGTTCTGATGCATCACACTATAATACGACAGGCAAATGTGAATCAAGCTTTACACAGGAAAGGCTACGGCGGATCTTTGCTACGAAGCAGAAAAATAATCCACCGTGACCACAAAATTAATTATATCACAATATATTATTTACATGTCACTTAATTTTTTGTACGATTGCGCCAGTCTACGGACGCGTCTTGTGTTTCGAGGTTCATCTACAATCTGCTTTGGAATCAAATAACGTAACGAACCATTGACAAAATTGCAAGAAATATGCTAAACATTTTTCAATATTGCACTGTTATTGTAATTCTCCACTGGCAACACTAATGAAAACTGCACAATAGTACCAAACATATTGGCCAAAAGTTTGTTTGTACCAAATCAAAGTAAGTACCTACCCTTCATCCTCGAATAAAATTCCCTCACGTCTTAATATCCTTTATTGTATTTTTAAATGGAGAGCTTGTATGAAAGAAGACTCGTATTGCAGAATTAAATTTCAACTGGCAGTGACGAGGTTCATTCAAAATAAATTGCAAGTTATTTTATTATATATTGATAATGATGTAGGTTTTACACCTGCATGCAAGGTTGTTTGGAGAGCAGAGCATTCATTAATATACATTCATGAAATAAATAAGAGAGCTTCTACTACTATTTTTTAGTATATTTTACTATTTTTAGCTACAGCTACTTCTGTTATTAATTTCTCATATTTACATTTGAAAACATTTTTCTGTTTCGTTATTATGGTATTGTTTGTTTTGCTACCCGCTATTCCAAGATTATTTGTCGTATTTTGTAGATAGCCAGCAGATAACTAAGGGTCTCCCCACACCTATCGACGCGGAATCGGCGTTAGCCGATCAAAATAGTTATTTACGATACAAGTGCCGAAAATAGGAAATTCACAACGTGTGGTGATAAATTAAAACACGACCGAAGGGAGTGTTTTAAATCGACACGAGTTGCGAATTACCTATTCGCACGTGTATCGTACAACGTTTTACTGTACATATGGCTCTTTAAAGTTTCGACATATGCACGAAAAGTGCTCTTTTCCGCACTAGTGCGGGAAAGTTGCACCATATGTACTGTAAAAGTCATGATGTCCACTCAATAAGAGCGAAAAAGACGTGATCCCGTCGATAAACGTCGCTCCGCGGTGGCCGAGCCGATCGACGTCTTCGCCAATCACAGCACCACACGCACCAATGAATTCCCGTCACTCCAATGGGATGTTATTCTAAACGCTTTCATGCGCCTCACCTTACCTGTCAAGCCTTACGAAACTAGGGCGATTACGCTTAGTTACTACGAATCGCGGCCTTAAGATGTATTTATTAATGGGTGATGGGTGCGGTGAGGGTAAAATAAGTTATAGAACAGCGGCGCAGGTAAGTAATGCACTTTGATCTCGCATAGGACTTCACACAATTATGGTATTATTTAGGTGTTCCAATATTGCTAAGGAATAATGTCTTCTATTAGATAATTGGGTTAAAAGCAATGATTAGTTTGTTTGTTTTTTTTATGTGATGCGGCAAACGAGCAGACGGATCACCTGATGGTAAGCGATTACCGCCGCCCATGGACACCTGCAACACCAGAGGTGTTGTGAGTGCGTTGCCGGCCTTCAAGATGGGAGTACGCTCTTTTCTTGAAGGTTTGAAGGTCGTATCGTTCCGGAAATACCGCAGGCGACATTGTATTGATGAATATCCAAAACATAGACCTTCCTCCCAAATAAACAAATTTCTATAGATGGAAATCGGAATATTCCGTTTCATTCCACTACCAACCGTTGACCATGAATTATTGCATTTACTTCCGATTGCCAGTGTCGTTTGATAATGAAATCCTGATCTCATTGACTAGGCCGTCATTGAACCGTAACCAACTGGCAGAAACAATAAATTTAGTATGAAGCAGCAATAGACATGATAGACTCCTTAAGTAATATTTTCTTCAAGCAAAAGCTTTTGAAATAAATCCTTAGCATTTTACATGGTTGTAGTTTCATCAAATAGTTCATGACAGAGATCAAATAGTTCATACTCAGATTGACAAAAATCTTCAAGGGATCTGTGACTCAAAGGAAAACGGATCACTTTCTTGCCCGTCTGCAATGATATCGAAAGTAAAGATACGCCTGTCCGAACAACATTCGCTTGACATACTGTGACACACTGTGACAGCTGAAGACTAAGGCACGATGGCCCGCAATTGCCAGTGTCGGGCCACCGCATTGGACGAATTACTCGTGCGCGTTGGGCCTATCTTTACGAAGTAATATATATATCAATGCCTGTCTGTCTGTCACGATAAATTTCGTCATGAATTATCAATCCATAATTAATATCAAATACTCAGTTATGCTATCTCTAAAAACTTAAAACATCAACTGCAATCAGAAGATATCGCTGTTTTGCCGTATATTTTGATAGCAAAGGAATCAAAGCCTACAAAGTATAGTCGAGGTCAAAGATATGTAAACGTATTGTATGTATATAAATTACAACGTAGACTTATAGCTCTGTCTGTCTGCAGAATATTCCGGGAACCAATCGATACATAATTCGCAATAGTATAGTGTATAGTGTTCGCTTTATTTCTTTTCACGTTCATAACTTGACCGCCCTCGCATTTTATCTACATCAAAATTAAACTACGAAACATCAAGTGTCAGCTGTGAAAATAGGATTAGAACAGGCCACATCCAGTTACTCCAGTGAGGCGTCTCCCGGAACTGTAGCTGAAAATCTTGCCTGAAGTGGAGCTTGTATGGACTATTTACTACATCCCCGGTCGTAGGGGCAGCCTCGCTTTGATTAAACCCTTTCAGCTCCCGCTCGGGTACTCGTTTTATTTTTATCTACTTCTTCACTCGTAAAGAGACCCCCGAAAATATTTCGTCTGTGGACGTAAACGACTGGCATTTTCAAGTGCTTATATTTGGATTAAATTTGGCAGTATTAAATAAGGCATGTAGTGTGCCAATAAAATTATTTTGTTTACATCAAGGCGGCAACGTTTTCAAAACGTTTCAATAGTCATTTACTAATTGAGAAACAATAGAAACCAGAAGACATAATAACAAGCCAAGTTTGGAGACGAGGCAATTTTTTCATATTTGTTTATTATTATTTAGTTAATTATTTGGTCGTCAGCTGCTCGACTACGCGACTCGATGTTCGTAGTAATTTTATGTAAACTATAGTTGCCTACAGGTCGATTCACGAAAGCTGGCACGAATGAATTGAACGAGTGAATGATAATGTCTATGTGTGCATCACATAATTATTAAATACAGGTTGATGCAAAAAGTGATTATGATAATTGTGTTTTAGAGAATAGCATTCTCTTTGCTCTCTGCTCTTTTTTATTTATTTTTTACAGTTCCAAGAAGCCTTTCGATTCTTGACATTAAAAATAAGTCAGAAAAATATACATAAAAAATGTATATCCCTTCAGCTGTGGCGAAAAAACATGGCCGCTTACCCACGTCTGTGGCACCCTCTGAGGGGCGCTCCGCTAACAAGGTTTGTGGAGCGAAGTGATTTGGTAAAATTAAATTTTCTTTAGTTTTTTACATAATCACAGCCAGGATTTTGGATGAAACTCAATATTTATTAAATTATCTAACTGCAACGATATATCATCGTTACATTAAAGTCGTATTAAGGCTATCTACCTGACCTCGTCACCACCTCACCGAAGTTTACGACGTATTTTGGTTATTTTAAATATAATCAATTAGTTTTTTGGGGTGTTAAATGAGCTTAATTTGAAGAAATTTGTGTTATACTTATTCGAAAAACATAAAATGGCAGGCTCGTGAGTATTTTTTTTACACTAGACCATTTGAAATATTCTACCAAAATAATGCCTACACTCAGAAGTTGCTCGTGTAGGCTTCGATTTACATGCTTATATCTGAAGTGTTTTATACTGTATGTAATCAAATTCATGCCTGAACAATAAATATGGGTCATCAACTAGGTGTAACCGTAGCTTTTTTTATTGTAAGTGCAGCAGGTTTTATCTGAGAGTAAAATGAAAAAAGTATGTCTACTTTCATACAAAATAACCTCTTCCAAACGAGTGCAATTATCACAGCAACTATATGTTTTGAACCAAACAAATAAGGTTTCTTCAAATTCACATTAAGTATACTTTTAGTTAAAACTATAATATAACCATCAGTTAAACAAAAATCACATCAAAACATGATTTGAAAACGGTATAAATCAAGGTCATGATTAGTATAGAGTGCGGATCGTAGTGACGTCACGAGGTATCATGTGGGCATCCCTCGGAGGGAAATCCCCGGTCGGTTAGGTCCCCCTCTGAGGGGTTTGTTGTGATCGTTACCAACTTCAATCGATTTATTTACTTTCGGGCCATTGATAATCCATTTAAGTTCATTTTAAACAAATGTATGATAACTAACGGTAATTTTAATAGCTAATAGTAATAGTAAATTATTAGAAAAGCGCTAAAAAACGTGTTGCCAAATTTTGACCATGAGTAGGTATGTCATGTAAGTCACGGTTTTATTACAGTTAACCCGTTGAAATAGCACTTGTTTCTATGTAATTCTAAAGATTACTTACATGTCTACAAAAACTGTCCTTCTGGCACTACAATTCAGCACTAAACCCACTAATTTTCACTCGCGAACACCGACCGTGTCAATCGTGCCACTGACTATTTTAGACTTACGACTAAATTGATTTTTTCCTCCATTGGCCATTGAAGTTTTCGCTTGCTAGCTGTCTCACTGAATTGGCTATACGTTTCAATGGATTAAAGCGAGATCGATATACGAATGCCGGTTTTATTTCTAAGAAAGTAAGCAAAGCCATTGCGCCCCTCCGGGGGCCGCTCCACCGACCTGCAGGAAAAAATATGAAGTCCACAGAGGGATGAACACAGCTGAAGGGATATATAGTAAACGTATTATTTACAAAGGACTTAAATAATAATTACTAAAAGGATTAACATGGTACTTGGTGCAGCTTATAATAATAAAGGTACTTTATTTTTTCTTGATTAATGAAAACGTATTAGGTACTTGTTTACAAAATATTAGGAGGCTCCTTAGAGTAAAATACATTGTTTAGCACTATCGATCGTTTACTAGTTCAATAACCGTCATAGATCTAATTGAAACCATCCTTGTCAACGGTAATCAGTAAATTAATCTATGAGACACGTGCTACCAAGTTGAACAAACTGGCATATCCATATAAGCCACTCATATTTGAAATAGAGAGTTCATGAGATTTACGAATATCGAATTTCTAAGACGAAACACAACACCT
Organism: Epinotia demarniana; assembly: GCA_945867215.1. NCBI lineage: Eukaryota > Metazoa > Arthropoda > Insecta > Lepidoptera > Tortricidae > Epinotia > Epinotia demarniana. The sequence goes on along the minus strand of OX244267.1, from coordinate 11,791,740 downwards.
TTTTGTTTATATTGTCTACATATATTTTTTATGTGTGTGGGGAGCGAACGGTAGTCTAGAGGTTCAGGTATGCGGCTGTCAACGGGCGATCGTGGGTTCGAATCCCGGCTCGTACCAATGAGTTTTTCGGAACTTATGTACGGAATATTTACCGTTAGGTTTTCGTTGAAGGAAAACATCGTGAGGAAACCGGTCTAATCCCAATAAGGTCTAGTTTTCCCTCTGTGTTGGAAGGTCAGATGGCAGTCGCTTTCGTAAAACTAGTGCCTATGCCAAATCTTGGGAGTGGGTGTCAATGCGGACCCCGGGCTCCTTTAGGGGCATTTCCGGGAATAACGCTAGGAGGATGATGATCTTTTTTGTTTTTAATTAATGTTGGTTTTAGTCCCACAGTATCCGAGCTGAGCAAAATCAAATTATAATAGGGACTAATAAAATGTTTTCTTCGTGATATTACGGAAATATGTGAGTAATAAGGTGAATTTACGTTGAAAAAAGTGAGATTACTATTGTTCCTTTATATAATTTTAGAATCAAATAAAACCAATGCAATACTTTCTGTAACATTTATATTTTCTCATAGGGCAAAACATATTATAAGCCGTCAACTATCGACCTAAACATAGACTAAAATTAAGGCCCTACCAAGCGACAACATTAGGTATTTTAAGCCACGCCCTAACACCCGCCCGCGCCCTGCACCCCGCATTAAAAGTCTCGTATTTATACATGTTACACACACAAACAGCGTTCCGCTCACGTCGCGTCACCCAGCGTAACAGTAGAACGAGGTACTATGATAGCACGATACACAGGGAATTTATACAAAAATAAGATAGATGGCTTGCATTCTTCAACACGAGTAAAATAGAAAGTGATTCTAATTTTCCTTGTAAGGACATACCTACTGAGATACATACGTTGCAAGTTAAATAAAAGCGTTTAAAAATATGGTTATCTTGATAAGATAACTGGTTTGTATAGTACAGTCAAGGGCATGGCATACACATGTACGTTCCCAAGGCGTCAAAAATATCTGTACAGTTGATTAGCCAGAAATAACTGTACGGTAATCCGGTAAAAAATATGTGATCTATTTATTAGTCAAAAAGTTCTGGACTTTTACATTGCCATAAATAAATGTACAATGCCAGTCAAATATATGTAGGCAAAAAGGAGAACATAAATATCTACCCACGTATGTCATAATCATAAACATTTGTACAAAACAGCGGTTAAAAATATGTAAACAGAAATGTCATAAATATCCACATAGAAATCAATATTCAAATTTCACGCTCATCGAGAAGAGATCAGTAATGTCATGGGATACATTCGTCCCTTTCATTTCGGTCCCGACGTCAAGAAGTTGTCATGTGTTCATTTGAAAATCGCTTTTTACACATTTCTACAGGGTGCTCGTGAGGAACCCGAATAATTTGGCCAGCGTATTCCTAAGGTCGTATGGACTAAAAAATGTTACATGAACATAGGTCGAAATATGGTTTTTTTATGTTTTCATACAAGAAGTTATTTATTATGTATGAAAACATAAAAAAAAACCATATTTCGACCTATGTTCATATAACATTTTTTACTGCATACGACCTTAGGAATACGCTGGCCAAATTATTCGGGTTCCTCACGAGGCACCCTGTATATATTTAGACTACTAGACCAGGTGTAGAGTAAGTTGTGACAGATAATTCAATGTATGTCCCAAAATAATTAAATATTCGCTGAATGTTATGTGACATTATAAGCATGAAATGAGCGTCGTAGCGACGCCGCAGTTCAGTTCCTTTTCTCATATGAAAAAAAAACTAAAGGGTAGTATGGAGATGGAGTAAGACTATGTGTTTACAGCGGCAGCCCAAAAGTTGCCATAGAACCTCGGAAATTTACGCTTTTTATATGGACTTGTTTAAATTATTCTTGTGTATTGAAATATCCAAAGAAAAATACTAAGCCATACGCACAGTCTACAATTTGTCACAACTTGTGGGTAAATTTAAATATTTCTTATTTATCTGACTGCTCTGTTATATAAGCTGTGATATTTTGTAGAACAAATTTGACACTTAAATTTATGCATTAAAACGGCCAGTATTTTTCAATCACAACACCCGATAGAAACATTTTCAGCAATAAGTTTTAATGTGAAGTAACATGTTTATGACAGGTGTATATATATATATAAGCATCGCGCTATATGTATCGCGGCTGCATTACTCCGCCACGACTCATGATGTGGCGGAGTACGTTCGTCAGAAGACCGGCATCTCGCTGAGGGTGTTCCAGCTGCGTTCGCGCCACTACGTGCACTTCAGCTCGTTTGTGGTGCTCGTGCCGCGGCCGCTGCAGGAGACCGTCGCATGTGCTGACCTTCTGGCTGAAAGGTGTAGTGTTTCGACGGTTCCGGGGCAATCTGCCGAATTCTACACCGGAGACGACGATGCAACGGGGCCACGCCGTTTCGTCGCCTAAGTAGTATTATTTGTGTGTATTTGTTATGTCACGTAAATGTATTTTTCAAAAAACAAATAAATAAGTGTAACAGGGCATATTTTAATTTTATTACGAAATAACGATTAATGAACTAAAGACAATACCTATGCATAATTTTTACTAAAATAATAAACAAAAGGTAAACACTGGTAGACATCAGGAAAAATAGTACAAACTTATTCTTTTTGCTTTTTTCAAAAAAGATATACAATATTTTTGAATAAACATAATAGGTGTAAGTGATAAATAATACATAGTAAAATAAAAGTTATGTGCAATATTTACATATTCCGTTTAAAAAATATATTCGAAATTTTCAATTCAAAAATATAAAAAACACATTCCAATCACGAGATTTGAACCCGATACAGTAGAACTCAGATTAATGTCGATCACCCATCCACGGGACTACGGGAACGCTACACAAGCCGTCGAAAATTGTAAGTGCTTAGTACACATTATGCATAAATTGCGCATGTGTGAGTGCGAATCTAGGACCGCTCACGCCCATTACAAAAAGACCTCCGGCACGTTTCGTCTTGAATGGCGCCGTATGCCTAAATATACTGGTGTTTAATTATAATTAGTTAGTAATTTTGCGGCGCTAAGTGACGTAGATCCTGCTTCGATCACGGCTGACGGCCGAATGGACTCCGCGCGTAAGAAACAAACTTATGCCACTAACGTTTGACAGACAAGGAAACAACATCCTCAGAAAGGGGCGTTTGCTTTCAAAAACGCGAAATCAGTAATGATGGGATTATTATAAATATTATTATGAAGGGAGTGTATTTTATAAAATGAGATTCAAGACGAGTATAAGTTCATCATTTCAACTAAGTTTCGCCGCTTGATTTCATGTTGTTTACTCACACTGGTTAAAAATCTAAAAACTAGGACGCAACTTTGGGTTTTTTTCTATCGAGGAAATTTCAAGCAATCGCGAATCGATCTAGTTGGAGGAACAAACATATAATCAAGAATCATATATCTGAATTATCAGGCCACATTGTCTCCTAGAATGGTCAGAATGGCGTGTCAAACAACTCGATATTTTTCAATACAGCCCCTTAAGCTCGCCAGCAATTAAATAACAATCAACAATAACATCAGCAATAGGTATCTATGGAACTGAACTTGTACCAAAATTATGCTCGCTAGATCGTGCTAATCATTATATCAAACTTCTTTCTGGCATTAATTAGGTGTTTCTTAGAATTTGTGATTCCAAATGTAGACTTATGAGTTTATTATTGTTAGTAATATCGGTCGTGACAAAGTTCCAACATAGTGTTAGAGTACCACGTTCAACGCACGTTACGCAAAATAAATTACTTTACTTTACGCCATGACAAAAAGACACGAAAACTGCCAAATATCACTTTGAGGTTTTACGAGTATGTACACGACTAGAAATACATATACATATGGTATTTCGTACCTACTCCTATTTAAAATCTCAACAATGTTGGCTCAGTGAGCCAAAAAGGGTCTTGGCCACCGAAACGAGTGCACGCCACTTATTCTGATCCGAAGATATATGTATTTAAAAACTCAGGATGTTAACTTCGCCTCGTTAACTTGCTACAACCAAGTTGACTATGTTGTTCTGCAGGGCCATGCGGCCCACTCCGCTAGCGTTTTTGCAAGATATCTGTGCTATTAAAAAAAATGCATTCCCTCCCACCCTCGCGAAGGCCCACCGGTGACCGTCGTGGCCTACTGCGGTACTGCACACGATCACATTTTAAGGAGCTCTTTTGAAGTAGGTACAGGATATTTAATCATGTAATTATACTAAATTATTTATTTTCTGGTATTTTCGGACATTAAAAGCTAAAATCTTCAATTCCACGAATAGCTTTTCCCTGCTATTGTTATAATGTATTGTTTGTGGGTATATGCGTATATTTTCCTTGTGAATAGAATGAAGTTTTTGGTTGGACATAGTCTATAATTTACCCCGTGCGGCGGTGCCTGCGGTTTTAACAATACTTGGGTGAATCCGCGCCGGCAGCGTGTTCAAAATAAACAACATAATCAAACGATCTTTTTGAAGGTAGGAATTTAATTTAGCCATTTTCCCGTGTCCGATTTATTCTGGCGTGTACGTAACTTTTTAGCTCCGGGGAGTAAACCAACCGTTGTGAATGGCCAAGACTTTTTTTAGGATTCCCTTTTCTTCCCACAAAGAAACTGGGATACATTTTAACGAACGGCCTTTTAAAAGAAAAAGTTCTTTGAAGCTTATTAAAGAGTCCCGTTTTCGTGGAATACAACCCTAGGGCAAAGGAATCATTGCATAATATATAGGTGTTTCTTCTCCAAATCTACAGGAGACAAGATGTATTCGGTATTGTAATAGCGAGGAAAATGAGCGCGAGTTTTGTGAACCCAGCTTTATTTGCTTTAAGATAAATTAGGGCCAATTACAATGAAAATGGGTGGACAATATTATAGGTAAGATTTTATAATTTATTGAGAAAGGAAGAATGTAGGCGAAGGGAAAATCCGATTTAACTCTCTCCTACCTGGCCGCAATCGCCGTCTAGATTCGATTCCCTGCACCCAATGGAAATTGGATTTGCAGTTCTGCAGAGCTATGCATTATTGCACCTACCTAGGACTTGATAGTTTTCAAATAATGTCTACTTAAATTGAAAGTACAATCAGTTACAATGGAAGTAGCTACTAATTTAATTTATATAAGTAATGTAACTAATTTCTCTAGCACAGTCGATTCTACACCATTTTTATTAAGCTAGTGTATGTGTTGTGTCGGCTACTGACGTGATGAAGATATAGCTATCAAATCGATACACAAAAGCAGAATGTTGTTTTCATTTCGGCTCATGCATGACGGTGACGCGTCAATCAGAACCGCGTGCGAGTGACAGTTAAATTGCTCAGATATCAGCAACCCGCGTGCTTATCTGCGGAATGATTGAAAAACAAAACGCGACTTTACCCTTATCAATATAAATTTATTTTGGCTTCTCTAGCTCCACACCACCGCGGTGTTAATTCATCCGAACGCGGTTGACACTACCGACGGTGAGACACTATCGTTCGTAAATAGTCGCGCGGTGGACGTTGTCACTCTACACAAAACGTTACAACGTTAACTACACGAAAAAGCAACTGCCATGTGTTAGAGTGGGATAGCATAATTTTTCTAGCTGTCAATCATTGGTTTGTTAGATAAGGTGACGTTATGTGCGTAAGCATAATTATTTATTATGAGTTAATATGTGTAATTCATCATTGGACCGGAATCAAGCACGGGAAACTTAAGTACTTAAATAACTGTACCGAAGATTACGTAGAGTCAAAAATTAATTTTTGAGTCCCTGATGTACACGCTACTATACATAAATTTTGAATATGTTGGATGATAAATTATAGGTCATTGTAAAGCAAACGTTAGAAAGGAGAGCCCTTTATAAACTCAGCGAATTCATGGACTATAAACACATTATCAGATTTACATTAGATAAACAATACTTTGTGTCCAAAATTTTATTTTTGGTTCAAGCTTTTATTGCCGACTGTACTTTTCTGTATCATCATCAACTACTCATTGAGACAATTCTAACGAGCCCAACGTCAACGGGGTTACGTCGGTTAACACTTTCGCAACCAAGAACCCGCCTAGCGGCCCATCGCGCGCCTACGCCGTAGTCGCTTTCCGCTACAGACGAGAAAACCACAGGATCAGCTACGAGCGTAGCGCGTAGCGATTCTTAGTAGCGAAAGTTTTAAGTTCTGAATTCTCATGGCCACCTTAAGTCTCCATCATTAGATCAGCTCTAAAATAGAATCGCCATCCAAACTTTACTTAATCCCGAAATTCCAGCCCAATGGGTCTCCGGGAACTGGGTCAAATTTAACTTGCAACATTTCATTACAGAGACCGGGACAGGTGAAACCAAATAAAAGCACGTAAAAATATAAAATATATCAGACCGGTGAAAATTGACCTATCTGGACTGGCATTTATGTATTATGCTAAACAAATAGCCCGCGCCCGGTGTCCGCTTTGACACCCACTCCCAAGATTTGGCATAGGCACTAGTTTTACGAAAGCGACTGTCATCTGACCTTCCAACGCAGAGGGAAAACTAGACCTTATTGGGATTAGACGGGTTTACTCACGATGTTTTCCTTTACCGAAAAGCTAACGGTAAATATTCCGTACATAAGTTCCGAAAAACTCATTGGTACGAGCCGGGATTCGAACCCACGATCGCCCGTTGACAGCCGCATGCCTGAACCTCTAGGCTACCGTCGCTCCCCACACACAAAAGAAAAATATATGTAGACAATATAAACAAAAAGGTGTTGTGTTTCGTTTTAGAAATTCGATATTCGTTAATCTCATGAACTCTCTATTTCAAATATGAGTGGCTTATAAAGCCTTATATGGATATGAATAGAGGGAGAAGTTAATAATGGCCTAGGTTTCGTTGCTTGTAATTATAATGTAATAGTCCGCGGTACAGTCACGGTTTGCTACACTAGCTTTGTTTGTCGTGAGTTTGTCGACAAACGTAACCGAGCAGAACAAAATAATTGTAATATTGCCATTCCTCATGACCAATTTACTAGAAAGCGCCCTTCTTGGATTCGCAGCCGCTTTAGCTGCAGATAGCCACATAAAGTGTGCGGCCTACAGGCGGCGTATAATCAAGCAACAAAGCTCGAGCCAAAGCATTCCTGAGTAATTAGTTACAGACGAAGCCTTTGATTCTGTAAAGTGTAGACGTGGATTTCCGGATTGTTGCTAGCCGAACTGTAACCTAGAACTCTAAACAACCCTGTGGTAAGGGTGAGGCAAACCGTTCGCAATTGTGCAGAAAGGCATTTATTCACCAACGTCAATATACCTCATTCGATAACCAGTAAAGAATATTGTACTTAACACATTTTACGGTGTACATTCGGACAGCCCCGACGTATAAGTGAGAATGTTAAAGAATAACGCATGTGGTAAAATAGTGTAGTGAATATTCACTTTCAGTTTCTAATAGGTATCGTTAAATGTATGATAACTACTAATTCATTTATTTCTTGATAGAAAATAGTTACACATGTAAAATATAAGTTTTTAAATAACGTAAGTATTTTATCCGTTCCAACTCAACAATACTCGTTCTAAAACACACTTGGGTCACCAGAGTTTATGTGTGTTCATAATTTGCACATTTCGTCCTTATAATTTGGGAAGACTCACTGCGTTTACGGTTCATTTACCGAATTACTTACACACGTACCCGAAACTTGAACAGCAGTGAGATCGGGCGAGCATAACAAATGCCAATTTCATTTCAAATCAACAAATTTATTCAAAGCCCCATGAAACGTATAAGTTGACCTCAGTAAAGTTCGCAAATACTCATGAGGTTCTCCTTTATCATTTAAAACGATGAACTCAACCTTTAGTTGCTACGCCATTTTATACTTAGAACTACGAGCATGTATGTATTAACGTAATGTCTGTGTTTAAATAGATTTAGTATATTTATTTTAAGTTAGTTAGGTACCTATCATTTAGCATTTATCACAGAAATAAGGACTCCGCCGAATTTAAACCTCTTTCAACGAAGTTAAATGAAATCGTATTCACAGATCTTTATAAAATGATCGCGTGTGACGGGTTATTATTAATTATGGCGCCATTGCTGCCGTAAATGCATTTGGAACGACAAATGTATAAAGCTTTTAAGCAAATGAAACTCATATATTATGGAATAACGCACTCGTAACTCGGTGATATAAGCCGCTAGGAAAATTGCCTGGCACAATGTAGCAGTGATACGTATCGCTCTCATAACTTGTTTTATGCGTTTTTTTAATAGTTTGGTGAAATTATTTGATGACGCGGCACTAAATATCATAGCTGGCGCGAGCGTGTTGCTTTATCTTATTATAGATTGTACACAGACTGGAAATCAAATAATGCCCACTCGCTGCCCATCATGTATACGCGTCGCGAGTGGCAATAACCGATATACAAGAACTTAGCTCGTAATAGTATTAATATGTCAATTGATTCTGGAGGGTAGGTAATCCCATGTTAAAATGGAGTTTTCAGAATCATTGAAAAGGACTCTAGTAAAAATGTATCCGAAGCAGAGCAGAGCAGTAGGGGTACTTATGCTTTACTTACATGTTTCATATCTACATAAAATAATTGGCCACAACCAAAACGCAGTGTCAGTAGTTAAACGATAAGAAAAATATATATAAAATGTGATAAACCTACTTTTCTGCTCTATATATTTCATATTTTATTCATATTTGGTTTTGTTTTCATTAACTTTGTGACATTTAGTATGTTGTTATATCAGTCCTTAATGTGCAAATTTTAAATTATTATTGTGTTAGATTATTATTATTTTATTGTAACATTATTATTTTTATTGTAAATTACCGTTTGACATGTAAAAGTGCCCTTGTGGCCTATTTGCAGAATAAATATTTTGTATTTGTATTTATAAACAGTTACGCGCTCCCAAAGTACTTCCCTGTTCTGAAATTGCAAGCGTCTGTAGTCTACGATCTCTTCTTACCATGAGGCCAGGCCGTATGTTTTTTTACCTCTTTTATGGTCTAAATATATATAGGACAAATTACATCGATTCTAAGCTTAACAGAACTTGTAAGTAAGAGAAATATGAAAGTTAGTAATATGGCAACCAGCACGTGTTTATGACACGAAGACGCGACACTCCAACTTTCAGGAATCCAATACATTTCCGTAAATTGATATTATGATGCGAAAACTTTGACAGATACTCATAACTAGTTAGCATAATCTATTTTAGGGTTAATATCGCCTATATATTTTGTGACGAGGCTAAATAAGTATCAAACAGCGGAGAATTATTAAAATAGAAAATTCAGATAGATTCATTTATTCACAATATAACACGACGCGATAATAAAGTATAAAATTCCCCCCCTCCATACATTCCATGTGCTCTGCCTATGCCTTTTGGGAATAAAGGTTCAATGTAGGTATGTTAATTATAAAAAAAATGTGGAGTTTTACACTTGATAAAACATAGTTTAACGTGACTATTATTTTATAGATAATTAGATACAAGCAGCCTGCGGCAGCCCTAACTACGTTCGGAACGACAATGATATTCTGTTACATTTGATTTTCTTTTGCGACCGCGAGCTTGTAATAATTGATTGTAAATTATACAGAGTATATGCTCGTGTGTACATATATGAATCATCGCATTATAAATATCCAGTCTACTTTCGTATATAATTTGTGAACATTATCACAATAGGGATGATGACTAAGATTTTTTATGATGTCATGCGAACCAGTTTTTGGACAGGAACAAATGTTTGTATGAGAGGAACTACAAAGACTAAAGAACATAAATACCCAAAAAATGAGTCAAAGATTGACCTCGCTGGCGGCAGCGCAAAACGCTCCATACTGAAAGACAGTTAATTGTGACGTCACAATAATATTTGTTAGTACAAAGTACATGTATCGTTGTATGGAAAATCAGGTAAATTGTTGTTTCGGTTGCGAAATACTGCGTTTAAGGACATAGTTGGTATACAATTCTGTTTCTATAAAAGAGTAAGGATTCTATTGATAAGTTAAAATTTACTCTTGGACTATAAAAGAATGAATGCATATATTTTCTTAACTTTCAAGGTTCATCTTTTTTTACGAATTTAATTATATTTTATAGTTTATACTTTATTAGTATTAAGATAATTTGATGGTTTACTATCCATTTAGCATCACTACGTTATCAATTTGAACATGAGTCATCATGCCTATTGGAAACTGAGTTTTGTCATTTCCATAAAAGCAATTATCTCTATAAAATTATGTTATCATGAATCTGACGATTTGGATTAACGTAACGCGTAACCGAACCAAATAGGCTATTACATTTGTCGTCCTACAACAACAAACATCGCCGTCACATCAATCAAGCTGCCTTTACGTCGACAAGGGATCGATCCAAAGAATAACTACATACGATTTTTTTTATCACGAATGCAAACTTCCTTTGGGTTATTATTAATGTCATCATTCATTACATGACTCTCTTTCTCTCGTGTGTAATAAATTGTATTTATCGTCCTGGTTTCAAAACATAGTAAATGGGGCAAGTTTTATGATTACGGTAGACCAACACGTACGAACTGAAAGAAATGTGTGATAGTTTGTAACATTACTTGTTACCATGTAGAACGGCACTTTCTGATTTCAATCTGGAAAATGACTGGCCTGCTGATCTCATGCCAACAGGCTAGCTTTTTCTGGCGGCTCTGCCGATCGTAACATCTGTAAGGGGTGGCTTCAAAATTCGTCAACATTTCTACCGTCCTGTAAGGTCAGTTCGGGTATGTGCGCCACCGGGGAAAGTGCGCTTCATTCATCATTCAGTTATTTAAATCAATATCAATGCAATAAACTTGTTTTAGTTTAATTGCATGAATGTAAGATGTCGTTATTTGTGAAATATCTGTGATCTCGATATCTTTGATGAAAGGTGCACTTACCCCGGGGGCGCACTAACCCAGGGGCGCACTAACCCCGAGGGCTCATTTACCTCGGGGGCGCACTTACCTCGGGTGCGCACTTACCCCGGGGCGTACTTGCCCCCTCTGATTCTTATCTGTTCTTGTACATTCGTGGAGAGTGCCTTTAATTTTTCTGTACATCACAAGTCTTTTTACTGGTGTCTCTTCAAGACGTGTCATAGTTCCAAAGAAAGTGCGAATACGACATTGGACATATAACACCCTTTGACAAATTTTCGAAGGATTAAGACGTTAGTTTGGGACTGTGTCCAGGTTATTTGTTTATTTTTATAAATAAATAATAAATAAATATTAGGGGACAATCTTACACAAATCGACCTATTCCCAAACTAAGCAAAGCTTGTACTATGGGTACTAGACTACGATAAACATACTTATATAGATAAATAAATACTTAAATACATAGAAAACATCCATGACTCAGGAACAAATATTCGTGCTCATCACACAAATAAATGCCCTTACCGGGATTCGAACCCAGGACCTCTTGCTTCGTAGGCAGGGTCACTACCAACTAGGCTAAAGCGGTCGTCAATTCGATCGTCGTCGTCAATTTTCGTAGGTCAAATCAGTGTATTTAGAACAACGAATAATTACAAACAAACAAAACAAACAACAAACTCACTTAATGCAAGTATGTGAACCTAAACTATATTATATACATATACATGTCGCAGGGAAATGGCCAAAGTAATGATATGAACAAATCTCTAAGGGATATGACCAAATCACGCAGGATGTTAAAATGGCGAATCTATTTTCTCATTTGCCTGGTCAAATCCCTGAATCTGTTTAGTGAAATGATGAAATCAGCCAAAAAAGGCAACTAGTTTTTTTAATTTCACCAGATTTATTTAGTGATTTGATAAAATCCCTGAAACACATCATTGAGAGGAAGAAACGAACTCGCTAAGTCTAACTCGTTCTATCATTTCACTAGACACGATTAGTGATATGATAAAGTCTCTGCTGTAACATGGTATAGGCGATTTGATCAAATCTCCGAAATGGTTAAGTGTTACTCTACAGTTAAGTTTCACATAAAAACACAATATACATAAAAAGTCTGTTAAAGGGATGCCTTGATTTCAGTCGTATACGTTTGAGTAGGCTGAGTAAAAGAAGGAAAATACAGACCCAACTTTGATTGTTTTTTTTCTATCGAGGAAATTTTAAGCAATCGTGTATCGATGAAATCAGATTAAAAATCATATAGTTTAGAAGCATATATCTAAAAATCAGACCTTATTGTTTCTTAATCTAGTCAGAACGGCGTTCAATGCACCGCCTTAAAGCAGCTGTCACGCGGGCAGAGCCGCGGCCGGGCGGCCGGTGCGCCGATGCGGCCAGCAGTAGAAGCTAGGGCTAAAGCCTTTGGACGTCTATGGAGAAGCTCTGGGATGTATTTCGGTCAAAACTAGGAGAAAAAGATTCTTATAAAGATAAGTTCGTACGTTTTCTTGACGTAAATAACGTGTAAAAATGAAGGAAGTGAAAAAGGAAACCCTACCTCTCGGAACATTATACTCCGCCAATTGGAGATGACTTTAGAAGCTGAATTACCGTAAGTGCGGGCTACATTAGCCCTAGGGGATAACTTTAGCCCAAATTAAAAAAAAAGTTTGAAGTTGCCGCTATTTCGTAGTTTATCAGTTAATCGTAAAAGTTCTGGTCGGAAATCATAGATGGCATCGTGAACGCACGATTGAGTACTGCTTAGTTCGCCGCGCTGTCATATTCCGACTTGTCAGTGGTACTCGAAGTGCGAACCTGTGAAGTGGTGGGAAAATAGCTCTGCAAACTTTCTGTTGAAACTTGGTTTTTTGGTAAATTTACACTTATATGTATTATTATTGAAGTAATTTGTTTAATAACCAGTGTAATCATGACAAATATGTAACGATAAATCAACATTGAGAAGTTATGATAAACAAAAATAAAAGTAGGTAAACTATAGCCCACAATATGGGTAACTTTAGCCCTGGGCCAAAGTTGGCTGAAAGCGTGGGCCATTGTTGACAAGTCGTATTTAGTTTGTAGTTTATAATATAAAATAATTATATTTTTATTTCTCTTTCTTTTTTCTATTTTTGCTTCATCATTGGCAGAACCAGGACCATCAAGACTGAAGAAAAAACTGCCAAAAAAATGGAAAAAAAGCTTCTAGGCGCAGGACGTCTTCATCGACAAGCTGCAGCGAGGCTGACATGAGCCTTGCTTCTTCTACGGAAGATCATGTCACGATCGATGATGATGATGATGACTTGCTAGAAATCATGGTAGCCACTGGCAGTTCAACCCCGGTAGGCTCGCCAGAAGTCATGGCAGCCTCTGGCAGATCATCACTAGAAAATTTCAAGGAATTTGTTGGCGTGGATGATCATGTCTAAGTACTCTCGCAAATATCGGGGAATAGTAGTATCTGCATCCGAAGATGCTATTCTGGTCTCTTGCATGAAAAAAGGCAAATCCTACTGACGCTGGCCTGCAATAAAAGACGAACAGCTGTACAAGTGGGGCGACATAGTTAGAAAAATTGAACTCCCAAAATTTATAAAAAAGGGTTGCTTTGCTGTACCAGAAATGGACGATTAGGAAAACACACGTTTTAAAAGAAATACTGATTCTTTATAAACAAGACTGATTTAAGTCAGAAAAGATACAATTGTTCGAAAAATATTGATTTCAAAGATAGAAGTAGTTAGCATTTGTTCTAAAAATGTTGATTTGACTGATAAAAGTAATTAGTGTAATACCTATTATAACTAAGTTAAGGAAGAAAATGTTCCTAAAAAGTACCTCGATTATTGATATTTTAAGTTACCTTAAAAGGTCTTTGTTTTAAGCTAAGAATAGCAGTTACTTACAATTTTAGAAATTGTATTTTTGTAGATTTATTTTTTCCCACTTGAGAAGTGTTTTTTTATATATATTTTTTCAATTAAACGTTTTAATTACAACCTTATACTTTCTACTAGCGGCCGCCCGCGACTTCGTCCGCGTAAATTTTTGATGATGACAAAGATATAAAATAGGTAAGTGAATTTTATTCTTAGTTAAAATGTTCTAGACATATTACATTTCAAACAGTGACAGACACTGATATGCAATTGTTAAAGAATTTTTAATGATTTTCCAATCAGATTACGGGAATTGTTTGCAGAATGCTCAATACTTATTCCGTCAGTTTCCTGATGCTTTAATCTTATTTTAATATTTGGCAAAAATGACTCTGCCAGATATAGAGCGACGCATGGATTTGGAGCTAGAAAATGGGGATCTTAGTTATTATGAGTGTGATTTAAAAAAAGGTAATTATCGCAAGGCCGTTAAAGCAATCGTAAACTCAGCACTGGAAATCGAGAAATGGAGACAGGTTAATGAAGAGTATCTCTTTAGAAAATCCAGTGTTCCCCGTACAAAACCTTCAACCTTTTTTAATCCCCATTGGGATAGAATGCTGGTTTTTTGTATTCTAATAAGTAATCATTTTACAAAGTTTCAAGTTTCTATCTCAAAAAATAAAGTTTCCTCTTTGCACCCCTATTTGACCCTCTTAAAGGTACAATTTTCTTAAATGCAGAAATTACTTTTTTGTATTCTAATATGTATCTTTCTACAGAGTTTCAAATGTCTAGTTCAAAAAATAATGTTTCCCCTATACAAACATTTAACCCCCTTACGGGTGGAATTTTCTTAAACGCAGAAATTGCTTTTTTTGTATTCTAATGAGTAATGTTTCTACAAAGTTTGAAGTCTCTAGCTCAAAAACTAAGTTTCCCCCATATTCACTCAAAACCCCAATGTCACTCCCTTAGGGGTGGATTTTCTAAGTCACTGAAACGACTTTTTCTATATTTTAATAAGTAATTTTTCTACAAAATTCTTACTCTACCTAAAAAACAAAGTTTCCCCCATACAAGCATGTCACCCTTTTTAAAACCCCTCAGGAGTGGATTTTTCCAAAACGCTTAAATTCTTTCTTTGTATACAAATAAGTAATCTGTCTACAAAGTTTTAAGTTTCTCTTTCAAAAGGGAAAGTTTCCCACATACAAACTTTGCACCCTTATTTAACCCCCTTAGGGGTGGAATTTTCTTAAACGTAGAAACTACTTTTACTGTATTTTAATGAGTTATCTTTCTACAAAGTTTTAAGTTCATAGTTCAAAAATTAATGTTTTCCCCATACAAACATTGCACCCATATTTAACCCCCTTAGGGGTGGAATTTTCTTAAACGCTGAAATTACTTTTTTTGTATCTTAATAAGTAATCTTTCTACGTTTAAAGTCTCTAGTTCAAAAAACAGTCTTTTTCCTATACAAACATTACACCCCTATTTAACCCCCTTAGGGGGTTAGAATTTTCTAAAACGCTGAAAGTACTTTTTTGTATTTTAATAAGTAATCTGTCTACAAAGTTTCAAGTTTCTCTTTCAAAAGGGAAAGTGTCCCTCATACAAACTTTGCACCCTTATTTAACCCCCTTAGGGGCGGAATTTTTTCAAAAGCAGAAGGATCTTTTACTGTATTTTAATGAGTAATCTTTCTACAAAGTTTCAAGTTCATAGTTCAAAAATTAATGTTTCCCCCATACAAACATTGCACCCATATTTAACCCCCTTAGGGGTGGAATTTTCTTAAACGCTGAAATTACTTTTTTTGTATCTTAATAAGTAATCTTTCTACGTTTCAAGTCTCTAGTTCAAAAAACAGTCTTTTTCCTATACAAACATTACACCCCTATTTAACCCCCTTAGGGGGTTAGAATTTTCTAAAACGCTGAAAGTACTTTTTTGTATTTTAATAAGTAATCTGTCTACAAAGTTTCAAGTTTCTCTTTCAAAAGGGAAAGTGTCCCTCATACAAACTTTGCACCCTTATTTAACCCCCTTAGGGGCGGAATTTTTTCAAAAGCAGAAGGATCTTTTACTGTATTTTAATGAGTAATCTTTCTACAAAGTTTCAAGTTCATAGTTCAAAAATTAATGTTTCCCCCATACAAACATTGCGCCCCTATTTAACCCCCTTAGGGGTAGAATTTTCTTAAACGCTGAAATCACTTTTTTTGTATCTTAATAAGTAATCTTTCTACAAAGTTTTAAGTCTCTAGTTCATAATATAAAGTTTCCCCCATACAAACTTTGCACCCCCATTTAACCCCCTTAGGGATGGAATTTCCAAAAATCCCGTCTTATCGGTTGCCTACGTCATAAAAGGAAGTCCTGGTGTAAATTTCAAGTTTCTAGTCCCAGTAGTTTCGGCTGTGCGTTGATGAGTGAGTCAGTCAGGACAAAGGCATTTATATATATAGATTATGTTTCCTATAACCCCCCATTCTGCTCATATTGGCCCAAATAGCGCACAGTGAGCTATTTGTACGAACCAAATATTTTGGGCCATAATAGACCTCTCTTAAAAACAACATTGACCCAAAATAAAAAAAAATAAAAAAAATGAATATGTTTGTGTATTTCTATTTTTATATAAAAAATGTTATGTAACACATCCTTAAGCTACTATTCAAATAAATCGCACCCTAATATATCAAAACAGGTGAAAAGTACAGACGTGTTTCCGAAAAGTCATCTAATTTTTGGACCAAGTATTTAACCCGCACTTACGGTAACTCGGAAAATAAATATTAGTTACATTTCTATATTTATAAAAATTGTCATTTGTTATTCCGGCTAAGCATTTATTTCAGAGTTTTAAACCAAATATCCTGGAAACGCTTGGGCCGTGGGGGCCCGGAGCACACGCAGTATTCAAGGAGCTCGCGAAGCGTGTCGTGGAAGCAAGTGGTGACCAACGGCTATCTGGCGCAACGGATCAGCATTGCTATCCAGCGCGGCAATGCCGCCAGCCTTATGGGCACCTTGCCGCACGGCACAGATTTAGACCCGGTTTTTTATTTGTAAATATTATGTAGTTTTGTTATTATTTTGTTAGTTTATAGTCAGTATGTAAATTGATTCATTATTTAATATCCTGGAAAAATTAGAGAATCCATTAAAAAAAGTAAGAATGCCCAAAGCGAAAACGTAATTTGGACTTTTTACTGGGTGGGATGATCAGTCGCTGTCGCTTTCGTAAAACTAGTGCCTATGACAAATCTCAAAATCGGTATCAAAGCGAACCCGGACTCCTTAAGGGCACAACCGGGATAACTCTAGGAGGATGATGAATAGCTATGTTACTGAAAACGCCCGGATACAGCTTGGGTAGCCATTAGAGACTTCTATTGGCTACAATACAATACAAACACTCTTTATTGCACACCTCAAAACATGAATCAAATAAACATAATAACTTATTAAGAAATAGATGTTGACAACAGGTGGTCTTATCGCTAAAGAGCGATCTCTTCCAGACAACCTTTAGGTAGCGGAGAAATAGCAACAAAAAATTACATAATAGGTACCTACCTATTATGTAATTATGGTGGCAAAATTGGAAGTAAACGAACTTCCAACATACACAATTACATCAATAATAAACATACAATAAACATACATAAATTCCTACATAAATACATATACATAAAGTGCTAACCATAGAGACGGAAAAAAAATAAGAAAAATAGTATAGATCTATGAGGAATCATGGCAGAGACAGATAGTGCTCCGTAAGGTGAGCTTTGAAAGAAGCGACTGATTTAGCACGCCTTAAATCCACGGGCAGAGAATTCCAGAGTCGAATGGCTTTGAATGTAAACGAGCAATTATAGAATTTTGAAGAGGATGACGGAACAGTGAGAAGAAAATCTACGACCCTTACAAAATTCTTTCGCTTCATTTACCTACTTTCATAACAATAATCCTCATACATGCTCGTCGGTTTAGATTATCTACTCTTGATTAACCAATTTTTTAATTAATTAATATTGAATTAAAATATACTTGTATAATGTACCTACCTATAAGGTACATAACTGACTTTTGCAGCGGGTTATTTTAATCATTTCAATAGTGCCTTTCAACTCGTCGGATTATAAATGACGAATGGTATAAAAATATTGAATCAATTTTGCAGTGGGATAACTGAAAACAAGGCTTTTACAATTGTACTGATGGACGAAAGTAATTAAGAGGCAAACACTGACTATTTAACAAAAATGTATAATTTCCGTTATAGTTTAAGTTTAATCATAAGTACTAAAACTAACTTAACTTACGATTAAAACTGTCTTCGATATCGGTCGGTCTTTTATATGTAAAACCATAACAATTAATTAAAGACTAATAGCATCAAAACTATAACGTAAATATACATTTTTATTATATAGTACATAATGTCAGTGCTTTGAGTCGGTACCAGGGTTGAAGTGAGTTGTGGGCGATGGGCTAGCAACCTATCACGGCAATATCACTTTTATGCTAAAAGTGGCCAGTTTATGCCAAACATACGTTTCATGTGCTCTGCCTACCCCTTTTGGGAATAAAGGCGTGAATGTATGTATGTATGTTTGAGTAGCCATAAGTAGGTACTTATGGCTATTAAAAGCCATTAGCAAAAAATACAGGCAAACTCATTGGATAAAATATAGCGTTTATCCATCCAGAAACTCCATTTAATTCATACGTGAAAGTATTTTTCCAATCAGACTAGTTGTTCCGGAGATTACCCCTACATATACTCGTACAAACTTACAAAACTACACCCGAACAAAGCCACATACTCATCAATTTTACTTACGATGGCCGTTTGGGCAGAAAGGGTCTCGAGTGGCGACCGCGTACCGGAAGGCGCGGCGTGGGTAGGCCCCCCACAAGGTGGACTGATGACCTGGTAAAGGTTGCAGAAGTCCGCTGGATGCGAGTGGCGCAGGACCGGTCACTTTGGCACTCTTTGGGGGAGGCCCATGTCCAGCAGTGGACGTCTTTTGGCTGATATGATGATTATGATATGGATAACTAGCTGCCCGGCCCGACTTCGCACGGTTAGTTTTCCGTTTTCACGTAGGAATGAGCATTTTCCTGCGGTAAAAATTAGCCTATGTTCATCAGGGATAATGTCGGCTTCTAATGGTAAAATATTTTTTCAAATTGGTCAAGTAGTTACGGAGCATATTCAATACAAACAAACAAACAAACAATCAAATCTTTCCTGTTTATAATCGACCGAGCGAGCGAAGCGAGCGCAGCGTCTATGCACGAATTTTGGACTTCTTCATTCAGCTTGGACGAAAAATCATTTTTCCCCATGTCCGGATGTTTGGATTTCCATCTGTTCTCGCCTAGAGCTCACATTTCTCAACCGAGACTCATGAAATTTTGTGAGTAGGTTCGGTAAGTATACAGATTTTTTTTGTCGAGGCAGCTTTTCGAAATTTTGAAAAATGGCGGAGATATGGGTTGAAAACGTAAAAAATTACAAGAAAGGGGTCAGCGTTGACTACTGACTTAATACAAATTTTATGTTCCGTCCACTGTATCTTAAACTCCGATTTCGATGCCATAGAGCACACTCGTGCTAACTTTTCGGAAAAAGTTGTTGGAATTAGTACCTAAGTGCATAAAATTTGAGGTTGAAATTTCAACGGCAAAAAATTGAAATTAGTACGAATGTGAACTAAGGCATCGTTATGATGACGGTTTACTATGTTCGAATTTCAAATAAATAATCTCTAAAATAACCATTGAGTTATATTACTACAGTAGACATCACCTAGCATAACTTTGCGCACGTCAACATACTTACTCTCATGAGAGTATGTTGGTTTAGTTTCGAGTGCAATTTTGACTCAAAAGTTTTAAAAAAGAGTTCTTTTGCCAACAGTACCTACCAACAATAATAAAAGTACCGGAATCACTTTTCATAGGCGAATTCACAGATATTTTAAATAACATGATTTTTCCTGTAATTTATAAGATACCTACGCGCCGATGGCGGCAATTATTTCAAAGATTAAAAATGTAGAAGGGACAATTTCCCAAAACTATTTTACCTTATTAGTAGAATATTAAACTTACTAGACTTACTCATTTGAAGCTTTAAAGGTCTTCATTTTTGCACCAAAATAGCAGCAACCATTTGCTTTTTTTTCAAATTTAATCGGTTTTACGAATAATTTTATTGGCAATGTTTGGTTGCTATTTAGATCTAAAGATCTACTTATTTAAATCTCGGGTCAATTTTCCTAGTTCAAAGACTGACAGACTTAATTCTGGAACCCTTTAATTTTGATCTTTTAACCAGAATCAGGGCCATGAAACTTCTTTTTCTACGAATTGAAGAGAAAAAGAGACTAAGCAGATTGGCGGAACAAAACAATCGAGACTTATTGACCGAAGCCGGTCCGTTCCAGCTTGGCCCAAAATCCATCTTTCGTATGTTTGGATGTCCGAATGTCCCGCAGTTCAATGCTATTGAAACTTGTTTTATGCTTATTGTAAGGACATCTGCAGACATGTCACAACTTTTTTAGAGATGTGTACGTATAAGGTGTTGAAAAAAACAGAAAAAGTATTATTTCTTCTCATATAGATTAAATAAAAACCTGAAATCTATTCACAGATTCAAGCAAATTAATGTAATATGTTAGATATCTACTAAATTACGTATTCAATAATTCAACGTTCTCGTAGTTTCTGAATACTAGGCAATTATTTAATTTGATTTACGCAAACTAGCAAACTCTGGTTAACAGTTGTAATTTTATGTTATTACTTCGAAACTCAGCAGAGATGTTGGTTTGTTCGATAAGAAAGTTTAGTTCGTTAAGTAGGCACATTAGGGGGAAACAGGAAAACATTAGGGGGTGTCGACGACAGTGGCCCGTCGCCAGACGCTACTAAAATATGCTATCCAATTGAACGCACTGACTTCATTCGCAGTCCCCCTTAACTGCACGAACAAAATTTCAAGGCAATGGTGTAATTTGCACAGAATAATATTGAATCTTGAACAACGATTTGCACTTCTTTCATTTAAAGTTCAGAAATATTTTCTCCCTTGTTCTGCATTTTGCTTCCTGTCCGTTTCACGGGCAAATTTGTTTAGCAAATGAACAAGTAGTGTGCACGTCTTGCATTGGGCGATGCTGAAAAAAAGCTAATGAATTCCAACCGTAACTGTGTACCATTTGGCTAGCCAACGTTCTTCTGAACCACATACGGAGCACTAATATCTACTTATATCGACTACATATTTTACCAACACATAATAAGTAAGTAAGAGTCTCATTAACATTATAATGGTATTTATAATAGTTGAAATGAACGTCATTATCGTCCAGTGGAGCACAAACGAGCTAACACCCAAACCGCCGACGGCACCGCAACACTATTTTGTTAAACACTAACACGCAAATTGCCGACATGTTTATCAACGCGAACTCGAATCGCGTACATTCGTAACTCGCTTTATGTCTAATTGTGTTATTTATCGCGTTGTAGACATACATATTACTACACAGGAACAGTTTTACGCCGCTGTTTGTATTGAATTAAGGTACGCGCTCAGCCTAACTAGTGAATTTGGGGTGCAAATTAGCCGCGTCCGACGACAGAGGGTGAATAACAATCCCAATTAGTGCATAGTTACTGAGGTGGATAGTGAGCAAGTTCGCATTCTGCTGATTGTGGTTCGTTACAAAAACTCGATTAGTTCCTATTGGTTCAGGTGGGACCTTCGGTTTGAGGCCTTCTTGGCAACACAAACATGTATTTTCGACCAAATTACTATCTCAGTCCTAATTCCAAGTGGTGTGAAAGGTAATAAATGTACGGTACCGCTCTTCCAGTACATATTTCATGGAAAACGTTTCTTATTTTCCTTATTAACAAACAAACACTCGGCAGTCTTTTGAAGTCAAAGAGTAATAAATGTTAATACATCAATCACATCGCCATCTTTGTAGAATAGACAAGTAAATCATTTCTTTTGACAGACTAATCATCGGAAATAAAACTGGACGGAATATTCTTACCCCAGTCTTATTTATAAAATGAAATTATGATTAATTCTATGCGAACAATCATACTGAATTCGACCTAGTCCCTAACTGGAATTCGAATCCAGAACAAGCAATACCATAGACTCATTACTTTTTCGACGACCGTCGAATTTTATCTATAAAATTTAGAACGAAAGGCAATAAAAAAAATAACGATATGTATAATTTACCTAAGCATGATGAAATTTATTATTTCCTGACATCGGTATAAACACGAAACGTCAGTGAAACCGGATATTACAAATAGTCTTTCGCCATGGTTCCCAGGCGCCTGTCTCTAAACGATTTACATGTAATATGAACGGTGAAGTAATTACTATTATTACCCACGTAGACGTATTTATTAACTCTGACCCTTGCGCACCTCACGTCAGGGAGATAAAACGTTTATTGTCTCTTCAAAGTTTACTCCATTACAACGTTTAACTAGACGTAAATTAGGCAGAAACCTTAAATATGTTCATGAATTATAGCGGCAGCTTAATTTAAAAGAGGTTAAGAAACATTGTTGGCTTTAATTTAATGTTGTAAAAATTAATATAATGCATACAAATAAAACAAGGCGTGAATATGATTTATTTCGGTGACAGTCACTTTAAAGGTTTCTAGTCTCGAAATTTTATATCGTACCTACTGCTCGTCTGAGGGCGCATTGCATCAGCCACACTTTACAGGCCGATAACATTCAATATTGGACCTGCAGCTCATAAGGAACAAATAACTGACACATTTCCCATAAAGTCGCCGTCAATAGAATTTGCTAACTATGTAAAAAAACCGCCATAGTTAAAGACAATTTCGATACAATTCAGGCCAGTTTACAATACAATTTTAACGGAGGTTACCTACTTACGATTACGAACGTCTTGAAACTACTGAGCCTTATTCTTATCTCTGTTGCATCCGCTCGGACACCATAACTAAAAATTGGCGTTTAAGTTGTATTGGAAGCGACCACTATCTAAGCTTCTAAGCCTGAAAGATTGTTTTCCTTGGAGTTAGGCTTGTCGGAGTGAGCAACTTGACTGTTAAACGCTTTCTACTTGACTTAACCACGTTGTCTAGGGAATGCAAACCGATATTAACCGAAGAAACGTTCAAACCGCGGTTATTTCGTCTAAATCATAATCGGATTTTAAAACTTAATAAACCGGTTTTTTCGTTTATACTTTGCCTTAAAATCTCTTACTTAAGTATTATATGATTCCAAAATAAACCGTAAACAGTTCGCTCAATGAGTTAGTTGTGATATGATGAGCGCTGCTTTTGCTGTTATTTGCAAATGAGTACCTAGGTAGTTAGTTTCTGGTTGTTAACCGTATTTTCTTGTTTTTACAATAAATAACCGTCATCGGTTTTAATCAGTTTTTTCAGTTATTTCCGTCATAACCGAACCTATAACCAGTGGTTCCCTACTATTCTTATAGTCAACGGGGATCTGCGGCTTAACGTCCCTACCAAACTATTTAAGCGCTTGCTTAGTTAAATGACTTAAAAGGGTCAGTCACCTATCAGAGTACCAAGACGCCTACTGTAACTCCGCGTGAATCCGTACGGATATCGTGATGAAATGAGCTATCCTCTCAAAATTTCATATCAACACAATCAAAACGGGTCCATATTGGCTGCCATAAAATTCGTGATCCTGTTTTTTTATACTATCGTATTGTAGTCATAATAATCGCTATAACTAATTTTTGTCGTCCTAACTTTTTGGTCCTAAATTTCTGGAATTATCATCGGAAGTCATAATGATCAGTTGTCCCAAAAAAAATTCTCCTTAATTTCATTACTAAGAACTTGCTTGAAGTCATAATTTTGTTAGTCCTAATATAATAACTAAAAACATACATCAACTCCTAATTTTGTTTTTCCTAATTAATAAACGTTTTCGCTAAGTAAATAAAAACAAATCAGTTCTGGCGCTTCGCCGGCCGCTGCCGCGGCATGCTCGCTTCGCTCGCTTGGCTCGCACGCGTAGGGTCGCGATAACGCGATAACGCCAGGTAACATTTATGGTGAAAAATATTATGAAAAAAAATATAAGGATTAAAAATGTATAACTAGTGTCACTATGAATTTAAATAAAACGGACAAGTGAGAGTTACGATGAAAAAATATGGAAATCAATATTAGGTAATGAGAAATTTATGATTATTGTCATTATGACTTTAAGTAGTTATGATTTACGATCGTTAGGAAAAATAAGTATTAAGCCTAACGATTATTATGGCGTAAAATTTTATGAAGAACATTTTCGGACTTCCAATAAGAGGACTTTAAAAAATAAGTGAAACAAAGCGCCCCCAATCAGAACATACTGTCAGTCGTTTATATCACTGATATCTCACTTTAATGGCACCTCTTTTTGACAGACAGTTTTTATTCCTCGGTACATGATAACTCTGCTTAGCCTGAATCTGAATTAAACATTAAACTCAACGCGAAATCTGATAATGAACGCTATTCATTCAATCCACCGTTCGGTCATGAATTACTTTCGACCGAATTATTCTACGGGTACTTCATAAGCTTCCATATTATATTTACATCGATACGTATTGTTAGAGGTATAAAGTATACACGTACACGTGTATAACGTTATGGGTATACTCTTGCTTGCCACAATTTCATTTGCCCGAATTTTATCTGCCATAATATACAACTGCCATAATGTTGTTTTCTATAATATTGTATGCCATACTCATTGTTTACCATAATAATTATATGCCAGAATCTTTGTTTTCCATAATATCAATATAAATAATCTCATTTTCCATAATCATTGTAATCCATAACTATCACATGCCATAATATCATTGGCCATCCATCTCAACATCCATAATATTCTTATGTGATAAAGTGGGTACGTATTGCAGTGTCTAATATTTTTAAAAAAATACCTCGAACCTATCCGCGATCCAAGTCGGTTTTGCCACTAAGTAAAAATGAACTTTTCTCTGAGATTACCTAATGCCAAGATAGTGTTGTATGGTAGGCAGTAGGGAACAGGGGCTTAGTGGCAAAACCGACTCGGATCGCGGATAGGTTAGAAGGCGGAAGCGGGAGCTTTGCTCCCGCTTTCGTCTTCGAGGTTATTTTTTTTATAAAAGAGCGGAAAAACCAGCAAATTAACAAAGATGAATCCGAATGCATGTTTAGTATGGCGTTTAAATATTCTATTAAATAATATTATTGCAAACAATAATCTGGAATACAATACGTATGGCATTCGTATCATTATGACATCCAATATTCGGGTAAACAAGAGTATGTCAATTAACTATTATGGTAAACGAAACATTCGGGCAAATGAAATTCGAGCAAACGAAGTTCAGGCAAATGATTATTATAGTATATGAATGTCGGGCTAACAATAGACAACCAACTTTATGGGCAACAGTTACAAACACTGGTATCAAGATTTGGTTCATACATTTGTACAGAATTCGATTTGTACAGACTTCTCGGAACATAATATCATTTGCCATCCATCTCAACATCCATAATATTCTTATGTGATAAAGTGGGTACGTATTGCAGTGTCTAATATTTTTAAAAAAATACCTCGAACCTATCCGCGATCCAAGTCGGTTTTGCCACTAAGTAAAAATGAACTTTTCTCTGAGATTACCTAATGCCAAGATAGTGTTGTATGGTAGGCAGTAGGGAACAGGGGCTTAGTGGCAAAACCGACTCGGATCGCGGATAGGTTAGAAGGCGGAAGCGGGAGCTTTGCTCCCGCTTTCGTCTTCGAGGTTATTTTTTTTATAAAAGAGCGGAAAAACCAGCAAATTAACAAAGATGAATCCGAATGCATGTTTAGTATGGCGTTTAAATATTCTATTAAATAATATTATTGCAAACAATAATCTGGAATACAATACGTATGGCATTCGTATCATTATGACATCCAATATTCGGGTAAACAAGAGTATGTCAATTAACTATTATGGTAAACGAAACATTCGGGCAAATGAAATTCGAGCAAGCTAAGTTCGGGCAAATGATTATTATAGTATATGAATGTCGGGCTAACAATAGACAACCAACTTTATGGGCAACAGTTACAAACACTGGTATCAAGATTTGGTTCATACATTTGTACAGAATTCGATTTGTACAGACTTCTCGGAACGATACATTTGTAAGCCACTTAATACTGTCATTTCCAGATATTAAATTTTGCTCCAGCTTGTATAACCGATACTTTAAATTCCCTGCCACTTTCAAACTCGTGTTTTGAAAGTATAATAGTCAGATTGTTATATCACAATCATATCGACGAACGTGAATTTTCCAACTTGCGTTCACCAAACCAACACTCGGTCATTCTTGCACAGATCCAAGAACGTGATTTTTGAGCGGATTCTTACATGGTAATAAATACCTATACGGGGAGAATATTGCATAAACCGAACTACATAATCACGAGTAGGCTCAATAAGGCTGGTGTTTATGGGTTCTAGACGACGATATGTTTGATTGATATAAATACCCAAACATATTCATGCTCCTCACGCACCTACAAATATTTGCCGTTAACGGGATTCGAAGCCAGTGCCGTCAGTTTCAGAGGCTTCGTACCCACTGACCTGACCGGTCGTCATCATAGGTCGGTAAAGTAATCTTAAAAATACATTTTTCTCAAACATGCAATGAGATGTCGTCGTTACGTGCGTCATATCAGGCTTCGAAGTATCACATTTCGGGCGGAGCAATTCGAGAGAACTGTAAAGGAATTTCATACAAAATTGAAGACATAGGCCGGGAAGTATTTTTTTTTAAAATTCTAAACTAAATGTGGCGTCTGTGTTCATGAACAGGCTAAACAGCTGAATTCGAAATCGGACCAACAATATCCACGTTAATGCCTATTACACACGAACTGATTTAAGAATAGAAATCTGTATGATTCAATGTGTTGATGAATAAATTTAAAATGTTTTCTATTCGTAAGTCACCAAAGACCTAGACAATATTTAAGATCCACTGCATTTATTTTATTTATATCTGCATTTATTTTAATTATTACAGAAATTAAGATTCTCATTATCAATTTGTGTATAATGGTCCTAATAGGGTCTATTCAAACACTACACACGCGTAATACGGACGACTTCCGTAAAAAAAACACCCTTCAGCTGTGTTCATCCCTCTGTGGGCTTCATATTTTTTCCTGCAGGTCGGTGGAGCGGCCCTCGGAGGGGCACAATGGCTTTGCTTACTTTCTTAGAAATGAAACCGGCATTCGTGTATCGATCTCGCTTTAATCCATTGAAACGTATAGCCAATTCAGTGAGACAGCTAGCAAGCGAAAACTTCAATGGCCAATGGAGGAAAAAATCAATTTAGTCGTTAGTCTAAAATAGTCAGTGGCACGATTGACACGGTCGGTGTTCGCGAGTGAAAATTAGTGGGTTTAGTGCTGAATTGTAGTGCCAGAAGGACAGTTTTTGTAGACATGTAAGTAATCTTTAGAATTACATAGAAACAAGTGTTATTTCAACGGGTTAGCTGTAATAAAACCGTGACTAACATGACATACCTACTCATGGTCAAAATTTGGCAACACGTTTTTTAGCGCTTTTCTAATAATTTATTATTACTATTAGCTATTAAAATTACCGTAAGTTATCATACATTTGTTTAAAATGAACTTAAATGGATTATCAATGGCCCGAAAGTAAATAAATCGATTGAAGTTGGTAACGATCACAACAAACCCCTCAGAGGGGGACCTAACCGACCGGGAATTTCCCTCCGAGGGATGCCCACATGATACCTCGTGACGTCACAACGATCCGCACTCTATACTAATCATGACCTTGATTTATACCGTTTTCAAATCATGTTTTGATGTGATTTTTGTTTAACTGATGGTTATATTATAGTTTTAACTAAAAGTATACTTAATGTGAATTTTAAGAAACGTTATTTGTTTGGTTCAAAACATATAGTTGCTGTGATAATTGCACTCGTTTGGAAGAGGTTATTTTGTATGAAAGTAGACATACTTTTTTCATTTTACTCTCAGATAAAACCTGCTGCACTTACAATAAAAAAAGCTACGGTTACACCTATTTGATGACCCATATTTATTGTTCAGGCATGAATTTGATTACATACAGTATAAAACACTTCAGATATAAGCATGTAAATCGAAGCCTACACGAGCAACTTCTGAGTGTAGGCATTATTTTGGTAGAATATTTCAAATGGTCTAGTGTAAAAAAAATACTCACGTGCCTGCCATTTTATGTTTTTCGAATAAGTATAACACAAATTTCTTCAAATTAAGCTCATTTAACACCCCAAAAAACTAATTGATTATATTTAAAATAACCAAAATACGTCGTAAACTTCGGTGAGGTGGTGACGAGGTCAGGTAGATAGCCTTAATACGACTTAAATGTAACGATGATATATCGTTGCAGTTAGATAATTTAATAAATATTGAGTTTCATCCAAAATCCTGGCTGCGATTATGTAAAAAACTAAAGAAAATTTAATTTTACCAAATCACTTCGCTCCACAAACCATGTTAGTGGAGCGCCCCTCAGAGGGTGCCACAGACGTGGGTAAGCGGCCATGTTTTTTCGCCACAGCTGAAGGGATATACAACAGGGTGTCCTACGGCTAATGCCACATAGAGGGGAAGTACTTTAAATATTAAAGAGGACAGGAAAAGATATTTTATAGAAAGAAAACCTCATTTCATTCTGTAGTAATGTACTATTACATAGGTAGGTACTTCTTGTGTGTATGCAAAATCGATCTTAGGCAAGGCCGATCGTGTTTACAGTGTCAGCTATTCATTATCCTGCTAGCGTTGTTTACGGTTGGGCCCTGAGCCTGGGGTCCATTGGTTCCTAAAAACTCATTTGTACGAGCCGGGATTCGAACCCACGACCGCCGCATGACAGCCGCATGCCTGAACCACTAGGCTACCGTAGCTTAGGTATCTACGCCCTCTATTGTGGCCGTGGTAATGAGACACAGTTTGACATAATGTATAAGAATTCATGTTTAAGTTATCTTTGAAAAGCGATATAAAAAATCCAGCTAGAAAAATAAACCTGCTACTAAAGTTGAATAGGGTGTGCTAAGAGGTTTTCACAAATATTTACGCTCAATTATATGCAGTGAACAAATACAATCTTAAAACTGGCTCCGAGCTGCAGTCACAATAAAATTAAGCAACACGGAACTAAATCTCCTGTAAAGTGCTTTTTGAAAATGAAAAGCTCTTTGTTTTATATGGTTGCTGTGACATTTAATAATATTTTCACAATGAAACTAAGTCAGTACGAGGTTTCATTATAGCGCAAAACACACATTCGCTTAGTCTACCTTTGTTAATGCGTTTTCTAAATTCACAGTTAAACAGCAGTATGTGTTGCGTTTTTATATTTTCAGGTCGCATCGCAAGACTTAATAAATTATTATTTTTGTGCACATCATCATCCTGAAGTTGATAGTAATGCACTTTAAAATTACGATTCGGAAATACTAATACTATTAACTACTATACTAACTTTTGCTAATAAGTGGGTTAGGTTAGATTTAAAACTGTGACTTTACAAAATAAACAATTAATGGAAAAGGGGCTTAGATTAGGTCAAAACATTTAAGCAACTAGTATACTGTACGAGTTCTTAAAAAGCCCTAAAAGGGAGGCTCGTAAACCGTGGGGGAAAAAACAACAATAAATGATCGTAACAATGGTATTATTTGTAGGTTATGTTAGGGTGTAGCTTGTGTCCCTTAGAGCGGAAATAGGCAACCCGCAAAGCGGGGTGACGTCGACACGCTGGCGGTTAGGTTAGGTTACATGCTACAATTTCGATCTTTCGGTATAGCGGTATTTCGGACTAAATACTTTTCGGCACCAAAAACTAGTTGAGAAATGATCCTTCGGAATTTTAATGTCTCTATTCGAAAAAGTGTCTATTCGAATCATAATCGAAATAAAATTGCAACGAACTGAGAATTGGGTAAGGCCGTTATATCGGCTAATTGTCGTAACACACTGGAAGTGATTAAAAAGTCGACATTTTAAACTGCTTAATCAGGTACAAGAAATAACGGCCTTACCCAATTCTCAGTTCGCCAATTAGCCACATGAATATATGGCATTTTAGCGTAACACACTGGAAGTGATTAAAAAGTGGACATTTTAAACTGCTTAATCAGGTACAAGAAATAACGGCCTTACCCAATTGGGAATATAATAATATGAGAAATGTAATTTCGGGCAAACAAAAATTCTGCCAACTAATAAAAAGGGAAACGTTTTCGGGGTTTAAATATTCGGAGTTACGATTTTCGAGCTTATGATAGGTAACCCGAAAATTTTTATTACTCCAAATGAAAGAAGGCAGTAAAATATGCCTAGTGACGAAAATCCCATCCAGATATCTCAAAGAATTACGAAGCTACAAATGTTTTAATATAGCTTGTTAGAGAGAGCACACGCAAACAGTGTGTGACGTCACATTATGGGATGCTGCGTCAGCTGGGGTGCTGCGTCGAACACGACGGGGCGCGGCACGTTGCCGTCTATTACTAAGACGTCACAATCTTCCAGCGTCATCGTTTCATACGAAGTTGCGTTTTGCGAAAAAGGGACAGTACATATCCCTTCTTAAAACTTTGGACACATATAACTTCGTGATTATTTAACCTTTTGTATTGATTTTTAATCCTTAGTTTTAATCCTTTTTCGAGAAAATATGACATTACTGACTATTTTATTAAGTGTCTACACCCCTATTGGAAGTCGCACATTGCACAAAAGCACAACTTATCGTACAAAAGGCGCACTTAATGCCGTAAGCATTCTCTACCAGTCAACCTTTGGGCAAAGCAGACAAATTGTGGGCTACAGATATAAACACACAGTGGATATAGGTACATTCATAAGACGAGAGACATCATTCCGATCTTGACTTGACACGTTTTATTGTTATTGACCCTGTACATCACTGACAATATTACATTAATATATATATTTTCTATTTTTTTGTTTTGATGCTTAGAGACCGTATACATCTCTACGAACATTTGAATAATTATTAATTGTATTTGGACGCTCAGAGACCTTATACATCTCTGGAATAAGTACTGAATTAATATCATTAACTTTCTGTTAATGCAATACCTTATACTTACATATCGAATGTAATGGTCATATTTTGTTTTGTTTTCATTAACTTTGTGACATTTAGTGTGTTGTTATATCAGTCCTTAATATACAAATTTTAAATTATTATTGCGTTAGATTATTATTATTTTATTGTAAGATTATTATTTTAATTGTATCAAGCGGTAATGACATGTAAAAGTGCCCTTGTGGCCTATTTGCAGAATAAATAATTTGTATTTGTATTAATAACGACAATAGAGTAAGAGTGGGTTGCACCAAATCGTCAGTAATCGTAAGCGGTGTTCGTTAAAATCTGAATGTATGGAAAGTTTGACAAGTTTCTATGGAATGACAGCACAACTGCCGGCGACATATTTAACGTTAATCGGTCTGTAATCGTAGGTTGGTGCAACCCGCCCTAAGTCTTTAAACAAAATGATACCTACTTAGTTATAGGTGATAGGTACTTACTTGTGTATTTTCAGAAACATACAAGCATTCTTCTCATCTTCAATAATCATGGACGGATTAATAATATGCACATATTTAAGGACTTAATTTCGTCTACAATTAAAATTATTACATTGTGTAATGATAGTTACGTCACACGTTCAATTACTAATTTTCGTTACACAATGGAACCAATTAGAATCGTCAACGCAACGATGTCTTTATTCTATTTGTATTTGCGGAAACCGAAGATGATAATAAGTTTAAATGATTCCATTTAGAATTTCTGATACGATTAGCAAGAAATGTTGTAAATTGCGGTAAGTGTACAAACATGAACCCATCTCTACCTACTATACCTACTAACTACGAACGTGAACATCCTTGTAAATTTTTCATTGAAAATTCACACTTTTTTGTATTGTTCCCTCGAGGTATTCACTTTATAAGGATTTATCGTTCAAGTGCGAGGAATCGGGGTTGGAAGTTTGTACGCGACTGCTATTCAAGAAAACTAATACGAGTTTTAATTCTAATGATAAAACTGTTGCACACAAGTGTACTGTACGGTCTGCCATATGGTATGGCATAAGGCCAAGAAAACCTAAATAATTTAAACATGTTTATTAAACAGCACACGGCTTCGAAATCATAAAATCAAACGTATGCAGCATTCTAAATGTGAAAACTCTTCTAAATGAAACCTCTGAAGTGTACATTCGGCAACAAACGTGTATTAGTACCTAGGTTTATTAATAAAATTACATTTTACACCATATCTGCTGCGTTTTCGTACTTATGTACGGGATATTTACCGTAAAATTTTTGGTGAAGGAAAACATCGTGAAGAAACCGGTCTGATCCGAATAAAGTTTTCCCTCTGGGTTGGAAGGTCAGATGGCAGTCGCTTTCGTAAAACTAGTGCCTATGCCAAATCTTGGGATTAGGTGTCAAAGCGAAAACCGGGCTCGTTTAGGGCACAACCGGGTATGACCCTAGGAGGATGATGATGATCTGCTGCGTCTAGCTAGGGTAAGTTCTTGAGTGAATGAAAGAATCCAGTGAATGAACAAAACGGTGCTCATTTCCATGAATGAAGAGTTCTGTCGTATATCTAGCATACCGGTTTTTTTTCTTTATTAGTTGCATTAATTGAAAGGTGGTTGTAAAATTTATATCAATTTGGTCGCAACGGTTACTATGTAAATGAGAGAAGCTTAAAGTTGACGAGCTACGGGAGTCAATGTTTTGTATAAGACGGTAATAAAAAAACTAATATCTCACATTTTATTTGAATTGCCGCTGTACTAGTTTTATATAATTTAATTTAAAAACAAAGTTTTAACCGACTTCAATTCAGTACTCCGCCAAGCCACGAGAACATTTTCACTTTTTTTTTTACAATTTACCACTTCAACTGATTTCCGATTGCAAATGCGTTGATTACTATTTAAAAAAACCGAATCGCTGTATGTGGGCCGATAATATTTGAGGACTTCTGTCGATTCCCCAAGATCATCACCAATGGCACTTCTTTAGTGTCTATTTCAACGGAATCTTATCAGAACCTGTGACGTACTTTTGCACTTTTAAGTACATAATTGAGGCATTCATCTGTGGTCTTCATCATCAATTCCTCGCCAACGAATTTATGATTTCTGGATGTATATACATGAGTTATAATAGAAAATACCAAAATTACTACACGCGTGCCTAATAAAGTTAAGGAATTCCCTAAATTCCTCATGGATCCCATCATCTAACTGAATTTTGAACAAAATGGGACCCACCTGCAACCATATACATACAAACAAAAAAATTTCGTCGAATCGGGTCATGACGGAGTTCTGAGGTAACAACCATTGAAAAAAATTAAAATTAAAAAAAACAACCGAATTGAGAACCTCCTCCTTTTTTTGAAGTCGGTTAAAAACTGAGACTTAAGGTATGTGAATTCTTGAAACCATAAAAGCATAAAATATCGCTTTAATCTATTCTCGTTTTTAGTCGGTATTCTATAACTAGAATTCAAGACCGCCTAAATCCAGTAAATGAACCAGCAGTCTTCATTCACTGGCGACGCCTGTTTTATTGTTTTGGTCATATTTTTATGATTTAGTCTTATCTTATCTTATCTTATCTTATCTAGATGAGGGCCCTTTCGGATGCACTTCGACTCAGTGGGATCTTTTGTGCATTTGCCCTCTCCTTACGTCTACTCCCAACTTCGCTCCATCATTTCCACATAGCGGATGATGCAGCTCATCGGAAGTACCTTGAATTCCTTTGGTTGCGGATAGCCGTTACCAAAGTAATTCATTCTTTGTCTGGCAAGGGCATGACATTCACACAGTAAGTGTTCCATAGTCTCATCCTCCTCGCCACACATTCTACAGTCTAAGCTGTCTGATAGTCCCATCTTGGCCAAGAGATCCTTGACCCCGAAGTGACCTGTGAACACCCCAGATATGATTCTGAGCTGCTTCCTACTGAATTTCCAGAGTTTGTTAGTCCATTATGACCTAGTGGTTGTAATAAGATTAATGTTTTGTTAACATAACCACGGAAGGTTTGTCTATCGTTGGTACAGTGTTCGAGTAAACCTTATTTCAAAAATGAAGTAGGTTAATTCACTGGTTTATAGATTGCCAGTAAATAAATTAACATTGGTCGATAATTACCTGGTTCATTTATTGGTCTTACTATGATTCTTAGAACCGGTTAATGAAACAACATTCGTTGCAATTTCCTAATAATTTTAGAAAAAGTAAATCATTAACTACCTACAATGCTGTGTGTTGGTATATCGAGATATCTCAAAACAAAATCGATAAACATTAATCTCAATCAATAACCCATAACTATAACAGTAGTTCATTGATTAGTTTTAGTTGTTCATTTACTAGAAAACCGTGTTCATTCACTGGTGATTTTCCATTTTCTACCTAAGAGGTTATATAACTTAAAATTATGGAAAACTATTGCGAAAACCAAGTACTTTCAGCTATATTTGTTTGGCTTATATAGGTATTAACAATCATAGGTTTATTTATTTGTATATAGTTGATATTAAGTACAGCAATCTTACATAAAACAATTTTTGAAGTCAAGAAAATCCTTAAGTGCTCATTCACTGGAGAACTTACCCTATATCAGGCGGTAGAAATATTTTTTCTATGAGACCAAATAAAAGGTCGCTGGTGACTACAAAGTACATAAATCAAAGTAGCAGGAAGTCTATAATCATAGTAATGTACTTATTAATAATATGATACAAAGATAACCCCCTTTCTTCCCGTGGGTGTCGTAAAAGTCGACTAAGGGGCAGGGTTAAAGTGTGTTGTGGGCGATGGGCTAGCAACCTGTCACTGCAATATCACACATTGTCAATCTTTTTTAGACCCACATTTATGCTAAAAGTGGCGCTGGAACATAAGTTTCATGTGCTCTGCCTACCCCTTTTAGGGATAAAGACATGTTATCTTTGTAAATACATACATATGTAGGTATGTATGTATTTACAAAGATAACATGTCATTTTCATAGAAAAGATATTGCTGAAGCATATAATTTGCACTGCAAAAAAGTCGTCAAGATGTAATAACCTTAGGTACTAGGAATTAACGGAAATCCGAGTAGACTGCGAAACATGTCTGAAACGGAGGCATGCTTCATGGCGCGGGCAGCAGACGAAATAGCCCTCTAGCTGAACGACGCGGCCGTAAGTGCTTGTCTAAAGCAGTTTAACCGTTTTGCATTTGTGCAATACCGTATCTGCTTGTGATTGCGGTTTAAGAAATACAGTCACGCAGGTAGAATGCAATTGAATTATATTTATTGTTATGTTTCTGTAAAATTGGGTATTGTGCTCTTGTTGGTTAATTTATTTTGTTGGTTTCGTTAGTCGCATAGGTACGACGTTAACTTATCGAAGCGAACGTAGGTACCTACATTCATATGGATTTTACACCATCACACATACACAATAGTAGTTTATGCGACTGATCCATAATGAGAGGCCTTAAAATAAGAGTGTGGTTTTATGAAACGAGCGCCAGCGAGTTTCATGATATGATCACACGAGTGTTTTAAGGCCTAATTATGTACAGTTGCATACACTACTTTATCTACACACATATCATAAATAGTAGTAAGTAACAGCAAAATCACCAACTATAAAATGACAACAGCAATGGCGGCAATTCGACCATCCGTCATAACAAATGTTTTTTTTTAATCATAGACAAACGAATGAAGTCCCTATACTCATATCACTCGAGATCAAATATGTCGCGTGGTTTGTATCAAAAAACGTACTGAATTGACGTTTCGTATCGATAACTGTTTTAATATCTATGGATACTAGAATGGAGACCCACTTGAGTTTTGACAGCTGTTCCAAATTTAAATTCATAACGATACAAAAATCTGTACTGTAACAACATTACAGTACAGATTTTACCTACTACCACAGACAAGAAAGTTCTCAAATTAAAATCGGTTGTAGTAATGCTGGTCATTTCCTACGGTTTCTGAACGCATTTTGGAGCATTAATGACATGTGCGTAGATAAAATCATAAAAAGATATGAAATTTCGAAGTTACAAAGTAACCAAAAGTAAATCAAATAAATGAAGAAAATTAAATAAATTATGTTTTATTAAAAATAAAAATGAATTCGCAAAGACGAATGAGAGCAATTTATTTGGTTTTAGATAAAACATTAAATTTCATGTCAATAATAATGGGCTGTAAAAAGAAACATCTGATTCTCTGTAAAACACCTGTTCCGGTGGAATGATATCATGGAAAAAATAGGATACTAGCCTATCATTTTTTTGTTGACAAATAAAAGTACTTATCAAAATAATTAAAAATTCCAAACTATTTAAATCAAGAATGAGATTCACCTGCCTTTTAAATCGAAATAGTTACCCTTCTTTGTTAATAAGATTAAATTATATAAAAAAGGCATCTGATTTCCATTTTTTTTCTTAAACTCTGATGCTTCAATCCAGGGACTGATTTGGGTTACGGCTTTACCGGTATGAAACCTGTATTACATTACGGTACCATAATGGAGTAAAGGTTACGCGCGCCGCGCCAACATATCGGTACCGGAACTGTTTTGAAATATCGGTTACCGTTATCGGTTTAAAGGTAACCGAAACCTTTGTAATGCCGGTTCGAAACAGTATTATAATGGTTACCGAAAAAATAAGCGAACTTACTCAGATAACTTCTTCCAATAGGAACAAACGAACGAATTAGAAAAGTATCAGAACAGAACCGACAAAACTGAAAGACAAAACGGCAGCTTCGGTGGTTTGGCAACGATGCCAAAATCGAAGTATCGGTAACCTTTAAAAAGTGGTTACGGTACCGAAAAAAATTAAGATTACCGTTATATTTCTATAGCGAAATATAAAGGTTCCGCTACCGAAACCGCTATTTGAAAACCGTTATGACATCATATAGGTTATTTATAAAACATACCGTTATTTTTCGATTATGCAGCTTCCCCTGCTTCAATCTAAAAATCTTACCGGTGACATAGATGTGCTCTAATTGTCATTATTGTCAAACAAAATCTCACTCATCAGCAGTGATCGTAACTTTTGTCGCATTTTTGGTGCAGCTTAGTATAGTGAATGGAATTGGTATAAACAATATCAAAATTGTTAATTACTTAACGCTAATTACGATTGAAAATATTTACACCAATTCCGTTAACAACACTACGCTTCACCAAAAATGCTAGAAAAGTTACTATCACTGCTCATCAGTCCAAATTGGTGTGACTTCAGGGGATCCTGATATACACAAATTTCAAAATATACCTACTAAATCCTTTTAATAAATAATACGTATATAACTTATTTACGATATTGACACAGTTTTTAATTATCATGTTTCATGGAAAATACAAAATCACATCGCAGTAGGTATATGGGTAAGGCACAAATATCTCCTAGCCTGACAATGTCCGACCACGTGAAACGTACCGAAACTGTACAATTAACCACAAAGGTAATACGCCAGCTTTCTAATTAAACTACACTAATTAATCTGTCTTTAAATAGTTTAAAAACAAAATTGTGAAAATGCATCTTCTTGATATACAGAGGCGGAGCTAATTGGAATTCATGGATACCTGTATAGGTACGTACAGTCGCCACCAATAAGATCTGCCACAACATAGCACGCATAAATATCTGACACGACTCTATGTCTAATGCCATATGGACGTGTCAGATATTTTTGCCGGCTTTGTTTCGTTAGATATTGATCCCGGTGACTGTACGCACGGATAGAATAATATAATATAATAATAATAATATTCAAGTATTTATTGCAATCATGTTGTTACAGTATGGTACATAGTTGACATGTGTTACAGTAAGTCTCAAACAGCCAACCTACCTCCAAAACCTATTGATATACAGGGCGTCCCATAAATATGGGACATGAAGGGGCAGAACCTCAAAAAAATCGTAGGTGAAAGAAGACTATGTTACTAAAGAAGATTTATTATTTTTTAGCTGTTCTTTCCATTGGCATTGTAAAAGTAGGGGTGTTTTTTTTCACATTTAAGTCGGTTCGATTCCCAGACGAAGCAAGTAATTTTTCGAAAAACTTTGAATGCAGAATTACTAACTTAGTTTTAAA
The DNA here is from genome assembly GCA_945867215.1 of Epinotia demarniana. Taxonomy (NCBI): domain Eukaryota; kingdom Metazoa; phylum Arthropoda; class Insecta; order Lepidoptera; family Tortricidae; genus Epinotia; species Epinotia demarniana. The sequence continues at coordinate 11,753,416 of OX244267.1, read as the reverse complement.
AAAACCTACCAACCTTCAATCAAATTATTTTTGCATGTTTTTCACCCAATTTAACGTATTTTAGTTTTAGTTTAGTTTTGTACCTACAACGTCAAATTAGCACAGCGCATACGCATTCATGAATATTATCATTACAACCCTTATAAGCCCAGCATACGCTGAGGTACCCATGGCCAACATGATAACAGTAAATGTTCTCCTAACTTTAACTTAGATAGTTAGTAGTGAAATTAGTTTTAATATCTACCTATCCTTTATTCTGTATTGCTGTTTTGTATCGTGTTTGGGCAATAAAGTTATTTGTATTTGTAATCACACTTTCCACAAATAGGTGGAAGCACACATTGTATCAGATATTAGTATTAATAATATAATATACATAAGTAATTACTAAAACTAAACTAAATTCATATCCCTGTTATTACGCTCTACAACAGCAAGAACTACAAAAATATCTCAATTAATTCTCATTCCTTATTTCTATTTCATTCGGCTCCATTTTGTAAAACCTGGATGCGACATTAAAGTAATTCTATTGAAATTTCCTTAAGTATTTATGAATTATCCTGATCTGGTAATAAAAAACATGTTACTTGCAAACAAGTAAAAATTTCCTTCAAGATATCACGTCTACCTAAACAACGAAATTTTACGGTTACTTTTATTGTTGAGACGACTTCATTATTCAACTTTCTCTTCAGTCAATATTCACTTTAAAATAGAACTCTTAGGCCATGCCACGAGTAGACGAATAACATATTCTGAATATTGTCGTCGGTTTTCACGATAACACGTGGTTCAAACGGATAGCCGGAAAGGGCTCGCAACGTCGGAATGTATTTAATACATACTACATTAATTGTATTTAATATGTGACGCAACGATGCAATCCGTTTAAATTAATGTACATACTTATTGAAGATTATTAATTGACTAACGCCCTACAGGAAATTCGAAAATTATCCAAATCAGGGATCTGCATCTATAGCTCCAAACCTAATTAAAGATGTAACGGACATCACAACATTATGGAAGGATCAACAGCTCGAATCTTGACTCTTGAGATTCTCGAAATTAGCTGTGCAAGTAACTTGCGTTAGGCTGTACCGTTTAGATCAGTCTAATAAGATTCCACACTTCCACAGAAGCAACCAGCCGGCCTGCGGCTGGATGGGCTGATGCCCGGTGTCAGCGGTGGCCTCAGAACGGGAAGTAATTAAACTTGCTACTCAACTATTATCTCTGGACCTCCTGGAGTCAAAACTTCGTCGTGTCTGGGAATGCAAAACTTTCGCGTTGAAATTAATCCTCAGCCTCTTTACACTCGATCTTTGTAAAAACAGTTGAGAGTGGTTTATGAGGTGAATTTATTTAGATTAGATTAGAATAGATTGCTGTTATTCAGTACGACGTACGTGTTATACAACCTCTATAACACGTACCTCGATGAAATTAAATTTATTGACAAAAGCATGTTATACATATACTAGTCGATACAGATACTAGTCGTTGGGTCCTGAGCTAGGATGCCCTGTATTACAGGTACTCAGGTAATGAACAAGTGTGAAAATCGAAACATGCATTCGTACTGAATAAAAGTCTATAAAGGTATATATTTGATTTTTTTTTTTATAATCCAAGATATGATGTTAGTAAAATTATGTAGTAAGACGAAATCGTCAATAAAACGAAATAAAATGTCATTGCTTTCCCTTCAAGCCCCAAAACCTCTACAAGCAGAAATATCTTACCTCGATAAGACAAAGTAAATAACGATGCCCTTCAACGTTTTTCAATTCGTTCTAAACTCAAAAAAACATAAGTTTACCCCTGTAACTCGAAATAACGAATGTATTGCTTTCGCACGACTACATCTCGTTTGTTCTTGAATGAACAGCCTCTAGAACTCAAAATGAGAATGGGATGGCAATGGCGGCGACTTCCTAAAAAAAAATTGTGAGTACCTACAATCGAGAGCAATGAAAAAAGTATAATTTTGTTCTTTGATTATTTACTTTTGAGAATACTAAGTACTCTACTTATGGTTTAAACATATTTTCTCGTAATGTTATTTCCATCTGCACGTAGTGACAGACTGACTGACTATTCTCTCAGTGCCATGCCATCTAGTCCAAATGCTGGCTTCACTGAAAATCAGCGTCACGGAATGTGTCCTCTGGCTAGCTCCGTGACATTAAGCTGAGTGCAAGCCCTTTAGTGCAAATTACTTAGAATAATGGATTTGTTACACTTTCATCTATGTATAGTTTTTGCACTAATAAATTATTTTCTTTCTTCTTTCTTTCTTTCTAGTGAGTGACTACCGAAGTACCTATAAGATTTGCTACCGATAATTTTGCGTGTCCCTTGAGATTTGTGTTAACGAGGTTCTACTGTAGTTGGTGTCTTATGGCTTTGAGGATTAAATATTAATGAATATAATTTCAAAGTCAATGTTTTTTGTTCGTTTATGGTAAAAAAATGCCATGGATTTGGTTTTGGTTTAGAGTGCCATTTAACATTAATTATGAAACTAGTGTTTGTCTAATTTAGGTACTTATAGTGGTTTGTTCGTTTATGGTAAAAAAAATGCCATGGATTTGGTTTTGGTTTAGAGTGCCATTTAACATTAATTATGAAACTAGTGTATGTCTAATTTAGGTACTTATAGTGGGTGTGCTATTGCAAGATACCTTGCACTTTTTGACTATGCGCTGAAACTTGGCACAGTTGATCCTTAGGTGGTCTTGAGTGGATTCAGACCGGGAGCCATCGAGAGCCACCCCGCATTTAGGGGGGGGGGAGGGGGGGGAAGTTCGACTCCGCCGCGCTTTATTTAAAGCCATTTTTTTCTGAAACTATACACACCAAGGCAAGTGTTATATCATTTTCGGATAAATAAAGGATGAGCAATATATTTTACGAACCAAAATAATGCATTTTGGAACAAAAAAAATAAACTAAAGGAGAAAAACATATACAGCGTAAATTATTTTTATTCAATATTACTATTTTTTTTAACTACTTAAGATACATAAAAACAAAAAATACGGCCATAAAGCCACATTAATTCGGTTTTAGAAAATATATTATTTTGTATATAAATATGTTAACAGACCGGAAATAAAAAAAATATGCTTGAGTCAGGGCGACCTCAATGCATGTGTCGTCCGTGAAGGAAATGAAGGTAGAGTTTTAAAATACGATAGTTGTCAATTATATGTGATTACTTTGGGTGTTTCGGTATTTAACATGAAATATTTTAAATGAAACTACGCCCTGTCAATTAGTTTATATATAACACGCTCCACTGCAAAGACACTGCAAGGAATCCAACGACACCTCATATATCAAAAACCATCAAGCCGTTTGGACTGTAGCCCGTGAAATAGAATTGTCATGTCCACAATCCACATACAAACATACATGCATACATAATTACACAAGATATGAGCGCCGCGCCGCCGCCGCCGCCGACCAAAATCCCACGCCGACGCAGCACCATCGGCGCGTGTCAGCTATTTACACACTCAGTACTTAGCGAGTGTAGCAACCCTCATGTGTTTTATTATTCAACGGTCGGTTTAAATAAATACAGCTACGGTACAGCTACGGTAGCCTAGTGGTTCAGGCATGCGGCTGTCAAGCGTCGGTCGTGGGTTCGAATCCCGGCTCGTACCAATGAGTTTTTCGGAACTTATGTACGGAATATTTACCGTTAGCTTTTCGGTGAAGGAAAACATCGCGAGGAAACCGGTCGAATCCCAATAAGGTCTAGTTTTCCCTCTGGGTTGGAAGGTCAGATGGCAGTCGCTTTCGTAAAACTAGTGCCTATGCCAAATCTTGGGATTAGGTGTCAAAGCGGACCCTGGGCTCCTTTAGGGGCACAACCGGGAATAACGCTAGGAGAATGATGGTCGGTTTAAATAAATAATCCTTTAATTGTCAAATGCGAAGTTCCTAGTTTCGCATGTTTTAGGGTGGTTTACCTGTCGTATCTACCTTCGACACCGACAAATCGATGTCACCAAGTGTACCATGGAAATGATTCTAGCTATGAAAATGGTTCGGCACTGACTCTTGTTCGTGTGATGCATAAGCTTTGCTGACTATCGGCGCTCTACGTCCAATTTTCCCCGCTCACTGCCACTTAAGTTTAGCGATTCGAAGGGCTATCTTGAGCCTTGCTCCCGCTGCGGTAGCCCCATTTCTGATGCGATCACGTAGATAAACTCCCAGCATAACCCTCTCCCTTGACATTTGGGTGACTTTGAGCCTTCTTGTGAGGCCCATAGTTAGAGACCACGTTCCAGTGCCATATTTCATCACTGGTCAAACACACACACACTGGTCAAAGACTTGTCTTGAAACACTGCTGAATATTAGATGAAAATATGTGCCGTAGCTTCCAGAACGCTGCCCAGCCGAGTATGATTCGCCATTTGACTCTTTTTAAAGTTAGAGAGGAGTCTGGGACACACGCACAGAGAGCAGTCTGCTGGGGTTGGTACTACATGTGCTTTTTACATGATCTTCGCCTTATCCATGTTCATTCTCAGACCAACTCGCTCGGAAGCTTCACTAAGGTCATCGAGCATCGTATTTAATTCCTCCATGGTCTCAGCCAAGACTACTATATCGTCAGTAAAGCGCAGGTGTGTGAGGTGTACTCGCCGTAGATGTTGATACCTAGCCTTTTCCAATGATCCAGGGCTGAATGGGCCGAAGGCCTAGAACCACCAAGGTCTGGTATCGTAGACAGCATATGCTACACGGACGGATCAAAAATGGGATCCGGTACGGGAGCAGGCATTTATGCGAATGACTATACATTAGTATAAGCATGGGTAGTTTGGCAACCGTGTTCCAGGCGGAGACATACGCCATAATTGCCTGTGCACAGGAGGCAAACCAGAGGGCAGACTATCTATATACTCAGTGACAGTCAAGCGGCCCTTAAAGTGCTTACGGCGCCGAAAGTGAATTCTAGACTAGTCTATAATGGCGTCCAGATACTAAACAAGCTTGGAAAGCACAATAAGGTGCAACTAGTTTGGACACCAGGGCACGAGGGCTTCATCGGCAACGAAAGAGCGGATGAGCTTGCAAGAGGGGGTCTTTGTAGGTCCAGAACCATTTGTGCTCTCCCAGGGAACTGTAATTTCGGCCTTTAAAGCCTACGCCAAAATCAAACACCAACACGAGCGGAGGAGTGAGGCGTGCTTGAGGCATGCACTCTAAACTCTTCATAGAAGGACTGGACTCCGGCAAGACTAAGAAACTCTGGATATCCAGTAGGAAGCACCTCAGAATCATATATGGGGTGTTAACAGGTCACTTCGGAGAAGGAACGAGGGGAAGAATCTTTTGGCCAAGATGGGACTATCGGATAGTTTAGATTGTAGAATGTGTGGCAAGGAGGATGAGACTATGGAACACTTATTGTGTGAATGTCATGCCCTTGCCAGACAAATAATGAATTACTTTGGTAAAAGCTATCCGGAACCAAAGGAATTCAAGGTGCTTCCGCTGAGCTGCATCACCCGCTTTGTGGAAATGAGAAGGCAAATGCACAAAAGATCCCACGAGAAAAATCGAGAGAGCTCGCGCGCCGTCTTGTGACAGCCGTGCTGATTGGTCGATTCGAAGGACGGTTATGTTTTTCGAGCGTGTGTGAATACATGTATGAATGTAGGTATACATGTATGTATGTATACATGAATGTATGTATATTATGTGGATTGTGGACATGAAAATTCTATTTCACGGGCTACAGTCCAACCGGCTTGATGGTTTTTGATATATGAGGATTCCTTGCAGTGTCTTTGCAGTGGAGCGTGTGATAAATATGATATATAATTAATTGACAGGGCGTAGTTTCAATTAAAATATTTCATGTTAAATACCGAAACACCCAAAGTAATTATCACACATAATTGACAACTATCGTATTTTAAAACTGTACCTTCATTTCCTTCACGGACGACACATGCATTGAGGTCGCCCTGACTCACGCATATTTTTTTATTTCCGGTCTGTTAACATATTTATGTACAAAATAATATATTTTCTAAAACCGAATTAATGTGGCTTTATGGCCGTATTTTTTGTTTTTATGTATCTTAAGTAGTTCAAAAAAAAATAGTAATATTGAATAAAAATAATTAACGCTGTATATGTTTTTCTCCTTTATTTTATTTTTTTTGTTCCAAAATGTATTATTTTGGTTCGTAAAATAGATTCCTCATCCTTTATTTATCCGAAAATGATATAACACTTGCCTTGGTGTGTATAGTTTCAGAAAAAAATGGCTTTAAATAAAGCGCGGCGGAGTCGAACTTCCCCCCCCCCCACCCCCCTAAATGCGGGGTGGCTCTCGATGGCTCCCGGTCTGAATCCACTCAAGACCACCTAAGGATCAACTGTGCAAAGTTTCAGCGCATAGTCAAAAAGTTCAAGGTTCCCATACAACAGATAGCAATAGCACACCCTCTATTACCCCTCTCCTAATCAATTGTAATCAACCTTCAATTTGTTAGAGTAACCATATTTAATCTCACTTTAACAAAAGAACACGTTACAAAAACACCGGTCGTACAAAACGACATTCGAAAAAATAATCAGAATTACAGCAGGGGGCCTTTACCAACTTGACAATTGTCAAGATACTGACGATTCGCCATACATTGCATGTTCCAGAAGTTAAAATGGTTGATAGGTTACTTTTACAATCAGCAATATACGGAGAATTGTCGTTGTCAGGTGACAATTGTCAAGTTGTTGAAATAGGGTCCTGGTCTATGTGACTGTATCAGCCGGAATCTGATGACGAAGTTCCCGTTCCGAGCTGGATGGACCTCCTTCGGTAATATTCTCCCACAGACAACCTCCACCTCTGGAGGTTATCTGTGTATTCTTCACTCAGTTTTACTTGTCCTATTTTTTCCCTCAATATAATAAAAATATTATACACAATTTTACCTAGATTTAAACCTAAGAAAAAAATACCCGATCGTACTAATGTTAGAGTAAAATCTTAAAGCAAAACGATTCACCGCTGTAAAATGTATGGATTACACGCATAATGACATATCTACGCGAAACGACACATACGCAAAACGACACATACGCAAAACGACACATACGCAAAACGACACATACGCGGAATGACACATACACGGAACGACACTTACGCGAAACGACACATAAGCCTATTTTCCTCGTAGCCACACTGTTTGGTTCTGGCGCTTCGCCGGCCGCTGCCGCGGCACGCTCGCTTCGCTCGCTCGGCTTGCGCGCCTAGGCTCATCGTACAACTAACACTCCTCCTCGCTTCGCTCGTCGTCGTACCTACACCGACATGCCTTAGAGTAGTATAGGATAGATATGTTTCATTTTGCGTATTTGTCATTCTGCGTATTTGTCATTCCGCGTATGTGTCGTTTTGCGTGGTCAAAATGTGTCATTATGCGTGTAAGACAAATCACGGATTAATGGTATACAGATGAACAGTTCATTTATTTTAATAAACCTCCAAATTATTTTTCCCGTTTATTTATGTATTACCATTTAACGTACAAGGCACGTGAAACACAGTAAATAATACAAGTCCATCCTATTATGGCCCCGGAAAAGTCTCCCAATTAGAAGGCAAATTTTATGACTGCCTACTGTCCTGTATGCCATTCAAAGGAAAGGGACCGGAACGAAGCTTAAATCATTTATAACTCTGTCTTTTCTTGTTCCTCTGTGCGTTAAGATGTGCCTAAGGGTTTTTTTTTTTAATAGGACGGGATAGTCGTAAACATTTAGATTGCAGGTGTAGAATGTAGTTGAGATTTTTTATTCAGATAATATTTACGAGAATCTTGTAGGAATAAGGACACGACAGACGCCAATTAACTTTTTCCTAGAAAGAAACCGTCTGAAGGCGTACCTTTTCATGAACACTAACTTTCTTTCTACACACCTCATTTTATCTACGCAGGATTTAATTGTACATTTTTACTCGTGCCAGAGTCCATCTCTATATTTAAAAACAAATATGTCTTCAAATACAATCAATACGACGTATCTATTACCTACCTATATGATTTGATTTATTTTATACTGCCTGTTGTCCAAAGCACGACTGTATGGTCAACATTCAGGGAACTTTAAATGGTCCATATACTTGTACTCATTGAATGCAAGCTGGGATCCTCCGCATAACACGTGCCACGAACTATTACTAGCACGCTAGCCACCGCAAACCGGCAAACTTACCGAGGTAACAAGCTAGAGATAGTACTCGGAACTCACAACCCATTCTCTCACGGCTAAGAACATAAGGCTGTGTTTACCTAAAACATCTTAAATTCACAAGTTACATTATAAACGCTGTGTGATTTCAGCAGAATTACACGGAGGCGGTATGCCTACGACACTTTATTTCAAAGTTACTAGCCCATTAGCTGATGTTGACAATGCTTAATTTATGTTAGCCCTTTGTCGTGAAGCAGCGTGCAAACTCAAAGGAACACTACCGTTGCGAGTTCAAAGAGTATCGAGTTATACATAGATTTTCTAAATAATATGTACAGTTTTACACTGGGATAACTAAGTTTTATACTTTGAAAACATTATTTAATAATTCCATAAAGAGTAGAGGTGGAAATATTAAGCAAACTTGCATTTATTTTTCACCTTGTCATAAGAACAGCAAATTGCACTCGTCTACAGGTATCCCGGAATTCCCATAGCTGCGAAGAGTCGTGTCTTAGCTTCACGCTTTATTCACATAAATCTCTTTATTTATTTTCAAACCCAGACTATATTTTTACAATAATGATATTAATATGCCATAAGGACTAAGTAAGTTAAACGTTACCTAAACTACCTAAAGACGTATTTTTTTGGACGCGCGATAGAATAAATCATGTGTCATTTTATAAGGTTAAAATGAGAGTTGATATAATAATATGTATGTTCATTGGAGCATTAGCCCTGCTTATTTTGGAAGCTATATAAGCTATATAAGCTTAATCCACTAGTCTTAGTCTACTTATCATTATTAGTTTTTGGTGGGATTAGATTATAAATATTATCGTATTCATACCCGTAGCATTCTTTCGCGCAAAGCAAGGGGCGCGGGTAGCGCAAGCGAAAAACATGCTGAATGAAAAATTACGCCATTATGCAAAACTCGGGCACTGCATATTTTTTCCATACTTAACCCCGATATAAATAGGTGTTTGGGCCGATGACTTCGTATGGGTAATGTAAAATCGATCGAACAATACTCGTTAATGAAATCGGGATCCATATAACACACACTGTGTACGATATTATTATATTCAGTTTCTATTTGCGAATTATAGAATGAATTCCTCGTATAAATAAATAAATAAATATTCTACGCCCACTGCAATTTTTTTTGATCACATCCACACATCAACGTTTTTCGTCTCTTGTTTGTCAGCTCGGCTTGCGTCCAAGCAAGCGAACCATATTGAAATGGGATTGCAATGTGAAGCAACGCACCACAACGGACTTCGAGGTAAATGACACGGCGCCGGCTGTCGGAAGTGCCGCCCACGCTAACTGCAAACACTATTCACGCAATGATAAACACTACCGCCGCTTCCTCAATGTTTCGTGCGCTCCTTCTAACACAAGAACCCAGTGCGCGTGGAAGCAAGCGCGTGAAACACATTCAATGTGGTTAGGAACGAAAAAGAAATACAAAAGGAGAAGACGTATATCTCGCAGTTCGTCTTTGTTTAATATGCTGCTTAATTGCGAGTTCAGTAAAACAGCAGGCTCAGTTCAGTAAAACAACAGGCTCAGTTCAGTAAAACAACAGGCTCAGTTCAGTAAAACTATTCGACTCAACGTATTTAATCGATATCGGCAAGGTAAACGTAACTTTTCAGAGGAAGATAATGGTGTCTTTTTTCCTTTTGAGGAACGGAACCCTAAAATTTACAGTTGATATGTCTTTTCTCCACTGTACACGACGCGCAATTCCTATATGTATAGTACACTATTATTGCCTATAAGGGGAAAATCAAAAAAATTGTACATAAGTAGTTAAGGGCCTTAATCTAATCTCCGCTTTAACTTTTCTCATTAGAGAGAAAAGTTAAAGCGTAGATCAGATTAAGAAACTTAACTATGTACAATTACACATTACACATTACAATTACAAGACAAACGCAGGGTTATAATAATACTTAGGGTGAAAATCAAACTAATTGTACATAGTTAAGTTTCTTAATCTGATCTACGCTTTAACTTTTCTCTCTAATGAGAAAAGTTAAAGCGGAGATTAGATTAAGAAACTTAACTATGTACAATTAGTTTGATTTTCACCCTAAGTATTATTATAACCCTGCGTTTGTCTCTAGCTGTCGACACAACGAATCCGCAAATCAATGAAGGGTCAGCAACGCGCTAGTGACTGACTGACTATGGAATTGAAAGCGTCCATAGGATTGGAATTTACGGTATTTGCTTATCGTAAAAAATGCTGCTTTTTGGTCTTATCTTCTCATTTATGGATTTTTTGTTCGTCACCCTTCTCGCGACTGCCACTTTACGACTTTTTGAAGTGAAAACTTCTTTAGCGGCGCTTAGCACTTTTTGGGATGGGCAAAAATTGTTATACTCGCCACAGATTTTGTGTGAGAGATTCGGGACGAGGCTTGGGGGCGGGGGGAAAACGGGGGTTTGACTAGAGGCACATAGTTCTAATTTGTACTTTATAGTTAACAGTATAAGGTCGTAACGCATTTTCCGTAAATGCAAATTCCATTTTGTTTTATTAAACTTTTATATTTTGCTGTTAGCCGATTCGACTTCATTCAAAACTGAACACTATTCGTAAGAGTATAAAGCCGTTAAACACTTTTTGCAATTGCATATTCTGCAAATAAATTTGTAATTTTGTCCACGCATCCTTTACCGTTTTGCTATTGAGGCAATTCGAATAGTTCGAATTTGGACGTTATTCCTGAAGACATATAACTTTCAAAATATTTGCCAATAGGCTTGTGTAGTACATGTACTAAGAACTAAAAAGACCTAATTCCCGACACTGTACTAGACCGAACTATTTCGTAACGGTTCTGCTCTTTAGTACGTTTAGTTCACCTGGAGCGAGAACCAGAGAGAAAGAGAGAGAGAGAGAGAGAGAGAGAGAGAGAGAGAGAAGAGCGAGCAGTGACACTGACAGCAAAACGATGTGATCCGAATGAATGACCGAGCGACCGAACGTATCCGAATGGCTCTCGGAGTGCACGAGCGACAAGGAACGAAAACTGTGTGAACAGAATTAGTGTGCTAGTGAACTAGTACATTTGAGCGATTGTACTAGTTTGGAGCGATCCGCTCCGTGACCGAGCGCGCACAAGCCTAAACAAAACAAATTGGTATTTTATTTCATCGTCACCTTCATCAATTTTGCTGCGTTAAGTAAATTCGAATAGTTCGAATTTGAACGTTATTCTTAAAGAGATAAAGCTTTGAAAAATATTTGGCAATGGCAAAGACAAATTGGTATTTTATTTCATCGTCTCCTTCATCAATTTTGCTGAGTTAAGTAAATTCGAATAGTTCGAATTTGGACGTTATTCCTAAAGAGATAAAGCTTTGAAAAATATTTGGAAATGGCAAAAATAAATTGGTATTTTATTTCATCGTCTCCTTCATCAATTTTGCTGAGTTAAGTAAAATCGAATAGTTCGAATTTGGACGTTATTCCTAAAGAGATAAAGCTTTGAATAATATTTGGCAATGACAGAATCAAATTTATTTTAATTCATCGTCTCCTTCATCAATTTTTCTGAGTTAAGTTGAACGCGTACTACTAATAAGGTTGTTTTTAGATATATTAGCACGAAGGGGAAGTGAGGGGCAAGGAAAGGATTTTTTTTTGCAAAATTAAAATTATTCAAGTTTTCACTTCTGCCGGCACTCCCGGAGTGCAACCCGGTCTTTCTTTTTTGACGACCGCTTATAACTAGTTGGGAGTGCCTAAGAAGCAAAAGGTGCTGGGTTCGAATCCCGGGCATTTATTTGTGTGATGAGAACGAATATTTGCTCCTGAGGTATTTTTATTTAGTTTAGTACAAGCTTTGCTTAGTTTTGGACTAGGACGATTGGTATAAGATTTTCCTCTAATATTTATTCTTAAAATACTAATTTAAATGAATTAAATTTATTACAATATTTATTTATTTTTAATTTATTTATTTATCTTAAGGATTGTTTCGATATCACTATGAACCGTATAATGGAGAACAATTGGCAGTAGGCACTCTGAATTTTGGAGGTTTATAATTGCAATACACTACTTTCAGATTGTCCTTGTATTGTACACGCCACCACGTTGAAAGTAGATTAGAAGCTCCCATTACGCATTCCCATTTAAATTTAAATGTGTGTCGCGTCCTCGCTTTCACGAGAAACAGAACAAAAGGGTACTCAGAACGCATTGTAATTAAACTACAATCAAATTGAAATGGCTAATGCACGTCTCGAATCGGCCCGGTTACATGGTTTACGGCGGCGATGACCGCTATGAAAGGAGCGCTCGCCGCGTGACGCGGCGCCGCTTGTCGGAAGCGTCCGCGGCAAACTGCAAAATGTATACCTACTCCAGAATCATAAACATTGTTTGATGCTACAAAACGTACCTTTGTTTAATCAGTGCCACGTTTACACTCGTTTGAAATAAGCAGAAAACACGCCTTTGTGGAAATACTGACTTGCAATATGGATTCCCACCAGCACTATTTAAAAAGAAAAACATGTATTCATGGCACAAAACACAGGAAAAGTCATAAAAACACTAAAATATAATTAACGCGCCACGACTCATGGTGCGGGCCTAAATTGGCCAGCGCTGGTCTTCCGTCGGGGCCAACTGGTGACGTCACGGCGTGCAACAAGGTTAAAAAGGGACAAAACATAAACAAAAACAATAGAACAGACAAATACGAATATTTCAACTACATATCTAGTAAAAATGTACATTTAACATAAACGTATTTATTTATTAATTTAAAAAAAAAACTTCTTAGTGGTAAGTATACATTTGCTCATCGCCAAACTGAGGACAGTTTGTCGGCGAATGTGCGCTCTTTTCTTAATTTTAAACATGGTTGTGCTATACCTTCCTATTTACTAAATACTAAATAATCTACATTAACAGCTTTACGAGTATTGACATTGAACGCAGTGTACCATCGACATCACACTCAACCGTTCATTTGTGGACCCTATTACAACGGTTTAAAGTTCACCAATAGTCAGCTAAGTGTGTTGCCGCTGCTACGTGGCGTACAGTCAAGTGCGAAAATACGAACCGAACCGCTTGCTATGATTTTTAATCAAAGCATTGAGAGTGGAGTCTTTCCCAAAGCCTGGACAGTTGCGGCAGTCGTACCGATTCATATAGGGAACTCTAAGAACGAACCGTGTAACTATCGTCCTATTTCACTACTGGGATCCATATCAAAGCTTCTGGAACGCATTATTAATTCAAGATTGGTGAATTACGTTGAATCAAATTCTCTTTTAACTAACCGTCAGTTTGGTTCCCGAAAGGGCCTATCAACAGAAGACGCTGTGACACTGCTTACTAAAACTATCGCTAAACACCTGGATGAGGGGAGGGCCTGTGTCGGAATCTTTCTGGATTTAGCGAAGGCCTTCGACACAGTCTCTATCCCCATCCTGCTGAGAAAACTAGAAGCATTTGGGATTCGTGGCTCTATTCTAAAATGGTTTGACAGTTATCTGACAGATGGAAGCCAATGCGTTAAAGTCGGTGAATACGTTAGTGACATGAGATCAGTGCCTTTCGGCGTACCACAAGGCAGCATTTTAGGTCCGACCCTTTTTATTTTGTATATCAATGACATTTCAACCATCCCTATACCGCATGCTGATGTCTTGTGTTACGCTGATGACACAGCAATTATTTTTCATGGCCAGTCCTGGGAAAATGTTAACGACTGCGCTGAGCAAGGCATTTCGTTAGTGTCAAATTGGCTCAAGCAGAATCTTCTGACTTTGAACGCTACAAAAACCTTTTGTTCATGCTTTCACAAAACCTTTGCCTCAGCGCCAAGGCTCCAGCGTGACCTTATGGTTCACAGTCGTTATTGCCCAAGAAACCCAGCTTCAAATTGCAACTGCGCCCCCATATCAAGAGCAAGTGCAATGAAATATCTGGGAATTGTAATTGATGAAAAACTGAGTTTCAGGGAACATGTGGCGGTTGTTTCAGGACGTGTACGAAAGCTAATATACACTGTTAAAATGCTCCGCGAGTCAGCCGACCATCGCCTGTTGAAAATTGTTTATCTTGCTCTGGGGCAATCGATAATAAATTATTGTATTCTTGCCTGGGGAGGATCAGCCTCCACCGTTCTTTTAAAATTAGAAAGAGCACAAAGAGCGGTCCTAAAAGTAGCACTTAAATAACCAATTAGGTATCCAACTACTGAACTGTATAAGGAGGCTCAAGTGCTCAGTGTAAGAAAGCTTTTCTTAATGAGAGTGATATCACATACACACAGATCTGTTTTAAATTTATCGGACTACAACGACTTGCTCAAAAAATGAATCTTTAAAATATCGTCTATCGCAGTGAAAACTTCATTTGCACATCGTTTTCCTGATTTCTTGTATCCACATTTATACAACAGTTTAGTAAAAGTTTATAAATTTGAGAAACAGTCCATTGTCGAGGTAAAGAAGTTATTGACGAGGGTTTTAATGGATTTATCTTATATAGACACTGAACAGGTTTTAAAGGTACATACAAGTTTGACGCCCATGCACAAACTTACACTTACACATTTACACATACACATACTCATACACACACACACACACACACACACATACATCCACACAGATATATTTGCACTAGTTTTTAGTTTCTTTTTTTTCTTTCTCTTTTGTTTGATAACTAATTTTGGTTGATTTTATAGAGATTATACGTTTAGATTACTTAGACCTAATAGTTTCTTAAAGTTCTAAAATTATAACATTTTTTATGTCTTTGTTTGCTACTGTTGTCGTTGTTTGTCGTACATGCACATGTAACTCCTGTTAATCCTTAACTTCCTCCACGGGACAGGCTTTGCCTAGTGTAGAGGTCAGTAAATATTTGTACTACCTGTAACTTATACTGGAAATAAACGATTTATAATTTATAGATTAAGATTTAAGTATGTGAAAAAAATAATATAAATAAAAATAGATTATAAAGATATTGTAATAATGGCATGAAATAAAAGGTTTTTTTTATGTATCGATCCAGTCCTCTCACAAACACGTACCAAGACCTTAAATCTACTGATTGAGCGATAGGACGTATCTATGAGTAAGTTGTATGCAGCCATACTTCTGATCGTTACGTGCAAGTACAATTTTTTTTTTATATATATCTACGTCTAAATTGATTTTGTCTAAAAGTATTGTTTTCAGCCTTTGTTTAAATACCTGCTTGTTAGTACTTTGTTTCAGTGCTAGGCTTAATTGGTTAAAAATCCTAGGTATCATTTATTTACGAGTTCTTTGGCCGAATTAATTATAAAATTTCTACTCTAAATATCGTCTCTTTGTGCTTACCCTAAAGTTACATAACTGTTTGCTGCTCGTTTTGAAGCGGTCCCCGTGCCCGTGGTCCAGCGTATCGAATGCTTTTTTGAAGTCTATATACATGGTGACCACGTACTTCCTGTTATTCAAGTGCTCGTTAACCTCATCTGTGAACTCTGCCAAAGCGGTTGAGGTGCTACGCATGCGCCTGAACCCATGTTACGAGTCGGAAATTATGTTGTTTTTGTCAAGGTAATTACTTATTTGTGATACGATAACTTTTTCCACATTTTTTTTTAATTGGCTATGGGTCTGCAGTTTGAGTAGTCTAAGTGTTTACCTTATTTATATATAGGTCTGATAATTGATTTTTTCAACATGTCCGGATATGCACCTGTCATCGGGCAAGTATTTACAAACTTTGCGAAAATAGGACTAATGCTCGTTTTTATAAGTTTTAAGTCTTTACATCTTATACCGTCAATACCCGGTGCTTTTTTAATGCTTAAGTTATCTATAATTTTTTCTATCTTTTTATGATTCTAAAACCAAGGAAATTTATTGAAATCTACATACCTATTTGTAATCGGAAGCGACGGTCAAAAATATTGCTCCGGGTGATGAATGCGACTAACAATTATTTCATCGTTAAATAAAGTTATTTTCACGAAGCTTGAGAAATTGGTTACGTTCAGAAGGCCTGGCCACTTGTCTGAAATCTATGTATAAATTAATTTTTATGAGTATGTAGGCAAGGCAAACTTATTAAGATAATACTATACAGGACAGTTACGTCAGGGAAACCTAAATAACCTAATGTATGTCTCCAGAAGCGATTAAGAGCTCAAAACTAACGTATTATAGGTACTCATAAGTGAAATATTATTCTATTTATCGTTACGTTTGAAGTTCTTCAAGATCCTTAGAGAATTATCTATCCCTACTAAAACAACTTCAGCTCAATCAAGTCCACGATGAAACCAACAAATTACATGCCGTTTTCGCTTAATGTAGTGCTGTGTATTCCGAGCTGGACTGTGTGGCCATGCGGGTTAGGTAGACAATGGACAATTACCCTATTTTCTAGCCTTATCTAAAATTGAAACCCGTATTATTGCCAAATATGTCCCATGGGTTAAGATCCTTTAAATGTAATAGCAGGCGCCAAAAACCACTGTGACCAGACAATTTCATTTCATGAGCGATAAGGATATCTGCAAAGAGGACAGTTGGAACAACCGAAATGTTTACCAGATTATACTTTTAACTTGCTGCCTTGCTATGTTTTGATGGTCCCTAGTATTGAATTTGATCAGCCCAGTAAAATATTAATAATAATAACGGGCTAATAGATTGTAATCACAATAAATTGTAAATTATAAAAAATAATCATATTGCGATTTTAAAGATGCAATAAAATATGTTCCTTTGTCATCGTCCAAGATGTAAGGAAAGTTAGTTACCAATGGTATTCTTGTAATATACCTAAAATAAATTGTAAAACCAGTTATTTATGCAAAGATACTAAAACGTATGGTTCTTAATGAGAACATACTTTTTTTTTCTATCAAACAACGTATTAACGGATAGAAGCTTTTGCGATCGCTAAGCGATGTCTGAGTTTGACTTTTATTTATGCCTTTTGTTGAGTTTTTATTGTATTTGGTGCCATATGTACATTTAATCCTCTATAAAAAATGGTTGAATGAAAAAAAGAATGAAGCCAATTCTAGGCCAACCGACTCTAAACCCATAGGCTGCGATACTCAAGTGAACTCAATACTGTGGGACGATTCGCATAGAATATGATATGAAAGTGTTGCTCGCAAGTCGCATTCGCTTTCACTGTCAGGAACCCGCCTAGTGGGCGCCTACCTACGCCGTAGTCGCTTGCCGCTACAAACGAGGGATCGGCTATGAGCGTAGCAATTCTTGGTAATGAATGTGTCTAAACGAGTCGTGTCTTGGCGTATATAAACGAGTGAGTTCACATAGTTGTGCACAGATCTCTAACCCACTTGTTTTATATTCTGCTGGGTATAAAGATGCAATAACATCTGAATTACATAATTGTTATCTTGTTTGTTAGATACATTTAAATATAGATGGTAAGAGAAACCAAAAACAAAAAATGGATAACATTAGTAAAGTGGAGTGTTTACTTGCCTAGTTATCGAGAGACCTAAGCTCTAAAGCTCGCAGTAGGTACTATAACCCGTTATAGACGAACCACCAAAACTATATTAGTCATCTGCGAGATTTAAACTGCAAGCGTCTGATTAATTAGAGTATATACAGATTGCAGACAGTGAAAAGTAAGTCAAGTAAACTACAGTCAGTAAGAGTAAGGGTACGATTTTAAGGTAAGTATACTGTCAGAGAAAAAACCTATTAAACATAAGTTGGTTTCGAATACATGTTGCATATTTTTAAACGTAGATATACACTGCTCATTACACTTATATTTGCCCTCACCGGTATTTGAACCCGGGACTAACAGTTTCGCAGGCTGGGTCAATAGGTTAAACCAGTCGCAAAACTGGTAAATAAAATATGTAGTAGGGTGGTAGGTGTGGTTACCTCTTGGTTTCATAGTACACGTGCGCAGCGCGGTCGCAAAACTGTGTAAGGGCCCTCCCTTCACAAGTATATAAAACATATCGAAGAGAAACATTTTGTAAATAAGTAGTTATATGATTAGTTAGTTATGGTAAATCGAATATATATTCATACAAAAACACAATTTGCCCCGCACAAAAAGGTTTAACGATGTCCGTTATAATTTATTCGCCATTTATATAAATTAGAATAAATAGAGCGGTCACATTTCTGCGATATCTCGTTTACCCCAAACGTGCCGACCCAAGTTTTACCTTTATCACGTTCTGGTTTGTTTGGTTTATAATATCAGTTTCGATTTAAAACAAACTTCGCGTTTCGGATATTGTACCTTCGCAACTTTTAACATAAACATGGCTTACGAAGATACCGCTCTGAAACCGCCAGTAAAATCAAAACAGCTTCTTCGATCAGGAGCTTTTTCGCATTTTATTGATCTATAATAATAAATATAAATAATAAATATTTGCGGACAATCTTACACAAATCGACCTAGCCCCAAACTAAGCAAAGCTTGTACTATGGGTGCTAGACGACGATAAACATACTTATATAGATAAATAAATACTTAAATACATAGAAAACATCCATGACTCACGAACAAATATTCGTGCTCATCACACAAATAAATGCCCTTACCGGGATTCGAACCCAGGACCTCTTGCTTCGTAGGCAGGGTCACTACCAACTAGGCTAAAGCGGTCGTCATCTAAATTTGATGATACGTAAACATATTTATGAACGACTATTGGAATATAAGGAGGTGACTGGGACGCTGATTATGTTCTGTAATATCTGTAATCTTACATCACGTCACTCCTAACTATAATTGAAAAACATTTAATGACTGAAATAAGTAAGACTCGTACAATAATTCCCTTTGATATCTTAAATAATCGAAGAAACGTAAACGAAATTGTCCGTTAAAAATCTAATGTTACATGGAATGAGGTATAGAATGAGCAATTGCGTAAAAAAGTTGGTAACTACAAACCTGTGTCCATTATTAATATTGGACACAGGTTTGTATACCAAAATATTTGAATCAAAATGTCTACTAAGGAAAAAAGGAAGTCACATATTCAATAGCGGACAAATGTTATAAATATGACAACAGAAGAAACGTTAGAAATAAAAGTTGATGGGTCGCAATCCACAACATATTTGCTAAGCTACTTTTTATGCGGAAGAAACCTAGCTGTTTGTATCTCTAGTGAATACTAACCCTAAGTCAGACGCGATAACGATAGAAACTGATATAAAAACGATATGATATCATGGTACAGTGGACAACAAAACAAAAGAAACTGCAACATTATTGGAAACAATTGTAAAAAATAAATAGAATAAAAATATGAAGGTATGGTAAAATAGTCGGCCGCATATTTCACGACAGCTCGTTTTATAATAGCAAATTTCCCATTAAATAACATAAAAAAGATCATAAATCTGCAGAAGGTTTTTACTTAGGCCATTCTAACGCATTAGATTGGAGGAAGTTTGGTGTGTTACTTTTACATTAACGGGGGAAGGATAGTTAACAAGAGAAGGGAGGCGGCGGTACAACCTGCATGAGAATGGTGGTTTACCGCAGTTTCCTTTGCGAGGATATATCTTATCTTATCTTTATTTTATCCCACATCTCGACAACAACGGTGTAGGTACTACTTAATTCAAAAAGACAACATAGTGTAGGTACTACTTAGTTCAAAAAGAACAACAATCGTGACATAAATACTAAACAACGTAGGTAGTGGAGCGTTACGTCTGCATTGAGTAGTGATGCAGCGAATAGCACTCTCACGAATATGAATGGCATTTGTGCTTTTTGGCAAATACCCATACAAACAGTTGTTCTTACAAAAAATGAAACTGAAGAATATTTTGGGAGTAGGTACTTTATTCCACTTATTCGGCGATACGAACCGAATAAAGGCTAATTTCTTTAAAGATATTAACGAAATAATATTTGCTATACAAAAATTGGTGCATTCATTAAAATGGGAACCTACTTGCACAGTATTCATTAAATACAATATACATACTATAAGTAAACCACTGTTAGATATTCAACGACTACGAATATTCGTATTTACATCACTAATGTGGACCGGTCCACGGTCTTGTCCGAGACGTTGAATAGATGATACTCACATCGAGTTTACAATGCAAGGTCCAATTGTATTTCATTTATTTCTAATGCATTTAACCGAAAGCAGTTTTGAGGAAGACGCGCGAAAGGTTGTATTGTTATTGATTAAAAGATATGATTTGGTCTTCAAAGATGTTTATTTTATATCTTCTTAAAATACTAATTATATTAAAACAAGAGTGCGTGTGTGTCGCTAGAGGGATGGGCGATCAAGGCAGGGGTGTCACTTTGACAGCTTAAGCTTACTTTTTTAAAGTGCGTTCGGATTCTGCTACATCATCCCCTTTTTAAACGAAAAACTAATATTTATACAAACAAAAAGCTCAGCACTATGCTTAGCTATACAGATTTATACATTGCTCTTCATCCCTTTTTTAAAAGATACACTTAATTATTACTACAGTCATTTAATTATTACTAAGATATCACACTAATATGCATAACTAAATTAGAAGTAACATCCAGTAGGTACACCTTACTGTACCCCTACGAGTACTACGACATTCGACCAGTGCTGAACCCAACTACAAAGTCCGATGAAGCACCAAGCACAGCTAAGGAGATCTAATGTGATATGAAGTTCTATAATAAATTACATTATTCCTCTTATCCGCTACACAATATGCTCTATTTCCATTACAACTGGTAATCTTGCCCTCAATCCACACCATTTTAGTGGGATCCTTCTTAAACCAAACCTTCTGGCCTACCTGAAATGGTTCTTTGACTCGACTAGTTTTATTATAATTACTAATATTTCTGTTTCTTGTCTTATCAAATTGCTCATTTACATTAATATTAATCTTTGGCTGTAGGTACTGAGAATTAACAATTAATTTAGTTCTTAAATTTCTATTAAACATAAGCTCAGCAGGTGAGAAGTTAGTACCAGACACGGGTGAGGCCCTGTAATTCAATAAGGCTAATCTGTAATCGGTTTTATCTTCGTGACATTTATTTAGAATTTTCTTAGCAATCCGAACTCCTTTCTTTGCCAAGCCATTAGACTGTGGATACCTGGGGCTTGTATATGTGAATATAAATCCATTGTCACGAGCAAAGTCTTTACATTCTTTCGAATCAAATGGTACATGATCTGATACTATTTCTCTTGGAAAACCAAAATTTGAAAAGATATCTGTTAATACTTCAATAATGGATCTGGCACTTTTATTTCGTATGTACTTAATCTCTAGCCATTTTGAGTAATAGTCATAAACTATGAGGTAACTTTTTGTCTTAAAATCCATGATGTCCATAGCTATCTTTGTGAATGGCAAGTTTGGCACTTTATGGGACACTAAAGGCTCTTTAATATTATTGTTTTGGTATG
Organism: Epinotia demarniana; assembly: GCA_945867215.1. Taxonomy (NCBI): domain Eukaryota; kingdom Metazoa; phylum Arthropoda; class Insecta; order Lepidoptera; family Tortricidae; genus Epinotia; species Epinotia demarniana. The sequence continues at coordinate 11,731,715 of OX244267.1, read as the reverse complement.
TCTGGCATGGAAAACATTGTTTGACGAAATTTTTCAATATGTGAATCAATGTGAGGCCAATAGTATAATTGTCTAGCTAGCTGTTTCATCTTTGACATACCAATGTGCCCTTCATGTAAGGTTTTAATAAAAGTTTGTCGTAAATTTCTTGGAACAATTAATCTGTCATTAAAAAATACCAAACTATTATCCTCTGAAAGTTCACCTCTTAATTTATGATAGTCATGCAGACCATCTGGAATATCTTTATTATTCGTGGGCCAGCCATTTTTTATAAAGTTTCTTAATAATTCTAATTCATTGTCTACTGTACTTTCAGCGATTAGTAAGGTTTTTTGTTCCTGTGTACATTCTAAATTTTGTGCTAGGCCAATGCAATGTATAACCTCATACATATACGACTTATCCACAACTTCATTATCAGACTGATAAGAGCGTGACAACAAATCAGCAATAAACATTAACTTTCCTTGTAAATATTTGTAATCCAGGTCGTATCTTAATAATTTTAGTTTTAGTCGCTGTAATCGAGGGGACGGGACTTCATGAAGATGCTTTTTCAACAAACTCTCTAGTGGTTTATGGTCATTTAAAACTGTAACTACACGCCCATAGATGTAATAATGAAATTTGCGAGTTGACCAGACAACGCTTAATAATTCTTTCTCGATTTGTGAAAAATTACGCTCCGCTGGTGTCAGGCTTCGTGAAGCGAAGCAGACTGGTTTACCTTCCTGCAGTAAGCAGCATCCAAGGCCATCTTTTGATGCATCACATTGGATTGTAACAGGCAGTTTTGTATCAAAATTCTGCAACACCGGGGCTTCACAAATTTTATTTTTAATATTGACATATACATCTTCATGAACTTGCGTCCACAGCCAATCCACATCTTTTTTTAATAATAATTGCAGGGGGGATGCAATGTCAGCTAAGTGAGGTATGAATTTTCTTAAGTAATTTACCATTCCGAGAAAAAATTGTAATTCTTTTTTATCATTAGGACTTTTCATATTAATAATGGCTGTGACTGTATCGGGATCTATTTGCATACCTTGCTCTGAAAAAATGTGGCCAAAATACTTCACTTGCTTGAGTTTGTACTGAAATTTATCCTTGTTGAAGCGAACATTATGCTCTTTGGCTCTACTAAACACTTTGTCTAATATTGCATCGTGTTCCTGCTCGGTATCACCACATATCAATAAGTCGTCACAATATACAATCACACCAGGAATGTCTCCGAAGGCTCTCTCACTATACTTCTGAAAGATTTCTGGTGCTATGGACAGCCCAAAGGGCAATCTTAAAAATTTGTAACAGCCGAGAGGACTGTTAAATGTGCATAAATTGCTCGACCCTTCATCCAACTTAATATTGTAAAACCCATCGGACAAGTCGAGAACTGAAAAATATCTCTTATTACATATTCTTGGTACAATTTCGTCTAATGTGGGTATTAAATGATGCTCTCGTATTAGAGCTTGATTGAGATCTTTAGGGTCGAGGCAAATTCTCAGAGAACCATTTTTCTTTTCAATTATTACCAAATTACTAACAAAACTATTCGGGTGATCTACCTTAGCTATAACTTCATGCTTCACCAGGGCCTCCAGCTTATCTGCGAGGCGTGTCATGAGCGCGTTGGGCACTCTGCGCGGGGGTCTCACCACAGGCTCCACACCAGGTCGAATGCGCAGCTGCAAAGGTCTACCGAACTCCCCAACACCCTGGAATAGTTCGTTGTGTTTATTAATTATACAGTCTTTACTTTTAATGTTATTAGTATTCTCACTATGTGTTACAGGTTCAGTTTTTAATGTGTCTATTTTAGTATTATTTAATAATTTTAATTGCACTAATGAAGCTAACCCCATAATTGGCCTGACCCTCTCGTTAATAATTAAAAACTCAGTATTAATAACTTCACTGTTTTTAATATTAAAAACCCTTAATGTGACTTTTCCCACTGGGTATAATTTTCCACCTCCGAATTTTAATGTTTTAGTCTCAGACATTTTAATATTAGAATCATCATCGACAATCATCTTCAGAGTACTTAAACTAATCACATTAATCTGGGCACCTGTATCACATTTAAACTGAACCCTCTTATTTTCTACCCGTAGAGACTCGGTCCACTCGTTACTACCTAAATTTATAGAATATACTAGTCACAAGTCCTGCACATCATTGCAAGCTTCGTCATTGTCTTCATAGTTGTTCATATAATGCACCTGGCCTTTCATAAAGGTACAACCCACACTGAAATGATTGAATCGGTTACATCTAGAGCATAATTTGCCATAGGCTGGACACTGCCTTGGCCCATGCTCCGTGTTACACTTTTTGCAATTATAAAATGCTTTATTATAATGTACACCATTATTATTTCTATCAGTTGATGAGTGAGCCTGACCATTTTTATTATACTTATGATTATTAGCATAATACTTAGCTTTGTTAGCCTGTTGCCCCTGCTGCGCTGGCCTCCCAAACTGCGCCATATGCACCTCCGGGGGATTCAGCGTCTTCACAAACTCTCTGGAGAGCTCCGCAGACCGGCAGATGTCTACCGCCCTCTCCAGTGTCAGGTCCTTCACCTCCAGGAGCTTCTGCTGCACCCTTTGATCCCGAACTCCGATGACAATTTTGTCCCTCATGATCCTGTTCTTTTGTTCCCCAAAGTTACAGTTCTCGGCTAGCTTCCTGATTGCTGTATAGTAGGTTTCGAATGATTCTCCGTCTTCTTGGTTTCGTTTGTTGAGATTATAGCTGTTAATGACTTCATTTTGCTTTGGTTTGAAGTAGTCGTCGAATATTGTGAGCACGTCTTCTAGTTTGTCCTTGTCATCGTCGTCTGTTTTAAGCACATTAAAATACAACTCCTGTGCCTGTTGTCCTATGCAATTAATTAATATTGCGGCTTTTTCTAAACCTGCCGCCAGGACAAAGTTTCTAAATGACAATTTAAATCGCTGCCAACGTGGCCAGCAATTTTCAATATCGTCCAAGTTCAGACTTTGCGGCATTTTATACTCGACGGCACACATGTTGTCAATGTTTACTTCAGATTTATTCTCCGATTCGCTAATTTTTATATTAGATTTGTTCTCCGATTCGCTGCCACTCATAATTAGTAATGGTCTTCATAAAATGTGATTCTTCTTATCTTCTTAGAAATGTTAAAAGCCGGGCCGGTGAAAATCGTGTTGTTGGAGGTTACCTTTTTTAATCTTCTTGCATCTTCGTGAATTCGGTTCGTTTCGACTGCGCCATGTATTGTTATTGATTAAAAGATATGATTTGGTCTTCAAAGATGTTTATTTTATATCTTCTTAAATACTTATTATATTAAAACAAGAGTGCGTGTGTGTCGCTAGAGGGATGGGCGATCAAGGCAGGGGTGTCACTTTGACAGCTTAAGCTTACTTTTTTAAAGTGCGTTCGGATTCTGCTACAAAAGGTACAGCCGTATAAGTACCTACTTAAGTCGGTACCTTCTTATAATGTAAACCAGATAAGGTAAGGATGTTAAAAATGATCTTTAACATTTAAAAAAATCTTGCATGGATGCTGCTGCTGGTTATTTTGTTACAAACCAATACGATTTGTTTACGGAACATAATTGCGTCTATGATTAGATTTACACAAAAATAATTACATAATTATCACCGGTTGGTGTGAATATTGATAGTCGGCCAAGTGACAACCCTGATGTGATGTACCAATTATAAACTCGACCAAGAATAATAAACAGAGTTTAAGGGCGGGTTTCATCAACCACACTTCAAGGGCCGGTAAACGTTAAATATGGCGCGAGCAGCAGTCATCTCATAGAAAACTGACAATCTGCCCATACAATAATATATATTTGACGGAAGCTAATACTTGCGACTACCGACGGATCATAATAACAGCCTGATATCAATATACTCAAGGTTTTATCCGCTAATGATTCAATATTTTCAATTCGAACGCTGATTGGCAAATCAGCTCTTAATAACTTGGTTAGGCATGAAACTTTATTACCCTGTTACCAAGTTTGAAACTGCGCATAAAAACACCAATTAAATCTAGCCCGAACTCCGAAAATGAAAACTCGTTTACGGATCCAAGCATATTTTATAGCCTGCAAAGAAGGGGAGAAACTATAAGAAATCATCAAAATAAAATTAAGTTGCAAGAGTTGTTTACCGAGAAGGGTCCACCAAGTTGCGGGCACTAAAGCTAATTAGCCAGCTCTGAAAGTAAACGATAATTTAGATAGGACCACGCTTTGTCGCTTCCGTGAAACATATTGTTCACCCATAGCTTTATTACGAAAAGGTGTGATTGCATTTCATAAAAGGCCAATGCTTTCGCGTCTGACTGCTTTAAATATGTGTAACGATGTGACGGCAAACATATTAGTTGGCAAGCAAAACTAATTTGGCCGAGTTTGTATTAGTGAACTGTAAATTCAGCAGCTGCGGATATCCCACTTAAAATAGGCAGGTTATATCGAGTTCTATGGGTTCTTAACTTTAAAACTTACTGCCAGACTTTAACGAGTTACGACTTTAACAAAATGTCTCATTAACGGCGTTTAAAGGCCTAGTTTAGTCCCCAAGTATGTATATTTAGACACTACGTTTCTGATTCTACGTTATTTAGAACTCGAGATATTAATGATAGACTTACGTATAATTCGAAATGGCTGGCATAAAATGAATGTGACCGATGCGACGGACGAGTTGATTCCTATCATAAACTTAAAGCTATGGACCCAACAAGTGCCTGAAAAAAATTTGCTGCTTTTTTCCAGCGTGTCCACGTTTACAACAATTTGTTCGAGCACTCTGCCCCACTAAGTATCATGGATTTATTCATAATTTGGTATTTTGTATCACGAATAAAATTTCATCCTGTATATGTACAGGACGTACACCTATGGCTGGTTTGTAGGTGGGAAGGATGCAGTGAAAACTCAGCTTTTCTTCAGGAATTCTTGAGGCTTGGCAGGGCTGGAGCTGTGGTCGGTTCGAGTCGTCGGCGTAGAATTAATCGTATGGCGGCCCGGCCGCCATTTAGTAGAATGAATCGTATGTTTTTTTTTTTTTTTTTTTACCTGACTGTTGCTATAATAGGACGGACCCAATATAGCGCTATAATAGGACGGACCCAATATAGCGATCGAATCGTATGGCGGCCCGGCTGCCATTTTATAATGTCGGGCTCGAACTCCCCACCCCTCCAACCCTACCTCACCCCGCTATCATTTATTTGGCAATAAATCTTATTCTAATTACATAATCGGCTTAATTTATTTATACACTTACTTATCCTTATTATACATAATAAATACAAGCTCCCGCTCGCCTGCCGTTCTCGTCGTTACTGCGCGCGAGCCCGGGAACGCTCTGTATTTACGTTCCTCGTCCCCCTCAGACCGTTCCCCCGCGCTCGCCCTCAGTGTGGCTTGAGACGGCAGTGGAGTAGGATCTAATGAGTTTCTCGTTTATTTACATTCTAATAAGTGGAAACCTAATGTTTATCCACTTGGAAACTCATTCGAACCGTTTTATTGGTTTTTTAAGTCCCTATTTGGGTGTAAAGGAAAGACGAGATCAATAATGTTTATTTAGGTTTCTAACTAGACTCTGACAAAAGGCGGGTAACATCTATTATAATTATATCTATCTTAGGTAATCTAGGTACATATGTAGTTAACAGTTTATTTGCTATGTCCGTCCTGCACATCTCTCCCGCCGTCCATCGCTCGGGTGAGCGTTGGAGTATCTCTTGCGTGCAGGTCGTCGGGCTCCGTCGGCAGGATCACCAGCTTTTTGGTCGGCCGCCTGAAGTATCCGCCCTTCATTGCCACGTCGACCGCGCGTGTCACGCCGTCTGGTCCCGGGTATATGGCTGTCACCCGGCCTCGTGGCCATGTGTTGCGAGGCAGGGTCCCGTCGACTACGAGCACGATGTCTCCGACGTTGATAGGCCGCCCTCGGCCGTGGGGCTCCCGCCGGTACTGGAGGGAGGGTAGGTACTCCCTCAGCCAGCGGGCCCAGAAGTGTTCGGCCAGGCGTTGGCTCGTCCTCCAGGTCGCGCGGCCGACGAGTGTGGAGTCATCAAAGGTCCCGGGGTTGGGGGCCCGAGCTGACCCGCCCAGGAGGAAGTGGTTCGGCGTGATGGCTTCTGGTTCGTCGGGTTCGACGGCCACGTGCGTGAGGGGGCGGCTGTTCACCGTGTATTCGGCCTCGGCGAGCAGAGTAGTTAGGACCTCTTCGCTGGGGCGGCGTTCGTCCAGTATGGCGTGTAGGGCCCTCTTCACCGCTCGGACCATCCTCTCCCAGGCTCCGCCCATGAACGGAGCTCCCGCCGGTATGAATTTCCAGTTGATGGCACGCTGGGCGGCGGCGGCTTCGAGGGCGCTGCCGTAGGCCTCGCGGAGCTCCTTGTCGTTGCCGAATGGAAGTTGGTCCCGTTGTCCGACCAAATCTCTGTCGGACAGCCGCGGCGCGCGATCATGCGCCGGAGGGCCATGACCGCGGAGTCCCCTGTCAAGCTGGGTGTCACCTCCAGGTGAACGGCGCGCGTTGTTAGGCACGTGAATAGCGCCACGTACCTCTTCTGAGTCCCTCTGCCGATGGTCACTGTTAGGGGGCCGAATAGGTCTAGCCCCGTGTATGAGAAGGGTCGCTGGTGATGGGCTAGGCGACACCGCGGGTGATCACCGGTTGGCGGGGTTGACGGCAACGTTTTCTTGATCCGGCAAGGCAGACATCGATGCACTATCATTTTCGTGACGGGCCGTAGACGCAGGATACTGTAGTGTTGTTTACACTCGTTTACGGTATTTTCGACGCCATTGTGTTGCATTTGTCGGTGCACATAATCTATGTATAGCTTCACCGCCGAGTGATCGCCGTCAAGGACCGGCGGTCGTCGTTGTAGCTCGGTGATATCAATCGCCGCGTCGATCCGTGTCTTGATAACTATGACGTCATTCACTAACTCGACCGCCATATGACGTAAGCGACTATGGGCGCTCGGCGGTCTGTTATTTCTCAGGTCACTGACGTCATCACTGAAGGCTTCCAGTTGACTGGCGCGTACCACAAGGCGCTCCGCTTCGTGTAGGTAAGACGCATCTAATATTTTGTATTTTCTTTGTTGTAGCTTCTTAGGCGACGGCGGCGGCGGCGGCGGCGGCGCAGACTTGCGTTGCTTGTTCCAGCCGGGATCGCCTTGTTTATTCCGCGTAGTGCGCTTATAGTGCGCGCGCACATGGCGGGGTCGGCAGAGGTCAATAAATTGTAACACTCTGCCTATAGTCCGCAGTAGTCGCTCCCATCTCGAGAATCGCGTGGGATCTGGCAGCCAGGCGAGTGGGCCCGATTTCTTGGTTTCGACTCGCGTTGCGTGTACCCTTTCTTCATTTGTCTGACACTCGTACGGCTGAGACGGCTCGGTGGGCCACGTCGCAGGGTCGTCGCGCAGGAAGTCTGGCCCTCTAAACCATCTGTGTTCACTGTCGAACTCGGGCGGCACTTCGCGCGTGGCTTCGTCGGCGACGTTGAGTTTCGTAGGTACACAGCGCCACTCGTTCACTGTGGTGTGTTCCTCAATGGCGGCGATGCGGTGCGCGACGAATGGTTTGTAGGTGCGCGCGCCGGCCCTCAGCCACGCGAGTACTGTGCGGCTGTCGGTCCAAAAGGTTTTCGTGTCTGGCTTGAGATCGTGTTCTTCTATTACGGCGGCCGCCATTCGACTCCCCATGGCCGCAGCTTGAATCTCGAGGCGCGGTATGAACATCACTTTCAGCGGGGCCACCTTTGCTTTTGCTGCTATTAAGGACACGTGCACTCGCCCGTCGGTTGTTGTTGTACGCCAGTATAGCGCGCTCGTGTAGGCCGACTCACTCGCGTCGACGAAGACGTGTATCTCGCGCCTGAAGGAGTCGCCGTAGGGGGGATAGGCGCGCGGTATCGCCAGGTCCCGCAGCGCTCGTAGACGCCGTGTCCACTCCGCCCACCGTTGCGCTAGGTCCGGGTCCAATTTCTCGTCCCAGCCCGTGCCGCGGCGCCACACCTCTTGTAGTAACTTCTTTGCTATGATTGTCACCGGTGCTGCCAGGCCGAGTGGGTCAAAGATCGACATAGTAATTTTTAGTACATGTCTCTTTGTAGGTTCCGCGTCGTCCAGGGCTCCCGGCGGTAGGCGGGTGAGGTCCAAGTTGAAAGCGAGTTCGTCGCTCGCCAGCTTCCATATTTGTCCCAATACTCGTTCGTTTTGCATCTCGCTCTTATTGAGGTCGACGTGTGTAGAGTCGAGGTCCTCCGAAGTGAGGGCTCGGAGGACCATTGCAGAGTTGGAGGTCCACTGACGTAGCTCGTAGTGTGCATCTTTGTGTATGTCGCGTACAGTACTGGATACGCTAATCGCCTCCTCTTCTGTCTTGAAACTGTGTAAATAGTCATCGACATAGTGGTGTCGGACTATCGCCTTGACGGCCTCGGGATGTGTGCTTTCGTGCTTCTGGGTGTTGATATTCTTGACGTATATCGCTATTGACGGCGAGCACGTCGCGCCGAATATGAGTGACGTCATGCGATATTCTCGTGGAGGGGCGTCGCCTCATTGATCACCCCGCCACAGGTAGCGCAGGGCGTCTCTGTCTTCAGGCTTCACTTTCACTTGCATAAACATTTCTTTGATGTCAGCTCCGACGGAGATAGGGTGTTTTCGAAAGCGCATCAGGACGCCCGGTAGTGACTGCAGCAGGTCGGGCCCGGTGAGGAGGCGGTCGTTAAGGGAGACCCCCTCGTAGCGGCAGCAGCGTCATGGACGATTCTCATTTTCCCGGGCTTACATGGGTTTAGTACCGGGAAATGAGGGAGGTACCATACCCTCTCTGACTTGGAGGGCGGAGCGGGCTCGGCGTACCCCTTGACTATGAGGGCGTCCATCTGTTCGTTGTACTTTTTCTTGAGTTCTTAATTTTTATCGAGCTTCTTTTCTATGTTGTGGAGTCTCCTCAGCGTGTTCTCGTAATTGTCAGGCAAGCGGGCGTCGGGCTGTTTCCACAGTAGCGGGGCTTCATAATGACCGTCGGCGGTAGTCTTCATTGACTGGGTTAGAATGATGCGGGCACGCTCTTCCGGGCTTGATTGGGGCAATTTCGGCTCGATTAGTAGGGATTCGAGCGCGAAATATTTGCTGAGTTGCGAGTTCAAATCTTCACTTTTCTCATTTTCACAGATAATCACATGATGTATTGCGTGCACTCGCTTACCGGTGATACGTGTGTGTGCCCCATGTAGCACCCAGCCCAGCGGCGTGAGAGATGCCACTGGCTGATGCTGCTGGCCTCGACGTGTCTCGTTGCTGACGAGTAAATGCCAATTGTCTTGTCCAAATAACACTTTAGGCTTCGCGTTCTCGTACCTCAGTTGACTTTCTATGTCGCGCAGGTGTGTGCAGTCACGGAGGTCCTCTTGTTTGATGGACTGTGGCAATAGGCGGAGATCTTCTATGGTGTGGGCGCCGACCCTGTGGTGATGGTCGGCGCCGCGGGTGCTGAGTGTGACCCGGCGTGATTTCGATGCGTCGATTTTCTCTTCGGTGATTGCTTCTATTTGTAGCGGTATTGTCGGCCCGTCTAGGCCCAAGTCCCTCGCGATGTCCTCTTGCACGAGAGTGATGGTGGAGCCGTCGTCCAATAGGGCGTAGGTTTCGACGGCTCCCGCCGGTCCAGAGATAGTGACCGGTATGATTTTCAGGTAGGCCCGCGCTTCTCTGGAGGCCCGCGTAGAGGTGACGGCTTCATTTCTTTGTTCAATTTTCTTGTAGTGCAACAGGTTGTGATGAAAATACTCGCAGCCGTCTCGCTCGCACTTGACGCGTTTGCAAGCGTGCATCCTTGTCCGATGACGCAGGCACCGAAAACACAGCCGCTGGTCTTTGGCTATCTTCCAGCGATCTTCTAATGCTTTCTCGACGAATTTGCTGCACTTTTCTATGTGATGACCGACGTTGTTGCAGCAGGCGCACTTGGGTGTCGGCTTGTCTGTGGTCACGAGAGCTCTGTGTGTCCTCTTCGTGAAGTGATGATTCGGGCCGTCGATATTATCGTGCTGCGCGTAGAGCGCGCAGTAGTCCGCTTCGCGTTGCAGGAAGGCAGATATTTTCAGTAACTCGGGCTCTTCGGTTTTCTGTGTAGTCGCGTAGTCGAACCGTCGGTAGCGCAGGGCCGGCGTAAACTTTTCCATCATTGCCCTTGTTGTCTCGGGGCTGTGTAGGTAGTGAGCACGGTCAAGCGCTTTGAGCGTCGCTATGACGTTAGCGACGCGGCTGGCGAAAACACATATGTCGAGCGGGCCGTCGTTGAGGCGCGGCAGCGCGCGTAGTCGTTCGAGCTCGGCGAGGGCGATGGCGTCGGGACGGCCAAAACGGGCATCTAGACTTCTCATAACTTCATCGGCACGGGCGTTGTAGATTAGAAGATTGTCGACTGCTTCTTTTGCTCTTCCTTTGAGACATCTTCTTAATCTTGCTATGTTCTCCACCTCGTTGTAGTTTGAGGCGGTCTCGTTGTAAGCGGCTCTGAATGATAGCCACTCTTGATGCGATCCGCCGAAAGGCGGCAACTCGGCGTGATATCTCGGTGCTTCTCTATGACCGGCGCGGGCGGCGACGGCGATGGCTGACGCGAGTTCACTCAGGTTGATATTCTGCGGGTTCTGCGTGGCTATGACATAATTTCTTCGCATATCCGCTTGTGGATATGCCGGCGGTGGCTGAGCGTACGCGTGCGGCGGCGCGGGTACGGTCGGTTGGGCGTGGTTTCCCCCGGCGGGGGGCGGGGCAGGAATCGTGTGGCGCGCGGCGGCGGCGCCGGGTCCCGTGCCCTCGGCGTAGTTTCGTCGAGCCTGTGACGGGTACTGTGGGTGTGCAGGCTCGGGCTCTTCGAAGTGGGCTGTATTGGCGATGGCGAGGACGTGTCCGCGGTTGGACTCGAGCCACTCGTCGATGCGGTGTCCTGGCTGGACGGTAGATACTATGGTGTCGCCGTCCTCTTCGTCGCTGCCTTCGGCTTCTATGGCGGCTAATCGCGCGTGCGCGAGCTCTAGCTTTATTTTAAGAGCTTCTTCCCGCGCTTGTGCGAGGCGGCGAGCCCGTTGACTGGTCGTGGACCTGACGGACCTCGACGGCGGTGATGCGACAGGATTATGGGTTGGCTGTGGGGTTTCCTGTCGCAGCGAGGCCGCAGGTGGGTCTGACTGTGGGTTTTCCTGCGGCAGCTGTTCTGTGGGCTGGATTCTCGACTGTAGGGCTTCTGACGGAAACTGTTCTATGGGCTATCTTGGCTGCTGGGGTTCGTGAGGCGACGGCGTCGCAGGATGTTGGCATAACTGTGGGGTTTCCTACGACGGCCCCGAACTGCCTTGACTAGTAGTTGCCGTTCTCGACGTGGAGGTGCCCGTTTCGTCCGACGTTGACTGCTCCATATTTTTCATGATGAGTTGCGCTAGCGTAAGTTTTCCGGTCTGCGATCTCGTTGTTGGCCTTTTCTTAATAATCCGGTTCTAAGGACCAGCATGTACAGGACGTACACCTATGGCTGGTTTGTAGGTGGGAAGGATGCAGTGAAAACTCAGCTTTTCTTCAGGAATTCTTGAGGCTTGGTAGGGCTGGAGCTGTGGTCGGTTCGAGTCGTCGGCGTAGAATTAATCGTATGGCGGCCCGGCCGCCACTTTATACTGTTGGGCTCGAACTCCCCACCCCTCCAACCCTACCTCACCCCGCTATCATTTATTTGGCAATAAATCTTATTCTAATTACATAATCGGCTTAATTTATTTATACACTTACTTATCCTTATTATACATACTAAATTCAAGCTCCCGCTCGCCTGCCGTTCTCGTCGTTACTGCGCGCGAGCCCGGGAACGCTCTGTATTTACGTTCCTCGTCCCCCTGAGACCGTTCCCCCGCGCTCTCCCTCAGTGTGGCTTGAGACGGCAGGCGAGTAGGATCTAATGAGTTTCTCATTTATTTACATTCTAATAAGTGGAAACCTAATGTTTATCCACTTGGAAACTCATTCGAACCGTTTTATTGGTTTTTTAAGTCCCTATTTGGGTGTAAAGGAAAGACGAGATCAATAATGTTTATTTAGGTTTCTAACTAGACTCTGACAAAAGGCGGGTAACATCTATTATAATTATATCTATCTTAGGTAATCTAGGTACATATGTAGTTAACAGTTTATTTTCTATGTCCGTCCTGCACAGTATATTTACTTTTATTGGTAACTACTTGCACCGCTACTTCGTCTGCGTGGACCTGGAATAAAAAATATCCTCTATTTTAATCCAGGCTATAAACTATATTCATGCTAAATTCATCCAAATCGGCTAAACCGTTTAACCGTGATTGAGTAACAAACATCCGAACATCTAAACATCCAAACATTAAACATCCAAACTTTCGCATTTATAATATTAGTAGGATAAAAGACAAGGACACACTTACCATTACCTACATATATATCAGAGCTTCAAAAGATCAAACATAAAACACATGACAAAAGGTAAAACTGTTCAGAAATACCGAGCAAAGGAGATAAATTGTAGTAAGCGGCACCAATCGCTTCCAGCCCACTAGAGATGTCATAACTTTATCTTGTTTGCATTATTTCACAGTTGGCTGATCGCTCGAATCTGCGTGCAAATGTGACATGAATATTTCATCATAGCGAATTTACAAACAAAAATGTAGCCACGGAAATGGTTCGAGGGTGGGCTTGCCCCTTGACGAATTAGACGCATCACTCTCTTTGCTGCGACGTGGGACGGACTCGAGAATCGAATAATAACGTCAATCAAAGTGCCGTTTACGGGTACACCAGTTAGTAGACGATTACAACTACATTTAAATACAAAAAAAAGAAACATACATCTATGGCAAGGTTACAATTAGAACACAAAATTGCGTAACATTCTATTTTGTTTCTTTACTTTAGAGCGAATCGCAATAGCTATTCGAAAATAGCCTATCTATTATCCTTTTATGGTGGAATAAAGGAAAAATATAACACCATTATTTTAAATCGTTTTCCAAAACATATCGAAATCAAGCGTAGCTACTCTAATTTAAGTAGCTACGCTTGATTCATTCATCATTGTGTAAATTATTTATTTTATATTTTACTGATTTTGTTTGTTTTTCTTTTCTTTAGGTTTTTGCACAGCGTAGTACGTTACGCTACTACAAATGACTGACGTATACCTGCAGGTCGATCACGTAACGCATTGTACGCGAGTCAGGTAGATCTAAATGTCACTTTTTATATGGAAAAATGACAGTTGGATCTACCGGACGCGCGTTTGAAACGTTACGTGACTTCCCCTCTGAGGGGTAATCACTTAACGTCTCAAACGCGCGTTATGCTAAATGTCAAATTTTAAATGGAAATTTTACCGTTAATCTGTACCTACGCGCGTTCGAAACGTTGCTCTGTAACATGAAAATAATTTTCTAAATAATTCGATATGAAGGAAAATAAAATATAGCTAAAGCCAAATGAAAAGGAGCATACAGTACTCTCATCCACATTTCCTGAAAGAAACCAATCGCCATTCCCATCGAAGTCCGTTCGGATTTCACAAAAATATCCGAAATTGTCTTCCTTTAAAATTTATTATTGCCTGGTCTCTGATTTATAGAGTTTCTTCCTCACCGAGGCACTGAGCCACCCAGGAGACATTCGATATTATCTTTAACACTACTTTTGTATACACTAGTGAATCTTAGTTGAGATCCAAGATTTATGTTATCATGTAGTTACTTCGTACAGATTTCATTAAAATTTACGATATTCCGTAACTGACTGACTGACTGAACATTCGAGCAATATTTACCTCTAAGAACATATTAGACATTTATCTTGAAAGCCGGAATTGTTTGAAAGTAGGAAGGAATATTAACAAGTCGCGGCGTGGCGGCACCTATTCAAACGACCCGAAACTTGGTAAAATTACAAGTATATTAAACTTAAACATTAAACATTCTGCGAATTGAAACAGAACTCGTCCTTTCGTGGTGACATCATGTAATGCTTTAAAGTTATGTTTTCAGTAGTCACTTTCGGAAAAGAGATATGTAGTTCAAATATCGAATTTAATTATTCCGCACTGTCCTAACATTAAGTCACCAAAATGGCTAAATTTCTTGACGTAAAAAAGTAATAAGGAAAATAACCTAGTACAACCTAGAACAATTGACAACATTTCAAAATAAGTAATGATGCCTAAATCGAAAACCATTTCGGTAATTAACTTATCTGAACGTAATAAAGTGGTTATCGAATGAAAGATGAATGAAAGAAGAAGAATGGACCACTTAAAAAAATGAAATGTTGTCAATCGTCTCCTTTGAAACGTTGATGTTGTTTCAGAAGTTAACTCTTTGCAGTTAACACATTTGCCTGGATTCGAACCCGGAGCTTTGTAGGCAGGATCACTACCAATCCCAACCCAAAAATTGATGACCCCTTTTGCCTTAGAAGGGGTCATCAATTATACACACTAGGGATACTTTGTTTTACAAAGTTTTAATCGACAGAATGTTTTGCAGAATTTTAATTTCATGGAACACCTTATTTTCGGAGACCGTAAAATTTTGAGGATTTTTAAAACTAACCTACACTAACCGAATTGGGTTCTACAGAATGATATTTTAGCTGTACCTATAATAAGTTAATGGTTTCTGAAAAAAAAACAATTAAATGAAAATTCAGCGAAACAATATACTTCGATGGAACATTTGTCGATGAAATAGAGGCCACCATATGACTACTTAGCCAGATACTCGTATGCAATGAACGGCAACTGCATTTAATATATAATTTAACGAACATAACACCATATAGGCAAGATACGTCCACCACGTTTAATTACAATCAAAATGATACGTCAAGCAAAACCCTTCTCGAAATTTAGAATAAACGGATTCACGGTGTATTATATCCGCGCGTCAAAGGTGGCTTTTAATTGCAGCCGGCTAACCCACTGCGATTTAAATTCAAAAGAAATTAGGTTCGTTTAATACCGATAAAATATTACCCCCATTACCCTTCTGAGTAGCTAATGTTGGTTAACTTTATATACATACATATATCTATCCCGACTGCCTGCTCATCATCAGGCAGTCCTTTTAATTGTTATAGTAAACATGAGATTTCGTTTTTTTATATGCATGGAATTTTATCTGAAACGATTATTATTATGTAATAGCATATTCTGAGGCCCGTCGCATGACAACCATTGTTACAAGCGGAATCATCTGTTCAATTTCTTTCATTTGTAAAAGACTTCCGGTTGTAATTATTACAAGTTGTTAATTATTATATGCAATGGCAGCGGCTAACGTTGAGCCGTGGCTGCGCGTGCGCATCGGAAGTTGCCCAAACACAAATGTAATATGACGTAGCTTAGGCTTGGGAATGATTGTAATGAAGCAAACGCTGGAAAAGAAAGACTATTAAGTAGTATGTATTGGCAGTTAAAAAATAGTATGCATTTAAAATGGATATGGCACAAACGTATTCTCACCCGACGATATGGTCAAAAGGCCATTTCTATTACATAAGCAGACTTTAGAAGTATAATATGGTTTAACATCTGACTTTAAAAACTTGTTCTACAAGAATTTATTTTGAATAAATAATTTTGAATTCAATATTATTTATTTATTGTTCCACTATTATAAAATTCTTTTTTTTAAACAATTTAAGGCACCGCGCACACTGCATAACAGAATATCTAGGCGTGAGCATTTCCATGGTCACCTGTCTACACACAAACCCGTGTTTGACAGACAGAGGCCGTCCTCATAATAGTCATAATGCGGAAAAGCTAGCGGGACCGACACATGACATACTAATATGACATCGATATGCCGAGTCAGAGACGCTTCCGGTGCTGCAAACTCACTCTTTAGAATCTGAAGACGTTGTCAATACATGTAATGGATATTATTGGCAATTACATAAGTGTAGCTTCCATCGTAAGATAATACCGTAGCCGAATACAACTAGCCGTATATGTACATTTGGTATAAACGAAACCACGAAACCATGGAATATATATAAATAAGATGGAAGCGACGGGCTAGCCAGACCCTCGGGATCCTGCGTAGCCAGTCGACAAAATGAAAATGATTGATGTCAACACTTTTGCAAAACGCTTCTAATAGGTAAAAGCTTTCAATTCTATTCTATTCTACGTTCGTAATTTTCATCAAATTTAGAATGCCAAAAAAAATTACACGTACTCCTTGATCAAGTAAGGTAATAATAAATATAAGTAGTGGTTTATTTTAGAAGGTTTTTTAACGTCCAGAAGTGAGGCCCTGTCCAAATGAACTTGACATTAGATTACGTTCGAAAGCAACTGTGAATATTACTGTGAGGGGGAGGGTATAGGTATAATCATACTTACCGGTATTTCATTATCATTCTTAGGGCCTAGGCGGAGTCGTTGGTGGTTTTAGACGGTAGTCCAGCTTCGGTTAGTCCGTCATACCTACAGGTTATACCCGTCCTGCCTCCCCGGATAGGACGGGATGCGTAAACGCATTTAACTAACGTTAAAAAAAGGGCCTACGCTAGCTGACGCGGGTGCATGGCGCGGGCGCACGCTTACTTGGCGCTGCTCATACTTTTCTCTAATTAGCGTAGGCCCTCATACAGGGTGTAATATTCAAACGGGGCAATGAGGAAAAATCTGAAATTTTAAGAGACACGGAAATTTCCCTTCGGAGTCAAAATAATTTTTAGAAGAATTTTTTTTTATAATTTCTCACATGACCGCGAATCGAAACTTATCAAGTCTGTCTAAAAATCCGAGCTCGTTATTTACTCGCATGACACGTAATTTAAGAAACGTCCATAAGGTGCAGCACTAGATTTACGTACCTGTCTTAATTCACACCTATAGGATACAAGATGGAACCGAGCTTTCAGTCTCCCATCGAGTGGACCTCGAACTTAGCTTAAAAAGCTGTGGATTTTGGGTTAGGATCGACCCCTAAATTGATAGAAAAATTATGTTTTCAAGTATTAAAGTAAGTTAAGTGTTAGTATGAAATCATTCTGGTGGTTCATGGTGCTAGTTTAAATATGAATCAATAGGGGCCTAACCAGACCGCAGAACGTTGCCGTCGTTAGACACATTTTTTTCGGCAAGTCATTAAATCTGATATGATGATTTGTCTGTTATTTAGGTACCATTTCATAATAACTATTTGTACTTGAACCATTCGCAATGTAAAAGCTTTGAGTAATAAAAGTGAATTGATGCAAACTGGTGTGTATGCGTTGGACGGACTTCTTAGGTAGTAGTAATATCCCTATTATAATATATGGAATTCAAAAGCCGTGGCACAGTGTAAGTTTTTCTAAATAGATATAGTCAATGGCAAAAATATTTTTACTAACACGTTTGTATCATATTTCAGTTTAATTAGAAAATAAACAGTCTCTTAATGTTTCTTGGATCTGAACTGTACGCTGTATACAAAAATGATCAATGTAAACCCAAGCCCGATTACATGGTCGCTTTAAGTACCGTTTCCTTAAAACTAATTATTAGATAGTAGGAATAGAATAACGAAGCCGCCGACATTGACATTTCATTCGGAAAGTTTCGTAATTTGCCTAGAATTGGTCTGAAAAGCTTCGAAGCTGGCTCAAAGGCTACAGAATGAGAGAAGTGAGTACAAACTAAACACTAACACGGAATTGATCACTCTACTGGATATTCTGTTAGGTTTGATAATACCAACGTAAGTATGCAGAAGATAGGACCACGATTAACGATAAGTTCTTGTTCTTTTTGTATTGTTGTCTTTGTTCTTTATGTGGGGCAACAATAGCTATGAAGTGCCTAATATGTATTGGTTTGTAAGACAAGTCCTATACTATTGTTACGACGGCGGGTTGATAACAGTTTCTTTACCATAGAAATAAACATGCCATGAAGGTATTTCAAACGTTGTGCACATGAACGAGTTGAAGTTAAGTACCGGAGTGAGAACAAGAACAAGAACAGTGGAAATAAGTGGTGAATAGTGAAGTGGTCTAGTTCAAAGTATCAGTAAAGTGTAACTGTGTCAGTCAGTACTAGTAGGCGCGGACTCAGTGAACTTGTGTGTGCTAATTGAGTCAGTGTTAGTTAGTACGTGTGGCAGAGATGGGCAAAATTTATTCGAATGACGAATAACGATTGAGAATAATAGAATCATTCGCGAATGACGAATACATTTATCGAATGATTATTCTATTCGAAATTAGGCAAATACATTATTCGCGAATTAATTATTCCACGAATGAATTATTCGCGAATAAAATACTCCACGAATAATTAATTCGCGAATAATATTGTCGAATAATTCGCTAATAAAATAACTACCTTCGTGCCTCATTACATGTATTTACAAAAAAAAAATATCCCAATCATGTCAAATCTGTCTTTATAGATACATATATTTGGTATCTCAGAAAAGTTCGAAAAACTTAACTGACGTGTCGGCGGTGTGTGTTACCACTACATTCAACAAAACATATTCAGCTTAAACAAATTGATGAAATAATTTTAAAAATTATGGAAACGATGAACTGAAAACATTTGTGTAATGGATCATTCGTGGTATTTATTCGAATACAATAACGAATGAATCATTTATTATTTGAAAATGCTACCGAATGATTTATTCGCGAATAAATGATTCGCGAATATTTTTTAACGAATGATTGTTTATTCGAATAATTACTTAAATAAAATATTATTCGAATAATGCCCAACTCTGACGTGTGGACTCAGTGGACTTTACCCCTGCCGAGACAAGTTAAAGGTGTTATAACTTTACTACAAGCCACATAGCCAAGATTCTATGTCTTTTAAATCGATTAGTTTTCTACTGCTCGTGCAATTTACAACAATTGCCGTTTTCGAACTACCTATGTTATAAGTAAGTAGAAATATAACATTTGGTACATTGCCGCCTAATCGCGATATTTACTTCACTTCACACGTTCTGTGAGATATGCAATATGCATTCTGAATAACACAATAAGTGTTTTATATTTTTCTTTCCAAATAAATGATTTTATTATTTTATAATTCTATGCACTAGTTTTCAGATTCTATTGTACAGTAGCCGGCAAATAACTTGCGCAACGCGGGACGACTGTATAGATTAACTACCCAATATTTGTTTTCCCCAAAATGTTTTGTTCCATTCGCGTTTTTCCCCATTTGCTTTTTTTCCTAGGCGTTATTACGACCAGTAAATAATTTTATCACACGATTTAATTTCCATTCATTCTTTTCGCTACACGCATCTTTGCCGGTGCATTTTTTTTACAATCAGTATCTTTCACATACATATGCTTTACCTGCAGAATAAATTTCCAACAGTCTATTTTGTCACACTTTTTCATTTCTACTCGTTATTTTCGCTACCCGCAACTGTGCCCATGAATAAATCCTACTATATCCTACTTCCTACTAATAATATAATATTAATTAATGTAAAATCTCCCATGTTTGTATGTAAGATTGTTTAGATGTTTGTTACTCGATAGGCGATAATAAGCACTTGTTTTAAACCTCTTTAGATAACGATTTCTATCAATATACTACTTGTGACTTTTAGCCTGACCACTTCAATGTCAGTGAAACCTTGAAACCTGAAAATTGAAATTTGTTAAAATTGATAAAATAAATTGTGGATAAAGATGATGGAACCAAGTGAGGAAAACCCCAGGACGTTCGTCGGGTCCATGTACAATCTCTTTCTTGGAAAGTACACGTGGAGGGCGTATATTAATACGAGCTGGTTACCACCATTATTGGAAACGAACGAATAAAACTGATGGTTCTTCCGTGTGGGTTTGTCAAAGAAAACATTCGTACAGGCGTTTTAGATAAGCGTGAAGGGAGCATTTTGCGTAATGTGAAACATTCCTGTGTGCCAGATTACGAGTCCATTGATGTTGAAGAAGAGATCATCGAGTTAAAAAAACTGTTACTATCGATTATAGACCCATTCCTACGCTATACAAACTGCATATGAAAAAAAATCATGCGTAAGGAATACGTTGACAAATTGTCACCATTTCATTCTGTGAGAGATGCTTTGTACAAAGCACGACAGAGATCGGCGAGTACATCAACGTTCGAGACATTTGAACATGTGCTCATAAATTAGAAGACCTTTAAATAAATCTGAAAACTTTGTGTGCCTTCAAGACGACGATATTATAATTTGTTGTACAAGTGAATGCAAGGAATGCATAGCAGGGATAAAATCCTTTTTTTTAGATGGCACTTTTAAATTAGTGCCAAAGCCATTCGTTCAATTATTTACGGTACATGGTGATTTAGGTTCCGATGACGAACACACGAGAGTAGTTCCCTGTATATATGCGTTACTACCCAACAAGCGGCAAGACACGTACGAACGAATGTTTGAGCTCATCAAAGAAAACGTACCCAATTTTCAACCCGATCAAATAAAAAATAAATATGAATTGGCTGCAATTAATGCGTTTAAAGCTATATATAACTATATTCTCTACGATTATAGTAACTGGCTGTTTCTCTCACTATACGCAAGCCGTATATATAAAAATGCGGACACACTTGGGGTAACTAGTACTCGCGAGGGATGCAGCCACGTCGCAAAATGTGCTACGTTAGCACACTTGCCTGCAACGAAGATACACGAAGGGTGGATGTCCTTACTTGAAATGTCACCCCAAACAGAAGATATACTACGTTTTAATAATTATATGATAAAACAGTGGATCAAAATTGACATGGTATATATGCTGACGTGTTATGGACACCGCCACAGGACAAACAATGTAGTTGAAAGCTGTCATAAGAAGATAAAAACTACAGGATAAATAAAAACTCTAACTTATTGTTTTGCATGTCACAGTAAAAGAAGAAGCCGTACAAATTAATTTTGTAAACAATCAAAATGAAATGCGGTCAGATGTTTTCCGTAAACGAAATAGAATGTATACTTTAATGGATAAGAAAAGAGAGGGAATTGTAAATAATTACCTCTAGGGATTCATCACCTTGCATAAATGTATAGGAAGACTATCTGTACTTAAATGTATGTAATAATTTCTAATATAAATGTAATACTTCACTTTTCACTACTTACTACTACTACAACTATTTTTTTACTTTACTTTTTTTTCATTTAGTTTCGTTTTATTATCGCCTACCTAACCATTATTGCCAGTAGCTTTAGCTCGCGGTTTCGCCCACGTCTTATCTGGAGGCACGGCAGTGCCCCCGCCAAGTCGAGCAAAACAAAGAGGCACGGCCGTAAATACCATCTCTCCTAGTTTTAAAATGGGGAGAGAAAGTATTAATCATTTAAAACAACTGAAAGTACGGAACACTATTTTCCGAGTTTCGACTCGCACTTGGCCGATTTTTTTATCAGATTAAGTATTTATTCATGGGCACAGTTGCGGGTAGCGAAAGTAACGAGTAGAAATGAAAAAGTGTGACAAAATAGACTGTTGGAAATTTATTCTGCAGGTAAAGCATATGTATGTGACAGATACTGATTGTTAAAAAAATGCACCGGCAAAGATGCGTGTAGCGAAAAGAACGAAAGGAAATTAAATCGTGTGATAAAATTAACTACTGGTCGTAATAACGTCTAGGAAAAAAAGCAAATAGAAAAACCACGAATCGAACTAAAAATTTTGGGGAAAACAAATATTGGGTAGTTAATCTATACAGTCCGCGGGACGAAGTGGGGGGACAGCTCGCACGTACAATTCGCCTTGCGAACTGTCCCTCCCCTTCGTCCCGCGTTGCGCAAGTTATTTGCCAGCTACTGTATGATTTTAAGTACTTCACTCCAAATCCTTTTCACTCAGTGCCGCGCGTGACTTGGCCCAATGTTTTCAAAATTAAAATTTTCATAAATCCATTCATAATTAACCGCTGTCTTTGAAATAATACCAAGGCTCATCCCAATATGAGCAGAAGTTTGAAACTCATGTTAATAACATTATGAAACAAGTTTGCACTCCGAACGCACCGGGTAAACAAACAGTATGAAAATATTTAGTGAAGAAGCCAAAACGTCAGAGTTCGGCAGCCACGCGTTCGCGACCTGACGAATAAATTCGGTAGACAATACAGGCTAATGAATAAAGTTGGGTTGTTAACGAACCAAACTTCGGAATTTCCATTTAGAAGTGTTCATGCTTAACGAAAGTACGCATATTTTGGTTTTAATGGCAGGATGCGGAGCTTAAAGAATTTAATTATGTATCGATATTCCAAAGACTGCGACCTTTATCCGCTGTTTAGTAAAATATTTACCTTTTATATTGTACACCGAAATACTTTAAATATTCAATTAATTTTCTCAAAGAATAGCTATCAAATATTAAGCATTGTACGTTCTACTATCTAAATACAACTTTGTGTCTGAGTCTGACAAATGAAAATGAGGAGAGGCGCTACTAGCCTCTGATCATTATTACCTTTAGCGCATCTGCTAATTAGTAAACTAGTCACAAGACATACCTTATCCTAAACTACGTGTTATAGGAGTATTGTATTCTGCTGTTGACATACGGTATGAATAGTTGAATGTCCAGAACGTCAAATTGACCACGTAATGAGATTCCATTTCGTTGAAATTTGCAGCTCGCAATTTTATTTACCATACTTACACCTACATGCATAGATCAAAATATTCAAATGCACTCTCATTACTTTCAGGATGAAAAGTACTCGATAAAAAAAGGAATTAATTAAAGACAGAATGAGGAAGTTTGAAGGAGCAAAAGTCAATATTGGTGCGGTAGTTTGTGCCCAGTTACCGGGGCGTGTCTGCTTGGAGTCTTCGAAAAACACACGGATTGTTAAACTAGTCAACAGGATTTGCGTTATTTTTTATATAGTGACCGTGACACGCTACCTAGCTGATGATAGATAGAGACAGTAACCTTTAGACGTTTGCCCAATTGACCCTTCGAAAGACCAGCTCTGGCTGCAAAGCTAGCACCATGCTGAGCTGGGTCCATTTCGTGATAAAAGCCTAACGTGTTGTTTTTATTTCTTTGATCATCTATAAATACTAATAAACGTTTGACTTTGCAGTTCCAGAGGCCTCACAAGCGCGGTGCCGATCCTTTATGGATTTAAGAATTTGTTGTGTTTTCAATCAGAGACAAATGCAAGTCCCTCACTCTTATCTCAGCGCGTTCTTGGGAGCTCTACATAAATACCAGTAGAGCAAGCGGTAATATTACAATACTAATTAATTTAAATGATACAACTAACCCAACATTTGATCTATTATGTTTATCTACGTATAAAATCTGTGAGTATGGAACATATCAGGGGAACTATGCCAGAGATGCCGACAGCTGCTTGTTTTTAGGCAAGTGAACTTGCATTTTATTTGGATTTACTAAAAAATATTAATGTATTAAAATTATCAACCACGGCATACAAGTGAAACAAGCTATAAAAATAAAGTAAACTCCCATTTATTCAAATGAAATTTCATTTTTATTCTAGCTCACATCAAGGCACCAAATCATGAGCAAGAAATTAATTTAATAGACAATTATATCTGTATTTATACCGTACCTAAAACGGTGTGTATTTTTTTCAGGATTCTTGTTTCATTGGTTTTTTACCGTTAGAACTATTTATTTTTTTACCGTTAGCAATAACTTATTTTTTATTCAGCTTTTAGATATCTTTTAATTTTTATTATTCAACATTATTACTTAAGTTATTTCCTCAGAGTCTTGCCAAAGCGATGCTCGGCGATGGAAGCGGACGTCCGTTACCGGTGTCAGTGGGCAAAATTCCAGAGGACCTGTAGTCCACGACGTGCAATTCATTCTAGTTTAAAATGGGTTACTCCATTTCTCGCTGACTACGCGTCTCCTGACAACTCCCCTAGCCCAGTTTGTTTTTGTTGCCCCGATATCGAACGCGTCTTAGACACTTTTGTTCACGGCTGGGTTCATCCGTGATTTATTTCGGAAGGTGTTCAAATTATTGAACAAGCACAACAAAGTTAGGTACACACTATTGATCAGCCGTCGGTACATAAATAATGTCATATTCGTATAGTATTAACAGGATTTGAATAATAACTAACCAAAAACAAGTTTTTATGGTGTTTTATTATAAATTATAACACCTTAAACCTCTAATCAATGCTAGCAATCAAGTAAGATACAATAATTTAATAAAGATATTTTTTTTCCAACTCATCGCAAAATGTCCACTTAAGAAAATTTTACGTATGGTTGTGTTTATTCTATCATTCCACAAGCTTCCAATGTGTGAAACCATTTATCAAATAGTAAATAAGAAAGGGGAGCTAGGAGATATTAAAAAACTTCCAGACTATCAGTCTGAAAACTAGTAGAGAGCAAACCAATTTAAAAGTGATTTTTCGCGTATTCTTGGATAAGTGGCATTATTAAAAGTAGCTCTACAGAGCGACGGCGCTTCGGCAGCGTGTCGTTTTAGCGACATTCGTTAAAACTTTTCTGATAAATTTTATGGTGCGAAATGTAACAGGGATAGGCGATTCGAAAAAAAACCGCCTCGGCCGTGTCAGGGATGCGGACAACTCTGAAAATTTTACGTATTTTTGAAAGAGGTACTTAATGTTGAGAGAAATACGTCTTTGAATATATCGACAGTCCCAAATAAAAGAGACCGAGAGATCTGCAACATTGAGATTTTTGCTTTCCATCGGCAAAGGTCATATGTTAACCGTAAATTTTAAAACCACATTCACAGATTTATAATTTTCTGAATAATTTCCGTAAAAACCAAGAACAAAATGTCGGATCTAAGAAAATATGACAGTTAAAAACGTCGGTTGTGATAGTGCCGACATTTTTACAGGACACACATTTAGTGCATTTAGTGCCGGTTGTTACCATTATTTATTAAGCAAATTTTTTGTAACTTGTTTGTCTCTTGTTGTGGTGCAATAAAGAGTATTTACTATTATTATTATTATTATTAGTGCAGTGTCGGATGAGCATTCTTACAATATTACACGACGAGAAACTAAAACGTTGTTTTATATGTTATCAAGTACATTTTCTGCCACAATGTCGGTTCTGCCAGTCAAGACATATTGTAGTGTATGTGTTCTTGGACAAATTTTGCTTAAACTTTTCCAGTAAAAAAATAAGATAAGAGGTTATTTTTTAAATGGCCGTAAAAATACATGTATGCTCAACGGCTACTAATAAACAACCAAATAGTAAGCAAACATTCGAGGTTTGATAAATGATATTCCATTAACAATTTCTTCTTCTGAAAAGTAGCTGTTTGGCAGATCTGACTATTTTATTTGGGAACGTCAATATGTACCTAATGTGGAGAAACAAAATTCAATTTCCCGTTCAATTTGATGTGATAAACATAACCAGAATATCGATACATAGGTATGTATCGATATTCTGGTTATGTTAATAATAAAGGTAATTAAAACTCGCTTTAAGGTAAAGCTAGTTTTAATTACCTTTTTACTAAGCCAGCAGATCTATCCAAAACAGACCTCTTGCTCCGCCATCTTCTTGTTCTAAATTCAACAAGTCTTACCTTTCGGGCTGTTCGGCTGTGGAATGCTTTGCCGTTAGATTTTAGATATGTAGGTATATGTATTATATATGTAGTATATGTACTGATACTTATTTGTGTTGCTATATTTTGTATTGTTCGACATAAATATTTTGAAACATAATTATTTTTAGTATGAATAGATGTTTATGTAATTTGACTGCTTGTCATATCCCATTTGATTGTATGTGTGTCATTCTACTCCTCTTCCTTTATTCTTGCACTGTTCCTAATTTTTGTTTGTCATTTCCTGCGACTCAAAGGTTGTCTGGACGAGATCTATAGCGATAAAACCGCCTGTTGCTACCCGTTATGCCTGCTTATATCTTATATTGTTCTGAATTTGTTACTTTTGCTGCAATAAATATTATTATTATTATTATTATTGTATTGCTTCTGATACACGCTTCTTTTGAAATAAAATTATTTACATAAACATTATTATTCATTTTTTTTGACAATTACGTGGTCGCATCGCCACTTGGGCATAATGTGCACTAGATCGCTAACTGTCACTAAAACAATGCTTTCATACAGAGGTTTAATAATTACGTAAGTAGAAGTACTGGCAAATGACCTCATAGTTACTAAGATACACTTTGTATTATATCTCTTCATCTTTGCTGAGAAAAGGGAAACCAGTAAAGTGATACAAAACATGTTATCAATGTCCATCTGGATATTGATTTGTTTATACAATTACATCCCAACCATGGATCCACTAAGTGAACTAATGTCCCTAGCTCGTGTCCAGCGACGTCGGGTGAAGAGACGCGACATTGACGGACGTCAGTTGACATATCGTGCGATACTGAAATTATGCAATCTCGTTTCATTTAGAGTGATGTCCGGCAACGTCACGCTATTCACCCGCCGTCGCAGGCGTCACGGATTGCGTGACTTTGAGGTATCATTTTCGAACCTATTATTGAATTAGCCTTGAAAATGCAAAAACATGTGGATAAACACCACGAGTGATTTTGTCTTACTTTAGATAATTCAGCGACCACAGCATCCGAAAAGTCTACAATCGTGATAGAGCATGAAACTTTTAATCGCAGGATCGTGGGTTCGAACCTCACGTTGGGTGCCACTATTAACTATGGTTTACGCTCAATTGGCAATAAAGGATCGGCAGTCCGCATGCCAGTCCCCTGGAGCTGCAAGCGCCCATAGGTCACGGTAAACGATTACTATCAGGCTGGCCGTCAGCTTGTTTGCCAACACGGGGAATTAAAAAAAAACCCTGACTTTAAAGAACTGAGAACTAAACCGTCCTTTGCATACAAGAAAGTACATATTCTGAGTTAGCTAGCCGTGCTAATGAGAAGCTCTGCGTTTTACGAGTTATAAGTAGCAGCTTTAATTGACCTACAAGTCGGTCTGGCCTTTGTGTTCACCGCCAAAGTAAAAGCGACGAGTTGATTCTAACACGGACTCGACTCTCGAACTAAATGCTCTGGAGACATTTAAATCTACTGAAGTTGTTGTTTTTTCAACGTGTATTTCCTTTTGTTCTTTGGAGGCAAAGTCTATTTGAGTAAAGGAAGTTATATTAAGTATGTAAGAGTTCACAAGCACTCGATTAAGCATTAACATTGTGTGGACTGTATTTGGAATAGTATTGCCACTTCCGCAAAACTTGTCTTGATTTCTGTTTGACTACAAATCGAAAATCTACTGTATCCGCTACTCGCGTACCGCTACGAATAAGTTGTCATGAAGTATATAATAATAAGTACAATTCTTCAGCCAATCTCTGAATTGGCAATTTGGGGTGTGAAATTTGATAATGCGCTAAGCTAAGTGTCAAGTCACATTGGAGTGGGAAATTTATGTGATTTGATACAAAATAAGCTTAGCGCATTATGAAAACGAAATTAGAACAAAATGTAAGTGTTGGTTTGACAACATAACACTAAAACAACAAACAAACGCCAAAATTAAAAGCTAGTTGCATAGTTACAAGTTAACAACATGCTGAATTTACGTTCTCAAAAATAAATATTTGCGGACAATCTTCACAAATCCACCTAGTCCCAAATTAAGTCACGCCTGTGCTATGGGTAGATATTAGACGGCGATAAACATACTTATATCGATAAATAAATACTTAAATAAATAAAAAACATCCGTGAATCAGGACCAGGAAGAGGTAAAACGATACAGAAGGTATAGCAATGATCTCGTAATGATCAACAAACTCGCTAGCAGACTACCGTCGTTGGACGTATTTCACGACAGTCAGCATTTCAAAATAAAATACTGTACGAGTATGTTGACGATTTCGGTTAGGTATTCTTTATTTTATTTTTATTTTATATAATTTAACAGTTTTCATTGTGTACCTATCTTAAGGTTGTAAAAGTTTTAGCTGTGTTTTAAGCTCAATATTCTTCTGTGATTGCCTGTAAGTGGGAGATCAATTATGAATGTGGTTTAATATGTTTAATATTAATGTGTGTTGTATTTTCTGTTGGTGATCCTAATAAACAAATAAAAACAAATCGAAAAAATCCGCGAACCTAAGAAATCCTTGTGACACCTTACATTTCTATTAACATTCAACAAAAGAGAATGAAGTCAACAAGGAATCTAAAAGGTCAGTACATTTAACACTTTATTTGCGACCATGAGCGCAAAGGTTCTTATTAGTGGGAACCTGTATTTGGTTTTAGTTGCTATTAGTGGGAACCTATAATTGGCTTTTTGTTGTGTATCTATATAATCAATGTGTTTCTGTAGCTGTTGCTTCTCCAAATATAAATAATTTAATCTATACTATCTACACTTCTATACTACTATAATAAAGAGGAAAGATTTGTATTTTTGTGTGTGTGCATGTTTGTAATGAATAAACTCAAAAACTACTGTGCCGATTTCAAAAATTCTTTCACCATTGGAAAGCTACATTCACCCTGAGTGACATAGGTTGCTTCATGCCTATAGGAAAACGGGTAACCCGTGCGAAGCCTGGCAGCTAGTTAATAAATAAAAGGTTAAAATTCAAATGAGGTCAACTGAGGTAGAAGCGTCTATGGTTAAGCAGCAAACATCTTCTACTGATAAATAAGCATTATTCACTTACACTTATCAACGGAGTGATGAAAATGTTCCAGTCTAGTAGTTTGAGAAAAACTGTAATGCTCAAAAATAGGCATTCAACCCGGTTGAATTGTTTTTTGCTGGGCACACCCATTCAATGGTAAATCCAAAAAAATAGATAAGCGCAACGGTTAGACAAAAGTACCTACACTCCCACAACTATTCTGATACAATTGTATACAATGAAAGTACGAAAGCGGCACAATTAACGCACTGCCATAATTACGTTTAACGAATTGTGAAGCATAATAATGACTCGTAGGTCATTACTTCGGATTTATATTCGTTTGTCCATTACAATTGTGAATTTGGTTAACCAATGCAAATTGACCAGTATTAAAATAGTATAAGCGCTTTTAATTGAGCAGCACAGATTGTTGGTACTCGAAATAACTTTAACTCACAAATCTATATTTACGAGAAGTTTATTAAATGTTCGTAGCTTCGAAAATACCTACCTACTTAACTTTAACCATAGTTGGGGGGAAAAGCAATGTACCAAAACAAATCAGCTTACAATAAAGCAGAAAACTTACAGTAACATTCAAACATAAAGTTCGATTATTCAACACCGTATGAGTTGAATGAACTCGAATTCAATTTCAAATTTGCGAACCTTCACTCAAGTTTCACAGAGTTATTGATGTCGCATCAGGAATCAGGATACAATAACTTTTGTTTTACGAACGCGAGTTATTGTTTGTACAAACACAATGAGAATGACAAAAACAGCTAAGCTCGCTTTCCGCCTTCAGTCGGCGATATTGAAAGGATTAAATGAATTATTCAGCGAGGAAAGTCGCGAGCGCCGTTCTTGGGCGCGTCTCATTCATGCTTTTCTGTCCGAGTGACCTACCCACTTAGCATGCACATTTATATTTAATTTTTCAATTTCAACAATGAGTTGAAATCATAATGAATTTTCAAGTGCTTCTGAGACTGGCAAATCGCGAAGTCGTAAGCCTCTAAATGTAAGAACGTTTAATAATGCTCCCTAACTTGAAGGTACGGTAAAATAAATACGAAATGGATAGTAAGGAAATATTCTGTACTTCATTTTCAAAACTAAATTATTGCAGAGGCCGGGAAACAGTAATTCGTGGATGAGTTGATTTGATGATACACGGCGTGACTCCTGATGCCAGTTTCAATTGACAAAAAAAAACATCAAAGCTGATCACAATTTTAAACGTGTTATGTACCTAATTAGAATTATTAAAGATTTAACGGGATTGAAATTTAAACGCATTTTAGTTCCTTATGAATTTTATTTCGAAAATATTTTATATCTTAATTTAAAACTATTTGGGATATTTTTAAAAACGTTACTTCTATCACTTACAAAATTAAGCGTTTTGTTTATGACAATTAAAAAAAGAACAACGCGGGAAAACTTTAAGCACACTACAAACGGGCACAATTTGTCACACTAACTTTCAATAGTTGGAAATAGGCAGCCATACATTACTAACCAGCACTTTTATCATGGGACGGCCGCGACATACTCTCGATTTTTATCGCACTATACCTCTTTTTACGAGCATTTGGCAGTTTGTAGTAATTTATCTTGGTCAAAACATATAGGTATAATATTTCATTGCATGTTTGAGAAAAGTTATTTAGACGAAACGCCAAAGAACATCGCGCATGATGTGATCTTAAAATATGTTGCCGGGCGTAACGTAAGATTTTTCCACTTTCCGCACAATGGACACATTACGTGCGCCCGCCGAGCGCATGTGGACAACGATTTGATTCAATAAACATTTGCCTTGGAAGTCACTGTAGAATGGAAAAGAAGGGCAGGTAATATTCTTGTTTATTATCTCGATGTACAGCGGGCTGCATATGGAGTGCTTTTAAAGGACCGGTAAAACTTAAATAATTATATTTAGGTATGTCGTATATACATGGAGGTATGTCGATCATGTGTTTTGATAGTCTCGTCCTGCCTGTGTGTAGCCTGACATCGTCCACCCATACTGCTTCACGAATGCCCATCTTGCTTCTGGATTGGAGACCACATATGAATACCAGATCCCGTGGCCGTCATTCCAAGAGATGGGTGGACCATGTCAGGCGACACGCAGAACGAGACTGGATGCTGAAGGCACATGATTGCCATATCTCCATGTCTCCATTTCAGAAGCCATTAAGCAACCAGTAGATGCAAATACGAGTATTTTACTTATAAACGGGTTTGCTGTTCCTCTATTGGACTGAGTCCAGTGTGATTATTAATTACCAATTTACGCCGCAAGCACAACGAAAATGCTATTAAATTGACGATGTCTCAAAATAGTTGTATGAAATACAAATATTAACAGAAAAAGTCATCATATCATCAAACTACACCCCCTCCTCCCGCTCAAAACGTCGTAGCGGCGAATTCAAATGTGAACCTTTTTCTGGACCACCCGTATATGCATCTAATATTTACAGCATAGGTAAATAAATATGTCATGCTGTTCCGGGAAGACTAGGACAGGCGGTTCATCTCGATAACAATTAGCGTGAAAGTTATATGAAGTGATAGAAATCCGGTAATAATCCGTGGAACATTGGCTGGCGATAGTGTCACGAGTGTCCGATTTAAGCCAACTTCCGACACTGTAATCCGCACCCAGGACGAGTTTATCTAAGGCGACCCTTTACGGGATTAACCAAAACTTGTCCGACAATGTTCCTATTTATATATGCAAATCGAGATATCGGGTCAATAATTCGAATATGTAATAGTATCTTTTTCACAAACTTTAGGCTGCCCAATCCATGTTGTTTCAAGCACTTTCTACATAAGCTATAGATAGATGAAGATAGATAGATAAGCTTGTTTGTAAACATGTGACTGTGAATGTAATTTCCTTATCGTGAATACAAAATCATTTTTCTAAGTTCGTACTTGATTATCGATTACTTGCAACGCTAGTTACATTTAAAACAAAAACACTGCAAAACTGTTTTATACAACCTGCAGGAAGACTTTTAAAACAAGAGTAATTTTTCATAATAAATACTTACCCTTTATTTTTTTTATATAATATGTATTTATTTTCATTTAATTTATCCTACCTATCCCTTACGCGTCTGTCTGCTAAATGCATCAGGCCAATATCCATGCCATTTCCAACCAGTGTAGTATCTTGCGTCTGAGGCGGGTTATCCAAATAGGCAAACTATTAGGCACGTGCCAGCACGCGCGCGACATTTTTTTCGTTGTATTTTTTTTATATATGCCGGCTATAGCGGCTCTGATGAGGTGCTTGCCTAGGGCGCTCTCGATTGGTTTATCAAAAAAGCGTACTGCTTTTTTGATAAACCAACCATGTGCCGGGAATTGTTAGAAAGTTAATCTACCTAGATTAACTTACTCTCATTTTATCTAAA
Source organism: Epinotia demarniana (assembly GCA_945867215.1). Lineage (NCBI taxonomy): Eukaryota > Metazoa > Arthropoda > Insecta > Lepidoptera > Tortricidae > Epinotia > Epinotia demarniana. Next base: position 11,699,515 of record OX244267.1, on the reverse strand, counting down.
TAATACGGTTTCTAGAGGAATACTTCTACTACGGATGCCATAATCCATGTTATCGGTAACATAGTCCACAAACTTGACTCAAAATCTTAATGCTTTGGACTTTTTCTAGACCTTGAAAAAGCCTTAGATACGGTCTGTGTCCCTTCTCTCCTTAACAAAATGGAACAGCTTGGTGTTAGGGGAACAACTCTATTACTTTTTAATAGTAATCTCAGGGTGAAGGACACAGGCTGTAAGGACCGGAGATCACATGAATAATAAGGAGCCTCTGTCTTACGGAGTACCACAAGGAAGTGTACTAGGCCTGGCACTATTTCTTATTTTCATTGACGGACTCTGCCGCCTTCAACTCTGTTGACGAAGATTCGGGGTTCCTTACTTAATAGTGCAATAACGTAGGCGACACCAAATTTAGATATTAACTGGGTTTATTCACTTGAGCGATTAAATTACAATCAAAATATATAATAACTAATGGGTCGCGTGAGCCGGCCAGACGCGCTAGAGAGGAATCGCGGCCGGCCCGGGCCTCCCGCCTTGGGAAACGGCGGACGGCGGGGCGCGGGGAGCCGCGCGGTGGTGGGGGCCGGTGACATCAGCGCGTTCATGGCGCGCGTTAACAAGCTGCCCCCCTTGGAACAGGTCCGTCCTGGTCCAAGTTCAGTGGCAGAGGGCAGAGCCTGTTGTAGGCCCTCCTCAGAGTGCCCGTGGTAGTGGTGACGTCAGCGACGCGGCCGACGCCGTCGGCGCCTGGGTAGACAGCGGCGACTCGCCCAAGCAGCCATCTGCTGGGCGGCAAGCGGTCGTCCTTGACAATGACCATTTCTCCGAGCTGCAGTTGTCCTCCGTCCCTGCGCCATTTGTTTCGAATCTGCAGCTCTGAAATGTACTCTTTATAATAGCGATTCCAAAAATGCGCTTTCAGCGCTTCTATTCTCTGGTATCTCGTCAGCGTATGGATCGAAGAGTCTTGTACCTGGGGAGCAGGTACCATTGTGAGTGCTCGCCCTAATAGAAGATGTGCAGGAGTCAATGGGGTTAAATCCAATGGATTTGATGAAAGAGGGGTTAAAGGCCTAGAATTTAGAATTGCTTCTATCTGTACCAACAATGTGACCATCTCTTCGTAATCTAAGTGAGCCATAGATGCTATTCGTTTTAAATGATATTTTACCTGCTTGACTGCCCCCTCTGCCAAACCATTAAAGTGTGGGCTATAGGCTGGGCAAAATTTGAATTCTATTTCCTGTGTAGCCGAGTATGACATTATTTCATTAGAGTTATTTTTAAGGAACTTTGCTAGTTCGTTACAAGCCCCTACGAAACAAGTCCCGTTGTCGGACAGTATGTTGGCTGGTTTGCCTCTGCGGGCTATAAATCTATTTAAAGCGGCAATAAAGCCCATGGCTGTCAGATCAGTGACGAGCTCTAAATGAACCGCCCTCACTGCCAAACAAACAAAAACAACTATATATGCTTTCTTTAGCTGACAACCACGTCCCTTTCTGCTCGCTATCAGGATCGGTCCACCGTAGTCGCAGGCTGTATTAGCAAATACGTATTCGGACTGTACCCTTTGTGGCGGTAAGTTGCCCATGATTGGCTGATGCGATTTACCTGAGTATCTTACACATGTAACGCAACGTTGTGAAGTTTGCCTGCAAAGGTTACGACCGTTTATTATCCAATACTTGTGACGTAATGTTGCTAGCATCAGCTGTGGTCCAGCATGTAACAATATATGGTGGTAATGGTGTACCAATATTTTAGTGATGTGATGTGACGCATGCAATAGAATAGGATGCTTTGTGTTGTAGTCGTAATTGGAATTTACGAGTCTGCCCCCGACTCGCATAATACCCGAATTATCTATAAACGGATTTAATTTTAATAAACTGTCTTTGGGAGAAAGTGGGCGTTTACTTTTCAAATTAGACAGTTGCTTATGAAACGTGTCACGTTGTACTTGTTTACACAACATTTGTAACGACAAATTGAGCTCTGACACTGTCAATGGACCTGTGCTTTTGTTTGCAGCGTTTCTACAATTGTATACAAATCTGTTTATGTAGGCTACAATATTTTGTAACTTGCAAAGGCTCGAGTATTTAGAAGTGAAATGGCTCTCTTGAGGTTCGTCAGCTGATACATGACACTGGATTTTAACCTCTGGTAACGTTTCTATTGGCATATTTTGAGGTTGTGGAGGCCACTGTATTTCAGTCTCGTGGAGGAAAGGCGGTCCTTCCCACCACAAAAGTGAAAGCTTGAGTGTTGAAGCATTTTGACCTCTACTACCTATATCTGCAGGGTTCAAATTTGTCGGTACATAATGCCAAGCTGTGGGATTAGAATTGTTAGTGATTTCAACTATTCTGTTGTGAACAAATTGTTTTAATTGTTCTTTACATGTTTTTATCCAACATAGCACAATAGTTGAATCACACCAAAAGAACTGGGCATCAATATTCAAACGCAGTGATTTCGTTACTTTCTGAGCAAGCTGTGTTGATAAGAGTGTACCGAGCAATTCTAGTCGTGGAGTGGTTAATTTTTGTTTCAGTGGGGCAACTTTGCTTTTGGCAAGTATTAAATGCACATTGACCTTTCCACTGTTGGATAATGAGCGTATGTATATACATGATGAATATGCTTTTATACTCGCATCACTGAAGGAGTGCAATTCTACTCTGATGTAGAAATCACAGAGTATTCTTCGTGGAATTTTAATTTGCATGATTTCAGGGATTTGTTTTGCAAAGTTGTTCCACTGTAACTGTATGTCGGCAGGTACATCTCCTTCCCATGATATGTTTCTAGCCCATAGAATTTGTAAAATTAGCTTAGCTTGTAACAAGCAAGGGTTAATGAGTCCCAATGGATCAAAAATGGTGGCAATCATAGATAAAATAGTGCGTTTATTTATGGGCTTAGTTTCAATGTTGTCAGTGACAGAGAACAGCAGCTGATCCGATTTGCATGATCCGAATGTAAGCCTAATGTTTTTGAATGCTCTTCTTTTGTTAACTTGAACAATTCCTCGCTGCTGTTGTCTGCAACTAAATTGTCTAGTATAGACGGTGTGTTTGAACGCCACTTACGTAGATGAAAGTGTGCACCTTCTAGTGTCTGAATGACACCTCTGCAAGTCTCTAGCAATGTTGTTTTGTCATCGTGACCCGAGATAAAGTCATCGACGTAGAAATCGTGCAAGATTGTTTCACTTACATCTTTGTTCGTACATTCTTGGCCCAACTGTACCAGGCATCGCGTGGCTAGGAATGGAGCACTGGAGGTTCCGTATGATACGGTATTCAATTTGTATTGTTTAATTGGCTGTGAGGAGTCTGAGCGCCAAAGAATTTGCTGCAGACTTCTTTGTTTTTCAGTGACGTATATTTGTCTATACATTTTTTGTACGTCTGAAGTCACTACAAATTTGTGCTGTCGGAATCTGATCAATATGCTGAGTAAGTCGTCTTGTACAGTTGGCCCAATATATTGAATGTCGTTAAATGACTTGCCGGAGCTAGTGACGGCTGAGGAGTCAAATACCGTGCGTATGCGTGATGTAAGACTATTTTCGCGCCAAATTGCAAAATGAGGAAGCAGGTTTGAAATCTCGTTCGTATGTATGTTTGTGTTTTCAGACATATGACCTAAACGCAGATATTCTTCCATAAATTTGACATATGCTTTTTTGTATTCTGGGTTGCGTTTAAATTTGCGTTCCAGTGATTGAAATCTTAGTAATGCTTGTGTTTTAGAATCGCCTAAACATTCAGGGGATTCTTTTAGTGGTATTGTGACCACAAACTTGCCATCTGGGTGGCGAGTTGTGGTTTGTGTGAATATGCGTTCGCACTCACTCTCACCTTTAGTGTGGATTTGTTGAGTGGGCGGAACTGATTCTAGTTCAAAAAACTTGTCTAATTTCGCATCGAGCTCAATATTGTTTATTAAGTTGCAATGGACTGTATAAGATCGCGTTTGTTTTGAATGTGGTTGTTGTATGGAACCTTGTACGAGCCACCCGAGAGATGTTTCCACAAGTGTGGGTTTTTTAGGGCCCAAGGTTATTTTGTTGTTTGTAAGCACCTCCCAAAAGAGGTCTGCACCCAGCAGCATCTGCACCTCGGATGGCTCGCAAAAGGCTGGGTCCGCAAGGTGGATGTGAGGGGGAATAGTGAATGAGTCACAATTTAGTTTAGTAGTAGGAATCAACTGGGTGATTTGTGGCACAACGAAACAATTGACGTCTGCTGTGTAATTATTGTTTGCAAGTGATGATATAGTTACATCACACCTTTCTGTGATTTTTGAAGTTTGCCTATTTAGCCCTTGAACGGATATGTTTGTTGAATATGTAGGCAACTTTAGCTTTGTTTGAAGATTTTCAGTTATGAAGCTAGAAGTACTTCCATTGTCCAGAAGTACTCTGACTTTGTGTGTGTAGCCGTCACAATCGTTGACATTAATGACAGCTGTGGATAGAAGTACATGAGCATGGCTACTGTGTGTGGAGGACAAAGTGACGCTGTTATTTTGTGATTGCATCTGTGTCTGCTCCTTGACGGCTGGTAAAACTACACATTCACTTGAAAGTTTGGATGTTGAAGGTTTAGAATCTAGTTTTACCTGACTGGTTGTGTGTAGCATGCTATTGTGTCTTTGTGTGCAAAGCCGGCATGAGCTCAGCCTGCAACGTTGCTCGTCATGTCCTGATCGCAAACAGTTAGTGCAAAGATTCAATTGTTTAACCTTTTCTACTCTATGTTCTACTGGCATTGATTTAAATTTGGTACATTGATAAATTGAGTGGTTATTTTTGCAAACAGGACATTTATATTTGTTTTGTGATTGATTTTGAACATGGTGTGCAATAAACGCCTTGGGACGATTGTGAGTTATGTCGCTGTGTCTACGTGGTTTGTTTAATGTTTGTGCGTCCTCCATGGTTTCCAGCAAATCCGCACGATTTTTCAAGAAGTGAGTGAATTCTGCTAGTGTGGGTATGGATTTAATATCGTTCCGCTCAGTCTCCCAATCGCGGAGTGTGGCAGAGTCGAGTTTGCTGGTCACCATGTGGATTATTAGTATGTCCCAGTGTTCTGTAGGTAAATCAAGAGTCCTCAAGGCCCTTAAATTCTTATTGACAGAATCAACAGTGTTTCGTAAGGCACTTGAAGTCTCCTGAATCACTGGGTTTATGTTGAACAACGCATTTAAGTGATTATTCACTAAAATTCTTTTATTGCTGTAACGTTCACACAACAAGTCCCACGCGATGTTATAGGTATCTGACGAAAATTCAAGTGATTTTATAATGAGAGAAGCACTGTCTTTTAGTGAATTTCGTAGATAATGAAATTTGTGAATTGTTGGAATTGATGCATTGTCATGTATGAGAGATTTATAGGTATCGTGATATTCTAACCAGTCCTGATAGCGCCCAGAAAAGGTAGGTAAATTGATGGTAGGAAGCTTAATGTTTGGCCCACCTGTGAGTGCAGCAACGTTATTAGAACCCGTTACCGAACTGTCATGCGGCGCCGCAGAGGCAGCACCAGCCGCGGCGTGCCTGCTGAGCAGCTCCTGCGCAGCAGCCACGGCGCCGAAGTAACTTGTTTCGAAGCCTTCCCGTTCCACGTGCTCGTCACCTGGAATTTCCGTTAAATTTTCTATGTCAGTTTGAATTGAATCAAAATCGCTGTACATATCTTGTATTTTACTTAATCTTGTATTTAATTCATGAGCTTGCAACGTATTTAAAGTATTGTTTAGCAAAAGCGGGTCTAGATATGATTTAAATATCGTGATTTTTGATTTGAAAGAGGCACGTGTTTTTTTAAGTGATTTTAAATCCATGATGCTAATTTTATGCGTTATTGAATGCAACTGGAATTTAAATGAATCGTCGTACGGATAAACAGAATATAGATTTCAACCTCCAGCTGTAAAGAGAATTTTATGATGAACACGTTTAGACTGAATGTATGAAATTGACCAAGCTAATGGAACGATACGTAAATTTTTAATGCGTGCAGTGTGCGAAAGGCTTTGGCGTGGCAGAGGAAGGCAAGCAAGCAGGCGCAAACAGGTAGCGGAAACGCGTGCGCGGCTCCGACACGGCCTGGACACGTTCGCAACACGTGCAGTTTTCTGAAATATTCGAAATAAATATTAGAATCGAACAATGGTATGCACCTTGCTGGTACGTTCAATAGGCACAATACAGTAAATTAGGCCTTTGAGAAATAAACGTGGACTTTATTTTTGAAAAGGTGAAAAAAAAAAACAAAATATAATTATTTGCCAAAAAATACTGATGGAAATGGTATCTGTGATAATTAAACTTGCTAATTAAAAAGAAATATCAAAAAAATATTGAAATTTGGTGAAGATGTAAACGGATTACCACTCTGGTGACGTGAAACGAGAAATCGAATGTATTAAATTTTCACTATAAATTGATTATTTATTGCAAAGATTTATGAAATTAATCGAGTTATTTATAGAACTATAAGTGGGAAATAGAATTGAAACTAATTATTGGAACGAGCTCACGAATGATACACTGCAAACCCCTTTTCCTGGTTTCTCGAACTATATCGCCTTGGACTGCTTTTCTGCTTCTTGAAGTTTCTTCGTTTCTTCAATCTGGGATGATACCGCTATGCTGTGACGCCGACAATGCTTGTTGTAAAGTTTGTTTGATTTAAAGTAGCGGTGATTCCTCTCTAGCGGTTAAACTTTGCTCCGTTGTAACTATCTGCAGCGCAATGGCTGCCGCTGGCCGGCCGCGAATTGCACTTTTGATAAATTTACGATCTCGTCGAGACGGCGTAGCTCCTTAACGTCGAATCCGGCTCGAAATTGTTGACGAAGATTCGGGGTTCCTTACTTAATAGTGCAATAACGTAGGCGACACCAAATTTAGATATTAACTGGGTTTATTCACTTGAGCGATTAAATTACAATCAAAATATATAATAACTAATGGGTCGCGTGAGCCGGCCAGACGCGCTAGAGAGGAATCGCGGCCGGCCCGGGCCTCCCGCCTTGGGAAACGGCGGACGGCGGGGCGCGGGGAGCCGCGCGGTGGTGGGGGCCGGTGACATCAGCGCGTTCATGGCGCGCGTTAACAAACTCCATAATGCTGATGTAACTACTTCTAAAGACGATACCGTTCTAACTTTCCGCGATGCAACATGGGAGGTGGTCAGAACTACTACGGAACAGAGGCCCTACCGCGAAACGAAAACGAATTTCGTTCGTGTATCTCCCTCTCTGTTGCACTTGCTAGTTCGAGCGGCAGAGACGGAGATACTCAAACGAAGTTCGTTTTCACTTCGCGGTAGCCCCTCTGGGCCCAGCCGAAGCCGAGACGAAAATCGAATAGCCTGACTCTCAATCTTGATAAACCAAGTATGTCACATTTAGTATAAGAGATTCCACTCAACCTTAACCATATTTTAGTATACAGGCTCACTCTTGCGGTAGGTAATTACCCCTTCCCATCCTCATGTAGTTGCTTTAAACTCAAACCTACAACTACAATCGTAACCGAACCGAATATCTAGGAATATTTCTTGACCAAAATCTAAACTGGATTCACCACATCAATTCGATCTCTTCTTGTATCTCAAAGTTGATCTATATTCATAGAAACATTAGACATTTAGGTGAACCGTTGGTTAAAAGCGTATACTTTGCTACATGCCAATCAATACTTTCGTATGGAATCGAAGCTTGGTGAGAAGCAAACAAATCGCACTCTATAAAAGTTGAACGTGCCCAGAGTCGGAGGAGTCATCAAGGTCACGAATTTTTAAAACCCTTAACTATCCTACATATAGTAGATATAAAGAATATGATGTTTTGACTGTTAGGCAGGTCTTTATATTATTTGTCATCTCTAGGAAACACGAATATGGCCCTTGTATACGTTGTATAAGTTCAGCAAAGCAGGAGAAGAGGTTCTTTAACACACCGTCCTGTAAGACCAAAATTGCACACCATTTTCCTACTTCCTAAGCCCCTTCCTATACAATCGGTTATCAAGGCATCAAGACCTCCAGAAACGAACCTCTAAAGGCTGCAAAGTGGATGTAACCTAATGTCTGCAATACCTGACTTATGATAGCACAGAATCCCTACTACGTGTTATATCATGATAGGTTATTTTTATGCACCATAAAATAATACCAGTGTCACTATTAAATACAACGTACCATTATTCAACGTAAGAAACTATATTATATGACAATGTTGCATACATACATGCGTACATATAATCACCCCTCTTTCCCAGAGGGGTAGGCAGAGATCACAACATATGACAATGTTGTTGGTCTATAAATATTCCTGGTATTAAATTCTGAACTATCGGCTTAAACAAGTTTCTAACTAAGAAACATCCACCTCCAAACTGTCAATTACTGCAGTTTTTTTTTAATACTGCCGCTGTTCACATGGTGCTGTGTCTGGTGTTGTGTTCTGACCCGTCTCATTCTGATCTGCCTTTAGTACAAACTCGTTGCGCTTGGGTTCCATAAGTACACAACCACATTTAATCCACACCTTACCACAACTTAACACTCACACGTCCACACAACATAGTCACCTAATTGTTAGATCCTAATACGTAATTACTCTTTACCCAATTTAAGATTGCTATTCATGTACATCTATCTATATATTAAATAATTACTCTAAGGAAAGAGGTGGGAAAAGGGATACCTCGAAGTGCATACCTAAATATTATTAAAAAATTACATCTGTTAATATTATCAACTACCCAAACGATATACTAAAAAAACTAAAAATAAAAAGTGGCACTTAATTATGTCCTAAAAGTTCCATAATGGTCATCACCGTATGCTTTCCCAACGTTCACACTGTCACATTTTCAAAGTTTAATGTGAAATGTGAAGGTAGGTCACCGTGACAGTTTCGACGGAGCCCTGCTCCTATTTATAGGTGTTTTGCCCTTCGGGCATCTGAAGCTAACTAACGAACCTAATACCTACACTATCACAAAGAATTTGTGTCATAATCACAACTTTAGAGATTGTTAGAGTGCTAATGATGGTCCAACTTTAATACGCTGAAAGTGAACGGTACGGACTTTACATACTTGGTCCCATCTCGTAGTTTTAGATACTTAATTTTACCATAAATTCCGACCTACTCACCGCTGTAGCACACTGTCCAACACCTGCCGTTTTAAGAATCCGCCATTGCCAAAATCTGCCGTTTAAATAATCTGCTATTCACCGTAAAAGGGTTTATCTTCAGCACTTAGTTACTACACGTAGGCACATAGTATGATGCAACGAAAAATTAACCACTATACATACAATGCTATTATAGACTAACAAGTCGGCAAGCTGCCTGTAATAACAGAAAATAACAGTGTGTAACGGCTAGAACAAAATTATTTTCAAGAAAATAAAGTAAAGTCGGAAAATCATTTTCATGCCTCAAGAAACAACACGCCAACAAGATAGAACGCATCAATTTCTTTCAAACTACCCTAATGCGAAAGGGTCGGATGTAGTTAGTTGCATGACAAACAATTTTGTGGCAAGTTGTGCCAGCCAAACAGTTCCGGTGCGCGCACGAAAATGCTCATAGGTACAGTAGCCAAGAAAGGACCACAATGGAACCTTAACATACCCACAAGGAATCAAAAAGTGGTAAGTTTCTTTCTTGGTTAACCGTAGCACGGAGTCTGGGAATAATTTAGAAAGAAACAATCAATTAGAAAATATGGGGACGAGCGAATTTAGTTATAGCCAGGCGCCTTTTAGGATACTTTTAACTAGATCTATATATGTTTGTTTCTTCGCATTGTATTTTAATGAGTTACGCACGCTGATTCTACGCGCTAAGCGAACTTATAAATACTAGCGAGAGAAAGACATTTAAATTCCAATAAGTACAGTGCGAAAGGGATGAACTAAATCCAGCACCAGACTGAAGCTAAGCTGTGTTATATTATAAGGTTCAATAATCGTAGCTGAACTTTTATTCGCAGACTCGATGCGGGCTAAAGGACATCCCTGGGTTTGTTCTCAATGTATAGAGACTAACAAAAATTATATATAAATTAATCTTACAATAGCCAAACGTAGAAAGTCACATCAAGGAAAGTAACGTAAGGCTGGCTTAAGGTGGTTCGATCGCCATACAAAACGTCTTTTGACATTCGCAGGCTAACGGCGTGATATTTTAAGAAACTTATGTACTTAACAATCTTTCATAAATTGGCTTCCCATTTGCGCGAAATTCCCCCTTTCCTAGAATAAACTTGTATAAACTAGAGTATTTTGAGAAATTAGTTTGTCACGTGATACTTTGCGAAAACGATTATTCTCAAATTATTCTGGTTTATACAAGTTTATTATAGCAAATGGGGAATTTCACGCAAATGCCAATTTATGAAAGATTGTGAGACCATAAGTTTCATAAAATATCACGCCGTTAGCCTGAGAATGTTAAAAGACGTTTTGTATGGCTATCGAACCACCTTAAGTATTCTCATTATCTATACTTCCTTCGTAATAAGAATATTTTGCTGAAAGTCGGGAAATTGGACTGACGAAACCTTTATAATTAGTCGAGATTGATGACCCATTTTTAGTCCTGTAAATTTTGACCCTAAGTTGTCTGAAAACAGGACATGTTCTTTGGGATCACTCTTGAGTTATATTAAAAAATAATCACTCTTGAGTTAAATGAAAATATATTTCCATATTAGACGTGCATATCTTAAAAATTCTATGTTTGAAAAATTTTTTTATTGCTGACTGTACTTTTTTCACCAACTTTACTGAAAAACAAAACGTGGGGTTTAATTTGACTTTTTAGATTCGCTTAGGAGTTGGCTACCTTCTGTCTCCATCGTCTGACTTACACAAGTGCACGAAATTTCAACTCGATTAGACTTCAGGATGTAGGTACATTTGACTTACAAGATTCGACCTAAATAGTTATTTTCAACACAATTGCTCGTAACGTACCTCTTATTGTGTCGCTTTTAGGCTCATAATCCTGGATATTAAACACGCGTGTTTTATAACATTACAATACTTGTGTGTTATGGTTATATCCCGATTAAGTCAAAGTGGCACCTTGCAGCAAGATAAATACGAGTATATGCATGAACATGGTGCATTCTTAAATTAACCGGGTTGTACAGAATGTACAGCTTTTTTTAATTATCGGCTAATGGATTCTTACTCGACTATACAAATTAAATCCTTTTTGTTAATTAATTGACTATTTCTTTTTGTATACGATATAGAAACGTTTAATTTAGTAAAACTATTCACTTTTGATAACATTTTACATGAATTAATACAGATAACATTTTTAAACGAAATATCATTTTATTTTGTATTGGCTGTTTAGAGATTACTGTGCCCGAACTGCGCAAACTTCACGAAAAAAAAATTGTTGCGCGCCATTATAGGTTATTTCACAAATATTTGTAAAACTTGTTAATGCGTGTTTGGTTAATATCAAAAATATTGACTCGTGGTGACTAGAAAAGTCATAAATAGAATGGACGCCACTGGAAATTCTTGGAGATGTGCAATTGTGAGTAAAAACCTGTTGTCATCCGGCCTATAACATTTTCATGTTATGAAAATGTTTTTTCCTCGCAAAATGTGTTGAAAAACGTCGTATGATACGCGTGAGCTTTGATAATTACATCCTCGGCTTCCTTATCACGCTCACCTACGGTTTGCGTGAACAATTTCGCCTTTGATGTAATTATCAACATACCTCACTTGTACCACAATGTATGGCTCTTTATATGTGGCTCTTTAAAGTTTTGACATAAGCACGGAAAGTGCACTTTTCCGCACTAGTGCGCTAGTACGCTAGTACATTACGTAACTAGGGCGGTGAATTCGTGAATGCCCCAGATCGCAGGTGTTTGTGGCCCGAATCGAAGGTTAGGGCCATAAATATGCGCTCTGGGGCTTTACGAATTACCGCCCGTTTTGAGTACAAAATTTTACGTCTTCGCCTGGCCACAATGTGAGTTTTCCCGTACGCGCAGCGTGCAGTAAAACTCGCATTATGGCCATGTGTGACGTAAAAATACAAACGATACAAGTTAAATAAAAGTTTATAAATGTACATACAAACAAACATAAAACTTCTTTTTGAAAATAATTTGCATCATTTTATAACTGGCTTACTGGGTTAATTATGATTGTTTTAATGACTCGGAGACAGTTTGGCGGCGTGACGTCATCCTTGGCACGAATGATATATTACGAGAGTGACTGTGATATAGGAATGGGTACAGTCTACCACACTATAGTGATGTCGTGATTTTATGCAAGTTTTTTATTCGTTGCTTGGGTCTTTTGCGATTCAACCGCTGTCCTCTCGTATTAAATTCGAATAAAAATCGGTAAAACATGTATGAATTTAGCTACCTAGGATAGATACTGCTTAAGTAATATATTGATCCCCTTTGGACATATATATATAGGTGACGTTAATTGGACTAACCGACGTTTGAAACGCTGTTAAACTTTCCTGTGACTCACCCGCTTAAAATTATCTTGATTGTAGATATTAAAATTGCGGTTTTCACTTCATTATTTATAGGTAATCATTATATATATCCACCCATATTTAGTCATGAGTATTTTGCTCTATCGTGTACCTATATCGGGACGGTTCATTTACTACTTAATAATATTATCGAATATTCCGTTAATAAGTATATAAGTAGTCAGTTTCCTTAGTACACGTGGTACATAGTGTTTAATATGCATGCTAGGTAGCACCACGTTCAAAAACCAACTCTTTAATCTTCTAATAAGTCGTAAGGCACTAATTTTATAAATAAAGTATGTCATCATTCTTAAATAAAATTAATTTACATACTAGGTATGTAAACGTTGCCGTGTAGGCTCGGACAAGAATAGGTCTAAGGTCTCCCCCGCCTGTCGCAGAAGGCGACTAAAGGGGGTCTTGGGGGTCGCAGTGCTCTGGCGGAGGCTGGGGCACTCGCTTAGGAACCCCAGGGAAGGTGACAATGTTCTTTGCCCTAGGACCGTGGAGTTTTTAGTGGATAAAAGTACCACATAACCCACTCATCCCCCGGTGATTTTTAATTTTTATTTATATGTATTTTAAAAAAAAAAGTATGAAAACGTTCATTCTGAAACCAAAGACCATCGCGCTGTGGCATTGTTTAATGTCAGAGCATATGCTGAGTGGTGTCCACTTGCGGCCACTACAGCAACACCTTCTTCTTTTCATACACGTTATTTTAGTTTAAAAAGGTATTTTAATAAGTTTCTGTTTATAAAGGTATTATATTTCTTAATTAAGAACGATTGTTTGGGCTGGCAATAAATTCATTTCTATTCTATTCTATACTTATCCATACATTCTATACAATCTGTGAGTGCTTATATAACAGTATTCGGATTCAGGTGAAATCATTTAATTTAAGCATAAGAACGGTTAAGAGGAGGCAAGATAATATGTATACAAAAATGTGTAAAAATATGTATACACCTGGCGATCACGTAACGCAGTGTACGTACGTTAGGTAGATTCAAATGTCAATATTAATTTGGAAAAATTACAGTTACAGGTTGCCCTAACACGCGTTCAAAACCGGTCATTGATTACCCCCTTAGAATCCTATTTGAAATGCTCCCGGACCGTAGATAGAGGATTTAATAGATAAAGTCCAAGCGAATACCCGAAATGGACAATAGTAAATTAACGTTACTAAATTGAGAAGTATCAGAAGACTAAATACATTCTTGATGTCTAATGTCGTTTATAAATTAACAATGCTCGAAAAGAGCGTTTTCCAATCAGCCAAATAGTGTGGAAAGTGCCACTTTATTACTGTTCATGGTTATCTTTTATTGATAAAATTATTAAGATCATAAGCTTTACAGCAAAACATGTTGAGAAGTAGTTGTTTAATGTAGCTCCAGATTATAAGTACCTGACAGCTTACTTAACTAGGATCTTCAATTTTAAGCTATTTATTTTAAGCTGACATTTAAACATTTAATTTATTTCCTAACACAAGGTAAGTAGTATGATGCCTCACTCACTCATTTATAAAAATTACAATCGTCGGAAATCACCTACTTTCCACACTTGTAGCATGAATAACGAAAGTCGTCTTCTATCCGTGACGTCAGTATCAATACAATATTTTGAAAAAATCTATTATTTATTCTGCAAATAGGCCACAAGGGCACATTACATGTCAAACGGTAATAGACAATAAAAAATAATAATCTTACACAATAATAATTTATAATTTGCAGATTATTATATAGAAATAGGTGGTGAAAAACAAAAAAGCCTATACTTACGAGTATGCGCTGAGGAACAGGAGATTTGACATTGTATCTCGTTCCCACTTGTGGTAGTGCCTATGCTTACATCCTTGTCACTCAGGCGTAAATGTGTGTCTGAGTCCCTCTTAATTCTATATTCTCTATTTCTATATATTCTTCCTCTATTTATATGTCCCGGACTGTAGGAAGTAGGTGTTTCTACAGCTCAGTGTACCGGGCGGTCGATTGCGCGATAACTAGTCGTCGGAACTAATGGGAACTAACGATCTGTGGGCCTTTGTAATATATTTTCGTGTTATGATTGAAATCATAATTTTATTTCGTTGAACAAATTCGTCAATACAGCCAACAATGGAAATTACTGTTGAATTTCGACCAAAGTGTACATTTGAAAATAATCTTTAAATTTTCGACTTCGGACGAAATTCAGAATTTCGTTAGCAGACGTTTCTGCTTATGAAACATTTTACTGAAATTACTGTTGGTTGTAAGCACTGATATACATAATAGAAGGATTACGTAGTATGGGGTATATAAAGATTACTTAATATAATATATTGCGCTTCCTATCTGTCTTCTTACTATCCTTCCTGTTTTTGAAATGTAAATTTGTTTGTAAGGGGAAATCACCGAAACAACTATTTCAATTTATACTTTACCAGTATACATAAAAAATCATCGAAATGGACTTGAGTTATATTTAAACCTGTAGCTTAGCGTGGGTTCTTTATAATAGGCGGGCAGAGCCGCGCGGGCAGCTAGTTCTGTAATGCAATTGCACAAGGTTCAGTAATTAGGCTTCATAAAAAAAGATAAAAGTTATTAGCTTGCGTTTCTAATTCCCACGAGGTGAGCTGCCGACAATTTCTTTATTTTTAGCACTAAGTACCTTACTTGCCTTCAGTTTTGGTTGATTATTTTGAGTAGGTAGGTTAACCTAATTTAATTTGACTTTTTTTTTAAATTTAGAACTTATATGCGTAGTTTATGGTATTTTTTTATTATTACCTACTTGTTTTGTTATCATCTTGGAATTGGAGTCAAGGAATATTGTACAAACAATACCGTCGTCGTCGTATTGCTTGCAGCTTGCTGGCGGCTTTCCGTGGTGGTTTCCGTTATGCAACATCTAAATGCTAGAACAATATGCCACCCCCGATAAGGAACCTGCAAAATAAATAGCTTTAGAATTAAGCTCAAGAAACATATTCTTAACACCAGCTCAGTGAAGAAAATTATATAGACACTAGCTGTATATAATTATAGTTATTGGCCTGCTTTGTTTTTAATACTCTGTTTTTACTCACTTCTGAATAGTTACTTATAACCCTTGCCATATCTTAATCTTTTTATTTTTTATTTCTGTTTTCCTTTTTATAATTGTTTCGCTGTCTGTTATATTTTTCACAATTCTGAGTTGAGACCATTTCGTGACGTGTTTTATTTATATTTTTATTCAATGTTTGTCGTTTTGTGTGTGTCACGAATAAATGGTTTTCAATTCTATTGTGTAAACGATCTCGTTCCACCTACCTTCCTCTCAATGCTCAAAGCGTAGCTGGAAGAGATCCTTTATAGTTAAGTTTCACACCTTAGTGTACAATAAAGTGCTCTGCTTACATAAAAATGGTTTAGCCATTTTAACATCCTGCGTGCTTTGGTCATATCCCTTAGACATTCGTTCAAATCTCTGTTTTGACCATTTCCCTGCGCCATATACGGCTACGGTATAGCTACGGTAGCCCAGTGGTTCAGGCATGCGGCTGTCAAACGGCGGTCGTGGGTTCGAATCCAGGCTCGTACCAATGAGTTTTTCGAAACTTATGTACGGAATATGATTTCATATTTACCGTTAGCTTTTCGGTGAAGGAAAAACATCGCGAGGAAACCTGCATACATCTGCGAAGAAATTCAAAGGTGTATGTGAAGTCCCCAATCCGCACTGGGCCAGCGTGGGGACTACTGCCTATTCCCTCTCATACATGAGAGGAGGCCTGTGCCCAGCAGTGGGACGTATAATATAGGCTGATGATGTGTGTGTGATATACGTATATATACAATATTAGCAAAATGTTCGCATTTGCAGTTTATAATTTACGTAATAGCAGTTTAATATCGCTGACATACTACCTTAGAGCACCGCCAAAGTAAACATCAATGCATTTCCACATTAGAGGGACGGAGAACCCTCGTCTCGTTGAGCGACAATCAAGTTGTCAATTCACATTGAACGCTCTAGTTTACCTGTCTTGAAACTTTGGCCCTTTAAACGGGGACAACCCCGTATCAACACAAACAGTTTCATATAGCTATTTGAAACCTTGAAGTACTAATACACTCAGGAGCAAAGTTCTTTTTAGAATATCGTGAGTGTTTAAAGTAAAAGTAAGTAAAGATTTGGCCAGTGATAAAATCCACCCTGCGTGTTCAGTGGCACCCGTTGATCAACACTGATCAGTGTATCAATACGCGAGGCAAAGCAGTCGGCTGAGGCGGATTAATCGATGTTCATGCCAATATCGATTCTTCCTGTCCGCAATTCTGCTCAATCTGAATTCCACACAACTATATTTCACCACATTCGCCATTGTGCACAGTGATTATTTGTGTGCAGTAGCGATTCTTCCTGTTCGTAATTCTGCACAATCTGAATTCCACACAATAGTATTTCACCACATTCGCCATTGTGCACAGTCGTTATTTGTGTACATTGGCGATTCTTACTGTTCGCAATTCTGCACAATCTGAATTCCACACAATAGTATTTTATCACATTAGTGATGTATTCACACCATCGTGATTTTTCAAGACTGCTTCAGAAAACTACCCACTACTACAAGCGGATAGAATGGGCCTTGGAATTTCCTACTTTATTGTAAGAAAACTGCTTAAAACGAGACAGTTTCTTTTTTAACTGTTATTTGAAGATATTTGCTACAATTATATGAGGCCAAAAATACGATTTTTATTCATTGATTTCGATAAATTAGGATCGCAAAGTTTAGTCGATCGTAGTTAACTAAAAACCTGTTTTTTTTTGCTATTCAATTTTCAGTATTCATTTTTGTATCCTTTTATTCCTTATTAAATATGTGACAAACAAGTGGGATTTTATTATAGATAAACATAAAAAAATACATTAATACAAAATCACATACAAATCGGGCACGGGTACAGTAGCCGAGCCGGCAAATAACTTGCGCAACGCGGGACGAAAGAGAGCACGCAGCAGACGCAGGAGAGTGCTTCTTGCACGTACAGTTCGCTCGCAGTGTGAATTGTACGTGCGAGCTGTCCCCCCCACTTCGTCCCGCGTTGCGCAAGTTATTTGCCGGCTACTATATAAGTCATTTCATTTATGTTTGTAGGCAGATGGTCAGGCGGCCTCGTGCTGGAAGGACGTCTGTCGCAATTTTTTCATTTTGACAATTATATAATTCGTTAGATTTAGATAATAATACGTTTTTAGGGAAAATTAATAGTTTGATAAACGTTCCAAATAGATCATCTGGCATATTTACAATTTGTGCTGATATAAAACACAAAATTTCTTTCATAAATCCTACCATAATTACAAGCTGATCATTCCTCTTAGAGCCCGTTCTTAATGGAAAAAAATCGAATACGTAACTGTATTATGTTGTTATTTTTTTTTATCATACAGGTTTTTGGAAACTCTACACAAATAATGACTGTGCACAATGGCGAATGTGGTGAAATACTATTGTGTGGAATTCAGATTGTGCAGAAATGCGAACAGGAAGAATCGCTACTGTACACAAATAATGACTGTGCACAATGGCGAATGTGGTGAAATACTACTGTGTGGAATTCAGATTGTGCAGAATTGCGAACAGGAAGAATCGCTACTGTACACAAATAATGACTGTGAACAATGGCGAATGTGCTGAAATACTATTGTGTGGAATTCAGATTGAGCAGAATTGCGAACAGGAAGAATCGATATTGGCATGAACATCTACGTTAGTAGTTAGTAAGCTCTTCCATTATCTATTACAGTAGTCGTTTTATCCAGTTAGAGGTCTTCAGACGACTTAAGAACTTAACAGTCGAGTTGAAGACTCACGTCAAGTAGGCACTTATCAGGCAGTTGCTTCCGCGAAATCTTGTAATTAGGTAATCACGTGAATTCTGGACTCGGTTGAAGATGAAAAGATAAAGTAATCTCATTCAGATCTCTCTTGTATTTTCTACCTGAAACGCAATTCAATGATTATAATATAAATACATTCATATGGATTAAACTAACTTTAACTTTAACTTTTATTGTAATTACTGTAAGTTCAAAATAAAAAAGTACAATCTCTAAAGACTCCTTTAAAGCCATTGTTGAACGAATTTAATCTCGTAGTACAAGTATAAAAATTAAGACAATGAAATCCTTTAATTTAAAAGAACACTTAAATCCAAAACTTCTGCCAAGTTACAAGCAGCTTCAGTGAGCAACTATAGGTGACAGCGAGCCCTAACCGCTTTATCAGATCATAGCAAAAGCTCCATATGGAGTCAATTCAGTAAAATCATGTTTATTTTCCCCAGCTTCTTTCACTACAACCAAATGGTTTATTTGGACAAGTTAAGAATGACATTAATTGAGGTCTTCGCGTTTAACAAAAAGCGACATTAATACCGCTTTTTTTACCTAATTTTTCTTAACAAAAAAATATATCCGGGGCTCGTAATTTTGGGGGCCGGGAGAGCCTACAGTCAACAACTCGTTAAATTTGGGAGCGGCCACTGCCCGCTGTAGTCAAAGAGGCATAACTGTATAAGAAATTCTAACACGAATATGGCGTTTTATTTATCTGAGGCAGCTCGGCCCGGATCGGGAATTAAGCGGAACTCGGCCCTCTCAATGTAAATTAAACCATCTGAGCGAATGTTGCAACGGAAGGCGGATGATTTATTTCTGAGCCAGTAATGGCTTTTTAATTCATCCAGTTCGCACTTGAAATAAAAGAATTAATAGCCCTGCTTAGTGGAACATGTAAGCGGGTACGCGGATGAATGTATAATTTATCTGAATGCGGCATAAATTTAATTTATGGGTCACGGTTAACACACTAAGTATACCCTCATTGAAATAATTTACTTGGTAACATAAATTATGGTTATATTTTCGCAGCATCTAATAACTTTGTAGGTACCTAATTAATGTTCTTCGTGATTATTGTAATGTAACCTTCAGGATAATGTAATCACGGCCTTATTGTGTTCACAACGGGAGTCTTATTCTACACCAGATATTTTTAGTAGCTTATTTATTTATAGTATGGTAAATCAGTATTTAGAACCGTGAGATCTTGGAAAAGACAGTACAGTTTTAGTAGCTATTAACTATTATTAACACAGACATGCTGCCATCTTCAGTAAAACAAGAGAATTTATTTTTATGGACACATTTCATTCAACTAAACTACGAAGAGATAAGTAGGTATATGTGCGACATTACTCTCTTGACATTAAGTCTAGTGGTGTTCATATATCCTTGAACTAAGAAAATCCTACATCATTATTATACTCATACTCAGATTCTCCACTCTGAGTACGTACTAGTAGAAAATACGCGCAACAATAATACCTAAAATACAAGCACAAAACAGTTAGGGTGAGTTGCACTAAACCGTCTGTAATCGTAACCGTCTGTTCGTTAAGAATCTGAATGTATGGAACGGTTGACAAGTTTCTATGGACTGACAGCTGTCAGCGCCATATTTAACGTTGATCGGTATGTAATCGTAAGTCGGTGCAACCCGCCCTTAGTCAATACTTCTTCACACGTAATTAATACAAACGAGGTTGGAACCTTCCTTGTTAGAATAATGTCATACTTGAAGAACCATTTTCAGTTAAGTAGGTACCTACAAGAACACATTTTATACTAGTGGCTGAATGAGCTGTAGTACCTAATAGTGAGCCTGTCTTTAAAAAAAATGTTTTTTTTTTTAACTTGGAATAAATGAAGACTTTAACAAAACACTATAATTAATGAATCTATTTACAAAATTTCACGACAATCGGTTGAGCAATACGACCTGCAGAGCAGAACAGCCGGACAAGCGCCGAATATATGAAAGAGTTTTTTCCCAAGATGAAACGGAGAACTTAGTTCGCCTCGCTCACTCATTCAATAATGTAGGAATCAGGAAGACATATCCATATTTAAGTTTCAAGGGAAGTAAAACTATAACAAAATGACAATATCCGGTTCTATTATTGAGCTGCCGACGAAAAGCGCCCAAACAGTTTATTATTATGTAACCGGCGTCTCCGTGACAAAATATTTAAATTGTATCTGCAAAACTTTGAAGGCCTCAAAACTTTCTTATTTTCACAAATAGTACATTACTTTAGAGGCTGGGAAAATATTGGGCTTGCTGTACAAGCGAGAAACACAAGAAAATAAATAAGATTTGAAAGACATTTCTTCAGCATCGATTGTGCCCTATCGTTATGTCTGATAATAATTCCAATTTCCGACCACGCTTCTCTCTTCATACAGTGAAGAGAGACAAAACATTTTTTTTTCAAGAGCAGAGCTCGTGGTAGCATGAATCGGATAGAAGTTTCGTCGATGTCGTTCCGCTTTTATTCAAAGAAATAAATTATTTGTAGTTTGATATGCAATAAAGCCTGTGGCTTTTGTGCCACTGGGGACCACGGAGTACACGTAAAATTTACATCAAAAATACGATTTGTTTCGCTTCATTTCCGGTAAATATAATTCTTTTAGGATGTGGTTTTAATTGATAATAGAATATATTGATAATATACACCTGCAGGTCGATCAAGTAACGCATTGTACGTAGGTGTACGTCTCGTTTTTGTATATGAAAATGACAGTTGAGTTGTCCTAACGTGCGTTCAAAAATTTACGTGATCGTTATCAGAACTACACCACCACACCACACACTTACAGACCAAGTAGTGGAACTTGAATGTATGCCTTCGGTCCTCGATAAGGTACTTCAAAATATAAAGATGTGTTTTTCCATATAAAAAGCAACATTTTACAGGACGGACGCCCATGCAATTCTAGAGGTACTTATCCAGTTGGGCTGCGCCAAATATAGTGGGAGACAACATTCCCTTCTTTTATATAATAATTATAACAGAAGAGTACTTTCAAGTCGACTTTTATTCAATCTTTAATTGCAGAACTTTTGAATAACTTCCTATCTAAACTATTCCTGGTCTGAAGTAAATATCTTAATAAAAAATATTTTGATGCGAACTTAATTGCCCTTACTATTAATATTTGTCATATATATTTATAGGAAACGTTAGTCAGGTTCAATAAATTCTAAAAGTAGGAAGTAAACTGATTGAAACCATCTGTGTGGAGACGAGGGTGCCGGACGACAAACGGCGCCAGATTGTTTACTTTCAGAAATTATGTCGCTATTCGACAAAACCCCTCGCGCTCTTCACTCAAGAGTTAAATTATATTTCTATTACTTCGTTTAATTACTTCGATTTAATGATTTAAAGTTGTTCGGCATGTTTGTCTTAATAACTTTAACAAGATTTAAGTTCTTTCATGCTTGGTCTTTAGGTTTAATGTGGGGGAAATTATAAGTGACCTGCTGTGTATTTACTTAACACTTAAGAGTGATATTATTTAAGATCACGTGTAAAAATCGGTACTCACAATCAATCTATAACTGGCTATGGATTTTAATTAAAACTTTCACTGATACTGGATGCTATTTAAATTACACGTTAACTAAATATATTTTTTCAATGTTTAAGAATATATGTAAAAAATCTCCGGTAAAGCATATTACGATGGATAAAATTGCGCTTTTGTTTATATTTTATTTATACGCTTGTTGTTGGAAGCCGCAAAACTCAAAACGGAGACGCGGTAGACCTCGTCGGCGATAGCGTGACAACTTGGACTCCTTTTTAAAAGACTGGCCAGACATTGCTCAAGACCGCGATGATTGGAAAAAGAGGGGGGAGGCCTTTGCTCAGCAGTGGGACGTAATGGGCTTGATATAATATACGCTTGTAATAAGAAAAAAGTTCATTTACTTAGCTATTTAATACATACACCGGCTTAAAGCTTGTATGTACCTCGCTTTATATTTAGCTTTCTAACCCGTTACTGTTCACAATTCCAGAAGAAAAACCAAAGAAAAGCATGTTCCATGATAACTTATAGCCCTCTTATAACGTACTACTTGCTATTTTCATACTGAAAAAAAAAGTAGCTACATCTTTTTGGTCAGTATGAAAAGGTTTCAAAATACATAGGTACATACAAAAATAATAATAAAGCGGTAACGTAATTATTCACTTCTGATGGTTCATAAAGTGACCGAATTTCAGATAGCGTATTTTGGGTAACACGTATGACACATTAGATCCCGGGAAAGGCAAATGTCCCTTAACATATAAAGTTTTGGGGACACCGCGAGGGTACGGGCGCAGAATGTGGACATCGGGCGAAACGCTCAATGTAATACGGATATTACGGTAACGGATTGGCAAATAAACTTTACTTTAATTTTATAAATGCAAATTATTGCGCAAAGTTTCACCAAATTCGTTTATAGGCCATCATCATCATCAGGCCGCATCAGTTTCGATTTTATTGCGTAGTACTGATGAAGTGATGAATTTCTGGTTGTACAATTCAAGTTCAAGCTTTTTAACTAGGAGGAAGTGGGGCAGCTTGATACGGTTTTTTTTATTTCGCCGCTAAAAAAGTCAGGGATAGGGTAACTGTAACAAAAACTATTTTTCCAGGTCGAGTTTGTATCTAGGTACA
Source organism: Epinotia demarniana (assembly GCA_945867215.1). NCBI lineage: Eukaryota > Metazoa > Arthropoda > Insecta > Lepidoptera > Tortricidae > Epinotia > Epinotia demarniana. Next base: position 11,676,352 of record OX244267.1, on the reverse strand, counting down.
AACGTAGGTGTACATATCTTTGCAAAAGGGCACGTAATTATTTTTATGACTCTTTTTCTAGAAAAGGGGTTCCGTATCAAACTGCCCTATTTACGGGGTACATTTATACATACCTGGGGCACTTTGATTCACATACATATCTTCTTATATAACATACATAGATGTGTATAGAAATAAAACAATATAGGTACATGTATTCATTCGTTTTAAGCTTTATTTATGAAATAATAGGTCTTATTCTCATTTATCACTTGGTTGAGAGGTACAATACGTATTCTTACATTTATTTAGTTAAGAGGTACTAAAAAAATTTTTAAGCCTCGTAGAAGTCATACTAGTTTCGTCTATAGACGCTCTGTCAGTCTTCTTATTATAAGTGCGAACCATTTTCTGAAAAAAATAACATATTAGTTACTCGTGTGGGTAAGTGATCGCTGATCGCCATGGGGTACATTGCCACAGTATCAATCTGCCCCATTGCCACAGTATCAATCTGCCCCATTGACCTCCGTATCAATGTGCCCCGAAGTACTTTTTCGAATTTAAAGTAATATTAAAAAAATACCGAAAGTAACTACACAAAAAGAATTATTTTATAGAGTAATTCACAGTATATACTTACATAATGTGGAATCCCTTGTGTAACACTATAACCACTGCCAAATGTCGCACTTTTTAAAGTTGTCGTAAATTTTGTCGCGAGCTGCAAAAACGTGTTCAGGCCTGTCGAGCGCGGGTAAGTGACTGAGCGGCGGCGAGCCTTTGGCAGCTTATTGCCCGCGTCGGTGGTTTCTATATGTGAGTTAATGAATAGTGAACTGCTATTCGTTTAGTTTCAATGTCTGTCGTATCTATGTGCCCCGTGTATCAATGTACCCCACTTCCCCCTAACCCGATTCCCTTTACAGCGGCCGAAATAACACGGGCGGACCTTACCTGTGAACCTTTGTATTCGCTGGAAAGAATTCCAAGGTCCGTTTAAGTTTGTTTGTAAAGTAATTCAGTGTGCGCGTGGCTGATATGGTGGGTGCGCCAGATACTGGCCGACTGCGAACGTTTTATTCAACAGCGGGCATAATCTTTGGATTACCCCTAAAGGTGTTAAGGCGGAGAAATTATAGCAGAACTTTCTTTTAAGCTTTTTATAATGCTACTCTTCACTTTTTCTCTTTGAGATTAACTCGATCTTGGGTTTAATATACAACTTAAACACTTCTAAAATTATGTTTAAATACATCGTAAATGAATACTAGATCCTCGATTGTTTGACTTCCTAGACAACGACCTTTAAGTCAATCATTTTCTACGCATGAGAGACTTATTTGACGTGACCAGACTTATGGTAATTGAATATAGTCCTGTGAATGAGTTCAATGAAAGGTCTCAGGGACACAATAGAAATTCTTCGTAAAAAAATTGCTAATGAAAGAAATCAGTACGGAGGCAGACCAGGTTTGGGGCACTAAAACTATGGAAATCACCTTCTTGCACCCTTCGCCTGATGCTTTGCAATCTGATATAATATGTAGCATTTCTTATTTCAAAAAGTGAAAGTATGTTGGTAAGTAGGTACTCTTTCTTTTTCAGGTGAGCGGCCCAAGAAAATATCTTGTCAAAATACAGTGTGACGCTTTCATTTACAAATTCGGGATGTTTGTTGCCAGTAATTTTTCGGCAATAGGTAAAAAAGCGAAGGCAAGAAAAATATTTTGCTGAGCTCTCTATAAAAGCCTGAGATTTTGTCGTGTTGCCTTCGGGCCTGAAGATATTTCCGGGACTCAGTGTTTCATGGTAAGTTTATTTTTTTATAATAGGGCCTTTTACGGCAAAAATGATGACACGTGTGATTACACAAATTATCGTAGCCTTCACGCAAATTCATGAAATGAAATAAAAATGTTGATTTGCTACGTCAGGTTTTTTTTATAACCCTTATATTACCTTCACAATCCAGTAGTCATACCAATTTGAAACTTGGAGAGTACCTACAACTAACGAACTAACACTTATTTCCTTTGGTAAAAAGGATCTCTAATTTTTACAATAAGTGCCTAGAAATGATGAGTTTTTACGGTTATACACAAGCTTATAATATTTAAAAAGAAGTGAGACTGCAAATCCAATGCCTTATGGTAAAGCGATTACTTATTCATGGACTCGCTTGTCCTGTCACTCGTTTGCGCCGAGTATATCCCATTTCGCATCCCCATTCCTACACGAATTTATTTCTAATTCTATCTTCCATAATTCCTGCCATTTGTTTAACGTTATATAGTATTGTTACGAGCGCGGGGGTACGGGATGGAGTTAACACACCTTTATAACACAACAGTAGTTTTATTACGTGACTTACACAGGGAAAAGTCCACTGAGTCAACGCGTACTAATACTGACGCAATTAACACACACAAGTTCACTGAGTCCGCGCCTTCTACTCTTTGCACTAGACCACTTCACCACTCGTTTCCACTGTTCTTATTCTCCAGTACGCTTACCATGAGTTTGACAATGACGGCTTACGGTAACGAGTATCGAGTTTTCTATCTGTGCATCCCGCTCGTACTGTCAAAGTGCAATAGAGATGCACAGATAGAAAACTCGATACTCGTTAGCGTAAGCCGTCATTATCAAACTCATGCTAAGCGTACTGTTCTCACTCCGATACGTCACTCAAGACTCCACTTCGATATCTCACTTGTACCTTTTTTTTACCTGACTGTTGCTATAATAGGATGGACCCAATATAGCGGTCGAATTGGGTGGTTGGAGGGTAGCCTGGGGGAAATGCAAGGGAAGCCTCCAGCACGACAACGCGGGGAACACTTGTACCGCGATGTCCCCTTTCGGAACGGAGGTACCAGACCGTAATTTTGTTCATCATTTAATGAGTAATAAATTTTCCAGATAATCTTCCTTCTTCCACGTTTCTAGAATATTCCAAGCCTATAAATTACATTTGTCTATAAATGTTACATTCGCTTACATTTTCTAGAACATTCCATGCTACTCTGCGTTTTGAAAATGTACTCACCAAGAATTGAAAATATACAAAATGTGCATGTCTGTCGTTGGTCTCGAACCCGGGTATGTTCATGTGAACTCTAAGAAAAAAATAACTGTTGGATGATACGATCCATGAGGAATTGAGTGAACTCTTTAATTATATGAGGCACTCGTGTAGTGATTTTGGTGTTTGCTATTATAAATCGTGTAGTTATACCCGGAAATCATAACGTTGGTGGAGTGAAATTGATGATGAAGATCGCAGATGACTTATGGAATGCCTCAATTATGTACTTAAAAGTACAAAAGTACGTCACAGATTCTGATAAGATTCCGTTGAAATAGCAACTAATGAAGTGCCAAGGGTGATCCTTGTGGAATCGACGGAAGTCCTCAAATATTATCTGGCTACATACAGTGATTGGGTTTTTTTCTCTAATTATCAACACATTCGCTCTCGGAAATCAGTTCATGTGGTAAATTGGAAAAGAAATGTGGAAATGTTCTCGTGGCATGGCGGAGTACTAAATTGAAGTCGGTTAAATTATTGCAGATCTAGTTAATCTACACTCGCGGTCAAAAATTTCGGGTCACCCTGAATTAAATAACCGCAACAGGTATTTTTTAATATTCAACATTAGTTTTATTTACATAATATGCTATTATTCATAATACCCAACTGTAGTAGCAATTTCCGTGATCCTATCATAAAAATATCAACATATACAAAAATTACGACTTTTGCGATATCTCGCTCCGTTAACGTTGTTTTTTTTTTCATGGGTTTTGGGAGTCCGACGTAAACCTGATAACGTTATTTTATTACTGTTATTTTTGCAGTGTAGATTTAAAATTAAATAAAATCATGACAGGGTTAAGAAACAATACAACTTTGCACTATTTTAGGAAATATGACGGTATTTTACCGACCCGTATTCTTTGTCCGCGAGTGTATAAGCCTACCTATAAATAATATTCCTATTCAAACATTATTGTATTTAAACGGTTTTGTTATATGGTGGTGCGTGGCCTGATGTGTAATCGGTCACCGTAGCCTATGGTCGCTATACCCGTTGCCTACATAACAGAACCGTAAATTAATTTTATTGGTTGTTAAGGGTCCTTACGAGCCTATTTACAGACGAGCGTATTTTGTAAAATGCTTGCTTTTTCATTCAAGATTACGACGTAACTATTAGTATTTATTCAAAAACTGATAACGTTTTCTTATAATCATTTCTTAAACTAGGGGCTAACATTGTTCAAATTTTCATTTTCTGTTTTTACACCTAAAATAAAGGAGATTTCTCGGGAGTCTTTTTCAACATTTGCAGTGAGAAGTGTCGTTTCGGTTCTCAATTTTGCAGTAAACAAGAATCATTTTGGTACATAAACGATTACAATTTACATCACCGAATATTTTACGAGGGGCTGACATGAATGAAAATCAAACATTCATTTTAAAAAGTTGATAAAACACCTTTCGAGTTTTCTTGATTTTTTATTGGTGAAAAAAGCATGACTTATAAATATATATATAATATTTTTATTTTGCCCTAATGTTAATACACCTAGCAAATAGAAATTTGTCAACCCATAAAAAAATAATCATAGAGGTATACAGGACCTACGATGCCGTAAGTGTATATTTTTTAAAGACGTATATTATATATACACTCGCGGACAATGAATACGGGTCGGTAAAATACCGTCACATTTCCTAAAAAGACTTTTTAATTAATATGAATCAATGAATATGATCATTTTTATTTTATTTTACATCTTAACTACAAAAAAAGTACTTTCTATAAACAACGTTACCAGGTTTAAATCGGACTCGCAGCATATAGCAAAAATCTTAATTTTTGGATATTTATGATAGAATCCCGGATATTGCTAATACAGTTGGGTATTATAAATAATAGTATAATATGATGTAAATAAAACTAGTGTTAAATATAAAAAAAAACCTATTACGGTTATTTAATTTAGGATGACCCGTATTCATTGACCGCGCGCCGAAATTTTTATTAAAAAAATGATTATGAGGTTAAGAAATTATTATTTAACTAATTACATTATCAGTTTTTGAATAAATACTAATAGTTACGTCGTAATCTTGAATGAAAAAGGAAGCATTTTGCAAAATAGGCTTCCGCTTCTGCTTATGGGGGAACTATGTATAAGACGGGGACACGGGGTAAGATGGGGCCACCCACACACAGACAAAACTACACGCTGCACTAACGCAACAGCTAGGCCGACGCGACGCCATTCCCGAGCCGCCATGAGTCCGCTGGCGAGAGCAAGTGAAAGCGCACGCGTGTTTGTAGTACAGGTCGAAACGTGTTTCAGAGGTGTCGCGATCTAATTTTTGAAGCCTAAATATATTGACCTAAAATCGTAAGTAATTGTGTCTCTTTATTGTTATTTTGTATACGGGTTTTGTATCGTATTGGGCATGGTGTGGTGTATGCGAAAGCCCTTAAATATTGAAGTGTTTTTTTTAATAATATTTTGTTTGCGAGTTTGGTGCTTGAGGCAAGACAGGGCAAAATACTGGAGGCATGACGGGGCATTGTCCTCTCCTGGCCTCGTATGACCTTGTCGAATAATTCTTACTTAAAATCCTCCGAAAATTGGGTGCGATGCCAACTATGTGATCGCTGGGCCCACACAGCATGTGCAGGTGTAGATGACGAAAACGCACAAGAGGTTTGAATATGCTTTGCATGTGAGGAGGATTAAACACCATCTTGCCTCATAACCCCATTTTGCCTCACTTTTTGTGTTCCCGTTTTGCCCTGTATGTGGTGGGGTAAGACGGTGTATTTACCAATTTCTATTAATTGTTTTTTTTATAAAAAATAAATGTTGGTTGAATAATGTATGTGCACTTAATATATGATTATCATGCGACTTTGATTACTCTGTATTTTCACTGTTTTACCTTAGCGTCCCCATCTTATACACAGTTCCCCTGGGTGTAAGGCCTCTGTGACTTGAGCGACAACAGGGAACGTTCTACCAATGGACATTTCGATAACTCGCTTCCAATAGCGATGACAAACGATCACACTTTAGTTCTAGGCTCTTGCCTAATTCATTGGAAAGGCCAGTTAATTTAAGCAAATTGTTACTGAACCAATATGGATTCACAGAAATAATATTGCACAGTGTATTTCGATTCCATTTGTTACGCTCTAGGTACGGAACCACGAAATGTGGGCACTCCGGTGTGTGTCATAATGCCCCTTTTTGTAGGACTAATTTATGACGTGGAACACGTAGCACGAAAATAGCGGACGTGAACGAATATGCAGGTTTAATTTAACGGCCTTTTGTAAGGATGACTAAGGTAAGTCTTTAATTATTAACAAACCACCGGCTGCATGGGCGCCTGCTTGCCTCTCATAGAATTTACTACAAGCCAAACGCCGTTTATGTGAAATAACGAAGTATCCGATACAAAGAGGATTTAGTTGAGAAGATTGAGGTCGTTTTATGTTAAGAATACTTTTTTATATGAGCAATACTACTTTAAATACCCGAAAAATCATCTTTGTAAGTTTTAGAGGCTCACATATACTATGTACATCTGCTGGTCGGCTGCGTAACGTTTTATACGTACGTTAGGTAGCCCTCGTACGAAAAAGCTGTGTAAATATCGTATTGAATCATTAAAAGCCGATTATTTTTATTCTAAATTAATTGTTAAACACTTTAGAACAATCAATGAGCAACGATATTACTTGGCGTTGGGCAGCATAAAAATATTCAGAAAATAGTGAAGTATGTAGAATACAGTAGGCTACTGTTGGCTTTTGTTCCTGACAATACAGGATATTCGTTCTCTGTGTCGTTTAGGTGATATTCTCTTGTGAATTCAATATTTAATCTTCAATCCTTAATTATGCAATACTTCACTTGGGCGTGTTATTAAGCAGAGGTTGAACTCAAACCTGTACTTGGCTCTATAGGATATATGAAAAATAAACCTCAAGAGTGAAGGTACAAACTGGAGTCGTCGCTGGACATGAAATATATAAATATTTTACATTTTGTACGTCGCCCTCGATTCCACGAGATCCAAGGTGACGTGTCAGAAAGAGCGCGGATGAAGAAGCATAGCATATTGGGAATATTGGGATAGCATTAGTGAGTGAACGAATGCTACATTCACCTTTATTTCATTAAAATCATCTTCTTGTGTAATACAAACCTGTACTAAACATTTTAAACCGCTCTTACAAAGTTAAACCGTTATCCCTTTTTAACCATGCTTTAATGTATGCTACTACATAACGACGAATGAGATTTAATGGTGTGTTATTAAACTTACCTAATTACAGAGCGCAGCTAAGAGCAGACTTAGCGCACCAACTTGTACGCGTAAGTTCTGATGCATTAAGTTTCAATAAGTTAACTTCTGAACTTATGACATTCGGTTGGGAATCCATCATTTTACCGACAATAGTTTCATCGATTATCGTTTCCCATAACACTATTCGCAGAGATACATCATCACACAGAAATCATTCATCGAACTTCGTTAGATCGCTCATACATTTGCTCGAATTACCTTTTACACGAGAATCAACTCATCGAATTTTACTTTAGTACTTATATTATTTGTCCATCGACGAAGTCGTTCATCGAATCGCCTTAACTATAATTTCGATTTAACATAAGTTTCAGTTCCCAAACTCTTATACTTTCGTATGAAGATTATAATATAGTAGATTAGATCAGGGCTGTCCTTTCCCTGACCTAACGTAATAGGGGGTTCGGGGGGGCGTAGCCACCCGCAATAAAAAATCTACACATAATCGTAACAACGGTAAATACCGTTGTTACGATTATAAGTTATTTAAGGCTTGACTTTGAATTGACGTAGGTACTTAATTGGTATAAAAGTCACAAGAAGTGATCACATAATATTTTTGTACTTTTGTCACAAATTAATACTTTTATTATACCTACCCACGGTCAAAATTTTCCTATACGGTCATAATTTGCCTATTTCCGCTCTAAGGGACACAAGCTAACCCTAACCTAACCTACATATAATACCGTTGTTGCGATTATGTGTTGTTTTTAGGGTTCCGTAGCAAAATGGCAAAAAACGGAACCCTTATAGATTCGTCATGTCTGTCTGCATTTTACTCTAAAACCATAAGGTGTATTTGAATAAAAAATTGAGGATAGGGTGTATTTTGTTAACCGCTACATAGTTTTGTAATGAAATTACTAAAAAAGATTTTTTTTAGGGGTGCACCCCATACATAAAACTGAAAGTCAAAAATTATTTTTTCATTGCAAGCCCACTTGTGGTACATCAATCGACAGGCCTTTCAAAATAAATATAAGGTTTCTAAGCAATTTTTTGGATTAAGAGAATAGAGTCGGAGATAATCGCCCCGAAAGTGACTAAAATTGTGTCCCCCCCCCCCCCCTCTCTAATTTTTGAACCGTGTATTTTAAAAATATGAAAAAAATCATGCTCATAGGGATTATAAAATTCTACCAGCGAAATTTGTTTTCAACAAGATCGGTTCAAAGGTTTTCGAGATATTTATAAAAAACTGCGTTGCTTAAAGAAAAGGACGTAAGTGCCATAAGTTTTCAATAACGATATGACCTTTTTCATGTCAGACCCATCATACCCCTAGCAATACCCCTGGGTGTAGGGTGGGACTGAACCAGACCACCGTAGTGCTGTGCACTATATTATGCTTTATAATATCTATCCCAAAAGTCCTATTACCGTTATCAGTATCACGCAGTGTAGTTGAAAAAGTTAGACTACCGTTATCTGTACGAGTAGGTGTAACCTTTGATTTAGTATATAGAACTAGATGCACAATGTCAAACAAATATGCCAAGAAATGTGCCCCAGAACATGAACGAAGAATACTCTGGACAGGCTATGGTAATAATAATACCACGTGCGAGCGAGCTGGTAGCATACAAATCTCTATAAGTGTGACGGAAAGGGGAATATCATTCATTGTTCTTGTCATAGTTCCACTTTTTTTTATTTGCCACAACTGATTTATTTTTTATTCGCCACAACTGATTTAGCTGCATAAGAGCTTTTGCGTCCCTCACCGTGGCAACACGTACAGCCCGTCCATAGTATTCTAGGTTCATGGCCCCAGAATGACAGCTCTAGCTACATTTCAGTAGTTGCTAATAACGTTAACTTATAACCTGCATCAAGATATATGTTTCATAAAAAAAGAACTCAGTGGTATAGACCTTAAGCACCATATTAGCAAACCAACATCAAAAGATTAAATACTTTTTAGTTTATTGTGACATATAATGTGACTTGACTGCTCACGTCAAAACTTTAGCGTTTAGCGAATGAATGGTCGCGTTATAAATATTATTTATTTCAACAGAAAGCACAAATACATCTGGTTTTTTTATTTTACAAGTGGGGAATAAACAGTTTCAAATATTTGTACAAATATTATATACAAAACAATTGTTGAGATTTCCGTAAGTACATACAGCTGACAGAGTCCATAAAAAGAAATCATTTTAGTTTCCTTGAAATAGATTCAGTTTGTTAAATAATTGTATTTTCGACCTGCCTTTACTTTAAATACTTTCTTTTTTGCGATGTAATGTAAGCGTACAGTCAAGTAGCGATCAGCTGTCGATTTTATTAACACGGTCCTGGGTTTTGAACGTCACTCTCATGATCACCCGACCGACATCTAAGATATAAGGTCAAAAATGAATGATGTTGAAAATTGGCAACAATTAGCGCATTTCCAAATGAAGTGTTGGGATTGTACTATAGAATTTTATTATAGTTCATTAATGCTAATAATTACCTTTTGCAAGGTCATGTCTGTCTGTCTGTCTGTCTGTCTGTTTGTCCGTCCGTATGTCACAGGCATTTTACTCGAAAACTATAGGGTGTATTTGAATAACATTTTGAGGGTAGGTGTATTTTGTTAACCGCTACATAGTTATGTAATGAAATTACAAAAAAAGTTTTTTTTTAGGCGTGCACTCCATACATAAAATTGAAACTAAAAAAAAAATTGCATGCCCACGTGTGGCACATCAATCGATAGGCCTTCCAAAATAAATAGGGGAATAATTAGCGATAATAAGGGTTTCTCAGCAAATTTTTTGATTAAGTGAATAGAGTCGGAGATAATCGCCCCGAAAGTCACTAAAATTGTGTCCCCCTCCCCTCTAACTTTTGAACCGTGTATTTCTAAAATATGAAATAATCATGCAAATTGTTTTGAACAAGATCGGTTCAAAGGTTTTCGAGATATTTCTAAAAAACCGCCTTACTTAAAGAAAAGGATGTAAGTGCCATATGATTTCAGTAAGGATACGACCTTTTTAATAGGCACGGAACCCTTGTTGTGCGTGGTCCGACACGCACTTGGGCGCTTTTTTACTTTCTTTACCGAGCCCCCTTTTAAATTAGGTCGGGAAAAGCACAGCCCTGACCTAATCTACTGTATTATAAATTATAATCCTCATACGAAAATATAAGAATTTGGGAACTGAAACTTATGTTAAACCGAAATTATAGTTAAAGTGATTCGATGAACCACTATATCGATGGACAAATAATATACTAACGTAAAATTCGATGAGTTGATTCTCATGTAAAAGGTACTTAATTCGAGCAAATGTATGAGCGATCTAACGAAGTTCGATGAATGATTCCTGTTTGATGATGTAATTCTGCGAATAGTGTTATGGGAAACGATAATCGATGAAACTATTTTCTGAAAAATGATGGATTCCCCTTATTTCAATGTTCTTCTTAAATTCAAAATCATTTATTCGCTCGACTACTTAGCGAGCGTTGTGAAGCGAAATATTTACTCGCTACGCTCGAGATTATTTTTGTTAGAAACTACAAATGTTTCTAGAAATGTCTATGTTGATATTAAAAGTGCTGGTTTTCTAAAATGTTTTGGAATTACAGTTGGGATACTCATGGATTATACATTCTGTGTAGAGACCAGTTTCGTTACTCGACATTAAAGTTATCATCATCAGTATATGTATGCCCTAGTCACTTGGATGAGAGGGAATGGGCAGTGGTCTCGACGTGGGCTCCGTGCGATTTGGGAAAATTAGAGTAGTGATTCTGATAGAGTCAAACAATTAATATTATCAAAAAAGAAAACAAATCGATAGGAAAATACTGAATACTAACTTAGCTTTGATTGCACCATTGATGTTTAGTACTTTTCCTATAAAAGGGTTCCCAGCAAGGTGTATCCGCTTGAGCGCTGCCGGCCACAAATCCGTGCTTATTCATTGTGCTGGTCTACATTTTTCCCGCAGGTGGCGAGTGTTTGCCGCGGTTTAATCGACTAAACTCCATTGTCGGCCGCGGCTAAAATGGATTACCTGCTCTTGTTCCAGCATCCACACACTTTGCTTCGTTTGCGGATTTTGCAGTTCCAACTCCCGGGCACGAGTTTGATCCGATTGCAAATAGTATTGAAGGTTTGCGCGGAGCTTTGTGCTTACTGTAGAATGAGTTTTGTATGCACAATGTATTGCTACAGCGTACGTATGAACTAAGCTCTCTATGGAGATTTTCTTTGTTATTGATGCTTATCCTTTCCATTGGGCAAGTGGTATTATTTCCAAATCCTTCTACTACTACTACTCCTATACTGCACATACTTTTAACTATCTCAGAAAAGTTCTTTGGAAGGATGAAATAATGAAGTTTACTTCTATTTATACATGATATTTTATAAATCGCCAGTATGTCTTTTGAGTAATTGGAGAGCCAAACCAAAGTCGTTATTCTTTTGTATTAAAACAATCTTTTGGAATGAAAATTAATATTTATGAAAAAAAACTTACAGTGTATACTGTAAGTCGTATTTTCATCGAATATTTATGTAAATAAACCTTTCAGTATCAAAGCGAACGTTAAATAAAACACATAAATTTAGATTTACAAACTGCCGATTGACAATTGTTGGGTTTGGCCCACTCATGAATATATTTTTTTATAATCGAAATGAGTAAAGAACAGAAAATCTAAAATATTAAAATAATTTACGTCTAAAGGGGTGAAATAAAAACTTTTGGTTAAAACTTTCTCCGCATTGACAACGGCAGTGAATATAGCCAGCGCTGGATTACGGTGTCGTTCCAACCCTCGATATGTATCGCGCGTTTTTTGACCACGCTGGCTTGACGCGTAGAGGCGAGTGCGTGAAATGTGATTTAAATTAGAAGCGACCCGACCGGTAAAAAATAGACCTCTAGTCATCATTATCTGTTGTAATTTTTAGATACACGGGCCACTTATATTAAACTAATAATATTACTAATACAATTTAATATTGTTGCATATTTATGAACAAGTTTAACTATTTGCACGAAGATGATTTTGGAGCTCAAAAGCCTATCTGCGCTCGAACCCTGGCTTCTCATGGCTGAGAAAGCATCGATTGGTTGAAATTTGGCATGGCAAATAGTTTTCGTCACCAGGAAAAAAATAGGAAATCATTATAATGGGGAAAAACACGGGCTTTTTTAAATACGGTACTAGACTATCGTACATTTATTTACTAAAGTATATACAAGGTGATACTTAACATTAACTACATTAAATTAAAGCTAAGCTAAATCTAAAAACCGGTCAAGTGAGAGTCCGACTCGCGCACCGAGGGTTCCGTGCATACTAGCAATTAACTCAAGGTAAAGGTAAATGTCCCAATATTTGTTAAATTATTTACTTAATTTAACCCAACACAACAGAATTCAATTTCAAACAACGAGTAACCAACACCATCAAACTACCAAGACAATTGAATCGCGATTTTTTTTGACCTGCTATTTAAATATACCCGTCCCAACTCCATTCATTCTAGAAAAATCTTAACAACGCGAATGGGGTCAGCGCCGTCTATCGGCCCCATTTGGTACTAACGTGCAAGGGCAATCAGCTTAGAATGTATGTTGGTGTTTTAGCGATTATTGTTTATCACGTGTACCGATCTCGATTATTATTTTTTAATTTGAAATTACGGTATTTCTATTAAAAGTCTTATAAGAATTTCAAAACAAAAAAAATACTTATAAAGTTGATTAAATTGCAAACTTAACTAGGAAATGATTATTGTAAATAAAACAAAAAATATGCTAGATACAGAAAAAAAAACATTTCCCGTAATATTTATGTTTATCTTAATCACAATTAATTATTTCAAATTTTTCGCTTGAATAACTAAGGGGGGGGAATGGTATTTTTTTTTACATTTTCCTTCATAGATCAAAATTTTCCCCGTGTAGAAAAAAAAGAAAAACTGTTTCAAAATGTGCAACTCAAGCTCTTTCAAATGATACCCCACTTGACCCAATAGTTAATTTTTTTTGCCCCCTCCTCATATTCGTAAGATTTCATGGAAAATTAAAATATATATTAAAAATTTTCATTTTCCGTGCACGTGGATGACTCTCATTTAAAACCATTCCAAATTTCAAATTGTTACCTAAAGTATTTCGAGAGATAGTTCACTTTGTGACAGACAGACAGACGGACGGAGTCGCACCATAAGGGTTCCTTTAGTACCTTTTTTGGTACGGAACCCTAAAAAGGCGCTCGAGGCATTGTACCAAGGATGCTGGCGGCATTTACTCGCTGAATTGCAAATATTGCAATGCTGATGCGTTGCGCGAGAAAGACGCTAGCTCTTCGGTCACCAGTTACGTAAACCAGACAAGTATGTGTATTTAATATAGATATATATAGTTGTTTATTACACACCAATAAAATCAAATACATTAGACAAATATAAAATTCAACTGCCATTCATAGATACTTACATCAAAAATATAATGCTCATAAATAAATATTTGCCCGTTCCAAAATTAGAACCCAGGGCCACCTGCAGCTTCTCTGGCAGGGTCACTATCCACTAGGCTGAGCAGGCCGTCAAATAAGACACTACATACAGGGTTGAAATAGATTTTGGGTCAGTGAGGGCAGCTACCAGATCCCGTGCTGCTAACCGAAAATGGTCTTAGAAGACCTTCCTTCGATTTCAAATTAAAGACCATTTTCGCCTAGCACTACGAGATCTGGTAGCTGCCCTCACTGACCCAAAATCTATTTCCACCCTGTATACTCATATATACACATTAATTATTAAATTAAATTTGCCCTAAGCGTTCATGGTTTTTAAACTAGGGCCGTTAGCTTACCAACGATTACTTGGCGTATTTAACTTTACTACTTACCTTGTTAACCTAGTTACATTTAAACTCCACGTTGATCGTTATACATAAAAGGCTGCCAACAGAAAACTCGTTATTCACTCTTACAATAAAAAATAAATAACTAGTGATCTACTTTGGAATTCTATTTCACTAGAGCTCGTTATAGCTTAACTCCATCAGAGCTGTTGCACAGAAATGGTGCCGACAATAACTAAATCAGTGGACTAACGCCGGCGATTGCTTATGCTGACGTGTTTAATTCTGCCGTCGTAATTCTTTTAAGTATCGCCCAACGAATGCAGCTCTATAGAAAACCGTTTTATAACAAGTCCTATTCAGAACTGGCGCTGCGCTGGCGTTATTTATATCTTCTCACAAGTTCTTAAATACACCTCACTTACAATAACAGCTTTAATGAATTTTAAATAACAGATCACCAGATACGAGTAAACGTCTATTTGCTAAACTTTTGTTAGGTAGTTAATGTACATAGATTGACATGAGCCATATTTTGATAAGATAAAATAAATAAGATAAATTGTAGCATATTTGTATACCTACTTTCACACTTTATGACTACTAATTGAATATAACGAGTATATTTCATTACGCACGCACATATTAAACGTTCATACCTCGTTCGTCGATGCTTTTTTAGGATGTTTTTAACTGTGTATTTTTATCAAATCGCATCGGTTTTCTTTGTAACGACGTGGTATCAAATTACCAACCAATCAACGATCATCTATAAATGGTTTCATGAACGTGTATTCAGCCAATCCAGGCGTGCGAATATTCATTTAAATCTAACATTCAATATACATAATTATATACAGTACACATACTCGTATTGTTTTGTTTGATATTACATGTCAAATCAAAAATAATAATAAATAAGTAAACAATCGTCTATTGCTCCAGAAAACAACGAAAACCGTTGGAGCGGAAAGGTTCTCGGTGGCGACCACGTATCGGAAGGCGTGGCGCGGGTAGCCAAAGGTGTGTAGTGATAATCTGGTAAAGGTCGCGGGAGTCCGCTGGATGCGGGTAGCGTAGGACCGGTCAAATGGGCACTCTTTGGGGAGTCGTCCAGCAGTGGACGTCTTTCGGCTGGTATGATAATGATGATGAATTGAAATCAAAATAGCCCATCTATTTATTTATTATAAACAACCAAAAACGATAATGGATAGCGCAAGAATACCCCACGCAGTGGAACTCATAAGTGGGTAGCTAAATACCTTGATTCTTACTGCTTTGTCGCTTTCATCCATTTGACGATATCGTAAGGCAGGTTAAACGTGCCGTTGCGACACGGTACAGAACTGAAGCCCCATATGAAACTAATAATTTGCGGTACGCCTATACTGAAGTTTAATAAGGGGGCCGGAATTGAGATTCATGTAGTTTGGATACATTTTGCTACAAATAATTTCTTCATATATCTACCGTGGGTTTGCTATGTGTCAGATTCGTCGCCGGGGATATCGAAAGTTTTCACAAAAGCGTCCATATGTACATATATGTATGTCATGTATGTATGTCAAGTACCTAGATGTCGCTTGCCAATAAAGTCTAATTAAGTCTTTATAAATAACGTCTCAGATTATTTCATACTGAATGAGTTTGTTACAGTTAAGTATTTATAGAGTCAAGACAATTATAAAACCCAATTGTCGTAGACTCCCATCAGAAAGTGTTCGCGTAAACGGCAAAATAAATTAAACGGTCCCATGCCTCTCACGAATATTCTCCCTCGTAAAGGGTAAATATTCCTTAGTTCACTTAACAAATGGAATTTAATATTTCCAGCATTACATTTCGAATAGTGACAACTTGACAAGTAATTCATTCAGACATGTTCAATCAGGAATTTAATAGGTGATACATGAAAGGAAGGTTCAGGTTAATTTTCATAGAAACCTTCGTAGTACGACTTATCTTTCATTAATATTGAACCATAATTAACTTATTTTTTTTTATTTCTACTTGATTCAATAAGAAAATCATGTCCCATGCCATAATGAAGTACAATTTAGTAAGAGACGTACGAGGGAAGTGTCTCTTCTTCTCTTCTCTTTATACAACTGCAGAAATAATAAACATTCCTCTAAAGTGGCAATTACCGCCGCACTGCGCATGCGGAAAATCCCACATACGTAGTAACCCCGCAAATAGACAGAGGAAAATGTTGTACCTACTCACCACAGGTGTTATAAAGAAAGACTCCGGCCGCATATTAGGTATCGTCCTTGCCATCGGCTTGGGCGTCAAATACGTGATCTAAGGCATTCTTTGTTTTACCACCCTAGATGAGTAATGTATTTTTATAATATTAATCTCTTCCTGACGTAAAGCAAAAAGTAACAGTCATTTGTTATTGTGGTTATTGTGCCAAAGGTTAAATTAATCTGATCAGAAAGGTGGATTTATGCGGGTGTTTTTTTATGGATACCATACGTATTTATTTATTTATTTTACACACCAACAAAATACAAGGCTTATACATTTACACAGAGGGATCAAAAGAAGAACCAAGTCCATACGTAGAAGGGTTGATAAACAATATACACATGGATGCAATTTATTATCACATTGAATTCAATATATATTAAAACTTATACTACGGAGCTCGGACCCGACTATTAAATTAAATTTGTATTCACTCATTAGTTTTGTAAAGTACACGTCTAAGATATGTATACATTTTTAAAGTACATGTCTAAGATATGTATACATTTTTAAAGTACACGTCTAAGATATGTATACATTTTTAAAGTACACGTCTAAGATATGTATACATTTTTAAAGTACACGTCTAAGATATGTATACATTTTTAAATTACACGTCTAAGATATGTATACATTTTTAAAGTACACGTCTAAGATATGTATACATTTTTCGCTTTTTAACAAACTAATAAGATGCAGAAGTGTAAACATTCCTTTGAAAAACGTACCTACTTAATATATTTATCACCGAAACCGAATTGAGCAGTCTGTTTATTCTTTGTCAATGAAACATTTTCCTTATCGTCCGATTTCTTATTAGATTGGCGAGGAGTAAGTTCCGCTTTCACCGGCAGACCGGCTTTCTCTTATTGTTGTTATTCAGTTAGTGAAGGGATGGCCACTGACGCGAATAACGAAACTCGACTTGTTATGTCCTCTATATTCTGTTTCGTTATTGTATTAATACTGTTGTCTTATTATTTCTAAGGAATCAAACATAATAAAACGAAAGCCCAATTACGCGCTAAACTTGTATTTATTGTCCATATACAATGGGCGCTTTATTACCGCCGGAGACACGACCGATGCTCTGGTAGCTTAATATGTTAGAGAGCACAAGCACTTTCAGGAAATTATTTACTATAGATATTTTTTATGAAACGTATTATACCTATTTACATTTTCCTACTGGTGATTACCCGTCTTTAGAAGGCTCAGTAAGGAAAAATAATAAAAAAAACGATAAATGCCTTGGGTTTATAGAAAAACCTGTACAAGAAGCTACAATTTTGGTGGTGCTTTATACTAAATTTAGTAGTAAAGTGTTTGAATAGATATTCCATATTTGAATTTATAATTTGACATACCTACAGTTTATGTTTAACAAACTCATTCGTTACATATACTTATGTCATATGTATGTTATAATTTAGGTACCAATAATTTTAAACCTACTTATTCTTCTCTTGGAGCAGATTTTAAGTATAAACCTTTAAAATTGTGTATGTGTGTGTGTGTGTGTTACTTTTTTGGAGATATTAAGGGAAATAACTTCGGTACGTAAAACACCCTGTTAATGAAATAATATGTGATTAATATCTCTTTGTTATCTTATGGAACCTCTTGACTGACAACTTCACTTAGATTAAATACTGAAATAATTGTCAAAGTCATGTTCATGTTTGCCTCGATGTTTGGCGATGTTCACTTGACAGAAAGTATTCATATTTTTTTAAGAAAATAAAATCATATATTTTTTTTACTTCTATTTAAAGTTCATTGATTTGATGTTATGTAACATCTCGAAAAGAATTGGTACCTATACTATTAGCACCTTAAGTAATAGATTAAAAGTGACCTATTTGTACGGGCTGTGTTCGTTGTATGAAAATTCGAAAAATATTGTTCTTCGACCTCATTTATTTAAAGTGCAACGAAACCTTTTAAAAACCAACAAGTGTGACCGTTTTCTGTTATTGTTTGAAGCAAATACTTAACCTGGGAGACGTATAATTTACAAAAAAACGCGTCTTTAATGGCTTTTGTCGAAAATATCTACGAATTGGACCGCTATCGAAGAAAGTAGGTTATAAAAGAAAATATAATATTAAATGCCAAATCCCTCGGACTGGCCCCGCACAAACGTTTTTTCGCTCGACCAGGTTCTTATAGCCATCCTCTTTTTAGTCTTAGCATATTGGAGAAACATTTAGGGGATATTGCTCGTGGCAATTTTGATATGCTAATGTCGACAGGTAGGTTCTGCAACCTCCCGGGACCCGCCGCCTGTCTCTATAGCGAAATTTCAGGATTTCTCTTTGTCTTTTACGGTTATCTACATAGATATTAAATACCTAGTCCAGTATTTTTATTCCTAAGCGCGCTTCGTTTTGCTTTTTGGATTTTCCAGCTTTGTATGAATTCTTATTTGATATACGTATTCAATAAGCCGATATTGAACAAAGATTTAAGCTCGAATGCGCTGAACTGTTAATTGACATAACGGATTTATTTTATTACCTAATTGCTTTTTTGCAGATGTTGTTAGGGCATTGCTATATTGCTATAATTATCTCAAACAGCCACTATCGACGCTACTTTCGCGTTTGTACCGACGAATGCGGATGTTATTGAGTCAAGTCGGTACTGTTGTCTGTCTAGGTACAGATTTTTTACTGCGCGTTTACATTTAAATTAGTGTTTCATGATTGGGGCGGGATGCGCGGAATAGAAGCGGGGCGTTAAGAATGCAGGGGACCGATTTTTGACTTTCGAGCGCTCATAAATCAAATAAAAGTAAATACGTTTGTAGTGTCAAAATGGCCGGCACTTACTTTCTACCAATAGAATTGAATACGAGTGGTCAATACCACTCGTTTTTGTATTTTCTATTGCTACTTCAAAATAGCATTCCATAATTTTTATCAGTTTTCGAGTGAAAGAGTCGAGCACTCGAAAGTCAAAAATTGGTCCCCAGTACTTCATTCAGCCTGTCGTGCCACGTCCGTGCAAATTGTATAGTGACGGAAAACCTACCATCAAATAAGGAAATCTGGGAAATATCAGTAAACTGTCACAAAAGTACCTACAAAATACCACATACCGATTTCGCCCCGTCCGTGTTGCGGCGTGGCATTATGCAGTTTTATATGCAGCAGAATAGTTAGATAACTTGCGCGTTTAATAAAAACAGTCGAAATTCTATAC
Source organism: Epinotia demarniana (assembly GCA_945867215.1). Classification (NCBI taxonomy): domain Eukaryota; kingdom Metazoa; phylum Arthropoda; class Insecta; order Lepidoptera; family Tortricidae; genus Epinotia; species Epinotia demarniana. The sequence goes on along the minus strand of OX244267.1, from coordinate 11,656,672 downwards.
AAGACAGTATTAATTACTCACAAAGCCTACCTACTGGTAAACATAATGCAAGATGTTTTGCAGAACTAAAGCCACCACCGTGAAATTCTCTACGTTTTGGTGAAAACTGCGTACAAATCAGTTCACCCAAACGCGAGAAAATCGCGGACAAACGTACATACAAACATACACGTCAAACTGAGAACCTCTTTTTTTAACTTTATGTCCTTGCCCCAAGTAATCTTGCCTAAAAGTTCCTTTTAAAATAGTTACGTCTTTATCTACCAATACTCTTTTCAATTATTTGGGACTAGCTATTGCCCGCGATTTCGTCCGCGTAGAACTTGTAACCGTTTTAGAAAAATGATTGCTATTAAATTATTGTAGGCGGAACCTTAATTATTGCCGACCCAAAAAAGTTCTAACATATTAAGGAATGATTTCCGAGTTAAAAACTATCCTCCATCCTTTCAAGGGTCTCAAATTATCTGTACGGAAAATTTGATCTTAAACCGTTCAGGGATTAAGCGTAAAAAAGTAACAAAGCGATGAGTTCATTAGTTTAAATTGCTAAAATTTAATTGAAATCCCCGTTTTTACTAATACTTACAAATATCTTAAGATTCATCAACAGACGTCTCTGCTCAAATTGGATATTTTTTCATAATAATAATAATAATTGGGGACAATCTTACACAAATCGACCTAGCTCTAAACTAAGCAAAGCTTCTATGGGTAGGTACTAGACGACGATATACATACTTACATAGATAAATAAATACTTCAATACATAGAAAACATCCATGACTCAGGATCAAATATTCGTGCTCATCGCACAAATAAATGCCCTTACCGGGATTCGAACCCGGGACCTCTTGCTTCGTGGCAGGGTCACTACCAACATCAACTAGGCTACAGAGGTCGTCAAAAATGTATCAAAGAAAGGTATATTACTGTATTGCCTAAATCCGACCACTAGTTTTACTCACGTTAGTAAGGGCTACCTGTTTAGTTTTGAAAAAAACTTAGCTAATGCTAAAAGACGTAGAAGTTTCCATCTATCCAAAATAAACTTATCAAATTAACAACATAATCCGCAGGTTAACTGAAACATTACCTTCTTTTCGGCTCTGGGAGCATCGGAGGTCTAACCTAACCTACATTTCTGGTTGCTGTTCGGTTCTGTAAGGGTCGTGGTTCTAACTTTACCTAACCGATTTTTCAGCTAGCAGTTAGATTATGTATTTTGACTAATAAATGACTTACCATTTAGTATACAGGATGCACCATAAATGGGATGTGAACCGGGCATAACAGGCATCGTGTTCTGATAAGAAAAAACCGAGAGAAAAAAAATGAAGCGTTTTTTTACATTTATATGAAGCTTTGGCCGACTGCGGCGATCTGCCATACAAATTTTAAAAAAAACGCGTCAAATAAAAAAAAACTTTGATCCGTTGACACCCCATTAATGGTAGGTACCCTCTCTTCAAAAATTACTTGTTTCTCATACATACTTCAAACGCTTTCTAACCTCCTTGAGGATGAATTTTAAGAAACGCTGTAAGCAGTTTTCTAGTCTTTAACCAAAGTTACAGATCCCTTACTTTAAAATTGTCTTGTTCCTCGTACAAACATACAACTCCTTGTAGCCCGTTTAGGGGATGCATGTACCCATTATGTAATGTAGTAGTCGTAAGTCGGTGCAACCCGCCCTAAGACCGAAATCACTTAGTATAACATTTTCTTGGTCCCCATATAAACCTTGAGTCCAATACGTGATCTGCATTGGTTAGGGGTGAATTTTTTTTAAATGCTGAAATTACTTTTTTGTATTTCTTTATAAGTAATCTTTCTACGAAGTTTCAAGTCTCTAGCTAAAAAAAATAAGTTTCCCACATACAAACGTTGCACCCCTTTTGACCCCCCTTGGGGTACAATTTTCCAAAACGTTGAAAGTACTTTATTTGTATTTTAATAAGTAATCTTCTACAAAGTGTTAAGTCTATAGCTCAGAAAAAGTCCTCTCTCTAGTCCCAGTAGTTTCAGCTGTGCGTTGATGATCCGTCAGGAAGTCTTCTTTTCTCAAATTGCAATGAAATGTTGACATACGACTATATATACTTACTTCAAATCAGGTCTGTAAATACTACGTATCCGGTGCGATGAGTGAAGATGATATGTAATAGTACATTATTGCAGCGGCCGGGAAGTAGCAATTCGTGGATGACACGAATCCACGAATTGCCGTTCCCGCCAAGGCAGATATAGTGCTTTTCTCCAAAAAAGTGAGGAAATCAAATAATATTTTCAATAATCTTAAAATAGCGAGTATTTAACCTATCAATTTCCCGCCCGACTTATTTTTTAAAGTATGCATACGGCACGACTAGTGCCAGTTTCAATTGGCATACATACAATTTTTTAAACCATTCGAATCGGTCACAATTTTAAATGTTTTATGCCATTAAAATTATTAAAGATTAAGCGGGATTGCAATCTAAATGCACTTCAATTCGTTGTGAGTTTTATTTCGATAAATGTTTTATTTCTTCATTTAAAACTATTTGAGAAATATTTAAAAACGTCACTTTACACTTCACATTAAAACAAAGAAAACTTAAAGCAGGCTACAAACGTGCGTGATTTATCACACCAACTTGCAGTAGTTGGAAAGAGACCCATACACTACTAACCAGTCTGAGTATCGCAAGTTGTTGTGACAAATTGCAAGGTCTTTAAACGTACGAGCACTTGGCTGTTTGTAGTGATTTGTCTTAGTCAAAGTATATAGTTAAAAGGTTAAAAAAGTATACAGTAAAAGAACTTCATACACTTTCCTGGCCGCTAAATCTGTACAGTAATGCTTTTACTTTTTAAATTTGCGTTCTACAGTAACGAGGTCTTCACGTCCAATTTTTGCTACAGTAAGGCGAACATTTCCGAGCATATTGGAGAAAAGGAATTTCATGCAGCCAAACACACCTAGGCCTGTAAAGCAACTTTCTTTTGTTTTTAAACGGTGGGGGGTGGGGCGGAGGGCTTACATTATTGTCGAAGCAAGGGAAGGAGGCAATTGCTGGCTGAGTATTAATTTTAAACGGACGACCTTGCGAGTCCGTTTAATTTAATACGAAGCCAGCAATTGCCCTTCCGGCTGAGACAAATATAGTGCTTTTCTCAAAAATTGTGCAAGAGAACAAAATAAACCATTACTGCAGCCGCCGGGAAAGAAGGGCTTGCCGGGTGAGTAGGTATAGACGGCCGACCGTAGGGAGGCCGGATAGTGATACGAAGCCGGCAAGCCCTTTTCACGGCTAGGCATGTATAGTGCTTTTCTCAAACATATGCAATGAAATAATAAACATCACCACTCAAAAAACCAACCTGTATTTATGTACTTTTCCTTCGATTTTGGCGGCAACAAGTTATTCATGGCGAATTCAGCCTCCGCCCTCAGTTCCGGCGCAGTACAATTAGTTTCTTCGTCGCTGTTATCATCGGAACTCATTTTGACATTTTATTTATAAATATCTACCACAAATATAAAATCCAGCTACACGACAAAAGAATTTTCATTTTCCCTCCCATCCCTCCATAAAGTTTTTTTTACGGAAGTCGTCCGTATTACGTGTGTGTAGTGTTCGAATAGACCCTATTAGGGCTATTATACACAAACTGATAATGGGAATCTTAATTTCTATAATAATTAAAATAAATGCAGAGGCTATAAATAAAATAAATGCAGAGGATATTAAATATTGTCTATGGTCTCTGGTGACTTACAAATAGACAATATTTTAAATTTATTCATCAACACATTGAATCATACAGATTTCTATTCTTAAATCAGTTCGTGTGTAATAGGCATTACCGCGGATAAATTTTGGTCCAATAACCATTCATCCACTAGAAAATTAAAAAAAATATATAATTCAGCTGTTTAGCCTGTTCATGAACACAGACGCCATATTTAGTTTAAAATTTTAAAAAAATACCTTTTACAATTTTGTATGAAATCGCTTTACAGTTCTCTCGAATAGTTCCGCCCGAAATGTGATACTTCAAAGCCAGGGGGCCTAGACAAGGTTACAATCGACAAGCGCTAACGCCAATAGAAAACGAATAAAATGTATGGGAATGACAGATGTTAACGAAAAGTGTTTCGTCGGCATCTGTCATTCCCATACATTTTATTATTTTCTATTGGCGTTAGCGCTTGTCGATTGTAACCTTGTCTACGGCCCCTGTTATTATGACGCACGTAACGACGACATTTCATTGCATGTTTGAGAAAATGTACTTTCTGAAAATTATAAGGCATGCATTTCTTCTCGCCGCTTCATGAAATTGTCGTACGCCTTTCGATATTTGTCTTTTTGCATTGCAACTTACACTTAACAAATAATCAATAACTGAGCTTGCAGCTTCTTTTAAATCTGCAGTCATTTTCACGTCAATTTTCTAAAAACTATTAGCCACTGTATGTAAAAACAGAATAATTTTTGCATTGACGCCTTTGATTTTTTTAAATAATAAGTTGGAAGTGTATTTTTCTTCCAAAAACGCCATAACTTACTTGAAACAACTAAAAAGTCGCGATAAGGCCTTTTTTATATAATACTTGTTGTAAATATTTCTATTATGTGTTATTTTGATTTAGTCTTGAATAAAATGATGGTTACTTTTTCAATGCAACCGTTTTGGCTGTTATGTCTATACCTATGTCTTTTATTTATATGGCCGTTTTAACTCTTTAAAAAGTTTGTACCACGACAAATAATGGAATTTGTATGCAACATTGTAGTCGAGCAAAATCGAGCCGGCAAGGTTTTTTATTTTTTAACCGACGAAAAAAACGGAGGAGGAGGTTCTCAAGTCAACGCGTATATATATATTTTATGTGATAGGAGGCAAACTAGCAGACGGATCACCTGATGGTAAGCTATTACCGCCGCCCATGGACACCTATGTTCATACATAGAAGAATGCGTGGTCATCCACTCATAACTTTTTATAGAGTAGTCCGATTTTGATAATTCTTTTTTATTAGAAGGGGTATAACCTCGAAGTTGATCCCACATATAATTTTAAATAATTTATTTAACCCTAAGGGTAGGAAAACAGGGAATGATTGATTTTTCACTTACTGATTGAAATGTATGACCACATATGCAGCGAGTAATCAAAAATATTGCATGTAACTAGTTATTAGTCGGCGCTAACTCAAAATTACTTAGGTACACTCAGATTAATTTAAGAACTTACTTAGGTACACTTAGAACTTAGCACTTCACGTCCCGATTTTTTACCAATAAAGTCAAGTTTTCCGTTGATTTTTGAGAAAAATGATTTAACTAATTTTTATTTCATTGCAAGTGCAAGTGAGAAAAGCACTACAATACAGATCGCTACGCTCGGTCGTCTATATCTACTTGGCCTGCAACCCTTCGTTTTCCGGCCTCTAGAGCTATGTACTATTTATATATATATAACAATATAGATAACATTTCATTGCGGACAGACATCAATATATATTTTCACTTCACATATTTGCTTTGCTCAGGACTAGAGGTGATATTTTTGCCTGAACGGGGAAAATAATTTGGAAGCCTTCCAAATACATATATTGTTTAGATAAGTTTTTGAAACATACACTGTTATTATTGAATGTTGTTAATCGAACTTAAAACGACCAAACTTTAATCGAACTGGATGCAAGGCTTCCATTTTCATTAGATTTTTATTTTGATAATTTCTGTGTGACAGGCTTCATTACCAGCTACGAGGAGATACCAATTGGCCTGTCTAAGTACTTAATTGATGTTTGGTGTTGCTTAAGTGCCTAAAGTTGTGAGTGTATGCACGTCTTTTCAAAATAATATAATTTTGGCTTCACACACCAGTCACGGCGTCCTCAGCTAAGAACGGACAGGACATTGACGTATCGTGTCTGAGAAAACTCCGATCCAATTTAGGAGTCGAATCCGATGAGTGTCCCTCGGGATCTGAAGCTTTTATTCATGGAACGAATTTTTAAAAGGAAAAAAGGAAGCTTCCAATTTTATTAAATGTACCTACCTATGTGACGGTTGAATTTATATCGCTCATTGGTGGAGAAACGCTTTGAGTGGTGACAAATAAATACGTAGTAAAACGTTTCTAAATTTGTTTCTGATCCTCTTTTTACCAAACCCTCTTTATTCTAGGTCGTCGGCAACAGGCTCAAAGTAATATGAAACCAAGAACGCCAAGAAAAACACTTAATATTTCCACTAAAGGAAATAATACTACCTACAAATCGAGAGGGATGATTGTATTGAAATAGCGAAGCGCCGTATTTTTTAATCTTATGTACTAAAATAGTTTTGTGAACTAAATTGAAGGTTTAAACGTGCAGGTAACACATAAATGTAAACAATGTTTTAGTGACATGGGGAACCAATACAGCTTACGTGTGAAAACTAAAATCCAGATAGACAGGAATTCTTCGTAGCTTCTATATCTTTCATAAAATGTGCTATGGAAGTTTTAAGCTGATCCGCGCAATGGCGTAGAAATTACTGATAAGGTAACAATCACACAAGGGTGGTACAACCTTCCCAGGGTAAACATCGCAAGTTATGGTTATCGATGAGTATACAGTGTGTGGCCTGTAACAGGGGCAAGTATTTAAAAGGACGCTTCCTTAGAGCATCTGTAGTAACCCCTTGTGTCCAATTTAAAAAAAAAAACAATTTAATTTGGAGTAATCTTAAGTATGACCTTCAAGTAATGTGTCTTGGCACCACGAGATCATAGCACAGCAGTCAATGCAGATTTTGAGGTAACATCATGAACTGAGTCATAATAGTTTTTACATTTTTGTTATTAAAAGATATTTATGTGATTGTTTAATATTTTCTGTATTGTGTGTTTCTGTGTAGTTTTAAATAAAAAACGACCTGTGTTACCCCATAAGGGTAAAAATACACGTGAACTTACTTTAAAGAGAAAACGGAAAAAAAACTTTTTTTATTTTCAATTAAAATTACCTGGAAGTAAATGGTCACACGCCCAATAGTCTACCGTTTAATTTTTTGCCCCTGTTTCAGGCCCCACCCTGTAAATGCAAGTTAATAAACGTATAAATAAATAAGTGGATATAAGGTAAAAGAAGGAAGATTGGCAACGTGCACAGCCATGATTGCTCAGTTTGGCTGGTGACTTAATTCAGATTGCTTCAGAGAGCTCTTCCAGCTCTAGTTAGGTAATAGCAGTATTAGTTACTCTGTTCATGAATATTACATAAAATCCAGGAATTCACAAGGAGAGACACGTGTCCCAACAGCAACGTCGACTTAATTGAAGCCACGTTGCCGAACTTCGCTCGACATTTGGCGGACCACATGGAACTATGATAACTATGATCCGATGTTGCCAGACATCTCATGCGAAGGTGCGTGATTCCGCCTGGCATTGGTCGCGACACGGGTCACTAATGTGACATGACCCATGATGAAAATGCTTTTAAATATGAAAATTATATCAAACTCTGAATAAACACATCACAAAAAAAAGCGAAGAAAATCACGTGAGAAAGCTTGTAGGGTGTTGTTCTTATAGAGCTTTGATAGCTTGTGTTACAATGTAGGATTACGGGATTGGACAAAAAGGTTGCCGGTAGATGAGAAGTCGCGATTAAGTGGCTGCAAGTACGTGTTAAGGAAGTAATACGGTCAAAGTTGGAGGGTTCATCGTCAGCGACCAAGTTCTGAATGCAGTGTAACTTTAATTAGAATTCCCACATGGAGGCGCTTGCGTCCCGATCTGACAAATTAGTCTATCTACCATGTTCCCGAACTAACCCCGCTTCTGTTTAATGAGAAAATAATGTTTTCGCCAGTAACGTAAAAATAATGTCCTTCGTAAACGGAAGAATTTCTTTTAAATATTTTGAACGGAAGAAAATGGACTCTAACGGCCGCCTTTGTCGGAAATATTAAAGCATATTTTGGATAGGCGGCAGCAGTGTTTGACTGATTCCTTATTAATATTAAGTCTGTTTAAAGTTACTTTATTTTATTAAAGCTAAATATATAACCTAGTATTACAAGAACCAATGTTGTTAAATACTTAATAAACCGAGTAGGTATCAGTAGAGGTATAAAACCCGACCTTCAACAATTGAAATTATGCTTGCTATTCAAAACCAAATTATTGTTACGTGTTGTCAGCAACTGTTCATCTTGTATCTTGATAAGCGTGACATTGATAAATCATTACAGAATTGATAAATTATTTGAAACACGAGGGAGACAGATATCGTCATTAAACTTCTCGTGGTCGGGCGCGAAACTCGATCTTTGATTACGTACGTACCTAGACATGATTGCAGCTAGTAAGCTGACACTTTGAAACCAAACATTTAATTAAAGAGGTGAAATTTTATCGATTGTTAGACCTATCAATATTTTAATGTAACGAAATTCAACAATGCTTTACCATGTATTCAGGTACATAGATCGGAAGTTCAATTCAAGCCAAGGTGAGACTGGAGTAAGTTTGTACGAAAGAAAATATTGAAATTGTGTGTAATTATGTACGTACTCCTGTTAGGAAATAAAACCACTTTTACATGCCACTGGATCTCTGGCATACAATTTCATTTTTACCCACGACGGAACGGAGAAAGTATATGCGTTTAGGGTGAGAGGTTGTTTGTTTGTTATTTTGTTTGTGTACACCAATGTTCCCATTTATTTCCTAAACGGCTTGACCGATTTAGATGCGGTTTTCAGAAATAGATGCGTGGTTCATCAGGGGTTGTTCTTTCAATTAAATTATTATGTTTGCTCACCAGGGGGCGCTGTAGTGAATATTTTACACGAATGATCCCAATTATCTCGAATACGGCTTTAACGATTCATGCCATGTTTGGGTTGTTTTGACAGTGTTTGCCGAGTAGCTTCTGAAAATGAGCTTATGATGGAGCAGGACAACATCGTGGGGAACTTTGAGAAGGAACATAACAATTCTACTGTGTTTGGATTCTACTGATAGTGGTTTCCAAGTAGCTTCTATAGGTACTTTACTTGTACTGCTGAGGGTCTGAAAATGGAGCAGAACAGCATCGTAGTGAATTTTCAGAAGGCGTATATATTTATATTACTGTGTTTGAGTTCTATAGATAGTGCTTACCAAGTAGCTTCGGTACATAAACTGTTTAGAGTCTGATGATGGAGAAGAACAACATTGTAGGAAACTTGGAAAAGACACATGGTTTTTATTTTACCGTGTTAACTTTAGAGGAGTCGGATGCGACCCTACATGGAATTAGGGGTTTGCTGAGGTAACGGCTTTAGACAATTAATGGGATCAGGAGAACCTTGTGGCCTTTCTCCGGTTTCCTCGATACGAGTCCCATGCAACGACTTTCTTAACCGCTCTCATTATTTCAGTGCCATAGTATGGTGTGGGTTGTTCAACACTTTTCGTTGATCAAGATTGGTTGTTGTTGTTGTCCCGTCTAACGATCTTACTCTACTCAGTGCCATGTAAGCCTGACCTTTGGCGAATGTTTTGGGACTCAAGTATATGACCGCCCTGTCTACTGTTGTGCCTTGTAATTTATGTACAGTAACGGCACAACTTAATTTTGCCATCAAATCATTGTTGCAGATACGAGGTTGAGTTGGTATAGCGACGAAATTACGCTTGCCATTGACGTGACACATCAGAATCTAGAAAATTAAATAATTCGTTAATTAATTAGTCTGGCCTCTTTTGATTGTATTAACTGATCTATCTTCTGTACAAGAACAGCTGTGGGTGGTCTGAAAATGGAGCAGAACAACATCGTAGAAAACTTTGCGAAAGCAAATTGCTTAGTTATCTATATAGTATTAGATGAACAACTTGTGTACAATCTATTTCAGACTGCTCTTTAAAAAGAATAAAATAATAAGCAAAATTAAAAATTTTGAAACACCCACGACGGATTTAACTATAAAATAATTAAATAAAATTTTGAAAATCCCCCGACCATAAAATAAATAAGCACAATAAGGTAAATATAAACAAAGGTTTTAAAAAAAGGGTTTCCAGGTGTCATTACAAAATCACTAAAATCCGTCGGGGGGCTGATAACATTGGCGCAACGGATCCGGTTTTAAGCCTTTCACCAACTGGAGCGGTCTGCAGTGGCGGTCAATGGTAATTTCAGGCCTAACTCTTTCTAATTGGGAACATATGTAGGAACGGCGTAAATTGTTACAAAATAATGAAAAAAAAAATGCTTTTTATTTACAGCGCAGTTTTGTAACCCTATCAATGATAGAACGATTTAGGTTTAAATGGAAGTATACATTGATGATTGACTTGATCTCTAATAACTTTTTGACGTATGCGTATTTACATTCATATCATAACCGCCATGAAATCAATGCGGAATTCACTGTGAATGTTTCAACATCGAAAGTTGGAATCAAAATCACACGGTAATAATGATTAACTGAACCTTAATATGTTTTAATGTTATCATAGTTAGTTAACAACATTAGAGATAATAAACAGGACGCAAGGGTATCTTTAATAATAACCCTCCAAGGTTAATGCGTAAAGTAAACGTAGACCTTGATTTGAGGTCAAAATGGCGCCCAATTCAATAATGCCTGACCTGCCAAACACGTTAGAACAATGTTATTTCAAGCTACGACGGGATATGAACTAACCCGACTAACCGTCCACTGTTTGGCACTAAGCCATATCTAATGTTTCAAGTCTATTTTGTCATGTGTAGTTACAGATTGCCGTAAAAGTCCAATTGATGTCACGATGAATAATTATTCTTATCTTATTTACCTAATGCAGCAAAAAAAGTCTGCATAGCTATGGGTTTGCGCCTTGTCGGTCGCACCTTGTCGGGACTGGCAGATGGCGCCGTTGTTCGCTTGTAAAACGGTTGTAGCTTCATAATTTTCTGAGATATCTGAATGGGATTTTCGTCAATTTTCCATCCAGCCATAATCAATAATAAATTTCACGACGAAAATATTGATCAATACGGGTGTATAGACTTGAAAATTATTATTACTAGAAAAGAAAGAACGCAAAAAAATACGCCTAGTGACGAAAATCACATTCAGATATCTCAAAGAATTACGAAGCTACAACCGTTTTAATATTTGCTTGTTACAGACAGAAAACGCAAACAGCTCATGGCGTCACAATCTGCGAGGCTGCCGCGCGCCGCGTCGACGGCGGCGCCGAACGCGATGGGGCACGGCACGTCGCAGTCTATTAGTGAAGTCACTAATTACGAACGTCATCGTATCATATCAAGTTGCGTTTTACGAAAAAGGGACAGAACATACCCCTCCTTAAAACTGGCAGCCTGCAGCCTCGCAGATTGTGACGTCATAAGCTGTTTGCCTTTTCTCTCTCTAATGAAAAGGAATATGAATACGGTTGTAGCTTCGTAATTCTTTGAGATATCTGAATGGGATTTTCGTCACTAGCCATATTTTTTTGCCTTCTTTCCTTTGGAGTAATAATAATTTTCGAGCCTACACCCGTATTTACGCATTCTTAAACAAGTTTTTGTACTCAAACAAGTACTACATATAAGTACATGAAAAATTCTGTTTAATTCATAAAAATTTGCACACCTGTATCCAGGTTGATTATCTATGTTGGTTTATTTATAATTTTTAAGATCCTGTGAACATAATCTTGCAAATAAACTATTTCATTCATTCATACATATTCCAGTTATGTATGCTCCAAGCATGTATTACAATACACTGAAACACAAAATAAGTTTCGAAATTATCTGGCATTGCTTAGGTACTAACGGTATCGAGGCCGTAATCTTATGAGTGTTTCACACAGTTTAATATTAATCCCCTATTATTGGTACCTGAAACAATGCATCAAGAAAAACGGAACACAAGTTTCAGGAACGAGGATTATCCCTGTATTGCAGTGGGGCTTCGAAATAAAACGCTTCTATCGAACCCCAATCCCATCGCTAACTTCTCAAAACTCTCATCTCAAAAGTTTGCTCCTACAAATGTTACCTTTGTATCTATGAAATAAGAATCCGTTTAAAAACAACGCAGGACAGATATGACGCTATGAAAGTAGCATCTGTTTCGTAAGCTCGCGTTCCACAAAGGTGGATAACTTGTCTTACAAAATGTTTCGCAAACGGAAACCATATACGAACACCCAACGGATTCTTATAGACAACTAAAGAATGGGAAACATAAAATGAAGAAAATCTTAGATAATAATTATTTTATTTCCACCGTGCAGATTCTCTGTGATAAGTTAACGATTGAACAATAGTTTCAAGTCTTAGTGCTGTAATGGACTTCTTACTTCAGTTTTTAGATTTTGGTGGGGTAATGCGATAAAAGACGAATGCGACAAACTACCTTACAGTTCTTTAATTCCGTTAAACACACCTTGGTGGATTTATGGAGCAAGATTTTCATAGCGAGACATTTAAATTAACTGCAGACTAATAATATTACATCATGGGAATTGTAATAAGGTTTAAAATCATATAAATTTCTAAGTAATTTAATTTACGTTCATAGTCATTACTTGTGCTATTAAATCAATTGTACAATATTCCTAGAATTGGCAAAACATCAGCTAATTTACCATTTTTATCTGCCAATCTACTATCAACTTTAAATGAATGGTCTTAAGGATCCAGTTGCCACAGATTCCATTTATACCTAAGTACGTACCTATAGTTCACGAGCGATGTATTCCGGAACAACACGATCTAGAGCTCTTCCGGACGCCGTTGCTCTAAAGTCGGAAATCCATTAAACTCATCTAATGTAACAACAACAATAGCGACAATATCCGGATTCTTCACAATTTCAATATTGAAGAAAACCGCGTTAGGATTTTTCCATCTATCTTTATTTTTCTTCTAATAAAGCTCCCTCGTCTATTATAATAAATATTCCAAAAAAGCTATTTGTAATATTATTATTTATATGACTGGCAAGCTGATACTAAATATTTGTAATTATATTCACTTGTAACTATTTAAGTGAATTTTCTCAACCACACAAACCATCCGTAAAACGCGTCCCGTGCTTGGCATTGGTCCGCGATACATATTTGCTCATATTATTATTATGTATTTTAAGACATGAAATATGCTCATTTAACTTAGGCATATATAATTTTTGGTACTTTGAGGTTATACATGGTGATATCAATATTCACTTGAAATAATAATTTCGTATATTACGTACTCGTTGAAGTGATTGACCGATCCATCAAAACAGTACCTACACAGAATGTCGAAGTTTGTAGTTTTATTGAGTGTGAGTACCCTTGACTGCGTTTAGACAGGGTCGTAACAAAAACAGTCCGATTAAGGCGGTAATTGGTTATGCATTGTGACTATAAATGGGTAAGTATATCAAAAATGTTGAATTGTTTATGTTGGCAATATACATACATTTTTTTCATGGAGTCCTGGCATTAGGACCGTTATATATTTTACAGTACATATTTTGCTACTTCCCCGCACTAGTGCGGAAAAGAGCAATTTCCGTGCATATGTCAAAACTTTGAAAAGCCATATGTACATTAAAACTTCGTACGATACACGTGCAAATAGATAATTTGCAACTCGTGTCGATTTAAAACACCACCTTCGGTCGTGTTTTAATTTATCACCACTCGTTGCGAATTTCCTATTTTCGGCACTTGTATCGTAAATAACTATTTAATTACACTTGCTCGAAAAGGGCTTCATATTGCGTAGACATACAGAGCTACAATAGCCTTTGTTACGCCCACGGGCGTAATGGCTTTTTTCTTAAATTGTATCTGTCACTCATGCGGCAGTTACAAAGCAAAGAGGTTCTATATCAAATACGATGTCTGAAACGTATTTATAAATTTATTTAAACTTAAAAACACTACTTAAACATGTTTAACAGAATTATTTACAAATTCAGTATGAAGTTATGTGTGTATGTAAAATGTTTTAAGTGTTTTCAAACCGTGACTGTATACCGAAGGGTCTTTGCCATAGGTACGCGCCTCACGTCAAATTCAACAAAATGGACAACTGACAGTTGCAGTTTTTATTACGATTTGAATTAATTTCATCTGAAATGTATTTGTTTCCTCGCAAATGTGATGAAAAACATTGTATATACACGGGCGTAAGAATATTGCAAACTCGAGTCATCAAAAGCCCTCCGCCTTCGGCGTCGGGCTTCTGATAGGCTCTTGTTCGCAATATTCCACTTACGACCCTCGATAAACAATGTACTATTTCCGATTTATTTCAATTAATACAGCGATATCTATCAACGCCTTAAACATATAGCCTCCATTTTTGTTACACCTGTGTAAATTATCGGTACATTATATGATAATTTCATGAAGTTCTAGTATAAAATAAACAGAATCTAAACAACCAACCCACAAACAATCGCATATTATTAAAATTTCCATTACAGTTCTGGCATTGCGTAGCCTATCTATAGTAAACGGAAGTGTTTTTCAAACAGAGCAGCATTTGATTGCAATTCAAAGAGACAATATTTTTAGAGCAGAGAGAAATCTTTTATATAAACAAAGTTGTAAAACGCGGTTCTTGAATTAGCCTTGTCTCTCGGGCGGAGAGACACGTAAAGAAAATAATTTAACTTAAGGCGCCGTAGGTTCAGCGAAGTTAAGCGAACAGAGTTTTTGAATCAATATAATACGTCTGTCTATAATAATATGGTTTCAAAAAAATACGAATAGTAATCTTGAGGCTTTTCCGCAGCGAGATCAGTGGTTTGAAACACGATTAAGCAATTTTCGCTCGATATAAAAAAATCACGAACACAGGGTCTAAAATACACTTAAAATATTCGTAACACAAAATGCACAAAAGGTAAAAATATCAAAATGGCTTCTAAAAATCGGCAATCTCATGTTTGAGAGAACTCAGTGATTACTTTTTTATTTATTCAAACTGTTAAAAAATTATAATTTAAAAACATGATATCCACGCTTCCGAGCACGCACTTCCATCTCGCTCACGGTTATGCTCAGTGAGAGGAAGAGAAGACCATGAACATACGGCACCTTAACCATATTCTCCCCGAAAAGCTACACTCGCCACGAGAGAGCAGGTCGCCAGTTAAACCAGTAATTTTTTTACACTTGGATGGAGTTTGTTCTGAGAGATTCTTATTCCTGAGCTTTCGTTCCGAACCCTTGTAGGATCACTTTGTTGTCTGTCTGTCTGTACTTGTGTGTACTGACTGTTGTATCTTGTCTTGTCTGTCTACATTACGTCCTTATTCTCAGAAAGGCGTCGGGTATCAAGTTAAAGTTAACATCAGACAATAGGGTATGCAATCCCTTGAAGCTATGAAATATAAATCAATCTTTTAAGTCTACGCAATCAAATGATAAGGCCGTTTATGCCTAAAATAACTGTTATAGATATCCTAACATAACTGAAACTATCTATCGACAGATACACTGGCCGGAACACTTCGTTAAACTTTAATTTCAGTCGGTGAGGAAGTTCGTAATTAGAGTTCTCTAAGATAATCCACAGTTTTTTAATCCT
Source organism: Epinotia demarniana (assembly GCA_945867215.1). Classification (NCBI taxonomy): domain Eukaryota; kingdom Metazoa; phylum Arthropoda; class Insecta; order Lepidoptera; family Tortricidae; genus Epinotia; species Epinotia demarniana. Next base: position 11,641,098 of record OX244267.1, on the reverse strand, counting down.
GAATACCTACCTAAATCTTTTTTTCTATTCTAATATTTTCAAACTCTAACTCAAAATATTTATTGCAGACGTAATATTACAAGTAATAAAATCGACCCTGTAAGGGCACAGCAAAAAAGCTTATGACTACGTTACATCTGGATACTACTAGTTCTACTAACTAATTAATTTGGTAGACAATTAGGAACTTCGTTCAAAGTTCGTTGATATTTAAGTCAAACAGAAACTATTATATGTGCTTACAGAATAATAATGCGTGAAACAGAATTTAAAATCATTTCACGGACACTTCATCTAAAAAAAATTGTTGTGTGTAATAACTATTTTGTACTAAAAATGTATTTAATGATTTTTTGAATAGGTTAATTGGTTCTATTGATTTGATTGCTTGCTGGTATTTTATGATATATTTTTGTACACATCACACTTTTGCAGAGTGCGATCGTTTAATTTCTTATTCTTTCTTCCATTTCAAATGAAACTTCCTAACAAGGTTGGTTCCTAATTTGATTTGGTATCTGAGTTATGTTTTCTCATAATGTTCTCGTTAATATTACCACATCTATCAATGGTTATTAACAACAATCAGATACGTAGCTCGGAGCCGTACATCGCAGTGTACCTAAACATACAGAGCTAATTGAATTGCAGTGTAACCGAGCTTACACCGTGCAATCTTGTTCAACATGCCATCAAAATGTGTACACTACATATATGAGCGCACGCATGTTGCCCTTTGGGATAGGCAGTAACTGTCAAGACTATTATATTAATGTAAGATACATTAATATAATAGTCTTGACATAGCCAAGAACAGACTAGCATGAACAAAAATACTCGACCAGGCCAAGGCCCACATAGGGCTGAAAGCATCCGATGATGATGAATTCGAAAAGACAAGACAAAACCCTAGACCCAAAGATATTTCTAGATACGTAGTTTACGCGCACGTGTGCATGTGTATAAATACATGCGTAAACGCAGCTTTTCCACCTGTCAGGAGAAAAGAAAATCTGTAAAAAAGATTTCTGAGACGCTATCACTTTATGAATTCAGTGCCACGGAATCTACCGACATAAGTAGTCCCAATTCTAAGATAATCCAACAGTAGAAAGTTAATGAAATTGTCATAAAAGGGAATTTTAGCACGTACACTTATGCTGATATTTTAATGGAAATCACATTCTGCAAAACTCGTCTAGATGATTTATCCCTTTGAGCCGCCGCCGAGCGAAGCATTCGTATATTATTAAAAGAATAAATATACGCTACGAGAAGTACAAAGTATTTGCTATTTAGCTGTGTGCATACTATAACGGCACACTGCAAATTGCACACAATCTCATGTCAGAGAATACTGAAACTTGTTTACACAGCAGATCAAAAGTATTCAGTAATGTACAATTATGAAAATGTTGGCACTGCATCAGGTATGTTAGCTACACTTTCCAATAGAGGAACAATACTAGGGAATGCATACCGGTAAACCGGTTTACCGGTTTACCGGTAAATTGGCCGAATATGAGGACGGTAAATTACCGGTAAATTAAAACAACTACCGGTAATTTACCGAAACACTAATTATCGATAAATTAATACATTTTATCGATTATTTATAATTTATCGTCATGATTATATCTCAATAACCCCCCTTTTATCATTTAAAAATGACAACTGAATAAACTTCTTAGCGTTATCTTACCTTATGTGCCTATAGGATCTGAATAATACGATCGTTTGTAGAAGCTTTTTAAAATGCAAACACGTTTTCGGTTCCGTTCTATGAAATATGAATAATGATCTGTTTGAATAAGTACAATAGAGACGCCATAACAAACTTCAGAGGTATACTCATCATCACAATCCAAAGAAATACCTCTCTTCGTCTTACTGGGAGGGAGAACGCCAAAGGCAAGGAACAGAGGTATGGTGGTTCTTTTATTAAAAAAGGGTGACAACACCCTGCTGAAGAACCACCGACCCATGTCACTTCTGAGCCACGTCTATAAGCTGTTCTCGAGAGTCTTTACGAACCGTCTCGTACGGCAGGCTAGATGACTTCCAGCCTCTCGAACAAGCCGGTTTCCGAAGGTTCTTTTCTTTAGCACCGTAGACCAGATCCATATACGCTCCGTCAGGTTATACAGTAACTTGCCCCCTCGTTCTTGGACTAAGAGAAATCTTTCGATACGATACAGTTTGTGTTATATTATTTTGATAATATGTTCTTCTATTCAGTAAATGTTTTTTTTCTTATAGAATTGGAAATCCGTAGGATTACGTATCTGTGGATCTGGGAGTCATGACAATGACCGCAGGCACTGTGTGAACCGCCAACGCCGAAAAACTGTTTTGTGTTGTACTGATATTGTAATGGAAATATGTAGGACTAAGAACAATTAGTTGAGTTTCTGGCCTTCCTACCTCTGAGCAAGTTTTAAATATGAATGAAGCCACACATGCCAAAATGTGCCGTAATAATCATATTACGGCATTTACAGCACATAACTCTTTATACTAAATCGTAGCTTATTTTTACCATAAATAATCCTCAAATAACGCTACTTATTAACCAAATTCAATTTACCGGTAATTTACCGGTTAACCGGTTTTGCCTCACTCAAATCGGTAATTTACCGGTAGTGAAATTTGCCCGGTAATTGCATTCCCTAAACAAAACATTACCAAAGAAAATGCATTTTTACGTAATATAGTAAAACAAATGGATATGTTGTAATGTAATTTACTAGGTGCTTGTGTATGTTAAAATACGTTTCCTGAAACATGCAATGAAATGTCGTCGTTACGTGCGTCATAACAGGCTTCGAAGTATCACATTTCGGGCGGAACAATTCGAGAGAACTGTAAAGCAATTTCATACAAAATTGAAGGCCTAGGCCGGGAAGTAATTTTTTTTTTTTATACTAAATATGGCGTCTGTGTTCATGAACAGGCTAAACAGCTGAATTATATTTTTTAATTTTTTTCTAGTGGCTGAATGGTTATTGGACCAAAATTTATCCGCGGTAATGCCTGTTACACACGAACTGATTTAAGAATAGAAACCTGTATGATTCAATGTGTTGATGAATAAAATTAGAAAATTTTGTCTATTTGTAAGTCACCAGAGACCATAGACAATAGGTATTTAAAATCCTCTGCATTTATTTTATTTATAACCTCTGCATTTATTTTAATTATTATAGAAATTAAGATTCTCTCATTATCAGTTTGTGTATAATGGCCCTAATAGGGTCTATTCGAACACTACACACGCTTAATACGGACGACTTCCGTAAAAAAACATTATGGAGGGATTGGAGGGAAAATGAAGTCTTATGTCGTTTTTTTTTGGCGGGAACGTTGAAAGTGATAGGCGCGCTTGATAAAATATTTTATTGTAAATTAATTTTAGGTGTTAATTTGTACATATTTAGTCTTAATTTTAATTTAAATTCATAGTTTATTTGGTTATCGGTTTGGTGCGCTTCCCCAGTCATGGGGAAGCGTACGGGAAAGCGTTCTCGGTTGGAGGGCTTGGAGCCGGAGCCAGATCTTCAATCTGAAAGTAGTTCTGATGCGGATACAGGTGCGCCCTCGGAGCGCATACCTGCAAAAAAGAAGACTAAAGAAGATGACAAAGAGAAGTATACTCCTTTCAGGGCCAAAAGTTATTACAGGTTGTACGACGAAAATTCAGCTAAGAAAGAATTTATTGTTTTTCTGAATCACAGAGAGGATGGCCACAAATTTTCTGACAAAGATAGACTTGCTTTGTCCAATGCAATCCGAAAGCATTGCGTGTCGGGCGTGATGCATCTAAGAACAATTAATGCATACAAAGTTGGGATTATGTTCGATCTCCCAAATCACGCCAATGTCTTCCTAAAAAATGAAAAATTATTAAATGAAATTCACATGAATGCTTCAATCCCAGCATCTGAGACCGAGGTTACGGGTGTTCTCACTTCAGTGCCGATTGATTATTCGAACCAGAAGATTTTCCAATTAATAGCTTCCAGTAAAAAGGTGATAAGCGTAAGACGGTTTATGCGGCGGGTAAAAGACACGCTGGGTATCGTCTCAATGGTTCCAACTCAGACGGTTGCCGTGACTTTTGCCTCTGTACAGTTGCCTGAATATGTAACACTTGACCATTGGAGGCACGAAGTAGGGATCTATATTCCTCCAGTAAAGCAATGCCTTCGTTGCATGAAATTTGGTCATATAGCAAAGTATTGTAAAAATAATGAAGTATGTTCAATTTGTGCTGAACCTCATAATTTCAAAAATTGTAATAAGGTTAAAACACAATGCGCAAACTGTGGTGGGGATCACGTGGCTATATCTGCTGCATGTCCAATTAAAAAACAGAAAATTGAGGAAAATAAGTTAAAATCACGTAGTGCTAAATATTCCGATTTGTTTTGTGACGTTGCATTTCCGCAGCTCGGCTCAAAATATATTGACACCCATCTAAGTAATCTGACCAAATCTGACAGATTTATGAATCTACTTGTGGAAGCTATAGTTAAAATTTGTGCTGATAAAGAAACGCCAATAAATTCTAACAATATAAAAGAAACACTTAAAAACACTTTCAGGAAACAACCTTAATTTTTTTCTTTATGGACATATTGAACATAGTGCAGTGGAATGCTCAGAGTATAATAAGCAATAGGCTAATCTTTACTAGATTCTTATATGAAAATAACATTCACATAGCAATAATTTCTGAAACCTGGTTAAAACAACATCAAAAATTTTCAATTAAAGGATACAATGTCATTAGAAATGACTGTGGTAATAAACATAATGGTGTAGCAATACTTATTCATAACAATATAGTATATTCTAATATTAAAACTTATTTTGACAATGCTCTACAAAATATCTGTGTACAAATAATTATAAACAACAAGCAGTTGAGTGTAGTAAGTTTTTATAGTCCATCAAATTCTGATCCCCCATTTAATAAAAGTAAATTTGATGCTTTGATAAAATCTATTCCGCAGCCAATGCTTTTTGGAGGCGATCTAAATGCTCATCATATGTCATGGGGCTGTGTTGATACATTGCCTCGAGGTAGAGATGTCTTAGATATTATTGATGGCAATGACTTGGTTCTTTTAAATAATGGTCAAACTACTACAACTGGTTCTTCTTCTTGGCGTCCTAATGCTCTGGATTTAACTTTCGTTTCTCCATCATTGGCACTTTCATGTGATTGGTCTGTTATGGATTGTCCTCTTGGCAGCAGTTATCATTTGCCTGTAATGATAAAAATGATAGTTGGTAATGAAAATAGCTCACAAAGTAACCCAATATGTAATAATGTACATTTGCCCATTCACCCAAATTACAAACAGGTGAATTGGAAAATGTACAGGCAATCAGTTGATTTTTGTTTGGCTAATATTGATTTTGAAAATATGTCTTCGATAGATGCGCTCAATCTGTTTTGTAATATTTTGCGATCTACTGCTGTAGAGTCCATCCCTAGACATAGGTCTTTTAATAGTTCTAATACGTGTACACCAAAATCTTTGAAATTTCCCCGGCTGCCTTGGTGGAATCAAAAGTGTTCAGAAGCTGTACTTAATTCAAAACATGCTTATATAAAATTTAAAAGTGAACCTAGTGAAGAGAATTATATAGAATTTAAAAGACTTCGAGCTCTTAAAAAGCTTGTTCTTAAGACTGAACGGCGTAATAGTTGGATAAATCTGTGTAACTCATTTAACCGGTGCACTCCTTTGACATTAATATGGAATTACATGCGGAAATTTAATAAAACATTCATTTCAAAACACGCTAGTAATAATAGTTGGATATCAGATTTTCTTAAGAAATACACTCCTGATTTTGTGCTTAATGAGTCTTTAAATTATGTTCACACAGAAAATGATAATGATAAGTATCTTACTGAACCGTTTTCTTTGCAAGAGCTTAAATCTGCCCTATTTTCAAGAAGAGATACATCCTTTGGTCTTGATGGAATACCATATATTTTACTGAAAAATTTAAGTTCACAAAATCTAAAGACCTTTTTAAACATATTAAATCAGCTGTGGGAAGAAAACTTAATTCCTGATGATTGGAAAACAGATTGCTTGGTCCCAATTTTAAAGCCTGATAAAGATAAATTGTTACCCGACTCATATCGACCTATAGCACTCACATCTTGTGTAGGAAAGGTTTTTGAACAGCTTCTAAAGCAACGGTTGGAATTTTTTGTCGAACAAAATGGTCTGTTACCCTGCAATCAGTTTGGTTTTCGTAAAGGTCGGTCTTCTCGTGAGAGTATTTGTCAGTTGCAACTTGATGCACTTAACAGCATATATAATAATCAGTATCTTCTTTCGGTATTCTTTGACATTGCAGGTGCATTTAACAGTGTCAATATTTCCGTTTTATGTAGAGAGCTGTCAATGATAGGGTTACCTGGCAAAATAATAAATTTCTTACAAATGTTTTTAACAAACAGGAAGGTTTTTGTTAAATTTAACAATCACTTATATGGCCCAAGATTATCTTCTTTAGGGGTTTGTCAAGGAGGTATCTTATCCCCTTTAATTTTTATTTTGTACATTAGGAGACTAAATCTTATTCTAGGAACAAAGGTTAAAAATCTGCAGTATGCAGATGATTTGGTTGTTTATGTGTCAGGATCTGATTTAAATCAATTAGCTTTGACTATTAATGAGGCATTAATCAACTTACATAAATACTTTGCTTATCTGAACTTAGATGTAAATTCGACTAAAACCAAAGTTTTTATTTTTGGTCGCAAAAGCATGTGTTTGCCCATAGTTTTGTACAATGACATATCACTGCCTATTTCATATGATCTAATAAAGTTTTTAGGTGTTATATTTACTTCAAAACTTTCCTGGATAAAATATGCTGACAGTATTATAACCAAAGCTAACAAAGCATACAATGTGTTAAAATCGCTGTGCGCCACTTCATGGGGTGCAGACCCCAAAATTTTGTTAATCTTGTATAAGTCTCTAGTTCGAAGTCATTTTGAATATGGTTTTCTATGTTTTGCTGGAGATGATAAAATTGTAAATTCATTAGATAAAATACAAAACAAATGTATGCGGACAATACTGGGTGCATTTAAAACTAGTCCTATCGCTGCTATGCAAATTGAATCGAATCTTCCTCCTATTCATATTAGATTTCGTTATTTAAAAGAAAGATTTATTTTAAAGTTATACAGCTTGCCTAAGAACGATCTTCTTCACAACTTGATTTATTTCCAATCAGCGCCTTTTCAAAGGCACATGTATGTTCTTCAGGATTTTACTTCTTTCTTTCACTCTTTGCAGGAGTTAAATATACATCTTGATAATGACCTTCTTCCCTGTTACACAGGCTCTTTTAAGAGTAAATATCCCGATATAAAAATTGTAATAGATTCAAAGCTAACTTCCAAAGAGGAGGCTTATTTATTGTTGTCAGAATGGTCTAATTGTAAATTTATTTATACGGATGGTGCCAAAAATAATAATGCTGTTTCCTTTGCAATTTATCAACCTGAAATTAATAAAGGTATTGGGTTTAATATCAATAAAAATGCAAGTATCTTTACCGCTGAAGCAACTGCCATCTTATTTGCTTTGAAACATGTTAAAGAACATAATCAATATAGTAAAGAATGGGTTATAGTAAGCGATAGTATGAGTGTATTAATAAGTTTATCGAGTAACAAAATGAATGCTAGCACTTGCTATCTAATTTTTTCCATTAAAGAATTATGGTTAGAACTATCTTTAATTGGTATTAAAATAGATTTTGTATGGGTTCCGTCTCATAAAGGAGTTTCTGGTAATGAAAACGCCGACTACCTAGCTAGAACTATTGCTAATGCATCTGACTTGTCCCTGGTTCCCGACAGCAGGGACTTAGCTGTGACCTTGCCATATTCTGATATTATAAGTAATCTAAAACAGCGTATGACTGTTCTTTGGGGAAGACATTGGTATCATTTTACAGAAGTTGAGAATAAGGCTCATTTGTATGCTTTGTTAGATAACCAAGTTAATAGTAAGCCTTGGTTTTGTAAGTTTAAAACTTACATGCATCGTAGGTTTTACACCATAATTACTCGTATGCGCATTGGTCATTGTCGTTTAAATTTTCATCTCCATCGTAAAAACTTTGTCTCTTCCCCTTATTGCGATCATTGTCAAAAGCAAGAGGTTCAGTCTATAGATCACATTCTGTTTAGTTGCTCATCCTTTGGCATTCAGCGCCTAGTGCTGATGGATGAGTTGCTTGAGATTTATGGAGCTTCTAATCGAATCCCGCTTTCAGTAACTGATTTGTTGAAGGAGTCGTCTACTTATTTACCTTTGTTTAATTTTGTACATAATACTGTGTGTATGCTGTAAATATGATGCTAAATTTAAAACTTGCTTAAAATTGTATATATTTTTATTGAAGCATTGTACCTATATTTTGTTGGTCAAATGACTTTTTGGAATGTCTGGATGAGGTGTAAGCTTTTTTGAAGAGCTAAATATTGGATTTGACGTTTTTATTGGAACATACTCAAGACTTTATTACTGGATTTGACTTCATGAATTGGATTGGAACAACTGAAGACTTATTTTTTGGATTTGACACATATGTTGATAATACTGATGACTCAATATCTAGATTTGTTCATATGAATTGGAAATAACTGAAGACATATTTATTGGACTAGAGACTTCTGATTTGAAACTACTGAAGACGTTATTACTGGATTCGATCAAATGAAATTATACTTACTGAAGACTAGGCAGTATGGCCCATGGTCTTAGCCTGTCCGAATGGACGAATTTAAAAAAAAAAAAAAAAAAGAAGTCTTATGTCGTGTAGCTGGATTTTATATTTGTGGTTGATATTTATAAATAAAATTTTAAAATGAGTTCCGATGATAACAGCGACGAAAAAACTAATTGTACTCCGCCGGAATTCAGGGCGGTGGCCGAATTAGCCATGAATAACTCGTTGCCGCCAAAATCGAAGGACAAGTACATAAATTACAGGTTGGTTTTTTGAGTGGTGATATTTCTTATTTCATTGCATATGTTTGAGAAAAGCACTATACATACCTAGCCGTGAAAAGGGCTTGCCGGCTTTGTATCACTATCCGGCTTCCCAACGGTCGGCCGTCTATACCTACTCACCCTGCAAGCCCTTCTTTCCCGGCGGCTGCAGTAATGTACTATTGTGTGAATAATACATTCTGTTAGATAATGTTATGCCATTATATATATCTGCGAGAATAGTGTTCGACAAATACGCTCATATATTTCGGAGCATCAAATTTGTGAATAAATAATATTTGAATGATTGAAATTCGGCGTAATCTATATAAACTATGCGCATCCCGATTCCGTAAAAACAGTTTATGCGCAAAGTCAAATATGGCTACATAGATTATGCAAAATAGAATTCTTATAAAAAAATGACAAAAATAGGGGGAACCGTGGTGGTATTATTATTGCAGTCTTCTGTACAGCGGAGGCACTTCCCTAGTCGGGCGGCTCCAACTACGAGCGAGGTGTTTTTCCGCCGTGCTCTGCCTCTCTTATTAATGTGCTCGTATATATGTTGCAGGGAAATGGTCAAAACAGAGATTTGATCAAATCTCTAAGGGATATGATCAAATCACGCAGGATGTTAAAATGGCCAATCCATTTTATCATTTACCTAATACAAATCAGTAATTTGATCAAATCTCTGAATCTGTTTAGTGAAATGACGAAATCGGACAAAAAAGGCAACTCGTTTTTTCATTTCACTAGACTTGTTTAGTGATTTGATAAAATCCCTGAAACGCGTCAGTGAGTTGACGAAACTAACGCAATAAAGATTTTTCCGCTCTTTTATAAAAAAAATAACCACGAAGACGGTGGCGGGAGCAAAGCTCCGGCCACCATCTTCTAACCTATCCGCCATCCGAGTCTAAGTCCCAGAACCGTTTAAATGACTAATGATTTAGGAGTATCTGCGAGTTAGTTTCGTCAATTCACTGACGCGTTTCAGGGATTTATCAAATCACTAAACAAATCTAGTGAAATGAAAAAACGAGTTGCCTTTTTTGTCCGATTTCGTCATTTCACTAAACAGATTCAGAGATTTGATCAAATGACTGATTTGTATTAGGTAAATGATAAAATGGATTGGCCATTTTAACATCCTGCGTGATTTGATCATATCCCTTAGGGATTTGTTCAAATCTCTGTTTTGGCCATTTCACTGCGACATATATATTACATGCACTAAGAAAACTACAGGTTACTGACCAAGCATCCTCTACTGTGCCAGCATAAGCATATACGCCCTTTGGCGTGCGTTTTATGTCAGTAGCAGGCGCGGCCGGCCGTCACTTAGCATACGAGATAAACCGGGATAACTTTATATCGCAATCTCCAGCATCTCTGATTTTTAAATTCAAGTGCACACCACGAGTATTATGTAAAGTGATTCAAGAATCACAGGAGGTTGTTGACATACGGCGTTTGAAGCAAGCGACGTGGATTCTTTTTATTCGATGTTTGTTGGTTTGCTTTACGTTTCATAATTTTGAATGATTATCAATATTCTTACACACTCTTAGGTATTCATGCATAATGCACTGTAGTTCAATCAACATGAAAAATCTACCTGGTCAGAACGAGAGTCAATTACTGACAAAAAAGCGAACTTTCTGAATAGTCAGTTTTCCAGGACATAGCAGAAGAGTCATGGGAATATAAAGTGGCCTTCCATATCAGAACTCAATTTCCCGGCACTTCAACACCTCGTTTCGAAAGTACGTAAGTATTAATTTGCAGCTGAGGGCCGTTGCGGAAGTCTTTCTAATGAGAGTACCTGAAGAAGCTCGTTCGAACAATTTATAGCCAGCACTTAGTGGAACACTCGCGGTAACGTGTAAGTCAGCGAAGTAGAAGGTTCTTATAAAAACACGACTTCCCTACAAGATGAATTTCTGCAACGCTCTTTGACTAAAGGATCGGATCGTATATTTTCATTTAAATTAAGTTTTTACAACACAGAAAAACATATTTCGCCACAGATTGTTATACCTACATAACAAACATAGGCAATGATTGCTGTAATTAATTAAGTATACTTACAGTTCTCTTTTTTGAGTTCAAATCAGCCTTGCATTCAACTAAAAAAGCTAATTAATTAAGGCTAATTGCGCCATCCTTAACGCATAACGATGTAAAAAAATCATAACCCGCCTCTCTTTCGGCAGTCGGGTAATGAAGATGTACTATCTTGTTCTAAATACCTGTTACGATTTATTATCAAGGACGATTTAATGCGCCGCACGTGGAAGTTTGTCTAATATATATAAAAATGTTCATATTTAATATTTTTGTAATAAAATCTAAAAATAACGGAAACAGAACAGGATCCTGTCACAATTATTATTTCAGACTTTCTCTTTATTAAATAATCGTTGTAGATGCTACAAAGCTAATGAGATAAGACAGAACAGAATTTTATAATAAAACAAACATCGCATTTCATTATTTCCCTTTGTAATAAAACCCAAACCCTTTTAGTCATTAGAAAATCTTGAATGAGTTTTACTAATAAACGAGCAGCCCGAGGTCAAATTTCTGATTCCAATTTTATTTTAATCTGTTTCCATGCTTGTTTTTATGCAATAGCGCGTTGCATGTTCCTGAATGTATTATCCTAACTAAGAGAGGGGGGTTGAATCATCTAGCTCTAACGTTTAATTGCGTCTTGCTCCAAGTGTGCTAAATTCAGGAAATATGTATTCGTGTTACACCTACTTGTGAAAACAAGCGGACCAACGCATAAAAATAAAATTTAAATGCGCAAGATATTATGTGTGGCAGGTTGAGCCCTCGCCCTCGGAATGAATAAATATGAGAGCACCTAACTACCTACCGTACTCGAATTAATTACCTATTTTCATATTTTGATTCAGTACATACATCTCCTATTCGTATCTTGTGCCATTAAGTTACACAGAATATTTCCAGACAAGAATTTAGTTCGAAATAGCTGCTATCATTTTTTGAAGTGAAAACTTCTTTAGCGGCGCTGAGCAGATTTTGGGATGGGCAAAAAATATTAAACTCACGACAGATTGAGAGATTCGGGACGAGGCTTGGGGGCGGGGGGAAAACGGGGGTTTGACCAGGGGCACATAGTTCAAATTAGTTCTTTATTGTTAACAGTATAAGGTCGTAACACATTTTCCGTAAATTATGCAAATTCCATTTTGTTTTATCGAACTTCTATATTTTGCTGTTAGCCGATTCGACTTCATTCAAAACTGAACACTATTCGTAAGTATAAAGCCGTTAAACATTTTTTGCAATTGCATATTCAGCAAATAAATTTGTAATTTTGTCCACGCGTCCTTTACCGTTTTGCTATTGAGGAAATTCGAATAGTTCGAATTTGGACGTTATTCCTACAGAGATAAAGCTTTGAAAAATATTTGGCAATGGCAAAATCAAATTGGTATTTTATTTCATCGTCTCCTTCATCAATTTTGCTGAGTTAAGTCAATTCGTATAGTTCGAATTAGAACGTAATTCCTAAAGAGATAAAACTTTGAAAAATATTTGGCAATGGCAAAAACATATTGGTATTTTATTTCATCGTCTCCGTCATCAGAGTTAAGTTGAACTATAGCGTACTAGCCAGTGCCCAGCAGTGGGACGTATATAGGCTGATGATGTGTGTGATAGCGTACTACTAATAAGGTTGTTATTAGATATATTGGCACGCAGGGGGAGGGAGGGGGGAGGAAAGTTTTTTTTTGCAAAATTAAAATTATTGAAGTTTTCACTTCTGCCGGCACTCCCGGAGTGAAATATGGTCTTTTTTTTCTCCTTAGTTAGGCTGTATGGCTTTTTTGATTCTGCTTACAGAAAACATAAAATCTCATAGTTCTATAAGAATAAATCAGTCTATATCTTTTATGAAATGGTTCTCTAATTACCTATTAGGCACTTGCTGTGAAATATGTTCATGTGATCGTATTTATGATTTTGAAAGTACACAGCACAATCGGTATCTCATATACCATTACTCAAATAGCAGGACAACATATATTGGGTTTATTCGTACACGACGATTTAACATCATATTATTAGTATGCATATTTTTGACGTACTAATTAGGTTTTGTTTCATGTAACAGCCTTAAAACCATGGTAATATTTCTGAAAAAATATATTATTGTATTGGTTTAGTGAACTGCTTTAAAGACTAACAAGTTAATATTATGTTAGATTGTTACCCGGCTCCTTTGCCAGGAAACCTAGTTAATGTTTCCTTTATGACTCCGACAAGTTTCCAAGCCACAAAAGGATCTGAGAGCGTTCAAAGATTCCAATAAGAACTTTAACATTCATTAAAAAGAGCCCAACTGACTTCTCAACAAAGCAAGAAACGTTACTTTTCTGAAAGATTAGTACCGTTTATTTTATTAACATTTTCATGACTAGTAATTGCTAGTCTTATAGTTTTATTCAATTTTTTTTCTAGTCCAACTGCAGGCAATCATCATCCCATAGCGTTATTCCCGGTTGGGCCCTAATGGACTCCCGGGGCCGCTTTGACACCTAACCTCACGATTTGGCACAGGCCCTAGTTTTACGAAAACGACTGCCGACCTTCCAACCCAGAGGAAAACTAGACCTGATTGGTATTAAACCGGTTTCTTCACGATGTTTGCCTTCACCGAAAAGCTAACTGTAAATATTCCCTGCATACTCAATTTCTGAAAAACTTATTGGTATGAGCCTGGATTCGAACCCACGGCCACCGCTTGACAGTCGCATGCCTGAAACCCTAGGTTACGTTAGCTTAATAACTGCAGGCAATATGGTTTTTAGATCGTGTCACATGCGTATGGTATGACATGTCGGGGGCGATGTATCCCCCTGGCATCTATTTATTGAAGCCTCCAGTCATTTTGATGTTGCTATATTAACCCGGGGTCTGATTTTTACCTAATTCCAAATACTTATTCTCGTAGGCACTAGCTTCATCGCTGTCATCTGATCTTTCAAATCAAAAAGGAATGTAGACGTTGTTGTGAAGCTCGATACAGTTATTTATGCTTGCAGTCATGTTAAAATAAAAACCCGAAGGGGTACCTAACTAAAACACTAATTCGCACTGAAAAATCGTCAGTTTTAATGTCTCTTCTCCTTACCATACCTCTCCTTACCTTAGCCATTTACAGTTGTCATCAGTTTATCATAGCAATGCAAATAAATTGTTAGAGATGCGTGTTCAGCCCGTTTGACAGATGAGCGATATTTGTCAGCGCCATGCGGGATGGCAGCTGTTGGCGGCAAACTTCAATGCTTACACGACTTCAAATAAATGTTAGTCCTTGGTTTGCGAAAGTTACGAGATAAATTTGCATTCGTACAATAGGTAAACATTTCAATGTGAACGCTCTATAGTTTCGAAATTATTAAAGCAGCTGTCGGAAAATTGTGTTTTGGTGCTATCAACATGCAAGCAAAAGCAAATGCGAGGTGCGAATAAAACAGGACAGTAAAATAGAGTGTTTGCGATCTGTGTATTGTTGTTCACAAGGAAAACAAAACGAAGGCTGACTTTTGATGTGGGAATTGAACTTTTAGTATTTGGCTTAAACATACTTAAGGACGTGAGCCGGCGGCATACCGTCGTAGTATGTCACACGCAGTCTTTACTATCCACATAGACAATCGAAAGTATTAATCTGTAAGATCTTTATTATAGATACGATTTTTTAATTTCTCTATAGCATAAAATATTGCTTATGTCCATCCCGAATTATTATTTGCGGATCATATTACAAACGTACAAAGGTAAAATAGTAGATTGTACAACAAGTGCATAAAACGCACTATTTTACGCGAGACGTTTATATAAAATCGAGTGTAAAATGGGTTTTATGGACGAATTGTACACTCTACTTTTCACTTCGATTACGAGGAAATGAAAACTATAAGTTTATTTCATGAAGTTTTATTGTGTACTTCGGCTGTTGGTATCCTTGCCTTGGTCTTAGAATACTTTTTTCGAAGCCTATAGAGTGTCCCACTGTCTGTCTGTGTCTTTCAAGTCTGTAGGTCATTTAGTTCCGAAGTTAAGCGAAAGCAAAGTTTCGCATTTATAACACTCACTCACTCATGATCATAAAAATAGTAACTAGTACTTCCCATAAACTCAGAGAGCTTAAAGGTACAGAGTTAGGGTTTAATGGCCACATAAAGGGAAAACTATAAAAACTAGGATAATCGAAGATCTGGAGTACCTGGTGACCCTGATTAGAAAACACAAGAGCCCAACCAACCTATTAGACAAAGTCGTGCCAAGTGTCAGACATTCTTATTATTCTTTGATAAGCGCACGTTTCTACAAAAAGAAGTGAAATCCCATCAAAAACATTCTGTAAAAAACTAGCCAAGTCTCAATGGAGCTGCTAAAAAGTAATCAAATCTAGACAAAGTCGTACCAAGTCTCAGGCATTCTTATTATTCTTTATTTGCTAACTTAATAAAAATTTGTGACTTGGCAATTACACAATACTACATAGTTTTAGTTATCCATAAATGCAATAATAATTATTATTATTATGTATGTCTTTCCCGTTCACGGGACAATGATGTCCCGGACTTTTGGGAGGCGTGCGTGGAGCTAAGTACCTACAAAGTACCAACCGAGCCAACACGTAGAGGCCCTTTTGACAATTTAATGAAATGCAAGGAGCACACCGAGCGGATGCTGTCCCTGCCCGTGTCATGAGACGCACACAGAGACAGCGCCCGCTGGGGTGTATAGGGATAATTGGTGGTTGATGGAATTTAAATAAAACGGGTTATTGGGTAGAAACGATGGACTAGTGGCTGGGCTATTGGGTGAAACATCGGACGTCTGCCTAATAAAACTGTTTCAATCTTTATCTCTGGCAGACGGTGACTCGGTAACTGCTAGATGGGCCCCTATTAATAGCGAAATTAAAAAATGGCCTAAGGGCAACACCGGTCAGAGAGCTGGGGGATAGAGAGGTGGCACTGGATTTTAAACATATAGCCAACTCGCCACTTAGGTGTCCACATCTACCCTCGAGCAACAGCTCTTGCGACTCCACTCTGGACGGCCAATAAAGGCAAGCCAGAGGCGGAGGGCCTGTCTAACCAACCACCCGATCGGCTCAGCCTGACCACAGGACACCCCCAGGAGCACTCAGGTACGTAGGGTCGCTACTCCCTGACAGCCCGCCACAAGCTGCCTTACGTTGCGCCACAAGCTGCCTTACGTTGCGCCACAAGCTGCCTTATTATTATTAAATGCAATAAAGTTGTGTGATTGCCAAGTTGCAGAATTTTATTTAGTTAGCAAATAAAGAATAATAAGAATGCCTGAGACTTGGTACGACTTTGTCTAGATTTCATTACTTTTTAGAGATAAACAAGCAGCTCCATTGAGACTTGGCTAGTTTTTTACAGAATTAAATATTACCGCTAATGATTGACATTCTATATCCGATGCGAATTTGACGGGGGTCACCGCCACGGCTATCACGGGACGGCACGCGAGCTCTCTCGATTTTTCTCGCACTATCCGTCTCTCTCTTTTTAGAACACTTAGAACAAGAGGTATAGTGCGAGAAAAATCAAGAGTATGTCGCGGCCGTCCCATGATAGACGTGCTGGGGGTGTCACCGATTGCCGGCCCAACGCATCAACGTGGCACGGCCGGGAGGAACGAATGCAAGGAGAACTTAACGTATCCGTAACACGTCACCCATTATGTTAGTAAAGTACCTACCTATTTATCTAGTACGATACAAAGTTGAAAATTAATAACTTTGTAGACTTCTTTCCGCTCATTAACATTAGTTTCTCACTAGCGCACGTTATCTATTTTCAACTTCGCCAGGGTTATTTTTTAGTTACAGTGACTCGGTTGCAGATAGCGAGCACTTTATAGTAAAAGTTTGCCTCCACAGCGTTGTTCACTCACTGGTCATTATAGGGTTCCGTTGCGTAGTATGATTATACACAAAAAAGAAGCGGGTTGTGTCAGAGATACAAACGTTAATTAAGTTTAAGTGGATACTTCTTTGTTGGCTATGGAACACTAATGAAAAAAAACCGGGTTGCACTCCGGGAGTGCCGGCAGAAGTGAAAACATGCAAATTGCCTATAAAAAACCTTGAATAATTTAAATTTTGAAAAAAATGCTCCCTTCCACTAGTTTTGATTATTTGAAGGAATCTGCTATTATGGTGCACCCGTAAAATACATATCTGAATTAATTCACTTAAATCTGTATAAGTACAGATAAATCGGTATATACGGCAACATGGACTGACGTAGCTCATTTGACTCGCGATTCATAGTAAATGGCGGTCATTTCAGCATTATTTTCATGTTCGCCACATAAATTAATTAACATTTTGTTATTAAAAACTAATGGCAAATAAAGAAGGATTAAAACGTTTAACAAACAATTATTTGAAATCAGATTAGGCTTCTCTACAAAAAGTTATTCCGGAAGTCACGTGATACATTTTGAACTGTACCCCTATACAAGAACGCGACCAAAGAAGTATCCACTTCAAAAGTCAGAAGAGATTATGCTTACGTTTTATCATATAGATATTATAGATTATCAAATCAACCGAGAATAAAACTTATAGCCCCTACTGACCCTTACGTACTTATAACTTAACAAATATCTGTTATCTAAAGTGTGTGTTATCCCTTTCTCGTAACGTATGTTTATGAGTATGGGCATTCGTCTGTAGTCTGACTTCATTTCTGCTGAAGATAGTGCTCATTGCAATATAGCATTCAGTGTCTTTAGTAGTTGGACCGCTAACATAGATAGATACAAATTAGCATAGGTACATTTGACCTTTTTACAAAAAACCCCTGTAAGAGCTGAATTCGACATCATGCATCCACCAGAGTAGTATAATATTTTCTGCTAACTTGTATTACATACTTACATATAAAAACCCCGTGAAAATAAACACGCCACATCTGAATATAAAACGCGCGGGTAGAAACTTTACTTTTTTTTTGGAATAAAATATTTTTCTCTCCTCAATAAGAATGTTGTTCACAGAGAAGCAATGTTCACTTACGAGTAAGTACAAGGTCGATTCACAAGAGCTGGCGCGTAACGTCTATGAAATTAATGACAGTTCCATATATTTTCCGCGCCAGCTCCCGTGAATCGTCCTGTACCTGAAGTATATAAATTGAATTTATCTACACTAAAATTAAAAAGAGGAAAAATTTGATTGTTTGTTTGTATAGAAAAGGCTCCGAAACTACTGGACCGATTTGAAAAATGATTTTACCATTAGAAGCCGACATTATCCCTGATGAACATAGGATACTTTTTACCGCGGAAAAATGCTTCATTCCTACGGGTAATCCGTGCTAGTTTAATAATAATGACATGTAATATTTATAATAGCTTTTGCCCGCGACTTCGTTCGCATTGACTTCCTTTTATTGGACTTTTACTGGGATACTTGTTTGTTTATATGTCGCAAAGAACAAAAAAAACTTCGTGAGGGAACCGGTCTATTCCCAATAAGGTCTAGTTTGCCCTCTGGGTTGGAATGGCAGCTGGCAGTCATTTTCGTAAATATAGTAGGTACCTACATATGCCAAATCTTGGGAGTGGATCCCGGGCTCCTTTAGGGCACAACCCGGAATAACGCTAGGAGGATGATGACTCTTTTTATATACTAAATTTCATCGCAATCCGTTCAGCGTGATATGATAAGTAACACATCCAAACTTTCGCATTTATAGTATAAGTAAGATTAATAAATAACTTATGACCGAGTAGGTATGTATATTGTGTCAGTGTAATGAAATCTTGCAAGTAAATTTTCATCCACTTCCATATTTATCGTATAAAAATATATATCGTTTAAAAACTTTGCAAGTATGTACCTATAGATGAGAATACAATAATTTCATACCATATTGTTCGGATGATGGAGCCTGAATATCGAACTCTTCAATCGCTTTTAGTAGGTAAGGCTTGTATTAAGAACTAGCTAGAATTCTATGTCACACCCTAAGAAGAGCTCCCAACCACATCCCAAGGCAAGCCCTGGAATGGACACCAAAACCTGGAATGGAAACGTGACCGGCCGAAACACACCTGGAGACGTTTAGTGGCAGCGGAACTGAAGGCTATCGGGCTGACGTGGTCCGAGGCGAAGCGCGTAGCCCAAGACAGAACGCGATGGCGAAGCACTGTGGAAGCCCTCTGCCCCATCTAGGGGACACAGGACATTAAGTCATCAAGTCAGTAGAATTCTATGCATACCTTTACTATATAATATGCCCCGTCCATCCCAATGGTCAAGTCTATATACCGATAGAACGGACGTAACTGAGTAACTAACTGGTACTGACCTGATATTTACCCTCAGTATACAAACTTTTAAAGCTTTAATAATAGTTTATATTCTGTAAATTTTACCTCTATTTTAGTAACTTTACTATAAAAAAGTATCATCATCACCAGGTATCACCTGCGGCGAAAGCCTATCTGTTCCCAACATCAATGCGTCCTGAGGGTACATTATTTTAAAACTTATTTTACAAGCTGGTCCAGAGTCTGTAATGAGAGGTAATGAAGGAAGACTTCAGCGCAAGTTGCGGCGAAACCTTTTTTTAATGCCGTTAGGGACATTTTTTACACGATTTTGTTTTTCTTGATTAACTTTTTGAAACATTGTCAGCTCCGATAGCTTAGTTGGCTAAGATTTAAATGTTTTCTTTGCTTTTATTGGATTTCGTTACTGCTAATAGCAGACGTTACTACTGCTGAATATGAAATTAATTGATGACAATGAAACATGAGTTTCGTAATTGCATGTGGAAGTACTAAATATTTATGCCCATCACACAAATATGTACGTATTTGCCAGGATTCGAACATTTCGAACCCAAGACCTTCAGCTTCGTAGGCAGCGTCACTACCAACTATAGCTTTGTGGCGCGCCGCATATAATAAAATAATAATAATAATAAATAATAAAAAGTTTATTTCCAAAACATATGTTGATATTCCAAAGTATATGCATTGTTTTAAACTTTATTTCCCTTGTATGACACGTTATGGAAGAAGACAGCAGGAACGATTTTCAACTTCCATTACAATTTCCGGAATTATTTTCCCTATAAGTAAAACATAGGTAAGATTCATTTATGAGTTGTACTTAATCAGTAAATTTTGCAATTTGGCTTTGTAAAATGAACGAAGATTTATGATTTAGAGATTTTTAAATAGGTATTCGTGAAACTGGAATACGGTCGGTACTACCGACCCGTATCCTATTCCAGTTACACGTATACCTATTCTGACTCGGCGACTGAGTAGGTACTTACGCTGTAGGAAGTGCTTGCATACAATTATAAAACTAAAAAAATAACTAAGAAACACCATACAATAATTAGGCACAACACGTGTAGGTACATGCACGTACTTCTCGCATTCTTCACGCATCCCCGTAGACGGCAAATTTCAACAACGCCATTTGTTACAGGTTATCTGCGCTAGCTACTTTAGCAGTTTGAAATTCGCTCACCAGCGACAGGTAAAGTGGGGTGTGGTAATAATAATTTATCATTACAAAGCGCGATGATAAGAGGGCTGTTCCCACTAAAACAAGACAAAGAGATGCCAGGAGGCGACGACGACGCAAAAACCCTCAGGATTACACGGTTTCTATAAATATTTACCTAACACTTGCGCCGCACGGTTCGCTATTTCCTGATAAGAAAAGGCTTATCCGGAAAGTAGCATCGTTTAAAATTAAACACCACTTGCAGATTAAAGTAACTTTGATTAAATCGAAGCCGCAGGCCGGAAAGCTCGTTTAAATTATTAAAGGATAGGTTAAAGCTAGCTTTAAAGATGAAAATCCAAATTTGCTGGCTTATTTTATGTACGGATTGGTCTATGTCTTATAGGCCTGATGAGTAACACGTTAGCTATTAATCTTTGCTTCTTGTTGTAATTGTAAAAATAACGGGCATTTGATGATTCATTGTTAAACGAACGGACTAAAAACGAACCGCAATAAAAAACACGAAAGCCTTGAGTAAATTATAGGACTCCCAGTTAACCCAATTATAATTTCTTGATACTTTCATGTGTTTTTAACAGTTCACATTTAAGCCAATCTCATTAGGAAATATATTAAGACTTAAAATCATATGTGCAACCTTTTATGTTTATGAACACGGTACCTGATATCCCTAATTCGAAATACCAAAGTGAAATAAATAAATACACTCGCATGTAGAAACCGCAAACAACGTGTCCACCTCAACTGGAATCGAATTCAACTCCAGAAAACTCGGGAGCCTCTAAGCCAGCTCGTAGCGAAATTCCGTTTAAAATAACCTTATCTCGCGGCCACAGGGGAATAGTAGCACAGGAAGCGATGGAACCCACCACGTTGATACAAACCAAAACCAGTGACATTTTGAGATTTACGATAAAACAAATGAGAGTAATTATCTTGTTAAGTCAATTACACATATATACTACAGTATTAAACCTACGCCAATTCTACCAAAATTTTTACACTGCTTAGACATCATCAGCCTCAGACTGCTGGTCGCAGCCCTACTCTCATGAACGAGAAGGAATTGACTGTATATATGCTCCACGCTGGCCCAGTGCGGTTTGGAGTCTTATTCATCTTCGAATTTCGTCGCAAATGCATATGTGTTTCCTAACTATGTTTATGTTCACCGAAAACTAATGGTAAGTAAGTATCAAGTGATATCGTTCCGAAAAACTAATTGGCGCCGCAGGATTCGAATCCACGAAAGCTACATGCTTGAACCATTACATTATACTACTGAATCTAAATAATAATTAATAAATATGAACCATAACATTTGTGAAGTAAATATTATAAATAAAATAAATAGTTGGGAACAATCTCACACATATCGACCTAGTCGAAGCATGTACTAGGTATGATGAGTACTATAAATAAATATTAAATGCAGAAAACATCCATGACTCAGGAACATTGGCCATCACACGAATAGTGCCCTTACCGGGATTCGAGCCCAGGACCTCTAGCATCGTAGGCAGAGTCACTATCATCTATAGGAAGACTTCGTCAAAAGTGTAGTTGACAATAATCTGCGAATAAGTAACCTTCCATATTTAAACATGATAGACTCTTAACAAACGATCGTGTTACAACGTTTTAATTTGGAATAATGCCCCGAGGTCTGTAGCTTCATACACAATTGCGAAATGCAAAGTGAGTAGAGGTTAATTGGAACAGAACGGAGTCGTGTTTGTATGCAGGGCCGCATCGGCGTGGAAAATGATCCCCGTTTGACTCAAAAGCATAATCATTTTCCGTGACAATGAACTCGGAGAAGTGTTCTTCAAGTTAATACAACTAATTTAATTTTTTGTATTCGACATGAGTAGAAATAACCCAGATTTCTTATAAGTAAGTGAAATATATTACAGTAAGAATCGTATTGTTTTAGATTGATAGGTACAATTATAATAAATTTAGACGCAGATGTGGTTAAAATAGGGTCAATATTTTAACTAGTGGCTCTGTGGTCTGTAGTAGTAGATGGACTGATTAAACAATACGTTTCTGTC
Organism: Epinotia demarniana; assembly: GCA_945867215.1. Classification (NCBI taxonomy): domain Eukaryota; kingdom Metazoa; phylum Arthropoda; class Insecta; order Lepidoptera; family Tortricidae; genus Epinotia; species Epinotia demarniana. Next base: position 11,618,404 of record OX244267.1, on the reverse strand, counting down.
AAAAATTTCATTTTTGGTACAAGCTTTTATTGCCGACTGTACTTATCTGTATACCATCATCAACTACTCATTGAGACGATTCTAACGACCCCAAACTGAACGGGGTTACGTCGGTTAAGTCTCTGAATTCCCATGGCCACCTTCTGTCTCCATCATCAGATCAGCTCGATGGTACCATAATATTGAATTGTCATCCAAACTATACTTATACCCAACATTTCAGCTCAATCGGTCACCGGGAAGTGGGTCAAATTTAACTCGCAATATTTGTCCCATACTAACAGTTGTAAAATGTTTTTATTTAAGATTTCCACTTATTAATTTAATTTGTGAAAATGGAAGAAAGTTTCCACATCGTCTGCATTGCGATATTCGAAGACCGTACAAATAAATATTCCTATTGAAAACTTAATCGACTCAAAAATCTAAACTTATACGAGTATACTTCTTCGCTCGCTCGTCCAAGAAGCTGAACCGGAGAATTTCTTCGCTTCGCTCGCTCGTCCAAGAAGCTGAACCAGAGAATTTCTTCGCTTCGCTCGCTCGTCTAATTAGGGTTGTTACGATTAATTTGAGTACACCTGCAGTTATTGCTTCTTATGTTTGTTTCGATGGAATAAAAATACAAACTGTTTATCTGTAACAGGAAACTCGATTCCGGGACACACATTCGATTACAAATCGCTATGCGAACCGGTAACACCAAATGAGCTATCAACGCAAACCAAATAACCGTGGCAAAATCAGTCCAGGCGTAGACCAGTGAAGTCGGAAGCGGCTAATTTGCCCCAGTGTGAAATGGACCGAGTCATCCCACACAAAGCGCTGCTAATGCGCGCGTCCGCTGCACCCCCGCAATTATATTTGCATACGACCACCTCTTACCGACGGTTCACGTTGCCTACAAAAGGCGAGTGGCAAACTACTATGCTGTCAGTGTCACTTTAGCAGCATATCTCCTCCAAATTGCCAGCAAAAAGCAGGTTCAGCTACCAAGTTGTTGGAATTATGAACTTTGTCTATCGCCGCCTCTGTCATTTCCGCATCGCTTGAGCGGTTATGTCGTATTTGATATGAAACATGACGTGTAGGCTGTTTGCCAAACTTTCAACGATAGCCTTTCCGCGTTCCTCTGCCGGGCATAAACGTTTTCTCATTGATAAAAGGAAAGTGACAGACTCCTGGCCCCTATACCACAAAACTTTACAATCGTACAATTTGACAAAATTGTACAATTTTCCTTAGAAAAAGTTGACAATTATGTCAAATTGTACGCTTGTGAAGTTTTGTGGTATAGGCCCCTGAAGTCAGAGCAATGTGTCCGAATAATTTTGTGATGCCAAAGTAAGTCTGCTTTTCCAACGAAGCTACCCTAAGGTACGTTTCCATACCATGATATCGTTTGTATATACAAGGACGCATCGCTCCGTAGTTAAGTTTATTTAATTAGAAGAAAACAATAACTTAAATTATCTGTTGTTAAAACACCCTAACGACTAAGTTCAGTTACGTTTTAGTGCAGAAATTATATAGACACTCTAAAACATCATCATCCTCTTAGTGCTATTCCCGGTTGCCCTTATTGGACCCCGGGGTCCGCTTTGACAACTAATCCCAAGATCTGGCTTGGCACTCTAAAACATATCCGCAATCGTAAATATTGATCAATGTAACAGTCAGAGGCAATATTTATTCACTCAAAGTTCCATAAATATGTAAACTACCTTATTGTTGCAGAAAAAAGGTCTGCCTATATATTTATGAGACTTTGTGGTGTATACATATTGGTGCCCTTGACTGTACAAATGCTACTTAATATTTGTTCCTAAATCGCTTTAGAAATATAGATTTTATATCACTTGCACGGTTAGAAAAAATCATAATTCTTAAATCTGTGACATATTTTCCAAGTTGATGCGAACACAAATTGGCAACAGAACGAAACTGAGGAGTAATAGACTTAGCAGCTTCAATTTCAGCGTTTGCAATCATTGGAATCAATTCCAGTAATTGTTCAATTTCTGAAGGCAATGTTGGTTTTTCTTGTTTTCTTCAAACGGAAAATCACACATATAGCTGAATCAGCCAAGACCACTCACTTGCTTGTGGCAACCACATTGCCAATTTCGTGCACTCCTAAACTGATGGTGGCAACTGTGGTTGCCAAGCGAAATATGGACTTCTTTGATAAAGAAAAACGTAAAGCAATTTAGGGTACCTTTTTTAAAATCCGAAATCATAGGTGGCAACGCGAGTATGTCGTTATTCGGCGCACTTTCCACAAGAGCGAAGGTAAAGCCAGTGCCGACGAAATCGGATGCGTTGAAGCAATGACCGCTAGCGCTCGGCCTTTGAGACCCCTGTGATTGGCGGGCGCTTTGAATTCCTAATACATTTGAAATTCTAGAGTTTATTTATATTTTCAAACGAATACGAAATACATCCTTCTAAGAACAGGGGCTTTTAAAATATTACATACATACATACATATACTCACGCCCGTATCCCATTGGGGTAGGCAGAGACTAAGGAACGCCAAATACTACGGTCCTTACATACTTCTTTCGCTTCAATCACATCCATACATTTCCTCATACAGGCTCGTCGGTTGCGGGTACTCCTGACCTGGCCTTTTAACAGTATTGCTGAAATTTGGTCATGATACCCTCGCCTAGGCCGCCCCCTACCGACCCTTCCATCCATCTCCTGGACGTAAATCCTCTTAGTCAATCTACTTTCACACATCCTCTCAACATGCCCAAACCACCGAAGCGTACCTTTCTCAATCCTAGTCACTACATCGTCTTCTATTCCACATTTTTCTCTTATTACACAATTTTTTATTCGATCATTCAAACGACCTCCACACATACTTCTTAACGCTCTCATTTTAACTGCATTCAGTCTACTCTCATGCTTTTTCTGAAATACCCAAGTCTCACTTCCATACATCAGTGTAGGAACAAGCACTCCTCTGTGAACCGCGAGTCGAGCCTTCTTTGTTATATTCTCTCCATCCCTTCAACTATCTCTACTTAAAAAATCACGTCAATGCGTCGCTCCGTTTTGCCGTGAAAGACGGACAAACAAACAAACACATACACTTTCGCATTTATAATATTAGTATGGATATGGATTGGTATTTCTTGGAATTAAAACTGTGTTTTTTGTAATGAGTTTATAGTGTTTACCTGTACTGTATTATTTTTGACAAACACGCGTCGTAAACGATGTTTTGGTGTTGTTGAGGGTGTATGAGAGTTGTTCAGATACATAGAAAAACGATTTATGAAAGAACTGCAAAAAATATATACTGTAATATATTATAGTAGTTTATTTATAACTCTAATGGAATTTACTCTAATTTTCTTTAGCCGTCCGTAAGGCTGTAATCTCTTAAGCTTTTCCTCTTGCCACGACAAAGTTGAAATCCGTTCTCCATATAATAAATTCGAAAGTTACTCTGTCTGTCTGTCTATCTGTCCATCCGTTACGTCTCCACGCTTTCACCGCTGAACCGATTTGGATGAAATTTGGTATAGAGATAGTTGGTGACTCCGGGAAAGACATAGAATTTATTGCGGAAATCATTCCCTTAAGAGGTGAAAAGGGGGGTGGAAGTTTGTATGAAGTGACATTAATTACTATATAAAATTCCAAATAACCAATGCACCTTGTTGTTTACCTATAATTATTACATTAACTACCACACTATAAGCCGAGAGTTCTTTAAGAAGAACAAGATGGATTCGTTGACTTAATGCAAAAAAGTTTATTTAGTAGGTACCTAATAAATATTGTGTGTTCTAGAAAAAAATGTATCATTGGCGAGTTTGAAACGGATTAAATTGCTGCTAAAGTTCAAGACTCAATTAGTACAATTATGTAGTAGTAGTGTAGTAGTAGTGTAGTAGTGTAGTAGTTGTGTATGTATGTAGTATGAATTTGAATTATTTTGTATTTATTGACTATTTTATGACTTCAAATAAATGGCTTCATTGAATGGTTATTAGTACAATACTTGTGATCTTTTTAAAGGACATTCGGTTATAGTGACATCTTCTGCGTAGCAATACCCAGGACTTATCGATGAACGCTTTTTTGTTCTTATAGAAGGCACCTGGGACTTAGGAGGATAAACACCGCTGTCTTCAGGAAATGCATAAAAACGTATAGTTTATCAGAACTGGAAGTCCTCCTACAAAATTGAACCTCGAAATATTTCTATCCAAAAATAATATATTAGGAGTTCTGCTTAGTTTATTTCCGAAGAGGAGTTCCCACGTATTGGATTTATGTGATGAATTATGTTCGCTTTAACGCAATTAGTTTTTCAAATAACAATAAAGTGATTATTCAGGGAGTTAGCATTAGCCAATTATCTCGTGGATGCAAAGAAACTCGAGTCGCTCGGGTTATCTCGGGTTTCATTTGAATTGCATTATGTTTATTCAGCACGGCTATCACGCGACGGCGCGCGAGCTCTCTCGATGTTTCTCGCACTATCCGTCTCTCTCTTATTAGAACACTTAGAACAAGAGGTCTAGTGCGAGAAAAATCGAGTTTATGTCGCGGCCGTCCCATAATAGTCATGCAGACATCACAGCGATGCGACGTAAAAGACGACTACAATCATGACGGCCATTTTGAATACTTACTTTACGGTTATACAGAGCAGAGTGTTGCCTGTCACAGGGTCAAATATTTATTGTGTTACATTACGAACTAAATAACTTTTTTATTTGGATATTTTTTCTCTCGAATGTGGACCTAAAGTAGGACTGGACTGGACATGGCTGCCGGATGCACCCGGTGCGATGGGCCAAATTAGCCATCGAATGGACCCCACAAAATGGCTACCATGGCAGAGGCAGACTGAAAAAGAGAAGGCGGGTCGGCCTTGCTACATTTTATACGGATTGGCAAAAACTAGCAGAGGACCGAAACGAACGGCGGAAAAGAGGAGAGCCCTTTGCCCAGGAGTGGCAAACAATTAAATATAGGCTAATAAAATTTAAAAAACGCGGACCTAAGTCTCAGGCAGGCAGGCAGTGGCAGCGGTACACCATACGTGCGAGCAATCGATCAGCCCGTTTATCATGTGACGGCCACGACATACTCTCGATTTTTCTCGCACTATATATCTTGATCTAAGTGTTCAAATAAGAAGAGAGCTCGCGCGCCGTCGCATGATAGCGCGTCCTCTCGTTTCCACGTATGGCACACCCAAAGAGTATAATAAACAGTATATATTATTATTTTATCTGGCGTACCACTGGCACTGCCGCCGCCGCTCGAACTCATGGCCGATCCCTCGCGGTAAGTGCTGCGCAGCTGCTATATAGTGCGCTTTAAATCAACGCGTAAAGACTAAAATCCACGCAGCGCACAGTGGCAATTTCAGGAGTCCATCGTTTTAGTAACTGGGATCTAAATATAATGAATTTCAACAATCGTATGGGATTAGGTAATGAATCCGTCTGATGCAATAAATTCATCATTTATAATCATTGTTGACTAGCTGCACGAGAAAACAGGATACCGAGGCAGTTTAAAGACAACCTGGTAACATCAAGCTCTTATTTTTCCGCTCCAGATAGCATTTATCTTATTTATTGTAGGTCCTTTTAATGAGGATCGTATTTAGGTCAAATACGCTTTTAAAGTTCTGCTTATTTACCGAGTTATAGGCATGTTAACATCAAAATGGAATAGTGAGAAAAAATAAGTTAATAACTCGCATCTCATCTTAGGTAGGAGCAATGATGTATGTAATATAAAAATTGTAGTTTATGCAAGTGATCCATAATGAAAAGCCTTAAAGCATGAGTGTGGTTTCATAATAGGATCACATTAGTGTTTTAAGGCCTAAACTCGACGCCGTATATAGATTCCGAAAAACTACCCAAGGGTTGCCATTAAAATGAATTAACTTTTCTAAATTATATACGTGTGCTATTTATTTATACATCATTGTAAAGTTAAAATTGAATCTTATCTAAATACTAATAAAAAAATAGATACTTATTGAAGCTGTTTTGTAGAAGAAAAGTTCATGTTAATGTGGTGATACTTCAGGTTTTGACAGCAATTGGTAACTATTAATATTCTCATAATGTGCGTAAATCTTTTTGATATGGACATAATAATATTGACATATCACCATGTTGTTGTTTTTTATTACTAATACATATTTGAAAACTAGTAGCTCCTAAGTCCCATTGTAAAAAAGTAGTGTGTATGAATGTCTGTATGTTTGTCAGTCAATCTCGTAGAAACGGCTCAATTGACTGTGATGAATTTTGGCACATGGATCGTTTAAAGCCAAACCCTGAAACAGAATGTGTAGAGAATACTTTTACATCTGAAGTCATTCCCAAAAGATTAACATGTCTCGTATTTAATAATGACATTGTTGTGATAACCTTAACGCGGAAGACTTCGCTGGAAAAAGCTAGTAGGTACGTAATTGAGTACTTGGGGGCAGTGTTTTGTACATATACAGATTGATGTACCAAGCCGAGATGTGTTAGGCGATATTCACATCTAACAAACACGCACTATACAATCACATAGTACAAGCTTTGCTTAGTTTGGGACTAGGTCGATTTGTGTCAGATAGTCCGCAAAAAATTATTATTATTTATTATTATTATTATAAGTAACAACGATAATATTCACATCTTAGTAACAACGAAATAATATATTATTATGCATGGGTTGGTTACATCTGGAACGTCACAATGACAATGACATTTGTGACAGTGACATTCGGCCATCTTTGGTTACTTTTTTGGAATCTGAATACGGCGTCGAGTATAATTATCTACAGTTGTGACATTTCGTATCGATAACGTTTCAATATCTATAGATACTAGAATAGAGACCCACTTGAGTTTTTACTGCTGTTCCAAATTTAAACTCATAACGTTACAAAAATTCTGTACTGTTGTAATATTAGAGTACAGATTTTACCTACTACCACAGACAAAAAAGTCATTTCCTACGGTTTCGATCATAGTGGAAAATTGAAAAATTATTCGCCACGAGCGGGATTTGAACCCACAACGTTTGGAATTCGTTATTTCCTACGGTTTCAGAACGCATTTTAGAGCAATAATTATAAGTGCGTAGATAATAGTACATTACGTAACTAGGGTGGTCAATTCGTGAATGCCCCAGATCGCAGGTACACACACCTGCGATCTGGGATCGACCATAAATATGCGCTCTGGGGCTTTACGAATTACCGCCCGTGTTGAGTACATAATTTTACGTCTTCACCTGGTCAAAATGCGAGTTTTGCCGTACGTGCAGCGTGCAGTAAAACTCGCATTATGGCCAGGTGTGACGTAAAGATATATCTTCACACAGAAAAGTATCCCCTAACCAATGATGTAATATATTACATCATTGGTTAGGGGATACTTTTCTTAAGTTTTATTAAATAGCTACTAGCTGCCCACGCGGCGGCTCCGCGTGCGTAATACAAAGAAGACATTAGTAATTACAGGCCGATTTCAGTCCTACCCGCAATTTCAAAGATTATGGAAAAGCTTCTTAATACCCGACTGTTAGGCTACTTAAATAAATATAACCTGCTATCGGCTGCTCAATTCGGATTCAGGAGTGGTATGTCCACGGAAGATGCAATAACTGCCCTCACATCTCTTGTAGTTAAAAATCTGGATAGGCAAAAAAAGTCCTTAGCTGTCTTTCTGGACCTGAAAAAAGCCTTCGACACCGTCTCCATTCCTATTCTCTTATGCAAACTTCAGAAAATCGGTGTTAGGGGAACGCCACTGTCCTTGTTCGAAAACTATTTAACGGAAAGAAAGCAACAGGTAAAACTCACACAATACACCAGTGCGGAAGAGAAGGTCTCTTACGGTGTACCGCAGGGAAGCGTTTTGGGTCCTACGTTATTCCTGGTCTACATTAATGACGTATGTAACATAACTATCCCTAATGCAAAACTGTTCTCTTATGCTGATGATACTGCGATTGTTTTCACAGGTAGTTCATGGGATGATGTCAAAAACAGAGCTGAACTTGGAATGACCGATATCTCGAAATGGTTAAGAATGAACCTACTGACGCTTAACACCAGTAAAACTAAATTTATGTGTTTCAGTATCACAAGTTGCAGCCAACCCAGTGGGAATATGAACTTAAAAATACACGATTCTCAACCTTGTGATATGACTCATTGTGGCTGCCCATCTATTGAAAAAACTTCCCGAATAAAGTACCTAGGAGTTCAATTAGATGAGCATTTAAATTGGTACTCACATATTGATCAGGTCGTTAGCAGAATTCGAAAACTGCTCTGGATATTTAGGACACTGAGACACGTTGTACCAAGGACAATAATAACAACAAAAACAAAGTCTCGTAATTTACTAAATGAAATATATACATCTCTGGCGCAATCTGTCTTGATGTACTGTATATCCGTTTGGGGTGGTGCAGCTAAAAGCCATTTTATAGGCTTAGAACGAGCACAAAGGGCATTGATTAAAGTAATGTATTTTAAAAAGATTACATTTCCTACAGATCTACTGTACCAAATCAGTGGACTTTTGACGGTTCGGAAACTATATATTATACAGACAACCTTAAAAAAACACAAGCTTCTGCCATATAACCCGAAGTATAAAATAAAAAGAAGACTAATACCGAACATAGCTATGCTACCTAAAACTATTAGAACCATTTGGACCATGCGTCAAAATGGTCCTGAAACCAACAGCACTGAGAGTTATGTCATTAAATAGGTCTTTCAAACTACTTTATTTCATTCTATGGGCACAAAGTCTAATTCCATTGCAGAACGAAGATATTCGTATTTTGGCCACAGTCAGTAGTACGAGCTATGAAAAAACGCATTAGGAGAATATTCATGTTTAGTATTCTGGAGGGTAGATATGACAAAATGTACTAATGATGAAGCACACTAACCATATCTTACTAATTCTGAATATGTATTCACTGAGACAACCCGTTTTCTCATAGATCCTACTCACTTTAACTTAAATAAATGAATATCTCAGTTCTGCAATGGAATTCAACTTAGTGCCCATAGAACGAATGGAAGTAAATTTAAAGACCTATTTACGCACGCACGCACGCACGCACGCACGCACGCACGCACGCACGCACGCACGCACGCACGCACACACACACACACGCACACACACACACACACACACACACACACACACACACACACACACACACAAAGCCTGGCACAGTCGTCGGTCAAGTCGGCAACGCGCACGCAGGGTCGGCAACGCGCATGTAACACCCCTGGAGTTGCAAGCTCCCATAGGCTACGGTAACCGGGTGCACGACGTTTTATATAATTTCACTGAATCTATTTTGGTTTCATATACCATTGCTGGTAACGGATGGTATAATATTGTTTCAGATAATTTTCAAATGATCTAATGTAAAAAGTGATATAATGATTTGAGGCTATAAGGATATTGATAATTACAATTAGTATAAAAGACATTTACTATAAATATCACTTGCTATAAAACTTGTTTATCATAATGACTTTCTTGACATAATTCGTCAATGCTATAAATTGCAGAAGATATTAATTTATTTTACAATAAATAACTTTAGACATAAACAAATCATTAAAAATAATGTTATAATGAATACTAAAATAAATAAGCGAGACCTTTTGCACTTTAAACATATAGCATAATCCACCTCAAGGCAGGTTTCAGGTAGGTACGACGACGAGCGAAGCGAGGAGGAGTATTAGGTTGAACTGCGACCATACAGTGCGCGAGCCGAGCGAGCGAAGCGAGCGTGCCGCGATAGCGGCCGGCGAAGCGCCAGAACCGAACATTTTTTATATATAATACTTACATTACATTTTATGTAAGTACTTACAAAAGTCTAAGGCGGAGGGCGGTCCCAGAAACGAAAGCGGGGCTCCGTCAACTTCTTGGCAGACATTGTTATATGAAAGTGCAATTATTTAAAATAATATGTATGTTAAATATTATTTATGTCATAAATGCGTTATATGAAAATAGAATTATGCCACTTGCAAATTATGTCATTTTGCCTAATATATCAATTGATAATTAGAGTTAAGGAAAATATAGCAAAAAACCGTTATATCAAACGTTACATTATACTAAATAACTTTATGCCAATTTAATGTATATCAAGTGTATGTTAGTTTTTCTGACATTATATGAAACATTACCCACGGTAACCACTTACCATCAGATGGGTCGTAAGCTTGTTTGCCACCGACCCTGGTCTATCGTGAAGGTCCATTTTAAATACTCACACATTTTTGCCCTTTCTAATATTAGTATATACATGCATTCGTTTATTAGTATACAAATTATAAGTATTATTTTCTACTCCTGTACCGTTATCTGTCATTTATATAGGGTATAGCTCAATGTAGCAATACAATGACAAATCGTCGAAAAACTCTATGCTTATTCATTCATACATTTTTCATAAAAGCACTGATGTTTACCATGACGAAAATGTAACTTGTCTTTCTACTCGAGCACCGTATCCGTTATTAAATGACTGACAGCGATATATACATCAACTTCAGTTGAGTTGGAGATAACTGTGTTAAGAACTAAAATTAATTTTCGTGACTGCAGGCTCGATTTCCAGAAGACATCAACACGCAAAAATAAAAAAGGGGTAGGTTGCACTTTGTTTCAGCAGGGCGATTTTCAATAGATACTAAGGATGTTTAATAAATTATTATTTCCGTTACATATAATTATACTATTGTAAATACTAGATCTCGAGAGCTCTTTCATTTATGTGACTATTAATTCTTCGGAAATTATGACCCTGACGAGAAGCGACACAAGTAACTCTCCAGCCCGTCAGCCCGGTGTAAGTGTTTTTGTGTAACCGAATGGTAATATTTGTAACACAACGAATAAATATTATTATTATATTATTAAGAGCCTCAAGTGTCCCACTACTGGGCAAAGGCCTCCCTCTTTTTCTTCCACACATCCCTGTCCTGGGCAGACTCCCACCAGTCTTGGTCAAAGACGTCAAGCTCGTCTCGCCATCTCCTACGTGGTCTACCGAGACGCCGTATTCGGTTCTTTGGGACCCACTTGGTGGTAATTGAATAAATACAGAGTGAAAATATTTCAGTTATTAGGGTTCCGTGCCAAAAAAGGGAAAAAAGGAACCCTTATGGTGTGACTCCGTCCGTCTGTCTATCTGTCACAAAGTGAAATATCTGAACTGCTTAAGCTATCAATTTGAAAATTGGAATGGTTTTAAATTAGAGTTATCCACGTGCATGGAAAATGTTTTTTTTAAATATATGTTCCAATGTTCTTGATGATCTTTAAACTTAATGCAAAAATTATGAAGCAAGATTTGCCGGTTTCATAAAAGCGGCCATATCGTCACCATGTCACAAAAAGTAATTAAAACTAGCACAAATGCGCCTCTGGCAGCGCAACGAGGTAGCCTAGACAAATAGCACCTGTCTCACAACAACGAGTACCTATATACCTATAGCCTTTCTTGACTAACCTCACCACGCACCATATCTTGACCCCAAAACTCATACAATTACGTGTTATTGAAGGTCATACTTATACTGGTTCGTCTCAGGCGTGTTATTGGCAAGCGTAGCCGAGATGCATTTGCTCGATGAGGTAATTATCTCACGTCATGGCACTCTCAACTCCCAAAGCATTTTAAGTGTATGCGTGTCGTCTTACTGCACGTGCTGCACTGTTCTGCTGGGTTTACGAATTAACGAACAGTTTCGCGTCAAAATTGGATGGATTGCATAGTTATGAACTAGTATTAGGACAATAATATTTTGCAAAAAAAATAACAAGACGGTAAACAGTAATACCGCAAATTTAAGTTACAACGATGTAGGTACCTGCGCAGAAAGCATTTTATGAACCAATCATAACGCGGGTAAAATCTTCAACGCCCATTCGCCAAAATTTTGCGCGCGACGCCGGCAGCTCCTGCGCCCTCCATTTTGTCTGGCGCCATGAGCGGGAAAGCACGAGTTCACCTGTCATTGCATACTGTACCTTACGTATAGTGCAACAAGGCCTGTACCTGAGTATATTCTCCTTAAACAGACACCGGAGCCAATGAATCCTAGCAATTCCATGGGATTCACAAGCTCGTTGATGACATTATTTATTTGAGGATTCGCTGTGTCGACAGCTTGAGATGCATTTGTCCAACACAACGCATTCACAGGAGCTCTGGCGACCTTACTGACCACCAGGAACACAATACCGCATACCGACCTACAGAAGATGGAGTTGTATTTTTATATCATCTAATTCAGATATAAGGTAACAATAAAGGCAACAATGAATCGAGACCGATGGAGACAATCATTCAGGGCTACGAAATAAATGAACTATCGCGATCCTTAGAAATGAGGGATCCAATGGATAAAGAGTGATTTATTCATTTTCTACATCTAGCGAAATCATATGCTCACCAATCTAATAGGTACTAAAATAACAAAAGCCCTCCTGTTACTTGTCGTTCGTGACTTCTTGCCTTCATTCCAGGATATAATGAACATCGAATATATTCTTGTAAACCACATTTATTACGGAGGTATTTTTTTCGCTGTCTCGTAAATACTGTTCTGGGGTCGGTGTAAAACAATACAGCCGGTTCTAGAGCGTTACGTGTCCTGACTGCCGAGGCTCCTTGCAATGTCTCTCTAAAACCAGACGCAATATCTTTTTTTCCGGAGCATAGGATACACTTCATTAATTTATTTTATTCCTGCTTGTGCTACGTTTGTGCTCGGAGATTTGTTACGTGTGATGTTTTCGCTTGGTTCTTTCATTTTCTGACTACTACGATGATGCTTGAGACGATTTAAGATTGTAATTGAGTAGTGTCGTCTAATATTTTATGAAATATTCTCAATTCATTAATGAATTGTCACAACAAAGTGTAAATTACAAAAATGTCAAAAAAGTATATGTATATGCTTTAGAAACGAATGAAGCGACCAAATATGAAGTTCCAATCGTTTTTTTTTTATATGTCATTAAAAGAAGAGATATTTTTTTCTAGCTTTTGCCCGCGACTCCGTCTTCTTGAAACTCGTCTAAAATATCGTAGCTCCATAGAAACTATCACCCACCATTTCACCCCCAACACCACCACCGGAATGGCTCTGTGGAACTCCTACTTTCTGCTCTAAGGAACATAGTGTAACGAACGAACCTACCTGCGGGAAATAAGTGACTTGTGAAGGTAATTGGACTTAAGAATATTTTTCGGAGTGATAACATTATGGAAAAGGACTTGGATCACGAATGGGTTGTCAAATGAGAAAAGTGGAAGGTGTAAAACGGACTCTATAATCGTTTAATTATGTAAAAAGTATTTTTCAAAACATCACTAGGTTACCGCGCAAATACTGACAGTATACTGCCAAGTGCAGAAATCGGTACAACATTCGTAAGCTCTTGGTATACTTGGTGCTTAGTGCAAAATACTGCATATACCGTTTCCGTCCCGCCAAATTCCAAAATGGGCATAGGTAACTATCAACCGTCGAAGGCCGTCGCCCAGTAACGAAATTGGGTAAACACAGAAATATATTACGCCAAGGGCATTATCAGTAATTCCTTGAGATAAGATGAAAGTTATTGTGATGCTGCGCAAGTCAGTATTGATAACAAATCCATCGCGCAGCGGACTGCGCGGATGATACTAATAAATATGCTAATTCACGCGCCCCTGAAGGCTTTTCCCGGATTTTCATCTTTCCCATACCGATGACGCAGGCAAAATAAAAGCTGCTATATCAGAAAACGTACCTGTGAACAGTGTTGCCAGGCCCGGCTTGAATAAATTAACATCTTTTTCAATGAAAATATAATCAAAATGGAAATGTTTGTAGCACCCGCTAGCTGTCGAAAATATTTTTTATTCACCCTATATATTAGCGATCCATCTCTGACCGCAATTTGATGCTAACTAGTATATGAAATATTTATTACCTCGAATTGTGAAAAGGATTTTAAGCTATAAATTAGATAGAGGCGTGGGTAACAACGCCTCCGTTGGTCGCTGAATAGACATTTGATTTTGTGATTACGGCGTTATACCTGCTCACGATGCGCCGCTTTCTCAGGAAGTCAGCTCAAACTTAATTTTGTATATCAATAAGCAAGATATGACGTACCGTTTAACCATAAAAGCAATCTTTATTTCTTAAAGCATAGAAGCAATTTGCAGTAAAATATTTATCATATACCTACCGATATGCTATGTAGACGCAGATTTACAATGATAAAATTGCAGCATCGTAAAACTGTTACGATGAGAGCATCTTTAAGTATTTTTGATTCGAAGTCGGATACTTAAGTGGTATTTCTGGAGGTTAATGCCAAAATACCCCGTTTACGATGTATGAAAAAGGGATTTGAGAACCCTTGGGGATGGAAAGTATCTATTACATTATATAGGCCTGCATATGCTAGTCATGTGTTACCGTGATGACGTCGTAATGACCGTTTTTATAGGTGCGTGCGCCGCATCGTATTTGCATGATGGCTCCGCGAGAACACTGGATACTCGACGCGTGTTCCGTGCTCCTTGTTCCTGTTCCACCATGTGGAGGTGGGCTTGAGGTGCACTTTTTTAAATAGTTCTTCGTTTTTTTCTACATTGGTAAAATTTCGATCTATGAAGGAAAATGTCAAAAAAAACCATCCCCCCCCCCCTTATCTCCGAAGTTATCGAAGTGAAAAATTTGAAATTATTGCTTGTGATTAAGATAAACGTAAATATTACTGGAAAAGTGTAACTTTTTCTGTACCTAGCATATTTTTTGTTTTGTTTTGTTTTTGAGGAGGGGGCAAAAAAATATATTCAACTATTAGGTCAAGTGGGGTATCATATGAAAGGCCTTGAGTTGTACTTTATGACACACTTTTTTGTTTCTACATTGGTAAAGTTTCGATCTATGAAGGAAAATGTAAAAAAAATACCATTCCCCCCTCCCCTTGTCTCCGAAGTTATCCGAGCGAAAAATTTGAAATAATTACATGTGATTAAAATAAACATAAATATTATATTATATTACTGGAAAAGTGTAACTTTCAAATATCATTTCCTAGTCAAGGGGATGAACGGCCTAAGAGTCTTGTGGTACAGAGGGGTTGGGACGACATTCTGTGCAAAAGAATTTTGGCGGGGTTATTAGGGGGGGCAGTAGGAGTTAATATAGCGCGCCTGAAGGCTGCATCTGCCCTCGAGGCTGGAGCGTGGTTGCACACACTACCCTCCCCTCACATAGGCACGCTGTTGGATGACGATTCCCTTCGAATCGCGGTTGCGTTGCGGTTGGGGTGTAAGGTCTGTGAGGCGCACCGTTGCATTTGTGGGGTGGTGGTTGAGGAAAACGGGCACCATGGTTTGAGTTATCAGAGGTGTGCGGGGCGTTTTCCGAGGCACCACGCCATAAATGATCTGGTTCGTCGGGCTTTAGTTTCGGCCAACGTGCCTTGTGTCCTTGAGCCTCCGGGGTTGTGCCGTACGGTACGGATGGGAAACGGCCGGATGTTCTGACGTTGGTTCCATGGCAGAAGGGACGGTGCCTCTTGTGGGACGCGACATGTGTAAGTACATTTGCCCCGTCCCATTTGAGCCACACCATCAGATCCGCGGCGTCGGCCGCCGAGACGCCGGCTCGGATGAAACACGCAAAGTACTCTGCCTTGGAACCGATGTACGACTTTGTACCAGTGGTGGTAGAGACTGCGGGACCTTGGGGTACGGAGGCTAAAGATTTTATACGGGAGTTGGGTCGGCGGCTTAGGG
The DNA here is from genome assembly GCA_945867215.1 of Epinotia demarniana. Classification (NCBI taxonomy): domain Eukaryota; kingdom Metazoa; phylum Arthropoda; class Insecta; order Lepidoptera; family Tortricidae; genus Epinotia; species Epinotia demarniana. The sequence goes on along the minus strand of OX244267.1, from coordinate 11,602,546 downwards.
ATAGGGGCTGTGATCCTCGTTCCGGATCGTTCCTGGTTCAACAGATTTCTTTGGCCATTCAGCGTGGCAACGCCGCCAGTGTCATGGGAACTTTTGGACCACCAGCGATCCGGGGCGGTCCTTTTTGTTAGTTTAGGTTAGGTATAACGTGTTTTTGACGAAGCCTGTTGCGGATTCTTTCGTTGTTAGTTAAGTGCCTAGGGGGATGTATGTTTGTTTGCACGCAATTGACGAAGCCTGCGTTGCGGATATCTTATGGACCTTAATCATTCTATTTTCAACGAATAAACTCAAAATGATATTTATTTTCCTAGTAAAGTTTGCAATTTAATCAACTTTATAAGTACCTATTTTTTGTTTCGAAATTCCTACAAGACTATAATAGAACACCTCTCTTTCAAATAAAAAATAAATAATCGACATCGGTTCACGTGATAAACAATAATCGCTAAAACACCAACATACATACTAAGCTGATTGCCCTTGCACGTTGTACCAAATGGGGCCGATAGACGGCGCTGAACCCATTCCTACTTCGCGCTGTTAATATTTTTCTAGAATTAATGGGGTTGGGAACATACCCGATGTTTCATTCATCATCATCAGCAGGTCAAAAAAAGATCGCGATTCAATTGTCTTGGTAGTTCGATGGTCTTGGTGTAAAAGTTATTCGTTGTTTGAAATTGAATTCTATTGTGTTGGGTTAAAATAAGTAATTTAACAAATATTGGGACACTTACTTTACCTTGAGTTAATTGTTAGTTTGTACGGAATTGATTTTTATTATTGATGTGCAGATCTATCCAATTGACTCTATTGGTACCTACAACTAAACAAAGGCAGGGCAATATCAAGACAAAACTTAAGCCCAAAACTTCCTCGATTCGAGAACTAGAGAAACTAGAATGGGGGCTCAAGACTTGACTTGGCTACCGAAGCCATATATACTTATTCTTAATATTGAACTTGGCTCCCATTTTCCCATTTATGTTTTTGGTGGGATTATTAAACTACAAGTTTTGTTAAACATATACACACAGGTAAGCAAGTTAAACAACGCCTTTACTCGTAATTATGTGTCTCAATAACACGCTATCAAATATTGTTCCAAAAACATCAACTTTTTTCCTTGGAAGTTCTTCAAACATGAAAATGGCATATTTAACGTTCAACGGGATTTAATATGTCGTAAAATGTTATTTATACGACGTTTACCCTACGCGCTTCCGCGGCAGCGGCAGATTGCATTGGCATTCGATATTTTAAAACCGTTTGCTCTAACATTATTGACGCTATTAAATCTGAGGTTCCCAAACTGTTTAGCTGTAGTTACTTAATCGCGATACCTACCCGTTTGACCTATGGGGTAATTGCTTTTCAAATGAGCGGTAGGACAACACACCGGTAATGTTTTCATACCTTGTCATTTAGATCTATATGACGATGCACGAAACGATGTCGATAAGGAGCAAACCAAAAGTGAGTAATGTAGTCGCCGTTGATGTTGATACCTATATGACTAATTTTCGTATAGGTAGAGTCATAGGTTAGAAAATCTTTAAATCAATAAAGGGTTGGCAACACGCTGGTGAGTCCTCTTTAGTAGCAACTAGCAAGCGTCCATAGGCTTCGATATCTGCTTATCATGGCAGGCAAAGCGTATGCTTGTTTATAACGACATGGTATATAAAAATATATCAAATAGGTACAAATACTAAGTACCTATTTAAAATTTATTCACGGTGATTCGTGAACAGCCAAAACGGATTTCAATGGATGAGGTCTCATGCAATTAAATCACTGTTTAGTTAATTAAATTTTATGATAATTCTAACACTAATCTCCACTGAACGTTTGGTCACCCTAAATTTCTTGAAGTTAAGTAAGTAGATACGTCATAAACACATACGTCAAATTTTCGCAAACTAATACTGTTAGGGTGACATTGATTTTGAATTATAAAGTAATTCCTTATTCAGTTTTATTCAGAAAAGAAAGAACGTTTGTGTTAGGTAACTTCGAGTTAATCGTGTTTGGTATCAATTACAGATTTAGAAAAAAATACTCTTGATCACGAATTAAATATCATCATGTATAGTATTGTACATAAATTCCTTGGTAATTGTACTGACTGACAATATATTGCGAAATATTGGACGAAAAGATAGAACAGAATAGGAATTTATTCTATAATATATCATTACATACATTTTCATAATGCACCTTAAACTTAATGCATCTTTTTTTCCGGGAAGATATGCCTTAGTTTCCGTACGTTACCGTAACAAACCGTGTAACGATTTGTAGTATAGGCTGCAATGTATCCGTATTACGTCTCGCAGATGAAATCTATCCTACTGGTTCGAATGTGGCATGAATACGGAATCACAAACACATCTGAAAGCAGTCAAGCTCTAACGAAATTTCATGAAGGAAATCCAAAGCGGAGCGAAATGATGGCAATGAATTGTGTACTCTTCAAGTTCCAAACAAGTCGTCGTAGAAATCTCGGTGCCTGTAAGTACGTACAAAGTGAGCAGTCGGCTACAAAATAACTCAAACATAACAAATGCACTCAAGCTTTTACCGCGCGGCGTTTGACGCGGCTTCTATTTGTAAACAGGGGGTACTGGATTGAATAACGAACGAAAACGAACTTAGGTAATTCGATGTAAATAAAAACGATTGCCGAATGACTGCCAGCTGGAAGCGTGCCTAGAAGCACAGTGCCGATGCCGCAGCAGGGTGGCTTTACCGTTTCGCGTTTTATTTTCAGATAATCTGGCCACGCACGTACTCGGGAACCTTGACAAAAAGCTTTGTGATAACACACTTGGACGCCTGTACTGGATTGCTTAAACTGCAACGTTGCAAAGCTTGTTCTCAGACAAAAACCCAATTCGTCGATTGTCAATAAAAATACTTCTAATAACAACTATCTACATATATACGAAGGCCTTCTTATTGAAAACCAAAAATACACAACATACTTATTTACCAAAAATACACACGTTCGCGCGTATTAAGTCATATACCTACATATCTCAAGGTACCTGTTTCGCCTGCTGGCAGCATAAACAGCGTAAGAAATATTTGAAAATAAAACAACTGTGCAATATTGTAAACTATGCTAAAATGTAATTATAACTTTATAAGCATCATTTTGCAGTGGAATTACGTAACTCCATCGCACGGGGAAACGTCGATTAGACTCATATTTGCCATCGAGAATCCGATCACGTCCGTGCTATCGCAGCTCATTCGATTCTCATTTATTACGACATAATATGCTTTGTATATATGTACACTCTAATATTTATATTTTCGCTTCATTATTTAAGTGAAAGCAAAAAGAGCGAGGAATATTTATGACTAAAATCAGTATCTTGAAAAAAGGTGTAAAAACCCAACACGGGAACAAACTACCTGTCTAATCTCCCTTCCCTTTAGAAATACCAAGACAGAAAGAGATAATTCTCGTATAAGTGGTTGTCTCATTATAAAACAACCTTTAATACGAACGGTATCACTCAATGAGAGTAAAAAACAAGTCAATAATGATATGCATTTCCAGACCTACTAGGCAATGGTTCAAGCTAATTAAAATTATTTACCTAAACATAATAATTAAAAAAATATAAAGTAACAAATTAGGTGCCGATACTTCTGGAGTTCAAGTTGGTTTCCTGGCCAAATTAAAGAAGTGTCAAATATTGACCAAAACTTCACCTTTAACCGACAGATGATGTTGACCTGGTAATTAAGTGTTGATCATTTGCAATTTTTTTTTTATTTACTATCGCGGAATAAGTTAAAAGATATAAACTGTACAAACACCATTGACGGTTAATTAACAGGTCATTTCAACCCATGTTACCTATTTTTCTTTAACTTACACGAATTTCTGTATTTGATACTTTTAAAATGTCCTAACGAGTAAAACAAAGAACCTAAAAAAAAAAACTTCACAAATAAACAAGAGTTTATTTATTTATTTAAACTTTATTGCACAAACATAAAAAATAAAGGTACAATTGGCGGACTTAATGCCTTAAGGCATAAGACTTTCAGTATAATTTACTTTTAAAATTGCTTCTGTCTGTCTATCACATGGCATTTCCCTATCAGTAAATTAAACTGCTTGCATGCTTGATATTCTACAAAATTTACGAGCTTAAGAAGTAAAAAGTTTTTTGTGTGCACGTCACAATCATTCCTTTCAAGGGGTTAGTGTTCATTGGGTGGAAATAACAAAGACGATAAAACTGTTCGCTTGGAAAAAGGATATTGAATGAGGACAGACGCATATATATATTCAGAGTCGTGCAGGGAAATGTCGAGGCGTGTTAGGGTAGCCGTTTGCGCACAGTTTTTACAGACCTATAGAATGTGTCTTATAGATTATAGCCATATCGTTACCGAAGCGATATTACTGCGAGATTATTTTTCTTATTTGTTGTCGTCTCAGTTTACTATCGCAATCAAGATAATGGTTTTGTTTTGTCAGATGGAATCTTGTTAAACAGAGATAATTGTATGAGCGATATTAAGTTGCTTAATAGCCTTAACGTCCTAATTAGGATGTACCTAATCGAGTGAATCGAAGACGTTATCGTTATTTTTTATCTATTTAAATTTGAGTTGGCGTAACTGACAAAATTAGGAAACAGGACTGATATACTACATGAATATACTCTTAGTAAAATAAATAAAAACACATAATTTACAACATATACAGCCAGAAATCAACACACAGCCATATTACCAGACGTATTAAGTTTCTCATTTATCTATCGAAATCAATGCGCTATTAGATAACAGGCCTAAACTTGAACTTATAAGGTAATGTAACTAAATAGACGTTACACAACAAAGTTATACTCTTATTTTCTTTAACAAAATTACGTGCCAGCTATCGCATCACATAATGTGTCTCCAGAAATAAAAAATACATACGTTTTGTGCTCGACTTTTATTACTTTCTTATGAAGCGCATAATCCTAGTCAACAATGAAGCTCACAAGCTTAAAGAACTTTCCTCCACTGCAAAGATGGCAGATTAGATATTTCAAAGATGTATGAACTGCCTGTAGCCGCCTGCCAATCTTTGCAGTTTCTTGGCACCGTTTAGAATTACGTGGTCTCGATATAAAGAGATCCGACGCGATTGAAGTGGCTTCTAAACGAAACAATTTTTTGAAAATAACAACAACAGAAGGTAATTAATGTATTAAGTATTCTTAAGTTATATCTCGCCGGTCCCGCTCTCTTTTAATTAGTTATAACGACAAAGCGGCTTATTCCTGCATTAGCCAAATCCATACCAATAAGCCCCCAAATTAAAAGGGAAATTACAGCTTAATTAGCAAAATGGATCCATCTTAACTTTTGCTGTTAATTATGTCAAATTCGTAAAAAAGGAAACAAAACAGAAATAATAATCTAAGTCCGCATATTTCTCATATTTTTCACTTAAATACTTTCATTCGCTTCGTGTAATTGAAACAGGACGAACAAATTGAAAAGAAAGACTCTCCAATATCCTTCATTAACTTTTGCAATAGGAATATAATTGTACCTCTGCCTCTCTTTGGTTTTCTACCTCGCGCGTTGTTTGGCTTAATTGATCTATTTAGGTGACTTCGTCACTTGCGCAAGTTACAAAGAAACACGAAAGTACTTTGGTTTGGTTGGTTTCGTTTAACTACCTCTTTAAATGCATATACATAGGTACAGTTTAAAAGGAGAAGCGTGACGAAGGTCTCATTTGATGCGTAAACAAAACGCACGGAACCACTCAATTAATTTATGAAAAACCTTTCATAATAAAATAATTACTATGACTTACCTGATTAAAGAATCTGTTTATTATGAGTAAGAATCGTCGTCTAAGAGACCACAGCTTAAAGATTACTCGGGCATCCAATACAAGCAATCCTAGGAAGCACTTTCTATGAAATCGTGTAGTACGTGAGTGGAATAAGCTACCAGAAACAACGATAAGTTTTAAAAACAGACTAGAAAAAAAAAACTAAGCGAACTTCAGTGACACGCATCCGCTTTTGCTGCTAGACTAGTCTAGTAAACATAATAATAAATAAAAACAACATTGAAGTCCTGGCAGAGAACGAAACATGAGCTTGCTTTTATTTAAAAAAAACCGGCCAAGTGCGAGTCGGACTCGCGCACGAAGGTTTCCGTACCATTAACTATAAAAACGGCAAAAGAATCACGATTTTTGTATGGGAGCCCCCCCCTTAAATATTTTTTTGTATTTTGTTTTTAGTATTTTTTGTTATAGCGGCAACAGAAATACATAATTCGTGAAAAATTCAAATGTCTAGCTATCGCGGTTCTTGAGATCGGTACAGCCTGGTGAGAGACAGACGGACGGACAGAAGGACGGACGGACAGCAAAGTCTTAGTAATAGGATCCCGTTTTACCCTTTGGGTACGGAACCCGAAAAACGATGGGGAAGTAATTAGACACATTTAAATACCTGGTTAAGGTCTCCTTGCTCGTTCGTCTTTGGGTTTTTCCGAGGGAGTTTTGGCAGCGTGCGTACGAGTGATGTATGTGGATATAATATTTTATTACGTAAGACTGTTTATTTAAATATACACCCATTTTATTGTAATACTAGCTTCTGCCCGCGTCTCCGTCCGTGTTGAACTCGTTTATATCGCAGCTCCATACAAACTTTTACCCCCCATTTCACCCCCTTAGAGGATGATTTCGGGGGTAAAAACTATCCTATGTCACTCTCCATCCCTTCAACTATCTCCACTTAAAAAATCACGTCAATGATTCGTCGTTCCGTTTTGCCGTGAAAGACGGACAAACAAACAAACACACACATTTTCCCATTTATGATATTAGTATGGAATATTTTTGTACAATGGATTTTTCAATGTTTTTTGCCAAGACGTGATAGCGACTGCATGTGTCTTCTTGCCGGCCAGGTGTAGGTACGATCTGCGCAAGGAGGTAAGTGGCGAAAAGGATTGACGGCGCAATCAATTTTATTAATATCACAGTAATAAATACAACAGAAAAGTTGAAAAACCCCCGACATTTTCATTTCAAAGATCAATATCTCAAAAACGGCTCAACAGATACAACATGGCTAAGAACACTCGGGATAAAATTATCTATGACACAAAAAAAACCGCATTCAAATCAATCCATCCGTTTGGGAGCTACGATACCACAGACAGATATACTCAGATACACAGACAGACACGTTAAACTTATAACACCCCTCTTTTTTCGTAATAAGCTAGCCGATTACGATTTAATCGCCATGCATTCAAATTGCACGTAGGCATAGAATTGACACATAATAAGCTGTAGAGATTAGCTATTATTCGCAACGCGTGCACGGGGCTTGTTTGTTGGCCGTCCACACTAATCTAGACTTTCTACACTAATATTATTATGAAGAGCAAAGATTTGATTGTTTATTTGTTGTTTTGTATTGAATAGGCTCCGAAAATACTGGACCGATTTGAAAAAATATTTTTCAACACACCTGCTCGTAAAGTAGGTCTTATTACAGCGTATTTACACTGATAATGCAGAATATTACCCATGCCGTGCCTTTTACTTTACATTATCGCACTAGTGCCTTTTCATTACATATCTTTTTAAATATTAGCAAGAAGTATTAATGTTTCGAAAACAGCTAAGTAGTTATGTGCGTAAATATAAAATTCAATTCAAAATGTGATAAATAATTAAAGAATTTCATGAAACTGCTTGTTAGCTTGTTGGTATTTATATTTTGACGGTGTATTTTTACCTATAAATACCCAATTTCAAAATTTATAAATATGTGGCTGATTAGCTACTTTGCCGGTGCCCTTATCTCAGACTTGCGGCGCATGCAGCGCTGAGCGCGCGAAAAAATACAATTACGGCCGTAGGCAGTATGGCCCATGGTCTTAGCCTGTCCGAATGGACGAATTTAAAAAAAAAAAAAACAATTACGGCCGCCATCTTTTAAATGGGTTTCCGTTTGTTAAGTTTATTCACAGTATTGCATTTCGTTAGTGTTGTTTTGTAAAATTTCGAATTTAGATAACGAAGAATTACTTATCGAGTGTACGCCGCCAGATATCATAGTTGAAGCGCAAAATGCGAGTGATAGTCTTTTGCCCTCAAAATCAAAAGATAAATACATGCAAGCCTACGCAAATTTCATTCAATGGAAAAATAGCAAAATGCAAGCTCTTTCTCAGAGAACGTGTTCATGGCTTACTTTAGTGAACTGGCGAAGAGGTATAAACCTAGTTCGCTTTGGTGTATATATATTCTATGTTGAAGAGTACCGTGCAGAATAAAAATGCAATTGACATCATAGCGTACACCAATCTAACTGCATTCTTGAAAAGACGTTCAGACGGCTTTTACAGTCGAAAATCCAAGGTTTTAACACCTAATGAAGTGGAGAAGTTCATTAAAGAAGCACCGGATAATCAATATCTAGCGACAAAGGTCAGTTCCACTATTTAGTTTTGTATTCATTATTATAATATTTGTAGGCGGTATTGTGAGTGTTGATATAATAGGAACTAAGTACGATTATTATAACTTAATTATGATTTTATTTATTTTCAGGTCGCATTAATATTCGGAATTACTGGTGCCTGTAGGCGTCAGGAATTAAACAACATTACGACAAAAGATATAGAGAATCACGGAGAGATGCTACTTGTCAAAATTCCGAACACTAAAAATAAAATTCCTCGGTCATTTACTATTCACGGACCATTTTATGAAATAGTGAAAAAATATGAAACTTTACGTTCAACAAAAGGAAAATCTGACCGGTTCTTCCAAAATTTTCAAAACGGCAAATGCACGAGTCAGCCTATCGGAGTGAACAAATTTGGATCGATGCCTAGAGAAATTGCCAAGTTTTTAGGCTTACCACAGGCTGACGCTTACACCGGACACAGTTTTAGGCGGACTTCAGCTACATTGCTGGCTAATTCAGGAGCCGATATATTGACTTTAAAACGCCATGGGGGATGGCGATCTAATAATGTCGCCGAGTCATATATTGAGGACTCCATCCAAAATAAAGCCGACATAAGTGCCAAAATAACACAAGCAATCCATTTGGAGCCACAATCCAAGAAGTTCTGCCTTGAACCGCGTCCTTCCACCTCATATGCCAATGATGATTTGGGATTTCATACGTTTGCTAATGATGAAACGCAATGTTCTTCTACCTCCTTTCAGAATGTTGCATTATCACCGACATTAACAGTTACCCAAGAACAAAGCAATGAAATAATTAATAATACAGTTAAACATACAATACAAATGCCTCATAAGGCGGTAGCATATCATTTCAATAATTGTACTTTTAATAACTGTTTCCATAATTAAAGTTTTTAAATAAATGTGAACTTTTATTTACTTTTCCTCGCAAGTGTGTTGAAAAACGTCGTATGAAACACGTGAGCATTGGTCATTACACTTCTCGTCTCCATTAAGCCTTCGCCTTCGGCTCAGGCTTAAAAACCGACTCGAGTGTAATGACCAACATACCACACTTGTATCATAATGTACTATTACCATTAGGCGCCGACATTATCATTGATAAACATGTATCCTATGTATCTATTTTATCACGGGAAAAGCTTCATTCCTACGGGAAAACGGGTAATCCGTGCGAAGCCGGGCAGCAACGTAAATAATTTTCTGTTGTTTAAAATGGAGAAGTAAATTTTTAAGTTTTTCGGCGTTTAATTTATGCATTGAAGTCAATCTCGTTATAATATCTCGTTACAACCTCGCGTATTTGTTTAACTATTGAATGACTAAGTTTGTAATATAGTGAAGCTAATTCTTTAAACAAAAACTTAATGATGAATGTCTGTGAATATGTCTACGAACAATTCAGGTTTGTAAATGTACAACACGTAGTAAAATAACAAAATGATTCGTTCAAAAACCAGCACAGTCAGCAAATAACGGTAATTCTCAAATAACCTATAGTTACCCGATTAAATTATGAACAGCGTGTCCATGTGCAGTGTAAACAACATGCAAAGAGTTACCTACTTGATTATACATTTACTAACGTAAATTGTTCGTAGACATATTCACAGACATTCATCATTATGTTTTTATTTTAGGAATTACAACATTTGTTTTATATAAAGAACATTATATTTCGTCATGCGTAATAATTTAATTTCTATTCAGCGCCACAGTCTCTACAATAGTCTACATTTTAGCTTACCAAGGCCGTAACAGATTCTTTGTGCAGCTTCTTTTCTCCTGAAACGATAACTAGAGTGCCTCTATTCAAAGCAGGCAATTCTTTACCAGCAGTTTAAATTATCAAGTTCAGGGAAATTTCATATTGAAGCTTTAGCACAGAATAGATAATAGTACAAGCTTTAGTTACGGGAAGAATTACGTAGGGTAGGAAACCCACCTATGTATCGACTTTGTCGCGTCAATTGCCAAGCGTTGCTCAAAACGGTATTTTATTTACTGGAATGTACCTATTAAGCCCTCGTTAGCAAATTGGAATTGGCTATTCATTAATTATGTTTACTGGGCTGTAATGTAACTCCGTATTTGCTTTAATCGATGTGTAGGTAATTTCAAGTAAGAGCCTAATTGAAAGGTAATCGATATTTGATTAATCAGGAGATAAACTCGTTAAAGCTGTACGTCGAAACTGGATAACTACCCCAAAACAAGGAGTATACAGAAAGAGAGCAAACAAAATATGAGGCTCTCTCTGGATATGTTTCATTAAGTAAGCGTTTTCCGACTTCCGCCTCGAGCCCCGCGGTTTTATCTTTTCCCTCCGGAACGAGATAAAAAGTAGACTAAGTGGTGTTTTAACTTTGCAGATTTTAGGAAAATTAAACAATATTCTATGCTGAGCGCGGCGCCGAATGGCGATGCCGCTACCGCTGGGTTTGTTTCAATCGCAAAGTAGATGAGTAGGTAGTGTATTCTGTAAGCTTTCTTTGACATCGGCCAAAGACTCATTAGCTGTTAGATTATGTAACGCTTTGTACGTATTACGTTAGAGATGTTAATGTCATTCCGCGCCTGGGAAAATGACAGTCAATGTGTCCAAACCCTCGTTCACTATTATTTATTACTAACAGCTTTAAATTTTTCCAATCCCAAAGTTGGTAGTGTCCAGCCGTTTTCTCCGCCGGTAACAGCTCGATTTCGCTCTTGATATTTATGGTTTTTATTGTGTTCTCGCAATGAATCTTAGTTGCAAAGACTGGTGCTAACAACTTGCACCCAATTTCATCTTTGTATCTAGTAGGTAAGTGGTTCATTGCAGATTATCTTGATCTTCGGAGAGTTACCTAGGTTGTTTGGGTACTATTTAATAAATAATTGTTTCTCTTTTATTTTACAAGTACCTACTAGGGAGACTTTGGTAATGGACGTTTACGGTGGTCTGAACCCCTTCGAGAAAACGTGGTTACTAGTTCCAGTCCTGCCCGTGCCGCCAGTTTAAATTGTAAACTGCTGACCGCCCTCAAATGTCATGTCTAAATGCCCTTGGGCAACAATAACCTTTATAACATTATTACGTTATAGAGGCAAACCTAGAACACAGGTTCTAAATGAGAAAACTGCCCCGAAGGAGCGGGTAGCGGTTATGAGAAATCCACAAATTATGTCCTTAGGTCTCCTACGTCTTTGAACACAGAATCTATGCGTGCAGGTAAATTACTTTCGGGACGTCTTGGATTTGTAGTTGTTACCTCTGTAGCCAGCCTCACACACACACATACGTGCGTCAACGTGTACGTGTGTCCCTGTAAACATGCCCAGCGAACGAAAAAACCATAGGAGGCAGCTCGCACCCTCAGACCAAGAAAATATACAGACGGAGCGTTACGGACAGTCTAGTGAAGCCAACCGGTTTTCAACCAATCCCCACAAGTGTAGCACACGCTAAACAAATGAAATCGCACAAAACTCGAAATAAATGATCTTGACAGCATTGCGACACATGCTGAAGAGTTTTGTGCAATATGTGTGCGTGAGCGTGTGCTAAACTTGATGTAGCTTGGTTTTGTTTGTATGTGGTTTGGCTTCACTTGACTGTTCGTAACGCTCCGTCTGTCTTTTTTTCTTGGTCTGAGCTCGCACCTTGCACATTTCTACCAAAACACATACCTAAAACCCGGCATGCGATGTTCGAAATAAACGGCTGCCAGGCATCGTTTTGACACCCCGCTCCCATCCCCGCATAATGGCAATGGCATCCATTTTGTGGGGCCATTTTGCGGCGGTACTTAGACATCTATAGTTTTTTTGTTCGCTGCCAGTACCACATACGAGCAAACATGAATACATTTTTTTTAAATCCAAAAAGTTGTGCGGCCATTGTGACTTTTACCGTTAGCTTTTCGGTGGAGGAAAACATCGTGACGAACCCGCTCTATAGTTTTCCCTTTGAGTTGGAAGGTCAGATGGCAGCCACTTTCGTAAAACTGGTGCCTTAAGGTGTCAAAGCGGACCCCAGGCTCATTTAGGGCAGAACCGGGAATAACGCTAGGAGGATGATACAAGATCCCAGAGCCGTCCGAAATGCGTCGAGGAGGACCATCGGGGGGTTTTAACCGGCCAAAAACCGCCGGAAAAAAACCGGCCAAGTGCGAGTCGGACTCGCGCACCTAGGGTTCCGTACAAAAATTTACGGTTTCCGTAATTTTCCTTTGTCTGTGCTATTTTTTTTATTATTATGCTTCGTACCAAATTTCAAGATTCTGAGTTCAAGGGAAGTACCCTGTAAGTTTTCATTCCCTTGCGAGTTTCGAATATTTGCGGAAATTTACGGCATAAACGGCTGTATATATTGCGTTGGTTTAGAAGTTTGATTTTTTCACAGCTCTAAGGTACGGGACTCTTTCCTCAGTGGTCCACAGGCGTATACTCTAATGTCGAACACATAATACTAAAGCAAACACTTACCTAATTACTGATCATTAGCGCTCATAAGCCAATATGTACCTACCCCATCGAGACCGTTAACTAATGCGATACCAAGCAAAATATGAATGGGTACCCCCACTTAAGAGACATTGTTATTGTTGTTCTATCTCATATATAAAGTAAACTTCCCATAATAAGCATAATTTAATATTTGTAGTGCATTAAGTAACACGGTCAGTGCGGTCAGTGCGATCCCCAATCAAATTACCTATACTTAATAAATATTACAGCGATTCCAGTGTTTTTCTGGTACTGAATCCAAGTATTCCATTATGGATACAAGTGCAAACGCCCTTCTGTCGTCTATATACCCGTGCGTAAAATGCCAAGTTTGTTACAAAGGTTACAAACAGCTGTTAGAACATCTGTATTGGCGTCACGGCACCGAAAGTGTTTGGTGCAATGGCTGCGGACTTAAGCGTTGGGTGTACGCTGATCACATATGCCACGTGCTACCTATAGATGAAGACGAGGAGGACAATGCGTCGGTGTCTGAGGACTCCCAGTATTACTCGGAGCGCGAGACAGAGTTTTGTTACTGCGGTAGGAACATCTCATCTCCAATGATTGGATGCGACGGCCCGCAATGCGTCTTACAATGGTATCACTTCAAGTGCGTGGGGATCACAATTCCGCCGCTCGGAGATTGGCTCTGCCCAGATTGCTTTAAACAGAATACGATACAGGTGAATTGCATGTACCAGATCACAACTTACATTAAATAAATACAAAATTGAATGGGTTTTCCGCCGACAAGACGAAGCGAAACAAATGATTATTTCATTTCATTCTTCGCCTCGCCGGTGCAAAACCTAAATTCCACCTAAAATCTTTGTTCCTATAATTCATGCATTTTGTAATAAATATTACACATTTGTTATTAAATAACTACTTCGATGCTGTACAGATTGATATTTGAATAAAACAGGAGAAGGTCAATAGTTCAGAGGAAAACGCATTTGGTTTTAATTATTTTCGGTCAAACGGTACCTATACGGTATATCGGACTAGGTATTCCAATATATGGCTCTCTCGCCCCCACGCACGCCAAGCGACGTGAGAATCAGAACGCGCAACGAATAAAAGTAAATTGAATATCAAACCAAGACTTTGAGTTAGATAGATCTCTCCAAGGGATCCGAAAGATCTTCGTTGCAAAACAGCCATTTTATTTATATCCGCTATAAACTATAGGAGGCACGTTATTAACTTGGTTGATGGTTTTATAAATATGTCAATAGTAACTAGGATTTGTATTAAAGTGTGACTGATGCGACTGACGTAGTGTGCGTGGGGACTACTGCCCGTTCCCTCTCATACGTGAGAGGAGGCCTGTGCCCAGCAGTGGGACGTATATAGGCTGATGATGTGATGTGTGTGTGTGTGACTGATATCTTTTTCCAAAGTATATTAATTCGATATTTATTTTATTCGTAGGTCCCTGGGCGACCTAGCTCTGTTCTGATGAAATGATGAAAATAGAGAAAATACGGTAAAAGGATTTTTCCCAGCCACGAGACCTTGCTAGATCGATAATTCGCCCCCGTAACCCGTAACCCCTATATTCCAAATTTCATCGAAATCGTTAGAGCCGTTTTCGAGAACGTGATTGCAAATATGTAGTTATAGGTATACTTTATATACAAATATTGCTCGTTTAATAGAATAGGATAGGTGCATTACATCCATTCAAGTATGCTAAGTACGTCAAATCAATATCACAGTTAACTTCAAAAAAACCGGACCCACATTTCCGTTTGATTCAGTGTACGTGTTTTAGTTTCAGAAATCAAAGGAGGGGAAGATATTCCAGACTTGAATTTGAACGTTCTGATGATAATGAAATGTTCAGAAAAACACTTATGCACAAGTAAGTAGGGTGACTTCGTTCGTTTACTTTATCACGTATCTACTACCTACTTTGTTTCTGGTAGAAGGACTTTTCACCTTCAGAACTGAAAATGATGTTGATTCAGATAAACGTGATTCCCAAATGCGTTGTTTTCAAATTACTTTATAGTTGTTATCGTCATACCTACGTAGGTTCAAAAGCCTACCACCATGTACTTATTTGTCTTTATTAGACAATTCAATCAGCGACCGTTTCGACGCTACGGTAGCCTAGTGGTTCAGGCATGCGGCTGTCAAGCGGCGGTCGTCTCGAATTCCGGCTCGTACCAAAGAGTTTTTCGGAACTTATGTACGGAATATTTACCGTTAGCTTTTTTGTGAAGGAAAACATCGTGAGGAAACCGGTCTAATCCCAATAAGGTCTAGTTTTCCTTCTGGGTTGGAAGGTCAGATGGCAGTCGCTTTCGTAAAACTAGTGCCTATGCCAAATGTTGGGATTAGGTGTCAACAAAAAGCCCGGGCGACGTTAGCTAATACAATTTCATACAAAGGTTCATTACACAAAAAAATTGATATGTAGGTTCGGTCATTACCCCTCACATACAAACTTATCACACAAACACTGCAAACTTTACCTAATTTGCATGGATTGATATCTTGTCCCGCTAATATTGGCCATATTAGTGATAGTATTTACTTTGTACTTTACATAAACAGTACGTACCTACAGTAGGACACCCTCACATTGTCCAGAACTGCACCAGTTGACACCTACATTAAATTAAATGAACTTGTAGCGTGATGAAGTTCCTGTAATCTAGTCTTAAACTTCTCGGTGTTACTTCCGTGCCACCTTCAGCGCTCAACTACACTAAATCCCATTAGCCTTTGATGTAACAATACCTTAGAATAGGTAGGTACATGTCCATCTCGCTATTAAATTAATACAAAAATCAGGCAGCAAAAAAGTACCTACCCACTTATTTATCTATACTAATAATAAATAGGTAAATATTTGTTAATTGTAAGTTTTTATGACACGTACATAAAAACTTACTTTTAAGAGATATTTTATATTCCCATGTATATATTGTATATTCAAATAAATAAAATGTAGTAACATAAGTACCTACTTACTTACTTGATTTTTTGTTTTACTCAATTTTAATGATCCCTGATTCTACATGGGAGACCCTGCATTTTCCCGTTAGCATTAGCAGTTCTTTGAAATAAGCATGCGGAGCCGCGGCAGCTAAAATGTATAAACAAAGAGAGGTGTATATATACCTGCTACTCAGTAACTTAATAAATTGCCTCTGGTAGATATTTAGTTACATGAAGAAATCACATAGTTAAAGCAATGACGCGTAATTTAATGTCGGAGAGGCAACCGGATGGCTCGCGGTATTTGAGCTCCCGAAGTGTTGTGGAACCGCCCTGTGCAACCCGAACTGACCCAACTTTGACTGGTGCGGAAATGGGAGGGGTGTTTTAAAAAAAATTGTCGCGAGGCAACCGATTGAAACGCGGTAGCCTGAAAGTGTGTACGCTGTTTATATAATGTTTTTTTTATGCCATCCCTCCTAGTGCGACCGGAGCTGAGTAAACGAGCGAAGAAAAAAAATGGGAGCTCAAATACCGCGAGCCCTCCGGTTGCCTCTTCGACATTAATTTACCCGTCATTAATCTGAATAACAAAAGAAATGAGCAAATAGATAATTTAGGCTTTTTTTTCTGTTCCAGATTGGAAAGCCTGAGTCCCAGGTTTAGGAGCAGGGGTCGCAACAAAAAACAGCTGAAACAATATAAAAAATATATTTATTTATTTATCTTACATAAATTAAGTACTTACATAATTTGGGTATAATACTAAGTATGATGCACAAGATGGTAATATCATCGGATGTAGTTTTTTTTATAATAATAAAATGTTAATAGTTATACATGCCTTTCTACTGAAGTATCCCACCACTATCAATAATGTAAGTAATCGACAAACAACGGATGTGAATACATTGCTGTAAATGATAATATAACGATGACCTATAGCATTTGTAAGGTTTAATTATCATTATCACTATATATTATATTTACGGGGAGCGCCGCCCTCGTAGGCCGCTTCGAAGGTGGAAAGATGAAATAATAGAAGTTGCTGGGCAAAACATGGACTAGAAAAGCGGGCATTGTGGCGACAGTTGGTGGAGGCATTACCAGTAAATAGTTATCTCATTCAAAATTTAGATAGGTATATAAGATTCATTAATATAAAAAATAGCAGGAAATTAGTCTGTAATAAGAAATAAAGGGCTTTTTACTGTTTCATTATTAATATATCTGCCATCAGAATATTATTATGTATATAATATCAGGGTAGTAACACTTATTTAGGTATGTACTCGCATCAATGCCGAAGGACACCCAAAACCGACTGCGTTGCCATGTCACCTAATCGTCACACCAATTCCCGCCTTAGGCTTCCACTCGAATATAATACTGTTATAGCCCCCAATATACCTACCTGTACAGTCAACAAGAAAAAGTCGCATCCATTTTTAGCCTTATAGGTACAGGTTGTAACGAAAATGGGGTGTAAACCGAACAAGGCCATGTTCGGCAGCGTTTTGCGTTTCCAAAAATGCACATGTTTTTTTTTGTTTTGATTTGGATTACATTTTTTTTTACATTCTTAACGAAACGAATTATTCATTTAAATATCTATTTTTGATTCGTGTTATTTTTAAAGGCTGTGAGCCTTTCAAGAGAAAACAGAGAGGTCGCTATTCGTAGCGGGAATATAGTTCAAACATACGCGATTTCAGTCACTGTCATTTCAGTCACCCTAGTGGTAAAAGCACTCTACCGGCAATAGAGGGATCGCAGGTTCGAATCCTGTCGGGGGCTACAGACGAAAATGGTTTATTTTTCCATTATATTCTTTTTCTCTGTATCATATCGTTTATTGATATTTTTGTTTATATTTTCATTACAGTTTTTGTTTACATTGCTTTGTGTGATGAGCATGAATATTTGTTTCTGAGTCTTGGATGTTTTCTATGTATTTAAGTATTTACATCTATTAAATATATCGTCGTCTAGTACCCGTAACACAAGCCTTATTGAGCTTACTATGGGGCTAGTGCGATTTGTGTAAGATTGTCCCCCTAATATTTATTTACTTATTTATGACAACAAAAACGTAAAAGCCGTCACCTGGGAATCAAAAAAACATACACAAAATATTGGTTTTCATAACACAGCTGTGCACGCGGCGGTTGAAAATGAAATAAACCCTCCCACACTCCCGCCCTTCACCCTCGCGGGGGTATGTTGTCATACTTGTCATACACAGGGAATGTCAACAAAAACAAAGATTATAATGTAAACAAAAACATCAATGAAAATGAAAACATTTTCTATTCTTCAATATTTTTCACTCCTCAAGTTATACAATAAATATTATTACACTTTCAACAAAAATAAACAAAAATAAAAAACATAAACAAATGCATCATATTTCATATTCGGTACCATATATAAGGCCTTGATCGGTTTACACCCTATTTTTGGTACAACCTGTAAATAAGTCTGCGTAAATGGATACATGTTAATTTTATCAACTGTGCCTACTGAATTCCAATTGTGAATTCCTTTTGAAATGGTATTAAGGCTCCTTTAGTCTTAACTCGAACAAACAATGTTTAGCCACTCGTACCCAGAGTCATTTCCTCACGGAACGTACTTGCTTCGCTATTAACTATCTTTGTCTTCGCCGCGTGGAAGATAGAGTCATCAATTCTTGACCTAGACTGCGTCCAGTTTAGGTGAAGGCGCAAAACAATACTTCCTAAGTGTAAATGATATTGATATAGGGCGAGCCTATCTCTGGTTCGTCAAAGCTTCTAGGGTCAGTTTCGTTTGCTACCCACGTACGGGGGAAGAGGTATCCAGTATATGAGTTAGCTACGTAGCTGGTCCTATCTGCAGCCTAGTGCTGAGATCGCCTGAGTCTTGGGAGGGTTGACTATGTGCATATGCTAATGCAATATGTGATTGAATTGATCGTAGGTGATTACATCAGGTTGTTGTGGGTTAAGGTACCTTTAGTCAGATCTTGCTACCTCTGTAGCTATGATTATGAGTGGCCACTCAATTGTCAACCCTCGTGCACTTCAAATCGGTGGATACCAATCCCACTGCAGGCCATATAAACACTCGTTCTCTTTGGCAATTAATCAGTTCCCTAATTTATAATAAGGATTAAATAACATCTAGTTATTTAATGTATTGTATCTAAATATCTATAGCAAATTCAATCAGGTTAATTAGGGTAAAATTACCCTATTGTGAATACTATAGAATGGACAAGTCTGTGACCTCAGATTGTACCCCCCAGCCAGGTGGAGTCTTCTCTTTGACCACGTCAAAACTGCTGAAAGAACAACGATGCTTTGTCTAAATCTGACCC
Source organism: Epinotia demarniana (assembly GCA_945867215.1). Taxonomy (NCBI): domain Eukaryota; kingdom Metazoa; phylum Arthropoda; class Insecta; order Lepidoptera; family Tortricidae; genus Epinotia; species Epinotia demarniana. The sequence goes on along the minus strand of OX244267.1, from coordinate 11,583,230 downwards.
TAGTCGCCTATTAAGTAGCTAGATATACTAGGTCTTGCTTGAACTATTAATACTTCAAAGGTTAGACACTATCTGTTCGAGTATAATAGTACAGAGAATTACTATTGTTATGTTATGATCTTATCTACGTTGCCCTAATTATGTAATTAAACTAAAAGGTATCCTAATACTGGGAATCTGCAGGAAATGGATTAAAAAACCAGTTGAAAGTAGAAAAAAGAAAGGAATTTATTGTTTGTGATTTTAATCGAAACTCTTGACTATTATACCAAATAAAACTAGTTGTAGTCTTATTTGGTGATTGCTTTGATTAACCTAGGCCAAACCTAAAGAGGAAAAATCTAGCAATCTCAACAAAAAAACCTCTTGCCTTTTATTAACTCTAAATACAAGAAACAGATATTATACGCTAATAGTTAATTATGACACATTTTAGCTAACTATGAGCTACAAAAGTAACTAAGTACCCAATATTCTACTTTCTATGTTCTCTAACTTAACAAATACACGAGTTCACGTTTGGACACAAAACAATATATCTAGATCAAATACACTTGCATATATCATAAACAATATTGACTGAAATGACCTTAGCAGTTTTAGGCTTTGACACAATTTATAACCACCAGTGTTGGCCCGCCTCTTGTTACCCTTATAGTCTGGAGTATTATATAATGCGTGTAACAATTATTACGTTAAAGTATGCGCTAATATATTAAGAGCGTTTATACTGTTCTTTGGTCAATTCAGACAACCATCTATGTACAAGCAATGACACACGAGTGGGGATCGAACCCAACTTGTAAAGAACACTATTTAAAATCGTTCCACAATTAATCAATAGATAATTACACAATTATACAATAAGGTAAATAAATGAACAGATGTGGCTGCTTTATCTAGAAGTAGGTAACACTCCTACAGAGTGTAGGCTAGCAACTCTATGTGACAACGGTAATTAAAGGAAAGGTATTTATATAAGTGAATACGCCCACTAATTCATCTGTTCATTGATTTACTCAAGATTTGTACTTAGCCCTTCAAATACTGTACAGGAGCACTGCACTGACTCTAATACTTAAAACACTTAGGTGTCTCATATGATCAGACACAGGAAAGAGAAAATTAATCTCGTAATTAGAAAGTACCGTCCCCTTCCGCGATTCTCGAACCAGTGTCGTGCTCGCGACTTTTCCCCGTCTTCGTAAATATTTCCTCCCCTCAACTAACGCTACAACTTTATTTATACAATCGCTTATCCTTATTTTCAACTTAATTTTAATACAATAGGGTCTTTCTGCCGGTATCTGCCTGTCGTTGCACCCCCGCTCCCCTATGATCTGCGCGTACGCCCTTGTCTTGCTTCTCGTTCCCTCCTTCAAGCAGGATCACACTCCGTCTCTCTCGTGCCGCTTTCACCAAGCTAACGGAATTAGCTCTGTCATTTGCTGTACACGTGTCCCCGGTCTTTTACTGCAAGTAGAAACAATGGTCTGCGTAATATCTGTATAATAGGATATGCTACAACGAACATTATGCCAATGGTAGCAAAGTCGTCATTTGATTGTACCGTGTGCAAACCTGGACATTAAATTTATTATCCATGTTCCTTGAACTGCCATTAGTTAAGTTATTATAAGTGCTCAATATTTCTTTAGGTCCCATTCTTTTTGGGACCCTAGTTTATGACTTCCTATGGTTAATTGTAAGATGCCGCCTTTATGGCACTGCTGGGCGAGTATCATTGTTTACTTAAATAAATATTCGTAGAATTTCACGGTATATTTAACAGATCTGGGTTCCCATTACACTTTGATTGAGAGATACTGTGGTGTTTTGAAGATGTGTTTATCAGTGGGTAGTAGGAAGGTAGTAGGATCGGCTCTGAAGGACACAAGGTTGAAATAAGATGTTTTGTATGCTTTGACGACAACGATGATAATGACCCGCCAACAAATTAACGGAGTTGGGACTCCATAACTTTTTGCTTGTATCGTTTTAGTATTTGCAACACATTCATGGTATTGGTACCATGGATGCGTTGCAAATAAAGAAGTGATAATTAATTGAGCTTAGACATTTTCTAAACGATACAAAAGATATAGAAAATAAACAACCGTATGTAAAAAAATGGCCACAGAAAAAATGGCTGTGAAACAAAAGACTTAACAAATTAATCAAAGCTCAAATTACTGTACAGTCCTCCGTCAATAGCGGTAGGGCATATAAATATTCATTTCTGAGTCTTGGATGTTTTCTATGTATTTACCAAAGTAAGTATCTATTAACACACGTTCCATTGAGTTATGTTATATTGATTGAATTCTTCATTATAGTAATTTATTTCTGTTACTTGAAAAACGTAATATTTAGTTAATACATCAATGGCATAAGGTGTCAAAACCCAGCCGTGGACACCGATATACATTAATTTCCTCCCCATTGTGATAATGCATCTAAATATTTAATTAGTAAGGCATTATCACGTCGCGCCGGTTAATCTTTTAGGACGACGTAATCCGCGTGTAGCCAGGATTATTGCGATATATTACCAACTAGCGGATGAACTGTTTATTTACTGAGAGCCTGTAATGTTGTTTGTTCGTAAATTGTATGAGGTCACTACTTTATCGTTTATGGGTATCGTCAGTATCGTCTCCTACAAGGTTTTAGGTATTCCTGTATACGAAGGACACTAATAATACATAAAAACTTTCATGGACAGGTAGTTACATACATGAAAGCACTTTATTGTACATATACACAATAACAAGTTACAACACATATGTGTTCGTGAGTGAAATCCAACACGAATGTCACCAACATATGTTTATATTTATTATTATCTGTGACATAGGTGATATTCGTGTTGGATTTCACTGTTATAATCAGTTTTACACGTATATATTTTTCTGGCAAGAACTTCATAATGGATAGTGCTTATGTTAGTCAACCGGGGCAATGGCGTCACAATTTTTTTTCAATCATTTCAACCCTAAATTATGAAAAAAAGTTAAAGTTATTGAAATATTCTTACGTCGTGACTTGAATGCAACTCTTCTGTTACAAAATTCAGAAGTTAATTTCTCCGCTGCATTGAGCCAAACAGAACTGTGTTGGTTTTATTAAAAAATGGGAATTTTAGACGTATTTGCCCCAGGTGGGGATAATGCGTCTTTCCTCAATATTTGAAAAACCATTAGGATTTTCGTTTCAAAACTGCTTGGGATGTGTTCGCAATCATTTCTGATATAATGCACTATTCTTGTAAGGGACAAAAAAGGTTATTTATGAGCTGAGATAGAAATTACTAAATTTGGGCAAAATGCGTCTGTAATTTTGTAGACGCATTTTCCGATTGCTATTTTCAGAAGTCGCAAACCTTTCTTTTTGAAAAATTACGTAATATCATCTACATATATTTTGTTCCTCAATACGCGCGAGCTATTATTAACGCTTAAATTGTCAGGAACCCACCCAGAGGCGCTACCGCCGTAGTCGCTTTCCGCTACATACGAGAAAAACCACGGGATCCTCTACGAGCATAGCGCGTAGCGATTCTTGGCAGTGAACGTGTGTACCTGAACTAATCATACGTTATGATGATATAGATTTTTAGTAAGTATTCTGGAAAGCAAGTCGATCTTTTTAGATCTAAACGAATAAAAATCTTTTTTTTTTACCTTTTATGAATCATCATACTTAATTCAAAGAATTAATCAACAAATCCGACTACGTATATTTAATACCTATGCTATGCATCCAAACTAAACTTATTCCCAAAATTTCAGCTCAATCGGTCACTGGGTAGTGGGTCAAATTTAACTTGCAAGATTTCATTACTGACACCGGGACAGGTGAAACTAAATAAAAGCTTCTAAAAAAATTACACGCTTTAACTATTCATAGGTATGTATTCGACACAGAATACAACAAGTGATATTAAGAAATTCTAAATAAAAAAAACATGAACTAAACGAAACATGAACGAAAAGGTTTCCGATCACTGAAATTGGGGTAAATGCGTTACATAGACGCAATTACCTCATAGGTACTGACGCATTTAGCCAAATTGAAAATAAATATATCACGTATCTAACAAGGAAATATTTTAAAAAATATGGCGATTATTGTCGAAATAATAGCTCGTCTATATAAATCAACTCATAGTACATAGTAACGTGGAACGCGTTGGTGTGCTGCCACATTGAATTTCAAAATGGCCGATAATTTAAGCATGATCCGTCAAAACGCACGTAGTGACATTCGGTGCCCTCCGAGTAGTTCAAGCGCTTATAACTAGAGGGCGGGAGCTGTTGCAGCTCACGTGATTTAAATTAAACTCTCAAATAAGCGCATTTTCCCGAAGACGCCTTTGCCCCGGTTGACTTATATTATCTTAAAATGGTTAACGACCGAACACGCGCTTTATTTTCCAATTAAACATTGTTTTCGCCAACGTTTATGCTAAGCAATTTTCCACACAAGAACGTTTTCCAAGAAAATTGCAAAAAGTTAGCAAGTGCTGCGGCGGGAGTCACTGTGAACAGCCACTGTGCACCTGAAGTTGGACGTACCCAGACTAGAAATAAGTTTACTTCGTGAATAAATAAATTATTAATTAATTAATTATTAATTAGAGCTAGGGGAGTTCCGTGTTCCGGGTACAAAAATACTTTTTCTAATAGGGAAAGCGTACCGTCCGCGTCCTTTTATTTTAGGTACCGTTAAAACCAAAATTATGGGCACGCTAAAATGTATACTAAGTTATAGTGCAGGACTTAGGTTGTTTGGTGACGTATTTACTTTAAACATTGCTATATTCACCTGTCATATTAGAATACATCCAGTCTATAAAAAAAATTTTTAATTGTTATGGCATGGTGGCACTTTACAAGCTTATAGCTTATTTGTGATAGTATCCAATCGAGTATTTTGAGAGTTTCTTGGAGAGTTTCTTGACCCTTTTAGCGCAAATTGGGTTTTTTATCTAAAGAAGAACCTCTCAACTCATATAAATATAAACAGATCGTCACGCCTTTTTCCCGGACGGGTAGGTAGAGATCATAGACTTCCATTTGCTGTTCCTGAGAAACTTCCGTCTCTTCATTCAATTTGATGACATTAACTTGTACATGCTCCTCGATTATACGGCTAAAGTAAACGTCCTTGGCTCCCACGTTACTCTAGTGTATGATATCCCTTAGAATTTCTCAACAATACACTGTTCCTTAGAATTTCTCAAATATGGTCTAAAATAGAGAATCGAGGTTTTGCTCCTTGCAACTATTCCATTACATCCACTCTTCCCTCAAACACTCTCTTTTTAGGGTTCCGTACCCAAAGGGTAAAAACGGGACCCTATTACTTTCTTCTAGGTATATTTTAAGTCAGTAGGTATATGTAGTTACTGAGTAGTTACGACTATTAACTACTCAGTAACTACATATGCCTACTGAACCGTGATACTTTTCCTTTTAAGTTCATTATATGTAGGTACAGTCAGCATCGAAAGTAGCTACGCAATCGAAGACGTCAGCAGTCTTTATTAAAAGGCAATAAGAACTTTTGACGTCGTCGATTGCGTAGTTTTTAGGGTTCTGTACCCAAAGGATAAAAACTGGACCCTATTACTAAGTCCGTCTGTCTGTCACTAGGCTGTATCTCAAGAACCGCGATAGCTAGACAATTGAAATTTTCACTAATTATGTATTTCTGTTGCGTCTATAACAACAAATACTAAAACCAAAATAAAATAAATATTTAAGGGAGGCTCCCATACAACAAACTTGATTGTTTGCCGTTTTTATAGATAGTGATACGGAACCCTTCGTGCGCGAGTCCGACTCGTACTTGGCCAATTTTTTATTTTGCTTTCAGCATTAACGTGACTTTCATGTCTCTTCTGTTACACATTGATTTCACTGCCAATATGCGTGTTGACACCAAAACTCCTCTATGAACAGCCAGGCGTGCCTTTTTCGATACTTTCTGACTGCTCGTAAAAGTGTTGAGTTCCCCTTCACTCGATTCCCTTATTTCGATATCTTGCTTGACGTCCCTGGTGAATACCATCGTTAGATACACAAACTGTTTCACTTGCTGCACCCTTTATTAACCAAGAATATTATTTTATGTTAAATATTCGCAGCATGTAATGTTAATATTATTAATTATAGCTACAAAAAATATTGTGAGTTTTATTATTGTGAGTAATATTGACATTTTTGGTAGCCATTAATGCAAATCGCAATATACCTAATAAACCCATTTAAACACGATACAGGTGTGACGGATTAACCCAATTGACGTAATGGTATTCTATGTAACGGGAAAGGGCGTTGTTTCAGCAGATTACATAATTGATTTATTTTAATGTATTGAAACAACATGCATGCTATTCAAAATTTCAAAGTCTCTACTAATCGAGCACAGGGACGCAATCTTCAGACAAAATTACCCAGGTGCATAAAGTAAATTGTTATAAGTCGTATTCTATGAGCATAATAAGCTTAGATAGAAGTTTAGTACTCAAATTATATGAAATATTATACCACGGCGAAGGCTGATCTTAGTTCACGGCTGGTATTCACAACGCCCGTTGACAACCCTCCCCAGATAAACCATTATAAAGACTGAATTTTGATTATGCTTCGATGTTCAGAATCTCAGGATCATTTTATATTAGATACGAGTGCGCCCAGTTGAGTTTGGTGGCTAATTGCATAACTGAGCCCGTCTCGTATCGAAGATAATTACCCAAATTACCTACAGAAGATGGGTGAGGTCGGTGTTGCTAGAATTAAGCTCTTCGTATCGCATAAGTAACTAGGTACGACTGTTATTTAGGAGAGACGCTAGCACAACTCGGCTGCTCAAATTATAACAATTCCTTTATTTTTATCTATGTTTAGCTCATTCATGGTGCTGATGCACTCGCCTTATGGTCTCTCTAAGCTATTGGTGACATGTTAAAAGTTTGCACTTAGTCATGGCTTGCAATTGAAATAAAATGTGAAGAAAAGTGAATGCATGGTATTTTATGTCAAAGGCAAAAATCTGTCCCCAATTCGTCTATATGGAACACCATTAAAAAGGGTAAGGGGTAAGAGAGTAGGTAAGGGTAGTGGATGCCTTTAGATACTTCGGACACGTGGTTACCTCTGACCTGCGGGACGATGCAGATATTGAGCGAGAGTGGTATCCTGGTGGCATTTACGGACGGGTTTGATTATGAGATCTGAATCATTGTCATACACGGTGTTTTTTTAACCGTCTTAGAGCTGAAGGCCAGTTAATGTATACATTACAAAGAACTTACAAAAAAGTTTTTTGAAATGCATTAAGTATTATTGTTTTTTTTTGTATTAATATTAATTTTAATCATCCAGCCGAGTGACCGCAGTGTCCGCTAGCCGCCATCTTATGTAGATAGGTACGAACTCTAACCAAGTGAATGAACTTCGCTCCGCGCGCCATACAGGATTTTTCAACCTTTTAATACTAAAAACTTAACTATTTTTTTTTTCACGAATGTACGTGTTTGATTATATTAGGTTATAATATTTGCTAACTTTAGGCTAAGAAACTGTAATAAACTTTATCTATGACCCCAGTTGGTCAAAATAAATGTTTGCATTAAAAAAAAACAATTCCTTGTGTCGAGGCGCACAAAACCGTTTTGTTGGCAGTCCTTATTTTCAACGTTTAGAGAAGAAAGTGTATATTACTGGTACCATCACGTTACTTGTAAATTCGAGTGATATGTAAGTACATACTTATTCCAAGACAGTTCCATAATCATCGCAGTAAATAATAACAACAGAAACTGGGCCCCGTTAATACAGGCACGCTGTCTTTTCCCTTATTTCAACCCGCGTACAACATGGTGTAAAGGTTTTGTGCAACATTCCCTTGAGAAATGCCTGTTCTGGTTTCTATTACGGGTAATCCAGCGCCCGCCAGCATTTGTCCACCGGCACCTGCCGCAATCCAAGTTTCAATTCTATTTCGGAGAGATCTGAATATAAATTGAATTCTCAGCCACGTCAGCCGTCGCCTGCACCCTACGAGGTTGTGCCATACTAATTGATTTAGTGCTTGACCGCATGAGGAAAAAGGCTAAGACCGCTAAGCTGAGTGTATTGTGCTGTCCTGGTTTCTTACAGACATTTTTATTTCTGACGGAAAAAGAAGCGCTTTCAGGTGGAAGTGGTAGTACGTGTTTCTACAGCGATGACAAAGCAGGTCCAGAACAGATATTTTGTTATGTTCCATGCCAAAATCGCGGACCATTCTTCGTAAAATTATATTACGTTTTTTTACGACTCTTGCGGCCTCTCCTGTAAGGAAGATATTGTCTTTCAAAAACCAGTTGATCACAATCTTTCATTGCCGGCAGGTGAATTGGTCATTCATGGTCATGTTTTTATCTTTTTTGTCCCAAGGCACATGTAACCATACGGAGCGCTCCCAGTTAAACTTTGTAGTTTGTACTAATTTAACAACACAATCTTCTGGTGTTGGGGCACTCGAATACTATAATATATGGCGTACTGTTTGTTCCAGGTTTCCACAGTCGCACGCCGGTCAACTGAGGACTTTAAACGCTTGACAAAGGAAGCGAGCTTTTATATGCAGAATTGTAAATTTTAATTTTTAGTTTTTTATTCCAAATGTATATATGTATAACCAGTGTGTAACTGCCATACGATAAATAAACACAATCATAAAGCGGTTCACATAAGTAATCGAAATTCCAACTAGTCCATTTATGTTACCTACCTACTTACCTATTTATTGCAAACCTCAATACATGAAAATAATATCTATAGAACATAGTCTTAACAGTAGCTGTAAGCAACGGGAGATGTTATCGCTAAAAAACAATATTTTCCTGGCCTTATTTGGGTAGCCGAGAAAGAGCAACAAAATTATTATTATTTATAGCCGCGGTAGTTGGTCCAAGTAGGTGACGAAATACAACGAATTACGTATCCAGCTTATATTATAAGTATACGTAATGATAAATATACACACAATACATGTTTACCATAAGTATACATGAAATCAATTTCTTTTCTAAAGTATACATACAAGATGATAACTAACATTAACTCACGTCAGCGACACCTCCAAGTTTTTCACCAAAGCTAGCCTCTTTAATAAGTTACCAAATGAATGTATTTATTTTTGTAGAACAATGAAAGAAACATTTGGTTCTACTACAGATAAAATTGAGTAAATACAATCATTTTGTAACTTATTATAGACGCGGCTATCTTTGGTGAAAAATTTGGACGTGTCGCTGACGTGAAAGTATTTTTTTTCTTTTCTGTATAGCAATATATCCTATAATTGATGTCATATAATTGTCTTTACTATATGCACATTATACGTGACGCTCATCAAAATCGGCTAGGTAGAAAACGAAATATTGAAAAAGATCATTTTTTTTTACTATTATCTTTTGGGGTCTCAAATTTTGCATACTTGTTACCGATACAAAGCCACATCATCGAAAAAAATAACCAGCCAATCGCTGGGGGCAGATTCAATGGGAAACTAATGGTAACGTAGGAAAAAAACGCGAAAAATTGAAAATGTAGTTTTTTTTTTTCTTCAACATAGAATATGTTTTGGTTTGTCTTAGGAAATACGCAATAATATTTAAAAGGCGTATAACAGACTATTACCTATGTTATTGCGTCAAATCAAACAGATTATCAAATATATTTTTGTTAAATTTTTTACAAATGCTCAAAGTGTACCCAGTACCACGAAGGACAAGCGATTTTGATGCAAAATTCACAATTTTTCGTGTAAACGCCACCAATAACTTCGGCAATTTACCACTTTTTTTACGAGTTTGAAAAGTACATATAGGTAGATATTACGGGCAAAGAAATGCGCAGGACAAAATTTTACACAAAATGTTCCAAAATCCAACGGCTTAATATATAATAATGTTTAAGGGGGGCTCCCATACAACAAACTTTATTTTTTTAAATGTTTTTATAGATAATGGTACAGCACCCTTCGTGTTCGTGCGCTAGACCGACTCGCACTTGGCCTTTTTTTAAAAATTTCGTTATTCATTTGAACATTTTCTTATATATATTTGGACGGAATTTAAATGTTAAATTCGCAAATCGGCAAATGACCTCACAGCAGTAACGAATCCTTTAAATTTCAACATGGACTAAAAGTAATGTGATTGAATTTGTGGTACGAACCTACTATCAATCCAATATAGAAGGCTGGACCATTAACCAATACTTTTATTGCTTGGTAGAAGATTGAGTAAGGAAATTGGCCGGGTTATCCTACTCTTGTTTATTTCCTTAGGTTACTACGTCTACGTACGCAGGAGCCGAATGAATCACGCAAGCTCCGTCTGCTACTTTCACTGACTTGCCTAATACCAATATACCGCTTGACCTAACTTTGATACTTCTCAGAAAACAATACATTACATTGGCGGGAAGGATACCGTTTCGTACTTAATTACAAAGTCATTCCAGCCGTCACTACAACAGAAATGTTGTTAACGGAAAAGTAAATTGTTTTTATTTTCAGACAAAATGCGTCGGTTTTTCTCCATGAAAATTCTATGAACGGCTTGATTGATATTTGATTGTTCCAATAATTAAATTGCTGTGAATGGAAACAATTTGGCCCTTGGCAGGTTAAAGTCCGTTGACCATTCTTTTTAATTTGTTTAGTCGACTTCGTTGTAGTTTATCCGAGTTATACGAACCATAGCGTTATTTTGTCGGATGAACAGCCGATAAATTAGAGGAGAAAAGACAATCGAGTTGTAGGGGAAAGTCGACGGCGTATGAGGGTTGGGAGCGCACCCATAAGTGGCCACTAAACTTTATTGCTGTGTTTACGACTTGACAGTACTACCTTTACGTAGACATTTTACAAGTCGTTTCAGTTGGCTCCCTTGTAATGTACATGTAAGCAAATATGCATTTTAAACCCACGGACTCCTCGGGAGTGGGATGGGAACAAACAGATATTGTTTGTTAATAATGATGCTGCAAACTACATTCAAAAAATTCAAAACCAAATTCATGCTGCTGATGCTGCTGTCTTATTAAGGGAATTATATTTTGACTTCAAGTTATTCTTTACATACTGTGTTTAATACGACTGAAATACATACATACATACTGCTAGATAGTTCAATCCATTTTTCACCTCGCGTATGACTTCTTTGATTCCAGATCATTGTAATATCTACAATTTTTTAATAGTATCTACTCAATAGTCCCCCTCGAAATGCTCGCGTTTTTCTATCATGTTACCTTGCTATAATTTGAATGAAATAGGTATTTATGTAGTAGTATAATAATACCCATACTCAAATTGCTGTCATGTTTGTAACCTAGTACGTCCATACAACTTTAAGTAGGTATCTAGTTACGTGTTCTTTGTTCGCTCTGTGTGGTTGTACCCGGCAACCATAATATAAAAGAATATAAGTACTTACAAGGGACTTGATGTTTCGGCGTAAATAGCCGCAATGCCACCCCACTTGCCACATAACTATGCCACTTACTTATACAAAAGCTGGCGAGGATCACCACAATATTCGATAAAGAAGATAAAACCGGTTAAAGTATCCGAGATAAAGATAGAGGGCTAGATTTTCCGCTGACTCTGTGTTCAGGGCGTCCCGCGAAGCCTCCGTTTTGTATATTATCTCGCGCTACAAATCACACCGGATGTCCCGCCGAGGGGAAATGAAAATTGAGATACCGGGGAGGCATTGTTCCGTGAAAATATATCTTCTTGATATTCTCATGGCACGGGACAGTCGACGACGCACGGATATTGCGATAATGTTACGTCATCTCGCAAGATAAAAGCGCTTTTGATATCGCCGGATAAATTTTCACTTTCGTGTAACGACGCCGCCGGTTCCGCGCCCGCCGGGTCGCACTCGCACTTCACATTGTTTCTATACGATTAAACCATATAATTGTGATGCTTTGTAGTACCTTGCTATAAAACGCACTTGTACCTACTGAGTCACTTAACTACCGCGTTATTTGGTTGGAACTTTAGGAAATTACCCCGTTGTTCATAAAGCTTAACCTCTGTGAATTAAAATGCTCATATCTTAAGCATGTTGATTTGTACTTATACTACTCTCTTGAATTACGATAAATCATATGTAATTCCATGCATGGAGATATTCCAGTATTTACCACAATTAGATACGTAATCAGATTCAAAACAGTCACTAATATTGTCATCCCAGATAATAGCTACACAGAATATTAATTGAACGAAGCCCCAAAGTGCCACCTTGTAATCTCGCGTTACTCAAGCAGTTGAATTTGGGAACGATACCCGGGTACAGAAACTAACTAGATTCCTAACTTGTTAAAATAAATAGCATTGCCTCGACTAAAACCCTGACAAATTCGTTCCTCAATGCGGGTTGCATAAATTCGGTACAGTTAATAAATAATTTTAATTTGGCCGACCGCATTACGTGAAATAAGTCCTAGTTAAACGGTTTATTATTCAAAGTAATAACCTTTAATGATGAGTAATGATAGACGTATTATATTACCGTGGGTCGGAGGAAAGCTATCCTGCACGATAATGGAAATCTTATTATTTGCAGGATTGTTGATTCTTCCCTCTCATACATGAGAGGAGGCCTGTGCCCAGCAGTGGGACGTATATAGGCTGATGATGTGATGATGTGTTGATTCTTAATGGCCGCGGCATCAGCAGGGTTGATGAAGTTGCCAATATAACAGAAATCATAACTCATAAACTTGTACAGTCAATTACTTAATTACACGGATATTTATAAGCATTAAATTATATTATTATTTCAGTACTAGATATTAACAGAAATAACATCACATTTTTTTATCTGTATAGGTCTATCGTTTTTATTATATCAGAAATTAGCATTAAACATAATTCAATATTAGGTAATTGATCAATAATAAATTAACAACCATTGGACCCGAATCTACGTGCACATCGCTTAAATAGCCTAAAACTAAATTGTCTAAATTTTAGACATAATTTAGGCGGCAGATTAAAAACGACATGTTTAGAATAGCATTTTGGCAGCTAAGCTAGGTTGAATAGACCGCCTTAAATAAGAAACGTCAGATTCAAATTAGCGCTGTCGGTTTTTCAACTTTTGTCTCGGCCAAGCTCAAACCTAACTGTCAAAAAAAAAACGCGGGAAACGTGGAACGCGGCGGTTTAGGTTTTCGTTTCTCTTACTTTTATTTATAAATTTACTGTAAATAATAGATCAGAAAAGTGTTTATTTGTATATAGTTTATTTGTATTGTTTGTATATATATTTTTTTTCTAGTTTGTGTACATATTCTCATTGGATTAGGTAAGTTTTCTTTAAGTACTGTAATATGGAGAAGGAGAAGGAACCTCCTGACCCTGGGGGGGAAAGTCTTCAGGTTGCTTGCAACGTTATAATAGTTGATAATGAATCCGGTATGGACACAGATGCACCTGTTGCTTCTGCTAGTGGCAGGAGTGTTTTAAAGCGTAAATTAAGTAAGAGGAGCAAAAATTGCGATAAAAAAGTTCGTAAGAGTAAGGATGGCATTCACGTTATTGTTTGCGCTTGTCAAGAATCCCTTTCAAATCATACTAATGATAATGCCCAAGTGACTAAGTCTCCTGCAGCTTTAGACTTGAATACCAAAGAAAAAATTACAAAAGTTGGCAGAAAGTTATTCTCACCCATTGATGTAGCTCCTTTTACAGTGCATGTCCAACTCAAACAAACCGAGCGAACCTCTTCCTTGCATCCGGTATCATTTGGAATGTTCTTAATGAGAAATAAATTTTGTAATATAATAAATGGCAGTGTCAAACGTATCGGCAGGACCCGTATATCTATGGCATTCACAAAATTTGACGACGCCAATGCTTTTCTAAATGATTCTCGGCTTGAAGCTGAGAATTTGACGGCATTCATCCCATCATTCACAGTTACCCGCATGGGCTTAATTCGCGGCATACCTTCACAGTGGTCTGAAGAGGAAATAATAGAAAACGTTTCAGTACCTGTTGGGTGTGAAAAAGTGCTCAAGGTGAGGCGCTTAAACCACAGAGATCCGGTTAACGGGTCTGTTTCATGGCAACCCTCAGAAACCATAGTTATTACGTTTGATGGCCAAATCCTACCAAAAAGAGTATTTTCTTGCTACAATTCCCTTCCGGTTGAACTGTACATATTCCCAACCATTCAGTGCTTTAACTGCTGTAAATTCGGTCACACAAAAACTAAGTGTAGATCAAACACTAAATGTTTCAAGTGTGGGCAGATGCATGCTGGACACACTTGTACAGTGGAGGAAGACTGTGCCAGTTGCTGTTTATGCAATGGTTTTCATTTTGCTACTAACAGGTCTTGCCCGGAGCACAAGCGACAAAAAAATATTAAAGTTACGATGGCTAATAACTGCATCTCGTATGGAGAAGCAGTTAAACTTCGTCTCTTATAGAGAAGCAGTTAAACTTCATCTCTTATGGAGAAGCAGTTAAACTTCATCCATCAGTTTCCAATTCATTTGTGGATGTCCTTCAGACTCAACCCCAGACACAAGTCAACTCATTTTCATCACATAGGGTCCCTGCTGTAGCCTCAAATTCAACCACCCAGCCTAGTAGCACCAGTTACAGAAACACGATTTTCCTGAAACCCCGTAACATTCAAAGAAAAACCACTAAGGGTTATGATGTTGCTGCTCATAACGCCTTGATCAGTGGTTATTCTATGCCTCCCCGAAATGGTTGTGCTCTGCAAAGAAACCCTGACATCTCTCATTCTGGATCTGAAGATATCCAAGCCCTAATGAATCTGTTATCAAATCCGAATATTAGCTTACCGTCCAACGTTGCCCCTCTTGCTCAGATACTTTTAGTAGCCATCCAAAATAATGGACAAAATAATTCAATGGAATTGCAGAAGTGTAATCAAGAAAAAACATGATATTAGTAATTTATTAAACAAATATTAAACTTTTGTTTTCGCTCTCTCTGAAACATGGCTTAAACCAAGAGCTCTTCTTAAAGTTACTGGTTATTCATGTCTCAGAGAGGACCGCCCTGATGGGTATGGTGGAGTAGCCTTACTCATCAGGAATTCCATTTCATTTGCACCAGTTCATCTCCCATCTCACAGTGACGATTTGTCAATCGTTGCTGCCATTGTGAATAACATGTGTATCATATCTGTATATATTCCTCATCCATCTTCATCTATTTTGAACGAGTTTGAACAATTAATAAGTTCTCTTCCAAGGCCCATGTTGATTTTACGGGATTTTAATTCGCAACATCAGCTATGGGGTAGTTCAATTTCTATTTACCATGGGGAGCGTATAATAGAAATTCTCGATAACCATAATCGTTGTGTGTTAAATACTGGCCTCCCTACCCGACGAATAGCACCTTCTGAATTAACAAGTGCTATTGACTTGTCTATTTGTTCAGCTCAAATTTCATCTTCTTTAACATGGCATACTCTAGAATCAACATTTGGTAGTGATCATTTCCCAATTATAGTTACATCTTCCAATCCAGTTCCCTCATCCCCTAAGCCTAGTCCAAGGCTAAAGTACAATTTATGTAATGCGGATTGGAAAGTTTTTAAAAGGCGCATTGAAGATAAATTGTTGCAGTTGCCTAGTGTGGCTGACAGTGACATAGTGAGTTGTTCAGTTGCATTAGTCCAAGTCATCATTGAAGCGGCTGATGAAACTTTCCCTGTAAAAAATAATGCATCAGGTAAAATTCCATGTCCTCCCTGGTGGGACATTGAGTGCACTCAGGCAATTCGAAGGCGAAAGGACGCTGAAAGACCGTACCGTCACTTGATGACAAACGAAAACTTTGAGCTGTACATGCACGTAGCGCGTGATACTAAGAATTAATTACGGAAGAAAAAATTTAAAGGATGGAGACAATTCTGCGCTTCTCTTAATCCTAATGTTAAGCCTTCCATAGTGTGGAATAATATTAAAAGGTTCCGTCACGCTTTTAATGAGCCTTCTACACAGATTCTTCCTTCTAGCTTAGCTCAGCAATTTATGGACAGATTAGCACCTGCTTCAGTTCCAGAAGAATATGTCTTTCAGCCTTCTTCCTTCTTATGTGATCCCGAATACAGTTGTAATTTTAATGCTCCTTTTAAAATTGAAGAGTTGAAAGGTGTATTAAGTAACGTGAAAGACACTGCACCTGGCCATGATGGAGTCCCATATTCTTTTTTGGCCAATGCTGGTGATTGCATTCTTATCTATTATTTACACATTATTAATTCTGTTACACAGTCCGGTATAGTCCCAGATTCATAGAGATCTCAAATAGTCATTCCTATTTTAAAACCCAATAAACCAGCTTCAGATGTTTCTTCTTACAGGCCTATTGCTTTATCTTCAGTATTTGCTAAAATTACAGAACACCTGATTAAAAACAGATAAGATTTTTTTATTGAAAGCAATAAGTTACTGGCTCATAGTCAGTTTGGATTCCGTAATGGCTCTACTTATGACAGTTTAGCTATATTAACATCAGATATTCGATTGGCATTTTCCAGGGATGAATCGGTGGTAGCTGCCTTCCTGGACATTAGCGCTGCATATGATTGTTTCAGTGTTAAAAGAAAAGCTTTTCATATTAGGAGTTCCAATAATGTTAAGCAAGTTTATAATTAATCTATTGTCTCAAAGGTCCATTAGTCTTCTTATAGATGTAAATAATAGGATTACTCGATTAGTGTGGAGAGGACTTCCACAAGGGTTTTACAGTATGCTGATGATTTACTATTATACTGACCAAATGTTTCTGTGGAACAGGCCAGTAGAACCGTTTCTTACTCATTGAGTTTATTGAAATTATGATTAGACTCTAATAGTTTAGACCTTTCCATTCCTAAAAGTGTAGTAGTTTTATTTACAAGATAACTATTTCTTCCTCCGATCACCGTAGAATATGGTAATAATCCCATCTCTGTAAAAAGTCAAACAAAATTTTTAAGTGTCATTTTAGACAGAAAATTAACAGGTCTTCCTCATTGTGACTATGTAGGTTCTAAATTTGAAAAGAATATTAATATAACTAGGTGTGTATCTGGAGTTTGATGGGGTGCATATCCTTTTTGCCTAAAACTGATGTATAATGCCCTGATAAGGAGTGTTTTAGACTATACAGAACCAGGAAGTTTAGTAGGTTTCAAGAAACTATCTAGTATACAGTCTAAAGCTCTCAGAATTATCTGTGGTGCTATGAAATCTAGTCCCATTAATGCAATGCAGGTTGAGTGTTGCGAAACACCTCTTCATTTACGGCGACAATTTCTGTCTGATAGGTATCTCTTCCGATGCTCTCAATTTTCAAATCACCAAATTTGGCCTATCTTATTAAACCTCTCCTTTCAAATAATTTCAAATTAGAAACATAAGAGTCCCCCTTGCTTAATTAAAAGTTATGAAAAAATTAAATCTATACTTGCCCGCACTGTTAGCGCTTCTACATTGCCCTTCTTCCAGCATGATTATGATTCTCTCACACTTGTTCCTTCAGTGCTCTTAAATATTGGCATCTCAAAGAATGATGTGGAACAAAATAAACAGTTCCTGAGTTTCATTGGAACTGAGGGCCTGGATGCTCATCATATTTACACAGATGCTTCTAAAATATCAGTCAATGGTTGTGTTGGAATTGGAGTACTACATGTTCAATCTAATATACATCAAAAAGTAAAGTTGCCTCCAGAGTCATCCGTGTATAGTGGTGAGTGCTTTGGAATCCTGAAGGCAATAGAGATGGTCATTATTATGCATCTTAAAAAGACGATAATATTTACGGACTCATTAAGTTCTCTACTATCAATTGCTAAATTTCCTTTCAGATCCAAATCGAATAACCCAATTATTTATAAAATACGTAGCCTCTTGTTAAAATGTTCAATGATTATTCTGTTTCCTTTGCCTGGATCCCCGGGCATAGAGGGATAAAAGGAAATGAAAGGGTGGATGTGCTGGCCCGTGATGCCATTGATTGTGGTGATATGTTTCCTTATGAAAATATACCTGAAGACCTTTTAGCTTTGCCCAAAGTATACTTACGAGATGAATGGATGAAACTTTGGTCGTCACCTGATGCAAGGACGGATTTACGCTATCGGGACATACAACCGTTAATTCCTGCCAAACCGTGGTTTTCTAAAATATCAATTTCAAAACCAGCAACCAGCATGGTAATCCGCATGAGACTGGGTCACTTGTGTACACCGGAGCATCTTTCAAGATTAGGCATTGCGGCCAGTTCTGCATGTATTTGTGGAGCTGATCCTGGTGACCTAAACCACATTTTTTTCGAATGTCAACAATACGATCGCTCAATACTACTAAACCAGCTGTCATTGCTTAAAGTTCCTTTTCCTGTATCCATTCCTTCACTCCTTTATATTAATGACTCATCCTTGTATATATTTAAGGCCTTATATTCATTTTATCTTTAAATAATATCAAACTTAATATATATTATTGTACCCTTTCCTGATATTTACCTTGTTATCCAAATTTCCGATCTATCCGTATTTTTCTGAAATCCCGTTTCCTCGTTTTTGGCAGAATGTGTCAAAAGCGCGATGCCATTAAAAAAAAAATTAGCGCTGTCATTTGATTATGACAGCTGCTGCTCATTATGATAGAATAGCAAAGTGTTGTTTTAGCCACACCTAAATAAAAATAGGAAGTTTAGAGGCCACTGTAGAATCGGGTCCAATGACGTCTTTTAGAAATCTGTTGGCCAAAATGATAAAAGTGGAACCCTTTTTGTGTCGTCATGACACATGCTTTTACTAAAAAACTATAGTGTAGGTATACAGGGTGATTCAGGAGATACAAGTAGGGTATCTTTTTCCGACTCAATAAATGATCACCATTTCATTGAAACTCCTTAATTTTTAAACTTCTACATCGTCCAGGATCGGTCTGAACTAGAATTCCGAGTCATAGCCGCCAGAAACTGATTCATCTTCATCATCGTTCATCGTTCTGAGCCTGTAATCGTCTACTGCTGAGCATAAGCCTTTCATCGACCACGCCACACATTCTGGTCCTGAGCCAGTCTTATCCAGTGCCCTATCCCACAAAACTTTACAAGTGTACAATTCGACAAAATTGTCAAATAGTAAACAAAAAAATGTACCACAATAATTACAAATATGTATTTGTTACAAGTTTGCAGTATACAAATATGGCGCTTTTGTGAAAGCGTATCACAAAGAACAAAGGTATGTCACAACAGCTACATAATTGTATGATTGTTAATTTGTAAATATACAAGCGAAAAATTGTAGTGTTACAACTACAAATATGTAACAATTTATTTAGCTTCTTTGATGTTGAAGGTAGTTTCATTTTATATGCAATACGCAAAAAATAACATTAATTATAATTATATAGTGATCTATCTACGGGCATTACCTACATACCAACTGACATTACAATGGACTTGCAAGCTAAACTGACCATTTTAAACCTCATACACGAAAACAAAACATTCTTATTGGGAAATTTAGTGATAAATTGACGCACACTGTGAAAATAAACAAATGGAAGGAGATCACGCAAAATTTAAGTGATTTAGGAATAATGGAGAAAGATTGGAAATACTTAAGGGATACTATGTGGCAAAATTGGAAAAGGCGTACAATGGTAAGTACCTACCGTTTTTTACCGGATTCTCAATTTGAGTATATGCATTTTTTTCTTATCCAGTATTCCGTATAAATTAAATTAAAAATAAGTAGAATTGGCATTTATATCAACTTGTATAAGCATATTGCTTGATTGTGTAACTTGATCATGAAGTTTACTTTCAGGAAAAAAGAGATAATCGCTTTAAAACGGGTTCAGGAGGAGGGAAAAAAATGAAATATGATGCGAGTGATGACTTAATCATAACCTTTATTGGTAAGGAGTCCCCAGTTATAAACGGAATAGATTGTGCTGAATCGAGTGACCCGGGATCTTCCTGACGACCTACGTTTCCTTTGCCTGTACGAGTAAGTTACCAAACTGTTGACGTTTTTAACCAACCGTCACTCTGCCTGTATGTCAATTTATCATTTTCAACTCCACTTCAGTTTAGTAATGTGTGAAGTCGTGTTACTTAAAGTGTATCTAATGCATCTTACTCACGCTGCAAGTCCTGTTCCTATGGAAGCATAATCCGCACGAAGCTTGCATCTTGCATTATAAAATCTGTCGATCCAGTACTTTCTGTAGGTATATCGGGGAGCCGTCGCCGGTTGATTAGATTGGGTAAGGGAAGCATATTGCAACTAGCCGGCTTTTAGTTCACTTCAATATCAATATGCTCACATTTCGAGAAGAAAATCCAAGAAAGCCCTAAACCTAACTTGAATATGTTTGTATATTTAACAAATTTTAGGGACTCTGTAGAGAGGCCTCTCAGCAGGGGTGGGACACTCATACAGGTTACAGAAAAAACGTTTAGGTTAATTTATTTTTACAATGGTAAACTTTTCATAACTAAAAGATTTTATTTTCGTTTTTTTTTAATTTAATTGATCTGTTTATTTCTTAAATTAAATTAATTTTCCATGCATTTAAGAGCAAAACTATCACGGTTAAGTAGGCATAACTAGTTACCGAGTAATAGTCGACCAACTTAAGGCGCCGTAGGTTCATGGTCTTCTCTCTTTCTCACTGAGCATAAGTGTGAGCGAGATGGAAGTTCGTGCTCGGAAGCGCGGATATCATGTTTTTTAATTTTAATTTCATGTAATCACTGATTTCTCTCAAACATAATATTGCCGATTTTTTAAAGTCATTTTAATATTCTTAGCGATCGATTCTTAGAAAACGAAGCTTACGAATATCCTAAGTGTATTTTAGACCCTTTTAGACCTATGTTCGTGTTTTTTTTTCTATAGAGCGAAAATTGCTTAATCATGTTTCGATTTACTGATCTCCCTGCAGAAAAGCCTCAAGATTACTATTCGTATTTTTTTGAAACCATATGTACCTATAAACAGGCGCATTATATTGTTTCAAAAACTCTGTTCGCTTCACTTCGCTGAACCTACGGCGCCTTAACTTGCAAAGGCCAACTTTGTCACAATTTTTCACCACTTACGTCGCGGGCACGTGTCGATGTAACAAAGACACACAGGCAACTACAGAACCCTACACTGTGCGTGGCCCGCCACGCACTTGGTCGGGTTTTTTTTAAATCACTACCCATAATAAAAACCAAGTAGAAATTCATTCCTGACTACGTCCAATTTCAAAATTCAGTTTTATCAGTTGCATCGGATATTCCTTGGAATCTACACATTAGGTAAAATCTACGCTCAAAACTAGGTAAAATTTAAAACCGCTAACGAAGTTCAAACACTAATTTAGCACGTTTCGCGTATTAAACTGTATGACGTCGTCTCCGGCAAGACTTGCGGCTTAACTTGACTGTTCCCATGCAGGCAACTTGGCTCGCTCATCGGGAGGCGGAACACGCGCCGAACAATGTTTACTACGAACCACATAATGCCAATAATTTTAGTATTCCGAATTCAAAAGGAAATCTGTAAGACAATTTTGTAAGCGGCTGGGAAATTCGTTCATGATCCTGTATTTATATTCCTATGGGGTTTGTTTAAACACGAAAGAGACGCTGTGTCAATTTAGTTGAGTATGCACATAAACATATTTTTGTTTTAGCACTATCATTGGCAGTAATGTCTGCCACTGTAAAGCAGTCGAAACAAGATACATTTAGGTCCATAGATTTGGATCCTCGTACGTTAAGCTGAATCAGAGCCTTTCTGGACCCTAGAGTACCTACTTTGGACAATGACGATTTTAGGGGATAACCTTACAATGGTACCTAATGTGTGTTATGTTATTCCGTCAAGTCCGTGAAGTATGTGGCAGGCCAGTGATTCGCTTGCAATCGTATTTCTAGAATTGGCATAGGGTATGGATTCAGCGGAAACGGCTGCCATCTCAGCTTCCAACCCTTAAAAGAAACTAGACCTTACCTATCGGGATTATGCTTTGTTAAGCAAGTATCTAGTATTTTTTTTATTGTGATGGCAATCTGTTATGGATATCTCCACACCGGGGGATAGCGTGGAAGTTACGCTAGACTCGCACCAACTAAAAAACCCCCGATGGTCCTCCTTGACGCATTTCGGACGGCACTGGGGTTTTGTACGCACCAGTGCCACTAGGGCTTCCAATCCCGCAGCCTATCTTTAATCTCGGTACCTGATATCAATTATAAGGTAAATAAAACAACAAAATAATCAACGTATTAAAACTTTTATTAGAGTCTACCTTCTAAACATTCAATATTACACTTAAACGTACGTACGTATTTAAAGTTTTATTAGAGTTTACAATATTAAAAATAAAAAAAAATTACATTGCACTTCTATTAGTTCTATTGAGATCAAAATATAACCTATGTTAAACAAACTGTAAGGAACTCAATTATAATTCAAGACAAATTATTAAAATATCAAATTTATTATTTTAGTGAGGACCAAATTCTTGGCCAGTAGTTAGCCTAATTAATTGATAGTAGTTAAAAAGTTCCGTTGTGACACGAAAATTAGCCATACATTTTCTATGGTTAATTTTCGTATCACAATGGAACTTTTTAACTACTACCAATTAACGATGCTAACTACTGGTCAAGAATTTGGTCCTCACCCTTTGCTTTCATCAATATTTTGTTGAAAATGTTTGCGAAGAAAATATAACATGTCTAAAGTGTCGTCAGCCAAACTACTACGAATTTTAAACGCAATATAGCCAGCCGCCGAAAAAGCTCTTTCAGCTTCCACGCTAGTTGGCGGAATTCCTGGCGTTGTACGCAAACGCGCGACGAGACATTTAGCATGTGCCTTTTTGCAGTCCCGCAAATCCCGCGGGATCCCGCGCTCATAATCCCGCTACGAGCGAGACTGAAAAAAGGCGCGGGATCCCGGAATACCGAGATCTCGGAATACCGGGATTGGAAGGCACTGTGCCGCCCTATAGCGTCGCGCCTCTATGGGTCCTACCCTATATTTTTTATAGACGTTCACAGGCCCCAACATGCGACCGTGTGCTGCTCCGAGAGTCGAATTTCGTCGCCGTGTCCGACAGCGGTAGCCATAATCTAGTGCCCGGGCTACAGGGCGCAGCGGCGACGTGTTACCGTCGCCGCGTCCTCCTCCGAGCAGGATCTGTACGCTCCCGCTCGCGCTCTATTGTTTCCTTGCGGACCCTGACACTCTCACAAAAGATAACAGCTGCATCCCAAGCGGAGCTCCTTCTTAACATTGCCGCTATGAGAGCGGGTGGGGAGAGATCTTGTCCCACTTACATTATAGGACCTGCCTCTGACTGCCACGCTGAGCATTCCTCAAGCGTGTGCTGCGCAGAGTCCAGGTCAGACCAGAAATGGTGACATCGTGCCGTCTGCTCTTTTCCTATTCTGTGTATACAGGGTGTCCAGACGATAACCTGGTACTGGGTGAGAGGTCAAGCAAGGTATACTAGTTATGAAAAAAATAAGAAAAAAATCCATGTCACTTAATCAAGCGGTAATAGACATTTTTCGAAAAAGTTGAAAAGTTGATACCATTTGTCGCATTTTTGGGTAGTGTGATCACAATTTTACAGTGTTTTTTTTAATAATTTAAATCACAAATAACAGTGCTATTAATCACAACCACAAACAAAGTAACTAAGTAAAAATAAAAAGTTTTGACGAGTTATGGTTTATAAAATTATTGAAATGAAAAATGAAATGAAAATTATTTAATCGTAACGAACAAATACACAACACAACAAGTACAGTACTATTTAACTACTTAAAACTATTTATTTGTTACGAAATGGTCCCGCCTCAGCATAATGCTGGCTCACGAGCCAGCGCTGGTCTTCCGGCGAGACCATTTTGAGTCTAGATAAAATAAATAAACATGCTGTACGGCCTTTAATTTCAAAAGGAACGCAGCCGCTGCGCTTGCGTCAAACAGCAGCGCTACCTGGTTGCGAACAGTGAAATTAATATTTTTCACATTATGCGTGGTCGCACGTACAGCGTACATTAGAGCAAGTTTACATCTTAAAACAATAGGAAACCCAAAGATACAACAGAGAAATAAGGATATTATAAATCAGTGTATGGTTAAAGCCAGAAAAAACAAACAAACAAGTTGATATGATGAACATTTTAACACTATAAAAAGAAGCCAGAAACCTCGACAGTTAACTTTTACGCTCCATGTTGAAAAAAATGTACCACACTACCCTTGGAAAGTTATTTTGAAAGATGGCCTATTGGCCCTATTGACCCTTATTATACTTAAGTACCTACCTACTAGGGCTAGATCGATTTAAGTAAGATTGTTCTCTATTATTTATTTGTTTGAAAGTTGGTAAGTATTTCGCATTGGTTTGCAGTACATCGATGTGGCGGCGTTTTATCCGCTAACAACGATTAGTTAAATATTCTATTTCAGTCTCCGTCCGTCGAGCAAACATTAAATTTTCAGTTCCATTCAGGCCCGCCGTCTGAAGCAAAGTGAATTTAGTCAGAGTGGGATAAGGAAAAATCAAGTTTTAATTATATAGAACGTTAGTAAATATTGTTACGTACAATACATAGCTATAATATGACTAAGTATAATTTAACCTTATTTAGTTTTTTAGAAAAGCTGGCAGAATTTTGACCTGTTAAAGTGCCATTATGGCCTACTTGCAGAATAAAATTCATTTTTATTTCATTTGTTACTACTTAGGTAATATTATAAATTCAAACTGCAACTGAGGGCAAGGGCATAATTAATCTCCTAATTAAGAGGATAAAGTCAAGTTTATTTAGAGATATATTTTGCATAATACCTATGTGGCACAGCCACACTCTTTATCATAATGAAAATGAAAAGTTCTAGAACGCTTTTAACTAAAGACCACAAATGACGATTTTGTTTAGTAGCGTGGCCATGTACCTACTTCCAGTATCACACGTGAATACAGCTGTCTGGGCTTAAACACCGATTGCCGTCCGTACAAAGGGAATCCGGCAACGTCTCATGAGCTGCGCAGAAATCATTCATGGGCAATAACACCCATTTCTGGTAGCCACCTCGGTTATTGCTCGGGGATAGGATTATTGGCAAATTGTTCCGTTCACATTCCTACCCCGCTCGCACGTGAAATATTAAGCGGCCGGTACGCGGCCCGCGCATGCCTACAACGACGTATTGAAACGTGCGTGCCAAATAAATGAGAGGGTTTAACACCATTGGGCTATTATAAAATCCTCCGGTGCTAAAAATGCTCTGTCGGATGGCCGCGATTTTATGCGAAAAGTATCCCACCGGAAAACGCTCGTGAGTTTTAAATGTTTACACCTGATGATACCTACCTACCTACATTCTAATTCTTTCAAAAATGAGGTACAATTCCTATAAATTCTGGCTAATGAAAAGAGCGGCAAACTTTTAAAAAACTGCGTATTGCAACACCGTGTATAACAGGCTGGTCCTTAAAAATCGAAAAGTTGAAATTATATTGAGGCGCCCTTTCATATTGTTCTGATACGTAAATAAATAACGTACCTATTTTTTTATTTTGACTTCTAGAAAAGATTTAGGCGAAATTTTAAACTTTGAGGCTTGCATTTCTTAATACTATTTTTTTCACATTTTTCAACTTTTTAGGGTTCCGTAGTCGACTATTATACCCTTATAGTTTCGCTTTGTCTGTCCGTCCGTCCGCGGATAATCTCAGTAACCGTTAGCACTAGAAAGCTGAAATTCGGTACTAATATAAATATCAATCACGCCGACAAAGTGGTAAAACAAAAAGTGTTTTTTTTTATTAGGGTTTTTTTTTTTCATTTCAACCCTAACGTGTGATATATTGTTAGATAGGTATTTAAAAATTTTGATAATGTTAATATTATCGGAGATGATCGCTCCAGAAGTAAAATAAAATGTGTCCCCCCCTCTAACGTTTGAACCATAAGTTTTTAAAATATGGAAAAAATCTCAAATGTAGAACTGTAAAAAAACTTTTTAGGAAAATTATTTTGAACTTGATAGGTTGAATAGTTTTTGAAGAAAATTACAAAATTATTTCTGAACTAAGTTTGTAATTTAACCGTATAAGCAGGTGTTTATTGTACCTGTAATTTCTACAAAATCACAATGAAATGACGTGCTTTCAAATAAAGTAAAAATGGTGAAAATCGGTTCACGCAATAAAGAATTATCCCATAAAAATCATCTTCCATACCGCAATAGTTTACTTAATTTGCCGATAGATGTCGCTGTACGCGGAACGCTCACATTGTACATGGCGCTGTTAAGATTTTTCCTGATGTAATGGGGTCGGATCAGGTGCGCCCATAAATTAGGTCGAAAATTTGCCGAAGTGGGGACACTTACTGTGACGGAAGGAAAACTACGGAATCCTACAGTGAGCGTGGCCCGACACGCTCTTGGCCGGTTTTTTGAGCTACATTTGATGACAATGAATAAACAATCCAGATAATACGAACTTCGTTCACTAAGGGTTCGACACTTATTTTAAATCAAATTTATCGTCACCAGAGCCCGTTTACAGCATATTAGCACAATAAAGTTCAGTTTTTGAATAAATGCATGATTCAATTTTTTAATTCATTTCCTATCATCAAATGTAGCTCAAAGCAGTAGCAAAAAGTTATAAATTCAAAAAAAACATAGTATGGGATAAGCAAAACTTAAAATGTTAAACAATTCAGTCGCGACCCAGAAATAAAAATAAAAAACATATTTCATTTTTTCACGTATCAGAACTATTACAATATAAGAGGGTGCCTCATTGAAATTTCAAATTTTCAGTTGAAGGACACCCTAGTGCACACACGATAAAATAATAATGATATTTGAACAATTACTATTATTCTTCAATACACACAATGCAACTGATCATCCAGAAGGAAGTAAAGTTAGTAGGTATATGAAATAAAACTCTTTAGCTTTATTATTTTTCTTTAAATTTAAGAGGAATAATCAAAACCACGCTCTATTTATCAATCATCCAAACCACCTCTCAACTCAAATTGGGTCTTATAATCCCCTAACCCGCATTGAGCCTACCCACTTCCTCTGATTCATGAGATGAGACCTATAGGCTGATGATGAGACCATAGTTGCTCTGACCTTATATACTGACAAATCTGTACGAGTAGAATTACCTACACTAGGCATAACGCAAAGCGTATTTTAATATTCGCAACTTTGCACAAACGGAACTCTCTCCAACAGCTATTTACTACATTCGTTATTCTTCACAACCCAATTTTTTCTACAAAGGCATTTTTATGAGATTCGTCATTGTGAAGTTTACAAACTGCTTCAAATAACATCATTAAAAAACAGATTATTATATTTCATTTAAAAAACATACTAGCTTCCACCTGCAACTTCGTCTGCGTGGACTGAACCCGGGATAAAAACTATCCTATATTGTAATCCAGGCTATATACTATCTTCGGGCTAAAGTTCATCCAAATCAGTTGAGCGTCCAAGCGTGATTGAGTAACAAACATCTAAAAAATATGTATTTAAAATATAATATATACTTACATTTATATATATATTGATTGTGAAAGTACCAGATTGTACTGAATAGCGAAAAGGAAGTAAGTAGCGCTACGGTTTTCGTGTAACGCTTCAATAATCCAATCTATCCTATCATGCCCATCTACAATATTTTTAAAACTTCCATTCATTATAATCAACGCAAGCAATTTACATGCAGCGTTACTCCTTGCTAGGTTCATTAAATGTAGTCTCCAGTGAAAGTGACGTTTTTTTAAATAAAAATAGGTGAGTATGCTGCTTTTAGAGCATTGTAATGGCCGATTGTTGCCTCGTGAACCAATGTTAGGAGCCATAAACCTAACGATAAGGCACTCGGCGGAGGCTGCAGACAATCTTACTCACATAATACCTTACCTTACCTGTGAAATGGGTTTAACTAGCTTAAACCCATTTCAGTACTGTAATGAAATTAAAAAATTCTAGCCCTAGACATATTATATTTAAGTAGAGTTTGAATGTATCGCCGCAAATTAAAATAGAAGGATTTATTTCAAACGCATTAATTTGAAAAAAGAAATGTTATCTTTTAAAAATTTGGGTGTAATCTACCAAATGCACATTTGTGGCTGATTGTTGGCATGTGAAGAAGATGCATTTAGACATGACCTACCTAGACATATATGTCTGTGACTCTAGCATAGCATGCATGATTTTTATCTAAAAATGCAATTGGCTTGCAATGTTATCACTAAAGTATACTTTCATAATTTATTACAGCTGGTGCCTGGCTTTCTTAATACACAATGTCAGGTTAGTTAAAGCGACAAAGCCCTCTAAATCAAAAAACAAAGGCAATGAGAGTAGGTACCTTATATTGTGGAAGAATCTTTGTTCATTAGTTTGTGTGGCGGACCCTATCGCTTTCGTGTATCACATTATATATTTATCACTCTTGGATGCCTAGATTAAGTTGCTTAGATGAAGACAGGTAAAATGATTGAATAAACTGATTGTCATTTTATAACGTTAACTCTTTAATAACTCATTCACCTTGAGAAGTTACGGATTCTCTTTGACTACGAGTTTCAATATATCGCAAAACGATAGACGGCGAGTCAATATACGCAACGGAAAGAAGGAAATGAATCCCATAAGTCGTGACACGAGAGTGACCAGTTCGTTATAGGATACGGCACACCCACCCATCTCGTCGTCAGTTACGACCGTCCGATTTGCGTACAAACAAAATTGCAACGGACGTACGGAAAAGCTAGATAGTCCAAGAGACGAAGTAAAGGGGATATAAAATGTGGACTCGCCAAAACTCATCTCCTGCGGAAATGTGTACTCCCCACTGTACATATACATAACTTTAGTCTCGAAGTCATATATGCGCAGACATATATATAGGCGGACAAAATAGTCGTAAATAGTCTTCTTTCTTAGCTCGTCTCGGGCGGCTTAGCAACACAGCCATAAGTAAGCTTAATTTAGTAGGACGTAATTTTGGACTAGGATTATATTTTATTATATTTATTTATTATACAGGACACCAACAGAGTACATAAGACATAATTACAATAGGTAGGTATAGTTGGGGAATGAAAAGATTCGCCTCGCGACTTTTCGACTTTATTTTAATGAGTGGTCCTAAAGTGACAAACTTTTCATTCCGCGACTGTACATTTGCTATTTGGGCGCTTATGTGCCCCAATTAAAGGTGAACACATTATTATTATTGAATAAGAAGTGGAGTTTGACACATTTAGCATTAATTATGTTCTGAGCAATGCAACTACTCAATTATACATATTCAATAAATTATCAATTTTACTATTTTTCTAAATTTAAATTATAATAAACATCGATTACTTAACATCGATTATTTTCAATGACTTAGTAAACTTAGTATGTAAGACAATTGCAATACCCTTACAGGGTCTTCATGTGACACTGACAACTGCTATATTGACACCTATTGTACCTATAATGAACATGATAGCAATAAATGAATATGAATATGAATACACGACCGAACCGTGTCTTGTGACAAATGAACGACAACATATATCCAGAACGTAATGATCAACGCATATTTCCAATCTTAGCAATGCTAAATAGTGCCAAAAGATGACATATTTCGGAGTTGATGTGTAGTTGTCAAATATTTATGGATGCGTTCAGAAATAATAACTTAAAAAGGGGTTTATATTTATATTTAAACATTAGTTCGATTTCGCGATAGCAGGTCCGTGTGCTGTGAGCGTGATTCGGAAGACAGCACACACGTCATAATGTGACATTTATTCAAACAATAACCGCTTCTGTAGAAATACAATTAAATTAATTCGTATGATGTGTGTTTAGAGGTATAAGTATTATCGTGTAATTCAATATTTTTGATAAGGAAATGCCACCAGTGGGGCGGCAAAATATAGGTCGGCGTACACGTCACGCACGCAAATGGTCGTATATTTGAAATTGTAATTTTATTTCAATATAGGTATATGGTCGTATTTACATATTAGAATTGTATGACCTATCGATCTGGTGAAAAAAGGCGACGACGAGAGCCCGGACGATTCCGGCGCGCTTTCACGACTCAGTTGGGCGGCTATGGCGCGACGGGAAGCCCCTGTGACTGTGAGTGAGAGTCCTGGTGCCCTTCTGTTCCCTCGATACTCTACCGACCCGGCAGGCACGATTCTAATGATATTTGTTAAACGTTCAACTGGGTCCCTGCAAGGTGTGAATTGACAACTGGACCTGGTAGATGGCGCAGCAGTCGCTGTCACTGATCTCCTTAACGGCAGGTACGATTTTAAGGATATTTTTTGTAAACGTTCAAGTGGGTCCCTGCAAGGCGTGAATTTCCAACTGGACATGTTAGATGGCGCAGCAGTCGGTATGTCACTGATCTCCTCCTAAACGGCAGGTACGATTTGAAGGATATTTTTTGTAAACGTTCAAGTGGGTCCCTGCAAGGCGTGAATTTCCAACTGGACATGTTAGATGGCGCAGCAGTCGGTATGTCACTGATCTCCTCCTAAACGGCAGGTACGATTTGAAGGATATTTTTTGTAAACGTTTAAGTAGGTCCCTGCAAGGCGTGAATTTACAACTGGACCTGGTAGATGGCGCAGCAGTCGGTATGTCACTGATCTCTTCCTTAACGGCAGGTACGATTTTAAGGATATTTTTTGTAAACGTTCAAGTGGGTCCCTGCAAGGCGTGAATTTACAACTGGACCTGATAGGTGGCACTGTAGTCGGTATGTCACTGATCTCCTGCTAAACGGCAGACACGATTATAATTATCTTTTTTTGTAAACATTCAAGTGGGTCCCTGGTGGTCCCTGCAAGGCGTGAAATTACAACTGGGCCTGATAGGTGGCACTGTAGTCGGTATGTCACTGATCTCCTGCTAAACGGCAGACACGATTTTAATAATATTTTTTGTAAACATTCAAGTGGGTCCCTGGTGGTCCCTGCAAGCCGTGAATTTACAACTGGACCTGGTAGGTGGCGCTGTAGTCGGTATGTCACTGATATTTTCCTAAACAGCAGGGATGAATGAAGGGATTTGTCACTTTCAGTTGGCAAGGAGTATGTTTATTGTTTATTTGTACAGGCTGTTTAATTATTAGTAAACAGTGCAGTATATATATAAATGATGATTCAACCGTAGCTTCGTCAGAAGTAATTATAGAATCTCAAAGAAAAAAACATAATAACACCTTTCATGTTGTACGCTGGCTAGATTTCAATAACCTCCGAATAAATCTCAACAAAACAAAATTTATGCTGTTCAAGTCATATAAATCTAAGATTCACCACGTTAAAGTAATGCACAACACAGTTAACATTGAAGAAGTAAATAGTACTATATTTCTCGGCTTGACGTTGGACACCCATTGTAACTGGAAGGAACATATAGATTATAGACACGATATGTAAGAAACTGAATAAACTCCTTTTCGTCCTTTGGCGCCTCAAACAGACAGTGTCATTTAGTACTGCTTTACTAACTTACCATAGTTACATTATGTCAATCCTAAGATATTGTATAATTATGTGGGGCAACTCTGTCGACGCTGATCGTGCCTTTGTGGAGTACATAGACGAGAATCCTGTAAGCCTCTATTTATAAATCATAATTTGCTATCCTTGCCTTGTCTATACATATACGAAGTAGCCATATTTGTAAAACTCAATTCGGAATTATTTACCTATATCGAAGAAAAGGAAACAACTAGGTCACATAGACGGCACAGGCTAGCATTACCAACTAGTCATAAGCTGGTAGTCAGGAAAAAAAGTGCTTATAATATGTGCGTAATAGTGTGCGAGTGAGTGTGTGTGAGTGTGTGTGTGTGTAGTGCGAGTGTCGTGAGTTGCGATGCGAGCCTTGGCGAGCATCGCAATTAAAGACGCCACGAGCGTATAATAAACCATTCATTCATTCATTCATTCCTTGCAGTACTTACTACTGTACTAATTTAATATTACAGTACATTTAGAATTTATAATCATAATAAGCACAATTAAAGGTTTGAATCTTATATCGAAAATTTGAAATAAATAATGCTCCCCCTACAAAACGCCAACGTTAGGACAGTATTTGTATCGGTATTCCGTCAGAGCAGGACGACGTTTGCCGGGTCCGCTAGTAAATATATAAAATTTACGAATACTTACATTATTTTGTTAATATCATTATTACGTTATTTTAAATTGTAATAAAATGTATTTAGATTGTTTTGGGTAATTTATTGGTGTGACTGAGATACAAGTTTGCCTTTTCAGATGACTTTGGAATCTTTGGATTCGGTCGTCCGCTATCCAAATCAGCTTCCGCGGCAATACTGTTATTATGTCGTGACTAGCCTAACTAGCGGAGCGTGCCTTTTCACATTTGTTCTTACCGAAGGAACACTTACAGTTCGAACTGGAACTCTACGGGCGTTTGATTTTGGCACAGAAAAACATATCTTATCTCCGAGAGGTAAATAATAAATAAGTTAATTATACGCAATTACGTCCCGTTTAGTAAAATACAAATTACTTACTAATTAAATTACGCTGTTCATAATACATTATTACTCATAAATTATAAGAAGGTTCCTAAAATTTAGTAAGTAGGCACGTACGGCAGCGTTTCACTTCCGTCGCCCATGACATACCACAATGTAACAATACGTGTGTAAATTAATCACATTTAGGAACTTCAATTAACGATGACACGTGGATGTGAGTAGGTACCTCATAACCTCACGTTAATAATATTAATCCTAATGAGCAGCACCGTCTACCATACCTACATGGGTTACCTATCACAAGTACGAAATATGTTTGACCGATGATTCATTTGGCAAATTTTCATTTGACCGAATGCATTTTTTTCAGAGACCGTAAAGTTTTCAGTATTTTAATAGAACAAACCAAACCTAACCTAACCTAATGGGTTCTATACGTTACTATTTTCGAAAGTTTGGAATTGTCAATGGTTCCTGAAAAAAAGTGCGTTCGGTCAAATGAAAATTTGCCAAATGAATCATCGGTCAAACATATTTCGAACTTGTGATAGGTTACCCGAAGGACGACATTGCCAACCAATTGCGATTATATCTATTCGGCAGCCGGAGCCACTCGTACTTTTTAGCCGGTAGCGATCTGGGCGGCCGCGGCAGGAGATTTTATAAGGCATAAACCCTGAGATAGCGCCAGTAAAACTTGGAACTGAGGCAATATGCCAGCTCCCTATTGCGGGTCCTGCTTTGTTTTAAAACGACTAGGCGGCTACAATGTCGATACAGCACTCGCACCCCATCCACAAATACAATCATCGTAAACAGGAACCCCCACACTGTTACCGAGTTTTGACGCCGCATGTGAACGCGAAACAAAAGTACTTATTCGTACCACATAAACCTCTTGTACGCTACATAGGTACGCTCAACTTAGTAATTAGCCTCGCCCACTAACTAAATGGACTGTCATAACTACATATCGAAAATAGAGCAACTACTTACCTACATAGTATTTCGTTCCTAATATTTTGATACCACAAATATGATATCATAACTTTTTATAGCGAAGCCAAATAGTGTCATCAGTTTCCCGAATGGTCCCAAAGAAGTATCACTCTATTACGGCGGAATAATACCGTCTCTCCCAAATCCGTTTATCGCTACAGTGGTAAGACCCTCCGCGGGGGCGGTTCAGCCTGTTTAGATACATTGCACTCGATATACTTACTCCAGCAGCGAGTTTCGGCTCCCTTTGCACAATTTGGTACCGCTGTTTCGACAACATAAAAACAAATAAATTTTGTACAAGAAATACAAGGGAAGTATGTGCTGTTGTTACGTAAATAAATAATGTGATATTTTCACCATTGAAAAACATGGTAAGTATCTGTATAGAATATAGTATACACACGTCGTAGAAAAGTTTGTTCATATTTTAGAAAGACCTTGCCTACAGCCGGGGCGGTTAATGTAAGAGGGATTCCGTCTATTCCATTCAAAGGACACATCATTTGTTATTCTATTGACTAGCCCAACAATTCACAAAACAATTGGTACTCGGCTGTGTGGCCGTGCCTAGTATAATTCAACGTTTGAGCCGTGACAACTACGCGTGATCGAAGGTCAGACTTGTAGCGATGTAGCGGTTGACTCGATTTAAGTACCTATTGTGAACTACAACGAGCAACACCGAACCACGGCCGCAAGATCAATATAACCAAATGATTGCGATCTACCAACGAATGGGGCATTATTCACACGATTCAAAGTACAAAGAAGGAAAAACTATCACAAAATCTAGATTTCGCAACCGTGTATCGGTGGAAGTATAAATCGACGCTATACGATGCGTGACGACAGCGATACTAACTCCCGACTATGGACGGTCGTAAATTCAGGAAGTAACCGACCACCGGCGGCCGCAACCGGGCCTTCGGATTTGCGTACAAATAAAATGGCCACTTTAACAACCGGAAAATAAAATGCTGACCAATTCGCAAGCGCAACGATACTGCCAAAACTGACTATGATATTTTACGCTGATTGAAAGTGTTGGAGTCAGCCGTTAATTAGCTCTGATTTCTGGTTAGAATTTCCTGAACGCTAATAATGAATGAGTTACGAACAGTATAATTCAAAGAGGTTTCAATGGAAACGCCTAAAGACGCTGCCTACACAACAGTTGTAACTTTACATCGCCTTATAATATTAGCTAAAATTATGTACAACACGAGACTGAAGATTACTTTTATAATATTAATCTAAACTTTGATGATTTTCACACATTATTTGCAAATTAACAAATGTACTTACATAAATAAATATAAGTAAGCGATTAAGTCCCGTTAAGTAAAAATAAAGACCATTTTTAGGGTTCCGTAGTTAACAAGGAATCCTTATAGTTTCGCCATATGTCCGTCTGTCCGTCCGTCCGTCCGTCCGTCCGTCCGCTTCGGCTTCGCTCAGTAACCATTACTACTATAAAACTGTAAGTCAGCATGGGTATAAAAATCAATCACGCCGACTAAACAGTACAATAAAATCTTGAACAAAAATTTTTTTTAGGGTATTAACTTCCCTTACCCCTAAAGCGGATATGTATTTTTTTTCTCGTTAAACCCATAGTGTGGGGTGTCGTTGGATAGCTTGTTCAAAAATATTATGGGTTTCCTGAAACCATTTTACATATCAATGATTCATTTGCGAGATATATTGGGCTTTAAAGTCCTAAATTTTGTTCGAGTCATGCCCCCCAATGCCGGCTAAATGGTTACTGCTGGGGATATGAAAAAAATCGTGGTAGTAGTACATATAATGAATTTAAAAAGAAAACTATCACGGACAAGTAGGCATACCTATGTAGTTACCGAGGAATAGTCGACCAACTTAATGTGTACTTGGAAAGGCCAATTTTCGCACAAATTCGGCCGACGCAACCGCACCGCACGTCGATATAACTAAGACAGACAGGCAACTACGGAACCCTACACTGCGCGTGGCCCGACACGCACTTGGCCGGTTTTTTTTAAATATTTTGGTCATATTAGGTAAATTACAAAAATATATATATATATATTAGGGGACAACCTTACACAAATCGACCTAGTCCCAAACTAAGCAAAGCTTGTACTAATGGGTACTAGACGACGATAAACATACTTATATAGATAAATAAATACTTAAATACATAGAAAACATCCATGACTCAGGAACAAATGTTCGTGCTCATCACACAAGTAAATGCCGTTACCGGGATTCGAACCCAGGACCTCTTGCTTCGTAGGCAGGGTCACTACCCACTAGGCTAAAGCGGTCGTCTAAAATAAAAACTTGAATTGTATAAACTTGTATTAAACTGATATCCATAAACTTCTCTGGCTAGATGAGAATTCTCAAAGCCTAAAAATATGTAGATAGGTCCTTGCATATGGAAGGTGCAATTATTTTTGATTGTTCAACTACCTACTTAAGATATTTTCGTACCTTTATTACCTAAATCGTTAGGGTTTCGTAGCCTAAATAGGAAAAACGCATCCCTTATAGTTTCGTAATGGCCGTCTGGCTGTCTATCTGTTTATCACATACATTTTACTCAAGAGTTATGAATTAAATTTTTAATATAAGTAGGTGTAGGTATTTTGCAAGACGCCCATCCGTGGTGTTGTTAAATTACAAAAAAGTGACTCCATGCATGTAACTAGACATCTAAGAGAAGTCTAGATTATAAACTGAGTTTTAAAAAAGTCTGTTCCATACGAATGTTTGTGACGCAACCCTTCGTTGTGTGTGGTTAGTCACGCTTTGAGCCGGTTTTTATTGTATTACTTAAATTACCTAAGCTATCCTTGGAAATAACATTTATGTACTCGAATGTGCCAAACTACAAGTAAACAAAAGGCTATAAAAAGCAAAGTGCAAAGTGCTTTGCAAGAAATTCGTGTTTTCCATACAAATGACTAAGATTCTTTGAACCCACCCAATATTTTTTCTTTCATTGATGGTAAAGTCTCATCGTAATTAATTGTAAACCAGCGCACTATACGAGTTGGTATTTCAATAGCATTTTATTTCTGCTGAGAACCCTAGCTAACTCAAAGTTAATGAAAAATATCTTAGAAGGATTCCGGTTTAAAGTCGATGGCAGGATAGGTAATTGAGCAAGGGGCATATGGTTTGCTCGATTGGTTTTACGGCGTATGATTTACTTGTCCGAGAGCCGTTTGGCTTATCTACAGCCAGGAGGTCTATGTGACTCGACGTATGATATGATATTGGTATGACATTTCTTGCGCGTAGTCGCTGACAGGTTAGGGTTGCTCCACGTGGAGCGAGTGCGATATACAGTTATCATATCATTATAAGATCAGTAGGTTGAGTCTGAGTCGAATGGACTCCTAGTCGCCGCAGACCGCCCCGAACTTTTGCGTAAAACTCAGACGTGCGATTAAAGATTTCATCCCCTGATATTGGACGATCGTAATATTTTAACGATAGCCCGATCCCGGCGACTCCTTTGTTTTACTGCCCTTATTTTATTATTTATCGAAACATTTGATATAAAAGTGCCATTACCTACTATTTTATGTGTTAATTTATCACCAGCCTTAAATTACCGACACTGTTACGCAGTTTAAGAAGTTGAAATATTAGCTTAAATGACGCGCGTGTTCATCGTATAAAATATATCATACCCATAAAACATTTATGGGCCCCTCGATACGACCCTTTTTACTCTTAACGAAATTTAAAAAAACTTTGGGTGAATTTTCCGTATGCAAGCATGAGCCACCTCGCGAACGTGTCTCGTCGCCTCGCTTGTGTAAACATTGTGCACGGTGCCGGAATAGACACATTTAAAGGCCTCCACATCCACATCCACACATCGGACGCGGGTCGTGCGCGGCGCGTGTCGGGCGTTATCTCTATCTCTTTCGCACAGTAGCGCGATGAGGTGGTAGTAAGAGAGATATACCGACCCGCGCCGCGCACGACCCGCGTTCGATGTGTGGAGGCCTTTAATTCAAGCGTCAATCATTTCCTTGAGACATGAATGTACGCAAAATATTGACAAATAATTCGTAATAAGTATGACCTTGTTAGTGAATATGAAATATACAAAAATAAACAACTTACTGAGCAAATTCGTAATTGAAGAACTTCACCCTGACCTACTTACATTGAATCAGACGAGCAAATGGCAAATTACAGCACAAAACAAACAAAGCATAACTACGTGACAATTTCTACTTACCAAGTTAGACGAATGTGAAACAGCCGCCGACGCGGAATGGAAACACGTAATGATTAAATTGCTGATTTAGAGCACACGTCGGCAATTAAACGAAACATCAGAAGAGAGGCGGGAAACGAAGTTGCCGGTCGGGCCGGGAAGTGAACGGTGCAAAGATGTTTGAAAATGGAAATCCGGAGATGGCAAATGTACTTCGTTATTAACTGTGTCATTGTAACGCGTGAGTAACATATCACTAATTATATGCCTGCCTACAATAAGTCCAATTGACAAGTCGAACAAACTAATGGTGTTAAAACGAAGATTATAGTCCGTGCAATTTTAACGTTTATTCTTATTACAGTTTCGTCACATCTAATCTAAATTAGACGAATAGGACTAACATTTATGTGATCCAGTGTTGTTTTATTATTTACTTTAGCCTGAAAGCCTACACAAATCTTTACCTACTCAAATATATTGTGTTCATATATATATACTGCTGTTTATTTATTGTCATGCAAATATTGTTATTGCTATTCAAAGTTGCATGAATGAAGTAAAAACAATAAATGAAAAAGAAAGAAATGTCTAATCGTGTTTAGTAAGTTTCGTCTCAAACTCTTGTTACGTGAATCGCATTCATGAAACCCATTTCGGCGTTTTCGGTGGTTCCTAGCAATGAGTTGTAGAATTAGTATCTGGTTCTGAAGTAAGAATTTCTATTATTTTATTGTGTAAATTTCCCCCTTATATTTATTTATTTTCCGAAACCTGAAGGGTAAAAGAAAAAATGGCCTTTAAATGAATACCCCAGAGATAGCTGCTTTCATGTTTATTTATAGCCAATGTCCACGGTGTTGATTCTGTCACGATTTCATTCTCATATAAATCGTGTACCTATTATATAGATATGAGTTTCTGATCAATTTATTTATCTTAACGTTTTCTGAGTTGCATCTTAAAGACGGTCGGGGTCCCCTTACCTAATTAACTAAGAATTGACGAAGGCACTAGTTTTTGTAGAAACCAATGTGGTCAAGTGAGTCGGCAACTTGATTATGAGAAGTTCTCATGTCGCCGAAGGGCCTCTGACTCAACTAAAGTACCTACTGCTAGACTACAACCAGGATCAACGGTTTGGAGAGCCTTACAGAGCCGTAAAAAATGACTCAGTGGTTATCCATCCGTACAGTTGCGTTATAGTTGCTTTACATGTACAAGTGATGCGATTGAACGGACGAGACCATGATTCTGGATGCATGTTAGGTACCTACTTAGTTCAAGCGCTCAGCAACAAATCGTCTTGACTTTGCAATTTTTCTATGCTTCCGTTGCACACATTTTGAATTATATAAGGCTTAAAAAGTATATTCAAACTAGCTGCCCGGGCGGCCCCAGTAGCAGCCATTTAGCCGGCAGGTGGGGGGGAGATACATGACTCGAACAAAAATTTGGGCTTAAAGCCCAATATCTCGCAAACGAATCACTAATTTTGAATCGTTGTAAGAAACTCATAATATTTTTGAACAAGCTATCCAAGGATACCCCTCACTATGGGATTTTAAACGAGAAAAAAAATTACATCCCTACTTTAATTTAATTTTTTTCAAGACAATATTCTCTTGTTTGGTCGGCGTGATTGATTTATATAACCATGCCGAATTACAGTTTTCTATTAGTAATGGTTACTGAGCTAAGGCGAAATCGGACGGACGGACGGACGGACAGACGTCCGGCCAGACGGACATAGTGAAACTATTATGGGTTCCTTGTTGACTACGGAACCTTAAGGATACCCTCGCAATCCACGAGATTTGGCTCGAACGGCTTTGTATAAAAGTAGGTAGGCATTGTACGTGCATAGTATAATTACATTATGCAATTTGACATGCAATCTTAAATATTTAAATGGATTTAATAATAGACCCGAGCGTGACACGCGTAGCAGGCATTTTTTTCTAAAATAGAAATATATGCCCAAAAGGCTTAAAAGGGTGCCTACAGTCCTACAGTCAGCATCATATAGTTAGTAGCAGCAAATGTAGTTAAATATATCGCAACACGTCCTTATTACTATAGGAATAAGGATGTGTCGATATATTTGGATACTTTGACTGCCACTAACCGTATGATGCTGACTGTACCTTTATACTTATATGTATAAAATAAAATCTGCAACAGTAGACGCAATTAACATCCTAATTCACTTAGATGATACACATTTTGTAGGTAATTAATTATATGTCCTATCCTATTCCGTACTATTAAACGAGCAATATTTGTATACATTTTTATATGTATATTTGAAATCATGTTCTCGGAAACGGCTCTAACGATTTCGGTGAAATTTTGAATATAAGGGTTTAGAAATCGATCTGGCTAAGTCTCATGCCTGGGAAAATTCGTTTTCTCCGTATTATCCCTATTTTCACCCGAGCATCACTCGTTCGCTTAGGGACTTGGTAATAATATGTTAATATTGCATTATTTCCTGAATATATTGACATAGTAATAGTAAGATGGTTCAATTATTTTTGAAATATTATATCTAAGGTGCGATAGGGGAGTTTACGCGTCCCAAATAAGTCACTATATTGTATTTTTTTATTATTAGAAAGAGTTTACAATTAGCTCGTTGATGTAAAGCATCGTCAGGAAATCTGCATAGAGACTCGTATATCGCGAAGACATTCAAAGACGTATGCGTACTTGCGTAGCACTACGCCGTAGTCCGTAGCAGCTTACTGTGACGCATCCATGTATGGTGTGATTAGCAGGGAATGGGCCACTCTCTTTCTCTTTCACACTTTGTTTTAGAATCAACCGTCACAAATAAACATCGTATACAGCAAAAATGTAACTTGCCTAATAGAGAAAATATCAAATGAAGTGTCAGACATTGTAAAATAAAGCCGCTATTCCTATTTAGCTCAACGTTAACCTTTTAAACCTACTATATTGAGTTTACTTTTTGTCCCGCAGACTTAGTAGCTAAGCCCGTCTCACTGAATGAGCTTATCGCTGCAGAAACCAAACAAAAGCAGAATTCGCAACATACTAAACCCACAGGTAAGTCCGCCGTTGTATGGACAATCCGCCAATGAAAACGATATGCACCTTATATTGAATTGATAGATTCGCACAATGCGATTAAATAACAAAATTAAGCACTACATTTTTCAACATTTACTCTGATCGAATGTATATGTGATATAGTAATAACGACTCCGTCCGCGTGGAACTCGTTTATATCGCAGCTCCCACAGATTACAGAGAAAAGCAGATAGGCCCTAATAAATTGAACGTTTTCTATACATCCGATCTCTTCTCACTTACATACTGAACGACGAGTAAGAAAGGGATAGAACCATGTTATCTGACAGGTCTTCATACGTCATTGTCTCCGCTTTCTCGCTCGCTTGATGTAATTCGCTCTCTCGCTCGCTCGAGATTTAGTGCACAGAAAGATGTTTTCTTACAAGTTATCGATATCGATATTTACTGTTAATATATTCGTCATCTGCACCAGTAGTAAATAAATTGTGTCTCCATACATTTGTTTTGAGATACCTAAGACTAAGACCTAATACCGCACCTAAGCAATGGTATATTTAAGGTTTATATTAGTGATGGGAAATAAATAATCGATAACTTAAAAAAAAACAAATTCTGTTATTTGCAGGTTGAATTTACTTAATGTTTTAAAATAATAGGCTCATACCTACACAGTTTCACAAAAGTTCATCATAAAAAGCATTTTACACAATATCCCTTTTCTACTTGATCCGGGTTGAATAATAACATCCTCAATTATTTTTATCTTACGTTTTGCACTAGCAGTGTTATGTAATATGTAAATTTCATCATCACTTCTTTTAAAGATATTTACAGCAGTTTTCGGCAACGCTTCCTCGCTCCACTATTTTTTAATTTCCTTTTAGGTAATTACGTCATAGACTAACGACTGTCAGCACAACACTAACTAAAAAGAATCCCCCATCAGTGCGACAGTAGGTTGATATGCCTATTATTCCATATTAGCAAGTAATTTTTTTTTGTTCAGTGCGATATTAGGTCTAATGGCGTAATACACTTTTATTGTCGGAACTAGTAGCCCTTTAATAAATATGTACAAAGCTATATTTGTCTCTTTTGTACTCTGAACTATCTACGAGATAAACGCTTCGCACGAACGCGAGTACACCATATTTTGCCCCCGCACCTTTAGACCTTATAACGCAGCGAACGTGTTAACACTATGTATACAATACATGTATACAAAATGTCATTTACCACAGTAAAAACAAAAACCATAGGTAGGTACCTTGACTTAACTACCTACTTATTCCTATTTCTGAGCCACAACTCCCTACGTGAGGTGTAGACAGCTACTTTATTGGGACTTTAAATGAGTATTAAAATGTAATTAAGTAGTATTTAACAACTAAAATAATAATCTATATAGTTTCAGTTATCTACTGAAATAAACAATACAAAAGGTAATGTGGTAGGTATACGGAAGTAGCAAAATAAACCACCAGCTCACTCACGTCTGTATTTCCAGTCTCTGTATCCCAAACTTGCCAAACGCCTCGCCTACATAAAATTCACACCGATATAATGTCGATGAATATGAACTTTAAAACCGTAACAACACTATAAGGGCAACTACTACAACACTATATACAACACTATATAATAGGGGATGATTTCGGGGATAAATAAAACTATCCTATGTTGTCACTCTCCATCACTTCAACTATATCCACTTAAAAAAACACGTTCATTCGTCGCTCCGTTTTGCCGTGAAAGACACACAAACAAACAAACACACACATACTTACACTTTCCCATAATTTATAATATTAGTATGGATACGGATTAAAGGCTACTTAGTATCTCTCTCTCTCTCTCTCTCTCTCTCTCTCTCTCTCTCTCTCTCTCTCTCTCTCTCTCTCTCTCTCTCTCTCTCTCTCTCTCTCTCTCTCTCTCTCGCTCTCTCTCTCTCGCTCTCTCTCACTCTCTCTTTATCTTTCAATTTAAAATTTACAGTACCTAATCGTGTTTATATTTTCCGCAGTCACCAAGACCGCCAAGACCGTCTCGCTAAATGAGCTGATTGCTGCAGAAAGCAAACAAAAGGAGAGAAAATCCCAAAGTATTAAACCAACAGGTAAGTCTCGTCGAAACGGCTTATATTTAAGTAAAGTGATAGCTCCAATAATCGTATGAGTATATGAGAATGACACGCGCCAATAATTGATCCTGTTTCTTTAACCGTTGAAAATAAACACTGGCAACTATTTTTTCTCCAACTTGCTCGGAAATGTTCCCATTAATGTAGTAAAAACACACCGCGAAGTTCATCGTTACATGCGATAATAAATTTAAAAAGTGGAAATACTTCCCGGACATGCCCGGGAAGTGTACATTATTGTGCAGGTTTTTTTACTTTTAATTTCATCCAAGACTGAAAATTCACCATACAGCCAATCGTTTAATTTTTTTTTTTTTTTTAAATTCGTCCATTCGGACAGGCTAAGACCATGGGCCATACTGCCTAGTCTTCAGTAAGTATAATTTCATTTGATCGAATCCAGTAATAACGTCTTCAGTAGTTTCAAATCAGAAGTCTCTAGTCCAATAAATATGTCTTCAGTTATTTCCAATTCATATGGAATCGTTTAATAGTCACGTCCAAAAACCGAGATAGATAATATAATGAATGTGTCCAAATTATACTTCAGTTGAATTAGACTTAATGATCTTCTCGGACTGATAAATATTTTGTAACAAAGATATGTTTTTTTTTAATGTTGCGCGTTCAGGAATTGCCTATTTAACTAAATGTAATAATGCATATATTTTATTTACTATCCTGTAAGATTTATTTTAATTTATTTTTATTACTATATTTTATGTGAAACCAAATATACAATCCGGACCCAAAACTTTGAAATAATATCCTTAAAAAAAAATTGACGCGGGAACGTGAACGTGAACGAAATTTCATTTTGTCAAAAGATTTTCTGCCGTGTAATTTTTACGAAAATAAAATGAATTCTACAAATTGTGACGAAGATATCCCAATGGGTACACCACCAGAATTGGCAGCAGAGGCAAAGTTGGCGAGAGCTAACTTGCTTCCACCTAAGTCCGAAGAAAAATATTTAAGGACGTTCGAAAATTTCAAATCCTGGCAAAAGAAGAAAAATACCAGTTTGCTGTCGGAAAATGTTATTTTGGCGTACTTTAACGAACTTGCGAAAGATAAAAAACCTTCTACTCTGTGGGCAATGTTCTCAATGCTGAAAAGTACTATACAACTAAAATATGATATAAACATTAAGAATTACGCAGGCTTAATGTCATTTTTGAAACGGAAATCATCCGGTTTCAAAAGCAAGAAATCGAAGATACTAACCAATGAGGATATCACAGTATTCTTAAACGAAGCTCCAGATGAGATTTTCCTAGCAACAAAGGTAAACATAATATTGTGTAGCTGACTTGAATATTTTTTTCCATATTTGGACACTATCATATACCTATTTACATTATTATTTACTTGTTTCAGGTTGCTCTAATTTTAGGTGTCAACGGTGCTTGCCGAATGATCGAGCTGACTAATTTAACTGTAAACGACATAACGTGCCATGATGATATAAGTACTTCTGGTAAAACTACGAGAGACAAAAACTAAAATCGACCGCATGTTCGTTATTCCAAATGAGTTTGTGCCAGTTGTAAAAAAATACCAAACACTTCGTCCCAAAAGTACCAATTCAGACAGATTTTTTATAAATTATAAAAATGGGAAGTGTGTGAATCAAGTGATTGGACGGCATGCAATGGCGAAAATGCCAACACAAATCGCAAGCTACTTAAAGTTAGCTGACAGCGAATGCTACACAGGCCATTGCTTTCGCCGGTCATCGGCCACCTTGCT
The DNA here is from genome assembly GCA_945867215.1 of Epinotia demarniana. Classification (NCBI taxonomy): domain Eukaryota; kingdom Metazoa; phylum Arthropoda; class Insecta; order Lepidoptera; family Tortricidae; genus Epinotia; species Epinotia demarniana. The sequence goes on along the minus strand of OX244267.1, from coordinate 11,538,376 downwards.
AGCTGACTCCGGGGCAAATTTAACAACCATAAAGAGGCACGGTGGTTGAAAATCCGACGCAGTAGCTGAGAGCTACATTGAAGAATCGGTGCAAAACAAAAGGAACATATCGGAAAAAAATAATCAAACCATCACCCTTCAAACAGAATCTCAGCCATCTACATCGAATCACCAATGTACCTAATAAAATATCAAGTCCGAAACCATCCACCTCTCGCATAGATTCTGCCCCTTTATCACCTAATCCGCACATAGATTTTGCCCCTTTACCACCTAATCCGCAGCATTCGAACACACAATCAACAACAACTTCTAATCAAGAAAATATTCAAACCAACATAAGCGTTCCGGGGAAAAATATAACTCTGTCGTTCACGAACTGCCCTAATATGAACAATGTGTCTATAACATTCAATTAAAACTCTTAACTCGTAGCGTACCATCTTTTATCAGTAGGTTTATATTACTAATAACGTGTTAAATTTGTTTAGATTGTAAGTAGATTGTTATATAACTATGTGTCAAATAAATAAATGTAATGTTTTAAGATATCTTTTTATTTCCTCGCATATTTGGAGAAAAGCAGTATACGTGCCTCGGCAGGAATATCATTTCGTGGATTCGTATCTATTGAAGGACTCGACTATGCCTCGTCCTTCAAAACCATACTTATCCACGAAATGACTTTTCCCGCCCTCTGCAGTAATATACTATTAATGCAACACTGTTTAGTAAGAGAATCGTTAAGAGAGTGAGTATACTTTTGTGGATAACTTAATTACCTAAAATTTATTTTAATTTTAGTTTATATTTCCGCTGCAGAGTAGTTAGGTAGGTACACGTAGCGTTGCCGTTGCGTGGCCCGAATGGGTTATTTTGCGAGTTTACCAATCACTTTCCTTGAAGCGCCGTTCCATGTGTCGTTCGTTTTCGGTTAGTATTCAAACGTAATAGAACAGTAAAATTGCCTACTGACTCAATGAGTAGTCAGAACGCAATCGCCGTCTCTGCCTGGGAATAGGGTAGATCATACATAGTAGGTAAGTTACGCTGACTCCTCCTTTGGTGTAGGATCTATATTAGAAATTGGATAAGAAAAGTAATATTTGTAAACCCATAAGTCTGTAAGCTATTGACATTACCACTTATATATAATGGATTGAGTGAACGGCCAAAGGCAATAAAATAAATAGAATTATGATAAATTATATTTTGCTTCAATTTCGTGTCATTCCGAAATGTAATTAAGCAATTTGCTAATAGTCAGATTGACTCAAATAGGATCTTTTAACTCAATTTGTTATTCTATTCAGGTGTAGCAGCGACGGCGAAAACTTTTTCCACGAAAGAGAGTCTTCCATCAGAAACTCGACAAAATTTCGAAAAAACACGTTTTCCTAAAATATATAAATAAACAAAATCTTCAGAGAGTGCCAAGTGCTCGCCGTTGTTTATTATATGATAAGGTATCCTTCGCTCTACTTTGCTAATAAATGTGCCGGTATAAACGTTTGTATGTAGAGAGCGGTATAGGTTCATGGAGTGGTGGCAGGTCATTCCACACCTTAGCAGCAGCAAATTTAACCCCCCCCCCCCCCCCCCCCCCCCCCTAAAGAACGCAGTTTTATTCTGGGGTACGACTACATAGTTTGGTGTAGCTTCTCAATGGCCTGTTGCGCGAGGCCTTCACCCATTTCAGCCTTTCATACAGATACTTAGTAGGGCCTCTGGAACTCTAAAACCTTCCTAACTGTATAAGCTACTCCTACGAGTAGCTTATACAGTTAGCACATTTCTCGTTCAAAAATGGGGTTAATTGTGCTCGTCTGGGAACCTCATAACAGAAACGAACACATGCGTTTTGTACCCGTTGAACAGCTTCTTTCGTTACCGCTAAAAGTCTTGGTCCGTACACCACGTTATACTAGGCAAGCGACGAATATGCTTTATGGCCCACATGAAAACGGGGTCTCCTAAGGTATGACCTGCCGAACGAAGACAGACAGTAAGACATAAATGAATGTTTTCATCGAAGTACTTTCTACCCGACATCAGGTGCCGTAGACAAGGTTACAATCGACAAGCGCTAACGCCAATAGAAAACTAATAAAATGTATGGGAATGACAGATGTTAAGAGGCCGCAGTAAGCTCGGCCGAATTTCACCTTCCCATACAAACGTAGTTACGCTCTCATTTTAAAACTACGTGTTGGATTGTGACGAAACTTTGCATATACATGAGGTATATCTGTAATTAGATTATATGGTTCCAATTTATAAAACAAAGTAAATACAGCAAAAACTAGTTTTGTATGAAAAACTTAAATTCGCTGTATTTTTTTTATTATGGTAGCTGAAGCTACGTAAACTACTTTCAGACATAGATATACCTCATTTCATTGAACATGCAAAGTTTCGTTACAATCCAACACGTAGTTTTAAAATGAGAGCGTAACTACGTTTGTATGGAGAATCGAGCTTACTGCGGACTCTTAACGAAAAGTGTTTCGTCGGCATCTGTCATTCCCATACTTTTTATTATTTTCTATTGGCGTTAGCGCTTGTCGATTGTAACCTTGTCTAGGTCCCCAGGACTGCAAATAATCTGCAAAATCGTTTCATCATCCTCCTAGCGTGTTTCCCAGTAGTGCACTAAACGTTCCCGCGAGACCCGCTCAGGGGACCGATTTTTGACTTTCGAGCGCTCGACTCTTTCACCTGAAAACTGATAAAAATTAAGTAATGCTATTTTGAAGTAGCGATAGAAAATTCAAAAACGAGTGGTATTGACCACTCGTTTTAATTCTATTCGTAGAAAGTAAGTGACGCCCATTTTGACACTACAAACGTACCTATTTACTTTTATTTAATTTTCGAGCGCTCAAAAGTCAAAAATCGGTCCCCTGATCTGCAAAATACATTTTTCGTTTAATACATTTTTTTACAGCGAATAAACCCCTAAGGAAGTCTTTCTCCCTGAAAGACATATTCTCCGCAGACAAAACGCAAGCCAAGCGCAGGATAGAAAGCCTTCTATCGAAATCATCAGGTACTTACTTATTATTAAACTACACATACTCGTAGTATACAACAATAACTTTAAAAACAGGTTCGAATTATAACAATTAGACTTTCTTATGGCGCTGGGACCTAGGTTCTATACACCTAGTGAAACGTAGGCCATATAAAAATGAAAAGCATTGTCATTATTAAAATAAGGTTTAAATTACAACGATCGCCGAGGTATCTACAGGAATACCTAGGTACATATCTTGCTAAGGTTTAGTATATGAGTATGTTACGTTTTCATTTAATTAGATACCTATTTGATAATATTTTTAGGTGCAGCGCTTTTTCCGCGTCGGCATCGAAGAAAACTTCTGCCATCGTTATCAAAACACTTCGAGTCAGCAGGCAAGTTTAGCAAGTAGCTATAGGTACACTTTTAAAAACAAAACACGTTCTTTCATTCAGCACCCGACAGTGCTATGTAGTAAATCAGCTCTCGGCAACAGGCGGCGTTCACGCCCCTTATTTGCAGCCCGCGAGCCTCCCTGGCTGTTTTGTGTGTAGGTACCTACACCTTTCACCTTTTGCATGATAAAGTCGAATTTTCCGTCAACCTGATAGTCACAAATTATTAACCAGTGAGGCCCGCGTCAATTTCGTTAGTTACGATGTGGCCCTTGGCTACTAAAAAGCGCAAGGTAGGTAGGTATACTAAAATCATAAGCTCACAAGTTGCGAAACATTTGGCGTAGTAGCTTAACTCCCTTAAAAAATCATACACGAGACAGATGTCTGTCAGCTGATAGGGCGAATTTCATGAATTTAATTAATCATAGTATCGTGGCCAGTCGGGCAGTCAGTAATCTACTAATTTAAGATATTTTAGTTAATTTCGTATATTAAATATGTAGGTAAGTATTCAAATTAAATTGAATTGGTTGAGGTTGACTCGACATAAATCCACCAAAACTTCTAAGCTTCTTACGTTTAGGTATTAGCAACAGCGTTATTAACAAGAAATAATGCATTTTTTTCAGAAGACATCTTTTCTCTCGCGAGATCGATATCACCCCTGAAGTTCAGAAAGAAGTTCGAAATTAATTCTCCTCTGAAACCGAGAAAAATCAAATACTCTTTCACGCCCCGGCATAAGCGCAGGAACCAGTCGACAAAACGTGAAGCGAATGAAAATGAAGTATTCAATCACCGGTACATACCGCTCATTAAGCGTATTGGTTTACTTGTGGATGATATTCTTTCCCCAGACTCTAGCGAATCCATCGAGCCCAGCATTAAACGTAGAAAACAAAGACGCAATCCGAAATTACCAAACAAAACAAAAGATAGTGCCGATCTGGTATCCTCAGACTCTAAACCGCAGAAAGCGACAATTGTTGCTCCCTCTACTGTCTCACCGGAGACCACTGGCACCGAGGATCCCACGAGTGAGGCTCCCGACGCCACAGCCTATACTACTCCCGTTGGTGACATCTACACTCTCCGACCAGATCCGGACCTACCACTACCATCTACAGGAAATCCCAGCAGCGATCGGAGAGACAATCATGGAGTCAGTGAGGGAAGCGGCACCGCATTTCACGGAGACATTGAGAGACATATCGCCCGGCATAATCGAAGTGATGAACATAATTCCCGCAGGGGACGAAACCAAACCTATTCATCATTTAATGAGGAAAATTCCTATAGCTCTACACGAGTCGATAAATGCAGCGATGGATCAAGAGGCGGAACTAATACAAGATATAGAAATAACACCAACGAAACAGAGGAAACAAAAAAGTCAAGTCACGGATTCTTCAGAAGAAATGACACTGAAGGAAAAAATACATTCCAAATTGGAGGAGAACAAGAGGCGCTACAAATACCCAGAAACGTACGACTATCAGGACCCGTACCCGACAATAAAGTCCTTATTGTTAACGCAGAATCCGTACCGCCCCAAAAATCTCGTGAAGAAAGCTTCTTCAATGTCACAAAGCATCACACCAGTGCTGAACGAGGGTCTGAGTGGAATGGCACAGCTACCACAGAAAATCAAAGAATTCGTCAAGTCATTCAAGGAATGACACCGATTAATGACCTTCTCAATCCTGATTTTCTCCGACAACGTACTCAAAATAACCAAGTTGTGACAATATTTGACGGCTATAGCGTGGCCAGGGATATTAATGGTAGAAATAAACTTACCGAAAAATCAATCCGTATTAGTCCTAATTGACATGTAATTATTGTTGCTTTATTAATTCTATGACTTTTGTTTCTTGATTTCTATTCTACGAGTTATTTTCATTCTTTGATTTCTATTCTGTGAATGCTATCATAAATATTTGATGACAGTAGCATCTCAAAGTATATCAAACCTGTTTCCTGTGCCAGACATCTAACAAAAATCTAAGTACCAGAGTAAAATAAATACACATAGTCTGTTTTGTTTTATATAATAAGAAATAATAATATGAATAATATATAATGTATGTCTATTTTATTATCGGCGGCCCTTCTTTCCCTTGCTCTTGCTGGTGGCCAGCTGCGCCTGCGGCTGCTGGTCGGCAGGCCTGGAATTAAACAAAACAAAATTGTTTCATATTCACCAATCAATACCTAATCATCATCATCAACATTATCATCATCATCATCATCATTATCATAATAATAATAATAATAATCATTATCATCATCATCATCATATCAGCCGAAAGACGTCCACTGCTGGCCCCCCCCAAAGAGTGCCAAAGTTACCGGTCCTGCGCCTCCCGCAAGACGACTCCAGCAACCTTTACCAGGTCATCAGTCCACCTTGTGGGGGGCCTACACACGCCGCGCCTGCCAAATACCTAAAGAGCCAATACCTAGAGAGGGTTAACTACTAAATATATATAATTGGAATTGGTCACTATTTGAAGCATATGACAACTTGTATAATAATGGCAAACATAACTATGAAGGCCAATGACAAATATTTAACATTTTCTAATTGAATATGGTTGTGTATAGCAAATTGCTGGATACATAGATTAAATTATTTGAAATGGACCTTAACTTTCCGAGACCTTGTTGATACAGAATATACAAACAGTGACTGGATAGTATTTTGCCTTAAAGTGGTAATTGCCTAAATGGTATTAGACTATATGTTGGATAAGTAAAAGTACCTGGGGGTCAATCAACGTTTTTTTGTCCCCTAGTCTTTTCTTCATTATCTTATCAGCTACCACAACATGTTTTTTTTTGATAAAATCTTTAAGTTCTTATACCCAGATAAACAGTCTATTTAAATATATATCATGCATATGGCATAAAAAAGTATTCTAGCAGAAAACATGGTTGTCCAGGGGACAAACCACCATTTTCATATAAACCGGTGAAATTGAGGGCAAATGAATATTTTTTAATACAGTTGTCATGTAGTTTCAAGCTATAATTCATTGCGTAAGGAAACAACAAATTCAGGATTTTCATTTAATAAAGGAACAAATGAATAAAAAATAATAAAAATAAAAAATAAAGGAACAAATACAAAGAAAAAATATTAACCATGATCCAATGTAACAGATGGAGGAATCATCCAGCACCTCTGTTCTGTGAATGCAAGGCAAAAATTGCTACATTTGATGACAATACTGTATTCTTTGTATTTGTTCTCTACATCAAATGATTAAAATTTGATCATACTAACTTGTATGTTAAACTAACACAAAACATTTTTGTAAAAAAAATTAAATTAAATCATTTGTTCTGTTTAACATATATCTTTTCTGGCAGCAATAAGCATTAAAATGTTGAAAAAATGAATACATACCTATTTTGGCGGGTTTTCAACTTAGGTATTGATTCGCCAATATACTTCATGACGGATTCCCGAGTGGAAAACTCGGTTTTGAGTGGGGATCCATCATCATTCTTTATCTGCACTCTTATCCTGCCTCTGAACAGCATCTCCTGAGAATTGTGCCAGTGTACATATTAATAGTACATTACTACAGAGGCCGGGAAGTAAGGGGTTGCCGGCCGAGTACATATAGACAGCCGAGCATAGTGAGGTCGGATAGTTATGAGGCTGGCAACCCCTTTTCACTGAGCTTTTCGCCGAGGTATGTATAGTGCTTTTCTTAAACATGCAATGAAATAAATTATTTTCATGGCTGAACGTGATCCTGTGCCACAAATTGTGGAATGGAAATTAAAAAAGACCATCTTGCCGGCCTAGGCCTCCAATTTTGTATGAAATGCCATGCCATTACAGATCTCTCGTCTCGCTCCGCCCGAAACGTGACACTTCGAAGCCCGTTATGAAGAACACAATGTCAATATTTCTTTGCAAGATTGAGGAAAATTACATATTAGTATAACATTTTGACGAACGCTTTAGCCTAGTTGGTAGTGACCCTGCCTACGAAGCAAGAGGTCCTGGGTTCGAATCCCGGTAAGGGCAAAAATTTATGTGATGAGCATGAATATTTGTTTCTGAGTCATGGATATTTTCTATGTATTTAAGTATTTATATCTATTATATATATCGTCGTCTAGTACCCATAACACAAGCCTTACTGAGCTTACTATGGGACTAGGTCGATTTGTGTAAGATTGTCCCCTTATATTTATTTTTATTTATTTATTTATTTAGGGCCCTTACAGACGAGCGACAGCACGCAGCGACCGCCCGCGACAGCAATCAGCGATCATCGGCGACCGTCGCCAGCTGCGGCTGGCGAACGCCTGCGAGGGTGTCGACGGACGCCGGCGGTCGCCAACTGTTGATCGCTGTCGCGGGCAGTCGCTGCGTGAAGTCGCTCGTCTGTAAGGGCCCTTAAAAGGAAAATTCCTTACTTTACAAATAAAGTTATCTATTCTATGTTATGACTGATAAACCGTAAATGTCTTAGTATCGGATAGTGTAATCACCAATTTTGATCAGAAAATGTAATTAAAAGCTTGTTTAATGAAGCTTAATTTTTCGAAATAAGTATTCATTATTTTTTGAAGTGCATATCATTATCTCTCAGAATATCTATCAATCTGCTTTGAAAGCTGTAGTAAGGTGACAAACCAATTAGTTGTTTCATTACATTTAATAGATTTACACCATAAAAAATATCTTTACACAATGATGTTTTAATTTCAACACCTTGATAAAGATATGGAAGCTCATGATCTTTTTGGTTCAAAAAAGAAATAATATGGATTGGACAATTGGAATATAACCTTGCTAAAAAATTATCACACAACTAGAACTCCTACTCCTAACCCTTTTAGTCCTGACAGATTCAAATGTGCAGGTTGATGATCACACCTAATTATTCAAATTCACAAAACGGTCTAAAACATGTAAGTCAACATACCTACCTACTTAATTATATATTTGTGACCTATGATTCCAATCAGAAGTTAATAGAATCAAACTAAGTTAAAAATACCACAAGGAGTTGTATATCGTTAACTTGACAACCTCATAATATTGTGAGAAGTGTGGTTGAAAACACTCAAGTAGCTCTAGAAAATTGTGAAAAATGGTTAAAAGAAATGCTGAACATTGAATATTTTCTATGAATAATGGATTGATATTTAGATTGTTTGAGACTAACCTTGCTTTGCTCTCGTGGATACAGCTTGTTTTCCACCCCCACAGGCAACCCTGTTGCTACCAGCACATCTCTGATCTCCTGATGAGTGGGATTCTCAACACAAGACGACTTCGGCAGCCTTCGGCCTTGTGCCAATGTCTTTTTGCTGTTAAGATACGCAGGATAAATACAAATCCACCTGTAAAAGAATAGATACTCGTCAATAACAGCCCAGGGTGGTTCCTTCCTAAGGTAAGGCATACGTCATTTCAACAATCTTACCTTTCGACTTCACTGTGTTTCTTTTCTGGATTCCATGAGGTTATCATTGCAGCCATGGTAGATTTTGTTAATAATTAGAATGACCGCTGAAGCACACGAAATAATAAACATACACGTAAGCTAAGTGGTGTTATTTCTCAATATAATGTCATGTCCTAGAGAGAGAACGTCAACGTCAAAGTGAAATAAATTAATGTGGTTTATTCGAGTCCTCCAGAAAACCGCCAAATTTTGGACCGACAATATCCTGAAGACGCTTCATTTCACGGAAATCTTGTCTCGTCCTCATATGTCAGAGGAAAAAAAAATCATATACTGTCATGTGTCAAAATTTTAACTTGTCAAAGTAATGCCAGAAACAAGGTACTTCAACCAACACGTGTGAATCAAAATTTGCGTCTTTCAAGTTATATGCACTTCTAATACTTCTGTAATACCGACGGCAAATATTGTAAGATGAGTTGTATAGCAGTAAGCGAAAACTACGTTGCTGTCACCAAAGGATTGCGCATTGATTGCTATGACTATAAGAAGCATGATTGTATCAACATTCCAATAAGTTCAAAAACAGAGGAAAACGATTTAATTTCTGATATCGTAATTTCCTCTGACTGTAAGTACCTAGCGGTAGTATCATCAGTTTCGAAACAATTAACGGTGTTTGAATTACCCCTATCGGATAAGTACAAATGTTTTACGCTTCCAAGGAGTGCTAGCAAAATAAGATTTACCACGAATAATGAACAACTATTGGTAGCAGATAAAACGGGGGATGTTCTTATATATAATATCGACAGAGCTACTGATGGTGGCACAAAACTTTTGGGACATCTAAGTTTATTGCTGGATATTTTACAGACTTGTGACGGAAAATACATCATAACTTCTGACAGGGATGAAAAAATTAAAGTTTCTTGCTACCCTAACACATACAATATTCAAACATACTGTTTGGGACACAAAGAATTTGTGAAAAATATTGAAATTTTACCTCATGATGAGAATTACTTGACAAGCACTTCTGGGGATGGAACAATTAAATGTTGGAACTATGTAGATGGTAGGCTGACACACACCATAAACACCAATGATGACATTAAAGATACTCAACTGAGGAAGAACTTTGTGGAGGCCATGAATGATGATGGTATTGAAGTGGACACATTGCCCATAGTTCACTACACAATCTCTCACTTGGATGAATCCTCCAGTTTATTGGTAGTAGCTGTACACACGTGTAATACCTTACTAGTATACAGATTACAAACTGCCAATAAACAATTTAACCATGAGCTTTTAGAGAGAATTACAATGGAGAGGTTCCCAGCTGCAATCAAATTGCACAACTTGTCTTTGTATGTTTATGATGATGTTGAGAGTAAAGTTCAAGTTTACAAATGTGAATATAAGGACAGTGAAATGAACATTCAAACAGATAAATCACTTCACATGTTTGAAAAAGATGCTACTAATGTTAATATCAGAGATAATAATGAATCAATTAAAGTTTTGTATAAAAGGAAATTTGACAATGTTCAAGAATACCAGGAAAGGAAAAAACAAAGATTGGAAAAATGTATCTCATGAGATGCAAATCAAATAAGTTCAACCAGATAAGTTTATTATTTTCAGTAGGTACAGTCAAAACAAAAATGTGAAGTGCACATTTTATACAAAAATAATTGAAACATAATGTTGGAACAGTCATTAATAAAGCTAACAAGTTAATTCTAAGCAGTTTCATTTTATACTAAGAAAACAATGAAATGACAATATCACAATTTAACTAAACACAACAAGAACATACATAATAAGGTCTGATATAATACTTATTGCTTTTAATAGAAGAGTGATATTCTATCAGCAGATGTGACAGTTCAGTATATGGTAAACTAAGAGCTGACAGCAAATCATGAAATCAATAAAGGGTCAACATCACCCTTATCACTCCTCTGGAGATGCAAGTGTCTAAGGTATCCGTTTACTATGAGGCAGGCTCTAAGCTTGTTACGTTAAAAAAAACTAGTTAGTGGCCCATTTAATCCTTTCTCCCGGGCTTAAATGTTTTGTTTGCAAATCCATACTAAATGCTGACCTACAGGAGAGTAGCATTGATGAATCTACAAGTCTAAATTTGCCATTTGACTAGGCCTATTTCACAAAAGCAACATATGTGAAATAGGGCCCAGGTGTCAAGTTATTATTCTCAGATGTTATTTAGGGCTGTAAAAATATGGTAATTGCAAATGAACACTTGACACGCAGTTTCAACTTTCAATACCTCAATGGAAATCAAGTTTCACTAAACACTTAATACATAAATGAGAAAATGTTCAAATAATTCACAAGTATCAATTGTCATAGTTATTATTTGGTTAAAATAATAGAAATATGCATCTATTTCAGTTATTATTATTATATTCACTGTAGTACATTTAGTTTCTGACACAATTGATAATAAATATTAACTACAAAATGTTGCTAATACACTATTTCATAAGCAAACGCATGAATTAAAAAAAAAATGTTGCAACATCAACCCTTCCAAATGTACTAGCTATATTGTCTTAGCTGCTGAGCAAGAAATTCCTCAATATTTAAAAATGATGGCCAAACATAACAGAGAACATATGTTTCTTGCTGCCAGCCCATTAGCTTACGGGCTAATAAATAATTTACCCCTTCCCTACATCGTGAAATGGAGGGTGACTTTGTTTACACATTTTTATAAGCTGATAATAGTTAATGAAATTTTTAAACTTAAATATAGTTTGTATATTTAATTATATCATATTTTTTACAATAGCCATAATATCTAAATGCAATAAATACAATCTAAACCATTTGCATTTACCTAGATTTAAGCACATTAGCAAAGGTACGGAGTTGAGAGCTCAAAATATCAGTTGAACTTAATAGTTTGTCTATGTCTTCCTTGAGTTCCATGAGGTCGGGCAAATTGTTGCAATCTGGGACATTAAGCAACGTCGTAAATATTTTGTCCCATAAACTCTTCATGTATCTGAAAATATTCATTAACAATTTTAGTTTAGGACGTTACACTTATTATATTAGCCGTATCAGGGTTTATGTACCTACTGTAGTATTAAGTTGTTAGCCATATTTACATTAAATAAATAAATATGATCTTGGAATACATTCTATCTTTGATTGTAAGCATCAACATTTAATTTAATTTCATCCTTTTTTATTATTCCGTGTTCAATAAGAGCCAACGGGACCTTAAAACTAACTGTGAGATTAGGTAGAATAAATTTTTCACTGTATTCACCAGCAACATGCTTTTTCTGCATTTTTTGCTTGATCTTTAAGATAAAATAAATCTTCTAATAGATAAAATAATCTATTTGCTGTAAATATGGTACAAAGCAATAATCTATTGAACAATAATGGTCAAACACTTGAAGCTTTCACACAAACGTCACCAAGACACCGTCGTTCGAAAAATCGTATTGTTTGCTTTTTAACATCGTACAATTTAATTTTTATTTTAGTATAGCAAAATGTTGATAATTATTTCATGGTATTCCATAAATTGAACCATTTCATGGTATTCCATAACTCAGGGTTGTTAGAAGCCCTTTTAACCCCTTTTCAAACCACCAATGTCTAAAGGTGTCGCGTGTATTCATGCCCATGAAATCCAAGAAGTACATACCGAGGCAATTTTTTCTCTATGTTCCACTGGCCTAGGCGATTAGCTACCTTCATGTAACTACCCATTAAAATCACATGTATCGTTCCAGCGAGGCAGTATAAATCTGTTTGGTATGTCCAAGGCTTCCCTTCTCTCATCTCGGTGCACGTAAAGCCTTCTGTGGCTATAAGCTGTAAAAAGATAACACAGTAATAATGAGCCTATCATCATCATTCTCCTAGCGTTATTTCCGGTTGTGCCCTAAAGGAGCCAGAGGTCCGCTTTGAAATCTAATCCCAAGATGTGGCATAGGCACTAGTTTTACGAAAGCGACTGCCATCTGACCTTCCAACCCAGAGGGAAAATTAGACCTTACTGGGATTAGACCGGTTTCCTCACGATTTTTTCCTTCACCGAAAAGCTAACGGTAAATAATTACGTACATACTCGTAAGTTCCGGAAAACTCATTGCTACGACTGCTACGAGCCGGGATTCGAATATCGATTCGACCGCCGTTTGACAGCCGCATGCCTGAACCACTGGGCTACAGTAGCTTTTTAATAATGAGAGCTATGTAGAACGTATTATCAAACTCATATCTACGACTCGCATATATAAGACGTATAGATGTCCCCAAAGCTAAAACGCTTGCAAGGACCATAGAATGGCATTTGGCATACTTTGGGGACTTAGCCTTCCCCAACAATATCCAGAGAAGAGACGCATCACCTCATAAAAATTAAATTGTTCTTTGAGAAATCCTGAAAGCTCTTTACCAAGTTTAAGTTACTATATATGATTTTGATCTAACAATGTGAACTTACTTCTCTAAATGTTGTTCCTTCTGGGAACAAGGACATGTCGATGGAGCAACCCAAGTCAATTAGCTGCAACGATGGGGTTCTCCATTCTTGCGTGGGTCTAAAAAAGTTACAAGTCATGAAATCATCTTATAAGAAAGAATTATAGGTAATAAAGGTACGGTAGGTAGTTGATACCAATAATATTCAAACTCTATGGAACTTCGGTTTAGATCGAAATTGGGTTAATATTTTGATACTCTGCAACAACAACACAAATAATAAAATGGTTTGGCAACAAAGCGGATTTGAGCGGAATTAGTTTTACTTACATTTTCATCAACAAGAAATTATCAGGTTTTATATCCGCATGGATAATTTGAGCTTTGTGCAAATAATGGACTATTGACAACATTTCTGCCGTCAGGAGGAAGACTATAAATTCGTTTATACACTTTGAGGTTGCCATCCTGATTTTGTTAGCGACGTCTAACAAGGATCCATACTTCGAGTATTCAGACACAAATAAGCTGGCATTGTCTCCGATGAATGCCGTTGTTATATCCATGTAGCCAGGAAGCTGGAATAAAACATGAAATTACACAGCCATCTGTAATAAACGCACGGCATTTTTGAAAGTAGTCGATGAATATATTACCATGAATGGATCCTTTATCCTTGCTTTGATTTCCTGGCAGATATAAAATTCCCATGGTCTACTAGGTTTCTGATATTTGACGGCGACCGATTTGTTGCTATGAATGTCTAAACACAAAAACACAGCGCCATAATTGCCTTTACCGAGTTGTTTCTCGACAGCAAATTTGTTATTCCCTACACCAACATTTGTCGCCACTTGCAACTTCGGGACAGATCGCACCTCATTGTAGCCTTCAGCATGTGTTTTATTAGGAAATTTCACATAATCTAACAAAGAAGTTAGGATCTTTTTATTGAAAGGATCTATTACAACTGGGAATTCAATATCAGCTGGTCGGGGTATGTCACTGGTTTCTACTAATGAGATAGAATGAATAGACTTGAATGCTCCACATTCCATTGAATTTTCACTATCCACATCCATACCACATCCGTCAGATTGGAAATCTGACTGTCTGGAATAAACAGAAGAGATTCTGCTTTCTTTGCTCAAGGAGTCCCTGCTATCTTCCGATTGAAATTCGGTTCGCTGCTCAAAGTCAAGTTGCCGTTTCGATATATCCTTCTGTTTGTCAACAGCATGTGACACCTTGGCAGATTGGATCGGTGTAATAGCCTGCGCCGTTAAACCGTCCTTGCTATCAGAATCCGACAGCCCTGAAGAAGGGGGGATCTGAGCCTGTTCGGGGCTCGACACATAAAGATTCTTATGCATCTTTTGAGATATGCTAGGACTATTTGTGAATTTGGGCGTATTGGCGTTGTCTTTTGGTTCATTCCTATTTGATATAAAGTTGAGGAACTGGTTTGAGAATCCAATATCAGGAGAATTCTGGCCAAGTTTAACATTTGGCTGATCATGCCGAACATTTCTTAAAGCTGAGGTAGGACTCTTATGCGGAACGGGTGGTTTAGGCGGGCTTACTTTGTTCATAGCATTCTGTTCATGAGGGCTTTGCTTAACTAGCGTCTCTGGGATATTCTCGTGACTCATATTGTTGCTATTGAGTGCAGCACGCTGCGTCGGCTGAGGACTTTGATAAATCGCGAAAGGCTGAGTTTGATTGTTTGGAACTCCATAGCCAGTTGTTCCATTTTCGACCATTTGTTTGGGTGATTGCCGGTACGTATTCTGCATTTGATTATAGCTTTGATTTTGTTGATACACGGTGTTGCCGTATTGGTTATGCATTCCATGATAATTTTGTTGACTATAGCTTTGATTGGGGGAAGCTGCAACTTGACTAGTTCTCTGGTAATATGGGTTGTTTTGATATTGGGCTTGATGGGGCGGGCTCTGGAACGGCGCTGCCGGAGCCGGTTGCTGTTGATTGGCGTAAACATGTCTCTCTGGCTGGCCGTAATGATAGTCTTGACGTCCCGCATACCCTTGTTGTTGTGGACTCATCATAGGTTGCGCGGGGTTTTGGTATTGATAAGTTGGGCTATGGAAGCCGGGAGGAACTGAAGGGCTCATCTGATGAGGGCTCTGGATTCCGGCGTGTTGCGGGCTGCTGTAAACGTTAGGGTTAGGGCTGGCGTAGCCTTGTTGGGCATTTACAGCCTGGTTGTTTGGGTATCCTTGTTGGTAGCCATAGTTTTGATGGTATTGAGGGTTCATTTGTGGGGCGGCGGGTCTTTGTGGAGTATACCCGTTGTAATTTTGAGAGGTAGACTTTTGGTATTGATGATCGTGAAGGTAGGGAGCTGCAGCGGGCGGCGTTGGCTTCGCTTCAGGCTCGCGTTTCTGAGCATAGGCCCTGCTAGCGAAGTGCCCGTTTGCGACTCGAGGCTGCATAGATATCGAATTCCTTTTGGAAGCCGTTTGTGGACCTTGATCATTATGGTACATAGAGTCGAATGGCGCAGTAGTGTAACTGGTGTAGTTATTTCTTGTAGATTGACCTGACGAACTCGAGCCCGATTTGCTGTAAGTGCAAAAATTATGATAGTATATCGATTTCATTCGAGATTCAACAGATAAAAAGTAAAAAACAGAGATAGGACAATCAGACGTTTCTGTACCTAAAGTACCTACGCTCTGATGTTAACGAGCTAAACATTTTTATACTCCTATAAACATAACTAATTAGATCCACAGGAACACTTATTATTAGTTCTATGCTATTACAATTACTTGTTATGGCCACTAACAAACAAACTCATCTAATGGATGTTACACATACTATACCAAATATTGTCGATTTGGCAGAAACTTTGTAGCTAAACATTTTTATATTCCTACTAGCTTTCGCCCGCGGCTTCGCCCGCGTAGTAAGAGAAATTTTTCAATAATTGTTGAATTGCTACGCCGCCTACTAACCTACTACTACTAACTTCCCCTATGAATAACCCTTCGTCATAACCCATTATATTATGGTAAATTAATTTTTATTTACTATTATTATTATGCCCGTGTTGTGTCGGGTTAGAATTTCACCACCCCCTTTCTTCCCCTGTGTGTCGTAACGTAAATGTCGATTAAGAGAGCAGGGTTGAAGTGTGTTGTGGGTGATGGGCTAACAACCTAAGCAATATCACATTTTGTCGATCTTTTATATCCACATTTATGCTAAAAGTGGCGCTGGAACATAAAGTTCATGTGCTCTGCCTACCCCTTTTGGGAATAAAGGCGTGAATGTATGTATGTATGTACGTATTTTTGTTATTAAATTTACAATCATGATTAATGAGAATCTGTCCTCTGGAATAAAAGCTACTTTATGTTCATGATAATGTTGATTTTGAATGATTTTGAAGTCAAATTTGTGGCCTGGACATTGTTATAGATAGGCTTGTTTCCTAAGATTTTTTCCATGCTTTTGGAACCAGTATTTAACATAAAAACCCAAAAAATTGTTTTAATTTAACGGCGGCCAAAATGCTTAACTTATAAAAAGTAAGCAGATCTTCGTGCAACACCTTGAATGTACTTATTACGGATGCAGGCACTTTCCCAATGTTCCCTCCCCTCCCGTCCCGCCGCGCCGCCCGCACTCGCCTAGGTACCGATTGCTGACGTTCGTACAAACTTTAAAACGTATAACCCTATATAACGCGGGTCTCGTTCCATACCTCAAAAGCAAAAATAGAACCCTTATTTATAGGATCACGTGTGGCTGTCTGTCAGTCCATCTGTTACAACTGATTTGCTACGAAAAAAACTGGACCGATTGAATTGCAATTTGGCACAAATATTTTCATGAATTTTCATGTCCACAACATAACATTTCAAAATCTATGTAATTTTCGTTATTAACGTCCCGAAAAACCATAATAACAACACCCATATTGATATTTAGACGCCACTTTGGAATGTAAAATCGTTGTTGTTTTCCTAATCAGCGACCCGATAAACCATAGAAACAATAGATGCCGATGTTGATTTTCAGATTTTGTCACCACGTCTCCTTTTAGGGGTTGAATTCTCAAAAAACCGGAAACACTTGTTTACTCATTTATCGTTAGGAATTATCCTGTGAAGTTTCGAATAAAATTGTCTAATCTAATTTTTCTTTTTTCTCCATACAAACTTTTGACCTCCTTTTTAACCCCTGTAGGTGTAATTATTTCCAAAACGCTGAAAGCACCGTATTTGTAAATGAATAAGTAATCTGTCCACAAAGTTTTAAGTACGTAGTAGCTAAAAATAAAAGTTTCCCTTATACAAACTTTGGACCCTCATTTAACCCCCTTAGGGGTACAATTTAAAAAAAACACTGAAATTACTTTTTTTGTATCCTAATAAGTAATCTTCCTACAAAGTTTCAAGTCTCTAGTTCAATAAATAATGTTTCCCCCCTTCAAACATTGCATCCCTATTTAACCCCCTTAGGGGAAGAATTTTATAAAACGCTGAAAATACTTTTTTTTATCTTAATAATAATATTCCTACAAAGTTTCAAGTCTCTAGTACACAAAAATATGTTTCTCCCATACAAACGTTGCACCCCTATTTAACACCCTTAGGGATAGAATTTCCAAATATCTATCCCATCTTATCCCTTGCCTACGTCATAAAAGGAAGGTCTGGTGTAAATTTCAAGTTTGTAGACCCAGTAGTTTTAAATACAAACTTTGCACCCCTATTTAACGCCTTTAGGGGTGGAATTTTGTAAAACGCTGAAAATGCCTTTTTTGTATCTTAATAAGTAATATTCCTACAAAGTTTCAAGTCTAGTACAAAAAAGCATGTTTCTCCCATACAAACTTTGCACCCCTATTGAACCCCCTTAGGGATAGAATTTCCAAAATTCCCGTCTTATCCCTTGCTTACGTCATAAAAGGAAAATCTGGTGTAAATTTCAAGTTTCTAGACCAAGTAGTTTTTAATTCAAACTTTGCACCCCTATTTAACCCCCTTAGGGGTAGAATTTTATAAAACGCCGAAAGCACTTTTTTGTATCCTAATAAGTAATCTTCCTACAAAGTTTCAAGTCTCTAGTTCAATAAATAATGTTTACCCCATACAAACATTGCACCCCTATTTGACCCCCTTAGGGGTGGAATTTTCTAAAACGCTGTAAGAACTTTCTTTGTATTTTAAATAGTAATATCCCTACAAAGTTTCATGTCTCTAGTACAAAAAATAATGTTTCTCCCATACAAACTTTGCACCCCTATTTAACACCCTTAGGGGTGGAATTTTGTAAATCGCTGAAAGTGCCTTTTTTGTATCTTAATAAGTAATCTTCATACGAAGTTTCAAGTCTCTAGTTCAAAAAATAATGTTTCCCCCATACAAACTTTGGACCCCCGTTTTACCCCCTTAGGGGGTGAGTTTTGAAAAATCCTTTCTGGGTCATTGTCAGATTTAGGTGCGCGTCTTTTCGGTGGACATTGCTAAAGTTAAGGGCATTAAAGCCTAATTTTTGGTTGAACTCTGAATCCGCATAAACGGCTTCGCCTCTTCTACAATTCTATGCGATAAAAACATATTATAAATAAACATAAGCCCTTAACTATTGTAGACTGAAAAGACGATTTTTGTTTTACTGACTGACAATGACCCTTCTTAGTGCTCCCCTACACCTTATAAGGAACCTACGTGCCAAATTTGAAATCTCTAGACCCAGCAGTTTGGGCTGTGTGTTGATATGTCAGTCAGTCAGTTTCTTCTTTTATATATTTAGATAAACATAACTAATTAGATCCACAGGAACACTTATTAATAGTTCTATGCTATTACAATTACTTGTTTTGGCCACTAACAAACAAAATCATCTAATGGATGTTACACATACTATACCAAATATTGTCGATTTGGCAGAAACTTTATCGAAGAACTTCAAAAGACACCAGTAGTACTTTAAACAGTCTATACATACTCATAAATTACAGTGAGATCTTATAACATACGAGACATCATATTTTTATTGGCATTATGCCCATGTTTCACGAACTCGATTTCTAGAAATAGATTGGCATACCTATTGGATTCCCGCGTAGCTTCCATGATCACAGACAGAGCGCCCTGGGTGTCCACTGTAGCGTGTGGATCAGCCATCTGCCGTGAGTCGTCCCTCTTACCCATCCCAGACTGCATTTCTATTGTACTATCATCCATATGGAACTTGGGAACATTAGCTAACTTATTGGCATGGTCTATACTATTAGGCTTCTTGAACTGGGATATGTTTGGCGTACTCGAATCTTTCACGTCGAAATTGAATGCTTGGGTGTACTGGGTCTCTTCAAAATACATATTTTTAGGCGGCTGAAATAAGTTTATCTTTTATTAAATATTTATTATAGTTCAAGAAAATTAATAAAATCAGGGGAAATAATTCCTGTAGTTTTGTAAATTGGTACAATTATACGTAGCGGTGCCCAGATAAACATACTAAAAGTCCTCGAGGGTGTAGGGGGGGGTTGAAGGTACCTTTTTTCATATTTTCGTACATATCTCGAATATCTTTACGAAAAGCGTTATGATAACTTCAGACAAAAGTTTCTACATAAAATTTCCTACAAAATTGGTTATAAAGATTTTTACTCTACGATCAATACTTTGGGAGCTACAAGATGTTAAAGTAAACAAAGAGATAAAAAATAGTTGATTTAAGAAAACGTCGTTTTTTCGTAGTTGTTCATCATAACTATTATAATTACTTTAGATAAAAGTTTGTCCATAAAATTTCCTACAAAATTGGTCATATTTATTTTTACGCTACGATCGATACTTTAGGAGCTACAGGATGTTTAAGTTAAAAAAAAAATCGATTTAAGAAAACGTTGTTTTTTCGTAGTTGTTCATCATAATTCATTTTGTGTTTAGGATAAGCAAGCTCAGTCACCTGCTTATCGAACATATAATTCCCATGTCGATCCATTGAGAATTTCTAAACAAAACAAACCAATCAAGCTGCAAAACCACTGATTTCTCACTGACATAGATGTTTCTCCGGGAAAGAATGCAACTACGACCTGATAATGTATGAAACAAGTGTAGGGTCTCTCCGTGCGACCCCCAGAAAAATCTGTTATTTCAAGATTTGCCTCGGGGTAAAAAGTTGCAGTACAGCCTGGCTAAACGGTCAGACTTAGGTCAGGGGTGCTCGACCAATGTCATAGGGAACCGCGTGCAGTTTTTGACGACCAAAAAAAAATTAAAAAAAACGATACGTTAACAAAATTAGTCAAATCAGGGGAAATAATTCGTGTAGTTTTGAAAATTCGTACAGTTATACCTTGTCATGTCCAGATGAACATACAAAAGTCCTCGAGGGTGGGGGCTGTGCTGAGGGTGTAGGGGGGAGGATTGAAGGTACATTTTTTCAGATTTTTGTACCTATCTCGAATATCTGTACGAATAGCGTAATAATAACTTCAGACAAAAATTTCTACATAAAAATTCCTATAAAATAATTTTACTAATTTTCTTGTCGTACCGTTATTTTTTAATTTCTTTTTTTGGTCATCAAAAACTGCACGGTGTTCCCTATGGCATTTGGTCGAGCACCCCTGATCTAGGTCTGACCGTTTAGCCAGGCTGTACTCCAACTTTTTACCCCGAGGCAAATCATGAAATGTCAGATTTTTCTGGGGGTCGCACGGAGAGACCCTCCACTTGTTCCATACATCACCAGGTCGTAGTTGCACTCTTTCCCGGAGAAACATCTATGTCAGTGAGAAATCAGTGGTTTTGCAGCTTTATTGGTTTGTTTTGTTTAGAAATTCTCAATGGATTGACATGGGAATTGTATGTTCGATAAGCAGGTGACTGAGCTTGCTAATCCTAAACACAAAATGAATTATGATAAAAAACTTCAAAAAACGACGTTTTCTTAAATCGATAATTTTTTTAACTTAAACATCCTGTAGCTCCTAAAGTATCGATCGTAGAGTAAAAATAAATATGACCAATTTTGTAGGAAATTTTATGGACAAACTTTTATCTAAAGTAATTATAATAGTTATGATGAACAACTACGAAAAAACGACGTTTTCTTAAATCAACTATTTTTTATCTCTTTGTTTACTTTAACATCTTGTAGCTCCCAAAGTATTGATCGTAGAGTAAAAATCTTTATGACCAATTTTGTAGGAAATTTTATGTAGAAACTTTTGTCTGAAGTTATCATAACGCTTTTCGTACAGATATTCGAGATATGTACGAAAATATGAAAAAAGGTACCTTCAACCCCCCCCCTACACCCTCAGCACAGCCCCCACCCTCGAGGACTTTTGGTATGTTTATCTGGACACCACTAGGTATAATTGTACCAATTTACAAAACTACAGGAATTATTTCCCCTATTTGCCCATATTCGGCTTAATTTTCTTGGATTATTAGTTTTTCTACACAGGGCACAATGGAACACGGGGTACAATGGAACAAGGGCGATATTTACTCAGATTGCAAACGAATTCACGTGTTTTCACTTCAGCCTAAGGAATGCAATAACCGATCATATTTAATAACCGGTTATGATGAAAATATAACTGAAAACCGGTTATAACCGGTAGCGCCTATTTAAATTTAAGAACTAGGAAGTAACCGGTTAAACACCAGAAAATAACTCTTAAAAAACGGAGTAAAATGACAGAGTATTCACAAGAATATACCGATACGGAATAAATAAAATAATGCGTAAACTTTATGAGGACTTGTAGATACCTACCCCTTAAAAGAGATGTAAAAAGCTGACAACACATGAAACGTCATTTTAGGTACTCCGTCGAATTAATGACAGACCTTAGACCAATCTGACAACATTTGGCAACCGAAATACACGTCCTCATTTACAAATAAAAGAAATTACAACGTATTTCGAGTTCCACTGTCTAATATGTACCTCTAGCGGCAGACCACAACTTTTTTAATAGCTATTCAAAAAACAGTACACTTAGGCCTACTGTCCACGAGGCGTAGCTGCATAGACGCTGCACGCATCGCCGTGCAGTATTCATGCAGGCCGGCGTACTGACGTTGTCCACTAAGCGTAGCGTAAGCGTATCGTAGCCTGCGTTTTATTTCATTCGTGAAGATGTCGTCCAGTGATGAAGACGTTACTTTGGCCTATTATTATCTTCGAGGTCGGCGACGACGCCGTTTATATTGGATACATCCATATATAGGAAGAAAAACATTTTTTTGATACACCTTGTCTGTTCAATCTTTACGGGAATATTCCATGAGATTATTATTGTACAGAGGACAATTTTCCACTATCTGCACAAACTTTGCAGCCGTTCCCGCCATTTTTTCTCACAAATACTCAACGCGCTGTTCCGAGCGATGCAGCCCGGCGTATAACATGCGGTACGCCCAGCGGCATGAAGCTTGCTCCGTGGACACAGTTGTGCGGTTTTGTATGTAGGCTGCAAGCTAGCGTACACCAAGCGTATAATGACGAATACGCGTCTATGCAGCTACGCTTCCGTGGACAGTAGGCCTTATTTGTCAAAATCATGGAAATGACGTAAGAAACTTATTTTATTTTGGAAATTGAATTTACAACCGCCAATAACCATAACTGGTTCCATTCCAAAACCAGGTTATGAAATTTTGACGGAATAATCGCTTATAGACCGTCACATGACAACATGATAATATGCATGGCAGCAGTTTGAGAAAGTTGTGCTGACCAAGAGGAACATAATTAAAAAAAAATCGCCCGAAGGTTTGAAAATCCTTTACTTCCGGTCAAAATCTGCATGGGGAGGTAACAGTACGAGACATGTGGCATCATTCAGCCCTTTAATCGTAGAAAGAGAAAACCTAAGTCTGCCAGTCCTAAAATGGCCGGAAGTACTTGGCAGACAGCGTCTAAGTTACCAACGACACCTCCCCATATAAACTTTGACCGGAAGTGAAGGATTTTCAAAATGTCGGCCCAATTATTTTTATCATGAAATTTTTTCCCTTGCTCAGCACAACTTTTCTGCCATGTATATTGTCATGTATTGTGAGTGGGCCCACGGTCTTCTTCAGTTTCGGTTAAAACCCGTTTGCATTCCGTAATTCAAACATGCAGCAGTATTTTGCAATAAGAAAATGTCAGGACAGTCAAAAGTTGGAATTTCGTAAGGACGAATTTTCGGTCTACGGGACCTCCTTCAGTAAAACTGATTGATGGTGCTGTACAGTCGCCGTCAGATATATGGGAGCGGCCAAAGTGCTCACAAACATCTGAACACGTCTCTATAGTCGAGGTATTAGACGTGTACAGATATGTGTGAGCGAATTGGCCGCTCCGATATATCTGATGGCGACGGTAGGCATGATGGCTAGTGTGGCCTCGGATAAAATGGTAAAAAGGTTACGTACGTTTCGTGCATTAACGTCGGGACTGTTGAATTTATTCTCGTTCTCCTTGTCTTGTGGCACGGCGTGGGCGCTGCCAATATCTTGCTTTTTCTTAACATTGAGCGCCATTGTCATAGACCTGTCTTCATGAATGTCAAATTTCATGTTAGATGCGTCGAATTGTTGCACAACAGGTTGTACCATTGATGGTTCTAAAAAAATAATAAATGAATTAAGATATGTGATGCACTCCGTTTACATCGTTTTTTACTTTCGTCGGGGGACGCAAAGAGAGGTGTGTTATAAGTATAACGTGTCTGTCTGTGTGTCTGTGTATATGTGTATCTGTCTGTGGTATCGTAGCTCCCAAACGGGTGGACCGATTTGAATGCGGTTTTTTTTGTCATAGATAATTTATCCCGAGTGTTCTTAGCCATGTTTCACGAAAATCTGTTCAGCCCTTTTTGAGATATTGGGCTTTGAAATGAAAATGTCGGGGGTTTTTCAATTTTTATAAGTTATAGTTATATTAAGTGAGTAATAAGCGCGGCAACACCAGAAATTATTACAAATTAAGTAGTAAAAGTAAACAACTAAGAAAAAGGAAAATTTATACCATTGTCATTGAAAAGGTTTCGTAGCTCCCATCGCGCCTCCTTTGTGTTCATTGTTACATTGGTGATAGAATCACCGAGAAGGTTACCCATCAAACTCCTGTTAAACTCTTCCATCAGATTATTTTTCCCAAAGTTAGCCCCACAAGCATTTTCATTAGTATAATTATTATGCGAAGCTGCTGGCTTGTCATTTTGACTATCTTTTTCATTCACTGGTCGCTGGTTTTCGTCGTTCTTGTTAGACAGTTGGCTAAGTTCTTTGGAGTCTAAATTGACCAAGACCTTTGGTTCTCCAGGCGAGTGCATATTTGTTACTTTCGTCACGTTTTGTATAGTAGGCATAGAAAGTGGCATCAGCTGACCTAAATGGTCTTGCTCTGCGTCTAATGCACAGTTGGCCAGAGTCTCGAGCGCACTGCACTGAGCTAGGCTTTCATTTATTTTGCTAGTGTTTCGTTGTTCCTCTACCACCGTTTCGTCATAAACATGTGTCGCTTTTCTTTCTAAATTATATTTCCTTGATCTAATTTCTTCTAAGCTGTATTCAGTATCATTAACATACACCTGAATTTAAGGAAATAATTTAAGTTACACAATTACCAAAAAAGTTCATGAAGTATTTTATAAAGCAAAAGTAATATACCTGTGACTTATTATAACACGGAATTTTCGTAGGATCAACGGGGTCAGGTACACTTAAAGGTACAGTAAATAACAGGTCATCTACACAATAAGGCATATGGTTGGCTGGAAGTTTCAGGACATCTTCTTCATCTACATAAGCTGTTAAAACACAAAAATATATTTAATGAAACATTCTTATTTAAGAAATTTGTAATGCGAAAATTATACATAGACGGCGTAAGGTGAAGGCGATGATGCCGCTTCAAAACGTTTTCATATAGGAAGTACATAGGCGACATGTGACGTCAATTATACTCAAGCGGGGCGACGCAAACACCCCGCCGCTTGAGTGTAATTCACCAATGGACCTTATTCCATTGTATTAAGGTCTACAATATCGTTTGAAGCGGAATCATGCCTTCGCCGCTCCTTTACCTTATGCCGTCTCTATATAATTCACACCTAAGGATAAGGACCTACGGAAGCAAAGGTGAATTTTCACCTCACTTAATCTTAAAATTTGAATGGCTGATTTTTAACCACTTTTATTTGATATATAAGACAAAATAAGATGGCGTGAAAATTGGAGTAACTTAGTAATGTTCAGTGATTAAGAGATTCATGGTGAAGCTGAGAAGTTAAATAAAAAGTGTTGTATAAACTCTTTTAACTAAAGTGCTATTTTAGGTAGTCAAATCACTTATGTTGTAGAATCAAAAAGTAGTACATATTGGTAAAATCAACTTCAACTTACGAGTGAAAGGCAAAGGTTGATGAGGTACAACACTAGTGTGTACCATTTTGGTTTTAGCATTGGTCCAAATGCCAATTTCTTTCTCGTTCTCTACATTACCAGATGATTGTACTATAGACGCCGGGCCCGCATTGTCGGCTACTGGGACGGCAGAATGTGACGTGGATGGAGCATCCTTAGTGGAAATAACAATATAAAAATTAAATATTGCTTGTGAAATAAAAGATAAATAAGAAATAAAAATGCAGAGTTACAATACACATGTGTCCATTCCTGGGACATCTTTCTAAATATTATAGTATTAACTAATCCTTGTTTGTTAACTTCTAAAAATTAGGAAGTCCTAATTTATTTGATTTTCAAATTGCTCTATTTTTATGAATTTAGTATACTGCCAGACTGCCACCGATCTGGTCTGTAAGTTTGGTACCCAGACCAGATTAGTGGCAGTATGCATTTTTGACAACCAGAAACATATTTCATAAGGTCACAGCAAAATGGATATAAAACACTAACCTCATAAATGTTGACCATGATATTCGAGTTAGGCATTCTAGTGTCAAAGCCCTGTTGCTGTCTCACCACCCCAGGAACAACACTCCTTATGCTGTCCCCTACTCTCTGGATGGGGACATTGGCGATGTTTCGACGTTTGAACGACTTGAGGGATGTGAGGGCCATTCGCGTCTCGGCTAGAGCAGACGCAGCCTTCCTCTTTGTTGGTGAATCGTCATGTAGCATCCTTTGAGCAAAGACTAGTTGGAAGTTCCTAAAATATTCAGATTATGATTATGAAGTTACAACTGTAGACTGTACAGTAGACGTCAGTGGCGGCGCGTGAAAATGTTCGATGGGCAACCCGGAACAAAAAGTTATGAAAGAGTTGAGTATATAAAGAAATTTTAGGCAAGGCAGTGGGAATCCGCTTGTATGGATGCTCCGCTACTGTTAGACGTCAAAGATATGTTTCACCTTTATATTGCAAAAGTGTCAACATATTGTTGACATAAATGTGGTAAGTAAAACATATATTTCATATTTAATTCATATGTGGGTCAATAATCTTTACCGACTTGCCAAAAGTGATTTTTGCTAACACAGTAATAAGAACCATTATTCATGCATTATTTACTTATTAATTATGCTAAGTACCTGTCTTTTAATAGTTCTACAAGGCGAAAGTGATGCAATATCAAGAATTTACTAAACCATCTGAAAATCCAACTACAGTTTTCTGGTCTAAATGACTGAAAATATGATAAATATATCTCCAAGTGTCAATTGTATGGAGGTGCACATATGTTGCTGAGGTCAAGTTCTAGTAAAAAGCCTCAATGTTGATCAAGTGATTCTGAGTGAGAACTATTTATATACAAAAACTTGCTCAAGAAAAGGCTGGACTGCAAGATTGTGAATTGGTTACAGAGTCTTACATGAAGAATAATGTTTAAGGCGCCGTAGGTTCAGCGAAGTCAAGGGAACAGTGTTTTTGAAACAATATAATGTGTCTATTTATAATAATATGGTTAAAAAAAATACGAATAGTAATCTTAAGGCTTTTCTGCAGGGAAATCAGTGTTTAGAAACATGATTAAGCAATTTTCGCTTGATAGAAAAAAATCATGAACATAGGTCTAAATGGGTATGAAATACACTTAAAATATTTGTTACAAATTATGCACAAAAGCTAAAAATATTAAAATGGCTTCCAAAAATCGGCAATATCATGTTTGAGAGAACTCAGTGTTTACTTTTTTATTTATTTAAACGGTAAAAAAAATAAAATTAAAAAACATGATTTCCGCGCTTCTGAGCACGCACTTCCATCTCGCTCAAGCTTATGCTCAGTGAGAGGGAGAATAGACCATGAACATATGACGCCTTAATATGTGATTAGTTGATTACCAATGATCATAACTTTTGTAGCATTTTTGGTGCAGCATAGTGTTGTTAACAGAATTGGAATAAAGAATTTCAATCCTAATGCTTAATTAGAATAATTAGCGTTAATAACGTTAATATTAACCTTAATTATCAATTTTGATTGATACTGTCTATACCAATTCCATTAACAACACTCACTGGTGATTACAATAATAATTGTAGCAGTAACTGACATGTGGGCCTGTTCCAACTCGTCCAGGGGCTGCGCCTTTGCTTGGAGCCCTAGCATGTACACCTGGTTGGCTTTCTTGAAGTCCCCTGACTCTTCACAGTAGCAGGCCCAAGCCCGGTAGAATTCTGAGCATTCTACACCTATGCCTGTGTTGTACAGCCTTTGGTATATTTCCAATGGGTTGGAGAGACAATCAACCTAAAAGTAAAGTGTTTTGAATGTGGGGGATGCTTAGTTATTATCTTATTATATTAATGGCATGCTATTTTAAAATTTTCAACAATGTTTTTATTACAATATCTTATTCACAAATGAGATATGTATCACTGAAGCTTTATGCCTCATTTACATTCAGCCAAAGTGAGCAGGAAAGTGGGCAGGATGGGCGTAAAATGTGGTACTACCCCATCCTGCTCCCTTCCCTGCTCACTTCGGCTGAATGTAAATCAGGCATATCACCAAGATCCCATGTTGTGGCACTGTATTTGCAAATTTTCTGATGACAATAGGTAGTTATTGGTATAACATTCCTTTCTTAATAAATGCATTTTACATTCATTGGCTAGCATTACATGTGCCTAATTTACAGACAATGATAGAATGGTAGTCGGTTTTTATTTTTATTTCTATACAGAGGTAATGTAAACATCAATACATGAAACATTAACTGCCAATGACATTTATAGGAAGGTGTTTACTCAAAATTAAAGTATATTCAATGTTACTCATTATATAAGATCTAAGCTAAAATAATGAATAACATGGAATATGGGTTTAGATACTTACATATTTGATCCACAGCTTAACCAGCCTCCTGTCTTGGAAATA
Organism: Epinotia demarniana; assembly: GCA_945867215.1. NCBI lineage: Eukaryota > Metazoa > Arthropoda > Insecta > Lepidoptera > Tortricidae > Epinotia > Epinotia demarniana. Next base: position 11,509,694 of record OX244267.1, on the reverse strand, counting down.
TCTTTCATCTTTCTCAAACAATAACAAGCAATCTTTGATCAGCTTGTCGATATGGCCCTCATGACCATGCTTGGGAAAGGACTGCTCTACCCATTGTATGTAATTAAACCACGGATCCAGTGGGTCTGGCCCCTGGTACTGCCGGATGGCAGCTTCATGCTCGCTAGATACAAGACAATCCATGATTAGGTGTGGGATCAAGCTACATATTTGTCAAAGTAAAGATACAAGCAGTACTGTGCCTGAGCCTTGTACAAAAGCCCAATCCATTGCATACTCGCTTAAACTATCAAACAAACGACTCATATGTTGGAAAAGTAAGACAAAAACCTTACTCTTTTTGTAACTGCAACTGCCTCTGGGCATCAACATCTGATTGAGCCTGCAGCGCCGTGCCCAGCTGAGCCAAGTTTCTGCCACCTCTCAATGGCTGGATATTCTCCTTGCTAACGTCGATATCCATTTTAGAGCCAAAATACAGCTGAAGTATCACAGCATCGGGAATAAACACACCACACTTCGCGACAAATACGTGATATCGGAACACCGAGTTTTACGCCTTGAAGCGTACGATTGATATTTACAATACCGCACTCATGAAGTATATACACACAAAATTATTAATAAAATATATTTTGCGGCGAATTTAACTATAATTACTAGATATTAGCTTTCAAAATCAGAAAAATCTTGGTGACTACTACCAACTGAAGAAGCACTAAATTGCCAAAATCGCATAGAAGTTTTGTGTCTATGGTAGCATTCAAATTTCATAAAAAATAAGTCCGTTACAAAACAAAGAGGTGAAATAGTTTCAATTTATCAATATAATCCAGACATATCTCTGATTAATTGACCGTTACGATGCATGCTTTGGTAAATTCTGTATTATATATTATTACACAACCCAGTGATAATTCATGATTTCAACATTGAAATTGTTCATCTAAATGTTGATAGCTTTAAAATTGGTCGAATTGAATTTTGCAATCCTACACAATGATGTAATATAATAATGGGGTAGATACGTTGTCTATACGAAAGACCGTGTTTAAAAATGGCCAGGCTTACGTACACATGAAAGAGCTGCGAATATTGTAGCTACACACTAATATAGATATCAAATGAGAGCAGGACGGTATGCTTCTTTCCGGGAGCGAAAAAGAGACAAGTACATGTGTTGTGACGTGCGATGCAGAGAAACTATACTTGTCTCTGTTTCTTAGCATAGCATGCAGTCTCGCTTACATGGACAAAGAGTATTAATAAATCAGACTAGACACTGCCTCTTATCATATTCTCGTTACGTACTAAGTACATTTATACGTCTCGATTTAAGATGCTCGGCTCTTAACACAAACAGTTTCTTTCTAGAGAGTGTCGAAATATACGTTTTTTGTTGGCATAAACGGCTGTCAAGTGACTGTAAACCTGAGTACCTATATGGTTTTAATTGCAACTCGATAAGACCTCAAAAGGGAACTGTAGAACTGTTTAGGCGCGGAAGTTTAAATTGATAGTTTGTACCTACTAGTATTTTAATTTTTTTATACTTTCGTGGTCTGTTAATTTCTATATATCCGTCAATTTCTCTCTATCTCTCTCTCTCTCTCTCTTTCTCACTATCTCTCTCTCTCTCTTTCCCTCTCTCTCTCTCTCTCTCTCTCTCTCTTTCATTTAATGTTGTATACTTAATAAACGGGCAAATTGTAACAGAGGCATTTTAAGTTTTATCAAGATGGGATTTATTATATAAAGTCAGCATAGGATGAAACTAAATAAAGATAATAGGGATACATATATTATTATAATAATGTGGCGTGGCCTAACATTTATCAACTATACACATCACAGTCGATACATCGATATTGTATATCGAACGCGGAGCCGCCTACGCCTCTCGGCTCAGCTCGCACGCAAGAGAAATGGCCGCCGAGGTCACGACGGCGGCGCGCGCGCGGTAGTGTGAGTGAGAGAGTCAACCACTCGCTACTAGATCGCCATGCTGTGAATATGTACTTTGAATTACGCTCTCAGTTTGTGATGTTATAACACTTATAACGTTATTACTATCCTAAAGACTTTTTGTGTGTACTAATACCTAACTAGACTAAGTGCTCGCGCCTGTGCTAATCGAGATTATTACTAGTGGTGTTATTTGGTGTTCCTTTGGCTTCGGACTAATCCCGGTGACTAACCTAGCGCCTTCTAATGTTCTAGCTATTGTTGTGTGCAGAATTATAGACTTGTTGTGATAAAGAGTGTGTTATTTACATCTCCAACCAGCAAACTACTCCACAGGCAGAAGCCCCTTTCCGCCGTTACGAAAGGCAGTCACGTCCGCACTGTCCGCCTGCTACCACAACTATAATAATTTCAAAACCATTAAACTTGATCAATAATCAATCACGAATCTTATGCCTACGAACTTATCAAGACCCCTCTGTTTATGTGTTATTCTTTGATCGGCAAAGATATTGCGTCTCTATCGCACTCAAGCTTCGGGTATATTTTTGTTGCACTCAACATGATCTGGAAATTTCTTTTATGCACGTAATTATTGAATACGTAAAATGTATTGATATGAAGATAAAAGTAGATCACTTACGAATGATACGTTATTCCCTGGCTTTTTTAGTATAGTTAGTGCAAAATCACATCACACACGACGGCATCTTTTATTTTTTGCGCTGCAAATCTGACAACTGCGACACGTTTGCACGTAGCCATTGACGGCGCGATACTGAGGCGAGGTCTGCCAATTGCATGAGTTTTAGTGTGCCGCTTTGAGCGCTTGTAACATATCTACCTAATTTTTATATTACATCGTTGATCCTACATGTAGCAAAAACAATATACGTTGTTTCTAAAACTATTCTTCACCATTCAATGAAATATTTAAAATTTTATGGTGGGTACACACCAAGACAACGAACGGTTATGTATCTCACTCTATCAAATAGCGGTCACATAAATGCTTCGCGTTCGCTGGTCGTTCGTTTGCTTAGTGTGTACCCACCATAATACAAAGTTTATAATTTTTTATTGAAAATAAATACTGTTTTAATCTATTTGAGGTGGAATTTGCATGATCTGCCAAGTTTATTGAGTTTAAGTTTATGAAACGAAAATTAAAAAATATATACTAAAGAATATTGTATTAATATTTTACCCTGTAATTTTGTATTTTCTGTAAACGGTGTTTTGGCAACTACAATTTCATTCAGTGTGGCCAGTTAACAATAGAAAGCGAAAATTGCCGCATTCAAACGGTCCTGCGAAGCGGACTGCAAGATTATTACTAACCGATGAGATAAGGCGAGACAGCACGTCGATCATGAGGCGGCCGTGACATATTCTCGATTTTTGTGTGCTGCACGGCTATTACGCGACGGCGCGCGAGCTCTCTCAATTTTTCTCGCACGATCCACCTCTCTCTTATTAGAACACTTAGAACAAGAGGTACAGTGTGAGAAAATCGAGAGTATGTCGCGGCCGTCCCATTTTAGACGTGCTGTCCTGCCCTATCTCATCGGTTAGTAACAATCTTGCAGTCCGCTTTGCAGGACCGTTTGAATGCGGCAATTTTCGCTTTCCTAATGTTAACTGGCCACACTGACTAAAACCCCTGCGGTGTTCCAACACTCACTTAAAGACAGAGCCCCGGGAACGCTATCGCACACATCCGGAACTATGCCAGCGCTGCCTTTGCAGGCCCATCCACAGGTGGTAGGGGTATGGTGCCCCACCCACTCCGCCTTTAGCACCCCAGAACACCATGGGGGCTGACCAGCTCAGGACCTCTCCCAGGCGGGTGACGGAACTCCCGACCCATCACCCGCAGGTCCCCGTTATGGCGGCAGTTCACGGCCAGCAAAGGCCCTTCGCCGCCTGCCTGGCCTTCTACGACGCTGTGGGACCGAATTCGGATCGTCCTCGCGCATCCGCTCCGCCGCCTCCTTCTGCGCCATCACTGTAACGCTGAAGGTGGCCACTGCCGCCCACGCCTCCTCACTGCCGACCATTCGGCTGATTAACGCCGGCAGTGAGAGGTCTCTTCCTATAGCCGCGGACAGGGCTGCGCGGGGCCCCGCCCATGCAGGGCACTCCTCACGCGTGTTCTTGGCCGTGTCCACGACTCCTCCGTTACAATGGTGACACTCTGACGTGGGCTCCCTCCCCACCACCTCACACAGATACTTGCCGAAGCAACCGTGCCCCGTCAAGAGCTGTGTGAGATGGAACGTGGGAGCGCCGTATTTGCGTTCGACCCATTCCTTCAGGACAGGCCGGACAGCATCCACTATGTCCCGGCGTGCTTCCGAGGTCTCCAGTCGTTCTGTCCATTTCTGGAAGAGGACATGGCGCGACTCCTCCCGCCACTGGCGCATCTCCCTAGGCGCAGGCCAGTTGTCCGCCCTCCTTGCTGCCTGCAACCGCCAATACACTCCTGACTGCAACTCCGCTTCGAGGTCCCAAGGCGGGCGACGCAATTGAGTTACACTTCGAGCACTCAGAGTGCTCGCCCATATTGGCGCCCCATAGAGCGCCATCGAACGTACCACGCCAGCATATAAACGGCGGCACGCACCTCCCGGCCCACCCCAATTCGGAAGAATCCGCCCAAGAGCCCCGGCTACAGCCACCAACTTTGGTTCCAAACGCCGAAAGTGTGCTCTTCAAACTTCCACCTGCTGTCAAGGACGAGTCCAAGATACTTCATCGTCGACCCAACGGCGATGGAAGTTCCCCCAACAGACAAAACTGTTCCCGGAAGAGGCGCATTACGAGGCCCAATAAAAACCAGGGCCTCCGACTTGTGGAGAGCCACTTCCAGACCCAGTGCACGAATACGCTCCACTACATGAGCAACGCCAATCCTGGCAAGCTGCGCAGCCTCCTGATGAGTGCTGCCACGGGCCGACACAAGCGTGTCAAGCACAATCGGACGGTAGGCTGACGGCTGATCGGGAGGGCGCCCCCCCCTCCTTCTGGAGAAGCACCAATTTTCCCGTTTTCCACCTATTAGGCACCCGCCCCTGAGACAATCAAGCAGTGAAGAGGGCCCGAACACTCTCCCCCATCTCCGATACCGCCATAACCAAAGCACGACCCGGTATGCCATCCAGACCAGGGGCCACCTTTTTGGACCGCAGCCTCCGGACAGCCACTCTAAACTCAGCCTCCGTTACTGGAGGCACTTCCGTCACCCCGTCATCCCGCGGACCCAATTCAGTAGCCATCGCTGGAGGCACAAAGGCATTCCTAGCCGGGAACAGGGCACTGACCACCCGCTCAACCAGATCGGGCTGAAGGGTGCTCGTCACAGGAGGAGCCCACGGTCGAAGCTTCTTTCTCACCACCCGATACGGCTTTCCCCAAGGATCCCGGTTGAGCGTTTCCAACCACTCTTCCCATGCCGCCTCCTTGGCCCGAGCAACTGCCGTTTGAAGAGCACCGCAAGCATCTCGTTACGCGGCGTACAGAGCGTCCTCCTCAGCTCTGTTCCTGACCCGTCGCCTCCTGAAACGCGTATACTGGCGACGCGCAGCTACACATGCACCCCGCATCTGACGAAGCTCAGGGTGCCACCAGTACACGCAACGCCTTGGGGCGCATGCTTTCACCCTTGGCATCGCCGCATCACACACCCCACAGTGACACACCCGCGTGAGCGCACTGCCCAAGCGCTCTACTTCCTGCTCAACCTCCTCCACCGGATCAGCCGCCTCCTTGGCCAACTCACTATCCATTCGGCCCAGCACCCACCGCGGACCATCCTCAACTACAGATCGGTGCGAGATGGGTACGCCTAACCTAATCTAACCCAACCCAATTATGACTTCGAAATGTTGTACTGAGAAAATGGCGTAAAATCACATAATCTGTATACCACCCCATAAATTCTCACAATTTGACAGAAATTCGATGCGACAAATCAGAAGTGATAATTGTTATGGTTTATAGAGCCATGTAGAGCCCACAGATTAATAATGGACCATCCACATTATGTGATTCTAGCCCAATTTGTCAGTACAACATGTCGAAGTCAGAATTGGGTGTAGCGTACAGACGTAACAACTGCAACTACAATTTCATTCAGTGTGGCCAGTTAACAGAAGGAAAGCGAAATTAGCGCATTCAAACGGTCCTGCGAAGCGGACTGCAAGATTGTTACTAACCGATGAGATACCGGGCAAGACAGCACGTCTAACACACAGCCGCGACATACTCTCGATTTCTGTCGCATGTCCTAATAAGAGAGAGACGGATAGTGCGAGAAAAATTGAGAGAGCTCGCGCGCCGTCACGTAATAGCCGTGCAGCACACAAAAATCGAGAGTATGTCATGATCGACCTCATGATCGACGTGCTGTCTCGCCCTGTCTCATCGGTTTGTAACAATCTTGCAGTCCACTTCGCAGGACCGTTTGAATGCGGCAATTTTCGCTTTCTTACTGTAACTGGCCACACTGAATGAAATTGTAGTTGCAAAACACCGGTTTAAAAAAAAATACAAAATTACAGGGTAAAATATTAGTACAATGTTCTTTAGCATATATTTTTTAATTATCGTTTAAATTTATTTGTATGAAATTTGTGAGACACAGAAACTTGGCAGATCATGCAAATTCCATGGTCCAAATTGTGATTTTAATGCAATTAGTCCGTACAACTCGTTTGACGGTTGGAACATGCATCCACACTATAGCAATTAGTCAGATTCTGATGAATTGGGGCTGACAAATCACTTAATGTGGATGGCCCATAACGTAGAGCCCATTAAGCCTCTCCAGACTGGCGCGGCTGGCCGCGGCGGTCAATCGTAAACTTGTCATTAGCTGACAATTTTACTATTGACCGCCACCGCAGGCCGCGCCAGTGTGATGCAGGCTTAATTCTCATTAATGACACTTGTTAAAGTTGATTTGACATGTGTCAAATCTATTTATTTATTTGGTTGGGATTTTGAATGGTTTTATCTGAGTTTTTCTTTAAATTCGAGGGGTTGAATTAAAACCAACATCGAGAATTACTTTATGTTTATCTCCAACTGATTATAGACCATATATCCAGTATACCATAGTAGTTGAAAAAACCTGTATTTGTTGTCACCAGCACTATGTCCATGCGCGTTCAAATGGAAAAGAAGAAGGCCCAAGATGAAATGCGGCGCCTCATGGCAGAACGCAAGAAGAAAGACGTGAAGCCAACAAATATAGATAATCCGCTGGCCAAGTACAACAACTTGGGCCAGCTCATGTGTGTACTCTGCTCCTCTGTCGTACGATCAGAAGCCATCTGGCCTGTTCATCTTAACAGTAAACAACACAAAGAAAATGTCGATAAAGCCAAAGATCTAAAGAAAATTACCAACAATTTCACAGATGGTAAAAAAGTTAAAAGATTAGGAGGTCCAGCTTCAGATGCTCCACCAGAGAAAAAATTGAAGAGCATTCTGAAAAATGCTAACGATGTAACACCTATTCAAGTTCCGAAAATCAGTGTGCCTACTGTGATTTCTTATCACAATGAAGAGATTAAAAGGGCACCTTTAAAACTTGATCTAGTGCAGTCAGTAGTAGAAGGAGGTAATGACAGAAATAATCTCAGACTTAGTATGTGAAGTACATCTTGTGTGCAATATCTCTTATCCCCATTTGTTCACACCAGATAGGCACTTTTTAAATGTCTAACTCCTTTACAGGCAGGCAGTCTTATTAAGTGGGCACTAATGGGAATAGCCCACTAATTTAGTATTTTACTCAATCAATTATAGTTGCCATTGCCAAAAACAAATTGAATGTAATTTTTTTGTTAAAGATGGGAAGCCGCCTGAAGCTAGTTGGATAGAAAAAGATTCTCAATCTCCACCGGTGCCGGAGCAGCCTATTCCAGAAGGCTTTTTTGATGATCCTGTCTTGGATGCCAAGGTAATTGTTCTTTTTGACCCTTATACTTGTATTTGATAATTATATGTAGTATATATATATACTAAAATGGTCTCCTTTAAGTTATTTCCAGTATCTACTAACCTTTCATAAAATAATAAGTTTCTGACAAACATTAAAGTTTTGATACAATCATTTATTGCCAACAGTACTTTGCTGTACACCATCATCAACTACTCATTGAGACTATTCTAAGAGCCTAAACTCAACAGGGTTATGTTGGTTTAAAACTGAATTCCCATGGCCACCTTCTGTCTCCATCATCAGATCAGCTTGATGGTACCATAATATTGAATTGTCATCCAAACTATACTTATACCCAAAATTTCAGCTCAGCAATTGGATTGGATGTCAAGTGACTGAAAAATGGATTTTTTTATGGACAGTTACAATTATATACTTATATATTACAACTTTTAGACCAAAACGATTGTATCCAAGAACTCGGGATTAGCTTTAGACTAAGTCACAATGCTTCCTCTGTAAGTAGAGTTAGCATACTTCTATCAAATTTGAAAGCCATTTTAACCACAATAGGTGAGACAAATCGGATCTGAGTAAGTGATTTACTGATTTAAAATTAAAATAAAAGTAACAATTAAAGTAGCTGAACTTCAGATACACTTCATTCTTCTCAGCTCATGTAAATAATGCTTTTCCTATGTCGTAAAAATCTGTTTAACAAGAAGGTAAATTATGTTGTAAAAATATTGGGCATAATGCAGACTGCCTGCTTGTATTGTATGATTTGCATATTACTTTAGTACTAATAGTGATAGATTTTCTTTTAAACATGCATTTGCATACAGCCATTATGATGTTTTATTGTTTGTTGATTCGGGCTTCTCAACGGGCCACTTTCCTGCAATTTCAATCCGGCAACTATTGCTGTCCTACGCTAGAGCAAGATGCACACTTGCTGGCCAACAGGGACCCGGTATCCCCTTCGAGGGTTTTTGAAAGGGTTTTTCGTTATGCTTTGCTTAACAAAGCCGATGCTCCTCAAAACCCATTCATTTGGCTATTAAAGCGCTCCAATACAGTATCCCCTTCAAAGGGTTTTTGAAAGGGTTTGCTTACCAAAGCCGATGCTCCTCAATACCCATTCATTTGGCTTTTAAAGCACAATTAATGGGTATTCCAACACGAGAAAGCGCGTCAACCCTTTAAAAAGCACTTAAAAAGCCTTTCGAAAGGGTTTTTTTTATCAGTAGCGGTAGCGCCCCGTAAGGGAAACCCCTTCATACGGCTAAGTTAAATGAATGAGTTTTCAATCAATAAAGGATAGCAAGTGATTTGGGCTATTAAACGAACGACTAACCCGTTCAAAGGCTTTTTTCTGGGAAGGGGTGGGCGGGTCCCTGCTGACCACACGTTGCCGTAAAAATGTTGCCAGTTTAGAAGCCCTATTTAGTAATATCAAAGAAATACTGTGCCATACCTTTGTTTATTTGGTCAAAAAATTGTATACAAAAGAACATTATACACACTAAAAAAACGTACTTATTCTTAATATTACAAAGTCAATACATTCTTAATACACCTATATTTATAACTAACAACAGCCACAACCGACTACATATAAATATAAATCATTGTTCATATAGTTCCTCAAAGGATTCATGAATGTACTCTATCATATCACTGGCTAACATGCTTCTGCCTTTTATTTTAAATGCTTTCTCATTACTTAGTCTGACAAGAATGGAAGCTGCATAACAGGCCATAGAGGCTGCTGCCAAAGGTTTCTCATAAGAAAAATCTATTTTATCTTGACTGCTCAAATTCCAATTTAGAAATGTTGCAATTGATCCTGATAATACATCCCCTTGCCCTCCACATCTTCGGTTTGATCCATACAGATTTGACTTCCATTGAAATTCTGGAACGGAAGAATACACTTGATCCTCTTCACCCTTTTTGAAAACTGTTACGTTTTTTCCTAGTTTTCTCAATTCAGTGGTACCACCAAGGCTGCTGCAGAGCCTTTCAAACTCAATTTTATTAGGAGTCAGTATGACAGAGGATGTAAAATCTTTGATAAGTTCTGGTTTACTAGTTATAAGGAACAATCCATCAGCATCTATAACTAAGGGTATATTCTTCTCTTTAATTATCTTTATCAATTCTGTGACCACTTTGAAGGTTTCCACCTCTCGACCCAGCCCTGGGCCAATCACTATAGTATGCAATCTTTCTAACCAAGGTGAAATTTCCGTTGTTGCATTAGGATGATTCAGTAATGGATGTACTATTAGTTCCGGACTGTATGACTTAATGACGCTAGCCGCCGAAGAAGCACAAAATATATGTACCAGATCAGCTCCCACCTGCAATCAAATTAGAATTGTAAATTTATAAAGTTACTCCAGTCAATCCTGCATTTAGCTGGTGTGCTATTGCATGACACCCTGCACATTCTGACTATGCGCTGAAACAGAACATGCGCTTGGCACAGTTGATCCTTAGGTGGTCTTGAGTGGATTCAGACCGGAAGCCACCCCGCATTTAGTGGGGGGAGTTTGCCCGCCGCGCGTCATTTAAGCCATATTTCTCTACCAATTTCTTCTAGTAGGGCAGTTTCAGGTGATAATGTGGACACGCTGGACAAAAGCACCAAATTTTTTTCAGGTACTTGTTAGGTCCATAGCTTTAAGTTTTTGATAGGAACCAACTCCTCCGTAGGCAATCTTTAATTTTATGGCGGCCATTTTGAATTTTAGTTAATTTATCAATATCCTGAGTTCTATTTAACGTAGAATGACAAACTCACAGTGTTCGAGATTTGGAACTGGTCTTTTGACACATCGCGACAGCCATATAACGTAAATTGGCACTGCTCATCGAAATAATAAAAAAAGTTTCAATCGCTTCCGAGTTACAAAACAAAGTTCAATCTCCATGCACGCTCTTTTTAGCACTTATAAAATTATTATCATATTTTTTACGGCTTATTTGTATAGAAATTAGCATTGAAAACTCGGTATGCAAACCATTACGTCCTACGACTTTTTATTTTTAAATTAAGTGATATACTGCTTTAATCGTTTGGAGTCTGCCAATTTAGAAATAAATCGAAATGAATCAAATAATTGTGAATAGGAAAATAACAATGTACTATTTAATTACTGTTACGATGTGGTTACGATAATACGAAATAAAATCACATCGATCGAAACCGCCATATTTGATTGTGCAAAATGTTGCCTTTGAAAATATGGCATTGATTTCTGCACGGCGCGCGAGCTCTCTCAATTTTTCTCGCACTATCAGTCTCTCCCTTTACTTACAGGACACTTGTGTTAGCAGACGACAGTGTATAAGCTCTCTATTTGATTTCCTAAAAATAATTATTACACAGTAATCAATCGATTCCTTTTATTAGCCATCATCAATTGTAATCGGATATTATGACAATCGATTTACTCTAGCCACATCACTCTTTACATCATATTGGAACTGTCCAAAGACCAGTCCCAAATCTCGTACACTGTAGTGTCTAAATATACATATTTGTGGTCAAGGAATTCAACTAGATAGTTTTTAGAGTCGAGTTCCCAAAGGATATCAACCGGAACCCTGTTCTTGAGCTTCCGCTGTCCACCCCGCTGTCTGCGTATCAGCAATAGCTAGACTGTTCAAATTTTCACGGAAGTAGTGTTTCTATTACTGCTTTAACGTACATTCACAAAAATAAAGAAAAATAAAAAATTAAACAGTACTCGTGAAACATAATTTTATGGTGTTTTTTTGCCCGCCCATAACAATCGGTATATCTCTAGAACCGTAATATGTAGACACTTGAAATTTCGGGAGATTATGTGTCACTATAGCCTCTATAATAACGAGTAATAAAAATATATTAATGTTAATATATTAGTGGGGCAGAGTGCTCGAACAAATGGTCGTAAATGTGGACACGCTGGACAAAACTCCTCTGTCGGTCATTTTTAGTTTTAAGGCGGCCATTTTGAATAATTGTTAATTTATTAATAGGTACCTCGAGTTCTAAGTCACACAAACTTGGTGTCTAAATATACATATTTCGGGTCAGGGAATTCAACTAGATAAGTATTTTACCGATATCTCAGTTAATAAATTACTTGAAAATACAAAATTGGTGTTTTTTATGTATACAGGGCGGAAAGTTAAAACGGGACAGTAAGGGCAGCTACTAGATCCCATGCCGCCACGCAAAAATGGCATTAAGATTTCATTCCTAACTTTTTAAGTGATCACAATCTACATTCACAGATTTGTGAAAAAAAGTACAGTCAGCGAGAATATCATCAATTATCGGTATCGGTAAAATACTTATCTAGTTGAATTCCCTGACCCCAAATATGTATATTTAGTAGGGCATGAATTCCGGAATCTCGAAATACCGGAATCTCGCCATGATTTTTCCGATTTTTCAATACCGGTATTGAAAGCGACGAATACCGAAATACCGGGATTCCAGTATTCATTTTTGAGTTACAATTCTTGATTATTTTTGTAATAAGTGTAGGTTGTTTTAGCTAGGAAACTCATAACCATACCTTGTAAATATTTTATTATTGCCATTATAATGCTGTGTTAATTATATAATGTAGGGTGATTATGACAACTTAATATATGTCCTTTATGAAAGGAGACCTGCTACTAACACTTAAACGTAGGCTCATGGACATGTGCATTCTTCCAGTTCTCATTTACGGTGCACAGACTTGGTCGTTGACAGCATCTCAAAAGCCAAACTCGGGGTTTGCCAGCGAGCCATGGAGCGCAGCATATTAGGTGTCAAATTAATAGATCGTATCCGGAATACCACGCTGCGCTCCAAGACTCAAATAGTCGATGTAGCTCGGAAAGCGGCTAAGTTGAACTGGGCTGGGCATGTCTGCCGCATACTGGTAAAGCAGCATACAATCTAGCTATTGCTGATACGCAGACAGCCGGATGGACAGCGGAAGCTCAAGAACAGGGTTCCGTTTGATATCCTTTGGGAACTCGACTCTAAAAACTATCTTGTTGCATTCCTTGACTCCAAATATGTATATTTAGACACTAAGTTTGTCATTCTACGTTAAATAGAACTCAGGATATTGATAAATTAACTAAAATTCAAAATGGCCGCCATAAAATTAAAGATGGCCGACGGAGGCGTTGGTTCCTATCAAAAACTTAAAGCTATGGACTTAACAAGTACCTGAAAAATATTTGGCGCTTTTGTCCAGCGTGTCCACATTTTCGACAATTTGTTCGAGCACTCTGCCCCACAATACTAGGGCCATTCATACTTGGGCATCATCATAGCGTTATTCCCGGTTGTGCCCCTAAAGGAGCTCAGGCTCCGCTTTGACACCTAATCCCAAGATTTGGCATAGGCACTAGTTTTACGAAAGCGACTGCCATCTGACCTTCCAACCCAGAGGGAAAACTAGACCTTATTCATACTAGGGCATATGATATATAATTTTCGGATAAAATAACAATGAGGAATCTAGTTATGGAACAAAAGTAATGCATTTTAGAACAAAAAAAGAGTTGAAATATCTACACGGCTATCATAAGATTCATAAGTCATAAGACGGCGCGCGAGCTGTCTCGATTTTTCTCACTATATCTGTCTTTCTAAGTGTTGTAATAAGAGAGAGACGGATAGTGCGAAAAAAACTTGCACGCCGTCTTGTTATAGTCGTGCTGTTAAACCTAAAGGCGAATTTTTGTATATTTACATATTCGTTTTTAAACAAGACAATTATACTGTCATAAAACTCATAAAGCTATGTTTGTTTTGTTTTAAAAGTATATATAGTTTGCTATATAAATACGTTAATACGAAGGGGATATAAAATAATATACAGCGTAGGTCAGGGTGATCACAATGCATGTCGGAATTGTCGGAGGCCAAGATTAATGTTGGGTCGCTCACGGACGATCATGCATTTACCTCCACACACACACTCACTCCTTGGCTCAGCGACTCGAGCCAAGGAGTGTGTGTGTGTAGGTAAATGCATGATCATCCGTGAAGTAATATTCAGAGCAATGACGCATAATTTAATGACGGAGAGGCAACCGGATGGCTCGCGGTATTTGAGCTCCCGAAGTGTTGTTGAACCGCCCTGTGAAACCCGAACTGGCCCAACTGTGACTGGTTCGGAAATAGGAGAAGGTGGTAAAAAAAAATTGACGCGAGGCAACCGATTGAATCGCGATAGCCTGAAAGTGTGTACTCTGTTTATATAATGAAATGTTTATGTCATCCCTCTACTGCGACAGGAGCCGAGTAAGCGAGCGCAGAAAAAAAAATTGGCAGGCAAGCGCCTGAAAATTGGCATGCTTGTTCTTCATCACATACAGGCACTGTAAAAAAAATGCCACCAATGCCATCCCGGCCGGTCGGTTATCGAGCCGTCAGAGTTGGAATCCGGAAAAAAACGGTGGTGGATAAAATTATTGAAACAGAGATGGCATTTGTTTTTCGAGTCTCGTATGTGATAAATTATATGCACAAATGCCATCCCTCTCCCATGAAATTTCATCCCGCTGTGGCCACTCTTACAATCGCGAAATTCGTCAAATTGGAATACGCGAAATAAAAGGTTTTGCAATCAATTGCCATGGACAATTTTCGCGTGGGAGGCAGAGTGGGGAGTCTCCAGTTGCTGTACTATTAACCGGTATTTACGACTTCATAAAGTTTCCTATCTTCAACATTTAAGGTACTTTCAATCCATGTGACAAAGTTTTGGGACACCCTGTCTACATGAATGAACATTAAAATACGCGTCATTGCTTTAACTAAGGCACTGTGTTAACCCACATAATTTAATTAAATCCAACTTTATTTAGTCAATTTAGTGTTTACGTCACGATCCAATGCACCAACACAGCTCTGACAATTTATGATTTGTGTATTTGCAACAGGTAATTTCTAAAACAAACTATATATTTTTAGAAACAAAACAAATATAGCTTAATATTTTTGTTTTAAGACACTGTGTAGTTTAAAATAAATAGGTAAGTTTCCAAAAATATGTGTTACGTTTACAATATTTTTTACCTAAAATGCATTGTTTTTGTCGCGGGCGGAAACTAGTATTTTTTATCTTGTGGTAAAATACTAATGTAAAAAAGACATCATAGGAAAGTGAAACGCTTTTAAAGGAATCTAACGACTTGTACATGAAACCCTTTCGTTTCGAATTCAAAATTCTTCCCTCACTGCTTATCTTATCTTATCTAGATGAGGGCCCTTTCGGAAATCCCTCACTTAGTATCCTGACATTAAGGGTGGGTTGCACCAAACCGCCTGTAATCATAGGCAGTGTTCATTAAAACCAGAATGTATAGTAGTTGATGGATGGATTCTACCTTAATAACCACTATTGTCCGATTAAACAATCCTCAAGCAATTTGCATATCCTCCCGTCCCCGGTAAAATCAAACTTGCTTGCAAATTGTGTGCAACAATGTGAACTGCCTTTTAACGGCCTACATAGTACGCAGACCTCGTTTTATTAAAATAAGGACCGCAAACACACTGAGCAGGAAGACATGCTACAATAGAGTACTCACTTTTAAAGCACTTATCCCTGCAAAATACGGCGCTCCTGTGTACTCTAAAGATCCTCCAACAATACCAATCCTGCCGGCTTGACCTTTGTGTTTGCCACCATCTAACTTTGGTATACAAGCCTTCACCGATTTTAACATAGCAGCGTTATCCATTGTACCTTTATATCGGCATGCACTGACTTTTAAACACTTAAAATATTTCGTTAAAATATTACCCGATATCAACATAACAAATCGGTGTGTGACATTAAATTAAATGAATGATAAAATAAAAAGAATAAAAAGATTCAAGATTGATCGATAAGATTTGACGACTTTGACGTTGACGTTTTCATAATAAAAATATGTCATCACATGTCCCTTGTGTTCGAGGCGTTCAGATTCCAATATATATTTAATGAAAAAGGAAGGAAACGATGACATTATGTAAAACTGTATGTAATTGAAGCCAATTAACTTCTATTTTTAATTAAAGTGCTCATATTACATCTGAAAAGCTTAAACCACAACAGAAACCCTGCACGGCAATCACGCGACGGCGCGCAAGTTATCTCGATTTTTCTCGCACTATCCGTCTCTCTCTTATTAGAACATTTAGAACAAGAGGTGTAGTGCGAGAAAAATCGAGAATATGTCGCGGCCGCCCCATGATAGACGTGCTGGGTTATTCAGAACGATTGTTGTTCACGAAATAGTAATGCTGAGGATAGACTAACTTAATAAACCGTTCATAATAATTTTATTGCAGGTGCGAAATATTGAGTACAAAGATCCTGTAGAAGAAGAGTGGGACAAGTTCCAAAAAGAAATTAAAGAACAGGCTAGCGCATCAGCTGAAATAATAGCTGGAGAACAAGAAGAAGCCACAGCGGAAAGACAGATTGACGAGATAGAAGAGCAGATGAGGAATTGGACAAGGTAACCCTTTGTGAACATGTAGCCCATTGAAGGTCATGGTTGCGATCGTGGCACCTGGCAGTAGGAGGGACTGCATGTCGGGGTGAAAGTGATCATACTGAAAATGAAATGATCCCAAACTTGGAATAAAATGAAACCTTTTGAATTTTATTTAGCTGGTATTGCAATCCAAATTGTGTCCTGCAAAAGAACGTTTAATTCATCTTACTCCATAGCGTGCGAAGCGATAGTGCTCGTATTGAACTTATAAAATGTAATTGCCTCACCTGTGCAGGTACGCAGGTAGTGCTTGCTGTAAATTAAATTATCGTCATACAAATATTCCAAAATGTAAGCATATTACAGCTTGTGTGGCTGCTAATTAGTTAATGTATTATAGAGGAGATTCTTTGGATATTGAAGCCGAAGTCTTGGAGGGATAAAATTATTTATTGACATTGGTAGTCTTCAATGTAACTACTAATGTTTGGTAGTATAAACGTGTATGATCAGCATGGCTACACATGCCGGTCGCGGTGACATGGATTAAATATCCGTATATATTTCTAAGCGTTCTATTTAGAAAGAGACGGATTTGCGGGCCATCTTCTGATAGCAGTGATGGTAGAAGAAGTCATAATGTATTGTTGACTATTGTTGCAGGGTCTTAGAATTAGAGTTGAAGAAAGAAGAAACAAAGAAAAACAAACACGATGTTGAACACTTAAGTGAGAACGAAGACGACTCAGATAATGAAGGGGATATAGACGAATTCCTGGACTGGCGAGCAAAGAAAGCATACAGTTAATAACGATATTAAAGTAATATTTTGAAATACATGTTTATTTATTTCCGGCGAAGCCACAGCAACACTACAGTTGTATTATCCTTGAAAGGATTGAAGCTATGCTACTTATAGCATTGGTCCGCCGTGTCTATTAACCTCTAGAGACCCGGCACCGACAAACGCCAAACGGGAATGTGGCCTAAGGGGCTACCGCAAAGTGAAAACGAATTTCGTTCGGGTGTCTCCGTCTCTGTCGCACGAATGTGCAAGTGCAACAGAGAAGGAGATACACAAACGGATTTCGTTTTCGTTTCGCGGTAGGGCCTCTGTATCGACGTCGAGTCCGTTAATACGCTAAGATGTTACGCTCCCTGGCGACCGACGAGCATGGCCTACAGAGGTTAGACCTTGTTTGGTTGTCTATCAAAATTCTTCCAGCACAAACGGGATGAACAACTAGCGATGAGCTTAGGGCTGTGTTGACTATTAAGGGAGAAAAGGGCTCAAACCAATTTTCATTTCATATAAAAGCCAAAATGCAACATTTGAAAGAATTGCATGTAGAAAAGAAGGACCTACAGTTTCTGTGAAAACGAACTTCGTTCGAATATCTCCCTCTCTGTCGCTCGAACTAGCAAGTGCGACAGAGACGGAGATACACAAACGAAGTTCGTTTTCGTTTCGCGGTAGCCCCTCATGTGTGTTACTCGCCATATTTGTTTGTCCGTGGTTCGACCCTAGATGTCACAGAGTTGCCTATGAATGACTTTTGACATATTTTTAGGGTTCCGTACCCAAAGGGTAAAAACGGGACCCTATTACTAAGACTTCGCTGTCAGTCTGTCAGTCCGTCTGTCCGTCCGTCTGTCTGTCATCAGGCTGTATCTCAAGAACAGCGATAGCTAGACAGTTGAAATTTTCACAGATGATGTATTTCTGTTGCCGCTATAATAACAAATACTGAAAACAAAATAAAATATATAGTATCACTGTTATTTGTACTACAAGCCGTAGTAGTTAAGTTCCTTTCATCAGACGCTGATTGGTGGATTAAACACGTTCCGTTTTACATTCCTTCAAATCGTAACTATTGTTTGAAATTAGTATAAACTAAAGTAAAAATGTTTCAGTAGTTATTATTTTGTATTTTTTTTTACATTTTGGTCACAAAATTCTATTCAATATTCAATGGTTTTCCCTATTATTTTCTTCAGTTCAAAGAAATCCTAAGAATTTTTATTTTTTTCTTTTGTTGTTATTTATCTGCAATCATTTATTTATTTATTTGCAAAAATATACAAATCACTTACAGGCTAGTCCAATATATGATATGTACAACAAAAAGATATTAGGATTAAAACAAAAAATTAAACAAGTCGATTTTAGTGGAAAGGGGGTTTAATATGTTAATGGCCCGGACAATGGGCGCACCAGCGAGCAGGTCGGTGCGCGCCACGGGGCGCGCGAGCAAGCGCGGTGCACGCCGCCGCGGCCTGCTCGGCACCAATAGCGCCAGCGACTCTAGCACCCCCGGGTTATGTTATGTAACATACCGCGTAACACCTTGAACACATACGTATACGTAGCCAATGCCAAGTTCCTCCCAACTTCCAACTTGGTGTAACCGACCATACCTATGACAAAAAGCGTCGGGTACATCAGGAGATAGAATGGATATACCCCGTATTCTTTTAAATATAGATACCTGGTGAATTTATTTTGAATCTTTTCGATTATCAGATTGTACTTCGCCTCGTGTGGATTCCATATGATCGCGCCCCACTCTAACCTGCTCCTGACAAGTGTGCTATAAAGGGCTTTTACTCAGTAATACTGTAAGCAAATTGGTTGAAGGCTTCATAGTAAGTAGAGTGTGTCCTCCAGTGAGGGCATCTACTCCATTATCCTAAGAATATGGGCATGAGTTGGCCTTGGGTATGTACATTAACATTATTAATGAATGTTACGTCTGCACTTATAATAATAATGCATTGAAATTTAGATTATGGTCCCTTTATATTTTTATTTCCACAACAGACTTGTACCATAATGGAACGGTGACGTACATGTTGATACAGCATTAATGACTAGACATATTTTTATATGCAACGTGAATTAACATAACACTATAACCACAACGTTCTATTTATATCTACAGCTAGTGTTGTACATCTTGAACTCGAAAACACTAATAATTATATCGATGGTCTACTATATAGGTTAACCCTTTCAGTGCGACGCCCAAACTCTCGAAGCAAGTACGGCGCGCTACCATACATTCAAATTTGCCGTCGTGGCAACGTGTCGTTACTCAGTGGCTCAGGGGTGCACAGTGGGCCTACCGCGAAACGAAAACGAACTTCGTTCGTGTATCTCCATCTCTGTCGCCCTTGCTAGTTCGAGCGACAGAGAGGGAGATACTCGAACGAAGTTCGTTTCCACTTCGCGGTAGGCCCTCAGGATCGCGCGTATATGTAGTGGTGCATATTGGATGGCATCATGCATGAATTCCGTTTAACCAATTTTTTTTATGTATTTTTTGTTACAGTAAAGATAGATAGCCAAGTGTATGTTTTATAGGAAATAAAATAAAAAAATATTTATATTCGTTAACAACTTTTATTGATATCAAAAAAGCAAATAAATTTAAAAATTAAAACTCAAGTGTATGAATACGGGTATATACACATGTACTTCAATAAAATACTTATGTTACATTTCACTGAAACTGTACAAAGCATAACCCTGGCTGTTATGGGCACTTTGGTCAATAGTCTCCGTGTATGGAGATATCGTGTATGGACCTCGATCACTGGCGAAGACTCGGCGTCTAATACAACGTGTACAAAATGCATGTACCTACTCGTTTTTGTTAGTCGATCCCACTTAGAAGCCACATCACACCTTACTTAAACAAGGCTTCAACATTAAACATGTCCTCACGCAGACATTTAATTTACATCTCGCATGCATTTTATTTGATGTGATGAAATACAAAAGGCCAGAATATCAGAAGCCCTACCGTGAAACGCAAACGAATTCGTTCGTGTATTGCCCTCTCTGTTGCACTTGCCAGTTCGAGCGACAGAGAGGGCGATACACGTTTTCGTGGTAGCCCCTCTGTACTCGAGGATAAGAATTTCATCTTATCACAAAAGGCATGGTATCAGGTCGACACGTCGATGTGTCTTGGAAGTACACCCACACAGGAGAGCTGCTTTTACAGGTAGTTTCCGTTATCTTGCAACCAAATGCTGGAATAACATTCCTCCACCAATTAGATGCTTACCATCGAAACTTTCATTTAAGTCGCACATTAAGGGATGCCTTGATTTGAGTCGTACACGCCCCCTAGACAGAGAGACGCTGATGCCTTCCGCCCACGAGAAAAAGAGATGTAACACTCTTCGGGAATCGCTGTTTTGGACAAATTTCGATAAATACCTGACTTAGTGAAGTTTTATTAAAATTTCATAAAGTGAGATTTTAGATGAGATAAAATATAGACTAATAACTATAATAATATACTATTAACTTGATTGCGTAAAAAAGGAAAATACAGACCCAACTTTGGATTTTTTTTTCTATAGAGAAAATTTTAAGCAATCATGTATCGATAAAAACAGATGAACAATCATATAGTCAAGAATCATAATCTAGTCAGAACGGCGTTTCAAAGCACGCGATAATTTCCAATGCCTTAAGAAGATGCGCATAGAGAAGCAAGTGCTAGGAATTCTGCACGGCTAATTGGTTGCTTATTTCGTTGTGTGACTATGCACTCAAAACGACGTTGACTCTCCTTTCTTCCAACTTTCCTTTTTTGCACTGATCGGTATACATTTATTATTTTATTTTCTTTTTTATCACTAGGGTTAGGATTCTGGTGGCAGTTTAGCACGTAAGTAATGCAGTGGAGTCGCCATTGCATATTTTTTATTTGAATAAATGAATAACTGAATGATAAATCTATAATACAGTATCGGCCAGTTGCCCTTTGCGTTTTATTGTATGAACGTGAATAGAGTAAACAATTTAGGTTTGTTGATTCATAGCATATTTTACTAGTTACATTTTTACATAATTTTTTGACGACACCTGCAATGCAATGCTGTAAATTATAATGATGATTTTATAATATATAATTTAAATAAATTTTATTTGTTTGCTAAAATGTTCATGTATTCAAGAGCTTGAACAACTTGAAACTGGAATTAAAGTTTCAAAATCTTGCACATTATCTTCTTTCTGATGTTAAACGGTTGTGAAGATTACGAAAAGCATATACTATGGCAATTTGTCTCATATTAGCTGGCGTTATACGGTTTCTCAACTTGTGAAAAATCCGTTTCTGAATCAATTTACTTGAATGAAACGAATCAATTTAAGTATACGTTGTTCGTTTATCAATCATTTATTCATTCAATCATTCACTCAATCAAAAATATATAACAACGACTCCATTGCTCTTTCTCCACCTCAATGCCACCAAACGTCCAAACTCTATTTATCACACCACTTTTTGTTGTTTTTTTGAGTAATATAAGTAAAATTATTATTTGTTTATGTATATTTGTTCTTCCATATATATATATATACTCATATATTTTTCTGGGTTCCTACAGAATACCAGTGTTTTTTGTTAAATTGCGAGCAAAGTGTTGGCGCCTTTTTGTATTGCTGCAATGCACACAGTTTATTTCTGTGCATAAAACTGATTGTTTTATGTTATTTTAATGTTCTTATAAGTTTTGTGTTTTCTGTTTTTTTTTCTCATCATTGTAATGTGTCTGTATTTAGCAAACAAATAAATGATTTATCTATCTATCTAAAAATTATAAGTAGTTGATATAGATAACAAAATGATACAAATAATGTGGTAAAGTCTTTTTTAGAATATTATGTCACAAAAACTGGTCTATACTTATTTATCAAATCATCAGCGATCATCCTCGTTCTCTTAGTTCTAAAATAAAAGTTGTTACGGTGCCAATTTTATTTATATAGATGGGTAGGTCAAGGATAGGTTTTTAAAGTACCATAGTCAACATGTTGACGGGATTTTTTCATATCCGGAGTGGCATAAAAATACCGCATATTACCCTAAACAAGGACAATGGTAATAATAATACCACGGCGAGCGAGATAGTGATAGAGAGATAGATAGTGTATAATGATGTCAGTTAATGATATCGCGAAGACTTTAACTCATGGTCGGGGCGTGTAATATCGCCTTAAGAGATTATTGATCTTGGCATGATTTTTCAGCCCCAATCTATCAGAAGCTGACTTATTGTTATCGTCTGCCGCCCTTAGCACGCTAGATTTTATGTCCGACTTAATGCATAATGCACTCGCATATTAGCTAGAATGGGACGAATGCTTTATATCCGACATAAATCTTAGCGCTGCTGATCCAACTGTCAAACGAGTTGTACTGAGAAGATGCATGCACATGTGGCCGGCACCACACTGCGCTATTCGTTATGTGACTGCGCCGTATTTGCGAAAATAAATATTTGATCAAAGGGGCAAACATAGACCAATAAACCGTCCACAGTGAGTCGAATACAGGCGCATAAGCTGAATAACAGATGGCGCATAGCGCATTGGGGTGGCGGCATTAAATCTGTACGCTACACCCAATTATGACTTCGAAATGTTGTATTGACAAATTGGGTTGAAATCACATAATCTGTATACCCCATTTTTATCATCTTTATTCTATCGAACCGACCCGTTTTTGCGGCACATCACTAGTCCGCGGTGATTTGAAGATTTTGAATGGACGAATAAAAAAAATGGAAGATTTTGAAGTGAAGTGTGTTGACAATTTTTGTTGTTAATTTCATCGTGTTCAAAATTTCATTTATTTCATTTACTATCAGGAGATTAAAATGGTCATCTCAGATACTGATCAATACCGTCAGTTTCTAAGTAATCTCCAACGAGAAGAGTTTAGGCCGGCTGCTCTGAATGACCTCAAAAACTTACTTTCGGTGAAGCCTGCAAATGAGGTTTCGGCCGTAATTAGAGATGCCGGTATTAAAGAAATAGTTCAGTGTCTTAACGTACAGGATAAGTGAGTAAATATATAATTAATATAGTCTGTGTAATGTTTATTCCCAGGTATAAGGATTTTGATGGTAGAGTCGTGTTCAGAATATTTTTGGTGCAGATTCTGCAAGGATGTAAATGTTTTCTGGATGAGCAATACCATTAATCCCTCCCCTCCCGGCCAAATTTTTTTTTGTTTGCAAGCCCATTTTAAATGCTGACCCACATATGGGTCAGCGGGAGAGGAAAAACCAATATTTCATTGTATGGTGTAGTGTTTCTACGATTTTTATACATCTAAAGTTTCCACTTTTGTAGGACACAATTCGACTTGACATGTGATGTGCTAAAACTGTGCTGCGAGAAGTTTGAAGTTGGCGGCATTGTCCGGAATTACACGGGATATTTTATGTTTATGTTGAGACACGAAAAAAGCTGTGTGCGGCAAATTGCTATTGATGAGGTGAGGTTTTATAAATTGATGCTTCTTTTCATTTTAAACTTCTTCCAATTAGTACATATTTTGTCAATTTAATGTATGGCTTAAATGCAGGTATCTAGGTGTTTTCTAGATGTTTAAGATTAATTCATAATTCAAGACTCAGCTATTAAAAAAAAAGGAGACCTTTAACCAGTCATTTTTGCCATTAAATTTAGATTGTACCCTATAAAGGTTTAACAAGGGTTAAATATATTGAAATTAATAGTGTGAATTTTGATGTTTCACAAAGGGACAAACATAGAATTGAGAGAATGGGTCCTCATAAGCTATTTGTTAGAGCTCCTATCTCAGATAGCAGTTTGTTGACCCAGTACAAGTGCACTGGCATGACTAACATGAAATTTAAATTTTCAGGTATGTAAAGTGATAACAACTGATCCATCCCTCCTGCCGGTACCTCAGTACATAGATGTTTTTGTGGCAGTGGCGCAACAAGTGATAGACAAGGATGTGGGCATTGCCAACAAAGCCATACTAGTTACATCCAATTTGCCCAATGAAGCATACCCCAAAGTTTTGGACGAAATGAAAGTTGCACTTGAATATGATAGCAGCAGTAAATGTAATGCTTTTGAGGTAACAATTTGGTTTACTAGTTACATATTATTTCACAGCATAAGTTATCCTGACAAAGTTGGATAACTAGAAACTAGAAATTGATATGTATGTATTATGTACCGACTTGTCTGGAAAGACAACAAAATCTGCGACATTTATAGACCGTGAATAGTCGGCCACCTAGGTGGTGATTAGTCAGCTAGTCTGCAGATCTCATGTTTGGATGAGGCCAACTTATCCCTTTAAGGGATATCTTCTAAATAGTATTTTTTTTTTAAAGTTTGTGGCGGGAGATGCGGTGCATTGTGACATCCGCCTACAAGTGGAGTGTCTTCATTGTCATCAGCGTATTATTTAAGTCTACCTATATTACCTAACCTACTGCTAGGCACATGCATCTCATGGGTGAGAAGAAAGGGGCAATAGTTTATTAAATGTGAAATGGTTAAAATACATATTTTACAAACTTTAAATATGAAATACCATAGTTCACAATCATACTAACTACGGGGAAGAATGTGGTGTAATTAGTATGATAGTGCTCAAATCATAAAATTACAATACCAGTGGCAAAAAAAATTTAATTAGTATGCCTGTGAACTAGGGTATTGAAATATAAATGTAACTTCATACTTTTGGAGAGTTGCGAAAAAGTAGATGTGCTAGTAGTTTGTGACACTCCCAGGAGGCCTATTTACAGGTTTCAATCTAGTTTTGACTATATTTTCATTCCTATATACCTTATTGTGAGCATGGTTAAAGATTCAGATTAATTTATTTCCCAGTAAGATTTCAGTGTAACTTAAATTAGTAGGACAATTTATCTGAACTCATAATAATTATGATCTTTATTTTACAATGTATGATGAATTATCTTGTAAATCAGGTGGACCGTAAACTGGTTTGCCACCGACCTGTTATATGACAACATGTATATATATATATATTGTTATGATTGTGATTTCAGGTAATAGTCAATGTATCTTCAAAGACGCCAGAATTGCTCAAGGTCTGTGCAGATCAGCAATACCTCGATATAATGGCATCCAAGCTTGAGACAAATGATGTGTTGTACCAGCTGAATATATTAGAGTTGATGTCTCGTCTAGCCATCACACCTCATGGCATAAATCATTTTGTGAAAACTGGGGTTTTGCAGAAAGTCAGTGAGTTAGTGGCTGCTCTTCCCAACAATCCCCTTAATGCATTACTGACACCAGGTAAAAGCTGTTTTAATATGGGATATTGCCAACTGGTACTAATATTTTCTTTTCATCATCTGATTCTAGTGCTAGTAGCTGCGAAATTTTATTTGAAAACTACTTGCCCCTTTAGTTCTGGACAAAACCTTCTGCATCAGGGCTAGTAACACCCAAGGGCTGAAATTTTATTTGATAACTACTAGTCCCTTTAGTTCTGGACAAAACCTTCTGCATCAGGGCTAGTAACACCCAAGGGCTGAAATTTTATTTGAAAACTACTAGCCCCTTTAGTTCTGGACAAAACCTTCTGCATCAGGGCTAGTAACACCCAAGGGCTGAAATTTTATTTGATAACTACTAGTCCCTTTAGTTCTGGACAAAACCTTCTGCATCAGGGCTAGCAACACCCAAGGGCTGAAATTTTATTTGAAAACTACTAGCCCCTTTAGTTCTGGACAAAACCTTCTGCATCAGGGCTAGTAACACCCCACCCAAGGGCTAATAGACACTTCTGTTACCTCGAATAGGCCGATAGAGTAAAACCAGTCTAGAAGGGGACCTCTAATTGATAATGAAAATAAGTGAAAGAAAACATTTATTGCAACACATTAGAAAGAACATTATGAGATAAGATATTCATTGGAACACTAGAAAACGAAGATAATTCTTAAGGGGCATTCATAGGAAGATTGGTTTTACTCTAGGTACAGATGCCGTCAAACTTCTTGAACATTTGACCTTGCCTGCGCAAAGGCGAATTGTACCTGCGAGCTGCCCCCCCACTTCGTCCCGCATGTTCAAGTTGTTTGACGGGAACTATACTACTGAGCCACAACAACATACAAAAAGTAGCAGGCAAATACTGGATGGAAAAACGAACGGACAGAGAACGTCCGAAAGAGCTGGGGGAGAGTTATACTCAATTGGGGATCCATATTAATTAATGTTACCTAAACCTTATAAAATCTACCAATTCCTTGAGGCGTATTCCCAACAGTGGCCTGAAGAAGAGAGCAGAAATATTATTTTGGGAGTAACTAGGTGTAAAGAAGACGAACGATCTCACTCTATTAATCTATGGTTCTTTTATTTTCAGGGTACATGAAATTTTTTGGGACTATTGCTCACAGTTATCCACAAGAAATATTTTCAAAGTATCCTGTTTTGCTGAACTTAATGTTTGACACGTTTGTGAGCCAAGACCAAGCCACCCTGCCCATAGCTTTGGATACCTTGGGTTTTATTGGGTCCACTATTGAGGGGAAATTGACCTTGGCCGCTTTGGGTAGGTATTACTTTTTGCGTGGTATATTTGAGTCACATTAATTCTGCTACTATTATAATATGCGAAAGTTTGGATGTTTTGTCACGATTAAATGCCTAAATCGATTTGGATGAAATTTTGCACGAAGATAGTTTATAGCCTGGAGTAATATACAGGATAGTTTAAATCCCGGGTCAACGCAGACGGCGTCGAGGGCAGAAGCTAGTAATATTATAAAAAATAAAAGTTTGCGTCTAAGTATATATCTCAGTATGGGAAGACGTTCGTACATTGTTAGTCGGCGAGCGGCGGTCAGCAAGCTACTAAAACGAGTCACGCCGACGATCAGTGTGACACTACAACCAGCCCAGCCTGAATGCGCCCAAGGTTGCGCACATACGTGGCTGAGACGCACAAAAGGTTAAACTCCTGTAAACTTTTATCACGAACTAAGGTCGCGACATACAGGCTGCATTCCAACGGGCTGATTCAGACTGCTGGCTGCTCCATGCAAAATCTATGGCCAAACCACAGGCAGGCGTACGAATTCCGCGATCAAATTCGTCCGCGGAATTCAGCCTGTATCTGGCGTATCTGATATAGTTTTCTTATTATAATGCAGGGAGTCAGTTCACACAAGGCGTCAGTTCCGTGGCGCATCTGATCGGAAATGGCTCGGCCGAGAACAAAGTGCGTGCATTGCACTGCTTCGCGAGTCTCATCGGGGTCGACTTCGGCCATAGCGCACCTCTGCCGCGCCCTATTGACCACAGAGTAACGTTAATGACTCGAGAGTGGTTCAGAACTCTAAATTCCGCACCAATGCTGACTTTGTTGGATATATGTAAAAATCCTTTCCCGGACATAAGATCTGCTGCTTTTACACTATTGGATGCTGTGTGTCAACATCAGTGGGGCGAAGAATTGGTGGCGCGAACTGCAGGTTAGTTTTTACTCGTTATTATTACTACTTAGTCCAATTGTGGTCACTAGTTGCGTTGCTCGTGGCGGAAAATGCCGAATATTATACATCGAACAGCACGGCTATCACGCGACGGCCGCGACATACTCTCGATTTTTTTCTCTTGTTCTAACTGTTCTAATAAGAAAGAGACGGTTATTGCAAGAAAAATCGAGAGCTCGCGCGCCGTCGCAAGATAGCCGTGCAAGTACCTTCGATCGCGATGGCACGAAGTTAGTTCGCAACTTCGGCATATTTGAGCGACATAGAGCGAGGGATGGAACGAATGAAGTTGGCGTTTCGCAGTACCCGCTCAGGAGCGTTTTCCCCGTTGTACCTTACAGGAGCCCGAGGTCCACTTTGGTATCTTCACACCCAAAGGGAAAACTAGACCTTGTTGGGATAAGACCGGTTACGAGGTTTCGTTCATCGAAAAGTTCTTTTAAATATCAAATTCCGTAAATAAGTTATTTTGAAAAACCCAGTGGTACCTAAGAGCTCGGACCTGAAAATTGGGAATTAAATATAAAACCAGAGAGAGGTGCGTGCGTTATCTTGCTTTTTTATACAGATTACGTCGTACAACGCCATGGAAGGAGAAGAATTTCCGAAACGTGTATTCAAATTGGTCATGTAATTTTTCGACTAAGGTGTGCGTACTTCCCAGAAAAGCCGGGAGACCATTTCCCCTTGTACTAAATACATAAATGTTCAATATTTTATACTTCCGTAGACACGTGTCAGTGTCACTTTAGCCCTGGACGGTTAACTTTGGCTTTCGCGAATTACTCCCACCGCGCTTTATAGGGTTCCTTAAGTAGTCAATAAGGAACTCTTATAGTTTCGCTTGTGTCCGTCTGTCCGTCTTCGGCTTAGCTCAGTAACCCTTACTACACTTAAAGTGGGGATGTATCTTTTTTTTTCAATAAACCCATGAGATGTTGGATAGCTTGTTCAAAAATACTGGGTTATTGCGGGGTCATGATCCGGAATGATTAAAAGCGAATAAGATGATAATACTGAACAACTTTTTCCATAGTACGAGCCAAATACAGAAACATAACAGCCAATTAAGAGTTAACTGAGAGTCCCCGAAAAGTGTCTTGAACAAATCTCTCTTCAGAAGTTAGGGTCTGGTCACCTTTCAATACTTCGAAGGACAATTTCTCCCAAACCATCAGGGTGAGATTGGGCAGCTAAAAAAAAGTGTATTATTTTATTATGACTTTTTATGTATAAAAATAAATCAAATAGCAGCCGGACGACGCAACCACACCATTTAGCTGGCGCGCGCGTGTCGACCAAGAGAGACGGACAACTACGGAACCCTACACTGAGCGTGGCCCGACACGCACTTCATTTGCGCATGAATTTGAACAGGGTCAAATTAGCTTAGTTTTAGTTTCTGCTAACTGTCAAGTGTCCATAAATAAGACCCATGTGTGTACAAATAGTTATTTACACTACTTTGTTTTTTCTTTCAGGCTTTATTGAATACTTACTTGATCGTTCAGTTAATTACTCAAAGGAATTGAAGGAAGTAAAATACGATATTATCAAGAGACTTTCCCGATCAGCTGCGTTTGATGACAGCATGATTTCGAGGTTGCAGCTGTATGTTGAACAAGGGCCGTTTTATCCTGAAACTGAAATGCAGGTCGCAACCGAAGGAGATTGAGTTGCAAATAATATTTCATTTTTATAATTATAACCATTAAAGAGTTTTAAAAGCATGCGTGTTTTATTGTTTCATTAAAAAGACTATCTAGTTAGAAAATATTTATTACAATAATTTACTAAATCCTAATCAATAATAAAATTAAACTGACACATTTTGTATTAAACGAATTATTTTGTAATTTTGTGAATGGAGTATAATCACTTTCTCTTTTTGTTTTTTGAGGCAGTTTCAGTTTTAGCGGAGGCCTTTCGCTTTGTGGCCTTGTGTTTATTCCCACCGCCATATTTGGCTGCCAAATTATCAATTAAGGAGTCCATCTGTTGCGCCCGCGCTTGCTGCTTCTGTTTAATCATCAGCTCCAGGCTGTTGGGACCTAAAAAACAACTTTTAGTAGGTATTTGAAATGTAAATGGGAAGAGTGAATTTTGGTTGACACACAAGTGTTTCTATGACATTCTCATTGTAACTTGATTGAAAACGAAATCTTTGAAGTAGAGTAATATAATGGACCAAACAACCAAACATTAAATAAATAAATAGTTGGGGACAATCTTAAACAAATTAATCTAGTCCCAAACTAAGCAAAGCTTGTACTATGAGTACTAGACGACGATATACCTACATACTTATACAGGAAATACTTAAATACATAGAAAACATCCACGACTCGGGTACAAATGTTCATGATGATCAAATTAATGCCCTTACCGGGATTCGAACCCAGGACATCCGGCTTCGTAGGCAGGGTAACTACCAACTGGGCTACAGAGGTCGTCAAATGTACCAGACTACTGATTTATTTTGTCAGAGTTCAGATTTCTAATACTGCTTAAATTTACCTAATATGTATATTGAAAACCCTGTCACAATTAATTCTTATAGCTAAGAACACACTCATTCCAGACAAGTTAATGATATCGAAATTGGCTCGTCCAATTGGGAGGTATACCAAAAACATACACATTTACATAAATCCAGTAAGTGGTATGTGTGGGGTTCTAACCTGCAGAGTAAAAGTGCCTTGCCTTACCGCAAGTAATTTTACAATGCACTTGCTCTGAAAGTGTGCCTTTATATGTGTCAAAAGAACACGGGAATTCCATGTGTCAAAAGAACACATTCCATGCCCACACGGCGGGGCGGGCCGGAGGGCGGCCGTGTAGGCATGGATTTCGGGACAATATTCCCACACGCAAACAAGATGGGAAGACGACCTAAAACTCAAACCTGGCTACCTTTGGAGAAGAGTAGCACAAGACAGAACTCAATGGAAGATGTTGGAGGAGGCCTATGCCAAGAGGCACACTGAACTACGGGACATTATATAACTACACAAAATCAAATGTTCAGACACACCATAGTAATTCAGGATAAAAGGGCTTATTATTATTTCCACACTCGTGCGGGAATGAGTTTTCATGACAATTCAAATTGACCTTTTATGTATAACTTTAGTTTTGTTGCATGATGCATTGTAAAATGGTAATTCCCAATGTAGATCAAAAACACTCCCTGATGGTTGTTTTTTTGGTGATCGTCATTGTTGAGAATTACCTACTTTCTGCCTACTGCCTACTACCTACTGTGCAGTTGTAAACTAACCTGAACCAACTCCCAATTCCTTTTTCAACTCCTCGGCCTCAGCTGCTTCTCTGTTTTCTTTAGCAATTCTCCTTTGGCGTTTTTTCTCTGGCTCATGAGTGAACTTTTTATATGCTGGTATTTCCTCTTTTTCAATCATACCCTGGAAATTATCATTACTAATTATAGGGGTAATAAATTATATCAGGTTCTGAACTTTGTGTCATCTCATGTCATTGTTATTATTGTGATTCTCTGAAGAGATGTTCATGATCATCAACATACATATAATAAGACAGTGTCTGAAATGACCAATGTTTCAATGAGCATTAACTAAGCTCTCTGGAAAGTACCGTTGTTGGGAAATATT
This sequence comes from Epinotia demarniana, assembly GCA_945867215.1. Taxonomy (NCBI): domain Eukaryota; kingdom Metazoa; phylum Arthropoda; class Insecta; order Lepidoptera; family Tortricidae; genus Epinotia; species Epinotia demarniana. The sequence goes on along the minus strand of OX244267.1, from coordinate 11,478,317 downwards.
CTAAAAATAATATAGGGCTACATAGTAAAATCATGTAAAATGTTATATTTCATTAATACATATTGAATAGAATTGAATTGAATTGAAAGGCATAACAAGTGTCATGATGTTACATAGTTAAATTAAGATTTGTGTGTTATGGGTGCTAGCCAACAAATAAATAAATACATCTAAAATATTGAAAACTTGCGAGAAGAAGTACGTTTTGAACCCAGGACCACCATCTTCATAGGTAGAAGTACTACCAAACTAAAGAGGTCATCAAATTATGAGGATGTTATCTTTTACTTACATTTAAGATGCCCTTGAGTCTATCTTCATGCTCACTCCTAGCAAACTGCACTTGATCCACAATATAATCCATGTCACCTTTACCAGCTAAATATGCCACTTTTAGATCTTTCCGTTCCTCTTCAGATCCTGTAGATAATTCATGAACTTATGGATTGAATTTGGAATGGATCATTGTGTAGTATAAACAGAACCAAATAAACAGGTCCAAGAACCGCTCTAGGTGTTTTGACATCCGTGAAGCAATAATCTTTCATATATGATGGTCTGTAATTGCTCCCTTGTAACAATGATGTTGGTGTACCAAGCCTCTTTTGGAATTTTTTCTTGGCAACGAAAATGTTAACTAGTAATAAATTATATGGAAAAAAACTGGTAAGACAAAGAGCATTTGGCATCAGTTCATGGTCAGTAATGTTAAAGGTAAGCAAAAAGTACATGCTCTTCACCTACAGAAATGAAGTGGCAATTGAATAATGGCATTGCATTGTTGGTTAGTCTTTTTGTTACATTTCGTAAATGAATACTTCTAGAACTGAATTATACTCTCCTATAGGAGAAAATCAGAAATATAAGCTGTCGACAACACTAGAGATACATAACTACTCACCAATATATTCCTTTTCATAGGCAATAATGTCATCATCTGTAATCTTTTTGAACAGCAGTCTCCAGTATACAGTCCAGTCGCGGTCAACAACCACATCGTCGTCGTCGTCAACGCACTTAGTTTCGTCGTATGTGGTTCTCTTGTTCGAGTCACTTAGGATTGCATGGACACCACCAAGAACCTTGAATTTCTCAGTAGCTTCTAACTTATCCTCTTCAGCAACACGGTCTGGGTGCACTTGGAGGGACAACTTGTGATAGGCTTTTTTAACTGTAAACAAACAACAGAATTATTAGAAAATCCCAGTGAGACTAGGTAAATTTACAGCCGACTTGCCTTCTTTGTCTGTAGCTTTTTCAGTAATTCCGAGCACTTCATAAAGACTTTTTGATTGGAAATACTTTTCACACAGTTCTAAAAGGCCCATTTTGCGATACTGATTAAAATTATTGGATGAAAAGCAGCGGAACAAAAACAATTTACTAAGAGACCTTTATTAATTTACGCGCCAACGGAAATTAATTCTCTTGTGACGTTGACGTAAAACTGACATTGACGCAATGGTTTTTTTTACTTAGTTAACTAAGTTTGGTAGTATTCTTCAACGTTTATGAGATGGACTCAAATAGTTTTTGTCTATGGTTGATGGTGAATGTTGGTTAACCTGATTGTAATCTAATTGTCATTATTATGTTGAATGACATACCATCCATACTTACTTTACTTTACTTTACTCTTTGAATTATACGTGTACGGACTCGCGGGCGGGAGCTAGTTTTGAATATTACCTAAAATTATAACGAGGTAGGTGTTAGTGCTATGAACCGATATTGCAAGATTTTAAGCTTTATTACGTAGGAGACGCTAAACGGGTCGATATCGGCAGGACTGCATGCAGGCCGCCGCGTGACTCGGGCCTTGTGGATGGAAGAATAATAAATGTTTTATTATTCTTCCATGGTCAGGAGTGGGTCAGGACAACCCGTTTGACAGTTGGATCAGCAGCGCAACATGCCTCTAGACGATAGCAATTATTCAGTTACTGATAAATTGGGGCTGACAAATCATGACATGTATATGTCGGCGGCCGGTCGTAAAATCCGCCAGATCACGAAATTCCTAGGCACATCGTGAAACGCCGCCATTTCATGATATGCCTAAAAGTTGGCCAGGCTGTGCCTGTTAAACAATACGCCCTGATCGATTAGAGCAACGAATTTGTCGATATTCCTGGCTTGTCATAAGCGAACTCTGTCTTAGGTCGGTTAGGTTAGGGTTAGGGTTCCCTTGTGCCCCTCAGACCAGAAACAGACAGCGGGGTGGCGTCGACTCGCTGGACATTATCAGTCCGCACTCCTTTTTTTTTTCATTTAGCTATCTACTTCAATTTTAGACACCCTACTTACGTATGACGGCGAGTATTGAACGATATGCCGACGTTTCATGATATGCCTAAGTAAGAATTTCATGATCAGCCTACACGGCTTGGCCAATATATGGATATGGCGGATGTCACTCAGCCAAATCATAAAATGGCCGCGTTTCACGATATGCCTAGGAATTTCGTTATCTGGCAGATTTTACGATCGGCCGCCGACATATACATGCACACAGGGATGCTACCTACCACGAAAATCGAATATCGTAGTTCCCGTATATCTACATCTCTATCGCTTGAATTGAATAAGTGCGATAGAGAGGACAATCTTCGAATTTTGATTTCCGTGGTTATGGTTAAAAAAAACACATTGATGTTTTCGGTCAGATACTGGCTAGTACTTCATATCGAATTTACCTAGGCCGTCGCATGTTTTAATACTAAGTATATTGCCATTGACAGCACGTTGGCGTTGTCACTTTGTTTAAATATTTACTCAATTTTCTATAAATATGGATTCATCTACTTTAGCATCAGGAGACAGCAACATAACATACATTCCCTCAATAATAAATGAAACGAACAAGCAGGAAGCAAAAGAAGATGGTGGCCAAATAATAATGAAAGATAATCAAGACGATCCATCTCAGGTTGACGACAATGACGTCAAAATTAAAGAACGGATTGCCCAATGCCGAACCATAATAGAATCACTTAAATTCGAGCTAAATGAAGAGAAATCAAAATTAGAAATGGATAGTAAAGTTACTTATAATCCAGTACCCGAGGACATGAAATCCGTGGGTTACACACATGACAGTGTTTCCACTTCCCAATATAACGAAGACTTCAAAGATATTCCTAATCCGTATGTCACTTCCGTAGATGCTAAATTAAACTACGATGAGAATCTCATTGAGTACGAAAAGCAGTTACAAAAGTATCAAACAACCCTTAACATGGCGCAGACGGAAAAGAAGAATGCTATTAGAAAGCAAATGTTGGCCAAGGCTTTCAAGTTGAAACTTCTGGAAGTGGAGAACCAGTGCAACCTAGAGTTGTTGAGAGTGAAGCAAAGCCTCCAATGCTTGGAACCTCTGCAGATGATCGTCGATCAGTGGAAAAATACTGTGGAAGACAATACATACGATGCCAATAACTTTGTTTTGATGCCTAGGTATCCTGAACTGAGGGCAGCCTCTGGCAGCGATGTCAATTCACTGAGAGGGGATAATGATAACGATAAGAAAAATATTCTTGACAAACCCGAATCCGCCCTTGACACTGGTTGTTAGCATTAATATGATTTTTATAATAATTAAAAGTAGTAGTTGCCTGGAGGTTTATAATTTCTTGTTTTTGTTAGATCCCTCAGGTTGTTGAGACTGAGACCTAAAGAATACCAATCCGAATATGATTTTGGAAATAATAATATGATATGATAATAAAATAATACAATAGCCGGGAAGTTAGGTAAAATAGAAATAAATTGAACACAGATTAAGTTTTGATGATGATATGTTGCTTAAGGATAACTACAATATTAGAATAACTACAACTTGAAAAGTTATAAAGCCTCCGATATTTTCATTTCAAAGTCCAATATCTCAAAAACGGCTGAAAAGATTTTGATGAAACATGGCTAAGAACACTCTGGATAAAAGTATCTATGACACGAAAAGAAACCGCATTCAAATCGGTCCATCCGTTTGGGAGCTACTTTACCGCAGACATATACACAGATATACTTTATTTACGGATACACAGATACACAGACAGACACATTAAACTATAAAACCCCTCTTTTTTTCGACGGGGGTTAAAATAAGTTGTAGTGTGGCGTAATAAGTTGAACTGTCCTTCTGTTGCAAGTGGATATTCAGACAGGATTCAGATACCTTTGTTTCGACGGTCTGTTCACATTATAACTAGTTCTTTTACCAATTGGGTAACGGTGATAGATACCCAAATATAACTAGGTAGTGTGACCTCAATCACGGAATATACTTAAACAATGCTATTTAACATATAACAGTATAGAGAAACATGGTTCTATGGAAGGCAAACTTGCTAGAGGAAGGATTCCAGTGCGCTGGGCTAATGCAGTTGGGAGGGCTGCAAAATGCACTTTCCCATGCGGTCCACTGCGTGGAGGGCTACAGCATGTGGTCACGATCCTCAGTCATACATAACGTAAGGGATCAACTATGGAGAAGATAGACTAAACGTTATGGGCCTCATGAAAGTCTCAAAGTCACCCATAGAGCTATGGAGAGGGCTATGCTTGGAGTTTCTCTGCGTGATCATATCAAAAATGATGCTATCAGCAGCCAAGGTACCGATATAGCCCTCCGAATAGGCTTGTGACCTAAGATTTATTCATGATGCCATTCAAACCAGTTTTTGGAGGTTTTTTTTGTATGGGAGTAACTACAATGAAAGAACATAAATATCCAAAAAAATAGTTAAAGACGGACCTCGCTGGCGGCAGCCGAAACGCTTCATGCTATTTGACGTAAAAGTATGACGTCATACTTGTAAATTTGTACTAAATCATTATATGGAACATCATGTTTCGGTCGCGAAATAATGTGTACAGGTCCATAGTTGCAGAAAATTCTATAAAAGCGTAAGTATTCTATTGGCAGCTTTAAATTTACTCTTGGGCAGTTAAATTTACTCAGTGAGGTAAATAAATAAGTTAATACGCGATTAAGTCCCGTTTAGTATAAATAATGTGTGAGAATCGTGAAAGTTTAAATCAATATAATATACTAATATATTACACTCATTTGATGGTTCACTATCCATTCAACAACACTACGTAATCAACAGTAACATGACGCAACTACCCTATTGCTAACACATTCTGCCAACAATTGCTACGCGCTACGTTCGTAGCGTAGCCGATTCTGTGGTATTCCTCGTATGTAGCGGAAAGCGACTACGGTGTAGGCTCCCTGGCAGTGAAAGTTTTAAAACGTTCCCTGTCCGAGTGCCCCCAAATGGGTCGTGCACCTCCTTTCAGGAGTCCGTGCTTCCACAATGGATTCACGGTTTCGCACTTGAGACACACTTGTACGTTGGACATTGTCAGACCATTTCTATCGGGACAGTGAACGTGTTAAGTGGCAGAGGGCGTAGCACATTGCACGTTGAACACAAGTTTAACTGATGACCTGGTTTACCAGCCTTTAGGTTGCGGGAGTCCGCTGGACCGTTGGATGCGGTTGGCGCAGAACCGGCCATTGCGGCGCTCTTTGGGCGAGGCCTATGTCAAGCTGTGGTCGCTGTGGACGTATTTCGGCTGGTATGATGATGATACTCTAAATATACATAATCTTAGCGTTTATTCCCAATCCCACGTCTACAAGTTCCCATGTCAACAGATACCCATGTCTACCGGATTCCCAATTATCTACTCGTATCCTACAGGTCTTAAGAAATATTTAAAATATTGTTTGTAAATAGCTCTCGCCTGTTGTGACATAACTACTTCAACGTTTGTAAAGTTCATTAAAAGTATCAATGTCTGCGAAAATACAGACTCCACCGAAATAGGATTCCAAATTAAGGCCGTACGAAACCAAAAGGATATCTTGAATCGGAAGATGCTGGTAATACTGGTTATATGGAGATTGGGGATTAAATACCTTCATGGAGCTTAAAAGTAGTATGCAAATTAGATAATGAAAAGCCGATCTATCGGATATACCCGATGCTACACTGGTGAAAATACAGACTATTGTCTGTAACCTATTGGTTACATCGGTAAAAATACGAACTTATCCCTGTAGGGGATGTCTTCCATTTGACCTTTGAGCAATTGAACACTTTTCTGATTGCGAGTAGGTATATCTAGCTGTACCGAGATGGCCGTAGAGTCGCCTGTGCTGTGTGTCTGGAGTTACATAGGCTATAAAATTAAAACGAGTTGGGTTTTTTGAAAAATCTTTTGAATTCACTTGTTTACTAATGGCGTAAATATCTGAAACTCGCGCAGTACCTAAGCGTTTTTCTTTTCGTGAATTACAGGCGCAGTTAAAGGGTTAAAGAGGTATTTCCCGTTGGATATATGGATACTACGATCATTTTACGATTAATATGTACCGTATCTGCAGTACACTTCCATAAGTCACGTAAAATAGGTAGGTATTGAAGTAGAACTGTGTCACTTGGTAATACTGAAAAATAAAAATAAATACTTAATGCAACTATTTTCTACATTGCTTTTTTGAGGTTAGATGTGAGGATATCACGTATCATTTGTGGTATATTGAATTTTAATAAAATCAGCCATATCGTGTCTGGAGGAGCCCAAACTTGGTATGTTTCGAAAATTATTTTTGTTTTGATTAAAAAAATATGGCTAAAATGTAACGATGTGGTATATTTTTAGAATCGTGTCGAAAAGCCCTTTCATATGATACTACACACGATAGGTTTCTGAAAACTTTTTTTTTCCATACAAAAAGAAAAATGTCACGGCACTACCCTAAGGGAAATTTTTTTAGGAACGGCGGGTCAAAAAAATTGTTTTGACCTCTAGTATGCGTATGCCAAACGGCTAAACTGTACATTGATTTGCGGTTTTCTTATGAAATTGGGCTTGTGGGGCTTCTACAGAAATTTGAGCAATTTTTTGAAATGAATTGACCCATATCCATATATATAGAACCACAAGACTTTGCATAATAGTAAATATGGTAAAAATTACCAGAATCACTATAATCACATAAATCACATAAAACTGTGTGAGTCTGCCCGACCAACTTGTGATGAGCTTCGTCGCCATTAATGAGGTAGTGGGCTAAGGCGCGGACTGGACACCAGCTGGCAGCGGGGCGACGAGCGGAAGTTCATACATTGGGGCGACTTCAATATGCACTATGGGCAGCCGCTCGTTGCCCCGCTAGCCAATAAGTAGCTAGAGTTAGAGAGGCAATAATCACGGCAACGGTTGTCATTCAGTAAAAAAATGTATACTGAACACTGTATACTGCATTCATAAAATAGCATACAGCATAAACAAGTAACGTAAAATTAAGTGAAATAAGTATCACTATTTTTGACATTAATATACCTACTTGGTGTCTCTAAACAGTCGCATGTCATCACTAAATGCCGAAACATTTCTACAAACAAATGAATCGATAAAAAGGGTGAGAAAATCGGACTTAATAAATCAGAACCCCGAGGAGGACCGCCGTAGTGGACCACACACGTCGAGGCACGCGCTTCGAATGCTCCCGATCTTTTTATTACCGCCGCACGGGCCCGATCGTGTTCGCTCGGCACTTTCCGCCCGCCGATTGGAGGCTCTGGCGGTGACGTCACACGCGCCTCCGATGCGCTTGCGACCGTGTTCCACAGGGGCCTACTAACGTTCTTGAAACTCGATTAGTTTCTGTCTCGTTCCCCACGCGCAATCTTGTAAGAATCGAAAGAGACGCAAGAATGTATTTGTGATATCGAGCTTCGGAGCGCAGGCTGTTCAGGCGGACCTTAATAAGATTCCATTTTATCAATTAGGGGGCAACGCATGGGAACTGGTTTGACTTCTTTAATGCAGCTTCCAAACTTAAGATTACTGAAACACATTTGAAACCAATACGAATGTTAAGATTTGCATCTTATTTGATATTTCAGATTAATCAACTTGTATCCTATAAATAGAAACTTACCTAACTTAAAATGTTGAATGTTAGGGGTTGTAGGTATGAAATGTTAGGGGCAAGTGAATATATGAAAGTTAAGATGAAAATGTGAGTTTTGATGTCATTTTAAAACAGATAGTTTTAAAAATAGCAAATCTCGATTTTTAAACGACTTAACCTAGTAGTTTTAAACTTTTAACGTTAACAACGCTATAGATGTGTCACGAACTGTCGTGCCCACAGCACCAAGATCGCCTTTATTATAACAAGTTTTTATAGTCTCAGCAAGCATCAGATGCAATGCTCAGACCCCGTATCATGGTCGGCCTTATCACGCGATAAGTGACAAGATAGCAGCGTCGTCTCGTTCTATCGAACGGTGTCAGCCAGTGACGGACGCTCCACTCTATCCTGTCACTTCGGAAAATTCAGAACTTAGTGTCAATCCATTTTTACAGGCGACAAATGGCGGTGAGCATTGTAATATAGGTAAACGGTTATGACTAGAGTTGGGATGTTTGGCGGCGCTGGGGTGAACAAAGAGCAATGGAGGCGTTGTTATATATTTTTGATTGAATGAATAAATGATTGATAAACCAATAATATACAATTAACATTATTGGTTTCATACAAGTACTTAAATTAATTCATGGATGGAAGTTGAGAAACCGTATAACGCCATGCTAATGGAACAAATTGCCATAGTGCTTTTCATAATCTTGACAACCGTTTAACATCAGAAGAAGATAATAATACGCAAGATTTTGAAAGTTTAGTTCCAGTTGTTCAAGCTCTTGAATACATAAACATTTTAGCAAACAAGTAACATTTATTTAAATGTTATATAATAAAATAATAATTGTAATGTATAATATTGCATTGCAGTTGTCGTCAAAAATTGATGTAAAACATGTAACTAGTAAAATATACGATGTATCAACAAACCTAAATTGTTTACTATATTCACGTTCATACAATAAAACGCAAAGGTGATATAGTATTGGCTGGTACTGTAATATAGATTTATCGTTCAGTTAACTATTCATTTATTCACTAAAAAAATATACAATGGCGACTCCACTGCATTACTTGTGCTAAACTGCCACCAGAATCCTAACCCTGGTTATGACTTATGAGCGTTCTCAGAGCCGCGTTTGTTAAACAGGTAACAGGGTTTAATTAACCAATAGCTCATAACATTCGATACACAATAAGAAAAAATGCAGACTTTAAAAAGATTTCCTTTCCCTACTTAAGTACTTAGTAGTCAAAATTTTAAGTGGCTCAAAAACTGACGTCGAAGAGATTTCGAGTCTGAAGGTGACTATAATGTAAGTGAATTCACAATTGGCTACTTTCCTAAAAAAAAACAATTTAGTCAGTCAGTTAGACTATCTAAAAATACCTAAACGTACTATATTCCTGACAGCTGTTAACCGACCTATAACGGTAGACCAACTTATTATGAATTTATAACTAAATAGCTCAGTGAAATATTTTACATTATGTTGTCATTCAGTAGATGTATTAACGAACAGGAAAGCGTAGTACCTATCTTAGCTGCTAACTTGATCCAAGGCAAGTCAGATAAGCATCCTTACCATAGAACGTCTAATGAACATAGGAGCTTTTGGGTTCAGGCAAGGAAAGGGCTTCGCTCTGTTTTCTGAAAGATGATGACATCGACGGACGGCAAATCCGTGTTGTCGGAGATGCGTCACGTAGGATATTGTTAACACATTGTTTAATAGTTGCGTACACACCTGACCGCACTGACTCATTGCTGTTACTCTCTATTTTAAGGTAAAACGGAGAGTTGTTAACCAGATAAAAATAAATTTTATTTCTCTTTACAATATAGCATTATGAATGTTTTTAATCTTATTGTCACAAAACAAAGGATCCTCACTCGACACTTGGAGTACAAAGAACACAATGAAAGGCAATAAAGGAATAAAATACGTTAATAGTTCGCGGTAAAAGTACAATTAGCACATAATTTGTAAGGTCAAAATACAAAATCTAATTGTTACTGATGATTACAGAGGGCCTATGCTTGACTGACGTAGGTAAATCCTACTATAGTTTAACGCGCGTCACGATTGAACAAGTTCTCAAGCTAGGTACATATGTAGTATGTAGGTTTTCCCGTAGGTACGAGTACCTATGCTGTGTACTAACACTATGCTAACACGTAAGTATAAGAATGTTGGCAAAACATGGTATAGGTATCCTGGTGTCTTTATAAATACATAAATGTATCTTTTTTATGGTACACATAGATCAAAGAATGCCAACCAAAAGTAACCCAATATACCGTTTACTTTTGCCGTTCGTTCTGGAATTGTAAGTACAATGTATCCCTACCACATATCGTCCATTTATATTGCTTAGGGGTTGAAAATTGACGACTCTATTTCCCTGAGGTACCCTAAAACTACCTTAGTTGAGTTATTCGGAGCCGTGACGGCGTGTCCGGGCGAGCTTTATGGAAGGGTAAACAGTTTAAAACACTACAGAGCCGATGTTGGTCCAGCACTCTCCTCCATTAGGCCGCGCCGACACCTCGGGCTCCAAATGATGTTTGCTCTCCGGAGGTGCCGTGACACTCGCTGCGTACTTGCTAGTTTACTTTGGCTACCCAAATGTAATCGGATTGGAAATTTAATACGTCGAAGTTTTAGGCACAATACTTAGTTTTTGCAGGAATTTAGCAACGAAAGCTGATATTTCACACCGATTCCTAAGTATGCACCTACGCTACGTAAGGTAGGTTAAGTTTGTACGATTTTAATGTGGTTGTGCTAACGTCCAAACCGGTGTCGCTCACTACGATTATGGGCGTAACATTTCAGGCACCCTAAATAAATCAATTTCGCGATCTAATGATCATAAGTTTGGCACTGGTAACTTTTCTCCATTCATATATCTTATGTAAAGACACGCCTTTACCTGAGTTTCAGTTTACTCACCAAATAAACGAAAATATTCAAATGTCGAGGCCCTAGTTATCTTTAATACCGCAGTCAATGATGACGGAGCTGTGAAGAGCGTCCTTCCATTCACGTCAATGAATGAATTGTTAGTTAGAGTAATAATATTCGTTATTGGGTTTGTTAGTTTGGGAACCAATACATTGTTGGGTTTCCTCTCGGAGGCTGCGTCTGACCGCTATCGTCGGTGGCGCCAGGCTTTGCAATAAAACTTGCGTAGCCACTTCCTCTTCCTTAGTTTTGTACTTTGTTACAAAAAGACAATAAAACTAGAAATATGTCCTTGCGCCCCGAATACTAAAAGGATAATCGCGTTAAACTGCTGTTCCACATTTGATTTATTCTAGAATACTGAATGGTTTTTCAGCTGAACCGGAAGATAGCTTCATGTTCTTCCTACTCAACAATTTCTTTTAGTTATCTACTTACAATCCGACCGAGCTAAGTACGCACCTCGCTCAGTGTGACGTAGTCGACGCGGCGGTCGGGATATACTTAGATAGTATTTATTTGAGATGTCAGTACGAATGATAGAATATCTTTGGTTACTATATTAATAAGAGCCTTTTCAACGGGAAAGCAGAATACTACATTAACTTGTTGCAACTCGCAGTAAATTCACTAATTTAAGCATTCAATGTTATCTAAAAACGCACGGGCCAAAATCTACCTCAGCTCCTTATCGGGCGATTCGGGCGTGTGAAACGCAAAGTCTGGGGCGACCGTACCGTTGCATTCGCACCCTTTTGTTCGAAGGTTCGATAGCTCGGTTCGCATCATTTGAGTTCCAAGTAGTGCCGATAAGGCTGTGTAAATGCCTGAGCAGGTTCCCACTAAATGTTTATGAAGCAGAATCGTCCGCTAACGAAATTCCAAAAGCGAATCCCGCTCGTGGCGAATAATTTTTCAATTTTCCACTATGATCGAAATTTAAAATCAGGTTCCCACTGTTTCCACTTGTTCCCACTTCTTTGCGGCTTCTTCAAAAAAAAATAATGTAGAGGTCATACAGAGATTTATGTTCGCGTCTCTTCAGTGGATATTGCCAAAGTTAAGGGCTGTAAAGTACCTAAAGCCGAATTATTGGTTGGATTCTTAATCCGCATAAACGGCGTCCCCCTCTTATATAAGTAATTCCATGCAATCAAAACATTTTCATATGCACGGAAGCCCTTAACTACAGTTTATTTTTATTTTATAAGCCATACATCCGACCACAGGAAAAACGACTTTTGTTCTACTCAATAAGTACCTATGTAAGTATAGTTTGACCCTTAAAACGTAGCTAGCCTTTCTTACAGATTTAGGTCTTAGATGCAGATAATTGTTTGTGGTGTGTGTGACAAAGTTCTAGTAGATCTGCAAAAGCGCAGTAAACAGTTAGGTACGAGAGACGCATGCGCACTGTGAAGACTGAAGAGTATGATGAGATCTTATGTTAATAAACCTCGCCGTCCCGTTGTTCTCAAACTCCCTCCCGGAATGCCGGAATTGCCAGAAGAAAACAAACATGCACTACAGACTCTATGACTTATGAGCTGATTATACGTTCCTCGCATTTATTGTACGGGATGTTCGTCTTCGCAACGCGTACAAATTGTCCTCAAGAAGCACTTGTTATGTAGATGAGTCATAAATCCTCTAAAACAATCCCTTTCTAGGTCAAAATTGAAAGAACCTTCGCGTTGTTTTGTTCGAGAGAGTAAATTAATGAAATGGGTATCTTGACCTCTTCCGCCGTGACTAGATGTACGCTCGCTATGCCTCGTTATTGAACTTAACCGACTCCACGTGTTATGACTGGAATTCACTTTTGAAGTGCGCAGTGTTTTAGCATATTGAATGCTGGTATATTCAGACACAAAGGGACATTATCGATAGTCATTGGGACATTTCTATTCCTAACTTGAATTAAAGTAGACAAAAACGTCTCTTTGTTGAAAATAAGCATTGACTTTGCACAGGTATGTTGTTACCTAAATATTAAAGAAACATTTACACAACGAACACAACACAAGTTACACAAGTAATGTACAGTTCGCAAGTATATTTATATACCTATATTTCGTATATTATTTGAACCTTTGAGCTGATGATTGAGCATCATAATCATAAAGGATGATAGTAGCGTAATTATAACACGATGGAGTCCCTTCTAATCTTCGGTGTAGATCGTGACATCGATGTTTAATTACAGCTCACTGGGTATCGCGTTACTGCTATAGGTACCTACTTCGTCGCTCCTCGTGACGTACGTACATCAACGCAGATACCAGTTAGCTAGAATGTTCAGTAGGTAGATAAGTATTCATTATTGGAAGAAAAACAAATACAGACATTTAATGTTCAATTTTTTCCAACCTTTATCTTTCTTCTAACCGGTACCTATTATGTATCTTCAATCGTTTGTGAAGAATTCCGAATAACATGGAATAACTAGAAACGCTTTTGTATAAAGCTTAGCAATTCAGTCGTAAAGACACTGATTGTTTAAGCGACGTCCTGGCTAAATAAGTAGGTATATGAACTAGCTTGCTGCCCACGATTTCGTGAACAAACGTTAGCCTAATATTGATTAAGTATGTTATTCTGATGTATATATTTTAAGCTAAATTACTGTCAAACGGAAATACACAAAAAATTAAAAACTTCATGACATTACGTTCAGCATTTTTAGTATGACCACAGACATGGCGGTGTCCAAACAGCATCCCCACAAAGTTTCGATCTTAGTTAGAGGTACATAATATTACAAGGATATACCTAATTTACAGTGAAGATACTGCACTACTTATAGGTAGCCTAATACGAGTTCAAAGAAGCTTCTATTTTAATCAAATATAACTGATTGAAGGAATTTGCATTTCATATGTAGGTACTTACGCTTCGTATTCTACTCAAAATTCATTTCTTGTCTCAACATATTCTGCGTTTTAGCAATTGATATCCAACAATAGTGACATGAGTAAAGTACAGTTGGACTCACATGACAATGACTCGTTAAGCTAACAGCTCATGGCATGGTTCCGGCAACACTGCGTCACCTCATAATCTAATTGGGGATTTCTGCGAGATTTTAGAGAGTAACTAACTAAAGAGTAAACTTAGACATGGAAAAACCGATACGCATGCGGTGTCCATTTGCCATCTAGCTGGGCTGTTATTCAGACCGTGCCAATGCGGACCACCTCACCCATCACGCCTAACGAAACTAGAGTAGATGTCCAGACTAGACTACTTACTACGAATCGCGGCGTCAAGATGTATTAGTGGGTGAAAGGTGAGGTGAGGTGTTCAAACAAGCTACAGAATAGAGAGGCTCTATAACATTTGAAATTGAAACGTGCAACATTGGGGCAATCAGCGGCGCTAGGTGTATCGTCAGGCAGGTATGGACTCTGACGACTCGTTGTACTGACGTGATATTGCCTAGGAGCTTTCATATCTTAATTGATATGAAAGCTATATTAAGCGTTAATACGCTTCTAGTTCTAGGCAATGTCACATTTTGCGTTGGCGCGAGTTGCCGCGCCGCTGATCGCACCGCTTATCCATTTAAACACGACCTCGGGGTTTTTTAACCGACTTCAAGAAAAAGGAGGAGGTTCTCAATTCGGCTGTATTTTTTTTATTATAATTTTTTTTTTTCAATGTTTGTTACCTCAGAACTCTGTCATTGATGAGCCGATTCGAAATTTTTTTTTTGTTTGTTGGGTTCCATTTTTTTCAAAATTCAGTTAGATGATGGGTTCCATGAGGAATTGAGGGGACTGCTCAATTTTATTAGGCACGCGTGTAGTGATTTTGGTATTTTCTGTTATAACTCGTGTATTCACATCCGGAATCATAAATTTGGTGACGAAGAATTGATGATGAAGACCACAGATGACTTATCGAATTCCTCAATTATGTACTTAAAAGTGCAAAAGTACGTCACAGGTTCTGATAAGATTCCGTTGAAATAGGAACTAATGCAGTGCCATTGGTGATGATCTTGGGGAATCGATGAAAGTCCTCAAATATTATCGGCCCACATACAGCGATTCGGTTTTTTTCTATAGTAATCAACGCATTTGCTATCGGAAATCAGTTCAAGTGGTAAATTGTAAAAAAAAATTGAAATGTTCTCGTGGCTTGGCGGAGTACCTACTAAATTGAAGTCGGTTAAAACTTTGTTTTTAAAGTAAATTATAGTCTGTTATGTTATAACCTTACACTTAGATGCTGGAAAATTTATTTACTTATTTGCTGAATTGAAAGGAGTTCCAAATTTCCCTGTATAACACAAACAGACTGCAAACTATACTGTGGTTTTTTGGGTTCAGTTAGGTAGGTATATGGAAAGTTTTGTTTGTTCACAGCATTTCACCAAGTAACTTAAAAACGAATCTACATAAATTAACTTTTCAATGGCTAGTTCCAAACAAATATAGAGTTTATTCCGAGACTAATCCATTTAATTTTGCAGTTTATCCTCAGAGAAGTCCTTATTCCTATTTCGTAGAATACGAACTACCTTAGACGCAAAAATGTTGAAAATACTCACAATGTTTCATTTCAAGTCAGTATTTGGGATGTACTCTGCGTCTTGTTCCTCACCTTGGTTTTAGGCTATAGTATCCGTTTGAGCATGGTCTACGACCGTGCTACGATTGTTCTACGACAACGACGATGTATTTGCTACGAGATCTCAAACAATCAATCTAATTAAATATATTGATATCCTATACACATAATAAAGTTTTGGAGCGATGACAGTAAAATTATAGGATAAGAAGATAGGAACATACTCGTAATCCGCTTAAATTAAATGGCGTCTCCTCTTACATCAATCTGAGTGATAATAACGTAACTTGCACCATGCACATGAGTTGTTAACTATGACAGGAAATGCAATATATGTTTTAACAAGCTTTTATATAACATGTATTTTTCGAATGCCTGAGTAGGTAAGTATGTAATGTCCTTTAACAATGTGCAAATCATTTTTCAACCACCAATTGTACCTACTGTTTGGCGGTAGGTACAGTCGAGGACAAAGAGATGTATACACTTTTGGACCTAATTTTTAAAATTTTGTAAATTAAGTGACAACGCAAAATTATGCCACTAACCAATTCATCTCATAATGGACACAGTATAAACACTAGATAATCATGTGTTTGGCCGAAAAAAAAGTGATTGATCCAAAAAATGTACAAACGGCCATTTTTCCAAAAAGGGTTTTTTCCTGAAATTGGTTTTTCATTAAAATGAAAATAATCTAGCGTGTGTTAGGAATGAAATCGATAAGCCGAAGATATGTATGTAAGTATATAAGTACAAGTAGGTACATATCTTCGGTTTTACCTACCTACACAGTATTAACACACCTACGAACTTAAAATTAAATAGAAATTGTAATGGTAATTTTATATTTAGTAGGTACTCATAGATCGAATACGAGTAGGTATGAATTTAACATGAATTGCATTAGTTATTGCTGAATGGAGGTTCTAATTGCCTACCCTGCTGTTTATTAAGAGGATTGTATACAAATAAAAAGCGCCGCTCTGCGGCCTTGTCATTCGTTTCTACTTAATTTTATTTATCTTCACTTAGTATGTTTGTCGAATCTATTTGGTTTTAATCATGCTAGCCAATTATCACGGTTATAAAGTTGTGTTGTATGATCTCCAAAATTTGTGCGCATCTACAGTTAGCAATAAAGACTGTAAAATTGAAAGAATTACATGAAATTAAATAATGATATCGGTAATGAGGCTGTGGGGTACCTGCTCAGAGGTGGCAGCGGGCGCGGGAGCGGGTGGCAGTTGGCGAATCGCACGGTTCGGTGGTGCGTGCGGCGCAAGGGATGCAGGCCCGGGCCCGTCCGCGGTGGTGGCCAGCGGCCGGGCGCTCCTCAGTGTCGCTCAGTTCGCGGCGCGCGGTGGTCGTGCGTCGAGCGCGCGTGATGTCTACGAGATGAGGCTGGCTCTGGTGTTACTGTGGCTGGGCGCGGCGGCCGCCTGCGGCCCGGGCCGAGGCTTCACCCACCGCCCGGGGCCGCGGCGCCTCTACCCCCTCGTCTTCGGTCAGCACGTGCCCAACATCAGCGAGGACAACCCCCGCGCCAGCGGCCCTCCCGAGGGCCGCATCACGAGAGACGATGAGAAGTTCAAAGACTTAGTGCCTAATTATAATCCGGACATCGATTTCAAGGATGACGAGGGTACTGGCGCTGATCGCCTGATGACCCAGGTGAGTGAATCCCATTCGCGGACCTTTTCTCTAGTGAGGAGATCTTATTGCTAGTTGTTCTTCTCAGATGGTTAGGATGATGCGCGTCGATTAAAGTGGTTTTTTGTGGGAACGTGGTTGTTGGAACATTCCGGAGTGAACCAGTCCGTTTGGGTAGTGAGAAGTCATCACTGAAATGATGAGTTAAGTTTCCTGAAGTGTCGTCTGTTTTGTAAACATGAATGCGCTCGCGCTGGGCCGCCGTTGCCGCCAGCCGGCGGCGGCGGCGCGGAGACAATCCCGCTGTAAACATGAACAATGGATACAAATTGCGGGCGTTACGGTAGCTTCGTAGCGAGTGTTACGATTGTAACTCTGCAATTACGCAGGCTTTGTCAACAAATATTTTGACTCTGTGACTAATTGATGAATGATGATTCCTATTCAATCTTGATGCCAGGTTGGGTAAAATATACGACAGTCATAAAAGTTGGTGTCGAGGGCTTTCAAACTCGTGCCTTGTCATTCACGATGTTTTGTGAAAACATGCGGACAACGGGAAACTTGGTTATTGTTGACGGTTACATTATTGTAGTTCATTTGATATAGTCCGTTGCATTATACATATCTATTATTATTGTTAGAAACAAGTACAGTAGGCTACACAGGCTTTGCAAAAAATGTATTGTCATCCCCCGTACTAAGTAGCAGAAAACAAAAATCTTTTCAAAACAAAAAGTTGACCGTCTATTTATAAGTATTGTAAGTATATTTTTATTTTCAATAAATATGTGGGTAGTTAGGTAAAATTATTCTGACTTTGACTTGGGATACCGAGTTATGTTTTGATATATTTAATGTTCAGTAGTTTGGTTCCTTAATTAATATTGTGTTCTTTTACACATAAGATGTAAAACCTTAATCGGCTTTAAATGAAAAATATTTTTTCTTTTTTTTGTCTTGGTTAAACACCCTCTATGTGTCTTTAGTTCAACTACCGTACTATTCGTAAAAAGCCAAGTACCTACTTATATTTTTAAATACATTTGTTATAATTTAACCAACGGTAGCCCAGTGGTTCAGGCATGCGGCTGTCAACGGGCGGTCGTGGGTTTGCGAATCTCGGCTCGTACCACTGAGTTTTTCGGAACTTATGTACGAAAAATTTGCCGTTAGTGTTCGATGAAGGTAAACATCGTGAGGAAACCGGTCTAATCCCAAGAACCTACAGTTTTCCTGTTGGGTTGGAAAGTCAGATGGCAGTCGCTTTCGTAAAACTAGTGCCTATGTCAAATTTTGGGATTAGATCTCAAAGCGGACCACGGGCTCCTATACCCACGGGCTATAGGGAATATCGCTAAGAAGATGACGATGATAATTTATGCCTATCACTGGGTAATATTTTATCTTCTTCTGTTCTGGCTGCTATCACAAAACTATAGGTGCCTACCTACATGACGGCTCTGTAGACTGACCACTATGTTTAAACTCTGACTCTATTAGTTATGTATGAATCTCGGGTTCAAATTGGTTACTGACGTGTAGAAGACCGTTCATGAATAGGAGCAAAGGCATGGAAATCGCAATATCGCATAATGGACGTTTTAAATAAAAATTAAATATTACGGGACAGTCTTACACAAATTGACCTAGCCCCAAACAAAGCAAAGCTTGTACTATGTGTACTAGACGACGATAAACGTACTTATATATGTACAACTTGTTAATAAAATTACGCAAAACCTGAAAACAGTTTGTTCAGAATCGAGAGTTAAATGTGAAAAACAATAGGTTTATTCTCTGACGCGATTTGTGTTACATTTGTAACGCTTCATAGTTACAAAGGTAAAAAAACTCGTCAAAAAAAACCCATTTTTCTCATATTCTACTGTCGATTATGAACAAACTGTTTTCAGGTTTTCGTTATTTTACTAACACGTCGTATAGATATCGATAAATAAATACTTAAATACATCGAAAATATCCATGACTCAGGAACAAATATTCGTGCTCATCACACAAATAAATGCCCTTACCGGGTTTCGAACCCCGGACCTCTTGCTTCGTAGGCAGGGTCTCTACCAACTAGCCTTAAGCGGGCATTCAAATATAAACGTATAACGTATATTTTCACCTATTGATTATGGAATTATTGACGTTGTTATTAGCATACGTAATAGTTGAGTTTACGCGAGTAATCGACAATCGTAGTCGGCAAATATGTGTAAATCTGACGTGCGTGTCGTCAAAGACACCGCCATCTCGAAGGGTTCGCGATGTTTTCAGAGTATACAGTCTTTGTGATGGATTTTTAATAAAGCTTGTATGCGTTGCATTTATTATTTACCTACTAACATTAATTTGGTGATTGGAGTTCATTAATATACTAGCAAACATTCAAACTGAGTTTAAACTTATAAAGCGGTCCGCGGCATATTACCTGAAAGATCTGTAAAATGAATATGAACGGCCAAGCTCAAGTCGGGCTCGACAACAAAATTCCCACTCCCGTTGAGTTTTTAACTTTATTTGACGTTATTATTTGTTACTGTAGCGGGTCCAAGAATATCTGAAATATTCACGTATATATATCCACATAATGTAATTAGGTTCAAAAGATACAGCCATGTGACAGATGAACGGACTGACAGCGGAGACTCGATTCCTATTTACTACAGCAGGTCCATCATGTAACGCGTTGTACGCGGGTCAGGTATCTAGATCTAAATGTCACTTGTTATATGGAAAAACGGAATTTAAATTGTTCAAAAGTGCGTTCGAAACGTTACGTGATTACCCCTCGGGACACACACTTATCATTTCATGACCTTTTTGGTTCCATTAGTTAGGTACCCTTAGGTTAAGGAACCCCAAAAACCTAGATCCGTGTTCGCATGAGATTTCTCAGGCCGGAAAACGACACAAAATATAAATGTTTCAGTATCTGGACATAATCCACCGACGGCCTCGCTGTAATGGGTCAGCAAACACGTTCAAGTTGACAAACAAACATGCCTACAAACATTCGCCGATGACGTCCGCTTACGGCCGAACGAACTGGGTCAGTACGAAATCCGAGATTGACCACATTAAGTGCACGTGAGCGATATTTATTGTTCAGAATAGAACTAGAATTAGGCTATGATACGATTTTTGTGAGTACTTCACAGTACCCACGTTACATAATCGGCCGTTTCGTGAATACATGCTAATACAATAGTAATTAACGTACCTAGTACCTATCTAGTTGATTAGTTTGATACATGGTTGTTCCATTTAAAACATCCAAGTAATTTTCAGCGCCCAGGTAAACATTGTTCTAATTTCCTTTGTAAAGGTTACTTGAGGCTCCATGTAAGACTTAAAATTTACTGCCGTAGTTTCCATATCCTTATAATTACAATTGAAAATAATATTTGTTACTTTTTCAAAAGTTATCCTGAGAAATCCTTGATAAAATGGGATAAAGACAATGATAGTTTTCATTTCAATCCTACCATATGAAAAAAAATGGGGGTTGGAATGGATAGTTTTTATTTTTGAAATCATCCTCTAAGGAAATGAAATGCAAAGTAAATTTTTGTTTTCTGAAATTATACCCTCCGTGGGTGAAATTATACCGTGAGTACAGCTAGAATGTTGTTTAGATATATTATAGGTAGTAGATACATAAATCTGGTTCATCTGATTTAAAAAAAGTAATAGTCTGGTTCAGGCGTGCCCTTAATTTATTTGATGGAAGTCTTTATTTTTTTTAATAAGACGGACGATGGCAATCCATATTGGTATTATAGAAATTGATAAAATGATCTCACCAGAACCAAACAATCGCCGAACCACATTGCGGTTTTCCTTGCCACGCTATAAATCTTTGTCACGAATACATCTGGTCCATCTTTATAATCTAGGAAATATGTTTTTACACTATTAATCAAACATCAAATTCTTATCAAATGTTCATAAAAGCCATAATTTACTTTAAAAGCTAAGTTTAAACCAACTTCAGTTCAATACTTCGGCATGGACCATACTTAAACATTGCCTTTCCACTTTACCGCATGAACTGCTTTCCGAGAGCAAATGCGTAAATTATTGCAGAAATTGCCCATGTCGCTATATGTCGGCCGACAATATTTGAGGAGTTCCGTCGATTCCTCAAGGGTCTCGGAATCACCTTTCGCACTTCATTAGTTGCTACTTAAACGGAATCATATCAGAATTTGATACAATGATACATTACATCATTAAGAGCTTCATAAGTCGTGTGTGGTCTTCATCATCAGTTCCACTTCACCAAATTTGTGGTTTCCGTGTCTACATAACACGAGTTATAATAGAAAATACCGAAATCACTACACTCGTGTCTAATAAAATTGAGGAGTTGGCTCCTCCATTCCATCACCGAATTGAAAACAATGGGACCAATCCGGAAGCACATACTTTCAAATAATAAAAGAATTGTACGAATCAGTTCATAAATGACGGAGTTCTAAGGTATTCAAACATTTAAAAAAAAAGATTTATTTATCGTATGGCAAATCAGTATTCAGAACCGTGAGATCTTGGAAAAGACAGTACGGTTGCCTGGCTGTTGCACTTTTAGCACCACCCAGGGGTCACGTGTAGGGTAGCGGTGGGTAATTCCTACGGACGTGGTGCAACTTCGACCCCCGAAAAGATAAAACGAACTGAGAACTTCCTCATTTTTCTTGAAGTCAGTTAAAAAGCGTAGGTACACGCGCAGAAGTGCGCCCGTAGTAATTTGGTATGTTTATCGGAAGCATGTTTATCAGAGCTATTTTGGCTTGAGTCGATGCAATGTCAATTACTCCAGTTGGCGACTTACTAGGTAATTCATAATCCACGTCCATTAGCGCTCAATTTGCACTCTGCACTGTTGAGACCGTACAATTCAATCAAAGTCAACCTAAATCTTGAAATAACGATGTGTTCCAGGAAGTCATTGTTTGACGGTAACACGCAAATAACTATGCAATATGCAGATTACATGGCAAATATTTTAAAAGGACGATGGTATACGTGGAATCCAGTTATGTGCGGATAATAATCGGTGTATCGGTGAGCAGTACGGGCAGTGGGTGTGTGCGTGCGGGGCGCGCGCACCGCCGCCGCCGCCGCCGCCGCGGCGCGAATCCGCCGCGGGTTATGTTATGTGCCCGCGCACATAGCCGCGCCGCTCCCGGCCAGCCGACCAGCCTTGCATTCGTAAAAATCTCCAAACCGGTTCGATGCGCCTCCATTACTTTCTTTCTGCTTCCACTGTGCCTCCCATTTAACTCGGGCTCACTTTTTATCAGGAATCGGTATCTCCGTCTAATAGTATTATTTATTTCTCATAAATAAGAGGGAATAGGTATGAGTAAAGTTAATGCGCACGGGAAGCGGTACGTTACATGCCAGATGCTACGAAGATAAATGCATTATGCTCTTTCCGTTGAATGTTGGATTGCGTAACTCGTGGGTTGGTGACAGCTGGATTTATATAGCCTCCACTTGTTAGGGAAACATTACTATTTACTAACGATTAGGTCCTGATGCTGTCTGAGTTACTATAGCATCTATTTATTCCAAATGATCCAGCGCAAACCATGTTGAAAATAAATTGTTGGAGCGGCAGGTAAGCGATCCTATATCGGTCGTCACTGTTTGAGAGTTAGTTAAAGTTACAAAAACTTGAAAAGGAACCTTTGAATCAAACCAATAAAAAACTCTAACCAAAAAAGTTATTAAGTGCAGTTTTGTTATGACTACGAAGAAAAATAATATTTACTTATTCAATAGTAAAATGCGCTGGCATCGCCGCGTGCGTGCTGCACGGCGCAGCGCCCGCGCAGACCGCAGCACCGCACCGCAGCCAGCAAGTAGGCGCAACCACATCGTATGCACTCTCCGATTCCAATCGGAATTACTTACCTTTTTATGTGTGTTTTTATTTAATATTTTATATCCTTCGGGCGCGAATAAGCCTTTCAAGGCGCGGCGGCGCCGGCGCGGGGGGCGACGGACATAAATATCTCGGTGATTTATGGCGGAGGTGGTCGCGGGATAGGTCAACATTATTGAAATTCGTATTTGAGGCTCGGGTTACAATGAGCTTTTACTGCCGCGCGCAGATAGCTCGACAAGCCGTTGCAGAGACACGCCGCCGCGTACATTAAAAAAATATTAGCTCTGCATGTCGGAGCTAATAGATAAATTTAATCCATAACTCCAAACACCTCCGTCATAATTTATTCAATAATGTTTAAAATACTGAAATGTCGCTGAGTCAAACAAGTCAAAACAAACTGTTATAAAGGCACTTAATTATCGATTGTTAATACAGATTTCATTAAGTCAATATACCGATACGCTAAAGTGGTTTAATTTGTTAGCAGCAAAGAGGCCGCCGCCCAAATTAGATACTTTTCGGCTTATTAGCGCAGGATAAAAAACAGAACGAGCGCCGATCGTTGTGAATAATTGACCATAATGAAATTAATCCTAAAATTCTACGGTGGGTTTACAACGTTGTAAAATGCAATAAAGACCTCTAAACAGCCGCGTTATAGCACTGTGTTCATCAAAGGCAACTATGTAAATAAATCCTTGATTATAGTGACAAGACTACAACTGCATGTTTGCAAAATATTTAAAAGGTCATCGCTATATTTAAATCAAAAATGTGGGCAATTTAATTAAAACATTTTTCTCGAACATTCACCACGTTGTAAAGTACAAGATAAATAGATATGGTAATAGAATTTAGAGTTAGTTCATTGATATGTTATTTAGTAGGTACTGGATTATTTCATTCAAATGTGCGTACCGTGCCTAATGTGTGATCAGCCACTAGTAAACATACATTTACTTATAAATTTTTAAATGAAAGGAAAAATTGAAAAATTTAATGCTCCGAGCCGGATTCGAACCGGCGACCACAGGCATTCATGGCCCGTCGCTACTACCAACTGAGCTATCGGAACAATCCGGTTCGGGCACCAAATCCTTCAATCAGTTCCTTCATATAACGCCTTAGGGACGCCTTTCCTTTCATTTAAAAATTTATAATTTTCTTTAGCAGCGTTACTGCTTAAAAACAAATATTAATACATTTACTTACCTAAAATACCAGCTGTAGCCAACATGTTGAAGTAAAATAAACACTTCGAAGGAAATAAAATTTAGCTTTGATGATATAATAACATTGGCGGTCGGCGGCCGGCATCGTCAGTCTGGAAAATTCTCCTGGAAAATATTAATGTTTTTTTTACAAGCGTCAAGATGATTATAAATATTTGCAGAAAATAACAGTAATTTGTTACTATTGTTGAACAGGCGTCGCTACAGATCTTTAATAATACGAATATAATAAAATTACTAGCTTCTGCCCGCGACTCCGTCCGTACAAACTTTTACCCCCCATTTCACCCCCATAAGTGATGATTTCGGGGATAAAAACTATCCTATGTCACTCTCCATTCCTTCAACTATCTCCACTTAAAAAATCACGTCAATTCGTCGCTCCGGTTTGCCGTAAAAGACGGACAAACAAACAAACACACACATACACTTTCCCATTCATAATATTAATATGGATTAGAAAAAAATACCTAACTATTTTTGTCAAACACATTATGAGAAAATATTCATAACAATAGTCAGTCGCTGTCGTCGTTTACGTTGTTAAAAAAATATAACGGGCCCAGAACATAAAAAAAGGAATAGCTCCAAACACTTTCTCTAAACTGCATGCACCCACATTTGCAGAAACAATGGGTCATCAAATAAATTTCAGTTAGGTACAAGGTTTTCAAAATACCCTCAATATTTATTTATTTGCTATTGTTCAACTAAGAGCTATAGGATAATTATTGTCTGTCGATACCTAAGCGAGGTTCTTGTGTCTTGTGCAAATGTAGCTTAAGGACCTTACTTACTAACAGTTACAACGTTGATTCAATCAATGCAGTTATCATTGAGAGTGAAGTAGATGTAGAGACGAGTAGATTTATATATTATTTGCATCTAATATTGGCGGTCAATACAAATTTAATTTTTCTTTTGGAATAATTTAAAATTAACAATTAAATACATATGATAACAATAAGAATACTAATTAACAAATACTAATTCACTTTATCTTTTTATTAACTTTCAATATTGATGATTTTTATTGATAATGGTAGGCGTCTAACGTCATTTTAATAATGTCAGTATTACAGTAACAGTAACAGTACCTACTCTATATAATCAATAATTGATATTAATACTACATGTATGTATGTATGTAGTATTAATATCAATTATTGATTATATAGAGTAGGTACTGTTTTAAACTTTTGCGAGTATTTGGTTAAGGATTACTTACAGAAATCGGTGCCAAAACCAGGTCTTGCCGGAACGTATTTAATCCGACTACATGAAGTGGTCATCTCAATCACTTATTTCGCCTATGACATTTTGTTTTCTACGCGATTTTGCCAGATCACCCTTTGCCGGCCGGAGCTCGGAGCACGGACGCGGCATGGTCGACACGTGCAAATGTATTGAACAACTCGGTGACCGAGCACCGGCCTGCGCACAGGCCGGACTCGGCACGGTATGTGGTGCGGTCCTTTATTACGGTTTAAACCTTTGACGTGACCAATGAAAACACACATCTTAATCCCAACAACAAAACCTTCGAACCTCACAGCCTCACTGTCAACCCGCTAGCGAGATTACCCGACAGAGCTATGTTGTGATAACATATCAGATGCAGTAGATACTGCATCTGATATGTTATGACAACATAGCTCTCGTCATGGATCATCTTGAACCTACATTTTTGAAACATTCAAGCA
Organism: Epinotia demarniana; assembly: GCA_945867215.1. Taxonomy (NCBI): domain Eukaryota; kingdom Metazoa; phylum Arthropoda; class Insecta; order Lepidoptera; family Tortricidae; genus Epinotia; species Epinotia demarniana. The sequence goes on along the minus strand of OX244267.1, from coordinate 11,452,323 downwards.
ACAATCGGCAAGAACATGGCTATAATCCTAATGCAATGACATGTTCACCTGCACTTTTGTACGGAAGGTGTGCAAGGGCTTTTATGATTGTTGAAAGGAAACACTTGTTCAAATACGCGGCAAACAGTTCAGTGATAGGTCTTTGAACCCTACCGTGTTTGCGGTATAGTTTATATAGTTTTCTGCTGAAGGTGGCGATAAATTAACGATTTGCATCTCAACGGTAACGAAAACATGTGTGATGTAGGTATGTATATGTGCGCTCAACGTGCGAATACTTAAATCGCGATAAGCACGCCTGTTCAAATAAATATTACTCATTAAAACGCACAATCAAAATTCGTAGTTTACGAAATTGTACTATAAAACTAATAAGTATGTCTATACATAAATAACCGCGATTAGTGAGATAGTGTGACTAAGATATTCAGTAGTCGATGACCTATATGGGGAGGAGGAACAGGGATTCCCTCAAAAACGTAATTTTGAAATTATACTTAGGTTATTCACATAGTTATCACCTACGCACCCAGAACAATGTGACATACAGGCATACAGCCGGCATTGCCAATATTGCCACAACACTTTTGCAAGGAACAACGTCGTGTACATTGTTCTAAGTTTCTCTAGATATATATTCTGGCTTGCCACCTTTTTTTGAATAACTTTAAGTAAAAAAAGGCAGTTTTACAATATGTAATAATAGCAGGCTAACGAAATTTAGATAACGTTCAAACTACGCCGACGCAAAAAGCGGTGTTTGCGAGAGACGCGCGCTTCTTCTCTCGTCTGTTTTAATTACACATGCAAATATTTGTCGTGCTTCAGCTGTTAGGCTTATCTCCACCTTATCTGTCAAACTCAGTCAATGCTGGAGGCACGGGCCATGGAATAACTACTCGTTAACAAATCTCAGAATTTCAGTTTACCTTCGTTTGTACTCAGGCAACATAGTTCTTGTAACCCAGGAAACAGCCAGCTGAAACTATTCAATTTACTTAGTGTTCAAAATACAAGTAGAATGAAAAAGTTTTCGTTAGACGCAAACCCGAGTTACCGAGTTTAGTTTATCAAAGTGAATTACATTACCTAAACAAGGAAAATACGGGTATAATTCTATGGAAAAATATTAACACAAAAATCTTACCTGTAATATATGTATGCCAAATATTATTTTCAGGAAAATTACTAAGGTTAAAAACATAATATGAAAGGAATGCTTGAGTCAGCAGGTCAGGTCAGATTAATAATAAATATCTTCAGGGTTTCAAATACCTGGAAATTCAATTTGCGGATAATCTATTCAGGGAATCGTATTTCCTGATACTGAGTAGGTACGCAGTGTTTATGCGTTTCAAACTGTTCTCAATTTCGGTTATTGATGGCTATTTGTAATTTATAGCTTGGGAACGGTGCGCACATTCTCTTCCTTACTTTCGCAAGATGATCTATCTCTTTTGAAGTACGTGTAAATACTGGCCCGATGCGTAACGTTTACTGGTTAATAGGATATGTAAACTCGGACAATGGATTATGAATAAGGCGCTTCGGTGAAATTTATTTATTACCTATGTTTTGAACAGATTGCATGGATTATGTTTGAAGTGGGCAAGTGGGTAAACACGTATATCAAGCAATATTCACGTAGCGATGCGTCTGAAGACTTGGTTCAAAATGAGCATAGATTCATTTCAATCGTGTAAATGCTGCATTCCACAGAGCGGCCAGCCCGAAACCCCCTTGCAACCATGAAGAAAAATGTTGTAAAAGCAAATTTTCTACCCAGTCAAAATCCAATTACTGGCTCATTGTTCTCCGTATCGGCTGTCACACGTCATTAAACGGGACCAATGAGAATCGTAAAAGTATGTCCCCAGTGATCGGCCGCGGGCATAATCGTGTTCAAGAGGACCAATTACGGGCTTCGTCGTTGTGAGGTGCACTTTTATTGGGTGCAAGATTTAAGTGCCAATCGACACGCCGAGTACCTACGGTTCTGCCTGATTTTTACGGCCACTTAGCCCTTATATAAAACAATTTTGCCCTAACTTCGTTTAAACTTACTGCACTATTAATTTTATTGGGAATAGTTATTGTCGGATAGGTAGTAGGGATAGGGTAATATGCCACAAACTTAGCATAGTTTGTGTCATACAAGGATATGCAGTGATGTTTTCATGTTCTATTTCATTGAATCAATTACACTCTTCGAAAAGAACAAGCTAGTCGTCGTAAACTTTGTGCAGAACAGCAATCAAAGTGAAGTTAACCGGTTTCTGTAAGTTTCATTGCTACTCTTGTTTTAGGATCTCCATATGGAGAATATCTCATAAAATTCCGATTGTACCATTATAAGGCATTCGGGTATTCCTTACCCGGCGAGATATTCGACGGCGCGCCCGCAGTCCGCTCGCGCGGCGCAGGCGCCGCGGGACGCCTGCACCCCGCCCCGCACACCCCTCACCTTTATTTATATTTATTTGCCTTCCCTTCATTCAGCGACCGCCCTTTCGGACCTTTTTGTCGCCCCGTAATAGGCCCGATACAAATATTGTGAAAGAGCCTGCGGTTTGAGTGAATTTATAGCGCTACAATTGATGTTTTGACTCCGATGACGGCCGCATTCCGGGATAACAGTTTTTGTCAGAATATTGCATGCGTTCGTTTGACGAAGCTGTATGAATTGGAGGTCAATTTTATATTTACTGTTAAGATTAAGAGCTAGCCTGCGTCGCTAAAATTACATAATATATATATATGGTTTATCCATAAAGGTATTAACAATTTTCACTTTTATTAGTCTCGGCCCTCAAGAATATGTCCTCTTCTTCAAATACGAGTAGGATCGGTAGGTACTATTTTCTACTTTTGTAATTGACTTCATAGTCGTTGATAGCTAGGCAAGTTGTAGCTTTACATACATACACATACATACATACATTCACGCCTTTATTCCCAATTTTTTTTTTTTGTAGCTTTATAATCCCATAATTCTGAAAAAATTGACTAGCTATAACTCAATCATTACATTATAAATTTATGATAATGCATTGTGATACTTAAATGTTAACCCGTGCGCTCATATTTGACACAATGAGTGAGTAAGTAGGTAGTATCATTTCATAGCCTGTTATTCATACAGGAGACACAATGCGAAGGTAAATCGCTACGATTTATCAGGGCTAACCATCACATCTACACCCCATCGCAGCCCCAGCCCGGTGACGTTCGCGCGCGTCAGTTATCATGATAAATGGCGTATTTATATATCCGACGGGCCTAAATAGCTATGGTAATATTGGTCCTACAACGGCACAAAAGGTAACAAAACACAAAAGTTGAAAAAGGTAAACCGCGCTATTTACAAAGTGGCTAGCGAGGACCACACAGCCACAATCGAGCCGCGCGTGCGACTCCTGCGCGCACAATAAAAAAATCATTCCCAACATCTCTTAGATCTTTTTTGTTATAGATCTTGCATTTTGGCGACCTATCGTTTAGTATTTACGACGGTGGTGTGATTTGTGACGTTCGGAAACGTTTGTGGTTTGGATATCCGTTTTTGCTGCGAAATTTTTTGGTTTTTGTCGCGGAAGTGTGCTTATCAGCTTTAAAAGTTTGAAGAGTTTAGCTTTATTAATCTCGTTTGTTTCGCGTTAGATTTCGAACTCCGATATTAATAACATTTCGAGAGAAGGGACAGATGGTCCGCGGTTAAGAATGCGTGAGAGTTGTGAAACTATGTTAAATAAGTCTGTAAGTTGTAGCGCGTCAATGTTTGTTCAATTTAACGTGTGCGCGAGTCGGTATCTTATCGCGCATCTGGAAACAAGGCGGGTAGGGAAGGAATGGCGGGCGCGGAATCCTGTAAAAACGCAAATCGTTGTGTCGGTGCGCGGGCGCTTGTTTACGCGGCCGCGGCCGGCGCTGACGGACGAAGAACAACCGCCACGTCTTTGACACCGCTTCCAGTCCCGGGCTATATTCATTTCAACCTCGAACGCTATTGTTTTTGCTGTTTTGATTACACTTGCGGTTGTCACTTTCGTTAATACCCGTTCCAGTTAGGTATAATATTATAATTGGTATTTCTATGGGCAAAAACAGGACTGCATATAAATATGCCTATATGTAATTATCAAAACGTTGAGCAATAAGAGTTTACTTAGGTACTTATAAACCGAAAATCCTTTTCATTGTTATTAGATTGGGCTCGTTGATATCTTTTATAGGCGCGGCGGCTTAAAACACATCATCGGTTCAACGGTTACTCAGAATCAATGAATAGGAACTTTACTGTACCTCTTTACACGTGTATAAGTTTAGTACGTATGTATAATTAGTTACGCTCACAATGCACATATGGGCTAGTTTAGGGTACGTCTAATTGAACGTAGGCGCGGCGTCGGGCGGCGGGCTAACCTAATTTACATTAATGCAAACGAGGAGCATTGTTCAGGTGTGAAACGACAGTGTCAACACGTGGCCTCTACTCAAATAGTTTATTAGCTCCACCCAGCGGCGTTCTGCCCGACAAACCTTTGTAACACTGACAGCCCTCTAAAGACACGCATACTTAACTTTCAAATATTACTGTTTAAGATGCCGCAACTCGTAACCTCTCGCGGTGCTGGATTTATGTAGTTCTTATCTGAAATGCGGTATCTGCTAGCGTTTTTCTATAAATCTTAGCACTAATTGTATTGTGAGTGACGTGGATGGTTGTAGAGATACCGGTCCGTCGCTCGCAGCGGTCAAACGTGCTGTTTTGTTATGTCGCGTCATTAATCACAGACTTTATTAGCAATTTTGTATTTAATGCCTGCACTTTATTCTTTAAAGATTCAATCAATTCTTTCTAAGACTACACTTTGTTTTGTTGCGGACCGGGCGGGACCTACGGAATGCCCGAGAATTTCAAATGCGACCATTCTGCAGAGTGCTTCGACGATTTTATGGTCGCTTTACATCTGCTTTATAGGACCATTTTAAGGGTCGATTCAACGCCTATAAACGTATCATTTAGTATGTATATATGGCGATAGTGGGAGGTCGATGACTGAGCTTGCCCGGGCCGCTGCGGTCGCTGAAACACAAGAAGAACGCAGCGGCCAGGAGTTTCTCGCAGCCTGGTGGCGCAACCGCGGCGCGCCCGCAACTGACCCGAAGGTGCCACGGTTAATAATACTCCGTCTCTCCTTCAAATTGATGAGTGTGAAACACACGATACCGAACACGATAAAGTCATCATCAGCTATCATTACCATTTTTCATCGCTATACGATTACTATTTATAAAGAACGCGTGTAATTCGATCGGATGACAATATCGGACGGCTTGCATACGTCACACGAAAGACAATGGCAGATCATAAATAACTGCCATCTTGGAAATTAATCTCCAGACTCCAAGTTTTGTGAATATTGCTCGTTCGTTAGCGTATACAAATTGCAGATTGAGACCTTGGTGCATAAAGTGCATTCTTGTGTAAGTTGCTTGCAGTCAATTCGCGAGGATGTGCGAATGAATGCCGGCTGTGCGGTGATTATAACCGCCGATACGTCCTGGCCATGGTTTTGAGATTTCACTAGTATTAAATATTTAATAATATATGTATATTAAGTCCTTAGACCATTATATTAATCAAGCTTACCTAAATTACCTACTTGACTTCTACTTCAGCGGAGTTGAAACCTTAGAAATCTGATTATGAACGTTCCAACTGAATATTAGATAATGCCTTTGTCATTCCAAAATGTGTATAAATTTAAGCTTGTTCCCGTTGAAATAAAGAATTAACCTCTAGAACTCTACACTATAACGTTAGTGTAGACGGCTCGTTAAAGGATAAATATGAAAATGACAACTCGTCTGTCTCCCAGCGCGTCTTCGCTTCTTCACATTTCGTGGTTCGCAGTAGGGTCAAACACAAACCATGTACAAAAAAAGTATTCTCAATGAGTCAGTCAATGCATTATGGTGACACGTTTTACGAGATGGAAAATAAATAAAATAACCATCATATTTAAATATTCTCTTTATTCGATTTTTTATCGTTGTAAAGACAAAGATGTGCGTTTTGGCGTTTGTTGAACGCTATGTGGGCGCCGCGCCGGCGTGATTCAATTGTTTACTTTGATATGATCATCAATTCGTATACAACCACATGTTTCGTCGTTTCCCCTACTACCGAAATGTTTGTAACGTGAAAAAAAAACTGTAAGTATTAAGGATTATTAAAATCTCTATAGATAGAAAATACATTTTATAGTAGTTTTAATTCTCTTTAACTTCTTCCTTCCTCTCTCTAACAGCTTCTAGATCAGATATAATACGAGATTAGACGGCCAGTTATTTCGAGCTATGTAGCGCAGGTCTGTCTCGACTGGATCAGCATCCGCGTAGGCCAGAAGTACCTATATAATCGTAAACGGCTAGTAAACATTTAACCCATTTCAATTCGTACTTCACTACTTTGGTACTATTTGAGAATACGCGTACTCATCGAAAAACTATCTTTAGTATTTGGAAGAAGTACGAGATGTAGACGTATGAGACTATTATTATGAACGTGTGAGAAAATATAATTAATCAGATAATACACTACTGACTAATACCTACTCGCGCGGTCCCGCCTGCGTATTACAAATGTATCGTATGTCCATCCCGAAGGGCCACTCTATTGACTGTTGAAGGAATAGGGGTGTAGACAATAAATAAAATAATCAATAATTATATATTTTCTTGAAAAATGATGAAGACAATCACAAAGTTAGGTATAAGTGACCAAAGTTTTAAGAGGGGGTATGTTCTGTCCCTTTTTTGCAAAACGCACCTTCATATGAAACGATGGTGGGTACTATGACGCTCGAGGATCGTGACGAGACGATCTGCCAGCGTTTTCTCCCTCTAACAAGCAACAGAGAGATGTCTGAGATGTTGAATGGGATAGCTTTTTGTGACTCTTTTACGATACCAGTATAGTTTCTGGAGAAAATGGTTATATTCATTATTTGTGTACAAGTACTGTCTCGGTACACTGTACAATGTCTAGATTTTCCGAGTAAATGCTAAATGTATCCAGCACATACGCTGTGTGTAAATTTATCCGAGTAATGACTCCGCGGACCTTCGGAGTTCGGAGGCGGTCAGGTTCAATGAGAACCAAGACTGCACCGTACCTACTTCGTTGTGTAACTAAACACGATATCAGTCCCGCCGATAATGAATTGTTTCTTTCAAAGTTAACATCTAGAAAAATTTATCGAGGAGAAGCGTTTGATAATGAAGTAATGATAGTTTTCGGAGTGAAATGTTTAAAATTAATTCGGGTCGAGCGGGGCACGGATAGCCTAAGTCCAGGGTAAGAAGGAAGGGCTTTCAGGGCTTAGGAGGAACTGAAGAAACTTGATGTATAATTTATAATTTTTCTTTCGTATTGTTCCAACATGCAAATTTTGCACCTTATTTTTGTTGTACGAGTACCTATTGCACCAATTGACCACAATGCTTAGTTAGTTACTACTATTATCTAGCGAACTCTCCTCAGAAATAAAGAAAGTGTTGGCGTTAAAATTTCGACACTTGTTTTCATGTCAACATTGAATGTATAACGAGAACATTTTATTAGTTCGTTTCTAATATAGGTACATGCTGTTGCTGTATATAGGTACATACATGTACATACATAGGTACATCTGTAGGTAGGTATTTTTTTCGATATAGACCAAGTAGCCTAAACATTATTTTCAATTTTATTTTCAGTGGTTTCAACAAGCAACTGAAAATAAAATTAACCTGCATATCGACTAAATAAAATGCACGTTTACATTGCATTCTCATTGTTGTTAACATGGCATTATGAGCATATAATTGGTTTTCTTTATGGGGGTGCTGTTAATATGGAATGGCATTCGAGCGACACGGCACGCTGTGGTCATGCTAGCGCATGTGCCTGCCCGGATGGAAATAGATGTCGCCTTCTCGCATTTTCTGAAAGTTTAGTAAGAGACGCATAATACATTTCTACCCAATGACGACAGAAAACATCATCCTGTTTGTAAATACAGTATGGAACAAGATCCGCCTTCAGCGGTTGTTTCTCGCAATGTTTCTTTCTAGTTATAGCACCCATTTACATACCTAAAACTACTACCTACTGTTTATGAATCTGACGACCGTTGTTTGTAAAATGCTTCTGTTTACAGCTTTTGAAACCTAGGAATGTTAATCAATAAATCTCTGTAAACGATTTAACCTTATACATGAAAATTTAATTGCAGATATTGAAAAGGTCACATAATACGCGGGTCGGTTTACAAACTGTTAGTACCTACGCGAAGTTGTAATTAAAATATCGAATTAATCGATTGTCGTCATGGCGGGATAATATAAAGAAATGTCAAAACGTCACTGGTTTAATGTTTTGAACTGAATCGCCTTGAGGTTGTCGCCGGCGACAGAGCACGTAACGTGACACTGGCTTTGGTTTTTTCTCGTTATTATGCCGGTGTGTAGTAGAAGCCGGCGTTATTTGGTCTAGAAACGATTGTCCGCGGCAGAACAATGAGGGCGACAGCCGCGATTAATAAACTAATGTGTGTAATTGTTTCTGCGCGGCGCTCGGAGCGTTCGCGTTCGCGTCATTATTTTGACTATGAGCGATCGGCTTCGTGCCTCCGATAAGGCACACGCCCCGGGTCGTGATTTAGCTTCATTGTGCACTTATTATTATTAAATGTCACGCGAAACTCGAGCTTCCGTATTGAGCAGCTGATAGGCTGTTGGAACCGTTCCTCTGTCGTTATCCTATCTCAAACGAACTTGTATTTGCGGGATAAGCATCACAAGCAACGGTAGTACCTACTTATTACAGACATAAATAAATAAATAATATTATGGGACAATCTTACACAAAACGACCTAATCCCAAACTAAGCAAAGCTTGTATACCTACTATGGGTACTAGACGACGATAAACATACTTAAATACATAGAAAACATCCATGACTCCAGGAAAAAATTATAGTGCTCATCACACAAATAAATGCCCTTACTCCTTTGCCGAGATTCGAACCCGGGACCTCTTGCTTCGTAGGCCGGGTCACTACCAACTAGGCTAAAGCGGTCGACAAATAATGGTACCCGTTTCTTTTTTTTGCGGTACCTAAACTCTTAACATGCAGCTTTTGCTTGCAGTTTAACTTAGTAATTAATTCTGTGACCACATACCCATTGGTCAGCTGGTGCGAAAACTCCAGTAACAAACACGCTACGCTGCTTAGTTACGCTCTTGGTTGGTTGTCTTATTTATTTTACCACGCAAAGCGTAAAAAATTTTGATACTGAAAAAAAAAACTGGGAGTCTGCAGTTTATCAATGCTATATACCGGGTGGAAAGGCACGACGATCCTTCCCGCAAAGGGAGGTTAGTTTAAGTGATGGAGAATCGATTCGTAATGTTTAGATTTTTGTTACGAACAATTAGTAAAAATATTTAAATTAATTAATGTTCTTCTTAGTGACAACCCTACAATTAATACGTACTAATAATTGTATATACGTAGTGATAAAGGTCACTGACCCTTGTGTTATTGTTAAAATGTTACTGAACCTAATGAGGGTTGTCACTTGCAGTATTATGCATTAAAAGTTAACTGCCTATAATTCTTTAGAGGAAATACAGTACTCAATCTAAACAATCCCCCTTTTCCGGGAAGGATCGTCGTGTCTTTCCACCCGGTATTATATTCAATTCACTTTGTCACTTTTCTGTAGGTAGGTTTTTTTATAGACCAAGTAGCCTAAACATTCTTTCCTAATTTTGTTGGTATAGTAGTAACTTAACAAGCATATTTTATACCCGATTGCTTAGTTTAACACTCTTTAAACTTTCCTTGTTTGTACGATTATACCACTATTACCCACTGCATAACTACGTGAATACTTTGAATAGTAACCTATTAAGTGTATTATGTAGGTATGTACCATATTTATCTACTGTCTGCTCTTATGCTAGATCGATAATAAGTTAAACCTGTTTATCATATCACAAATAGAACGTATCGGCATTGTCTACACAGATGGGAAGAGATTCCACTCGAACGGGCCGAGTCTTTTTATTCACTGCGCGGAATTTCGCAGTCGTTAAGGTGCACAATCGGTTGAATAATATCAAATTAAATTTGAAATCGCCGAGTTATCTGGGTGAGCCTGTAAACAGTGTTTGATGGCAATAAATTATAGTGTCGGAACACAAAAGATGGCATTGTGGCACACGGCGACGTCCGATAACGATCTGCCGACCGGCCGCGACACTCCCGTGCAGTGCAACTAATCCTTTAAATTACACTTGACATGGCATAAGACAATATGCACTTGTAATTTAACTATCTATTGTTACTGTTTCAATCTGGCGTAAACCCAGGCAAACCACACAATCGAATTATTACGTAATCGTTAATAGCAAATTGGGTCACTATGAAACACTGTTTTCATAATCAATTACAACTACAGTCTGCTTATTTTATTTTATTTAATGACTTCGTATTCGTACCTACATAATTCTAAATTCAGATAGATTTCATCATCGCTCTTTGGCGTTAGTGGACACGAGTGCTTTGCCCTCCAATTGTTCTCGCTAGCATTGTTTTGATAAAAGATCTCGAGTCCAACGCCGTGGCGACAGTCGCAGGCGCAGGCGACACGGTCTCGTGTTCGCCGCTCGTCGTTTTATGTCCAATTAATTTAAATAATAGCCCCCAACCTACCTGCGAAACCACGACCCTTCCAGTTTATCGTCACGGGGGCTATTTTAATATCATTTGAAATCATGTTCGAAACTATGAGACTAGTGTCACTAGCGACCAAGTATGTTACTTTATAAATTATGTATATTATTTATAGTGTAGCGCATTTATAAAACGATACGTTAAGTATTTATATGCCATATAATTTTATAGCGGTTTCTCTTGTTGGTGTGAATTTTCGTATGTTATCTTATGTCAATATAAATATATTGACTGTTAATATTTAAAGGTTGAGTTAGTGTGGAATTAACAGGGCATGGTCGCCCAGGCTATACGCGAAAATGTTGCACAATTTACACAAACCATAATTTGCGTGTGCATTGCTAATTTGTTGAATTATGTCATTCAGATAACAAACAACCGAGATGTCACTGTAGTGTGAGTTGCAATATTGTACGGTTAACTGTAAAAATATGCATACCATTTTAAGTCTTATTGCTCAGATATTGGTTCTGAAATCTACACACATTTATAGACGTAGGTACATACGGTTGTCAATAGTGCATATAGACCAAGGTCAGCATAACGATAAGTAGTGTAAGTAGGTACATGAAAATTAGGCTAATCCATTAAACCAGACAACCAAGCACTTAATTGTTACTTCTATGCGTTTACAGCCTATTAAAAACAAATAAAACGACTTATCGTTTAGTTACTTCGGATCGTTACCTTTTTAGTGCATGTTGACTTATTTTATTTTAACTTAGCATAATATATAATTATCATGCAATAAACATAAGTCAAGTACGATGCGAATTGCTTTTCTTAAGGAAAACTTGTTACCGACGTATGTCTCAAGGCAAATAAGACACCATCTTATTCTGCAATATTCACTTGCTTTTGTCATTAATAAGATGGATGAACGAACTGCACGTGAATAAATAAATTAGCGTCTCTCAAAAGTGAAATTGATATTAGTAGCTCAGAGGCCGCTCATTGTGTGGCTCGGGACATTTGTCTACCATTATCATTTCGGGACCGGTTTTTTCATGTACCTGTCTACATGGCGCCTAACTATTCATATTCAAATTCGACTCTCGTGTTGGGTAATTCCTAACATTTATATACAATTGTGTAAGCCGATTGAATGATGATTCCAAGTTGATATGAATGTAAAGTGAGATTAATCGGTGTTTGCCGAGTCGATTGAGTCCGAAGTGCGATTGAGTAGCGAAGTGTACCTATTTGTTGTATTGAACGTGATCTAACGAGGTATCGGAGCATGCGTGAGAGTGTGCCGCGTGGCCGACCAATGGAAGACGATGCCGAAGCATCTCTGGAGTCCCGCTGCGCGGGTCAGCCAGCTTATTCATTAGCGCAGTGTTCCTCCCACCGCCGCCACTCATTTTATTTTATTTATGGCCGCCGAGCCGAGGTGAGACCCCAATTTCGCATACGCCTGTGGCTTGATAATTATACCCTAGCTACGGCTGAAAAAGGACGCCATTTTATATTCAATTTAACCTTCTCGCAGCCGTCCTTGGGCTCAAAATGGTACGTATGTAAAATTAGGGCTATTACAAGTTACAAAAATGTACCCAACATGCTCTGCATACAGATTTTTCGTTGCTGCACTTGTTTTATATGGAATTAGGTAGCTACATCCTTGTATAGGTCGGTAATATTCCCGTATAATGTATCGGGTAATCGCCTGTCGCGAATCATGCATATTAATATGTTCTATTTATCGCTGATGTTATCTTTGAGCTAGCTGTGCACGTATGTGTATAAAAGCAGTCAGAAGAGGTCTGAAATTATGCAGGCCGCGACCGTTTAACGTAGATTTTCATCATAGCATGTTGCAGCTAGTAATCCTAAAGGGGCCCTTTTTATTATTTAAATACCTACGTAAATTATGAACCACTTGCAATATTAAGAATGTCGATATAAAATTCGCACGCTCATTTTAAGAAGCAAGCTTCTGCTAGTTGTGAAATAATGGAAGTGCGCATACCTATTTAGTGTCCTATTTCATAAAAGTTTTATGCCGTGGGTTTATTTATAGGTCAGAATTAAATTGATTGGAGAGCGATATCCTGCCTAAAATGAAACAAGAATGCCCAAGAGGCCCGGTGGCAAAAAGCTCTCTCGTGTCCTCGATGCCGAGATAACCCTAAACTGAGCATTTGTTATCCTTATCTCGGCGGAGCGTGGCTAATGTGGCTGCACGCAGATACACGCGATCGATTTATGTCGTCCTGCCAGTTGGCACCCACGACAAATTGATAATTAATTTTCGCCCGATTCCTTTGATCGCCCCGATGTTTGCGGGCTCCGTGACTACCGTTAAACGGCCCTATAAAGGAAAAGTCCTAATAAATTTATCATTTAATTAAATCCTTGATCGATTTGGATATTGAAATAAATTTGCACTGGCCGTTCGCGACAGCTACGGAATAACAATGGTCTGTGAGTGATGTGTAGTTGGAAGCTGCGTTAAGCCGGAACGGACTCTGAATGTTAGTGGCTGCCATGGTTCGTACGCCTTTTTGTCTCGGAGTATGAGTGCTATGCATTGTTCCCCGATAAGCGGTATAAATAATCGTCTCCTCCAACTGATGGACGCCGCAGGCCGGAGCTGCTGCGAGAATTATTGTCTATTTCCTTAGGACACAACCGCGGCAGACTCATTCGTCTTTCACAATAAACTTTTGTATGACTGTATGATATTTGAAGCTGTCCCATGATTTTATTTCTCAAACTGAACGGCAAGATAAAATTGAAAAAGTCTATTTTCAAGTTTATCATTTAGTATTTTAATGTCGTTTTCCTTAGATTTTATCGTTCGTTTCGGTTCGAATTACTTCCTATGACATATTGTTTTCCGCATTGTCAATTAAATGAAAACAATAAAGATAAATGTTGTGGAAAGTGATGCGTAATCAAAGAGTTATGTGCAGCGCGGGCCGAGCAGTTTTCCCACGCCCGCGCGCGTTCAGCAGACAAAGACTCCACCTAATGGACGCCCATTGATAAAAACAGTTACTACCTCCGAGATTTACGTATCAAAACCAATTTTATACACCTTTTTGAAGATAGTTTTGAGACACCGTTCCAATTTACATTAATGACCAGGTACTCTCTGCGGGAATTCCCCGTTGTCTAGTATACTGACGTAAATACTTGGATATATATATTTCCATTTACTCATAAGTATATATTTGTATTTACACATAAGTATGCTATTACAAAGCGATTTGAATGATTCATATCACATTATGTATCTATTCTAGTATTCAAGTTAGTATATCGAACAGAATGACGAAGCATGTCCGTCATTGACACTATATTTACCTATTCTTGTAAAATACCCATAGTTTACTCGATTAGTGGGTTAGTGACATTAGTGCACAATATGTGTATTCGAAGAGCAATGTCAAATAGGTAGGTTTTCGGGCCGCACGTAGCCATGTGGAAGCGACCGCAGCGTATCCTGTATCGAATGCTCTTGATAAAACATTGGCTTGTTCAAAGCGCAGCAGCGTTACTAACGAAAAACAATATTTTGTACACGTTACCAACTTAACTTGGCATTTAAAATCGAAACCATATGAATTTTCACAAAGAATTATGGTTCCAAATTGTTTAAAACCTTGGTCAGAGTTAAGTTGTTCTTCGCAAAAAATCTTCGCCGCTGTCATCGGTTGATTTTGTCAAGTTGCTGAAGATATCGATTTTGATTTGAGCACAGAAAGCGATCTGGAAATTTGGAACCTTTTATGTAACCCGATAGGGACCGCGACCGCGCCCGCGCCCACCGCGCCGCCGGCTCCAATACCCGGACCTTACCGAAGTGAAATTCCATATAGCCCAATTCGACATTATCTTAACCTTTAAAATGAGCGATAAACTTGACAAAAAGTATAAATATGTAAACAAAAACAAAACAGGCACGACTTATCGCCTCTTCTCGACACGGTAGTCGTTTCACACTCATTATTTGAAAATAAAGGACATGTGTCATAAAAATATGCGTGTCAAGCGACACGTCGCCCCACAAAGCGCCTCGAACAGTGTTTAATCCTTTGAAACAATGCTAATGGATGTGCGCAAAGCGCGCCGCCGTAAGTCCTGTCCGCGCCGCGCCGGCTTCGGCCGTCGCCTCAACTTAACGCTTCGCTCGCCACCAATAAAGTTGACATTAAATTAGAGCTTTTATTCCTTTTCTCTCTGAAAGCACGGCATTGTAAATAAATATTTTATTAAACGTGTTCACTGGACGCATTTTAGTGTGAGCGATGAACACGGGTTCACGTCAAAACATCTTTATCAGGTTATTTGTCTTATAAAATATTATCAAGAGGCTCTCCGGGACCGTCAGCAAAAGAGGACCTTTAGTGTGATACGTGTGCGACTGTTTATTTACACCCACGTGATGTGATGTGATCACTTCGCTTTGAGCCGGGGATAAACAATAATAATAGCGTCGATTACGTGTCTTGTTTTTTGTGTGAAGATGAGCTTTCGATGAGAGCGGCTGGTTAGGTGTGAAGCGAGTGGCAGACCGTACGCCGAGATTACCCCGCGTCGCATGCGCGCGCGCACTCGCGGACCAAACGCGATGCGACAGCTGGAATCATGAACTTCTGATACGATGATAAATCAATAACTTTACTCATTCTATAGTACAGCTCATTTGCTTTTTGTACGCCGCAGAAATAGGGTACACCTTAAAGATTGGACTTTTTCAGTTTAACATTCTTGATCGTATCATTGTGCAGTTTACAGTTTTTTTTATCGTATCTAGTTAACATTTAACTAACGGTTGTATTACAATTATCGTCAACGTTGTCATCTTTAAGCAATCGTCATTTACTAAGAAAAGATTTTACTTATAATATTCTTAGGTGAATCTTATAAATAACGTGGTGGATTTTGCTGTACGTATGTATGAGTGGAAAAGGGTCCTCAGGTGGGGAACAGCATGCGCACTAGCAAGTAAAAGTGCGACCGGTCGGCGGGCGGAAGGGGCGGGCGTCGCAATCACGGCGGCACTTGTCGCGTTTTCATCACCTGCGTACGCGCAAAAGTAACGTAATTACGGATGCAAATCGATCGCCAGTTATCGGCCCGACGAGTTGACGCAGTAAATTAGCGATACACCGCTTAATGTTTATAGCGGCCGGGATACTTAACGAAACGGGGAGCACCTATTACGTGCGTAGCCTGATAAATTATATGCGCTAAGTAAGTAGGTGTGTGTTGTGAAAAGCAATTATGCAAGTAACAGAGCATATTAATAACCAGCAGTATGTAAATAATAATGTGTTGTTTGGGTACAATAAGAAAATACAATTCAAAGTAGGTATAAATGTGGATACATTAGAAGCATGAAACTGGGTCTCGAATATTCTGAGAAGCCGCCAAACAGTGAGAAACAAAAGATAAATACAAAGTTGATCTATGTCGGAAGCGTAGATTCCATCGCTCATTCGGATGACTTGCAAGTGGTGAGCATGCTCTCATTGACTCCGCCATTGACCCCGTCTGCCGGCGATCACAATAATATAAATAATGGGCTTACATCCTCTGGGCATTGAGCGAAAACCACAACATTGAAGTATAAATTACAGATCGGTCCCCAGGGCCGCTCACAATCCCGGCCGATTTGTGAATGGAGGGAGTTTCTGATTTAGCACCTGGTCTTACTGAGTGCCGATATTGTGTTTATATTTACAAACAACATTGATGGTGCAGAATTTTCTATACAAATAACACAATACATGCTCATACGAAGCGTTAACTAGTCTTGTGTTTGTTCGCTACAACTTGCGAGGCTTGTCGATCTAACACGGGGCACGGCTTTTTCCTTAATTATGTATACATATGAGTAAACTCCATTATAGAAAGACATGCTCCAGTAGAATGAATGAAGTGTATCGTTTCATTAACAGAGTTCCGCGGCCCGAGCAAGCAAACACATCGGTGTCTTGTTTCAAAAGGTTTTTTTAACAGAGTGAAAGGCGTCCGCGTCTCCTTAAAAGCCTTGTTGGTTATTTTTGTTAGCGGGTTTGAGATGCAGTTTCGTGTTCATTCAAAAAATGACATATATAAGTAGTTAGTGCTCGCAAAGATGATTTAAAAAAACACATTCCAATATTTGTTCATACTAGTATACCTCCTCTACCCATATTCATAATATATTAACTGTTACATTTTAACTAAGCAAACTAAGCCTGCTGAATGCATGTACCTTTACAGCTCTCTTATAATCGTTACCTACTACGAAAGAATAAACCTTCTAATCCAAGAAACGTTTCATCCAACATTATCTATAAAACTAAGTAGTAAGCAAACGAATACAGCCTAGCGAGTCGACAGCGGCGTTGACAACACAGATGATATTTTTCGTAGACAAATAACGAAGGGTTCTGTACACAGCCGACTCGCCAGCGCTGCATATTCATGATGTCCGACAAGTAGTGCGACACTAGCCCTGTGTACCTTCAATATTTGATTAGTATTTAGTCGCCGAATGTATAATTGAGTGGCTGTTGGGCCGTACTAATTAGCTTCGTGCGTATTGTACTAATAAACTAGCTGGCACACATACATATTTGTATATAATGAGAGTTTGAGAAAGATTACTTATTCTGTTACTTTACTATACGGATAAGTTTTCATTTTTTCAATCCGTTTAAGTATTTAGATAGAATATAGGTATATTTTCAATCAAAGCTTCAACAGACTTTGGGACTTGGGTCGTAATAAGTTAAAGATGAAGAAGAAGAGCTGGCGCAAATTACGAAATTCCCGACTGAATATAAGACCGATTCCCGACTGCTTCCTAAGCACGATAAAAAGTAAATTCAAAATGGCGAACGGAAGGGCTGAGTCATATTTTGCGGTTTCCCAAACCATTTAGAAGGCGCTGGATCGCTTCGTTCTGATTTGTGAACTCGAATTTACTAAATTACCTTTGAGTCATCTATTACCGCCCAAAAAAAGTAGTAAATAGGTAGTCTTCTCTGTCAGCTGAGTCACGTAAAGGTGCCTTACACTTTTAATTTGGGACAAGGGCAACATACCTATTCAGAATATGCCGTGTTTTTTTTAGTTTGTGCATGTTTTTACAAAGAACTCACCCAAGTATATACCTACAGAGATGCAGCACATATAAGCTAAACATGGCGGAGGGTTCGCGTCAACAAAATGAACGGCTTTACAAAAAACTGCCCTTAAAACTATTAGTAGTGGTTTCCACAAAAGACAAAAAATGTAACATCAAAAACCAGTCAGCATTGGTCGGTGCTTTTCGACTCCTGGCCTTGTACAAAAAACGATGTGTTAAGGAATGTAAAGAGCCATTTAATTATCCTAATATATTGTTATGGTCGCTGAGGGAAGCGATAATAAATTATCGAAGATATAGCGCTAGGACTAGTTAGGTGGTGAATGACGCACGTTTCAAACTTCTATTAGGACATTTTATTGCATGGTGTGTGAGCCATGAGTAGCAGTAGGTATACGGTACCTACACCGCGCAAGCCCGGGAGAGCAGCTCGCAGCCCTCTCACGTTACGTAGCCTGCAGCCGCTGCTGCGCGGTGCGATGATCCTTCGCGTTTTTATTCCCTTTTTACCTCAACTCCAGCGAGCCTTCATTATGCGCCCGCAAGTGCTCGATCCGCGCAGGTAGCAATAGCCTGGCTTCGCATCAAACTTGACCTTAGGTATTCGATACGCGTTTTATTTTTTCTTCATCACATATGAGGTTTTGATGTGTTGTAATTTGATCATTTGCGAAAACGGATTAGTGTAAACCGTGTTTGTGTAAACAGGTTTGGTGCGGTGGACTGGTTGTGGCTGCAGTTACATACCGGAGTGATGATAATCATGGTGCAGGATGCTCGGCGAGGTGTCGGAGGCAGGCTCCCCGCGGCGCGCCCCCATTGTGATCGACAGCTTGTTTACCAAAAATATGCATAATGAATTTATAATGGACCGACGGGCGTGTCGCCGCGGCTCTTGCGCCGATCGAAGCTCTCTTATCGATATACCTACCTACTGAAATTGAAAAAAAAAACCTAAATCCACCCACGCCGATGACAAATATGATTATGTTCAGAAGGTAAATCTTAAATGCTCCTTGCGTCATGATCGAACCAAATACTGATTGAGCATCATGATCTTGATCGAAACATCGTGAACGGATCGTTTGGTTTAAGTCGTAAAAAGTTGCGCTATTTACGTCTATTAGGTTGAACAAAACATATGAATAAATAGACAATAATAATTATGTTAACGTTGGTGTGGAATGTGGATGCAATATAGGTGCGAGATGGTTAATTGCGCCACCGATGTTTTCCCACGTTAAAGCGCACGCGGTGTTTGGGCAGACGTTTAGCATTCGATTGTTTTAGTGGAGACTCCGCGGGCAAACAGCGCCTTCCGACCCACCGACCCGCTCGGCCTGACACAAGCATTTGGTTCAAAATGAATACAAAAATACCTGTATATATATGCGACAAACTAAAATAATTCAATAAATCTAAGTAGCGCCTGGATAGCATTACAGTGCGTGACATATGCTACCTTATGTCCACTTCAGTTTCTATCACACAATGCCCACCATTAGCTTTTGACACATCGCCACTTTGGCCATGTGCAATGAATATCCTGTGGCGTCATTTATTATGAGTCACTTCTATTTCTTTGGGGCTCAGTAAAATCAAAATGAATAACTACAACTTAGAAAAGTTGAAAAACCCCCGACATTTTCCTTTCAAAGTCCAATATCTCAAAAACAGCTGAACAGATTTTGATGAAACATGGCTAACAAATCTCGGGGTAAAATTATCTATGACACAATGAAAAACCCCATTCAAATCGGTCCATCTGTTTGGTAGCTACGATACCACAGACAGATACACAGACAGACACGTTAAACTTATAACACCCCACTTTTTTCTTTGGGGTTTAAAAAACAAAAATTGCAATGCAAATTAAACATGCAAATGAAAGAGACATAGAACAGCCATGAATGTCACAGAGAGTTAATCGTAAAATCAATTTAGGGCGAAACACAATAACTGTACCGAGACGTATGTAGCAAGTTCTCGCAACTCTATTAGCTGGCGAAAATGTTCAAATATTCGTAGAAGTAATTATCTACGGTGCTCGGAGCTCCAAAGCTGCGCCCGTTGTGAGGAGCCCAAGCGGGGCGCCGGTCCGCCTGATTCGTTACGTCAATCTCTAATTTTTTCACTCCAAAATCCGCATGGAGTGAGTTGACACCGCGGCACAAAGGCTCCGTGCGGCTTCATTGTGCACTCCTCTTTATAAATATTGTGACATTTCCTTTATTTACCGCGGAGTTATTTCACAAACAAATTGTGTCGATTCCTTTGTAAGGCGTGTTTTAATTTGATTTATTCTTAGACGACAAAATGCGAGACATCCTGTGCCGCGCGGCGGCTGCGTTTGTTGATTTGTTAGCACGTCTATTGGTGTTTTCTTTAGTAGGTGCAAACAAAACGTACCGCGTGTCTTTAGAGTTCGGGATTGTCTCTGTGGGGTTCATTGAAAGCGGCCGACATACGGAGATTTTAGGCCGCGCCCGCAAATTGGTGCGCAAACACTATCACGATGTGTGCGCGGGCCATTAACGAACGCCTGCTGAATTATTACAATTTGCAATAGTCGAATCAATGGTAAATAACATAGTCCTAACCGAGATACAAACCGTTTGATATGTTAATTGTATACTTACATACCATTACTGTATTTCCCTGAAATATATATACCTACTGTTGATACTCTTATATACTATGTTCGGTTCTCACGATTTCTCATTTTGTA
Source organism: Epinotia demarniana (assembly GCA_945867215.1). Classification (NCBI taxonomy): domain Eukaryota; kingdom Metazoa; phylum Arthropoda; class Insecta; order Lepidoptera; family Tortricidae; genus Epinotia; species Epinotia demarniana. The sequence continues at coordinate 11,431,715 of OX244267.1, read as the reverse complement.
AAGTTCACAAGTCATACCTGTACAGTAGTTTACCATCATCCTCCTAGCGCTATTCCCGGGAATGCCCCGAAAGGAGCCCGGGGTCCGCTTTGACACCTAATCCCAAGATTTGGCATAGGCACTAGTTTTACGAAAGCGACTGCCATCTGAGCTTCCAACCCAGAGGGAAAACTAGACCTTATTGGGATTAGACCGGTTTCCTCACGATGTTTTAATTCACCGAAAAGCTAACGGTAAATATTCCGTACATGAGTTCCGAAAAACTCATTGGTACGAGCCGGGATTCGAACCCACGACTGCCGCTCGACAGCCGCATACCTGAACCACTAGGCTACCGTAGTACTTTACCATTCCCATTATATTTCCCTATTTTTTAATTTCAACTTGCATTACGTCTATCCTTTAATTGCATTATTAAATCTTAAATTATGGGTGTGTCGATAACTCTAATGCGTAGCGAATAAAAATGTGCCTATTTCTTAGGTAACCGTTTGAGTACACAGAACATACTTTAATCATCCTCCTGCCATAATAGAGCCTGCTTTTCACTTTGGCACATAACCCCAGGTTTTGGCGTAGGCACAAGATTTTCTATAATGATTACCATCTGACCTTCCAACCCAGAGCTAGTCCCCACGGACTAGACAGGTTTTTCACAATGTTTTTTCTCATCGAAGTGCTACATATTATACTTGAATATTAACCTTCTTCTCCTTCACCTGCCATGCCCTATCGCGCGGGCGTTGGCATCTTTCCCATTCTTAGCCAGTCTTGCGAGCGTGGCGTCCTTGATATCCATTTTTTATGTAATCCTCGATCTCCCCCTATCCCGTGTTCCCTCAATTCCGCCATCTATCATATCTTTGAGTAGATCGTCCTTTGTCTATGTAGATCTATGTCTAAAATATGCAATATGAATATAGACCGCAACTTGTTAAATGTTCCAGAGATGCAAAGAGAAACTAAACACGCTGGCCATCAGCGTGATGATGCAGTGGCCCGGGGTGCACCTGCGAGTGATCGAGGGCTGGGACGAGGAGGGCTCGCACCTGGAGCACTCGCTGCACTACGAGGGCCGAGCGGTGGACGTCACCACCAGCGACCGAGACCGCAGCAAGTACGGCATGCTGGCGCGGCTGGCGTACGAGGCGGGTTTCGACTGGGTGTTCTATGAGAGCCGGAGCTATATTCACTGCTCGGTTCGGACAGGTGCGTGTTGCTTTTGTTCTCTTAGGATCGGTTTATACCTAGATGAATTCCACCGCCAAATTCAACGTGTACAGCGAGCCTTATGCTTTTTACAAGGTTTTATTTAGTTTCACCTGTCCCGTTGTCTGTCTATAATCAAATTAAATTTGACCGACCGATTGACCTGAAGTTTTGGGTTTATGCATAGTTTGGAGTTTATGCATCGAGCTGATCTGATGATGGAGACAGAAGGTGGCCATGAGAATTCAGTACTTAACCGACGTAACCCCTTTGAGTTTGGGCTCGTTAGAATAGTCTCAATGAGCAGTTGATGATTGTATACAGAAAAGTACAGTTGGCAATAAAAGCTGGCACCAAAAATGAAATTTTCGACGGAAAATTTTCGCATATATGTAGACTTGATATGCCTTATTCTCCTTAGAAACATTAGCCACATATGTCTAAAGGTTAATGCTAGCGCTAGCTATGCTAGCTTAAGCGCGCCGTCTAAATGTTAAGATTTTTGTCCAATAGACGATGCAAAATTTCGTGAGTTAAGTTAACGGACTATTACAAAAAATTAACTTGCGTCAGTGAAGTTCAAAAATAAAAATAAATCCTATTTATGAACATTGTTAAATTTAGTGGTGCAACAAACTTTATTAACTTGAAACGCTTAAAATGCTTTTATCTCTCAAGCAGTATTTGCTTTTAAAGCGCAGTACCTAATATAAATAGGAATTATTCATTATTTTCAGTTATAACGCTATACTTATCTAAATAAAATAAAGGCACAGAAACATCACAGGATCTCACAAACAAAACACAGAGTGTTATGCAAACGGCGAAGAACATTCGTAATATTAAATGCAAAACTAGGGTTAAAATACCCAAACAAAGTCACGGGCAAACATTCATGCCAGTTCCAAATTAATGCTAAAAGCGAGATCGAACAGAAGGTTGGAATAAATGAATAAAGATGGAAACAAATTGAGCGTCGCGAAACAATGGCCGCAAAAACCTGCTCCGGGTCTGCAGCCGCGAGTCACTTCGTAACTCCACGTGAGTTACTAAGTTTGTAAGTAATACGTGTATGTAAAAATATTTTTAATATAACAATTTACCAACCGTTCTGATGGTTGCTTTGGCGCTATAAACACATACAAAATACTAAAATAAGAAATCAATTTGTCAGATCCAAATGAAAGCTTTTGTTAATAAAAGCTTTTCGAACAAAATAAAACATTCTTGCTTGAGTGTTTCAAGTTGGTTTCCAGAAGAAAAAAAATACAAGATTCGTTATAACTTAGTCTCAAATCCAAAAACTAACAAAGCCTACATCAAAAAATTGTCATTACAATGTTAACGTATAATCTCCGGCTATGAAAAAGTAAACTTCGGACTTTATAAATAAATATAATGCTTCTATTTCTCCCATCCGTATATCATGTGCAATCCTTAAAAGATTATCAATCTAGAAGTCGTCAGAACTGCTTGTTTCAATCGATACGGAGTTAATCGTTACGATTACAACTTTATGTATAATTCCTAAACGATTAATAGAATTGATCGTTCACCCGGACGAGTGGCGCGAGCCTACCCAATTCATTACAAACTAGTATTTAATTTCCCCAATAATATTCATGAAGATTCAATTTACGAGGTGATTCGCAATATTAGACCCAATCCATACGTCTATAATTTATCTAATTCTAAAATATAAACACACACGTCCAGTCAGTCCAATTTATATTAACAATTTTGCACCTTACTGCCTTGTAATAAAGCGAAAACTGTGTACATCATTTTGACGTTATACAAAAACCCGGTTCACACATATAGACATAAGTGCCATTGAATCACTGGCGTAATTATAGAAGTGGGGGATTGGTTGCGATGCGGCCGGGTGCGAGAGGGACAGGGGTAGGAGACGCAGGTGCGTGCGAGCGGGATGGAGGCTTAACAAGAGGCTCGTTCGTCCGTTTGATCGACGCCGCGGGGGCAGAGGGGGAGAGGTGCATTCTTCTTGTAAAGTTCAACTATATATTTGGACGGAGCGCGATACAGTTATGTACTGCGATCACGCGGTTTATGACTGAATATCAAGTTTTCCATTTATATTATGAAGAAAAAATATTTTTATTAGGACGGATAAACGCGTGAATATTCATTGTAGTAGAGACTAGAGAGTAAACATTATCAGTACCAAGACCAATATCAAATTGTCGAATAACATTTTTAGCAAGGAATGATTTCATGTTCACTCTTACAGCGATACTAAAATTAGTTTACTAAGTACTTTTACGGTTATTTTATAAAATAGACTTTCCTTTATTCACATATATTAAGAAAACAATATTATTAAGCCGTGCAAGGCGCAATTCAAAGCAAATTCTGTGAAATCACGTAGGAAGCGCAGCGTCGTATAAAAGACTTCAACGCGTTTGTGAACTTCGCGTGAGACACACTTCACTCAGAGGCTTACTGGCAACAAATTAACTGTTAAAAGGGTTTATTTCCGCAATAACTATAATAAAAGTAATACGGTTTTAATGCATTTATAATCTTTTCACATTTTTAATGTTAACATTGATATTTAAAGGTTATAATAGCATTTCTTTGGGTATGCGGAGCAGATATTATTAAAATATATCTAATGTATATAGTGTGGTGGAATTAGGCCTATAGTACATTGTTTAACGAGGAGCGTAAATGGAATATTGCGAACAAGAGTCTATCAGAAGCCCGACGCCAAAGGCTGAGGGCATTTGATGACTCGAGTTTGCAATATTCTTACGCCCCCGTGTTATACACAATGTTTTTCATCACATTTGCGAGGAAACAAATACATTTTAGAAGAAATTAATGCAAATCGTAATTAAAACTGCAACATGTCAGTCGTCCATTTTGTTGAATTTGACATGAGGCGCGTATGGCAAAGACCCTTCGGTATACAGCCACGATTTAAAAACACTTAAAACGTTTTACATAGACACTTAACTACATATTAAACATTAAATTGCAATCAAATTTAATATAAAGATATGTTTTATACAATATTAAAAGTTGGTTGTAGCAAACTTTTGAAGATATGAAATACACCTTGGCTGATTGGAAACATCCTCAGTCCGAAGCGAAGTATGAGTGGGTTCTATATTTTAAAACTAAACTTAACATCCCGTGGGAGGTAAAACGGCTATAACTGCTCTGTACGCTCGCAAGTAAAAACGCCGTTGACGAGCAAGTGTGATGAAAAATTATATACCTAACTATATAGTTTTATGCACAAGGGAGTTTCGTCAGACTAGCAACATCACAGACAAGGACATCATGTATACGCAATACGCACTTTGAAAAGCAAAATAAAAACTACTCATCCGATTTCCAACATTCATTCATAATATAGAATGACACGGCATGATGGACAGATGCTGTATGTTATCCCGCGGTTCCTACCTATTACTACCTACCTATTACTGATGCTAGTGGCTCTGTGAGCTGTAGAGCTCGCGAGACTGTCTTTCTTTTTTTGAAATTTCGGAAAAGTGGATGGTTAAAAATCTTTATAATTACCGAACCTGCTTACAAAATTTCACGAGACTTGAAAATGCCACCTGTAGAGGAGAACAGCCGGACAGTGGGACAGCGGGACAGCCTTTTGGCCCAAGCTGAAGCATAGAACTTCTCTCCCTCGTACGATTATAAAGAAGTAAAATTTTTACCCTAGTGAGTTAAACTTTGTGTATAGGAGATAATATCCGGGATTAATCATATGATATCAAAAAATCCTGGTGTGTGTAGAATGGACTTTTCGTTGGACATAAGATATATTTTATCCCGTTGGTCTGCCAGGGTTATTTGTACAATACTATGTAATAACCCTAATACGCCTTCAGGGTACGTCTGACATTTGCCGCGAGTGTTTCCACAGAAGTCGGACGCTTTTATGCCTCGATTAATTATAATTATTTCCATTGGCTGATGGTTATTGTTTTTTTTTTGCCGCCATCTTTTATTGATATCGTTTCAAGTTCATTGCCACAGTCAAGTTCATCGACAGACAGGCAACCTACATAGATTTTTAAGCATATTTATATTGTACGGAATGCCATAAAATAATGGCTTTCTACGAACGTGCCTATCAATACTACTGGATCAATATATTCTAATTAATAATTGAGGTGAATATTAAAAGTATCCAATCAGAAATATTTCAAATCTATGATAAAGAACAGAGTAAAAATTCATTTCAACCTACGACTTATTTCTATTTTTTGACTCTGGGCTGTCCAAATTGCCTGAACAGATTCTGAGTATGCCTACTCCACACCCATATTCGAACAAACATTCAACATAAAACCACATCTAAAATTACATAATTGATAGGTTTGTGCATTCGTAATAAATACTACTTAGGATCGGAACGAAATTAGATTTTTTTTTTATTTTTATTTATTTAGAACACAAACAGTCGCATAAACAAATATACATGGGGTACAAACTAGAGTACCAAAGAAACATAATGCTAAAGACCTGGAGGTTCATAACTATCATGATAATTTTGTTAAAAAAACAACTTAATCATATGCAACAAAAATAGAAGCTTAATAGCATATATATATGTATATACATATGAATACTGGTCTTCGACGCAGTATCAGTGTATAACACAAGCACAAGTAAATGTAATAAGTGCAAAAAATTGTGGAATAGTTTGCATATATATATAGATATGCTTCTTAGTTAACTTCGTGCTTCTATATATTTAAGAAAAGACATGCTTCCATAATGTTATATTTGCTGCCATTCATATAAAGACCGCACACAGAAAATTGTGCGGTGTTATGATTTTTATTTCTCAAGCTCACCAGTGTGTTGTATCCTTTATTGAGTAGGTAAACACTGATTAACCAGCATCAATTTGTCTACAAAAACTCGTTCGCGCCGGTAAAAAATGTCCCTCCTTTTAAGTCTAATGCAATAAAAAAAGACTAGCGCATACGCGATGTGCCTAGTTTAGCCACTACTCAGTTGATATTCACAACTCACAACGCAAGTAAGGTCTTGTCTGAGGCGAGCCAGTGTAAGTTGGTTTTTCGATTAGGTACGTCTAGTTCTATGATTACCCATGCTTGGAGCAGGCTATCAGGGGAAGTACCTCAGAAGACCACAGACACAATAACTTGCTATATAGGTAGTATTGTGTTCCTAATGGTGAGACATGTCGCCAGCTCTCCGCTCCCAATGATGAACTGTATCGAGTGACGGGTATTTGTGTCTTGCTGCTGTCAACACAGAATATCCTCAAATCAATAAATGGTCGGCAGTGCGCTTATGACTCCTCTGACGTCGACAGCTTCCCTAAGCAACGGCATCAGGTTACCATCAGGCGGCCCCGTATGTAAGATTACCAACGTCGTAGTATTAAAAAAGAGTTACGGCCCTCGCGGCCAAGTTATACTGGGGGCCAGTGGTGAGTCGAAACAGCTTGTTAATGCTTAAATATAGCTAACCACTCCTTAAAAAGAGATCATGATCTATTCCACCACGGGCGTTAAAAGACGTGAGTTTTCTACTTAGGACTACCCATTTACGTAAACAGAGCAGTCATTCTAGTTTTCACACGATATCGATAATCTAAACTTGGGTAATACTACCAAGTTAAGAGTTCTGGATCGTAATCAAATTAGGACTGCGGAATCAATATCATTCGTCTATATGATGCCATGAATGAGTATAGCGTCATAAATGTTCTTATAAGCTAAACATGTATTCAAACAAAATAGAGCAACGACGCTATTCAGCCAAAACAATATTTAAATTATTTGGCATAATGTTAGCCTAAATACGTTTGTGATTCATTATTATTTGAAAACCAAAAACGACTGTGAAATAATACTATAATATATATAGACCTATGTGTCACATTTTACGATGAGCGTATGATCATACTCGATTCAATTCAATGCAATACCATATAGATACTTAGGTACATACAAGTTGTACCAAAACCTAAAGCTATGCTTAACACACTTAAAAACCTCTTAATTCATTAATTAGTCATTTCGGTTTTTAAACCATGTTTTAATCCCGAGTATAACTTGCCCTTTAAGATTTTACCTACTATGGTTTTAATACTTTCTGCCCAGATTAAATTATATTAAAACGATATATGAAATGAAATGAAATGAAATGAAATTGTTTATTTGTTTTTTGTTTTATAGACTGCCCCAAAATTTGTGTGAATTAAGAAACTAGTGTCCTAGAGAAACTAATTTTATTTTATCCAATTGATGTTTCCTCGAGTTGGAAATCAAGGAGAGCACATTGTACGGGGGAAGTCGGTACAATACGCGCCGCATAAGTTTGCGTCTGATAACTTAGCAAAGCCTGATACCTTTGCTTTGCTAGTAACCAACAACAGAGACTCCAACCTATGTGGCGCATACTGTAAGTGGTTCTGGGAAGACAGCGGGCAGTTAAGGCCTGACACGGCGCGGGTAAATGGGGCGTGACCGCCGCCAGGTCACGACAAGACCCAAGGACGACCGACGAATGTCATTAGGCACTGAAGCTAAGCGATTCAAAGATAATCTTCTTAATATGTCGTTGTGAGGCTAAACGCTGGAAGCTAGCGAGGAATCTAAAACCGAAATGCAATTCGATAGATTTCTATTCGAATAGATCATAATACAGATATACCACTTTTTAAACTATTATGTTTTAGATACGGTTATTATGGTTAAGTACCTATAGAAAACAGCAACTAACGGTTCAGTCAAATGGAATAGCTAAGTCGTGAAAACTGGAGATTTATCTAAGATAACGTGCTAACTGCTAAATAACTATTATTATTAATTGAAAAAGGAATGGACATATATTACCACACTCTTTATTGCACAATCCAATAAAATAACGCTGTACGGAACATTATACAAACAACAGGCATTTAGTGATATCACTGAGATGGTATTTACGACATGATGTTATAAAGCAAATCCGAATAGCGCTCCTTTCCGAATGACAGTTCAATACGTTTGTTCACTATAAGTTAAATAATGGTCATGCTTTTATTACTAATAGTAAGTGTCACAAGATTGCATTGCTTGACGCCTAATGACATTTACTTGACATTTTTGGACCGACAATGATAATACAAGTTGTACAGTGCATATCGTATCGCATCCGTGATTCAAGGAGATAAAAAAATAAACCATTTGAATTAAATTAGTATTTCATGTGACATTAGTCGATGTTTAGTGTCGTTTAGGGGCGACACTGCTATAAATAAAGACGATTCAGAAATCTTAAACAAACACCTGTGTAAAGCTTTTAAAGAACCTTAGTTTAGGTACGACAAAATGTATTTTTAAGAGTTGGTCATAAGTTGAAAGTTTTTTGTTTTCTTGTGACGCCTGATTTTATTTGGCCTAAATATTGTTTATTCAGGTTTTGTTTTCACATATATTATGAGCTCAAATTGGAAAACTACTTAATCTTAGATTACATATGCAAATTGTGTCGAAATATTTTTTAATAAATTATAGTTGGTAGAATTGACACTTTATCGTTACCTCAATCTAAAATAATACCTACTACATCTGATTTAAAATAAAGAGCATTTGTTAAGACGCAAGTACTTAACTACAAGTTGATTATAAGTTTCATTAATTTTGAATCCAGAACACGTTAGGATATTTAAATTGTGGAATGCCAGTAACCGTATTCTTAACCGGTTATGAGGTTACGCCGAATGCCGTTTATATGGTGCCCTTAACTCGAAACTAAGAGGGAGAGCATGAGCACGCCCGTCAGCTATTTACTCGCTTTAGTATACACTTGTAGTTTGTATCCATATAGAACCTGACAATTAAATTGTAGTGCCTTTATTAATAGCCAAGAATTTGAAAAACCCTAGTGAAAATAAAGCCTAAATTAAAACTTAATTGAATGCAATTAAAAAGTTTCATAATTTCTTAAAATAATTTTGTTTACCGATATAAAAAAAAGTATCATAATATTTCAGCAGTAACTACCTACTGTGTTTAAATACATATCTAACAAAGTATCGGTAGGTATGGCGTCAACCTAATCCGGGAACAAGCTAAGGAAAATGTTAGCTTATTTCTTCTGCGACAGCAATATAAAGTTACTCAAATGTGTAAAATAGGCAAATGATAGGAAAAAATATTATAAATGGGAAAGTGTATGTGTGTGTTTGTTTGTCCTTCTTTCACGGCAAAACGGAGCGACAAACTTTAAGTGGAGATAGTGGAAGGGATGGAGAGTGACATAGGATAGTTTTTATCCTCGAAATCATCACCTAAGGTGGTGAAATTGGGGGGTAAAAGTTTGTATGGAGCTGCGATATTAACGAGTTCCACGCGGATGGAGTCGCGGGCAGAAGCTTGTGGTTCTATAAGGTCGTATGACGCTAATCTACGCTACAAAGAAAGTAGGTATCAGTGTATGTTTTATAAGATAGATTACATATAGTCAGCATCAAAAGTAACTGCGCAATTGACGTCTTCAAAAGCTCTTATTCCCTTTTAATAAAGACTTTTAACATCTTCGTTTGCCCAGTTACTTTTGGTGCTGACTGTACATGTCGGGCCGGTGGAGCCGAGGCATGCGTGCGAAAGGCTGCGACAGCGACACCCGACACGCCACGTCCCGGAAGGTTGCGGTCTTCGACGTTCCCACAGGATTTTAGGGGTCAATCACACGTTAACGGATAGTCTGAAGGATTTTAAGGTTCATTCACTTTGTATTCAGGTTATCGGTGACCGGAATTTAGGGCTTTCTCATGATTACAAATTGTGATATGCACGGTGAGGTAACAACAGAAAAATGCAGCTGTGAGAAAACGAATAAAATCATTTGGACGGAAGGGGAAACACGTTATATCATGCTTGATTATGCTATAGTCGTATAGGTGGTTCAAAATAGGTGTTGACTCCTAATAATCATTAAAAAAAATTAGACGGAATGAATATGACCTCGTCAATGAACTTTAAACAATCTATCCGTCTAATATGCTAATTGGATGCCGCGGTACGACACCGAACTTGGCAGTTTGTGTAGGTGCTTATGAAAAACAAAAGTGGCTTAAACGACTCCAGTCAAGTTAAAGGTTTGCATAATAGAATACTAGCCGTTGTCGTCTCTAACGAGTAATCTCAATTTATCTTTAGTTTATACGAAACCTAATGAAATATGTCAATAACCGACAGTCAGTACTCAATTAGTTATAACGAGCACTCGATGCAATAGCTCACAACTTATGTTAATAGGTAACAAGATTAACAATTGACATCAGTTTGCATATTCTATTGGAAAGTCGCCGCTTATCATACTTAAACATTTTGCCATTCACGATTTGTGGACGCATGAATCATGGGATTTAATCAGCCGGAATAAGTTTATTGAATATTTATAGTAATTCGATACTGTTGATATAACAGCTTATAGGTATAATTTTACGCTGTGCTTCACAGACATGGATATGGATACCTGAGCTCAATTTATAAAATATGTTGCTCGTATTTGACTTATTGCTACCTATGTACATAATTAGGTTCCTGCATAAACTTTATGATGCCTGTATTGAGATTATACACAGGTTCGTAATTTATATTACCGCATAAATTTAAATGGCTTTTAGATAGGTCATACATCCTAAATTGTTCCCATACATTGCCATGAATATGAATCAGCTTTCGGCTTTTATCAATGATTCTTTTTATCATTCTTGTTTAATGTTTAATATGGTTTTATTATAAATATATGATGAATTAATTGAATAAATATGTCTATTCAATGTTTTATACGATATATTGTAGCGCACATACATGTGAAATTAGCATTCAAAATTACCTAAACGAATAATAGTTCTTCTCGACATTTAATCTTGTATGTAAGTAGTAGGTACGAGTATTTTCCAATGTATGAGAAACTTTGATATATATCAAAACCAGTTATTGTTACTAAGCGATGCGTTTCGTCATTTTCGGATGGAAAAATGGGATTTTTGACGGATAATAAAACCCCACCGCCGCGATGTCCGTATGATTCATTTGCGTGCGCACTCGGCCCTCGTCGGCTAATTGCTGTTCCATATGATATCCATCAGATAGTTTCGTCAAAGCGATGCGATCACTTAACGATAAAGTTCTACATTGTTGTTCGCTTACTATTGGACGAAAAATGGATACCGAAATATTGAATACGTATACTTTGTTCGTTACGGTTCGGAGTAGACTACTAGGAACCGTCGTCTGCTACTCTATGATCTAGGACTATCTAACGTTAAAATATACTTAACTTGCATAAGTTATGTTATACAATTAGGTACCTACCTATAACGAATTGAAGTTGATACTGTTGAATTGCAAGGTTCAAAGTAGATAGGATTGGACTACACCTAGTATGGTTGAAAAGAAGACGTGTAGGATAGCACATTATTCATGAATTATCGGATGACAGACGTAGGTAATTTTCTGAATATTCATTTCGATATTAATGATTTCACTGACATGCCTATACCTAGAGATGAGAATCCTAGTTTTGCTAACAACATTTGTTTTACATTTAGAATTAAAAAAACCCGCTTTTATATACCATTCAATTATGAACTTCACGCGTGGTAAATCATTGCGCGTTGTAGAGATGAAAAAAATAAAATTGTATTAGACAAAATGGTGGCTGTGACGTAGATTGTTTTTTTTACTACTTAACCTCTATTCGACATTTAGTCTATAGTAGACAATTTAGTCCATATTTGGCCTTCGACTTGTTTTATCGCTGCCCTAGTAGACAGTCGCGTCATTAATTTCAGTTTGCTTGACCCATTGCGATAAGGTTGTAAGAGTAGGCTGTATTGTCGACCAATTACAAACTTTCACGTGTATGGGAAACAAAAACGTATAGAGATGAATTATGAAGAGTGTCACGTGTGTATTTATCGGGTAGTGTAAGGTCCGCCCGCTCTCCCGGTGGTCCTCGCGGGGCGGGGTCGGCGCGGCCACTCGGCTCGCGGCGCCCGCGCCGCCGCGCCCCGCGCCGCCGCGCCCCCGCGCCCGCGCTGCTGAGGGAGGGGGGGGCCGCTCCTCCACTTATCGGCACATCTTCGAGCCTAAAATATGTTATCTGTTCACGCACTTTATGGATAGCGTGCACATAGAGGCAACAAATGATGATATTGTAAAGCTCCTTAACTTGTTTCTCATTTTTATAAATAAATGAACTTTATTGGTTCCATTCGATAGACGTAACGCGGCGCGGTATAGCGCTGGCGTTTTTCCAGCTTTGGCTTATGAAGTCTAACGTGAAAGAGACACATGGGGTATGGCTAAAGGGTTGAATGAACATAGAAATTAGGTCATTTAATTTCATTGGGTCTCTCCGAGGAACATAATAGTGGTATGGCCTTAATTTCAGTGAAGTGGCAGTGTTTGATATCACCGGCCATTTATTAAATATGCTATTCGAAGTGCGTAGAGTACATTAAGTAGATTAGTCATGTCACGAAATGCAATTGAATCTAAATACGGCACTTTACCTACTTATCTATCTATAGTTATTATGTAAACGATAATTTGATCGCTTAGCACGCATCATAAAAGTAGTTTACCTTGCTATACACCCAGCTGATTAACAAAACTCAAAAGCAGAAAACATTCGATTTCAAAAGCAGTAACGAATATGTGGGTATCTCCGTAAGCTTGTGTTGGTGTTATCTTGTAATGCGCAACCTTCTGAGACCGTTCAACCACCGCTTATCGCACCATCTTCAGCCGCCAAACGTTACTCTCAGCTGACGTCATATCGTAATTTGTCTGCCGGCCGGTTTTTGTTGAAACCGATTTCTAATTGAAACAAATATTCAAGCCATTGATACCTACAGTTCAAAATAATGGATACAGATATATATGTATACTACAGTAGCACACCTTCAGCTACTTATGCGTAGCAGCAGCTGATGAATTATTGATAAAATAGGTATAATGATAGTTTCAGAAAGTAAAATAAATAGGAGTATCGAACAATGGTTAATTAAACGATTCCACTGAAACGCTTTTGCTAAGCTACGGTTCTTTATCGAGCATGGTGTCTGTTAATATATTATCCGCAAGATGAATTGCATCCCGATGCGCAAAAAAAACGTAAAGGTGGCCGACGCCTATTCAATGATTCGTGTGATGCGTTGAACAACAAACAAATATCTACAATGAGCGCTTGACTTTGAGCGAAATCTAATTTGTGCGGTTATTGTATAACGCGTCCGGGAGGGGCGCGGGCGACGCTTTGTGAACAGGGATAGCCTGGATTTATCGGTCGGTTACACAACAAATCAAAATTTAACGAGCTCACGCAAACGACGCCAGCGGCTTTCCATCCAGTGACGTATGGGTTTCTCCATGTTCATTTGCGCGTGTAATTGCACACCCTCTGTAATTCTGCCGCCTAATGAATAAGAACTTGCGTGTACTTGATTTCTATTGCGCTTGTACCCTTTTGGTGCAGTAGAATAGTGACGACTTTGCAGCTCTACCGCTTAGTAGCCTGGCTGTGCAAGGCAAAGCATGCGGCGGCTTACGGACAACCGCTTCCCCTTAATCTTCAGAATACCATTTAGCTTCACGTAAATAGACACTTTTTGCAAAACCTCGGGATCCGAGATTATGGACAGGTACAGTTTAAGCGGGATAAGGATTTAGGTAAATACTATTAGATTATAAACAAATATGTTAACGGAGTTAACCTGAGCTAGGGTCTATATTTTTTTGGAGCTATAGGCAGTTTTTAAGTACAATGGTAAAAAGATTTAGTAAAAAGGATTGAAACCTGTCCGCTAAAATTTGTGTTAGTGATTAGGGAATTCGTTGGAATTCCGTGGGAAGATCGCGGTAAGGGAGGCTGCAGATTACCTGCGGCGCTCGGCGATAGCCTTCTGCCACGGTCGCCACATTCGCTTTGTTTCGCATCTTATCGGATTTTAATTACCGCCGCATTATTCCTTAAAGGGATATGACTGCTCCGAGCTAATTTACCATCGTCCCTTGCACGATTTTATGTTCGCGAGTTTATTTTATTGCTTTTACTCGCGCCGTGTACAACGCGCACGCAAACTTCGGTGCATGTTCGTTTCATATTAATGGTTTATGGTTGGCGTGAAATTGTGTAAGTAACATCGAACATCAATTTGTAACGTATTGGAGATGAACGACGACCTGTTAAAAATTACTAATGCCAAAAAAAACAACTGTGATTTATATATACTCCATCTGTAATTTCAATTAAATAATATCTCCCTATAACAGCTTTTTGAAATATAGGTATAGGAAAGTTGCATCAGTTGGATTGCTTGATTACTTACTTATAAGTTAACAATCAATATTGGGGGACAATGTATCTTACACAAGTCGAGCTAAACCCAAACTTTTCGCTGAAGGAAAACATCGTCAGGAAACCGGTCTAATATCAATTAAGGTCTTGTTTTTCCTCTGGGTTGGAAGGTCAGATGGCAGTCGCTTTCGTAAAACTAGTACCTATATATGTCAAACCTTGGGATGAGGTGTCAACGCGGACCCCAGGCTCTTTTAGGGCACAACCGGGATTAACACTAGGACTACTAGGAGGAAGATGATATATACTTCTGCTTACTTACAGAACTTACTTAAATATATAGGAAACATCCAAGTACTTATAAATGCCTTTACCGGGAAGCGACCCCGGGACCGCCGCCCTCGTAGGCAGGGCCACTACCAACTAGGACAATATAGTTTTCAAGATTACATTCAATATTAATTTGGATACATTTGTAACAATGTTTTCCAAGAAATTAAATGTTTGTTTAAAAAAAAATACAGGTGCCGTTTCATAACAATCATAACTCAGCAGCAAAAGTAGGTAGTTTTGTGAACTGATCACCTAATAACAGTGTGCGTATCTCTATTCCAGAATCGTCAAACGGCATGGGCGCCGGGTGTTTCCCGGGCGGCGCGCTGGTGCACACGCCGGAGGGCGCGCGCGACATCGGCACGCTGCGGATAGGGGACCAAGTGCTGGCCGCCGACAACGACGGCAAGCTGGTCTACTCGGAGGTGAGTCTTCATACTTGTCTACAGGGCTGTTATTCGCTACGTGCTAATGCGGCAAACCCCGCCGGTCCCCCGTCACGAAACTAGACCTCTATCTACCAACGCGTAGTTACTACGCATTTGCGGTGTCAAGAAATATTTGTGGGTGAGCGTTGAAGTGAGCTTAAAACAAGTTACATAATAGGGGGGCAGAGCTGTTATTCACTACACGCTAATGCGGCTCACCCCGCCGGTCACCCGTCACGAAACTATACACCTCTACCTTAGTTACCATAATAACTACGTATTGCGGTGTCAAGAAATATTTGTGGGGGCTTCTGAATGCTTCTCCTCACCTCACCTCAAGGGAAACCAGTGTACCTAATCCAGCCTCACGCAATCACGGCGTCAAGATATATTTGCGGGTGAGCGCTGAGGTGAGCTTAAAACCGGTTACAGAATAACGGGGCAGAACTGTTATTCGGTTCCTCTCGCCTCACCTGAAGCGAAACCAGTGTAAAACAAACCTCTGATTACGCTTAGTTACTATGAATCGCGGCGTCAAGAAATAGACCGTATGTGAGGTAGGACAGTGAGGGTACTGTACAATGTAGGGGTTGACTCAGTTAGGTATACTGTTGTTATATTTATTCCTAGCCCCTACTAAAGTACAACCCTCTGTCTCTTAACCACAATCCTTCATAGCTGTGTCCCTCAAAGGCAAGTATGTACCTACCATACAAAACGCATTAGAAATAAAAGCTAGAGCAAAGAAATTGAGAAATATTTATCTTGTTAATAACTTAGTACCTACTCGATCGCAAAGGGAATTCAGGAATCTCTTAGTAATAGGTAATTCCTTGAATCTGACATTTGAACCCAGCCATCGCCGCTATGAAGCCTCCGGGCGTCAATTAAACTTGAAATAGTATACTGAAACCAAACGCTATCGAATCTTTCAGTCCGGTTACTATGGGTCTATTTTACACCCTTATTTAAATACTCACTAAAGTTAAGAAATGCTAAATTCTAAATCCAACAATCTATGTTTTCAGGTTATAACATTCATCGATCGAGATCCAAACACTACTCGAAGATTCATAGAAGTGACAGCAGAGAACGGCGTAGCAATCACAGCTACGGCGTCGCATTTGCTGCTACTGGCGTCGGCTGACAGCTGGCGTGAAGCGTTTGCGGGCGACGTGCGGCCCGGCGACGTGTTGCTCACGCGTGGTAAAGGCAGCGTGATGCGGCCGTCACGCGTCACGCACACGAAGGCCGTGTTTAAGCGCGGGGTGTTCGCCCCGCTCACGAGGACAGGCACAGTGATGGTCGACGACGCGCTGGCGTCCTGCTACGCGATAGTGAAGAGCCACTCGCTGGCGCACGCGGCGATGGCGCCGCTGCGGTGGGCCGCCGGCTGGAGCGGCAACAACGCCCCCCGAGGCGTCCACTGGTACGCCAGCGCTCTCTACTACTTCGGAGACTTCGTACTCCCTTCGTCCTACTCCTACCATTAACCCTGTGACTGAAAGTGGAAAGACTCGCCGCGTCGCACGCCGGACGTGCTCGGACGACTGTAAATAGAGCCCAGTGTAAATATAATCGAGTGATGGACACTATTGTAAATATATTCACTATACAAATGTTCGACAACGATTTATATGTATCCGATAGGAATTAATTTATTAAGTAGTCTTAGGACATAAGTTAAAATCGCATATAGGTATTATTTAGTTCAAAGTTTTGAATATTTGTAAATTGTGTCGGTATTGTTATTCTGCACAATGCAGAAATAATTAAATGTATGCGCTTATGTCTTTTTAAGTATTTACCAGATAACTGTAAGTGAACGACTAAAGATATAAGGTACGAACAAAACTTATTTTGGCAATAGTTTGGCGTGTATAGGGCAGTGACGTCTCGGCGGTGCGCCCGTCGCTACTCCACAGCTGTCTTTTATTATTTACACATTCCATGCCTCTATCGTTTTGCTTGATACACAATAAATGTACGGACATAATTTAGAAAATGATAAAATTGTGATCTTGGTACCTAAAACAGTGCCTTAAGATTTATTTATTGTTATTTATAAGCTTCTTATTTATAAATTGACGATAACTAATAGATTTTACTATAAAACTTTTCCTCACTAACTTATTTTCGCATGACATATTTTCTCGTTTCACCAAGCTTTCCTTCTTAATTTATTTTTCGCCTGTCTACTTTCTTCATTAATTTGTATTTCTTATGTAGGTACATTTCGTTTAATTTCAAATGAAATATTCGACTGTGCCTTATTTAATAAATCAACTTACTTTTCGTTCCCGTGGTCTCTGTATGTAAAGAAGCCCATACTTGTCATATCTATTAAATATGAACTAAGGGTTGTATTCTTAGCTTTAGCTGCCTTCATATTTATAGATAAGCCGTTGCGAATTAATTGTACAAACGGATGAAGTTGTTATAACAAGTGCCGCCATTGTAATGGCTGCTGCAGATCGTGTAAAAGATCTTGAACTGATGTTTGGGTTCCTATTCCTATAGTTTGAATTTAGTAGAATGTTGTTCATTGACTAGCAACACTTTAGAAATAATGTAAACTTTCTTTCAAATTCTACCATAGTTAAGAAATGAATTTTCTCACAATGAACATAACGATCACTTCACCTTGTACGTGTTCCTAGACATGCCCTTAAAGCAGTTTTACAATAGATTATGAAGTCATATAATAAGAATGTACTTACGTAGCAGGTAAATCTGAAAGCTTTAACTAATATTTTGACAATAATATAATGCCATAAGGTTGCCATACATGCAGTTTCGTTTTAAAAACAAAAACTGAACTGTTCAACTGAATGACTTTGCGAAGCACAACAAGTTAAATATAATTTAATATTGTGAATATAACAATTAAAGTACGCAGGTAATCGTTGTGGCATAAACAGTAGGTAGGTAACTTCATCAACTATCCGGATTGCCAAGGCAAGTGTAGTAATATCTGGCCGGAAATAATTCATGTTTGACGAGTCGTAAACAGAGTGTTTAATGATATCTTTACCTTTTATGTCATTATTTGATACACAACCTTAGGTAAATTTACTCAATGTGTAAAGGAATAAAATACAAAAATGTATTGTGCTTTTTATATTATTTATTTATTGCTGTTATTTTGTAACAATATAAAAAATCTCCAATCAATATAAAGTTCTATTATTTTCCTAGATATTTTTACGTATCTACACCATAAAAATATTAATTGATGAGTTTCAGTATCGTTTGTCCGAAAAAACGACACTTAGAAAATGTACTACTAACATACAAAATAAACTGTTGGCTTTGCGAAAATAACCCCAGCGTTTCTTTTTCAAATCATTTTGAAGTATAGAAGAAGAAAAATATGAAGTGTTCATTATCGTTTTTGATCATTGATTGCTGGTGGGTGATAAGTAAATTTTTTATTTTTATACGATTTGGTATATTGTCGAGATTGGATTTGACTAAACTAAACCCTCCTATTACAATATAGTAACGTATTAAAGATGTTTTTATGCTGAAGTATGCCATTTTGCTCAGAAGTTGAACACAGCCGAAAACCCGAACGTTTTGAAGCCAATAGTTAAACGAAGGAAAACGTAGTTCTCATCTTTGGTCTAATAATGATATTATATCATTGTTATGACAACTTATACAAGCCAAAAAATATACCTTTTATATATGCGTAGGTAAATTTACAAGCGAATCTCAAGTGCAAACTCAAGTAGAGTTGGGCAGGACACCTTGCCACGCAGAATGATGGTAGGTGTAAACGGCAGTGGGCAGGGCACATTGCACGTAGAGTCGTAGAACCGATGGCCGTTGTGGCGGTAAGGTTCTCGAGTGGCCACCACCGGAAGGCGCGGCGTGGGTAGGCCCCCAAGGTGGACTGATGACCGGTCGCGGGATTCCACCGGATGGGGTAGCGCAGGACCGGTCACATTGGCACTTTTTGGGGGAGGCCTATGTCCAGCAGATGGACGTCTTAAGGCTGATATCAGCCTAAATCAGCATATGATGATGATGATGAATGTTAGATAAGTACGTATCTTTATTAAGATGTTCATTTAACTAATACATTTTCTACGTTCAAGTGTTGGACACGATATCTAAGAATTGAACGTACAAAAATCAACAGAGCGGTCACTTATTGGAATGGAAGCATAAACATGAACGAGTTCAATTTTATTCGTTCATGTTCTGGGCAAGGTTCTCTATAGAACATTGCTTTTTATAGTAAAACATACCTAAAAATAACCGTGTTTTGTATCGGTATTCTCGTTCAACTTTGGGTTCAAAAATCAACGGTCAGGAAACGATTAAATTAAGCCACAACGATTCGATCTGATATGTATCTTTTTAATAAGATTTTTATTTCAGCATTTCAAAAAATTATACATTGCCCAATAGTTGATTACACAAAATTAAATTGTACGATGATATTTACCTGTCGGTGGGGGAATCATGGATGATACCTACTAACCCAGAACAGGGAAAAGTGCAAAGTGGGGAAAAGCCCGACCCTTACTCGACAGTGGGTAGATAAACGTACCTGCCTAAATATATGCTGAAAGTTCATGTGGAGTTCAAAATCATCAATGAGAATGAATTAAGTATCACGGAAATCCAACGAAAGTCAACATTGCATACGTTTTTGAAACGAGCCTAACCTTTCTCCATATATACCTACCGACGCTATTTATTATAACAATGCTCTCATAAGACTATAGAACTCGGACAGTCTTGAGAAAAGCTTTAAAGACGTTTCTCTTGGATAAAAGATTAAATACAGTTAGATTGAATTCCACCCACTACTTTACGTAAGCGCAATCAGTGTTTAATGAAAGTATAAAATCGGCCAAGTGCGTGTCCGGCCACGCGCAGTGTAGGGTTCGGTAGTTGCCTGTCTGCCCTTGTTACATCGACAAGCGTGCGCCAACAAAATGTCGCGGTTGTGTCAGCCGAATTTGTACGAAACTTGGCCTTTCCAAGTAGGTAGATAGGTACACATTAAGGCGCCGTAGGTTCAGCGAAGTGACGCGAACAGAGTTTTTGAAACAATATAATGCGCCTGTTTATAAATAATATGGTTTCAAAAAATACGAGTAGAAATCTTGAGGCTTTTCTGCAGGGAAATCAGTGTTTAGAAAAATGATTAAGCTATTTTTGCTCGATAGAAAAAAATCACGAACATAGGTCTAAAAGGGTCTAAAATACACTAAAAATATTTGCTACAAATTATGCACAAAAGCTACAAATATTAAAATGGCTTCTAAAAATTGGCAATATCATGTTTGAGAGAAGTCAGTGTTTACTTTTTTATTTTTTAAAAGGCCAAATATTTAAAATTAAAAAACATGATTTCCGCGCTTCCGAGCACGCACGTCCATCTCGCTCACGCTTATGCTCAGTGAGAGGGAGAGAAGAATATGAACCTACGGCGCCTTAAGTTGGTCGACTATTACTCTAATTACTCTGTAATTAGTTATGCCTACTTAGCCGTGACAGTTTTCCTTTTAAATTGATTATGTGCACTACTGCCAAGATTTGAAAATACGTCCCCACTTTACCTCCAGGGGAGGGTGAGGTAACCTGAAAAAAAAAAATTCAAGATATTTTCTACCGTGTTGTCGGCGTGATTGATTTATCCCATACCGAATTACAGATTTCTAGTAGTAAGGGACGTATATTCAGAGCAATGGCACGTAATTTAATGTCGGAGAGGCAACCGGATGGCTCGCGGTATTTGAGCTCCCGAAATGTTGTGGAACCGCCCTGTGCTGTGAAACGCGGTAGCCTGAAAGTGTGTACGCTGTTTATATAATGAAACTTTTATGCCATCCCTCCCAGTGCGACCGGAGCCGAGTAAGCGAGGGAAGAAAAAGAAGCTTGAAAATTGGCATGCTTGTTCTTCATCACATACACAATCTGTAAAAATAAATGCCATCCGTCCCGGCCGGTCGGTTATCGAGCAGTCAGAGTTGGAAGCCGGAAAAAAATGGTGGTGGACGAGAACTTAGGAAAAATGCAAATCGGATGGCATTTGTTTTTCGAGTCTTGTATGATGTGATAAATGATATGCAAAAATGCCATCCCTCTCCCATGAAATTTCATACCGCTGTGGCCACCCTTATAAACGCGAAATTCGTCAAATTGGAATACGCGCAATAAAAGGTTTTACAATCAATTGCCAATGGACAATTTTCGCGTGGGAGGCACGGTGCGGAGTCTCTAGTTGCTGAACTATTCACCGGTATTGACGCCTTCATAAAGTTTCCTATCTCCAACATTTAAGGTACTTTCAATCCGTGTGGCTGTCGACTACGGAACCCTAAAAAGTGACCTCAAAGGAAAGCTACAAACAATTATTTGAAAACATTGCTTAAGAAGACCGTAGAAAACTTTGCAAACAAAAAATTTCATTACCGCGGGAGTTATTTATTTCAAGACAAAGAAAAAGTTAAAATCGATTTTTTATATTTAGATACTCAGTTCAAACTGTTTTCGAAATGTCTTGTTACGAGTATACACGAATGCCGCTGGGCTCGCGGACGAAAGTATTATTTCATTTTACTTAGCAAAGGTTTTTCTACTCTCAAGGGTCGCGGTCGGACCCGAAGGTTTCATTAAGAAAATGATAAAAGAAGCTAATTGGTTATCTAGTTAAGTACGTAAGTCAGTTCTTTATTGCATTAAATGTGTTTAACAAAAGGTCTTAAGGATTATAATTTAAAAGGATCACTCATTTAGCTGAAAATGTACATATTAAATCTAAAATCTCTTACAGCATGCAACAGGTACTGGTACACAATCTTATATAATTGAAATGTCTGAGAGTTGAGACCAGGAAAATATAATTATAAAAATCTCTAATAATTTTGTCATTTTAAATATGGAATATGGCGATAATAAAACTAGATGTCAAAATATATAATGCGAGTAAATATGTCAAAATAATTACCTACTATATATTATTATTTAAAAAAATCATTTGATGAATAGTACCTAACATTCCTCGATTAACCATGTTTTAAAGATTTGTTTAGAATTTATTTCCAACTGAACTAGTTATAGATTTCGGCACTGTTTTATAAAATTTGCTTAGCATATAATAGGAATTATTTTTAAATAGGCTCAATTTTGCTTCTGGCACGTTCAAAGGATTTTGTGTAATTATTCGGTTATTGTTATTGTTTTCAGAAACAGATCCAAGTAAGTATAAACAAGGAAGCGTTAGAATCCTATGCCGTCTGAATACAGGTCTACACGAGTCTAAAAGTCTTAAACCAATTTTTATTCATTCAAGATTACGGCGTCACTATTAATATTTATTCAAAAACTGATAACGTACTTAAATAATACTTTCTTAAACTAGGGGCTAAAAGACGTGGGCCATTGGAGATTATTAAAAAAAAATTTACCTAACATAAATATAGGTACTACTCGTTGGTTGCAAGAAAACATATCAAAAGTTACGATTGGAAAAACTGTTTTGAGAAATTGCTGAAAATGCTTTTGTCACAGTAAGTACCTAGTTAAATTGTTATTAGGAGGCCAAAGAAAATTACTTTGCATCGAAAATAGTTTATTATAGTGAAAGTATTAGGTTTTAATGTGTATATTTTATTGATACTGGCTATGCGACTGTCTATATTTAATAGATCGCTCGCATATCACCATCCTTATGTCGGTGTGCCGCAACATTAGTTGTAACATGTTCAGATACTGGCTTTCTGTACATATCTAAACGGAAACAAGAAATAGTATTTGTTTTACTTGTTTTAATTTTACTTTAGTTTTTAAGCATTTCTAATTAGTCTGATATGGGTGTACTATTAACTGTACCTACTTGGTGCCTGAAAATAAAACTTTATTTATTTTTATTTTATTTTTATTTTAAATGTGTAAGAACTGTGTGTTCGAATGATTGTCTTTTTGACATTGTATTATTGTTTATGTATTGATAAACATGTAGCCGAACAATATATCTCTTATTTACCATTAAATATACTCGTGTTATTTAGATAATCTGACTCCAGGCGTGCTCTGCAACCGGCTACCTTCACATTGGTTATGGGCCCAGAGTTATAAAATTGCAAACGAGTTTGTTCCAGCTGTGAGGAAGTATAAATACTTCCTCACAGCTGGAACTTATGTTTGGGTGAACGAGATAACAAGATGAGTACTGTTAAAATTGAACCACTTACGCAAGAAAATTATAAAACTTGGAGGATCCAGGCTGAAGCAGATCTTGTAAAGAACGATGCATGGTGCTACGTAGATGGGAGTAGCTTGAGGCCTGCCGAGCCAGTGGAAGCGAGGAAGTGGGATATTGGAGATGCCAAAGCCAAGTCAGAACTTATTCTTGCCATTAGTCCGTGCGAACTGCGACACCTACGTGGATGCAAGACATCGCGGGATGCATGGTTGAAGCTTGAAAGCGTACATGCATCAAAGGGACCCGCCAAAAAGGCAACGTTGTTGAAGGAGCTTCTACTTCACAAAATGATGGAGGACGGCGACGTTAGAGTGCATGTTATGCGATTCTTTGTCGTGAGAAGCAAACTGGCAGACATTGAGATTGAAATGCACGACGACTTAGTTTCCATAATGCTTCTATACAGTTTACCACTAAGTTTCGAGAATTTCAGATGCGCTATCGAGTCAAGAGATACGTTGCCTGATCCCGAGGCTCTAAAAGACAAAATTATTGAAGAAGTGTGTTCTAGAGGTCAAAAAGGAGACGAAGGAAAAGCGTTCCTTATTAGGTCGAGAAGACCTTTCAATCCGGCAAGCGGTGTTAGTGGGACCCACTTTAAAGGCAGATGTTGGGAATGTCATCAATATGGCCATAGAGCGTATGACTGTAAGATGAATAAGGACAAGGAACAGTACAAGGATAGTGCTAAGTATGTGTCGGAATCAGAAAAATATTCACAGAGTGATAGTTTCGGTCTTGTAACGTTTAATTGTTTTTCAGGTGATAATGCTGCCTGCAGCGGGAATGAGGACTGGATATTTGATAGTGGGTGCACCTCACATCTGTGCAACGATCCTAGTAAATTTGGCAACTCATTAACACTCCTATCCGGTAAACTAAATTTGGCAACAAATGCATGCACAAATGTACGAGGTAAGGGTACTGTAAGGTTACTTTCATGCAAAGAGAATCTCAAAACACTCGTGGAATTGCGTGACACTTTATTTGTTCCCGATTTGAGGTGTAATTTAATTTCAGTTGCAAGAATGACTAAAAGAGGTTATAGTGTTGTTTTTGATGAAAAAGTAGCACGTATTAAGAATAGTAACGGCGATACTGTACTTGTAGCAAATCGTTCAGGTAATCTTTATTGCGTTGAGGAACAAATGGCTACCGTTTCAGTTCTGTCAGGGGTAAGTGATGACTTAAAATTGGGGCATGAACGATAGGGGCATCTAAATGGAAGAGCTCTTGTGAAACTTTTAAACAAAAGGTGTGAAAGTTAAGATGACGGATGCAAACCAATTGATTGACTGTAGTGTGTGCGCGAGTGGAAATATGAGTGCATTACCTTTTTCAAGGAGTGATGGCCCATGTAGTGAAAAATTGAGAATCGTCTATTCTGATATTGTAGGTCCTATGCGTCATGAGGCCGCTTGTGGAGGGAAATATTTCATCACCTTCATTGATGATTCATCGAGGTGGTGTGAGGTGTACTTGTTAAATAAAAAGAGTGAGGCACTGAATTATTTCAAAATGTATAAAAACACGTGGAAAATTTGATTGGTAGTAAAATTACTTATCTTCAGACGGATAATGGTGGCGAGTATTGCAGTCGAGAGTTTGACGAATATTTGCAAAATGAGGGTATAAGAAGAAGGTTGACCATACCTGGAACTCCAACAGAACTCCGTTGCAGAAAGAAAGAATAGAACACTAGTGGAGATGGCGAGATGCATGTTATTTGCTGCAAATCTCTCACCAGGTTTTTGGCTGTACTAACTGCATGTCATATTCGAAACCGTTGTCCAACAACTAGTCTGGGAGGTGAGACGCCGTATGAAAAATGGTATGAGCGACCTGTCAGATTAGATTACTTGCAACCCTTTGGAACCAAGGTAAACGCATTGAACAAAGAAGAGGGTAAGGATAAGTTCGCTCCTCGCAGCGTAGACGGAATATTTGTGGGCTACCCTAGAGACAGAAAAGGTTACAAGATTTGGCTGCCACTTGAGCGAAAATTGATCGTTTCGCGAGACGTCAGATTCCATCACCACGTGGATCAAAACAATGAAAACGCAATACTTGAGAGCGATCCGTTTGATATTAAAAAGGAAGAGTTGCAGACCTACGTCAATGAAAAACATAAACCCAATTTAATAGAGATAGTTTTTCAACCTGATAGTAATTTTGTAAAACCCATTTGTAAGGTTTTGTTATTTTTCGATACAAAATGTAATTTAAAAGTAGCTGCACTGACGATTCTGGTGACGTCACGGTCGCCATAATGAACTGGAGGTGGAGTGGAACGGCAAGCAAGGCTTGGCGGGCGGACATTCTCGGTCGGGGAGTGATATCGGACGGACGTGTTTGGTAGTAATGAAGTTGTACAACCAGCAATAGTGATAAGGATTGATTGAAATATACTTTTATAAACAGTACAACATTTTGGTTATTTCCGTGGGTGCTAACAAATCAGCCAGTGGGATAACGAAACTCCGTAAGTAACCGCCTACAAGTATTTTCTTACTACAGTGCATGATTTGTTGTTAACATATTAAGTTGCCGCTTGCTACTTTTTAAACAGTCTTACACGTATAGTTTTGGCAAATCCTGATAAGTAACGTATCTACTTGTGAGAAATAGTTTGCATTAAGCAATCCTTATTCATCGGCGTTAGAATAATAACGGTTTTTAGAACACGTGATCCTCTTGGCATTGTCATGTGGACGCCAAGTATAGTTGACCGTTACAATTTAAACAAGCATTAACCTTTTGACCGAGCGTTCCAGTTTTTTTTCTCTTTTTACTTATCAATGTTCTTACGATTGTTTTGGTCTTTAAATTGGAATTGTCTTATAACGAGAACAGTTCAGAAATGAACACATTTATATTCATGTAAGACTATAATATAAAACATATTTACTTAACTGGTATTTGAACAAGAGATATCGACGAGCATGTTAATTACTGTCGTACTAATTAAAAGCGTGTTTTCTTTCCTAACGAATTATGTCTACTTTGGCTCATCAATGATGCTAATTTTTGGCAAGTTTTACATAAGTGTAAGTCCAGTATATCCAAGTCTAAGACCAGTTCATTCAAGTCTCAGTCAAGTTTATTCAAGTCTAATTATCTCAAATCCAAGTCATGTAACCCACATGCCAAGAACATTCACTTTTGTTCCAAACATTTGCAGTTGTTATCATGAAGCCATCTGGTTAGCGAAGAAGAGAGGTGTCAGATGAGGATGATGACTACGGTTCACCAGTACGACAACGACGCAGACACGGAGGGCTGCGCAGCAGCTGTAGCCAATACAGGGAAGAAAGTCGGCCAAGCCGTTCGAGGTCACGTCGGCGGAGGTCGACCGGGTCATCCCATCGCTGGCAGCAATCGGGTGAATCACCATCACTTACTCCTAATTGTAATCAGGCGGTACCTGAAACAAAATCAACTGACCAACCGTCTAATGTGAATAACAAATTTGACAATATTGTTGTGCAATTTAAGGAACTCATTCAGGCTATGCAAACCAGAGGCAGTAATGAAACATTCCCGACTATTAATTTCATACCCGAGTATGACCCAGCCAAACGTACTCAAACTATTAGTACGTGGCTTCTAAAAGTTAATGAATGTGCTCAAATTTATGGCTGGACAGAGCGACAAACAATTCATTACGCTCTGCCAAAGCTTGCCGGCATGGCACAGCAATGGTATCAATCAAGGGTTGCCGAGCCTTCTGTTTATATGGTCTGAATGGCAGGAAAAGCTGAAGTCAGCTTTTCCAAGTGATGAAAATTACGGGCGTTTTTTGACGGAGATGCTTGCTTGCAAGGAGCTCTTTGGAGAATCGCTAGAAGAATTTTATTACAAGAAAATGATTATTTTAAACCGTTGCAATATTGTAACGTTGCATGTTTGAATTTTTACACTTATTTATAATAATTATTAATAAAAAAATATATATTTACAATTAAATTATACACTCTAGTGAAATTAACTTGTTTTAATACATTTTTACAATGTAATTCATACAAAAATTATTTATTACTTAAACAATTATTAATTATTTATTCATTTTTTATTACTATTTTACGCATCATCATCATCAATTATATAAACTTGTTTTATATTTACATAAAAAAAATATTTAAAACACTTATTAAGTTTTAACATAATCATTAATATCCGCGCGATCACATTCTAATGCAAGCAACTGTACCTGCAGCGGCCGGGTCGGTTTCTCGTATAGACGTCACGAAAAGTTCCAGACTCCTGCGCTGGGCCGCGGCTCGTGCCGCGCCCCGCCAGTCCGCGTCACACCTTCACACGACACACCCACGTACCGCTGCGCTCGCAACTCATTGCGTCGTCATGCGCGCCGTACGAGCAAAATAAGTAATTTAATTTAATTTAGGTGTGCGCGGATAACTTTTAATTGCATAATTATAATATTTGTTCGTCGGCGTCGTACTACGTCCTTTACGAGCTCCTTTCGCGCCCACATATTGGTAAGTGAAAAAGTGTTGAACGTCTTCTTAATTTTAATTTAGAATATTAGTGGCTTAGCTTTGTAGACAAAGTAGCTCATTCGTATTCGATTGATAGTGTAGCAATTATTCTTTAATAATCATATCATTCGTTGCTAAGCGCTCTTAGTGGTAGAATGATTGTGCATATTTATTCCTTTCTTTGGTTGCGCACGATATTTTATGTGCGTACCCGCTTATTAATTTCAATAAAAGCTATTAGCCGCTTATTATTTTTAAAGAAGAAATAAAATGATTCTGTGCTTTTCCCATGCTTTCTTGTAACTCCGCTCTGCTGGTTAACACAAACACGCTTTTCGCTTTCGGTGCACCGGCTTCATCATGGTCCCATCTTCATCATCATCATGCCGGGGTGTTCACATAGCAGAGCGAGTCGTGGCAATTTACTAAGGCTGTGTGAAATTCAACAGGGTGCTACGTTTTTATTAAGAAGAGGCCTCAGCACACGCACACCATCTCGACGGCAGGGTTGGAGCCGTAGCCGTTCGCCCGCCGTTCTCCCGCCGCCGTCGCCCCTGCTCCTCCTCACCGCTGGCTCGAGTCGAGTACCCTCCACGTGGACCGAAAAACCAGCCAGGGCAGTACCGATTTGCGCACGGAACCAGACCGGCCTTGAGACCCCCATAACGACCCTGCTCACTAGGTTTTTTTTAATAAAAGTTTTTTAATTTTGTTGACGCAGTGGTTTATCTTTTAAATACCTTCCACCACCCTCAGACGTCACAATATATCAGATAAAAATGCAATAGACTGTTTATTGTTTGGTATTGAAGATAGGTCGGTTCGGACTAGTGCCGATGCAGCTCAATTTATGAAACCCGATAAATTGTTAGTGTACTTGAGAAATGTCAAAATTCCAAAATCAACCAAAAAAAAATAGCACAACTTTGCAAGCCGGCAGCTCCAACAATAGAAGCACCAGACTTAACATATCCGTGCCCGGAATCGAGTACAAACATAATACCATATGTTACAATTGTGGTGAAGAAGGTCACCCCTATTTCAAATGTAAAATGCCAATCAAAAGATGCGAAACATGTCATAAAATAGGGCACTTGGCCAGTGATTGCCCCACAAAGAAAAATAATGTTGAGAACTAAAATAAGGCTGTGTTACGTTACGTATTTCCCTTGAACAGGACACCCCAATCTTCCGAAAAGGTAACAGAGTGTTTCGTGGCACTTTTTAGGTCGATAGATTCCACAGTTGGATGGTGTTCGATAGGAGTAGCGACACAGATTCTAGCAGTGATAGTGACGATTCGTAACTTTTGATTGGTATTGATTTGAGGAATCAAATACAAATGCTCTGTACAGAACTGTATATGACTACTAATGAGTAAAAATGATAAAATGTCGAAGCAGAGTGACATACGAGTAAAATGTAAATATTTAAGATTGTTTGAGATTAATATGAGTAAATGGAAACGTTTAACTATATGTAAAGTCACACACAGACATAAATAAACTGATATTGGAAACATGTAGGGGTTTCAATATTGAAGGTTTTAGATGTAGGAAATCGTGATGTAAATTTAGCAATATTGGAAACATGTAGGGGTTCCAATATTGAAGGATAGAGATATATGAAATTGAGATTGTAAATATAGCGGCATTGGAAACATGAAAGGGGTTCCAATATTGAATTTAGAGCTTGGACAGTGTTGAAGACATGAAGGGGCTTCAATATTGTAATTAAAATATTGAGCAGTATTGGAAACATAAAAGGGGTTCCAATATTGCATTTAGAGCTTGGACAGTATTGAAGACATGAAGGGGCTTCAATATTATAATCCACATATTGAGCAGTATTGGAAACATGAAAGGGGTTCCAGTATTTTAGTTTTGGGCAGTATTGGAGACATGAAGGGGGCTACAGTATTGTAGTTAAAATTTAGGCAGTTCTGGAGACATGAAGGGGCTCCAGGCTGCAGAAAATAAGAAGACCTGAAGAAAGAACGAGGCGCCGAACATCGTTCACGGAGAACCGAGCGCCTCAGCTCGCCACGAAAGAGCCGCGAGCGTCGCAGCCGAAGCCGAATGCTGAGATCCCTAGTCAGCCGGCATCCTCGCAGTCGCAGCCGGGAGCCTCGCAGCTGGGAGCCAAGGTCATGTAGCCCTACCTTCTCTTCTAAAGATATTGTTCAAATAATTAAATCAATTAAAGACGTCTTACCATCCCAACCGACAATCCAGAACCAAATTCCAACGAATCGAGCTTTTGATTATAAAAATATCATTCCAGAATGTAACCCTTCTGAAAAAAAATCAACGTATAGATGTGTGGCTAAAAAAGGTCAATGAATGCGCTAAGGTTTACGGTTGGGATGAGAAGACGGTGGTATATTTTGCTATGCAGGAATTGCCAGGGTTAGGTAAGACGTGGTTCGAAAGCCTCAATTCCATTTTATTTACATGGGATGAATGGCAGGTTAAACTAGTTAACGGTTTTCCATCAGAACAAAATTACGGACAATTATTGGACGATATGTTGAGACGTAGGAGTAGAGAATAGGAACCAATCGAAATTTACTTACTCAACCAGTGCGAGATTGTGGGGAGACAGCCGTCGACTGCCTTATTAATGGTATTGTAGATAAAACGCTGCTGTCAAGCGCCCTAGCGTTACGTTGTGCGGAGCCAGACCAATTATTAAATTTAATGGGCAGTAACAAAGAAACGTCTGGTCAAATTCCACTGTCTTTGGATTAGTTTGGATAGGAACGTAAGCGGGGCCGATGATAAGGCACATAATGAAAACGGTTCGAAATCAAATCCATATATATTTGCAAGGAAAAGGGACACATTTGCACGCGGTTTCCGAACCCTTGTTGAAATGTAGTTACTGTCAAAAGATTGGACATAAAACAGAAATGCGTAGGCAAAAGTCAGACGCGGGGTCGACAATGGCTGACGCTGTTGTAAAAACTATACGTATATTAGATATATGAGTCTGATAGTCCTAAATTCTAACTCTTGTGTCAAGTTCATGAAAACAGTAACCGTTAAAGCCGTAATATAAGAAGCGTTTGTCAACCTCGGTAGCGAGGTCACGCTTATTATTGAATCTTGGGCTAAATGATCGTATGGTAAAAGGGTTCGGGGATAGCATCGTACAATCCTAGGGTTCTGCACAATTAGATTTGTCGATTGATGATGTGACTGCCAACGTCATATACAAGAGTGACGGTTTTCTCGAGAAGGATATGCTTACAGGCCAGACTTAACTACAAGAATGTGACGAGGAACAGATAGGGGTATGGATTATAGCTCATAGTAAGATACACGGAGCAGCCAGCGTTCGAGTCGGCACAGGGACGATGTTTAACAGTATAGTGGTACTAAATACTAAGGTAATAAATACATAGGACCAGTATATAGTTTACGATGGGGTTTATGAGGTCAAGCAGGGTAAGCTATTTGTGATGATCATTGTACCAAGCTCCCATATAAGGTCGTGAAGGTACTAGGTAATTAATGGATCGGTAATTACCTAGTACTAGGTGGCTCCCATTGCTAGGTATGAAGGGATGAAAAATAGGCGAAATACAACGGTTGATGCGAACAGAATGCGCCTGTGGATTTATATAGTCTCGTTGGAGATTGTTGATGACAGTGATAATGATTAATCATCATTAATGTTTCTTAAAATTAAAATGACGGTGACGACTCTGAAACTCGATTACTGCAAATGTATTTATTGTTTCGTTTCAGGTCAGGCGACGGAAGACACGTAAAAAGTGGGCGCTCTTAGCTTGGCCTGGAACGAGAGGATTGGGCTGATTGACAAAGCGTAATCGATTCCCTAAGGAAATGGGATCGTTTACATTGTCATGGCTATTTGGTTACATGGTTACAAGGTTACAAGATTACATGGTTACAAGGTTACAAGGATAAATGGTTACAAGGATATATGGTTACAAGGATATATATGGTTATAAGGATATATATGGTTATAAGGATATATAGCTACAAATATATAGTTACAAGGATATGTGGTATATGGTTATTTGGATAAAAGTCTTATGATTATATGATTATATAGATGATAGTTATCTGGATATACAAATTAACATATACCGGGCTATTTGTTAGGATACGTATGTATAGAAAATTTTATTTGGATATATGATTAAGTGGCTAAATGGTTAAAACATACTTGCTCTCGCAACTTAAATGGTGAGTTGAATAATATATTGTCGAATCCAGGCATAGTGGCTCAATCGGCTATATAGTTGATTAAAAGGTTGGCGCTCTGGCTGGAACTAGAGGATTGGGTTGATTAATAAAGCGTAATCGATTCCCTGAGTAAATGGGATCGTTTACACTGTCATGGCTATTTGGTTACATGGTTATTTGACTACTTGGTTACTTGGATAATACACTCTTAATATTACATGGTATATATTATGAAGTAAAGCAGATAAATGTTTATTCGTATACATGGATTTAAGGATAATAGAATTTATTTAGAAGTATAATGCTAATCGGATAATAAAATGGGAGTACTTATCGTTAATAAAGTAACTGTTATGTATATGTATAGTTATGAAATAAAACTAATGTGTAAAAGAATAAATTGTGCTATTATAAAATATAATCCTACTAATAATATTATAAATGCGAAAGTTTGGATGTTTGGATGTTTAGATGTTTAGATGTTTGGATGTTTGTTACTCAATCACGCTTCAACGGCTCAACCGATTTGAATGAAATTTTGCACGAAGATAGTTTATAGCGTGGATTAAAATATAGGATAGTTTTTATCCACGCAGACGAAGTCGCCGGCGGAAGCTAGTAAGTATATACATATTAAAAAGATTTTGTTAAAGTTATGTAAATAGATATTACTGCTGAGATAGGTGTCTAAATATAGTATTATAATGTCACTTACCGTTTACTTACCGAGAACGTCCGATGATTGCCGAGTGTAAGGTTTTGGTTTCACCTGACCCGTGCCTGGGGACATGTACGTCATCAGGATGGTCGAGTGTAAGGTTTTGTTATTTTTCGATACAAAATGTAATTTAAAAGTAGCTGCACTAACCATTCTGGTGACGTCACGGTCGCCATAATGAACTGGAGGTGGAGTGGAACGGCAAGCAAGGCTTGGCGGGCGGACATTCTCGGTCGGGGAGTGATATCGGACGGACGTGTTTGGTAGTAATGAAGTTGTACAACCAGCAATAGTGATAAGGATTGATTGAAATATACTTTTATAAACAGTACAACGTTTTGGTTATTTCCGTGGGTGCTAACACATTGAAGTGCCAAACACTCTTGAACATAGGAATGAAGAAACAGGAAATATGCAAGAAACTACCGGCGTTTTGGAGCCAGCGGAAGTGAATACAGAAAACATTCAGGAAATGACTAGCAACCTGGTGCCAATCATTGCTGGCCCATCTCGACATTCGCAGGAAAATATCAATCCTCCCAACAATGAAACCAAAGCAATGAAAAGAGGTCCAGGTAGACCACGTCTGGAAAGAGGCCAATTTGGACGGCTTAAGAAAATCGATCATATGGTTGAAGAGGCACCAGAAGTTCGAGAAGAAGTTGGCACGGCAGAATTTTCTGATTGCCAAGATTTTGTCGGATCTGCGGAAGTATCATTAAAGCAAGCGCTATCGGGCGCTAGGAGACATGAATGGGATGAAGCCATCTTGTCGAAAATACGAAGTTTAATAAAAAATTGGGATATAGCTAAACGACCCGTAGGCCGTAGCGTCATAGGTTGCCGGTACGTTTTAACAACCAAGATGAATATTGATAAAAGTGAAAAGAAAAAGGCCAGGCTTGTAGCAAAAGGTTACAGCCAACAATATGGTATTGATTATCATGATACTTTTGCACCCGTCGTTAGGCTGGACACCATAAGGTTACTGACAGCACTTGCAGTTGAACTTGATATAGAAATTCACCAAATAGACATCAACACAGCATATTTGAACGGTTCACTAGACGAAGAGATATACATGGAGATACCGGAAATGTTAAAAGAAAATTTGCAGAAGCTTCTAGCGTTAGAAGAGGAAGGATCCATCGTACATGTACGGGCTAAGCAAATGTTAGCCGATAAAGTGGCGGGAGGTGAGGCTTGCATACTAAAAAGATCGCTATATGGTTTAAAACAAGCTGGACGCCAATGGAACGCCAGACTGGATGAGCAACTAAAACGGATGGGACTACGGCCGTCGTAGAACGAGCCATGTCTATACTTTCAAGATATCGATAGCGAAACCAAGCTTTTTGTTGCCGTGTACGTCGATATTTTAATAACATCGCAGAAAAGAGTCTACATAGAAAAGTTCAAGAAGGAACTGGCCAGCGAGTTCGATTCAAAGGATTTTGGCATCGCGAAGTATATATTGGGGATTGACATTGAGCGAAATGTCAACAGAATCAAGCTGTCACAACAAAAATATATTGAAAATTTGCTTAGTAAATTTGGTTTGGAGAAATGTAAGGTAACAGTGTCAACTCAAATGGAAATAAATGTGAAACTACAAATGACACAACAAAACACAAATACTGATGAACGATACCCGTACCGTGAATTAATTGGGAGTTTGTTATATCTATCCGAGGGAACAAAAGCTGACATTTCAAATACCGTTTCTAAACTTGCACAATTTGTAAATGCCCCAAGTAAAGAGTGTTGGACTGCCGCAAAGCGTATATTGCGGTATTTACAAAGAACGAAAGAATATGGTGTCGTGTTCAGGAAGACAGGTAAATCGTTACAAGGGTATTCTGATTCCGATTGGGGTGGTTGTTTGCTGGATAGACGGTCTTACTCTGGTTATGCTTTTGTACTAGGTGGTGCGAAAGTGTCGTGGAAGTCACAGAAACAGAAATGCGTGGCCACAAGTTCTTGTGAAGCAGAATATATAAGCTTAGCATCGGCAATGAAAGAGGGTATATACCTGAACAGCTTACTCACAGAAATTGGTTTAGGTAAGTTTGCGAAAGTAACCTTAAATGTTGATAATCAAGGGGCCATTTACTTAGCCAGTGATCCAGTGTTTCATTCCCGTAGCAAGCACATTGATATACAATACAATACAATACAAATATTCTTTATTGCTCACCAGACATAGTAAAAAATAAAAAAAGAGGTAAGTTAAACATAAACAATGGTAGACAACAGGCGGACGATACCATTTCATGAGAAGTGTACTGAAGGAGAACGACAACATTAAGTTAGAGTATCTGTCGACAGACTCCATGTTGGCCGATGTACTGACTAAGGCTTTGCCAAAAGTAAAACATTACGCATGTATGTCTGGTTTGGGCATTAGCTTATAAATTATTACATTTTGTTTGGTCGCTGTTGTACTTCTTCTTAATATACACATCAAGGGGGCGTATTAGGTTTTAATGTGTATATTTTATTGATACTGGCTATGCGACTGTCTATATTTAATAGATTTAAATGTGTAAGAACTGTGTGGTCGAATGATTGTCTTTTTGACATTGTATTATTGTTTATGTATTGACAAACATGTAGCCGAACAATATATATCTTATGTACCATTAAATATACTCGTGTTATTTAGATATTCTGACTCCAGGCGTGCTCCCTTGTCATACTGGTCAGCGATCTGATCACAAGCACACTATGTGAACTCACACAAACAGCACTGAAAATAATAGAGAAATGGTGCAAGGAGAATGACCTATCGGTAAACCCAAAGAAAACCGACACAATTCTCTTCACAAATAAACGAAAACTCGGTACTTACGAAATGCCAACACTCTTTGGCACTAAACGAACACTCTCGAAGGAGGTGAAATACCTAGGTATAATACTAGATGACAAACTTAATTGGAGCAAACACCTAGACAATAGACTAAACAAAGCAACAGTAGCCTTCTGGCAATGCAGAAGGATGGTGGGAGAGAGATGGGGCCTGGCCCCCCACATCATACTGTGGCTATACAAAACGGTGATAGTACCAATGATGAGCTATGGTGCCAAAGTATGGTGGCCCCGCACCCAAACCACGAGCGCAATTACCAAAATCCAGAAAACACAAAGACTAGCATGTGTAGCGGCCACAGGATGTATGAGAACCACCCCAACGGCAGCACTAGAAATAATGCTAGGACTCCTACCTTTACACATGCATATACAAAAGGAAGCGTCTGCGACGGCAATACGCCTACAAAGCCTCAACCTATGGACAAAACTGAACACACTACACACAAAGATTCATAACATACTGATCACCAGCCTCCCTATCCTGGAGGCTACAATCGACAAAATACCAAGAACTGCAGTCTTCAAGAAAGACTACGGCATATCACTAACAGAAGACTCGAGAGAGGGGCTAAACCAATTAGACCTTAGAATTTTCACAGACGGTTCGAAAACAAATACGGGAACGGGATGTGGAGTGTTCTCAGAGGACTTAAACATACACATATCCAAACCATTGGACGAACAAAACACGGTATTCCAGGCTGAATGCGTAGGGATAATCGAAGCCTGCAATGCCATAAAGAGACGAAAAGTTGAGAATACAAACATACGAATACTCTCAGACAGTAAATCGGTACTACAAGCACTGAGCAGTGACAACTTCACATCTAGCTTGATATACGAATGCCATCAAAATCTAACGGAGGTGTGCGCAGACAAAAACACCGTCGCTGTACAATGGATCAAGGGGCACAGTGGCTCAAGAGGCAACGATGCAGCGGACGAACTGGCCAGGAAAGGCTCAGAAACAATGGCATACGGACCCGAACCAATCTTGCCCCTGCCACAAAGCTACATATACAACCAATTTGACCTATACACCAAAAACCTACACCAAAGACACTGGGAGGAGATAGACACATGCAGACAGACCAAAGAGATTCTGGCAAAACGCGACAACAAACTCACAACCACACTACTGAGAACACATAGAAACAAACTACGCAAGATAGTTGGAATTATAACAGGACACAACTCTCTGAACAAACACCTCTACAACATAGGTATCACGGACAGCCCCATGTGCAGAGCGTGCATGGAGGCGGAGGAAACGACCAAACATATTCTACTGGACTGCAAGCAGGTAGAAGTATACAGGGAAAAGCACCTAGGGTCCCCGGAACCACTCCGGGACGCAGTCAAAAACACAAAGGCACTCACGAACTTCCTGGAGGAGCTGGGGTGGTTAGAGTAGCGCTACCCCATTTCACGCAAAATAGGCACGCTGGATGTCGATTTGCGGAAAAAGCCCAGTATACTAACTAACTAACTAACTAACTCCAGGCGTGCTCTGCAACCGGCTACCTTCACAGAAAGGGCTTACCTATACCTACTCTATCCGAAACTCAGAGTGAATTCTTGCAAACTAACGTAAGCAAAATGCGACTTTGTGCTTTGACATCGAGCTAATTCTCTGATAGGATTTACTCTTGCAGTTTCGGACGTACCCGTACTATACCTTAAGTATACTTCGACAAGTTTTATAGGTATATAAGGTGCTAATAATTTAGGTACTAAAGACTTTTCGAGACGTAACATTACATCAAAGCAATTAGCTTTAAATAGAAAGTAAAGAAAACCTTTCTCATGATTTTGTTTTAATATTCTGAACAAAATATAAATAAATAAAACGGGTGTGTAATGTTTTAAATAACAACTATTTTCGGTTTTTCAATTTGCATAAATCGAATTGCATAATTTTGAAATGCAGAAATGATTACCTATTTAGTTTAAAAACAAAATGAATAAGAACAAATTGCATAACTTCAGAAATAATAATAATTAAGTTGCATAGTAATGCATTGGCATAACAGGCAATCAGTATAGTGATCACTTTGTATACTATTTAATGCTCATAACGTTCTTTTTCCAATAAAACCAAGTTCATAATGTTCAAAGAAAATAAAAGTATAGCATGTTTTGTAGCAAAAACTTTTGTGTAAAATCATAAATAGATATTTGACGTCAAGAAGATTTTTTCCGCTCATTTATAAAAAAAAAATAACCACGAAGACGACGAGTCTTCAGTACCTAACCTAACCTATCCGCCATCCAAGTCGGTTTTGCCACCGCTCGTCTCGCGCGCTGTAGGGTCGCAATTCTACCTTACTCCTCGGCCTCGCTTCGTTCGTCGTCGTACTTAGGCGGCGACCTGCCTTAAGGTAGAATATGTAAGTTCTTTTGTAATTTATGTCATACTATATTATGATACTCGATCATTCGTTAAAATATAGTTCTACATTTTTATCATAATACTGACTGTATGTTATAACAAGTAAAATTATTCCTAATGATCATTATAAACAACGTTTTTATGATTATAGAACATTCTGTAGTTTAATTATTATAACGAATAATATTATAGATTTTGTTTCTATACATGATGTTTATTATGAGGTTTAAAAGTAGTAAAATGTAATTATGCGAAATGTTTGTATTAAAATTGAACGGCACCCAAATAAAACCCCCTACCTATAACCTTACATCTGTTTAAATCTAATTGTTAATTTACATTATCTAATTCTTATTTTTAATTATAATTTTAAGTTACAGTTACTTACAGAAATCCCACAATGAGCTGTAGGTTGAAGTGCACTGTCGCGAAATACACTCTCTCACCGCGGGTCTCCCGGGCGGTGCGCGCCAGGCGCTGAAGTGCAATGCACGCACGTACGAGCTTCCCACATACCTCATCGATGTGTTCCCACATCATTGCCCAGGTGGAATCCAAGGAGAAGTGTGCAGGTTTCATGCTGTATATGGGCATCCCCTGCAACCACTTTTAGTGGTGAACTAGGTTGGTCGTTTAGTTTGAACCTCATAGAACTAGGTAGTTTTATCTTTGTTCAAAGCCAAACTGTTCGACCGGAACCAATTGTGTTGCCCTGCCCCATTACAGTATTGAACGCCGTGACGTTATCGGCATACATTAATATCTCCGCGCCTTCGGCATGTCATTCGGCAGTAGGTATGCCGCACGGGATGTTGAAGAAACACGATCCCTGTGGTACACATCAGGTTTCGCAGTTCCGGCAAGAACGTTCCCTCTATTTCCAACCCTCCTTGGGCCCAGTTTGCCATTAATGAAAATAGCTGTTTGGCAGCCGCACTAGGTCGGTTGTGGACCGCGCTTCGCGGTAGGCGTATTGGTTTTCAGACGCGTGGTGACCAAAACGCGAGCAATCTTTTATTTAGTCCGACTTTGAAACGCTTGCTAGGGCACGGGGTCAGGGATATCGACGTTTTTTTGTTTCGGATTATTTTTCTTTGCCTGTATAATAATATTACTGTTTTTAGGCTTTCCGGATGTATACCCTGGGAATATTCCCAGTCTCATGCAGTTGTTAAATAGCCGGGGCAAAATAAAGCCAATCGCGAGACTCAGATATTTAATCTAAGTGTTAAACATAAAATATTTAACACTTAGACAAACAATAGAGGGACGTGAGTCACATACACACATGAGTGACAAGGATATAAGAATAGACAATAGCACAAGTGGGAACGAATTGTTCTTAATTCTACAGATTTCCGTTACAGATTCCCAATTCTACAGATTCTCAATCCTACAGATTCCCAATTCTTCAGGTTCCCAATTCTACAGATTCCCAATTCTTCAGATTCCTAACTCTACAGATTCCCACCTCTACAGATTCCCAATTCTTCAGATTCCCAATTCTACAGATTCCCAATTC
This sequence comes from Epinotia demarniana, assembly GCA_945867215.1. Lineage (NCBI taxonomy): Eukaryota > Metazoa > Arthropoda > Insecta > Lepidoptera > Tortricidae > Epinotia > Epinotia demarniana. The sequence goes on along the minus strand of OX244267.1, from coordinate 11,391,973 downwards.
TACTGGTTACGTGCACTTCAGAAATAACCCTAAAAATCGGTTCTGGCGCTTCGCCGGCCGCTGCCGCTTGAAGGCTTGTTCTGTTCCCAATAAATATGAATTTAATTTAAGTAGGTAATAGAGTTAGGCGTTACGTTGCAAAATTTCATACTAAAATAGTTACCAGAAACATGTATTCCTTTGATATTGTCAATTTTATTTTTCAAACAAGGAATGCATGCAAGATTCATGATGATTTTTGTAATAAGGTAAGTAACAACGGTTTCTAAATTGCCTACTTTGAACAGTATGTAGGACTAAGACTGAATTTTATTTGATCTGTGGGGTTTTCATCAGTGCGCATTTCGGATAACGTAAAAGCTCATTCTTATCTCAGATTTGAAAAACATTGGTCTTGCTATCGGACTCGCGTTACTTATTGCTCAAACCTTTTTTTAGCAACGTTTCTAATCCATTACCGTTTATATACTGAAACTTCCATTGTGTTTCTAGACAAGCCAGCCTCAAACGGAAATGGAAAACGTTCGAGCCCTGTCATCGGAATGGGATTGAATTAATATACATTCTAGTACGGGTCGTGTCGTACAACGTTCACGTTCAGTATAATTTCAGCCTCGAGCGAATGAACGCGTTTCGATACTAGCCTATGCTTGGGGTATATTTCCTAGTAAAAGCAATTTGCAAAGGAATACAAATATAATAAATCGTTTTTATTGTAATTGTTGTTAAAATTTTCGTCCGTCCTTCATATATTTCAAGTTAAAGTGAAATTACAATCAGTTTAGAAAAGTATTTCAAAATATTTCATACATCTGTGAAATAATGCCGCGTTATTAAATATCTTCGAGTATTTAATCTTGAAGTTTACTCCCTTGAGCAAATAAATGGTAAGTCATCTTATAAGTTTTAATTGGATATCTTATTCCTGATCGCGGATTGCGTCGAGGACGGAAGTTTCCCTCGGGACTGTAATCCTTGGAGACTCAAGTAATTAATGTATCGTATCACATGAAGTATCAATTTCTCCAATAAAATATAATGGAGTGGACACGGGTTAACACATAGAACTACGTAACATTAGAATGCGTTAATTCAATTGTTTTTTAATATTTTTGAATATCTACCTCCTAATTTATATATACACATAAAACTACTTACACAAAAGGGTAGGGTACTTTTAAGAATTACGTACACAAAGCAGGCTGCAGAGCCTCCATTTCGCGTCGTAAGTATCGGTTTCCTATTCAATTTATAATTGCATTCCGCATTAACATGAGTGAGGTTACGCGTCAGACGCAGTAGGATTGTTTTTACCATTTTGATTAATATCCAATTTAAATTAAATGTTTGTGGTAGATCAACTGACTGACCCTTTGCCACGTCTTCAAGTATCCATTTAAATCAAAAGTTTTCTTCTCAAGGGATATCAACACCAGTATTAGTAAATTAATTATATGATACTCAATGCTTGAAATTATGTGACGCAGGATTTTTCCATAAAATGAGTTGTTTCCCAATCCCCATGCTGCATGTTCCGATTTTCCGAGTTGAAATTACGATCAGACAAGTCGCCTAATAAACATATGTTTATGATGTAAACATAGTGAAACATTCATTCGCGTTTTGGCGGAAAATAGGTTCAGGCGTCCATGAGAATTCTCGCCCGAAATTTCGGTATGACTTCCCGACCTAGAATTGTTATATTATTGCGGACATATTTGTACGTTTTTCTATGTTGCATAGAAGTTGTTCTCAATTGAGGCTGTTATATGAAGTCTTAACATTGATACCCAACGCATAGCAGACCGTTTCTTAATAAAGTTAAGATTACTAAGATCTCTCCTATTAAATGAGCAATATTTGTATACAAATATATATATTTGTAATCACTTTCTCAAAAATAAATCTATCGATTTCGATAAAACATTTCATACAGCGTTTTGCGGGGGCAAAAAATCATCTGGTTCGGTCTAATATCTGTTTTTTTAATACAATATAATCCGAGCCAATATCGGTCGCCCAGATACTTAGTAGTGATAACTGATAACTGTTGACTAATATTTAAACAAGTCGACTGCATAACGGTGATTTTATACAAAGAAATAAACTCCTAAACTCCTAACCATACCTACCGACTGCTGAGATTAATAAATAAATAATAAAATAAATAAATATTAGGGGACAATCTTACACAAATCGATCTAGTCCCAAACTAAGCAAAGCTTGTACTATGGGTAATAGACGACGATAAACATACTTTCACACAAATAAATGCCCTTACGGGGATTCGAACCCAGGACCTCTTGCTTCGTAGGCAGGGTCACTACCAACTAGGCTAAAGCGGTCGTCTGTGATTGAGTGTTGACATAAGTTTGGGGATTCAAGTGATTGCCATCTGACCTTCCGTCTTAGATTATAGGTAATAAGCTTTAGCTCGTGACTTAAATTCTTCCGCGTAGAATTGTTTAATTGAACTTCATTTATCCTTGTTTTTCAAAATCAAATTGGTGGTCGTCAGACATCAAAATGATGGTTGTTCCCTTCTGACAATAATCTCGGACAAGAAATGTACTGTTGTACATTACAAACACAAAAAATATTGAAATGACAAATATTAATGTAATAAAATATTTCATTAGCCACGTGTTAGGTATCACTGGGTTTACGTGCTTATTGTACTCGCTGACTAATGAGTAAATGACCACGATGATAAGACAATACAAAACACTTTGTTGTGACACGTTTACTCGTAATTTCGAAATGAATTAAACGCATTCGTTACGCATTACATACTTTAGCGATGTTGTTATACAGCACCGCTAAAGTTGTAGGTACACATACTCACACTTGAAAAATATGACGAAGTCTTAATAACATATAGGACTAAGGCTGAATTTTATTTGATCTGTGGGTAAGGATACGCTGTTATCAGATTTCTTTTCAAAGCTTCGCTTTCGCTACTAATAAAACGGGTCAACGGTGTCCATCAAATTTTATGGACACCTTTGAATGAACGGAAATTTCATTATTATATTTATTAGATACCAGGCCGGAAAACAGAAGTTTCGCTTTACAAATTCTCATAGAGCATCTATGAGAATTTGTAAAGCGATTCTATTTGCAATTATATGAAATAAGAACGTGATTGATCGACACTAAAAATAACGGTATTTTGAGGGCGTAAAAGCGGGCCTAAAATTTATCGCAGGCAAAACGTATTACCGTATCGACATAGTAAACAAACGCGCCTTTACGTATCGGATTTAAAAGCCTATGATAATAGATTTGTTTAAACCTAATTGCACTCAGAAAAGAAGTTAAACAATGATGGTTAGTAAATTTTAGGATAAATAACATAGATAAGTATTACTATAGTTTAAATTAAATACTTACACATTACAGGCCAAATGTTGACAATACATAAGAATTGAGAATCATTTGGCTTTTTTATTTTGGTAAAGACCAAAGATAACCGAGAGACGGTTACGTATAATAAAATAACTAAGATTTAACTTCCGTCTACAAGTCTCGTCGCCGTTTGTGTTTACTACAACGTCATTAATATTACAGTACGTCTTATGTCTTATAGTACGTTTATTGCGCTTGAAGCAATAAAAAGACGAATGGGCGAGTAGGTAGATAGGTATATACGTACTTAGTAAAGAACGTCCGTTGAGCGGTTACTAATACACTATTTATTTTGACTATGAAGTGCTGCCCTTGTTAAATAGTTTGATACGTTCATTGAGTTCTTGCATACACATAGTATGGCGTATTACTTTATTGTAGTTAAATAAAACAGGAGTTTATATAGCCGACTGTATACATACGGTAACACGGCTCTCGTTTCCACTCAAGCGTAAGAAACTGAGGCAATTTATAAATACATCGGAGAATCTTTGTTGAATGAACGATAAAGCCCTAAAGGAGATTTCGTACACATCGTTCGCTATGTTTACAGACTACAATCGATTCTGCTGTACGATTTGCTTCAACTGATTTCGTGGTATGGCCTCCCTTCCCCCATACCAAGGGACAAGTCGAGGGACAAATGCAATTACACTGGCACTTTGTCTCCCAGCGCCTGAAAGTGCCTATTAAGTTCGGACGAATGAGCTGAAACAAAAATGCGACTTTCATCCGACTTATTAAGTCAAGAGCGTCGCTATGTCCTCGGTATTTCCAGTTCAGAGTTTTCATTATTGTCCGTCAAATTTGATACAAGAGCTCCATTTAGAAATGGGAACAATGTACATAGTTCATTTAGGTGTGACCTTAACCTATGCCTTGCAGATATACCTCGTTATTGTGATGTGGCCGAAGGCAATTGCAGGATGATTGTAGATTGCCGCTGCATTCTCAATGCGTTTATAGCTCGGCTTGCTATGTAATAAAACTTGACAAGACCTGTTATCTGCTACCTTTACGTTTCTTCGTAGACTTGGGGACTGATAAATAAATAAATATAAGGGGGACATTCTTACACAAATCGAGCTAGTCCCATAGTAAGCTCAATAAGGCTTGTGTTATGGGTACCTACTAGACGACGATATATACAGGGCGGAAAGATCGAATGCCACATGGATGGCAACTACCTTAAATATTGTAAATAGCACATTCTGTGTAAAGGAGACTTTCCTTTGTTTTTAAAAACAATAAATTCTGCATTTATGAATTATTTATGGATTGAAAAATCGCTTGCCTCAGTCGGGACTCGAACCGGTCAAGTGTGACAAAAAATAACGTGCCGTATTTTATGATGCAGATTTCATTTTTAAAGTAATCTAGTATCTCTTAGTGTACCTCATAATTGTCATGTCATTTAAAAATCTTTATTTTCCTTGCATTCCAGAGAATACTTTTTGACCTTGAATTCGATCACCGATCTTAGTTGCGGTACATTTCACGTGACGGGTGAAATCAAAATTCAAAGGTAATTGTTAGTTTTCATGACCTTCCGTTATTTTAATTGTATTTGTTATTTTGAGAAAAATGAACCTTATCAATACCTAACCCTGTCAATCTGCATTATAAAATACGGCACGTTATTTTTTGTCACATTTGACCGGTTCGAATCCCGGCAAGCGATTTTTCGTAAATCCATAAATGCAGAATTCATTGTTTTTTAAAACAAAGGAAAGTCTCCCTTAAACAGAATGAGCTATTTACAATATTTAAGGTAGTTGCCATCCATGTGGCATTCGATCTTTCCACCCTGTATAATAGATATAAAACGTACTTAAATACGTAGAAAACATCCATGACTCAGAAACAAATATTCATGCTCATCACACAAATATTTGCCCTTACCGGGATTCGAACCCAGGACCTTCAGCTTAGTAGGCAGCGTCACTACCCACTAGGCTAATCGGTCGTCGTTATATTTGATTACTTCTTTCAAAAGGCCGAGCGCGGCGGACAGCACACGGGGCATAAGATAAAGCGAGATAGACAGCAGTCTATTCCGTTCAATCTCATAGCTTATGCCAAGTATGCAGTCAATCACGCTGAATGTTTCAACGCGGCTATTGACGGTTAGAGGCGTTTATTTTTTCATGATTGTGATTTAGGGATTAAAAACACCATGTACTTCTGTAGCCCCGCTTTATTGGTAAGCCAAATATGACACACTTTTCGAGCATGAGAAGTCAAAAATATAAATTACCTTAGCTCTACACCACCTTATATTATAATCGTCCAATAAAAATTAAATTAAAATGAAATACAAATGTAAGAAACAGGTTAATTTTAACTAAAATTATTTTAAGCCATCTCAATAAAGTTCATATTAGTACCCGGACTTAATCGCGTATAATTCACTTATTTATTTACCTCACTGATAAATAGATAAGTTAACTATATTACGTCCCGTTTAGTAAAAATAATGAGGGAGAATCGTGAAAGTTTAAATCAATAAAGTTCTTTAAAACTGTTGAATATAACTACAACTTAGAAAAGTTGAAAAAACTACGACATTTTCATTTTGAAGTCCAATATCTCAAAAACGGTTGAACAGATTTTCATTAATCATAGCTAAGAACACTCGGGATTCAAACCGCATTCAAATCGGTCCATCCCTCAGGGAGCTACGATACCACAGACCGATACACAGATACACAGGCAGATACGTTAAACTTATAACTTATAAAATGACGGAGTTATTGCATATGTAAGAAATATCCACAAGGTCAAAGTTAAGGAAATTACAGTGACTCACGCGTCATGTCTGGAGATTAGTATCCTAGACAAGACAATACTGGGTATTTATCGATCCCCTTCCGTAAACAATGCAGACAACTTTATTTCTAACATAAACACACATCTTGAAACCATCCAAAGTTGCAAGAATATCATTATTTGTGGAGATATAAATATAAATCTAATTTACAAAACCAATGAGCAGAGCCATGAGCGTGCGAACAGACTTAATTATCTAAATATATTAGCTATGCACGGAGTACTCCCGGTGCATCTCCTGCCAACAAGAGACAAAACATGTCTTGATCATGTTATGATCAAGATTGATAAGAGTAATTCCAAGGCAAACGTTATTATCCTAGATACTACTATAACTGATCACTCCATGATCTTACTCAAATTACGTAGCAAAAATCCCACTAAAAATCCACAGAAAACAAAAACTATTACTAATTTTGAAAAAGCAATTGGCTCTCTTTCTAAAGCTGACCTCAGCCACTTATACATATAATATTAATGATCCCAATTCTCTAACCGATCTCTTACTACTTAACCTTAGGAAATATCTACTTGAAAACACAATTACTTCATTAGTGCCGAGGAATCAACGAACCGTAAAACCCTGGATCACTCTGGGAGTACTCCGCTGCATACGGAATAGGAATATTAGGAATAATATGCAAAAAAAGCTACGCACTGATCCAGACAATATCGTACTAAAAACAACTTACAAGAGGTATAGAAACTTTTGTAACGGGCTTATCAAAAGATTAAAACACAAATATGAAAAGGATCAACTATCCAGGGCTAGTAAGAACCCTAAAGCACTGTGGAGGACTGTAAATGACATCACACATAGGAAACCAAAAAGAATTGAAAGCGCTGAGTTGCTGGAATGTAGTACCTCACCACTGGATTCGGTTAATGCGGTAAATCATTATTTTTCTGGTGCTGGCAAATCTTTGGCAGAGGAGATACGGAGTAGTAACCGTGATACCCGTGATAACCCAGGATTAAACATCAATCAGCATGTCTCCTCTTTCGTACTTTTTAACACTAATCAAAATGAAGTCTATTTAGTCTTGTCCAATCTAAAGTCTACAAGTGCACCCGGATGGGATAACATCCCTACCAGCTTTCTTAAATTAACTAGCGGTATCACGGTTCCTCTTTTAACACACCTAGCCAATCTCTGTTTCAAACATGGTGTATTCCCATTTCCCAAATGCTTTAAAAATGGCTACGGTCACTCCTGTATATAAGGGCGGGAACAGAGACAATGTATCTGACTATAGGCCAATATCAGTTCTCCCATCAATTTCGAAAATCATTGAAAAGCTCATCAACATTAGGCTACTTAACTATCTTAAGAAATTTGCAATTTTATCCAATAACCAATATGGCTTTAGGCAAGGTGTCTCCACCGAAGACGCGGTGACGGCTCTTTCTACCCAAATTGTTGACAAGGTGGACAATAATAAAAAATGTATTACAGTGTTCCTTGATCTAAGGAAAGCCTTCGATACGGTCGCTGTTCCCTCACTTTTAAAAACATTGGAAATAATAGGTATAAGAGGAGTATCTCTATCCCTACTAAGGAGCTATCTAGAAAATAGGAAACAAGGTGTAAAAATCGCGAAATACATTAGTGACGAGTGTGATGTTACTTACGGTGTCCCACAAGGAAGTGTATTGGGCCCTACACTGTTTCTTATTTACGTTAACGAACTTTGCAAACTAAAAATGGAGAGGGGTTCCATATATGCCTATGCTGATGACACCGCTGTAGTGTTCTGGGGTGACTCTTGGGAAGAGGTTTTTAAAACAGCAGAGTTAGGTCTCATCACTATTGACAGCTGGCTCCGAACTAACCTTCTCACCTTAAACACAAATAAAACGAACTACATTTGTTTCACTAAAAACAACAAAACACAACCAAACCTAAATTTCACCATAAAAATTCATAAGTGTAACGAAAAACCAGATTCGGCCTGCTCTTGCACTATCTTAAACAGGGTCGACACTCGAGAGCACAAAATACCTCGGGGTCATGATTTACCAGCGTCTAACTTGGCACGTGCATACGGAGCTGATTATGACTAGAACACGGAAACTAATTTACATTTTTAAAAACCTAAGGCAAGTGGTCTCGAAAGGCCTACTGAAGCAAACCTACGTGTCTTTGGCTCAGTCAGTCCTTACGTACTGTATACCGGTTTGGGGCGGGGCCACTAAGATGAAATTCCTCGAGTTAGTCGTGGTAGTCTTGTATTTCTTAAAGTAATGCTCTCCAAACCCTTCAGGTTTCCTACTAAAGAGCTGTATGAAACGTGTGAATTACTATCGGTCAGGAAACTTTTTTATTTTCGTTGATTGTTAACATTTAAAATTATCCTTTCGCTTCTATTACTGTTACTTCATTTTTGTGCCCTTCTTCAGCGAAATAACAATATGTAAAAATCGGAATGCTGATCCATTCTGATTAATTTTAGAAAACCGAAACAATCTATAAGAAACAACATGTGGTAGAGCGGTGTTCTCTTAACACAAGTATCCAGTATACTTAAAAAGAGGCACCAGCACTGTTCCAATGTAACTAAACTGATACTGAATAAATATTTTTTTATAAAACCTCTTTTTTTGCGTCGGGGGTAAAAATCACACTAAGTACCTTCATTAAAATACAACCAATAAAAATACAAATCAATATATAATGATATTAATGATTTCCAATAAAAAGATGCTTTGTCAGTTGTAAGTACTAAAGTAGTTACGTATCTAACGTCGTGAAAAACCACAAACATATTCATTTACTAGCTGTACCTGCGACTTCGTTTGCATGTTAATGTAGGAGTTAACGCATTTCTTATCTTGGAAATAGAACACATGCAGTTCTAATTTAACCTGTCATATAAAACTTTGAACACACCTATATTATTTTGGTTAAAATGACGTTGAAATCTGTCACTCTGATATTTAAATGAGTAAGAAAGGGACAAAACACGTGTTATTTTATCAGACATGTTTTCAGTTTTATGAATAAGGGGGTAAAAGTTTAGTAGATGTTTGTGGCAATAGATCCAACAGGTAGGACACACGCTGCAGCATTAAATGTTTATTGATCTTCTTCTCTGCATATTTTTAACACTGTGATATTAAATAAATAAAAACGTGATGACTGAAATGATCTTGAGTCACTCTGACTCTCAGGTAAAGATGTGTTTAGGAATTAATAATAGATAATCGTTTCGAGTACCGATTGACCGGTAAGTGTTAACGTGGAACAAAAGATCTCTTTTTAATTTGACAACAGACGGCCAATTTATATTTTCCAAACTATACCTAACCACTAGGTAAGTTCTACAATTATAACGCGAGTCCGCGTCCCTTTCTAATAAAGGAAATTATTAAAAATGTTAATACAATAGGTATGTTATTTTTTTTCATATTGCAATGTTTCAGATCGCACTATCACATTCTGACAAATCTTGTGTATGTTCCCGCCATTGCCAACATAATGAATAAGTGTTGCAGGCTTTATGATAATAGTACGGGTACGGGAAGGAGGCAATTGCAGGCTGCGGCGAATATAGTGCTTTTCTCAAAAATGGGGGAATAAATAAGATTCCGTCAAAAATTTCATTTTTGGTACAAGCTTTTATTGCCGACTGTACTTTTCTGTATACGATCATCAACTACGCATTGAGACGATTATAACGAGCCCCTAACTCAACAGGGTTACGTCGGTTAAGTACAGAATTCCCACGGCCACCATCTGTCTCCATCATCAGATCAGCTCGATGGTACCATAATATTGAATAGTCATTCAAACTATACTTATATCCAAAATTTCAGCTCAAACGGTCACCAGGAAGTGGGTCAAATTTAATTCGCAAGATTTGTCCCATACTAACATACATACATACCTATGAACCGGGCAAGTTAAATAAAAGCTTGTAAAATACTAAATTTATATAAGTAAACTTTAAATATCGTTGCTCAACGTGAAAATATTTACGATTTCCCGCCGTTATTTTTTTTAAACAGCATTGCAAGTGTATTTTTCCACCAAAAAAACGCAAACTATTTGAGACACATACAAAAATGTCGTGTTTGCAACAGAAAAATACGAGTTGAATTGGCTGATTACGAGCTGTGCCGTCTTTTCTATGCCAGTTTCTACTTTTATAATACCACCTTAATACTGACGCGCTTGATAATTAATGTTTATAAAAGGCCGTTCTATACTGTAGTAAGTAGGTTAGATTTGTCTTGGCCAGTTTTCATTAAATCAGTCATTTTTTAAAGTTATTCAACATTTTAATTCTGATAAAAACTGGCCAAGTCAAATCTAACCTACTTTAAGGTCTCACATTTTTAAATAACAGCAATTTTTATAGGTAAGTATCCAATAAAGCAAAGAAATAGAGTTTAATACTTGTTCATAATGTTATTTTGTTCCTATAAATTTAAATTTGGATTTTGCATAGAACTTGGCACTCATTTAGATCTCCATTATTTTTGCGGCGAAGCCCACAGCCAAGCATAATTTTTGTATTGAACTTGGCTCTCCTTTTTTACATTTATGTTTTTGGTGGGATATCATTACTTTTTGTAAAGAAAACTAGGCAGTGTATAATTAGTGGTGCCCCGCGCCGCCGACTACACACCGTTGGCCGGATGTTTAGCACGTATTACAAGTTTTTTGTATGGGGACACCACTTATTTTTTGAATCAACTTTATTTTTATATTTCTGTTATATAGCAAATAAAATAATACTTATATAGGGATAGTTTCAAATATCTGCTTGTAACGGTTCCAACGCTACAAATAAATAAATAAAAAATTGTATGGGAACCCCCCCTATTTATTAACTTTTTTTTATTTTTAGATTTTTTCCTACGCTTACACACAATTACCGAGCTGGATTCCAAATTTCATCCTTCTAGGTCGCCTGGAAGTAGGTTAGGTTTTAGGTACTATATGTCAGTCAGTCAGTCAGTACTAAAATTTACGACTTTTTGACCTTCATATCTTTATAACCATTTGAGCTAGCTTCATGAAATTTGGGCTTCTAGATGTCCTTATGGATATAATTAAACACACGTAGTTGTATGTGTTTACATTAAAGAGGTTTTGAGTTATAGAAGAGTCAAAAGTGGCACCAAGTGGTTCGTATAATATTACACTCGGCGCTGGCTAGCCAGTTCCTTTGCTTGAACTTGGCTTGACACGCTGCCGCGTGTCTAAATTAAGTCAATATTGTATAGCGACAGCCATGTCATTCCATCAATGATTTGTCTTTTGCTATTCAAAAGCGAATTTAAGCCATAGAAAGATAAATCGAACATATTATACTTTCAAGAAAGACAGTAAATCGGGATCGTCACGAAATGATCGAATCGGAATTCGGGTAATTAGCAACCACGGCAAAAAATAGACTATACCACGACTACCACGAGGAAATGTTTTTGTTCTACTCTCGACGATGATGCGCGAAGCGGTATTTCTGTGCCGCGTCGGGTATGATGTCGATTCAGAACGGCTTTTAGGGCTTCGTACAAGCAAAGGAATTGAATCCAGTGGCAACAATTTTCACACAAGTTGTCTCTACATTTTGTCTTCGGTTACGTTTTGATTGAACGAGCGTGGGAAGCGAAAGATGTTCTCCGTTTCAGCTTGGGCAAAAACAGTTTTTTTAATATACAACAACGGTGGCAAAAAGGGGCGCGGCCTGATGGTAAGCGATAGACGCATGCAACTCCAAAGGAGCAACATGGGCGTTGCTGACCCTTGATATGTTTGAGGATTCGCCATGTTAACAGATGAAGGAACAAATGTCCTCGCTCTCAACACAACGCATCCTCGAATACCCATAAAAAAAGCTTCATGGGATTAAGAGTGGCTAGCTCGATTTGTGTAAGATTGTTCCCTAATATTTATTTATTATTTACTCAAACATCCGTGGAACTTAAGAATTGAAGTCTCTCTTCACTCATCAGTTTTGATACCTATTGTTGCTGGTTGTTTTTGTAGATGAGCTGTTACTTCTACAAACACAACCTAACTATAAAAACTGATGGAATGTGAAAATTGTATTTGTAGACCGAATAAATACAGAGAGAAAGAATATATTGGAAAAATAAACCATCTTCGTAACAGAAAATTACATGTGTAAGTAACTAAAAAAAGTATGTTTTTTTGCGTGCCAACAAACCTTCAAACTACGTATAGATATGTAGTATTTTGAATGAAACACTTACATAAATTATCTAAGTAGGTACTAGTTTCTGCTCGCGACTCCGTCCGCGTGAAAAACTATACTATGTATGATGTATAGAGATAATTTGAGTCCCGAGAAAGGCCCCGGGACTCTCGAGACTCAAACTTTCTCTATGTACCAACTTTCAGCTAAATCGATGCACTTTCGCATTTATAATATTAGTATGGATATTGATTTAGGTCGCTAACACAATCTGACCGATTGAGCATTCCATACAGCTATCGATGCGATTTATAGCTAAAACTTTATCTATAGTTAATAAAAACAAATGCTGTCATAAAATCCCCTAAATCATTATCCAATAACAATCATAGACTAGAAGTTTGTTATCCAAATTCCGCCCATATGAAATCGCCCTCGTTTGTTTTACAACGTCGTAAATGTTGTTACAGGGACGGCAAAGAACAAAACTTACGGCAGTAAAACCATTCTAGGGATGGGGAAGATGGCAAACAGTTTGGTAAATGGCAGTAAACACGATACATTGGCAATAATCAATTTAAATTGCCGAAAACCCCTGGGAATATCTAGGGTATCCCCTAGATATTACCGATGGTTTTCGCTTGAGGATGTCTTTACCCAATTCAATTGACGTATGTATGTATTAAAATTACATACCTATATACAAAGCGAATCATGCGCGTGTTACGTTTAGCGTATATACCCTAATAAATAAATGCGTTCATATTAATACATATTTATTTTTACTATGTTTGCCAAAACTGTTCGTGTCAGTTTACTGTTAGGTAATACTTTCAGGACTATAGGTTATGTCTTAGTTTTACGAAAAAGTATCTACCATGAATATTATTAATATCGAAGTTCGAATGTCTGTCACTCGAGCAATATAAGAACGATAAAGATATTTGAACACCGAATCACAGAATAAGTAATAGTGCAACTGAATATCGTAGGTATTCAGTGGTAAAAGCTATGTATGATTTGCCTCGGTAATTGGCCGGTCGGCCGCCTGTTGGCTCGAACACAATTCCAAGTAGAATAGTCAGTATTTTCTTATTGAAAATTGCGTACTTAATACATTAGCTCATGGTCTGCATTTAGTAACAATGAATCCGATTCGTATTTGTTTGTTTTTAAAAACTGATTGTTTCCATCCAAGTCTGCTCCAGGACTAGGCATTTTCATATTCGAATCTTGTTTGACCAATCAATGTATCCAATAAGTTAATTAGGTATGTGCCATTTTTAATTGAACGTAATATAATAATGTTAATGTTGGCGGGGCACATTGAACGTAGAATCGATGGCTGTTTGGGCGGTAAGGTTCTCGAGTGGCGACTACGGACCGCAAGGCGTAGCGTTAGTAGACCCCCCCATAACGTGGACTGACGACCTGGTAAAGGTAGCGAGAGTCTGCTGGATGTGGATGGCGCAGGACCGGTCATTAAGGCACGCTTTGGGGGATGGCTATGTCCAGCACTGGACGTCGTCTTTCGTCTGATATCCATACTTATTATTATAAATGGGAAAGTGTATGTGTGTGTTCGTATGTCCGTCTTTCACGGCAAAACGAAGCGACGTGATTTTTTAAGTGCTGATAGTTGAAGGGATGGAGAGTGACATAGGACAGTTTTTATTCCCGAAATCATCTCCTAAGGGGGTGAAATTGGGGGGGTAAAAGTTTGTATGGAGCTAAACGAGTTTCACGCGGACGGAGTCGCGGGCAGAAGCTAGTGATGAATAATGTTAATTGGTAGTTCTATAATTAGGTGCCTTCAAATACTTACGAGTAATAAAATAAGAAACTGTTATAAATACTGTTTTTTCTATTGATCTAATACGTCTATTATTGTAGATCGGAGTGGATGCGGAGATTAACCATTTTGGCTGTAGATCTAGATAGACAAGGGCATACCTATACATCAAAATTCTTATATTTAGATACGTCCAAAATAGCGTTAAAATACAGCAGATGAGCAGACCTTTCATTTCCCATCACTCATCGTAATTACTTTGTAGCACAGGCGCTACACGGCATCGCTCTTTCGCGTGGAAGTGGAAGCACAGAAACTATTCCACTACACGTATTGAATTGGTATCGGTTTTGTATTTGTCATGCGTAGGTAGTAAAACGAAACCGCGGTGTCCCATTCACACAAAGTAACCGGTATTTAATTTCTTCATCTCGTTGCTTTTTTTTGACAGTAATTTACTCTTCCGTTTCGAACGTACTTACTTTAAAATGTAATATAAAATAAATGAAGAAATAAATTAGCAAGACCGCCAATATCTTGAATCAATCAGATGTCATCTTGAATTCAAATGATTATCTTGAGCTAATTGCGCTTCATTCGAGATAATTTAACATCATCCTAATTCATTTCTTGGTACCTCAAACCTATGTTGAATTTTTTGTAAAACTAATCGAACAAAGCACAGTTTAGTTCCCGTTTCTGCGTTGTCACGTGCACCGTCACGATCGTATTTTCGGTTTCATAAAGTGTGCAAATATTTTTCTAATAGGGAACCTGAGCAGCTACCACGAACTTCGAAAGTCGAAGTTCGTAATACATGCATCCCTGTCACTCGAGTAAGGGAGTGCGATAGAGATGGAAATACCCGAACTTCGACTTTCGTAGTTCGTGGTAGCGCCGCTGTTCTACCTCGGCCAGTTTTTTCTTTTCGGATTTTTAGAAAAAAAATGAACAGCTTCAGAATTGTTGAATACGGGAATTTCTAAATTTACATTCTTAAACTACATATCGCTGTATGAAGTCAAGCAATTCCTTTATTAGTTTTGATAGGATAGGCTGACGAAAAAAAAAGGGAAAAGTGTCCATGGTACAACACACCCGATGTTCCTTGGACACCAGCCGATGTACCTTGGACGTATGATATTTTTTCCAAAAAAACACGTCATAATCATCACATATTTATTTTTTCGACATCACCGACACGTTTGCCGTATGCATATTTCTATAGATTAATCTTATTCACGTGAACTTAGAAAAATGAACTTATAAAGGCCGAATTTTCCTTCTGCCTTAAGAATAATAGGAAACCTCTTTGAGATCGATTATTTATAGTAACATTTAAGGTAGATAATCAACAATAACAAATAAACAATCATTAAACTTGTCACAAAAAGCACTATATACTTCTTAGAAAGTAATAATCATATTACGCAATCAGTCTTATTAAACTTCAGACTTTTTTATTCTTGTGAAAACGTTGTATTTATAGTATTTTAAATCGGTTTAAATTATAAGAAAAATCCCTACCAGTACTTAGATAATTCCGGAACGGAATACACATACCTTTTACTATTAATTTTCTTCGGTTTTGCTATTTTTTGCTTAATGTCGCCGTGAAGATATAAGTTTACATCAGGTTTCGCTGGCCATTTCCAGTTATTTAAAGATTTCTGCATAGATTTAATTAATACACCCTCTTCGCATATAGATTCGACTATGCCGACAAAGTGTTCATCTAATACATATAAATATAACAAAATCACCTACAACGTAATCAACGTTTTCTTTATTATCTTCACCAGAAGAATCATCGGAGTCGTGGACGGAATAAGCACACAATCTGCAATTGAATCATCAGAGTCCCTCTTAGGCAATTTTTTTCTCTTGACTCTAGATTGTTATGCAGGTCTTTTATCGTCGTACCTTCTGCCTACGTCGTACGTCGTACCACCATATAGTGTTCGGTGTCCTAGGTACAACAAAGCGACTTTAAAGATAAACAAGCCTCGTAAATGCACTACAATTTGAGGTTAGGTTGAATCAACAACACTTTTCTGCATGTTAGTAACATACCTTTTACATAATATATTCAGATCTATCCTAAGTTAATAACAAATAAAATAAATGAGCTTGATATAAATCTCAAAATACTCACTTTTTACATCATTATTCGATTTTTTCTAAATTTTTCGACACTCGCGCCACGCTCAAGTTTCATAACTAACTTCACTTTAATGGTCACAGATAACGTTTCAAATGACATAGACAACATATTCAAAGAGCGCGGGAATCTTGAAATATTGACAACTGGCCGAGGTAAAACTATGTCCAAGTTTCAACAGGTTCCCTACGTTCATCTTAACTGTATACTGTATAATAGAATTTCTTTTAGGAATACAGTCTTATTGACAGAGAGTAGTGTAGGGAACAGACAATTTTCAACAAAGGGATAGTTTTTTAATTATAATTCATATCAAGAGCGAGCTAAAAAAAGCTGAGCGAAAATTGTTTGAGTTTTCGCTCAGACTAGGTATATCATGCATGGTATGTATGGGAACCTTATCTGCTGATAACATTAACCGTTTGAAATTAATCAGATATCTAAAGCGGCGTTGAGATTGATCGTAAACTATTTTTCCGGTCGCCTGGGGAAAGCTTTTGCCGTTAGCGATACAGTATTTATTACATTATTGAACGAGTGAGCAAAGCAAATGGAGTTCTATGCTTCAGCTTGGGCCGAAAATCGTTCGTATGTCCATTGTTCCTTTTGTCTGGCTGTTCTCCTCTACAGGTCGCATTTCTCAACTGATTCTCGTGCTTGTGAGCACAGCTAGATTTTTTGTGTGTGTTCTAATTATCTTTATGAAACGCCAATCATTTTTTTAAAAGACATGTTTGCTTATTTGTATATTTTCTTATCATTATCACGTCCAAAGTATTTTTACCTTTAAAGATGACATCGATTGTCATTCATGAGTATGGGTCCGATCCCTGGCTAAAAATAAGACTTAGATAACATCCGCTTTGTGGGACAGCGAGGAATTCATGAATTAGGTACTCATAATAACTTCTGTGCACCGTTCAAATGCCTTCTACTCGTAGTAGGTATCTACGACGGTACCCATTTCCTATGGCTTCATAAATTATTGACAACTTGAATCCACTTCAATGCATAATTCCACGTCAATACCGTACCAAAAATGTATATCAAATACATACTAACAACGCTTTCTATATACTTGGCACATTTGGCTTATTGGCAATGATTAGATATACCTACTAAGGTTTGAGTTGGGATAAATATAAAAGAATAGAATGTTTTTATTGTCCAGGTATACAATGATGAAAATGGTATCAACAGCTGCCCCATTGCGGACATACAATATAGTTTTTAAAAACTACTTATAACCTAAGCATATACTCAAACTAATTTACATTCTGTACCTGCATGCGTCGTCAAAAAAGTCTTTAAGATTGTAGTACACTTTCTCAATCAGCCATTTCTTTAACTTATGCTTAAATATATTACCTTTCAGCATTTTTAATTCGTTAGGTAATACATTAAACACACGTATTGCCGTTAAAAATGTGCTTTTGTAATGCATTGTATTATTACTATTGTTAGCAATTGGACGCAGTAAATTAAATTTATATTGAGACATTGGATTTTCTCTTAACGAGTTTTATTTAGCAAAATAGTCTGGATATTTTTCTACAAATAGACATAATTCCATTATATATATACCGGCAAGAGTGAGAAGACCCTTTTCTTTAAAAATACTTTTAAGCGAATGTTGGTAATGTAAGCGGTATATGGTGCGTATACATCTCTTCTGGAAAATAAAAGTAGACTGTATATCGACAGAGTTTCCCCAGTAGATGATACCATATTTTAATAATGGATACATTTCCGAAATAGGATTTCTAACGATGTTTCTGAACATGTTGCAGATAATATTGACAAAGCGTAGCAATTGCTAGAAATGCTATTGTTAATCTTTTTAATGTGAGCTTTCCAACTCAAATGGGTATCAATAGTCACTCCCAGAAAACGAATACTCTCTACTTCTTGTACCGAAACTCCAGCTTCGCTTATGTTTAATGATATAAGAGTTGATCTATTGCTTCTAAACTGCATTAGCTTCGTTTTGCTTAAATTAACACTAAGATTGATACTCGAGAGCCACTCTACAACTTTTTTCAGCGTTGTATTAATATTTTGTTTAAGCAAAGGTATTTCTGACTTATCCCCTGAGAAAAGTATTGTGGCATCATCCGCAAACAACACACAAAGTTCACTTACAACTTTAGGAAGTTCGTTAACATATGCTAAAAATAACAATGGGCCCAGTACGCTGCCCTGGGGTACTCCTACGAGTATATGTAATTATGTACTGCCTCAAATTCGGATCTGAAATGCTCCAGAGTTTTGTTCCATTTACAATATTTAACAATGACTGTCGCATGTTCCCGATTGGACAAGTAATTATAAAACAACTTAAGAGCTTGCCCTAAAGTTAGAAGCAAATTATTTTTTTAACAAATTGAAGTCTTTCTATTGCGTTAGTATTGACATTCTTATTGGCATTTACTTATGTATTTGAAGTAAACAGTCACTTAAATATAATATTACAAAGACACTTGATTTTTAAAATTATAATAATTATAAACCATTTGCGATCTCTGAGAGGTCTAAGTAACAAAGTTTTCAGACTTCTGGCAGACTTCATCAAAGCTGTCATGGTAACTTTGCTTAGTCTGAAATTAAGGAGGGCCGGTTTACGACGTAGAAGCGTTGGTGAACTGAAAGTATATTTTATCTCTTTTTGTTTGATTCCTTTTCTATAACTACAAAAAATGCATAACGGCTCACTGTTTCTAAGGGGGTGTAGAAATGCTATGATATTTATTTAAAAAAGCTTTGTCATTCAGGTGGTATTTCAACGGAGAATTCTATTTTTAACCGACTTCAAAAAAAAGGAGGAGGTTCTCAATTCAGCTGTATTTTTTTATTTTATTTTGTGTTTATTATTATTTTCAATGTTTGTTACCTCAGAACTCCGTCATTAATTAGCCGATTCGATTATTTTTTTGTTCGTATGTATATACTTCCAGGTGGGTCCCATTTTTTTCAAAATTCAGTTAGATGATGGGATCCATGAGGAATTGAGGGGACTCCTCAATTTTATTAGGCACGCGTGTAGTGATATTGGTATTTTCTGTTATAACTCGCGTATTTACATCCGGAATCATAAATTTGGTGGCGAGGAATTGATGATGAAGACCACAGATGACTGATTGAATTCCTCAATTATGTACTTAAAAGTGCAGAAGTACGTCACAGGTTCTGATAAGATTCCGTTGAAATAGGAACTAATGAAGTGCCATTGGTGATGATCTTGGGGAATCGATGGAAGTCCTCAAATATTATCGGCCCACATACAGCGATTCGGTTTTTTTCTATAGTAATCAACGCATTTGCTATCGGAAATCAGTTCATGTGGTAAATTGTAAAAAAAATAGGAAATGTTCTCGTGGCTTGGCGGAGTACTAAATTGATGTCGGTTAAAACTTTGTTTTAAAGTAAACTATTGTAGAGAAGATTCATAATACAAACTGCCAAGTAAGAATATAACAATTCTTCAGGCAAAGCGGTTGTTCCGCATTCTATTATTTTATTCTTTACAAGGTAGATCGGAAATAACTAAGCACACTAAGTCGCAGTTATTACAAGCTCGGAGCTCCTTTTTTACCTGAACGCCCACTGCCACTTGAGTTTACTGATATGTTTGTAATTTATTAATAACTCACTTTTCTTTCCAGGGTTTTACGAGTGCCTGAAGAACAACAATATGGGCCGGAGTAAAGACAACGACGAGTCCAACGGAGAACTGAGTATCCTCCTAGTAGTGACTGTGATACTAGGGCTTATTCTCATGCTGTCTCTCTTGATGTGCTACGCCTGCGTGCTTCGGCGGCTATGCTGCGGATCTAGAAGGGAGAGGAAGCAAATGGCAGCGCGGAACGAAAGTTATCCAATGGGAGACATAACGTTATTGTCGCAGTCTACGAAAAGTGAACGGGTTTAGAAGTTTCTAAAATGATTTACGTCATCTGCTGTCATAGAAGTTTCTGTTGCTGAAGTAGAGGAAGGCAGCAGTTGGGAACACGGAACGAAAGCTCTCCCCGGGGAGATATATCTACTTAACAATACTGTATCAGTCAACGAAAAGTGATGCGGTTTAGAAGAAGCTATTAAAATTATGTGGGATGCTTGCGTTGCGAATTTAGACGTCTCCGTAGCGGTGCTAGCAGAGAAATAAGTAGTTGGCAGCACAGAACGAGAGTCATGCCATAACGAAATAGTATTAGTCAGGGGTTTAGAATTGATTTAAACATGATGTATTTGTGATGCTTGCGTGCTAAGGCGTCACATCAGCTGCGCTGCGGCTCTAGCAGAGAATAGAAGCATCTGGCAGCACGGAAATATTGACTGTACAGCTGACGTGCGCCCCCTGAATGTTTGAGTCAAGCTGTAACGCCGTACGATAGTTTTGTAATTATGATAGCATATACATAGGTAAATTGCAAGTTTTTTAACTTGTTGGAATACTGTTCCGTTTCGTATTCTATGAGAAACAACATCAAAAAGTTTGTCTTAATCCTAAAATTTCGTATACCTACAGATTACGATCACAATTGTTCCCCGCATCGACACGCTCGAGATTTAGATACACAGAGATAATTTCCTGTCAAAATTGATGCTTTCGAAATAACTTCCAATAGGTTCCTGGTCTGTTTCCAATAAGAAAAGGAGGCACACCTACCTACATCTTATACGTTTCCATCTATATGTAAACTTGTGTAACTTAGTCACTAGTTCGTGAGCAAGGTAAAATGAATTTTGTAAAAGGAAAAAACTGCCTGCTAGCATTTAATAAATATAAGCTATATTTGTAAATAGTATCTAAGTAAGATGAGTTTTTTAGTTAAACTAGCTTCTGCCCGCGATTCCGTCCGCGTGGAACTCGTTTATATCGCAGCTCCATATTAACTTTTACCCCCCAATTGACCGCCTTAGGGGATGATTTCGGGGATAAAAACTATCCTATGTATGGAGAGTGACATGTATGGACAGTGACCCTTCAACTATCTCCACTTACAAAAACCCGTCAATCCGTCGCTTCGTTTTGCCGTGAAAGACGGACAAACAAACACACACATACACTTTCCCATTTAGAATATTAGTATGGATATGATGCCTCATTCATACTACCTCATATACCTCATTCATTGCATGTTTCATTGCATGTTTGAGAAAAGCACTATTACATACCTCGGCGTGAAAAGAGGTTGCTAACCTGATACATCATAAACCTATACTTCTCGGCCTCTGTAGTAATGTACTATTTTGGACGTCGACAACATTCGGGTCATTGCCATCTTCCATCCTATCCACCCCTGTTGCATAGAACCTGTTGTATGAACCTGGGGTGGATACAACCAAGGTTGGAAGATGGGAATGACCCCAACATTCAGGTGAAATACTATATATAAGTACAGTTTTCTCACCATGTAGGTTACATAAAACTATATGACAACAACCACGAGCAGTTACTCCCATCCCTCTCAAATAATTTCACATAATATGTAGGTACAGTCAGGGGTATTCATAAACGTAGGTACCTACATAAATATCTGTACTGGACTCAATTGTCAATGCCATAAAGGCGTGTACAGATATTTATATTTTTATTTATGTAGGTACCTATATTAATAACCCTGACTGTACCTACATACGATTAACTGCGTATGTTGTCTTACCTTCTGCAATACTTATACAACCTGCATGTTATATGGTAATTGAATAACCGTCTTCAATAATTAGGTCAAAGTAAAGCATTGCACGGCCCCGTGCCGCCAGTGGGTCGTAGCTTCATACGAACTCAGTAGGGACTCCTTTTGACTTGCGGCGGTAGTGTTTTTGATGTAACATACTTGCACTTCCATAGTTATATTACAATGTTGATTAAGTGAGCGCATCGCCAACGCACTGCTTCGCAGTTTTGCGGATCTACGGAGCTTGTTGACTTGGTATTTTCAATAAAAAATACTTCTCCATGAAATATTAAACGCAGTGGCAGATACTCAAATATTACGACAAATACGCCGGTCGTACTGTTTATAGCAAGAATTTAAAAGATGCACTCGGCTTACGTTGTCCTTCATCCGCGTTGAAATCGGGAAGCGGCAGATTTCAAACAATTGGATTGACATGCAAATACATACTTCTCTGAAACCATTCGATTGAAAAGTTTTACACAATATCAGAGTGTTCTTTATTTAACTTTAGAATTGGAATAAGGAACAAACATAGGCAAAATTTACAAATTGTTAGGGTTCCGTACCAAATATGGTAACAAAGGAACCCTTATGGTGCGACTCCGTCCGTCTGTCTGTCTTTCACAAAGTGAAATATCTCACGAACTACTCAAGCTATCAACTTGAAACTTGGAATGGTTATAAATGAGAGTTATCCGCGTGCATGGAAAATGAAAAATTTAAATATACATTAAATTTTTCTATAATAACTTACGAATATGAGGAGGGGGCAAAAAAAAAAAATCAACTATAGGGTCAAGTGGGGTATCATTCGAAAGGGCTTGAGTTGCACTTTTTAAAGCAGTTTTTCTTTTTTTTCTACACTCGGAAAATTATGATCTATGAAGGAAAATGTAAAAAAAAATACCATTCCCCCCCCCTTATCTCCGAAGTTATTCAAGCGAAAAATTTGAAATAATTACTTGCGATTAAGATAAACATATATATTACGGGAAAAGTTTTTTTTCTCCTGTATCTAGCATATTTTTTGTTTTATTTTCAAAAATCATTTCCTAGTTAGATTTGCAATTTAATCCACTTTATAAGTTTTTTTTTGTTTTGAAATTCCTATAAAACTATAAATAGAAGTACTCTCTATCAAATAAAACAATAATAATCGAGATCAGTTCACGTGATAAACAATAATCGCTAAAAGACCAACATACATACTAAGCCGATTGCCCTTGGACGTTTGTACCAAATGGGGCCGATAGATGGCGCTGACCCCATTCGCGCTGTTAAGATTTTTCTAGAATTAATGGGGTTGTGATTGGGACGCGTATATTTATTTTCAATAGCAGGTCAAAAAAAGATCGCGATTCAATTGTGTTGGTGTAAAAGTTACTCTTTGTTTGAAATTGAATTCTATTGTGTTGGGTTAAAATAAGTAATTTAACAAATATAGTGGGACTTTTACTTTACCTTTAGTTAATTAAGTTTGCACGGAACCCTCGGTGCGCGAGTCAGACTCGCACTTGACCTTCTAATACAGTTGCTCAAAAAGTCCTACTTTACGTAGCTGTTTAGCGTGCGGAATGTTGATTTCGCGAACTAGTGCTTTTCACTTTTCCCACTGAATAATTGTACAAATAGTACCCACCATTAATTATTATTTCATTAAAAAATAAATAAGAGAGGACTGTATAAAAAAAAAAAAAATTGTACAACATTATTATTTTCCAAGTATACATATCTCGGTAGGTAGGTACTCGGACGTAATGACATACTTTCCGCACTAGCATCGAAATGTACTATTATTTAATAAGTAGGAACCTATTTTGTCTATTTCACACTTGTGGTTTGCGGTGGTGACAACCGCATAAATCTTTGTTGGGTCGATTTTTTTCCATATATCATTGATTTCTTACTTGCCTTCGGCGGTGAAATAGTTATTTTCACACCTTTCTTTCGGAAAAGTAAGTTTTGCTCCACGACGAGAGGGACCAAAACGCTACTTTTCTGTTCAAGCTACTTTTTTAATTTATACATTGGCATTTACTATTTTTCACACCGACTATGAGGAAATTTAAAAAAAGCTATTGTTAAAATATATCTAAATTATCTTAATTTTTATTACTAATTTTTAAATATTACGAAATATTTATAAATTTTTATACAACGTTGTTATAGTTAAAACTTGAAATATGTTCGTTTTCAGTCGACTACGATGAAATTACAATCGATTATTTTATTAACATCTGTAGCTCATGGAATTGGTACATTTTGCCTTGCATCAAATCGGGTAGTTCTGATTTTTGTATATGTTCTATGTGATGAAGTGGTTATGTCAAATCCAAGTTTTCCAATTCGGAAACCCTCCGGATCATTGTAATTTTTTTGTAAAACCATAACATTTTCAGACTTTTTTCAGTTTTTACCAATTTTTACCAACAGGGACCTATTTTACGGCAAATGTCTTTATGTACACTTTAAAGAAGATAAAATTTGCAACAAAATGGGTAAAAGTAAGAAGGTAATAAACTAAACAATTTGAAAGATGCAGTTGTTCAAAAATTTGCAAAATTTACAAATAATAATGATTTTATACGTATTTTTAAGTTTTCGTCAATTTGGTGAACTATGGACCCATTTTACGTCATTAGTCCAAGCACGTTATTCAAGTAGTACACCATTCGCGACAAAACGAGACCAATTTGGTCTATAAAGACCTGATAGTTCTTTAGATACAGCTGTTCTAAGTTGCTGAGGTGAGTAAACAAAATAATATAAGGTGTAAAATGAACCGCGACATAAAAAATAAGCATTATAATTTACAAAAAACATAGTAATAATCATCATATCAGCCGAAAGACGTCCACTGCTGGACATAGGCATCCCCCAAAGAGTGCCAAACTGACCGGTTTCGCGCCACCCGCATCCAGCGGACTCCCTCAACCTTTACCATGTCATCAGTCCACCTTGTGGGGGGCCTACCCACGCCGCATCTTCCGGTACGTGGTCGCCACTCGAGAACCTTTCCGCCCCAACGGCCATCGGTTCTACGAGCTATGTGCCCTGCCCACTGCCACTAAGTTTAGCGATTCGGTGGGCTATATCGGTTACCTTGGTTCTGCTGCGGATAACCTCATTTCTGATGCAATCACGCAGAGAAACTCCCAACATGGCCCTCTCTATTGCCCTTTGGGTGACTTTGAGCCTTCTTATGAGGCCCATAGTAAGCGACCACGTTTCAGTGCCATAGGTCATCAACTCATCACACACACTGGTCAAAGACTCTCGCCTTGAGACACTGCGGAATATTGGACGAAAAGATGTGCCGTAACTTCCCGAACGCTGCCCAGCCGAGTTGGAATCGACGATAGTAATAATAACCTCATGGTATGCAGTTCTGGACTACTGCTTTGGTGACCTGCTCCGGTGTGGCATTGAAAATTAAAATGAAAATTATGTAATCGTAACGAACAAATACAAATACATACGTACAATACAATACTATTTAACTACTTAAAACTATTTATTTGTTACGAAATGGTCCCGCCTCAGCATAATGCTGGCTCACGAGCCAGCGCTGGTCTTCCGGCGGGACCATTTTGAGTAGATAAAATAAATGAATAAACGTGCTGTACGTGCGAGACGGCCTTAAATTAAAAATGAACGCAGCCGCTGCGCTTGCGTCAAACAGCAGCGCCACCTGGTTGCGAACAGGTGCGTATTGGTGCTTAGGAAAACCGCAGCGTTTTGTTTGAGGCTTGGCGCGGCTTTCTGTTCAGTGTCGAGAGAAATTTCATTTTTCCTTGGCCAAAAAGTGCTGCTGGTGTATCACAACTACGAAATCCGTCGAGTAAGTGATATCTGGGATTTTTCCTCTCCCACATTTTTTTAATAAAAGGGTGTGATCTCCTCCACCTTGTGACAAACCACAAAACATGACCAACAAATCTATGTGCTCGCCGGCGATCTTTACTACGTCAGAGAGACGTCAGAATCGAGGACAAAAGCATGTTGATGAGTCTGACCTTGTTCCTGACATTCGATAGGAACTTATCCTGAGCAACTGGAGAAATGGTTGTCTCGTCGAAAATAACATCAGGTGTGCGGACTTTGTTCCAACTCTACGGACATGTTCAGAGCTCTTGCTGATTTTTTCTGAAGCGTCAGATGGATACCCATCGAAAACAACAGTTATATTGGAGCCTTAGTGACTTTGCAAGTATAAGACATACCTAGCACCAATTTCCTCAAAATACACATTCCGAGGCCACACAACTTTGCGGAGCAGATGTCCACCGTCTACAATTACGCACACATCATTCCCCTGCTCCAGACTCACGGGTTTGACGGCTTTGTAGAATGTTGCCGTTATACCCTTCCTGATTCCATCTTCAGTAAAAAGTGCCATGGGAAATGGTGACTATTCACGTATGAAAAAATCCTTCAATTCTTAGTTCAACGTTCAACGACTCACATTATGGCCAGGTGTGACATAAAAAATGTTGAACACACTAAATTCAAAAAAAGTTTTTTTTAGGAAATTTTGCTAACATTAGCTGTATTTTAGAAACTATTTGGTCTAACTTAACCATCTTACTTTTAATTTTGTTTCAAATTAGGTTTTCTTTAAAAAGTACATAGTGAAATTTGCCGTAAAATAGGTCCCCGTTGATGAAAATTGGTAGAAACTGAAAAAAGTCTGTTTTATAAACTATTTGGTCTAACGTGACCATACTACTTTAAAATTGTTGTAAATTTAGTCGTCTTAAAAGTGTATATAGTGACATTTGCCGTAAAATAGGTCCCTGTTGGTAAAAATTGGTAGAAACTGAAAAAAGTCTGACAAATTTTATAGTTTTGGGAAATTTTGGTAACATTTGAAAAGCTGTATTTTATAAACTAGTTGGTGTTACGTGACCAAATTACTTTTATATTATTGCAAATTTAGTCTTCTTTAAAGTGTACATAGATACATTTGCCGTAAAATAGGTCCCTGTTGGTAAAAATTGGTAGAAACTGAAAAAAGTCTGAAAATTTTATGGTTTTGGGAAATTTTGGTAACATTTGAAAAGCTGTATTTTATAAACTAGTTGGTGTTACGTGACCAAATTACTTTTATTTTGTTGCAAATTTAGTCTTCTTTAAAGTGTACATAGATACATTTGCCGTAAAATAGGTCCCTGTTGGTAAAAATTGGTAGAAACTGAAAAAAGTCTGAAAATTTTATGGTTTTGGGAAATTTTGGTAACATTTGAAAAGCTGTATTTTATAAACTAGTTGGTGTTACGTGACCAAATTACTTTTATTTTGTTGCAAATTTAGTCTTCTTTAAAGTGTACATAGATACATTTGCCGTAAAATAGGTCCCTGTTGGTAAAAATTGGTAGAAACTGAAAAAAGTCTGAAAATTTTATGGTTTTGGGAAATTTTGGTAACATTTGAAAAGCTGTATTTTATAAACTAGTTGGTGTTACGTGACCAAATTACTTTTATTTTGTTGCAAATTTAGTCTTCTTTAAAGTGTGTACATAGATGCATTTGCCGTAAAATGTTGTCCTGTTGGTAAAAATTGGTAGAAACTGAATGTCCTGTTGGTAAAAATTGGTAGAAACTGAAAAGTCTTAAAATTTTATGGTTTTTCAAAAATTTGACAATGTTCCGGAGGGTTTTCAAATTGGAAAACTTGGATTTGCCATGACCACTTCATCACATAGAACATATACAAAAATCAGAACTACCCGATTTGATGCAAGGCAACCCCCCTTTTAGAGCACGATTTCCATGGACTACATGGCTGTTTTCTATTTACGTATTTATTTATCTATATAAGTATGTCTATCGCCGTCTAGTACCCATAGTACAAGCTTTGCTTAGTTTGGGACTAGGTAGATTTGTGTAAGATTGTCCCCTAATATTTATTATTATTTTATTACTTTGCCTTTGCCTTTAAAGGAGGAGGTTCTCAATTCCGTTGCATTTTTTACGGTGTTACCTCTGAGGTACTCCTACACTTAAAATGAACCGATACGTACAATTCTTTTTTAATTGATAGTACCTATAGGTATGCTTCCAGGTTGGTCCTATCCCATTGTCATAAAAACTCCATTTGCAGGATGATCCCTTCATCCATGAGGAATCGAGGGAACTCCTCAAACATTTTAGACTCGCGTTAGCAATTTCGGTATTTTCATTTGGCAGAGTACTGAAGTCTGTTAAAAAAACTTTGTTTTTATAGTCATCATCATCATCTTATCAGCCGAAAGACGTCCACTGCTGGACATAGGCCTCCCCCAAAGAGTGCCCAAGTGACCGATCCCGCGCCACCCGCATCCAGCGGACTCCCGCAACCTTTACCAGGGGCCGTAGACAAGGTTACAATCGACAAGCGCTAACGCCAATAGAAAATAATAAAATGTATCGAGATGACAGATGCCGACGAAACACTTTTCGTTGACAGCTGTCATTCCCATACATTTTATTAGTTTTCTATTGGCGTTAGCGCTTGTCGATTGTAACCTTGTCTACGGCCCCAGGTCATCAGTCCACCTACCCACGCTGCGCCTTCCGGTACTTACGTGGTCGCCACTCGAGAACCTTTCCGCCCCAACGGCCATCGGTTCTACGTGCTATGTGCCCCGCCCACTGCCACTTAAGTTTAGCGATCCGGAGGGCTATATTGGTTACCTTGGTTCTGCTACGGATAGTCTCATTTCTGATGCGATCACGCAGAGAAACTCCCAACATGGCCTTCTCCATTGCCCTTTGGGTGACTTTGAGCCTTCTTATGAGGCCCATAGTAAGCGACCACGTTTCAGTGCCATATGTCATCACTGGCAACACACACTGGTCAAAGACTTTCGTCTTGAGACACTCGGAATATTGGACGAAAAGATTTGCCATAGCTTCCCGAACGCTGCCCAGCCGAGTCGGATTCGACGATTGACCTCTTTCTCGAAGTTGGACCTACCTAACTGGATCGTCTGTCCTAGGTATACATAATCGTCTACAACTTCGAGCGTAAAGTGTCCGATTGTAATGGGAGTTGGTACTACATGGGTATTTGACATGATCTTCGTCTTATCCATGTTCGTTCTTAGACCAACTCGCTCGGATGCTTTACTGAGGTCATCGAGCATCGTACTTAAGTCCTCCATGGTCTCAGCCAAGATTACTATATCGTCAGCAAACCGAAGGTGAGTGATGTACTCGCCGTTGATGCTGACGCCTAGCCTTCTCCAGGCCAGAGTCTTGAAACCGTCCTCCAGTGCAGCGGTGAACAGTTTTGGAGAAATAACATCTCCTTGCCTGACTCCCCGCTGCAGCGGAATAGGTTTCGAGTTCTGGTCCTGGAGTCGGACTGACATAGTGGCGTTCTCTTACAAACACTTCAGCACTTCGATATAGCGATAGTCAACTTGGCACCGTTGGAGAGACTGTAGTACAGCCCAGGTTTCAATCGAATCGAAGGCTTTTTCGTAGTCCACAAACGCTAAGCAGAGAGGCAGGATATACTCTTCGGTCTTCTGTATAACCTGACGAAGCGAGTGGATATGGTCTACGGTACTAAAGCCTCTTCGGAAACCGGCTTGTTCGGGAGGCTGGAAGTCATCTAGCCTGCGTGCGAGACGATTTGTAATGACGCTCGAAAACAACTTTTAGGGATATTCCTATTGGATTCCTATCAAAAGGTTGGATTGAAACGCTTGTAGATTGTACACGAATAGAATGAATTTTTATTGACAAAATGCTCGCTTTTATAGGAGATTTACACAATGTAGAAAGAGACGTATTTACATGGAAGAGCGAGAGAGATATAGCCTCCGCGCGGGGCGCGCGGGGGAGGTGCGTCTGCCACGGCGCATGCGCGTTGCGCGCCCGCGCAGGCAGGTCGGGCGAATAAAACCACGCTGTCCGCCGGCGCCAGTCCTTTCACTCGCCGGCCGCCGTGAAGTTCACATCGTGGATTGGCCGCGCTTCGCCGGAGCAACACCCTCCCCCGCGCCCGGATCGCACCCGACGTCAACCTCACTGTCCGCGCCGCTGTACCGCTCGTCAAGTTCCGACCAGCCCCGGCCTCCCACAAGCGGGTCTCACCGGGGTCTGGCCGCGAATGAGGCGGGTAAGGGCAGCCGCGCTGCTGCGATCGCGCGCCTAGCGCCCTAGGAAGCCCTAGACAGGGCCCCCCCCAATCGCCCTCTACCCCTCACCTGCTGAGGGTAGAGTATAAAATCGTGTGGGCTAACTACCCACACGAAAAATCAAGATGCCCCCGCCGCCCCCGCTCCCCTCGGGAGCCGCACCCCAGCGCATACCAACGCGCCCCCGGACCTTCCGCCGCACCCGCGGCCTAGCCGACGCGTCCAGAGCCGCCCGCGACCCACGCATCCAGCAGGCATTCAGGAGCGCCCTGATAGCGTCCGCGGCGGCCTACAAGGCCGCGTCGACCCCCAGCACCCCAGGAACGCCCACCAGCGAGGGCGCTGGAGAGGCCCCTTTCCCCCGGCCGAAAGACTTCGTCCGGGAGATCGTCGGCCAGCTCGCCCCGCCCACCCGAGGCGGCCCCCTTTTGGCCGCCAAGAAGCCGACCGCCGCCGCGCCGCCCGCGCAGGCCGCAGTCCCCCGCACCACCGCCCCCGCGACGCCCACGTACGCGGCCGCCACCACCGCGTCGGCCAATAAAAAGGCTGCGCCCGCGCCTCAACGCCAGACCGCGCCCCCTAAACCCGTGTCGCGTCCGCCACCCGCCCTCGGAGCGGGCAAGGCGAGCTCAGCGCTCCGCGCAGCGCCCGTGCCGCGTACGCTGCCCGCCCTCGGAGCGGGCCAGGCGAACCGCGGCGGAACATCTGCGCCGAAGAACGCCGCGCCCCGTGCGGCGCGGCAAACAACAATGTCGACCACGACACAACAGCAGCAGACCTCCCCGCTGCACAAGACGCCGCCTCACGGAGGGCTCATCGTGCACCAGACGCCCGCCACTATCTCGCCTCCGCTGGTGCAAACGCCGGCGCAGGCACCACCTACGACAACCGCGCCCCTCTCGCCACCGAACCTCCCCCGCCTGGACCTGTCCCCGATGGACGTCCAGGACGAGAGCGTCGAGGACAGTGACGATGACGACCGCCAGGATGAGGCCGCCACCGCACCGTCCACAAAACCCACGCCACCAGCGATACCCGCACCAACGCCGACCACGACCCAGCCGCCCCAGAAGAAGAAGCCGCGGCCAATCACGGTTGACAGCTTCCCGGATTGGCCCGCGCACTTCAAGCGCATACGGGAGCGACTGGGACGCTACCCCAATGCCCGCCCCTATGGAAGCGGAGTCCGCTTCCGCCCCGACGACCACGAGGAGTACAGGGTGGTGCAGGCCTACCTCGAGGCCCTCGGGGACTCCGTTTCCTGGACGGCACTGCAGCCGAGAGACGAGATCCCCCTGAAGGTGTGCATCAGGGGGCTCCCCGCCAACACCAACCCGGAGCACATAACGGAGGACCTGGTGGCGAAGGGTTTCGCCCCAATTTACACGCGCCACGTGGACGCGCGTGCAGGACGACCAGGCTGCGTATTCTATACGCAGCTCACCAAAACCAGCGACCTCATCCCGGCGATCTACGGCGTCCGGGAACTACTGGGGATGACGGGAGTGGCAGTGGAAGCATGGCGCGGCAGGAAGGGGCCGGCGCAGTGCCACCGCTGCCAGGCCTTTCGCCACTCCTCGCACGGCTGCCGCCGCCCGATAAGGTGTGTCCGCTGCGCGGGGCCACACTTTGCGGGCCAGTGCGAGGGCCACGCGACCACGAGGGGACCTGCGCAAACTGCGGCGGCCCCCATCCAGCGAACAGCCTAGCGTGCCCAGCTTTCCAGCGGGAGGCACGCGCAAGGAAGATCGGCACCGCCCCCTTCACCAACCGCCGAGGGCAGACCGTGCCCCAGCCCGAAACCATCCAA
The DNA here is from genome assembly GCA_945867215.1 of Epinotia demarniana. Taxonomy (NCBI): domain Eukaryota; kingdom Metazoa; phylum Arthropoda; class Insecta; order Lepidoptera; family Tortricidae; genus Epinotia; species Epinotia demarniana. The sequence continues at coordinate 11,359,996 of OX244267.1, read as the reverse complement.
GCCGCCGAGAACGCCCCCAACTCCCTCATGGCGAGAGCGAACGATGCGGCGCCATCGCGCCGCCGCCGCCGAGGGAGGGGCCGACGAGGCAAAGGGCACCCCGCCGCCCCCGCTGAAGCCGAACACCAGACCCCCGCCGCCGCCACCCAGACCACCGCCGCCTGCACCAACGCCGTACCAGCGCCCGTTGTAGCAGCGCCACCCGGACCACCGCACGACACTGCTCCCCTCCCCCTACCGGCAAGCCAAGATGGCATTAGGGAGAGAGAGATAGAGCAGTGCATGCGAATCTTGCAGAGCTGCCTCAGCGCCCTGCAGGAAGGAGCGAATCCCTCCTCCATCATCCTCAGGGGGCTGGCTGACCTGTATGGCTAGCCCCCCTTGAGACCCACCGGACCGGACCGCGGACGTTCCTGCAGCGCCGTCGGCTCGCAGGTCGCTCGCCGGGCCTCTCCTAATGGAGTCCCACCCGGCAGGGCTTGACCTCGCCGACGGACGAATCAGATGATCCCGCAACACCACCGGACCTGACGGGCGTCACGCCCACCACAGTCACCCGTCCGTAGTAGCGGACGGCGCCCGATCCCGCTAAAAGCAGCGCCAGCTGCGCCCGGCTTCTCCGTGCCCCCAGCAGGGCGCGTGAGATTACCATCAGGATTGTTCACATCGTCTCGCCGATCGTCGTGCCTCGCTCCGCACGCTCGCTGATGGAAGACACGACGAATCCGACGAGGGTGCTGCAGGCTCCGGACATACAAACTGCCCTTCTCAGTGCAATTTAAAACTGCTCTTGTCAGAGCACGCCACGTGTTTCCCTGCTTAACCGCAGTGCCAGACGATCGATCTGTTTCTTGTTAATACTGTGTCAATCGATGTGTATTATTTATGTATGTTCCCACAGGGTTCCCCTTCAAGCGAAGCGTACCGGCAGGCGGATGGTGCGGCCTCGGCGGGATGTTCTTGCAGGTACGTGGATGGTCGTGGTTGTGTCTGGTTCATTTCTTCGTTTCAGGATTCCTTTTCTGGGTTGTTTGTCGTTGTTGTTCTGTTTCGATGACGGTAAACTCGGTGGTACAGTCGGTTGCGTAGTTATATTCGATGTTGCAGGTGTGGGTATATTCGTTGAACTCGTAGTTGTAGCTGTGTTTGTTGCGCTCGAAGTTGCAGGTATGTTTGCTGTGCTCGTAGTTGTAGGTATGTTTAGCTCGGTGTCGGCGATGATGAATGCGGGTTTTAGGCGGTCGATCGAAATATTCGCTTGACGATTAGGTAGTTGCAGAGTGAATACTTTGTCGCTGCGATTTAGTACTCGGTAAGGTCCGTCGTAAGGTGCTTGTAGTGGCTTCTTTACAGCGTCGACTCGTACGAATACTTGTTCGCAGGTTTGGAGGTCACGGTGGACGAAGATAGGCTTCTTGTTGCCATGCGGGGTAATTTCTGTCGGCGTTAGGCTTCGTATGGTTGCTCGTAGTTTTTCGACGAAATCGGAGTCCAAGGTGACGTCATCGCGCGTAGGTAGTAATAGCTCGCCGGGTAGTCGTACACTGCAGCCGTAGGTGAGTAGGGCTGGGCTTACACCGGTGTCTGTGCGTAGTGCGGCTCGTAGTCCGAGTAGAACACTAGGTATTATGTCGATCCATGACTTCTCGGTTTGTAGTCTGGCCTTGAGTGCGGCCTTAAGGCTTCGGTTCCATCTCTCCTGCATTCCGTTAGCAACAGGGTGGTACGGTGTTGTGCGGGCTCTTTCGATGCCGAGTAAGCGGGTGAGTGACGCAAATACTCGGCTCTCAAATTGCCGTCCTTGGTCGGTCGTGATAATTGCAGGGCAGCCGAAGCGGGAGATCCATCCTTCGTACAGGGCTTTAGCGACTTCTTCGGCGGTGATCTCGCATAAAGGTATTGCTTCGGGCCATCTCGTTGCGCGGTCGATCATTGTGAGTAGGTATTTGTGTCCGCTGGCGGTAATAGGCAGCGGTCCTACAAGATCGACGTGAATGTGCTCGAATCTTGTTGATGGCGGGAAACTCGAAATGGGGCTTGCGGTGTGTCGTTGTATCTTCGCACGCTGGCAGTGAACACATGCTTTTGCCCATTTGCCTACGTCGGCATTTAGTCCGGGCCAAAAGTAGCGTTGAGCGATGAGTTTTCGTGATGTGCGGATTCCGGGATGGCTAATGTTGTGTACTGCGCTGTAGGCGGCGTGACGATGTTCCTCAGGTACATAAGGTCGTAAGTCCGCGGTCGATGTTTCGCAGTACAGTTTTGTCGTAGTTCCGGGAATCGTGATTTGTTTCAACGATAGGTTGTCTTGCTGTGCGAGTGCTCTGATGTTGTTGCTATCTCGTTCTTGCGCTTTTGCTAATAGTTGTTCGTAATTGATTGGAGATGGGCAGGCGATTGCTTCGATTCTAGATAGTGCGTCGGCAGCGGCGTTCTGTGTTCCGGGGACGTGTCTTATATCAGTTGTGAATTCGCTGATATATAGCAGCTGGCGGTTGCGGCGCGGTGACTCGTTGTTCGTGCTAGTCTTCGTAAATGCGTAGGTGAGCGGCTTATGGTCGGTGAAAATTATAAGTTCTCTTCCTTCGAACATTTTTCGGAAGTGCTTCGTACTCAGGTATATTGCGAGTAGTTCTCGGTCGAAGGTGCTGTAGCGTGTCTGAGCTTCTGAGAACTTTTTTGAATAGTAGCCGAGCGGTTGCCACGCGTTCTTGATGTACTGGTTAAGCGAAGCTCCCGCGGCCTTGTCGCTCGCATCGCTGAATATCGCTAGCGGGGCGTGGTGGGAGGGGTGCGCAAGCAAAGCAGCGTTTTGAATGCTCACTTTGCATGCGTCAAATGCTTCGTCGGCTTCTTTTTCCCAACTGATTTCTGTTTTGTCACGCTTCTTCGCATTGTGCAGATATTTGCAGAGTGGTGCTTGAATTTGTGCAGCGTTGTGAATGTTTTCACGGTAAAAATTGATCATGCCGAGGAATCTTCGTAGCTCGTCGATGTTCTTCGGCTTGGGATAATCGATGATTGCTTGCACTTTCTCGGTAGGCGGTCGGATGCCGTCTTTGCTAACCTCGTATCCCAGGAACTTGACCGTTGGCTGTCCGAATATGCATTTCTACGGGTTGATAGTGATACCGTAGTCTTCGAGTCTGCTTAGTACGGCGCGTAGATGTTTCTCGTGCGTTGCTTTGTCGGCCGACGCGACAAGTAGGTCGTCGACGAATGGGAACACGAAATCAAGGTCTCGGAGGACTTCGTGAATGAAGCGCTGGAATGTCTGTCCGCAGTTCTTGAGTCCTGGGCACATTCTCGGAAATTCGTATAGGCCGAATGGTGTTATGATGGCGCTCTTCTCGACGTCTTGTTCTGCTATTGGTAGTTGTTGGTAGGCGCGGTTGAGGTCCAGTGTGGAGAATATTTGTTTGCCTGCGAGTTGATAGGTGAAATCACGTATGCGTGGGATTGGGTAACGGTCGGGCTTGGTGATTGCGTTAAGCCGTCGGTAATCGCCACACACACGTAACTCGCCATTTTTCTTCGGTACGACGTAAAGAGGTGATGCCCAAGGGCTTTTGCTAGGTCTGCATAGGCCCTGCTCCATCATGTTGGCAAATTCCTTCTTCACTAGTTCGTAGCGGTGCGGTGCAATCGGACGTGGTCTGCAGTGAAGTGGTGGTCCCGTTGTTTCGATGACATGCTCGACGTTGTGTTTCGGGCTGAGCTTCATGGAGGTAAGACGAGTAGTACCAGGGTAGTCGGCGAGTATGTTGTGGTACGACTGTTGCACGTCTATACTGCGCACGGTAGGTAAGTATGCAGTACAGAGTGGTGCGTTCGTATGCAGCAAGGTTTTGCCGTCGATCAGTCGTCTCCTGGTGATGTCGACTATGATGTGGTGATGGTTTAGGAAATCTGCACCGATGATTGGCTTCGAAACTGCAGCAACGATGAATTTCCACCGGAATGGTCTGCGTAGGTTGATATCCAGCTCCAGCGTCTTCTCGCCGTAGGTTGGAATAACTGTGTTATTAGCGGCGTATAGTTGGAAGGGTAGAGGCTGCGCCTTCGTGCCGGGTGTTCTTGGTAGGACGGAGATGTTCGCCCCAGTGTCTACCAAGAAGACAAGTCTGGTAGTTCGGTCTCGTACGAAAAGGCGGTGTGATGTGGTGGTAACGCCGGTTTCCGCCGCAGCCAGCGTCATGTCTAGTTTCCCGATTGGTTTGCTGCTGCCGCCGGGATCGGTTTGAAGTTGCACGGCTGTACACATTTCTGAGCGTCCATTCCAAATCTACGATGGTAGTGACAATATGGCATCGGCGAGTTTCTGCGGCTCCGTGTGCTTCGATCTTGCGACTGCGACTGGCTTCGTGAACGCGATGGGAAACGGCGGTGAGAGCGGCTGTAGCGTTGGCCGTTGTAATTTTCACGCGGTCTTGAACGGAGCTCAGCCACTTCGAGTGATAGCCTCCTTATTTCGCCGATGAGGTATTGGGTTTCGAGAGTCGACGTAGATGTTGGTGCTGGTGGTGGCTGTGAGGGTGGTAGCACTGCGGTGGAAGCGACTGCGGCGATTTGGTGCGACGATGCTGTTGGCGTGTGCTCCATCATCTTGTCGGCGAGCAACGCCAGGTCTTCTAATGTTGTTTTAATTTTGAAAGCTTCGCTGACGGTGAGCACGGAGCGTACGTGAGGTGGGAGATGGTCGAGCCACATCATCTGGATCGTAGTCTCGGGAAACTTTTCTTTGTTTAGTGTCTTCATACGCCGCAGGAGTTGGCTCGGTTTCTGCTCTCCGAGTTCAACTTGTGACAGCAGTTTCTTGGTCTGCGCGCTGTTGCTCTCCTCGTACACCGAAATGAGTCTGTTCTTTATGACGGTGTAGTAGTCTTCCTGGGGCGGTGAGTAGATAAGGTCGCTGATATTCTGTATGTCTTGTTTTTCTAGTTGTGCAATAACCATTTGAGCGAGCTGGGCCTGACTTCTCTTCAATTCCGCCGTCGCTGCTTCAAAGCTGCAGAACCATAGTACTGGTTGATCTCGCCAAAATGGTGGAACGCGCAGGGATAGCGATATTGCCGCCACGTCGTGGGATAATGCTGCTGCTGCCGGAGACGTGCTGGCGTTGCTGCTGTTGCTGCTGTTTTCTTGTGAAGTTTCGGTTTCTTTGTCGACTGGTGCCATTTTCTTTTTGGATCACGTCGGGGTCACCACTTTAGGGATATTCCTATTGGATTCCTATCAGAAGGTTGGATTGAAACGCTTGTAGATTGTACACGAATAGAATGAATTTTTATTGACAAAATGCTCGCTTATATAGGAGATTTACACAATGTAGAAAGAGACGTATTTACATGGAAGAGCGAGAGAGATATAGCCTCCGCGCGGGGCGCGCGGGGGAGGTGCGTCTGCCACGGCGCATGCGCGTTGCGCGCCCGCGCAGGCAGGTCGGGCGAATAAAACCACGCTGTCCGCCGGCGCCAGTCCTTTTCGCTTTCGCTGCGCTTCGGATTGGACCACCACCGCTCCCCCGCGCCCGGATCGCCTCAATAGTCAATCTCCACACTCCGCGTCGCTGTACCGCCCGCCTAGTAGTAGTCAGCCCCGGCCTCCCACAAGCGGGTCTCACCGGGGTCTGGCCGCTTACGAAGCGAGTAGGGCAGCCGCGCTGCCGGCGATCGCGCCCCAAAGCGCCCTCAGCGTGCCCTCCACAGGGCCCACAACAACCCCCGACCCCCCCGCCCATGTCATCCCGAGGCGGGGGTAGACAAACAAATCGTGTGGGTATCTACCCACACGCATAAAAAACATGCCGCCACCGCCCCCGCTCCCCTCAGGAGCACCAAAGGAGCGGAGGACCCACCCCCGGACTTTCCGCCGCACCCGCGGCCTAGGCGACGCGGCCGGAATCGCCCGAAACCCCCGCGTGCAGCACGCGTTCAGAACCGCCCTGGCCGCGCATTTCGGGCGCGAGGCCGCCTCAACACCCAGCACACCCGGCACACCGACCAGCGAGGGTGCCGGTGAAGCCCCCTTTCCCCGGCCAATCGACCTGGTCCAGGAGATACTTGGCCACCTCGCTCCGCTCACCCAGAGCAGAACCGCGGCCGCCGATCGTGCGGCCACCACTAGACCCGCCGCCGCCGCCGCCGCGCCCAACATAAGAGGCCGCGCCGCCGCAGCGCCAGGCGAAGCACGCCACGCCGCCGGCGCCCAACCCGAACCGCCCGCCCTACGCCCGCCCACCGCGGATGAGAAGGAGGGCAAGCCCGACCGCGCCGCCGCCTCTACGGGCGCGCGCCCCAAAACTACCTCTTATGCCGCCGCCACCACATCGTCCACTAATAAGAGGGCCCCGGCTCCCGCGCCGCAGCCCGCACCGCAACCGCAGCGCGCGCCCGCAGCGCAGCGCCAGACCGCGTCGCGACCGCCGCCCGCCCTCGGAGCGGGCCCGGCGAACTTAGCGCTCCGCGCAGCGCCCGCGCCGCGACCGCGTCCCGCCCTCGGAGCGGGACAAGCGAACACGGCGCCCCGCGCAGCGCCCGCGCCGCGACCGCAGCCCGCCCTCGGAGCGGGACCGTCGAATCCGACGCACCGCGTAGCGCCCGCGCCCGCGCCGCGACAACCCGCCCTCGGAGCGGGGAGCGCCGTGCAAGCCCCGCAGCACGCCGGGCTACTACTAAGAACGCCGCCATTCGGGGGACTAACAACCCCCACCACCACCGCATCGCCGCCGCTGGTATGCACCCCGGCACAGGCGCCCCCCGCGACAGCCGCGCTCCCCCCGCCATTGGGGACCAAGCGCTATCTGGAGTCTCCGAAAGAGAGGCCCCAAAAACCGAGCCTCCCCCGTCTGGACTTGTCCGATATGGACACCGGGGATGGACAAGCAGACACTGACGCCGATGCCGGCACCGACAGCGACGACGAGCGCCAGGATGTGGCTGCCACCGCGACGCCCACAAACCCGGCGCCCCCACCGGCAACCCGGACCGCGACCCAGCCGCCCCCGAAGAGGCCACGACCCATCACCGTGGACCACCTCCCGGACTGGCACACACACTTCCAGCGGATCCGGGAGCGACTGGGCCGCTATCCAGATTCCCGCCCCTACGGGAACGGCATCAGATTCAGGCCGGCCGACCACGACGAATACAGGGTGGTGCAGGGCTACTTAGAGTCCCTGGGGGACACCATCTCGTGGTCGGCCCTCCAGCCGAAGGAGGAGATCCCCCTGAAAGTGGCCATCAGGGGGCTCCCAGCAGACACGGACCCGGCTACAATCACGGAAGACTTGGCGGCAAAAGGCTCTGCCCCCATTTACACGCGGCACGTTGATGCGCGCGCAGGGAGACCGGGCTGCATATTCTACGCGCAGCTCACGAGGACGGACGACCTTATCCCGGCAATATACGAGGTCCGGGAGTTGCTGGGGATGTCGGGCGTGGTGGTAGAGGCGTGGCGCGGCAGGAAGGGGCCGGCGCAATGCCATCGCTGCCAGGCCTTCCGGCACTCATCCCATGGCTGCCGCCGCCCCATCAAGTGCGTCCGCTGCGCCGGGCCGCACTTCGCGGGGGAATGCGACAGACCGCGAGACCAGGAGGGCACGTGCGCCAACTGCGCCGGCCCCCACCCCGCCAACAGCCTGACGTGCCCCATCTACAACAAGGAGGCACGAGTCAAGAGGGCTGGCACGGCCCCCCGCACGAACCGTCGCGGGGAAGTCGTGCCACAACAGCGCGCCGTGGAGGCTGCGGAAAACGCCCCCAACTCCCTCACGGCGAGGGCAAACGACGCGGCATCCACGCGCCGCCGCCGCAGAGGGAGGGGCAGACGGGGCAGAGGACAACCCGCCGCCACCGCCGCTGCCGACCCCACTCACGCCCAGACCGTCCCCGCCGCCGCCGCCCAGATTGCCGCCGCCGCCGCCCAAACTTTCGCAGCCCGCACCGCCGCCGCTCACGTGCCTGCCCCGGCAGCGCAGACCGGATTGATGCGCCACACTGCCCTCCCCTCCCTACCGACAAGCCAAGATGGCACTAGGGAGAGGACAATAGCGCAGTGCATCGGAATCCTGCAGGGTGTACTCGGCGCCCTGCAGCGAGGAGAAAACCCCGTCCCCGTGATTCTTAGGGGGTTGGCCGACCTTTACGGAGCTGGATAACCCCCTAAAAATCCTCCACTGGAACGCCAATGGACTGAACACCCGGCCGAAGAGAGAACTACTGACGAACGTCTTAAGGAGAGAGCGGATAGACGTAGCCCTAATATCAGAGACTCATCTCAAGGTAGGGGACCCCTTGAAGATACCGGGCTACGTCTGCTACCGCAAGGAGGAGACGTCCCCACACGGCCGCGCCTACAGAGGCCTGGCGGTGTTCATCGCGCGACGGGTAGTGCACCAGCAGCTACCGACGCCCACACTCACAAGCTGCTACGCCCTCGGCGTGGAGCTGCATGCGGAAGGTCAGCACCTGCGGCTGTACGCATACTACCGGCCCCCCCAGACCAACCTAGCAGAGCACGACCTAGAGCAGATCTTGGACTCGAGCGCGCCCACCATCGTCGCTGGCGACTTTAACGCCAAGCACACGGCGTGGAACTCGACCAAGATCTGCCACACGGGCCGCCGCCTACTACGCCACGCCGAGGGGCACAACTACACGGTGCTGGGCCCGGAGGTCCCCACCCACTACCCGTACGCCGCGACGCACGAGCCGGACACCATTGACCTAGCGGCAGTCCAGAATCTGACACACTGGCCGGAGCTGGAAGTCCTCGACGACCACATGCTCTCGGACCACCAGCCAGTTGTGATCAGACTGAGGATCGCCGCCACCAGTACCATGACGCCACCAGCGAGGAAAAGGACCGACTGGGAGAGGTTCGCCGCTCACATGGCTGAGCACTCGGAGTCCTTCCCGGTAAACTCCGCCGAGGAAGTCGACCGTCTTGCCGAGCTGTTCAGCCGGAACGCCCAGTCGGCCCTCGCCGTCGCCACCACCACGAGCACCGCCACCAGACACCGCCACAGAGACGCGCCGCCGCACATCCAAAGGATGCTAGAGGAGAAGCGGAAGTTGCGACGGCTCTATAACGAAACCCGCTGCCCCACCCTCAAGACCCGACTCAACGCCCTCGCCGAGAAAATCGGGAATAGCCTCGCGGCGAACTCCCGCTACTCTTGGCTAGAGGGCGTCAACTCCGCAGCCGACGAAGGATGGGGCGGAATACACCGCCTATGCCGTCGCTTCTCCAAGAAGCCGCTGCCAGTCAGGCCACTCCTCGCACCGGATGGCACAACGCGATACCGCGCCGAGGACCGGGCGCACATATTCGTCGAGCACCTCGAGAGCCAGTTCCGACCAAACGCGTCCACTGATGCCGAACACACTGCACAGCTGGAACGCGAGGTCGAGGGGTACCTCGAGGTCCCACCACCGCCAGAAGAGGACGTCGTCGTCTTCTCCCCCGGCCAGATCCAACGGGCAGTACGGAGAACCCAGCTCCGCAAGGCCCCAGGACCAGACACGATCCCGAACGAGGCACTGCGTCACCTCCCCCCGCGAGCCATCGCGACGCTGACGCGCCTGTTTAACGGGATCGTGAGGTCGTGCCACTTTCCCAGCTGCTGGAAGCTGGGAAAAGTCATCATGCTGCCCAAGCCGGGGAAGAACATTCTCCGCCCTGAGAGCTACCGCCCCATCACACTGCTACCCACGGTGTCAAAGGTGTTCGAGCGGCTCTTTCTCCACCTCTTGACACCGCACATCGAGCCCCGCGCAGAGCAGTTCGGCTTCAGGGCGGAGCACTCGACGACCCTCCAGATCGCCCGGATCCTCCACGTCGCAGCGGCGGCACGGAATAAAAAGGAGCACGCGGTGGCGGTGCTCCTTGACATGGAGAAGGCTTTTGACCGGGTCTGGCACGCAGGCCTGGTCTACAAAATGATGACCTCCACAGCGCCAAGACGGCTCGTGCACACCGTGGCCAGCTTCCTCGCCGATCGCAGCTTCCAAGTTGTGGTCGAAGGCAAGCTCTCGGCGAGGAAACCCATCGCAGCCGGAGTCCCCCAGGGAAGCTGTTTGTCGCCCGCGTTGTACGCGCGGTACACCGACGACATCCCAGTGGAAGGGGGGACCACACTCGCGCTGTATGCCGACGACGCGGCGTACATCGCGACGTCCTACAAGCTCCCGCACGCAGCCGTCAAGATCCAGCGCACACTGGACTTGCTACCGGACTGGCTGGACCGCTGGCGACTGAGGGTGAACGTGGCGAAGACCCAGGCCATCACCCTCAGCCCGAAGAGGAACCAGCCACCAGAACTCCACCTACTAGGACAGCCTCTTTCGTGGTTGCGGACTGTTAAGTACCTGGGCGTCACCATCGACCGGCAACTTAACATGTCCGCCCACGTAAAGAACACCATAAACCAGACAAGAACGGCCCGGGCGCTACTCACTCCTGTGATGAAATCGTCCCTCCCCATGTCCGCCAAGATTGGCATTTACAAGGGGTACATCAGGTCACGGTTGACCTATGCAGCCCCCGCGTGGTACGCGCTGGTGGGAGAGTGCAAAAGACAGCGGCTCCGCGCTCAACAGTCGCTGGCGCTCCGCACCGCAGCCGACGCGCACTTTTACGTCAGCAACAAAGTGCTCCACCGTGACCTGAAAGTCGAACACCTGGACGATTTCATCACCAGACTGACCAGGGCTATGTTCGAGCGGGCAGACGGCTCGCGCCTGACGCACCTGCAGGACATAGCCCCGTACCACTCCCGGCCGCCCGACAAGAGGGCATTACCGCGGGACCTGATCCGCACGGATCCGCCCGCCACCCCCTGACTCGACGCAAGGATGTTCCTGCAGTGCCGTCGGCTCGCTGGTCGCTCGCTGGGCCTCTCCTAAGGGAGTCCCACCCGGCAGGGCTTGACCGCGCCGACGGACGAAGCAGATGACCCCACCGGACTTGACGGGTTTTTAACCCAACCCAGCCACCCGTCCGTTGTAGCGGACGGCGTTCGAAACCGCCAGAAGCGGCACAGCCGCGCCAGGCTTCCCCGAGCCCCTTTTGGGGCTTGAGCGACAACCACGGGATTGCCAGTCCTTTCACTCGCCGGCCGCCGTGAAGTTCACATCGTCTCGCCGATCGTCGTGCCTCGCTCCGCACGCTCGCTGATGGAAGACACGACGAATCCGACGAGGGTGCTGCAGGCTTCGGACATACAAACTGCCCTTCTCAGTGCAATTTAAAACTGCTCTTGTCAGAGCACGCCACGTGTTTCCCTGCTTAACCGCAGTGCCAGACGATCGATCTGTTTCTTGTTAATACTGTGTCAATCGATGTGTATTATTTATGTATGTTCCCACAAGCTTATAGTCATGGCTCAGAAGTGAGATGGGTCTGTAGTTCTTCAGCAGAGTGTTGTCACCCTTTTTGAATCCTTTGATCCCTTTTTGTTCCATGTCTTTGGAGTTCTCCCTTCCAGTAAGACGGAATCGAAATCGTTTTTAAAGTAAGTACCTAGGATAAAATCTAAAAATTAAACCGAACATTTTCCTCGTGTGTAAAGATGTCAAAAAAAACGAAACAAACTGATATTGGCAAATCCACCTTTCTGAAACAGCAAGGAGTAAAAGCCATTACCTGGAAAAAAAAGTACCTAGCTACATATTGAAATAACATTTTGGATAAACTAAAACTAAAAGTACCTACTACGTGACTGGGTAGATTTGTTGAAGATTGCCCCAAAATTATTTTTTTATTTCATTGCACGTTTGAGAAAAGCACTATACTAAAATACATACCTCGGCTTGAAAAGGGGTTGCCAGCCTCATAACTATCCGTACCTACCGTGTCTATATGTACTCGGCCCGCAACCCCCTACTTCCCAGCCTCTGTAGTAATGTACCTAATATTAATGAACGTGTGCACGACCGTTTGTTACAGCGTCACGTCAGACAAGCATACTCAACATTAACTCTAAACGTGCGAAGAAATACTTTTTCACCTCACCCGCTCGAAAAGGCTTGCTTTATCGCTCAAAATCTGCGCCCAAAAGTCCATTTTATCCGCTAGTGTGGAAAGAGTTTTTGAATTTGGAACGTGACGGTCGATCGCAATACCCAACTTTTTTCTATACAGAATGAGAGGTGCGTTCAGAAACTGATGGTGTTATGCCAATAATAAATTGTTATTATTTTGATAAAATAAAATTAATAATACTTATTCTCTCTTAATTAAGTAGGTAGATACGAAATATTAACATTTAGACTGACTTATAAGGATAAAATACGAATAAATAGTTTTAAAATTACGTTTTGTTTTTCTAAAAATTTCGATTCTTCCAAATTTGGAACGCACCGTTTGAAAAGTCAATTTAAGAAAAAACTCATATACATTTAATTTTGTTTTGTTCTAAAGCCACAGACAGTAAAACCAAAATAATTGTGGTTATTTATAGATTTAGTGCAGAAGATATACATATGTGAATTTTGATGCCTGCTAAGTTAGCGGAAAAAGTGAAATAAGCGTATTTGAGTCTTAGTTTAAACCGTGAGTACCCAACAATACTTTGACTTTCTTAGTGTAGGTAAGCGTGTCAAAAATATTTATGTTACATTTAATAATTATAAAATGCTAGATCTTGATGAGATGTACACAAACCTTTATTGAAAATGAGTATAAGGTCCAAATTACTTCCATTACATTTACTTACCTACAATTTTCCTCGCGGTGGTGAGGTGAAAAATTGTGTGTTTCGCTCGGCAGCAAAATTGTTTGGCGTCTCGTGCCTTGAAAGCCTCGCTATGCTCAGGATTGTACTTTTGAACCATTCGCTTCGCTCATGGTTCAATTTTACAATCCTTCGCTAGCTCGGCTTTCAATACTAACCACTTGCGCCAAACAACAACTTTGCAGCCTTGCATAACAAATAACTATTTTTACCCGACTGTATGATTTGGCCTAGCCCGGTAAAGCGATCGGAATGGACGGTGGGATAGCCCGGGGACAAGCTAGGAGAATCCTTCGCCACAACCACGCTGGCGGCATTAGAGCAAAGATATACCTACATTAAATATGCATACGCGGGACATAAACTATAACAATATCACCCCCTCTTTACGTTTCAGTACCTAGTTTATAAGTTCGCCCCTACTACTAGAGTTTATGATGCAATAAGAATTAAATACACTGCTATGCGCGGTTACACACCCACATCACACATGCAAATACGTATACCAATGACATTAAAACTAGTCTACTGTAAATGGTAGAACGCTGAACCGGGGTTCTATAATTATCTTTCGTTTAAAAAACTGCGGGTTGGTTGTCTTTATTGCCGAACACGAAATAAGTATAAAAATAATTATGCAATGTTAAATAGCCCTTTCCTAAATGGGATTATTTAGGAAAGGGCTATTTAAGGCGCCGTAGGTTCAGCGAAGTTAAGCGAACAGAGTTTTTGAAACAATATAATGCGTCTGTTTATAATAATATTTTCTTACAAATTATGCACAAAAGCTAAAAATATTAAAATGGCTTCTAAAAATCGGCAATATCATGTTTGAGAGAAATCAGTTTTTTAATTTATTTAAACGGCAAAAAAATAATAATTAAATAACATGATTTCCGCGCTTCCGAGCACGCACTTCCATCTCGCTCACGCTTATGCTCAGTGAGAGGGAGAGAAGACCATGAACCTACGGCGCCTTAACATTGCATGTTATGTTCCTCAAATAACAATTGTCACTAGATTTTTGGTGATGCTTTGAGCGAATTAATTTGGTTAGATTAGATTAGATTAGGTTAGGTCGATACAGTCAGCAATGTCAGCATCATATAGTTAGTATTAGCCAAATATATGAGAACACGTCTTTATTACTATAGGAGTAAGGATGTGTTACGATACATTTGGCTAATGTACTTGTACATTGTATTTAGGTACATTGTAAATATGAAAGTAAGTGCCGATGTAATTTTTTATATTTTATATGATTAATAATGAGGTATTCAATTAGTACTTATAAAAGTATGCAGGTATAGGTAGGTAAGGAATTCGTCATTAGTAATTATAAATCAAATCCATTATCTTCTAACAATTTTGGAAGCAAAGTAAATTTTAAAAGGTTGCTGAAATATGTTCATTTCCAAACTTTTTTTTTGAAAATTCTTATTTAATTGAATGTATATTTGAACATGTTCCATTATTCATCTGTTGTCAGATATATGGCTGGTAAAAATAAGTAATAAAAGGCATTTGTATCAACATAAACTTTATTTTTATATAACATCTCTATATATGCAAACTATATATTATTATAGGATTTAAAAGGCACTAATATTGTCATTAATATATTGTTATAATGGTAAAATTGTGTGTATAATTTGCTTGTAAATAGGTAAAATAAGTAATGCTTTCGTTTTATCAATTGTCAATTTTTAACTTTTGTTGAGGGCCTTGCTATCCTATATTTAAAATTTTCCTAAAATTAGTTATCATTAATTAAATGAATGACTTGATTCAGAACACATTGTTCGAATGTGAGTGCAACAAATAGTTTACACATGACCTAATCACAATAATAACAAAAGAATTAACACTCACTGCCTGAAACCCGCCTAATGTACGATTCCCACCGAACGGGCCGGGCCGGGTCGCCTGGCGCCGCGTCGCAACGGGTGCGCGAGCACCCGGCGGCAGCCGACCGCGTTTTAATAGAGTGCAGTAGACAAAAGCCGGACGGAGCCGGTCACATGTGACAACAGCCGCCCACAGCCGTCCACGTCCGCGAGGAACCGGCCGGTCGGTACGCAAGTACATCCAAATATGAAATTTAACGTCTTTATTAAAGCTTCAAATTCCTTTGGCAACTAGTAAAATGCACAAAGGCGCGCTCCGGACCGGCCCGGTCGGTGGGAATCATACATAACGGGTGCCTATGCCGTAGGCGCTTTCCGGCACTGAGCAGGAAAACCACGGGATCGTCTACGAGCGTAGCGCGTAGGTAATTCTTGGCAGTGACTGTGTCAAAGGAAGTAAGAATATTTATATCACAATAATGCAATTTAAACATAATGTAACGCAACGAAGGGCAAACTTTAACCCGTCGGAGCATGGGTAAAAAATTATGAATGGAACATCTCTTGAAAATTTACCCGATAGAAAACGACCCACAACTTATGTATGTACCATAGTTTTCTGATAAATATGATATGATAACACACCTTTCCACCCATACTTAAACTCTTGACCCTTTGTTGTTTTACATGCTGTATTTACGCAGTAAACATAGAAAATAATAACAAATAAAAATAACAATTGATTCTGTTCATTTTTACATATAAAAATATTCTTCAATTCAAACCTTTCACATAAATTCACAACACAAATAACCTGATATGAACGAATTGAATATACAGCGTTTATTAATGTCGGTACCTATTGTGTTTTATAAGAACGAAACATGTAGATATATGTGAATTACATTACTTCAACGTGTGATAACACACAACATACACAAGCCTGTGCAAAATTCAGTAAAATCAAAATAATATCAGACTGGAACATCATTTCTTCGGCTCTCGTCTCTCATCACCGTCTCTTATTCAAGTATATTGACATACAAATTAAGCAATACTTCATAGAAATTATTGTTTACAAATTATTCCCTTGTAGATAAGTATATTTTTAATATAGTCTACTTAGCTGATTCCTACCGCAATGCCTAAAATTTCTTGCCATATAACAAAATATATACGTATAATCACCAAAAACACGGTTTTTTTACTCTTTTGTCTAGTGAAAATTCTCACGCGCCACGACTGCTACTTAGTATTATATGAAGAGGAGTTTAGCAGTTCTCGAATATTTGCACAGTCTTGTCTTATGACAATAATGGATTATGATTAAAAAATATATACAAGGAAAGAACCTAGTCTCTTTAATTTTCAATGTACTAGTATAATGGTAAGGTGTATATTTTCGTTCTTATCGAATGTACAGTTAACCAATTGCTAAATTGGCTAAGGGGTGTAACTCTGCTCTCGCAAGACGCCGTGCACCATGGTCCGAAGCGACTGTGGCTTGCAGTACTCCTCCAGCCAGTTAAATACCCCCGCAGAGAACTCCGCGAAGTTGTTTGTGGGGACCGACTCGAACGAATCGTATAGTTTGTCCATTATACCCTGAAACTAATTTCAAGCGACATTATAGCTGAAACGGGTATCATAGTACAATACGCGCCACGCAAGTTAGCGTCTGTGAAGTTAGCCTCAAGTCCCCTCCCGTACACCCGTCAACCCCCTCTGTCGCCTTTTCGACGCTACTAGTAGTTAACGTCAGAGACGCAAACTTATCTGGCGCGTACTGTATATATGGTGAAAAGTTGAAAACCAAACAATAAAAAATATATATAATAATTTACTTTAAAAACAAAGTTTCAACCGACTTCAATTTAGTACTCCGTCAAACCACGAGAATATTTCCACATTTTTTTACAATTTACCGCATGAACTGTTTTCCGATAGCAAATGCGTTGATTACTATAGAAAAAAACCGAATCGGCAGATAATATTTGAGGACTTCCGTCGATTCCCCAAGATCATCACCAATGGCACTTCAGTGTTAGTTCCTATTTCAACGGAATCTTATCAGAACCTGTGACGTACTTTTGCACTTTTAAGTACATAATTGAGGAATTCGAGAAGTCATCTGTGGTCTTCATCATCAATTCCTCGCCACCAAATTTATGATTTTCGCATGTAAATACACGAGTTATAATAGAAAATACCAAAATTACTACAGGTGTGCCTAATAAAATTGAGGAGTCCCCTCAATTCCTCATGGATCCCATCATCTAACTGAATTAAAAATAAATGGGACCCACCTGGAAGCATATACATACAGACAAAAAAAAGTTTCGAATCGGCTCATCAATGACGAAGTTCTGAGGTAAAAAACATAGAAAAAAAAACAAAAAAAAAATACAGACGAATTGAGAACCTCCTCCTTTTGTTTGAAGTCGGTTAAACATAGTCCATTTGGTGTTCAACCTCACCCTTTATTCTATCTGTGTTAGTGAGTAAGTATACTACTTTGTATTATAAATTTATACTTATCCATTTAAGAGGTAGTTTTATTCTCATTCTTGACAAGCTTTGTAATTAGTGCTATTGTGTTAAATACCTGTTTCGATTTATAGCTAAACCTGTTCATGTTTTTAACCAAAGACTACAATAAAATAATTTTATTATCAAATGGTTTAATAATTTATTAATAACTAGCTGTCCGCGCACAGATAAAATCCAAATGATTTCAGGAAATATATATGAATAGGATAACAAGTTTGTTAACATAGATACCTACATAAACAACATCATATAGCTTGTTACAAAACATGTATCGTTTCGGAAGGAGGTCTCATGTCAAACAGATAGATAGGTAAGTACATGAAACATGCAAATAAATCACTATGATTATTTATTTCAGCTTAAATCGAAGTTTACAGCTTAAATTGAACATTTATGATGCGCGTAGTTCCATTAACTGTGCTAACTGTTTACTAAATAACTATATACTGGTGAATTTGTTTCCCATTTCCTAAATATAATCGAGTTTCGACCATTTATAAAACGTAAAACATTATTTTATGAAAGCTTTACAACCTTCTGAAAATGAACTTAACATTAGAGCCACCCGGCGCCCGACCCGCACCGCCTCGCCTCGAGTGGTTAGTATTCTTCACATGAATTTGTACGGGCATGCGCTCACTGCATCAACTCCGTAGCTAGTACATTTACGAGGCGAGGCGGTGCGGGTCGACCTTAAGGCAACTCAATAAAAATGCTTGTACTCACAACTTGGAATTTATCCTGGTCAGTGAGCCTCTGCTCATTGTGCCCGGGTACCGAGTGCTGCGCCTTCACAATCTGCTCATAGTTGGCCTGCATGATGCGCAACGCCACGACGTCCTTGCGGAGGGCGTTCCGCTCGTCTTCCTGACGGCGCCTCTGTTGCAGCAGGTATTGTATGTAGTCTATTGATTTTTGGAGAACCTGCAAAAATATGGAATAGTGTGTTATGAATGATCATAGTTAGAGTCATATCTTATCTAGATGAGGGCCGTTTCGGATGCACTTCGACCCAGTGGGATCTTTTGTGCATTTGCCCTCTCCTTATGTCTACTCCCAACCTCGCTCCATCATTTCCACATAGCGGATGATGCAGCTCAGCGGAAGTACCTTGAATTCCTTTGGTTGCGGATAGCCGTTACCAAAGTAATTCATTATTTGTCTGGCAAGGGCATGACATTCACACAATAGTTAGAGTAAATGTGAAAGATGTACCCAGAGGCGTCTCTAGCCCATGTAGCGCCCGTGTGCAAACATTACTCTAGCGCCCCCTAGTAAGCTCGCGGTCAAAATGGAATGGTAGCGGGCGGCGCTCGGCGCCCCCTAGGACCACTGCGATCGTGTGCAACGCACACCCTGCACCATAGGTAAAGACGCCTCTGTTCACAATATTACCAAGGAATATAGTGCAATAGTGTACCTACACATATAAGTCTACATCAGTCATGACACTCTTTTGCTCTTTCAGAGCTCTCACAAAGAACAAAAGCCAATGCTTTAACGGCAATGCTCACCAACGTGAGATAGTTAAACGACAAAATTATGGAATAGTGTGTTATGAATGATCATAGTTAGAGTCATATCTTATCTAGATGAGGGCCGTTTCGGATGCACTTCGACCCAGTGGGATCTTTTGTGCATTTGCCCTCTCCTTATGTCTACTCCCAACCTCGCTCCATCATTTCCACATAGCGGATGATGCAGCTCAGCGGAAGTACCTTGAATTCCTTTGGTTGCGGATAGCCGTTACCAAAGTAATTCATTATTTGTCTGGCAAGGGCATGACATTCACACAATAGTTAGAGTAAATGTGAAAGATGTACCCAGAGGCGTCTCTAGCCCATGTAGCGCCCGTGTGCAAACATTACTCTAGCGCCCCCTAGTAAGCTCGCGGTCAAAATGGAATGGTAGCGGGCGGCGCTCGGCGCCCCCTAGGACCACTGCGATCGTGTGCAACGCACACCCTGCACCATAGGTAAAGACGCCTCTGTTCACAATATTACCAAGGAATATAGTGCAATAGTGTACCTACACATATAAGTCTACATCAGTCATGACACTCTTTTGCTCTTTCAGAGCTCTCACAAAGAACAAAAGCCAATGCTTTAACGGCAATGCTCACCAACGTGAGATAGTTAAACGACAAAATTGGCGCTGGGCAGGCCACACGATCAGACAAAACTTAGATAAATGGACAAAAGAAATAGTTGAGTGGCAAAAATGGGTAGACCAATTCTAAGATTCTTAAAAGGAATGGTGGAGGAGTGTGGGCCGAGGGACCCAACGCATGGGATCGCGAGGCGTGGAAAGCTTTGGAAGATGCCTTTCTCGGTGGAAAAGTTGAGGTTGTTGATGGAGATAAGTGAAGTAAATGCAGTAAATAATAAGTTTTTATGTAATATAAGGTTTTGCAAGTTGTAAACCTCAGCAATAAATGCTTTTCTTTAACTTTTACCTATTATTTATTTTTTGATGCCTGGAGCAGCGCAACTGCGGTGTTTTGCCGGATGCGGATGTAGGACCTAAAAGTCGAGACAAGAAAGGGGCAGCGGCGCGAGTTAGGTAGTTTCGTCATTCATTAGTCAATAGGAATCTTCATTTCGTTTCTGTAGTCTGATGATTCGCCATTCGCTCAGGTATGTTAGGTTCGTATGATTCGTTAGGTTTGCAACGATTGTAATTTTAAACACATCTAATAGGAAAACCCTTAAGTGCTCCAAAGAAACCATTTACATTTTAAATAATTAAATGAAACTTTTATGTACGATTCCCAGGGAACGGGCCGGGCTGGGTCGCCTGGCGCCGCGTCGCAACGGATGCGCGAGCACCAGGCGGCAGGTACATTAAAATATGAAATTTTAACATTGATATTAAAGCTTCAAATTCCTTTGGCAACTTGTAAAAAGCGCACAGGCGCGCTCCGGCCCGGCCCGGTCGGTGAGAATCTTACTTACATTAAAACTATAGCAATTAGAAAAACTAGCACACCATTTTTCATGATAAAGTTTTTTGTGCCTCCTGGATCAGATTGAGTTAAGAGGTTTGCTACTTTAGCCTACTATAAGAGAATTATAATGGAAGCTATCATCACACATCACATCTATATTAGTCCTAGCGGTACACCCCGAAATTCAGTAAAATGCTGCAAATGGTTTAAAAAGCATGAAAATCACCTAAACCTATTGTGTGTGGTATTTAATGAAAGGGCTTACTAAGCCGATTAAAAAAATATAATATATAAAAAAATAAAAATAAAAAATAGCCTTTATTTCAGACAACTATTTTGTAAGTGTTAACATATATATTATTATAATTAATTTGTATCTGTATGCCTTTTGTAGGCAAAGGCCTCCCCTAACTCTTTCCACTTGTCCCTATACTTTGCTGGATACTCCAGCAACCTCCTGCTGCACTCTTAATCTCATCCTCCCATCTTCTTGTTGGCCTGCCAGGCTTCCTCTTTTTGTCTCCAGTAAACCAGTATAATATTGCTTTAGACCACTTTTCTCTCCCTCTAATTGTGTGACCTGCGCATTTCCATTTTAACTTCTTCATTGTTGTAGTGATATCTTTTGTTTCAGTACATTTCTTTATATCTATATTTCTAACTTTATCGTATAGTCGCTTTCCCATCATACTTCTCTCCATGGCGTTTTGACATATTTCAAGCTTTTTGTAGTGGGATTTGTTTAGTGCCCATGTTTGGCAGCCATAAGTTAGAACGGGAAGTATGCAGGTATCGAACAATTTTCTTTTTATGGTCATACTCATTTCTTTATTTTTCATAACTTCTTTTAAGTTCCAATATTGCTTCCACCCGTTTCCAATACGTCTGTCTAGTTCCTTCGTAGTCAAATCGTGTGGAGATATAATTTGACCTAGGTATAAGTATTAGTATATGGACGACAACATCAACACGCGACGGCAGAGCTACGCATCGCGTCATACGGAGATTATACGTAAGAAAAATATGTGATTATTTATAAAGACTTAGATTGTTTAGAGTAAATAAAGAACCCAGTAGTTAGAATCCCCATAGTAATTATTTACATAAAACACCCTCTCATAGCATTCATTTGATATTGTAAACATTAAAGTAAAATCCCAGTACAAATTGTATTAGAAAGAGAGAGGAGATGTTGCCTATGCGCGAGCGCAGCGCAGACTGGCCGCCATGGAGGGGAGGGGTGTATCGCGCCAACATGACCGTAACGAGAGCCGCGGCCACCGAGCCTGAATTAGAATTTAGTACGGCGCATTTTCACTTTGAAATTAATATGTTTACGTTTATATCTTTACAACGGCTCATCGTATCAGAATGGTTTATATATTGTTAGAAAGCTAATTAAAAGTTCTATTAAATGTTTAAACTTACAAATAAGTAAACTCAGTAGGTTCAGCGCAAATGATAAATAAGAGTTACAAAAGGGACCGAATTGCGGTTTGCCCGATTTCCATGTACGATTATTCAAATAAGAAAATATTTACGAACCCTACTGTACTTATAAGATCTCAAGCCATATTAGAACTTTGTAAATCAGCTAAGACTTCCGCCCATTAATATGTATAACATCCCAATAACATCTTGCAATGTAAATTAGTCAAATCAAAGTGGGCGTAACCTTTATTGTCTCACTCAGCACGTCTTGCTCGCCCACTAGCAGGTATAAATAGCAGGTACGGCCCGGAGCAACTCAGTGTCAATCGGAGCCTCCTGGAAGTCACAACAAGAAGAAGAAGAAAACTACAAAGTAATAGGAAGTTAGGGACTTGTAATCAAGTCACTTAGGGCAGTGATAGGGCAGTTAGGGAAAAGTAAATAAAAAGTCTATTTCTCGTTATTCCTTCTTTTATTTTGGTAACATCGTTTACCCAAAGTGTCTGAGGACACGGGCGAAGCCCAAACACACCATTCGGGCGCCGAGTGGTAGTACGCGCTGTCCGTACACATAGGGGCGGAGCTCGTCCGTCGCCGACTTGTGTCACGGAGCGTGGTCGACGCACTGTCCGAGCACATAGGGGCGGAGCTCGTCCGTCGCCGACTTGTGTCTTGGCACTAGGTCACTCTTAGGTGACTGTGAGGGGCGAGCATTGCCGCGGCCGGTAGCGCGCGCGCTCACTCGCCCGGCCGACGCCGCCGAGAGCGGACGTCGCTCACATAGTATATGTAACATATTGGTAGGTAGTCGAATATAGATGTACCCACATTTATATATGAATAAATCAGTGTTCGTCTAGCAAGCTGCGTTTCATTACATGGTGGCAGCGGTGGGATCTATTTCTTGAGTTTACTAACGATTTTTAATTCATAGTATCGGTTATTGCTTTTACATAGTGTTTAATAGGTGTGTTCTATCGTAAAACAAGCAATGGAGCATGCACGGCCGCCGCCGAAGTTACAGATTGAAGGAAGCCCGGCCGCGCGGGCGGCGGCGTGGCAGAGGTGGTGGAAACACTTTAGTGTATTTATTAAAGCATCCGGAGTGAATAAGGAGCCAAAAGATGTCCAGGCGAGCTTGCTGGTGAACCTCATTGGGCCGGACGGTTACGAGATATACTCCACCTTTGAATTTGGAGCAGCTGAAAAGGCGGAAAACCTTGAAACCATAAAAGAAAAATTTGATTTGCATTTTGGGACCAAAATTAATATAACTATGGTGCGTTTTAAATTCTTTTCGCGCAACCAAAATGACGGTGAAACGATTAGCCAATATGTAACAGCTTTAAGACTGCTGAGTCAAGGGTGCGAGTTTGATAAACTGACGGACGGATTGATAAGAGACCGCGTAGTTTGCGGTATCGCCAATAATGTAGTCAGGGATCGGCTTTTGAGAGCGGACGACTTGACCTTGGAAAAGGCAATACAGATCTGCGAGGCAGACGAGATGTCTAAGGAGGAGAGTAAACAATTCGAGGAATTGAAGGTGCAAGTGGACGATCTGGTTGGCGGGCGCGGCTCGCGATGGCCCGCGCGGGCGCGGGCGACGGCGGGTCGGGAGCGCGGGGCGCCGCCGCCGCGGCGCGAGCAGGCCGGCCGCGGGCGCCGGCAGCGGCCGCGGCCGCCGTGCGCGCGCTGCGGCAACGGTGCCTGCCACGATGAGGAGCGGTGCCCGGCCGTGAGAGCGACGTGTTTTGTATGCGACCGTCGGGGCCACTTCGCGCGAGTGTGTACTAGTAAGCCGGTCGGTATTGTGCATAATGTGAGTGTCTCGGAGCTGACGGACGGTTCAGAAAGTGACGCCTTTTACGTTGACGTGGTCGAGGAGCAAAAGCGACGCGGAGAAAGGGCGAATCTCAGTGGATTGAGTATATGGACGTTAAGGGTAAGCAACTCGCTTTTAAATTAGACACTGGTTCTATGCTGAACATAATTTCGGAAGGTGATTTTGATCGCTTAGATTTAAATTGTGAGCTAGTTCCTTATAATAAAAAAGTTTATTCCTATACTGGTAACACTGTACCAATAATTGGCGCCTGTACCCTAGCGTTAAAATTTAAGGACAAATATTTTGATGTAAATTTCGTGGTAGCTAAAATGCGATGTCAAAATATTTTGGGATTAGATGGGTGCGTAAATTTAGGCCTAGTTCGAAGGGTAGACTTGCTCAATATAGATAGCTATGCGGAATTATTTAATGGTTTAGGTAAATTGCCAGGATTGCATAGGATAGTGGTAGATAAGTCGGTTCAGCCAGTAGTCTGTCCTGCTCGCAGGGTCCCTATGGGCATGAGGGACAAATTGTGGGAGGAATTAACTAGGATGGAAAATATGGGTGTCGTACGTAAGGTGACACATCCAACGGAATGGGTTAATCCTATCGTAATAGCGGCTAAAATGAACGGGGAAATTAGGGTTTGCTTAGATCCGCGAGTGCTTAACACAGCCGTCAAGCGTGCGCATTTCTCGCCTCCCACGGTGAGCGAGATGGCGGCGCGCCTGCGCGGCGCCAGCTGGTTCAGCGTGCTGGACGCGCGCTGCGGGTTCTGGATGTTGCAGTTGGACGAGGCTAGCTCAGATCTTTGCACATTCGCCAGTCCCTTCGGTAGGTACCAATTTCTGAGGCTCCCTTATGGAGTCAATTGTGCCCCAGAGGTCTTCCATGCAAGAGTGCGACAACACCTGGAAGACCTGGATGGCACTGATTCTTTCATAGACGATGTTATAGTTTGGGGAGCGACTAAAGAGGAGCACGACGCCCGGCTCGAGCGTCTCCTGCAACGGTCACGAGAAATAGGTATCAGGTTCAATAAAGCGAAGTGTAAATTTGGATTGCGACAGATTGTTTACTTAGATCATGTTTTCGACGAGGAGGGGATGAAACCCGACCAAGCTAAAGTGCGGGCAATTGTTGATATGCCTGACCCGACCGACAGGAAGTCACTTGAGAGATTCCTGGGAATGGTGAACTATCTTTCTAAGTTTATTCCGAACTATTCTGAATCGGTGGCTATTCTAAGAGGACTCCTTAGAAAGGATTCAGAATGGTTATGGGATCGAGACCATTCGGAAGCGGTAAAGATACTCAAAGCCAAAATCTCATCCGCGCCGGTATTGTCCCTATACTCGAGTGAGCTCCCAGTCGTAGTTTCGGTGGACGCTAGCTCGGAAGCGCTGGGCGCTGTTCTGCTGCAGGGCGGGCGGCCGGTCGAGTTTGCTTCCGTGACGCTAACGGACACTCAGCGGCGTTACGCGCAAATCGAAAAGGAGATGTTAGCAATAGTTCACGCCTGTGAACGTTTTAATCAATATATATTTGGTAGGAGTGATGTTACCATACAGACAGACCACAAGCCGCTTGAATCAATTTTCAAAAAACCGTTATCATCGGTCCCGGCTCGTTTACAGCGGATGATACTGCGCATGCAAGGGTACGACGTAAGAGTTCAGTACACGCCAGGGAAGTTAATGTACATTGCTGACACGTTGTCGCGTGCGGCATTACCCGAGTTAATGAATGAACGATTAAATAGGGATTTAGAAGCACAAACTTGTTTTTTGATTGAACATTTACAGTTCAGTGACGAAAAATTGGGTAAGATTAGGACACATATAACCAACAACGATATATGTAAGTCGTTAATTAACTACATAGTCATAGGGTGGCCCAAAAACAAATATGATGTGGACATGGCATGTCGTATTTTTTGGCCGTACAGGGGAAACCTGCAGTACACAGATGGACTTATTTTGAAAGACGATCGTGTCTTCATTCCTGCGGCGCTGCGCGGGGAAATGGTAAGGCGCGTACACGAGGGCCATCTGGGGATTGAGCGATGCAAGCGGCGCGCGCGCGAGGTGATGTTTTGGCCGGGGCTGGGCGAGCAGGTGGAGGCCGCCGTCCGCGCCTGCGCCGTCTGCGCGCTGCACGCGCCGCCGCCGCGCCGCGAGACGCTGCGCCCGCACGTAGTGCCTGACGTGCCATGGTGCAAGCTAGGCTCCGACATATTCGAGTATAAAAAGAAATATTATCTGTTGCTAGTAGATTATTTCTCGAATTATGTGGAAGTCAATGAGATTCACAATATAAATAGTAAATCTGTCATTGCTGCAATGACCGAGCAATTTTGTCGCCACGGAATACCGATGGAATTGGTGACAGATAACGGCCCCGCGTACAACTCCCGAGAGTTCAAACAATTTATGTCAAGCTGGGAAATTAAGCATACCACCTCATCACCTATGTATGCCCAAGCGAACGGAAAGTGCGAGCGTTCTGTACGTACTGTCAAGAACTTGCTAAAAAAGTGCTTGGAGTCAGGACAAGATTATCGTGTTAGCCTATTAAATTATAGGGCTACGCCACGGGATAACATAGATTCACCCGCGCAAATCCTTTTTGGCAGACGGCTAAACACGCGGTTGCCGACATATAAGTCATTGCTCACGGAGCCAGTCGACAATAAAAACAACTACGCGGCGATTAAGTTGCAGCGACAAAAAATGAAATCGTACTATGACAAAACGGCTAGGGACCTCCCGGCGTTTTATGAATGTTGTCACTAGAGCAGCGGAACCGCGGTCTTACATACTGCAGGATGCAGTAGGGCGTAAGTACAGACGGAACCGCCGCCACATCATCAGCAGAGAGCTGAAGCGGGAGCGGCTAGAGGGCAGCGACCCGGCACCTCCGCCTCCTGCACCGCCCGCTGCCCCCACTGCCTCGGGCGGGATAACGCAAGGAGATACCAAAGTGTCAAAGTCAAATCCTGATCCGCCAGTGGAAGTGAAACCACCGCTAACCAGGAGTCGAGCCCAGAAACTGGCTGAACAGGCACTTGCATATTTTTGAAATCGGATAGGATTTAGTTGCATGTTTAAATAAAAAATAAAACTAGTTGCCGATCATTTTCATTATAGCTAAGTAGGTACTTCATAATAACGAAAATCAAATGTAAATTGTAACACTAGTTTAATCGATCATCACCAAAATATCATGTTATTAACTCAGTAGGTATCGGATAAGAGATCGAGTGGTGTACAAACAATCATATAATAAGTACCTAGTTACGACACCTATTTTACAACAGAACTATCGTTAAGTATCATAAATGTTGAATACAGGCACTAGAAAAAAAAAAAAAAGTGTATTGGGTGAACAGGTGAAGGGTATAGATATAAGCCAGGTATCTCAAATAGTGTGTTTAGTATACAGGTATATATATACATATATCTAGTAATTTAATATGTACCTATTTTAAACTTAAGTAGATCAATGCAATAAAATGGAACATCTGTTATGTTATGTAACCAAACTAAAACTATAGCATAAGTAAATAGGGTTCTGTTAACAGGTGTGCAATTGATTGATTGTTGATTCCATAACGAGAGAGATGTAGTATATGTAACATATTGGTAGGTAGTCGAATATAGATGTACCCACATTTATATATGAATAAATCAGTGTTCGTCTAGCAAGCTGCGTTTCATTACAGTTTACATATTCGATCATGTTGTTGTTGACGTAAATGGGTTCTTGTTTTCCATTGGTCATGGCTTTGGTCTTCAGACTGTTCATACACAACCCCACTTTTTGGCTTTCTGTATCTAGGTCACATATCATTTTGCTCAGTCTGTCTTTGGATGGTGAGACTATTATCAGATCATCCGCAAAACTTAAATGCGAGAGGTTTTCGCCATTGATTGATAATCCGCATTCATCCCAATTTAATTTACGGATTACTTCTTCTAGGAACGCCGTGAAGAGTTTTGGTGACACTGGATCGCCTTGACGGACTCCTTTTCCTATTTTAATTTCTTCACTCACCCTGTCTAACTTAATTTTGGCCTTGCTGTTTACATAGACGTTTTTTAAGATTCTGATGTACTTCATTTCAACTCCTTGGTTTATTAGGGCTTGCCAGATTTTGTCATGTTCAAGTGAGTCAAAGGCTTTACTATACTCCACAAAACAGCAGTAAAAAAAAGCCTTTTATTTCTGGTTTGACATGATTTTGGATATTGAGAGAAAATTAACTTAAATTGCACTGACTTAAATACACTAAATATCACTAGCTAAGTATGTATTATGCACCAGAACCCTATTTAGAGGTAAAGGCCTCTTCCAGAGCCTGCCATTTTTTCCTATCTTGGGCCCTCCAGACCCAGTTGGGCCCCGCCACGTCTGTTATGTCATCAGACCACCGGGCTAAAGGTCGACCTTTCTTCCTTTTTCCTGCTGGTCCTTTCCATGCTGTTACCCGGTGCGTCCATCACTCGTCTTGTAGCCTGGCGACATGGCTAGCCCATTTCCACTTAAGCTTCTGGGCCTGGCTAAGTGCGTCTATGACTTTCGTTCTTTTTCGAATTTGGGAGTGGTTTATTTTTTGTATTTTTCTTATTTTCATCATGCTACGCTCCATTCCCCTTTGGCATGAGACTAATAACCTTTTAGCCTTAGTTGGAAACTTCCATGTTTGGCATGCGTAGGTCATAGTGTGGAGTAGACACATATCCATTACTTTCTTTTTGAGATGTAAAGGTCACTTTTTAAGGTTTCTTTTAGACTCCAGTACTTCTTCCAGGTGTTTTAGTCCTTCTTTCTATTTCTAGTTCGTTTGTTTTTGGGTTGAAGCTATTTTTTTTGCCTAGGTATATATACTGGTCTACAACTACATATTCTATTTGTTCATTATCTATAATTATTATTGATTTGTTGCTATTTGTCATAATTTTAGTTTTGTTGTAGTTCATTTCCAGTCCCGCTTTTTTGCTCTCAGCATTCAGTATGTTCATCATGCGTTCAAGTTGTGAACTACTATTTGCAAATAAAGCCAGATCCTCAGCAAATCTAAGGTGAGTCAGGTTTTTTCCTCCTATGTCTATACCTTGGGATTTCCAATATAGCTCACGGAATACTGATTCAAGCACGGCTATGAATATCCATGGGGACATAGGGTAGCCCTGTCTTACTCCTCTTTCAATTGGAAATGCTGGGCCAATGGTGTCTAGTGCTGTTTTTGTAGATGTTTTTTATGATATCAAGGTATGGCTTCTGTACTTGTTGGTCTTGTAAGGTTTTCCAAATGGCTGAATGTAGTATGGTGTCAAAAGCCTTCTTATAGTCTATGTAAGCAATGTATAGAGGTGTTTTGAATTCTTGATGTTTTTCGATGATTAGTTCGATTGTGTGTATGTGGTCTGTGGTTGAGAAGCCTTTCCTGAATCCAGCTTGTTCTAGAGGTTGGTATCTGTCTAGTGCCACACTTATTCTTTTTTCTATAATAGATGCAAAAAGCTCATATACATTTGGCAATAAGCTTATCGGTCTATAGTTGCTTACATCGCTTGGATCTTCTTTTTTGTATAGTAGAATGATGTTTGATTCAGACCACTGTTTTGGTAACTCAGCTGTGTTCAAAATCATATTGAATAAGTATGCCAGCGGCGCACTGAGTAGGAAGTCAGCAGCTTTTATGGTCTCATTACACAGGTTGTCGGGGCCTGGGCTTTTATCTAGTTTCAGGTGCTGGATGGCCTTAAGTACTTCATCTTCTGAAATGTTTTCTATCTCTTCTTCTTGTGGCAAGTGGTTGTTTAGTGTAGCTTGGTTTTGTCTGGTGTATGCAGTCTTCTCAGTGATCGAGCTATATAGCTCTCTGTAGAAAGTTGTTGCTGTGTCCAGGACACCTTTTCGGCTGTGGGCAGTTTTACTTCGGTTTTTCAAGCTTTTTATCCAGGTTTTGTGTGTTTGGAGTTCTTTGTACGCCTTTTTTAAGCTGCCTGAATGGTTGAGATGTTTCTCTATGGTTTTCAGTCTGTATGCTTTATAGTCATATTTAATACATTTATTAATTAGCTTGTAAAGTGCCTTTAGTTCGTTTTTTATGGACCGTGACTTTGGGCTACTTTTTTGCAGTTCTTGTCTTCTACTTAGAAGAGTTTTTGTTCGCTCTGATAGTATTTGATTTCCATCTGTGTTTTGACTTGATTTTATTTGTTGTAAACTCGAGTTGATTGCTGATGTTAAGTCATTATAATATTGTTGGACAGTGTCGCCCTCCTTTCTGTAAAGAAGGTCGGGCATACAGCTTGACATTCCCAACCTGTACTCCTCGATGTTCTCAGGGTTACATAGGATAGATTTCGCGTTTTTCTTGCCATAGCCAGTTTTGCTCTTTTTAGTTTTCTGGATGTTTACTGTGGCCCTAACCATTCTATGGTCTGATGGGTAATTTATATTTAGAATGTCTACATTTTGAAAAATTGTGGGTTGGTTTGATCGTATGAAATCTCGTTCTTTATTTTAGCATTCGCAGAGCACCAGGTCCATTTGCGATTGGGTCTTTTCTTGTAATGAGTGTTCATGATTGATAGCTTGTTCTCAAAGGCAAATCCTATTAGTTTCTCTCCCCTTTCATTTCTCGTGCCATAGCCATAGCTTTTTATTAAAGGTTTCTCTACTGGTAGTCCTTTGCCTATCTTCGCATTGAAGTCACTCATTATTATGATGTTTTTGTGGGCCGTCTTCACTGCAGTGTTGAGGGTGTTATAGAATTCTTGTATTTCGTCGTCGTTGGCTGTTTCGGTTGGAGCATATACTTGAATTATTGATAGTTGACAGTCGTCGAATTTTAAGTTCACTAGCACCACTAGTTCGGATAAGCTAATGAAATTTTCAAGGTTTTGTTTCATGTGTTTTTTAAGTAAGAAGCCAACTCCGAACTGGCCCGGTGTTTCCCCTTTGTAGTATAGAATGTAGTCTTGGTATTCATCTATAGATTCACCTTGTCTTCTTACCTCCGCTAAGCCTATGATGTCATGTTTGACTGCTGACACTGCTTTTTTCAGTTCTATTAATCTTTCGTAGCTGGATAGCGTCCTTGTATTGTAAGTAGCTATGTAAAGTTTGGTTTGGATGAGTTTTTATTAGTCTCTGGAAGGTTGCGGTCGTTATTCCCCATATGACCGCTTTCCGGCTTGGGGTATTTTCTTTTTGTTTTTTTTTTAATGATTCTGTGTTTTCCGGTTGGCATTTAATTGCTAGTATTTTCTTGTATTTGATGTTTCATCAGTGTTGGACTGCGAATTAGAACAAAACAGCAGTAAAGGGTAATATTGAATTCCTTTGCTTTTTCGAAGAGTTGCTTATCTACATATATATGAGTATCCGCTCCTAAATCCCGCTTGTTCCCTCGGTTGACTTTCGTCTAGGATCTTGACGCAGCGCTTGCGCGCACCAGTCCCGGCCTGCCAACCGCAATCACTACTGATAACAAAGCGTGTTTTTAACATTAAAAATAGAATGTCGTTTGTGGCTGCGTTGGAATCTATAGATTGGCAGGAGATCGTTGATAGACACCGCGGGGAATGCGAACAGTTTGCGATGACAATCACTAACATCCTTGTTAATTTACTTAATATCCATATACCAATTAAACCTGTCATTGTACATCCTAAAATAAACCCCTGGGTAGACTCCGAACTGATAGATTTGAAATTACTGGCATTCGACTCCATAAACATCTCCAAAAACAATCCAGGGAATAAACAGCTTAGCACCGCATCTTCAAACATATTAAATAAGTATAATTTGAAACTCCAGGCTAAAAGAACAAATTATTTTAATTCCGTTATTCATAACAGCTCAAACAAAAGCAAAGCGTTGTGGCGAGCCATTAATACTGAGTTAGCGAGAGTGCCCCGCGAGCGCATAGATTACACGGATTTACTCGTTAACAGTGATGGCCACTCATTCCCTTCCAAGCAGCAGCTGGTTGACGCTGTCAACGAAGAATTTATAATGGCAGGCGCCGCGTGCGGCGCACCCGCTGCCGACCGCTCGCGATGTCTCAACACACTGACCGGCAGAACACCACAAAGCGAATGCTCTGTCAGGTTGAGTCTGTTCACACCTGCGGAAGTCAACAAGATCCTGTCATCTTGCATAGCCGCAAAAAATAGCGCGGATGTTTACGGCATATCCACTAATCTGCTCAAACAGGCCGGGCCAGCAATATGTTTCGTATTATCATTTATCACAGTTGTTTAACAACTGCATGCGGTTGGGAACGTACCCAAAGTGCCTCAAAAAGGTAAAAATCTTCAAATTATATAAAGGCAAGGGCAATAAGAAGGACGTAAAATCGTACCGCCCTATCTCATTAGTACCCTAGCAAATGCTTCGAGGTACGTTTGAACAAAAGATTGCTCTCGTTCTGGTCCCCAAGAAATGTTTTGGCAAATAGTCAATACGCGTATAGGCAGGGCCGGTCGACCACAGACCTCGTACGTGAGGTGATACACTCCGTACTGCGCGCGCGCGAGGAGGGACGCCAAGTTGCCATTGTCTGCTGCGACCTCTCACGCGCCTTCGACACCGCCGACCATGCCCTAATCGCGGACAAACTCGATCATTATGGTATCCGGGGCCCCGCCTTAAAATGAGTGCTCTCTTTCATGACCGGGAGAGCTCAGGTGGTCGTCGGAGGCAGCGGCAGTGTAATGTCCGCAGAACGCCGCAATCTCATGGGTGTGCCACAGGGTTACTGCCTCTCTAACACGCTCTTTAGCATTCTCCTAAACGACCTACCGAAGGCGATAAGAGGAGCTAACATATATATATATGCAGATGACGTCACGGCAGTAGTGAGCACACCGACGAAAAATGAACTCGAAACGGCCCTTAATAACATCGTCCGTCAACTTCACGAGTGGTTCCAGGCCAACGGACTGGCGCTAAATAAAGAAAAGACCTGTGTCATGGCGGTTAAATTAAATGGTCATCCCGGTGAGAGCCTGCGAGTGTGCGCGGGCGATGCCCCTCTACAGCAGGTGTCCTGCACACGTTTGCTCGGGTTCCACCTCGACAGTGCTTTAACGTGGGAGAAGCACATAAACGAAGTGTGCGGTCGGCTGGGGCGCGCAAGCTTCGCGCTGCGCCGGCTGGCGCGCACCGCCGGGCGGGCCGCCGTGCGAGAGTGTTACTTCGCGACGGTCCACTCGGTGCTGACGTACGGCGTGAAGTTTTGGGCTCGGGCCGCCGACTGGTATCGCGTGTTCTCCATGCAGAAGAGGGCTGTCCGCGGCATGGCCGGCAAACCGGCCGACGCTCCGGCTCGGGAGTTATTTCTGGAGTTCCAATTCTGCCCCTGCCATGCATGCTGATATACCGAGTAAAGTAAAGTAAAGTAAAGTATTTATTCATTGTAAACTGTGTACATACAGGTGTTAAAAAAAATATAGGAGGTAACAACAGTTGCTCATTTCGAGCGTACAATGTTCAATCTTAAAACTAAGAGTTAGTAGTGATACTGTGCACTGACTTAATATATAGCTATTCTAATTCATGCGCTGCTGGTACTCAAAAAATTCGTTTAAACTATAAAATACATTATCCATGAGAAAAGATTTCAACTTCGATTTGAATTTATTACCCTCTAGCATCTTAATACTATTAGGTAGGACATTAAATACACGTATCGCAGTAATGAACGCGCTTTTAAAGTAAAGGGAATTACTGGCCTTAGGTCGCGACAGGTTGTACTTATATTTTTCACGCAGATTTTCTTTTAATGAAGACTTCCTAACAAAGTAGTCCATATTATTTTTAACAAAAACGCACAATTCGAGAATATATATTCCAGTAAGAGTAAGTAATTGTTTTTCTTTAAATACATTCCGAAGTGATTGTTCAGCACTCATACGGTATACTATTCGTAAACACCTCTTTTGCAGGATAAATGTACTTTGCACATCAACAGAGTTCCCCCAAAAAATTATTCCGTAGTTTAATATAGAATAAACGTTCCCAAAGTACGAATTTCTAACAACGCTTTCCGAACAGGTTCCCGATAGAATGGATAAAGCATAGCACTGACTTGATAGCGTTTTGTTGATTTGAGCAATATGTTCCTTCCAATTCAAGAAAGTGTCAATAGTAACACCTAGAAAGCGAATATTATTGACTTCTTGAATTGTAGTTCCTGCCTCCGCTATATTTAACGTAACAGGATTACTCTTATAGTTTCTGAACTGGATGAAGTTAGTTTTTTCTAAATTAACTCTAAGATTTATTGATCCAAGCCAATTTACTACTTTCTTAAGATTTGTTTTAATGTTTTGCTCCATCAAAGATATATTGGATTTGTCTCCTGAAAAAAGTATAGTGGCGTCATCCGCAAACATCACGCACAACGTACCAACAATCTTAGGGAGTTCATTAATATAAACTAAAAATAATAGGGGTCCTAGGACGCTGCCCTGAGGTACCCCTATATTAGTTACTTCAAAATGTGACCGAGTATTATCTACTGTTTTAAGTTTTTTATTATAATTTACGATCACTGTTGCTTGCTGTCTGTTGTTCAGGTAAGTTTCAAACAATTTATGAACATGTCCTCTAACTCCAATATTGTCTAATTGTTTTGAGTGGCAATCTTCACACATGAAAACCTCGGCAATTTCAAATGCAAGGGCACGAACTCCAGATATCCCCTGCGGAGCAATAGGCATGGAGACAGGCTGGTGGTTGAGAAACAAAGACTTGCGAAGTCAGCTAAGTCGGTCTATAGCCTAGGACCACCAATTTATAACCGATTGCCAGATACCGTCAGAAATGCAGCTTCCAGCGCAGGTTTCAAATCAAGGCTGAAAAAGTGGCTTCTGGACAACATGTTTTATAACTATGACGAATTTTACAGCATGCCACTGACAATTTGAAAATAATGAATTATGTTATAAATAATTGATTACGATAATGATAATAATAAATAGATGTAGAAAATTGTATGATGTATTAGCCTAATGAACACGTATGATACAAATGACCTGTAACAATTGTTACTAATAAAGAATTTCATTTCATTTCATTTCATTTCTTGGTCATTCTATTGAGAATAATTTTGGCGAAGATTTTGTATATATTTGACATCAGACTGATAGGGTGGTAGTTGTTAATGTTGTTTTTGTCACCTTTTTTGTGTAATAGTATGATTGTGGAAGTAGTCCATTGGTTGGGGATTGTCTCACTTTGTAGCACATCATTGAATATGTTGGTGAGAGGTGGTACAAGGATATCTATGTTGACAGTCAAGAATTCGTTGCTAATACCATCCGCTCCGGGGGCCTTATCTCTTCTTTGTTTTTATTGCTTTTTCAACTTCTGCAG
Source organism: Epinotia demarniana (assembly GCA_945867215.1). Taxonomy (NCBI): domain Eukaryota; kingdom Metazoa; phylum Arthropoda; class Insecta; order Lepidoptera; family Tortricidae; genus Epinotia; species Epinotia demarniana. Next base: position 11,325,257 of record OX244267.1, on the reverse strand, counting down.
GTAATATGTCTGGCACTACGCTTCCACCTGCTATGTCTGTCGGATGGTTGTCTTCCTTCTTTGCGTATAAGTCTCCGAAAAAAGTGGTCGCTATAGAAATTATTTCTGGACGGCTGGTTTTGCATTTTCCTGTTTTATCCGAGATGTTGGGTATCCAGTCTATTTTTTCCGACAACTGTTTTTTCACTTTTTTAGTCCCGCCTGTTCTTTGAATGCAATTTTCCAGAAGTGCAAGCCTGTGTCTTGTCGGTCTTTTCTCATATTTAGCTTTATTTTGTTACTGATTTTAGAAATATTTTGTCTGTCTTGTTTTGTCTTCCCAGGTACAGATACTAGTTCAGTTCTAGTTTTCAGTAATTCCTTGGTTTCCCTTGTAAGCCATTTCGCTGCGTTACCTAGGTTTAATGCTTTTTTTTTTTGTATGTAGGAGTTCCTCAAATTTGTCATATTTATTTTGCTACATATGCTAGTTGGATAAGTTTTCCACCGTTTCGTGTGCGCTTGCCTGAACAATATGGGCCCATTACTAGCTCTTCTCCTATGCCTCTGCTCCCAATTCTTGCATTGTAATCACCCATCACTATTAAGTTCTTGTGTCCATGAGATTTAATTTTGTCTGTTAGTGAAGAGTAGAAGGATTCTATTTCTATTTTGCTGGATAATTCGGTTGGTGAATCCACTTGTAAGATGGACCATGTTTCTTTTTGTTTCCCAAATGGCAGTTTTATGTTGAGTATTACTATTCGTTCCGATATTCCAATAAATTCCTCTATGCAAGGTTTCAGTTCTGGTTTTAATAAAAATCCTGTGCCATATTGGCCAGGTGTTACTCCTGTATAGTACAGAAGAAAGCTGCCATGATCCTCTATATTTTCTCCTAGTCGTCTAACTTCGCTAAGGCCCACATTGCCCCATTTTGTGTTTGATAATGCTAGTTCTAGCTCGTTTAGACTTTCAGGAGTTCGAAGTGTTCTGGTATTCAATGTACAGACATGTAGAAAGTTGTCTTTACTGTTTTTTTGTTTTGCTTGATTTTTTTGATCAGGGTTAGGGGGTGTTGGTCGTTATCCCCACGGGGACCAGCCTGCTTGGGGAATGTTGTTTTGTTATGTTTGTTTGATAGTTCTGCATTAATATTTGGTTTTATTGTTTTCCGGTGGCCCGGGTTTATTAGTTTTTTGACTCTGAGTGGAATGTGTGGGTGATTTTGGTTTGTTTGGTAGGCTGGTTGATTTTGTCTTGTTTCTCGGGATTGCTAAAGTTGCTTGGAGGTGTTAAAAACATCATTATATTTCAGTCACTCATTTTAACTTAAAATAAAAATCATTTTCAAAACATGCCAAGTTTGGGCTCCTCCAAATATGATAAGGTTGAATCATTATTTGTAAAATTAACCTAAAATGATTTGTATTAGCCTCACATCCAACCCCAAAAAAGGAATTGAAAATATTTACATTAAGTATTTTTTTATAATTTTGCAACAGTAGTGTTTTAATAACTACTTTCACTGCCAACAGCCCATAGGTGGGTTTATTTTAATATGACGCAGAAAACACATAGTATCAGCTATGTGTGTGGCTTGGCTAGAAATTGACATGTCTATACAACTTACCGCAGCTTTACTGGGTTTATACCCAGAAGCATCAGTCTGCTGGCATGTGGGCACCAGCTCTTGCAGGGAATCATAGCCCTTCTTTATAGCATCTCTCCGCTTCTGTTCAGCCTGGAAACATCAAAAAGATATTACAGTAAACTTGTTTGCAGACTATAACAATACCCCATTTGGATTTTAAGGTAACCTGAGTGTGGGCCTCTCTTCTTCTCTCTTTAAAACTGAGCGCAGAAGCTTTGTTGTCCCCGCTGTCATCGTCGTCATCTGAAACAACGTGTATTATGAAACCATGCATAGTACTACAAGGTTAAACATTGCCTGAAGCATGTTTATATTTACCTGAGTTGTGGTTAGACGATGACGGCGTTTGGTGCATATTCTGAATAGAACTACTGCTACCACACCTCGGATACATTTTTGTCTGATAAAACACTGGTTTCTTGCGAAATACAACAATTAATTAATATTGTTTACAGTTACGGCCATTATCACTTATCACTAAGCAACTTTCTAGTTTGCCCTGTCTAAAATACACAACACACCAAACGCATAGTAACTAGTTCAAATCTTATTATAGGCATTCAGTAAATTTTAATTAATCGCAATTTAAATATTCATTAATACGAAGCAAACAAATTGCGCAATAAAATAAGGTGATTGATAAAATTAACATTCAGAGATAAAATTAATGTCAAATGAAATGTCATTCATTGACAGACGTCCAATTGCTTTTTTTTTTTATTATTCGTTACATCTCTTTGGACCATGAATTAGAATACTATGGACGGGCTGAGTACATGTTGCCCCAGTGAGGGACGGAAAAGCTCTTATGCAGCTAAATTAAGAACCGGTTCTAAAATGGCTAATGACTTGCCATAAACAACCTACTAAATTTGGACGGGTAATGGTGTGCCCAACAAAAAAAAGTGGAACTATGACAAGGACAATTAATGATATTTCTCTTTCTGTCACACGTATTGCGATTTGTATGCTACCAGCTCGTTCACACGTGGTATCATTATTACCATAGCCTGTCCAGATTATTCTACGTTCATGCTTTGTACCATGGGCCATACTGCCTCGTCTTCAAAAAGTATAATTTCATTTGATTGAATCCAACGTCCAATTGCAATTGACGTCTTTTCTGAGGGGCTACCGCAAAACGAAAACGAACTTCGGGCGTGTATCGCTCTCTCTGTCGCACCTGCTTGTTCGAGCGACAAAGACGGAGATACACGAACGAAGTTCGTTTTCGTTTCGCGGTAGCCCCTGTGTCTATGGATAAATCCACAGATTAAAAAAAAACATTTTTTTCTTTTTTTCCTTTCTGCCATTGATATAGATTATATTATTAGAATTAGATTGTTTAAATAATTACGTAATGGAAAAAAGGCGACGAACGAATTCTATTTTATAAATTACAGATTTAGAATACAATATTTGTTTTTCCGAAGTTTTTCATGATATCTTTACCAGTAAAATGTAATAGACAATAAGATGCGCATCTATGGAAGCTTGAACGTTTTCTATTCTCCAGTCGGGCAACCAATCCAATTCAACAAAAAAATAATTCTTGTGAAAGCGTAGCGGACTCCGGAACTATTGCGTCTTAGAAATTTGATTTACTTGTAAAAATCAAGATTGAATTATCAAAAAATGTGCATGAACTCTTGAGTGAGTGTTTAGTATTCAGTTCTAGATAAATTAAACCTGCCATAAATCCATAGAAATCATACATTCATTGCCGAGAAACGATTACCGATCTAGCCACGGCCACCATTTTTGAATTTACAGTGGAGTCCAGAAATAATTATTTTTGTTGTAATAGAAATTACATACGACGCTTCAGTAATATGATTATCCGTTTCATTTGTTATGAATGTTTGTATTCTCAAAACTGGCGGTTACGAATTTGTCGAAATGGCGTACATTTTGTTCAAAGGAGTGTTAACGGAGATAGTGCAGTTTTCAGATTTTAATTGATAACCAAACTGGGTAAGATGGTGTCAACGCGGCAGATGAGTAGCGTCGGCGGCGGCGGCGCCGGCAGCGGCGAGGGAGCTGGCCCTACGCACGCGGAGCCCGCGGCAGTGTCGCGCGTGACTCGGCACTCCAGCGCCCAGCTCCCGGGGGGGTCCTCGCCGCACTCAGCGTCCATGTCGCGCTGCACGGCTCTGGTGCCCGCGCCCAAGCCCTACTCAACTAATCTGCTGGACCTGCCCATTGAGATACTAGAAAAGATTTTTCGCGTTGCAGGCTTCAAAACTGTGTCACAGCTTAGGATGGTTAGTTTCACTACTATTTACTAAATTATAGATAATCAGCTATTCAGTAAATATTTAAAACAGGTTGATTACGATCAGCTTTCTGCTGCACTAAACTAACTCCAGGAATGAGAATTATGTGGGCATTTAATTAACTACTGCTCTTGGAACAAATTTATTTTATCTCTATGCAGTACTGGTTTGAACAGTAGACTGGTTTTGGTTGCATGCATTTTTTTGTATATTAGTCTATTCTACAATACTTAGTGGAATGTATATTTATTCAGAATAAAAAAAAACATTCAGCACTGAAGTAAGGCTTCTTACATAATCATAAACTTGCTTTGAGCAGCTGTAATTGCATATGTTACTGTATTATTTTCTGTATAATTTAATCGAATACATAACAAACAATTTTCTGAGAATGTTTAGTGGAATTAACAATTAATCAAATGGATACATGTTAACACTCTACATGAGATGAGATATGAGAGTTTTCAACATACAGATACCCAATCTACTTTTATTTTACAAAAGAGATGCATACACACTATCACATTCTCAATCAACAATCACTAAGGAATGTATTTAGAGAAAAAGGTTTCCTTACCCTCACCAGTATCTACATTTTAGAGCTACTTTTGTCAAAAACAATGCTAAATACTTTACACAAATGTCTGCAGTAAAAAGCAATTTACGTCAGCAATATAAATTTAACATAATCCTACCTAGAGTGAAAAGCAGTATATATAAAAAGAGTGCTTTCTGTGCTAGAAAAGTATTTAATACATTACTGGCCGAACTAAAGGTTTTAGAAGGGAATAAATTTAAAAATCAACTTAGAAACAGGCTGCTTCAGAGAGTATTCTATAGCCTTAGTGAATATGTTGCACCTTAGTTGTGAGTTAGTTTATTTAATTAATACAAATGGTTGTATGCTCGATATCAGGTAACTATTGAAACAAATTCTGTCACATCTAACTTATGTACACAGTCGTACAATTAAAATATTCTATTCTATTCTCTATAACAATATATGTTGTTCCAGGTCAACCGCCTATTCAATTCATTGAGCAGTAGTATCTTAAATTCTACTTTTCAACGACTCCAGAACCAGATGTTGCACCGATTTCAGTGCATTAAGGCGAAGATGCCACGTAGGGAATCTGCTCGGAGGAGTCACCCTCTAGCATGTGAGTCGGATATTATTGAGACGCTGCACATGAGACTCAGTCTTCTTCAGATGACCTTTGGAAAGCATATAGAGAGGAAACACTGCTGTTTCTTCCCTGGAGAGGTAAGCCTTAGATTATACATTTTTTTATCTTAGCAGTTGAGTTCAACTTTTTCTTGTTGTTTTCTCCTCTTAACTAGAAAATAACAGATGTCATTTGTTAAAATCTAAAAATATTAGAATACTACAATAGGAATGTATTGACAATTCAACTCTATGAGAGTTAAATATATGAAAAAATAATCTTAAGAAATTGAGGTACGCACTGCTCAACAATTTGCTCAAATCGGTACTTGTCTCACGCACTGTTCGCGAGCAGCGCGGCAAGCCGTGAAGCCACCCTCGTGCCTCGAATATTATGTGATCGTGCTAGGGATTGAACAACACTACAGTGCTTTCAAAATAACTTTGTGAATCACAGACAGGTGAAAGTATCGAAACATGATATAAAATCTCAATTGTATAATTATAACAATGAATGTCATCATGAATCCGATTACTAGGCTAAGCTAGTGGAGATTCTTGTTTTGTGGAAACATTTATACCTGGGCGACCGAGATACATCGTGCGAGCGAGAAAGCGGAGACAATGACGTATCGAAAGGTTAGATATAATGGCTCCATCCCTTTCTTACTCATTATTAAGTAAGAAAGTGAAAAGAGATCGGATGTACCATGCTATCATGGGACGGCCGCGAGATACTCTCGATTTTTCTCGCACTATACCACTTGTTCTAAGTGTTCTAGTAAGAGAGAGACGGATAGTGCGAGAAACATCGAGAGAGCTCGCGCGCCGTCGCGTGATAGCCGTTCTGGGCGTGCAAGGGCTCGCCACAAGCTTGCTGTCTCACCCGCGAATGTTTATGTGCAACTGTTTGGCTCGTGAGCAGCTCGCCGCGCAGCGCAGGGCGAGGCTGCCTCGGTGAAAAGCTCAAACTCGTACGCACCTTTACGTTCCACGGGTTTAAGATATAGGCCGTTAAAAATGGACTTGAATTTAGTGTCCCGAGACTCCCGAGTCATGGCAAAATTAAAAAGTTGATCTGGTCAATACACATCTGTTACTGAACCACTTAATATCCATATCATTAGTTTCAATGGTTTCTAATTGTTTTAACTGATTCATTGACACATCAAATACCTACCATCCATGCTGTGCTGGCGCTTGGTGAGAATGTCTATTTTGTTTTGATGACTTTTAAAAGTAGTGAACTACTTTTATTTGGTTAGTATAAATATATACTAGGCGCCATTTACCTCATGATGAGTTTTAATTGCCATTCAGCATCCAATCGATTACGATGCTGCCACGCCATGATGCCGCATGGCGTCATAAATTGGCGTCATTTCGATGCGGTTTTCACAATAGTGGCTTGAAATGTTGAAAAAGTATCCAGGTTTTTGTAATCTCTGTACTATATGGGCTTTAGTGAGAAGAAAGATTTTTATTGTAACCACATTTGTGTCACTTCATATATAATAAGCAATAATATGTATAATAAGCAGGCATCGTACACTTTGTAGCGTTTTCGGTGCAGCGTAGTGTTGTAAACGGAATTGGTGTAAACAATTTCAATTGTAATGCTAAATTGACACACTAAACCTCGGTAACACGAATTTCAAGGAAAACGCAAAAATGTTTGTGTTAAAGTTTAATCTTAAAGAGGATTTCGACTTGGAGAGGTTTTTAATAGGGTAGTAGTTCGAGATTCCGACGCCATGCAATATTATTTTAACTGTTTTACAGGGGTTAATTACCTTACTAATAATTACCAATTTACCATTATCTACCAATATATGTATTGCGATTTAGCTGTCGACTAATTCATTTATATTAGTGCTATTAAATAGCTAGCAAATTATATATTTCTGTAAGTACCTACCCTACTTGGTCCAGTATAGGTAGCGAAGTCTGAGTGTGAGACTTTCATAATCTTGCTATTTAATGAAATTAATGAATGATTCAAAAGTCACGCAAAATTTAAAATACTTAGATGGAAAACTGTTTATTTCATATTTGTTGTACCAATTTTTTATTGAATCCTAAAGTACATAATATAGAGTTATGTATGGATTCTGCGGATTAGCACACGGGACAAATAGCCTCTACGGCTTTTCTGGGCCGTACCCACTCTTTAGTCAAGTTTTTCCATGACCATTTTGCATACAAGTTACTGAATTGCGTTGAACCAGGTTTCATTATCTTCTTTCAATACATGGTGGTGTCAAAAAAACCCACTGGATTCCTGTATTAAGTAATTTGAAGTCGTGGAAGGAGGGCGTTCGACGCTGCTTCAACGAATTTCAGAAACGCGTATTCAAATTGGTCATGGAATTTTTAAACTAAAGTGTGCGTCCCAGAAAAGCCGGGAGATCATTCTCTTTGTACTGAATACAAATCCCTATACTGTCTAAGTACAGTACCGTTATAAGAAAGCCAAAAATATTTGACACGTCCTAGCAGTCCTCGGAATAGAATCGTGTCGGATGTTGTGCAGCACAGCAGAGAAATAAAAATAGGTACCTAAAGTGGGAAATAAGTAACACTCCCAGTTGTTTAAATGATGTCATGTCTAATTGACACAGGTTCAATATTTTGTACTTCCCGTAGACGCGTGTCACTTTAGCCATGGACGGTTAACTTTGGCTTTCGCGATTTACTCTGTCCATCGCGCTTTTTAGGGTTCCTTAGTCATTAGTCAACAAGGAATCCTTATATAGGTTCGCCATGTCCGTCTTCGGCTTAGCCCAGTAACCCTTACTACTAGAAAACTGTAATTCGACGTGGGTATATAATTCAATCACACCGACAAAACTGAAGAATTACATTTTGAAAAAAAAATTTTTTATAGTACCCCCCATCAAATTTTCCGATAAACCCATAGTGTGGGGTATCGTTAGATAGCTTGTTCAAAAATATCATGGGTTTCTAAAAAACATTTTTCAACTTAGTGGTCTTTTTGAGAGATTGGGATTTAAAGCCCTAATTTTTGTTCGAGTAAGTGTCCTCACCCTCGGCCGGCTGAAAGTGGTTACTTTTTGTATGTGACATTGCTATCTGTGATTATTATGCGGGTCAAAGAAATCCGAGTCTAAGGTATGCAATATTAACGAATCAGAAGTTGATAGGTAGTCCTCTCAAAAGAATTGAAGGCAAATTTTAAAAGTGGAATAAGTGAGCTCACTATTGCTTACAAATGCATTTGTATTCTAGTAGTATCGTCTCGTCTGTGATTATCTGGGTTATGGAATGTTAAAAACACACAAATGAGTACAAAACGACGGCGACGTCAGCATTTTACTGCACATGAAACATAATTCTAGGAAACATACAAAGAAATTATTAGTCATACGGAGGGTAAATTCAAGCCTTCCTGCCATTACTGCCAAAGTCAAGGGCTTTAAAAGCCTACTTTTTGGTTGGACGCATAGTCCGCATAAAATGTAAAATGATAAAAAACATAACTAACATGCACATAATCTGTTAACCGTTGTCGGCAATTGTGCGGTGAGTATTATCGTGATATTTTACTAGCTGTCCCTATTATATACATGTAATGAAATAGAGACAGCTAGAAATATCACGATAATACTCATACTCATACTAATCGTGTAATGGCCGCCATTGACCATACAGAATATATTTATTTATCAGCCATGTTCTCTAAATAAATAACGAAAGAAAGTTAACTACATGTAATTTCGTCAACTCTCTAGACATTATATGCGTAAATAATCGTAACAGTGTTCTTTTCTATAACATAGAAAACCAAAAGAGACAGAGCCATTATTGTGCAAATACGGTCAAGTGAGTTGCCAGCTTAATATATTATTACAATCAAATCTTTTATTCAATAATCGATTTAACATAACTCTAAATAAACTTACTCTATAGTACATAGTACCTATGCTGGATGATTTTACAAGCCTTGTATTAAATCGTTTTTTAACTTCCTTCGTCGATTCATTCAATTTGACAAATGGAAATACCTGGATCGTACAGAGATTTAGGTTTGCGTCTTTCCTGTGGGTATGGTCGAAGCTAAGGGCCGTGTGGCCTACAGTCTACGAGATTTGGGATTGGTCTTTTGACAGCTTCAATATGACGTAAAGAGTGATGTGGCTAGAGTAAATCGATTGTCATAATATCCGATTACGATTGATGGTGGCTAATATAAGGAATCGATTGATTACTGTGTAATAATTATTTTTTGGTAATCAACTAGAGAGCCTATACACAGTCGTCTGCTAACAAAAGTGTCCTGTAAAGGCGTTACGAATGCAATGACCTCGATATTATTTAGAATATGTGTTTGGATCTACATGTAAAATTAGTTTGATATATTCCTAAGTAAATTCATGAATAAGTGAAATCAAAAGAGCCTTTTTAACCCGTCCGAGCAAAAATTGCCATAATAATAATTGTTCAATAAAATCAAGTTGCAAAGTGACATTGACATTTCTTTGGTTTTTTGTCAATAATGCGTTAAAGAACGTCGAACGAACGTTTAATATCATGAGACGGCCGCGACATACTCTCGATTCACACAATACCACTTGTTCTAAGTGTTCTAATAAGTGAGAGACGGATAGTGCGAGAAAAATCGAGAGAGCTCGCGCGCCGTCTCGTGATAGACGTGCAGAAATCAATGCCATATCTTCTAACGGAACATTTTGCACATTCAAATATGTCGGTTTCGATCGATTCGTGGATCGATGATTTTATTTCGTAGCATCCGTGACAGTAATTAAATAATACATTGGTATTTTCCTATTCACAATTATTTGATTCATTCCGAGTTATTTCTAAATTGACAGACTCCAATCGATTGAAGCAGTGCAACACTAAATTTAAAAAAAATAAGTCGTAGGACGTAATTATTCGCATACCGAGTTTTCAATGCTAATTTCTGCACAAATAAGCAGTAAAAAAATATTACAATATTTTTATAAGAGCTAAAAAGAGCGTGCATGGAGATCTTTTTTTAATTATTTCGATGAGCAGTGCCAATTTACGTTATATGGGTGTCGCGAAGTGTCATAAGACCAGTCCCAAATCTCGTAAACTGTAGTTGTACCTGTAGCCTAATTTTTGGTTGACCTCGTAATCGGCTTAAACAATGTCTCCTCTTATACAGGGTGTACAATCCAAATGGGTCAGTATGGTGAAGTCGGAAACTATGAGAGAGAGCGAGATCTGTTGTTAGGAACCATGACGTCGATTTTAGATTTAATAATAATTACATTCAAACTTTTTTATCAACTCTCATACATAACCGGGAATCGAACCTGGTCAAAATCAACGTGTATAAATTCTGCAAGTCGCAAAAAGCACAACACTAATGGAATCTTGTTTAAATAATTGAAAGAAAAACCCACCAATAAGATAATTATTTTATTTCAGTAAATGTTTAAAATGGTAGCCATTCTGTTGAATGCAAAGATTAATTCTTTTGGGTAACGATCACAAGATTGCATTTTGTATTTTCGTGCATATGTGTTAAAATGTTTTTCTAAGGCTGTAGTTAAATCTTCTACAGTGTCGTAATTTGATTTGTAGATTTCATCTTTGACATAACCCCATAGCCAAATTTGGTCCTTTTTACTTAACGCGGTTACAAAAATATTGACAAGGTTCGATTCCCGGTTATGTATGAGAGTTAATAAAAAAGTTTGAATGTAATTATTATTAAATCTAAAATCGACGTCATGGTTCCTAACAACAGATCTCGCTATCTCTCATAGTTCCCGACTTCTCCATACTGACCCATTTGCATTGTACACCCGGTATATGGTTATGCAATAGAAACATTATATGCACGTAAGATCATAACTTTTGACTACAGAAAATACAACTTTTGTTTTAATAACTGTGTATGACCCAGACTTACATCTGAATAGCTATACTAGCTAGCATTATTTCAGATATAAAGCATTAGTGCCTTACTGGCAACTATGTAAACGTGAGAAGCACGAATGTTTTAACGTATAAAGTACCGTTAGGAAAGACATTGTACTTACAGATATTTATTGTTTGGTGTCTTTACAGATACTGGATGAGGTATATAGTATTTTATCATACCTGAAAACAACTACAAAACTAGCGAGGCCTTATAAAGTGACCGATGAGCTTTTTGATCTTACCACCATGGCCATGGAATACTTCAAGGAGCATATTGAACCCAACTTGCCAGAAATAACATATTTTGGTACTGATTTCTTCGACATCACTACTGCATTTTCGCGTAAGTATTTCTTATTTGCATATTCATTATGTTATTTACCTACTCTATGTACCTACTCGTTATTACTATCCTTCCTCGTATTTTCAGATTTATAGTGAAAAACGGCTGTATAAACTCTGAGCTCTTATTCAATATACTTAAATGATATCTTCACCTTCATAAAATGCTTGTCCAGCATTCATCTCCATAGTTACAAAATGTGTCGCTTTTGTTTAAATTTAGTACGTTACACACGTCAACTGGGAAAAAAACGAGACTGAAAACTATGACACCGCCGTTCGCGTATGGCAATTCTGATATTTGTGACCTTTCATTTTCATAAGCACCAGGCACCGCAGCAAGCAGTGACTGTCAATTTTCCCATTTTTTATTTACCCTTAAATTAACAGCCGGAGACATTGATTGAGATGTAAAAAATATCTCATCAGCATCACAATAAATGTTTAAATTAATATCTACTATAAAGACCTTTTGCACCGGTCAGAATCATAATCTAGGATCAAATTGCTTATTCACGTGACAAATGAAAATACATAACATATTGCGTCAATTTGGAATTTTATTGGGTATTTAAGGACTGATAGGAATAGGAAACAACATGAGAAAAAGTTTTCTTTTATTTCTGGGCGTTCTAGTAGTCAAACCTTAGTCGGTCCCTAAGAGTATTTTGGTCCTAAGTGACTTTATTTATTTATATTTGGAGAACCAACAGCTACAGAAACACAATGATTATGTAGATAAAACACAAAAAGCCAATTACAGGTTCCCGCCGATAGCTTAAAGGTTCCCGCCGATAGCATAGACTTAGAACTCTAGGTATTAATAAATTAACAATTATTCAAAATGGCCGCCTTAAAACTAAATATGACCGACGGAGGAGTTGGTTCCTACTAAAAACTTAAAGCTATGGACCTAATAAGTGCCTGAAACAAAAATGGTGCTATTGTCCAGCGTATCCACATTTACGACCAAATGTTCGAGCACTCTGTCCCACTTATATATTAACATTATTATATTTTTATTACTGGTTATTATAGAGGCTATAGTGACACATAATCTCCGGAAATTTCAAGTGTCTACATATTACGGTTCTAGAGATATACCGATTGTTATGGGCGGGCAAAAAAACGCCATAAAATTACGTTTCATGTATGAGAGCACTGTTTAATTTTTTTTTGTGAATGTATGTTAAAGCAGCAATAGAAACACTACTTTTGTGAAAATTTGAACAGTCTAGCTATTGCTGATACGCGGCTGTCTGCCGGATGGACAGCGGAAGCTCAAGAACAGGGTACCGTTTGATATCTTTGGGAACTCGACTCTAAAAACTATCTAGTTGAATTCCTTGACCCCAAATATGTATATTTAGACACGAAGTTTAAATAAGTAATTTAAATTTAATTTATTAATTAAACCGTGTGTAATATTTTTTCTATAAATAATAAAATAAATTATATTAAAAATAAGCTAAATTATGTCATTCTACGTTAAATAGAACTCAGGATATTGACAAATTAACTAAAATTCAAAATGCCGAAACGACTGTCATCTGACTTTTGACCTAGATGGAGAAACTTGCCTTTAGTCTCACGCAAGGTTTACAGGCTGTTTGGATGTATCATATGATGTATAATGTGCTTCGTTACCAGCTGGCGAAAGCAGTAAATCGTACATGTGCCTCGACTCGCCGCCGCCAAGCGGATTTGAGTCGGGCGGCGCGGCGGCCAGCACCGTCTCGGACCGCCACGTGAGCATCTCCAACCTGTTTTTGGAGGAGAGCTTACCGCCTTCCCCGCCGCCGCCGCAGAGTAATATGGTGCTCCGGAAACGGATACACCGGATCAAGCAGGGGATGAAGAAGTGAGCCCGCCTTTGTGATGTCACATTTTATTCCACTAAGTCATTTTTTACGTGCGTGGGCGTCTTGTTCTAGAAGGAGCATAAAATGAATGTGTTAGTAATTATCAGGATTCCCAGCCTTTCTTTATCGGCAGGGCTAATTGTGCTAGCCCTGCCGATAAAGAAAGGCTGTCTACGATTATCCTATTTTTATTTCATTTAACTGGCAATTGCGTGTGACTTGACGCGCGACTTATTTTAGTCACTTAACGAGAGATGCAGTCGCTAGTATTTTCTGCCACAAGAAAGCGGGCTAAAATATCTGTAGCTTCCTAACTAACGGCCCTACAAATAGAATCGAGTCAGGTATTTATGCGCGCTTTGTTGTAGCAGATATTATTGCTGGTGACTGTAGTAATACTTACGTTTGAGTGACTCCCCTTTAGCATGATGATTCATAATAGTACATTATTGTCGAAGCAAGGGAAGTAGGCAATTGCTGGCTGAGTATTAATTTTAAACGGACGACCTTGGGAGTCCGTTTAATTTAATACAAAGCCAATAAATGCCCTTCCAGCTGAGACAAATATAGTGCTTTTCTCAAAAATTGTGCAAGAAAACAAAAATGTATTTTCTGAAAATGATAAGGCATGCATTTCTTCTCACCGCTTCAAGAAATTGTCGTACGCCTTCCGATATCTGTCTTTTGGCTTTGCAAATTACCAACAAATCAAATAATCAATAACTGCGCTTGCAGCTTCTTTTAAATCTGGAATCATTTACATGTCAATTTTCTATATTTTCCGTAAAAAGAATTAGCCACTGAATGTTAAAACAGAATTCTTTTTGCATTGCCGTTGCCGTCTTTTAATTTTTTTAATAAGTTGGAAGTGTATTTTTCTTCCGAAAGCGCCATAAGTTATTTGAGACAGCTAAAAAGTCGCGATGAGTCACAGCTACTGACCTTCCGTTTTGGCTGTTTAGGACCTATGCCTTTTATTTATATGGCGGTTTCAACTTTTTAAAAAGTTTGTACCAAGACAAATAAGGGAATTTGTATGCAACATTGTAGTCGAGCAAAATCGAGCCGGCAAGGTTTTTTAAATATTTTAAATGTTGACTAACCATAAACTATGCACTTCACGTCCTGATTTTTTACCAATAAAGTCAACATTGCCGATGATTTTTGAGAAAAGGTGATATAATCACTTAAAGCCATTGTGCTTTTGAGGTTTGATGTATCAGAATCACATCTGCACTGCCACCTTTCATCACGACCAAATTTTAGGTACAACGACCAACTATCCGCGTTACGGAGCGACCTGCGCAGCTGTAAACGCAAGACTGCCCTGCAACAAAAGCAAATAGCGGAGCAACAGAAGCAGATAGCCGAGCAACAGAAGCAGACGCTCGACTACGCCAACCGCCTCGACGACTACGACAAGAAGAACGAGGAGACAAGCCGCAAGTTCCAAACGCTTTTGCAGGTCAAACTCTTACAAATACCTCGTAATGTAAGAGAGGTTTTCCAGAGGAGAGGAAACCGACACGATCCGAGAGAGTCGTAGCGATAAAACAAATGACTGTTTCATTTGTAATTTCAAATACTTGTACAATCATTGCTAGTTTTGTTTGTCTAAAAGGACATATATACGTATTACGTCTCCTCTCTTCATTGTTGCATTTCCCGTCGATATATGAATAGCTTATCAAAAGCTACTTGTACACCAGTGACTCGCGTACCCACGCGATTGACTTGTGTGGCCGTTGCGTGCACTACAGTTCCTCAGAGCTCACAGAGAAACACCAGCGCCTACAATTAACCGTTTTGGCACCTAATCCCAAGACCTTCCAACCCAGAGGGGAAACTAGACCTCATTGGGATTAGATAGGTTTTCTCACGAAGAATGCAAGAATCTCGATAATTTCTCAAAAAATCCTCTGTGAAACTTCCGAGAAGTTTCTTGTATTTTTGAAACCTTTCCGCATCCTGTAAATATGTACCCAGTATATGCCACACTATGCCCCTCGCGCTGCCGCAATGTTGCCATCTCTGGCCACAAACTGCTCTACTCGCGCGATATATCGCGACGCTTCGCACTAGGTCATGGAGCGATCATACCGTAAACGCAGCAAAATGTATGAAGAATACGTGACGCATACGACACGTCAACGCGTATACGCAGCGTAACGCACCGGTGTGGTCGCTCCTTTACTTGTGTTTACTGCCGCTCCTTAGAATCGCTCCCAAAACACCGACAAAACTGGGAGCGGTTGGCATGAGGAGGAACAAGACAAGCGGTATAACACCGTTGCCACACGATGTCCCTGCCTCCTTTCCTCGCTATTTCCCACGTCACCTGACGAGTAATACACACACTGGTTGTATCCCAGAGGCTCTGGTATAAGTTTTACCGTAACAAAACGTTACGACCGAGTTAGCGTTTAGCTGTCAAATCCCATATAAAATGAGGGTAAAACGCAAAGGCGATCGTAAATTTTGTTTCGGTAAAACTTATACTAGAGCCTCAGTACTGACACGGTGTGGTTGGGTTTCCAGGAGCTGAACAAGTGCAAGACGGAGCTGCAGTACTGGCGCTCGCGCTCGCCGGCCGTGCCGCCGCTGTGCGCCGAGTGCGGCGCCGCGCTGCATCTGTCGCCCGCCTCGCTGGCGCACGCCACCAACATGGTAACACACTTTGTCATTGTATAATAACGTTATGGCTATAGTCCCTTGTATTCCTCGTACGGATCCGTGCCAAATATTTGAACCTCTTGTTTTAGTCCTCATTGGATTGGACAATTTTGACATGGGCATATGATGTTCGTCTTAGTTTTTGTTCATTCTAACTCTCAGGCGTGCAGTTTACACAGATGTACTCTGCCTTAACTTCACAGTATCATTAGTTCGATTTCGATATCAATAATAACAACAAAAAACTTGAAATCTTATATTTAAATTAGATGAACAGGTAGCTAATTCGGCAACCATGCATTAGAAAGAAACAAGAATATAATATTTATTCTGGTATATATATGTATATGTCCCGCGACCTTTACCAGGACATCAGTCCACCTTGTGGGGGGTCGACCCACGCTGCGCCCTCTGGTACGGTCCGCTGGATGCGGGACCGGTCATTTTGGCAGTGGACGTCTTTCGGCTGATATGATGATATATATATGATCTATTCACATATTTCTGTGAGATCACCGTACCAGTGGAATTCTGTAGTTATGTTAGAAAATATGAAACGCTCGTCCGACAATAGTAACGATTTGGGATGCGCAGTGGGCCGCCGGCAGCAGCACGGATTATCCGCCGGAGCCCCCGGCGGCCGGCGGCAGCGGCGCGGCGACGGCCGGGCCCGAGCCCGCGGCCGAGCCCGCCGAGCCGCGCAGCTACAAGATGGAGCACAAGGCCAAGCCCGACTACCGGCCCAAGCCCGACGCGGCCGCCGACAGGCCCAAGCCCGAGTGCAAGCCGCGGCCCGAGCGCGCCGAGTCCTCGGGCGACGAGCACTCGCCGCCCGGCCGCCGCCGCGCCTCCGCGGACGCGCACACGCCCGAGCGCAAGAAGCGCCGCCTCACGCGCCCGCGCAAGCTCTGAGCGCACCCTCACCTCCAAGGTCACTGCCACCACCCTGCCCCGACCTAAACTCTCACGACGAACATCGGTCATGGTCATTCTTAGCTCAATAGGTCGGTGGAAAAACTACTCTAGGCTTCTTTTCCGAAGACACATCGCGCTATGTTAAAACGGCGTGCCACCCCGTGGGTCCGAAAATGAGGCTTAAGGATGTCCGAAGTTCTATACCGCATTCCTCGCGGTGTTTGGAATATTCCCTCGGTTGTGGGCCGATATCGTCAGTCGTCCCGTGATCGCGGTTTTTTCGTCTGTTCGACCGGAAGTTGCGGTTAACCCTTTTCATCCGGTTTCATAAACGTTCATTAACGTCATTATCCCTCGTACTGTCCTTTCTCGTTTAAAATCTGATCCGAGGAAAAAAGTCGACCCCTGTGGCGACGATAACTTTAATGAATGTTTGTGTTTGTAAGCCGCAGTGTTTTTAGTTTTAATTAAATACTGGGTCAGATTCTTGCTAGACTTACGCGAGAAATGTTTGGCTTCGTCCAATTTTTCGCGTGAGCTCGGCAAGCGTCTAACCTTGTCGATAGATTCCTATAACCCTGTTATCGTAGTGCTTACGTGTAATCTGCAGCACGTTAACATTTTTGCCAACTATATCCACAGTGTTGGCCGACTACCGGGTCCAAATTGCTGCCGTATTACGCCTAGTCGTAAACGCTGGCGGCAACGTGAGGCCGTTGTATAAGCATTTCTTTTAATATTACGGGTATACTGTAGTTCTTCGAGTTCGTTCGTCGTCATTCTTATGAATCGTTGCAGATTCAACGACTACGCTTTAGCAAGGGTTGTAGGAATACTTAAGCTGATTGCATGGTAAAAAAAACGAGTTTAGATCGATATTTTAATGACTGCTAATTATCAGCTTGTCCTTTGTCATGCAATGAGCATCACGGTAAGGAGTTTGTTGATTCGCTAAATATCATGATTCATGATACATTATTATTTGCAAAATCACTTTGAATTGCGCATGAAGTAGGTATCTTACATATTCGTTTGTAATTTTTGCATCTTAGTGACTATTATTATGCTGCGTTGTAAATTATTGCTTTTTCATGTAATAGCAGCACAATGGCCTAAATGCAACATGTAAAAAGAAAAACAATTTGTCAATGCTGATGCAAATGTTACGTTTGGAAATTATAATCACACAGACTGGCCTATTTACTTCTTTGAGAAATACTTTTTTATGGAAGACAACCATCAGTAATAATTAAATAAAACTCACTTCGCACGTAATTGTAAGAGTTATCATCTTGGAGCAGGCCCTCTACAACTTTTACTAATTAAGATAAGATACAGACGTCATCCTTAACATCATCCTCCACTTTTTAACCGACTTCTAAAAAAAGGAGGAGAGCCATTTAAATGTGTGGCTAATTGGCGTAACACACTGGAATTGATTAACAAGTGGACATTTTAAACTGCTTAATCAGGTACAAGAAATAACGGCCTTACCCAGGTTCTCAATTCTGTTGTATTTTTTTATGTTTGTTACCTCAGAACTCCGTCATTGATGAGCCAATTCGAATTTTTTTTTGTTTGTATGTATATGGTTCCAGATGGGTCTCATTTTTTTCAAAATTCATTTAGATATGGAATCCATGAGGAATTGAGGTAACTCCTCAATTTTATTAGGCACACGTGTAATAATTTTGGTATTTTCTATTATAAATCGTGTATTTACATCCGGAAATCATAAATTTGGTGGCAAGGAATTGATGATGAAGACCACAGATAACAAAAAATTCCTCAATTATTTACTTAAAAGTGCAAAAGTACGTCAGAGGTTCTGATAAGATTCCGTTGAAATAGGAACTAATGAAGTGCCATTGGTGATGATCTTGGGGAATCTCTCAAATATTATCGGCCCACATACAGTGATTCGGTTTTTTCTATAGTAATCAAACGCATTTGCTATTGGAAATCAGTTCATGTGGTAAATTATAAAAAAATGTGGAAATGTTCTTGTGGCTTGGCGGAGTACTAAATTGAAGTCGGTTAAAACTTTGTTTTTAAAGTAAATTATATTAGATGTTGTACATTACTTTCATCAAACGACTTACCTTTTATTTATGTGTTAAGGTTTAAATTTAAACACATCTATCCTTTAGATGTCTTATTTATAAATAAAATTCTGTTAATTTATATTCAGTAACTCCGCACATTTTTGCAATAATTTAAAAAATACAATTTATTTATTTATAACTTATGTCCTTACTTTTAAAGCTTTGCATATTTTGATGTTGCAACTTTATATTGTTCTGATAAGATAATAAACGAAATATAAATGCGCTGCTATATTTTAACCACTACAGGGCATTGAAGTAAGAGGCATTCCTCCTTTATATGTGCATTATTACTATAAGTTGTTCACTGCAACAAATTATATGCAGACAACATTTCAGGGCAGTATTGAAATACCAAATGGCTAGATAGATTTGTTTATGGTGAGGAGTAAGTGTTGTAATTATTTTTATAATGCTTGTACACTGCAGTTGACACTGAAGGCATGTAAACAACAAAATCAAATGTCTCCCACGTGAATCGGATTTTCATGTTTATTTTAAATTGCAATGTTGCGCTTTTTTATTATGTGGGTTTTTATTGTAAAATAACTTGACGCTGAGTAATGAACCACGGTTGGCCACCATTGAATTGTCTTCAATATGATAAGGAATAAGTAACATTTAGGGTGAGCGAACAAGCAATGAAATAATATGTGGAAAATAAGAAATAGCGTAGACGAAAATTGTTTATTGCCTGACCGACGCTTTGACGATATTCGGTTTTATTTAATAATTCTTGTAACGTTTCAGCTGCGGCTTGGTTTTACCGCCCTGACTTTAGTTTAGTTAGATTTAGGCAGTGGATAGGGGTAAAAGGTCGGAATTATGTGTTTATCTGTAAATAGTCTTAAAAAATCACACATGTACAAATAAAATATATTTAATTATATAGTGATGCAACCATGAAAATAAATATTTTGTGACATGATGTATAGGTAAGCGACGGTAATCTAGTTGACGCAAACGCTATTTTCAGTATGTAACGTAATTAACGAGATGCTCACAGGGCTTCACACAGTTCTTGCATCATGTCACTCGACTTGCACATATCAGTGTCGCCCACTCGCCCTCGCGGCTCGCTTGTCGCGCCCCGTTCGTCTAAAAATACGCACAAAGACACATTACACTACACTATACTACACCTCTACATTGGGTAGATGGGTTTATCAGATGTACAATTTTGATATATAGTTTGTACAGTACCTCCGTTTTGACCAATTTCCAAAAATGTGATTACTATAATGTACAAGCGGTACTGGACAATATAAATTGTACACATACAGTTTTCAGAAAATTCATCATATAGCTCGCATTGTATGGGCGGCTCATAGTTCTCTATTCATTAACTATTCATCTCAACTCTTTATCGGGTAACAGTGGCAAAAGGTACAATTGAATTTTAGTTTTACTGCATACAATAATAAGTAAACAATCTTTTAAGTGTGGTAGATGGTAGTACTAAGCCCGAT
Organism: Epinotia demarniana; assembly: GCA_945867215.1. NCBI lineage: Eukaryota > Metazoa > Arthropoda > Insecta > Lepidoptera > Tortricidae > Epinotia > Epinotia demarniana. The sequence continues at coordinate 11,304,880 of OX244267.1, read as the reverse complement.
GGAGGGTTACTTCAACATGAATAATTACGGTTATCATAGATTTTGTTTAGATGTTAAGTCCCGTAGCCTATATTTATGTCGATCTTAAGACATCACACAAGTTATCAAGTGCAAGGATCTCTGTGTAATGTTTTGAACAATAAGAGTTACCAGTTTCTGCGCCAGATTAGTTACAACTGCTAGCATGCAATATACAAAAGCCTCGGGAAAGCGGGGCCACATGTTAAGCACACTTCGATGCAGGAGTAGAGGTAAAAGAAAGTATTAATTGCTCATGAGTGTTCATAAATAAACGAAGCACTCGTTTAATCTTTGCCGTGTTAATTGTTTGTGTATATATTTCTGATTGTACATACTATGTATGCTGTGTGTAGAACCCTAGTTTAGAATGTTTCACGTTTTTAGTGTTATAAGGCAATTTATCAAATATGATGACGATGAGTGGGTACATTTCTATACCGAATGCATCAGTTGCTTTCAACAATCTGTGTTAGAAAATAAAGTTTTGGTTTATCTTGCACTAAGCAAGTTACTAAGATTATTTTCATGGAGTATTACATAATTTTGTATGCATGACAAATCAAAAATACTTTTCGTGGCTATGAACTTAAACATATGTGAATTCTTATGTTGACTCTGTCATACACGGGGAATTCTCCTTTATTTTGGTTCATTATAAAATTGAATGTTGAAAATGAGTTTAACTAAATAGTTTAGTTACCTAATATAGTTTAGTTAATCAATTGTATTTTACATTGTGTACATAATGGTATCGTAGACTAAGTAGTCCATTGAAATAATGTTTCACTGCTTGCCGAGCTTGTAATTCGTACGTGCGCTCTGCATGGTTATCTACGTATTCTGGCTACGGTAGGGACCACGTAAACAACCCGTGTATACTATGTTACGATTTACAAGGCAGTGTTGTCACGGTGTGTTCAGATTTTGTGTCTTGTTTTACTTGCCTTACACGTATCTCTAGGAAGGTGGATCATTTCAGTAAGAACTCAGATTTTTTTGCAGAACTTGGTTAAAATTGCTAGTACAAAACAGGCCTTTAAAATCTAGGTAAAGAATATCTCAATCAAGAATATTCGATGTTGAGATATTCTATGTCACAGATATACTTAATTACCTCCTCCCTGTCTCGCTATAGTCGCTATGGCTAATACATCGTTCAGTCTACTTATTTAATTACGAATAAAAAACGTAGGTATTTCAGAGTTTTCAGCAAAGTTCAACTGAAACCGAACCGAGGCCGAAAGGATCAATCAATACATGAAACTTGTTTTCACTCGTGACAACACCATGTCGGGACTCCACTGCAACGCGCTCAGGCGAATTCCTTTGGGCTCCACTAAGGCGTGCACTTTAATATTTAAATTTGAATCTTGCTTTTACAATTTGCCTATTACGAGAGCCCACAACCCCTGTATGGATGGTGGAGGAACCATGCGTGTTTTCTTCCACACATGGAATGGAGATGCTGCATGTAAAACCCGTCGCGCGGCGCAGTGGAATTTCGACCGAGCAAGGATCGTGTCAAATAGAAAGGTTTAAGTAATTTAATAATAACTTATCATTATTTCTCTTTCTTACACTAGAGTAGTCATTCCTTAACCGCTCACGAATGTTTGTATTGGACGAACTGTTGTTGGCAGTTGTTATCGTTTTGAGAATGTCTTGGGGTATTTGTGTTAGATTATGAAATGCTACACTTCGAATGGTATTATTAAGGAGCGTGAAAACAATGGAAATTTTTACATTATTGTTGTGCCAGAGTGTCGAACGCGTACTTAAAATTTACGCTAAACATTTCCAAAATGGATTATAAATCCGAATAAATTAATGTCTATGTTTCCCTCTACAGTTTTATTTATATTCTTTCTCTTTCCATAGTGCAATACATTTATATCCAATCGCAAAATTCGTAGTTTTTTTTTTCAAAATATGGTAGGGCTGTAAAATAAGGTTAAAATAGTTTAATGTTAGAAGATCCTTAAAAGTGCACTAAAAGCATAATAGGGAAGTTTATTACGTTGTGCTCTGACGAGTGTGTGTACAACCAGCAAGACTTGTCAACCTCTTTATAATAGTTATATGATATAGTATTTTTATTAGACAAAAATACAATAAATGTGTGAAGTCCAATAAAACGTATTTTTTTTCCTGTTCTTGCCTACCTAATCTTTGTAAACGTCGAACCGTGTTCAATCGAATCTATGTCATCAATGATGTAATATAATGTTTCTGTCAAGAAATAGTAGATTACAACAAGTGCATAAAACGCGCCATCTTATAGTGGGTACACACTGAGCAAACGAACGACCAACGAACGCGAAGCATTTATGTGACGGCTATTGTTAGAGTGAGATACATAGCCGTTCGTTGGCTTGGTGTGTACCCACCATTTTAAGCGAGAGTTTATTTCATGAAGTTTTACTGTCTAGATACTTTGGTCATGCTCATGACATGACATGGTTTTTTTTTTTCCCTACATAGCTTCCTAAGTTGGGCCCCGAAGGGGCCCTTAAGTAATTGTCTAAGTATAACAAAGCACGGCTAAGAGCCAGTGCCAGCGCGGCAGAAGGCCAGCGCTAAAACCTAACTAACTAAACTACAAACTCTAACAAAGCCTAAGAAAAGAACTTTATTAAATAAAATTTAAAATACATGAAAGGCACAAACATAAAAGTGCTAGAGTTTCTTTATTACTCTTCTTTCTTCACAAACGTGGCGGGGCACTGCTCCCACAGCCGCCCAATAGCTGGCTGCAGTGGTGATTCCCGGTGAGGTGCACGAAGTACGCGCAGGCGCGGGGCCACGCAGTGAAGCTCCCCATCTCTTGCGCGAAGTCCCGACGAACACGAAGATCAGCCGCACCCCCGCAGCGCAGCAATTTCTCAGGATTCCCAGACTGCCGAACATGACTGGCAGCGCAAGGTCCCCCGGTACTCAATACCGAGCCGCGGAGATACAGCCAAAGCGACGACAAACGTTGAAACTGCACCCGATTGACGAGGGCCAGTTTAATTGTCCAATCCGAGTAGAAAAACAGGATCATCCACCAAACTCTAGAACTCTAGATGTTAGAGTATACATAATAGACATCGGGTCGGCGGGACCAACGTCCAGCCACATACGCACAACCCAGTACGTTCTATGGGTTTCCCAGACTGCCGTACCTAACCGACAGCGCAAGGTCCCCCCCTACTAATACCGAGCCACGAGAACATAGCCAAACGACAGCCCCAGCGGGCCCAGAATCCAACTGCATCCCCACAGCCCGGCACTTTCTTTGGGTTTCCCAGACTGCCGTACCTAACCGACAGCGCAAGGTCACCCCCTACTAATGCCAAACCGCGAGAATAACGGTCAAATCACAGACCCACATGACCTTATTCCAGAAAGGTGGGAACATCTGCTTCGAAATAACGCCATCCATGATGGGCGCATGTCATTATGACAGCCTGAAGTGGTTGCGGCGCAGGTGGTCGGCCGGAGCCCGTCCGCGCGGCGCGGCGGACGGGCGCTGAATAATAACATGACATGGTATGTGGTATGATTGGGTATGATAACTTCAGTGCTATGCAGTGACAGCTTACTAGGGTTGACAATATTTTCGGCTTTGATAATTTATTACATTTTTACGGGTTTTTTTGGAATATGTTGTATAACATAATCACAACGCTTTCGAAAAACATTTGTATACTAACTACTAACCAGAATACAGCTAGATTTAATATCAACCAATCGGGAATCAGAATTAATTTCAAATATTATAATTCACAATCATTAAAAAAATAAACGCCTCTGATCGTAACTAGCCACGTGCAAACGTTCAAGCGGGGTTGACTGAATATACATGGCATAAGCTTTGAAGATTGAGCGGGACAGACTGCTGTCTATCTCGCTTTATATTATGCCCCGTATGCGGTCCGCCGCGCTCGGCCGTTGGACGCGCTACAAAAAACCGGTTAAGTGCGAGTCTGACTCGCGTACCAAGGATTCCGTACAAAATTTCATACAACATACCTATCCCTCTTTCCCCACCCATTGATTCTAGCAACATCTTTACAAAGCATAGTGTATACCTACCTAGAAGTTACCGTAATTAGTAGGTACAGCGCCATTTATCGATGCATTTTGTTAATAACTTGCGCGACCATGGAACTCTTTATGTGTTGGTTTTTCAGCGATAATTTTCGATTAATTCGACATTTTCCTTCATGAATCGAAATTTATGCACTCTAAAAAATCGTATCAGAATGTGCATGCATCAGTTACATTATTTATAGGAAATGAAAATATAAGTTTTAAGTTTCTCATTTTCCATACACGAGCGTCAAATTGATAGCATAAACAGTTCCTGAGATTAAAGTTGTGAAAGTTGTGATAGACAGACGGACAGAGTCGCACCCACCATAAGAGTTCCTTTTTTACCTTTTTGTTACGGAACCCTAAAAAGGTCAAAGATAGACGCTTTGGTTAATCTAGTCCCAAAAAAAACTTTGTCGGGCTCCTGAAAAATCTTAACAGCCGTCTCTACTCTAATTGAACCTGCGGTGGACGATATCTGTTTCTTTTTGTCCAATGCATAAAGAGATTGATACGTTATTCTGCCGTACAATACATAGGAATACCTTAGTAGAGATAAATAAATAAATATTTGGGGACGATCGATATCGGGATAATCTCATATGCAAATCGACCTGGTCCCAAACTAAGCAAAGCATCTACTAGACGACGATATAGAGATACATACTTAAAATACATAGAAAACATCCATAACTCAGGAACCAATATATTCGTGCTCATCACACAAATAAATGCCCTTACCGGGGTTCGAATCCGGGACCTCCGGCTTCGTAGGCAGGGTCACACCAACTAGGCTACAGAGGTTGTCAACGATGAAAGGTTTGTTTGAATATTGGCACGCCAAGGGCCGTACGCGGCAAGGAAGTAGATAAAACTTCGAAGTTGATGTGCGTGGGATCACGTGCGCGTTCTGCCACTTTCTATTTAAGGCCGCAAGGTTTATCGAGTCCACTTTAAAAGGATCGCAGAACGGCCTTAAATAATATTTAGGTAAAGTGTTAAGTAGGTAAGTGGTAAGTGGTAGGTAGTCCTAAGTATGTAGGCTAGAGTCACAAAAAAAATGGCCTGCAACTCCCTGAGGAAGGAGGCGGTACTAACCACCTAGTAGTTATAACTCTACAAAATAAACACAGTAAACAAATAACAATACTTAAGATAAGTGATGTGCAAAGGCGAACTGAGGCCCTTTGAGGTCTCCCGAGAACCTAATTAATGATTTCAAGCCTATATCGTCTACTCTTACTTACTCTGTGGCTTAGCACCATCCGTTACGGTTTTTATGACAGATTTATTCTTATTGATTGAGATTTAAATATGACTTATAATTGTGTTTAAATCAGTAGGTTCCTAACTAATATTTTGAAGCTAGGTACTACCTTTGTTTCTTAAGGCCCACTATTGTTTTTCTTAATGATTACTCAATACCTAATATGATTCAAAGCAAAGCGATAAGTAGTTAAACGTACGTCTAGCATAACTTGCTGACAAGTCGCTTTGGGCGCGACTGAGCGTCTCCTTTTTCACTCGCACCGTGGAGGAGGGTAGACCTTTCTCGACTCGCGTCGCGGTGCCGCGTCCGCTGTACTTCGTTCTTGTTCGTCCCTCTCTGTCGCACTTGCTAGCTCGAGCAACAGAGACACGAAAGTTCATTTTTTTCCGCGGTAGCCCCTCTGAAATAGACCCAGTGCTCCCGTTGGCACATCATCATCGTGTTGATGGTAAGGGAACTGTATTTGTCTCTTACTGTCAACACAACTAATCCTCAAAGTATAAAGGGTCGGAAGCGCTCGGGATTCCTCTGGAGTCGCAAAAGCGTCCATAGGCAACGGTGTCTGCTTATCATCGGGCAGGCTGTATGCTTGTTTACCACTGTCGTATAGTACTAAAAAGAGAACCAACTTAAAAAGTCGGTTTTTGTTTGTAAGTTGTAAGTATACTTCGAATTAATAATATGGGTTCCTATTAACCTAACACCTAAGTTTAGTCTTTATACAACCCTCCAGTCTCCAAGGGTTTAGAATACCTAGTCTAATCCAATCTCGACTGTATGTTTAGGTACCAAATTATAGGTCATAAAAAAACTAGCCTAATATCCTATCCTATGCTATTAAACGAGAAATATTTGTGTATAGTTCTCATCATAGTTTTCAAAAACGGCTCTAACAATTTCAATTAAATTTGGGATATGCGTGTTTACGGGGGCGAGAAATCGATCTAGCTGGGTCTTAAGAGAGGGCACCGAGCTTCTGCCGCGAATTGATTTTAGGGATCTATATTACAGTACCGGCCAATAATATATTTTACGTCACACCTGGCCATAATGCGAGTTTTACTGCACGCTGCGCGTACAGGAAAACTCGCATTGTGGCCAGGTGAAGACGTAAAATGTTGTACTTAACACGGGCGGTAATTCGTAAAGCCCCAGAGCGCATAATTATGGCCCTCACCCTCGGTTCGGGCCACAAACACCTGTGATCTGGGGCATTTACGAATTCACCGCCCTAGTTACGTAATGTACTAATAACATTTGCGTTTTATCGTATGAACGTGTACATAGAGTAAACAATTTAGGTTTGTTGATACATCGCATATTTTACATAAATTTTTGACGGCAACTGCAATGCAATACTGTAATTTTATAATATAACATTTAAATAAAATTTACTTGTTTGCTTAATGTATGTATTCAAGAGCTGGAACAACTTGCAACTGGAATTAAAATTTCAAAGTCTTGCACATTATCTTCTTCTCAACGGTTGTCAAGATTATGAAAAACATATACTATGGAAATTTGTTCCATAATATCTGGCGTTATACGGTTTCTAAACTTGTGAAAAATCCATTTATTTGGCGAGAACGATCTCTCTACCTCCACCGATGTTAAAGTAGCATGCTTTGCTTTCAACAATATATTATGTTTTTGTTGATTTTTTATGAATTAATTTACTTGTATGAATCCAATAAATTTAATAACCTATACATTATTGCTTTATCAATAATTTACTCATTCATTCATTCAATAAAAAAAAAATATCTACGACTCCATTGCTCTTTGTTCACCCCAATTAACGTAACCAAATCGAGCGTAATTTGAGAGCTAAGAGACGTGTAATTTCGGATCGCCCATAGATGGACATTTCGGTTTGCCCATCGTAAGGATATCTACACTTTATCTTTATCTTAAAATCCCTGCATATATATGTCTTGCTCTAGAATTAATTGTGTATTCATTTTTAATATATATGTTGATTTTACATTACCTAAACAATAAATAAATAAGTACACCCCAAATTTGGACAGTACGGCGATTATCAAAATTCATTTCGAACGAGAATGTACCTACAGCTGTCACCCGCGCACAGTCCCTCCCGGGGGCTAGCACAACTGACGCCGCGCCGCGACGCGAGGCGAGAAGGATCTACCGTCCTCGTTCTAATATGCACGGTGCGAGTGTGACAGGGGACGCTCAGTCGCGCGACAAGCGGCTTGTCAGCAAGTTGTGCTAGACCATGCTAGATGCTGGGCGCATAATCGGTAGATAAATGAGTTTTAAAATACTTACTTTTTCTTCATGCAAGCGTTTAGCATTGCTTTTTCGTCAACCTCTTCTATTCTTTGATTTATTTACTATGTTCCCCATAGTTAAAAACCCAAAATACGTCGTTTAGTTTTAAAGTCCCTGTGTAAGCAAAAGCGACACATCCTCCCCGTCCGACAGCCGAAGCAAGACTAAAGCGGATAGGGGGGAAGCGTGGCGGCTCTAGCTAGAATGGGCGAAACGTGCGCGAATTTAGTTATTTCCGTTGTATTTCTAAAATACCTAATACATATTTTGAAAATGAAGACCATATACGTCATAGGAAACATGAAGTTTTGTTATTATTCAAAAACTGTTGACCTTCCGTGAAGTATTTACGCCGTACTAATGTTATATTTTCTTTATTAGAGGTAACATTGGATTTAATTTCTATCGAGGAAAGTATACGTAATCGTATTTCTAAAGCGGATGACTTATAGAGTGAATCCTTAAATATCTTATATAGGAATAACAAAACTAAAGCTTTAGTAATAAAAATACAGCAATGTATCAAACGAACGCAATAATTTCGTAATTTCCTCGGTGCAACCTTAAGTGTGGGAAAATTGGTTTTCTCCGTATTTTACATATTTTGACCCGATCAGAGCGAGCAGAGCTCGGTCGCCCGGGAGTATTTGTTAATCGTCAAGAGATTAATTCTACGCCTGTACAAAATCTAAAAAATAACAAATTATATGATATTAGACTTGCGGCGCCGGCGCAGCATCTCTACTATCGCACTTCCGTAGAAACTTCCACCCCATTTTTCACCCCTTAAAGATGAATCAGATCTGTTTGATCCATAAATGATGTTAACCAAACTTAAACCTTAAGAACTATGTTAGGGATAGAAGTAGACAAACAAAAAAAAATTGGTTTTGGCTTAATAGCCAAAACCAATAATCCTAATAATCCTCTTCACAGTGACAAGCAGGGCGTCCAATGACCATGACAATAGTCACCTCTAACAGGTACCTACCTACCTACTCCGTGAGTCGAGTCGAGGCGCTCAACCAACACCCTACAGAAAAAAATCGAAGAGTAATTTGTGCGAAATCATAATCATTCCGAAATTTCGTACCGAAAAATCAAAAATTCCTCCGGTGGAATGTGGTTTCCGGAATAATGAAATTCGGAAAAAATATGCTTTCGGTCAAATTACTCTTCGGAATGATATAATAAAGGGTTCTCATCCCAGGGTTCTTGCTATCTTTATACCATATCCATCAATATCGGTTCAGCGGTTTAAACGTGAAAAGGTAACAGACATATAGACTTACTTTCGCATTTATAGTAGGTGAGCGTTTCTCTTTTTTTTTGCCACTAGCACATTTTGCAGTGTCCCACGACTTTGCATTTAAAAAGGAAATACTTCATGAAGATAAGTTAAGAAGTTAATATTTTTTACTTTTTTATCGTTTTATTTGCACACTAAAAATATTTTTACAATTCATAAAAAGCTTGGCTTTTATTTAAAATTTATTAAAAAAGGAAACCTCTACTTTTCCCCAGTATGAAAAAACGAATGTCCCATTTTAAAATTCATAATTTTACATTCAAATATCTTGATAACGGTCACTAAAGCTATATGAACTTTTGAATTGTAATCTATGCTGAGTAGTATTAAGATTCATTTTCCATCTACTTTGTTGAGTTAACACCACTAATATGGTAGAAATTAATTTTTAAGTCTTGTCCCAGGAAAAGTTCCAAAAAGTACTTTCCTACTTTGTTACCCATTTTACGAGGTTAAATAAAATAAAAACCACCAAGACTGTTATTATTCGCGACGGGCAACACTACTAAATATCATTTCTCACCCGGCCATGTTTAATTCGGTTAATTGTAATTCAAAAAAACTTACGAGAGCACGTGCGTGCCTGTTGTGACTGATATTGTTTCCTATTGTGTATGTGATTTAAAGAGGTAAGTTTAATAATTTACTTCCATTTGGTTACTTTTTAGGATAGTTAATATTGTTACGAACAGTTTGATATAAAGGCATAGAACATTTTCCATAAAATAAGCCCAGAATATTTTAATAAAAACATTGACCACGCGTTGTGTGACTTCTTTTTGTGTTACTTTCGAGTGGTAACATATCAAAGGAAAGCTAGGTTACACTATGATGAAAATTATAAAGGCTAGTTTTAATGGTTGCATCTCTAAAGTAATATATTTTTAAATATATATTTTATTTAACATGAAAAGTAGTGGCAAAAAAAAGAGAAACGCTCAGGTAACATAGTTATGGAACTTGTATGAGATTACTAGCACAAAGTAGGTTGCCACGTTGTGAAAGAAGAAAGTTTGCTTTTACTACATTTATTTTACGAGTTTTAGATATATATATAACTTTAAACTTTCGCGCTTTGTACACCTTGGGTACCTTTAAAAATTTTAAAATTGTATGTATATCCTGTACTTACTATTAAACGGCCAATATATGTGTATCACGTTCTTGGAAACTGATCTAACGATGCCAATGGAATTTGGAATATAGGGGTTAACGGGGGTGAGAAGTCGATCTAGCTGGGTCCCATGGTTGGTAAAATTCATTTTCATCCGAGCTGAGCTCGGTCGCCTAGGGATTAGGTAAATAAATAGCGTTAGACCCGTGTAAAATATTCTTCTTCTCCTAGCGTTAATTCCCGGTTGCGTCCTTCCGAGGTCCGCCTAATAGACACCTAATCCCAAAATTTGGCATAGGCACTAGTTTTACGAAAGCGACTGCCATCTGAATATTTGAAAGCAGGTTGGTACCTAATAAGAGGTAGACTCACAGAAATTTATTTTTTATTATTCTTAGGAGTGAGTCACAAGGCCGAATTTTAGATAAAATAAACAAGTCTGCAGCATACAAAGATTTGAAAATATCGATCGGATTTGAAAAGGGTTGGTTGTAAGGAACAATTGTTCCTACTCGAGTATCTACCTACTAACTATCGGCAAGTGTCAATTTCTGGATACGGCGTGGAGAGGAGACCAAGCAAAGTTTATATTCGAAATATTATGGACAACAGTCGCTCATGATCTAGAATGGTCCACAGTTAACATTCCGATAACAAAAGAACAGACAAACTAAAGGCTAAATCAGTAGACAGCTGGAGTAGAAAAAGCAAGAAACAAATACTGAAACGACTTCAAACACGTGTCGAGCGATACAATAGGAACAAAGCTTCTACAATTAATTAGTAGCTTACTGATAGCGCATATTATACATGCAAATGCAAACAGCATTCTTAATATACTTCATTAAACATTCTAAATTAATGTGTATAGTCGTACAACGACTACCTGGAATGGAAGGCTCGGAAAAGCGCTTTCAAAAACAGCTGTCGTACTTGTTACAGTAGGGGAAGGTATAAGCGAGGGAAGCCGGCGCTGGCAGACAGTTGACAGGCTTTAGTGAGACGAGTCGAGCGCCGCGTCGACCGGCAAGCTACTTACCGCGCCGCTTCAAAACATAACAAAAATAATTATGACTAAAACAACTGTCTAAATCGAGTGAAGTTTTAATAACAAGTTTTTTGAGTGAGGATTTTTCTGCGGCAGTTATGCAAATTATAATTTCTACTTTTTTCGTGCTCGCGCTTTTGCAAGGTACGTATTTTCAGGATCGATTGAACTTGACGTAAAACCGCATTTATGTTATGTTATTGATAATGTGGCATGAAGTTAACAACTTAATTTTAATAATAAGGGGTGAATTATTTATAGTACCTAGTTAGTTTTGTATGTTAAGTAGGTTTAAAATACAATGGAGGTGATCCGGTTAAGGAGTTAATAGGTAAATGAATGTGACTAGAAATCAGTTAGTGAAATCATTGTTTTGAGGCTTTGTTTGTATGATTGGTTGACAGCAGCAGATCGATCACGTAACGCATTTTATGTGCGTCAGGTAGATCTAAATGTCACTTTTTGTATGGAAAAATTACAGCTGAGATGCCCTAACGTGCGTTTGAAAAATTACGTGATCACCCTGGTCACAAACGCCTTAAAGAGGCCGCCATCATTTTTGCTACACCTTGTATAGTTAACCATGCTAAGAGGTGTGTAGTATTTTGTAGGTGTACTTTTTTTAAAAAAAAAACGTCAACATTCCCTGTAAGCCGAATATAATAAAATGTGATATTTAAAATAAATAACAGAGGAAAATCTTAAACAAAATCGAAATAGCCCCACAATAAGCTCATTAAGGCTTGTGTCATAAATAGGTACTAGAAGACGATACAGTACGACCGCGACTGTCAAGTCGCCAGACCGCTTTAGCCTAGTTGGTAGTGACCCTGCCTTAGGCAGGCTGCCTACGAAGCAAGAGGTCCTGGGTTCGAATCCCGGTAAGGGCATTTATTTGTGTGATGAGCATGAGATGAGATTCCTGAGTCATGGATGTTTTCTATGTATTTAAGTATTTATTTACCTATCTATATAAGTATGTTTATCGTCGTCTAGTACAGTCAAGTGTAAAAATATGGGTGCATACAACTTACTCATAAATATGTCCCATAGCTCTTATGTCAGCGGATTAAGGTTTTGGTACTTATTTATGAGAGGATGTTATCGATACATATTTTTGCACTTGACTGTACCCATATTACAAGCTTTGCTTAGTTTGGGACTAGGTCGATTTGTGTCGGATTGTGTCCCCAAATATTTATTTGTCCCCAAATATTTATTTATTTTATTTTATATATTTAATAGATTTAAATACATAGAAAACACCCAAGATTTAGAGACATATATTCGTGCTCATCTCATCACAGAAATATTTGTCCTTACCCGGATTCGAACCCAGAACCTTCAGCTTCGTAGTCAGCGTCACCGTCCTAACCGGTCGTCTAAACATGATTTGATCGATGTTCTGAGCTACAGTATATATTTTATAGTAGGTACTATTTACATACATACATACATTCACGCCTTTATTCCCAAAAGGGGTAGGCAGAGCACATGAAACGTATGTTCCAGCGCCACTTTTAGCATAAATGTGGGTATAAAATATCGCCAAAATGTGATATTGCAGTGATAGGTTGCTAGCCTATCGCCCACAACACACTTCAACCCTGGTAACTACCACCCTGGTACTATTTAATCGTATGACATTTATGGAAATCAGAAACAGGGTAAATACAAAGTCTATACATTAATTTTAAGATCCGTCAGCCACCTTGATGTCCTTGTCGCTCAGGGTGATCAGGTCTTCTGGAGGGCCATCGGCGTCGGCGTAGCGGAGCAATCCTCGATTATATGACGGATTGTTCGTTCTTCGGCACCGCAGGAGCAAGTTGGGGATTCCGCTCGCTCATCCGCACCTTGTTTATAGTGAGCGCAGCGACAGTGGCAGTTATTATTTTACGGTACCTAGCCTAGTTTTTCAGGCCGGCGGTCTAAACGGCGGTCGTTCGAATCCCGGCTAGCACCACTGAGTTTTTTTTTGAAAATTACGGAATATCATTTGATATTTAAGCACTATTTCCACCAAACGGCCCGGAACGGACAGAATTTTATAGTATTTAAACGATACTGAATCATATATGTACTGTTTTTAAGTCTACATTACCAAGCTGCGCACAACAGCTTGACCGCGGGCGCGTGATCGTAAACGAAAGTATGCCGCGACACGCGAACGGCTCCGTTCGCTTGCGATCGGCCCCTTTCGCTTGTCGTCGTATGTGATCGGAACCTTTCGGCTGTCGATGCCGAACGAAACTACATATTTGACTGGGTGCGGAGACGTTCGCAAGCAACCGTACGGTGCCGTTCGTGTGCGTCGACATCCTGTCGGCCGCGAACGGCTGTTACCGCTTGATCGTATGCGTCGACATGCTGCCGGACACGATCGGCTGTCGCCGCATCCGTACGTATACTTTCCGATCCGATCCGATGCGGGCCGTTTGGTGGAAATAGTGCTTGCTAGGTTTTCAATGAAGTAAAAACATCGTGAAGAAACCTGCGTACATCTGCGAAGATGCAAAGGTGTAAGTATGTGAAGTCCCCAACCCGCACTGGGCATATGGGGTCTACTGCCCGTTCCCTCTCATTCATGAGAGGAAGCCTGTGCCCAGCAGTGGGACGTATATTAATCTGATAGATTATAATCATATTTTTACAAATGTTCTATTTGTATCTCAAACCTTTCCACATGCTTGCTTTAAATGCTTATACTATTTAATGTCATCGCACATAATGTCATGTCAATATTGTGCGTGATAGTGTTCATTAAACTGGTCAGAGCAATTAATACTTTTTCTAAGACTGTTTGCAATGTTTGTGCAATGCTTAATTTTGCTCTATTTATCGCGTGAGTTATACTTTAAGTAGATCAAATTGCAAAACTATACGACAGGCATTATCATATAGTATTTTCGGCAAAGATGATCGTAAAATAATACAGTTAATTACCTACTTCGTAAACCTATTCAATCATTACCTACTCAAAGGTTTTATTGGAAGAGTTCCTATACCCATAAGGTCGCCTATGAATGTGTATATTATGGTGGTCATAATGTGATAACATTTCATTTGGTAAGAAAGCATACAGGTTTTTAGTGATATAGTACCTGCATAAGACGTATTTACTTAATTATCAACACTTTCGCAGTATTAGGTAAACACACCTACCGAAGAATTTCAGCATGAGTACCTACCCAGTGTTAATGATTACTCATTTACTCACTGGGTAATCTCGAGAGGTGCTACATTCAAGGACCTGCGATTATTTAATTTGATGCATTTTCCACATCGATTTGAGTAGATACTCTTACTTAGATATATCGTGAGTTATACGCTGACTCATTCTCATTATAGCAGGCATTTCTTAGCATAAAATGGGGTCTATCGGGCGATATCCTTTGGTTGACTCACGCCTGACATTTCTTTAGCTACGGAACGCGGGTAAAACCGGTTCGAAAAACTGCTTTTTCACACTGTCCGGAAATGTGTTAAATGATGCTCTCAATTGTTGTTACATAACCGCGAATACGAGTAGGTATACACTCTAATGATTTGAGCCGAATTACTTGCTAGGTGTAGTAGATGTATATGTCGCAGTGAAATGGCCAAAACAGAGATTTGAACAAATCCCTAAGGGATATGATCAAATCACGCAGGATGTTAAAATGGCGAATCCATTTTATCATTTACCTAATACAAATCAGTCATTTGATCAAATCTCTGAATCTGTTTAGTGAAATGACGAAATCGGACAATAATTTACTTTAAAAACAAAGTTTTAACCGACTTCAATTTAGTACTCCGCCACGAGCACATTTCCTATTTTTTACAATTTACCACATGAACTGATTTCCGATAGCAAATGCGTTGATTACTATAGAAAAAAACCGAATCGCTGTATGTGGGCCGATAATATTTGAGGACTTCCATCGATTCCCCAAGATCATCACCAATGGCACTTCATTAGTTCCTATTTCAACGGAATCTTATCAGAACCTGTGACGTACTTTTGCACTTTTAAGTACATAATTGAGGCATTCGATAAGTCATCTGTGGTCTTCATCATCAATTCCTCGCCACCAAATTTATGATTCCGGATGTAAATACACGAGTTATAACAGAAAATACCAAAATCACTACACGCGTGCCTTATAAAATTGAGGAGTCCCCTCAATTCCTCATGGATCCCATCATCTAACTGAATTTTGAAAAAAATGGGACCCACCTGGAAGTATATACGAACAAAAAAAAAATTTTCCGAATCGGTTCATCAATGACGGAGTTCTGAGGTAACAAACATTGAAAAAAAAAAAAAAAAAAAAAAAAACAACCGAATTGAGAACCTCCGCCTTTTTTTTGAAGTCGGTTAAAAAAGGCAACTCGTTTTTTCATTTCACTAGATTTGTTTAGTGATTTGATAAATCCCTGAAACGCGTCAGTGAATTGACGAAACTAACTCGCAGATATTGGCTCCTAAATCATTAGTCATTTAAACGGTTCTGGGACTTAGACTCGAATGGCGGATAGTTTAGAAGATGGAGCAGAGCTCCCGCCACCGTCTTCGTGGTTATGTTTTTTATAAAAGAGCGGAAAAATCTTTATCGCGTTAGTTTCGTCAACTCACTGACGCGTTTCAGGGATATTATCAAATCACTAAACAAGTCTAGTGAAATGAAAAAACGAGTTGCCTTTTTTGTCCGATTTCGTCATTTCACTAAACAGATTCAGAGATTTGATCAAATTACTGATTTGTATTAGGTAAATGATAAAATGGATTGGCCATTTTAACATCCTGCGTGATTTGATCATATCCCTTAGAGATTTGATCAAATCTCTGTTTTGACCATTTCCCTGCAACATATTTATTTTGGAGTAAGGGTATCTACATCCATGTCTGTTAGTTACCTACATTATTTAGTTAGGAGCTATGTTAGTGAAATTTAAAAAGGCCTTAAGAATGCAGTAGGTACCTAAGGATAACCTTACTATATCTATAAACACATTATATAACACATTCATGTCTACCTGAGTATCTGACTATCCTACTGTCACTTTATTTAAATACCGGGACGGTGACCAACAGGCATACAGCGTATCTGACAATACGTAGACACCGTATTAGCCTCTCGCCTACGGCACCATAGGAGTCTCATGCGCGCTGCCGACTCTTTATTGATTCAAGGATTAGTTGTGTTGACACCGAGAGACGAATGAACGTCTTCCAACATAGCGCATCCTTGGGTGCTCTGGCGACGACAGGTACTCACTCCCAGCAACACGAGTCCCATTACCTACACAGCAAATAGCGGCAGAGGCGTCTCTAGCCCATGTAGCGCCCGTGTGCAAACATTACTCTAGCGCCCCCTAGTAAGCTCGCGGTCAAAATGGAATGGTAGCGGGTGGCGCTCGGCGCCCCCTAGGACCGCTGCGCCCGTGTGCAACGCAAACCCTACACCATAGGTAAAGACGCCTGCGAATAGTGGCGTTATTATGGCTGCAATATTCTGTAAGGTGGATGTCAACTCTAATTACGCATGAGCGAGATGACATTCCGTTGTGCCCCACCTCTCGTAACTGCGCCGCCCTCCTGAGTTATTATAGTTTACTGTTGACCTACTTATATTATTTTTTTGTTAGCCTGTTGGAGTTTCCCGCTGCTGATCAAAGGCCTCTCCCATGGATTTCCACTTGTCTCTGTCCCCCGCAATCCTTGTGAAATCACTTGGAGACGCGTTTAAGTCATCCAACCATCTCCGCCCTTGTTTGCCTAAGCTTAAGTCCCCAATATTATTGATGTTTTTAATAGAAATTATACACTGTATTTTGGTATTTTCGATTTTTGTCTAATTTGCGTTTGGCGCTCGAAGTCACCAACTATTGGATTATTCATTGGGCCAACATCAGTTTGCAAAAAAAATACTTTGGTCAAGTCCAAGTACTTTCTGGCGACAAGGTTACCGGATTATACCTGTCGCTCACTAAAAATACGACTGAAAAATTCAGAGGTGGACATGAGTAGGTGAACAAAACGGCTTCTGGAATGAAAACCACTTATGAACACTAGATCCCGTGACCGTCCTCCCAAGAGATGGGTGGACGATATCAGGCGACACGCAGGACGAGACTGGATGCTGCTGGCACAAGATCGCCATACATCGATGGATATGGAAGGGGCCTATTCAAGAATGGACAACAAACGGCTATATAAATGATCATTAAATAATCGAGTACCTAAGTTACTAAATAAATAAAAAAACTTATCTTAACACTTTCGGACCCGCAACGTCAATTAAATCTTTGTTAAGCCTCTAAATATGTGACGAAGAGAAAATTGAATCCGAACTCAATACACGTCCTGTCTATACATATACGACAGCAAGGCGATTACTCAATGGTTCCACTTTGGATGACTATAAGCTGTTCAATGTTCATTGTTATGAAGATAGGAATCAAAAGGAACGAAATTGGACCGCCCCGCCTTCCGGATTAGAATTTAATTTTTAAACTAATACCAGCAGTCTGAAATCAGCTGGCATAAGCTGTCTCAAGAATAGGCTAAAGAGCATAAATATGAAGGCAATTGTGATGATAATAACATACCTTAGGCACCTACTTACTTATACTTACGCTTACGCAGTAGATACTTACGCTTTATTTAAGCGAAAGGTTAGCCAAACCAATTACCACATGCATAATGGTTATTAAGATTGTAATATTATCCTAAAATGACTTCATTTCATACCATAAATAAGGCAAGGAATGCCCCGAGCTGTGATTAAGGTCCATTATATATATATATGTCGACTACTCCTTGTAGAGTCATTGCATAAGTTTTCAGACGAGATAGTAAGTACCCAACAATAAATCACCTTCAATGATTTATTTTAAAAAAACTACTTTAATTTTGTTCTTCTCTATGCCTCAGCCGCATGTACATGCACTTTTTCACAATTTTTTTCTGCGGTTGAATTTTACAGATACTGAACTAGTCCCAAAAATAACCAAAACTTGTACTATACTAGGCGAATATACTTACTTATATAGACAACAAATACTACCTATTACTTAACTTCATAGAAAACATCCATGACCCAGAAAAAATATTTATGCTCATCACACAATTAAATGCCCTCGGGATTCGAACCCAGGACCAGCAGGGCGATCACGTAACGCATTGTCCGTACATTAGGTAGACCCAAATGCCAATTTTTATGCCGAAAAATGACAGTTGCAATGTATTAACGCGCGTTAGAAACGTTACGTAACTACCCCTACACGACTACTTTCGATTTTTCTCGCACTATATCTCTTATTCTAATAAGAAAGAGACGAATAGTGCGAGGAAAATCGAGAAAGCTCGCGCGCCGTCGCATGATAGCCGTGCATACCAACTAGGCTAAAGTAGTCGTTAAAAATCTATATGAATAAATAAACTTCAACATAATATTAAATGCGTTGATTATTACAGAATATACCCAAATCTCTTCACGTGGGCCGATAATATTTGAAAAGTTCCGTCTATTCCTCAAGGATAAATGACTTCTGGTACTTCAATAACAGTTCCACATCTAAATGTGCAATTTTAGGAGCATTAGGTAATAGCTGCAACCTCAAAAATAGTAATCAAAATCTGTGAATTAAGTAGTCTTGTTCGAAAATTTACGCAATTGACTCTGCTGCAATTACCAAGTCAGTGCTAAGTACTTGCTACTTGTTGCAATGACCGAGGCTCAAAGGACACAACGTTTGAGAATATATATAAATATACCATCCATATCACATATGTGAAAGTCTTTGTGAACATAGTGTCTAGAAATAAAGTATTTGTAACATTGAAGTAAGGTCTAATTTAGCTTGATACTTATTTGTCGCATTAGCTAGTACTTAATACCTACTGTAGGTGTACTGTGTGTACCTAGGCAATGCGTCTCACCGGTGCAGTGAAGTCGGCGTTGGATTACCCATTGAGTGAAACTTAATATCGGGCGTAGGCCGCGAAGCTACTTCGTTCACGCCTAGACAATATGTTGTTACTCTTCTTGCATTAATTTACTAGCTCCTTCTACTTACTGTTCCAAAATGCTGAAGGCTTCCAAATGTGGTGTAAGTGAAACCCTGCGTCAAAGTCAAATCTTAACCAGCTTTTAATTGGTCCATACAGGAAAGGCACTTCATAACCGATTCCACACACCTAAGTAGGTTAATCATGATCACTTATCATGAAATGCCGATTATGACGGTCAAAAATCTGAAAATTGTCATGATGAATAAAACCGTACGCGATGTACCAAGGAAAACTCAAAATTTCAAATAAACGGTGCCGGATAATATACCACCGTATAATCCGCGTCCATCTATCTTTCTCTCTCTCTCTTTCTCTTTTTGCTTGAGTTAATAATTTACTTTAAAAACAAAGTTTTAACCGACTTCAATTTAGTACTCCGCCAAGCGACGAGAATATTTCCACATTTTTTTACAATTTACTAGGTACCTACATGAACTGATTTTCGATAGCAAATCCGTTGATTACTTAGAAAAAAACCGAATCGCTGTATGTGGGCCGATAATATTTGAGGACTTCCGTCGATTCCCCAAGATCATCACCAATGGCACTTCATTAGTTTCTATTTCAACGGAATCTTATCAGAACCTGTGACGTACTTTTGCACTTTTTAAGTACATAATTGAGGAATTCGAGAAGTCATCTGTGGTCTTCATCATCAATTCCACGTCACCAAATTTATGATTTTCGGATGTAAATACACGATTTAAATAGAAAATACCAAAATTACTACACGCATGCCCAATAAAATTGAGGAGTTCCCTCAATTCCTCATGGATCCCATCATCTAACTGAATTTAAAAAAATGGGACCCACCTGGAAGCATATGTATAATACAAACAAAAAATGTTTTTTCGACTCGGCTTATCAATGACGGAGTTCTGAGGTACGTAGAAAAAAAACATAAAAAAAATGCAACCTCATTGAGAACCTACTCCTTTTATTTTGAAGTCGGTTAAAAAGTAAAAGAGATATAGTGAACGCCGATTATTGGGCCCTACATTAACCGACACCCATTATTAGAAACCTTGACAATGAATACAATAAGGGTTAAATCACCCCAGTCAGTCATCAGTCTTTTGACGACCGTTTTAGCCTAGTTGGTAGTGACCCTGCCTACGAAGCAAGAGGTCCTGGGTTCGAATCCCGGTAAGGGCAAAAATTTGTGTGATGAGCATGAATGTTTGTTTCTGAGTCATGGATATTTTCTATGTATTTAAGTATTTATATCTATTATATATATCGTCGTCTAGTACCCATAACACAAGCCTTACTGAGCTTACTATGGGACTAGGTCGATTTGTGTAAGATTGTCCCCTTATATTTATTTATTTATTTATTATTTATTATTAAATCGGGTGAAATTATGAGTTTTCCTTGGTACGTCGCGTCGCGGGTGACGGTTAATGTACGGCCCAATAATCGGCGTCCACTATATCTCTGCTTCTTTTTATTCATGCAAAAAGAGAGAGAGAAAGATATATGGACGCGGATTATCGGGCGGTTCATTAACCGGCACCGATTATTTAGTAGTTAAATTAATAATTTACTTTAAAAACAAAGTTTTAACCGACTTCAATTTAGTACTCCGCCAAGCCACGAGAACATTTCCACATTTATTTTCCAATTTACCACATATGAACTAATTTCCGAGAGCAAATGCGTTGATTATTAGAGAAAAAACCGAATCGCTGTATGTGGGCCGATAATATTTGAGGACTTCCGTCGATTCTACAAGGATCACCTTTGGCACTTTATTAGTTGCTATTTCAACGGAATCTTATCAGAATCTGTGAAATACCTTTGTACTTGTAAGTAGGTACATAATTGAGTAATTCCATAAGTCACCTGTGGTCTTCATCGTCAATTCCACTCCACCAATTTTATGGTTTCCGGGTGTAAATACACGAGTTATAATAGAAAATACCAAAATCACTACACGCGTGCCTATTATAATTTTGGAGTTCCCTCAATTCCTTATGGATCCCATCACCTAACTGATTTTTTGAAAAAAATGGGACCCATCTGGAAGCGTATACTTACAAACAAAAAAAATTACGAATCGGCTCATCAATGACGGAGTTCTGAGGTAACAAACATTGAAAAAAAAAATGATAAGAAGAATAAATAAAAAGAAAATACAACCGAATTGAGAACCTCCTCCTTTTTTATGAAGTCGGTTAAAGAGAAAGCCGTAGGTAGGTCCCGGAAGTTAAGTACAAGAGTCATATAACAATCTGTATCAAAATCGTGAACTCTTTCAAATGTTTACCCAAATTCTTAACCGTCAGAATTATGTAGTTAGGTAAGTATATCTACATAAAGTACTACTAATCTGATTAGGCGAATGACCAGGTATTTCATTACATAAGTGTAAGTATATCGGTATTATGATGTGTGCTGGGCCTCACCAATCACGCCTAACGAATCTAGACTGGGCTATTCATTTCCTACGAATACCTACCAGCGTCAAGATATATTTGTAGGTGAATGGTGGGGTTAAGTCAAGTTACAGAATAGACGGAGGTGTCTACTGAACATAAGTTAGCGTACTCACCAAACAATGCACCTCTATTAAAATATCTAAAGATTAAAGTAAAGTGTTGACTGTTCAACGCGTGACGAGTCTTAAAATTTGGAGGTTAACGAGTGTTCTGTTGGCATACTGATGTGGAGAAATGTAGCTGTACCTATGTACTAGTCGCAGCTATCAGATACATAGATGAGATGAGATTATACCAGATTATACCCATAAGTATAAGTCGAGAGACTAAGAAGAACCTCTTGTGCCGGCTGTACACGTTCGGCCAACGTTGGCGCGTGAGCAGGATGCAGCTATGCAATATGCAAACCAATGAGAACGAAATAAAGCTTATCTGCATTCTGCTCACGCGCCAACGTTGGCCCAATGTGGACAGCCGGCTTTGGCTGTAAAATGTTGCATGGGTGTGTAATTACCGCAATAATTATAGTGAGCGACAATATTTATGAATTTGTTGATAAAAACCCGAGTCAAAATGGGGAACTGAGCCTAGTTGACAAAGCTGTCCACTTTCTAACGAGATCCGTTACACAAAGACAATGCGTTCGCAGGAAAGTGAAACTAGATAGTGTTAGGCATAGGGTTCGATCAGAGACTTGCGTTTTGGATTCCAATTTAATTTCACTGTGTTTCGCCAGTTCGCTCTTCCACACGCGCTTGTTACCAGCTTCCGTGTTAAGTTAAGACTTAGCTAAGGCTGACCTGACCATAAGGTTAATATGTGGACGACCGATTAGCCAGCTAGGTGGCTAGTGACGCTGCCTACGAAGCTGAAGGTCCTGGGTTCGAATCCCGGTAATATTGGATTCCAGAATATTTTCTATGCATTTAAGTATTTATATCGATTAAATATATCGTCGCCTGGTAAAGTCAAGTGCAAAAATATGTATCGATAATATCGTCTCATAAATAAGTACCAAAACCTTCATCCGCTAACATAAAAGTTATGGGACATATTTATGAGTAAGTCGTATACGTATACGTACACACATATTTTTGCACTTGACTGTACCTACAACACAGCCTGATGAGTATAGGTCGATTTGTGTAAGATTGTCCCCTAATATTTATATAATGTAGCCCCCAAAATGTTGTCTCGCTCGCTATTGCTAGCTCGGAATGCTCTAATCTTTGCCCGCGCACAGACCAACTTGCGACATTTGAATAAAAAAACCAGCCAAATGTGTGTCGGGCCACGCGCAGTGTAGGGTTCCGTAGTTGCCTGTCTGTCTTAGTTACATCGACGTGCGGTGCGGTTGCGTCCGCCGAATTTGTACGAAAATTGGCCTTTCCAAGTACACGTTAAGTTGATCGACTATTACTCGGTAACTACTTATGCCTACTTGTCCGTGATACATTGATGATTTTCACATCTCCAGTAGTAGCCATTTAGCCGGCAGGGGGGGGGGGGGACACATGACTCGAACAAAAATTAGGGCTTTAAAGCCCAATATCTCGCAAACGAATCACTGATTTGAAAAATGGTTCTAAGAAACCCATAATATTTTTGAACTGAACACACACTATGGGTTTAACGAGAAAAAATACATCCCCGCTTTAGGTGTAGGGGAGGCACCCTAAAAAAATTTTTTTTGCGAGATTTTATTTTACTCACTGTTTTGTTGACGTGATTGATTTTTATACACATACCGAATTACAGCTTCTAGTACTTAGTAATGGTTACTGACGGACTTACGGACGGACGAACAGACGGACGTGGCGAAACTATAAGGGTTCCTTGTTGACTACGGAACCCTAAAAACAAACTGTCAAATGGAACTCAGAATATCAAACGTTCACATTTCAGACAAATGACTTACCTATACCTACTTACCAATCCTTTCTCGGAATAACCGTAAAAATACCACTTGTGGTTTTGAACCTGTAGCAAGTAATTAAATAATTAAAAAACAGCCCCTTTTCAAGCATTATTTTGACGTACAACGTTCAGTTTGAGAGTAATTAACGTTTATTAATAAGCTTTTAATTAACTTGCAATGTATGTTTGTCCGGGTGGAATCTTGCAACTGAATTTTGAAGCAGATATCTTCAACCGATTGAACTGAAATTTTGGGTAACGGTATAATTTCGATGACAATTTAATATTATTGTACCATCGACCTCATCTGATGATGGAGACAGAAGGTGACCATGGGAATTCAGTACTCGTTAGAATCGTCTTAATGAGTAGGTAGTTGATGACAGAAAACAGAAAAGTAAAGTGGGCAATAAAAGCTTGTATCAAAAATGAAATTTTGGACAGAAACTTATTTTAAGAATTTTAGGCAGACGTTTAAGGGAGAGGGGTCTCGACCCCCGCTCTGGGTCATGGCTCATGGCTCGTCCAATAGGTCTCAATTGCTGTTTAGCGAGGCAATGCCGCTAGCATTTTGGGGACCTTTGGGTCGGGCTTGACGCAGAGCGGGATGTACTGGTAGTTATACTTTTTTTTTACGTATTTTAATTTAATAATTCTTTACACCATTGTATGCCGACTTGTTTTGTAATTCCTATAGAATGATTTTAAGAATAAGCTTCCTATAATATATTTTCCGCCCCATTTAAGAGCCTCAGCGAGCGCTTCAAAGACCAAAATTTTGCATAATAATAGGACGTGAAACACGTTAAAATTTTATTTGAATGTGAAACGTAAGTCGATTTACCCCCAGCCTGTAAACAACAAGGGCTTTATCGCCCTCATGCTCATAGTTTATTTATATCGCCAATAGGTACGGAAATGTGTTGGACATCCAATAAATTATACTTATCTTTATAAAGTATAACTTTGTTACATACAAATTTGCTACGACTGCTTGCGGGTTATTGAACTTCGTGAACAACCTTAATATCGGTAATTAATTGTTCATAATGACTATCCAATTACGAGTATAAATAAAACAGTAAATGAGTACTGACATATGTTTCATTATTATATTTTATTTTACCGACGTCTTGGTCATGATAAGAATATGTATAATAAATTAAAAGTGTAAATAATATTCATAACAAATCAAATACTTACTACACCTAAGTTGGTACGCACTATGCAGTATGCAAATTATGTGCCTACATATGTTATAGAAAAAATGTTTTTTTTAACTTAATAGTTACTAAACGATGAATGCCATCAGGCCCATCAGATAGCAAAAGGGATTATTGTTTTATATAAAACAGATTGCCAAGCTTTACAGGATATCAAAAAAAATGTTAATTATTATCATGTATTTAAACTTTATAAAATAAATGCGTCTAGTAGAATGGTAACAATAATAATTTTAATTTTTAATTTTGCAAGATAAAAATTTCAAATAAATGATACAATGTATAATACTTACTTGTTACTTCAATTTGTACTTTTAGAATTTCGTTACATCCTTGTTTGGGGGATTGTCGTGTTCCGGCTTACTGCCTTTTTGTGGTTATTAATTTATTGCCATAAAAGCATTAAGTAAGTACTATCAACTCAACACTGTATGTTTTTCTCTCTGTATGTACTTACCTTGTGGCTAACGCGCAAAAAAGAACGGGTAAAACCCTGTTACGTACAATGTACAATTCGTCGATTAGAATGTAATACGGATTCAAGCCATCAAATCGATTATTTATCTAAGTACATAGGGTCAACGAGTACGTTGACCCTTAGGTGTCAAGCATTAGTAAATGCTTGACACCTTATTCCTATAATTGACATCCCGTTGCGTTGTTCACCTTTATTCTTATGAATTAGGTGTGTATTTTTTTAATGAAGGTGCGAAGTGTTGGACCGGTGACGAGCACTGGGACTAGGACCCATATGACCCGTCTATACTATTGGTTAAAAAAAATTGGTAAGATATTTTACAGTACATATGGTGCTACTTCACACTAGTGCGGAAAACAGCACTTTCCGTGCATATGTCAAAACTTTAAAGAGTCATATGTACAGTAAAACGTTGTACAATACACGTGCGTATAGGTAATTCGCAACTCGTGTCGATTAAAACACTCCCTTCGGTCGTGTTTTAATTTATCACCACTCGTCGCGAATTTCCTATTTTTGGCACTTGTATCGTAAATAACTATTACGTCACGCCTGGCCATAATGCGAGTTTTACTGCACGCTGCGCGTACGGGAAAACTTGCATTGTGGCCAGGTGAAGACGTAAAATTTTGTACTCAACACGGGCGGTAATTCGTAAAGTCCCAGAGCGCATATTTATGGCCCTCACTTTTTATCATGATTTTTTGAGCATGAAATGTTATTATACTCGTTTCTCTACCATTGGGCACAGAATAGATAATAGTGCCTTGGGCCACGTGTAGTAACAATACACTGCAAAAAATGGTCAGGTGGAGCTCGTTCGATCATATCTCTTCTGGTGCGATATTTGTTCAGTTTTTGTTCCGTACACGTCATATGTTACTGACATCATTTATATCTACTCTATACTAATATTATAAAGAGGAAAAGTCAGTGATATTGCTTTGTAAGTTTATAAGCAATGGGTAATGCCCGGAACCACATATCCGATATTCAGAATTCTTTCAACTTTCTGGAGGGACTTTCATACTAATATTAAAAATGCGAAAGTGTGTCTGTCTCTCTGTTACCTCGTCACGCTTAAACCGCTGAACTGATTTAGATGAAATTTATTATAGAGATAGTTTGAGTCCCGGGAAAGGACATAGGATAGTTTTTATTCTGGAAATCATCCCTTAATAGGGTGAAAGGGGGGTGAAAGTTTGGATGGAACTAATCGTAGTTCCCTAAACGAATTCCACGCGGACGGAGTCGGGGAGCGTAAGCTAGTAGGCTATATTTTATCCCGCGGGGTTGTCTACGTTACTTTGAATACGCGAGCAAAGCCGCGTGGGTATACAGGGTGTTTTTATTCATTTGTTTTAACTTCGACACAGTGTTTGGTACATTTATATAAGTTATCCTGTATAAGTATCGGTTTAACGATATTCGTTTTTTTTTCTGGTTTCAAACAAAGTAATTTAATATTTACTTGCAGACTATTGTAAAAGGTCTTTAGAGTTAAGGAAGAGTTAGCGTCAATTTGGTGTCAACTATGTCAGTAGGTAGGTACCAAACGTTCTGCGTGACAGCAGTGACATCTCATTAATAAATTTAGGTCACTGGTAGTGCAAATGCTTATTACGTATAAGAAAATAATATTTGGTTATGAATTAAGAAGATTTTA
Organism: Epinotia demarniana; assembly: GCA_945867215.1. NCBI lineage: Eukaryota > Metazoa > Arthropoda > Insecta > Lepidoptera > Tortricidae > Epinotia > Epinotia demarniana. Next base: position 11,277,959 of record OX244267.1, on the reverse strand, counting down.
CACTGGTTTAACTTAAGTTAGTGATTAAATTTTGATTTCAAATATTTTGAAAACGGTGCGAGTTAGGACATACGTTTCTTTGAGAAATTATTTACATAAGATGTAAAGAATCTGCCCTTAAAATTAAAGCAAATATATATAAACACCCTGTATACACCTAAGTAACCACTATAGCTACCCAGTGTTTAATAAATACCTATATCACAAGTTACCTAGGGAGACTATGGCTGTGACATGTTTGATTATGTAATTATTAATTAGGTACAAATTCTTACATCAAGGATGTGCTAGCATAATGAGCCGTCAATCGGCTTAGGACTGTATGCATATGGACATATTAGTACACGAAAGTTTCCGGCAAGTCGGTAAACACTTAGAAAATTACTTAACGTTTGACGTGCTTTAAATGAATAAGTTATTTAATACGCACTTTCTTTACAAATATCAATAGCACCTTCACGAAAACTAAAATTATTATAGGTACCTACATCGTGTTTTTTTTTGTTTATTGTTATTTTAAAGCTTTTATTATAAGAGTCGTGACATTTACAAATGACAATCATATAAAAGGTACCTGCTACTATGCGAGGAAGCATTTGTATTGATATTAGAAAATTATTTAGGGCCTTTAAGAACCTGAATAATCTAGGAAATGATTACAGTTATTTCCATGGGTATATACATGCTGCAATCAACTTGTTACAATGACTTATAACGAGCTTGCAAAGAATATCTAATAAGAAAATCCCTGTGCCTACTTATGGCTGTATGTAAACATTTCATCGGTTTAATAGACGGGTTGGATAATTAATTAACTAACGTTAAGTGTGGAGATACTGATTCATTACCTAATTCAAAACGAAATACTAACAACTACCTACATTTTGAATGTCAGTTCCGACGGATGTATTTTGCAGGACAAAGTCACACACTTGGATTAAATATGTGTCTACATATATGAGAAGAATACGTGTCGTGTTGGAAAATAGGGTCAGTTTTCCATCAGCACGGCTATCATGGGACGGCGCGCGAGCTGTCTCGATTTTTCTCGCACTATCCGTCTCTCACTTATTACAACACTTAGAACAAGAGGTAGGTATATAGTGCGAGAAAAATCGAGAGTATGTCGCGGTCGTCTCATGATAGACTCGTCGTCGTCGTCGTCGTCGCTCGAGCACCGCCCAGCAGGCCGCGGTTGCAATAGACTAGAATTACATTGACAACTTTATAGAAATTGTCTGCAAGGTCATTTTTACCAGCGTTGAGACGCCCGCCGACATAGATGTCCTTGTATGGCCAACCTCCAGTTGTCATTTGTTTTCAAACAATATGAAATCGCCAGATTCGCCACAGTTCGGTGGCCAAGGCGAGATTAGAGTAAGGTTAGCACGACCAAGTCAAGCTTAGGCAATTTGTTAATTCTTACAAAACGATTGTTCGCAAAACTTTTCGCACAAACATAACAATACGCTCATTGTTTACAGTAAAACGCCGTCTCCAAATGTCATATCTAAGGCATCAATTACATAAGACTATAACACGAACAAAGCCATTTTATATAACGTCGGTCTGTATTCGTTATAATAATAACGCAATTAACCAAAAGTTGGCGCCGCACGCAAAAATGCACCGACCATAAAAAGAATTTATAGCAGTTGGACTAGAACCAAATGCACCGGTTACCTTTGTGTTTATCACGATTGGATACAAACAATAGTTATTACCGTGATTACGAGTCCCGCGAGACCGAACCCGAATGTCCGGGCGGAGCTCGACCGTGAATAGAATGGAAACCAAATTGATACAAACAAAATAAACCACTTTTGAACCACTAAAATTACTATGTAACAGCCATTAAAATTACCAGCAAATATGAAATTTTCCGTCCTGTGAATTTACTTCCTTGCTGTCACATTGATCAGTAACGATGCCCGTTTATCTTACTTCTTGTCATTATAATTTCTCGCAATAGATTGGTGAAAGTGGAGCAATAAAAATATGCAAATTTGTGCAAATGGCTACTCGAGATGTTACATTTTGGCGAACTCAAATAGGAGAATAGACATGATATGTCGGTAATAAATCATCTTGATTTAATCGAAATTGCATTAATGTGATATTAGAGATTAGAGTTAATGTAATCTGTATGGGTACGAGCAGAAGCCAATGAGCTTTTATTTACCTACACCCAGGCCAGAATTTGTTGCCAAATACGACTAGCAGCAGGTAATGTGGGATTTCATTTAATGCGCCGGACGTATTTATGTTCTAAAATAGAAGTCAAGGCGTAATAAGTAGGTTGCATGTACGAAATGTTATGCATCATGCAGTTTTATTGCCCAGTAAGTAACCAAAACAGTTGTAATATAAAATGCACTTTAATTTGCAGCGCAAGTAGGTTTATATAAGTAAAGGGAAAAACGTATTTCTGTGTCAGTCTTTATGAAATTAGCATAGGTTTGCATTTTTTATTTCGCCTGGTCTGAGGAAAAGGGTTTTTCATCATATCCGCCTCTAATGTACGCTCTACTCATTTTACGCGCAAACTACGCGGTCTTGACTCCAGCAGGCAGAGGGGCAGTTCATTGATCGAGTTCAATCTATGAACGACCGACGATCTTCAAGTCGATGATAATTTCAATAAGAGTATAGACATGTACTTGTGCCAAGCCCCAATTTTGCAGCCTTATGCTGTTACACACGTAGGTACACTATACATACCTACCGGGGCATGGCTCTTCACTTCACATATGGTTATCACCAGATAGCGTGATACTTAAATAATATCGTCATTCCAATTGATATTTTAAGCGCACCGCAGGAGCGTTGAATGAATTTCACAAACTGTAAATCTGATAACGCTAATGGCGGTAATAGGTAATTTTATCAAGTAGCTGTATGATCTGAATACATTCATATTTATAAAATCAATAAAGGAACAGTTTCTGCAAAGGTTATCTATAGAATACCATACATATTAATAATTAAGTGAATGCGGCAAGTTCAAGGAAAGTGCTTTTTATCAGAATTGATTTGCATAGTTATATTTTTTTTCAACACAATTGCTCGTAACGTACCTCTTATTGTGTCGCTTTTAGGCTCATAATCCTGGATATTAAACACGCGTGTTTTATAACATTACAACACTTGTGTGTTATGGTTATATCCCGATTAAGTCACGTTGGCACCTTGCAGTAAGATAAGTATATGCATGAACACGATGCGTTTTTAAATTAACCGGGTTGTACAGAATGTAAAGCTTTTTTTTAATTCTCGGCAAATGGATTCTTACTCGACTAAACAAATTAACTCTTTTTTGTTAATTAATTGACTATTTCTTCTTGTACATGATATAGAATCGTTTAATTTAGTAAAACTATTCACTTTTGATAACATTTTACATGAATTAATACATATAACATTTTAAACCGAAATAGTTATTTACGATACAAGTGCTGAAACGAGGAAATTCTCTCTCCCTTCGGTCGTGTTTTAACTTATCACCACTCGTTGCGAATTACCTATTCGCACGTGTATCGTAATAGTTATTTACGATACAAGTGCCGAAAATAGGAAATTCGCAACGAGTGGTGATAAATTAAAACACGACCGAAGGAAGTGTTTTAAATCAACACGAGTTGCGAATTACCTATTCGCACGTGTATCGTACAACGTTTTACTGTACATATGGCTCTTTAAAGTTTCGACATATGCATGAAAAGTGCTCTTTTCCGCACTAGTGCGGGAGCATCTTATGAACTGTAAACACTATTTTATTTTCTATTGGCTGTTTAAAGATTTCTGAGCCCGCACTGCGCAAACTTCACGAAAAAAAACTGTTGCGCGCCATTATAGGTTTTTGTAAAATTTGTTTATGCGTGTTTGGTTATTATCAAAAATGTTGACTCGTGGTGACAAGAAAAGTGATAAATAGAATGGACGCCACTGGAAATTCTAGGCGATGTGCAATTTGTGAGTAAAAACCTGTTGTCATCTTAATGATTTACTCAATGTAAAGAAAATAATTTGGCAAGCCTATAACATTTTCATCTTATGAAAATGTTATAGGCTTGCCAAATTATTGACAATTTTTTCCTCGCAAAATGTGTTGAAAAACGTCGTATGGTACGCGTGAGCTTTGATAATTACATCAGAGGCGAAATTGTTCACGCCTCACTTGTATCACAATGTACTATTACAACATACGTTCGCTTGCCTGGACAACAACCGCAGCCTCAACCTACGAAAGTTTACTTTTAAGCCTAGCTAGAGATCATGTAGGTACATACATACCTATACACATATATTCACTATCCAGTTATAGTCTTCTTCATCCTCGAGAAAATTGGCAACTGATTTAAAGACAGGTGGCATTAATGGTCCATTGCTTTGAATTTATATACACGAGACATCATTGAATTATTACGTTATGTTATGACACTACTGACAGACTCCATAAAGAATATACACAGTAAACTACTAATATGTGTCTATTTATGAGTAGTATGTACAGCTGCATAAAGCACGTGCATCGTCTGATACCTTACATTGACCATTAACATGGTGACATAATCGTGTTAGATAGACGCAGCGAGCTATTCTCACAACCACACAATATACTTATTTACTTAAAATGTATTTAGTATAAAGAGAGATCATTGATAGATATTTTTTTGCCTCCATTTTACCTATGACTTCAATAGAAAAAAACTAGTCAAGTGTGTTGGTAACTCGCGCATCAAAGGGTTCCGTAATAACTTTACTGATCCCAACCTAGATATTCCTTCATAAAGCCTGAAACACATAGGTGCGGCCTGCGGTGGCAGTCAACAATAATTTGAAAATTAATGTAAAATAGTTGAGAGGTCACATACTGGAGTGATTGATGAAGCCTGAACGTCAGTCACATCAGCAACATTTTATGAATCGTCAGAAATGCTCAGTAGATCGAAGTTGAGTAGAAAATTGGAACGACTGATGTCACGATTTTCTATGGTCAAACGGCGTCCATTTTTTTATCTTTACGTAGGTCTTTTAAAATCTTTATACTTATCTAAAAATAGTAAGTAAATATATTTTACCGCGTGATGTTTGATTGGTAAGCTAAGAATAAGTTACTTCTACTGTTGTCAAAATACGGCATTCCCTTCTGGCCCTGAATTTTTTCTCACCCACTTACCAAACCCAATGGTCGTAAACGCATTTCAGTATTTTGTCGTCACAGATGTGGTTTAAGTGACGACAATGACCGTTGCGTTTGTCGTTGGTATGCGATGCGCCGAGCGCTGCGCTTGCGGTCGCCGGCCTACATCGCTGCTCGTTGTAATGTAACTAGTGCACAGAACAGAAGGTGTTCGAGTAAAGGTCATTGCCAGGGACGCGTTGTACTAGGCTGAGTGTTACGGGTATCGTTAGTCGATCATAACCGATCTCTAAATTTTCCTTTAATCGTTTGCCTACGGAAACTCTCCCCCTCATATACCTACCTACCGTTAGCGGTTCGTGAAAACTTTTGATGGGCAACCCGCAACAACGAAAGTTAAGAAAGAGTTTAGTACATAAAAAAATAAAAAAATTAGGGTTGTAGGTGGGAATCGGCTTGTACGAGTATGGGCACTCCGCCACTACCTACTTCACGCATTCACAAAATGTTTTTTGGAACATGCACCCAATCATTCCGAAGACTCTTTTCATCAAAAGCATCTGACAGTCATAGGGCCTCTAAACAACAGTATCGCCGTAGATGATTTCGTGGGAAAGGACAAAGGAAAGGGCTTAGGTTTGTATTTAATCTTGAGAAATTAAAATTATGTTCCTCGGTATATAAGTAGTTTTCGGAATTGTTGTAACCCAATGCATTTGAATCGTAAAAGTACTGTAGTAGTGGACTAGCTAGAGTCACTATGAGTATGTTGATTCAGGAAGCGTATAATTATAGTAAGTAGGTATAGGTATACATTACACCTCTTACCGAAACCAATTATTGTATTAAATCTTTTTTTTTCTTGTTAATACATTTCGACAAGTAGGTACTTATATTTGAAATTGTGCTGATGGAAAGGTTATTGTCAGATATTTTAACAAGTAAACATGATTTTGCAGAGGTCTTCGATTTTAACAAGTTATCGAGTGCCTCTTTGTAAATATGGCACAACTTACCTGGTTTCTCCAATATACTTCATCGCCACCTACCTACGCAGCGTTGGTTGATAATTTTCGTTCAGTTACACATACAGTACAGTCTAGGAATTATGTACAACTGGCTTTTAAATCATACATAACGTACATTATCCATTTCATAGTTGCCAGTAGAGCCCTAAATTTGTAGAGTAGAAGTAGGTACGGTGGTAGGTAGGTGATCGTAATTGGTTAGATCGTAAAAAAACTACACTTTTTGAAAGTCTTACACCTAATTTTATACCAAATTTCATTCTAGACTGAAAATAAAACAATCGGGAACCAAACTGGTATTTTATTATGAAATTGTAAAGCAGTATTGTATTTTTTTAGAAATTTAGCAGTGTCAATTCGATTGTTTTATTTCTATTTTATTTCGTTGTACCTTAGTAAGCTACTTATAGGTTTTCGCATGTTAAATAAATGCCATTCTTGGAGTGAATCGGAAGTTCCCTACTTTGCTTGATTAGATTATGTAAAGTGTCGCTTTCGGTCTGTTCGTTGTACCTCGAACTTCGTCGTACTAGTATTATACACTGTTATTTAAAGATTCATGACTAATTTAATAATAAATGGTGAGGTATCCACTTAACTTTCAGTACTTTAATGATTTATCAGAAAGTGAGCAGTCATACCCCGATTGACTCTCCGTTGATGTGGTTGGTTTGTCTTCTTTATAATCTGGCTGGAAGTACCGTGTCGGCATTGTCGGCAATCGGTCATCATGGCCGATGTAGGTATGCAGTTGTAACAAGCCCCTGTTTAATTATTAGGTAATATCAATTCATGCGCGTTGCTACTTGCTATACTCAACACGAACTAAAACAAATGAAGCAACATTTGTGGCGCATGGTTACCTACTGAATTCATTGCTCGACATCTTAAATGCAGCATAAATCAAGCTAAATCTTCAGTATACTCACATATAATTATGAAAAATATATTATGACGTACACGTGTTTGTCTTTCCTTAAATGTTTCCTTTAAGGATCAATGAAGGACTAATTACGTAAATATGTTTGACGATGGGCATACCCATGATAACCCATTGATAATTAAGTGCTACTAAGGTGATTTAGCTAAACTTGAATCTATTCGTAATTACATATACATGAAGTGCAACGAGCAAACCCATTTCATAAACAAATTGTCCATATGAGCGCAGGATGTTGTTCCATTCATCAGATGTTCTCACATAGATCACCTCTTGTAAACAGCCATTAAAGTTGCATTTCCGTCCTGTTCACGGCTCAATATTGTACAGCACTAAGACGAAGGTAATGAATTCATGGAAAACTAGGCTGATTAACATTATTACTTGAAATTATATAGTGTCGTAGAGGTCAATTACACACCGTAGTCTATACTTATTTACACCTATAGACTAGACTAGGATAGACACACTAATTATGTAATTATATTCTGTTTAATAAATCTCATGAAAAACTAGGCCAAGCTCTTCCGTTCTTATTTGATATTAACCTAGTGGTAACTGCCTATTACCACTGTATTCATTGTATTATTCGCGTAGAAAACACTGGCGTGGAGAAATATATTACCTACAAATGTTTCCAGACGGCGACCTTTTAGACGAATAATTCAATTCACACAAAAAAGTAACATTAACCAATTTTAAATCAATTTTAATTATGATCAGTCACTTATTAGGTTGATAGGAAACATCAACATTTATTGAAAATAGAAGAAAACATCAACAAAATTGTAAAATGCTTTGCTCCGACCCCGCATTTACGGCGTTCGACATGAATGATAAAGCTAATTAAAATGCGTATCTATACTCGAACCAAATTGGTTTGAAATATCAGCGGGTACGTGCCACGTGGTGGCCAAATCATTTATAAGTAAAATAACGGTGGCAATTACTGACTGCCTTCGGCGCGCAAACTACAGAACCTATTTCTGATCGGATGCGATTGTATCAGTGTCAGGGTATCATTGATCCTAAAAATAAGAATATTGTAGTATTAATCAAATGGGTGTCATGTAATGTAACTAAGGCCTCTTTACTAAGAATGATACTGAGTAAAATGATTATTAATTACTACCTACACCTTCACACACACACACATTCATTGCCAAGAATCGCTACGCGCGAGCGCAGCGTCGCTCGTAGCAGAACCCTTGGTGCTCGCCACGTGCACCGGAAAGCGCCTACGGCGTGTGCACCCGCTAGTTCTTGGCAGTAAAAAAGAATCAGTTGCAATCGATGGCAGACTGATTAACGGTGGCGAAAAGTCGATTTAACTAAGTCGCATAGAGAAAATGATTTTTATTTGTCTCGTAATATGTACAGCTCGGTCGCCCGTCTTGTGACCGAGCTCTACAATTATACGTCAAGTTATTACTAGATATGACCTGTGTCGACTAACGGGAATACAAAACACTGTTGATCGCAATTGCCAATTAGCAATAGGCTATTCAGTATGATAATAATAAATGCCTCATTATGCGATTACAGCACAATGCGGCAGTTTGGTAGAACCAGTAATTCTAAAATTAGGTTTAGGTGAGCATTGCACGTAGGTATCATAGAACAAAAGATGGTGTTTTAACAATATCATGTTGTCATTCAAATAAGCGCAATACATTATTCATTTCAATACAGCTGGGGAAATTTTTTGAATGGAAGATTTAAAATAGTCTTCTAGTCATATTTCATTATAGTCGTGTGTAAAGAGCGGGCAGAATAGGAACGAATACTTATCATTTCGTGTATCTAATATAGTATCTAAGTTTAACATGTTAGGACTGTAGTCAATTTAATTTAGTAGGTGACCTGGCGTGGAGAAGACTCCATGAGAACTTCTAGGAGTCAATGCGTGCAGACCAAGGAGTCGTTTTCCAATGCTGGCCAAATATAGGCCCTCACTAACACATTCCTCAACACACGCGCCAGGGAGGCAACAGCTGCAACAGAGTCAAAACTAAGCTGCCAAGACTACCGCGAAGATAGATGTGCAAGCTAAAATTGGCGCATGAGTATCTAAGGGAAATCACAATGCAACCAACTTAATTTAGGTTACCCCCCTCAACTCAACATTGACGCCAGATGAACGAAAGTATGTTCGCCGCGTTTTGCGCAACGAGAATTCTTTTGTGTTTTCTTTATGTCATGCGCTATTCTAACGGTACTCTTTTACGGCATTTAAGCAGTAAATGTTGGTCAAGGTCAATGAAATTGTATTATTGTAGTTTCTTAACGGGCCTTATCAGATACGTATTACCAACGACGTCGGAATAGGTAAATGTTGGAGATTAGGGCTGTATTACTGAAAATACCACCCGATTCATTTCGGCCTGCATTATAGAGTGGAACAGAGTCTATGCCAAAAAGGCGTATTGGTGTTGACGCGACCAACAGTCATAGAACTTTCTAGGACAGGTCTGGCCTGGTACAGTAGATACCTATATCTACGATACAACAGACGACAGACAACGGTCGCGTGTTTCGGTCATTTACTCAGTTAATTCATAACATAAGTAACGGAACCATTGATTTGCTATTAGTTGCACAATTTCTACGAAAACTTATGATTTGTTTATGATGTGTATTGTCAATAGTTAACAGTAATGGATGTTCAATTGTTTGAGTGTACAATCAATAGCAAAAGTCGATGATAATTATAGTAACTTGTCACTTTAAGGCGCGCGGTTGTTTTATGTGATAAACGCTGCGATTCCATAGATACCTGCGATTACCGCATAGAAGGTATCTATGGAATCGCAGCGTTTAACGCATAAAACAACCGCGCGCCTGTACTACTTTGATGCATCCCAACTGTCGCAGTATTGTTACGTTAAGTGCGAAAAAGTACTAACATGATCATCTATATTTGCTGTTGACTGTACCTACTCGTATGTCATAAGAATACCCACACCCATACTGATGGTTAATTAATTACTAACCTGGGTAAATGGATAAAATAGGTACCTAATTAAAATGATGTCAGTTTCAGGTAGCTAAGTTCGAATCTTAGCATACAATTTTTCTGCTTTGCTCTACGGTTGATTTATAGATAATGCCATATGTATTGTACGACAACTTTTCCGCTATGTCAATAAATATACGTTACGTTCAACACTGTTGATTTTGATCTCTTGTTGGCGATACTACGTTCTTATAACATATCTCCTGCGGTAATTGATTGGTTTCATAGCTATTTAACTGGTCGTCGGCAACGTATAAAGGTGGATACTTCTCGCTCCGCATGGTGTAGCACGTTAGCCGGCGTTCCGCAGGGCGGCGTGTTATCTCCACTTTTATTTTCCGTTTTCATAAATTCCATTACTCGTAATCTATCATCATCATATCACCTTTATGCCGATGACCTTCAAATTTATTCCCAGGCTCAGGTCAGCGATCTGCCATTAGTCATCTCAGCTACGAATTCCGACCTAGTACCTACGCATTTCAGATTGGAGTAGTAGTTATGGTCTCAATGTTAACCCAGCAAAGACCCAGGCTATCATCATTGGTAGTGCTAAGATGATTTCTGAAGTTGACTATGCTAATCTCCCACCGATTTTGTTTGATGGCGTTTTGATCCCGTACTCTCTGCAAGTTAAGAACCTTGGCGTTATCTTGGACCGCACTCTTTCGTGGGTGCCACAGATGAATGAGGTTAGCAGGAAGATGTTTGCAGCTGTGGGTTCTTTGCGAAGGCTTCGTAATTTCCTTCCCATTGCTACCAAAGTTGCGCTTGCTCAATCGCTTCTCCTCCCTATTTTGGATTATGCTGACGTGTCCTATATTGATCTCTCTGAGGAGCAACTTAACAAGCTTGAGCGTATTCAAAACTTATGTATCAGGTTCATATTTGGGTTACGCAAATATGACCACGTATCCAGTTTCCGTTCGCAACTCAAGTGGCTTCCTATCCGATTCAGACGTAACTCTCACATTCTCGCCCACCTTTATGGAATTCTTTTTAACCCTGCAACCCCCCGCTACCTAAAGGAACGCTTTAAATTTCTTTCTTCTGCAAGGTGTGCTCAGATGTTGCTTCTGAGGGTTCCTCAATCAAACTCTAAATTTTACAACAATTCTTTAACTTTTCGAGCTGTTCGATTGTGGAATTCTTTGCCTATTGAGATTAAACGTGCTAAGTCTCTTCCCATTTTTAAAACTCGACTTAAGGATTACTATTTATCTCTTCCGTAACTAGTCATTCCTACTTGGTGTGTGCTGTTTGTTTTCGGCTGTAAGTGATACTGTTTCTATGCCATTTAGTTATTGTATGTGTATGTAGGTTTATATATATATGTATTTATGTAAGTGTATAGTCTTTCTTATAGTTAAGTTGTTCTTATTTTCTGTTTTCACCTACTCAAATCTTATCTTTTCTTGCATCGTCTCCACCACCCAAAGGTTGTCTGGAAGAGATCGCTTTTTAGCGATAAGACCGCCTGTTGTCTACCATTGTTTATGTTTAACTTACCTCTTTTTTTATTTTTTACTATGTCTGGTGAGCCATAAAGAATATTTGTTTGTTGTTGTAAATATAAAATAAATACCTAAATGTTAGTGTCGGGTTCCTTTTAGACCGATATTGTATGACAGTTGTTTCCTTGAAATAGAAGATCTGTGAACTAAGACTTGTAAAAATATTTTGCGAATCTCGCAATTGGCACTAAAAGTACCATCGTTTCTAATTATTACGATGGTGCAGAGAACGTTACTGAAGCATGTCTAACTTCCAAGTTAACCGTAAAATTTAAGACGTCACAAGTCTTTCAATTAGTCATAAAGCTAAGAGGTAAGTTATTTGCCAATTAACGGTTTCGGCACCTATTATGGACCACACACACCGGAGGCGTTCCGTAACGAGTGGGTGAACAATAACCGTGGCTCCCAGTACCGCTCATCCTTGTACGAGCGACGTCAAATACATGTTTACACCTTATACCTATCTATGTAATAAGGCAAAAATATATATACCTACATACGACTGCACCCATTGGACACACTATTGTCGCATAATTACTGCTTAACAAAATCTTAATTTACTCGGTCATAGTTTGTATTGGCATAGTATGAAAACATATTGAAAAAAAAAATTTTTAAACATCAAATAATGTTTGCTTAAAAAAGTGATACGACTCGGGGTTTGAACTCACGACCTCCGAATTGAAAGGCGGGCCTTACCGCTCGGTTACATTGGCTTATAAATGATATAAAATTAGGTTTGTTTTAGAAACAATAGAAAATATCATGTATTTAATTTAGGTTTCCTATCCACATAGGCTTGGTACCTACATAAATGCGTAATTTACATATAAGTATGCTGTTGACAATAAGTTGAACAATTTAAGTCGAGTTTACATATTTTATCGTGAATAAAAACGTCCGAGGTGTTATTATGTGCGCGTTTACGTGAATTTTGTACGACTAAACTATTTTTCTAATGACCAACACTTTAGAACTTACTTATACAAATTAAACATAACATTTTTTTAAGCGATGACGTGTAAAAGAGCTAGCTTAATCCTACTTACAAAATAAATATTTTGATTTGATTTCATTTCATTTTACATGCATCTAACGACAATCCTTTCAGAAACATCAGAAATGTTTCTATAGCTGAAATGTTTCAGAAATTGCCATTCACTAGGCATGACATACCTACGGTTGCCCTAGCCATCGATTAAAATAGTACCTAGGTACATAATAATATTCGTCTTACTAGGTAGTAAGTTTAATTGAACCTAAACACGCTGCTCGAATGTTCACTCATGTGGTATACGATTGAACTCAGCCTGGGCCACGATTCCACCTACCTTAATTGACACAAGGGATTCCCATGACATCACTTTTGTGTAACTTATCTGTATTTCTAAGTTTGAAAGAGATGAAAGACATGAAAGTGGGGATCTCCGTAACATACCGGGGACATGTATATGAATCTGGAATTGAGCCCTTGAACATAAAAAACTAGAGTCTAGTTAGCGTCAGTAGTCAAGACTATTAGTATATAAAATATAAACTTGACTTGAAACCAATACGCGGTGACGCACATAACCCTTCTCATCTAGAGACAAATAGCAACCAGCACAAAGGCCTACGTTAAGCCTTAGAGGAAGAGAACTGAGACAGAGAAGAGAAGTAAGTAAGGCATCATTACATACGAGAATTAGCAACGAAATCATCAATCCTAAACATACCGATGTATGATGCAAGAATATATTGGTATTGAGAGGAAATTGAAGTGGCTGGTAGGCAACGATATGGCCATGGCATGGGCCCAAACCTGCTGTATAATATAAATGCGATTTACCTCTTCAAAACACTATATACTTACCAACTGAACATCAATACTATCATTACAAGTTATATTTACTTATCTATTACGATAACATTATTTTCAGTCCTTTTGAAAATGGAATCGGGCCCTGACATCTGGCACCAGAAACTGATTGTTGAGTCTGTAAACCGAGAAACATTTATTGAACGAGCGATCGAAGCGAACCAAGTTCTAATAAAGGCATATCTATATTCTATATACATCCAACCTTTCTTGTTGACGCTGCATTATTAATTTATTATTGCAAGTCATCGTATAATGTTCCAATAAATTCGAAGACACGTCATGTTTAAATCGACTGACGTATAACACTTAAGGCCTCTCACAGACTGTCGCAGCCTGGCCGCGGCGGACAATAGTAAACTTGTCCGCCGCTGTCAAATTTTCTATTGTCCGCCACCGCAGGCCGCACCAGTGTGTTGCAGCCCTAAACCGTACACACACGAAGCCTGTAAACTTGTAGAGACATTATAAATTACCTTAGAGCAATGATTGTCAAACTTTTTCAATAGCATCGGATTTTTTCCAAACTAACTAGTAATTAATTTTGTACTTACAAAAAATATATATTTTTTAACATTTATTTTGAAACTAGATTCCGCCCGCGACTTCGTCTGCGTGTACCCGGGATAAAAACTATGCTATATTTTAATCCAGACTAATCTTCGTGCAAAATTGCATTTAAATGTTGAGCCGTTTAAGCGTGATTGAGTAACAAACATCCAAACATTTAAACATCCAAATATCCAAAATTTCGCATTTATAATATTAGGTCGTAGGATAATAACATTCATACATTCGTATTGTTAAGAATCTCATTAAAATGTAAACATTTAAAATTAAAATTAAGTACTTCAAAGTCAAAATTAACATTACATCAAAATATTATGAAATACATGAAGCCCCAAAAGTATTTAAAACTAGAGGCCTATGTTTATTTTTTTACCTTAGTCAACCGTAGTTTAGGGTTCCTTGTTGACTACGAAACCCTAAACAGCAGACGTATAGAACGCTGATTGTATGACAGTCGTGCTCCATTTACCTGCGATCGTCTGCAGTTCAACATTGCACAATGGGCATTCCGACTCGAGGCATTGGCAATGACGAAAGGTCAAACTATTATTAAGTGCATAAATTTATTTTTATCAATGAAATTGACACGCGTCAGTACCCCGGGTGTTTTGCTGCTACGATTAGATTTAATTAGTTTTTTAACAGCTGTCTTTGTCTTCGTCTATGTAACGGATAGGGGCGTTAGCCTTGTGAAAATGCATTCTTTTGTGTGTTAAAGTATCGACTTATTTATTATAATTGCATTCGGTAAGCCTTTCAGTAATTAATTATTTTATCTAAAAGCGTATTCAACAAAAACCGTATAGACGTAGGCACGCAACGCAGTGTACCTAAGCGCGCACTTTATGTTTATTACTTAGGAATTATGATAAAATAAAAATTAGGTGGCCAATACACAAAGTAAGTGAGTACACATTATTTAACGTGATTTAAAAAGGTTCCGAAAACTGTAAACTGTCACATCAACCCATACTTTAATATTACGAAGAAAATATTAAAAGGATTTCTCTTCGAAGAGTTCATTGACCTTCATCTATTAATCAAATCAAACAAAACTTTGTTAACCGTGAAAAAATATTAAGGACCATAGATAATCACGGTAGGCCACTGCGTTGCCAATCGGTGACATCTCGTAGGTCCCAAAAAATGGTGAAAAAAAAGATTGTCCGCCTTGAGCGCGGACAAGGTGCAAAGACATCGCACTCCCCAAGGTAAACGCCTTCTTCCGAAAAGATGTTAATATCTCAGTAAGAGACAGGGCTCGTTCCGGTAATAAAAACTATATTTCACAGTCACTTTGCATGTTTACTTCCAACAGTGTCCCTGATCTTGAGATTTATGATGCGTAACGTGTATGAATCCGCAGACTCGGTTTCCTGTTAAGGATATGTAGTGTACAATATTTGGCAAAAGTAATTTTTGCCATTTCGAGTTGAACCAATTTGCGCTACGAACGGATATACCTACTCTGCATTTTCAAGCAAACATGGTAAAATATATGAGTATTAGATTACTGCACTTACCCAAAAATCTTCATAAAATAAACCTGCCAAATTGTCAGTCTACGCAGGCACGCAATACAGGCGTATGATATTTGCGCAAATCTTTTCAAAATAATCCAAATGTATTTTTAAAGCACATTCGCTGGTAACCCAACAGTACCCAAATGCACCTAGGTAAATATTTTGATATAAGTGTTGTATTGGGGAATTGATCGACTTTACAATAGTTCGGTTCGGTGTAGGTATTGTGTAGACGGAGCGCAAAAGTTGTAGAGAACGACAACAACCCGGCAGCAACATTAACTATAAAAACCACTACCACTCGTCACTGTCAACAATTTTGCGATTGAGAAGATAACAAGTTGAACGTAGGTAAATGGAATAAAACGTTGCTCTACCTCAATACAGTTTAAGGACCTTATCATTTGTATCCGAACTTCCGTTTCTCTCAAAATGTCCTCCCCGAAGCCAACAGGCAAAGGCGAGTTTGTCATATAACCAATTTGTTATCGGTATTTATTTTTAACAAAAGAGTTCTGTTGTTAAATAATGTTTCAGAACTACCAACGTAAATATTAAAACTAAACCTCCAGTAGGTAGCTAAGTACCTGTCCGCGCCCCAAAGCCCGATTGCGCCAGAGCGGCTTCATTGTTTTTTGCGGAAAAAGTGAAAACGCTGCCATACAATTTCTTGCGGTCATTTAAATGAAACAAGCAGTTGCATTATGCCTGCAAAGTCTCCGGTAACACGAACAAATTATAAGTACCTGCTCGACCCAGCTCTACGTTCAGGGGAAAATAGAGAAAACGAACTTTCCCAGACATGAGACCTATGTAGCTACTTAGATCGTTGTTTTTAGGGTTCCGTACCTAAAGGGTAAAAACGGGACCCTATTACTAAGGCTCCGCTGTCTGTCTGTCTGTCTGTCCGTCCGTCCGTCTGTCACCAGGCTGTAAACTGTGATAGTAAGACAGTTAGTTTTTTTCAGTTTTTATAAATAAATGTACTTACGGAACCCTTCGTGCGCGAGTCCGACTCGCACTTGGCCGGTTTTTTTACCAGTAACATATTGTAAATTTTTATCACACAGCATCATAACGGAAGAAACAAAGGCAGTTCTGAAAAAACGTCAAGACCTACAGAAAATGAAACCGAAAACATCAAGACAAAAAGAAGAACTCTCTTACTTATACAAAATCACAAACAAACATATAAGAAACGACTACTACCAACACCGGTTAAAATTATCCAAAAGCACATGGAAAGCACAGGAAGTTCGAAAAAAGCCTTCAAGGAACTTAACAAGGTCAAAGAGTGGATACCTGCCCTTACAAAAAATGTAAAAGAAAAAAAACAACATCAAACCCGTACAGATATAGCAGATATCGATACAGAATTTTATCGAAAGCTCTATTCTTGCCAACATCAGGCACAAAGAGAGATAATGTGCGAACCCAACTTAGAGCTGCCACATATATTTAACTCTACCGAAATAATAAAAAAAATCGAGAAACTGAAATCTGACAAAAGCCCCGGCCCAGACTGTATACCTAACGAAACTCCAAAATCAGCTCGACATATCATAGCAACGCCTCTAACACATCTATTTAACAAAATTTTACAAGAAAAAAAGAGAGCCAAAAATATGGACCGAATCGAACCCAAGACTACACTACTACACTATTACACAAGAAAGGCAGTCACGCAGATATAGGAAATTATCGTCCGATCATGTGCATAGAGGAGAGAATAAGCGCTACCATAGAGCAGAGTCAACCAGTAGAGGAAGCAGGCCTTCGTAAAGCTTCAATACTATAGATCATATACACGCATTAGACCAAGTTATCGAAAAATACACGGAATTTAAACGACCACTATATCTCGTTTATCGATTACGCAAAAGCGTTCGACTCTATATCACACAATAGCATATGGAACGCACTGAGAGCCCAAAATGTCCATGAAACCTACATTCAAATACTAAAGGTTATATACAGCAAGAGTACGAGCAAAATCAAACTAGACAGAACTTGCGAATCTATAGACATAAAGCGCGGCGTAAAACAAGGCGACCCACTGTCGCCTAAATTATTTATTGCAGTTTTGCAAAATATAATGAAGAATTTACAGTGGAAAGATAAAGGCTTATACATAAAAGGGAAATATTTAAGTAACTTAAGGTTCGCCGACGACATAGTAATTTTTTCAGAAACTGCACGCGATTTAGAAACTATGATAAACAGCCTTAGCCAAGTGAGTAAGAATATAGGCCTAGAGTTGAACACAGAAAAAACGAAAACTCTAACAAACTCAAAACAAAGAGAAATAAAAGTAAACTCAAGCCCTCTGGAATATGTACAAGAATACGTATGTTTGGGAAAATTTATATATCATTTAAGAAAAACCGAAACATCGAAGATATCTCAAGGCGAATCGCAATCACGTGGTATACATTCTGGAAATATAAGGAAATTTTAAAATCACATTTGACAATGAATCTTAAGAAAAAAGTATTCGATACCTGTCTGCTGCCTAGTCTGACGTACGCTTGCCAAGTTTGGATATTCAACGAAGAGGCACGAAACAAAATACAGCGTTGTCAACGGGCCATGGAACGATGCATTTTATTAAATATAAAACCAATCCACAAAAAGAGGAGCACAGACATAAGAAAAAAAACGGGTGTAATAGATGCACTTACATTCGCAAAAAAACTAACATGGAAATGGTGTGGCCACACAGTGCGTATGCATCGAGACCGATGGGCAAAAATAACTACCCTATGGAAAGGCCCTTCAGGGGCAAGGAACAAAGGACGGCCCAGAGAAAGGTGGGTCGACGAAATCATGGCCACAGCCGGGAAGGATTGGTCACAAAAAGCTAAGGACAGGAAAGACCGGATAAATCTGGAGGAGCCCTTCACCCGAAGAGGGGTCTCTACAATCTAAAGTTTTTTTCACATAGTTTTTTTGCTTAATTTAAGCTAGTCATGTAATTTTGTAGAGAATCAATAAAGGCTTTTTATTTTTATTTTAATATTGCAAGTTTAATCCTAATAATTTTTAACTTATTGTTTTACACGGCTCTAATGTGCTATTTACATACATACATGCATCGTGACGACCGCTTTAGCCTAGTTGGTAGTGACCCTGCCTACGAAGCAAGAGGTCCTGGGTTCGAATCCCGGTAAGGGCATTTATTTGTGTGATGAGCACGAATATTTGTTCCCGAGTCATGGATGTTTTCTATGTATTTAAGTATTTATTTATCTATATAAGTATGTTTATCGTCGTCTAGTACCCATAGTACAAGCTTTGCTTAGTTTGGGACCAGGTCGATTTGTGTAAGATTGTCCCCTTATATTATATTATTATTATATTATACATACATTCACGCCTTCATTCCCAAAAGGGGTAGGCAGAGCACATGAAACGTATGTTCCAGCGCCACTTTTAGCATTAATGTGGGTATAAAAGATCGACTAAATGTGATATTGCAGTGATAGGTTGCTAGCCCATCGCCCAGAACACACTTCAACCCTGGTCCCTCAGTCGACTTTTACGACACCCACGGGAAGAAAGGGGGTGGTGAAATTCTAACCCGGCACCACACGGGTGTGATAATGTGATATTTATTTACCTTTATTAATTTAATAAACCCGGGTAACACAATAATTTAATTATGTGTACACCAGCATTAATATATGGGTAAGGAAAGAACCAAATTCTTGGCCAAACAAACTCACTCACTTAAATTTTCTGTGAAAGTTTTCCGTTATGAAACGAAAATTAACCGTACCATTCTATGATTATTTTTTGTGTACCAACGGAACTGTGTCCACTTCTTCAGTTTGTATAGCTAACTACTGACTAACCAGGCTAACTATACTGGCCAAGAATTTTCCCCTCATCCATATACTACAACAAAGCACGCATAAATATATAGAATATAAATATATATAAATAGCGTTAGATATTTTTGCTCGGTTTTTTATGGCACTAGAAGAGCTAGTGACCAAATCGGTCATGTGGCTTCAGCTGTATTGAAACTCCGTTAGCTACTTCCCTGAACAACCTTTTCCGATAATCTTCGTGCTGGTAGGCCGTGGGTGGTGGGTGCGGGTGTAGTGGGGTGGGGAAAAAAGAGAAAAAAAATGTGGGCTCAGCGATTTTTTTCTTTTTTCAATCAGTTGCTCTGTACTCCCTGTGCACTCAAATATTTTTTTTAAATCGATCGGGTGGTGGGATGGGGTTGACGTAACGCTGAAACTTTCCATGGTTGACGGAAGTACCAAGGTAAAATTCTCTGTCGGCATTGGAGGACTCAATCGATGACACGCTATATTGCCATGGGCAAAGGTTTAGTGATTATAATTTTAAAAAACGTTGGAAAGCAAGCTTTGTGCAATTATTCAAACCGTGTTTTACTTTTTCCATGTTGAAGAGAAGAATGGAAAAGGGAAAATTGTTTGTCATTGTTAAACACAATTGCCACACAAAAACCAACAGTACCTTTTCTCTTTTTTCAAACGTTAACTCTTGGAACAATATAAAAAAAACTGCTTCAGACCAATGAAAATGGGGCCGTACGATTGTAAAAAAACCGGTCAAGTGCGAGTCTGACTCGCGCACCGAGGGTTTCGTAGAAACTAACAATTAACTCAAGGTAAAGTAAATGTCCCAATATTTGTTAAATTACTTATTTTAACCCAACACAATAGAATTCAATTTCAAACAACGAGTAACTTTTACACCAAGACAATTGAATAGCGATCTTTTTTGACCTGCTATTGAAAATAAATATACGCGTCCCAATCCCAACCCCATTAATTCTAGAAAAATCTTAACAGCGCGAATGGGGTCAGCGCCATCTATCGGCCCCATTTGGTACTAACGTGCAAGGGCAATCGGCTTAGTATGTATGTTGGTCTTTTAGCGATTATTGTTTATCACGTGAACCGATCTCTATTATTTTTGTTTTATTTGAAAGAGAGTATTTCTATTATATTCTTATAGGAATTTCAAAACGAAAAAATACTTATAAAGTTGATTAAATTGGAAACTTAACTAGGAAATGATTTTTGTAAATAAAACAAAAAATATGTTTATGTTTATCTTAATCACAAGTAATTATTTCAAATTTTTCGCTTTGATAACTTCGGAGATAAGGGGAATGGTATTTTTTTTATACATTTTCCTTCATAAATCGAAATACCAATGTAGAAAAAAAAACAAAAACTGCTTCGAAAAGTGCAATTCAAGCCCTTTCAAATGATAAGTACCCCACTTGACCTAATAGTTGAATATATTTTTTGCCCCCTCCTCATATTCGTAATTTTTCATAGTGAATTTAAATGTATATTTAAATTTTTCATTTTCCATGCACGCGGATAACTTAAGTACATAGTTCGTGAGATATTTGAATTTGTGACAGACAGACGGACGGAGTCGCACCATAAGGGTTCCTTTTTTACCATTTTTGGTACGGAACCCTAAAAATACACTATCAATGGCTCATTAGTTCTAGGAATTACAAAACCTAACCTCGAGCCGCAATTCATGTGAAATTAAGATCATAGAGGATTACGAAGCTATTACGAAATAGATTAGTATACTAAGTACGTGGACA
This sequence comes from Epinotia demarniana, assembly GCA_945867215.1. NCBI lineage: Eukaryota > Metazoa > Arthropoda > Insecta > Lepidoptera > Tortricidae > Epinotia > Epinotia demarniana. The sequence goes on along the minus strand of OX244267.1, from coordinate 11,256,756 downwards.
AGTATTGTGCGGAGCTCATGTTGTAGGTACTTAACTACTTACAATAGCGTCTGAGAAATATGCGAAAGGGATGACTCTTAAGGGATGATAGAATAACACACGTCCGTTCGTTACTATGTTTAATTCGAGACAAAGGAATGCGAGGCTACCCACTTCTAGGTTTACATTTATAAAGAAACTGTCTACCCACATATAATACACCTCCACACTAAATTACTATGGTACCTAATTATTAACTGACCAACTAACTTAACATAGCCATCTTTTTATGCCCTTATTCATAGACGTTCATCAAGCCCATTTTAGCCTCAAAAACACTTGGGTATCGATACTTGAGCATGAAAGAAAGGAACAACACAATATCCGTTAACCGAGGCTTGTCAAGTTCCATGAATAAGGGAGCTAATCAATTTCTAAATTAAGCCTACGACTACGACTAGGCAATGGCCTAAGCACCACCGGCGATCGTGCGGGCACCTGTGGACGTGGTGAAGGAGCAGCCGCCTTAGGCTCGTCCGGGGTATCTTCTCCACCTCTTATTATATCGGTTCCTTCCTTACCCACGTTCACCAAGCCCCCAGATTGCGCCCCAGTAGCTTCTCTCTGCGCCACTTGCTCACCCTCGTGGACCCCTTGGTTAGTCGGGCATGACACGCTCGACAAAAGAGACCTGCGCTTTATTTGGTCAACGTGCCTAACTAGAAGTCGACCGTCCCCGTTATCCAAGGTATATCTCCGCGATCCTTCCTTACCTACAACAGCGCTTTTGACCCATTTATCCGGTCCTGTGTATTCTCGAGCCCAAACAGGTTCGCCCACTACCAAGTCGCGTGTAACGCCCTGCGCGGCTTGGACTTGGCGGCGCTGTGCTTCGTGCACCTTTCCCTCTAGGTCACGGTCACTACGCAATAAATCAAACCTTGAGCGCAAATTCCGTTTTTGCAACAGCATCGCCGGGGTCTCTCCCGTAGTTCCATGAACGCTGTTCCGATAAGCTAAAAGATATGCTTGTATAGCTGTGTCGATATCTACCCCGTCCCTATATGCTTTCCTTATAGCTCTCTTGCACAATTTTACCGCTTGTTCTGCGGCACCGTTCGAAGCCGGGTGGTATGCCGGTGAAAATAATTGCTCTATACCGTTCTGCGTCAAGAATTGCCTGAACTCTGCGGTCGTGAAAGGTGGACCTTGGTCCGAAACCAACACAACGGGCAATCCAAAACGTGCGAAAGTCGCTCTCAACTCTTTAACTACAGCGGACGCGCTTGTACGAGACATCTCAAATACCTCAATCCACTTCGAACTTGAATCTATTAAAATTAAATACGTCCTGCCCTTATGTTGCAAGAAATCTAGGTGAATCCTAGTCCAGGGTTGAGTGGGATAGGTCCATGGACTCGGTGTCGCCCGTGGCGGGTCAACCGCCTCCGCCGCGCACGTCTCGCAGCCCCTACACACCGCCTCCAACTCTGCGTCGATGTTAGGCCACCACACATAACTGCGCGCTAATGACTTCGTTTTAACAATGCCCATGTGGCTAGCATGCAGTTGTTTCAGTAACCCGGCACGGCCATACGATAACCCCACATCAAACACCCGCGATCGACATATAACTCGCGCCGTCTACTAAAATATGGGCCTATTTCCTCGTCTGGACATTTGATTGGCCATCCCGACTGAACGTATGTTAACACCCTAGTCAATACCCTATCTTTAGATGTCGCAGCCCTTACATCCATATTCGTTACCGGCAAAAAAATTTCAACGAAATTTAAATAAGTAACTTCGCTTGGACTCGTGGTTGTGGCCCTGGACTGTGGTAACCTTGACAATGCGTCTGCACAATTATTTTTTGATGCGACATATTCTATCTTGTACGTATAACCTGATAAAAGTACCGCCCATCGTTGAATTCGCGATGCTGCCATTACCGGAATCCCCACCTTTTCTCCGAAAATGTACGTTAGGGGTTTATGGTCCGTTCGTAAAATAAATTTGCGACCATACAAGTACTGGTGAAATTTCCTGATTCCATAAACAATCGCAAGTGCTTCGCGGTCGATTTGCGCGTACGCGCTCTCCGCCGGCGTCAGCGTGCGCGACGCGTACGCCACGGGCCGCTCGCCGCGGGGCGTCAAATGTGATATCACGGCGGCCACGCCAACCCCTGACGCGTCAGTCGTCAGCACCAGCGCTTGCTCCTCAGAGTAATGTGTCAACACCTCACTCGAACCGAGAGCCCTCTTGATAGCCTCAAAAGCCGCCTGGCATTTCCCACACCAAACGAATTTAACACCGATCTTCAGTAAATTATATAATGGTGCTAAAATATTACTCACGTTATTTATGAATTTTGCATAATACATCACCATTCCAATGAAGGCTCTCAATTCGGACACATTTCGAGGAGTTGGTACATTCTCGATGGCTTTTACCTTTTCTGGGCATGTGTGTATGCCGTCCTCACTAATAACGTGCCCTAGATAATCAATTGACTTGCCAAAAAACACGCACTTTTCTTTCCTAACGCGCAGCCCGTAAGCTTGCAGACGCTCAAATACCTTTACTAAATTTTCCGTGTGTGATTTCGTATCACTGCCAGTGATGACGACATCATCGAGGAAGACCCCGACGTGTGGTAAATCCGCAAATATCTGCTCTAACCGCCTCTGAAATATCCCGGGACTTGAAGCTAATCCGTATACGAGTCGGTTATATCGAAATAGCCCCTTGTGAGTATTGATGACGGTATATTTCCGAGACTCGTCTAGCTCGAATTGCGCGTAGGCTTGCGATAAATCAATCTTACTGAACCTCCGCCCCCCATACAAACGTGCCAGCAAATTCTCTACCTTGGGTAACGGATATCGATCGACCTCTATCATTCTATTTAAGGTTAATTTATAATCAGCGCAAATCCTTACATTGCCGTCTTTTTTTACTACCGGAACAATGGGAGTAGCCCAGTCGGAGCGGTCGACGGGGGTGAGAACGCCGTCGCGCACCAGCTGGTCCAGCGCGCGCTCCACCGGCACACGCAGCGCGTACGCCAGGGGGCGCGCGCGCAGAAACCTTGGTTGCGCATCGGGCCGCAGATGGATGCTCACGCGACCGCCGGTGTACCGGCCCAAACCGTCCGCAAACACGTCACAAAATCTGGAACTAAAATCCACCAAATTAAACTCCCCTTCGTCAGTAATCGTATTATTTACATTACAAAGTTTTGGTGGTACCGGTATATGCATACCAAGCTCCGCTAACCATTGCCGCCCTAACAACATGGTTTTGCCATTTTCAATTATATACAGATCTAAATACTTTTGTTTATTTCTATATCGTACAAGCGGCTTCACTACCCCTACAGGTCTTACAATTTCGCCCGTATAGTATCGTAACCTCAAATCACAATAACACATTTCCAACTGAGAAAATAATCGCTCATAAACTTCTTTGCTAACGCAAGCTATGGCACTCCCGGTGTCACATTCCATGTCCAAGTCAACACCTCGCACGTTCACCCTAATTATAATAGGTTTGTATGCCGCTACCGATAATTGATTAACGGATGTAATAATTACCTCCTCACTCACGTTACTGTCCTCGCTATCAGACTTTTGCTGCTGGCCCACGTTCCAGACTTCCGCATTGTGGTTATCCGCCATGAAAGGGCACACCCGCTGCAAATGCCCCTGCTTATTGCACACCTTGCAAACATATCGGGTGTAACGACAGGTCTGCGTATCGTGCGCGCCGCCGCAAACGCTGCAGTGCGAGGTCCGCTGTCTCATCACGGGTGGCGCCGCCGTCGCCGCTGCCGGCCGCCGGCCGCCGGCGCGAGCACCGCGCCCGCTATAGCCGGCGCCCCCGCCCCGCTCCACGCCCCGTGGATGCCACGTGCCGCGCGCTGCTTCGCTCGATCTCCGCGACATTCCCGCCGCTATCACTTGACAAGGCACCACACCACTTGTCTCGGAGCTTACAGGCCTCCTTCGCTCCTCTACTACCGCCGCGTCCCTCTCCGCCGCCTCCATGCTGACGGCTAGATTAAAGGCTTTCGTGAAATCTATATTATCTTCTGCAAAAAGCCTTTGTCGAACGGTCTCGCTGTGTATCCCGCACACAAACTGGTCCCTTAGGCTTTCTTCCAGAGTCGTCCCGAAATCACACGTTTTAGACATCCTTTTTAAAATCGCTACATAATTAGACATAGACTCGTTTTCTCCCTGCTTCCTATGCCTAAACTTATAACGTTCCGCGAGAACACTAGGCTTAGGTTGCAAATGTTTTTCCAGAATGCTCGTTAACTCGGCGAAAGTCTTTGTAGTCGGTTTATTTGGTGTACACAGGTTAACTAAAAGTTCATAACACTCGGCACCAATCACAGTTACTAAGGTGGGCACTCGTAACTCTGGTTTAATCGCGTTACACACAAAGTACTGTTCTAGTCGCTCCACGTATAACTTCCAATTGTCGGACGCGATATCGAACTCGCCTATTTTTCCGATCGACATACTTAGTCCTGTTTATCTTACAACAATACACAAGGCACACGTGCAAAGTTCTATCTCGTCGCCACTGAGAAATATGCGAAAGGGATGACTCTTAAGGGATGATAGAATAACACAAGTCCGTTCGTTACTATGTTTAATTCGAGACAAAGGAATGCGAGGCTACGCACTTCTAGGTTTACATTTATAAAGAAACTGTCTACCCACATATATTACAATGTTGTAGGTACTTAACTACTTACAATAGCGTCGTTGGATAGTAATAACAATTTTCCGGCACACAATCCGAGCACAAAAGCCTGTATACACGACATGCATTTCAGCGGATCAAACGATAAAAATGGCGTTTGCGTGAGAAACTCTCATAAACAATTGCTATGATGCTAACGATTGAGTTCCATATTTTATTCATTCGATTTAATAGTTTTTTTTACGTGGTTGTAATTATTTAACGTTGAACACTTTTTCCATACCATAAATCCAACTGACCATCAACATGTTACGAAAGCAAATTGAATGACGCTCATTCCCCCAAAGCCAACTACTCTCATATATCGGTTATTGCGCGCGTTGATTGCTATTATTAACCATTAACAATCAAAAACATCAAAAAAGCTAATCTTTCTTGAATTTTAATCCTTCACTCAAATTAAATTATCAATTTTCCTTTTCCAGCACCAGAACTTACCAGGGGCGAAGACTTCGGGTACGATGGCAATATCGGTAAGTTACCCACTCCTACATTAAGTGTTGAAACCTTATTTATGGCATGTTTTCATCGTAATTTGATTAACGATTACCCATGACAGTTGCCTATTTTCGGAACTATGTGAAGTCATTACATCTCTTGCCTATCGGATGTTGTAAATAGCGGCTGAAGGAAAATGTGCTGTTATGTATAACGTTGATACAGTTAACTAAATATTCCCAAAGTGAGCTACGCGGAAGCATGCGCAGCAATATCGAACTCATGCCATAAATATATCATGTCTATGGACAAAAAAAATAAAGACAGATGTTAGTAAATAATAAAGTTGGTCTTATTGTTTTTTGTAATCACGAAACTACTTGTAAACTATGCGTAACAAAACGAATAAATTAAATTTAAACGAGCAATAGTTATTTGTGTCACAAGGGAGCAAAATAGTATATTTACGGCGAGGGCGGTGTATTGAATCCTGAACGTAGCGAGGGATTCTAACGTAGGATCCTGAGTGTAGTGAGGGATACAAGTGTTTACGCCCGAGACGAAAATAATTTTGCTACCGAGTGACACATACTATTTTTCACACCGACTATGAGGAAATTTAAAAAAAGCTATTGTCAAAATATATCTAAATTATCTTAATTTTTATTACTAATTTTTAAATATTACGAAATATTTATAAATTTTTATACAACATTGTTATAGTTAAAACTTGAAATATGTTCGTTTTGAATCGACTACGATGAAATTACAATCGATTAATATTAACATCTGTGTTCAATTGGCACATTGCGTACAAATGTTCCAATGCCAATGTATAAATTAAAAAAGTAGCTTGAACAGAAAAGTAGCGTTTTGGTCCCTCTCGTCGTGGAGCAAAACTTACTTTTCCGAATGAAAGGTGTGAAAAATATCTTTTAGGATTCTTTACTTAAATCCTCAAAGCCACCACTACTAAAGCTACGGGCTCGTGGCAACATAATTTTCAGGCACTGAACCATCCACGCTACCTTGACTATTGCGTGACAAAGGTGATCAGATCAATTAATGATAGTTAAACATTATGAAACCCGTGTTTAAATATCTGCTACCTTATTGAGATTCCTTATATGGAAGAATTGTTCGATGTTGATGGGCAAATAGAAGAAAATTATTATACGTAGTTAAATCTAGCTGATTGTGGAACGTCACGTTATTTTAAGACTGTTACAATCACGATTGGAATGTAAGGCATTGCGGTTGAAACATTACAAATAAAGATGTCAATGGGTAGAGTTTTACTGCATTGAGGCTACCAAAATCTTTGAAGTCATAAGGTATGTCCTTATGACTTCAAGGAGAGTTATAGGGTCCTTCGGGTCAAGAGCACGCACTTTATTTTTTTGGGTCCGAGAAACGTACAAAAAAGCAATTTCCAAAGTGACGGTTTATAAAAAATAAAAATAAACTATTTTCATTATTTGGATAAGTCTACGTGTAAAATTCAATCGTTTTTTCCTTATACGCGTTAAAAGTTGAATATTCCTTACGCGTACTCTTGACCGTAGGGTCATGTGGGTAAAATTACGCAAACCGTAGGGTAAAAGTACGCGTGCTGGGTAACTATACACATTCAAAATTACATGAAAGGGTTTATCAATAATTTTCAGAATTAACGGATAATCAACAACAACGACCAATGTTGCTGTGTTCTCCGATAAAATTAAAAAATTAACAAATTAAAAATATTGTTTTTTGAACTCGGGTGTTTATCTCGCGGGTAGAACCCCAAACCAAAAATACCCTATTCCTTAATATTCCATATAGCAATAGAGAATATAGAAAATCGTGTGTGTGTAATCGTCATGCAATTTCAAGGAAAACAATTTTGAAATGCAAAAACATTAGCATTGTTATTATTGAATATCACTTAATGATCGACATAAGTACGACACTAGTACAATGTTTCCCTTTGATATCCTAGATAAACGAAGAAACGTTAAGGAATTTGTCCGTTTAAAATCCAATGTTACTTATATAGAAAGAGGTATAAGTAAATGAAGTCTCAACATATAAGAAGCTTCCGTAGACTCTTTGCGTACTCTCGATTAATGTAATTCAATGTAGTTGGTTCGGTTGGTTTTATAGGTACTTGGTATTGAGGGTACAGTCAAGGGCACCACTATGTATGATGATGATGTTGTCCTCCCAGACGTATCCGTCGACGGTGACATCCTGACAAAACGATTGCAAACGTTATTATTTGCGTGCATGGGCGCGAGAATGAGTCGCAAATCCAAACTTGGTTTTGAAACTCCGGTGACATGATAATTTACTTTAAAAACAAAGTTTTAACCGACTTCAATTTAGTACTCCGCAAGCCAACGAGAACATTTCCTATTTTTTTTTTTCAATTTACCACATGAACTGATTTCCGATAGCAAATGCGTTGATTACTATAGAAAAAAACCGAATCGCTGTATGTGGGCCGATAATATTTGAGGACTTCCATCGATATCCCAAGATCATTCACCAGTGGCACTTCATTAGTTCCTATTTCAACGGAATCTTATCAGAACCTGTGACGTACTTTTGCACTTTTAAGTACATAATTGAGGAATTCGATAAGTCATCTGTGGTCTTCATCATCAATTCCTCGCCACCAAATTTATGATCCCGGATGTAAATACACGAGTTATAACAGAAAATACCAAAATCACTACACGCGTGCCTAATAAAATTGAGGAGTTCCCTAAATTCCTCATGGATCCCATCATCCAACTGAATTTTTGAAAAAATGGGACCCACCTGGAAGCATATACATACAAACAAAAAAAAAATTTTTCGAATCGGTTCATCAATGACGGAGTTCTGAGGTAACAAACATTGAAAAAAAATAAAATAAAAATACAACCGAATTGAGAACCTCCTCCTTTTTTTTGAAGTCGGTTAAAAAACAATAGAGGACTCCACTTGACTTGTAAGTGTAATGGTAGGAGGGCTTGGGCCGAGTTTTACGAAACTGGCGTTTGGTGTCTAGATTTTAGAGGCGGGTACTTTCAAAGTTACTGAGACCCGTGTTGACAGCAGTTCGCCAGTCTGATCTCCGAGTAGCAAGCTCCTCCCACGACTCACATGATATGCCGGTTGCAGACCACCGGCATACCTACACCACGAAGTCCTAAAAAATATTTAGGCATCAGACCTCATTCCTGCAACAATAAGGTTGTAAATATGTAGTATACATATTTATGAAACTTTGAGTGAATACATATTGGTGCTCTTAACTGAACCTCAATACTTCCTTCCGAAACAAGATAACCAAGAGTACCGGAACCGTAGGTGCCCTAACACTTAAAAACGGAACACTTATTATCTTATCTTATCTAAGTAAACTTACAAATAGGTAATACATATATGACTAGAGCTTGTTGACTAAGTTGAGTGTATTTTAAGAAAGCTACAAAATAGCCAACTTTTATCAATTAGGGTCCATAAACGGAAGGGTTGAAGAGCTGTAAAATAAAACGCTCTATTGAACTAAAATATAACTTAGTGAGAATTGAGTTTTATGGACGGTACGCCACTGTAACAAACATAACTTATTGTAAACACTCTAGAGATCCGACAATGTTTGGATTGGAATGTTAATTTAGTAGTTGTTTGACACACACACACAGGTCCTACGCACTGGGGTGAACGCTACCGGGAGTGCACGGGCAAGCACCAGAGCCCCATCAACATCAACGTGTTACGCGTCAAGCAGGTCACACTGCCCGACATCGAATTCGTCGGCTTCGACGACTCGATCGACGACGTACACGTCACCAACAACGGACACACCGGTAAGTCACGTCACACAAGCACGTCAAACAGGTCACTCAGCGAGACATCGAGTTCGTCGGCTTCGACGACTCGATCTATGACGTACACGTCACCAACAACGGACACACCGGTAAGTCACGTCATACAAGCGCGTCAAGCAAGTCAAGAAGCGAGACATCGAGTTCGTCAGCTTCGACGACTCGATCGACGACGTACACGTCACCAACAACGGATACACCGGTAACTCACGTCATACAAGCGCGTCAAGCAAGTCACGCTGCCCGACATCGAGTTCGTCGGCTTCGACGACTCGATCGACGACGTACACGTCACCAACAACAGACACACCGGTAGGTGACGGCATACAAGCGCGTCAAGCAAGTCACGCTGCCCGACATCGAGTTCGTCGGCTTCGACGACTCGATCGACGACGTACAAGTCACCAACAACGGACACACCGGTAAGTCACGTCATACAAGCGCGTCAAGCAGGTCAAGCTGCCCGCCATCGAGTTCGTTGGCTTTGACCAACAAGTTAACGCATGACAAACAACAGATCAAGCGCGTCAAGTAGGTGAAGCTGCCCGACATCGAGTTCATCGGCTTCGACGACTCGATGCTCGTGTAGGTATGTCACTTTAAGTTCACGAAGCTACGGCTCATCTTTTTGTCCAATATTCCGCAGTGTCTCAAGACGAGTTCTTCTTTGACCAGTGTGACATATGGCACTGAATCGTGGTCGCTTACTATGATCCTCATAAGAAGGCTCAGTCACCCAAAGGAAATAGAGCAATGTAATCAAGGGGTATATTAAACTGAAAATATTGAGTAAGAGTCGACTTTATATTTTTCATGTGACTGTACCTGAGGAATTTGATTCGCGTATCGTTTCGCTGATTGTGCTTGAGAGATGGACATACTTATCTTAAGGTTTATATTCGCATCAGCAAGCGAAACTGGTGACAAGTGACAATGGACAACAAGTACCTATGATAACGAAAATTGATGAAGGGAAAGCTCGGAGGCTATTCCAAAATTGTTGACGTTATTATAAGCAAACGTCAAAATATCTTCAAATCACCCATAGCTACAGCCATTAAAGTTCGTCAAGGTCAAACTGTTCATCTATTGCTTTACATTTTATTTATATCTAAAATACCCCGATTTCGTCGGGTCCGAGTTCGATAGGGGGTGAAAGTTTGTTTGAGACTTCCGCAAATTTTGACGCTAGAGGTCTGAAATTTGATATAGGGGGTCCTTGTTATGCTTGTTATAAATAATAAGATATGTATTTCAGGATATTTAGTAAATCATCCCCTACCCTTTAAATTAATGAATGATTTGTTTTGGTTTTCCCACACAAACTTAATTTCATGCTTGAGATCTGAAAATTATACAAGTACCTACATTCTTCTTTTAAATTAAAATACAAATTAAAACATAATTTTAAAAAAACACAACACCCCAAAAAAAGAAAGAAAAAATGAACAACAGAAAAAATACTCGTATAAATATCTTAAGCAACTTACAATACCTAGTTATTTGTGCAACAAGAGAGCAAAGTTTGTTTTTGCTGCGAGTGCTGTTTTAGAGTCCTGAGAAAGCGAAAGATTCTAAAATTGAAACACGAGCGTAGCGAGTGATTCAAAGTTTGAATCTTGAGCGCAGCGAAAGGACTCAAAAGCACAAGATGCAAATACTTTGCTCTCGAGTAACACATAAGACTTTTCACCACAGCAGTGAGAACATATTCACATTAAAAATATATATAATAGTATCACGTACCTATTCGTCTCAAGATTATTCAGGAAACAAACTTAATTAGGCGTTCGTTACTGCTTGTTTTAACTCCTCAGCGCCGCGCCGTTAGTTAGTCAATACTGAAAAGGGAGACAAGGCGCGAGAAACCAAAGGATATTTCAGTATCTATTACGAGTGTCACTTGACATTAAAACACATCAATAAAAACTAACCATATTATTGTTAAAATGCACCGCTTTCACTAATATCTTCGAAATACTTTAGAAATATTTATCATTATCACAAGGGCACACATTAGCATAATTATTACGTATATCTCGCGTGTACAACAAAAACTAGCTGTAGTACTGTTGTTAAAATACTGCCTTCGTCACGTCACTGACTTCACTACATATCCTAGTTAGATAGAGAATTGATTTATCCTAGTAGTTTTTATATTTAAAACCAATACTTATCAATAACGCAAGAATTAAGAATAATATAAGTACTTACGTAATAAAATCTGAAACAAATAAAAAGCACGCATTTTTTAAAAAGGGGCGGGGCTTGGCCCTTGCGTTCGGAAACTGCATCTGTGGTATACGTTCATAAAATTTGAGATTGTTTAAACTAAAATTATTAATTACCTAGCGTAATAAAATTCATGTTTACCTATTTATTATGAAAAAAGGAGTCTATTTCGAGATCTTTTATTGAAATATTCTTCAACTGATAATTCCTTTGTGTCAAAGCGGACCCCGGGCTCCTTTAGGGGCACTACACGGGAATAACGCTAGGAGGATGATTTTTTTAATTATTTTGGTAATTTAAACTTGTTAATAGGGAATATGCATGTGATTCAGAAATGGACAAAAAAAAAACATGAGATCTTGATTGCTTAATAAACCTACACACGTGATTATTTTTACAAATGATCATGTTTCTATTAACAAATTTAATTATTTAAAAGTAGTGTTTTTCAAATTCCCTTGCAAATTTCCAAAACGCAACGCTATTGGCGGAGCGACTCGTGACGTCACCGTGCACTCGGTGTCTACTGTTAACAGGTCGTTTGTATGATTATTGAAAGTTATTCGCATTGTTTTGCCGCTGTTTGTGATAAATAATCAGTGCTTTTTGGGAATTATTAACTGACTCCTTGTGAAAAAAGACTCGCCACAATCCACAATGACTGGAAGCGGTTTTATCAAGGCACAGTCGGATAATCTGCCTAAAATTGATGTGTTCAATGTTCATGATGACTAAGTACGTACTTACCTCGTAGAGGTGTCTTTCTTAAATAAGTAGAAACAACCAGTACATATATTATATAATCAAAAATATGTAGGTATTAGGAATGTTACCTGTTGAGAACATCTTTATGAACATAACAACTAGGTTGTTTTCGTCAAGGGTTATAATTATAAATAAAGAAATTTGTGTAGGGCACTCAGTAAAAACAAAGAAGCTTAAGTAGCTAAAACGTTTCGTGATCAAAATCAACAAACATAGTCAGCTGTTGATCAACAAAAATCATAATATTTGTAACATTAATAACTAAAAAATTGGGAATCAGAATAGTTTTATGAATAAGTACCTATATAATTAATTTTTTAGGTTAGGTTATTGTTTATATTGTTCGCGAGTCCTAATAAAAAAGATTTTAGGTACAAACATATTTAATACTCACTTCGAAATGATCTTCAGAACAATATAAACTACTCAAGCACGATACATTATCTCTCTTCATCGCCTTACACCACTTTTTCCTTATATTTGCATCTTTGGGCATATGAAAATATATCACGTCAGGTGCAGTTTTAATGTTATTTTCACACATAGGGGCAAATTACAATAATTATAATAAGCTTATGTGTGCTCTTCCGTTACAATAAGTTGATCTTACGAGCTGTAATCACTCACTTTTATTAAAACGGTGAATCAAACACTTCGTTGTAAAATTATTCTAAGTGCACGGTGACGTCATAAAATGAGCGCGCCAAAATGGCGGCGTTTAAACGTCCGAAAATGATAGTAGTTTTAACTAATTTTTTTTAGCTCATTTAATAAGATTGTGAAAGTGTTATATTTTTTTCAGGTTATATAATTACTTATAGAATAGTTTAAAAAAAAACGCATTTGCACACTGTTTTTGTCGAACATGTAAATCAAACACGGTGTTCGGTTTAAGACTGACTTTATTCACTTACCCACATTCATGCATTATACATAACCAGAGCTACCCACAGTTTTACGCAGCAAAATACGCTTGTTCGAGCTGCTGAGGCGAAAAAAGAAATGAAATCCCACAAAAACATTTCATGTTAAATGTTGCCAAGACGAGATTGTAGCTCGCACTGTCAAAAAGTAATCAGATCTCTTGTAGAGCCAAGTTTCTAGCCCTACGTGCCCAGCTCTAAATTGCGACGAAATACTACAGCAGTAGCTCGTAGCGAGTAGTTCGTAGCGCGTAGCAGCGTTTAAGTAGTACTTGTCAGGTGACAATTGTCAAGTTGGTGAAATAGGGGCCTAGCATCTCTGACAAATACAATAATTTTAAAAGACAACTAATGAAATGAACCTCAAGTAGGTAGGGTTGTACCTGTTCATTTTTGATTAATATTATTTTGCCATTTTGTTTTGATTGAATGATATAGCCTTACCTATAATGGCGGGAATAACTTGAAAAGTACTTAAATATATTATAATCTTGAAAAAAATTAACTTAACAATATAGATAACATGAGGTTCATCTTTAATTGTACAACTCGACTTTACAACTTATTCTGTCATGTGGGTGATGAACAATTTCTTGGCCAGTAGCGTTGTTAGTAGGTAGTTAGCCATAAAAACTGAATTTAAGAGAACAAAGTTCCATTGTGGCACAAAAATTAACCTTAGAATTGTATGGTTAATTTTACTGTCAGAAAATTGTGTTGAGTGAGTTAAGCTGGCAACAAATTTGGTCCATAAATTACGGATTTAACTGCAATTCTGTCATAAATGTATTATTATAGCAAATTCCCCTTCGACTTGTAAAATGTTGTAAACCACATGTACAGAATTTGCCTAATGAATATTTGATTTCCCTTTTTATTGCCACTTTGATTAGGTACCGTAAATAGCTCTATGAAAAGACCAGATTACGGAGTCTGTTAAAATTGTAACATACTCTTATATATTTAGTATTTAATTTAGTCAGACCTAAAAACTGGGCTAGCTTACTTCCGTTTCACTTGTGAAATGGAAAATAGCCGTGTAATCAACAATTTTGCGCCAGTCTTAATTAACGAAGTAATTTAGCAACCCGCTGGTGGAGTTGCAGCGCCGCAGCACTCTGCGTTAGCGCAACATACCTATCCAGCCGAACTAGTCTTGTATACATTTAAATTTGAAATTTCAATAAGGCATCCTCTTTTTTTATGAATAAGACTTAGGGGTCGCAACTAAATTTTTTAAATTTTTAAGGTTTGCATTTCTCGATACTAAGTTTATTTTTAATTTTTAACTTTAACTCTCTTTTTGAGTTACATTTGATGATAGGAAATGAATGATCTTGAATACATGACAAGAAATCACTAATTTTCAGTTATTAATATGCTAATATGCTAAAAACGGACTCTGGCGCTGGTTTGGCCACTTTAAATTTGATTTAAAATAAGTGGTTTAATTTAGTTTTTTTATGGATTGTTTATTCTTTGTTATCAAATGTAGCTCTTTAAGGTAGAAACATAAAAAAAAACTTTTACAGTAGGTACTTATGAAGAAAGCAAGCTTTAAAAAGTTTAAAAATTCCGACGCGACCCCTAAATCTTATCCAGTAATAAAAAAATGTGTAAATTTTTCACGTATTAGAACAATATAAGAGGGTGCGCCTCAATGAAATTTAAACATTTCTGTTTTTAAGGACCACCCTAATATAGGTATATTGAATGAAGAGAGAGAAAGACTACAATAGTAAACGACCAACGAAAATTCTTCATCACAATTAACGGCTTCACGGATTTCAAAGACATTTCGCTGAAGTGGCAATGAATGCCCATCAAATTACATATTATAAAGTGAAAGTCTAGTCTACAATTTTATTTGTGTACGTGTGCGTGAGCGTGTGCTAAACTTATTTGGCTTGGTTGAAAACTGGCTTCAATAGGTTGTTCGTAACGCTCTATCTTTTTTCTTGGTCTGAGGCTACATCTATTAAATATAAGGAAATCTATTTACTTAGTTATGTGTCAGTAAATAAATAAAATTACTTCGTTAATCCACTGTTTGACCGGTAGAGGTCAGTAAGTCTGTTTGAGGTAAAATAACTGCCATAACTGCTTTTACAATCTTCCATACCTCCCTCTGTTGACTAGATTCACGAATGCAGGTTTCAGGAATAAACATATCGCTCTGTCTGCTTGAAAACTTTGGGCCGGCAGGCTGAATTCCGCTTGGCTAATTCCAACCGCAGCTGTTCGATACAAAATTGAAGCTCGAAGCGGAACGTGCGGCGGAGCGGCGGCGACGTTTGACGCTGCACGCTAATAAAGCGGAGCGTGCACTTAGGCAGTTCACTGTAGTTGACGCTCTGATTTTAACTACCTTCAAATATTTTTCCAGTTCTGATAGAGGTGGAGAACGAGCCACACCCGCGCGTACGCGGCGGTCCGCTCGACGGGGACTACGTGTTCAGCCAGATGCACTTCCACTGGGGAGACAACGATACCTTCGGCTCCGAGGACAAGATTAACCATAAAAGGTAACTACGAGTACCTACCTACTATTTAAGAACGTTTATCATGCGTCCAATTTCCGGGATTATCGGAATTTCGGTTACTCATTATGAAGGCATTTGTAGAATCTGGCAGGCACGCTTGAGTTTTCGATTATGTTTTTTTCGACTTGCAGTTATAGGTGTAGGGAGGGATTCCAACTAGTAGAAAAACGTATGTTGCTCCCGACAGGTTTTATATCAACAAAAGCATTTTTGACAAATCATGCGTGTTCGTTCGCTCCATCCGAACTCCGATCCGCTCCTGTACCTAGTTCGCACAGTTGCTGTTTCAATCCGTTGTGTTATTTATGGATGTAATACGACGACAAAGATGCTAACATTTTTTACTATGGAACAACCTGCAATAGTGTAAACATATCTTTGACGTCGACTGTATACTGTACCTAACAATCAATTTCGATATTATGTGAATTTAGATGATGTGATAATTTATGTTGCGACCCGGATAGTTGTACCAAGTCGTGACTTGTGTCGTGTTCCACGTGCTTTGTTCATGAATAGGCATCCTTAGTGGCATTATTAAAATAATTATTGTGGGTTGGTGCTAATCGGCATTCCTTCTCTATTTAACTGCATACCTGCATGTGTATTGTGCTTGTGAGATAAGAACAAAAAAGTATTATGGACAACAAAGAGTCAAGATCATTTAGCGTATATAGCATACATATGCTAAATGATAGGGCTCTTTCAGCTACTATAAGAAGAACAAAGATCCGATTACACTTTATTTACGAATATTATTACTAATTACAACATGCTGATTATGAGATGGCTGTTAGCTAGTCGGGATCGGGGCACGGAATGTGGAGAGACTGGTGATATCAATTACCGTAGACGACAAAAAGACTAAAGAGGCCGAAGCCCCACCATGATTCAAAGTCGAAGGTGTCGGAGTCTAAGAATGACGGTGAACACAGTTTAACACTTTCGCAACCGGACTAAAAATGGAATATTACACCAGAAACCGACAGAACTCGCTAGGCGTGTAGGTTTATACTACTCCCGCCTAGCGGGCTGAGCCCGCATCTGAGCAAACATTATATACGAGTGCCTAACCAGGCGCGTTCTTGGTTGCGAACGTTTTAACAGGCCACCGACCGCAACTCCTGGATAATACTACTATGTACTGGCTATGCTACGTCGGCGGCGCGGCGTCACATAATATCCGCAGCAATTAAGGATAACTGGGTTTTACTTTATACCACGGCAGTAGAAAACTACCCGCTTAATGGTAAGCAGACACCGTAGCCTTATTAACGTTTGCGACACCAGAGTCACAAAGCGTGGCGTTTATATTTAAAATGAAAGTATTTTAATAACATTAAACACTAAGTTAAAGTTAGGTTTCAATTATCCTCTTCTGGTACCCATTTACCTAATAACACAAGCTTAGTTTGGCTAGCTCGATGTTGTGCAAGGTTGTCTCCTAATATATATAATTATTTTCCTTCTGGAGCACAAGCTTGATACAACTTACCAACCCAAATATAACTAACAATGTTTATTTATAGTTTCCCCATGGAGCTCCATATGGTGTTCTTCAAGGAGGAATACACCACTTCCAAGGAGGCTGTCCAACATAGCGACGGACTCGCTGTCCTCGCTTTCTTCTACGAGGTACGAGTACTTTTGCTGTGCACATGCAGATAAACCACATGACCAAATTTTCAAACGTATAAGAATTGGTAGCGTTGTGGAGTTTGTTTTGATGAGCACGTTTTGGCGTAGCAATTTCTGCTCAGAGTTGTTCGGTAAAACTAGTATAAGTAGTATACCGACGTTATTATTCCTCCGCGATGTGTTTGGGAGTTGAAGGATGGAGTCTGTCTGTGCAAATGAACTTTGACGCATTTATGTGGCAACACTGTCATACCTCCACTTCTAATCGCGGATTGATAATGGATATGAAGGTAGGTATAGCCCGCATCTAGGTATAGCGCCTACCAGTAACGTTATGGTTAAAACACACAATAAGGTATGAAATGATTTTGCGAGCATAATAATGGATAACCACTCTATCTATCTTTGACCTCATGTTGGTTAGGGATACGGTTACTCGGGGTGTGTGTCAATCGGGTGCGTAACGATGGCTATAAATATTTATGATATAATATTACTCGCAATAACGCTCATCTGATATAATTCTCAAGTTCTATAACAACACTTATTATATTTTCATAGGACATAATTATCATTTTATATAACGGTCATTTGATATAAAAATATTTGGTATAACATACATTAAGAATAATGCATATTTGCTATATTGAACATTGGATATAATGCTAATTTCTTCTAATGCACAATTAGCATAATATTTTTTGGTAGACTCTAAGGCAGGTCGGTGTAGGTACGACGACGAGCGAAGCGAGGAGGAGTGTTAGGTTGAGCTGCGACCCTACAGCGCGCGAGCCGAGCGAGCGAAGCGAGCGTGCCGCGGTAGCGGCCGGCGAAGCGCCAGAACCGAACACTTTTTACTACCTAATATATACTTACATAGTACAATTTGCGAACCGTTACGTTAGCTACATTTTCTTTTAATAATAAAATATTATTTTACTTGATAGTTATGACATATAACTTGTATGTAACATGAGCACTATACCATATAATGATTATACAAAACAAGTGTTATATCCGATGATCGTTATACAAAATAAACATATATATTTTGATATTATAACAAACGTTTATTATATACAATGAGTTATTATATACCTTGAAATTATGTCAAATGTTGTTATAGCGAATGAAATTATATTATTTATTTTTATACCCATCATTACACACCCGTGTCAATCAGGATAGCGGGTGGACCTAGGTAATTAAAATTAAATGTTTACAGATATTTGGTAGGTTCTGCGTAAGTACCTTTAATAAAACATTGATACAAAATTCTTAACATCATAAATGTAAATATGCTATCGTGAATCATGACCATTCACGCCAGCATCTGTATAATGACATTGATGGCGTAGGTATGTATTTGATGGGTGAAAATTCTACGCTTTTACTTTCTCACTTTTGTAACGACAATTACCCATACATTTTATATGGGTAACTAGTTTCTGCCCGCGACTTCGTCCGCGTGGAACTCTTTTTAACCCCCGACGCAAAAAGAGGGGTGTTATAAGTTTACGTGTGTGTGTGTCTGTGGTAGCGTAGCTCCCTAACGGATGGACCGATTTGAATGCGGTTTCTTATATGTCATAGATAATTTTATCCCGAGTGTTCTTAGCCATGTTTCATGAAAATCTGTTTAGCCGTTTTTGAGATATTGGACTTTGAAATGAAAATGTCGGGGGTTTTTCAACTTTTCTAAGTTGTACCTATATCGTAGCTCCTTACAAACTTTTGCCACCTTAGACGATGATTCCCGGAATAAAAAGTATTATATACTCGTATTTTAATCCAGGTTATAGACTATGATATACACACATATATATATATATATATATATATATATATACCAAAATCAATTTTAATCCGTTAAGCCGTTTTTTCGTGAATGAGGGATACGACTCGCCTGACAGACTCTAAGTGTAAGCCCTGAATGAACGCTCCGCTCACAGCCGGCGCCTGCGAGTCGGAAACGATAACGCAGGTTAAGCAAAGATGGCAGCATTTGGATGGGTGACCGCCTGATGATGTTTGAGTGGTTGATATAAATGAGCGCTTCCGTGCTTTGGAAGGCACGCTGAGAGTTTATCACGGCTGCTGTCTATGACAGTAATCGTTAAGCCCAATTAGAGGCTTTCGGGCGGCTTAAGAACTTCTAACAGTCGAGTTGCCCACTCACTTGACAAAGGGGGGACAACTGTTACTCGCGACCGCAGGAGCTACCTACCACAACCCTGCACGTGTCCCCTAGGTGGTACCTACTAAAGAGTGACAAACTTTAAA
Organism: Epinotia demarniana; assembly: GCA_945867215.1. Classification (NCBI taxonomy): domain Eukaryota; kingdom Metazoa; phylum Arthropoda; class Insecta; order Lepidoptera; family Tortricidae; genus Epinotia; species Epinotia demarniana. The sequence continues at coordinate 11,237,316 of OX244267.1, read as the reverse complement.
GGCCAAAAATAATGTATGCCGTACGATTAAATAGTTTAAAGAATGAGGTTTATTCTCGATTTTCGCTACGGTGATAGAATTGTGCTGAAGTTTACCAAAAACAGTGAAAATTTAATTGATAAATTATAAAGTAAAGGATAAACCTACTAACATTATAAGTGCGAAAGTTTGGATGGTTGGATATTTAGATGGTTGTTACTCAATAACGCTTAAACGGCTCAACCGATATGAAAGAAATTTTACACGAAGATAGTTTATAGCCTGGATTAAAATATAGGATAGCTTTATCCTGGATCCACGCAGATGAATTTTCAGGCGATCGCTAGTATTCTATAAGTGTACAATTTTCAATATGAATCTGCTTATTTATTATAGCTTCTGCCCGCGACTCCGTCCGCGTGGAACTCGTTTATATCGCAGCTCCATATAAACTTCCCCCCCATTTCACCCCCAAAGGGGATGATTTCAGGAATAAAACTATCCTATGTCACTCTCTATCCCTTCAACTATCTCCACTTAAAAAATCACGTCAATTCGTCGCTCCGTGAAAGACGGACAAACAAACAAACACATACACTTTCCCATTTATAATATTAGTATGGATTACCGAGAAATAAACATGCGCGAATTGGTCCATAAAAACATTTATAATAATTAGAGATTTAGAAAAAGATACATAGGGTGACTGAGGTGCGACTTCTCTGAGAGGTGAAGCGGTCTTCTTGTTGTGTACTCGTAAATGTTTCAGAAGCCCGAGAATTCGCTGCTAATCTTGTTTCACGTTCCGTAATAGTTTTCGGAAGCTCGCGACAACGAAAGGCGTTCACGATCGTGGCCGAGACGTGCTTCCATGTCTTCACTGTTTTCAAGGAATCTAGAAGCCCGGGAAGCTTCTTCGGACTCCTGAGATCTTGCCACTCGTTTTCTGGCGGCCTCTCTAGAAATTCGTGTCAGGTTCGATCTCTTTCTGGAGGGCTTTTTGAGTAATAACGTTTTTGGGGACTTTTGACACATAATTTTGTGATTTGACAGAATAAAATAAACTTGTGAGTATTTACTCTGCATTAAAAAAAACTATTTATACATATACAAAAACATACTTACTGAATTCAACCCCATTTTTTAACCCCTTTCCACCCTTATCTTTATAATTTTTATAGCCTATTACCTGGCCGAAGATCCATTAAACGTTTTAGTGAAAGTTGCATATTAATCCATTCGACAGTTTTCCCATGATACCCGGACAGAAACAGACAAACAGATAGATGGCGCTGGTGCGCAAAGTAAAGATTACTTTATCCAAATATTCTCAAATTTGGCCTTGTTATAACGTCTAATATGGTTTGTTGGAGTTCAGACGCCGACAAAAATCTGGAGAATGACCTTCTAAATGCGTGGAATTTGGTGAAGTTCTGCATCGCGCTATTTAAGTTTTTAATGTATGTTGTATAAATACAACTTCCTTCAAGCTCTACTTATTATTATTATTATATGTATATAATATAATATAATATAATGTAAATATATATATACATATATATAAATATAAATAAATAAATATAGAATATAGATATATAGAATAGAATATAGATAATAGATTGTCGTTACGAAAATGAAAGCGTAGATTAGATTAAGGCCTGGCCTTAACTATGTATGTACGATTTTTTTGATTTTCACTCTGATGGGGGGTTCTTCGTCTACCTATCATAAAATAATTTAGTACCTACGTTTCTTTCTGTAATGAACGAAAGCAATGTCGGTTCTAAATCAATTGTAAGTTATTTTCCGCAAAAATCGCCTAGCCCTTCCATTGGCAGCCGCCATATTGCTAATAATCCCTTAGGTGGCAGTCGCCGGGGAGCCGGCGATGTCAAAAAACCGTCTAGTGGCAAGCGCCGGCGAGCCGGCGATAGCATAGTTTCGTATTTATTCCGCAAAATGAGCTGCTAAATTTACACCTGTCTTGTTCTTTCTTGCAAGACGCGTTCGTGAATAGATAAGGATGGCGTATAATAACGGTCGTGACAACGCTTTCATAGACATTTCATTAGAAATTCCTCAGAGAAATTTTTGACCGCGCGTGTGCAAGTTTTTGAAAACCTCGTAGTGTAAAAATATTCTAAGGCGAGAGACAATAAAACTATATTAACGTGTAAATAAATATATTTACTTGTAGATAAACTTGTAGTTTCTACAATTAACTGTTTTATTCCATAGTTATAGTTAATTTATACAAGAAATTGGAAAAATTTGGATATCCAAAAATTGATCAAAGCTAGCCAAATTCACATACATGGAACGGCTCCGTTATTATATAAAGGTTATAGGCTATTTTATGCTGAATCCAAGGATATAAGCTTTAATAAACCACTCATAATGTTTTTTGAATAATGGTAATTTTTCTAACGTGCACCGATTCTGCGATGACCACCCATATGGCCCCTGCCACTTGACGGTAGTTCGCCAAAAATGGCCGCGCCACTAGACAGATAATGACAACCGCCGGCTAGCCGGCGACTGCCACTTGAAGGGCTAGCCTAATCCATATCCGTTAGCAAAAAGATTTTTTCAATAAATTATTCTTATTGTTATATAACCTTACCCTTCAGCTGGACCGGCACCTGCACCCGGCCTACGACGAGATCACGTCAGCTCTGGCAAACGTCACCGAGCCCCACGCCACGGTGGTGATGAGCCACCCGTTCTCCTTCCTCAACATCCTGCCCTACGACCTCCGGCGCTACTTCACCTACAGAGGCTCGCTCACCACGCCTCCCTGCTCGGAGGTCGTCACTTGGCTGGACTTTGAGCAGCCTGTGAGGCTGGCTCACGATCAGGTGAGGATTTCCGACTTTTATTCAACTGTCTTTTTTTGGTTTCGGGCGGGCTTTAGGGTTGAACGACCTGAGGGGCTGAGGTGCACAACGGTGCTATTATAGGACGCCAAAGGCATGACTGGCCCAGGGTACCTAAGGCCGGCCATGCCAGGTTTTATTGCATCTCAAGCACAGCTATGATAAGCAAACCGTTCTTTCCGCTACATCCTGTACTAGCTCCGGCGGCACTTCGTGTACAGAGGCTCACTCTTGAGTTCGTCGTTCGGCTGGACTCTGAGCAGCCTGCGAGACTGGCTCACGAACAAGTGATTTTCGAACTGTTATAAATCAACTGCCTAAGGGCATTTAAGGCCTTTATGGCATTGAGCAATGGAAACGCGTACAGTATTTATAGGATACCTTCCTAAGAAATGTATACCCTTTGTTTGCTTTTGAGTGTATATTATATGCAGGACACGTAGGCAAACTAACGCTTATAGTAGGTACGCAATCCAAATTTTGGAAGTGCATAACACACGCTATAGGTACAAAACTACTGATTCGAACGCCTCTGACTCCACGGAGGAGAGAACGATAATAATTTACTAAAACTTCATTCTTTACTGGTTTCAGATAGAGGTATTCAGAGAATTAAAATCAGCTCACGGCAAGATAAGGCATAACTTCCGTCCGATCCAGCCGATCGGTGACCGTACGGTGTTCTACAACATCGACAGCAATTACTTCAGCTACAACGAGTTGGACGACCCGAGCGAGGAGACCACCACTACTAAACCCTCCAAGAGGAAAAAGAAGAACGGCGCAACATCCTACACACAAGTATATCTAAGCCTTATGTTATTGACAAGTATAGCAGTAATAATAGTGATGTGATGCCATGTAATTTAAGTGTTTCGTATATAAATAGTTTCAGCTACTCTACAAGCCATATAAGCACAGCAAACTTGGAAGCATGTTATATTTTTAGTTTCTTTGTTTATATGTTGTTGTTTCCAGCTTGAGATATGTTCTGTTTCAGCTTGGGATATAAGATACTGTTTTAATTTTAAATAATAAATTGAAGAGGTTCAGGTACAGAAAGAACTTGCTTTAAAGCCACTTTATTTTAATGTGATTTGTATGCCACCTTCATTCATTGCGAGCTCGTTTTGATATAAAAAATCTTGTTTAAAAATAAAGTCAACTCAACATGTTCTATTCGTGTACCATTCAATAAATAATGAAGTGATCTTGCATTGAAAATTACCTTCGTACTCAGCCGATATCGATCTATCAGTTGCTTTTGAAAACATCAAGGCCGGAACTTTAAGTGCCGTTAACGTATAACTGATTTCACGCTATAGTCAATTTTACGTCACCGACACCAAAAGTACAAGTATTACAGTAATGTAAGTCTGTAATTTGCTACTTTTAGTGTTAATTAACAACCAGCCATGAACAACTGAAGGCACAGATTAATATTTAAAACCATGACATATTTTTTAATGCAATTATCAGCCTTTAATTCTAGTTGTAAGTAATTACAAATTGTACCTTCAATGATGGCATGGTATGGATAAATAAAAAATGATTTTAATGAGGTATAAATAAGCCAGTTAAAAACAGTAATATTCATTTTCGTTTGGTTTATTTATAAAGTCACGACAGGTGTTGCCCCTCGCATACACATCTGACAAGGTTAATGAGACCTGTTTTTTTTAACATTATTAAATCTTCATAACAATAATAGAAGTTTTGTCACACATTGAGATCATTATACAATAATAATTTTATTAATTATTCACATTTGTTTTTAATTTAGAATATACTTAAGTAAAGTGGCCGTCAATAGACTTTGCTAACTATATAAACAAGGCGGTTTGTTTACATAGTTAGCAAATTCTATTGACGGTCACTTTACAGGTAAATTACTTTTGAGACGTTTTTGCATTTGTAGTTGTGACCTCTTTAGCCAGGCTCACACACACGATTACGTGTGTCTGTGTAAATATGCATATTATACTACCTACTACAAATGCAATAACGTCTCGTCTCGTCTCGTCTGTATATTGATACTAACTTGAATGTCCTAAGACTGTCAACGCAAATAGTTATTTACGATACAAGTGCCGAAAATAGGAAATTCGCAACGAGTGGTGATAAATTAAAACACGACCGGTGGGAGTGTTTTAAATCGACACGAGTTGCGAATTACCTATTCGCACGTGTATCGTACAACGTTTTACTGTACATATAACTCTTTAAAGTTTCGACATATGCATGAAAAGTGCTCTTTTCCGCACTTGTGCGGGAAAGTAGCACCATATGTACTGTAAAAAAACTAACCCACATATCCTATAATTTCATGCCAATATTTAAAATATGGAACACTTGGGTATTGTTAAAATTTACTTGACAGCTGACACATTATCAGTTTTCTCATATTTCATAAGTTACTAAATATAATGTATAGAATGTTAGGATGATAATGCTGCAATATTATAAATGACTGACAAAATGTATGATAGCAGAGATGTATGGTTAGAGATTATTAAATGTACAAGTGTGATTTTATTTCCTGTGATATGTACACAATTATATATTTGTGATAAAACATGATAATGTTTCTATTTACATAATATATATTCAACTATCTGCCCGCGTGTCTTCGCCCGCGTATTAAAAAGAACGCTCGCATACCCGCGAGGGAAAATAAATACTTCCATAAATAAAGGCCATCCTTAAAACAGGTACAATATTTTTTGAAATTATATCGATATGTGGTTCCGAAGATTACACCCTACATACAAGCTTACAAATCACATACTTTTCCTCCTTACAATATTAAGTATAGATTGCATGTATAAATACTCTCCAATATTAGAAAAATATAGGCAGCCACCCAGGTACCTTTATTATTATTATTATATAAGCTACGGTAGCCTAGCGGTTCAGGCATGCGGCTATCAAACGGCGATCGTGGGTTCGAATCCCGGCTCGTGCCAATGAGTTTTTCGGAACTTATGTACGCAATATCATTTGATATTTTACTGTTAGCTTTTTGGTGAAGGAAAAACATAGAGAGGAAACCTGCATAACATCCACGAAAAAATTAAAAGGTGTATGTGAAGTCCCCAACCCGCACTGGGCCAGCGTGGGAATTACTGCCCGTTCCCTCTAATCCATGAGAGGAGGCCTGTGCCCAGCAGTGGGACGTATATAGGCCGATTTATTATTATTTTATAATTATTATTAGCACCAAACAGTGTTGTTCCTGTCGAATTCTGGGTGTACACGGCAGTGTACAGAGTCTAAAATTGCCGTGGTTTAAGAGAAAACCTCAAATAATTGCCGTGTTCTGTATATTTGAAAAATAAGCCCCGGAATACTTAAAAAAAAAAGCAAAATTCCTTCTAATTTGGCAATTGAAACGCGGCACTGACCAGACGACCCAGCATGGCAGTCCGCCTCGGCCCGCGGGAACAACGGTAATAGAGCGAAATAGGTTGATGATCCTTGGTTTTCTCGCTCTATCTTATGGCGAATAGGCGCATTACATACGAAGCAATTTGGCAGACGGTCCGTGGCTCTTGATGACGATATCTATCGCTAGCTGCAGCTTCGTGAAATTGCCGAGTATTATGATACGGTCATGGATTTGCTGCCGTATGCCGTGTTTTAGGTCCGACGATACCTGAATTGCCGTATATCACGGCAATTGCCGTATCAGGAACAACACTGGCACCAAATGTGATTCAGTATAACGAGGTTGAAATATCGTGCACAAACAGGAGCTCATAAAAAATCGTCAGAAATTTTATTGCAAATGCAAAATTGAATTGCAGGCAGTGCTACAGACAATTCAGAGAAGCATGGGTAATTATTTGAATTCCGTTAGACTCACACTAAATAGCTTTGTATTTCATAGCAAAATAGTCTCAGTTGTTATGTGTCGGTGGAATCTTATGATAGCATGTAGAAGCATTTAACCGTTTGACTATTTGACAACTCTGTCAATAAGTTTAAATTTGAACCGTAAATCAGTCTTTGAATAGTTTGAATACAATGGTTTTTATTTCATCTATGACGGCAAATATGTTGCCGTTACCCATTTAATTAAATCTTTTTTCTCTGTGTTTACAATTTCAAGACATACCAAATTTTTACTAAATGGATGTTGCACCGCATATGAAACGTCTCGGTAAATAAACAAATTCAATTATACACGAGTAATTCCCGTTTCGTAAAAATTATACTTTGCAATCCTGTGGGAGTTTCTTGGTAGAGTATCATATTAATCTGTGCACACTTCTGCATTATTCGCCGCCATAATTCAAAACACCTAAAGGAGACTTGCAAGGGTGTTTAGTTAATATCATCATATGTTTGAACCACCATTCTGTCAAGCAGTAACCAATACTTAGAATCTGAACAGGCCAATTCAAAACATTCTGATGTTTCATAATGATGAATGTGGAAAGTACAATTTTCATTAAACTTTTGACACTAAGATGAAAACACAAACTAGTGAACTAGTGATTTTATGTATATACTTACTGCAAATTTTACCAAAATCAATCTTTGTATTGCTATGCTAAATACTATAATAAACATAGGGCCTTCGCCCACGGCGACTTTTTGTACTGATGCAGTCGCGATGCTGTCGCGATTTAGTCGCAAATGGCCCAACTTTATATTGCTGGCGTCGCGATGCAGTCGCGCGATTCGAAAACGCGCGACAGCATCGCTACAAAAAGTCGCCATGGGCGAAGGCCCTAAGTATCACCAATAACTTAACCTATTTACTATCTACTGGAATCAGAAGACACAATGACAGCAATATTAAAGACTGTGTCATCTTTTAAGTTCTTATAGTGTAGTGTGTGAAAATGAAAACTGAAACTAGAGTCTTGTAAAATATTATATATTGGATCTACAGCAAACTTATTAATCATCAGTACTAGGCTTATCTGTCAATGTCACCATGGCTCCCAGATTGTCCTCCTTCCCCTGCTTCAGTCGCTCCCAAATTAGTTCTGCAATGGCCTTCTGTGTTCTTCTCTCAAGCTTTTCTAATTTCTTAGATACATCTCGCTTCAGGTCCCAATCAGGCTTTCTAGGTGCTAAACTTGATATGTCTAAGTCTTGAAGAACCACCTGGAAATGACAGTACAAGGTATTTTATTAACTCATTGATTGCTGTTAACGTGATATTGTGTCCTAACTATAAAGAATATTTGCTCCTCGGCAACGAATGAGTTAATTTTGGAGGGATTTACAAAAACTGTAATTCTCCCAAAAGGTTGCATGCTTCTGCAAGCCCTAGTTTGCGGATTGCTGCTTAGGGCGGGTTAGACCAATCAACGTTAAATATGGTGCTGACAGCTGTCAGTCCATAGAAACTTGTCAAACCTTCCACACATTCAGATTTTAACGAACACCGCTTACGATTACAGACGGTTTGATGCAACTCACCCTTAATGTCATTATGTCATACAGAAATACTGCCCATTTCACAAAAGGTTGCAACTTATTATACAAGCGGAAGCCTCTTTTCAATCTGATAGAGGCTTCCTGACACTTGCAATACAAGCAAGTCACAGGCCTGAAATGGGTTACTGGTATTCAATTTTATTACAAACATTACTTGATAAAGAAGGAGAAGCTACAGTAGCCTAGCAGTTCAGGCATGCGGCTGTCAAACAGCGGTCGTGGGTTCAAATCCTAGCTTGTACCAAGACTTTTTTGGAACTTAAGTACGGAATATCATTTGACATTTTACCATTAAGCCACGTTCACATTTGTGTGTCATGTTGTGTTGTGACACATCAGAAGGGTAATCGGCTTCATACATTTAATATGGTTGCGTTCACATTTGTCTGATGTCGTATGGTGAAGGAAAAACATTATGAGGAAATCTGCATACATCCACAAAGATGTTCAAAGGTGTATGTGAAGTCCCCAACCTGCACTGGGCCAGTGTGGGGACTACTGCCCAGAGGCCTGTGCCCAGCAGTGGGACGTTTATAGGCTGATTTATCATATAACAAACAATAATTATACAAATTGTACCTTCTCTTTGCCAGCTTCTAATAAGTCTTTCACTTCTTCTTCAACAGCTGGTGGTACCGCATCCTCCAACTTTGACTCTTGGAGTGACTCATCCTGTGGTTTGTAGCTGCGAAACTTGGGCCTAAAATTAATAATACATCACTTATTTGTATCCTTAAAGATCAACATATACCTATGTATAACCTATCTGTGTGAACAAAACTCACTTTGGTAAGGAAACTTTCTCAGCAGGAGTGTCAGAAGTTTCATTTTCAGAGCTGTGATTCTTTCGTTTCAAGTTTTTAAGCCTTTCCTTTCTTTTGAGCGCCTGCTCCTCCAAACTGCCAACACTTTCTCCTAATTCCATAATAACCATCTTGTAACAGACAGCTGTTTCAGTATTGTTGAGAAATTGAGAATATTTTATTTTAATATAACTCAATAATATGAAAATGACATTGACGTGACGTTCTTTTTTTTTTTTTTTTTTTTTAAATTCGTCCATTCGGACAGGCTAAGACCATGGGCCATACTGCCTAGTCTTCAGTAAGTATAATTTCATTTGATCGAATCCAGTAATAACGTCTTCAGTAGTTTCAAATCAGAAGTCTCTAGTCCAATAAATATGTCTTCAGTTATTTCCAATTCATATGAACAAATCTAGATATTGAGTCATCAGTATTATCAACATATGTGTCAAATCCAAAAAATAAGTCTTCAGTTGTTCCAATCCAATTCATGAAGTCAAATCCAGTAATAAAGTCTTGAGTATGTTCCAATAAAAACGTCAAATCCAATATTTAGCTCTTCAAAAAAGCTTACACCTCATCCAGACATTCCAAAAAGTCATTTGACCAACAAAATATAGGTACAATGCTTCAATAAAAATATATACAATTTTAAGCAAGTTTTAAATTTAGCGTCATATTTACAGCATACACACAGTATTATGTACAAAATTAAACAAAGGTAAATAAGTAGACGACTCCTTCAACAAATCAGTTACTGAAAGCGGGATTCGATTAGAAGCTCCATAAATCTCAAGCAACTCATCCATCAGCACTAGGCGCTGAATGCCAAAGGATGAGCAACTAAACAGAATGTGATCTATAGACTGAACCTCTTGCTTTTGACAATGATCGCAATAAGGGGAAGAGACAAAGTTTTTACGATGGAGATGAAAATTTAAACGACAATGACCAATGCGCATACGAGTAATTATGGTGTAAAACCTACGATGCATGTAAGTTTTAAACTTACAAAACCAAGGCTTACTATTAACTTGGTTATCTAACAAAGCATACAAATGAGCCTTATTCTCAACTTCTGTAAAATGATACCAATGTCTTCCCCAAAGAACAGTCATACGCTGTTTTAGATTACTTATAATATCAGAATATGGCAAGGTCACAGCTAAGTCCCTGCTGTCGGGAACCAGGGACAAGTCAGATGCATTAGCAATAGTTCTAGCTAGGTAGTCGGCGTTTTCATTACCAGAAACTCCTTTATGAGACGGAACCCATACAAAATCTATTTTAATACCAATTAAAGATAGTTCTAACCATAATTCTTTAATGGAAAAAATTAGATAGCAAGTGCTAGCATTCATTTTGTTACTCGATAAACTTATTAATACACTCATACTATCGCTTACTATGACCCATTCTTTACTATATTGATTATGTTCTTTAACATGTTTCAAAGCAAATAAGATGGCAGTTGCTTCAGCGGTAAAGATACTTGCATTTTTATTGATATTAAACCCAATACCTTTATTAATTTCAGGTTGATAAATTGCAAAGGAAACAGCATTATTATTTTTGGCACCATCCGTATAAATAAATTTACAATTAGACCATTCTGACAACAATAAATAAGCCTCCTCTTTGGAAGTTAGCTTTGAATCTATTACAATTTTTATATCGGGATATTTACTCTTAAAAGAGCCTGTGTAACAGGGAAGAAGGTCATTATCAAGATGTATATTTAACTCCTGCAAAGAGTGAAAGAAAGAAGTAAAATCCTGAAGAACATACATGTGCCTTTGAAAAGGCGCTGATTGGAAATAAATCAAGTTGTGAAGAAGATCGTTCTTAGGCAAGCTGTATAACTTTAAAATAAATCTTTCTTTTAAATAACGAAATCTAATATGAATAGGAGGAAGATTCGATTCAATTTGCATAGCAGCGATAGGACTAGTTTTAAATGCACCCAGTATTGTCCGCATACATTTGTTTTGTATTTTATCTAATGAATTTACAATTTTATCATCTCCAGCAAAACATAGAAAACCATATTCAAAATGACTTCGAACTAGAGACTTATACAAGATTAACAAAATTTTGGGGTCTGCACCCCATGAAGTGGCGCACAGCGATTTTAACACATTGTATGCTTTGTTAGCTTTGGTTATAATACTGTCAGCATATTTTATCCAGGAAAGTTTTGAAGTAAATATAACACCTAAAAACTTTATTAGATCATATGAAATAGGCAGTGATATGTCATTGTACAAAACTGTGGGCAAACACATGCTTTTGCGACCAAAAATAAAAACTTTGGTTTTAGTCGAATTTACATCTAAGTTCAGATAAGCAAAGTATTTATGTAAGTTGATTAATGCCTCATTAATAGTCAAAGCTAATTGATTTAAATCAGATCCTGACACATAAACAACCAAATCATCTGCATACTGCAGATTTTTAACCTTTGTTCCTAGAATAAGATTTAGTCTCCTAATGTACAAAATAAAAATTAAAGGGGATAAGATACCTCCTTGACAAACCCCTAAAGAAGATAATCTTGAACCATATAAGTGATTGTTAAATTTAACAAAAACCTTCCTGTTTGTTAAAAACATTTGTAAGAAATTTATTATTTTGCCAGGTAACCCTATCATTGACAGCTCTCTACATAAAACGGAAATATTGACACTGTTAAATGCACCTGCAATGTCAAAGAATACCGAAAGAAGATACTGATTATTATATATGCTGTTAAGTGCATCAAGTTGCAACTGACAAATACTCTCACGAGAAGACCGACCTTTACGAAAACCAAACTGATTGCAGGGTAACAGACCATTTTGTTCGACAAAAAATTCCAACCGTTGCTTTAGAAGCTGTTCAAAAACCTTTCCTACACAAGATGTGAGTGCTATAGGTCGATATGAGTCGGGTAACAATTTATCTTTATCAGGCTTTAAAATTGGGACCAAGCAATCTGTTTTCCAATCATCAGGAATTAAGTTTTCTTCCCACAGCTGATTTAATATGTTTAAAAAGGTCTTTAGATTTTGTGAACTTAAATTTTTCAGTAAAATATATGGTATTCCATCAAGACCAAAGGATGTATCTCTTCTTGAAAATAGGGCAGATTTAAGCTCTTGCAAAGAAAACGGTTCAGTAAGATACTTATCATTATCATTTTCTGTGTGAACATAATTTAAAGACTCATTAAGCACAAAATCAGGAGTGTATTTCTTAAGAAAATCTGATATCCAACTATTATTACTAGCGTGTTTTGAAATGAATGTTTTATTAAATTTCCGCATGTAATTCCATATTAATGTCAAAGGAGTGCACCGGTTAAATGAGTTACACAGATTTATCCAACTATTACGCCGTTCAGTCTTAAGAACAAGCTTTTTAAGGGCTCGAAGTCTTTTAAATTCTATATAATTCTCTTCACTAGGTTCACTTTTAAATTTTATATAAGCATGTTTTGAATTAAGTACAGCTTCTGAACACTTTTGATTCCACCAAGGCAGCCGGGGAAATTTCAAAGATTTTGGTGTACACGGATTAGAACTATTCAAAGACCTATGTCTAGGGATGGACTCTACAGCAGTAGATCGCAAAATATTACAAAACAGATTGAGCGCATCTATCGAAGACATATTTTCAAAATCAATATTAGCCAAACAAAAATCAACTGATTGCCTGTACATTTTCCAATTCACCTGTTTGTAATTTGGGTGAATGGGCAAATGTACATTATTACATATTGGATTACTTTGTGAGCTATTTTCATTACCAACTATCATTTTTATCATTACAGGCAAATGATAACTGCTGCCAAGAGGACAATCCATAACAGACCAATCACATGAAAGTGCCAATGATGGAGAAACGAAAGTTAAATCCAGAGCATTAGGACGCCAAGAAGAAGAACCAGTTGTAGTAGTTTGACCATTATTTAAAAGAACCAAGTCATTGCCATCAATAATATCTAAGACATCTCTACCTCGAGGCAATGTATCAACACAGCCCCATGACATATGATGAGCATTTAGATCGCCTCCAAAAAGCATTGGCTGCGGAATAGATTTTATCAAAGCATCAAATTTACTTTTATTAAATGGGGGATCAGAATTTGATGGACTATAAAAACTTACTACACTCAACTGCTTGTTGTTTATAATTATTTGTACACAGATATTTTGTAGAGCATTGTCAAAATAAGTTTTAATATTAGAATATACTATATTGTTATGAATAAGTATTGCTACACCATTATGTTTATTACCACAGTCATTTCTAATGACATTGTATCCTTTAATTGAAAATTTTTGATGTTGTTTTAACCAGGTTTCAGAAATTATTGCTATGTGAATGTTATTTTCATATAAGAATCTAGTAAAGATTAGCCTATTGCTTATTATACTCTGAGCATTCCACTGCACTATGTTCAATATGTCCATAAAGAAAAAAATTAAGGTTGTTTCCTGAAAGTGTTTTTAAGTGTTTCTTTTATATTGTTAGAATTTATTGGCGTTTCTTTATCAGCACAAATTTTAACTATAGCTTCCACAAGTAGATTCATAAATCTGTCAGATTTGGTCAGATTACTTAGATGGGTGTCAATATATTTTGAGCCGAGCTGCGGAAATGCAACGTCACAAAACAAATCGGAATATTTAGCACTACGTGATTTTAACTTATTTTCCTCAATTTTCTGTTTTTTAATTGGACATGCAGCAGATATAGCCACGTGATCCCCACCACAGTTTGCGCATTGTGTTTTAACCTTATTACAATTTTTGAAATTATGAGGTTCAGCACAAATTGAACATACTTCATTATTTTTACAATACTTTGCTATATGACCAAATTTCATGCAACGAAGGCATTGCTTTACTGGAGGAATATAGATCCCTACTTCATGCCTCCAATGGTCAAGTGTTACATATTCAGGCAACTGTACAGAGGCAAAAGTCACGGCAACCGTCTGAGTTGGAACCATTGAGACGATACCCAGCGTGTCTTTTACCCGCCGCATAAACCGTCTTACGCTTATCACCTTTTTACTGGAAGCTATTAATTGGAAAATCTTCTGGTTCGAATAATCAATCGGCACTGAAGTGAGAACACCCGTAACCTCGGTCTCAGATGCTGGGATTGAAGCATTCATGTGAATTTCATTTAATAATTTTTCATTTTTTAGGAAGACATTGGCGTGATTTGGGAGATCGAACATAATCCTAACTTTGTATGCATTAATTGTTCTTAGATGCATCACGCCCGACACGCGATGCTTTCGGATTGCATTGGACAAAGCAAGTCTATCTTTGTCAGAAAATTTGTGGTCGTCCTCTCTGTGATTCAGAAAAACAATAAATTCTTTCTTAGCTGAATTTTCGTCGTACAACCTGTAATAACTTTTGGCCCTGAAAGGAGTATACTTCTCTTTGTCATCTTCTTTAGTCTTCTTTTTTGCAGGTATGCGCTCCGAGGGCGCACCTGTATCCGCATCAGAACTACTTTCAGATTGAAGATCTGGCTCCGGCTCCAAGCCCTCCAACCGAGAACGCTTTCCCGTACGCTTCCCCATGACTGGGGAAGCGCACCAAACCGATAACCAAATCAACTATGAATTAAAATTAAGACTAAATATGTACAAATTAACACCTAAAATTAATTTACAATAAAATATTTTATCAAGCGCGCCTATCACTTTCAACGTTCCCGCCAAAAAACCGTGTCAATTACAGGTTCATGAATCTAGAACAAAGAGTATTGTAATATAGAGGAGGAATACTATGGACGGGCTGTACATGATATCACAGTGAGGAACGGAAAAACTCTTATGCAGCTAAATTAAGAAATCATCCTAAAATGGCTGATGTCTTGCCATAAAACATCTACTGAATTTAGACGGGTAATGTTTTGTGTGCCACAACTTCATACTAAATCAGTTTTCGCAAACAAAAAAAAGTGGAGCTATGACAAGGACAATGAATTATATTTCTTTTTCTGTCACACTTATCGAGATTTGTATGCTAACAGCTCGCTCGCACGTGGTATTATTATTACCATAGCCTGTCCAGAGTATTCTACGTTCATGCAGTCTATGCTGTCTTTTTTTATTCATGCCTACAAAAGCGGCCATATAAAATGTATGGCCGCCAGGGTTCTTGTTACATGTGTCGACCTGTACCTACCAACAGTCCATGCAAAACCAATAAAATTTCATAATAAAACAATCCATTTCACTAGGGTAAATTTTTAGTCCTTTTATAATACACTAAACTAAACTATTGCTCCACTTACCACAGATAGGTATAATAAGTACGACAAATACGTCTTATATTGAATGGAACTGTAGCGACATCTTTCGTCAAATGTCAACATAAGTAATTTTATTTCGTAGTGTTCCTCTAGATGGCAGTATTGTTGTATTTGATTTAAGCCTACAACACACTGGCGCAGCATGAGGGGTTACCGCGAAACGAAAACGATGATCATGATTAATCATGAGCCCTAATGTCAGTCAATATCCCGCATTTTTATAATGTCTAATTTCTCTTGAACGAATTCTCATTTCTCAATTTCTATTATATTTTTGACACATTGTATACGTAATTACAAAGTAAATAAAATAAACTAACAAACAAATAATTAGAAATGTTTAACAGAAATAACATCCCGGTCATAGAAAGAAGACCCCGTCCAGCAGTTCCGTCTGCAGCATGGAGCCCGTAACGCTGGCTGCTTTACCTCTCTGTAGGTACCTATTGCTAATAAAATACGTTGCGAGAGGTAGGCGCCATGCCATCACTATGGTCCCCTTGGCTGTTATTCACTACGCGCTAAAGCGGCTCACCCCGCCGGTCACCCGTCAACAACCGGTAACAATATACCGGGTGGAAAGGCACGACGATCCCTTCCGCAAAAGGGGGATTGTTTAGACTGAGTACAGTATTTCGTAGAGTTATAGGCAGTTAACTTTTAATGCAAAATACTGCAAGTGACCACCCTCATTAGGGTCAGTAACATTTTAACAATTACACAAGAGTCAGTGACCTTTATCAATACGTATAAACGATAATTAGTACGTATAGTAATAGTAGGGTTGTCACAGAAGAACATTAATTAATTTTATTATTTTTAATAATTGATCGTAAAAAAAAATCTAAACATTACGAATCGATTTTCCATCACTTAAACTAACCCCCCTTTGCGGGAAGGATCATCGTGCCTTTCCACCCGGTAAATCATGACATTCATAACATCTAAAATAACTTTTTATTATCAGACTTCGACTTTGTCTTCGAAAATTTTATGTTAAGGTATGATGACGACTCCATGGATTCTAGAACCACGATAGGTATGGTACAGTCAAGTGCAAAAATATGTATCGCTGAGATCCTCTCATAAATAAGGTACCAAAACCTTAATCCGCTGACATAAGAGTGACCTTATTTGTGAGTAAGTTGTATGCACCCATATTTTTACACTTGACTTTTGGTGCGAGCCTAGTCATTATCAAATTAAAGATGGGGGTATATTGCTTCAACGTAAAGTCGGCGTCAATAGAATTTGCTAACTATGTAAACAAACCGCCACAGTGAAAGACAATTTCAATATGGCGGTTTGTGTACATAAGTAAAGAAATTCTATTGACGGCCACTTTAGGTATCACTAAATATCAAGGGATAATTCAAAAAGACTAGTTATATATTTTACAATTTTAATATTTACATCCTTATATAACTATAAGTACCTTAGTAAAATCAGAATTCACGTTTTAAATGAAAATTATTTTCGTTGAGATGAACAAATGTTAATGTAAATCTGGCTTAGTAGGTATTCCAAGTTACGGCACCCGCTAACACCTCCTTACAAGAATTGCAGAAACATTTAGAATAATTAAGATGATTCATAAATATATACATATTTCCATTTATTTACTCAACCAAGATGATAACAAGCAAGGTTCAAAATACACTCAAAGAGTTCAATTTGTATGGAAAATCAGTAGGTACCTATTATATTTCATTGACTTTCCAACTATGCACCTAGTAGGTAGCTAGGTATTTCTGGTTGAATTAGTAGGTACTATATTTAAACATGGAAAAACAGACAAGTACTACTATTTAGATATTAGTGTTCACAATATAAGTGTACGTTTTTACTTGTCTCTATACTTGTACTATGAAATTAAAAATTAATGATTTACTACTTATGGCAGTTCGCAAGTACTAAAATAGAATAAATAATCGTGTATTAACTAACTCTAAATAATAAATGAGTATAATTCAAGGCTTTCACATTGATGATTCGAAAATATTTGATCAGATCTTCTTTGGTCGGTCGGTCTGAAAGGAATAGGCAGGGACAGTTTGGATGATAGAGATGGCAAGTAATTTCCTACAGTAAATACCTATATATTACGGAGCTCCATATTGTACGTCAGCTGCAGGTAGGTATTTTATAAGAAGTGCAATAATTTATGATTGTTCATCTATCGCTTATGTCACGACTTAAAGTGTTTTCAGGCACTTGCATGCTCGTATCTAAAATATTTATTGAACTTTATAATCTTCAGCAACAGGCATTCATTTTACGCCCTTACTTGTCTTCTACTGTCAAATGGTAGCCTGTTTGAAACGTTATTGTTGAGTGGGATGCCGTGGTTAAGGGATAGCACTTTGGAAACAATATGGAAATCTTCAGTACTTCTTGCATCCAGTCCAGTTTGCGCTAGCAACTGTTTCAGTTCAAAGTCTGCGGGGTTAAATTGATTTTGCCTATTGAACGGAATAAAACGATTATTAGGAGCCACGTCAAACGCGTGGAATCTATTAAACTGCTGTTGCTGCTGAAAGTTGTTAATTCCGAAGTTACCGACACCGCTTTCTTGTCGGAACACTCGGTTTCCTTTTTGTCTAAAAGGGTCATCGGGTCTTATTTGATTGAAATTGTGGCCTTGGTGGAAATTCGGCTGCAAAAAGTTCGTAATGCCGCGTGGGACATGATTTTCTTGCAGAGGAAACTGTACAGGTTGCTGATTACGTAAATGTATTAGGAAATCGATAGCCTCTCTGTTAGGCAATTGCTGCTGGATATTCACGTTGTTCGTCTGCTCTAACGGTACACTGGCTTGGATTGACACTTGAGAACTTTGTGGGCGGAGGCCATGGTTTTGATTAAGAAACTGATTGGGTGGATTATTTTTTGGCAGTCCTTGGAAATTAATTCCAGGATTCACAGCTTGAATGCGTTGCTGTTCGAGTACAACCTGTTGTTGCCTTTGTGAGTCTTGCAGAAACTGCTGTTGCTGTTGTTGCTGTTGCTGCTGCTGCTGCTGCTGTTGCTGTTGCTGTTGCTGCTGCTGTTGCTGCTGAAGCTGCTTTTGCTTGAAAATAAATTGCTGTTTTCTTAACGCGTCTTCTTGTTGTCTTTGTTGTATTTGTAATTGGCGCAGTTGTTCTTCGAGGATCCGCTGTTTTTCTTCAAGTTGTTGTTGTAATGCAAATTGCTGATTTATAAAGAAGTTTGGATTTATTTGGTTGGGGTTTTGTTGTGGAACAATTTGCGGTGCAGCGATACCCGTGGCGACGGTAGTGCTTGCTAGTGGTGTCACATTGTTACCATTATTTTGCTGTTGAAAAATAGGTACAACCTTTTTAGGTAATCCTTGAGCGTCTTGGTGGACTGTAAAGGCTGCTACTAGAGGTGCTTTGAAAACTTGAACGTCACGTTTGTCGACATCTTCAATGTTCTCTCCATCATTGTTATGCGTCGGTTTGGGTGTGGTTGTTGTAGTGGTTGTAGTAGTAGTCGTTGTAGTCGTTGTTGTCGACGGCTTTTCGTTAACTGTACTGCTAGTAATGATATTATCCGATGTAGACGAATCCTGGACACTCCTAACGTGCTGCAGGTTTAAGCCTGATTCTCTAGTTTGAAATATTTCATTCTGTGGTGATTGGGTCGGAAGTGTAGCGGTTACTTGGTTCTCGACGTTGCCAGCTGTGGTACTTAATATCGAGAAGTTGTCTATAAAAGTAGGTGTTACGTTTGTGCTGTTTGCGAATGCTGATTGCCCGTTGACTATGAAGGAATGTATTTGGATTCTATCTGGATTTTGAGTTGGTGAGTTTTCTGTAAGCTCCCCACCAGTTTGTAACAGCTCCGATTCAGTAGAAGAACCGGCAGTAGAGTCATCCGAAGAAATGTCGTCAGCATCGGTGGTGACATTGTTACTATCTTCAAGTTCGGTGAGAGCTTTCAGCAAGGCTTTTCTGATGTACGGGTCAAGGCGCACCGATGGCTTAATCCCGATGATGTTGTCACTGACAGAATCCGCAGTAGAGTCCTGCGCTACCGCTATTGCAAATAGCGTAAGGAGCGCGAAAACAGGCACCTGTAAAGAAAAAAAACTCATTACATATATGCTATGCTATATAACACGTGATTTTTATTATTGTGAGACACGCTTTATCATATTTATGGCCTAGTGTGCCTTAGGAAAGAATGTACCGGTAACTCAGTAATCCATTAGAGTTGGCGATTATCACGATTATTATCACGATTATGTTAGGCTCTACCTACTTCCACGTTTCCACGATCTTAATGTTTTTAGATGTGTTCGGTTACATTGTTCGTGTAATGTGAAACAATAGGCATTTTCTTGCGGGGCGTTACATAACTGATGAGATTCGCTGTCGCACTTTAATGTGAACGTATGACAATTTCCATTATCTCACTAGTTCCCCGTGTCAGATATCGAGCTTAAAACATGTACGTGCATGTATATGATTTCGTAAATGGGTCAAATTTGTCATCAGTAGACGATAATTTATTTAATAAGCCTTAAGGCTTACATGACAATTCAAACATCATTAATTACGTTAGATTTGTCTGGGTCGCGTTCATTTATCAATCCTCGGGTGGTTGTTTAATTGTGGGCTATTGTTGGCGCGCGTGCGCTGCCGCGACCTTTGCGCCCGTCACTGTCATAATCTCATAATCATAACATACTAGCTCACCGTGGGTGCACGCGGTGCGCTCGTAACATGTCTACACTACACCTCATTACCCTACGCGTCCCCACTTCCGGATACAGCGCATTAAGAGAGAATAAATAGCTCTCAGGCTCGTAGTAGGCAAGTAGGTAGTAGGTAGTTTTTTACTCGACTTCCTCGGTATTAAGCTCTTCTTATGAACGAGAAGATAAGTCTTGGTACTTACCGAAGAAGAGCTTAATACCGAGGAAGTCGAGTAAAAAACTACCTACTTATCTGGCTGTGATCACAATGCTCGCGTTCTTAATGAACAATATACATATAGCATGCAATGATATTGTTCATTAAGAACGCGAGCATTGTGATCACAGCCAGATAAGTAGGTAGTTTTTTACTCGACTTCCTCGGTATTAAGCTCTTCTTATGAACGAGAAGATAAGTCTTGGTACTTACCGAAGAAGAGCTTAATACCGAGGAAGTCGAGTAAAAAACTACCTACTTATCTGGCTGTGATCACAATGCTCGCGTTCTTAATGAACAATATCATTGGTACTACTACTACTACTACTTGGTATTGGTACTATTTTTTGTCGTAATTGGAAATTCATAATGGACACTATTCAATATAAAATAAGATAGGTACCTAAGTATAATTCGTATCAATTTTCAAAATCAATGGACAATGATTTTGAAAGCTTTCCAAATACTGAGAGAGAAAATAAAGTAGGTATAAGAGTATTTAATGAAAACACCAGAATCTTGACCACTTATTAAATTTAAATTAAAAATCATTTATTTCGGACTGATAATCCATAATTTGTTAGTAACAATTAATTCCCTTCGAAAAAGAACCGAATGCCTCAGCACTTTTAATTTTCTGTGTAAGGTAAATGGGATAGTGATCATTGATCAAAGTGCGATGAAATGTTAGACAGTTGCGATTCCTATTACTTTCCCAGCAGCGAAAGGGTTAGGAAAGTTATTGGCAGTGCGTTATGAGCCGTCCATTGTATTCAATACCTGACCACGGTGGCGCGGCCTCTTACAAAGAGTTGAGGTGACTGTACGGGGTTATCATGAACCGTAATCAAGCTATTGGTTACGGCTTAATGAGATCCGTAGGGGTCACCCCTAATTGATCTTTCAATAAAAAAAATGAAAAGGTAGCTAGGTACATTAAACTAAATAACGGAATAATATATTTTATATGTTAGAAACATTTAGATAAGTAACTTTAGGTGGATCAGTTGATGAGCAATTTGAGCATGAAGATGGCTTAATCCACAAATAAGCTATACATCCTCCAACCTACTTAGGTTGGAGGATGTATAGCTTATTCTAACTTTTTCGTGTTATATCCATAACTTTATCGATATAACATTTTGACGACCGCTTTAGCGACTACCGCTTTAGCCTAGTTGGTAGTGACCCTGCCTACGAAGCAAGAGGTCCTGGGTTCGAATCCCGGTAAGGGCAAATATTTGTGTGATGAGCATGAATATTTGTTTCTGAGTCATGGATGTTTTCTATGTATTTAAGTTTTTATATCTATTATATATATCTTCGTCTAGTACCCATAACACAAGCCTTACTGAGCTTACTATGGGACTAGGTCGATTTGTGTAAGATTGTCCCCGTATATTTATTATTTATTTATTATTATTTATTATAACACGAAATGGTAGGTACAAGCAATTAGATAAAAGTGCGGTGCTTCTTCGTGAATTAAATTATTAGGTAGATTCAAAGGGTTCTAATACGACGGCAATTAAGTTATCGCATTGAAAACTCACTCATACTCAATTATCGATAGTTATTCTTACATACAATTAAGTGTGTATTTAAGTGTCCATTGCAAAAGCGGCGTCCGTCACCGGCGACGCTTTCACCGCGTCGCATAAGTTACGGGGGGCTGGCAAATGTCAATACCGATAATACGCGCGGACGCACCCACTGAGCCTCTACTATTTAACGTGGCCCACACATGTGACACAATCGGATCCGCCCAGAGAATCGGAGTGGACAATTTTTCAATAAGTCTATTGATTAGGAAGATCGTGTAATACCATACCTGTCTAACACTATGTTCAACGGCAGTTGGTTTCAGTAACAGCCTCGTTAACAGTAGTAGGTATGATACATAGGTCTTGGCACCTGATTATTGAATAAAATGACGGTAGCGTCATTCCGGATCTATGTTCATCGAACTTGTTTCAGTCATATAAAGTTCAATATAAATATACAAATCTCGGTCAGTTCATTTAATAGATATGTTTAAAGAAAAACACAAAACAATCGATCCAGTATGTATCTAGGTAAATTACGTATGCTCTATGCAAATTTCTAGGTACCTACAGTAAAACAAAAACTTAGTCTACTGTACCTTACTTATGACCTATGACAATGTAGGGTAGGTACGTAATGAGTACTTCCGGAGATTACCCCCTACATACAAACTTACAACGGGTATCGTAACCTCATAAAGTTACAGTTCACAGTCACAAACAAAATGTTTATAATAATTATTAGGTATAATTAATATAGTATAGGTACATTTCGTTGGGTTTTACAAACATCTGTATAATATTAACAAAATTTAGAAACATTCAATGACCTCCTGACATCATTTCATTCGACATTTAATAAAATTAAAATATAATGTTGCAAATGTCTTAAGTGGTGCAATAAGAGAGGACACAGTCATAATATGCCATTAGGGAGCGGGTAGGGAGTTAGACGTACCTATCGGAATACTTTATTTTATACCTATTACCAATTTCCTTAACAACACTACGCTGCACCCAAAATGCTACATAATAACGTTGTATGCTCATTACAGTCATTACCATCTTACCTAATAGCCAGACATTATGAATATATAGAATATACTTTATAGCTTCTATCCGCGTGGAACTCGTTTATATCGTAGCTCCATACAAACTTGCATCCCCCATTTCGCTCCCTTAGGGAATGATTGACCGGGATAAAAACTACCCTATGTCCTACCCCGGGACCCAAATATCTCTATAACATATTTCATTCAAATCAGTTCAGGGGCTTAAGCGTGAAGAGGTAGGTCAAAATTAATGTTCCTCTCATCGAAATGACGTACCAGCTCGCTGCCTAACTGGATTCATAGGGTGTATATAATTATCCTCTGGCGCCCACTATACCTACAAGAAAAATTTACAACGTGAACCACCAGTAATGTAATATTTATTGAATAGAGTAGTTTGCTTTGTTTTAAAATCGAACGATACAAAACAAATGTACCAATTTGAAAAAGTACAAATTCCATTAATTTTAATAGACCTTTGGGCGGCGAGAGATTAACTCTAATTATCCATACTAATATTATAAATGGGAAAGTGTACGTGTGTGTTTGTTTGTCCGTCTTTTACGGCAAAACGGACGCGACGAATTGACGTGATTTGATAAGTGGAGATTGTTGAAGGGATGGAGAGTGACATAGGAGTGTTTTTATCCCCTAAGGGGGTGAAATGGGGGGTAAAAGTTTGTATGGTATGGAGCTGTGGTATTTATAAACGAGTTCCACGCGGACGGAGTCGCGGGCAGAAGCTAGTTATGTATACTTCTCGAACATAATTGGATAAAATACTGGTGACCCGGGTCGGGAGGCGCGCTACGCGGGCGTCCTTTACGCAAGCGTGTCAACAAGTTTTAAATATTACGACAGAGCCCAGTATGCCCGCTTTCCAGCTATCACTAAGCGGTAACCTCATTATATGACATAAGGAAACACCAATCTTGTACATAACGAGTTATGAAGATGGCTAACTGAGATTTTAGATAGCCAAAATATTAAAGGATACTAAACTGCCAAGTAACATACAGGCACTTAAAGGTCTTTCGAAGAAGCTGTGACTAATCCTCTTACATAAGATTTAGTTTTTGCAACATCACATTAAAAACTACAAGCTTAAATAGTTCAATTAGCGAACTCTTGTGCCTAAATAAAAGAAATACTTGATTGCATAAGAGATCAGATCATACCTATCAGGTGATTGGTTTGATCTTTTGTCGAGCTTGCAGGTGCAACTTGGTACTGGCACGGCACGGCTATTGGGTGTGACATTAACCTTTATGGAATCTAGTCCACCGATAAAATACCGTTAATGCAGATTAGCCAGCTATAAATGGGCTTCCAAAACCAACTCGATAAATTTCAAATAAGTAGTGATAAGTTAGCCGACGACAATGAGGAGCACTTTAGTTGGATGGTGTTAGGTGTTATCTTCTAGCGCTTCTCATTGAGGAATCCTGTATTTATTGATTAATATCTATGTAGGTATATGTTGTTTGACACTGGACGAACGGATTTGACGACTGATAGCGTCATATTCTTCAGCGTCACACCGTAAGGCAAGGCAATGTTAGTTTACTGAATGTACCTACCTACCTTCACTAACCCGCTGGCGATAGAGCTCATTTAGTTTCAAAAAAACCTTCAACTACTATTATTACTTACTCGGTACTTGGTAGTCCGAGCTTTGCTTTGGACACTGAATTTTCGTGAAATCGTTCGATCAGTTTTCGAGAACAAAAACGGCCCGTTTAAATGCAACAAGAGATTACTTAAAATTTTGCTTTGTCATACGTAAATTACTTAAGGAATTGTGGCTGCACAATCTGAAATAATATTCATATGTGGACTATTTGACCGTTTTCCACACAAAATAAATCATTAGTTAAAGTCACAGTTCATGAACTTTGAGCCTTTCTAGCAGCAGTAAATTTAAATAAATAACAACGTACCGTTGATAAAATGACTTTCCATGTAAAGAACAAAGCTAAACCTTTAGGTAATTTGACCTTTTTTATTGATATATGGCGACTAAGTATATGACCAATTTTGGGAAAAAAGGCGACGCCACCTGGTATCTGTAACTTTTTTCATTTCGAAATGCATTAAGCCGTAGGTCATACCTAGTTTAAGTACACAATGTAGTGTAGTCAATAGCATGGACCATTTACGATTTGGGATTGGGATCAGGAACCATCCAAAACAATCCCAAATCACACTCCTATTTATTAACGTGTATGTACGGGTTCAAACGATATGCAATGAGTGCTTAAGTGGATTTGCACAAACACTGGTATTTTCTCAACGTAAGGTAAAAGTCATAGTGCAAACATCCACGTAATAGAAATGGCTCCGTGGCTATTTCTTATTGGTAGGCAATAAGGGATACCAGTTTGAGTTGAAGTCGTGAGGCTGACCCACGACCGCTCACGTGCATACAACTACATATATTCACATCTTTAGCTTTGTTTTAAGCAGTCTTTGTTCTTGACACGGGATATGACAGATGTATAGTCAATTAAAGGGTTATCAAGTTAAATAATAATAAGCATTGTAAACGGGTATATAATAATATAATAAGCACTGGGGTAGTAAATAATGGAACGGTAAACAAGTTAAATTCTATTTATTGTTAGAGTAAAATATTGGTCAGTATCAAGTTATTGAATAATTTGTTTATTTAACGTTTAGTAACTTCCATAACGAGCACAACCAATATTCAAAGATAATTGAAGTTTAACACATAAAAAATTGCGTAATTTGTCAACAAAGAAAGCAAATCGCTTTCAAAGTACTGACTTTTGTGTGATCAAAGGGATTTCGCATGCGGTGCGCACGATTCAATCTAAGCTGAACAATCGAGGTTTATTGACAGAGATATTCATCCGATCGTGTCAGTCTGAATGAATAGTTAATTTGTTCATCCTTTGACTGCCGATGGCTGAAGACGGTTCATAAACTGACACTAATCATCAGTTACTGAGGGCTTGCTGTGAGCATGTAATGTAATGACTTCACACGAGGTAATTTAACGTACAATTACTCGTACCTATTAACGACGTTAATGAAGCTTTAAGTAAGTATAGCATAGCTTGAAATTGATGATAATATACAAATACTACTTAATAATTTAATCATGCGTTAAATATGAGTGTTATATCGTTAAAGATTATAAGAAAATCTCCTTTAAGTTTTCCATCTTACTTACAACGTACCTAATGTATAATCAAAATAATTTTCATATTAAGTAGATAATTGTTTCCTAATATTATTATTTAATAATTTACTTTAAAAACAAAGTTTTAACCGACTTCAATTTAGTACTCCGCCAAGCCACGAGAACATTTCCTATTTTGTTTTACAATTTACACATCAACTGATTTCCGATAGCAAATGCGTTGATTACTGTAGAAAAAAACCGAATCGCTGTATGTGGGCCGATAATATTTGAGGACTTCCGTCGATTCGCCAAGATCATCACCTTTGACACTTCATTAGTTCCTATTTCAATGGAATCTTATCAAGATCTGTGACGTACTTTTGTACTTTTAAGTACATAATTGAGGAATTCCATAAGTCATCTGTGGTCTTCATCATCAATTCCACTCCACCAAATTTATGGTTTCCGGGTGTAAATACACGAGTTAGAATAGAAAATACTAAAATCACTACACGCGCGCCTAATAAAATTGAGGAGTTCCCTAAATTCCTCATGGATCCCATCATCCAACTGAATTTAAAAAAAAATGGGACCCACCTGGAAGCATATACTTAATAATAATAATAATAATAAGCCCGCGGGGGCAGCTTGTGGCGAACTGACGGTGAGTGGCGACACCGCGGACCCCTAATCTCCAGAGGGCCCGAGTGATCTGGCCCTCGCCTCTGTGCTTGCCTTAACCGGCCGGCCAGAGTGGAGTCGCAAGAGCGGAACCTATGCTCCAGGTTGGAAGTGTAAAATGTCATAACGCCGGCGGCCCTTGAACGGATTACCGGGATCTGGCGCACCGCAGACTCACCTCTCGACAACCTTACAGCCGCTCAGACGTGTTGCTCCATTGTCGCACAGCCAGACATTATGAATATATAGAATATACTTTATAGCTTCTATCCGCGTGGAACTCGTTTATATCGTAGCTCCATACAAACTTGCATCCCCCATTTCGCTCCCTTAGGGAATGATTGACCGGGATAAAAACTACCCTATGTCCTACCCCGGGACCCAAATATCTCTATAACATATTTCATTCAAATCAGTTCAGGGGCTTAAGCGTGAAGAGGTAGGTCAAAATTAATGTTCCTCTCATCGAAATGACGTACCAGCTCGCTGCCTAACTGGATTCATAGGGTGTATATAATTATCCTCTGGCGCCCACTATACCTACAAGAAAAATTTACAACGTGAACCACCAGTAATGTAATATTTATTGAATAGAGTAGTTTGCTTTGTTTTAAAATCGAACGATACAAAACAAATGTACCAATTTGAAAAAGTACAAATTCCATTAATTTTAATAGACCTTTGGGCGGCGAGAGATTAACTCTAATTATCCATACTAATATTATAAATGGGAAAGTGTACGTGTGTGTTTGTTTGTCCGTCTTTTACGGCAAAACGGACGCGACGAATTGACGTGATTTGATAAGTGGAGATTGTTGAAGGGATGGAGAGTGACATAGGAGTGTTTTTATCCCCTAAGGGGGTGAAATGGGGGGTAAAAGTTTGTATGGTATGGAGCTGTGGTATTTATAAACGAGTTCCACGCGGACGGAGTCGCGGGCAGAAGCTAGTTATGTATACTTCTCGAACATAATTGGATAAAATACTGGTGACCCGGGTCGGGAGGCGCGCTACGCGGGCGTCCTTTACGCAAGCGTGTCAACAAGTTTTAAATATTACGACAGAGCCCAGTATGCCCGCTTTCCAGCTATCACTAAGCGGTAACCTCATTATATGACATAAGGAAACACCAATCTTGTACATAACGAGTTATGAAGATGGCTAACTGAGATTTTAGATAGCCAAAATATTAAAGGATACTAAACTGCCAAGTAACATACAGGCACTTAAAGGTCTTTCGAAGAAGCTGTGACTAATCCTCTTACATAAGATTTAGTTTTTGCAACATCACATTAAAAACTACAAGCTTAAATAGTTCAATTAGCGAACTCTTGTGCCTAAATAAAAGAAATACTTGATTGCATAAGAGATCAGATCATACCTATCAGGTGATTGGTTTGATCTTTTGTCGAGCTTGCAGGTGCAACTTGGTACTGGCACGGCACGGCTATTGGGTGTGACATTAACCTTTATGGAATCTAGTCCACCGATAAAATACCGTTAATGCAGATTAGCCAGCTATAAATGGGCTTCCAAAACCAACTCGATAAATTTCAAATAAGTAGTGATAAGTTAGCCGACGACAATGAGGAGCACTTTAGTTGGATGGTGTTAGGTGTTATCTTCTAGCGCTTCTCATTGAGGAATCCTGTATTTATTGATTAATATCTATGTAGGTATATGTTGTTTGACACTGGACGAACGGATTTGACGACTGATAGCGTCATATTCTTCAGCGTCACACCGTAAGGCAAGGCAATGTTAGTTTACTGAATGTACCTACCTACCTTCACTAACCCGCTGGCGATAGAGCTCATTTAGTTTCAAAAAAACCTTCAACTACTATTATTACTTACTCGGTACTTGGTAGTCCGAGCTTTGCTTTGGACACTGAATTTTCGTGAAATCGTTCGATCAGTTTTCGAGAACAAAAACGGCCCGTTTAAATGCAACAAGAGATTACTTAAAATTTTGCTTTGTCATACGTAAATTACTTAAGGAATTGTGGCTGCACAATCTGAAATAATATTCATATGTGGACTATTTGACCGTTTTCCACACAAAATAAATCATTAGTTAAAGTCACAGTTCATGAACTTTGAGCCTTTCTAGCAGCAGTAAATTTAAATAAATAACAACGTACCGTTGATAAAATGACTTTCCATGTAAAGAACAAAGCTAAACCTTTAGGTAATTTGACCTTTTTTATTGATATATGGCGACTAAGTATATGACCAATTTTGGGAAAAAAGGCGACGCCACCTGGTATCTGTAACTTTTTTCATTTCGAAATGCATTAAGCCGTAGGTCATACCTAGTTTAAGTACACAATGTAGTGTAGTCAATAGCATGGACCATTTACGATTTGGGATTGGGATCAGGAACCATCCAAAACAATCCCAAATCACACTCCTATTTATTAACGTGTATGTACGGGTTCAAACGATATGCAATGAGTGCTTAAGTGGATTTGCACAAACACTGGTATTTTCTCAACGTAAGGTAAAAGTCATAGTGCAAACATCCACGTAATAGAAATGGCTCCGTGGCTATTTCTTATTGGTAGGCAATAAGGGATACCAGTTTGAGTTGAAGTCGTGAGGCTGACCCACGACCGCTCACGTGCATACAACTACATATATTCACATCTTTAGCTTTGTTTTAAGCAGTCTTTGTTCTTGACACGGGATATGACAGATGTATAGTCAATTAAAGGGTTATCAAGTTAAATAATAATAAGCATTGTAAACGGGTATATAATAATATAATAAGCACTGGGGTAGTAAATAATGGTACGGTAAACAAGTTAAATTCTATTTATTGTTAGAGTAAAATATTGGTCAGTATCAAGTTATTGAATAATTTGTTTATTTAACGTTTAGTAACTTCCATAACGAGCACAACCAATATTCAAAGATAATTGAAGTTTAACACATAAAAAATTGCGTAATTTGTCAACAAAGAAAGCAAATCGCTTTCAAAGTACTGACTTTTGTGTGATCAAAGGGATTTCGCATGCGGTGCGCACGATTCAATCTAAGCTGAACAATCGAGGTTTATTGACAGAGATATTCATCCGATCGTGTCAGTCTGAATGAATAGTTAATTTGTTCATCCTTTGACTGCCGATGGCTGAAGACGGTTCATAAACTGACACTAATCATCAGTTACTGAGGGCTTGCTGTGAGCATGTAATGTAATGACTTCACACGAGGTAATTTAACGTACAATTACTCGTACCTATTAACGACGTTAATGAAGCTTTAAGTAAGTATAGCATAGCTTGAAATTGATGATAATATACAAATACTACTTAATAATTTAATCATGCGTTAAATATGAGTGTTATATCGTTAAAGATTATAAGAAAATCTCCTTTAAGTTTTCCATCTTACTTACAACGTACCTAATGTATAATCAAAATAATTTTCATATTAAGTAGATAATTGTTTCCTAATATTATTATTTAATAATTTACTTTAAAAACAAAGTTTTAACCGACTTCAATTTAGTACTCCGCCAAGCCACGAGAACATTTCCTATTTTGTTTTACAATTTACACATCAACTGATTTCCGATAGCAAATGCGTTGATTACTGTAGAAAAAAACCGAATCGCTGTATGTGGGCCGATAATATTTGAGGACTTCCGTCGATTCGCCAAGATCATCACCTTTGACACTTCATTAGTTCCTATTTCAATGGAATCTTATCAAGATCTGTGACGTACTTTTGTACTTTTAAGTACATAATTGAGGAATTCCATAAGTCATCTGTGGTCTTCATCATCAATTCCACTCCACCAAATTTATGGTTTCCGGGTGTAAATACACGAGTTAGAATAGAAAATACTAAAATCACTACACGCGCGCCTAATAAAATTGAGGAGTTCCCTAAATTCCTCATGGATCCCATCATCCAACTGAATTTAAAAAAAAATGGGACCCACCTGGAAGCATATACTTAATAATAATAATAATAATAAGCCCGCGGGGGCAGCTTGTGGCGAACTGACGGTGAGTGGCGACACCGCGGACCCCTAATCTCCAGAGGGCCCGAGTGATCTGGCCCTCGCCTCTGTGCTTGCCTTAACCGGCCGGCCAGAGTGGAGTCGCAAGAGCGGAACCTATGCTCCAGGTTGGAAGTGTAAA
The DNA here is from genome assembly GCA_945867215.1 of Epinotia demarniana. Taxonomy (NCBI): domain Eukaryota; kingdom Metazoa; phylum Arthropoda; class Insecta; order Lepidoptera; family Tortricidae; genus Epinotia; species Epinotia demarniana. The sequence goes on along the minus strand of OX244267.1, from coordinate 11,206,386 downwards.
ATGTCATAACGCCGGCGGCCCTTGAACGGATTACCGGGATCTGGCGCACCGCAGACTCACCTCTCGACAACCTTACAGCCGCTCAGACGTGTTGCTCCATTGTCGCACTGTGCGTGCGACTGTTTGTGGGGCCCACTTAACGAGTAGGCAAGTCACCACCTGCCTTTTCACAATTTTGAGGCCAATTGTCACGGCAGGTGTCCGCTAGTCTCCTCCCATAACCCATTTTCCAGACCACCCACCATTCAACCCAATAACCCATGACCTTAATTTCCATCGCAGCACAGTGTTGCACTGCAATAGTCTTTGCACCTGGCGGGGACCATCACTGGGTGTATCATGTTGTGCGCTCGGAGATGGTATCCGCCATGTGTATCCCTCGCTTTATATTGTATTTGTTTTAAAGGGCCTCTGCGCTGTTGGCTTCGGCCCCACGCATGCCTTCCAAAAGTCCAGGACCCCATGGTCCTGAGATATGGAAAAAACATACATAATAATAATAATAATAAGCTGTACAAGCTCCTTACATCCATTTTGAGAGCAAAAATTAACGCACACATCGTTGCAAACAATGTTTTGGCTCCTGCTCAAAATGGATGTAGGGTTGGGACTCGTGGCACTAAAGAGCTCCTCCTCATAGACATGACCATTTGCCAACGAGTCCGGCGGAACAAAGGGGCCCTCTCGGCCGCCTGGATTGACTACAAGAAGGCCTATGATTCGGTGCCTCATTCATGGCTGAGGAGGATCTTAGAGTTGTATAAAGTTGATGCAGCTCTGAGATCCTTCTTAGGCGCTTGCATGGGGCAGTGGACCACAGTCCTTCGTCAACCGGGGGGAGGAGATTGCTCTTCTGGTCCACAGTACTCTATAAGGATTGAACGTGGGATCTTCCAGGGCGACAGTCTGAGTCCTTTGTGGTTCTGCCTAGCGCTGAATCCGCTTAGCACCCTGCTGAAGGATTCAGGACTAGGTTGCCGGCTTCGGAGAGAGGGTGAGGTTATTTCTCATCTGCTCTATATGGATGACCTCAAGCTATTTACACCAAATGAACATGACCTGTTGGAACTACTGAAAACAACAGAAGTCTTCAGTAGTGCCATCAAAATGGAATTTGGTGTCGATAAATGTGCGGTCATGCATGTACAGCGGGGTAAAGTTGTAAATTCAACAAATTTGCAATTTTCTGAGACAATGTCCCTCAAATCTATCTCCGAAGCAGAAACCTATAAGTATCTTGGTATGTCACAGTCATTGGGTATTGAGGGTGAGGGCGTAAAGCGGGCGGTGAAGGAGCGCTTCTTTTGTCGCCTGACCAAAGTACTTAATAGTCTTTTGTCGGGCGGCAACAAGGTGCGCGCCTTCAACGCCTGGGTGATGCCCTTGCTTACTTACTCCTTTGGCGTACTAAGGTGGACTCAGACTGAGCTGGATGCCCTGGATCGAAGAGTCCGAGTACTGCTTACTGCGCATCGCATGCTACACCCACGCTCGTCTGTTATGAGACTGTACATCTCGCGGAAGTGTGGAGGTCGCGGTTTTTTAAATGCCAAAGACCTCCACAACCGCGAGATGTACAGTCTCAGGGATTATTTCCTAAACAACGAGTGTGGGATGCATCGCGACGTAGTAGCAGTAGACGGAAACTTCACCCCGCTCTCCTTGGCAAACGAGAACTGGCGCAGATTTAAAGTAATGAGCGCCGAGGACCGCAAGGCGGTATGGAGGAGCAAGGAGCTACACGGGCGGTTCTACAAGGCCCTCACAGGGCCCGATGTAGATCTGCTCGCGTCGGTGAACTGGCTACGTTTCGGGGATCTCTTCGGGGAAACCGAAGGTTTTGTCTGTGCAATTGCGGACGAAGTTATCATGACGAACAACTACCGGAGGTATATCCTGAAGGACGGTACGGTCGACATTTGTCGGGCATGCCGCCGTCCCGGGGAGTCACTCAGGCATATCATCTCCGGTTGTGGTCATCTTGCTAACGGCGAGTACTTGCACAGACATAACCTTGTAGCCAGAATTATTCACCAGCAACTTGCTCTGCTAAACGGTCTTGTGGTCTCCGAAGTGCCTTACTATAAGTACACACCTGCGCCAGTTCTCGAAAATGGTCGTGCCACGCTCTATTGGGATCGATCTGTCATCACGGACAGAACTATTCTTGCCAATAGGCCTGATATCGTGCTGATAGATCGATCAAAACGCCAGGCAGTGCTCGTCGACATCACCATCCCCCATGACGAGAACCTCGTGAAGGCCGAAAAGGACAAAGCCAGCAAGTACCTAGACCTGGCTCACGAGGTAACCGCCATGTGGGATGTTGATTCGACGAACATCGTCCCGATAGTCGTTTCGGCGAACGGTTTGATAGCGAAGAGTCTCGACCGTCACCTCAAGAGACTCTCGCTAGATGGCTGGATTAAGGGTCAGATACAGAAGGCGGTACTCCTGGACACTGCGCGAATAGTCAGGAGGTTCCTGTCTCTGTCGCCCTGACCACCGGCAGCTTAGGCCCCGCCTCGCTGCCGGCGGTACCCTAGGTTAGGTTTTTATAATGGTTTTATGTTTTATATGTATTGTTTTATATTTTACTTTTTATATCATTATGTAAAAACCTAACTTAAGATAAATATTAAATAAAGAGATAATAATAATAATAGCCATTTATTCCCGCAAAAACATTACAATAAAAACTTATTAATAATAGTTACATTGCATTTTAGAGAAACTAATAATAAGTACAGTGAATATAGGTTCAGCATGCATTGAAGATTTGCATATACGTGTAGGTACATTGATAGAATTATAAAATTTAAAACTAGATAAATGCATTTAAATTTAAACTTATTAAAAATATAAAAAATGCTTTTCGTTTCAAAATTAAAATTGTATACATTCTAAATGTCAGTATTTTAAAATCATTTGATCAATTCATTGTTACATCTGTATATTTATATGTTTAATAATTAGTTAAATGTTTGTATGAAAAATATAATTAATAGTAAGTAGGTAGGTACAATTTATTAAGTTATGAGTTCAGATCTTTACCTATTTAAAAACTAGAATTTATGTCTGCATTAGATCTATGAGCATTTAAAATTAAATTAAAGTACTAATGTTTTTTTTTTTTTAACAAGTTGATTAAATTAAATTAGTTTTTGGGGACCCAAGATTGGGCAAAGGCAAGCATATACTTACAAACAAAAAAAAAATTTTTTGAATCGGTTCATCAATGACGGAGTTCTGAGGTAACAAACATTGAAAAAAAAAAAAGAAAAATACAACCGAATTGAGAACCTCCTCCTTTTTTTTGAAGTCGGTTAAAAATATGTCATAGGCACTCTTAATATAATATAAATGAGAAACATATTAGTATTTTACATCTCACACTGGTCAAGAATGAGTAACAATTGCTTTCTTTGTGCGTAATGTGTTTTGTATGTAAAGTTAAGCGAAATTCGAGTCTAAATCTTTTAGAAGTAAAGTTTCATATTTAGGCGTATGTCGGTCTACATGAGGTTACGTCAGATGAGAATTATTTTGCGAAATATAACTCGTATTTGCATGAAAATGTACGATTCGCTGAATTGCAATCGCATCAGGCAGAATTGTTTCACGGTTTCATTGTCCAATTTGATGGAATATGACGGAACATTACGCGAGGCGCCATCGCCAGGTAGCATTGTGTAAGCGGATCATACGGTCAAAGCTCGAGTGGGCGCAATTATCAGAGCAACGACCGCCCCGAGCCTCTGACACGCTTCTCCTATACCATTATCTATCACTGAAATGAGAATAATTCTTTATTACGGTACCTAACAAGCCACGTTCTTGTCCTTTGCGCAACCTACTAGGTGCACGTATGCACATATTGTAACGAAATACTTATTAATTTTATAGTAGCTAGGATAGAGGACATTAATTTATTTTATTGCATATTGCTAAATGTTTTGGTTACGATCTTACGTCTAGCTTAATCAAGTGTTGTGATATTGTGGTCATGTCTGCACTAACCCGAAATCCAATTAACTTATCAAAAACGGTTAACTAATTGCCTGTTGTCATGTTTTGTGGATTGCATAAATCAAACTTCCATTTAGGTGTAGCAGCTTATAAGCCGCATTCATTCCATATTATAATTTCACATAAATCTGAGCGTGAGATACCCGGTCAAACCGTCTAAGAAGTACCGGCACAGTCAATAGACAATTAAACGAAGTTATGCCAATTATATAATTTATGGTTATGCTGTCCCTAGCCGACGGCAAATCAATCCCTACACATGTTTAATGAATACATTATACCTATAAAATTTAAGTTGGTATATAAAGATATACCATACCGTCCCCGGCCATTGCAAAAGCCGCGTCGCAATATGACCCCTCCACCCTCCCGCGACGTAAACAATTGTTCGTTTCGTTTTATGCGAAAACCACCGCAAGCTTGGAAAATTCAAAGAGGAAGCATTTTCTACACGTGCTTAGGAGATTTTATGAGTCATAAAGTTGAGCAGGCTCAGTAAACATTGGTTGAAAATGTTGCTTTTGCTTTCTATGCGCTAGCGTTGCCGGCCTGCGGGCGGGGCGGACGGAACAAACAATGGGCATGCCAGAAAATCTAAAGATCTAATATTTTACTTTATCCAACTATTTTTTTGATCCCGTCAGTTTTACTAGCATGTAATTGATGTTGCGGTGAATGAATGCCATTTTGCAGTTCATGAATATCCATTTTTTTTCAACTTATATTGTTATTAATATATCGTTTTTCACTGCCAAATTCACTGAACTTTGATGATCATCTTCAGGGTGAAAAGTCGCAGTAGACCTTACCTAGGTTGGTAATTAAGCTGAATAATTTCATCATTCACTGGCCATTTCTTCCAAATACCGTACCGCAATGTGCAATTTTGAAACTTTCTGCGATTAGTTTAAATATTTACCTGTAGCTCACCGTAGTCACGGTTGTATTGTTGTCTTCATAGCTATTGTAAATGTTAACTTTAGTTCTTATGTTGAGGAAAGTTGCGGCAATCTACAGGCTGTTCTGATCCACAAAACTGCGTATCTACATTTCTCTTCCTGTAAGTACGACTTATGTGACTTCATCGTCTATTTAAGAGCTAGGCTCTTGTCGGTGGAGGTGGACTGATTTTTGTCCTCTGTTAGATTCCTCACGTCTTCATATGACTCGACAGCCACTTTCTCTTTTATATGGCAGGTGTATGAATGTCTGGGCCTTCCTGTTCCTCTCCTTCCTTCGATCTTGCCCTCCAAGATGATTAAAAAGAAGCTGTCGTGCCGTATTAGATGTCCGATCATTTTGCCTCTTCTATTTTTTATTGTTTTTAGCAAGCATCGGCTCTCTCCTACCATCGTCAAAACCTCTTCGTTTGTCTTCCTTTCTGTCCAGCTTATTCTTTCCATCCTCCGCCAGCACCACATTTTGAAGGCTTCGAGCCTTTCTCTGTCCTTTTGCGTCAGCGTCCACGTCTCACTCCCGTACAATGCAATACTCCAGTTAAATACTTTGATTAGACGTTTCTTGGTTTTATTAGATATACTATGGGTCTTAAGTAGGTGTTTTTTGTGGGTTACCTTTGTTTTACCAAAAAAAAATTGACAAATTATCACTTCCCAAAACATTTTTCGTAGAATTTCATTTGCCAAATCATCGTTTGCTAAATTAACACTCGACTAATAATTCTTACGCAAACCTTATGTTTGGCATATTCATGTTTAGGCAATATCACGTTTACCAACTGGTACTTTGACCAAATTTCATTCAGTCAAATATGTTAGTTGGCATAATATGTTTTAACCAAAACAAATTAAGGCAAACGATTTGTATCGTCAATATTTAATTGACCATTTTTATTCTGTCGGTTAATCAGCAGAGGAACTCTTCAATGACAAATCATCTGCATGCATCTTTATTTCAATGGTGTATAAGATACACAATAAAATAACAACTTTTTTTGTTATGTGGGTAAGGAAAATTAATTTGTGTAGAGGTCGCAATTCTAACCTAACCGCCAACGTGTCGACGTCACCCCGCTTCGCGGGGTGCCTATTTCCGCTCTAAGGGACACGAGCTAACCCTAACCTAACCTACCAAATACTACAATAGTTACGATTGTTTGTTTTTTTACTGCTAGGAGGCTTTGCCCCCCGAGCCCCCCTTTTTTGGCTGCCCTAACCTAATTTATCGCCTTTGCCTACCGACCTACTTAACCGTGCATTATTTTATCTATGGAACCGTGCCGTGTTTTTAATAGCATTTTGGTAAAATGTCATAACCCAAACAATTGTGATTTTTGTCTATTTATAGTTTGCCATAACATTAACTTGACGAAATGTTTATTGTCTAATGTTTTTTTGCCTTACTAAAGCATTTGCTAAAAGAGCACATGCCATAATGTAATTTTTCGTAATAATATTTTGCTGAATGAAAATTTGACGTAATGAAAATATTCGTATTAAAATTGTGCCAAAGTTTGCATTGGCAAACAATATAGTTGCTAAAATTTGTTTGGGAAATGAAATTTGTCCAAAATAAGTTTGGTAAAACAACAGGATCCCGTTTTTTGTTGTTGAAGGCTTTTTTAGCAATTGCGATTCGTTGTATATTACCTATTTATAATATAATAGATTTAAAATAGCATTAATGAAATGAAATATTGCGTCGTTACGCACTTAACTTCCATAGCATTAAGTTATCATGAGGAAGCTATAAGAAACTCAAATCAAGCACCATGTGTCATAAGTTTCCGCAAGCACCTTCGCTAAGCCGTTTGCGGTTGTCCACAGAATTTCCCGGAAAAGGCGCGAATAGCGAATTACACCGTATCTACATAAATAGAAAAAATCCAGGTCAAGCGACGCCACTTTCGTAAGACAATCAAGATCTAATAACACACGCATATATTCGACTTGTTTTATGTGTAACTTTGACACAGAGAAATGAGCAAACTGCGTAATAATGTCGAAATGCATATGTTTACCATTTATTACCATGTAAACATTAGGGTGGCCCTAGCATGTGTACGGGGACCGTAAGTGTGTGCGATAACTATAACACTAATTTGGAAATTCTCTTTGGATTGCAGTGATGTCCGTTAACCTTTATAATTTCGTTAAATCAATGCGTTATTGCAACACACACACATCACACAGGTTGCCTTAATGTTGTACCTATGTATGATATGATTGACTGTGAAATGATATGACTTCTATTGTCTTCATTAGGGTCAACCTCAGATAAAAATGATCTGAGGTGTTGAAAGTACCCCTGCGATGTTGGTTCTAAAAGTTATTTTTTTAATAACTTCATCAGAGCAGCTACATTGCGTGACAATTTGATATGTTTTCCGTGTTCGTCAGTTTTTATTCGGTCGGCAACTTGCAATCATTGCCCAGCCACCGCTACCATTTCTATAGCTACCGTACTGACAGTGACAAGTGACGAATGGCCCAGAGAGTTTCATTATTAGTATTATTACGATTGCATGCAGTAATTGTATGCATTGCTTGCGTGTATAATTGATTAAAATAATAGTTCCGTACTAGATTTTGACACTTTTAATAGTACCAGTATAGTTTATTTTTGATCCCATAATTGTGATACAAGTCATTTCGCCTATGCCTACTAGCCTCTTGAATTAGTTGAATTGTAAAAAGCAACGCAGGTGAGATTTTTGACTTCGATGCTTCTACCCATTAAACGGCTAGCGCCTTAATCAATTTTCATAATTGTACTCATTTGAAGATGTATTGTATGTTTGCGTGATGTACCGGCCCGGTGGCCGAGGTGCGGACGAGGCTCGGCTCGGTGCAGGCTCGGACACGGCACGTTGGCGAAATATGACAAGCAAATAAGCTCGTTGACGGCTCGTTACGATTACGGCCCGGGCCCGTCACGGCCCGTTCTAGCGTGAGTCATCCTTTATACGTTTTCATAGTTTCTCCATTATTTTTATACAGCAATTTTCATGGAACAAATGCCAAGACATGTGTTTAGCTGAGGCACGCGCCATATCAACTTCGACGCACCGAAGCTAGATAAATCGCTTCACGTTAATTAATTCTCATATAGGTACTTAATTGTAACATTAATAACATTATTCATTGAATCCATCTTCGTGTAAAAATGATGAAACTCTTCACTCATATATACAAGCGGAAGTTTCACTAAAACCTCCATCTGTCGATCGATTGTGTTTAATCACCAACATTTTTATTTTAATCTTATCAGTTTTATGTCATAAATTCGTACTGAAAAATAGCTTTTATAAAAGTTAAGAGTAATGTTGTAAATCGAGGTCTTTTTTTCTATGCACGGATTACGCAACGTAAACTCGGGAAAAGTAATTTTTCGTAGTTAATAGATAATGAGCTAAGTAGGTACACTGTGAAATCGGAACTCAAATCGCCCTGTAGCTGTGTTCGGTCGCAGTTCGTGAGGGCACTTGCCGCTCTCCCTTTGAGTTTATTTGCCCACGATGCACTGTTCTGATATGCTTACTGGTCTCTAGTTGCATTCACTAAGTAACTGTTACGTGCAACTGATGCAAGCGATGTACCGCTGATGGTCTCCCTATAGGGATATTACTACTATATGGGGAGGGTCCTAAAATACGATTAGGACTAGCATGATTATGATAACTACCTTATACCAAAATGCATTACTCACCTAGGGCTAAGAATGTGTCAGATCGTGTGTAGTATATTGATATTTAATGCGATTTTTAATTTAGCGCTCTTATGCTGTTTTCATTACCGCCCGTGGCCCGTGGTGATAAAAATTATGGTCGTATCCCCCTGTACTAATATTATAAACAGGAAGTGTATGTGAGATTGTAGCTTTATCTTGAACCACTTAACAGACTTTAAAATCTCATTACCCGTGTATAGATAGGTTGGACTTTGTCCTTTTTAGGGTTCCGTAGCCAAATGTCAAAAAACGGAACCCTTATGGATTCATCATGTCTGTCTGTCTGTCTGTCTGTCTGTCTGGCCGTCCGTATGTCACAACCACTTTTTTCCGAAACTATAAGAACTACACTGTTGAAACTTGGTAAGTAGATGTATTCTGTTAACCGCATTAGACACAAAATTAGAAAAAAAACTATGAATTTGGGAAGTTCCCGATACTAACTGAAACTCAAAAAAAAATGATATTCGGGTTTATTATCATTTTTCTCTAAACTGAATAGTTTGCGCGAGAGACACTTCCAAAGTCGTAAAATGTGTCCCCCCGCCCCTGTAACTACTAAAATAAGAGAATGATAAAACTAAAAAAAAATTATTTACGTCATTACCATACAAACTTCCACTGAAAATTGGTTTGAACGAGATCTAGGATGTAGTTTTTTTATACATCATAAATCGTAAACCGCAATTTACCTTTCATTCAACGGATAATGGTACGGAACCCCTTGTGCGCGAGTCCGACTCGCACTTGGCCGGTTTTATCCTGTGGCCTTTTCTGCGTTCTCAGCAATAAGCGGAGCAACTTAAAAGTTTATGCAGATCGCTATTTGACATGACTAGTTTAATTAGATCCATGAGAAGAGACCAGTGGCCGGCCCTACACTGGGACGGGTAAAGAATGAAATTGTCCATAATTGCTTTTGTTCACATATTTTTTAAAGTCCTATTAAACTGCCTGTCCTATTAACTTCGTAGTTGTTCATGCAATTTTACACCATAATTATTATTATTCATAAATTCATAATAGTTCTTATTAATAATAATCGTAACTCAGCGTTTTATAATGAAAATAATCATTACAATTTTTAATAGGTACTAAAATTGATTTTCAATATATTATTCAAAAAAACTTATATTTTTCAAACCTTAATATTTGTTTGTGAAGCAGTAACGCTGCTAAAGAAAATTACAAATTTTAATGAAAGGAAAAATTGAAAAATTTAATGCTCCGAGCCGGATTCGAACCGGCGACCACAGGCATTCATGGCCCGTCGCTACTACCAACTGAGCTACAAGCTACTGAGCTGTATGCCTGTGGTCGCCGGTTCGAATCCGGCTCGGAGCATTAAATTTTTCAATTTTTCCTTTCATTAAAATTTGTATTTTTCAAACCTGTTAATTAAGAGTTTCAAAATTTATTGCAAACTTCCGATTCGTACCGTGAACAATAAAGAAAAACTATTCTGACTAACTTCATGCATAAAATCAGTCATTATTTTTAACGTGGTCATTCAATTTGTTGAGGTCAGTCTTTGGATATTAAATGTGAAGTCGTCGGTGCAGTGTAGTCGTGTGAACTATGAATTATCAATTGATGGTATGGCTACTTTCCTTCGGTTAAATAGAATAGAATAGAATAGAATAATGCTTGGGTAGACGGTATGCAGTCATTTTGCCTATTAATGTAGAGGATTATGCAAGTATGCTTTAATCAAACGGAAGAATTTGAACTGACCTGTGACTTTAATTATTTGCCCCGAAGAGTTCTTATTATACGATATAAACCAATAAGCCGAAGTAGATACGACATTCATAATCCTTTTTAGGGTTCCGTACGCCAAGGGTAAAAACGGGACCCTATTACTAAGGCTCCGCTGTCTGTCTGTCTGTTTGTCCGTCTGTCACCAGGCTGTACCTGATGAACCGTGATAGTTAGACAGTTGAAATTTTCACAGATGATGTATTTCTGTTGCCGCTATAACAACAAATACTAAAAAACCAGCCAAGTGCGAGCCGGAGTGGGGCTCCCATACAACAGACATGATTTTTTGCAGGTACGGAACATTTAGCGCGCCGTCTTGTAATAACCGTGCTGGGCCCAAAAAAAACGGGTAATAAGAACTCATAGACACTGCTTAACGAAATTCCAAAAATGTTTAGTATGATATTTATCAAATTACCTGACCTTCTGAGGTGGATAAAATCGTACCTATTTGATCGAAGAAGTCAGGTAGTAGCCTTGAAGGGATACACATCATGCTTTCTCTCAATCCCCTCTGAAGTATTTATCTTCTACGTTAATGATATGGCGACCTGCTTCCGGAGTGCTGAACATCTCGTCTACGCCGATGACACCAAAATTTTTAGGGCTATATCGTCGGAGGCTGACGACTGCCTTTCATTACAGCAAGACCTAAATAATATCTTTGAATATTGTACAGATAATTATTTTTTCTTTAACACTGAAAAATGTTTCATTATTAGTTTTAGCCGTAAACTATATCCGATAACCTTCAACTACACTTTTTCCGGTAATACACCCGGTATATAGCACGGGTATCATCCACCAGGGGCTTGGGAGTTACCATGGACTCTCAATTAAACTATAAATTGCATATACATAATTTATATAAATGTGCTTATACTCGTAGAAAGCTAGGGATGATCTATCGTATTGGGCAGCCTTTCAAACGGCGAAATACCTAAAAGTTATTTAATTATTTTATTCTCTAGTTAGAAGTATCCTTTAAGGCTGCACCGAAGAAATTATGAAATTTTTGCGCTCGTTTTAACATTGCAGTATTGTTATTACTAAAGCTTTAGTTCTGCAATTCCTATAGAAGATATTTGAGGATTCACTCTATCAATTATTTGCTTTAGAAATTCGATTACTTATACTTTCCTCGATAGAAAAGAAATCCAAAGTTACCTCTAAAAATGCTCTCCGCTTTAGTCTTGCTTCGGCTGTCAGACGGGGAGGCTGTGTCGCTTGATCTTACGCACGATTTGTAAAAGTAACGACGAATTTTGTGTTGTTTGCTATGGGCAACAAAGCAAATAGAGCAAGGAAGAGGAGAGATTGGCGAAAAAAGAATGCTAAACGGTTGAATGAAAAATCAAGCTAAGTAAAAGTCATTTAACTACAAATTATAAGCCCAGGGACTGTGCGCCGGTACTGGCTGTCACTCTCGTTGCAAATTAATTTGGTTTATCGCCGTACTGTCCTTATTTCGATGGTTCTTTATTTTGTTACTTATTTATTTATTGTTTAATGTTCAACAATAAGCAACAAATATTTTACAAGCAAATAAATTAATCTCTCTTGGGCAAGACATCTACCTGCATACCGAGAATTTTGAAGTAGAGAATACTCCTGTTGCTTCGTATAAGCATACTCAGCACCTACCTATACCTACCTACTAGTCAAACTGCTCCGCATCTCGCAGCGGCGTCCGTTGATGCGTTTTTTAACTTTGTATGTAGAAGCTTGATTTTGTATAGAAAAATCGCATGGTACGACACACTGGCTCCGCCTGGACGCGCGGAGGAACGAGACCCAAGACGACTCGCGCGCTCGGACGCAGACGCGGTGCGTGCCGCAGGGTATGTCACACCGAGCTCCGTAGTTCCGTACGAATTTTAGCGCGGGACGTCGCGCATCGCATCTCCGGACGGAGATGCGGAGAAAACTCGGACGTTGGTGCGTTGTCTCCGCATGCGAGTCCGTTGGCAGTGGCAGTGGCGAGACGCGAGGGCAGTGTGACTACCACAAAAAAACATCTAGTTCCATATTAATATTATAAATGTGAAAGTGTCTGTCTGACTTTCTGTTTGTCTGTCTGTTACCTCTTTACGCTTAAACCGCTTAACCGATTTAGATGAAATTTGGTATAGAGATAGCTTGAGTGTCTGGGAAGAATATAGGTTAGTTTTATGGATATCATCCGCTAAGAGGTGGAAATTCAATACTGTATAAAAGAGTTCTGAGAGACTTTCGATAATGACGTTTTAGTGCGTCCACAAATATTGTTATTAACCAAATGACTTTCTTACTGAGTTACGCTATAGGTACCAATTTCAACCTTGTGACTTAGACGAGATAGTTATATTGTTACTTGCTTAATTTTACCTGGTCGGCGGTTTGCGGAAACAGCCCGGTGTTCACAAGATAAGCTTTCAAGTGCTAAATGGACAGCTTATATCAATTTAACTATAACTCTTTAAAAGGTTATTTACCGCACCTTAGCAATCAACCTGTATTGTAGTGTACCAATATTGTAGTCATAATAATCGCTAGTCCTAATTATTTTCGTTCTAAATTTTTTGTTTCAATATTTCTGTAACTATCATCGGCACTGAAACGTGTTCGCTTACTATGGGCCTCATAAGAAGGCTCAAAGTCACCCAAAGGGCAATGGAGAGGGCCATGTTGGGAGTTTCTCTGCATGATCGCATCAGAAATGAGGCTATCCGCAGCAGAACCAAGGTAACCGATATAGCCCTCCGGATCGCTAAACTTAAGTGGCAGTGGGCGGGGCGCATAGCACGTAGAACCAATGGCCGTTGGGGCAGAAAGGTTTTTGAGTGGCGACCACGTACCGGAAGGCGCAGCGTGGGTAGGCCCCCGACAAGGTGGACTGATGACCTGGTAAAGGTTGCGGGAGTTGCGGGGCTCCACAAAAAAAACAGCTTCCCATATGAACGTAGTCAGCCTACTGAGATTTTCATCTTATTTAGCCGTTCTAATATTTTACATTATTGAGTTAATTTTATTGAACTTCTATTGTATCTATAATACCAATTTGTCATTCATCGCAGTTACTATAACCTACCAACGACGTTAATTATAAATAAAAAAAATATGTGTCACATCTGCATTAAGGTTTCTCTAAATGTGAATTTTATCAATAAAACTATTTGAAATTGTTCTGGTTGCTTAAATTTTGTAAATATTGGTAACACCCTCGCTGAAAGCATTTATAGTGCCATTTGCCGCCATTCTTTCCGTTCTATGTAGGCGTTCGGGGCACAACTCCAGCCAGCGCTCGCTCGGTCCTGCCTGTATGCGTCACACACACACATGCACGGAACGCATAGAATACCTAAAATCAACTCGCACCAGAAGCTCGGTGCCCTCTGCAGTACAAAGTCCACATTGACCGTTTGGAGAGGATACAAAACATTTTTTAATCTTTAGGTTACAGAACAGGTACATACTTCGAGAATTCAGCTTTAGCGGTCGAGCAATTTTTTGTCCCTTTTCTCCTTTATCGTAGAAACTACTTATCTAAGTAAGTAACATATTATCTATTATGTTTCTGTTAAAATTCGTAAAGGTCTTACCATTCTTAAATCTCTTAAAATTATTGACGTTTGGATTTCCCCTTACGAAAACGATCGCATGCCCCTATGAACCTAATCTGAGGTATGTATCAGAAACATTATCTAAATTACCGATAGTTCAATACAATACACCATGTACCTACGTAAGCGTCAAAATCTGTCACGATCGGTTCGATACGGGTCGGTTACGATTGCTAGGCGCTGCGCACACCGGATTCGATTGACCGTAGTAGGTATCTACTTTGTTTAATTGCCGTCAAAGAAATAGAAATGAAAGCAATATACTGTAGTACGTAAAAAGTCAACGCACCTCGAGATCATACGGAAAGCTTTATTGTTGGAATTTTCTGGAGATTAATAAAATTTATTGTTGGTATTTCGTTACATTGAGTTAAATGATATCAAATTATTAATAAACAGAAACAATGACTTTTTTTGTTAGGTTAGGTTGTTTAAAAAATCAATCAAAATCATTGTCCACAAAAAAGTGATCGAGCCTTAACATAACATAATGGCTGATTATTTGTTAGATTATCGTGCGTGCTCGCCCGGGGCTATAATAAATGTGTTAAACTCTAACATCGAATTGTACTTATGTCCTACGTCAGTCCGCACCGAGCTCACGTCACGTCGCTGGTGAAAGTTTACGTCATCACAACGTGCATATTTGCGCAAATTGACGTTTCTTTCCATTGTCGGTACTCGTCAAGTGTACGCTCGTAGGAAGCAAATTAACTCTACGATTGAGAGTTGTGCACATCGTAACTTGGTATATTCATAGTCGTGATTGATTACCGTTAGTTTACATATTTACCAATTTGCGGTTTAATTAGGGAACTTACAGGTTTATATATTTTATAATGCGTTTACCTAAATTAATCAGCAGTAATACATACGAGGGGCGGCTGATAAGTCCTAAGCCTATGATATTTCGAGGTCGTATATGCGTTTATGGTACGGCCACTAGAAAGGCCATTTAAAAACAAATTATTAAAAACAAAATCATGTCATATTTGTTTAAATTTTTCTTGAGATATTCAACGGAAAAGTCCACCATGTCCGAATTATCAACAAATATTACGAAAATTGAGCACCGTGCTGTAATTAAGTTCCTTACTAAAAGTGCTTAATCACCGCAATGTATTTTTGACGAAATGGCTAGTATTTATGGTGCATCTGGACCTTTTTATGCTACGGTCAAAAAGTGGAGTCGCTTATTTAAACTGGGTAGGAAGTCGATTGAAGACGATCCCCTTTCAGGGAGGCCAATATCGGTGGTGACTGAAGAAAATATAAGAAAAGTCAGAAAATTAGTATTAGAAGACCGGAGAGTTAAGGTTTGGCAAATAGTTGATACTGTAGGCATTAGTAAAGAACGGGTTGGGGAGATTTTACATGAACATTTGAACATGACTAAGGTCAGTGCTCGCTGGGTACCGAAAATGCTGACGGCGTTCGATAAAGAACGTCGTGTTGAAACTTCCCAGGCGTTTTTAGATCTGTGCGGAGATGGTATAGATGAAGTTTGCTCCCGAATAGTAACTGTTGATGAAACATGGATCAGGCAGTATGATCCGGAGTGTAAGTATGAATCCATGCAGTGGATTGAAAAGGGTGAAAGACCACCGAAGAAGTTTAAAGTGCAAAAATCGGCATCTAAGTTAATGGCCACTGTGTTTTGGGACTATGATGGCATTCTCTTAATAGATTATTTGGCCAAAGGTTCTACAATAAATGCACTTTATTATGCTAATCTATTGAGACAGGTGCGAGAAGCGGTAGTTGAGAAAAGGAGGGGAAAGTTAAGGAAAGGCATTTTGTTTTTGCAAGACAATGCACCCGTTCACACCGCCCGGGTTGCGAGGCAGGCTCTGAAGGAAATTGGCTTCGATGAAGTCGACCACCCACCCTACAGTCCAGACCTAGCCCCTGGCGATTATTTTCTGTTCAGTAATTTAAAGAGAGAGTTACGGGGAAATAGATTTGGCAGTGATGAAGAGATGAAGGCGGCTAAAGGAGCATTTTGAAGGCCAATCTAAAGAATATATTTTTAACGGCCTAAAAGCATTGTATCAAAAATGTAAAAAATGCATTGAATTAGAGGGAGATTATATTGAAAAATAAACATAAGTTATTTTTTATATATTGTTTTTTTCTACCATAGGCTTAGGACTTATCAGCCGCCCTACTAGGTAATAAAATGAATTGCATCTAAAGAGACGCCGCTATAAAATTGACATCGAAAGTCTAGGCTTCCTTTAGCTGCCTGTCATACAATCTGCATAAAATTAAACACTCACTACTGAAGAAGGTCTCCGATTGTGCTTAAAAACACATTATAATTGATAGATACAAACCTGCTTGAATAAATATCCAAGTTATTGTAAATTTTGTAAGTTAGTAGGTATTGTATGTTATCAGTATGCGGTTTTTATTCGATTGTTCTCATCGTTGTATAATTATTTTCTTCCTTGATTGTGAATCGATTAGCACTTACAAACTAGTCTAACGATGATATAATCTTTGAAACGTGTGAAACAAAAGATAAATTATATGCCGGTGTGATAAATCGACAAGTCGTGCAAGCTATTGTGTTGTTACTCAACTTAAAAGCTTGTCTATCAGTGTTTGTTTTGTTTATAGTGATAGTGATATGTCAGACCTCCGATTACGTATAGTAAGGTACCCACTACGCATCTGTGGGACAAGTTGTTAGTTCATTTTTTCTTTAACACAATCACTGCCAAGTATCGCTACGCGCTACGCTCGTAGCCGATCCTGTGGTTTTCATCGTATGTAGCGGAAAGCGACTACGGCGTAAGCGTTTGTAAATAAACCTTTTCCGTTAATATGAAACATTAATAAGTATATCAGGACATTCTCAGAGAGTAGAGTGGTGAATAACAGGGCTGTTATTCGCTACGCGCTAATGCGGCTCACCCCGCCGGTCACCCGTCACGAAACTAGATCTCTACCTAGCTACGCTTAGTTAATACGCATCGTGGTGCCAAGATATATTTATGGGTGAGCGTTGAGGTGAGCTTAAAACAAGTTACAGAATAAAGGGGCTGGGGTTCCATTCGTCATAACGTATCTTTTGGAATTTATAAATTCGCGTTATAACGCGCACTCATTCTGAATCAAAATGACAAATATTTTAGGGTTAATGATGATGTCCACTGAAAATGTGAACTTACTTGGTCCTGCTAGCACTTTTTTACAGCTAACATACTGTATTGGAGCTCTTTTGAGCCTACGCCAATATCACATGAGAAAATATTATACTTCTTATACAAGCACAAAAATGGTTTACCCGGTTTTGATTGTATATTTATGAACATACGACAAATATTTTTTTGTTAACACCGTGGTTAAATATTATGGTTAAGCCTAGAATTCCTTAGCAAACCCCTAGTGAATACTATTGAACTCTGTAATCAAAGAGGAGCGCGCGGCGTCGTAAGTCGACTCTTCAATTTCCATCTCCACTTAAAATAATATGATGATTGTTTGAAAACAAATCTGTACCAACCACATGGTACAGCACTGGCTTGCAAGCTCGCATTCCTTGGCTTAGACATTCTGAAACCTTAAACATTAAAGTTTAGTTTTTGCGTTACTAATTTAACACCCTTGGAAATAAAATCGGAATTACGAAACGTGTACCTAATTTGTGGACGTGCGTGAAGAACAAATCATAATTCACTTGAACAACGTTTAGTGATTAGGTACAACCCGGCGGCGTCTGATGGCCATTATATTTAATGCATTTTTGTCATGCGTGGGATTCAATTGCGTTTAATTCTCACAAAACCTAACTAAACTATTGCAATTGTATTATAATTAACCAAATTAAGCGACAGCAATCCCATGGCTTGCGACAGGTGATCTAGTTGTGAATGAGCATTGTTGGTTGTCCTAGATTAGTCTCAATGTTCTTGCATTGTATAAGTAGGCTACGATATTCATTCTCTTAGTGTTTTGTCCGGTCTTCTATCTTCTGTGTTACGGCCTAATTAGCGCTGATCGAACGATAAGTCGCACCGCGACGAATACAATGCGGACACCTTGAGTAGGTACTTTATTTGTGCGTAATCATATTTAATGAACCGATCATCAAGGCTTATCGATCAGCATACGTAACGTAAGTTTTGCACAAAATAATGTTTTGTTAATTTGATGCTCCGGAGCTTACTTCCGCGTCCGATCCGCCATGACTTTTTATGTAAGATTATAACGAGAGATGTATTGGTTTGTATTTTAATACTACATGCTGATTGATATTTTAATACTGCGGCGATTCCCGAACATTACTTAAATAATTGAATCGCGCCGACTTCGCCTGCGTCGCTGATAATGGTGGTAGGTATATGCTAATTAAACAAGTAAGTAGGTTACTTAAAAGATTAATGATTTATAATCTGAAACATTCGAAATACGACTGAGCAGCTGAAGACTTGAAAGTCCTTCACTCCACTAATCATATCCTGCGATGGTTTCTTAAAAAATACCGCATCCAAATTGAATGGAAAATAGGGAAAAGCGTATTCAGAAATGATGTATAATCTGATCGTAGGTGTAAGCAATGCTTTATTATAATTTATCGTAACAGTGTCAACGCTAATTCAATTCAACATACTAATTTGATGCAATCAACATGAATAGCAATTGTACATTTTGATTGCTTGTCTAAGGAAGTATTATCCGATTTATAATAATAGCTGCACGATCGTTAACAAACGATATGATGTGTTAATTGCTTATTGTCTTGAAGTAAAGGCTATTCCTGTGTCACACTTACTCGTCATTTAATCAGTTATCTGACAAAGGCCTATTATGAATTCAAACATTATAATGATATCAATGCAGGTAGGTACTTGAATATGCAGGCGTTAACATCTACCTCGCCCAGAAATTAGACAATGCTGTTCCGGTTTATCAGATTGAGTTTAGTATCTACCGAGTATTTACTGAGCAGGTATATTGAAGGTGTATCAATGAGATTTCTGCGACTCTATATTTATTATACCTATCTACTATTAGGAGTTAATTTGGTTAAGATTGTTTAAAAACTTTAAATATATCGATGAAATTTGCAATTCAGTATAGTTTATATATAGGGACGAAAATCGATAAGGTTTCATTTCCGGGAAAATACTTTTTTGGGAAAATATTCTTTTGGGAAAAATCGTCTCCATTTTATATACAAAACCTATTCCACAGGCAAAAAGCAGACAAAATAAGTATGCAGATATTTATCTTATCGAAGACGCGTGGGTGACTACGATGATACAACTTACGAGTTACGATTTCTGTGTTCTCAGTTCTCACGCACTTTGGAAACGCATGTCCCGAAATGAAAGGATCTTAATTGATACCTAAATAAGAAATTACGAAATAAGCCTTTTTGGCAATGAAGAAATGTGGTTGTCACGCTCAAAGACGTATGGCAAGTACAGTCATGGGCCTAGTAATGCTCTACATTACTCATGCTTGTCCGCGTATTGTCAGTGTATATGTAGCACATGCATTAGACGAATGCGATGCGATGTGTACATGTTAAGTGAGTTGATTTATGCAATAAGTAATAAGTTGATATCTTCGACGGTAGAGTCCCATTACAGATGGACAGGACAGTATATTGCCAACCCGGTACCTAAGTCGCGCATTCGAAAAGAGGCCGTCGTTAAAATAGTGATTACAATGGTGCTCATTAACCATTTATAATTTCAACACTTTCACTGCCAGGATCCCGCCTAGCGGGCGCCTACGCCTTAGTCGCTTTCCGCTACATATGAGGAAAACCATGAGATCGGCTACGATCGTAGCGCGTAGCGATTCAGGGGCCGTAGACAAGGTTACAATCGACAAGCGCTAACGCCGATAGAAAATAATAAAATGTATGTGAATGACAGATGCCCACGAAACACTTTTCGTTAACATTTGTCATTCCCATAAATTCTATTCGTTTTCTATTGGCGTTAGCGCTTGTCGATTGTAACCTTGTCTAGGCCCCCTGGGCAGTAAATATGTTAACACGCGTGTGCCTTAATCTTATACATTGTTAAAGGTATCGAGCTGACCATTCACGAAAATTACCAAAAGCCATTTTCCAAACAATATTTTTGAGAAAGATGGATATATATATAATTTAATGGAATATAAAATAAATTGATTGGGGTAGGTATATTAATTGTTAAAAAAAAACGCTTTCGGAAAAATTAATCCTCTCCAGTATGTACTCGTAATTGTACTGTATTCTTGACGGAGTGCTTCTATAATAGAACTATATGGCTTTGGTTATGAGAAATATGTTTGAATGTCAATCATATTTTGGTCTTATGTTAATACAAATAGCGATTCTGTGTCAGTCACGCTCTGATCCAAATTGATTGAAATATGTAATAGTTTGTAGCGCCTATCATTACGATATTCTGCCCATTGTCTACCAGTGAAGATGGATGCACTTGCATAATCGTAGCTAACCTTTATTTGCCCTCTATAAATCAAGCTTGCGGGCAGACGACGAGATAAGTCGCTCGGAGGCGTAAACCACACTCCTATTTGTTATGGAGTAAGTATCTGGCAGTTCGTATTATTGAATCAGTGATGAAGTACGACAAGGATATAAATTACGTGATGCCAAGTACCTATGATACTCAGCCTACGCGTATGGGTCATGTTTAGCAATGAAAGTTGTTCCTCATTGTTTTTTTCTGCTGACGATTTTCTCAGGGGCAGGTTAGGTTAGCGGTGTACCTAATACTCATAATGTGCTACAAGAGAATGTACTTAAGTTAAAAGTAAGCTTAAACCTTAAGCTTTTAGTAAAACAGACTAAATAATGTGACTGTGGGCAAGACCGGCATACTTTTTTTTTTACTTCAGAGTGATCTAGCCTCGTTAATTGTTCACCTACGTTACCGCTTGTAATGGCATATGATGAAGAATTTAATAAATAATAGTTAAGCTATAGTAACAGATAGTTTTAATCACAACTTAAGCAAAAACAATAGTATTTTTAATAATTCGGTATGTAGACGGATTTCCGTTTCCCGTGAGTTTAAGGTAAGTCCGTCTAGTAATGATATCAGCCATACTATGGGTGCTTTTATGTTCGTATTCGAATCCTTAAAAAGAATGAAACAAGACAATGAAAAGTGTAGGTACTTTCAACTTGTTAATATAAGGTTTAGATTCGAAATAAACACATTTTTTCTTATTCAAAGGCAAGTCGGCATATATTACGTAAATGGGGTGATAAACCTTTTATGGCATATATTATACGTGCTTACTTATTTTTTCGGTGTCCCAAAAAAAAGATCAGTAGTAATTTTAAAATGTAATTTAATCGTTTTTTTTAATTGACTGAGATCAAGGAGGGTTAAATAAATAAACTTATAGTAGTATCAACTTTAAACTACATACAACGTTTAAGTTCAAATCAAATACTGATTGACAAATCAAACTCCATAACTTTACTGCCTAAGAGGTTTTCACCTGCCGATCAGCGGTTAAGAACAACCGAGGACTAGAGTACATACATAATTTGGTTTTCAAGTAAGTATGTAAATGTATGAACGTTTAAATAATTAGAGGTTTTTAGTGGCACTTTACATTTGTGCAAAAATCTACGAAATTACGCCATAAAAGTGTTAAATCTGAACTTGTACTTGAAATTGTTTTGAATATTCCCATTATAACTTTATAACTATACCTCTATAGTCTAATAATATTTATAGTACAGCTTCTCTTAGTTTGGGGCTAGTATTTATTTAATTATTTATTTATTTAATAGGTTTTTTTATATTTTCGGTAACATAGTGCTGAGGGTAAGGAGCACATTTTCTTACTAGTTTCTATACTAAAATTGCTAATAAACACAAACATCATGTGCAATGTTGATGATGAATGACGACCGGTTAGCCTAGTGGGTAGTGACGCTGCCTACGAAGCTGGAGGTCCTGGGTTCGAATCCTGGTAAGGGCAAATATTTGTGTGATGAGCATGAATATTTGTTTCTGAGTCATGGTTGTTTTCTATGTATTTAAGTATTTATATCCATTATGTATATCGTCGTCTAGTACCTGTAACACAAGCCTTACTGAGCTTACTATGGGACTAGGTCGATTTGTGTAAGATTGTCCCCTTATATTTATTATTATTTATTTATTTATAATGTCGAAAGGATTTATATATAGCAGGTAACCTTATGAAATCGTAATAATATTGAAGTCGTTAGAACAGTTGGTAACCTCTGGTTCAAGGGAAGTCGACGACGAGTCGAGGCGACGAGACGAGGCGAGTCGATATGACGGACTTACCTTGTACAGTGTCGTCTACTATAGTAGACGGACTTTCCAACTGAACGAAATTATTATGTGATAAATGATGGCACGTATAATTACAAAACTAAGCCAATTTCTGATAATTTTAACACAGCATAAAGATAGCCAGTTCTTCTATTACTTACGTAGTTATTTTTTGGTTCAAAATCTTGTCACAAAGTATATTTAACTATTTTATTAGCAGAGACCGTCGCACTATCACTTCGAGTTCCATACACGTAATGACTTGTTTAGGCGGATTACTCTGAAGTTCGTTGTCACTGCGCTATCTGGTGTTGATAGAACCAGCGCGACAAACTGCTTGATCGACAGGACGCCAAAGCGGGAAACGCCTTTAAATTCAAAAGTTATAACGTTTTGACGGACTTGCCTTGTAGACGGTCTAGCCCACGGTCACCTTAGGTAGGTACTTAGCCTTAGGAATGTAATTGACACACAATATTTTTAAATGAGCCCTCCTAAACACAATGAATGATGCTTGTAAAATAAATATTCGAGTAAGAGATGCTACTTGATATATATAAACTTACATGTGTACAATAAGTATCAAGCACATAACACAATACGGAATAAATTATCATCTCGTATAATTTAAATGTAATTTAAGTAATTAATATTTATCTGCGGAGGACAGCGTAAAACACGGCGAACAAAAGAAAAGTCCCTAATCTGCGTCGGTGATCGTGAGAACCGACGATATCCGAAATTTGCTGGGCTTTCACTGTCTCACGGTGCGACGGAACGCATAAATGATACCTACTAGGCATTATCTACGCATCTTTGACAAATAAAATATTGCTACTCTCACATTATTATGTCCCAGGTAGATCTGGAATAAAAACTTGACATGTGTCTTTCTGAAATTAGTTTTTCGTATATACATCACCGTTATATTCTACTAGCAGTCCGCGCGATTTCTCCCGCGTATTGCAAATATCACAGACTTTTCCTCTTTATAATATCTTGGATGAGAGGGAACGGGCAGTAGTCCCCACGCTGGCCCAGTGCGGGTTGGAGACTTCAAATACACCTTTGAATTTATTCGTGGATGTATGCAGGTTCCCCCACGATGTTGTTCCTTCACCGAAAAGCTAACGGTAAATAGGTATCAAATGATATTCCGTACATAAGTTCCGAAAAACTCATTGGCGAACCGGGATTGGAACCCACGACCGCCGTTTGACAGCTGCATGCCTGAACCGCTAGGCCAATAACCGTAGCTTGTTCTTTATAATAACTATTAGATAGTTTTAAACATATTTTCTTATTTGCCAGGAACGATACCTACTTATAATATTATGTAAGTATCGTTGCCGGCAATTAAGATAACACGATACGTGGCATATAATTGATTATGATAAATCAGTACTTAGCTTTTGCTATTTAGTTAGACTACCTAAATCTTACTTCATCAAAACACAAAAAGTGTGCATAAATCTTAATAAAAAATACAAGCACTATATTGGTGTAACTTAACTACGTAAAGAAGTTACCGGTGTATACGTACTCATATTTATCATCATATAATTAAGTAATGTATACGGATAGCCATTTAGGAAGATGACCAAGTAGTACAAAACTAATCGCTTGATACATACTAGTGAAGACATAACACTCATTCACCGGTGGTAGTCGGAACCGTTTCTCACTCTCGCGTACATGTCCATCAATCATTTATTACATGCACATTACACATTACACACTGGGTGCGAAGAACCACTAGGCCTGTTGAAACACATGTGTATGCTACTCGGTTATATCCGGCGCACTAGCATCACTAGTAAGTCACATAAAGCTGTATCACGCTATAAAAGTAATACACAAAATATTATAAGAACCTGGGAGCTACCTTCGAATGCAGTGGTTTGATAAACTGATACGTAAATACATTATACAAAAAGAAACCGCTACTATTCAAAATTTAATATTCAGTTCATGTTCATTATGTTGTATGCATAAGTAGATTCAGAACGTATTCGGTATACATTGGTTCTCAAAATTAACTACCTAACGACTTCAATTAACCTCGCAAGTTAAAAAAACCCGGCCAAGTGCGAGTCAGCCTCGCGCTCGAAGGAAAAAAAATATATACGATGTAGTCATCAACATCATTACACATTTGAAGTGGCTAGGTTATTAAATTATACATGACAGTGTCAATTATTTAGTATTTAATCCTATTGTTTTGTGAATAGGTTATAACTTATAAGTAACGGTAATGTTAGGTCCACAGGTGTATCGAAGATTGGGCAACTCTGTTGCTCGCACAATCAAGCCGTCGTCGGCAAGCTATCGAGATGAAAGAACCAAAATGTGTCATCGTGAGCATGATCGACGTGCAATAACGCTTTTACTTTCATCCTACTTATCGACGAATTTCGTTATTATGTCATGGCGGTGTCATCCTTTACTTCGGTTTATGGTGTTCGAGTGTTTGTATTTTTTATACTTAATAATTGTTGACGTTGAAGTTGACGAGAATTGTGTGCCGCCTCAGTAATTGATGATGAATATTTTCGAAGCTGTTTTTCTGATTTCTGTTCTGTGATTTCTTTCTTTTAAGTACTTATTTGACTTTATCGTTGTCACGGCTATTTGTATAGGTAGATTACGTATGTACATGTGTAAGTATAGCTGCTATTAGGTATGTGACATAATGGCTTAGTATTTAGCGTTTTTTTTTACATGACAAAGCAAGATTAATATGCTTCATTTTAATCGCTCACAATCTATAGCCACGCGATATATTGATCTATTATGAATATATACTTATTAGATAACGTTACAAACACAAATGTTACCTTATCAAGGCGACGAGTACGGAAACAAGAAGTAGTTTTTCCACAACCTAGGACGCCTAGCTCAGATCATAGGTCACCGAGTAGTCATTAGATGGAGAGTTTCATTACATAATGCGCGATTTGATATGTCCCTGTTAAAGCTTGCTCATGCATATTTTGCATTAGTTTCGTAATTTGGCGAGACTGTTTGCTTTTTACATAATTTGATGTGTTTATAGAAGCATCAGATTACAAATATTGGGTTTGGAGCTTCATGATGAAACGAAACAGATACTTACGTATAGGAAGGTGCATTGACATACATGTGACAATACCTATATTTATTTCTAAATATCAAACTAAATTGATAACATGGATGGATTCCAAAGGTTGTGGGTTCAAATCCCGCTCGTGGCGAATAATGATTAAATATTCCACTATTATCGAAATTTGGAATTTCGTTAGCGGACGTTTCTGATTAATAAACAGTTACTGGTAAATCGATAACACCTATAGTTCCGTAATCTTTGTTATTATAGTAAAATAAAATAAATTATAATAAAAGGTATATTAGGTAAATGTATTGGCAATACTTGGGATTGTGACGAAATTGCCATAGGGTACCCTATGCGTTCCGCCATTAACGAAAGTTTTGCAAAGTACGTGCTGTCGGACGAGTTATGTATAGGTATACTAATGTAATGTTAAAGCATGCTGGGTAAGATGATGCATTATTTATAACGCAGCAGCCTATGAACCCGTCTCGTGGCGTGCTTCGCGGAATTTCAATGCTTTTATCGGCTATAAGACCAATATGAAATATAAATATAATGTGGAATACGTTCCTAAGTTCCCATTCTGTAATCGTCACGTTAAGTCACCAAACTTGCAAGTAAGTAAAGTACTTGTAAAATATTAGAATAATAGCAGAATAGACTAAGTAGCCAATTAATCCGCCCTTTTTGTCGTTTCCGGTCCAAAGGTATCTAATCTACCCCCTATGTAATTTGATTAGGCACAGCTTTTAAAAAAATATCTTTGTCATACGTACCAAATTTATTATCACCCTGAAAATCATAGCTCGAAAGTGTTATATATAACTGTAGGTATACTTTTTTAATTACATATTGAATAAAAATAAATAAATAAGTATATTTATTAACAAATCACGTTCAGCAAAATTCGTGAAAAAGGATAATAATTTCAAAGGGTCGCAGAAGTAAATATCGTTATGTAGGTTGTAACAAAAGTTCCGTAAAAAGCCTGATGTAGTCATAACGCGTTTCGCTGGTACTCTGGAGGAATCCTTAAGCATCCGACGAATCATGTAAACGAGCAGATCGTATCAGCGTAGCGCATGCAGTTGCGTCATCGGGGGAAAGTGCATTGATTATTTTATTGTGTCTCTCAGGCAACACATTAACACGGATTCCACCCTTGATCGATTATGTAACATAACGAAGATTTTTGAAAATCCAAGACAATTAAAATATTATAGCCAAGTTAATCCACAATATTAAATATGGGTAGGTACTAGACGACGATAAATATACTTATATAAGGATATAAATACTTAAAAAATACATAGAAAACATCCATGACTCTGGAACAAATATTTGTGCTCATCACACAAATAAATGCCCTTACCGGGATTCGAACCCAGGACCTCTTGCTTCGTAGGCTGGGTCACTCTACCAACTAGTCTAAAGCGGTCGTCAAAACGATTCAATTGTTTACCTATTTAACAGGTATAATAAAATTAAACTTTTCTCTATAACCTACATCCTGATAGATAAAAGTCGTCCTTTATTTTGCCAAATTTAGACCTTATTATGTATTATTAGTAGTGAGACGACCTGAGAGAGACAAGTGAATTTTCCGTGAATAATGAACCAATAGTTTTTTCGGTACCTACGATAAGTATTGTCCGACGTCCGCTTAAACGGGAAAAACTCTCTTTACGTACCTACGTTGTCATAAAGATACACCTGTGTAGATTATTCCTTCTTGTTAACACGAAGACATAATAATAACCTGTAGTATACAGCTTCCAAGTGACTGGTTAAAAAGTTAATTACAATAGGCACTTCACTAGAAATGTAAGAATTATAATCTTCACCAGCAATTATAAAGAATTGGTAAGGAAAGAAAACGCGTGGGAAAATTCATTATTCGAATAATCTTCAAGGGATTATGTTTCGAAAGGGTAATTCGATTTGGATGAGTGAGATACTGACTGGGTTACGTAATAAGATTAGTTTAGGTGTATAATTCAGACCACACATATCATAAATGCATAAATAATATCGACGCTGGAAAGGAGAAATGGGATAAGCGACACAAAGCTAACTTTACAGGAGAGCCAAAAAACTGCGCACTTTTTTGAAAAAAAAACAGTAAAATTCGTCCTGTGGACTAATTTCTTAAATGAAGCATTTTTTATATAAATAGTGATGTTTTCTACATAATGTGTTTATTTTTTTACTATAAAATTGATTATTTTAGGATATAGTGTCGCTTAAGCAAAATGGTTGAAAAAATAGATTTAGGTAAAATTATCTAACCGACACGTTTTTTGACAGGTAAAAGAGTCCAACCTAACTTTTACAAAATAATTTTTCGAGCTTAAATTATCCAATCCCAAAAAATGCAATTTTAATAGTCAGGTAAAAATACATATCCGCATAAATAAACATGAAATAAACCAGGAAAAGTCATCTAATCCCTTTTTTAGCAACAATTTCAAATGTGATAAACGACTTAAGCTACAATAAAACCTAATTATTTTTGTTTTCATCAGTAGCAAACTTACATTATTATAAAGTAGGTACCTAATTAATGCCAAGTTAATGATTTGCACTAGGCGTAATAAACAAAAACACTATTTTAGTATTTTGTGAAGCTTTATGTTTCAAATGAGCCTCACAGTAAACAAACATACGTTATTTTAATTTATGTATGTATGTATGTAAGCACTTTATTGTACACAATAACAGGTTAAGGAATATACATGTCACACAATAGATCAAAGTACAAAGGCGAACTTATCCCTATAAGGGATCTCTTCCAGCTGACCTTTGATACCTTTGACCTTTTATATACCTTTTTGGGATCAAAATATCTTTTATCAAATCTACTACAACATCTATACATACCTATAATAAAGCTGCAGAGGGTCGAAAGTCTGTACATGAAAGATATTCGAAAAAAGTTTGATGGGGATACTTAGAATCGATAACAGACCACGTTCCAGAGTTTTTAGAATTTTTGTCCGTTTATATTATGTTTGTCTATTTATGTGTACGCGCAGCACGTGAAAACGGCTGAACGGATTTTGATGCAAACTTTACTAATCTGTGGAGACAATTCCCGGGGTCGGACCCGGAGTGGGGTTGAACTTTGTACGGGAACTCCTTGAATCTATGAGCTAAAGGCTTGAAAATTTGCAAGCGTATACTTGACTAGAAATTAAAAAAACCTCAGTTCAAACTTTTACAAAATATACATATAACGTGAAAAAACTCTGGATGTAAAATAGTGCTAGGCGGCTAAACACTATATATTAAACAAAACTGGTTGATACCTCCACCGATAGTAACTGTTAGACATCAGAGACCTAATTATATTGGAACTTCAGTCACTGACGACGTCGCTGTTGATATTGAAAACCAGCAACCTTGATCTCTGCCTTCCTATATTTGCTATGAAATCAGAGGTCATCTAAGGTTGATACTTATCTCGAATTAGCATAGTTCACCAACGTCAATGGATGCAGGTATAATTTGGACAAAACGGCATTCCTCTGAGAATTGGTTATATAGGTACTATTTTTTTTATGTGGAAAACATCCGTGACTTTCTGAAATATTATTGGGAGCGCAATATTATTCTGGGCCTTTCATTCGTACGAAAACCTCGGCCTTCGCTTCGCTTCTTCTTCGCTTGCCTCCCCGTTTAACTTAGGGATTTCGACCCTCAAGTTTCGCTTGCAAGACACCGGAAGATAATGAGTGTCCTTAGAGGTCATTGTTCACATTGAGAGCGCTCTCAGAAGGGTTGCTTTGGGCCTTTTATTTCAACGAAAAGGCTTTGCTTGCCTCGTCGCCCACTTCAGAACTTTGGCCTCGGATTACGCTTGCAAGACACCTGGGGATAGTAAGTGTAGGTATTACGTGGGGCTCGCCCTCAAGTTTCATTTGCAAGACATCGGGAGATAATGAGTGTCCATCCATGGGGGCGCATTTAGAGCGCTTTCTGATTTCTGAAGGAATGCTTCGATTCTTTTATTCTAACGAAAAGCACGGCCTTTGGCCTCGCTTGCCTCGCCACTCCGCTACGGGACTTACCTCGGCTCGCCACTCACCTACGGAATAGTAAGTGTCCATGAGGGCTCGCTTGGCTCGCCACTCATCTTCGGTACTTTGGCCACAGGTTTCGTTTGCAAGACACCTAGGGATTGTAAGTGACCGTGAGGGCTTGCTTTCGGGTCTTAAGCCCTCGAGCTCGCCTAGGCAGCGGTCTCTTAAAGCATTCTGAGGCCTTTAATTCCTACAGAAAATCTTAGCTTTCGGCTTTGCTTGCCTCCCCTTTTACCTTCGTGAATTGGGCCTCAGGTTTCGCTTGCAAGACACCTGAAGATAATGAGTGTCTATAGGGGTTTGCATTGCGAGCGCTCTCTAAAGGGATGTTTTGGGCCGCTCAGTCCAATGTAAAGCTCGGTTTTTGGCTTCGCTGCCATCTGGGGATAGTAAGTGTCCGTGAGGGCTCGCGCACTTTCTTAAGGCTTGATTTGAACCTGTCATTGTTACGAAAAGCTCGGCCTTCGGCCTCGCTTGCCTGCCCGCTCCCCTTGGGGACTTTGGTCTCCGGTTTCCCTTGCAAGACACCTGGGGATAGTAAGGCATTCAGCCCCCAAGCTCGCATAGCGACCACTCTCTGAAAGCATGGTTAGGACTTTTCATTCCTACGCAAAGCTCAGCCTTCGGCTCCGCTTGCCTCTCCGATTACTTTCAGGAATTCGGCCCTAAGGTTTCGCTTGCAAGATACTCGGAGATTATAAGTATCCGTGGGGGCTCGGCCTCGGGCATTCACTCACATTTAGGGATTTTGGCTTCAGGTCTCGCTCGCAAGACACCTGCGGATAGTGAGTGTCCGTGGGGCTCGCCCTAGGACCTTCAAACCTGGGGCTCGCATAGGGAGCGCTCTCTCAAAGGATACTTTGGGGATCTATGTAATAATTTTGACGACAAACTTTATGACGGTGTTTATTTAGATTCGAAGAGAATTTTAACTGTTATAGGCACAGTCTATGGAAAAGAAATCTTTATTTTAAAATTTGTCAGTTATAATAGTTAACTACATAAGAACATTATGTTTAAACCATAGGTAATTTATACGTGTACGAAGTCGCGGGCAGAAGCTAGTACTCAATATAAATGTCATTTATTCTCAATAATTAACACAATTAGCTATAACAATATTAAAGTAAAAACTCATACTTCGAGTCCAAAACGAAAAAAAACTCTAAATTCTCGTAATTGAGAATAACATAAACCTTATTAGAATAACAAAATCACAATGCCCATTTCCTCCAAATCTGAACAAAAAATATTAAATAATAATGTCGGGCCTATGCGACGTCTCGTTAGGCACTGCTCAAGTTAGATGGGGTTTGGGTGCAACTGGCGCGCCCGAAAGTAATGCGTTAGCGACACTTTTTATACTGTGTGTGGTAATAACCACCTTCATAACTATAAAAAGTTAGTACTAAATGCGCTATATTTCAAAAAGCATATAAGGTAAAGTTATCTAACAAACAAATTGTAAAACAGATCTGTATTTTTAGTACATTCTAAACGACAAATTGGTGTAAAAGCAATTCGGGATAAACGACAAATTGATTGGAATTTCATTTATGCAATTTGGGGTAAACGACAGTCGTATTTCAATGTAGTTTCAAGTCAAAGTGGATAAGCGACAAAAGTTTTTTATCTGCAACTAAGTAAATGTGGCTAAACGCCAATAGAATAGATATGACAACCAAGTAATTTTATCTAACCATATATATTTTTATATGAAGATTTAGGTAAAATGTCTCAAATGACATTAAAATATTTTATGCGGGCAGGTAAAAAAAGATAACCAACAAGTGAAAGGTAAGTTGTAATGAAGTAAAACTATCCAAGTTAAGTTTAATCTGATCTGACAAATAAGTAAAAAAATCTAAGTCTCATTTCGCAATATAACATTTTATCTAATCTCCATTTTCCACAGTGATCAAATATCCAGTCGTTTAGTGAGAAAAACATGACAGTAATCCTCTAAATCACCGATGGGATAAGCGACACCAAAGTCGTCCGACGGACACGAGACCCAGCCCATTCGATGCAGAAAAATCTGCCGATTCCAACGATATATATAACTCAATATCTCCAAAAATGTCGCTTATCCCATTTCTCCTTTCCAGCGTCGATATATATTCTACCTTCAGTGTGAAAAAAGTTACCGTGGAATAAACTGCGTCGGTATTCGTCACAAAATGTAAAGTGACCTCAATATGTTGCCTGTAATTCATGAATGACAGTCAAATCGTCTGGTTGGATTGCAGGTACATACTAAGGCTTCAGTAAACTTACGGGTATACATTTCTTATTATTGACGATCGTGTAAGTAAAGCATCGACCTTGCCTAGTCCGAAATAAAGTATATTTATTTCACAACCCCTACTTAAATAAATAAAAAGATTGGGACTTAATCGCAAATACTTTTTTTATTTACGTCAAAATTGTGTTTTTTTTAACGCGGTTTATATTATATTAACGTGGGTAAATTGTGAAAATGACATTAGGTCATAAACACATACATATCTTGACTTGGTTAAAAAGTTTTAACACGGTAACTATAATTACACTCACTAGGTATAACGTTTATTTTCAATGGCTGCAAATGCCAACACGTAACATCATTAAGTATACAGTAATAAGATTCACACTACATCAGGAAGGATAGCCATGTGTGGATCGGTTTTAATGTATTATTATTGTCACCCGCAATAATTGTCGTAACTTACCTAAGCCTACATCCAAGGATGACGTTTCACCATTCGTCTGTCATTTGAGACTTGAGAGTCCACAGTAAGCTCGGTTCTCCATACGAATGTAGTTATGCTCTCATTTTAAAACTACATGTTGGATTGAAACTTTGCAGGTAACATAACATCTGTAATTAGTTTATGTAACTTCAGATACCTTAGTAAAAAAAAATACAGCGAAATTAAGTTTTTCATACAAAACTTGTTATTGCTGTATTTCGTTTGTTTTATAAACTGGAACCATATAAACTAATTACACACATAGATATATCTCATGTCATTGTATATGCAAAGTTTCGTCACAATCCAACACGTAGTTTTAAAATGAGAACGAAACTCCGTTTGTATGGGAAGGTGAAATTCGGCCGAGCTTACTGCGGACTCTTAATTTGTAAAGTTACAAACTATTATGTGTTTTAAATTTAAGGGAGCGGTCGTTTCACCGCTCCACACCGTAACCGCAGCAAAATATATGAAGAAAACGAATGTGATGACACGTATCGTATACGCAGCGTTACGTACCGGTGTGGGGTGCCGGTAGGATAAAACCGCCCTTATTGAATACATATCTATGCATGCGAGAATTGCGCGATTTTACTTAATTTCAATTTATACAACTACTGAACTACCTGACCAACCTAACTAACTGACTACCTACCTTCATCAATTCAATCAATTCTTCATATTCTTATTCCTAACTTAACTAATGGTAGTTAAGTGCCTACTTACCAGTAAAAGTTAAAGCTGGATTTAAGCTTTTTGTATTACATCATAATAATTATGCAGGAAATAAATAAGAACAAATTTTATCTAAGAAACTAAGTCAAGTGACTGTATTATTCCGATATTATTATATTCCGATTATTACGATTGCTCGGCACAAGCAAAATCATCAGAGAAAACAGATCGTTTTCAAGCTGGCCCTCTACGCATTGAATACTACACATACACTTTTGAATATGTTCGCAGATGAATGTAGTTTTCCTCACGATGTTATGTCGTGTGACACCTTGGACTGGTGTTGACTTGGAAACACAGCTTGACACATCACTGGTGGTTGTGTAGCCTAAAGTACGGTATGATTCAGTAATAAGTATGTTAGGTTAGGATAAAACTGGTGCAGAACCGATTATGTGGACAAATTTAAGAGAGCACTTAAAAGTTTTTATATGATTGAACTGAGCAGAAATATGACACAACATCATACTTGCGACTATCAATTAAATAAGAAATCATGAACTTCAGTATCACTTTGTAAAACTATACTTAGTTTCATGAAAAAGTCGAACAATTAGAAACATAACACTTATGTTGTTGCAGAAGTATCGTACGACACAATACAACCGTACATTGAAAGCTTACTGAATTTCATGAAAGCAGCAATATAATTTTCAGGTCACATCCACATTTAGGTACCTATATTACTAAATGTAATATTTGAACACACACTGATACTCACTAGTCTCATGATGGCTGGCACTTCACTTGTGAAACAACGATATACCAAAGGAGCTCGGAATGCTCACTGGCGCTCGCGATCGTGCATCGACATGCACTGCGCGTGAGAACGGCGCGCGCGTCGCCCAAAACAACGCCGTTGTGTAAACGTATGGTAAACGTCAACTGAATCATATGTCAACCGACGATATTATCCATACATCAATTAGCGGAACTTTGCTACGACAAGAGAATGTCTTACCTTACAGCATTGTGGGATATGATATCCAAGTATGCTCCGTGCTGATTGTAGTTTCATTTCCTATAAACACGGTGAAGCTACCTACACATTGTATTATTATTTGTTTAGTAAGAGATTAGCAGTAAAGTTTCATAAATATTTCAAACCTGTGGCCTGTGAAGCCGGGAGCTCGAAGACCTGAGATGCGTCTCGTTATTCGAAATGAAGTAAACACGCTTGAACAGATTAATTTTCATTATTTTCATAGATAAGAAATAAAACAAACCTTGTTCGAGCGAGTAAAAAATAACTACCTTATTTTTTCAGGATTTTAAATTTTGGATTTCCACAGAATCTCCTGATAAAGAAAGGAAATGTGTATATAATTTTACATAAATAAGTACCTACACTTTTCGGGTAGTTAATACCACCACGTCTGTACTTATTTAGTGCGTAATTAAGTATGTAAGTTGTTCGGTTCAAAATTTGCACAATTTTGCTACCGCTTGCTGCTATCCGATTTAGCTGGAATTTTGCATAGGTTTGTACCTACTTATGTCAATTCGGCGGCAATGCTATATCATGGTATCAGTAAGCTTACCTGATGATGGAGATAAAAGGTGGTATAGGAACTCCTAAATTATGGGTATACTCATTAAAAACCCGTCATTTAAGGGTTCGTCAAAATCGTCTTGATGATTGCGTAAATGTAGGGGAGACTGGGGTCAATAGAAACGCGGGTCATTTGAAACAGACAAAACAAAAAGTAATGTTAATCATTATTGCAAACGTAAACAGTAGGTATTGTTACCAAAATTAGTCCTTAATTATGGTTATATTCAAGTCAATCGTGACTAAATTATGTTCAATATTTGGCAGGAAATCATTTATTTCAGTGATTAAAATAATACAAAAAATATTTTAATCTTATTTGTTTCAACTGACCCCAACCTTAGTTTCATCTGACCCAGGCTCAGGGTCATTAGAAACGTTTTCCAAAAGTTTGTAAAATGCCTTTTATTACAAAAACGTAATATACCACAATGAGGTCAGTTAACCAGTTTTTGTCATATAGCCTAATATCCTGGCTGGGGCTAAAAACTTTTACCGAACAAATTCTATTAAGAAGTGAATTCAAAAGATTTCTCAAAAAACACATCCGCTTTAAAAAAAATATAGCCTATGCCACTCCCACGATCAAGAGGAATCCAACGACACCCCATATGTCGAAAGCCGTCAAACGGTTTAGGCTGCAGGGCGTGCCAAAGAATAATGCATAGTCACATAGGTACATCCATACGCTCAAAAAACATAACCCTCCTCTCCTTCGGCAGTCGGGTAAAAATGAGGACATAGAAGCCTTGTATGTCAAAATCGTTCCTATTGTCCCGTATCCCGTACAGACGGCAATAAAGCTTACTCAAAAATATATTTTTTTCCTGTAACGGTGGCGTTCCCAACTGCATTCAGAATAATTCAAATACAATTCAGTCTTCTAAATTACTTTTGAGACGATTTTGCATATTTATAGTAGTACTAGCTTCTGCTCGCGATTACGTCCGCGTGGAACTCGTTTATATCGCACCTCCATACAAACTTTAACCCCCCATTTCACCCCTTTAGGGAATGATTTAGGGGATAAAAACTATCCTATGTCACCCTCCATCCCTTGAACTATCTCCAGTAAAAAATCACGTCAATTCGTCGCTCCGTTTTGCCGTGAACGATGGACAAACAAACAAACAAACAAACACACACATACACTTTCGCATTTATAATATTATAGTATGGATTTGTATATTTACAGGGACACACTTAAACGTTGACGTACACAGACACACGTATGTGTGTGTGTGGGGCTGGCTACAGAGGTCACAACTACAAATAGTACCTACAAATGCAAATCGTCTCGAAAGTAATTTACCTGTACCTGATGTCTCACTGCTGGGCAAAGGCCTCGCCCCTCTTCTCCACTGCTCGCAGTTTTTATCTTGTTCTGGCAAGTCCTTTAAAAAGAAGTCGAACTCATCCCGCAATCGCTGACGAGGTCTGTCGCGTCTCCTTTTCGAGTTGTGAGGTTTCCGCTTTGTGGTGGTATTTGCCCATAGCTCACCGGGCATGCGGCAGACGTGACCAGCCCAGCCCAGTCCCACTTTAACATGGCCGCTTTTCGAGTTACGTCTACAATTTGAGTCTGTGAGCGCAGCGTGGTGTTCCGGATACGATCCATTATAGTTTCACACCCAATATGATGCGCTCCATTGCGCGTTGGCAAACCCCGAGTTTGAACTTCTGAGCTTGTTGTTGTGTCAAAGACCAGGTCTGTGCACCGTGGGTGGAGAACTGAAAGTATGTACATGTCCTTGAGCCTACATTTTAGTGACCATGGTAAGTGACCTTTCATCAGATTTTTCATTGACCATCAATAGCTCCTCCAGGCGTTTTCAGTCCGTCTTTTGACCTGGAAAGAGACTAATTGGCCCGGGTAAAGGTATTCATGGACATATGCAATTTGCTCCCCGTTTATCTTTATGATATTATATAACATTTGTGGTACACCAAGGAGGCACACTTATTGACATAAAAACTCGGCTAAAACATTAAAGCATAATATGTACGCTGTCGTAAAGGCAACATCTTTATTAGAAACAGTTGACTTTATGCAATGTTAGCAAAAGATTTCACCTGTTACTGTCAGCACATACGCGGTGCCAATTGTTATGGAGTATGCAGTTAGCACCCATAACGATAATCGGCTGTTGATCTACTGAAATTCTTGGCCGCGATTGCCTGGTCACAATCATCCGCCACTTGATTTTAAGCTCTGTCATATGGACATTACGTTAGGTTTTGAATCAATTACAAACAATATATATTTGCGGATACTATTGTATTACGTGAGCCCCAGTAATATTTGCAACGCATATGTAACGAATTGCGGCGTTTCCCGTGGAACCTTGTGCGTAATTAATGGCCGATGCGTCCTAAATCAGTATGACCAACGCTAAATTGCCAAAACTAAATGCATAACCATAACAATTGTTTTCGTTTCATGTTTTCCATATTGCTTCTAAGAGTAGCTTCTACTCGTAAAAATCTGGGTACAACGATACCTAGCCACGATTCCTACCCATCTGGGAATCTTCCTATATCAAGTATGTGTAAATTTAACAACTTAACAACCTTAGACACAAAAGGCCAATTGCTAAAGGAGAGGCCTAAAATCTCCCTACGAGTACAACACAACTGGCCAACTCTACTTTCCCCCATGTAAGATAGATGGCCTAGCCAGCCACATCAGAGCTCACAATAGGGCAAATCCGTAATTGCTAGGGTCACCGTCATCGAAATCGATAAGGATGACTATATGTATAATAATATATAGTCCTCCTCTTATATATATATATATTTAAATACATGTGTGAAAAATTTAACAATCGTGTTTACCTTTTTAGTAATTTCTTATGGCTTGTCTTTTAACGTAGGTAGTTTACATATACAAAACCGTGATTTACACGTTTTCTATTTATTTAGTGAAGTAGTTTTCTATTAAATATTTCGACTTATTGAGAATAACCATTCGGATATACCTTTGTAATTGCTTGCCTTAAAAGTTATTTTCCATTTACTCACCATTCTCACCAAACATTAAACGCACACGCACTTATGCGTATGGGCTGTTATGCATTGTGCACTTATACAATGAGTCTCATTAAAAATAAATTAAGGAAATAAACTATTAAGTAGCTACTGGGAGACAGTGATTCGAAAAAAATGGTTTAAACAAGATAGACGAATATTTTCCGCAATAACATTTAAATCTAGTTAAAAATAAAGCTCGTTTGGCAAGGTTTTAGAACTCATACTAGCAGAGATTTGCTAGCTTTTTAATTAATATATTTTTAGGGTTCCGCAGTCAACAAGGAAAGGAATCCTTATAGTTTCGCCATGTCGCCGAACCTCCGCCTTCGGCTTAGCTCAGTAACCATTATATAGGTACTACTAGACAACAATAAATCAATCTCGCCGACAAAACATTTAAAAAAAGTGTTTTTTGGGGTACCTCCCCTACACAAGTTTATGTGGTCTTTTCCTGGGGCCCATAGACCGCGGAAATAGTAAATGACTGTTGTTTTTAATCCATTTAGAACGTACTTATTTGTATGACGCAAACATTGATAGAACATGACGAAGAAAAGCTAAAAAGTTGAATGAAATCGTACGTAACTACCTACGCTAATAGTATTCGGGCGGGGTCAAAGCGCCATGACTGCGACCGGTCGCGCGACGCGGTGTAGGGAGGACTTTCTTTTCCATCGCTACACAGTCTAGACACGAGCTACACAACCTGCAATGCAAGCTACTGATAGTCAATGTGATGTCAGTAAATTATATAAAAGCAAACGAATCATCTTATTTGACTTTTTTTACTTAGAAACTTATGTATGCGTCTCTGATACAATTTGGAAGGCTTCATATGCACAGTAAAATAAGAGAAAAATTAAATATCCCTGTATATGTATAACTTACGTGGAGGTGCATACACCACTTCTTTACCGAATGCGCCTGCGTATATTACCTACCCGTATATACAGGACGGAAAGATCGAATGCCACATGGATGGCAACTACTTGATTGATGCTTACCAATTATTTAATTTAATTCGTCATTACTCAAAAGGCAATCTCCCATCTTTCCTACTATTCAGCACCATTCATGATCTTGTCTAATGAGTGGTATTCTTGGATCCATCAATAACTATCGCAATGATCTTAACAAAGTTAAATTAAATCAAACAGTACACTGACTATGAGTAATCTGTATAATTGGCATGCTCTTTACTAAAACAGTAGATCCCGACATTCCCAATAGATGGTCTACTCCTACGAGTATAACCTAATTGTTTAACCTTAATGTTTGTTTATTAATGATTTAATAGCTATTACGTTTGATATTGCAAAGAAATAAACATTCTTCCTTAATTCTTAACATATAGAATATAACAATCACTTTAATAATTAATATTATTTTCACACCACATGCTCGACAATGCCGAATTATAGGTCATGTAAACCCTACCGAAAGCAAGACATTAAATCCCTTGGTATTAGCCGGGTTATAATGTTGTACTGAATTTCATTATAACCCGCTGGTTAATAATATGATTTCACTTTTCATAATTCTTATTGCTATATGCATAAAGTTTAATTTTGCTAAACACAATTTGTCCTAGGCCATGGCCTACTTGATTTGACAAAATAAATGAAGTTTGCCTCCGTGTGAACCCCGGTCCGGAGGAGCGCGGTGTTGGAAATTCGAATTTCGAATCTAGGACCACGGCTTGTGCTTTCGAATTTGGAACGTCGCGCGCCTTCATTTGTTCACGCGTGACGAATAAATCGAGTTCTTGTAGGTGCCTATAGAAGATTTAATTTCAAAAATAATATTGAAAATGTCGAGTGATGAAAGTGTTTTGACTCCTGAGTTTATCAAATTAGACAACTCAACCTCAATAAACGTACCAAATAAAAACATTACCTTATCTTACTTACTTACCTTATCTTTCCATAATTGGACTAACGTGTCTAATGTTACTATGTACTTTTAATTTGCTAAATAAACATTATTTATCTACTGAGCCTGTTTTTTTGTCTCGCATAAGGTGTGAAAAGTAGAGTATACACCTCGGGGATAAGACTGTTTTAGTCTTGGGCGGTTGAACCCCTCACTGCACTCAGGACTCAGTCTTAATTCCCTCGCTTCGCTCAGGAATTAACTTATAACTCCCTCGCTACGCTCAGGAGTTAAATTATGAGTCCTTCGTTACGTTCCGGATTCAATTCGCTCCCGTGACATAAAACAGTGCTTTATCCCCTTGGTGTATAATCTACTATTATATCTATCCTATTACATGCGCATTACCGCCGGGTTCAAAACGCAGGCGCGTAATGTATGCGTTAATGCTATGTTAATAAGAAGGAATACTAAATGCTCCGTTCTTATATATTAAAACAGGGTAAGTGAACGTGGTGAACACTGTAAACTATCCTATGGTGTACTGGCAACTCCAGCACCTTGCCTGATCCGTAATTGTACAGTCATCATCAAAAGTAGCTACGCAAACGAAGACGTCAAAAGTGTTTATTAAAAGGGAATAAGTGCTTTTGAAGTTTTCGATTGCGTAGCTACTTTTGATGCTGACTGTACATAAGTCCGTCGCCATTGACACAGTCCTCTCTATGGCGACCTTACTGCATCACCAGAGTCATGTGTGTGACCGTGAACGATCTGACACTCTGTGAGCTTATTTTAAGGAAGGCATTGAATTGAAATCGAATTGACATTTGTTGCTCGTATATTCAGATTCAGATTAATTTGCAACACGGTAAAAATTACAATATTGCACAAATGTCAAAATTTACAGTGAAAAAAATCTATGTTATGAATTACAAGTTAACAAAAATCAAAATACACAATTAAAAAGTCCATGTACTCGTTAACGGAGTATAAAAAGGGTTTAATAATAACGAATGCCCACTCATATCATATCATAGTCCTAAATGCTATAAAGCATTATGTTTGGTTGGCTTAATTCCACATAAACGAGGTCCCCACTTACATAAATATCTAAGTAAATGTGATAAAAACATAATTTACATGCATACACATATCGTTAAAGTTGCCTTTCCTGATATTATTTAGGCTAAAAGCAACTACACACGTGGCAAATGTTTACATTCAATCCTTTATTTATTAGTAATATAGTTAATGAGTTTCAGAATAATGTTAGATTATTTAAACATTTCTTTGTTTTTTATAATATAAATGTGATCGTAGTTGTAAAATGGAGGACATTGAAGTTTACATCTGAAAAAGGTATATGTACTGTTTGGTAGCTGCACTGTGAATTACTTAAACGCAGGTCACAGTCACAGATACTGTGTAGGTATGTGAAGGTTAAATGGGGTCAGACTGATCGTAAATTAGATGGCTATCTTTAATTTTGGGGTATAATTTCTTTCATAATCAGTAGTTGATAGGCTTGCCACCTTTACAACGAATTAGGCATACAACTAGCATTATGTCCATATTCAAATTTTGAGTACATAACAAATGGAATGTTGGGTTTTTTAATCATTGTTTGGACCTACCTAGTTATTCAAATGGTATAATGTTGTACTTATTTCATGTTTCTATCACATCAACATAATATTTCTTTGAAATTTATTGTCAAAGCCAATTAATTCTTTGTAATCCATGTCCAGCTAAACTAACGAGCAATAAAATTGTATTTTCCGTTTTACTACCCATCTAATGGTATTAAATATCAAACCATCAAGATTAATAAAGGAGGTAATGTAAAATCAAGATAACATTCTTCACGTAAAACGGGCTATTCATGAGAAGGTAGATATCCATTAACCATTATAAAATTAAAAGAAAGTGAAAACTTCCGACTATATTTAAAGAGCAAGTACCTAACCTATATGTTCCCAAAAACGACGTCACGTTTATTACTACTTATTTGTAGAGGTACTATTAATTGTAGAGGCATACAATGAATGTCGATAACTCCGACACATGATTCAAGAAAAAGTAAGTGCCTATTGTAATTTTGTAATGTAGAAATGACTAGTTGTTGCAAATTTGAATGTCCGATAGAATGTATGCGTATGCGCCGTGGCAGGGACACAACAGCGACAGATACCCAATCAAAAAATATGTCCGATTTCAATTCAACTCGAAGTTTGGCGCTACAGCTCTTCAAATGATAATACATGTATGGTATTTACTGCGGCCGCCCATAGAGCACCAAATACCGGTGTATAACTCGGTATGAAATGAAATGTTTGTCTTACCCCATGCGCTCACTGAATGTCAAGACAATGCAACATCGGATGTCTATAGGCTCATGACCTAAGAAATTATTTAAGAAAAGACAGCCGCACCTTCGCAGAAATGACAGTTTTTTACTGCTTTGTCGTCATTTCGTCATAATACGTGGCTTTCTCCGGCGCATCATTTACATACGCACATCTTTGTTTGCTCTATGAATTTCACCATCCGCGAGGTGCCCACGCGCAGGCAACGGGAAATTAATTAAAGAACTAATAGACCAATCCGCGACGAAGTTGACCACTGTAAGTAATGAACGCTGGAAAACAATTCCTTCTGAGCTTATACTTTTATAACAGTTTAAAGCTACCTGAAAGATAATCACGTAACGATTAACGTCAATTTAACTGTCATTTTTCCACATTAAAATATAGATCTACTCAACATTCGTACAATGCGTTACGTGATAGACCTGCAGGTTTATTTTACGTTATGCTTACTATCCCGTCATGTGGTAATTTGACCTTTGTAATTCGCTATGACTTCTTGTAAATCTGGCTACCTTACCTTCCCTTTGTGGCACTGAAAGGAGGCTCTGTGCTTAGCTGGAGATGTGACTTCCTGAATCAAAACTACATTACTTACAATGCTTTTGCTATTATTGAAAGAAAAACACTCAGCAATATTCAAAATCAGAAATAACTCAATATCCGGAAATATTGGCGTCCGAATAAAAACAATTGCTTGGTTGCTTGTAACCCCAAGAAATGATCTTCGATGAGTAGAGTAAAATAAAATGTGTTTACTGATACTCCAGTAGACCCAAGTGCGCTTACGCCTGTTTGCATTGTCTCTGCGTATAGGCGTGCCCGTGGGTACAGGTCGACACACGTAAAAAGAGCCCTGGCGGCCATATAAAAAGTATGGCCGCCAGGGTTCTTATTACATGTATGTGCCTAGTTTGTCAATCGAACTTCTAAGCACGTCTAATGGTGATGTACCGATAAGTTATAATGTCTCCATTTATTATAATATTTGCAGGAAATACAAACATACTTACTTAATATGAAAAAAAAACACAATTTTAAAATAAACTAACAAAGACGTTAAGTAACACTACTAAAATACAATCAACCTCCCAACAAACAGTAAACTGTTAAGTAACCAACATAACAACTCTGCTGGTAATGAATTCCTTTTGTATGTCTTCTATATCGTTAATCGGTATCCACCTATGTTCATCGATGCCTTTATTAATAATTATTAGCGAGGTTAGCTTCAGTGGAGCAATTGTATTATATTAGAATTTTTCATTTAACCGATATCGTGGACCGAATTTTTAGTAC
Organism: Epinotia demarniana; assembly: GCA_945867215.1. Taxonomy (NCBI): domain Eukaryota; kingdom Metazoa; phylum Arthropoda; class Insecta; order Lepidoptera; family Tortricidae; genus Epinotia; species Epinotia demarniana. Next base: position 11,163,249 of record OX244267.1, on the reverse strand, counting down.
GCGGATTTTCCTTTCGAAATAAGTATAGGTACTAATAGTTGCGCCGGCTGCTTCAAATCGCTTCCACCTAGTGTCGGTGCATAGTGCATACATTTCAATTATTTAAATTGCTCTAGCAGCTACAAGCTCTTAGGCCTCACGATTATTCACTCAGCTTACCATGGACGCGAGAATCTTGAGGTCACAATGAGCTAGGGACGAGCTCACCAACGGGTCCACAATTTTAATTAGACAGCTTCAAAATTACAACACATTCTATGTCGCTGAAGGGATAAACATTGAGTGCATCATCAACATTAGCTGAAGGGATAAACATTGAGGGGCATTAAATATATTCAGTTATGTATTTAAAAAGCTTAAATTAGTTTAAATATTACAATGTGTGAATAGTCTGTTTAGATTTTTGTGCAATCTTAAGCTTCTTTTCCCACCGGCCTTTTGTTTTCAAATACTCAGCGCATTGTACTCTTGTCAGTCTTGATATTATGCGACACATTGAGTAAGTTGAGCGAATAAACCTTAACAAAGCATGTAATTAGGCATGATTATCACTTGGTTTCATTGTCATCTTTATTTACATAACTGCATGGAATGTAAAGACAAGCCTTAGGTCGCACAGTTCATCGTTGCAGGAGTGGGGTCTACTACACTACGTGCGACGTGTTTCGAACTTTTTGGGGGTTCTTCTGCAGGATGAGTGTTTTCGCGGCAGTGTTTCTTAGTGTCATTTAATACGTGAGTTAATCTTGTAATTATTTGTATTTTTAAGTAGATAATACCACTAGGTAGTAGTAGGTATTTCTTGCATTTTAAAAGTCAAGTTGTTTTAAATTTTGAGTCATACAAAACTTATTTTAACTTTGTCCACTTGAATGTTACTGATTTATTTATAATCTACAGTAATGAGTTTTTACTGTAAGTCTCTAATAGTAGTCGATAGTGGGCATGAACGGAGATTTTAATACGAGTATAATAGTTGAGAGTCGAGTATATTGGTAGGCAGGCACGCGCGAGGCATCCCGATGTACAAGTAGTGTTGCGTAAGCTAAAGTCTGTGGCTTGGAATGTGCGGGGCAATCTTCACCTCAGAGGATTAACCACAAACCCGAGTTTAACCTTAATTTTATGGTTATTATTCATTAAGTAGTTGGAAGCTTGGTGGGATCCTAATAGAATATAGGTTCACCCTTTACGAAATCCCTTAGAAAATGTCCCATGCGTGGAACTGTGACAGTACTTTTAGGCTAGTTGAGAAATACATTCAGCGTATGCCTACTTCAGTCTACAAACCGCCTGTCAAAATTATTTTTCCATCCATCCATAACATCATACATGCACCATTCACGTGCATCTCGGTGATATAACTCATTCATACATATATCACTGATTCAAGTAGTATAAATTCCGACTGGCGAGCGAGACTGGCTGGCGTTTCCGGCCTGGACCAGGCCGAACAACCCATCAACCAGGCCGCCTGGTTGATGGGCCTGGGTGATGCGTTTGATGCATACGAGTATGCATATTCATGCTAAACGAAAACCTGTCAGGTCCGTCAAATTAAAAGGCTTATATTCACATGGTCATAACGAACTGAATAATTAATTGAATATGAAGACAGACGAGACTCATCTTACTTAAAAAAAACTAAAAACTAATACGTTTATGGAGGCTCACGTGTTTGACGCGAGTCTGTAATGAGGTGCTTCCAAATAAGATGCCAATACTTTCAGACTTGATAGTACTCGTCCTCAGAAGTAGACTGTATAAAACTAATTGAAAGTTTATGTAAGTTTTGGAGAAAATGAGGAAAATAACTGTGCCACGTAATTAAGACTTCTTTCGTTATGTAATTGATGACAAACAAGGACGCTCACTTGACTGAAAGTGATAACCACCTTGTCAGTTAAACGCACAGGCTGTTTTTTCTTTTTTTCTTAATTCCTATAAAAAATAAATATTTTTCACCTTATCAGTCAAATGCACAGTTTTTTCTTTTTTTTGCTAATTCCTATTTAAAGTTAATTATTTTGATGTACGGTTAACATCTCTTAAAGTATCTCTTATATTTTGGAAGCACCTTATTTAGTGAAGGTGTTGAGCGTGTAGGTAATCTGCAATTATTTCACACGGTTTTATGAAAACGATTGCCCGTTTATGCTTACTTCGGATTGATGAAGGAATTTAACAAATTGTAAAATTGTGTTCAGGTATATGGTAAACCTAAATATAAACTTAACAGTAACTTACAGTAGATCCTTAGCATATTCAAATTTATTATTATTATTGGGAGCCTGCAGTGTCCCACTGCTTAGCAAAGGCCTCCCCCTCCGTTTCCAGTGTTCTCGATCCTGAGCTTCTTGTGGCCAATCTTTTGAGAACGAGTCTAGCTCGTCCCGCCATCGCCGACGAGGCCTACCGCGTTTCCGTTTTGAACTAGCCTGCCAGTCAGTGCGGCTTTGGCCCACAGTTCACTCGGAATGCGGCAGAATAAATGCCCAGCCCAGTCCAACTTCAACTTAGCCGCTTTCCGAGCTACGTCGACTATTTGAGTCTTGGAGTGCAGCGTGGTGTTCCGGACACGATCCATTAATTTGACACCTAATATGCTGCGCTCCATGGCTCACTGGCAAACCCCGAGTCTGGACTTTTGAGATAATGTCAAAAACCAAGTCTGTGCACCGTAAGTGAGAACTGGAAGAATGCACATGTGCATGAGCCTACGTTTAAGTGATAGTGGCAGGTCCATTCAAATATTTTTTTTAAAAAACCTCCAAATAGTAACTAATACATATTTATTAACATAAATGCTTATAACAATCTCGCACATTATCTATAATTTAAAAACACATGTTTCTTTTTATTTTACTACCAAACGTAGTACAGGTACCTATAAGACCCCATTTTGGGCCAACAAAGTAATGTACGTAATGTAATGTGTCATAATAAAATAACCGAACAATAATTTATGGGATTACACAAAAATCCGATTGGAATGACGTTACCAGTTTTAAAACTGGAATTATCTCTACGACACCTAACGATTCAGAATAGTACCTACCTTCTTACTTAAATTTACATACCTTCTTGAATCTCAATAAACTAACAGTAAATTTCTATTTAAGTGGATATACTGTATCTATTTAGCTTGCGCAAGTCGAACAGTTGGCATAATGTTTAATTAAAATACCCAATTTAACTCGCTTTAATTAAATAAATTAAAACAATTGCTTGTGATTTTGAAAACATCTTAATTGTAAGAGTGGTTAGCTCTAAATGCTTTTTACACAATTCTTATTTGAGTGGTTTCATTGCAACTTTGCTCATTATTCCGATTCTAACGTGTATTACAGTATTAGCATTCCTATTTGCATTATACAGAGCTGTCATCCCAGTAAAATAAACGTCAAATTTGACATAATTGGTTCTGGGATGACAGCTGTTCAATAATGGAAATAGGAGTGCTAATAATATATAGTGTATATAATGTTTATACGACTATGTTTAATGTTAGTTCATCTATTAGTAGTTTTATAAGGGGAAAGTGTTCGTACAAACATAACATACTTAAGCATATTAATTATTGGAACTTTTACATATCCATTACAATAATGACTGTATCGTTCTAACATTACATTAATGCTAATCTCTTGTACAAACATTCGTCTTAATTCGACACAAATTGAATATTTACACGCCAAGTTAAGCCAAGTTATATTTTTTACATATATGTGCAACTTTATTAGACAGGGTTATTTGCAATATATGGCTGATATACGTAGGGCACTAGTTTATTCTGAAAATGCTAGGTTCTCCAGTCAAGACAATCAAATATCGCTGGATATTTTTTTTTGTTTCGCATCGTTTCGATTTCTGTAACTCGTGGAGCAAACTTTGTAGTTACCACTCGCTAGAGGCTCTTCTAGTAACTATTAGTTGCTAAGATCCTGGGTCCTTTAGAAGATTAGCAGTTAATACCATTATCATCAGCATTATTCATTCAATACATAATTATAACCGTGTCACTGTTAGGTATAGATCGCTCTCATGGTGTCCAGACCCCGTATCATGGTCGGCCTTATCACGCGATAAGCGACAAGATAGGATCGTCGTCTCTTTCTATCGAACGCTAGTGACGGACGCTCTGTCTTGTCGCTTATCGTGTGATAAGGCCGACGGGGATGCAGCTCACAGGGCGTTGGTGAGTGGTGTGAGATACAGCAGCCTCGCGAGGTTGTTGCGTGCGTAGCGGCCGCGCTGCTGCGGCGCGCCGTGCCCGGGCCGACCCCACAGTGCCGCCCAGGTCTCGTGGTGCTGTCGAACGCTCTCTGCAGAATTCTGGCGGGTTTCCTAGTAACACATATACATAAGAGAATATTCACGTTTATTCTAAAAAAAACGCCTATTTATTCTGCAAAGAGGCCATATCCACTCAGTATATTAGCTAAAGCTCTCTCAACTAGATTCTCTTAAGACCTTTTTAGACCTGAGTTCCGTTGCAAATTAGTTCTACGCGGCATATGCGCGACCGCCGCTTCCGTGTACTCACGCGGCAAGCAGTAGATAAAGCACACGCGTTTAATCCTTTGTACGGATTTGTTTTACTGCTTTACCTAATATTATATGTCTATTATATATTTAAAACACCGAAGAACGAAAAGCCCGAAAAGCTCCGAATAAGTTGCTGAGATAACAATTGGGACTAATTAACAATGAGAGATAATATAGAGACGTTTATAGGGGTCTATAAAGTTAGAAGTAGTGTCAAATTAAGTAGTTATGACTGTCTTTACTTTAAATCTTTACCTCTTTTTGCTGGTATTTGACGTCAACCTGATGTTTCAGTTCCCTCAGATAGTCCACGTTTACGAGTTCGCGCCATCTACAAATACCATAAAACCAATAATTATGTAAGTGAAAAACTGATTATATTTTAAAAGATAATTAAATGCGATTACGGCACGCGATAATAACGTCTACTAAATTAAAAACTATTATCGATCGAAACAATGTCAAAGATCAAAGTGACGGTGGCAAACGCTTTATTAAGAGGCCTAATGAAAACCGTAAATCATTTCTCATGTCATATATCACGGCGCGGATAGAAAGCCGCCGCCGTGGTGACGCAATCCATGGCTGTGCACGATCGATGGCTCACGGACAGCCACTACTGCACATTGTGGATGAGCGTACACGAAATGGCTGTCATGTCGATCACCCAAATCTGTCACTGTATCAAACCGATAAGCCGCTTACTATTGTAACTGCTATTGTTCACATATGACAATCGACACTGTTATTCACTTGCTGTACGGCTTAATTACAGAGCCATCACGCATCTTAAACTGTTTCTTGTTAATGAACATTGTATGCTGATTAACTAACCTTAAACCGATTCACGTTGTTTTCATAACGGATCGTACCCAAAACGAGATAAAGATCAAACGTTGGGAAGAAATATGAACCTTGTGTCCGCCCGCCGCGCAGCGCATGATTTTTCAACCGAATTGCACAACACATTACAAAAATTCCATAATGATACTACATTGGCCATCCATACCGCCTGCAGGATTTAGCAAGATTGTCATAAAATTAACTAATTTCCATTTATAATGTATTCATCAATCGGAGCGCTAATTAATAAAACTTCGCATAACTGTGTCTGAGCATTTGGAACATTACTTAAATAATCTTTTAAAAAAGTGCGATCGTTTTGAAACATAGCTGTATTGTTTTGACATTCAGCTTATCAGTCTCTTACTTGCATATTGAGTACGTCAACATAATATTGGAATTCATTTGTAGCTGATACACCACCGGCTGGGATGTCCTCAGGCCAATAGAGATTAAAGAAAAACTATTTACATTCGCAGAAATTATCTCAAGATGTCACGGTAAGTTTTATACTTACGCCAAGGGTCAGGTACGATGACCTCTTGGAATTAAAAATCTATTATTCTAACGAACCTTGGACACACCGATTATTTGGAATAATGCTTAACTGTTTTTGTTACGTAAGAAGACATCTGAATGGAATAGCTTATTGTGAAACTACAATGGGATGTACCGAATAAGAGGCATGTATAGATATATTTAAGAGTATTGACAAAAGATAATCATCGTTTGTCATTTGACCTTTGATTTGATCGAAAGTGGTATAAGACTTACTGGCACATGTCCTCCGGGGGTCGTGTGACGTCACTGGAATGCAGCGTGCGCGCCCCGACTCGCCTGCGCCGCGCCAGGATGGGCACCAACTCCACGCCGCCCGTCACACGCAAGATCGTCTCTTCAGGTGTCAGTTTCGTCTCTCCAACACTCGTCACGTTATCTCTTTTTTTTCGAATGACATCATCGTTTTCGTCCTCGGGTAGCGTGCGCTTAATTTTCTCTCCGTTCGATAACCTCTTCACGAATTTCTTCTTCTTTGGTTTGTTTTTTCCTTTGAGCGTTGAAACACAATCATCTTCTTTCACAACTTGAATAGTACCATTGCTTGTCTGTGTACTTTCTTCTTTAAGCGCTTCTTGATTTTTACTTTTCGGACTATTACTTTGTTTAATATCGGGAAGTTTCAATTCACTTTGAGGCTTACTGTTTTCCTGATCTGGATTGGGTCTATCTTTAGTATCATCATCTCTCTTTACGTTAGGCAAAGTCAGTGAAGATTTGATGCGTTTGTTGTCATCACTTTGTAGCTTATTTAGAAGATCGTTGTCAGTCCAACCCTGTAACAAATGGAATAACCAAGTTAAGTAATTCTCAAAAACATTAGCTACATTAGTAGTAAAGTAGTTGTAGAACTTGCCATGGACTTTGAGAAATTTAACCCAATGTCTCGGGGATTCCTCCATATTGCTCCACCGGGCCCAGGTTTTCCCCAAGGACCATCCAATGTTTGCTAAAATGTATTGAATCAATGTATTATTAGGTACTGTCGATATTTTGTAACTGTATATTTAACCTTCGTTTAAGTAGACTATTTTAATAAGCTAATTTATTTATTTATTTATTAAACTCAAAAATATACTTCAAATGTATGGTGCAGATTTTACCTCGCCCAACTGAATTCACAGTTAATATCATATTATTGGAACTTGTTGTTAACTTCACTTCAGTTAGGTTTTGTTGATATTAAAAACTTGTGTTATCTTACTTCTAAATAATTAACGTATTTTGCAGGACATTATTTAACCTTTTACCATTTTTCGCTCGTACTCTAAGTTCCTCTTCATTTCGTCTTTCATGGCTCTTTTGCGCGTATCGACCATATCATCTGAAAAAAAATCATAGCACATTTGCTTTGTAGTTATGACAAATTTATTATAACAAGCTTTTCTAAAGTCATTAGTCGTTCGATAGACACACCCACTGGCCCGCTGTCCATTGTTTTCCAAAAGCGGCAGAACCTATCATAGAAATATAAACACACAGATTAATATTAGAAAGGTCAAAATTATTAGGCGAGTACCTAATAATCGCAATACGTTTATAACCGTCAATTAAGCTAGTTTCGGGCAAAGGCTCGATCTTAGGTCACCCGTTAATTAATCTGTGATGGTGTTGGACTTTCATGCTATTTCAATGATGCCCTTAAGCATTTTAGACTTCCAGTACTTAATCATTTGTTGTAATCGAAGTTCTTGCAACGTGTTAGCTATAAATTATCATCAACATTTTGCTGTCAACATTTTTGCAAACAATTATGTATCTTTAGAAATCCGATCTCAGAATATATAGCTATTATTGCACATTGTTAATGCTAAGATGCATAGCTTATTCAGTCATACAATACGAGTACATTTCTCAAGCACTGTGTTAATATGTCAACTTAAAATAATGATGAAATTATTAACTGACTAGTTTGATTGTATTTGTTTCTTGGAAATACTAATTGATTACTATATAAAAATATGAGTTCCAATCAACGAAGAGAGAAAGCGTTTACTTCATCCAGTACAGTTTATGACAATACACCTTTTACTTAACCTATTGTTCAAAGTTTACGAAGTATCTACCTGTTTTTTTCATGGAGAAAACCTGCGAACCTGGTACCCAGTCTTCGGGAGATGACTCCGCGCTATTAGATATGTGGTATATTTCTATCCCCTAAAAACTCCATCCACCATCTGCGCTCTCATGCGGAGTACTTCAAGATCTCATTCTGACTGGAGAGAGCCTGCCCTCGCGCCTCACTACATATGGCTCATCTTATGGGGCAAAAACGATCTTCGTCGCCTGCCCAGGGTTTTTCAGGGTGTGCCTTGGCCCCACCACATGGAACACTCGCGACCCCGGTGACACCCTTTAATTGCCTTTTACGCATGCAGGGGTGACCGTATTCTTCTGAGCCCTACGAAGGTACCTCGGTAATAAAGTACTTAGTAACGGATATCGTCATCGACCTAGGTGTTCTACGTAGCTGGGGATCTTCGCTTAGGCGCGTACTTATTTAACAAAACAACAGATCGTTTGCTAGGGAAAAATAAAATCACCTAGTATTTGGCGGTAGGTATTCTGTTGGTCCGGCGTCTGTCGGTAGCGGATGTCGTTGTCGATGGTCTGGCGTAGGGGGTCGGCGTAGCAGAGTTGCGGGTCCTCGCGCAGACGCGGCGTACGGCGGCGCCGGCGCCGCCCGGACCAGCGGCGGCATGCCTCGAACAGGGAGACACCCTACAAATAACATAACCTTCACTTAGGGCCAACACATAATTAGAGGTTACGACGACGTGCCGTGGCACGTTGAGGCGTCTTGTAAGGGCCAATTCGCATTTTCCCATAAAAGACGCCGCAACGTGCCACGCCAAGTCGTCGTAACGTCTAAAGGTCACAGCTCATTAAAGCCACCTGGCGCCCGACCCGCACTGCCTCGCCTCGTAAATGTACTAACTATGGAGTTGATGTAGAGAGCGCATGCCCGTGCAAATCCATATAAAGAATACTAACCGCTCGAGGCGTGGCGGTGCGGGTCGGGCGCTGGGTGGCTCCTTGAGTCCTTGGGATCTGTGACCTTAATTGTGTGTTGGCCCTTAGGCTAGCCGCCACATTATCATTTCCCGGACTTGCCACAGACAGGCGGACTGTCTCTATACATTCTAGGAACAAACACATCGAGTGCGAGTTTCTATTGCTTATTTAGGACTTCAATCGACCCGGTCAGACAAAAGAATGTAAGTAGGTTATATTTACCACATCACTTAATTGAAAGAACTTATGAACGTACTTAGGTACCAACATGAACATTTCTCACATTTAAAGCACACCCGCTACCCTACATGCCAGGTTGTGTAACATTTGTATTAAGCGTAGTTTTGTCTTTTTTTCTTCCCGACTAGCGACTGTTGTATACATAAGTATGTAAATTAATTAGGTAAGAGCTAATATTGGTTATATTATTGATTGTTGCTGATTAAACTGTTCAATCCAACTTCTTCATAAGGAAACTTAACTATTTAATTGGTCCTTTAGCTCTTTCGCAAACTTAACTTCAACTTAAAGTTGAAACTTATTTTTTAACTTGTAACCGTCCTTATAATAACGTATAGTCATGGCCATATGGGTCGAAAAATAGATTAGCAAGCCTGGCCTTTGGGGAAATCAGTTGACTGGTTTTTACTCATCTCAGTTACGCCATACGTACACTTAATTTACGCAGCGCAATATGATTGACCCCATGCCTTATATAGATTTATAGCCAGCGGACACTCCTTACATAATAATTACTGCTTAATACTTAATACATCACCTGTTTTAAAAGATAAAGTCATATTAAACTATGTATTAAGACACTAAACGACTCCTACGATTCAATTTTATGACCCTCATTTCAGTTAAAGTGTTCTAAGAGCAATCGCTTTTTAAATTACGGTTATTTTTTATTTCTTTAACTTTGAACCGGTAATTTATTAGCTGCAATTAAATGTGAGGAAGATTTGTTAAAGAAACTCGTAAAGATAGAAGCTTAAAAATAGGTGGCATTCGAAAATAGTTTCATTAATCTTATTTATCAGCAGAGTGGCATCTGTGGAATTTTATCCCCACAAGTTTATTATATCGCTACTAAAACAAGTACATCATTTTGTACTCCTTTTAGTTTAAAATACTATTTCTGACTGCGCACGATAGCTTTCAGATATATCCCCTGGAGTGATGAATTATATGTCTAACGCCTCTACTATCCACTGGTAGCACTCTACCTATCATTTAAAAGACAGGACACGTCAGCGCCTAATTCGGGTCGGTGACAAAGCAAGAATAAATGATCCAATTCGCCCCCACGCGTCCAACGTGTCAATCACCAAGAAAGCAATGTAAACCGAAACCCTTCGTGGAAACTTAAAGGTCACGGAGGCCACATAACTCCATTAATATATATTTCATATGAAATTCAATTCCATTAAACCGCTTCTTCGTAGCACAGCAATACAGTCAGTTAGGTATAGGATATTTGCCTGATAGGTACTGACTGGCGATTCTTGAAGAAAAGTTCATATCACGAATGACCTACTTAAGGGCTGTAGTGATATTGCGACTTACAAGTAAGTACATACCTAAGCAATGATTACTTATAAGTACCTATGCAGTTTTTACTTATTATTGTTAAAAGTAATAATAGGTAACATACCTACGTTCTTTAATGAAATAGCCATTTCATAACGCATTTACTGGCAGATACGCGCATTTGTAATCAGGAGGTAGGATACATGTGGGGAATTCAGTGTACTTACAGAATGTAGTCACTAAGTAGGTACGTACCTACCCATCCTGGGTAAATGTATTTTAAAGCACGTTTTTCCCCTTTATAACCTACCTACAAATAAACTATTATAAGAAAATGCATAAATTACTTGTAGGTATATAAAAATGTATATCTTCAAAACTTCAAGATTTGATATTAAAACGTAAGCGTAGAAAAAGGTATCTTTATTAATGTAGTTTTTTTTCATGCAATTATTTTTACCGTCAAGAAAAGAAACAGATTTCTTTATTTAAATATTTAGAATTTTCTATAAAAAAAGGCATACCTAATAGCTCGATTTTAATGTTTCACTATTATATGAAAAAAGCATGCGTACTTACTATTGAGTACTTGTATAATAAAGCATGGTAGAGCCTTGGCTCTATGCTCTCTAAAATATCTTGACACCTACTATATCATGACATTGAAAGTAGGGGTAATTTTTGCAACTGAATGTATCTAATATGGTGAGTAACACAAACAGAATCGAAAAACACGGAAATACAGTCGGACAAGCCATACACCTACGTGTCACATGTACAATTTTGAGAACTTTGAGAAAATGTCATCCGTATGTTTTCACTTTGCAGCCTACACAGTTTGCTCACCGGACGATAAAATACTTCGTTATTTTATATAGCCCACTTGCCCTCAATTCGTCCTCAGGATAGATGCCGCTGACGCGCAGGTCGGTCCGGCGCAGGCTGCGCGGGTTGGGCGCTCCGCCGCCGGCGCGGCCCCAGGGCTCGTACGACGCCAGCTCGGCTCGAGCCTGACAGCAAAACAGTGCTTACTAATGATGATTTGACTTCAAAACTCAGCAAATAGTTACACATTTCAATAACAGAAAATTTATGTAATATTTTGAGCCTCAGACGGCGTTTATTCTTTCATGTCCTCTAAGGTAGGTTTAAAAGCGCCATCGCTGCTGCTCTAATTCTCCCGCGTGGCACGGCACGCTTTCGCCGGTAATGGGAAAGCCGCTTGCTGTCTAAGAGGGTCAGATGCGTCTGTCATTTCCACACCCTCCTTAAGGGGCTCCTAGCTCCCAATGACTCTGTAACTGTCGTTTTTTTCGTGTTTTTATGGCTTATCGTATTAACAACAACGAGGTTTACCGAAATAGTATCCCATATTGACTTCAAAACTCATAAGTACATAGTTTTCGGGATATATGGCACCAAACTTTGGTGAAGATTAGTTATAAATATAAATCTCTCGTGCGTTGTTACAGACGTCAATAAGGAATAGTTATGTGTAGATTACATATAGGTATAAAAGTGCATAAACAACATACTAATATCGAAAACAGAGCTTTTTTGGGCCATGTTTGAATAAAACATTATAAAAAATATATTTTCAAAAAAACTCGTGTAAATGTAGACAAAGGATTGAAGAACCGATAGGTGATTGTGTCATAAATACACCTATAGTTTTGAGGGAGGAATATATCAACTGAATACTCTTCAAAACTAGCCAAAAAGCGCAATGGAGCCCATCGACGTAAACGCATTCTATCTGTATCTGCTGTTCTGTTTTCTGTCTTTTAACGACTTCAAACTTTACTACTTAGACTTTTAGATCTTATTTTACTAACATGAAATACAATAAGTGATTGAATTTAACTGAAACCAAGAATCACCTGTCTCTGCTGCTCTTTCTTCTCCCGCGCGCCGCGCTCCCTCCGCTCTTCCGCCCTCCAAGCGGGTCAACTGCGCTTGTCGACGCTCCCGCGCCCGCCGTCGCGCCGACCCTGATGTCGGGACGCTCAGCCCCCTATGGAAACCCTTTTCTAAACATATCTCATAAAACAGCCAGTTAAAACTATGGCAACTTAAAACAAACAAATTCCATTTTTTGTATCACGATTATTCACTTTAACATTGTTAGGACTTTGTCAATCTACTCAATCTAAACACGTGTTGACCACTGTTTTTCAAAAAAGTTAGTTTTTTTACAACATTTCCAGCATGATAATGCTTTTTCTTTTCTTTGGGCTAGTTAATATGTATTTTCTTACTCGCGCACGTGATAAAGACAATACCCGCTTCAATGATTCCAAACGGTCTCCTTACGAAACTTTAGTTAAGTTTGCGTAAGTTTATACAATGTTCAATTTATACATGTTCTGTTAAATTAATGCTGAACCCTAAAAACTTAGAAAGGAAGCAATTTTTATGGAAGCTTCAGTAAATTACAAAGTTTTTTCTTTATAAGCACAATCTTAAACACAATAGACACTAGCTATAGAATAGTGAAACCTACATTCAACCAGGAAGTTCTTTCTACATTATTAACATAACCCAGCACATCGACACACCGCGGACGTTACCTACCTACGCAACCGCTGAGAGTGCCAAGCAAACATTAGGGAGTTTCACCTCCTAACATGACGAGAAGAGAACATAATCATACTTAAGTAACAGTGATAGTAATTAGTAAATACATAGTAAAGGGTTGTGGTCGGACGGGCATTCGCGGGCGACTGCGGCGCTGAAGCGGCACGCTGAATTCGAACGCTTGCACGCTTCAGCGGACGTTTCCAATGTTGATTTGTTACCGTTACGAGCTTTTACGTGAATAGAGTTGACGAATGTAGGTAGCGCTAAGCGATAAATACTTTTATATGTGACGCATTGATGCAACTTTTAAACGTTACGATTATTTTTACAACCTCATACCGATGATGTTAATGTAGGCGTACGATTTTTTTCTTTTAATATTCTTAACTCAAGTATTTATAAGTGTCTTTGAATGGCCTTAACCGGTATTAATAAGTACACGTAAAACATCGACGACATAATATTGTGGTAAACGACCATGAATCGTAAGTTTGTACAAACTTTACAATTAAGTAAGATCGACCGTATTATCTAACATATATAGATAGAACGTAGAGATAACCTAACCTTGTAATATTTAAAAACTATGAATTATGACTTACCAAATACATATACGATGCAATATCGGTTGAATTTTAATTAAATAATATATCCTCGGTATTAACCAGTGTGTTGCATATTATCGTAACGATTTTTAGCGCTCTATGCAGCGCGCCCAAGGCTCAACGACGTTTTATTTAAGTTTAATTATTCATATAACCTGTAAGTTCAATTCAACTATTTCATAAACAAAAACGTCTATTCGTTAGGCTCAGGTCGTCGTCGGGTGAAAAATAAACGATAACTGACACAAAACCTTTGAAAATAAGTACTCCTTACTTACTTCCGAAGCGCTAATTCTTAACAGGGGGCTGTACAAACTACCATTTTCCACAAAGCAGAAAGCAGTTTTGCCCGTCATTGACAACAATACGATTCGTACACAAACTTGGCGCGCCTTTCAAAGACCAAATTGAAAGAAGCCTCAGAAATATAAACAACTAGGTCATTCCATCGCTAAACGATACGAAAGGAGCGTATGAGCATACGAGCCTATAGCAGTGTGTTCAACTGTTCACAACGTTTACCAATTCATCCGTACTATGCTATATACTATTATTTATTTTATTTATTTATTTGAGTCAGGCAACAGGGCCCATATTTACAAATAACTTAGAGACTAACATAGGTAGGTACATAACAATATACAAAACTAAACTTATAACATAACACAAGCACACGTTAAGACGGCGACGCGCGACGCAAGTTCTGGGTGTCATATAAATACTGTCCATATTATTATTATTATATGACGACCGCTTTAGCCTAGTTGGTAGTGACCCTGCCTACGAAGCAAGAGGTCCTGGGTTCTAATCCCGGTAAGGGCATTTATTTGTGTGATGAGCATGAATATTTATTCCTGAGTCATGGATGTTTTCGATGTATTTAAGTATTTATTTATCTATATAAGTATGTTTATCGTCGTCTAGTACCCATAGTACAAACTTTGCTTAGTTTGGGACTAGGTCGATTTGTGTCAGATTGTCCCCAAATATTAATTTAAATATTTATTATATAATAATAAATATTTAAATAAATATTTATTATTATATAATAAATATCTGTCTATCTGTCTGTCTGTCTGTTACCTCTTCACGGTTAAACCACTTAACCGATTTAGATGAAATTTGGTAATATAGACATAGTTTGAGTCCCAGGAAAGGACATAGGATAGTTTTTATCCCGGAAAGCATCTCCTATTAAGGGGGTCAAAAGGGGGGTACAAGTTTTGATGGAACTACGATATAAACGCGGACGGAGTCGCGGGCAGAAGCTAGTATTATATAAGTACTTTATTGTCTTTTACTTTAATATCTTCCCTATATCTTTATTCTGTTTTGTATAGATAAACTCTTATTCTAGACCATAGCAAAGCTATAATTCTATTTCTATACACGGTTATTTAAAACAAGCAGGTTTTCGTCGAAGTGTTTTCCAAAAATACGCGTC
Source organism: Epinotia demarniana (assembly GCA_945867215.1). Lineage (NCBI taxonomy): Eukaryota > Metazoa > Arthropoda > Insecta > Lepidoptera > Tortricidae > Epinotia > Epinotia demarniana. The sequence continues at coordinate 11,148,123 of OX244267.1, read as the reverse complement.
AGAGCTATCTTTCAGGTAGAATAATTCCATATTAATCTTTCAAAAAGGTATTGATATTTGCTTTTTAAAATAGGATATATAGTCTTTTAGTACATAGCAGTCGAACTAGTTCAAAAATATTAGTTTTTCCTATTAAAAAATGACACTACAAAACAAACTGTTTAAATCGGTTAGGTAACTGGTAAAACATTTAGGTAACTGGTAAAACATTTGTTTATTCACGTATTTGATGATGTTTTGGAAATATAGCATTTGACTGTAAAACTGCGGGACTTGTTTAATATTTCGTGATTTTTTTAAGCTCATGGTCGTGCTTTTTAAGCTCTTTGACCCAGTTAATTTAGCCTATTTTTTAAAAAACCACTATATAACCGCGCGCGTAAACGTTGTTCAATTCATCCCCCCTGGGCGGCCCATAAGGCCCCCAGAGAGGTTATCCATAAACATATCTGTAGCAGGCCGCTCAGCAGGCCTAACAGAGAAAAAAAAAAAAAAAAAAAAAAATGTTCAATTCATTACGCGCCGGGCGCTCCCAAAGAACGGACGTATCGCTCTCGAAGGTCGGTGACCGAGCGTACCCGACATGCACCTGCGTATAGCTGTAGTGCGTCCGCTATAGATTGATACTTAGTAAGTCATTTTACATGTTAAGTAAGTTGATTTGTTTTATTGTTTATCAAAGCACTAAAGTGATATTACTTTTTATAGAAATGGGTAATAGGTATATGAAAATTATTTGGGATGAAAAAATCCAATACTACAACGGTCAGACAAGTTAAAAGGTAACAAGTTACCAGTTTATACTGCCTTGCCTAGGGGTTATATAATGACTGTATGAAATATTAGAGTTACCTAGTAATCGTTTATAAAATTCATCTTATCCTTAGGTACACGCCTACCCCAAAGCTTTAGACGTAGAAAGCTGAAATTTGGTATAGCGGTTTCTTTTACGATGTTTACTAGGGTAAGGCTTAATTTATAGGGGATGAAAAAGGGGAGTGATTTAGAATTTTGAATAACATAACCTTTTTTTTTAAACTTACGATCATATAACTGGGAAAATACTCTCAAAAGACATAACAGAACATATCATATTTAATTGTTTTAGAAAATTCCACCCCTAAAATGCTGAAAAGGGGGTTAGAAGTTTGAGTGGGGAAACATCATATTTAAATCTATGGTTATGAAACTTAGAAAATATACTTGTCACTGGAAATCAAATCTTCTTGGTACCTACCGGTAGATGAACTATATTTTCGGACAGAAAAAAAAATGAGAAAAATCGTCGAATATGGGTGAGGACCAAATTCTTGGCCTAAAGATCGTCTATAGGTATAATATTTTGAACATTTTAAACTACACGAGTCCCTCGGTTTTAATCCGACCAATATTCGTAAGGCTTGTGTTTGTAATTTAAATAAGACAAAGTCATCAATTCAAATATTACGACTATCTATTAGAGAAACTCTGCGGTGCATCCTTTGCGTGCCGGGATTTACATGACCGAAGAAAAAAAGACACGTGAACCAGGCAAGGTCAAATAACTTATTGTTAATCGATAAGTAATCATCAAACCGCCTCGCTAATATATCTCGTACAGTCGCGAATTTACATACGGCGATGGCGCGCTTTGATTCAGATTTTATTATGCTATCTTTTTTGTTAGGGCTCCTATTGTATATTAGGTAGTTTTTTATACGTTATAAAGGTAGTTTATGCTACATAAACAAATAGGTTTGTAAATAAGTAGAAGTACCTAACTATATATGATAGGATTGATTAGATGAAAAATTTATTTACTGTTAGCTGAAGAATAAGACATTAAACCATGATCAAATAGTTATAAAGAGAAAAAAAGATGTACAATGTCAATGTGTGTTGGCACGAGGATTCGGCCAGGGTGCGTTGCGGGGTTGAAGTAGGTAAATGAGTAGAACGTGCGTCTTGTATGAAGTCTATTCGGAAAGTAATTACAGAAATAAAATCCTTAAATATATTGCCTAGCCTATTATTTATAATAGCGACACCTGTTGGTGCCGCGTTGAACTATCAACGTAGCTAGGTAACACAATGATCTATTATTATCTATTTAACGAGCCATCCAGCCAATCTGGGTTACTGGTTAACCCTAAATTGCCTAGATGGCGCTGTTCCACGTTTACGTGCGAACATGCTCCCCGGCAAAGGAGTTTATACTACAGTAGATCTGTAGCCCCGTTCAAAAAGGACGTATGTTCAGAATATCTCGTATGCACATACGTCGTCTCAGTTCGGCGCTTTGCCTTTTGTGAATTCTTTCCACCCATGATTATATTTTTCCAAAGGTAGGTAGATAATAATTTTATGATTAGGGTAAAGTTATAATATAATCATGTTTACGTCGAAAGAATCCACTAGTTAATAGTAGGTAGGTAATTGGTACTTATGACTTGCAGTTATGCATTATGCAAAATGACTTTGAGTTAGGTTAAAGATAATGATTATGTGCCAAGTATTTTTACTAGTAAGTACCAAATACCAGGCATTTAAATGGTTAGTCGTAACTCTTTCCAAGGCCATACCTATCTAGAAGGCTTTATGAAACAAATATGTATACAAATAGTTACGTGTTGGTGCTTTTAAACTAAGATAGAATTCCTATTAACACGTATGTGGTCTATAGGTATAGGTATGTACTATGCCTGGAAAAGGGTTAAGATTATATATAGGGTTTTTAAAGACAACCAGTGGAAAAACTTTAATTGACATAGGAAGGAAACTTAAATAACATTAGGTATAGGTATTTTATGCTAAGTACTAACTTAAGTAATTATAGGTCGGTAACTATTAGATATTTATGGATCTATCGCGTCAATCGGTAGCGGGCAGATGTTATTAAATGAGCGCTTGATGACTCCTCTCGCTGTTTGGATCTCGGCGACTCTCGCGACGCCGTCACGGCCCAGGCAGCAGCCGATGATGCGCCCCAGCCTCCACAAGTAGGGCGGCAGCCGCTCCTCCCACACCAGCACCACGGCGCCCACGCGAAGAGCTTGACCCTTGGAGCTTCTCCATTTTGTTCGTTCCTGCAACAGGCCTACGTAGTCTCGTGACCATCGGTTCCAAAAATCTTGTTGCAGTTGCTGCAATTGTTGGTACAAAGTGAGTCTATTTGTAGGTACATCCTTATAGTCGTAGTCGGGTATTGAATAAGGTGCTCTAGAAATCAAGAAGTGTGCTGGCGTTAAACAAGTTACCTCATCGGTATTTGAATTTGGAATAGGGCATAATGGGCGAGAATTTAAAATTCCTTCAACTTGTACAAGTACTGTTGAAAATTCTTCATAGGTTAACAATGCTTGACCTAGTACTCTTTTTAAATGGAATTTACACCGTTTTATAGAAGCCTCGTGCAGCCCTCCCATATGGGGAGCGTAAGGGGGGAGAAACTTCCACTGTATTCTGTCCCTTGCACAAGCAGTTGTCAATTCATTTGAATGCTCGTTTAAAAAATTGTAAATCTCTGTCAAATCATTACATGCGCCATGAAACGTCGATGCGTTGTCTGACCGAATTTCTTTTGGACAACCTCGTCTGGCAATAAATCGTCTAAAAGCCGAAAGAAATGCTGAGGTATGTAGCCCTGAAATCAATTCGATGTGAACTGCCTTCGTCGTCATACAAGTGAAAATAGCAATATAACACTTGTCAGTTTTGTATCCACGTCCCCTCCTGTCCCTGACAGTATATGGGCCTCCGTAATCCATTGTCGTAAACACAAAGGGGGGTGCGGGGGTAACCCTCGTAGGCGGTAAGTTACCCATTATGGGAGTTTGTGACCTAGGCTTGGCTCTGAAGCAGGTGACGCATTTTTTCACTATTTTATTTGCTAGACTCTTACCGTTTATCGGCCAAAAGCGTTCCCGAACCGCAGACAGCAACAGCTGAGGTCCGGCGTGCAGCAGTCTTACATGCTGGTCGCTCATGATGAGCTTGGTGAGTATATGTTTGTGTGATAGAATAATAGGGTGTTTTTTGTCGTGGTCGTAAGTAGAGAGGCCCAAACGACCTCCTACTCTCATAAGTCTGTTTTCCATTAGGGGGTTCAAAGACAATAGGTTCGATGATTTTAACAATGGTTTATTATTTTGAAGTATACTGTATTCGATAGGAAACATTTCTATTTGAGAGATTTCGATTAATTTATTTAATGCAAATTTTAATTCATTAACCGTAAACGGACCAGTGCGTTTTTTGTTTCGGTTTAATCCATTGTTTACGAATCTAAACATAAAAGCAACACAATTGATTAATTTGTTTACGTCTGACCATCTTTCAAATAAATTTGCAAATATGTTTGGTTCTACGTTCGTAGTTATGTTGCAAAGAGTCTCGGCTGACTCCACATTTGGTAAAGGCGTAGTGGGGGGTTGATAGATAGGCCATTCGTCGCTATGTTTTTCTAACCACGAAGGTCCCTTCCACCAGAGCGCGCACTCCACTAACTTGTCTGCGGGCAGGCCCCTAGTTAGCAGGTCTGCAGGGTTATCGCTCGAAGAGATCCAGTGCCAATCACCAGGGTTGGTACATTTTTGTGTTTCGATTACTCGATTTTTAACGAAGCAATTAAGATTATTTGGTTGTTGTGATTTTATCCATGCCAGAGCTACACTTGAGTCGCACCAAAAATAAACATTCGTGAAATTACATTTTAAGGCATTACTTACTTTTTTATATAATTGTGCAAGTAATGTCGCAGCTTTTACCTCCAATTTCGGTATAGTATTATTGCGCGCGATTCTTGTTTTAGAACACAATAGTCGTGTTAAAACTTTTCCGCGCCCATCTATTGTGCGTATGTAAATAGCGCACCCTAATGCAGTTAATGAACTATCGGAGAACCCGTGCAGCTGCAATGTTACATAATCATTGATAAGTGCATACCTAGGTATGCGTAGCGAGTTGAGTGTAACTAACTTGTTATAGAAAGATTCCCATTCATTCGTAATATCGGCTGGTAAAACCTGATCCCAATTGTAATGATTTTCCCATAATTTTTTCATAATGAATTTGGTAATAACTAGAGTAGGATTTAATAGTCCGAGAGGATCGAATATAGCTGAGGCTAAGGATAAGATCTTTCGCTTGGTTAAAGGCTTTGACACTGTTTCATCTTTAAATTGGTACATTAAATCATCACTAGTACTACACCACGCCAGTCCTAACACTTTGTGGGTGTCGTGTGCTAGTGAAGTCGGTGTTGTGGTAGTGTGTATGTGTTTGGTATTACTCACGGCTTTTAATACATTTTCGGAGTTTGATTTCCATTTTCGAAGGTGAAAATTCGCTCCGCGCAGGATCTGCTGTATTTGAACAGCTGTTTTTTCGACTAGCTGCTCGTTGTCGCCCCCGTGAAGCAGGTCGTCCATGTAGAAGCTGTCACGTAACGCTGCCGCTGCTTCTGGATACTTCTGTAGGTTTTCTTGCGCTAGCTGTTGTAGGCATCGAGTAGCTATGTGGGGGGCACATTTTAATCCGAATGAAAATGTAGTGAGGGCGTAGGTATGTAAGGGTTCCGTAGGGTTTTCGCGCCATAAAATGCATTGTAAATGTCGTTGGTTGGGATTTATATATATCATTCGATACATACGTTCGATATCCGCATTAATGACATACTTATTTTTTCGGAATCTCAGTAATATGTTTACTAAGTCGTCTTGGTTTATTGTACCCTTATATTGAATATCGTTAAGAGATTTCCCGTTACTCGTTCTAAACGAGGCGTCCATGACTACTCTTAAAGGAGTTGTCAGTTTTTGGGGGGTTAATATATTGCCAAATGGGGTAAATAATTAGTGTTCTGTGTTATTTATCTAAACCATATGGCCTGCATTTTCAAAATCCTTCATGAATTCAACATACCTTTCTTTATATTCCGGGTCTCGAGAAAACTTCGATTCTAAAGTTTTGAATCTTTGGTAGACTACAGGTCGCGACTTGCCTAACCCTACCGCTGGCTCCTTGAATGGAATAGTTACCACAAAATTACCATCAGAAGTTCTGGAGTGCTCACTGAATATCTTCTCGCACTGTAAGTTCTCATCATCTGGTATAGTGGTTAAGTTACATAATTGGTTTATATTGGTAATATTTTCGTTGAATCCTAGAACTTCTAGATCAATTGTTTGTGTTGGTAAATTTAACTTTTTGTACGCGCTTTCTGTCAAAAAGTTGGATTGCGAACCTGAATCGAGTAATGCTCGCAAAATAATTGGTTGGTTATTTTTGTCAAACACCTTTACTCGAGCTGTGGACAAAATTACACCTTTATTTTGATTTTTTATCATGGGTAGTGTGCCATCGGTCTGGCCTAATGAATTCGATTGTCGTTGGTTTGTTATCAAATTAACTGACTGTGATTCTACAGACGTGTTCGGTTCCATAACGCTATTAAGCGTTGACTGTCGCGGGTTCGATTCGGTTGTGTCATTTTGTGTAATGTGTAAAAGCGTGTGATGCTTACCCTTACATAATCTGCAGTTACTCGCACGACAGTTAGGTAGAATATGGTTAGAGCCTAGGCAATTTAAACAAAGGCCTAGCCTTTTTACGACGCGAATGCGTGTCGCCGCATTCAGAGCCATAAACTTCGGACATTGGTTTATAAAATGAGCCTCTTTACAGTTCGGACATTGGTTACGATAGGTAGCATATTTTGGTGTTACCTTACTGTTGGTATAGGGTGGAGGGCACGTGGTTACCATCGCCTTCCTCGGCGGGAGCTCGCGGCAGCCGGGCTTCGCGGGCTCGGTGTGACTCACTGCCTCCTTGAGGTCGGCTTGCGTTCGCAAAAATGACTTGAAGTCCTGTAACGTAGGCAATTCACGGGAATTAATTTTCTCCTCCCACTTGTTTTGCAGCGGTTTTTCAAGTTTAGAACTGAGGAAAAACACAATAAGCAAATCCCAGTCGTCGGTTGGTACTTTTAATGATCTGAGTATTCGCAAATGCTTTGAAATATTATCATTTAATGATCTAAGGGCTGTGGCAGTAGTGGGTAATGTATCAATATGAAACAGAGCCCTCAAATGGGTATAGACGAGTGTCTTGGGACTATTATATCTCTCACACAATAACTGCCAAGCTATTGCATGACTGTCTTCGGCATATTCTAACGAGCTGACCACTTCCAGTGCACTATTTTTTAAACTGCTTTTTAGGTATTTAAATTTTTGAATAGGTTTTAGACTGGTTTGATTCACGAGAGCATCAAAGGTGTCCCGAAACTCAATCCAGTCCGTAATCTGTCCATCAAAAGAGGGTAAAGATATATCTGGGTATTTAATAGACTCATGCTCACGTGGCTCGCCGACCTCGCGATCATTGCCTCCGGAAGAGCCTGCCCCCGGACCTGCCACCTGTGCTAGATATCGCTTACTTAAAGATACACAATCGAAATAAGTGTTTTCAAAGGTTTCTCTTTCTTCTAAATGTTCGTCAAGTACTTCACTAAGTGTCTCAATTTTATCTTGGATAATTTCGAACTCCTTGAAAACACTTGTTATTCTAGACGTACGCAGATCCAAATCGATTAATTGTTCGGCGGTCAAGGAATCAGACTTTAATTTAGACATATATTTCCTGAACAAGGTTAACTTCCCTTTAACTACACCTCTTTTTTTTATTAAAGTTTTGAGTTTTTTATCACATACAACCGTGGAATCACTCCCCGTATCACATGAAGACATAATGAAACAGAATTAATAACAATAGGAAGCTATTAACTGAATTAGGTAGGTATAGGTAACACGTGCACCGTGTACCGTTAGGTTATGCAAGAATGCGAAATATGAAGGAATTATAAATATTAGCCCTTTATACTAATTGCCAGCCACTTACTTGGTAATAGAGACCTACTCACAGCCTCTCCTGTTCTCTTCTCGACTCTTCTTGATGAAAGGTACCAACTGGCCACGTGTCGTCGTGGCACTCTCGATTGACGTTGGATAGCGACTTTTCCGATAATATTGGTTAAATCTTCGTGCATATGACGACGTTCTTTGTATTAGCACTAGGAAACTCTTCCCTGCTGAGGAAACCACCCCAGTCCACCACGTGTCGACGTGTCGTGTTGAAGCGGGAACAAAGGTCGCGAAATGGCCGCTTACCGCTTTGTCTTCTCGCTCAGTTTTGCGCACTAGCGCGCCTCGCCAGCATTAACTCCTTACGTCTTCGAATGAGAGTATCTTCTTCGTCGGGGTCACCAAAATGTTGGCACGAGGATTCGGCCAGGGTGCGTTGCGGGGTTGAAGTAGGTAAATGAGTAGAACGTGCGTCTTGTATGAAGTCTATTCGGAAAGTAATTACAGAAATAAAATCCTTAAATATATTGCCTAGCCTATTATTTATAATAGCGACACCTGTTGGTGCCGCGTTGAACTATCAACGTAGCTAGGTAACACAATGATCTATTATTATCTATTTAACGAGCCATCCAGCCAATCTGGGTTACTGGTTAACCCTAAATTGCCTAGATGGCGCTGTTCCACGTTTACGTGCGAACAATGTGACATTAATATCGACTTAATAGCGCCTCCGTGCTTTCCTGATTCCTGATTTCCGTGATTCATGAAACTTCACAGTCAGACGACAGTGGAGTGATCCTATAAGGTATCATTTGTTTTTATTATTTTGAGGTGTTACCGCACGCTAAACACGGTTTATGGTTTGCTATGTCTGTGATAGAGGTAACCAAGGTATGACTGAGTTTAATAGATTTTATAAAAGTTACAGCGTTAAACATCGCCTTTACCGCATTCTATCCGCTCGAGTCATTCTCATTGAGCAAGTAAGTAACCGTAGTGTTTGCCGCTTAATTGCATACAGGCGCTTCTAAACGAAAAACAACTGAAAATTATAGCAAGTACAGGTTAGTTGAATTGAATGTAATTTCAACTGTGCTGCGTTGTGATACGGTACGAATTGTTTTTATGTTGGGTTCATAGCCAGTCTGTCACTGAAGCGTGTTCAGGATTCAATGTCATTTTTCAGTAGGCACCGAGCCGGCGGTGCCGGGCGCCGACATCGATCGCTGTCGACCCGCAGCGGTCTTATTGCATTCGTAATCCTACATATTTCTGCGGCCATAAAACGTAAGAGTTCATGTATCTGGCTTATTTAACAACGTTTGCTGTTCGGTATGTAAATTCATATCGTTATGAAAGTTTCAGGTTAACGTCATATACATATGTATGTGTAGGTACTATGAGTATGTACAGTCAACAACAAAAGAAACTGATGAAATTGGGTCCCAAAATACTATGAACAATAAATGAAGTCAGATGGTAGGTACTGACTATTGTAGTTTATCAGATTAAGGGTGGGTAGCACCAAATCGTCTGTAATCGTAAATGGTGATCGTTAAAATCTGAATGTATGGAAAATTTTACAACTTGTATCTTGTACTTGTATTGATCTGTCTGTAATCGTGAGTTGGTGCAACCCGCCCTAACTCGAAATGTGTCATAGGTAAGTGACATGCCATTCAAACACTTAGTCATTAAGTGTGTCAAATTAAACTGATTATCTATCCTCCTCTCCTTTGGCAGTTGGGTAATAATATACGGGTCATGCAGTCCCACTGCATGACCTCGCAAAATTACCTCGGAACACAAGTCATATGTTCGGTTAATGTCGGGTATATTCGTCATATAAACACGCAAGACAACTATAACACCTCTCGTGTCTAACAAGGGATGAAATGAGTTAATTTCATCAGCTTGATCTTTTGGAAATATTTTAAGTAAATCCTTCTTGAATGTTGAGTAAGGGATATATCTGGGGGCGGCAGTTGGTATGGGGGTACGACTTAAAAATAGTTCCACGTATTTTATATTTGTATAGGTAATGAAACCATCATACGGGATACTTTTGAGGCTAAGTTGATACTTAACTGGTATACAAGTTTATCGAGTTAATTCTACTTTTGAAATTTCATACTTCTACACGCCAACCTATTCACTACAAATCGTGAATTTAACCTTTACATGAAGCATAACTACTGGTTATTTTGATGCCAATAAAAAACCTATACGTAGTCGTCAGACGCCGTGGGCAAAACCCGATACTTAACCCCTACACTAAACGCATTTTTTCTTTTAAGTAGCTAGTTTTCTTTACGCCTAATTTCCCGACCGCAATTATCTAAATAGCGTTTTTCCACTGAAGCTCACTTTCTCTACTAGGTAGGATATGTTCGTTAGATAGCTTAAGATGCCCGAAGGGCAAACTACCCAGATAAAGGGCCATCGCGCAGCGGGGCTCGGTCGAGCTGTTCAGTAGCGAAAAATATGAATGTTGAAAAACGCGTTTGTAAACTTATGCGAGCAAACATTCTTTGCTATAAAGTAGCGAGGAAGGTAATTTTAAGAATGGGAAATTATGCGACTAGGAATAATAGCGAAAGAAAAGTCGCATTTGGGAAAGCGATCTAACAAAGGATACAACCCCAAAAGAGATCACCTATAAGGACGTAGTGTAGGGAAACGGGTCCAACCTATGAGACAACATCATTCAAACGTACAGTCAGAGGTATTATACTAGTATACTGTATATGTATTTATGACATTGGCAATAAAGACCTCGATCCTGATCTTTATGTAGCTACGTCAAGCTACGTATATGAGCTACTGTTCCTATGAGTTTTGTCAAATTAAAATTTTACATCGCATGGGTTGGATCATTTTCCCTAAACTACGTCCCATTGACACTATTGTTTTAGTCGGGTTTCAATTCAAATTTTACATCACGTGGAAAATAGAACTGATTCGTTTCGTTATTTATTGAAATATTGTTATCATATTTTTCCGTTGGACATTTTTTTTGGTGTTTATTTATTTGGAGTAACAAACACAGGACTGTTCCAATAAATAAAACAATATTCTGTAACTAATGTTTATAATAAAAATTATTCATGATTTTCATTTTACAGAGTATTCATATTTACAAATGGTTTTAACTACGTACACATCTACTAAATTATAAATAAAGTTCATTGACTCCCATGTTTAACGTATAATGTACAAAAAACAGACAACTCCATAATTGTTTATCGTATTCGCTGACATAATGACCAAAATTATTCAACTAATAATTTCCGATACACATTTTATATTGCAACCTATTATAATATTGCTAGTGATTACATTGTTTGGAAACTAAATGTTTGATCATCTACATGATATCGAAATGTGTAATGATTGGAGATACTCGACTGTTGTACAGTCTGTCTCTGTCTATCGCCTAGTCATAGGCATGGGCGCAAAGGACAGCAAGCGGCGTCTCCGCGCCCGGAGCTCTTCATTTAAGTCATCATGTCGGCCTCCCTACACTACATGTTACTTTTTTAAGTGACTAATATTTTGTTAACTAACAAGAACTAAAGAAATTTAATAAAATACTACGCTCTTGATGCTTTTCTTGCGGGCTCGTTTAGTACCTCAATATAAGAAACCCACTAGATGCACAGAGTGATATTCGATTGCATTATTTACAAAATATTTATTCTAAGTAGCGAATAGCGTAATCGGGTCAATTTTGCCTATATGTTACTGTGCGGCCTGATAACAAGCTTACAATTTAATTCTAAACCGAACATACAGTGTACACGTATTCTAGTATGCACACTAAGAAATTGAGGTAATTGGTTTTGAAGATAAAACGGGTAACTTATCCAATGACTCTCAGTATTTACACAGTGTATATATATATATAATAGCGAAACGAATGGACGGTGTACGAACGAGCATGTTCGAGCAAGTCGTACGGAAATATTTGTGATGATTACGACCCTGCTGCTAGTGGGCGACGCAGGCACATTCGCCCTACTCCACGGCAGAACATTGCACAAGTAATTTAAAGTAACAAGAACTAAAGGAATGAAACAGTCGAAGAGTTCTACAATAAATAACGTACTGTACAATATCGCATCAATAACTAGGATACTTTTGTGTGAAACAAATTTTAATTCAATTAACTTTATCGAGCATTCACTACTATCGTACATTATGTACATCATTACATGCTGTATTTGGTAACAAGTAGTCATACACACGCTCTCCTATCGTAAATCATTTTGTCATAGATAGTTTACGGTGTTCAATATTTTCATAGAAAACTATCTTAAAATAAATCAGGTCACACAAGTGAGAGATACATAGGTACTCTTACATACAGAAAAGTATAATGTATAATATATACATACAAAAATTATTAAAAAAAAATAAGTTTCGATATTCATCGGTTTGATCGATCGTTTTAGTATACCAATACATTCTAAATACTATAATGTATATATAGGTAATGTATACTGAATATAATTCGCTATATTGAATCATTTATCAGGGCACATCGTTTAAGTTGACGTAATAATATCTTCGATAACATCTAGCCGTATGTCGGCTCGGCACATCACCTCACAACACTGAGTCTGCGTTAGCCGCGCTCACTGAGGCGCCTCGTGGCCGCCTCGCGAAGGGATCCATTCGGTGCCTCGAATCGACCTCGGGGACAGTCGCGCCTTTTCAAAGTATTCTTAGGAACAAGCGATCCAAAGACTACTTCGAAAATTGATTGATCCAACGCTCAATGTCGCCGGCTCGAAGGTTTAGGAGGCGATCCAAGGATTTGGAGCACTCGGGACTGCGGACGCCTTGACCGAACACCGTCGACCGTGCAAATCGGCGGGTTATTTGATCCTGTTGAGCACGAGGTCGGTGGTGACGACGAGCCCCTTCTGGTAGGGCGAGTCGGCGAGCTCGTTGGCGAGCCGCGCGGCCTCCACGCCGTGCTTGCGCGCGAGGAAGCGCGTCTGCTCGAGCCCGCGCGACTTGTGCACCAGCTCGAACGCCTTCTCCACGTCGCCGGCCTCTTGGAACCTTCTCATTATCATGGGGTTCAGTTCGGGGTACTGGAAACAATTATAATAATATTATTATATTAGGAAAACATCGTGAGGAAACCGGTCTAATCCCAATAAGGTCTAGTTTTCTCTCTGGGTTGGAAGGTCAGATGGCAGTCGCTTTCGTAAAACTAGTGCCTATGCCAAATCTTGGGATTAGGTGTCAAAGCGGACCCCGGACTTCTTTAGGGGCATTACCGGGAATAACGCTAGGAGGATGATGACTTTGAAATTATAATATTTTAGAATCATTTATGTGAGGTAGGGCACAGCGAAATGTCATCCCGCTCGAATTTGGAGCAGCCCAACTGGGGAAGTACCTCCGCCTTGCAGAAGACCACAGCCTTAATAACGCTACTACTTGCTCTGTAGTAGTGTTGTGTTCCTGGAGGTGAGCAAGGTCGCCAGAGCTCCCAAAGATTCGTTGTGTTGAGAGCGAGGGCATTTGTTCCTTCAGCTGGCAACACGGCGAATCCTCAAACATATCAAGGTTCGGCAACGCCCATGTTACTCCTTTGGAGTTGCATGCGTCTATAGGCTGCGGTGTCCGCTTACCATCAGGCGGGCCGTACGCTTGTTTGCCACCGTCGTTATATAAAAAAATACCAACGATTTCGGAATATTTTGGCTGCAGTTCAGGGTGATGCCGCGAAACTTACATTACCCAGTAAAATTTTTGCAAGTTTATAATTTATACTACTTTCGGTGTACGATAAAACAATTTTTTGCACTTGTAAACTTTGTAACATAGGGACATGCACGGACAAAATGCAGCACGCGTCAAGCCCAAGGGAAAAATATAGCGACAGGAAATTATCGTCAAGTTTTTCAAAAGTGGATTTAAAAATAATCTAATAGCAGACGTGTAGATACTGAATTTGTTCCGGCCTATATTTAGTACTCTTGTAACAGGTGTAGACCTGCCCGAGGCCATACATAAAGCGGGTGATAGGCGCCTTTGGAGAAATCTGGTCAACAAGAAGAGGACATGATGTCACGATCCTCAGAATTGAGGGAACAACTGAGGATGATGATACTTAGCATGTCCAAATGTGTCACTATGACAAATGAGGCAACACGCCTCATCGTGATCCGCGACTTCCGAGCCAGTTTAAAACAACACGCGAGGCAACACGCCCGTCTCGATCGAATGCACGCCTCAGACTGAGGCCCCTTTGAGCACGGCAAAAAGATCGACAAAATATGTCTCGGCTCGCGGCGCCGAATTTGCCTCGTGTCGCGGCGCGCCTCAGGTTGAGGCAGCGTCTCCGCTTGCCCAGCCTCGGAGCGAGGCAGCCGCTCGGCCCGAGGCTGCCTCTAGTGGATACGCGGCTAGGACAGGATAGTTGCATCAATAGTGTAGAGCTGACACGTACCTTCTCACAAGCGAAGAGCACGGGGGCGGTGGCGAGGCCGAGCTTGAGGTCCGCGGCCGTGGGCTTGCCCATGGCCTGCGCGGACGACACGAAGTCCAGCATGTCATCCACAAGCTGGAAGGACAGCCCGATGTTGCGGCCGTACTGGAATGCGAGCTCGCATGTGCTTTCGTCCGCTCCGCTTAGAAGCGCCACCTAAATGTAATTAGGTACGGTTAGCATTCCAAATAGGTCAGTATCTCAAACTTTAAGAGATTAAGGCCGGTTTCCAATAATCAATCCACCGATAGATTTCCTTACCAACAGTTACATTTTTGACACATTTTCTACGGGTAATCTGTCAAAATGTAACTGATGCTAAGGAAAACTATCCGTGGATTGATTATTGGGAACCGGCGTAAGTAGGTAATGTTGTCTTTTCGATAAGAGTCTAAGACAAACCGCTAATAATTCAACATACGACACCTTAGTAATTTTTCGCACGATCGTCTGAAGAGACTTCTTTCTCACAATTTTTAAAGAAAATAATTCGAAAATGGTTGGCTAGTGATCGACTGCATGTGAGGATCTGTTTAATATTTATATCATATTTCACGCATGGTTCATTCTGCAAGTAAACGTGCAATCAAGTCTTTGTTGTAGTCGATGTCAAAGATATGTATAAATTTCGCATTATTGCAATAACCGTGTGGTGTCGGGTTAGAATTTCACCACCCCCTTTCTTCCCGTGGGTGTCGTAAAAGTCGACTAAGAGACCAGGGTTGAAGTGTGTTGTGGGCGATGGGATAGCAACCTATCACTGCAATATGACATTTTGTCGATATTTTATACCCACATTTATCTAAAAGTCTCATTTATGCTAAAAGTGGCCCTGGAACATACGTTTCATGTGCTCTGCCTACCCCTTTTGGGAATAAAGGCGTGAATGTATGTATGATATTGCAATAACATGTACTTACCTACATATTTTTAGGCGACGACTAAAAGACATTCAATAATACGTTTATTAAATTTGTTTTAATTTTTGACAAAAGAAAACCAAGAAGTATAAAAGTCTCCGCTGAGTAAGCGAGGGGATTTTAGATCGTTCACTCTCGGAAATGACAAGGAGACCTGTAATACCAAGCAATGTATACGATAAGGTTTAGTTTTCCGCCTAGTTAGCGAGCGGATCGAGCGCTTATTCAGGACGCAACCGGGATTAGGCTACCTACCAGATGCTCAGTAGGGTGTACTGTGGATGTGTAGGGGGGTTAAGTGTCGCTTACCGCTTTGACGGAGTTGGCGATGAGTGAGGCCGTTTTCCTGTAGGTCTTCGTGAGGTAGTGCGCGAACCGTTCGTTCTCAGTCTCCTTGCTGCCGAGTTGCATAAATTCGCCCTGCACCAGATCGGTCACCACCTGCAACCGCATCGTATTCTACATCAGCAACTACTAGTAAAGATGCCGATAGGTATAACAAGGATGTTGTGCGTTCGTATGGCATTTAGACTTCTGCTTCTCTAGGCAAAAATTCTCAAAGTAAAAACTCCCATAGATGAAGATATGATGGTCTATGTATGTGTCAGTAGAGATCAATGGTACAAAGACCTACTACGAGAAGCGTATAAAGTTTGAAATTACAAAATCAGCAAAAATTTAACAAAACGAATTTTAATAATGGAGTTAGCTTATAATATTATTCTTCAACAACTTAGCCGGAAACACTCATTATGTCTTATGTTTCACCATGTATAGTGATTTTTTCATTCATAGCACCTGCTTACTCGTAAACAAATATCATGATTAAATGAAGTGTAGTGACAATTAACGAAAAATAGTTTAATTATTTGCAGCAAAATACAAACCAGTAACAATATTCTAACGATTTCTACATATTTCAATATGACTCATATATGTGATATGCTCGTTGATTGGTCATATGGATAGATGAGAATAAAAAAGGAGATCGCTGCGATACAAGTCAATAATTAGAAGATACTACTAATATTCAATTCCTAAATATTTCAATTGCAGTTAAATTGATTGTAGTTTGAAAGTCATAGTGAATGAAGTGAAATGCCACACTAACACGAGAGTAATAAGCGTTGCAGCCATCGCAGAGTCAAGGAGAATCTTCTAGGTAACTAGACAAAGCTATCAATAATGTATGAGTATCATCATTTATTAGGCGCAAGGTTGCAAAAAAATTCAATTCAATCTTTTGTTCTCGTGGGCAGAACTCATTACGGCGAACTTCGTACCCACTCAATGGCAATAAATCGATTTCTGAAAAATATTACCAGCATGTAAGTGAATTATATGATGTTAATAGCTTAGAACATGGTTACGCTTGAATAGTTTAGTGTAGGTACAATAATGATGAAATATATACACGATAAAATCCGATTACGAATTTAAGTTTGATCGTTATTAAACGCACTGTTAGAAAAATACTTACACGGAGCGGAAAAACAAAATTAAAAAAATATCAGTAACATTATATCTAAATAGTCAAACATCGTAAAATGTTTAGCATTTTCATTGAAGCGCAGGGGTGCCCTGATACTTGGCAGTGGATTTTTAAATGCATTTTTGTTCTAGAACTATTATTGTGGTATATGCTTGAAGGCACGGTTTTTTTATGTTGCCAAGTTTAGGGTTAATGGAATTGGTAATTATATTTTTTATCTGTATATGTAGTTAATTTAGTTTATTATTAGCACTTTCACGTTAATTTAACACCACTACGCTTCGATGCAAAACTACAACTAATTGTCTATTATCAAGTCCCATTGATAAAAACTAAGGTCAAGTGAAAATGTAAGGAGTAAAATGGGCATACCTGGCTAAGCACGAGTGTGACGTCATCGCTGCGCAGGCGAGCTATCATCATCGACGCCACAGCGAGGATGAAGTCGCCGGCCATCGCGACCTGGAATCAATTAAAAATATCACATTAAAAAGACTTTTCTATAGGAATATTTGTTTAATTATCTAGAATAGTGTTTTTTAACCTATGGGTGAAGGTGGTCGCCTAAACTAGCAGTAACTTTTGTAACGATGAGGTGGACCGTACGATTGGTCGCTAAAAAGTCGTTTCTTTCGGCTATGTCTGAAACTCCGAAGAAATGGTATTCACTGGACACCAACCGCGTATCGCTATCAAAGTCAAATCGCGTAACGTGGTAGGTAAATACGCTATTATAGTCGTGTGTGGTACTAGGAAGTGAAGCATGACCCGTAATCGTTGTTAGATTCAAGATTCTGATATCCTAATACTTACTGAAATGCGATGAGAAAACCACTTGGTCGTGCAGCTGCAGCAATATTATTGAAAATAACAGAAAAACAAACAATAGAATACTGGTTATTGAAGTACTGAAGCACATTCATTGCTTATGTTCCTTCATATAAAAGCCAATGCATTTTGTCGTTAACAATAATTTCAATCCTGAGACCTAGGGTATATAATTCGACTTTAATGCCTTTGAATGCAACCAACCATTTTTAAATAACATTAATTGGAGTGCTTGAGTCGTAATTTGCTTCGGTACGAGATCCGTCAAAGCATGGTTTTAATGGCCACGGAAATTGCAATTACCTTATCTAATGAAAGGTCAAGCAACAAGTTAACTGTAGCTCATCAGCGACAAAATAAACGCTTAAAATGTCAAACAAAGGGATAGCTTGGTTTCCATAAAGACTGAAAAGGTAAAATAAAGAATAAAGGATTTAAAAAAGTTAACAGGCCACGGCGGGGAAATTTTTAAATTAATTGATCGCTTTGTACGATTATTGTAAGCACCTTCGCCAATAAGGATAAAATTGAAGTTTATCTTTATAAATGTCAACGGGCAGGCAGATATTCTGTACAAAATTACTTTATACGACCCGCCTACTGCGCCCTAAGTTTATTTAAACTTATTGTAACACTCGATCATTGTTTGTAATTACGGACTTTACCAAGATTGCTGACAGGGACTATATATGTTAATAAATTAAGCGACATGGCTACCAATTATTATAAGTGTCCCGCGTGGAAATAAAACGAAAATGTGGGTACTTAAGTCGAAATAGTAGTTTTCCGGATCGATGTACTCTCACCCATATGAAAGAAACGACATTCAACAAAAGTAGTCATCCGCAAACTACAATTTTTATTTTTATTTGTACTTATAGTTGAGTTTTTGTATGGTTACGAGTTTGCTGCCGTATAATCGGGTAATTTTTAGGTCAGAAACTGTCTGCTTGGGCATTCCGATCGTAAATGGTCCCGATAATATTTCAACGACTTTTTTTTGTAAATACTCAGGCGGATGGAATAATCGAGTAGACCGGGAATCATGGTACCGGACTAACTTAACGATAGGTCCTGAAAGACAATAATCGAAACGCTCGCAAGAAACCCGCTTTATTCGCCGCGTGTTTCGTGGGCGCTCATTTCTCCGGTCGTATCAGGAATGTCTAGAAAGTCGGTGATGCGGCGGCATACTAATGGCGGACGTTTCGCTGCCGCTTCCGACGACGCAGCTGGCACGGCCTGGGACTCATTAGCTCACTGGACATTTGTTAGCCTACATCCAGTGGCCAGTGGCCGACCGGCGCACCCACGCGGCGCCAAGGGACCGGCGTTTGACGTTTTGGAATTACTGAATCAGAATCTTTTACCTAACTTAGATTACCTACTCCAAAAGGCGTGGAGGTTAAAACATAGTGCCAATGATATAAACTGATACGGATACAATTTGTACATAATACTTGGGTCCTACCACTTACTTGGGTACCTATGATACTTAGGACAGGATATACGTGATGCCACGAGGGACGGAAAAGCTCCTAAGCAGCTAAATTAAGAACTGGTCTTAAAATGGCTGATGGCTTGCCAAAACAACCTACTCAATTTGGACGGGTACCTAATGATTTATGTGCCACAACTTCATATTAAATCAGTTGTGGCAAATAAAAAAAACTGGAACTTATGAGAAGGACAACGAATGATATTTCCCTTTCTGTCCCACCTGTCGAGATTTGTATGCTACCAGCTCGCTCGCACGTGGTATTATTATTACCATGGCTTGTCCTGAGTATCATAGGACCATGTACTTGGGTACCAATTCTGTCAAATAGCTGTCATGTTTTTTTAATGTCAATTCGATCATAGAGTATGCAATTAGAAACAGGACCGGAACCAAAGTAACAACTTCGAATTATCTCGAATTATTGATCTCTATCTGTCTCTATCCTGGTCGACAATAGAAGAAGATGTAGAGTCCAGAGTAGATGATTAATAGGTAAACTGACGAAGACTTTAATAATATGCATCGCTAAGACTAAATAGGCATAATAGCAAACACATTGTAAAGATGAAGTATACAAAATTAAAGGTAACAAAATTTCGCAAAAGCGTCAAAGTTTCTACCACTGCAAATCTGGTGGTATGGGTATCATTGATAAAGTAAACCAATAACAGATAAAAAAGTAAAATATGTAAGCATGTAAAGTTACAGCTGGGTGTCATAATCCATAGCAGGCGAAGACGGCAAATATATTTTATAGATGGACTCCGGACACAAGAAGATATAACATGAATGTCGGCAAGAACTAAAAACATATAGAACTGACATATAATAAATAACGTCATCCTTTCGTATCACTACCTCGTAACCCGAGAAGATGAAATCAAAAGAATGCGTTTAAAAGTTAAAATAGAAGTAAATTTTAGCTAAATATCTAATCTCCCGCGCCACGAATTGAGCGAAATAATATCAAATATTGCATAACCAAGTCCATTACAAATGTTGCACTTTTTCATGCGCATGGAAGACTTCTTTTCCGATCGAATTAGACGCACAGATAAGGATCAAATAAATACGATGATGAAATTGAAACATTAAACTATAGCAATTATTTTGTGCCTGTTCCAGTGTGGTTCAAACACTCTCTTCCGTAACGATGTCATGGCAAAATGTATTTCAGTTTTTTTACTAACAAGCTCATTATAAAGCTGATTTTGACAGTGATACACATAATGATACACATAATGCACTTGATGAATAATTTTCCTTAACTAGTATAATTTGTAAACTGCCTTAGTAGCCACGCGTATCGCAGGGTTTCGTAGTTGTCGGTCCGTCATATTATACGTTCTTAACCGACTACTCATTGTTAGAAACTATATATTGAGTACGTTCACTCGTTAACTAGTAATGCCTACTTATTAGCTGTCGAAGGAAAACTTCTTTCAACTTCATTATATATACTGCTTCCGGAAATTGTTTCACATGCTCTGTATTAACGATTGTGCTGGCATGGAAACTTGACTCCAGCAAAATTACTTAAAGGCGTACTTTTCGCAACCAGAATTCCGAATCCCAGAGTTGAATAATGTTTTGAGAAACCTATAATATTGATTGCATCAGCTTACAACGGCCATGGGTTTAAAGAGGAAAACATACATCTCCAATTGAATCCTTTTTTCTAGATTCTTTTTAACCCCTTTGAACCAGTGATTTATTTGTATAGCGATGTAAAATTACAGCTTTCTCTTAGTAAAGGTCACTGAGGTAAGCCTTGGATAGACTGACATGGCCAAATTACAATAGTTCCTTGTTGACTACGGTATCCCAAAAAGGACAACACAATCAGGCAATTTAATCAATAATATTTTGCACAGTTTTAATGTTTAAAGATGTTAGCTGGAAGCCCGCATACATGTACAAACACCCATATAATAATTGCACAATATTAACCCACAATTTACGTATACCTACTTGTATATAACCATATCGATATGTTTTGAATGACATCATGACCATCATTGAAAGCTGCACAATTATTAAATAAATAAAAAAGTAAAAAAACAATTTGTGTCAAAAAATAAAGAGACATTGTGGTGATAGTACGATTTCATTAGATATTCGAAACCAATCGATTGTTACCGCGCAATGTAGACCGTAAATACTAATTTGTCTAACTGCGCTACAATGCATAGTGATTGACTGGCGCGGACGCTGTAGGTATTGAATGTGCGCAGAAAGTGCAGTGCCTGGCCAAGCAACGAACTTATTTTGTTAGGTAATTAAACAAAGCAATGCTATGATAGTAATGTGAAAGAAAGTCAGGAGTCCACGCTGATGTTAAAATGAACACAATGGGATAAACCGGTCCTCGAAATCTCGTCAAGATTAGGTTAGACGTCAGTGAGTAGGTGCACACAATCCGTTGGTGGGATGATATTAAAATGTAGCAGACGACGAAGCACTTAATGCGATGAAGCGAAATATGCAGACCGATTCTCCAATTACCAAATATGGGAATCTCAATACTGTACGCTAGCACTAATTAGTACACGAGTCGATTAATTTGGTACAGTGCTAACGATATAACGGATCAGTCACGGGAGGCAGTAGCGCATCGCACGCGGTTGGTTGCGCAAATCGCGCACGCATTAACACAGTTTCCGCCACCGACGACTATCCGGGCTAAAAAAGCATCCGTTACACGGGGGACGCACGCCACGCTGGCAAGGAACCATCCCGGTGCCGTAACGCCCTTATGCCAAAACAACTTCCGAAATACTTTGAACGTTTAGTTGACCCCTTACTCGATCGGAAACCAGGTGTTACGAATTCGATCATGTCATGTAGAAAATTATTTCTAATACGGGTCCTACTATAATGGTTATGAAGCTTACAACTTGTTGGTATTGTATAAATAAATTATGAATATTGGGTTGCTCTGTATGTATGACCCATAGAGTTAATAAATAAATAAAAATAAAAAAATTGGGGACAATCTGACACAAAGCGACCTAGTCCCAAACTAAGCAAAGCTTGTACTATGGGTACTAGACGACGATAAACATACTTATATAGATAAATAAATACTTAAATACATAGAAAACATCCATGACTCGGCACAAATATTCATGCTCATCACACAAATAAATGCCCTTACTGGGATTCGAACCCCGGACCTCTTGCTTCTTAGGCAGGGTCACTACCAACTAGGCTAAAGCGGTCGTCAAAAAATAACTACAACTTAGAAAAGTTGTAAAACCCCCGACATTTTCATTTCAAAGTCCAATATCTCAAAAACGGCTAAACAGATTTTGATGAAACATGGCTAAGAACAGTCGGGATAAAATTATCTATGACACAAAAAAACTGCATTCAAATCGGTCCATCCGTTTGGGAGCTATGATACCACAGACAGATACACAGATACACAGACAGACACGTTATAGTATTTTATGCAACTGTTGTATAAGTAGGGTCTTAAAACGCGAGTGTCGTGAGTTGCGATGCGAGCCTTGGCGAGCATCGCAATTAAAGACGCCACGAGCGTTTTAAGAACAAGTTATACACCGTTGCATACAATATTTTTTCTACGACTATTTTAAATAAATAGCATAGGTAATTTGACTTTTCAGGCAGTAAGTTTTCCGTTAGTCCTATTACTACTCACGCAATTTCATCAGCGGTGCAGTTATTTTCTTCTTCGTCCATTTTAAAAGGAACGTACACATTTTTCTTCGCTTCACAAACACGAATCAAATCTTAAGAAGTTATTAATAACGAATAGTTATCATATTTGACATATTTCGTCTTTTAATTTTGAACTGGAACTTTGGTGGGAAATTGGAAACATGACACATTGACACCTCTTGTTTATGGTCTGTTTTGTTCTTAATTCAACTTGCCAGTACTGTCATATTAAGACCAAGGTTTTTCTTAAGTTGGCAGCAATGCCGTTAGTACAATAATTTATTTGAAGTAAATACATTCAGTGGTTTGTTAAGTTGGTAGTACCTAATGTATTTTATGTTTCGGCATGGCCCTCTAGATTAGTCGCGTCGCAATGTAGTACTACCCAGGTTTAGAAGCGTATGGCTGCTAAGCGTATCGTTTTGGCGACAAAACAGCACGGTTGTGCCGTACTGTTCTGGGGAATAGAGTATAGACTTTTCTGCAGACTTATTTTGTATGTCTTTATATTAGTGTTCGGGACTATGTAAATGACAGATAAAAGTACAGGAGTAGAAAAAACTTATAACACCACTCTTTTTTCGTCGGGGGTTAAAAAACGACTTTCATGTGGTCAATAGTCATACGTAGGAGACTAATTCTTTTCCAGAACTAAATTTATTGCAATGTACTTTATATATAGTATATTGTTTATACATATTGAATTAAATTCGATATAGCAGTGAATTAAGTAAAATTTTACAGTTATCAAGAGCATGAAGCATAGCAATAGATACTTAGTAATAGAGACGGTTAGTCGAGCGAAACCACGACGATGCGGATAATTGACTTTATACACTATCATTTATGTATGTTACATACGTACATTCACGCCTGTATTCCCAAAAGGGATAGGCAGAGCACATGAAACATATGTTCCAGCGCCACTTTTAGCATAAATATGGGTATAAAAGATCGACAAATGTGATATTGCAGTGATAGCTTGCTAGCCCATCGCCCACAACACACTTCAACCCTGGTCCCTTAGTAGACTTTTACGACACCCCCGGGAAGAAAGGGGGTGGTGAAATTCTAACCCGACACCACACGGATGTATGTTATTGAATGAAAAGAACAATACTTAAGATGGTAATCACAAGTATTCGTGAGTTAAGATAAAGGGCTCATTAATCATGTGGGTTAATCATATCACACGTCATATCGCATTCGGAACTTGTATTTATAAAAGTGTGTCTCCCATGATAAGAGTGAAAGGCTTTCTCAAGAACGCGTCGAAAGTCAGCCCAACACGAGCCACATGAATAATTTACCAGAAAAATCTCTACGATTTCACATGGAGTTAATTCTGAACGCGTTGAAGTTTCTATTCCGTAATACACTTAACATTAGACCCATATAATTGTGTAAAAGTATGTATAGTTATTTAAAATGATTTCTCTGAGTAGCAAACAAAGAAACCACAAATTATCATAATAATGCATGTTTTGAATTGAAGGGCCGAATAAAGAACGTTGTTAAGAAATCATTTCAATCGACTCCTCAAGGCGACTTAGTGGCAATCACCCCGGTAGTCGGGCCGGTGCGGAAAAAACAGTGCGGCCGGCTAGTAGAGTAGACTGGGATTTCGTCTTGGTTCTGGTATTAAAGACTCGTCCATCATTCAGTTTTACGGGCATGTTCCGCAAGTCAGCCTTGACAGTGGTGGCCGGCAGGTGGCGGTGGCGGCGGACGGAAGGTGAATGTGGCGGCGGGATGTGTGTCACCCGGTCGGCCTTGACTCCCCTTACCCCCCCCCCCCTCCCTCCAGCCCCTCCCTCTGGCTGCAATCGGAACGTTAATTTTAAATACCAGAACTTGAGAGCTATCTAAAACAGAAGTTGATTATATCCTGACCATCCACGGGAATAGTAATTACGTTATGCAATATATTTGTTGATTCAACATGATCGGTTCAATCTGCCTCGCTCCTTTTAGAGTCAAAATATCTTGTTAGCTTTAGGAAATAATCGACCCTTATGCTGGTTTGGTGCAGCAAAGCATCGAGACATCCCACGGCAAGATGCATTTCTTGATAAAAAATATGCAATCAAGACAATGGGCGGGTTGCACCGACTTACTATTACAGACCGATCAACGTTAAATATGGCGCTGACAGGTGTCAGTCCATAGAAACTTGTCAAAAGTTCCATAAATTCAGATTTTAACGAACACCGCTTACGATTACAGACGGTTTGGTGCAACTCACCCAAATCGTTCATTAAGAGTCTGTCTATTCATAAAAAAAATCTCGTCATCTTTGATGTTTTGTTGTGATTCGAATGAATGTCAGCCTTTTTATTTTAAAAAATTGACTCGTTTTTCACCTTGGGTTTTTTTAGGATTGAAAAACAGCGAAAACCTCAGACATGTCCATCATCATGACAGCCGAAAGACGTCCACTGCTGGACATAGGCCTCCCCCAAAGAGTGCCAAATTGACCGGTCCTGCGCCACCCGCATCCAGCGGACTCCCGCAACCTTTACCAGGTCATCAGTCTACCTTGTGGGGGGTCTACCCACGCCGCGCCTTCCGGTACGTGGCCGCCACTCGAGAACCTTTCCGCCCCAACGGCCATCGGTTCTACGTGCTATGTGCCCTGCCCACTGCCACATAAGTTTAGCGATTCGGAGGGCTATATCGGTTACCTTGGTTCTGCTGCGGATAGTTTCATTTCTGATGCGATCACGCAGAGTAACTCCCAACATGGCCCTCTCCATTGCCCTTTGGGTGACTTTGAGCCTTCTTATGAGGCCATGTCCATGTTACAATGAAATTTTATTACGAATTTAATAACAGCAGTTCAGGCTCATGTATCGTCATAATAGACGAGAATGAATTATTTACGCGTGTTCTTTATATATCGTGATTTACCGTTTAGTTTAAAAAACAAAACCAGCCTGTCGAAAAAGAATGTTAATTTTGTGGAACCGATCTACCTTGACCCGTCCGCGCCAGCAAAATATGTAGTTTGTTTACATATCATTTGAATTCAAGCTGCGGTAGGAATTTATGTCCTGGCATACACAAAAATTTACAATGCTACGTCACAGTCAAAAGTCAAAAAGCTACGGACTGTGGCAAAATTTTAATTCCACTCATGTAATGTAAAATCACCATCAAATGTATCTGGACACTTAAGGTTCAACGTCACTGGTTCCTGTCGAGCTGTTGCTAACAGATGTCGCGATATATAAGTTCGATGGTTGCTCATCGTTTTACGCAAAACCGTGACGAGTACCAACATGTGTTTCAAACTGCGGAAGCCGAAGAGCTTGCTACGTATGAATCGCAATCAATCTGCACTAAACAATGTTTCTTTTTAAAATGTAGTCCGAAAATATGCATAAAAGTGCTTTTTCGTGAATTTACGCAGACTAACGTAGCTAAATGTCACTTCGAAGTTTGTCATTGTCAAACATTTTGCATAAATCAAACTAGAGGGCGCAAAACTAAATCTACAGTAGCGCCTCTATTAGGAAATAGCGAAACTAAATGTACTTGTGTCTGGCACACTAGAATGTACGACGAATGCATCTGACTTTTTCACTCATTACCTAATGTCATGCGGTAGCGCAGTGTTATACACTTTTGCTTAAATCCGTCTGTAATGCCATCGTTGAACCGGGTTCAAATCCCGATGAACGTACATCTTTTTTGTTTTTCAATTTTGGATTTCTAAACCAATATGACCGTCTTAACTAACTTAGATTTACTTGTAATGTGCAAAAAAAAATTTTTTCATATTTAACTTGTTTAAGTTTTCTTGATAAGCATGATTTGTATCTAGATTATCCACAAAACCCCCTATATTTTTGGTGGACCTATTCTGTCATGTTACATACTACGTAAATATTATGATGCATAGGTATTTCATTTCAAAAGATGTTACGCCTTCATTTAATTGGAAAATCACGATTCATGAGTATCCGTAGGTTTACTGTTGAAAAATCAAAGTACTACCTTTATCTATTCTATACCCTATTCCACATGATATTAGACAAATCGTGCGTAAATCTTCAAGTCATTCGCGTCATGAAAACTATTTTGATAAACAAAAACATTTACATTGTTCCATTTGAAACACATTAAATAATCGAAATAACACTAGTAAGTACAATATTTATAAAGGAAGATAAAAGAGGTATTTTTCCTTACAAAAATCTAACGTTATAAGGAATAAGGTATCTATACTTAGTAAGTATATTGGTACTTTGATTTGTTATATCCATATTCACCCGCAGTTGCTACATAATTACAATCAGAGAGGCTACGTATTATTCACAAAATGTTTTGTATTCGCCCGTGACTCGCGTCTAAAATAATGACCTCAAAGTTGGTAACAATTTTGCGTTACCGGACGGACGAATTTAGTAAGCTTTGTGAA
This sequence comes from Epinotia demarniana, assembly GCA_945867215.1. NCBI lineage: Eukaryota > Metazoa > Arthropoda > Insecta > Lepidoptera > Tortricidae > Epinotia > Epinotia demarniana. The sequence goes on along the minus strand of OX244267.1, from coordinate 11,120,920 downwards.
TAATTGGCGAGTTTGTATATCAAAACTCTTAGTGGCCAGTCTCTCGAATCTGGACCTAGACCGCATCAGAAAGAGAGAAATATATCATTTGACAATATGGTACTGTTTTCGATGAACGTCAAAATTCAAAATTCGAATTCGCCTTTTTCACGCGTTTACGTTTCTATACGTTTATGATGCTTTCACTCATTCATTACTAATCTTCAATGGCTGGGTTATGGGCATTTGCTTACAAAATTATTTAATGTCTTGTTTAGGTAAATATGAGATGAAACTTATCTGTCGAACCCACGACCGCCGTTTGACAGTCGCATGCCTGAACCACTATGCTACCGGAACGATTATTGTAAAGTGTTATTTATTTGTATCTTTGTATGTACGGTATAACCTCCGAAACCACTTATCCGATTATAAAAAATCTTTCACTGGTGATGCTTACTGGGGGGACATAGCCGTGCTTAGGCATAGTAAGTATACTTAGGTATACTTACTATGCCTAAGCTGACTTTATACGCAAAAAACAAACTCGGATTTTTAGACAGATTTGACTGCGTACTAAGTTAAATGCAGTTTTTATTCTTTCTAAAATCGGTCTGGGTGACTCCTTAGAGCAAATTTCCGTGTCCCTTATAGTTTCGGATTGAATGTCACTCTGTATAATCTTCAAATCAGCTCACAAAATTTCCCGAGAATCGGTTGAGAAATAGCTACCTACGACATATAGAGGAGAAGTCTAGACAGCCGGACATACGAAAGAATATTTATTTATTTAATCTTTGATTTGAACAAAAGAACAACTTATCGTACAAAAGGCGGACTTAAAGCCGTAAGCATTTACCAGTCAACATTTGGGCAAAGCAGACAAATTTTGGTCGGTGCAACTACAGATATAAACACACAGTGGTTATACATACATAATAAATAACGACAATAGACAAATAAATAAAATACATATAAATACCTTCATACAATATATATGTATATATATAAACAGACGAACATCGAGAACAGAAACACTAAAAATTTACGGCTCTGCTAGCAAACAACTTGCGTAAAGTAAAGATCTTTTAAACGCGAATCTGGAAATCTGGATTAATTGCCTAGCTGAAATGAAAATCTTCGTTCGTCTCGCTCGCTCGTTCAATTAAGTATATGGATATTGTTATCGATTCAGTTTTTAATAATTGGCGAACACTTTTGTTTTCAAAGGCTGACTTACGAGCATGGACTGATTTCGGTTACGTTATACCGGTATGGAAACGGTATTCCATTACAATAGCGTTATATTGTAAAGGTTAGCCGCGCCGCCAACGTAACGGTACCGGATCCGGAACCGTGTAGAAATACATATCGGTTACCGGTATTTATTTTTAATTTTCCTGAAACTTTTATAATTCCTTTTCCAAACCGGTATAATTATGATACCGTTATCTTTTTCATTTAATTCTCGTCCATGAGAGGAGGTCTGTGCCCAGCAGTGGAACGTAATATAAACTGATATATTATTTACTATGCCAATTTACACGAAGTCATTATTATAATCGTCAAAAACGAAATAGATATATACCTTCAATATCAGATGATCCTCAATGCTGGTAGCATTGAATTTTGATATTGGACCTAAATACCGGGATTACCGGGGCTTCGATAATAATACCTATCAAGATTTGGTTACAAATTATAGTGCATTTTTTTAGGATTAGAAATGCGCTAAACAAAGAAGAAGTTGTCGTCAACCTTTTCTGCTTGGGATAAATATTGAACAGACACGGTTTGTTACACGGAAATTCATTATTGCTGCAAAGTTCACACACCAACTTGTAAATGTTGAACACCAACGTTTCTCATTTGTTGTTAATGGACTTTGTTTCTGCCTCTTTGCTTTTGTTGAAGGCAAAACGTTCGGGAGAGAACGAGTCGGTCTTTTTTGCAAGCCACTTAGGCCTGCCTCTGGTAGCTCCATCGCAGTCTGCACACCACCACACACAGCGAAAAATAAAATCTTAATATTAATTAACAAATAGATACTCGTTTAATAATCTCGTGATCTGAATTCAATAATTTGTTGATTAGCAAGAAAACAGGAAAAAGAACGTGATACGATTTTCAATTTTGACAATTTCGATAGCGAAAAATACGAACCGATCGTTTCAAACCTCTTCTTCTTTAGGTTTTTTATTTAAGCAACTTTTCGAGAACTGAATAACGAAATGTAAAATTATAGAGTTAAATAATAAATACATTCAAAATAAATATATTGATTGTTGTAAGTACTATTTAGATATAAATAATAAAAACACTTGTATGTGGAACAACACAGCTGTGTGGCATAAAGTGTCTTATATAAAAGACCTCGTGCTTTGTGCTTTATCCTTCTTTCTAATGCTAAAATAAAGCACTATAAAGTTCACTTTTTCTTGTAAAATAAGTCTGAAATTAAAAGTGTAAACAATACATTTGTGTTTTTGTGTTTTGGATTTACATTATTGGAAGTTTTACACCTTATTTTTTTGTCCAAACATTACTAGTGGTATATTACCTAATATAAAATTAAACACTCATCTCTCACAGCAAAACCAACCTATTTACTTAAAAATACCTATGGGGCTGTTTTCGACCACTGCTTTTATCTGTTCAGGGAGTCATTGTAAATTTGGAAACTGTCTATACAATAGAATTAGTGCCCTCCCTGAACCGATAGTAGTAACAGTATATTTTTTTAGATGCATAATAATTTTTTTAACATTCATGATTACAACCAAAGGTTTAGTACTTAAAGTTTTATTTCAGGTAACGTTTGTGTAATCAGGTAACAACCTTAAAAACTACGTTTTTTTGAGAAAAAAGAAAAAACTTAGTAGAAAAAAAAATCAATAAATCATTTTTTCCTACATTCCCCATTTACGGTGTTCTACGTTCATTCATAGAAGTTACCCATTCTAGCGGAAGCCCATTTTACCTTCTAACAGTTCAAATAGTGCTCCTACCACCAGCAACAATAGTGGAAAAGCGATTATTCTTCAGTAGAAAAATTACGTAGGACAGACAATAACAACTAACAAATAAATTTAACTACATTAGATTATGCGTTCCTTTTTTTTACAAATGCATGTCAATTTTTTTTTATTAAAAACTAGATTCCACTCACGGTTTCGTCTGCATGAACCTGGGATAAAAAAAATGTCCTATATTTTAATCTAGGCTCCTCCTAAGGCTCAGCAAATATTACAAATTGGCACTGGAATTGGAATCGCATTGTGTTGGAAATAGAGTTGACTTTCGTTTGTTTTGAAAAGTGCCCGAAACAAAACAAATTCAGCTCTATTCCAGTTGAATATAATTTAAATGCCTTCGACAGAATAAGTCCCATGAGTAGGCCCATGGGCTTTAAGAGGTTAGGCAGGCAATAAGGTTGCGCAGTTTAAGCGTGATTGAGTTACGAACATCCAAACATCTAAACATTCAAATATTTATACATATAAACATCTAAACTTTCGCATTTACAATACTAGCAGGATAAAAATAATAATAATACACTTATTTCGACATTGGTCCTTTTAAATTCTGGTATTAGAATATTGGAAAAATCGGTAGGAGATTCCGGGATTTCGGGATTCCATGATGGTGGTTTGCATTCTCTATCTGTACCTAGTATGTTAATAATAGCATAATAAATTAAATATATTGGGTTTCTCCGGGACATAGCTGGCTGCAGCTTTATATTTTATGTCATTTTTTTCGGTACCGTAAATACGGTTTCATAAAAGTTACAAAGGTAACCGATATTTCAGCTTCGGCGTGGAGGGCAAGGTCGACCCGCTTAAGAACAAAAAAATATCTAAGTAAGTATCGAAATAATACCGGTTTGAAACCGGTATTAAAAAGATATCACAAGGCTTTAAAAAAATACCGGTAATGGACATTTCTAACTGGTTGCGGCACTGTTATGCTGTCCCCTAACCACTTTGCCTAACCACCGGTCGTAACTGGCATCAGTCCCTGCACCGAAGAATGCCTACGAGTGTATAATTCTACCCTCACAACATTGTACTCGTAAAGAAGAAAAATTGTGACTTAGTTAATTTACATTTTGGGGGTAATCTAATATTCTAGTTGAACAGTCGATTCCTAAATAGGTTGCAGTAGGTAATTTACTGTCAATCGATGTGCAGTCGACTAAAGCGAATGTTTAAATTTATCAGGTACTTACACTCCCAATAATTGTCTGTTATATTTAATGCTACATAACGTAACATTCACTCAATCGAAACTTGCTTATAATCTGCAAGTTGGAAATTCAAACGGTTCATTTGATCAACAGCACCCCTTTCTTCCCGTGGGTGTCGTAAAAGTCGACTAAAGGACCAATGTTGAAGTTAGATGTGGGCGATGGGCTAGCAACCTATCACTGCAATATCACATTTTGTCGATATTTTATACCAACATTAAGGCGCTGAAACATACGTTTCAGGTGTTCTGCCTACCCCTTTTAGGAATAAAGGCGTGAATGTATGTATGTATGTATGTATGTCATTTGATCAAAACCTATATATGTATACGTTCGGTAGCACAGATTACGTTTCAATATTGGATCTTACTTCTTTCTAATAAGACGCAAAATGTACCTATGCATAGTTATCGTTCCGTGGACAAAAGAGCAAAGCATTGAAATTCATTCATTGTTGCTTGAAATTCAGTCTATCAAAAACAAATGACATTGCTCTTACGTCATTACCAAAATGAGCAGCTTAGCAAGATAAAAAATAATGCTATCTCTTTCACCACAAACTAAAAGTGTTTGTACGATGGTGTCACCGTCTGGTGATTATAATTACTACTATTCACTCCGCTATCTAACTAATCTTGTTTGATATTAAAGACATCTAGTGAAGGTTTTAGGCAACGTGCTGTCATTGTGACGCGGCCATGTCATTTACACGGACAGTGTCTAACTCACGCACACATACAAGGCTCGGAGTAAAATTTTATGAATTTCAAATGCCTATTGTTTGAATATTACTGGTTTTTGCGAGTATTTATTCAAACTGCGGGAGAAGAGGGTCATATATGATCTAAATATCACAATTTCAAGTTCCTGACATCGATAGATTAGACGTCTAGTCCGAACGAAAATTGTATGGAATTCGTCAGTGACGTTGCACCTTAAAGGTACCTACTCAAAAATACACTGTAACCCTAAATAATGAAAGAGTCGTGTTAAGATAATTGCGAGCACCTTGTTGGGTCGGACATATCTGACGGTGACTATGTCTACATACAAGAATCGATAATATGTAATTACTCGTAGTACCTACTTGTACTTATGCGTTGTAGGACCGAAACTAAAGTCTGCCAAGTTAACGCAAGCTCACATCGACTAAATGGTTTTTTCATGCGTTCATTTGACCGAATTTTCTCAGAGTTGCAAGTTCTTTTGCTTACAAAAAAAATACTAAATGCTGCCAAGAAAAACTCATACCGTTGCGTACACAACATGCTTAATAAATCTGGTTAAGTATAATGGTCAATAGCTCGACCTAATGTCCAGTCAAGTGTAAAAATATAGGTGCATACAGCTTACTCATAAATATGTCCCATAACTCTTATGTCAGCGGATTAAGGTTTTGGTACTTATTAATGAGAGGATGTTATCGATACATATTTTTGCACTTGACTGTCCAAACGAACGACAAGGTGTTCGAATAACATTTTATCGAAGTATTTCGTACCGAGCGAGTGGCCCTGGTCCGATCGGTTGCGAAACTCCGTATCTACCTCTAGTGGCGATTAATGATCGACGAGTGGGGCATCGTTTCGACACACCTGGCTAAACGGGGGGGTATGCACACATACAACAATCCGGTTACATTACTACCAATACCGGTTGGATGTGAATCTCTAACGCTAATTCATCAACACTAACATATTTTTGAAAACTAATGACTGATTAAAATGATAGGCCAGCGCAGTGTTATAGTCGTAGCGTCTAGCTGTGAAAGTTGGCGGAGACGAGCGGCGACCTTGACACGGCGTCGTTCGCTTCAATCGAGGATTTTCGTGTGTAAAGAACTATACGTAAACATCAACACGCTGTTCGACTTTCACAATCGAAATTTACCAATACGTGTTGTTATACCGTCGTACCGTAATTTCTTACGTTTTATTAAATCGATTCGATTCATGCATACGGTTGGGTGAAAGTTTCAGTTCATTGACCAAAAATCCGAACTAGTCAGCGAGACTAATTAGTATTTAACATCCATATTCGATTGTATGTGATTTAGAACCCTCTAAGCATTAGAAAATACACAAGAGTGATTGTTTGGTTTCATCAGAATGCTGATTGTTATTAGGTAGGTATAATATATGCGAGTTTCTGAATAATGGAATAATGAAATGTAGCTGACACTGTCCCAATTATGAGCAGTTGTTTCGCAACCACGCTAAAATATTGAGAAAATGAGTATTAGTTTAGGGTAGGATAACGAGTTACGAGGTTACGGCCCGCGGCCGCGCGTCCGACCCACTTCCCCCGCCTATACAGTTAGGTATACTCCGACCAGTTTTTACTTTGCACTCTTTATTGCTAGCGGTCGAAAGTGTTGAACGAATTTTGCTTTCGACGACCGACCGGTCTCACAATGACAAGCGTAATGGAAAGTATTCCTGTCGTTCTTCATTAAGACGAATTAGGCTAATAGGTATGTGATGCAAGATATTATGTTAATAAAATTGCGCAGCGCCTATCTCGAGTTCAAATTACCTAGGATTGGCGCGACGCGGAGCATAATGTCGCACGAGCCTTACACATCAACGCGCGCTGGTAGAGGAGCGGCGCCGCTCATAAATATATTTTGAATTGAAAAATGTACCTACAGTGAGCAGCATTCACAGCAGTAACATAAATAGTATCGCCAATTAGGCAGGTTTCCTAACGATGATTTTCCTTGACCGAAAAGCTAATGGTGAATATCAAATGATATTCAGTACTTAAGTTCTGAAAAACCCATTGGTACGATCCGGGATTCGAACCCACGACCGCCGTTTGGCAGCCGCATGCCTGAACCATTCACTAGGCTGAAGTAGCTTATACACAGTACGGCGGTACATACGTAGGTGACAATATTATGATATTTATAAATTATAATATATATGTGTTTTTGAGGCACTAGTACAAAAAAAATCTGTCGTAAGAAAAAACATATTTGTGATTGATTGAAACGACGCATCCTCTGAGCGTTTATATTTTGCTTTAGAAAAAAGTCGCAAATCAGACCACATTGCGCGAGTAAGGCCCGCAGTGACATAACCATGCGTGACAAAGTAGAAAGGAGTCGCTTTGCTAATAAAAACAAGGAAAAGTAATTTGTTATTATATATAACACTTAAACGGCGTCTTGAGTCAAAATTCCACGAGTCAAATTAGTCGGGTAATAAAAGGTGATTTTTACTTAAATGGCCTCACTCGTATAATTTGTAATCACTGCAATGAAGGCTCGGGGGGAAAAGTCTGAATTATTTACGATTAAAAAACTGGTCAATATGCAAGAAAAGGGCTGGGTGCAGCAGACGAGTTCCCTGAAAGGGGCTTTAGCAACAACGAAAGAATGCCGACAGGTGTGCGGCAGGTGTAAAAAGCAATTTACCTCTACAATTATCCCAATTGGATACTATGGTAATTTGACGTTATAAAATGGATGACATATTTGTTGTTTAACAAATCAGTAATTTTATCACCTTCCACTGTTTTATTATCACCTTTGCAATTATACGCCGCATCGATACGTCCAGCTATTTTATTTGCTAAAAATAAGCATCAGGCATTGATGATTCAGTACAGATATTTGCAATCTTTATCTTACATAACTTGACATTTGTCAAGCTCATGTCAATTCTTGGTATTGTTCTGAACAACTGATTATCTTTGTTAATAAGACACCCTACATGGGCGGAATAATTGATCGGTCTGTGATATAATTAAATGTTCGGTGACAACTTCATTCACCATCTTGGCAGAAGTCGAGACAGCATATAATTTTCACAAAACCATTTAAATGTACAGTTTACATATACTTAAAAAGACAGTGTTTTGCGTAAACTGTCGAAAGTTTTTAACAAACATAAAACCTGTTTAAAAGCAAAAGTGCCGAAGGCAAATTCAACAAGCCATATTGTTGTTGTTGAACTTTACGCGAAAAAAAAGAACTTAAGATAAATATACGGCTATACTATCAACGAGATCCGTTTGACCTGTTGTACTAATAGGACTAATTTGAATGCCTCATTGAGAGTTACGTCAGCTGCGTCAGCCGGCTCGTGAAGTTCAGTGACCCTGGCCACTCTGGCAGCACCTGACGCACCGCAGCCACGAGTGATGACGCCGCCGGTGCCCCGAAACTCGGAGAAAGCTGCCGCCGTGGCTGCCGCAGCACGGTTACGTCTCCTTCCGTCCGAGACGACCGGCAAAGCGACATATAATCTCAATCCAACAAAAAAGCTTTTTGTATGTCAGCTTGCATCATACTACCGCCTAGATTGATCTCATCTTATAGGCTATACTATTCATATGGATCGTCTCAGCCATAACAGCTTAGAAAAAAACGGAACAGAAAGCGTCAATAATGAGGCAATGACAAATTGCTATACAACTATGTGGAAATACTAAATTAGAAAATGTTTCATTGTCCTAGAAATATTGCAGCAAATTGGCGAAAAGGTTGAAAAAAACCATCAATGACTACTAATTTAATTTTGTCATTAAACAAGCAGGTTTAGCTTCGCAATGTTGAGTAATCAATGAAGATATGGGAACACCCACGAATTATGTAATCGCTAATTTAAATGTATACGGATATCCGTCGACAACGAAAAGGGCGCGGTCAGTGGTGGTAGTCACAGCGCAACTCACTTGCGTCAGATAGAGCCGCAGCGTGGAAAGAAAGATCGACACCTGACGATTGCGGAGGTCGAAACGAGATACACATAGAAATCCCCGAGAGATCCGCACTTTCCTTCCACCAGCAAGGCGTTACAAAGTATCACGTTACATGCAAACACTTGTACAAATGGAAAAATGTATAAACATTCCAACCTCGTATACAGCTCATTTAAACTCGCTACTCCGCCGCATAGCTGTTGGAACAATAAGTATCGCGACATATTCTGAACAATGGTCTCAGATACGATAGGAATCGCCAATTCGACGCTGACGTCGGCCTTACATCTTCGACAACCTTGCCTATTGTCGCCGGCCGCTATAGCATACGCATCTTTATATAAAGCATGCGCATGCGTTCGTTTTAAAAGAACAACGTAACGGTCGATGACTGTTTTGAATGTTTACGTTAAAGATCATGAAATTGAGCAAGTTGAAATTAGCCTATATTGAGCCTTGGTATTTTATTTATTCAAGTTTGTCGCAGCGACAACCTTCGGCAGTCCCTTTTATGTCGACGCCTCTGCTAACCAATTATGCCATGACATAACGAGGAGAGTAAACAGACGAACGTCCAGGCATAGTAACAATGTCATAAACGAATAAGCCGTAGAGCAAACAGACACGCCTAGTCGCGATGCCATTTACGTACATGGCATGTACATACATGTACATACCGGCTCGGTACCAAGCACCAACACAGGGAGGAACTGCCTACAGAATCAACATTTGTATATTTGAGTGACATAACTCAAATACAGGTTATTGGATGAACTTGTGTGAGCGAACTGATATAACATCCGCTAACTCGAACTTGGTAGTTGTCCACAAATATTACGACACGTCTAAGATAAGTTAAATCTATAGTAGAGTCTGGGAACCGAATGATTTACGATCGAGCGATTTTATTCGACACGCCAATTTTTTCGTAAATAGGTAACTGCCCATTAATCAAAAACCGTTGCTATCGTTTTGTCCTTGAGTATTTAAATGCATTATGGCTACTTGACATAGACACCAATCTCAATGCCATTAAATACTGAAAGACAGTTTAGAACACGTGAACAAATAAGTCAAACAACGTATATTAATGATAAACATATACGGGTCGTTTCACTCGATAGCAAAGGTCGGGTAAAATTACTCAACATTTAACCTACATAAATCTGAGATGTGGATTTATAAATATCATTTATAGAAGTCACAAGTTATTGGATGAGCAACATTTTGCGTTGGAGATCACCGCATCAGATCGCATCACCGGAAGATATAAGCGGGGGGCATTACTGGATATTTTATTCGTGAAGGACGAACGGAACGCGGAGTGCGTTCAAGTTGAATAAATGAACCTTTATAGGTTGAAAACGTAGCTTTGACTTTGTTTGTTAATACATCTATATTCTTATCGCCGCGTTCCTTTGTTTGCATCACCGGTGGAAGCAACGCATTCGATACGCATTTTCTTCTTAATTCTACGTTTATTGTGTGTCATGCTAACCATGATATGAATTACAAGCATGCACACAGTAGCACGGATGCTTACGAAAATTGCCTTGACGAAACTAATGGCCATAATAGGTTTAACAAATATATTCCTTTCAAGAGGGACACATTGCATAACGATCGTGTCTCAAACGTTAATGTACCTGCGGCTTCTGTTTTAGAGACATGTTGGGTCTTACTACTTTATATTCAGGTTTATTATGAAAGGCCATTGTTGTTTAAACGGAATGGGAGTGCTGAAAGAACAATTTAATTTCTGGCACAACCTCTTAACGCTCGTTGATCTCTTTTAATTACATGGAATTGCTATGAAATGTCCGCTTCGTTCTAATTTTGAAAGTAGCTACTACGTAACGTAAGAAACGGACTATCTAGTTTAAGAAATAATATCAATAACAATAAAATACAGCATCATGGAAATGGGTACACTAGTTTACCAAAATAACGGGTAAAAACATTTCAATCGGAATAATTATCTGTCGCCTTGCACAAGATCATTGTAAGGTGCGGCTACACCAAAAACTGGTGAAGAGTCTGGCCGCGGGGCACTTTCACCGGGGTCGTACAGCTTTCGTAGGTACATACGCGAGGCCCGTCTGAGATGGCGGCATCTCCTCTTAGAAGGTTACACTACATTTAATAAACATCACGCGGACACCGCCTGTCTCACTCTGTACCGGTGAGAGAGAAAGGAAGAGTCGATTAAATTCGATTACAAACACGAGATAGCCCATCGTCGGTCACGTCGCGGTCTACTTCCCACAGCACATATTTCTTGTTTCCTTCAGATTGGGGCAATAACCTGTGACCTATGAACCTACTGGCGGCGTTGCATTTATTTTTTTCGTGAAATTAGACTGTCAGTTCGTGAGATCATTCGGGAGGAGCTGCAAGGCACGTTACAATTTTACTCGGACAAGATAGACGAATATGAGGTGAAAATGAAAGCCCACGAGACAAAGATGAAACTAATGGAAAATCAATATTCACATCTTGCTAATACATACAAGAACCTGGAACTGAAATACAGCGCGCTAGATCAAAAAACAAATCAAATGGAGCAAATCCAGATCAGTGACATAGTAGAAATATGTGGAATCAACGAAGAGAAAGACGAAGACATCAAACTATTAGTTTCTAAGGTGTGTGATCTCATTAAACAAAACAACGGAGACGTCATAAGGGCATATAGAAAAAAACGCCCCGCACGGCCGGGACCGGCGCAGGCAGCCCGCGCGGCCTACGACTCCCCAATTTGCGTAACCCTTAAACAGGGCTATAGCCACGCATGGATCGAAGCCTCAAAAAAACAGAATTTGACAACCAACGACTTGAAGACGCAGCCCACCACATACACCAAAAAAATATACGTGAGGGCCGCGCTAACACCGCGCACGGCGCACCTACTCTGGAAGGCAAAGGTGGAACTCAAAACCACATCACTATGTAAGCATGTTTGGTGCAAGGACGGGCAGGTCATGGTGCGTAAAGAAGACGACGCAAAAAAAATACATTACATCAAATCACTGGACGACATCGAATCGCTAAAGAAAATATTAGCTAACCAGACCGGAGACCAGACCACAGCCGTAACAAAATGAAGTAATTGGAAGACATACTGACGATGCCCTTATATGTACCTACTTAACCTAAACATAATGGAGAACGGATTACAAGAAATCGGATACGATAAGTGGAATGACTTTACATATAACATATCATCCTACAAAAATAAACTCCTTCTTCTTCATGTAAACATTAGGTCGCTAACAAAAAACTTCGCGCAACTGGAAATGATCATTAAAGGGAGTCCCATTACTGTGCACCTCGTCATAGTGACAGAAGCGAACGTTAATGACATCACTAAAGACTTATTCCATCTCGACAACTACTCAATGGAAACTGAACTACGCAACAATAAGAAAGGTGGTGGTATTATTGTCTACAGTCATAAAAGTACTACATTTACAAAGTGCATAACAAATACTACATCTTTTGAATGCTTATGTGGTGAAGTAGCCACACAATGTGGATACAAAACATACATCTGTACCATTTATCGCCCCCCAAGCCACAGCGTAAGAGACTTTATCGGTGAGTTGTACCGTCTATTGACTATATATCCCTCAAGGTCAAATTGTATTTTGTGCGGTGACATCAACGTGGATATTGCAATGCCCAGTCCTTTGACAAGCTCCTACCAGAACACCCTTGCTGAGCTGGGCTTCACATGCTGTATTACACAGCACACTAGAGTAGAAACTAATGCAATAGGCACATCAAAATCCTGCATAGACCACATATTTATTAGAGACATACCTAGTGCAGACCAAACCAAATCACATGATATAAGCTCAGCAGTAATTCGAGAAGCAATTGCAGATCATTTTATAACCAGCATTGCACTTATTGGTACCTGTCATAAGACAACCAAAATTATTAATAAACTTGACGAACAGAAAGTAAGGCAGGAACTTGTCAAAGTAGACTGGAAACCCGCTCTGGAAATGCATAACCCGAATGAAATATACCAGTTTGTAACCAACAATTTTACCAACATATACGAGTCATGCACAACCCAAACACGGGTCTCTTCTAGCACGAAAGTCGATTGTGAGTGGATAACTGACAAATTAAAACATATGACTACCCAAAAAAATAATTTACTACAGATACACCTAAAAGATCCACAAAATAAACAAAACGAACTTTTGTATAAAAAATATAGAAATAAAACAAATAAATACATGTATAAAGCTAAAAACAATCACACTAAGAAAGAAATATGTAACAACTATAAGAATCCTAGGAAGCTGTGGCAAACCATCAACAAACTTACTGGTAGGATAATAAAAGCAGTAGACGATCTCCTGCTAAAGTCTTTCAAAACCAAGGCAAAAAGCCTGTCTGATAGGTTTGCCAGAGACTTCGAAAATAACGTAACTAAGATACTGACCACATGTAATGAGCCGTTGCTTGATGAGGACACTTATAACAATAGCCCAAACCTAACTTTAAATATTAACAAAATTAGCGAAAACTGTATGAGTAATATTATTAAAAACATGAATGATAAAAAAAGTGCAGGATACGATAAGATTAGAGTAAAAGATATTAAACACATTTCTCAAGAGATAACACCAGTACTTACACACCTAGTTAACCAGTGTATACACTCCTCAACTTACCCAGATAAACTAAAAATAGGAATGATCCGGCCAATTCACAAAAAAGGAAGCTATACTGACACGAACAATTATAGACCAATCACTATTCTTCCGACCATAGATAAAATAATTGAAACATTCCTAGGTAAATCCATTAACAAATTCCTATCAAGCAACGGTATCATACATGAAAGGCAGTATGGCTTTCAAAAGGGAAGAAATACTGCTCAATTGCTCGCTCAATTCACAGATGAGGTCAATTGCCACCTAAATGAGAAAAAGCATGTACTAGTGACTATGATTGATTTCAGTAAAGCCTTTGAAACACTAAATTTAAACAAACTGTATAAAAAATTGGAGCAGAGTGGTGTACAGGGGCCACCCTTAGAACTTGTTAAAAACTACCATACAAATAGGTATAATATGGTCAGGATAGCAGATGAGCAGAGTGAGATGGCTCAATCGCTACAAGGCACAGCCCAAGGCTCAATAATCGGCCCTACCGAATACATAATTTATGTCAACGATATGTGTAACATATTTAGGGAGGCCTCCGTATACCAGTTCGCCGATGACACCTGTTTAATAACTGCAGACAGGGATGAATATACCGCAGAAAGTAAGATGCAGAGTGAGTTCGATATACTGTGTAAATGGGCCCATGATGCTGGACTATCTATAAATTATCAAAAAACTAAGCTAATGCATATACATTCTCCTTACATCAAAACTAATATGATACTCAGGATTGTGGCTCATGGTCACTCTTGCATGCATACCACTCACATTTCCTGTAGCTGCGACACCCTAGAAGTTGTATCACATCACACTTACCTTGGACTTACAATAGACAATAAATTTAATTGGAATAATCACATAGAACTAGTTTGTAAAAAACTTAGAGCCATCCTATGTAACTTGAATATACTCAAACATAAAATGCCATATAATACTTTGCGACTACTGTACATGGCAATGGCGGATTCAATCATAAGCTATGGAATCTCTAGCTACGGGAGAACCTACAAAACTTATTTACAACGTATTTATAACCTGCAAATTAGACTACTAAAAACAATAGTCCCGTTAAAAATTAAATATAAACATAGAGATAATTACCATAGACTATTTAAATACTGCAGAATTATGAATGTATTTGATAAAGTGAAAATGGCAATTGTAATGCAATATAAACATAAATTGGGAGACTTGGTCAAATGCACAAGGAAAGGCAATCTAAGAATTCTCACTAGCAAGAAAACATACGTAGTCAACAAATATAACAACATATATGGTCAAAGAGTATGGTCTAGCTACCTCCCTGGTGTCTTGAACAGCTTTCCCAAAATTATCTTAAGTGATATAAAGAGTAAACCTGCACAAACTAAAACTATAATGAAGAAAATGTTCATTGAGGCCCCCAGTGATATATAGATAATTATAATTAGTTAGTAAGAATAAAGTTTAGTAAATAATCTTAAATAATAAAGATTGTACTAAACATAACCCACCATGTATTTAAATAATAGTTAAAAATAAACAGTTTAAATTTAATTTAAAAACAGTTTAAATTTAATTTAAATTTAAAAAATTTACAACTTTCTTTTCAAATAAAATCGAGGCGAATATTGCGGTGCACAGCTAATTAATGATACCTAACGAGAAAGTAAAAGTTATACTATGACGCGCTGATTAAATATTAGCGACGTCGATCGGTAAACGTACGATACCGCGACTAGCCAATAAGTCAGTGCAAAATCACTTTCTATGGTAACTGAAAATGAAATTGAATACGCCTCACATAGGTCGACTGTGTTCAATATTTAAATAACAAATGGGTAAATATGTAATGTGGTACGGATCTTGAGCCTTAATTCAATATTGCTAAAGCCAACACATTCGAAGTTCGAACATTATTTTTGGAAGATAGAGATTTCAATGATATTAAGGGAGTAGAGAAACTACCGCTAGTATTTTTTAATTAAAAGTATAGAAAGTTTTTTGTATAATGACGCCGGAGTCCGCACCTCGGCTGCGAGAACGACTTCAATGAGCGCGTTTTGAATGGCACGATCTTAACCCAGATTTTTCACGATCGCGACCTAAATTGACGTTACGACAACGTGATGTTCTCTTATTGTGGTTACAATAACCTATCATAGGCAAACGAGTACGTACTCGCTGAATACAATTATATTTTATGATAGATTGTATAGTCGCTAGCGCTTTGATAATAATGAGGGTTTATAATTTAAGAGTACTGGCCGCTTAGTAACAGCGTTTCGTACATTTGCAGACAGGCGCTCCTACGTTTCATCAATGATCTAGGCTTGTGTAGTACATGTACTAAGAACTAAAAAGACCTAATTCCCGACACTGTACTAGACCGAACTATTCCGCAACGGTTCTGCTCTTTAGTACGTTTAGTTCACCCGGAGCGAGAACCAGAGAGAGAGAGAGAAGAGCGAGCAGTGACACTGACAGCAAAACGATGCGATCCGAATGAATGACCGAGCGACCGAACGTATCCGAATAGCTCTCGGCGTACGCGAGCGACAAGGAACGAAAACTGTGTGAATAGAATTAGTGTACTAGTGAACTAAAAGACCTAAAAGACCGAACTAGTACATTTGAGCGATTGTACTAGTTTGGAGCGATCCGCTCAGTGACCGAGCGCGCACAAGCCTACAATGATCGCATCGCGTTAAGCATACTAATGACGTGCCAATAAGAACAGACTGCCCAAACCTATGTCACATAAATCTCAATCGCCCAGCGACTAAAGCGAAGATCCTCATCAATGTAAATCAACAGTGATATAAGCTGGCAGACATTTTGCATATAATATTTTCTCCGTAAAAGGTCAGCTTCATAAATGTCATTATCGTAATAAAGAAACTAAATGTGAATACGGTTGTATGTAAACATATTAAAAGCATAAATTATCTGTAACGGCTACGCGTAACGCACTTGGTAAAATGAAATGTTTTATTAATTATTTTCAAGTTTTTGACATACAACAATATTTTCTAGGAAATGTAAAATACACACGGTTCTCATCCTAAAATCGTAGTCTTAAGTAAAGTACAATTGTAGTTAATGATGATCTAAGACATATTATGTATAACTTGGATAATATATTATATTAAGTAAATCATTACGGAATTCCCTGCCCGTGGATTTGAGGCGAGCTAAATCAGTCGCTTCTTTCAAAGCTCACCTTAAGGAGCACTTTCTGTCTCTGCCATGATTCCTCATAGATACTATTTTTCTTATTATTATTATTTTTAAATCCGTCTCTATGGTTAACACTATATGTATTTATGTAGGAATTTATGTATGTTTATTGTATGCTTTATGTGTGTATGTTTATTTTTGATGTAATTGTGTATGTTGGAAGTTCGTTTACTTCCAATTTTGCCACCTACCTATTATGTAATTTTTTGTTGCTATTTCTCCGCTACCTAAAGGTTGTCTGGAAGAGATCGCTCTTTAGCGATAAGACCGCCTGTTGTCAACATCTATTTTTTAATTAGTTATTATGTTTATTTCATTCATGTTTTGAGGTGTGCAATAAAGAGTATTTGTATTGTATTGTATCATTTAACACCCTTTTAAATATGCAACACAGTGAGACAGATTTCGAATCAGTTTTACCATATTGAAGTTATAGAGACTCGAGGTCAAAAAGTTCGTATAACTTGTTCTGAACAAACAGTAACATACGAACTTGTTCAGATTTGCATATTAAGCTTTTATTAATGTATTCGTAATTCAGCAAGCACCAGGCATATTATATTCAACGGCGGCATCGATATGTCGTTACTAAGCCTTCATTAAGCTGTAGGTTCACGTATTGCTCCAAGGTGGGTTTTACGTCAATCTGCATGAGATACCATCGTATGTGATAACTCTCGTCACATCCATAAATAACTGTCGATTCGTATTCATGCCATATATCATTCTGCTCTGAGCCTACTAAAAGCATCACAATACAAGAAAAGTGCTAGAGCGACTTCGCACACACACACACACACACACACACACACACACACACACACACACACACACACACGTATTAATCATAGAAACATATCTACGTTATCCGTGCACAGCATTGAGAAACGGCATACTTAAAAGAAGATGCCTCCATTTAAGGTATCTATATTTTGTAGGGCGTGGAGTGAAGTTATCCGAGTTCGTATATCATAATCACCATATCAGCCAAGCCACCCGAGTTCATGTATAATTTTTAGATAAAGAGGCCAAAATCGATTTGTTTATATGTAAATTTTTATAGGTACTGCTCACGACCGAATTGTCAAATTTTGCGAATTTTCAGAAGGTTAAAGCAGACGTATTGCAAATTGTGTGATGTCACTGCCATTTTACAGACTGCCGAAGTAAGCTCGCGAGATAGTTCGCTATCAAAAGAAAAAATCTAATACTATCCCAGTCTCATTGTGATCGCGCATGTAGGAGGAAAATCCGGCTGAAACCCGACAATACATTCACGTGCACTTATTTATTCTATTTCCTTGTTAAAATTCCTATCCGCAGAATACCATTCCAGCGGCGTACAGAACAGATTTGAATAATGCAGAATTAAAATGCATGCGGTCTGTCAGCTAAAATAAATAAGTTCTTGGGAAGCCAATGCGACTCGGCACACCTTTAAAGGATTATCATAAATATGTATAAGAAATGTTTCACGAGTCAATAATTTTATGCGTAGTGTACTCCCCCTGACACTTTGAGTTGGCAAGCACTTACACTTGAATGAATGAATAATATCTTATGCCACCCCAGGTTGTAAAAGCTGCTATTACCACTTCCTGACCATGTGAAGATGTAAAGCTTGTCGACACCACTGGCAGAAATAATTCTCAGGCTCATACCGCAATTTATCACCATTACCTTACCCGCGGTCTGGGGCACGCTTTAGTAAGACGGGTATAATTTACTATTCTCACAACATACGTTTTTGATAATGTCGGTTAGAGAATTCACTTGAAGACTAGAACGGACCAGACGCAATAAACAGAGGAGTTGTACCTATGTATGCATAGTTCTCTATGGGAACAGTAAACAAAAATGGCGTACCTTCTTGTGGTTCCAAAGAACGTTGACGGAGGGCTTGCCGCGCCGGAAGTCACTCTGGTCGATGACGTCATCGTGGATCAGCGACGCCGAGTGGATCATCTCACTGATCATAGCGACCTGCCGCTGTGATGCCAGCAGTGCACTGTGGGATAAAATACTAAATAGTTTAGATTAGCATAGGAATAATGTTTAAAAATGTGGATAAAACAACGATTTCTTGCACCCATATTGGTGTAGATAATATATCGTCCATATCGTCCATTAGATTATGGCATATTTACAATAGGTGGCAGTGATGCACCATAGAGAAAATATAAACAGAACTAACTCCTGCTTGTTTATGGATGTGTTTAAGAGGGTGCATTGGAAATTATCGCGAGCTTTGAAACGCCGTTCCGACTAGATTAAGAAACAATAAGGTCTGATTTTCAGGTATACGATTCTTCACTATATGATTGTAATCAATCAGTTAGATTTAATCGATACATGGTTGCCTAAACTTTCCTCGATAGGAAAAAATACCAAAGTTGGGTCTTTATTTTTCTTTTTTACTCAGCCTACTGTATAAATGCTTTATTTTACGACATAATCAAGTGAAGTTTTAGTAATAATGTTTTATACAATTGCTTATCGTTTTCGGTTACTATTTGCAAGTCAGGTATTTTTTCAAACAATAAATCGTTTAACCCTTGCGTTAAATCAAGTGAATACTATAATATTTTACTTCAGTAATTTAGGTATTTATCGAAATTTGTCCAAAAAAGCCATCTCTTTTTCTCGTGCGCGGGAGGCATAAGCGTATCTCTGTCAAGGGGGCTTGGTCGACTCGAATCAAGGCATCCCCTTAACACAACGCTACTGCTGGTTAGCCTACTGTAAACCGCGTTGTTATTCTTGTAGCGCCGTCGACTGTCGAATTCATCTGAAGGTCCGATGTAGACAAGCTTACTGTAATTTTAACCGCGGAATTTCGCAATAAGCATGTGGATAAAAAACTACGGTAGCCCAGTGGTTCAGGCATGCGGCTGTCAAACAGCGGTCGTGGGTTCGAATCCCGGCTCGTACCAATGAGTTTTTCGGAACTTATGTACGGAATATGATTTCATATTCACCGTTAGCTTTTCGGTGAAGGAAAAACATCGTGAGGAAACCTGCATACATCTGCGAAGAAATTCAAAGGTGTATGTGAAGTCCCCAATCCGCACTGGGCCAGCGTGGGGACTACTGCCCGTTCCCTCTCATACATGAGAGGAGGCCTGTGCTCAGCAGTGGGACGTATATAGGCTGATGATGTGATGTGGATAAAAATTATATCTAACGTAGGTCGTAGGTCGTAGTCAGAGAGTGTAGGCGTAACTAAATAATATAATACAATAATTTATTGATGAATCGTTACATCAATAGATTGTGCTACGACCTTGGCTTCGCACACGCAATATGCCCCGAAATAGTTTCGCTAGTTATTACAAATCGTAACTTATTAAATTCACTAATCTTTGAAATAATTTTTACAAAACGTATGTTCACGTATTAGGTAAAATATATTCATATATTTGCAAATTAAAAGATAACCAATTCGAATAAAAAAAAATGGTTAATTACGGTAATTACGCTGTTGTTATTGTTACCCATGTTACGCCCGCGGACTCGATAAATAACGACAGTACCCAGCAACGATCTTTTTCTCCATAATAGCGGCGAATTGACACTGTCATGTTGGTGAAATAGGGTTATGATGAAAAATGTTTTATTTTTACACTACTACGGCCTGCCTAATGTAGCACAAATGCAAGTCTGGCAACCTCACTCAGCATAAGAACCATAACCGCATTCCTACAGAGCAAGTAGAGGTGGTATAATGGCATATTTATGTTAGAAGCTTCTAGTAAAAATATGACATTCCGCAGTGCCCTGTGCCTCTCAACCCATAGTTAAGCCAAAGAAACCCTGTATAGACAATTGTACATGTTATTAACGACGAAACTATTTAAGTAATGCGTATAACTTTTATTTCTAACTTTTGTTGAAATCGCGAACCTACTCACGAACTCAACTGTTTAAACATTAGATTAAAAGCAATACCATAATTCAAGGACTATTGTAAGACCTTGAACGTTCGACTTAAGGTCAGATGACCGAATGCAATTCTAAACTATTGGCAAATGGTTAGGCAACCGCTGAATGAGAGAATGGCGTCGTTGCGTCGACTTAGCAGACTAGTCTTCCAGTCCTCTATCACAACGTTATTATAAACTCGAGCGTTCTCTAGTACTAGTTTGGCCAAAAGAACCAGAAATAAATTACATAATATATGCAAATGTTGTCACGTACTTTTTTGCGTTTCGTTAAATCTTCATTGGGTTAGATGCTGATTTATAACACAGATCGTAGAGTAAACAATTTGCAGAGGTGAAGGGATCCGAGTTCGTATGGGTAATGTACATCGTGATAACGTGCTGCAAATTACGTATCTAGTCGATTTACGGACTTAAAATTATACTTCAAAGGTCACGTTTATGTACTGGACTGATTCAACACCAGATTGGCGCATAATTTTCTGATTGGCAGGTTTGGGCGGATTCAATTGCTACGAACAAAATGCTGCTTGTGAATCGATTTTATTCGCAGCTTAACACATATTTAATAGTAATAGAATTCAATACATTGATTGTGTGTTTTAATACCAATACTAAGTAGATACTTGTGGTATTAGTGGGGACTACTAAAAAAAGGAGATAATAATAATAAAAATAACGTAAAAAGTACTCAAGTTACTTTACGCCAGCTTTAAGCAAACAAAGCACATATATGTTCCTCAGCTTTGTATCTAGATACAGAACTAATTCTGTTATAGTTAACATTTGGAACCAGAAACCTAGTCATGAAAAACAGAGTGACATGGAACTCGTTTTAAATAATTTGTCAGCGACTTTTATTCGTGAGTGAACAGGACTTAGTTATTAGGGCCAGTGTCAAACTGCGGTGCGTGGGTTAGCCGAATGTCAACCCCGACCCGCCTTCATATTTACTTAGCCTGCGTGTTAATAACATAATTTCACATGCTCGGTATCTACACACACAGTACAGTACAAGGGCAGAGTGGCTGTAATGAGTAATAAAGTCATCTTTGTTGTGCTTAAAACGAGTGTATGAACTCCGTGTGCTACGCCGTAGCGCGTCGCAGCATTTTCCCGTTGTGTAGCGGAAATGGCTCGGACAGGTATGGCTCGTTGTGAGTAATTGGCCTTGAATGTGTTCAGTTAAACATATTCAAATGCCATTCATAGCGAATGTATGAAATGGAATCGAGTAGATCTATATAAAAGGCTAGACCCTTAATTAGTATGCAGACATTGCATGACATAGCGCATGCTACTTAAAAATAAACTACCAACGAAAAGATTAGCTCTTTAAGTATTTGTTCCCCTACTTCGTCGTCCAATCATTTGTTTTACAGCACTTATTTATCAAGTACTCATTAGGACGTAAGTCGTCGTAGCTGCCACCGAAATTAATCACTTTTGAAGCGTGCTTCTGATGTGTGTACTTATATTAGTATGCGCATCTGTAAAGCTTGCGTGCATTTACAACTACCACCTACCACCGAAGCTACTGCGCGGCCTTGACACCGAAAACTTAAATTAATACCTACGTATCAGTTGAATCAAATAGCCTTATCAAGTTATCGTAAGTTATCGAACGAGCGAACGAATCTCTATGCTCCAGGTTGGCCCGAAATTTGTTTTAAGTCCGGATGTCCCGCTGTCCGACTGTTCCCATCTAAAGGTGGCATTTCTCAACCGTTTCTCGTGAAATTTTTTGAGGAAGTTACTATACAGAAATAGAAACGAAACTATTATAACGATTTGGTTAATTGATAACTAAAATTTCCGATTTTAATAACACTTGGTATTATTACATGGACATGATCTTCGTCTTATCCATGTCATGTAGACGATTATGTGTACCTACGACAGACTGTCCAGGTGTAGGTAGCTCCATCTTCGTGAAAGAGGTCAATCGTCGAATACGACTCGGCTGGGCAGCGTTCGGGAAGCTACGGCACAACTTTTCGTCCAATATTCCGCAATGTCTCGAGACGAGACCCGTCTTTGACCAGTGTGTGTTGCCAGTGATGAAATATGGCACTGAATTGTGGTCGCTTACTATGGGCCTCATAAGAAAGCTCAAAGTCACTACTAAGTACTTTGCGTGGTCGCATCAGAAATGAGGCTATCTGCAGCAGAACCAAAGTAACCGATATAGCCCTCCGAATCGCTACACCTAACTGGCAGTGGGCAGGGCACATTGCACTAAAACCAATGGCCGTTTGGGCGGAAAGGTTCTTGAGCGGCGACTACGTACCGGAAGGCGCGGCTGATGACCTGGTAAAGGTCGCGGGAGTCCGCTGGATGCGGGTGGCCCAGGAACGAATAAATTGGCACTCTTAGAGTTCCCCTAAAGCCTCCGCTCATGTCCAACAATGGAGCTCTTTTGGCTGATGGGTAAGGATGAAATTCTTGGTCAGCTTAACTCACTCAATAAAAAATTCTGTGAAGGTTTTCCGCTGTGATAAGAAAATTAACCATAATAATTCTATGGTTATTTTTTGTGTCACAACGGAACTTTGTTCACTTCCTCAGTGTGTATGGCTAACTACCAACTAACCAGGCTAACTACTGGCCAAGAATGTGGTCCTCACCCTGATATGATGATGATGACTTGCTCGAACGTCACGTACTCGCGGCAACACACTTAGCTGACTATCGGTGGACTTTAAGCCGTTGTAATAGGGTCCACAAATGAACGGTTGAGTGTGTTGTCGATGGTATACTTAAATAAGTTCAATGTAATTAAAGTTGTTAAAATAGACCATTTAGTAAATAGGTAGGTATAACACAATCATGTTTAAAGTTAAGAAAAGAGCGCACATTCGCCGAGAACTGGCCTCAATTTGGCGATCAGGAAATATATACTTACCGCTAAGATGTCTTTTATTGAAATAATTAAATTTAAAAAAAAAATATTTTTTACTCGAAAATGACATTCTTGCGAGTCACAGAACCACTAGTAAATATAACTTGAAAAACCAGTCTATTTTCAGGCTACATACAGGACACAGCCACAGCGCGCACGGGGACCTTCAATCAATATCGAGAGGCATGGTAATTAACTTTCAATAACTTACTGTAACTTGTTATTCAGGAATACAATAAGGCATTGCCGGGTTCGTATTTATAAGTCTTAAATGTCAACGAGTCTGCGCGCAAAATTGTGTAAACGTACAACAAAGGCTTACTGGTGGGTGAGATGCGGTCCAGCCGTTTGGACTAGCAGTTAGTGTAAAGTCCATTTAAATGAAGAAGGGACATGAATAAATAAATAAATAAATAAATATAAGGGGACAATCTTACACAAATCGAGCTAGTCCCATAGTAAGCTCAATAAGGCTTGTGTTATGGGTACTAGACGACGATATATATAATAGATATAAATAAATACTTAAATACATAGAAAATATCCATGACTCAGAAACAAATATTCATGCTCATCACACAAACATTTGCCCTTACCGGGATTCGAACCCAGGACCTTCAGCTTCGTAGGCAGTGTCACTACCCACTAGGCTAACCGGTCGTCGGTAATGAACATAACGTAGTGAGGGAAAAGTTAGATACCTTGCCCGTACCAAGGTACCCGATTTTTATATGATTGAAGATCTACGCGAGATCATTTCGCAACGGACGTTTCGTCGCCTAAATAATAATTCATGTATTAATTTTCTAATAGTATGTATGTTTGTATTTAAGGTATTTGTAACCATGGGCCTTTAGTTGCCCGAAATAAATGATTATTAATAAATATTTAATGTTTTATTTGACATCCACTTAACTATGTCAATTAAATCACTTACTTAAACTAAAATATCTTGGAAAGAAGCTGTACGGAGTAGTGACAGAAAAAGCTAACGTAGATAACGTTGGCTACAAATTTGCTGCCTTTATATAGGTATCTCTAGATGACAACAACAAATGGTCGAGTCATTTTATTTTTGTCTAACCTGTGGGTGAAATATTCTTGTTGTGATGAAATTTTTATGTATCGAGACCGGTTACACTGGTTTGTCTCAGGTGCATATTATGGTGCGATTGATCATAAAAGTGTCTGGCTAAATGTGGATTGACAGGATGCCGAACAAGTAACATTCATTGCAATTCATAATTTGTCATCATTTTTTCTCATTTAACTTTTAATAGGCTCACGCACTACCGGGTACTAAAATAAAGGACAATATTATCGTCAATACTATGAAATTACCCGCTGTGCTTTGTCTTAGTTCGTCAAAAACACCAGGCCCTGTGTCGTAGATTATTTTGCTGCTGTACAGTCACCAGCATTAATATCTTTCACAACAAAGGGCGCATACATATCTGACACGACTGTATTTCTAGGGTCGTAAGGTCGTGTCAGATATTTATGCCCACTTTGTTATGGCAGATATTGGTGCTGGTGACTGTACAGTTACCAGCATTCGCACGACTCCATTTATAGGCCCGTGTGTGATATTTTTGCCGGCTTTGTTATGAAAATGAAAAGAGTTTATATTGGTTATTATGGTAGATATAACTAGATGCTGAGGCTCTAGTATAAGTTTTACCGAAACAAAACTTTACGACCGCGTTTGCGTTTTACCCTCAAATTGTATGGGATTTGACAGCTAAACGCAAGCGCAGTCGTAACTTTTTGTTTCTTTGAAACTTATACTCGAGCCCCTGGTGGCTGTACTAAGAAACGTTTAGTGGTGACGGGTACCGACCTGTTTTCACCATAAACGTGGTAGTTGACGGCGCGCGCCATGAGGATAGCGACCATCGGCCGCAGCGCCTTGCCCTGTCCGTCGAAGTAGTACGTCGCTATGGTGTTCAGTTCGCTCTGGTTAGTGTTCCGTTCCAGCTCCTGTTGGTACAATGGTTATATTAATTTCCAATGCAATGCATATAAAAAATGAATAATCTAAAACAAGATAATGAATCAAAGGAGGTTTAATAATAAACCAGAGATTTCTAAATAATAGGTAACCACAGTTGGTTAGGCCCTACCAGCACACGAGATTGTATATGTCTGGGCCTGGGATTCAACTTAATCTCAAAATAATTAAAAATATCTATATACCTATACCTACTGAATTGCCTGTATTCATAATGCTGATATATAGATAGTTTTTCCGATAGTATGGAGTCGTTAAGCGAGGTCCCACGGCAACAAAATATTTGGGTAAATCTTCACTTTTATAACGCCAAAGCTTTCATCTCATTACATTGGCAATAGCTATAATGCACTCGTGACTGCATGCATGCATAACACATCACCTGTTCTCCTCTACAAAAATACAAAAACTAAAGCAAGAGTCTAAACCAACTTGTTTATTGTGTATATATCACGATCATCAAGTCATTATTATTAGATATCGATGAGGCAATTTAAAGGTAATACTATACGCTTTAATAAGCGACATTGATGTGTAATGTATAAGACTTAAAAGAGACTTAACTCTTCAAACATTATAGTCAAGAACTTATGATTACATGCCAGATAAACCGTTACCGTACAACAATAATAATAAAACTTTCATCACTCAATATCGTGACCGTGATCTTTAACAACTTCTTAAAAACCACTTGAGGCAATCAATAGCTTCACGCCTAAAGGCTTCACGATCGCAATAACCGAAGTAGCGAGGAGTTTAAGGGCTCGGCCCGAAGAATTCTCCAACTGCAGATTATGAGAACTACACGCAAACTGCGCAATTCCCAAAAGTTGCAGTTATAACGCACTCGTCTGTCTCGGCCTTATAGGGCCTGCAACAAGTGGCAACCAAGTAAACGAAAAAGTATTTTTTATTATTAGAAGCTTGTTTTGAATGATTGACATAGTTTATTCTGTAACCCGCGCTCACCAATTACTTAGCGCAACGTGCTACGCTTTCGTAGCCCTGCTACGACAAAGCTACAGTGTAATAAACTTCTTTGAATGCAGCCGTTTTATGAATAAATCTAGTATTGCATGAATTTATTCATGATTTACTGTTACTTATATTATACTCAAGCCGAGGGTCAAGCTCAACCTATATTATATAAATATTCAGCAGCTCCCTCGATTGAATATACATTATTAAATAATTATGAATCATTTGCATACGCCGATTATTTACTATTGTTCAGAAGCTCCGCTCTGTCACGAATCATACGTGTAAATATGTGGTACCGGTGCCAAGTCATGCAAGAGTGCATTAAGATTCTAATATTTTCAGCCGTGTTGTGTCGTAATTTGATGCAACAGTCGTAAGTGTCGTCCGACCTTGGGGACGAAGACATGTTGCGAGAATCCGCTAAATCTCTATTGTACAAACCAATTTTATTGTGCTTAACCGCCGTGCAAGGTTATGGGAGCAAGAAATTTAAATTACATCTAAATGTGCATTGTATTAGTATAAACGATGCGAGCAGTAGGTACGCTATTAGAATATAATAGAACGCTTGAGCGATTAAATTACATTAAATATATGGAAACATCATGCTTCGAAACAAAAAAATACATCACGATGACACACATCTTATATTATCTAGTTTTCCTTAAATATACTCTCGTTCTCGTTCGGTTGATAAATCTATATATATAAAAGAAGAATTCCTGACTGACTGACTGACTGACTGACTGACTGACTCATCAACGCACAGCCGAAACTACTAATGTTAGAGAGTTGATTTTTGCACAGTATGTTACTTTTATAACATGGGCTAGGTATAAGACGGGATTTTTGGTAATTCCAGCCCTAAGAGGGGTCAATAGGGGTGCAAAGTTTGTATGGGGGAAACTTTATTTTATGAACGAGACTTGAAACTTTGTAGAAAGATTACTTATTAAGATACGAAAAAAAGTAATTTCAGCGTTTGAGAAAATTCCACCCCTAAGGGGGTTAAATAGGGGTGCAATATTTGTATGGGGGAAACTAGAGACTTGAAACTCTGTAGAAAGATTACTGATCAAAATACAAATAAAAGTAATTTCTGCGTTTTGGAAAAAGGGGGTTAAATAGGGGTGCAAGGTTTGTATGGGGGAAACAGAGAGAACTAGAGACTTGAAACTTTATAGAAAGATTACTTATTATAAAATAAAAAAAACACTTAGGAAGTTTTAGAAAATTCTACCCCTAAAGGGGTTAAATAAGGGTGCAACGTTTGTATGGAAGGAACTTTATTTTTTGACCTAGAAACTTGATATTTTGCATAGAGATTATTTATAAAGATACATAAAAAAGTAATTTCACCGTTTTAGAAAATTCATTGTGTGTATGGAGGGAACATTATTTTTTGAACTAGAGACATGAAACTTTGTAGAAAGATTACTTATCAGAATACAAAAAGAGCAATTTCTGCGTTGAATAAAATTCTACCCTTAAGAGGGTTAAATAGGTGTGCAAAATTTGTATGGAGGGAACTTTATTTTTTGCGCTAGAAACGTGAAACTTTGTAGAAAGATTACATTAAGATACAAAAAAGTGATTTCACCGTTTTAGAAAATTACACCCCTAAGGCGTTAAATAGGGGTGCAATGATTGTATGGGGAAAACAATATATTTTAAACCAAAGACTTAAAACTTTGTAGAAAGATAACTTATTATAAAGCAAAAAAAGCAAATTTGGCGTAATAGAAAATTCTACCCCTAAGGGGGTTAAATAGGGCTTCAAAGTTTGTATGGGGGAAACATTATTTTTTGAACTAGAGACTTGAAACTTTGTAGAAAGATTACTTATTCGAATACAAAAAGAGTGAATTCTGCGTTTAAGAAAATTCCACCTCTAAGAGGGTAAAATAGGAGTGCAAAGTTTGTAGGGAGGGAACTTTTCGAATTAATTTCAGCGTTAAAGAAAATTCTACCCCTACGGGGATTAAGAAAGGTTGAAGGTTTTTTACGGGGAACACTAGATTTTATAGCTAGACACTTGAAACTTTGTAGAACAGATTACTTATTAAAATACCAAAAAACAACTGTCAGCGTTTTAGAAAATTCCACCCCTTAGAGGGTTAAATAGGGGTGCAAAGTTTGTATGAGAGAAACTTTAATTTCTTAGCTAGAGACTTAAAACTTTGTAGAAAGATTACTTATTTAATAACTCCTAAGGGGGTAAAGGCAAGGTTTGTATGGAGGAAACTTTATTTTTTTAGCTAAA
Source organism: Epinotia demarniana (assembly GCA_945867215.1). Lineage (NCBI taxonomy): Eukaryota > Metazoa > Arthropoda > Insecta > Lepidoptera > Tortricidae > Epinotia > Epinotia demarniana. Next base: position 11,091,980 of record OX244267.1, on the reverse strand, counting down.
GACTCGAACTTTGTAGAAAGATTACTGATAAAAATTAAAAAAATAACAGCGATTTAGAAAATACTACCTCTACTTAGAAAATTCTACGCCTAAAAGTGTTAAATTGTCATCCCTTAAGCAAGCAAAATACGGGTTTATTATACGTTCGCTATTCGTCAGCAGGTGGCGTTAGTGTAGCAAATGAATTTAATTATTCCTTAAGGGATTTACCACACTGGACGCGGTCTGCGGTCAGGTCTCCCATACAAAATTGTTGATTATTATTGAAAGAGATAGTCTTCATAACCTGTCTCCATCTCTCGATTTCCAGTGCTGAGTTTAAGATTGTTTTAACAGCCTTACGATTGACTTTTTTTTCAATCTCACTCATAATAACTAAGATTTCCATTTTCTAACTCCAAATCCATGCGTCGCTCTATATCTTGCAGAGTATTTTTTGCCAAAGATTAAAAGTATCTGACGGAATAAGCGTTAAGCATCCTGCAAACAATTCCCGTAATCTAATTGGAAAATCTTCAAAAATTCTTTAACAATTGCATTTATTCTTTAACAATATCAGTGTCAGCCACTGTTTGAATTGTACTACCAGTACCATTTTAACTAAGAATAAAATTCTCTTACCTATTTTAATATCTTTGTGATCATCAAAATACTACGCGGACGAAGACGCGGGCGGCCGCTAGTCGTTAATAAAATAACAACTTTTTTCTACTCCTGTACCGTTATCTGTCATTTATATAGGCTTTAGCTCAAATACAATGACACCGATAATAAGTCGTCGAAAAACTCTATGCTCTATGGCCCATAAACGCACTCTTTAGTGTACTTTTTTGGTTCATACATTTTCCATAAAAGCACTGTTTACCACGATGTCAAATCATCTAACTTTTTTTTAATCATCCACTATATTGCAGCGGTACCAACTTCATAAGCAATTTTTTCGAAATAAAACGTTTTTAATTTACAATCAAACATTTGTAGAACATAAATTATTTACTAAAATAAAAATAAATGATCATATATTGTATGTTAATATACATATTTTACCAATTATTGTAATTATTTATAAATATAAACCGATTCGATTCGGTTCGAATCCGGATTCAGTTTGGTTCGGATGGCAGTGCAAGAAATTAAAAACAAAACAGGACATAAACAAGAGGTGTCAATGTGTCATATTTCTAATTTCCCACCAAAGTTCCAGTTCAAAATTAAAAGACGAAATATGATAACTATTCGTTATTAACTTATTAAGATTTTATTCGTGTTTGTGAAGTGAAGAAAAATGTTTAGATTCGTTCCTTTTAAAATGCACGAAGGAGAAAATAACTGCTCCGCTGAAAAAATTGCGTGAGTAGTAATAGAACTAAAGGAAAACTTACTGCCTGAAAAGACAAATGCTATTTATTTAAAATTAGTCGTAGAAAAAGTATGGTATGCAACGGTGTATAACTTAGTCTTAAAACGCTCGTGGCGTCTTTAATTGCGATGCTCGCCAGGGCTCGCATCGCAACTCACAACACTCGCGTTTTAAGACCCTACCACCGCACTTATTGTGAGTGTGACAAACCGTGCGTTTGGTATATATAAAGGTATTGAAGGAACGTATATACAGGTTCATATCTGAGGAATGACCAGTATTTAAAAACGACAATATTTACGTTTAGTATTGTGGTATACAATTAATTAGTATTGACATCGCAACCGGGCTCACCCTAAGCGAATGGCTCATCTAAATATTAAATAATGAAGATACGAGGTCAATCTTGAAATGAAATGCGAACTTTGCCTTTGCCTAATACGCGCAGTGTTGAATCGCTGGGCGCGTCTCGCTTCACACAATTACCAATTCAAATATAAAATTTTGTAAGAAAGGCTCGCCTAAGAACGTTTGACCACACGGCCAATAACGAAAGATGGTATTCAGGTTAATGTTTACGTTGCACCTGCAATTTTGTTTCAATGCTTGAGCGAAATTAAATTGTTCTTTTTCCAAATTCTCAACAACAGGGTTAAAAAAAAACGCTCCATTGGTAGGAAGTTTGTGGAGAAATAGAAACAAGTAACGTCAACGTAAGATTTTCTACGTAAGATTATTTTTATTAAAGTTTAGTTAAGTATGTAAGCCGAAACGTGATTTTTGATGTTCTCTGAGTATTTTCCCGGGTGTGTGGCAACGTAAGGGTATTCTATTTTTACTGTTGTCAATACGATATTGCATTTGTTTTCAATTCCCTATCGCCACATCCCCAGTGAATTCACATCAACTTAAGTCGCCTATATTATTTGTTTATTTTTTTGGCTATTTGTATTGACCTTGATTATATATAGAATCTAATGCAAGCACGTGCTATGACGTCTGTGATACGTAATGGCAGTCAATTATTCATGGTGTAATTGTAGATACAACTAACCGCTTAAGTTTCAAATATTGACTATTTACTGGAAAACACGCATTGACGCGTATCTTATGAACTTAAATATTAACACACAATTTAAGACATGTATAATCTATGTCATTCGATACCATACAAGTGTCGCTTTGCTGTTTCAATTAGAATCTTACCTATTAAAAAAATGCACCGTCATGGTGCCAACGCAAAGCAAAAGTTACCTACCTTAATTAGCGCCTTTGTGATGATTAAGTAATTCGACAACGTTAATAACCTATCGCCATGGTAGTTTACGTTGCAAAACAAACCAAATATAAAGAATTCTGTAGCCAATTATTCGCTAGCATGGCCTTGAAATTATTTTTACTGAACTCACTTTTCGTTCGAAATATAAACATAGCTAGAACGGAAACTTGTACATTTCTTGCGTTGCATGATATTACACTGCATTTACGAGTATTAGGATGGATAAACAAGCATAAGAAATCCAAAAAACTGTAACTCGACTACGGAAATATAACTGAAAAAACTGGGTTCTTTCATACTATCGACTGACACCTCATTTATCAAGATCGGTTATAAATACAAAAATAGACTGCTAAAATCATATCCCTTGGTTTAGCCGTAGTCGAGAAAACAGGTACCTAAACGATAAGGAAATAAATGTTATTTATATTACAATCTAATTCACAATGTGGTTACTATACTGCGGCTTAAAAATAGACATTAAGTATCCTAGCAGTAGTATGGGAAACGTGTAGAAACGTTGCCTAGTTTCAGACGAGTTTTCCAAACGGAAAGTAGGCGAACGAGGCTCCTTAAGCGCGACGAAGGCAAGGTAGTACGGGCGCCACCCACCATTAAACGGTCTTTAATTTTCTATCTTTATTTGCTAGGAAATATCTTAAAACTTTCTTTTGGTATCACTTACTGGCAACTATTCGTCAAGATATTGTTAACAGGGTTTAAGCCATGGACAAAAATAACACGAGGAGACTTTTTTAAGTACATTATAACATTGTGATATTTTTCGTCCATGGATTACGAATGAGCATTATCTTGTTGACCAAGAAAACTCGACATACTGTGCTAAAATGCTTGGTCTAATACCGCTTTACGAATAAATAATGTATGTGACAGACCAATGTACAGACACCGAAGCTCCATTTTGCCAATTTGCCGCACAATAAAGACAGCTGCATTGCAAAGTCATTGGTAACGGCATGACAATGCTTTAGAGATAAAGTATTTTAAAAATATGCATCATCTACAAGTCTTATTTACAAGTCACCCGTGTGGTGTCGGGTTAGAATATCACCACCCCCTTTCTTCCCTTGGGTTTCGTAAAAGTCGACTATGGGACCAGGGTTGAAGTGTGTTGTGGGCGATGGGCTAGCAACCTATCACTGCAATATCACATTTTGTCGATCTTTTATACCCACATTTATGCTAAAAGTGGCGCTGGAACATACGTTTTATGTGCTACCCCTCCCCTTTTGGGAACAAAGGCGTGAATGTATGTATGTATGTACAAGTCTTATTGCGATACCTGCTCATTTTAAACACCTAAGACAACTATTGACTATACAGACATAACTATTTATTTTGCATAAATAGGTGTCCATTAAATGCGCTAATTTCTAACAACACGAAACTAATGAGCAAACATGCACATATCAGTAATAACATACATAGTTAGGTTAGGGTCTGTGACTTCTGTGCTAAACACGACACGTCATAACACAACGCTATGCAACGGGTCATACTTGATCGTAGGTACCTCGTAAACCAAAATAATTATCGACGATGCGCGAATTGCACAATCCACGCCCGCACGCGCGCAGCACGTCGTGACTTTGACACACTTGCCGATCAATGGACACCGCTCCCAGCGATCAAAACTCTTCGAATTGTCTTATGAAAAGAGTGAACCGTTATGCTTTTGTTGTGAAATAAACTAATAATAATAATAGTCTAATATTGACTGACCAATCGCTTAATCACTTTTTCCCTGTGAGCACTTATGTCATTTTTAGGTGATTTTGACTCATATTGTATTATATGTAGTTGTGGGAGGTTTTTGGACAAGGGCCTGAATTTCGGCAAGCAATAGGTACTGGCCTTTATTTGTTTTTTTAGCGCTAAGGCAACTGGTTAGAAACTACTACCATTAATATCACTACCATTATAAAGCAATAAGGGGGGCTATATAGGGTTAGTTCCCATTTACTTACAGACCGTCTACGAAATTCTTAGGCGACGTTTACGCACAGGCGTGCAAATACGAAATGTTTTGAAATAGGCTGTTGATCCAGTCAAATCGTGTTTTTACTACGAAAGTTTTGGGGTAGTTCTGATTTCTTTCATTTAATGTGTATTTTGGGGTGCTGAATACGAATCTGAGGTATGCTAAGAAAATTTCGTGACGCAACATTGACAAAATCGCAAAAAAAGTAAAAAAGATCTGCTTTTTTTCAATTTTTGCTTAATTCTATTTAGTAAATGGCCTGTGTACAGAAATTAGAGGTAATGTTCTTAAATTTATCTACAAATATCACTATTTCGTTTTTTTTTAAGAACCGTCCTGTCTCAAGTGCGAGTTGAAAATTGACATATTTCATCTGTCTCTGCAAAATAGACTTTTTCCACTCCAAAACTTTTATGAAAAGGCTGGCAGTTAGTGAATTTCATTTCCACTCCAAAACTTTACTTTTTTATTAAAAGCCTGGCAGTTAGGGAATTTCACTTAGTTTTTAAGTTATTTCAATAAAGACCGAGGACACAGAAAATTCACGAAATCAGAACTACCCCAAAACTTTCCCACTAGGGGCAGTTTTGAGTACAGTTTGACTACACTATGTGTACCTTCTGGGAATTAACGTGTCATTAAAATTGTAATGTTTACACAATGTGAACATTCGAGCACCTTTGAATACTTACCTTATAGTATCAAGGTCCACGCCAAGGTACATACTTGTTTCTAATAAAATGACTGAAAGAAAAAAACAATACTTTCGGACGTAGGCTGTACATGCCGAGAATTCTTCAAATCACTTAAAATAATGACATCAGTATATATTTTCGAAACTATTGTTCGTTCGTCAAAACATCCATGATTTCCCCAAGAAAGGAACCTTTAAGCATTTAAGTCGTCGTACAAACGACCTTTGTTTAAGTCTTCACAAACTTGCTACGTCGAAAAAAAAACGGGAGTCACTCGAAGAAAATTATCTAACCAATCTACCGAACTGCATCAAACTAGAACAAAGGCTCCAATTGTTCATTGCTCCAGTGAAAGACTTACTATTTAACAAGACTTTATATAGTTAAACGAATTTTTTAATCTGGTATTGTAAACAATATTTAAATGATGTATGTCCTAATTTAAATTTTATACTGTCGTAGCATAAATATTTGGTTTGACTTTAATATTATTGATGTTGTATAACGTATGTAGGTAACAATGTATACCTTGAGTGATGAACAAAATATTATATTGCTCAACAATTTGTAAGCCGTAAGGCGCCACATAGTGAAACTGACCACATTCTGTAACATCCTGTAACCTATGTTGGACAAATAAATGATTTTATCTTTATCTTTATCTTTATATATTTATTCGTATCTATCTAACACTCGTACTTCCTTGAAGCTGGGATGTGTAACAACAACCCGTAATGGGAGGCCTGGCTTGCACTGGCTCGCCAGCTTATGAATCACAGTCCAGGTTGTTTGTACTCACCGATCGTATATCCTCGTATATCCCATTAAGGTCGTCCTCCAGCAAACGGTACGGGTCGACGATCTGTGTGCCATAGTCGGGAAGCGAGCCCGTGGAAGTGCTCTGAAGGCTGGAGGCGAGGCGGCGCGCCACCCCAGTCACGCCCGCGCTGGCACCGGCTGACCCGCACGCGGGGCCGCATGTGGTTACGCGCTGTAACAACAAAACTTCCATAAGTACAGGGCTAACAGCTTTTTATCTATAGCTATTACATTACACTCGCTAGCATCTCACACTATATTTAACGGGAAAAACGAACTATGGCAAGACAAACATTGATCACGATATATACTTCTTGCGTCTCACGATTTGACGGAATTAGACTATCGTCATAATGACAGGAACGGCCGCTCGCCTTCGTTAAATGCAATAGCTACATCTTCCAAAGAAAATTAGTGAAAGATTACGCCTTGAAATGCGAATGCGATGTAAAGATTACGTAAACTATCGAAAATAGACCTAGCGTTAACGTTTCTAAAAGCAGGTCTAAGTATTCTTAATTCTTAAATGTACTCGTCACAGATACTGCAATCATTAAGTAGGACTGTGTGTGCGTACGAAATAATGGTTTACAAAGTTTTCAAACAATATAGTGCGAGCAATGTAGGTACCTCAAATAGTGGTCACGAAACGCGGTAGCAAAATTAGCATCAAAATAAATATGTCTCCGGTCTCAAATTCGTGTTGGAAGCCTCAAAGAACCTGTGCTCAGTGCTCATTATGTAGTAATGAGCGACATAAATCGAAGAAAGAACTTCGTAGGCATATGTTTAGTCAAAGTAACTGCTTTAGGTTGAACTAATTGCGGTCGTCGGGTTTTGAAAGGAGTCGTATGCAATGAGGAGCTACATAATTTTGTTGCAATTTATTTTAACTAATTGTATGAAGCTGTATCTATCGTATCTAAATCAGTTTTACTGTATTATGAATTAATGATCAAATCAATTTAAGAAAAATCGGTATTTTACTTGAACTTGTGACTACTTCAAAATTGTACTTGAAACGTGTATTCACGACAAGCACAGAAGTATGTCAAACGCAACAACAATCTTGTACAATGTCAAGGTAGGCAAATACGTGCAAATTCTACAAAACCTCGTAGTCAATATAACAGCAAGACCCACTAATGTACTTAGATAAGGTTTAATATCTATAAAATGACGTCATGTATGTAATAACCGCAGAAACCAATACGGTAGCAGCTAGTGTTTAGTAGAAGCGAAGGGTGCGGTGAGTGCCCTTAGCTATGCGGCGGCGGCAGTGACCGCGATACGCATTTCGCAATTCGGTTTATGCAACTGCAGGCGAGTGCAGCACCCGATGGGCCCCACCGGCCGTTGCAAAACCGACGCACGTATGCACTCAAAGCGTAAACACACCTGTTAGAGAAAAATCAATTACAACGCTTGTGGAATCATGCGTGTCACTACTGCTTTCATTAGCCCTGACGCTAGGAAACTGCTGTGAAAAATCCAAACTAGGAAAATCCTTGTAAGGCCGTAAAAAGCTTCATTATCATTCAGTGATGCCATATATTCGTCATCGACTAAATAAATAAAACTATATTTCCTTGCAATTTACACGAAGGTCGTTTATTATGACAATAATTTAGTTACTGCAACAAAGAGCTAATATCGAATATTCTATAGCCGGAAAGAAGTTTTATGTATAAAAAATGATAATGAATCCATATATTTTATAAATTTGTCATCACAGAAAAAGACCGAAGAAGATTTTGAATAAAAATTATACAGGACGAGGAAACCAGCAGTCCAAAAATGATTAATTTTAACGGCTTTGTTTACGATAAACTGAATTAATATGCCATATTATAATCCTTAATAATCTGATGCTGATAATAACACTTCAAGTCGCGTATTAAATGTGGCGACATGTCAATCATTATCATAATTTTAACATGTCTCACGAAACTTTAAATTCGACCTTAAGCGACCTTAATAATACTATATTGTCCATATTCATAAACGTTCATCAAATCTATTTTAGCTAAAAAGCTGTTAAAGATCTCCTCTCTTTTATTTGTGAGATAGGAACAGAACGCATTTTAGTTAACAAAAGTTTTGTTAAGTTTTATGTTATGAATGTTTAGTTGTAACGTAACGGGCCAGTAGAGGACCGTTACGTCGACGTCACGCAGCCCGACGCTACACGCAGCTTTCCTCACGCGATACTCAGGACCGGCCGTCCTTGATTGCGATGCGGTTCATAGTAATCCATTTGTTACGATCAATTAGTGATAGTTTATACTACTAACTAACCAACTCAATTTGATGATTCCACTTTCAATTTAATTGCGTCTTAACCTTATTATTTAGGTACTTACTCCGTCGAAAGCAAGATCGTACTTGCTTTCAACGCAGTAATTATTAATTATCATTATTATTACATACGTAATAATTACGTAGTAGTATATTATCATACCAACGTCCACTGCTGGACATAGACCTCCCCCAAAGAGTGCCAAGTAGCTACAAAATATATCAATAACGTTTGTTCCATCGATAGTTACTAATCGATAAAGCATATCTACCTATAAGTTCATTCATAATTTTGACGCCATGGCATCACCGTTGGAACTGGGAACATTTGCATTGCGTTAACAGGAACAATCTATATATAGGTATTAAACGTTAAAGTCCTGACTGACTACTGACTCACTTGAGTCAACGCCTTGTCCAACCCGTTAAACCAATACTAGTTTAATATAACGTTATAGTACCTGCTAAGGGATTTTTGAAAATTCCATAATCGGGGTTGAAAGTTTGTATGGGGATGGAGTATTTAACATTTTAAGTGAGAGACTTGAAACCTTGTGTACGTACTCCTTATTACATACAAGAAAAGTAATTTTAGGGTTTTGGAAAAACCCACCCCTAAGCGGGTTAAATAGGGGTGCAAAGTTTGTATGGGGGAAACTCTTTTTTGGAGAATACAACAAAATTGTCTCTGCGTTTTGGAAAAACACTTCCCTAAGAAGAGTTTGATATAACAATATTATACTGTCTGAACCGATTTAGATATCATTTGGTATAGGTATAGATAGTTTGAGTGCCGGGGAAGGACAAAGGATAGTTTTTATCCCGTGAATCATCCCCTAAGGGGTGTAATGTTGTTTGTATGACAAAAATATATACGTAGCTACGATAAAAACGAGTTCCACGCGGACGGAGTCGCGGGCAGAAGCTAGTAATACATAATTTTACAGATTAGCGTTGTCTGTACAATGTTAACAAATAGAACATGTCTATGTCATTATGCAAGTACAGAGTCTGTATTTAAATATTCGTGATCATCTTTAATTTATGGCATATGAAAGTGTTGCACACCAAACAAATTACTTCCAAATGATCGCTATTTCGAATATGTTTCAAAAGGGACAACCCACGAGCGAAACGCTCTGTTAAGTTATTAGCTATTCAGCATGTGTGTATTCTGCATAATCGATCAAGAGAGTACGTCGAAGGTACAGTTAGCATGATTTTGTTTGTTAGGTTTAGAGCAAATTCACAATTGATGAGATAATTCAGTACTAATTCCTAAATGAATAAAATAAACGAAGAAAAAATTAATTAATTACAAATTAAATTAACCTAACTAACCTAACCCAGTCATAGCAAAAAGACCCCGTCCAGCAGTTCCGTCTGCGGCAATGAAATACGTTGCGAGAGGTAAAGGCCAGCCCTATGGTCCCCTGAAGCTTCGACGAGTCGCTTAGTCATTGGTGCCCTCATAAATTATTTCATGACAAACCATGACATGACCCGGGACCCAATGTTTCTACCGCAGGCGCCGCAAACTCGTAGTCTTTAATTAAAGACGAGTATTTGCGGCTCTTCAACACCTGGGCCTGGTCAGCTGCAGCGCCGGCTTGAGAGCGAGTCCCCTGGATGTGGGAATGAGCAAACGCATCCACGCACATTGCGGCCCACACCAAGGCTCTACTCAACCTCCACGGCCTTTTTCTTGGTCTACCTCTTCTTTTACAACCCTCCACATTTATACTTAATGCCCTTCTAATAACATGACTACCATCCCTCCGCATACCATGTCCATACCACCGTACGCGATTGACAGTCAGCTTTTCAGTGGTGTCAGTTTTAATGGCGCTACTTTCAGGCTTCCTCTTATATACTCATTCGTTATTCGATCCATTCCCGTCACGCTACACATCCATCTCAACATCCTACATTAGTATTTCATAACTATACATTAAACATGTAACCAAAAATTTTTTACGATTATTATGTAAAAAAAAAATGTATGATTTATCGATATGTCGATAAACATTCGTGTTCTCTCCCTTAGACTTTTCCAAAACCGCACGCAAAATTCCGGGCCCTATCATCTCCTTAACATGCAATCTCGTTTCATCCGTCATCTTTGCGGCCCAACATTCCGATCCATGCAGGACAAAAGGTTTTATAAGGGTAAGGACCAAATTCTTGGCCAGTAGTTAGCCTGGTTAGTCGGTAGTTAGCCATACAAATTGAAGACGTCAAAAAAGTTCCGTTGTTACACAAAAACTAACCATAGAATCGTATGCTTAATTTTCGTGCCACAACAGAAAACTTTCATAGAAAATTTAATTGAGTGAGTTAAGCTGGCCAAGAATGGTCTTGTAAATTTTGCCCTTCAGTCGAAGGGGCATTTGGCCGTTGCAGATTGTGCCCGTAACCTGTCGCCATATCATCCACCCTGCGCTGATTTGGTTTCTAACGTCACGGTCAATATCGCCATTACATAGTATAAATTAGTATTGCAAGTAGTCAGCACAATAATAGTATGTACCATATAATATTTTTTTACTGCTTATCAATATTTTAAAACACTGATTTCAATTTAATATCAAAAGCAAACAGGAGACCCAGTAACCGCTATAGTGTAGAATAAATGTACGTAACTAGTCAAAGAAGGGTTGACTAGTCCTAATCAGCGATCAAATACGTTGCTGTAGACAGATTGTGTTGTGATTCAATACAGTATGATAAATTATCGTACACAATCAATATGTTCGACGCCGAGTGTACTGACAGCTTTATTCCATAATAAAATTCGCGTAACACAGTGAAACCAGTGGGTTACGCGCAGTTATCCAACAAAGTACGAAATCATAAGCCACGTTACGAATCTAATATTCTCGGCTCAATCAACGGCTGCCCGAGGAATATCAATTGAAAATGTTAATCAATACTGTACTTGTGTAGGTACATCTAGCAACACGCACATTACTATTACACGTGTACCAACAAGATAATTCAGTCGAAACAGGGTTGGTATAGATCCGTGCAGTTTTAGTCACATTACGGGGCTGTACACAAAAATAAAGTATAATTTATAGAGAGCTTGATTAACGTGTGAGTGATAATTTCGGTTTGCTGACGTCAGATCGGAATCGTATTGGTTTGTGTGCTCTCGAATCGGTACATTTAGCTAACGGCTAGCAAAAGCGAGAGCGCACCAATCTGGTCAATAGTCCATTCTGGAATTTAGCCCCAGCAATATAGATACACGAAAGCATATAAAGTTCAGTTTATTTCTTGCTGGGAATGCTTGAGCCAATATCGAACACCAATCTTGATCCTGGTTGCAGAATTAATGCGTGAGAGATGTTTCAAAGGTGTGTACAACTTAACTAGGTAATCCATTGTAATAAAGAAAAATAAAACAAATATACCTATAAGCTGCTAACAAATTAGGGACCAATACTTTTAGAGCTGATAGTACTCGTCTCTAGGAGTAGACTTAATGAAACATTTAAAAGTATGTATGACTTTTTGGAGATAATTAGGGAAACAAGTTACTGCGTAAAAACACCCTGTTAACAATCCGTGATTAAGTCCTCTTTGAAGCCTCTTGACTGTCATGCAATGGCCACTTCACTTAGATAATTAAATGTCAATGTCCAGTGTTTCGCTAATTGATTACTAACAGATTTCCCCGCCAATCATTGACGTTTGTCACAAACGACGATGTTGAATTGACAGATAGTGTTAAACATCTTGTCAGTTAAATGCACAGGATGGTTATGTTTGGGCGAAATTTTAATTTATTTATTTTGTTCCGGAAATTAACACAAAAATATAAAATGTTTTCTTCACTTCTATTTGAAGTTAATTGTTTTGATGTAATGTAACACCTCTCAAAATATTGGTACTTAATTTGTTAGCACCTTATAGGTATTATATTCTCTGACCGCAAACCGCGAGAAAATAAAAGGACTGCTACTACGTCCTCACTACCTAAGCGTCACTTGTTGCAACGAAATAACCTGGTTTAATGTCTTACTATGTTGCTGTTTGTCAAGTTCTGGAAACAAGCCAAGTATTTATATTTGCACGTTTTTATAGGTACAAGTACATGAACAAACTTGATTTTTTTACATTGTCGTCAACCCTGCGTCTGGGCGTAAAAAATCGTGGGCAATGTAAATGATGAACAACATTGCCGCACGTAAAATTGCATGTGTCCGCCGCGCACATAACAATTAAAACACGATAGAAAGTGAGCGTTTCGAGCACTTGTGCTCATCGGTTCTTTAAATAGTAGTGAATCGATCGACACGTCCCGCTGAGTGACGGGTGGGGCGTACGTGGCTGGGATCGCTTAGCGAATGCAATCAACGGGTGCATGCTAATTGTGATATGTGGATGACATAGATCAAAGACAAAGTTGGCTATATAATCAGCCAGTCACTCGTTAGATCCTAACCTAACACGTGAACAAAACTGGCCGTCTAGCTGTCTGCCACGTTGCGTTCAGGACCGATATTTAACTTCGTCTTCTTTATACACAGAGTGTGCCAAAAATGGGAATGTAAAAAAAAGCGTCAAAAAAAATCTTTTAGTTTTTTCTTAACAGAACACGATACCTGTTATGCCCTTGATCGGTTCACACCCCATTTTTGGCACACCCTGTATATACATTTATTATAGTAATACGCTCGTACATGGATGCAGTTTAATGACATATGACTATATGACATACGATGGATCCCCTTTCTACGACTACGTTTCGAATCTATATATAGCTATATAGCTTCAGTCAACCCATCAGTCATTAACATGCCTTGGGATTTCATTACAGGTCCTGCTATTGACTACCGACATCGCGATACATTTGCCAGGAAACGACGCATTTTTTGAATTACATCATATCCATCCGAGTAAGTACCTGTATATCATTCGATTTCGTATAAAATGAATAAAAAAATTACATGCGTATTCATTAACTAACTTACTGTAGTTATACCATTCGTGCTAAATTTGCTGCACGAGTTTAGGCAGGCGCGTTTTCACTTAAGTGTACCCTAGTTTAAAAAGTGTATTTTCTTCAAAATGTCCGTTATTGTATACTTGCACATGTCAAGAACTTACAGTACAATTTCGCAGACAGATACACCCAAATGAACACTTCCCTGTTTCAGGACTTTAGAATAATTAAACAATCAAGAGAAAAAACTTCAACACATCAACACAACAATCGGATAGTTATTTTAATCGTAAAACATTATATAAAAATTAGCTTATATACGTCCCGATGCTTGGCACAGAGGCTTCCTCAGATGGATGAGACGGAATTTATTTTATTGTAATTAAAATAATTTCCCTCCCATCCATCTTATTAAAATATATGTTCTGAGTCAAGCCAAAAATACACCAATGTTTTAACGACCAAAAATAACGAAACTTCAAGTTATTACACTGAAAAAAGAAATTGGTTAACTGTAACCAAAATTTGGCTACCAGTAGGTCGTAATCTAGGGACTTGCGAACTACTCGTACTGGTTATCAGTAACAAAATCAGTTTGTTATTTATATAGTAGATGATGTTTATATTTAACTAAAGTTTACTTCCCTACAACAAAACTTTCAACTAACAAAACTAGTTTGGTTGATCCTATTTTTCAGTGTACGTTAAGGTTTAAGTATAGGACTTGTGTATGCTGGTTTTTTTTCTTCTGAGATCTGTTTTTTTAGGTCCACACATGTCTCATCAAGGTTTTGTTTCCGCTGGTCTGTTTACTGTACATTAGTGGGAGTTCATCCTTGTGGAAGATAGGAAGGAAAGTGTGCAATTTACATGTGTAATGTGTGACCAACATGCGTCGCTAGTTACTGCTCCACTAGTGACAATCGCCGTACGAGTACTCGTATATACATGACAGGACTATGCGTTGAACTGTATGGTGTAGTATGAACGAATTGGACTATGATTCTCAAACTTATACACGAATATAGAGTTTACTTGAACCCACCATACCGTATCAAAACGAGAGCGCAAAAAACATATATATGTGAATATGATATCATACGCGCTGAGTAAGATCATCATCATAGATATCCTTTAATAGCATCTTCCATTGAGCTACAGATGTGCAAATTGTGGGAAATTTTCAAATATGAAAAAAAGGACTTACGGCCCTAATACTGTCGACGCGCGTTCCCCTACTACCACCTGCTAGGTAGTAGGAGAACGCGCGTCAACGGCGCGTGAAAAAAAACGCAGTCTGCTTAGAGCCTAAGCTTTCAGGAAATTTTAAGAAGCTGCCAAGCTCTTTCCACTGGCATGGGTTCGCAACTGTGAAACTTTCAGTCAGCTTATAAGTAGGTACATTGTGGAAAACATAACAGTTACGTGTATTCATTACTCGGCTCAATCCGGAGACCGGAGTAATCCGTCAAGTGTGGGCAAAGCCTTACATGCCAGTGTACAGCATCCACCTTAATTCATAATAAGTGCCTATAATTATCTAAACCGAAGCCCATTCGGCCATACGAGGAATCCACTCTCAAAACCAGTAAAAACCGGTTCCGAATATGGGTCAACAGCAACCCGAACCTTTACAAACGAGAAATATAAACACACGCAGGCATATCAAACGGACGGAAACAAATAATTTATGTGCGTATATTATTGGTACAAGTTTATTTGCGAATACATGAGCGTTCGTACGAATGACCTATACCTAATATTGTATGAATATTCATGAAGGTATCACGCGACAAACAAATTTTAAGACTAAAATAGGTTTGATGAATATTTATGAATTTGTAATAAGACATCAGACATTAGTGATTATCATAAATGAAAGTTATAGTTCTTGGTTAGATAAACGAGATTAAGTACGAATTATAATCACTTTTGTTAAGAGAAATTGCATAAGATTTGTTTCCGTGTGTCCTTGTCCGCAGACTCAAAACGATATTAAAATCTTGGAGTTAACTCTAATTTCGGATGCCCTAATTGAACTCATATCTAAACTTATATTATAACGACGTAATATTTGTGTGTAGTTTTGAAAATAAGTACTCGTACGTAAGGAATTATCTCCAAAATTACAAGTTCGATTTCAAATGTACATAACTAATGGGAATTATTGCTCATTGCTAAATTAAGTTGTTCAACTATTTGATCGCTATATCTATATCGCATCGCATACTTATTCCTACGTACTGCCACGTACTGCCTTGGTCATAGTCGGTCATCATTTATAACACATAAGTAAACTTATTTAACAATTACAAGAAGACACAAAAAATATATAAACATCTAGAAAACACTAGTCCACATGACTTTGAAGTTAGACATTAGAAAAGTGAAGGGTTGAAAAAGACTGTAGAAAGACTAAACTAGCCTCCTTTAAATAAAATACTATTTAATAAGTTAACTGAAATACTGGCCATAAATAAAATACTTGTGATCGTCTAGTTCAAGAAGTACGAATAGGACCCTCTACGTTGTGTTAAAATCTCGTCGTAAAACGCATTGTATAAAATAATAATGTCAAATCATGTTTCAAACGATACCGCAACAAACGCAACAAATAAGCGTGAATAAATAACATTCATAATAAACAAAACGAATGTAAATAAAGCTTTGAAATGAACCATAACGCGAATGTAGTTTATCCGACGCATTAAATAATGCGTAAAAAATAAAATAAATGTCAAAAATCATACATAAATATATGATCAAAACCGCAAAAATCGAATTCATAACACATGAAAGGTAATTTCAGTAATCGTAAACATTACTGCAAAAGAATATTCCGTCAATAAATTTATCGCCCGCAAATCAAATCAAACAGTAATTAAAACTGTAAAATTACGCAATAAATAATTAAATCCGCGTTAAATTAAAATTTAAATTGCAATCAACAATAATAGTCTATCTACATAAGGGAACATGCAACTCACCCCATCTGCAACAGCTCGAACAAGATAATTGATTTAATTAGTTAATTACTTTATGTGAATTATGACTATCTAATACTAATTACAAACATAGGTATTTCTAACTTAAGACCTAACTAAAATTATATTTACTATAAAAATGCTCCACCACGATGAACAACAACGATGACCTGTAAAAAAAACAGACTACAAGGGGACCTTGGGATTTTAGACCTTAGGTCGTGAAAATGAGACCTATACCTATTGTTATATCTTGATTTTTGAGGGAGCTCCCTTCACACCTACACTCCCCGCCATTCCAGCAAATCCTTCTTGATCAGACCTATCAACCCTTACTATCTATTTGATTCAAACCATCTCACCTACACATTCATCATCTTACACGATTCTTAAGTACTTCAGTACTTTTTATTGAACTTTACGCAGATTGCCAAATAACTATTTTAAAAATTAATTTTAATAATTACGCAAAGCATGACGCGCAGCTGAATTTACGCATGCCCTAAACGTTCGTACAGCCGCGGTATTTGTAACAGAAATAGTGATTGTTGTCGATTATGTACAAGGTGCTCTGAATACTACATATATGCTATAACATACTCTGTACTGTAGACCCCTTAAATTGGACGGAGAGCTCTCTGCCTTCACACACGACATCAGACGTCAGGGGTCAGCTTTATCGAAACGTTACGCCCCAGGGAAAACAGAGAGTATGTTACAGACATATACATAACTCAGGCCTTGCTTGAATTCCTAGCGTGTGGTGTAGAGTTCACAGCTTCTAAGGAATTGACACGTCAGATTCCTTAGGTGTAAACTCGAGTCGACTCCAGCTTTCCAGGATCTAGTATCAGCCAAAAAGCCTTGCATCGAGTGTACCTAAGTGCATGTATATCAAATGAAATCTAATCTCGTGGTGTGTCAGCTAATGTATGTCGTGTAAGTGTGATATATATCTGAGTGTGTGTCCATTGTAATCAGGCTAAAGCCAAGAAATACAATGGGTGTGTGTAAGAGTGTTTTGGTGTAAGTTCACTATCTTGTCACAAATAATAGAATCAAAAAGCCAATAAATGCGTAACACTACAATGCCTTAGATATATTGGAAGAGCCTGGTATAAAATTGAGATATGTGTGCTCTTGTAAAGTTTCAATCGCATTGTAATGCTATCATTTTATCCTATCCATGCATTCTTATTCAATTTAGAGTTTCAATACAATAGTAGTATTTTTTTTAAATCCACTTTCTTACCAGAAATAGTACTTACAGAATATTAAAATGTAGAATATTATCAGGCCCTAATGGCCTCCTAAACTATCTTCAATGAAACTTCTCAGCGGACCCGTTGATTCGCAGAAAAGAGCTAACTAAATATATAATTTAGGACGCCTTGGAATACAACAGCAATTAACACGCAGAACCATATATCCAGCTAATCTCCCGTAGTGACGACCTAAATATTACATACCGAACATATACACTTAAGCCATAAATTACATAATTACGTTAACATAGAGATACTTTATATGAACACTGACTCTACTTATAATTATTAATTGGAGTTACACACTATTCGTATAAAACAAATCAAACACTTAATGTTTCACACTCACAGTACTGTCAATTGTCTTAAAAATACGTGCCTACTCTAAATTCACTTATTCGTCTATAAAATGTTTTAAATGTTTCTTAAACATGTCACAAAGATTCTAGTAATGGAACACTATTTTCAGGAAATATAAACACTGAACGCGCGCGCAATCAAATATCAAAATCAATTGATAATTAATTACAAAGGAATCCGAATGGGATAATTTCAACCTTTCGCTACGAGGTTCAGTCCCGACTGCCCTTATTTTTAACACCCGGAGTCTTACATTGATTCTTGTGCAATATTCAAAAGGTGTAATTATTTTACATGCCGTATTAACATACGTCATTTTGGTTTACAATAATTAATAATCCCACTATAGGTTAGTCAAAAGCAGATGTGTTATAGTATTGCAACTGATATAAGTTCTTTTGGATTTGAGCTCATGGATTGTTTTTGCTATGGTCTCGACTCGCATTGCATTTTGAGTGGTCACCACTTGAAATCATGGAGTAGTAATAATTTAGACGACATTCGACACCAGCTCTTTAGATACAAAAATTGAAGCCAATAAATTAGTGGTTAATTACCCCAGTGCTGACATTAGTTCGATTTCAAGGAACGTGAGAAACGTTTATAGAATTTGTCTAAAGTAGGTACCTATTTTTATTTAAAGATATTCATCGAGTAATGTAACCTTGCAGTTACAAGACATGCTTACAATAAAATGACAAAGAAGATTTTTATTTTAATAAAATTTAAAAAGATGTTATAACTGTTATAAGTTATGCTATGTTTTACGATGCCATGTTAACAGTACAGGAATGCTGAATTTATATGAAAAAATGCATGCTCACCTCAATACCTTTCGAAAAGGCTGTATGATCAATACTGGATCTTAGGAACTCGAAAGACAGCCAACATAGCCAGACATTATATTTTAAGTCCTGTTTATACCAGACCAATTGTATTTCACCAAACAATGGAATGATCTCTTTCTATATGTGTCATGAATATTTCATTAACATTAGGATGAAATAACATAGTATTGAAACCACTTGGTGTTTAAGTTTATTATATGTTGTGACTGTAGGCACAGCACAGGCGAGCGTGTGCAACAAATGCCAATAAAATTTCAATTCAATACGTTAGCCAAAGAAACGACTAAATACAACATTGGAACATTAGAGTTATGTGTACCAATACAAACTCAATCTGTTTTATAATCGTTTTTACTTAGGACAGATTGTATGTTTGTTTGCTTTCGCTGATTAGGTCGACACGAATGCATTCAACAAACTGTAACACATTACATAACCAAATAACACTGAACTAAGAATAAATATATAAAATAGAATAAAAAACGAAATTAGTCAAATAGATTGGTTGCCGTACTTGTGTAGAACAAGGTCGTTAAATAATTAGCAGCATGGCTGAAGATCGTCTCGGAGTCGGGCCTAAATGTGAACCGAGCGTGGCGGAGGTCGCCTTAACAAAGTAACGTTCTAGGCGCGCAATTATAACGACGAGGGCGAGGAATTCACATCATTTAGTTTAGATAAAGCATTGTGTGTAGTTTTATTAGTTTTTAATTGTGTTTTTGCGTGTTACACTAGCGGCACTCTTGTCTTTTAAACGACTTTTGACCCGATTCCGATTTTTATATCGTAAGCACCCCAGGCATGCTAATGACTCGGATTATACAACGGGTGTTTCACTCAATTTATATGTCTATTACTTGAAACGTTTCTTGCTGCTGATTGCCAACTAAACTGAATTACGTTGTATGGACGTGCTGGACCAAAGGTGCTACCCTAAATTTATGTATTTTTCTGTAACATATTTATTCTTTAAAATTATTTAGTTGTACGGTGCCGAAGCGAGCAAAAGACATCAACGCGCCGGCGCGGCAGGCAGCGCTTTCAGTTTGAATATAGACAGTTTTCTCAGGCTCATATTCTGAGTATACCTATAGCTTGCAACAAACAAAATGAAGGGATTTTGTCTTTTTCAATTTTATATTTCATAAAAAAATCATGAACACAACAAATAACGAATCATCACGAAATAAAAGTAAAAAGTCAAAGAAATCGATTCCTATTCCTACCAATCGTATTTTATACCTGAAGTCTAGTTGACAAGAACAATATGTTTGATGAATATATGAACGTTTCGGAAAGTTCAAAAATATCTGAACAACCTTATACAATGAAGTCGTTTTTACATATTTATATCACTAAGTGCACATTTTTTTTTCATAAAAATCTTTAATCGTTTTCAATTAATACGAGTAACTTTATATTTACCATAATTCCATAATAAAATTTCATAGGCATGCCATAACCGCGATAGTGAATATCGCTCATATAATTTTGCATACAAAATAATGGTTAATAATTAACGTCAAGTTAATTACGTGCCAGTTTTCTCGCTGACACTAAATATAAGCTTTGTGTGCGTGAAGACGTGCGCGCCTCGACGTTGTGTATTTACGTTATCGAATCTGGGTCTCAAGAGGTCAATATCAGTTTAAACTATCTCACACTAAATTACTTCTAAACATGCAAGGCCGAATACCAGTTAAGGATAAGCATGTTACAGAAATCAGAGCAAAATAGCACATTACACACCTAGAGCGGTAAAAGATAGGAACTATCCGATCTCAGTTCAGAGAACAGTAATACGAGTCTTCTTTCTTTTATTGGTTGCGCATGCGCACCCTACAACATCTCACATTTTTCCTTGTGTAAAGTATTGTTGAAAATTCAAAGACTTCGCAAAAAGATTTTGAAAGAAAACCATTGGAATTATATGTTTTAAAATAACCAGAGTTCCGCTGGATACGGGTTACTTAGGCACTCTATGGGGGAGGCCGTGTCCAGCAGTGGACGTCTTTCAGCTGATATGATGATGATGATGATGGCGATGACGATGATTAACTGATAGTGAATTGTTATCTAGCGTTCGGCAACAGGTGGCCCGCGAACCTCTGTGGCTATTTTGTATGAACTGTACAGTTACTTTTTGCCTGATAAATTGCTAGCTATTATGTGGCCCTTGGCTCCCAAAAGGTTGCCGACAGCAGATCTAGAGCATTGTCTAAATATTCCTAATAACAGCATCTGCAAAAATTGAGCCACCAACCGAAAGATTCCTTAAAAGGCCTATTGAAGATTTACCCTACTTAGTTTGTGTACCTAACTTACGTTAGGTTAGGTTATATTAGTCTTATAATATCAGTGGTGGGTAAATCCCCTTGTCCCGGAAGGTATGTGCTATATATATACCAGATGTATCAACGTAAGTGCGTCGCTCCCACGCGAACGTTCTTGGACTATAAATAATGCGGTACTTTTCATGGTAAAATACATGATGACGGAGCACAATGACCTTTATAGTGTAAGAAATAAGAACTATACTAGCCCGGCTGGGGATCATGATGCATTTTAAAGATTATATATTGGAAATGTCGATTAAGTGGTTTATTTTTTGTACTTTATTCTTACTTATCGTTCATGTAACTACTTTGTGTAGTGAAAAATTAACCATAGCAACCGCTTTATTAATGTAGCCTGTCATATTATGACCTTCGTTTATAAGTTATTTTCGTAAGCATCTCCTTTTTCCCAGCGCTCAAAAAAAAAGACACGATGTGTTCAATGAAATATAAGACATATTATCAAGGAACATATTCGCTTCTTTTAGTGTTGACTGTCATAATTTATAGGCATAATTTATCAGTATTTTCTGCAAGTGTCTACTTATTCCCTGGGCTATACCTATACAAAAAGGACAAAACGTGTCAATGGAATGGAACACAAGCATATTTATTGTTTCGTTTAATTTTAGAGCAAATGTAAATCGAAACTCTTGATTCAAATTCCATTTGTAAGTAATTTGTTTGTGTTTGTTGACTCGGGAAGATAGGCTTTCTAATTTGTTTATTACAAGCCATATGATACCTACAGTATGTACCTAACGTAAGTATCAACTTAATCATACTTTGCAAGTACATTTTCATGCAGTTCTATAAGTCGGTTCCATAGAATAGTAGCAAACTAAACAATGCATTTTTAGAATCGCAATACGTCACATGGCTTTTTTTATTAGTAACATTCTTTATAAATTTATGAAAACACATAAATTTGGTACCATCAAGTTGTTCTGAGGATGGAGTGACAAGGCGGAGCTCTACAATGGCTAACAGCAAGGCTGCTATTCAAGGTGGTATTCTAAACGTAAGTAACACAAATTTTACTAAATAAACATAAGTTAATTAATAAAAACCTATCGTAACTTAGCTAAGTTGGATATCATTTTAACTGCAAAAGCAAATGCATCAATTAAATCAAATAAGCAGCTGAACTAAATGTAGGTAACTATTTTATGAAAAATCTTAACATGACTTAATTCAGTTAATTCTTAACCTAGAAACAAATAGAAAAAATAGATACTGCGTAATTTATTAAATGGCCGGATGAGGAAAAGGTCTGTTATGTTCCAATTAAAGGTATGTAAGAACTTAATTATGACCAATGCCAAGAAGGGAATTTCAATTCCAAGCTTATTATTATTTTTGTTGTTAGTTACCAGGCCATGTTTATTTAATGTTCCTTTCGCATTCACTAATATATTTTTCTTTAAGCCTGGGAGTAACAATATCATTATTATCAATCTATAGGGAAATATCCCTGAGTACGACAAAAGCATAGTATTGTTCATGCTATTGTCGAAGGATCAGAGCATAGCATATTGTATACAGGTCACCTTAAAACCTAAGGTAAAACGCGGACTATTTAATAAATAAAAAATAAAGAACATATTAAGTTTTTTTAAATGTGTAGGAGCACTATTGGAAAACGATATTCAAATAATTGGTATTTAAGGTGGTTCGATCACCATACAAATCGTCTTTTGACATTTGCAGGGTAACGGCGTGATATATTAAGAAACTTATGTAAGTAACAATCTTTCATAAATTGGCTTTCCATTTGCGCGAAATTCCCCATTTCTTAGAATAAACTTGTATAAAACAGAATAATTTGAGAATAATCGTCTTCGCAAAGTATCACGTGACAAACTAATTTCTCAAATTATTCTAGTTTATTCTACGTAAGGGGGAATTTGACGCAAATGGAAAGCCAATTTATGAAAGATTGTTACATAAGTTTCTTAAAATATCACGCCATTAGCCTGCGAATGTCAAAAGACGTTTTGTATGGTGACCGAACCACCTTAAACTGAAACATAGGCTGAAACATAAAAACAGTTTATGTAATGCATATTTCTTTTTCACCGCTATATTATAATAATAATATTGCGGAATAATGTAACTGCAGAATGATTTTATTTTCGATACCATAGCACCGTTCTTGGACTCGGTACACTACTCAGTATTAATAAATTTGTTTGTTGCTGTCAATAGCTTCTAAAACGTCACAGTTGACGAGTCTTGGGGCGTTGATTGCGTAAATCTACACCTAGTTATTAGCATACTAAGCGCCGAGCTAGTATATAAAACACATACAAACAATTCACTTCAGGAACCAATGTAAAAGAGCTCCGATTCCGCATTGTCGTTACAAAACTCAGAGTCAAGATGTAAGGAAAGGCTGGTGAGCTGAGGCGAGTCGGCGTGTCAATCGCATGGTATGTAGCGTCAAGCTAGACTCACGCGCAGGCAGCCGTAATTACCGGCATTTGGGTCGAAGACGCGGGTCACGGATCAAGGCCGCGACTTACACGCGACATTTTGCGACGTGACACTGCGATGACAGGTGCAGAAAAACTTTGAGAAATATGCATTTCACCTGCGACTCTTTAGTGTCAAAAGAGTTTCTGAATAACATTCTGCGATATAGACATACCTATGTATATGGTGAGAGGTGAGATTGAACATAAGCATTCGTTTCGTACGAACTTTCTAGTGTCAAAGAGCATTCCAAGTTTTAATCGAGGAACTATGATGACCTTATCGTATGCCAAACATCGTGTTTTATCATTTACTAGCTTTTACCCGCGACTTCGTCCGCGTAGAACTTGAGAAAAAATTGCTATTAAATTATTTTAGGCGTAACCTTAATTAACGCTGTCCCAAAAAAACTTCTACCATCTTAAGGGATGATTTTCGAGACAAAAACTATCCTTAATCCTTCCAAGGGTCTCAAATTATCTCTATGCCTATGTTCATTTCATTCCATTCTGGGTCTAAACCCTTCGAGGAAGAATATAAAAAAACGCAGTAATTTGATTTCTTGTCCTTGACCGAAGTTACAGTTCCCTTAATTTAGAATTGTCTTGTTCCACGTATAAATTTCCAACTCCTATTAGCCCTTTAGGGGTGAATCTCGTTTAACACCCAATATTTTTACCCCTGACGCAAAAAGAGGGGTGTTATAACTGTTATAAGTTTAACGTGTCTGTCTGAGTATCTGTGTAGCTGTGTATCTATCTGTGGTATCGTAGCTCCCTAACTTCTTAGCAGTTTCATGAAAATCCGTTCAGCCGTTTTTGAGATATTGGAATTTGAAATGAAAATGTCGGAGGATTTACAACTTTTCTAAGTATTCAAAGAAACAGTCTAAAATGGAAGTTACAAATCTCTTACTTTAAAAATGTCTTGCTCTCTATACAAACGTCGAAGCCCCTTTTAACCCTCCTAGGGTAAGATACAACTTATACATCTCTTATCTCCATACAAACATTTCACCCCTTCTTAACCCCCTTAGGGGTGGATTTTTCCAAAATGCTTAAATTGCTTTTTTGTATTCAAATAACTAATATGTCTACAACGTTTCAAATTTAAAGCTCAAAAGGTAAAGTTTCCTACTTAACCCCCCTAGGGGTAGAATTTTGTAAAACGCTGACAGTTCTTTTTTTGTATCCTAGTAAGTAGGTTTTTTACAAAGTATCAAGTTTCTAGCTCAAGAAATAAAGTTCCCTTCATACAAATTTTGCACCCCTATTGAACCCCCTTAGGGGTGGAATTTTCTAAAACGCAGAAAGTACTTTTTTTTATTCTAAAAAGTAATCTTTCTACAAAGTTTCTACAAGTCTCTTGTTCAAAAAATAATGTTTTCCCCATACAAACATTGCACCCCTGGTTAAACCGCTTAGGGGTGGGTTTTTTAATACCCTGAAACTACTTCTCTCGTATTGTTATTTAAGCAGTCCATACACAGAGTTTCAAGTCTCTCACTTAAAATGGGTAATAATAGGTTTGTACGGAACCCTCGGTGCGCGAGTCAGTTTCGCACTTTGACGGTTTTTTTGTATTCAAATAAGTAATCTGTCTATACAGTTTCAAGTCTCTAGCTCAAAAGGAAAAGTTCCCTTCATACAAACTTTGCACCCCTATTTAACCCCTCTAGGGGTGGAATTTTCTAAAACTGCTTTTTTGTATTCTCATAAGTAATCTTTCTACAAAGTTTCAAGTCCCTAGTTCCTAAAATAATATTTTCCCCATACAAACATTGCACCCCTAGTTAATCCGCTTAGGGGTGGGTTTTTCAAAACCCTTAAATTACTCTCACTTAAAATTTAACTCCATCCCCATACAAACTTTCAACCCCCTTTTGACCCCCTTAAGGGTGGAATTTTCAAAAATCCCTCCTTAGTGGGTACTTTCGTTATATAACCTACCTGTTGTGAAAAAATCAGCTTTCTAGGTTCAACGGTTTGGGCTGGGCGTTGATTTAAGTGAGTGAGTCAGTCAGTCAGGACTTTCATGTTTATATCTTTAGATAACAGTCATCTTTTCATCACATTATGTAGTGTCAATGCAAACAAAGACAAGGAAATGTAACAAAACATGATGTTCAAAATGTACATGAATATTAAGAATACACTAGGTAATTTGATTAAATATGAAAACAAAATTAAATAACTGATGAACACATAACCAAATTAGCACGCTGTAAAAGTGTTCCATAAAATGAAGTTGTTCAGATAAAAATATATCCCGTTTATGAAAGTGAAACTCATCCTCATCGTGAGTCGGCGATCAGAATCCCGTTATGGCGATACACGTTCTACTTAAAAATGTTTTAAGGTCCAATAATGCTAAGTTATGCATTCCAAAAGACGATTCAACCGCTAATGTATGGTAATAAACACAAAATACCTTACTTTGTATTTACTGATAGTTTTTAAAAGGCTGTTATTATTCGGTTTTTTTATTTTTATAATACGACATTTTTTTATTGTTCTTCCCTTTGTTTTATTGTAATGAATGCAAGCAAATTTTTTTGTTAATATATCACGACAATTGACCATTTTTTGGTTCATTGTATTATAAAAGGCAATTCACAAAAACACAAATAAAGCAATCGTTTGACAGCACACCTTTTTCCTCAGAAATTAATAATTTTCGGTCAAAGATATAAAATACATACTAAGATGTTTATAAAATCATCTTATTTCTACTAGGAACAGGCCAGGTTAAATAGTAGCATGATATTGTGTTTCAAAAACAAACGAATTGCGGTGAACGGTGTACGAGTATTCGGTTGAATGATTATTTTGAATTAAGTAGGGTAGTGTACCTACTAGTTACATAGCTATGCAGGTTTTTAAGAGTGTCATGTCCTTTTACTTGATGCAAAAGTAAATTGATTTTCGATAATTAGCCAATCTACGTGAGTAACCTATTATTTGATTGTCTCCAAAAATCCAAGCGGTAATTTGGAAACTATCTTCATTATCATCATCATATCAGCCGAAAGACGTCCACTGGACATAGGCCTCTTCCAAAAAGTGCCACAATGACCGATCCTGCGCCACCCGCATCCAGCGTACTCTAGCGACCTTTACCAGGTCATTTAGCCTTTTGGGGATCTACCCACTTTGAGCCTTCCGGTACGTGGTAGCCACTTGAGAACCTTTCCGCTTCAACGGCCATCGGTTCTACGCGTAGTGTGCCCGCCCATCGCAATTCGGAGGGTTATATTGATGACCTTGGTTCTGCTGCGGATATTTAGCCTCATTTCTGGTGCGACCACGCAGAGAAACTCCCAGCACAGCCCTGTCCATTGCACTTTGGGTGACTTTGAGTTTTCTTATGAGGCGCAATGGTAAGCGACCACGTAATATATATATATATAAATAGTAGTAAAACATATTAAACAATCATAGGCCCGTAACGCGCGTTGACACAGTCAGCACGAGACGATTAAAGTACAAGCTTCTAATTAGTCACAAAAGACTTAACATGTAGGCAACACGCAGACTTTACCCACACCCACATCTTAAGGCCACAATCACAACACTATTATTTAGTTTACACGGAATCTAGAATCAACCATTTCAATTATGAATGAGGTATGTATTACAAAACCTCAGGATTGAGGTCGAATACGTGTTCAAGCCAAATTCGATACATAAACGGTACTTTAACCATTCAATAAATTATAAATGAATCAGTCTCAGTCGTGATAATAAAATTATATTTTATGTAGGTATCGTCCTTTTTAGAGGAAATAATTATAATGAATTGTTGTAAATCACGGGTGTCTATTTTTTAAAGTTATATGGTAACAGTTTTATGCATGCAACAGTTTAAATCGTAATTGGAACCACGTGTTTATAAACAAAGTGTTAAAAACTATTACTATTATCATAGTCAAAAAAACAAGTCAGTCGTTGTCAACTTTAACTTGGGGCTGAGCTTTGCGTGATGATGGAACCATTTCGTGTAACACCCTTTTTTTAACCGACTTCAAACAAAAGGAGGAGGTTATCGATTCGGTTGTATTTTTTTAAATGTTTTTTATTCTATGTTTGTTACCTCAGAACTCCGTCATTGATAAGCCGATTCGTTTTTTTTTTGTTTGTATGTATATGCTTCCAGATGGGCCTAATTTTATTTTAAATTCAGTTAGATGATGGGATCCATGAGGAATTGAGGGAATTCCTCAATTTTATTAGGCACGCGTGTAGTTATTTTGGTATTTTCTATTATAACTCGTGTATTTACATCCGATAATTATATAAAAATGGTGGCGAGGAATTGATGATAAAGACCACAGATGACTTCTCGAATTCCTCAATTATGTACTTAAAAGTGCAAAAGTACGTCACAGGTTCTGATAAGATTCCGTTGAAATAGGAACTAATGAAGTGCCATTGGTGATGATCTTGGGGAATCGACGGAAGTCCTCAAATATTATCGGCCCACATACAGCGATTCGGTTTTTTTCTATAGTAATTAACGCATTTGCTATCGGAAATCAGTTCATGTGGTAAATTGTAAAAAAATGTGGAAATATTCTATTCTATTCTATTTTAATAAAATTGTACAGTTGTCTTAATATTATAGGGAAGTCCCTTAAAACCGGACGGCACCTAGTGCCGGACACTCGTACTATCTCGATAACCAATAACGCGAGCGATTGAAGGACAAGTAAAACGGCACCCCCTTTTCCCCCCGCGCCCCTTGTCCTTGAATCGCTCGCGTTATTGGATAACGAGATATTCGTAATAGTACGAGTGTCCGGCACTAGGTGCTGTCCGGCGTTAAGAGGGAACACTAAGGTCGAGATTATTGAGAAATAGGTATTTGTAAAATGTATTGTTGTCGCGTCAACCTCAAGCCTTCCCGCCTTCCGCGATAGAGACAACTGCAGCTTGGACCTAAAATACCTATTAAAAGTACATCAAATTAACGTTTCCTAGTACCTTTTTTTTTTACTAAAAATCAAAGAAAGGCTTTGGCCGTGTTCCTATGTTTTAAGTTAGTCAAAATTGTTTTGTCAGTTTTGTCTAAAATTGTATTGTTCTGTCTTGACATGTGGGTAAGGCCGTTATTTCTTGTACCTGATTAAGCAGTTAAAATGTCCACTTTTTAATCAATTCCAGTGTGTTACGCCAATTAGCCATATATTTATATAAGAAACAACAGCCTTACCCATGTATGGAATATGATGCCATGTAATGTGTTTTTTTATCATGAAATAAATAATATAATCTAATCAATTTAGTTATATAACACGGCCTGATATTTTATATAAACTTATTAGCTGAATATCGGTTGTTTTAAAATCAATAGAAACAAAAGAAATGCGACTGAACCGATTTATAAAAGGTCAGGGGGTATTAATATACATACTTAAATAAGGACAGAAATATCTTACATTCTTCTAGCATTTATTACGTAGGTAATTCCATGCTAAAATAATGCCATTAAACTCAAATACCAAGTGCTCATACATAATCATCACTGTTATAAAATAACACAATTGAATGCATTTGCTGCGAAAATACATGTTCTCTATTCCATATAGGTACTACCTACATATATACTTCTTGCTTACACCTGATGCGGCGAAAGTTAAGGATGGAAGGAATTCAGAGTATTAAAAAAACGGTTCAGTATTAAGATACTGAAGCGTTTGCCTGCCCACTTCCCTTGGGGACTTTGGGCTCCAGCCTTCGGCCCTCAGGCTCGCATTGGGAACGCTTTCTTAAGGCTTGATTGAGACCTATAAGGAGCGACCACACCGCTGCTCAAAATACGCTAACGCACCGTAAACACAGCAAAATGTATGAAGAATACGTGACGCATACGACACGTCAACGCTTATACACAGCGTCACGCACCGGTGTGGTCGCTCCATTAATTGTTACGAAAAGTTATTGTTGGCGTCTTGTAGGGGCCAATTCGCATTTTCCCATACAAGGCATAAATAAAAACAGAAGAATAAATTAAAAAAAAAAAAAAAAAAAGACGCCGCAACGTGCCACGGCACGTAATCGTAACGTCTAATTGTGTGTTGGCCCGTAGTCGTGCATGAATAGGACTGGACAATCAGCCCGTAGTGCAGTTATATGCAGCATCAAATCAAAGGGATATTTTTACCTGCTATGTTATGAAATATTTTAAAACTGGTTACGTACTGTTCAGTCGACGTCAAATCTACAATAAATAAAGTGCAAAAATGTAAATAAATCTTGGACGGTGAATATACGTACAGGCTTTATACTCGTTACAAAGTTCTATGAGTAAAAAAGTTCTTTACGAATTGAACTTTAAAAAAAAAACAATTTTAGAAATGTTACTAAAATATCAGTTTCTCTTCCGACTCTGCTATGTAGTTATGAACTGGCATTGACTCTACGATTTCGCGGATACGTCGCAATGCCCGTTATAATGTGTTATACTTGCATCTAACTATGCACATACACCGCGAGCAGCCTAATGTGAGCGTTGCACTGCTATTAAACAAGTTACCAAATATGCACCCGTCACGCTCCCAATAATACGCAGGTGCATGTACTATTTCAGTTGTAATTTTATCAAGGAATGCTTCCCATTAAGTTAAGTCGCTTCGTAATTGGGTCAATCGCAACACACCCAAGCTGGTAGTCAAAATCATAAAACTAATGTAATGGACAAACCCATCCGTCTATACTGCCTAATTCCAATCTACTATCATTAAAAAAAACCGTTTACGACTTCGTAATTTTACACGGAATTACAATACCAAAGCGTAATTAGCGTTTAATGTATGTTTGCGTATTATACAAAAGTGGAGAATCCGAGGACACGTCAAACCAAGTAAATGACAAATTACACAACCGCAAGCAAGCAGGACCCTTATCAAACACTAGTCTCACGTGCGCAAACGACAGCAATTAATATTGCTTCCACAGACTATGATGAGTTCATTGTTTGCGAGTGGCGACCGAAACGCGCAGGCTTGCTTCATCGCCGGACCGGGCTTGCAGCATGTGGAAGGACGACCTAGCAGTTACCTACGATGGAATGTATAGGGCGCCCCACGGCTGTGGGACATGGAGAAAAATGTTTAAAGTATTATACATAGGGTAATTTTCCTCATTACAACATGAGTATATGATTAAAAAATAAGTATTCATTACATTTCTAGCAAGTAGTTTGGCTCATCCGGGAATCAAACCATTCAAGATACGGGGTTTTTAGAAGGACTTAATACTCATAATATCATAATTTATCGTTTCGATTGACATCTAAAAAATATGTTCTTTTATCACATCTCATCTATTTACTTGGTTTCACGGATGTTTCCATCGTCGTGACGTCGCACGCGTACGTCCCGCTAGCGGTGTGACATATCTTATGAGGATTGATACTTAACAACGCGCGTCGACGCTTACGCATCTGCTGTGCCCAGGCCTGTCTTATGGGTAGGTAAGTAGGAAAATAAAGAAAATTGTGCTGCGAGCGCAAAATGGCGTAAATAATGAGTTTTGATTTGGACATCATTCAGTAATTTAATATATATTCATGGTTCATCATGGCAACTGCTATAGAGAGATGATGAGAAAGAGAGTGATGTACACAAGGGAAATTCAATGTTTAGTAAAAAAACTGAGATCAGACAGTCTATAGCATGAACTTATGAATCTTATGATTATCTAGAAATCTATATCTTAGGTGTATAAGGCATGGGAATTATTTTTTTAGTTTCTTTTGAATTACTAATGTTAGGCATTCAAAACTATCGTTACACTGACTATATTGAAAGAACTATGGAGTCGTCATGATTTTTGAGAGCTCTAACAGATGTATTTTTGTTACTGACCGTATTCTACTCGTTTGAAAGCTTTACTTTGCGTAAAATTATTTTTTTTTATGAATACTGCAGAACGC
This sequence comes from Epinotia demarniana, assembly GCA_945867215.1. NCBI lineage: Eukaryota > Metazoa > Arthropoda > Insecta > Lepidoptera > Tortricidae > Epinotia > Epinotia demarniana. The sequence goes on along the minus strand of OX244267.1, from coordinate 11,060,373 downwards.
TTGCCAGCTTAATGCACCTTTGTATTGTCATCACGTACGTAATTTAGGATACAACAAAATGTTGCAAGTCGAAAATAACATATGCCGTGCTGAACGTTGCCGCAAACGCTTATACAATAATGTCTACCGAACAAATAGTTGTATGTTCCGCATTTCTACCGAACATCGATCGAGTTACGTGCGACGCAACGCATTCGACCGATTACCAGCATAAATGAAATGGAACCATTTTATTTTAGCGTGTAAAGTGTAATTCACGCGTCTGTCACGATAAAATCGATCAAGAATGAGCGCTAGCTGTTCCTGGCGAATGGCTCATTCGTTTTGATAGAAATAAAGATAGAGACGTAGAAACGGCGTGGCTATTTAACGAATGAAGCCTTATGATATCGTCTAAGATCTATATTCCTCGGCATTCTAATTTTAATGCTTATTTCTTATGTAACGTAGCATATTAATACGTCTGTTATCCGGTATCCGGTAGGAATTGGCAAACTAACCTATATGCAGACTCGCCTATAAATTACAGTTCTGCTCGGACTTGCATACACTAAATGAACTAAATTCTGGGTGCAGCTAAAACCTGGAAGCTAGAAGAACTGTGTTCCTACACAGTCCAATTTTAGCAGAATTTGACTCTGTTTAGTGATGACTGATGACAAAACAAGTGACCAGGGCCCTGTTCAATGAATATTACAACCCGACAATTTTGTAAAAATATGACATAAGTACGTATTACAATGACATATTTGTAAATGGCAACGCTGGTAAATCCTGTTCAATCTATAACCCGTCGCGCTAAGTTTGCCGGTCCGTTTTTCGCTTTGTTTAAATGTGAGGTTTAACTTTGGGTAATGGCAAAACTTTAAGAAGTGATTTACGAAATATGGTGTTAAAGGATATGACTTACTTCGAAAATGAGAAGAAAAACCGTTTTGCTAACGCTACCCTTCGAGTTACGTCATATCGCCAGCGGCAAACTTAGCGCGAACGGGTAGTAACTTACAATAGTAAAAAACCCGGCTAAGTGCGAGTCGGCCCGCGCGCGAGGGGCTCCCTACCATTATCTATAAAAACGGCAAAATATCGCGTTTGCTGTATGGGAGCCCTCTAAAATATTTACTTTATTCAATTTTTTTTTGTATTTGCTGTTATAGCGGCGCGGCAGCAGAAATGCCAACATCATCTGTGAAAACTTAAACTGTCTAACTATCATGAGATACATACAGCCTGGTGACAGACGGGTGGTCGGACGGACAGCGGAGCCTTAGTAATAGGGTTCTATTTTACCCTTTGGGTACGGAACCCCAAAATTAATATATATATATATAACAGTTTTTTAACATCCCTCTTTTTTACCGACATTTGTCAGGTACAGGTCAGGCAGGTAAACGTTAATCCGTTGAAATTACCTGTGGTATTACCAGAGACCATTAAAATTTCACTTGTACTCTAAAACTGGTAATACTGGGAGGTTCACCGAAAGTGTGACAAAACCCGCAAACGAGTCGTACAAGATGCCGCGTTGTGCATATCCCGCATCTAGTTGTTTGCGGCCACAAGTATTCCCTTAGTAGGTTAACAGTTTCCAAGCAAGGAAAACTGTTCGATGTAGGTATACTACTTATGCCTGCATGATGTATCTGCTTAGAGATCTACTGTACTAAGCATACCCAACCCATTTGTTGTATTTTGAAGTTATTTAAGACTGAATTAATATAAACATGTCCTTCAAAAACATCTACAGCTGGTTTCAAAATATGAAGGTCAATGTTCGCCGTATGGTCAGAAATAAAATAAGAAAGGCTAGCGACTTCGGCAGGTGACTTACCTACTTAGTTTTCGCGCTAGGTATTAAAAATTCAACGAATCATCACACAACTTTCACTAACGGTGAGCGTACGACTCTCTACCTCGCCTAACTTATGACTTGATGAAATTCCCCAAAACTGTTGCAAGGACAAATAACCAATTAAACACAATTATACAAATTCTATTTACGTGATCGAAACGACTGATCTGCGATCGGGTTACGACGTAAAAGTGGGAAATAAAGAAATCGGTTAACTCGATTGCCGATGGAAGAGTAAATGAAATATTAATGCGAAAAATATTTGTAATGCTTAGAAAGTTTCATTCGCATCGGGTCGGAATCGCATGCGCGCACGCTGCGCGAGAAAGCACGACGCCGGCGCGCTCGGCTTCTGCTGCCACAGGGTTAATATCCTATAAAACCAGGGAAAATACGCTGAGACACCCAGCTAATTATTGGGGAATAGGCTCTCCACCAAGTGACTGAAAAAGTTACGCCACAGGTAAGGCAGGTTTTACGACTTGAGTTTTATAATTATAGGAATTATTTTTAACCATAATGGGTGCTTATGTAAAAAGTCATAATAATATACCTAAGTATATTGGAAGATAATTGAAACGTGCTCATTATCGCTGCTGGTTATCTAGATTGGATCAAATAATTATGTTGGCTCGAAGTCTTATAACACTATACAGTCAACACAAAGCTCAGCCTTGTTTGTCGAAAGTAAGAGTTGTGATTATGAATATGGTGAAAATCGTTGAACAAACCCTAGAGGCGAGCCGCGGAGCGAGCGCGACCCACTGTCCGGTGCCGCCCGCTGAGTCGACCCACGAATAGATTTCACTTTTCACATTTCCATTGAGTGACCCCACATATTATATTCCTAATAAGATATAGTTTTTTATCTCTTTTATTTTAACCTATGTGTTCCTGCCACACTCATTCATAAAACTTGATTTATTCTTAACAATCAATCAGCTGACATACAGGTTACTGTCACGCTGTTATGTAAACAGGACCTCCTCAAGAATTAATGAAATGACATAATAATTATTGATTAATAGTTGCTTACAGCCTTTAGTAAGATACCCATGTTTATTAACCGATAGTAGGAATATATATGTTTCAGGCAATAAAATAAAGCTGAAAGATTTTTCTAACCTGACATGTCTTTCCAAATATCCGCAAGGGGGTCGGTCCAGGAGGTTTCAGTTTCACAAATACAGTTTGTCTGCGAACTTTATGTCCAAATTGACACAGTAACTTATCTTGAACACGAGCACAGAGCCTACTCGGGCTTAAACACGCCATAGCTACAACTGCAACGAAACGCTTGAGGACATGAACTACATAACACTCGAGCCGAGCATTCGACTTTTCCTCCCCACTTACAGCTGATTGTCAAGCGCCATTTTTGGTCGTGTTGCCAGTGTCAACAAATCCAATGAGACAAACTGTGCCTAAAGAACAAAAATGTATTTTCACTTTTTCATACTTTTTCATTCCTTCACTTCCTTTAGCAATTAACATATTTTAAGACCAAGAATTCTTTGGAAAAAAGTGAATGTACCCTATATATCAAAAATATGATTTTACAATTTTTAACAATCGTCTTAAACAATGTCCTGAGTAGTGTAGTGTGTCTTTTTTTCACGATTAGGTTGTCCTCCTGCTAAATTGTCATCATGAATTCTTGACAACTAACCTCTCGTCTCGTTGTACTGATTTAATATTTTTTTTTGTTAGAAATTCCATAATGCTACCGCGTATTTCAACGATAGTTCAAGTTCTAAGAAATGTAGAAAAATGTATACTATCCTCGTTTGGTCACTCTCCGAATGGTATTCTTGACATTGATATTTTGTTGTTTTGTGTGTAGCTTCATCAAAGTGTTTGCGTTCTGCAACATGGTACTCCTACACCGTGAACTATATTAATTCGAACTTTCTTGCAGAGCTTGCCCTAGCGTACGTGCATGAGCCGAAAGCATCAGTTCCAAAAAAGTTTTCTATCAATGATATCGTCGGAGATGGCTTTTTATTAGCAGTTCCGAAATTTCGACGAACTGTTGAGAAAAGACTTAATAGGAAGTTCGGCAGACCAGAGTATGTGTGGAAACCACTTGTGCCGCAGACCAACATCAGAGTTTGCAGAGATTGTGGGCATTGCCATGAAATTGGCAGACTTTGTGGTTTGTACTTGGTTTACTGTTTCTAGCTGACCACGCGGCTCCGAAATATAGTCCATTCTCTAAACTGGTGAAAGAATTTTTGAGATTGGATGAGTAGCTCTGAATATTACCCCCTTCACACAACTTTACCTCTACTAATGGCCCGTAGGAAAATTCTGCTGAGCCGATTTGGCTCGGACTTGCCGCGCGCGTTTGCCCAACGCGTGTCCACACTGACTGAGTGCATGCGGCCGAACATTCTGATGGCTCACCCGAGCCGTTTGGGAGAGCGTTTGGAGTCTCGTCCAGTGTGGACAAGCCTATTGGCTACTTTCCTAAGAAAGCTATTTAATCCGTTCAAATTATCAACAAATATATGACAGGTGATGTCACATTAGAGTACACTTTTCAGCATAATGTGACATAGGCTATCTCTTAATAATTTTTTCTTCAATTTTATTCACATAATAAATATGTCACACAGTGTATGTTTTCAATGTCCAACTCACGTACTAAATATAATTAAATATTTTTTACCCAGGAAAGTACCCAATTATTTCAAACTGGGTGTGGGTTAGACCAGTTTCTGTTGAATTGAATATTTATATTATTTTATCTTTAGGGAAATAGGGTTTGGAAAATTTTGATATTAGTTCATTGGCATTTTTTTACGTTATCATTTTACATATTGTTTCAGAGCACTGCTATAAAAAAATACAAGAAGAAACAAAACAAATCCAAGATGAGATAAAACAGAAACTGGGTGTGGGGCCGATTACGCAAGATGTTGTTGTGCTGTATGAAGGAGAAAATCTACCAGAGAAGGTATGTTACTGCTTTGGAATTAAACATTACATTACATGACAAAAAGAAAACAGTTTCGAAACATGATGCTGTTGTTGTTGATTTTATTTATTTATTTATTTATTTATTGTAAATATATTACACAGCATTACAGACTTAACCTAATACACTGTGAAACTAAATTAAAACAAGGTAACAATCAGGTAGGGACACTAGTCATTCTATTATCCATCAGCTCACAATGATGATGATCCACATGATGAAGATGGTTTATTTTTCCACCATATTCTTTCTCTCTGTATCATATCCATCAGAAGATTAGTATATTATTATATATTAATATATTTTATATATATATTAGATTATTTAAAGCTAGCAGTGTGTCCAAACTTTATATAGTACTGTTACTATGGAAGATCTTAGAGGTGGCCAATACCACTGAACATGTATATTCAATGATGAAAATGAACTCATTAGTTAAGGCAGGAATATAATGATACAACTTATGAATTATTACTACATGAAATAACGTCATAAATAACACTTGAGCTAACATTGTCCACATATTTTAAAACAAATACAAAATGAACTAATAGGTCTTACAGAAAATTACCTTTATTTCCACCACCATCCTTATACCATCCATTTGTGAACCTCTGTAGCCTAGATGGTAGTGACCCTTTTTACATAGCCGGAGGTCCTGGGTTCGAATCCCGGTAAGGGCATTTATTAGTGTGATGACTGATGAGTACAAATATTTGTTCCGTGTCATGGATGTTTTCTATGGTCGATTTGTGAAGATTGTCCCCAAATTATATTCATTTATTTAAATGAGTGCCATACCATCTGACCAGTTGGTCATGTTTCTAATTAATTTTTAAGCACACATTTTTGATCGTGATGACATTGTTTCACTCATGAATGACTCATAAAATAAATAAATGATTTTTATTCTGCAATTAGGCCATAATGGCACTTTTACATGTCAAAATTCTAGCAGCGTTTCTGATAAGACTACTTTTAGGAAGTAACGCCGAAACAAACTGTCATTATAATATTTCAACATGTTCTTTCAGGCTAAGGAATTTTGGAAGGGTAAAAGGGTGATTGAAATGAAGAAGGAGAGACCTCAGTGGTTCAGCAAAAACCTCCTGCAGAAATCAACACAACAACCTTCTGATGCTACAGATGTGAAGCCTACAGACTTAGCTTAAATAACAAGAATAGAATATAACATTGTAGTTTATTCAATAAATAATCATATTAAAGAACTTAATTTCATTCAGTAGCACCTAAAATTCTATCTTAAAATTATCTGATTACCTACACTTCAGGCTCATTTACATTGGTCAGTAGCCGTGTCTACATCAAACGCATGCCTCGCATGAGTGTGCGCGCTCAGTGTAAACATGCCTCGGTGAGCCACAAAATTCGGCAAAGAGAACAGCTGACGGTCCGAGCATGCGTCGCTAGTGCTCATTGGTATCCCCCTGCCGTATGCAGAATATACAATCTATGGTTATCTTCTTAAAAGGGAAAACTCAAAGGAAATAGTAGTGAAAAACTCAAAGGTCATTTTGAGTCAGATTATGTAAATGAGCCTTATATATTTTGCTTGGCAAAGGCTCCTCTGTGTCTAAAGTTTATTTTATATTATATTATCAAATGAATTAGGAATGTTATCAAAATCATCAATAATGGAATCTGGTTCAATATCCCCTGTAAAATGGGATTCTACATGTCTCTGGAATTCATTGAAAGCAATGTCTGTAGGAAATCTTTCTCCACACATTGGGCATATTTTATCAGCAGGGGGAGAAGAGGACTCCTTTAATTCTTGTTCAGGAGAATTCTTTTTGAATGCAGAGGTGTTTAATTCATTGAAAGTGTCATTGTATGTGCTTGAATCAACTGGTGTTGCCCAGTTAGCTAAACTGTCACTGGTTTCTATTTCTTTATGCTCGGAAGTTGTTATTTTGGTACTATTTGCGATGCATGTTGGGCATTTGTAACCATCTGGAACATAACAAACAAAATTAGGTACATGTATAAATAAATAAAATAAAAATAAAAAAGCCTTTTATTTCTGGTTTGACATGATTTTGGATATTGAGAGAAAATTAACTTAAATTGCACTGACTTAAATACACTAAATATCACTAGCTAAGTTTATATTATGCACCAGAACCCTATATAGAGGTAAAGGCCTCTTCCAGAGCCTGCCATTTTTTCCTATCTTGGGCCCTCCAGACCCAGTTGGGCCCACCACGTCTGTTATGTCATGATGACATGTATACAATGATATAAAAAAATTTAATACGGAATATGTTTATTCAAAGCCAAGGACAGGTTAAACTGGAAGAAGGTGGAGGAGGCCTTTGCCCAAAAATGGGTACCTCACTAGAAAAAATAAAATAAAATAAAAAACGAAAACTGTACTTAACATAACTTTTTAATGTGAGAAATAAAGGCTTATTATTATTATGTTTATGCACACATTCAGAGTATGTTTATATTTTAAGTACAGACAATTGCAAATCTTACTATACTGTAAGTATAAAATATTACAGTGCTCGCCAGGTTGTTCCATACAACTTTACTTGATCAGTGTTAACAATAAAGTAACAGATCAAGAACTTTTTTTAATTTACTTACATTTTAATACACTTTCAATTCTTGAAATAGCTAATTTTAGGTCCTTTTCCTGCTGTGCCATTTCCTTTTTCAATTGCTGCAGCTTCTCTGTCTGGCTGCGGATCTCTTTCAGAGAGTCAGTAGCTGGGTCTTCAATGTAAGTGAAGCCAATAGAATCTATATTTAGTAATTCATCATTTGCATCTTGTAGTTCACTCATTTGTTCATATTGCTCCACCAGCTGAGACTTACCTTGAATATAACTGTTTATTACTTTTAGGGAAATCTCTTCTAAACTCGTCTCAGAAAACTTTTCCTGGTAGTTTGAGCTTGTTTTAGGAGTGCTGTGGATGTAGGTGTTTGTTCGGATTAATGGATGTTTAGCTTGTTCAGCATTTGCGAGCTTCTCAGGGCCTTTTATACAAGAAACTTTATTCCACAATGTTTTATTCTCACATGATACCATGAAGACGTGATGCATAAGCTGTGACTTTTGTTTCTTAAGTTCAGCAATCTTTTGTTGAAGCTGTAGTCTCTCATCTTCTTGTAAAGGAATGTACTGGGACCCTTGTTTAGCTTTTGTAATGTCAACTTTCAACTTCATGTTATCGGTTTCCAACGTATTTATTCTCCGCTGCAACAGAAGACATCGATCTCTCATCGCGTGAAGGGCTAATTCGTGAACACTGACGTTGTTATACTCTGCTTTCATCGTCGACTGGAATGTAGAATCATTGTTGAAACTCACAATCGATGAAGACTCCATACTGAAATATGAAGTAGTCGTCACGCTGCTAACAAGTTCTTATGCCATAGCGTTATGAAATCAAATCAGAAATCAGTCATGTACAACTTTTATTTCTAACAAAATATGAAAAATAGAAGGTTGATTGACAAAATAGGTCTGTTGACGAGTCACAAATGTCATAATGACATTGACATGGTTGTTTTTTTTTAAATTCGGACAGGCTATTGGGCCATTAAGTGATTTTACCCCAATTTGTCAGTACAACATGTCGAAGTCAGAATTGGGTGTAGCGTACAGACGTAACAACTGCAACTACAATTTCATTCAGTGTGGCCAGTTAACATTAGGAAAGCGAACATTGCCGCATTCAAACGGTCCTGCGAAGCGGACTGCAAGATTGTTACTAACCGATGAGCTAGGGCAAGACAGCACGCTTTCTTACTGTTAACTGGCCACACTGAATGAAATTGTAGTTACAAAACACCGTTTAAAAAAATACAAAATTACAGTGTAAAATATTAATACAGTATTCTTTAGTATATATTTTTTAATTTTCGTTTCAATTTATTTGAATGAAATTTGTGAGAAAAAAAACTTGGCAGATCGTGCAAAATCCATGGTCCAAATTGTGATTGTTGACGGACGGAACATGATGGGCCATCCACATTAAGTGATTTGTCAGCCCCGATTCATCTGAAACTGACTAATTGCTATAGTGTGGATGCATGCTCCAACCGTCAAACGAGTTGTAAGGACTAATTGCATGAAAATCACAATTAGGACCATGGAATTTGCATGACCTGCCAAGTTTTTTTTTTCCCACAAATTTCATACAAATAAATTTAAACGATAATTTAAAAATATATGCTAAAGAACATTGTATTAATATTTTACACTGTAATTTTGTAATTTTTTTTAAACCGGTGTTTTGCAACTACAATTTCATTCAGTGTGGCCAGTTAACAGTAAGAAAGCGAAAATTCCGCATTCAAACGGTCCTGCGAAGCGGACTGCAAGATTGTTACTAACCGATGAGATAGGGCGAGACAGCACGTCGATCATGAGGTGGCCGTGACATACTCTCGATTTTTGTGTGCTGCACGGCTATTACGCGACGGCGTGCGAGCTCTCTCAATTTTTCTCGCACTATCCGTCTCTCTCTTATTAGGACATGCGAGAGAAATCGAGAGTATGTCGCGGCTGTGTGTTAGACGTGCTGTCTTGCCCTATCTCATCGGTTAGTAACAATCTTGCAGTCCGCTTCGCAGGACCGTTTGGATGCGCCAATTTTCACTTTCCTTCTGTTAACTGGCCACACTGAATGAAATTGTAGTTGCTTGTTACGTCTGTACGCTACACCCAATTCTGACTTCGACTTGTTGTACTGACAAATTGGGGTATAATCACATAATGTGGATGGCCCATGACGGTTTGAACATGCATCCACACTATAGCAATTAGTCAGATTCTGATGAATTGGGGCTGACAAATCACTTAATGTGGATTGCCCATAAAACTGCCTCGTCTTCAGTAAGTATAACTTTATTTCATTTGATCGAAACCAGTTATAACGTCTCCGGGCTAGCACACTAATCGGCCATTTATTTACGTTCGGACGTATAACTTTACGATTGTGCCCATTTTTCGTTACTTAGCTAACATGCTAATCTCGCAACATATATTTATGCCATAGCGTAAAATATAAGTAGCAAAAAGAAGTGTAGTGTTGTCAATATGTACAACTGAATTTGTACCAATTATTACATTATTTTCATTCGTTCAATCGCAGTCTATGGTTAGAGACCCAATGTAATACTACTTAATTAAAGAGTAATAATAAGCACTGCCCTGCTACTAAAAAGTTGTACTCTTGTATTAAGTTGTATTATAATCGTTTTTCGTTTTTATTTATTTACTTTACTACCGCCCCATTTTTCCTATAATATTTGTAAGTTTGTATCGTAATACAATTCGTCGATAACAACGACAATTATGGTACATCATAAATAATAAAAAATAATGAAACAAAAAAATTAAAACTAATTACAAAAAAAATAGACCGTCCAAAAGTTCTGCCTGCGGCATGGACCCCATGACGCTGGCGGCATTTCCCCTTTGGACCGCAAGGGCGATCCTTTGTGAAAGGTACGCGCCAGCTCTGGAGTCCCCTGAGGCGTGGACCAGCCGCGACGACAGGGTCCTCATGAAGGCCTTCATGTCGGCTGACCAGGGTCCCATCGTTTCAACTGCAAGCGCCGCAAACTCGTAGTTCTGAACTAGAAAAGAGTATTTGCGGCGCTTAAATAATTGGGCCTGATCAGCCGCAGCGCCGGCCTGAGACCGTGTTGCCTGTATGTGGGACAGTGCGAACGTATCGACGCATGTTGCGTCCCACACCAGGGCCCTACCGAGTTTCCACGGTACCAAAGTTACTCCGTCCGGGCGCTTGCCATCGTCTCTCGTCATACCAGGAGGCTCTAGTGACGAAGGTATGGAGGCAGTGGCGAGCGCCCGACGCAGCAGGTCGTTTATAGTACCATGGCGGAACATGCGGCCGGCGCATCTGTTACATGATAGGCCGTGTCTACCCAGCCGGTCCACACCTTTGCCGCAGACACAAGTATGGGATGGGATCCAACATATGTGTGTTGGATCCCAACCTTAAACAGATAGCTATTCTTAGCGTACCTGGGTCAAGAACTGTGCCTATGTTGCGTGAGGGAAGGGCATTAAGCCAGTGGCCTGACTCATGTGAGGAGACAGCCAAGAGCCGGGCGCGTTCTGAGTCGTTTGGACTATTTTCGACTAAAGAACCGTGAATGGATTTGAGCCGAGGAGTGTCCCATACTTTCTGGATGTGTTTCATAGGGTCTCTATTGTTTCGAATAAAATTTAAGATCTGATTTTTTCAGTCCATAAAGTTTTCCACCATAATTGACGACCGGTTAGCCTAGTGGGTAGTGACGCTGCCTACGAAGCTGAAGGTCCTGGGTCCGAATCCCGGTAAGGGCAAATATTTGTGTGATGAGCATGAATATTTGTTTCTGAGTCAAGGATGTTTTCTACGTATTTAAGTATTTCTATCTATTATATATATCGTCGTCTAGTACCCATAACACAAGCCTTATTGAGCTTACTATGGGACTAGCTCGATTTGTGTAAGATTGTCCCCTTATATTTATTTATTTATTTATTATTTATTTATAATTTTTCCTAGTCATATTGTCGAAAGTCATAAAATTTAACAATATACATTGGAGTTCCGATTTTTGCAGGTCATCATTATTGTTAGTCATAAAATTGGTTAGCCATAACGTTCAATGTCCCGGTGGTATGCAATTACATAATGTAACAGGCAATAATCTAGTTTGTAATAATTATTGTAAGGTATTTTTTCGCAAGTCATAATGATTGGTAGTCATCTGATTAGTTAGTCATATCATTCAATTTCACGGTGGTGTCACTCTTCATAATGTTAAAGCCCATATACACACTCCCAGAAATATAATAAAATACATGTTTTTTTTACTACCGAACGTTACTGCGTTCTTCCAGACTGCTTTATAACATACCCACATACCCATTAATTATAATTGATGTGGGTACTTTGGCAAAAATAAAGAGTGATACGATTGAAAGATATTTATGCCGCTCACTGTTTTGTTTAGTGGTCAGAATACGTTAAAATAAATATGTTTTGTTTTGAAACTTTTTTCTCTAAAATCAAAAATGGCCGAAATATTTGACCCGAAAGTTAGGAAAAATATGTACTTGTCAACATTTCGATGAATGTTGTGTCATTATTGGTTCTGGTGCTTCGCCGGCCGCTGCCGCGGCACGCTCGCTTCGCTCGCTCGGCTCGCGCGCTTAGGATCACGGTACAACTAACAGTCCTCCTCGCTTCGCTCGTCGTCGTACCTACACCGACCTGCCTTAGAAGTCCAATATCTTAACCATTTTAAATTTCAGAGAAAAAGTTTCTAATAAAACATGCTTATTTAAACGTATTCTTTACGAAACAGTCATAAACCCTTCGCGCAGTAGTACCTAGTACCCAAAAATACAAAAAAAATACAAAAATACAAAATTCTTTATTTCAGTAAAAGATACATGGTTTTTGATACAGGGGATGGAGCCGCCCGGTAAGCAAAGTATTGCTTGTGTTGGGAGGCACCGCTCTTCCCTATGTTCAATTATCAATTTACAAAAATGTGTAATTTACATCAGATTTAATTTAATTCTATTTTTTTATTTTAAACATGAATTTTAAATTAATTATTTAGGAAATGTATTATTTAAACATGGCTTTAAATGTAGGTACGATGAAAATTACGATTTACGATTAAGCTAACTGTGTATGGGTGTGTGTGTGTGTGTGTGTGTGTGTGTGTGTGTGTGTGTGTGTGTGTGTGTGTGTGTGTGTGTGTGTGTGTGTGTGTGTGTGTGTGTGTGTGTGTGTGTGTGTGTGTGTGTGTGTGTGTGTGTGTGTGTGTGTGTGTGTGTGTGTATCTGGTATGTGTGCGTGTGCGTGTACGTAATTAGTAATTACTACCCCTTTCAAATGTATGTCTAGAAATGTTTCTGAGTAATTATCTATATGACTTTGGATGTTATAGATTTGGTCTCTTAGACGTAATTCACTTTAGGCATTAAAACGATATGCATAGCAATCATTAGTACGTTGAAATATATGCCTTAAAATATTTATGAATAATTATCGATAGACCTTCGATCGTTATGGACATCAATTTCTGACTTTTGTGATTATAATACTTAATATTATGGTTCATTAATGTTAGAACTACAAAACGTTATACTTAACAAAGATTATGACTACTGATGTTTATGTCTATAAATTATATGGATATCAATGTCTGACTATCGAAATTCGGAACAATAAGTTTATGGGAAACAAAGGGACCCCGTTTCATAACAGGGACGTCCGCTTCCGAGCACAAGTCGCACCAGGCTCTCTCGGCCTCCGCCAAGTTCGCGATCTCTACGACCGGTATCTGTTCAATGTTTAAAATAATACCGACGAGGGACAACGAACTGTACGCAGAAGACAGGAAAGCTGGTAGTGCCACATCGGAAGTGGCGCGAACACCCAGACCACCGAGTCTTACAGGTAGAACTGCTTGGGACCATGAAATCGAATCGAAAGTAACGTTTAGAATTTTGGATAAAGTTGTTTGAAGAGTATTATCGATTGACAAAAGTATAGAGGGGTATTTCCAGATCGGATAGCATCGGAGTAAATGCATGAATTTAGGTGTAAAGAGACAAAAACGGATAATAAAAAGTGCCATTTGGGGGTTTATATTAAAAATTAAGTCAGATGTACAGTTAAACAAGTCTAACTTGCAATTAATAACTGAACTGATCGCTTCATCAAAAATTGGAGACCCTAAAAGTGTGAGTGATGAAGTGGAATGAACGGAGATGTTGGGTAATATCGCATTATAGTTAGTCAGTATTTAAATTTTTCTATCCGGGGGAAGGCGGTCAGGCAGAAAAATTTCACACTTCGTGAAATTAAGGGAAAGCCCTATTTCTGCAAATTTGTCCATTATCAATAGCAAGTCCTGCAAGACTGTTTCAGCGTCCCCACCGAGGGAACCGTCGTCCAGATACCAAAGATTAAATTTTGAATTTAGATTGTTTATGATTGGATGGATAGCCAAACTGAATATAGCAGGACCGAGCGGGTCTCCCTGCTGGCAACCAGTGTTTGAATCGATAATTTTGTCACCAAAAAGTAATTTTGATGGTGCCCCATAAGATTGCCATAGATAACTATAGGCATCGGGGAGATGTTTTTTGACTTCTGCTAAGAGGGCACCACGATCAACCGAATTGAAAGCGTTTCTCACGTCGACTTTGACAAATACTTCATAGTCCGTGCGACTCAGAAACGTGCGCGCAGCGTGTACTGCAGCCTCACAGCCGCCCTTGACGCCAAAACCCAACTGTCGAGGCTTGAAAACTTTGGTGAGACTCTGATTGAATTTCCTACAGCAGAGTTTTGAAGACAGACGTCTAAAAGTGCAACCGACGGCGATCGGCCGAATGCCACCATCCTTTTTAGCTAAGGCTACTAGATTGGCACCGTAGAGGATCGGGATGATTTCCACGTTTACACGACCAGTTAGCATAAGGTTGATCAAAGAGGTTAACTCTTGAAGTAACGCCGAACCTGTATCCCCAGAAGGTGAGGTGGTCAAATCCTTCAGGTGTTGCGGGGACAAACCATCTAACCCTCCCGCAGAGCCATTGGGGAAAGACATTAACGCTGAAAGTACAGCGTCTTCTGAAACGGTTACACACTCGCCATCAGTTGAAGGAGGTTCTGGAAACTGAGTGATACCTAAGGGAACTGGATGTTTTTCCCTGAGCGCGGCGAAGGTTTCGGCGGAATGAGTAGCCAAGACATCATTAGAAAAAAGAAGGCGAGCAGCTCCACTCACATTTCCCTCTGAGATTTTGTTTTCTATTGCATTTATTTTAGGAAAAATACGAGGGTTGAAATTTGAATTGATTACATCATTTTGTATCTTGTCAGGTGACACGAAAATCGAAGATGTATTGTCTTTTATCTGTTTTCGTCAAAGAGTCTTTTTTGGACTTGGTTGCGTGTAGGACCGAGTAAGAGAATGTGAGCAGGCGCTGCCACGCTTGGACAGAATTCTCCTTGACGACTTTGGCGACCCATTCCGCAAGACTGCTGGCTACAGCTCTGCGCGCGCCGCGAGGTATTCTCTTGATTATAGGCACATTTCTCTTTAAAGTTCCCAATTTCTCTGCAAAGGAAGTCGAACTGTTAAAGTTATCAACTCTGGCAGTTGAGGGCACAGGCTGTGATGGCGGCGGGCGGATCAATCGCTGCACGTATACCATGTTTGCGAGCGGTATGAATAGCTAGACCCCGGTTTCCCTTGTACAGTTTTTTATCTACGCAGAGACGACACTTCAAAAGTTCGACTGTTGCAAAACAGGGCTGCAAACTCATAATATATAAGGAAAACAGTGCAGGCTTAAAAATACTTACAGACTATAGAAAATAACTTCACAAAAACACCAAACACAATCAGTCCACTAATAAAAAAGGAAAAGACATGATTTTAAACAATATTTACAATAAAATGAAAAGATCAAAAAACTGACAACTAGCGACTGTCACTCAAGTTGAGGTGCCGCGCCGCGCCGCCCCGGGCGCATGCGAAACCGCTTTGCTTGTGCCGTGGAGTCTCATACGATTCAGCCGGACGGGCGGTCGCCACGCCAGCCGCCGCATCCGCAGCCAACCACCTGACCCACTGACGGAGAGGTGGAAACGGACGGAGGCCTCATAAGCAGAATTAAATTAAGCGCGTTATTCATTTTATGGTACAAGTGTTACTGTTTTCTTCGTAGCATGCTTGTGTAAATTGAGGAAAAGTAAATGTTAACCGAGGCTAAAGCTAACAATTGATTTATTAGACGACAAGCTGCCCGCGCTGCTTCTCCCGCATGATTCAAAGAAAGTAGGCAAACCCGTGGGATAAAATATAGCCTACCATCACCCAGAAACCCCAATCTATACGCATTCAAAGATTTTTTTAAATACGCAAACTTGCAAAGCTTTAATCTCACAGACTTTGTCCTCAATATTACTATAGATAATTTCAACAATTTCAACAATGTATAAGGAGAATTTGTATGTAAGTACTTAAGTATAATTGTTTTGCTGGACCCTTTGTCCGAACAAAGTGTACACGCTTTTTTATGTTATTATTATTAATATTGTCCTGTTACGTGTGCTTTATAGAATAAATGGTTTTTCTTTCTTTCTTTCTTTCTATTTTCTTTCATTATTTACTCCATAATCAATTTATTAGGTTTCCTGAAGATGCTCATATTATATATGTTTCCTACGCCTTTAAATGAAAGTAAATTACCGCGGGTCGTGTTAATATGCGATATCGAAATCCAATTGTCAAGCAAAAAGTCGTAGAAAAGTAATCCATCCAAATAGCAAACGAACTAATAAGTTTTGAAACTGAAACCGTGTGTTTTGACAGAAATTTTACAGATATCCTGCGGCCGATTGTATTGTTTTCATAGTGTTAAAATTTATCAGGGGTCTCGAGTGACCTACATAAAATTTCGTCCGTTAACGGTTCATATCGTCACGTTTTATGTGCCAAAGTCAAGAGCATGTTAGAATGTGACGTAAAAAAAGTAGTTTTATGTGCAAGACATATAAATGGTCACATTTTACGTAGATGACGGTATACCATGTTAGCTCATAACGGTAAAATTTTATACGTCGGTTGTGGGCATAAAACATGTGCATAAAAGACGTCTTTTTGTTATTATGCTAGGGCCGCAGTAGTTTCAAATCAGAGGAGCTAACGCGAAGTGAAAACGAACTTCGTTCGAATATCTCCGTCTCTGTCGCTCGAACTAGCAAGTGCGACAGAGACGGAGATACACAAACGAAGTTCGTTTTCATTTCCCGGTAGCCCCTCAGAAGTGTCTAGTCCAATAAATATGTTTAGTTGTTTTTAGTTATTTCCAATTCATATGGTAAAATCTAAATATTAAGTCATCAGTATTATCTACATATGTGTTAAATCCAAAAAATAAGTCTTCAGTTGTTCCATTGACATGGTTAAGTATATACAGATAAAGTATTTCTCGTTGAACGTTTATTTAGGCGTTTTCTATATTCAGCATTATATTTGCATTTCACAGCTGAAACAATACGTTAATTGTACTTTTCTATCATACTTATTTAAATTTAATTTAAAACATTTAAAATGTTCATACTATTTATAAGTATTATAAAACTAATAAAATATACTATACACCAAAGGCTGGTTGAATGTTTAGAGGGATGCACGGATGTTCGTCGCAATGCTTGGAATGACTAGTTGAGTATGTTTGAGTGTGGCGAATGGACAATCCACATTAAGTGATTTGTCAGCCCCAATCTATCAGAAACTGACTAATTCTGTCAAACGAGTTGTCCGGACTAATTGCATGAAAATCACAATTTGGACCATGGAATTTGCATTATCTGCCTAGTTTTTTTTTCTCACAAAATTTCATTCAAATAAATTGAAACGAAAATTAACAAATATATACTAAAGAATATTGTATTGATATTTTACACTGTTTTTTTTTTAAAGGTGTTTTGCAACTACAATTTCATTCAGTGTGGCCAGTTAACAGTAAGAAAGCGAAAATTGCCGCATTCAAACGGTCCTGCGAAGCGGACTGCAAGATTGTTACTAA
Source organism: Epinotia demarniana (assembly GCA_945867215.1). NCBI lineage: Eukaryota > Metazoa > Arthropoda > Insecta > Lepidoptera > Tortricidae > Epinotia > Epinotia demarniana. The sequence continues at coordinate 11,042,922 of OX244267.1, read as the reverse complement.
CCGATGAGATAGGGCGAGACAGCACATCGATCATGAGGCGGCCGTATATACTCTCGATTTTTGTGTGCTGCATGGCTATTACGCAACGGCGCGCGAGCTCTCTCAATTTTTCTCGCACGATCCGTCTCTCTCTTATTAGATATTAGTGTACAACTCTATATCACTAATTACACATTTTGGCACAGTGGGTATATGAAGATCACTGATAATAAAGGATTAATTAGATAGAATTAATCTTTATTCGACATCAGATAAAACATGACATGACAACAATTGGACGACACAATATTGACACAAAAGACATATAGATTTGAAATTAAAAAGAATATCATAGACTGTCTTCAGCCTGTTAAAATACGTAAGGCGTAACCTCTTTTATTCTAACACTCCTCCTTAATTTCATTCCTCTAGTCCCATACCTCTCGCACACAACGTAAACTTACCCTTTAGCAGGGGTTTCGTAAGTACGTCCGCCACCATTCGCTCAGTCTCTACATACTCTAAACGAACATGCCCATGCTCAACAGATTCCCGAATAAAGTGGTGGCGCACATCGATATGTTTTGTGCGTTGGTGGTGCACAGGGTTCTGCGCAATGGCAATTGCTGACTGACTGTCACTGTAGATAGTCAGTTGCCTCTCCGGTTCTCCGGTGATCTCAGCAATAAACCGTTTTAAGAATATTGCCTCTCTGGCTGCTTCTGAGATGGCAACATATTCAGCTTCTGCAGTTGAGAGTGCTACAGTTTTCTGCTTTTTGCTTTCCCAGCAAATTGCTCCTCCTTTCCACAGGAAAACCAATCCGGTGTATGACTTCCTGTCATATGATGTAGCATGACTCGCATCTGCATAGCCCACTAGCACCTTTCTGTCATTTTTCCTGTACATGAGTCCCCGACTTTTAGTGCCCTTTAAAAACCTGAGCACTCGTTTCGCTGCTATCCAATGATCCTCAGTAAAGCAGGTGTTAAATTGGCTCAAATGATTCACTGTATGTGCTTTGTCCGGCCTCGTGCAGACAGATAAATACATTAGCGAACCAATCAGATTTTGGTACGGTGTGCCAGCATCCGGTATGTGTGATGATCCTGGTTTTTCCAATTTTTGTCCAGGTACAGATGGCGTTGACGCAACCTTGCAGTCTACCATACCAAAATTCTTCAAAACCTTATCCACATAGCTTTCCTGGTCGATTTTGATTTCAGTCTCGCTTTGGGTGATGCGAATTCCTAGAATAAATTTTGCTCGACCGAGATCCTTCATCTCAAATTTTCTCATTAGACCTCTTTTGAGACTACGTAGTTCTTCTTCGTCATTCCATAGAATAAGAATGTCATCTACGTAAACTGCGAGTACAATAACCTTCTTTCCATTAGATTTCTTATAAACACAAGGTTCATTCTTAGACCTCGTGAATCCTAGCTGTAACAACTCGCTGTTCAACTTGGTGTTCCATGCTCTAGGAGCTTGCTTTAATCCATAGAGCGAGCGTTTGAGCAAACAAACATAGTCAGTTCCCTTTTCCTCAAACCCTTCTGGTTGCTTCATATATACAGTCTCTGATAAGTCTCCGTTAAGGAACGCCGTTTTCACGTCCATCTGATCGATTTTGAGATGATAAGCCGCTGCCAGTGCTAAAAGCGTCCTCAGGGAACTATGTCTCACGACCGGGGAGAAGGTCTCATCATAGTCAACTCCGTATCTCTGACTAAAACCTTGAGCCACGAGACGAGCCTTGTATCTTTTTTTTCCCTCCCCCTCGTCTTTGATTCTAAAAATCCATTTGGAATCAACGACGTTGCATCTTTCTGGTCGTTTGACAAGGACCCATGTCTCATTTTTCCTAATAGCACTCAGCTCTTCTTGGATAGCGGCTTTCCACTCCTTGCTGTCATTCCTTGACAATGCCTCACGAATTGTACAAGGATCCTGTTCAGTTTGTTCAGTGGCTTGATAGAGTACGAAATCGGGAAACTGGGTAGGTTTCCTTCTTCGAAGGGGATACCTCCGTGTCCTCTCCTGCTGGTTCTCCTCAATTTCTTCTTCAACAGTTGAACCTGATTCGCAGTCTTCAAACTCGGCCAGATCAGAGTCTACATTTGGCTCATTTTGTCTGTAAAGATCTGCAGTCTCGTCTTCCACACTAGCGTGTTCTACTAGAGGACGTTCCACTCTAGGAATATTCTCTTCCAATCCTCGTTCAAAACCAAGTGATGTTTCTCTTTCATGACGTTCCAATATCGGTGACTGACTGCTCTCCAGCTCTACAGTGTTTTGAAGTGATGAATGTTTCTCTAAACTATCTTCCGTCAGATTTAGTATCACCTCCGAATGTTCTTTAGTTTCTGAATGCTGATGATACATTTGGTTCTCCAAGAACACCACGTTTCTTGCCTTGAAAACTGCGCCAGAACAGGGGTTGATTAATCTATGCGCTTTAGAGTTATCGCAAAAACCCGTGTAGATCAGTTCTCTGCTTTTAGGATCCCACTTTTTTCTCATTTGTTGAGGGATATGCATAAAAGCCTTGCAACCAAATATCTTCACCATGCTCAGGTCAGTTTTCCTGTGTGACCACTTCTCTTCAGGTGTCACATTCTTCACCGCTATCGTTGGTGACCGATTTTTCAAGAACACTGCATGGTGAACTGCCTCTGCCCAAAATCGTTTAGCCAAACCGGAATCTTGAAGCATGCTTCTTGCTTTCTCGTTGATTGTACGGTTCGCTCTCTCTGCCACTCCATTTTGCTCTGGTGTGTATTCAACTGTCAGCTGATGCTGAATCCCGAAGTTCTTCAAATAATTATCCATACGTTTATTGACGAATTCCGTGCCATTGTCTGAGCGGAGAATCTTCAGTTTATTTCCACTTTGAGTTTCGGCAAACTCCTTAAACTCTATAAACTTTTCAAAAACTTCGCTTTTCTGTTTCAAAAAATACACGAAAGTTTTGCGAGTAAAATCGTCAATAAAAGTTAAAAAATATCGGGCCTTGTTGACAGAAGGTACCTCCATAGGTCCACATACGTCGGAGTGTACCAAACCAAGTACCTCTGTACTTCTCGTCGCATTGGTCTTCGTAAAGGGTTGTTTGGTTTGTTTTCCCATAATGCAGGGTGTACACTCAAGTTTAGTTAAAGTGTTGGGAAAACTTACCCCGGTTGCCATCTTATCTCTGAGTAATTTCAGGTTTTTCATACCAAGATGCCCCATCCTCCGATGCCACTGCACCAGCTGGTCACCTGCAGTTGCTGAGGAAAGTGCAGAACCCTGTGAACAGCACTTGATTTTATAGATGCCTCGTTCTTCCACACCTTTCACTACAGCCTTTCCTCGAATCTCACATTCATCACTCTTAAAGATGTCACACCCTTTATCGGTAAATACCACCACATGTCCCTTTTTGACAATTGCATTAACACTAAGTAAATTAGAGGCTAATTTAGGAACATATGTTACATTGCTTATTGTTAAATCAATTGACTCACAAACTACAGTACCTTCGCTTTCACCCAATACCTCGTTACCATCAGCACACGTCACTCTTAATGGCTTAGGAGTGTCCTTTAAATTCCTGAACCATGATTTGCGATTCGTCATATGAGTCGACGCTCCTGAGTCTATGATCCAATCATCCGCATGTGGTTTGGTCAATGTGCCAAACGCATATGCCTGCAGCGCCTCCTTCCTTTGTTTTGGATTCTCTGGACAGTCCTCAGCTTTGTGAGGTCCTTCACAAATAAAACATTTGACTTTTCCTTTAGTCTTCTTTTTAGGAGCACTCTTGCCTTTGTGCTTATTTGTCAAAAGTGCTGATGTTGACTGCTTCTCACTAGAGCTTGTCGAGTAGGTATCTTCCATTTGGAATAGCTTTGTTTTTACATAGTCGGTAGTCAAATTGACGTTGCTGTTTTCTATGGCCAACCTCATAGGTTGAAATTCTGGGGTAAGACCTTGAAGGAGCAGAGCTGCCAGTAGCTCATCATCAATCTCCTTCCCTAAGTCCAACAGCTCCTGTGATGTTGTTAATACAGACGTCACATACGCGCGAATCGTCGCAAATTGTTCGAGCCTCATGCTCACTAGCTTTGTCAACAGCCGGCAGCGGTTGTTCAAACCTTTATCTTCGAACGCACTTTTTAAAGCTTCCCAAGCGTCTTTAGCCGTTTTACTGTTTCTTACATGCACTAAACAGTGGGGTCTGATCATTAAACAGATTTTCGCTCGTGCTCTTTGGTCACGCTTCGTCCCAGAAACGTCACTCGCCGCAGGAGTGGTACTTGTAAATTCCCACAAATCATCATGGATGAGATACATTTCCATGAGAAATTTCCATGTTGCGTAGTTACTATTGCCATCCAGCTTCTCTAGTGATGGTAGGGCACTGCTAGAACTGCTGTTGCCAGAACTGCTAGGTGCAGTTTCTCTGTCTCCACTCTCAGCCATAATTTACGTGCTCGGGCCAATAACCTATTAGTGTACAACTCTATATCACTAATTACACATTTTGGCACAGTGGGTATATGAAGATCACTGATAATAAAGGATTAATTAGATAGAATTAATCTTTATTCGACATCAGATAAAACATGACATGACAACAATTGGACAACACAATATTGACACAAAAGACATATAGATTTGAAATTAAAAAGAATATCATAGACTGTCTTCAGCCTGTTAAAATACGTAAGGCGTAACCTCTTTTATTCTAACATTAGAACACTTAGAACAAGAGGTATATTGCGAGAAAATCGAGAGTATGTCGCGGCCGTCGCATTTTAGACGCGCTGTCTTGCCCTATCTCATCGGTTAGTAACAATCTTGCAGTCCGCTTCACAGGACCGTTTGAATGCGGCAATTTTCGATTTCCTAATGTTAACTGGCCACACTGAATGAAATTGTAGTTGCAGTTGTTACGTCTGTACGCTACACCCAATTCTGACTTCGACATGTTGTACTGACAAATTGGGGTAAAATCACTTAATGTGGATGGCCCATGAATAGAGCAAAAAAAAAACACAACAATCACATATACATACTGTCAAAGCAAAGCAAAGGCAAGGCAGAGCCGTCAGTCCAGTCCAGTCAGAGGGTCTTTATGTGTATACGTTTTGTGTTTGGGGAAGAAAATAGGTTGAATTCGTGACGAATTTATTTCAATTTTAAATATACTTTTTATAACAAAATAATAACTGTTATCTAAAACTCGTAGTGTTTGTTGACTTTCTTGTGTAAATAGTTAAAAGTGATAATCAAATCAATGACTACGCTACTTGGTGACAAGCGTTACGAAGTTTAGTCTCTATACGGATTCTTTGAGTGTGAATGACTATACCGGAGTAAACACAAGGTGAATCATTCCTTCCTTCAGTATAATAATCAGTTCTTCGCAGATTCCAAGTAAGTGTTGAATTATTCTTGATAAAGTTACTGTGCTTTATAACATCCGTGGGAGGCTTTTCATTGCCTGACTTTATGTGGGCTATTTTTGCCTGACCTCCTTTAGTCCAGCAAAGTAGTGCATTGGCTAACATTTGCTTTCATACATATCCATCATCATTTCTCGTACAAGTGACTAAATACAACCAGCAACATTGAGAAATGATGCACATAATCTTATCAGCAACTGTTTACTGCCTGATTGATGCCCATTTCCTTATTGATTTTAGCAATGATCATAGTAATGAACTCAACAATTCGTATTCAGAACTGTATAATCTTATTGAAACTTCTTTTTAATATTTGTAAACACAAGTATATTAGGTAGGTATGTGTGTGTGTTTTGCCAAAACAAATTATAGACTCAATTGTTTTTACTATCAAGCTTGTTATATATTTTGTACAGCAAAGGAGTAGAGACTATAATTTTATCCACTGTCCTTTAGTTCAAATGGTAAAAATATAATGAGTGATTTCAAGACAATACATTATGTGGAATAGAGCCATTGCCACATGAAACTGTAGTGGATTTGACTACAATGACATGCAACTTTTTCGGACACCTGCTTGATGGTGTAATTATAGTGTCGGGCTTAGCTATCTATTTTTGAATTAAATTCAATAGGATTGTTGTCTCTTTAATTGTTTATCACATACTTTAAAAACTTATTACAATGGAATAAGATTGCTAATTAAAAAAATATATATTGTAAATAACACTTACCTAATCTAACAAATTTATCAAATCTATATTTCAAACTGGAACTAGGGTTAGAGTGGATTTAATCTAGACAAAATTCTTAATCATATAAACTATCACATGGCAAGCCTTTACTTTATAAACTATTGTGAAAACCACACTGACCTTGCAAGTGAACTCAAGTAGGTACTTAATGATTAAACTTTCACAGCAGGCATTGAACCTGTAAATTTCATAAGAAAATACAGCTTAAAGAGTGCTTACATTTAAATATTTTAAATTTTACATCATTTCAACATTTAGCACAGAGAAGTGTTCATTGCAAGATTAGTTTGTACACCAAAGGCTGGTTGAATGTTTAGAGGGATGCACGGATGTTTGTCGCAATGCTTGGAATGACTAGTTGAGTATGTTTGAGTGTGGCGAATGGGCAATCCACATTAAGTGATTTGTCAGCCCCAATTTATCAGAAACTGACTAATTCTGTCAAAAGAGTTGGCCGGACTAATTGCATGAAAATCACAATTTGGACCATGGAATTTGCATTATCTGCCTAGTTTTTTTTTCTCACAAAATTTCATTCAAATAAATTGAATGAAACTAGCACAGAGAAGTGTTCATTGCAAGATTAGGTCTTTATGGGCCTTACCACAAAGGCCAATAATTAGAAAAAATTAGCATGCACATATAGTTGTTATCTGATAGTATATATAGTGTGACAGCATGAATGGATGTCTATTCATGTATCTACATGACTATTTAATAATAACAATTCAGACAACAGTCCATGTGAAACCAATTAGGTACTATATTTTCAAGTGGATACCATTTAAATTCAATCTATATCAAAGCAGCTGCTCTCCAGCTTGAGAGCTCAGTGTTTATTTTTAAATCCAAATATGACTAACATCTTAATTTTTGCAGTATACAAATACCTCCGCTTAGATTCAGTAGTCATCTGGCTCCCAGGTTTTTTCATTGTTAAAATATGAGTGTTTCCCATCGTGGTGTAACATCCAGTAAATTGAATAACAATACCTAAGACTTGATATTTTGTATAGCCTAGCCAATATATATTGCAAAATATGAGCAGGCATTTGTAACTAATGGAGCAATTATGATGCGTTATGTTTTCCTGCTTCACAGTTAATTTTATCTAGACACATCTAACTAGACTTATTTTAATATCAGCTAAAGTAATTATCTGGACTTACAATTGGGTCAAGCCACTTTAATATTAACTAAAGTTACCCACTTACATATTTATTTTAATTCTATTAGTTTTCGGTAAGTAAATACAGTCATAAATAGTCAGTCGGTCAGTTTTAAATCATAAATGTGAGACTTTGAACAATACAAAAATGTTATTGTTGTAGCAATACAATTGATTGCAGGGGATGTCCCCTCCGGCCATTTTTATTTAATTTCTAATAATTGAGAGCATTATTATCGCGTCCTGTGTCGCATGAGACGGCAGCGCGCCGACAGCACGAGAACGCGATAAGTGCCTAGTACTAGAAGTTAATCTGACTCTGATTTTGCATTCGCACTTTGATATCAATGTGTTGCGCGCACTCTTTCTGACACGTAAACTTGGCATGGGTGCAAGCGTGCGCAAAATTGACGTTACATCGGAATGCGAAATGTTAAGTGACATAGACTAGACGTCCTAGTTACGTGCGTAGACCCACATTGTCGAGGATTGGCTAAATAGATGAATCCGTTCTATATTCGTGTTACTTTTATGTAAGATTACGCGACAGGGTAAATATTGGTTATTACATTTTTGAGACGTTTGGAGAAAGGATGATGTAATTGAAATTTTAGATATTTTTAATAAGTGTCATATCATTACTATTACTCTTCTCCCGTCTAATAGGTAGCCGAAACATCGCGGCCCTCTTTTGCTTAACTTTTTTGTATTATGCGAATAATAAAAATATTTTTTGCGCGTATCTACAACTACATTGATAAATAACGCAAGGAATGCTATGAAGCTACGGTAGTCTATAGTGGTATGCGGCTGGGAAGTGGCGGTCGGGGGTTCGAATCCCGGCTCGTACCAATGAGTTTTTTGGACTATGTACGGAATATTTACCGTTATCTTTTCAGTGAAGGAAAACATCGTGAGGTCTAAACCCAATAAAGTCTAGGTTTCGCTCAAGGTTGGAAGGTCGGGTGGCAGTCGCTTCCGTAAATCTAGTGTCTATGCCAAGTCTTGCGACTAGTGTCTAGGTGTCTTTAGGGGCACAACCGGGAATAACGCTAAGAGGATGATGATCTACATTAATAAATAGTTAATATTTTCATCATTTGCCTAACTTACCATAAATACTGAGATGGTACCGTAGAGCTGTCTCTAAACGATAGTTAATTATGCCCAGTCTACCCACTGCTGAGTTGACCCACATTTTGTTAACGGTGATCTGTTTGCGTCGCTTAAGAATTCAGCAATACCAGTTAGCAGCAGGACTGCGTTTTATGGCCGACTCAAAATATATATTCGTCTCTTTCTAGCATACAAACATGCTAGAAAGAGACGAAATTATAGTCATAGACTAAATTTGGACAGTTATAATGAGCCGATCATGCTACCGGTAGCTAACTTTAGTTAATTAATTAGGTCCGCGCGAAAGTTAAATCGCAAAAAAATCCTATATTTTACTTATTACCTCAAGTTAAGACAATATTTCCCCCCGTTAAGTTAGTACCTACACGTTTTCAGCCCCGATCGTAGTGTCGAAACCTTAGCTACACTGTAAACCCTGACCAATTTTATATTAGCCCTACGTCGAACCTTGCCGTAACAAGCCGACGTATTTACGTCACTATATGATTGAATTCATATCTCATTATGACAAGGTTCTACGTAGGGCTAATATAAAATTGGTCAGGGTTGTCGCAAATGCAAACTAATTTCGTTTGAACATTACCGTAGGTATAGGGGTCCCCGGGATCCTTGAAGCCACAACGCTAGGAGGATGATGACGACCCGATATACGGCAATACATAAAAATATTCCGCGTTGAATTTGATAGACTAAATAGGACTCATAGCTAAGTCACAGATAAAGACAAACGAACTCTCTGAACGTTTACGCGTGCTGTGAGCTACACTACAGCAGGGTTTAGATATATGCTGAATTGCTAGACGCTTGTTAATTTGGCCAAGTGTAGCCAGAATGTTTACCGACACGTTTTTAGCGGTGACCCGTTTAACACGCGGGCTATTCACAGCGCATACTGACATCTCGCCTCAGCAGAACCAGTAATAAACCCGACCTCTGTTTACGTATAGTTACCGCGAGAGTCGGGATCAAGATTTATTTACTAGATGAGGCTGAGTCGGGTTTTGAATCGCAAAGCAGGAATTGTTTAAGTCTTCACCGATGGATGTGTTTTGACAATAAACGCGACCTATTACGCAGCTCGGGTTATGTTTATGCAATGCGATATTTTAATTCTCCGAGGCGTGGGTGGAGAGTTGATGACTGCTCCTCTATTCTGTAACAACGCTCACCCACAAATGTATCTTGACACCGCGATGCGTAGTAATTACGCGTAGGAGAGGTCTAGTTTCGTGACGGGTGACCGGCGGGGAGAGCCGCATTAGCGCGTAGCGAATAACAGCCCATGTCGACCACTTGATACCTACTTGAGAGTCAGCCGTTGTTTGGTGTATAATGGTTAATGGGAATTGGCAACGTGTAAATAATCTTACAAAACGGATGTAAACTTTGTTTTAGTGAATGAGTTATTGGTTAGATTAGTTTAAGACGTTTTAAAGTGACTTAGTACTTTGTGCATTATTTTGTGTACCTAACTTAGTTCTACCAGTGTCCAACCAACACAATGCCCGGAGGTCGAGCAAATTAGCTATGTAGGTTAACCTAGCAAATGGTTTCTATCATTTCCTTTGACTACAAGCTTTTATTGCCGACTGTACTTTTCTGTATACCATCATCAACTACTCATTGAGACAATTCTAACGAACCCAAACTCAAAGGGGTTACGTCGGTTAAGTACTGAATTCCCATGGCCACCTTCTGTCTCCATCGTCAGATCAGCTCGATGGTACCATAATATTGAATTGTCATCCAAACTATACTTATCCCAAAATTTCAGCTCAATCGGTCACCGGGAAGTGGGTCAAATTTAAATCGCAATATTTGTCCCATACTAACAGGGCAAGTTAAATAAAAGCTTGTAAAAAGGTAAACACATAACACCGTATGCACTAACCTGACCTCATCTGACCTGTGTTACCTAGACGATAGGTGAAATCATATCGCTTCGCATTATCGATACGGAAGGCGTCTAATTTCGCTGACACCAATAATAATTCCTAGTACAGTGACACAGTGACTATGCAGCGTTTTATTTTGACTGAGACTATTTATTTTTCCACGCCCACACGCAACGGAATGGATTTATTTTGCGAATAAGCAATATAACACGGGTTCTATACCTACTGCCGATTCTGAGTAGATACAATTAAATTATCTATATCTAGGCCAAATTCAATTGCTGACACAATAAACTAGTTTGGCTCAGCGAAAGTCGCCTTGCACGTCAACCAAAACTTATTGTTAGGGATAAAAATCAAAAACAATGTACATATTTTTATGTAGGTATTATCGAAATGTTATCAGAAAGACCACGTCCACCAAACCGAACTAGTAACGAGAACCCATACATATCGTCAGCATATGCATTGTTTTAGCATATCCTAGCATTCCTAGCATACCATCACTCAAACAGGCTCTTCCGTTTGCCGTTTGGCAGCTAAGATAGACACACACAGATACACATGTTAAACTTATGATTCCCCTCGTTTTCGTCCGTCAAAGATCGAGACGGCTCAGTGTCATACTGGCTACTGAGACAATGTGCATATAGATAGTATCTTTCCGGATTGTTTTGATAAACTCTCTGTCTAAAGCTACCTACTTCTGCGGTTGTCTGCAAACGCTGCCCAGCTAAGACTAGGTGTAAAATGATGTACTAAACAATCCAAGTTCTACGCATTTTCTTTAAATGCTGATTCGTCCACAGACCTCATTGGATATAAAAATAGACATGTTCTTCTTCATTCCAGGCATTGCTACTGTTTAGAAACGGCGTTATGCTGTGTCATATAGCTCTTATTATGGAAGCAAGAGGAGTCAGTTTATACAAAAATGTTAATAGATTAAAGTTGTCCGGGGTGTACAAACTGCGTTCTTTATCTCATCAGCGAGTATTTTTAGATGCGTTTCACGTTAACGCTATCTGTTCAAGCGAAACATTTTACAATGTCCGTCAAGTAATTACAATATACCTACGTAGGTTCCATACCAATATGATGGACTGCTCAAAACAAATATCCCAGAAATAATATAAGGAATTTAACGATTTTCTCAACTGCTTGAAGTTTGAAGTCTTGCATTTGGCGCTCTTCCAATTGCCTGTCCAATGCATGTTGATAAAATACACCAGGCAAATATTCGGTATCAATATGAAATCATTTCAATTATTGTACTGATTTAGTTAAGTATATGATTAGTTCAAAGAGACTTTAATACAATTAGCTACGTTTCAACAACATGTCGGGACAGAATAGCACCACCTTTTTTCCATGTTTGGACTGCAGCGTTTCTTTCCGTGGGTGTCGTAGGAGTCGAAGATGGGAGAGGGTGGAAGTACGTCATGGCCGATGGACTAACAACCTATAACTGCAATATCGCATTTTCTACCTAAAATTGCTAAGAATCGTACTGAAAATTAAGCCATGTGTTCTGCCTACTATTGCGAATACAGGCGTGATTTGTATGACTTTTATGTGTATAGATTTGTTAACCTATTGTTTTAAAAATGTTTATCATACGCCCAAAATCAATGATGTACTATAGCTGTATGCCAGTGAAGTCCTTCAATTAAGGAACCATATAAATAAAACTGAATTAAGTATGCGAATGTTTGCCTCCTTCATTCAAAAATGGTAGCACTATCATGGTATAAATCACTATCAACCCTTAGATAGTTTGATAACATTATTGTGCTTCAATTTTCTTAATGTTTCTAGTCAATCGACAATATCTCTCGTACATAATTGGCGAAACGCGGAAAGTAAGGGTTTGACTGACTAAGTGGTGACCAAAGAGACGAGTCAGGCAATCCCGGTGTCCGCCAAGGTACCTAAAGATAAAAAAAGAAAGGAAATAATACCAAGACGCGGTTTTTAAAGTGATTACGATATAGGTATTTAGTTCTTCAATGACACCAGCAACCACCAAATCCGATCTGGTGCTTTCTGACCATAAACAATAAAGAGCTAAAAATTATAAATACACTTATCATCATGAAAAGCTCGCGGTTTTGCGGCCTAGATTAGTAATAGTACATTATTGCAGTGGCCGGGAAGTAGCAATTCGTGGATGGGTTGATTTTGTCGGATGAAGTGAAGCTGATTCCGACAATAGAGACGAATCCACGAATTGCCGTTTCCGCCAAGGCAGATCAACAAGCACAGAATCTGAAAATATCGAGTATGTCAATAACCTATCAAGTTCCCGCCCAACTTATTTTTTTAAAGTATGTATACTGCATGACTCATAGTGCCAGTTTCAATTGGCATATATAGGTACATAGAAAAATTTAAACCATTAGAACCGGTCACAATTTTAAATGTTTTATGCAATTACAATTATTAAAGATTAAACGGGATTGCAAGCTAAATGCATTTCAGTTCGTTGTGAGTTTTATTTCGATAAATATTTTTATTTCTTTATTTATAACTATTTGAGACATATTTAAAAACGTCACTTCGATTACTTTCTAAAGTACGCGTTTTGTCTATGAACATAAAAAAAGGCCGGGTTGCACTCCGGGAGTGCCGGCAGAAGTGAAAACTTGCGAATTGCTTAAAAAAGAACTTAAATAATTTTAATTTTGCAAAAAAAAAGAAAACTTTTATAGTAGATGGCAACAACGCTTACCATTTTTGTAACTTCTCGTCATAGTTTTTCAACATGTATTCAAAATATTAAGTAACTATATAGGATAATAGAATTCGTATCATTCGAACCAATTTTTAGACAGGAACAAATGTTTGTATGGGAGCAACTACAATTTTTAGTAATATATATTTTCAACTACAATTAAAGAACATAAATACCCAAAAATTTGAGACAAAGATTGACCTCGCTGGGGGCAGCGCAAAACGCTTCATACTGAAAGACAGACAGGCGTGACGTCACAGCCGGCATTTGTTACGACGATTTGACGCAGCGGGATATAATTTTATGTTTTTTTATGGATTATTATAGGCAGTAGTTTACGTCTATGAAAACTTGCCACTTTCCGTGTTCGTTTTCAAACAAAATGCGACGCTTTCCGAGCATGTTTGAGAAAATATATATACTGCTCGATGCAATAGTGGGTTAGAAAGCGACAGACAGAACGGTAGTGCTGCTGCTGTATCTTCGTTTGATTGATTAGGTACTCATTCATTAGGTAGATAAATACTCGCCATTGTCTGTTGTACTCACCTTGGCCTTATCTCATTTCCTTTGCGAATTGTAACAACGCTGACCGCTGCTCAGCCTGCTTGTGATATGATAATGACGACCGGATAGCCTAGTGGGTGACGCTGCCTACGAAGCTGGAGGTCCTGGGTTCGAATACGAAACGAACAAATACGAAAATAGTTACGATTATTTCCATACAATACCTATGGTAAAAACTAAAACAAAAGTGAATAGAAAATTGTATATCGGAATTTGTATCCCACAATTGATGAATTTAGTTACTAGTACCTACTTAGTTCGGTTATTTCAGTTCAATAAAATGTTTGCATATGTTGTGTATTCAACAACACATACATATACATAGGTCCCATTGTAGTTGCCAAAGTGTAGCCCTTAGAATGAAATTGATAATAAAAAGCTGCATACTTACTACGTAGGTATGATCTTTGATCTCAAAATAATAAATATTAATTACTAACTAGATAATATAATGAATGAGTTACAAGAATTCCATCATTATTCCAACTAACTCCTGCCTGATAATGGGTTTTCGTATGCATAATATTAAGTATGGATTATCATTATTATCAACAATAACAATAGCTTCAGGTGTTACTTCGAAGAGCATTAAGTTCACCATAGTCTCTTTTTCAGATCTCCTGGTTTTTCCCCGGCACGGCATCGTTCGCAAGCGAATACATGCATTCGAGCAACTTCATTTGAATGCACATTGTGACGTAACTGGCCGTAAACAATAGGTTTGTTATGGCGACGGCGGTGCTTGCGTGAGCCGCTGCCGAGATGTGGCCGAAGGTTGTCGCGATTTTGGGGCTGACGGCGGCGGCGAACGCCATCCTTGAGGGCCCCAATGTCTGCACGAGACAGGAACCGTGAGTATTGTTGTCTTTTTATGTAGTACTTAACCTTGTGAGCACCATGACCGAGCCAAGAACCACGACATCCATGTATAGTGTAAACGCTCGACTGCACCACTCGTACCACATACATTTTAATGATTATATTATATCCTAAGATTTTGCGTCAGGCATTTTGAAAAAAAATCCGAGATTTCTTTTTCTTCCCATCATTTCTTGTTTTATGCTATGCATGTAATATGTAAACGCAGTTAGCATTCCACGCTAACAACCCACTGAGAACCGGATTATTAGAAATACCTACCTATACATTTAGTCTCAGTAAGATTTTTTAAGTGAAAATTTCTGTAACGGCGCTGTGCACTTTTGTAATGGTGAAAAAATATTAAATTCGCAACAGGTCACGTGACCGTAAGATTCGAAAGATTGAAAATTCGTAAGATTGACACGTGACCTGATCGAAAAACTGTTACAATGTCATTGAGTTTTCACTTCTGCCGGCACTCCCGGAGTGCAACCCGGACTTTTTTTTGTACTCGGCTCCACATGAACTTTATTCTTATTGAGTAGGTACTAAACTGTCATAGATATAAAATAGTATTATTTGTTGTTTAGGTTTCGTGACGCATTGGTTATTACTGTAATGTCACGTAAATGTATTTGTCAATAAATAAATAAATAAATATACTACAGGTACTAACTATATAAGAAACCACATTTAACACCCATCTTGTCGTACATACAGGCAGGTGAAGACTGTACTCAGCGGACTAAACATGCTAAACTTATTGAAACGTGACCGTAGCTTCGATTGACAAAACAAATGACAAAATCCTTCATTGCCCTTTGACCATTTAAAAATGATAATTATATCTCGACATTCCTACCTAAACTGCACAGAGCTGCTGTCGACTGTATTTCAATAGTTATTAAGTAATTGTAATACCTATATCAATTAATGTTATCCAACACTAAAATCAATCGCAGTAACTGTACTTAAATGTTTTCCCGTTAATTATCAGGCAATTACCCACAGTTAACTACCGGTTGTTACCATTATTTATTAAGTTTTTTGTAAAATGTTTCTCCTTGTCGTGGTGCAATAAAGAGTAGGTATTTATTACTTATTGTTATTCTCTTTATTCATATTTTTTATTAGCTTTTTTATTATTAATTACATTTTTTTAATCAAGGATAGCACTAAATGTACCTTATGTTTATTTTTGCAATGTATAGGTAGGTAGGTAATAATGTTCTTATCTCTTTTGCCGAGTCTTAGTCAGACCTTAGGTACAATGTGCATTTGTGCAACGAATTGATAGGGTTTACCAACCTACGAACGTTTATGGGCATGTATTTCATAAATAACTTTTACTTGACACCTATTAGCGATTCCGCAGCTCCACTTGCATTCTTACAAATAGCTATGTTATGTTATCTAATGTTTGGTAGTCCATCTGCATCTTAAAATAATTTCTCAATATTAGTATTTTAGGGTTCCGTACCTCAGAAGGAAAAAACGGTACCCTTATAGGATCACTTTTTTGTCCGTCTGTCTGTCTGTCAAGACCCTTTATCTCGGGAACGCGGGGAGGCATCGAGTTGAAATGAAGACCATATAAACACTCAGGTCTAAAGTCCCTTGAAGCTGTGAAATAATCAAACTACTAAGTTAACGTAAAAAAAATATAGAGAGAAGAGAAAACAACCGTTTATGCCGCAATGTATATTTCGAAACTCTCAAGGGAATCAAAATTTATAGGATAGGCAGGTACTTTTCATTGACCCAGCTATATATAGGACTATGAAATTTGGCAAGTAATATCGTCTTATACTACAAGTACAGGGATAAATCTGAAAACTACACATTTGTAATTAAATAAAAAAAATATAGTATGGGGAATCCTCGTTGGGCGCACTCGTCCTTGTCCGTTTTTTTTATCGGATGCATTTACTCATTTATCGTACCATACCTAAGAAGATCAGCAGGTTCACTAGACAATACGAGTACCTACAGACGTGCCTTTTTACAAATTACCTCTAGTGGGCGTTACTGGCACTTTCTGAAATGATATATTAAACTGCATATTTTCGGAGTTCGATTTTTTCCTTTATAGAATGAACTCATTTAACTTTCTCACAGTAGTGGCACTGAATCATGAATGAAGGTAGAGGAACCTTGTCCGTCTTAGACATTTTTAATAAAGCCCTCGTCCCTTGCGCTTGACCCATAAAATTTGAGTTCCGCACAACCTGGATAGATCTAACCTGAACGTTGCACTTACTTTATATTATAACCTATAACAGTGTACTGTTTACCTAGGCTGGATAATGGACAGACTCCACCATGCACTATGACCACAACCGTTTACACAGATAGATTTAGGTTTAGACCACTTTTAGACAATGCAGTGTCAGCGAGGCACGAACTATGTACTATGAGTTTTAACGTGTCATAAGTAAAAACTCAACATTATTTGTGATTAAAGTTTCATACATGTTTTGTCTTTGTTAACAATATGCAATATACGTGCATCAATATGTGATAAGTTATTCAAGTTTTCATGGACATACCATGATTCACCGGCTTGCCAAGAGTTCTAAGTCTACGTTTTAGTTTTGTATGTGTGTGCTATGAGTGCTATGACCCACTTAAGGAAACTGCTGTGTAAAGAATTATTGCATTGTAAACAGCAACAATATTATTCATGCCGACTATCGTCATATGATATCCTCAAAAATATTACAATCTTTGCACTCCTATTGATAATCGTGGAGTGAAGTTTCGTAACTTTTGGACCTTAGAGGCATTGAAATAAGGTTGAAAATGGCCGAACATTAAAATGTAATTACAATTGCTTAGTTGTATCAGTGAAGAAAACATGTATGAGTAATTCTATTTTAATGCAAAAACGACTAGATAACACGTGACCTTGCACTGTGTGATAATATGATAACTCGGTCATCATCAGAAAGCGTTCCGCGAAACTGTCACTCTTCTTGACCCGATGAAATGCGTCAATACTTTCTCATCCTTCGCTTCGCTCGCTTCAAACTTCAAACGAGCGAGCGACGCGAACTAAGTTCTCCGTCTCATCTTTGGCAAAAATGATTTCGTATGTCTGGCGTCTGTTCTCCTCTACAGGTCGTATTTCTCAACTGATACTCATTAAACATTTTGTAATAAGATTTAAAAATTAGGTACATATACAAATATAAAATATTGCTGTCAAACCAGTTTCCCGTTTATTTTTAAAGTCAGGCTCGGTATTTCTGCAGCTCACAGAGCCACTGGGTTTTATCTAGACGAAAGTTTTTACACTTTTTACTAAAAATAGATAACTGAACGTCAGTAGCCAGCTTTAAATTATAATATCAGCAGCAAGGTTAAAGTTCATTGTTACATCAGTTTGTGTAGATATTCTTTCTCCGTTCGACCTCATTTGTTAGAAATTCTTTGCAACGTAAGCGCTAATAGATACATAGGAGAAGGCTTCTTCGTCTAAGGGCCGTTGTCCCCTGTTCATGTACTTACCTACGGAACACTCATTCACATCAGAACATTATTGTATTTAATGTTAACTGTACTGCACCTCCCTTCCACCACCAGTAAATTGTATGTGTCGCGGTAACTGCAGCGCCCATACGTCGTTTTCGGTTTACAGCAATGTAGAGTGAGTAGATATTTGTTTCTGCATCGCTTTGTTACCAATTCCCGCATATTTACCGTTATGTTTTTTTTTTCAATACTGGGTCGCCTGATTGTTGTTGATCGGTCGGTATTCATTCGGGTCAGTTAACTTTATATCTCAACTCTTCCCTTCCCGGCTATTGTCTCCTTTGTTCTTGGCCATATTATGTGGCCACGATATGTATGTGTTGGTAAAAACACTGGCAGCAGGGGAGGAGTATTCAACGCACTTGTCTCGATTAAGTTTTATTGGGATAAAATCAATTCATCCTACTTACGTTAACCCGATCCGATGTTCGATCGAGGCAAACGACATAAGTATTAGGGTCGGCTCTCAGTGTATAAGTATTAGGGTGAGTATACACTAGTGCTGTGCGAGGTTGGCGGAGCCGTGAGCGAAGGTAAAATCCACCAATAGCATTGCTGATCGCGCTCACGGTTTTTTTTTCCTCAGACACCGTTTACCGCTCCGCTGCCTCGCACAGCTCTGATGGATACTCAGCTTTAGAATATTAATATTAACATTGTAGATTTCTATATGTATAATTTTATTTAGAAAATTATAATTTTATTTAGAATATATATTTTATTTAGAAAATTAGTCTTTTTCCCTCCCAATGTTCCCTCCCTTCGCTCGGGAAAATAACCATCTCGTGATATGGCTTTTTGACCAGAGTTATAGGCGGATGTAAATTTAGTACTCCTTTAGTTCTGCTTGCTATGCCCAATATGAATATGACACACTTTTCGAGCATGACAAACGAAAAACAATAATTTTAATATGTAAACTGGTTGCATGTTTTTAAAACGCTTCCTATTCATCATAACAAAATCGAATGCACGCATTTAATTATAAATGCAAAAGAATGGTTGGACGTATTGATTGAATGGGTACAGTCGTCGTCGTCAAAGGGATGTTTGCATTTTTCGCCTTATTACACTGGAATAAGGTGCAAAACTGTAGAGAGAGATCTTTGTCTGTACTTCTTGTTGTATAATTATATGAGATATATTTAGACGAATCGTTTGCAAGGAGGAAAGAGTTAAGGCCTGTGGTGTCAAAATATTTCTGCAACAATATTGAAGAAATCTACTGATATTGGTGCAGTTGACTGGTGTAGGTTAATTTGGAAGTTTCTAATATGCCTTTGAGGTCGGTATGATTACCGAAAAACCACTGTTAAAATATTAAATGATATTTCGTACATAAGTACCTGAATTATGGCCTTAAAGGGCCTTTAAAATGGTATTTAAAGGTCGCGGGAGTCCGCTGGATGCGGGTGGCGCAGGACCGGTCATTGTGGCACTCTTTGGGGGAGGCCTATGTCCAGCAGTGGACGTCTTTCGGCTGATTTGATGACGATGATGATGAATTTTGAATACCTAATACGTTCTAAAATGCCCCTGTATTGTAAATGCCCTATCAGACTTCTAGTTAAGTACATACCTACACTGTCGATTTTGGCACTTATCGCTTCCCTCGTTTCCAGTTACACAACGAAGATACGCGTTTCCGAGCAGCAGCCGTACCAAGAGAAAGAGTACGCTTGGTGCTTCAACGTTCCACCCCGCTGCTCTAAATACAAGATCAAGTTCCGTCAAATCTTCAAGACCCAGATCCTGGTGAAACATCGGCCAGTTGAGGAATGCTGTCCCGGGTTTGCGCCGGACACGAATGGGGAGCAGTGTGTGCCTGTGTGCGTTAATAAGTGCGTGCAGGGGAAGTGTGTGGCTCCGAATACTTGCGCGTGCGACCATGGCTACGGGGGACCCGCTTGCGATATATGTGAGTGCCATATCTTCGCGATTTTCACACACTATAAGTAGTTTTCAATTTACACCACCTAAGTAAATATGTATACTCTTAAGTTTGTTCTGCTGGCAAAGTGTCTGCTGTCATATGTTATGGCCTGGTTACACATTGATTAGTGATTAGTGCGAGTCCATACAAAAGCTACTCGCACTCGCAGCAAAGCAAATGTATGAACTCGCGGCGCACTAATCACTAATCGAAGTGAATACAGGCCCTTAAGCACAGAGTGATTTACAGTAATAAACTAAATCTTTGCACTGAAAAATCGATCTGTTAAAGGTTTACAATTACAATTGAAGGATTCGAGGAATGTACTCGTACCGAAAAATATGAAACTGTAAATAAATCGTATGTAAGTTTCACAGATGATTTCACTTTCAGCGGCTCGCAATTGCTAGCGAAATTGAGGGCAATATTTAACGCTACATACTTTAATACGGCAATACAGTACTCGTAATTGGTGCCGATAATTAAGTCAGTATTCTGTTTTTAATTTACTATTTTAGTAAAAACTTGACATAATTTACTTTAAAAACAAAGTTTTAACCGACTTCAATTTAGTACTCCGCCAAGCTACGAGAACATTTCCTATTTTTTTTTCACAATTTACCACGTGAACTGATTTCCGATAGCAAATGCGTTGATTACCATAGAAAAAAACCGAATCGATACACAGATACAGAGACATACAGATGTGGGCCGATCATATTTGAGGACTTCCATCGATTCCCCAAGATCATCACCAATGACACTTCATTAGTTCCTATTTCAACGGAATCTTATCAGAACCTGTGACGTACTTTTGCACTTTAAGTACATAATTGAGGAATGCGACAAGTCATCCGTGGTCTTCATCATCAATTCCTAGCCACCAAATTTATGATTCCGGATGTAAATACACGAGTTATAACAGAAAATACCAAAATCACTACACGCGTGCCTAATAAAATTGAAGAGTCCCCTCAATTCCTCATGGATCCCATCATCTAACTGAATTTTGAAAAAAATGGGGCCCACCTAGAAGTATATACATATGAACAAAAAAAAATTTTCGAATCGGCTCATCAATGACGGAGTTCTGAGGTAACAAACATTGAAAAAAAAAATACAGCCGAATTGAGAACCTCCTCCTTTTTTTTTAAGTCGGTTAAAAATGGTCAAAGTCAAGGTTATTTAACTATTCTTCAATTTAGGCATATAATTACTCGTACATACACCTATGCATGTCGATCATTTAAAAAACAACGTGACATATTATTCTACTTTTTATCAATAGACAAAATCAATAGTACAAAATATTCCTTGAGAAACTATAAAACAAAACGTTTCACAGCCCACTTTACTTGTCTTGGGTTAGGAGTTATCAAGAAGTGAGCTTTTTTCAGGGAAGTAGGAGAAAGAATATTGCAAGGAAGATGAAAAATGGGAGATTTCATTAAAAAAAATAGTACCGAAATCATTCAAGAGCCTTGGAACAAAAACTGATAGGAATCATCGGGGCTCCGTCGATATATCGGTATCGGCTTAAATACAACACGTATAGTAATGACCAAAATTTCACTATCAGCATCTTACTTCTCCGGAGAACTACTATGTTAAAAATTTGTTGCACATTAGTTTTATCGGTTATTATTATTTGAATTACTTGTATAATTTCCGAGAATTTCACTATCAGCATCTCACTTCTCGCGACAACGGATGTGCAACATAAACAATATAGTTGGTACCAATGGTATTACAATGTTTGCTTCATAATTACTCGATTTATTTCTGACTCTCATTGAATGTAGTATGTAAACCAAGGGAAGTTTTAGGTAGTTGTACAAACATATAGTATAGTATGACGTGAAAATAGTATAGTAATAGTATGACGACCGCTTTAGCCTAGTTGGTAGTGGCCCTGCCTACGAAGCAAGAGGTCCTGGGTTCGAATCCCGGTAATGGCATTTATTTGTGTGATGAGCACGAATATTTGTTCCTGAGTCATGGATGTTTTCTATGGATTTAAATATTTATTTATCTATCTATATAAGTATGTTTATCGTCCTCTAGTACCCATAGTACAAGCTTTGCTTAGTTTGGGACTAGGTCGATTTGTGTAAGATTGTCCCCTAATATTTATTTTATTTATTTATTTAATAGTCCTAAGCTGTGTCGTTTACTAAAATTTCAATCCGTTCAGGTTAGTAAGGTTATCTTTGTTTTATGAATGTTGTGTAATAAAAATGACGGATTCATAAGCAATTTAATTTCTCCCAGGTACAAGCTCCATGCAAAGAAATATTAATTCTAAAGTACGATAGGTAACCAATACCTATGTTAATTTATGAATTAAGTACAAGGTTGATATCCCGCATACGGGGTACGGGAGATTTCGTTGACACATCCAGCACCCGCTTTCAGGGAACTGTTTACTTTTTGTGTAGGTCGTCGATATATAAGGACGAACATTTATATTGGAAGTAATACTACATTAAGACTAATTACAGGTCGATTCACAAGAGCTGACGCGTTAATGTCTGTGAAATTAATGACAGTTTCACAAATTTTCCGCGCTAGGTCTCGTGAATCGACCTGTACGTTATTCTT
This sequence comes from Epinotia demarniana, assembly GCA_945867215.1. Classification (NCBI taxonomy): domain Eukaryota; kingdom Metazoa; phylum Arthropoda; class Insecta; order Lepidoptera; family Tortricidae; genus Epinotia; species Epinotia demarniana. Next base: position 11,020,305 of record OX244267.1, on the reverse strand, counting down.
TATACCGCATACTCGTACGGGGACTCCCCTAACTGTATTGTATAGACTTCTCAGTTTAATTTTACCCGCAAGTTACTTCATTAGAATCATTGTAAAAATGTGCTGCCTTGGTCCTACTGATATTTCATCTCTACCTTTAAAAGCTCATTTCTATTAACCCTTTATAAGACAGATATTCTCACCATGAGCGAACCTTATTTCTATGAGATAGAGTTCAATTCTATGAAAAACCAGATGCCTTTAAGCCCGTTAAAGGGTTAACTGTCGAGTCAAACTGCATCGCATAAATAATTATCTAATACAAAACTGTTCTTACAGCATGTCCAAAAGGCAAGTGGGGTCGCAACTGCCAGAACGCCTGCCAATGTCTGAATGGCGGTATCTGCGAGCCATTGACGGGCGAATGTTCGTGCGCGCCCGGCTGGCGGGGCGAGGCCTGCGAGAAGGCTTGCGCCGCGCCCACGTTCGGAGACAACTGCATAGAGACCTGCCAGTGCAAGAATGGGGCTTGCGACGCCGCCAGCGGCGCGTGCCAGTGTACACCAGGCTTTATGGGACCGCTGTAGGTCACATTCTAAGGCGTTGGTCTCAGACGGTCCTGAACGCAATTTGCCTAGTTGGAGTTTTGCCCACATTGCAGTTTCACCACCGAGCATTATGCCTAAAACGCAAAGTGACCACTTATAGGTAGGTTAGGTTGTTAGGTTTCTTCAGATGCCCGAAGGGCAAACAGACCAGAAATAGGAGCCCCGCTCCGCGGGGCTCCGTCAATATCGCTGACGTAACCTCAAAACAACGAAAATGTAATGTAGGCATTTTGCGTTTTAGGCATAATGCTCGGTGGTCAAACTGCTATGTGGGCAAACCTCCAACTAGGCAAATTGCGTTCAGGACCGTCTGAGACCAACCCATTCTAAGCTATATCACAATGAATTGTTCCTTCAAACCAGGTTGCTGTATCCTTTCCGGAAACTTCATGTGATGTGTTTACAGATGCGAGGAAAGCTGTCCGGCGCTCAGCCCGTGCCCCCAAGGTTGCCGGTGCCAGAACAACGGCAAGTGCCACGTGATCACGGGAGAATGCGAATGCGCTCCCGGTTGGAGCGGAGAGGTCTGCGCTAACAGGTAAAGTAATTCATGAGAATAACGTGACGCGTATAAAAGCCAGAATGGTTATTGTTTCCTGGGGAAAGAATCTATGCAAACTTCTAAAAGAGATCTCTTCTCCCCGCCTTATTCCTTGGTGTAGTAACTTGTATTTGATCTACAGAGGGAGAAAAAAAAACTAAAATATGTTGTTTATGTTTTACGTCTTTGACTTTATGAGTAATATGAGTGTACGTCTTCTAGCGTAATATGAATGACCGGATACTTAATAATGAGAAAATTAGTCATTACCTACTGTTTCTCCGTGCAATATCCTTCTTGTTTACATCTCCTTTTCCTCGTTCAGAGCTGGCTAATTTATTGGTAGACGATGTAATTGCGAAATGTGTTGTTTTTATTTATTGATTGATTTCTTTCAGGCATTATTATACACCCATATTTACAAATACAGACTAACATTCTCGTACATATCAATATAAAAAAACACTTATAAGTCTTATAACACAATAACGCGTTAAGACGGCGGCGCATGTTCTGGGGATCAAAAAATCATTTATGTATTATCATCATATCAGCCGAAAGACTTCCACTATTGGACATAAGCCGTTTGTTTATGTGTGCAAGTAGGTTATTTTATTACGATCAATTAGATAGAAACAGTCACGTCACTGATATTTGCATTTTTATTCTTATAAAGCATACAAAAGATTTGCACGAGTCGATTATCTATGTAGGCAACCTGAATCTTTTCAGAAATGCGATGTCGGCCATTGCACCCGTTGCAATTTGAACTTGAGATGAACCGGACGGTGTGATTGCGAAATTCAATATGCATTTTATTAGCACTTGTGACCTGGATTGCCGAATTTTTTGCACGTGTCGTTATTTATTTTTAGTCTTCTCATTTTATCGTTGTGCAAAGCATGCAATTTGAAAAGTAGTTAATGTACCTACAGACGTCTTACGAGTATGATAGCTATATGATGGACTTTTCAGCTTGAAACGTACCATAAATCGAAGTATTACTCAAGAGGGGAGACTTGGGGTAAAACTCCCTCGTAATTCCCCGTTTGCCGATATTAGGGAAACATTTTCCAATCGACGAGGACTTTCCACACTTCTTATTAACGCTGTGGGCAAAACACAAGCTAGTACAATGAGAACGAATGTAGCGCGTTCTTGTTTATGAATGGAACTTGCGAGGCTTCGCACGGGTACTATATGGTACATATAAACCTTCCTGCATCAAAATCCGTTGCGTAGTTTTAACGATCTTAGCATACATAGAGACAGACAGCGGGAAGCGACTTTGTTTTTAACTCCCGAGGAACAAAAAGGAGTGTTATAAGTAACGGATGGACCGATTTGAATTTGGCTTTTTTTGTGTCATAGATAATTTTATTCCGAGTGTTCTTAGCCATTTTTCATCAAAATCTGTTTAGCCTTTTTTGACATATTGGACTTTGAAATGAAAATATCGGGGGTTTTTCAACTTTTCTAAGTTGTAGTTATATACTATGTAGTCAGAATAATCAGATTGATAACTGATATGTGTTGTTCAGATGCCCGACTGGCAAGTGGGGGGACAAGTGTGAGAGGAGCTGCGAGTGTGCCAACGGGGGAAGCTGCCACCACGTCACCGGGCAGTGCCACTGCGAAGCTGGCTACAAGGGGGAAAAGGTAAGATGCTAGAATCTCTTATGCTTGGGCCACACTAACGAGAAATGCCATTAATTATCGCGATAATCGAAGTGTGGCCGTACCTTTAACGTCCATTATCGCGATAATTAGAGGCATTTTTAGGGTTCCGTACCAAAAATGGTAACAAAGGAACCCTTATGGTGCGACTCCGTCCGTCTGTATGTCTGTCACAAAGTGAAATATCTCACGAACTACTCAAGCTATCAACTTGAAACTTGGAATGGTTATAAATGAGAGTTATCCGCGTGCATGGAAAATGAAAAAAATAAATATACATTTAATTTTTCTGTAAAAACTTACGAATATGACGAGGGGGTAAAAAAAATTCAACTATAGGGTCGAGTGGGGTATCATTCGAAAGGGCTTGAGTTGCACTATTTGAAGCAGTTTTTTATTTTTTCTACACTCGGAAAATTTTGATCTATGAAGGAAAATGTAAAAAAAATACCATTCCTCCCCCCCCCCCTTATCACCGAAGTTATTCAAGCGAAAAATTTGGAATAATTACTTGTGATTAAGATAAACATATATATTACGGGAAAAGTTTTTTTTTTCTGTATCAAGCATATTTTTTGTTTTATTTTCAAAAACCATTTCCTAGTTAGATTTGCAATTTAATCAACTTTATAAGTTTTTTTTTGTTTTGAAATTCCTATAAAACTATAAATAGAAGTACTCTCTATCAAATAAAACAATAATCATCGAGATCAGTTCACGTGATAAACAATAATCGCTAAAAGACCAACATACATACTAAGCCGATTGCCCTTGCACGTTAGTACCAAATGGGGCCGATAGATGGCGCTGACCCCATTCGCGCTGTTAAGATTTTTCTAGAATTAATGGGGTTGGGATTGGGACGCGTATATTTATTTGCAGGTCAAAAAAAGATCGCGATTCAATTGTCTTGGTGTAAAAGTTACTCGTTGTTTGAAATTGAATTCTATTGTGTTGGGTTAAAATAAGTAATTTAACAAATATATTGGGACTTTTACTTTACCTTGAGTTAATTGTTAGTTTGCACGGAACCCTCGGTGCGCGAGTCAGACTCGCACTTGACCGGTTTTTTTTCGTTAGTGTGGCCGCAGCATTATTGAGACGCCTAGGTATTGGCAAATTTGGCAAAGCACAAATAGGCGACTCAAAATTTCATATTACTCCAAAAGAAAGAAGGCAAAAAAAATATGCCTAATGAAGAAAATTCCATTCAAATATCTCAAAAAATTGCAAAGTTTTAACCTCTAATGTTGCTTGTTAGAGAGGGAAAACGCTAGCAGATCGTGACGTCACGATCACGATCTTGGAGCGGCATAGAAAATGACAATCTTTTCATATGAAGGTGCGTTTTGCGTAATAAGGACAGAACAGACCCCCTTGTATTATAACTTTTTGTGATTATTTAAACTCTTGTGTTTTTTTTCTCGATTTGACTATATTCTTAATCCTTTTTAACCCCCGACGCAAAAACAGGGGTGTTGTAAGTGTAACGTGTCTGTCTGTGCATCTGTCTGTGGTATCGTAGCTCCTCAACAGATGGACCGATTTGAATGCGGTTTTTTTCTGTGTCATAGATAATTTTATCCCGAGTGTTCTTAGCCATGCTTCACGAAAATCTGTTTAGCCGTTTTTGAGATATTGGACTTTGAAATGAAAATGTCGGGGGTTTTTCAACTTTTCTAAGTTGTAGTAATATTGTTACGCAATGCGGAATGGGCGCTTCCTCGTGTGATGAACCATCTATATCTCTCTTGTATTGTATGCCACTTGCGATTTGCGAGCGTTTTCAAGCTGAACAATTGAACGTGGTGTCGATTACAAAACAGTTTTTTTTTTGTGGAAACCTCAGCTATTACTCATCCGCGACGCTCAACTCCAAACATGGCGTTATAACATCAAACCTTAAAAACAATACTGGTACTCGTTACAACATCACATTTGTAGCGAAAGGTTAAAGTTGAACTTCATACATTTTAGTTTAGCATCAAATTTCAACACTAACTTCAAAATGTATACCTACCTATTTACTATTTTCAATGACTAGGATATAATCATAAACATTTATTCATTGCAACCATGGTATAGTTACTATGCATGTGGTGTTCGAATTCGAACTTGCAACAAAATTTCATTTTCGTTAATTTTTAACACCCAACGCAAAAAGAGGGGTGTTATAAGTTTAACGTGTCTGTCTGTGTATCTGCCTGTGGTAGCGTAGCTCCCTAACGGATGGACCGATTTGAATGCGGTTTATTTTGTGTTATAGATAATTTTATCCCGAGTGTTCTTAGCCATGTGTCCTGAAAATCTGTTCAACCGTTTTTGAGATATTGGACTTTGAAATGAAAATGTCGGAGGTTTTACAACTTCTAAGTTGTAGTTATTATTCTTTGATATCGTTGCTTTCCTTGCAGTCCTTGATGGTACTTCACCGATAATTCTACAAAACCCCTCTATATTGTTGTGTCTGTGTACAGTGTATGGAAACCTGCCCCGTGGGAACGTTCGGCGTGAACTGCGCGGGCAAATGCCAGTGCTTGCACGGCGGCGAATGTTCGCACAAGGACGGCTCGTGCTCGTGCAAGCCCGGCTGGAAGGGCGTCCGCTGCGAACTGAGGGCTTGCCCCGCGGGCAAATACGGAGCGCGGTGCGAAAAGGCCTGCGAATGTGATCCCGCCCACACTGATTTGTGAGTATTCTAGTTAAGGGGATGCCTTTATTTGAGTCGAACACGTTGACGCCCCCTAGACAGAGACACGCATATGCCTTCGGGAATGGCTTTATTGGACGAATTAATAAATAAATACCTAACTTGGTGAAGTTTAATTTAAATTTTATCAAGTGAGATTTTAAATGAGATAAAATACTGTCGTATTAACTTGATTGTGTGGTGAAATGGTGTATTGTTTGAGTAGGCTGAGTAAAAAAAGGAAAATACAGACCCAACTTTGGAGTATTTTTCTATCAAGGAAATTTCAAGAAATCATGTCTCGATCAAATCAGATAAACAAACCCACAAAGTTCCAATAAACTTATTGACAATGCAGTAAATAGTAGATATATAGCCACAGATTATCTGGAGTAGCTAGTCTATATCTAACCTCAGATACACATTAGTGAATGCCATTGTGGTTGTTATTATACTTCAACTTGGAGTATTTAACAGTAGATACACTTTCATCGAATGAGTTAGTGCGAAACAATTGACACAGTTGATACAACCAATCAAGATTCAAGGAATTAGTATGATTATAACAATAGTGGCTATTGTAATTGTCTTGTCTAAGTAAACCTACGGTAAGAAGCTATAAACAGGGAAACTGGTAACAAAATTAACTCTGTTCTCTCACTTAGGTACCTATTCAATGAGAATATTAATTACTATTTACTAGATATAAGCGAATACGTCATTTGATCAGGCATTAAATATAATTGTTAATTTTCGACTAAGAAGAGCGAGTTAGCAACACTTTTAATGACTATTTTATTAATGCGAGCAAACTTACACTGATAGACTCTGAACATAGTGAAGAATATATGAATCTATTAAAAAAATATCGCATTAATAACGCAAAATCGATGTTCATGTCACCCATACATGAAACAGAGATTATAAGTATTGTTAAATCTTTGAAAAGTACTAGTTCATGTGGCCCAGATGATCTAAGTACAATCTTAATCAAGGAGTGCATTGATGTGTTGCATGTTCCACTCTGCCATATTTACAATGCATGCATATGTAATGGAATTTTCCCTGTCCAATTTGAAACGGCTAAAATAATTCCTGTACATAAAAAAACACTCCAAAACAGACGTAAACAACTACCGCCCAATTTCACTGTTAACTGTTCTGTCAAAGATATTCGAAAAAGCCATTGCAACCAGAATTACTAATCACTTTGAAAAACATAACTATTTTTGTTCGCAACAATTTGGATTTAGGAAAAATAGAAACACTATAACAGCTATTACTAAATTGGTCCGGTACGTTCTGGCCAATCTGAACCGAAACCATAAATGTGCTGGCTTATTCTGCGATCTTAGTAAGGCGTTTGATTGTGTAAATCATAAAATACTAATAGATAAACTGCAGTATTATGGAATAAGGGGATCTATACTTGAACTTCTTACATCTTATCTAACCGGCAGAACCCAGTATGTTCAAATAACTGACATAGATAAGTCTGGGTGTATTGAATCTGTTAATTCTGACAAAAAGGAAATTAACTGCGGAGTCCCCCAAGGTTCTGTCCTTGGGCCTTTGTTGTTTATAATCTTTACTAATGATTTACAGTATAACATAACCCATGGAACTGTTTACCTCTATGCAGATGATACAAGTATTATAGTGGAAAATCAAAATGATTTAGTATTTGAGGAACAAGTTGGCAAGAACTCACGCATTGGTTTAAATCAAATGGTCTCAAATTGAATGTGGATAAAACACTGTATTTCCCTTTTCTAAGACATACTAATAGTATGTCATACGACTTGCCTCTGCCCATAAACAAAGCTGATAGAGTCAGGTTTCTAGGTGTAGAATTAGATACACATTTACGGTGGGCAAGCCATATAAGCCTCCTTAGCAAAAGATTGGCCAGTGCCTGTTACACCCTAAAAAGTTTATCCAGAATGCTGAACTCTTCAGTGCTGAAAACAGTTTACTTTGCATATTTTGAAAGTTTGATAAGATATGGCCTGGAGGTTTGGGGTAATAGTGTCCATGTTAAAAGTGTTCTCATATTGCAAAAGAAAGCTCTTAGGTATATCGAAAAGGCTAAGCCATTAGAACACTGTCGCCCACTATTTATAAAACATGAGATACTAACCGTGATATCACTATACATATATTTAGTATGCACTTTTATATATAAAAATAGGTCCAGCTTTAAGAACAATATAAATAAGAGACCACAGAGATTTTGTAGATATAATTTTGACATTTTATTACCAATATCGACATTTATGAATTTTAAGAATGGTTTAGAATATAATGGTATAAAAATTTATAATTTCTTAAATGAGGACATTCGAGAATGTAGTAATATAAATGAGTTCTCAATAAAATTAAAGTCTTACTTGATTACTCGACCATTTTATAATTTGCATGAATATTTTAATAGATTGTATGAATGAATCAATAACAGTAGTATTAATTTTATTTCAAGTTAGATTAAGATTTGCATGCCAAATTGTGGCAGAGCATACCTGCATGTAATCCCTACTGACATGTCTGTATAACTGTTTGACACCTGTGTATGTTCTTGCAAATAAATGAATTGAATTAGACATATTTCGCTAAGCAATCCATGTACCATTTATCAATCTATATACACGACGATTCTTAATCCGTGATCAGGAGTCGAAAAATATTGATAAACAGCCAAAATAATGTTAACACTAATCCACTGAATGTTTGGTCACCCTACATTTCTTGAAGTTAAGTAGATACGTCAAACACACATACTTCAAATTTTTGCAAACAACCGTTAGGGTCACAATGATTTTGAATTGTAAAGTGATTCCTTATTCAGTTTTATTCAGAAAAAAAAGAACGTCTGTTTTAGGTAACTTGGATTTAATCGTGTTTGGTATCAATTACAGGATTAGAAAAAATTACTCCTGATCACGAATTAAGAATCATCGTGTATATAATATACACGATGATTCTTAATTGTGTGATGATTCTTAATGTCTTAATGAGTGTCTAAAATGTAATTATGAGTAATTATCAAATAACAGATGAGTGTATATGTTGCAGGGAAATGGTCAAAACAGAGATTTGATCAAATCTCTAAGGGATATGATCAAATCACGCAGGATGTTAAAATGGCGAATCCATTTTATCATTTGCCTAATACAAATCAGTAATTTGATCAAATCTCTGAATCTGTTTAGTGAAATGACGAAATCGGACAAAAAAAGCAATATACGATAAAGACGTAGGTAGTAGGCACTAGTTGATAGTGACCCTGTCTGCGAAACTGAGGACCGTCATATTCGCAGGCAGGGTTCGAATCCCTGAAAATATTGATGTGACGAGCCCGAGTCACTCATTCCTGACTCCTGGATATTTATTTTAGAGATGTACCGACTAGTCGGGAAAGCCGACTATCCGGCCTCATTTGGAGTCGGCGACTAGTCTGCAAAATGTGCCGATTAGTCGGCACATTATGGATTACAGGAAAACGTAACATATGTAAACATATGTAAAATAAGTAAACTGAATTTTTTGACCATTCGTTTTATATTTTCAACATTATACAAATCTCCTACTCTAGTCGATAAAACGATCACCTTTTTTTATTTTGCTCACTAAATGAAACACGCCGGGAAAATAAAATAAAAACACTTGTCCCGACGCGAAGGCATGCAGACGACAGCAAAGCGAAACGAAGTTTCCCGATTGCACCCGCCCGAACTTAGCTGAAGTCCACGATCGGCTTAGCCGACGAGTCGGTTAGTCTGCTAGTCGGCCAAACCCAAAGTCGGCCCATCTCTATTTACTATACGTCTATATAAGCATGGATTGCTCTTGTACATATATTAGGGATGATGACAAAAAATGATGTCATTCGAACCAGTTTTTGGAGAGGAACTAATGTTTGTATGGGAGCAACTACAATTAAAAAACATAAATACCCAAAAATTTGAGACAAAGATTGAACTCTCGCTGCTGCTTGAACTCTCTGAGGGCAGCGCAATACGCTTCATTCTGATTGACAGATAGGTATAACGTCACAACGACATTTGTTAGTACAAAGTACATGTATTGTCGCATGGAAAATCAGGTAAATTGTTGTTTCGGACGCGACATACTGCGTTTAAGTACATAGTTGACATACAATTTTGTTTCTATAAACGCGTAAGGATTCTATTGATTCCTTTCAATTTACTCTTGGACAATAATAAAAATGCATATTTTTTTATACTTTCAAGGTTCATACCTTTTTAAAATTATAATTAATTTTTATAATTTACACATTATTACATTTACTATCCATTAAGCATCACTACATTATCAAATTGAACATGAGTCATCATGCCTATTATGTAACATATCGTCGTCTTGTCCCCATGGCACCAGAATCATTGAGCTTACCAAGGGACTAGATCCGTGTATGTAGGATCTAACTCAGTGCCGGATTAGAGGACGTGTCGGACTATTGAAGTAATTAGTGAGCCAGCAAGTTTATTTGCTATAGATGCGACCCGTGGACCGGCGTGTGCGACTGCGCGGCGGGCTGGGACGGCGAGACGTGCTCGCGGCAGTGCGCGCTGCTCACGTACGGCAAGGGCTGTCGCGCCGTGTGTCGCTGCGACAACAGCGGCCTCTGCTCGCCCGTCAACGGTAACTAGACACATACGTCACTCTAGGAGCGCCGGGCTGGGACGGCGAGACGTGCTCGCGGCAGTGCGCGCTGCTCACGTACGGCAAGGGCTGTCGCGCCGTGTGTCGCTGCGACAACAGCGGCCTCTGCTCGCCCGTCAACGGTAACTAGACACATACGTCACTCTAGGAGCGCCGGGCTGGGACGGCGAGACGTGCTCGCGGCAGTGCGCGCTGCTCACGTACGGCAAGGGCTGTCGCGCCGTGTGTCGCTGCGACAACAGCGGCCTCTGCTCGCCCGTCAACGGTAACTAGACACATACGTCACTCTAGGAGCGCCGGGCTGGGACGGCGAGACGTGCTCGCGGCAGTGCGCGCTGCTCACGTACGGCAAGGGCTGTCGCGCCGTGTGTCGCTGCGACAACAGCGGCCTCTGCTCGCCCGTCAACGGTAACTAGACACATACGTCACTCTAGGAGCGCCGGGCTGGGACGGCGAGACGTGCTCGCGGCAGTGCGCGCTGCTCACGTACGGCAAGGGCTGTCGCGCCGTGTGTCGCTGCGACAACAGCGGCCTCTGCTCGCCCGTCAACGGTAACTAGACACATACGTCACTCTAGGAGCGCCGGGCTGGGACGGCGAGACGTGCTCGCGGCAGTGCGCGCTGCTCACGTACGGCAAGGGCTGTCGCGCCGTGTGTCGCTGCGACAACAGCGGCCTCTGCTCGCCCGTCAACGGTAACTAGACACATACGTCACTCTAGGAGCGCCGGGCTGGGACGGCGAGACGTGCTCGCGGCAGTGCGCGCTGCTCACGTACGGCAAGGGCTGTCGCGCCGTGTGTCGCTGCGACAACAGCGGCCTCTGCTCGCCCGTCAACGGTAACTAGACACATACGTCACTCTAGGAGCGCCGGGCTGGGACGGCGAGGCTTGCTCGTGGCAGTGCGCGCTGCTCACGTACGGCAAGGGCTGTCGCGCCGTGTGTCGCTGCGACAACAGCGGCCTCTGCTCGCCCGTCAACGGTAACTAGACACATACGTCACTCTAGGAGCGCCGGGCTGGGACGGCGAGACGTGCTCGCGGCAGTGCGCGCTGCTCACGTACGGCAAGGGCTGTCGCGCCGTGTGTCGCTGCGACAACAGCGGCCTCTGCTCGCCCGTCAACGGTAACTAGACACATACGTCACTCTAGGAGCGCCGGGCTGGGACGGCGAGGCTTGCTCGCGGCAGTGCGCGCTGCTCACGTACGGCAAGGGCTGTCGCGCCGTGTGTCGCTGCGACAACAGCGGCCTCTGCTCGCCCGTCAACGGTAACTAGACACATACGTCACTCTAGGAGCGCCGGGCTGGGACGGCGAGACGTGCTCGCGGCAGTGCGCGCTGCTCACGTACGGCAAGGGCTGTCGCGCCGTGTGTCGCTGCGACAACAGCGGCCTCTGCTCGCCCGTCAACGGTAACTAGACACATACGTCACTCTAGGAGCGCCGGGCTGGGACGGCGAGACGTGCTCGCGGCAGTGCGCGCTGCTCACGTACGGCAAGGGCTGTCGCGCCGTGTGTCGCTGCGACAACAGCGGCCTCTGCTCGCCCGTCAACGGTAACTAGACACATACGTCACTCTAGGAGCGCCGGGCTGGGACGGCGAGACGTGCTCGCGGCAGTGCGCGCTGCTCACGTACGGCAAGGGCTGTCGCGCCGTGTGTCGCTGCGACAACAGCGGCCTCTGCTCGCCCGTCAACGGTAACTAGACACATACGTCACTCTAGGAGCGCCGGGCTGGGACGGCGAGACGTGCTCGCGGCAGTGCGCGCTGCTCACGTACGGCAAGGGCTGTCGCGCCGTGTGTCGCTGCGACAACAGCGGCCTCTGCTCGCCCGTCAACGGTAACTAGACACATACGTCACTCTAGGAGCGCCGGGCTGGGACGGCGAGGCTTGCTCGTGGCAGTGCGCGCTGCTCACGTACGGCAAGGGCTGTCGCGCCGTGTGTCGCTGCGACAACAGCGGCCTCTGCTCGCCCGTCAACGGTAACTAGACACATACGTCACTCTAGGAGCGCCGGGCTGGGACGGCGAGACGTGCTCGCGGCAGTGCGCGCTGCTCACGTACGGCAAGGGCTGTCGCGCCGTGTGTCGCTGCGACAACAGCGGCCTCTGCTCGCCCGTCAACGGTAACTAGACACATACGTCACTCTAGGAGCGCCGGGCTGGGACGGCGAGGCTTGCTCGCGGCAGTGCGCGCTGCTCACGTACGGCAAGGGCTGTCGCGCCGTGTGTCGCTGCGACAACAGCGGCCTCTGCTCGCCCGTCAACGGTAACTAGACACATACGTCACTCTAGGAGCGCCGGGCTGGGACGGCGAGACGTGCTCGCGGCAGTGCGCGCTGCTCACGTACGGCAAGGGCTGTCGCGCCGTGTGTCGCTGCGACAACAGCGGCCTCTGCTCGCCCGTCAACGGTAACTAGACACATACGTCACTCTAGGAGCGCCGGGCTGGGACGGCGAGACGTGCTCGCGGCAGTGCGCGCTGCTCACGTACGGCAAGGGCTGTCGCGCCGTGTGTCGCTGCGACAACAGCGGCCTCTGCTCGCCCGTCAACGGTAACTAGACACATACGTCACTCTAGGAGCGCCGGGCTGGGACGGCGAGGCTTGCTCGCGGCAGTGCGCGCTGCTCACGTACGGCAAGGGCTGTCGCGCCGTGTGTCGCTGCGACAACAGCGGCCTCTGCTCGCCCGTCAACGGTAACTAGACACATACGTCACTCTAGGAGCGCCGGGCTGGGACGGCGAGGCTTGCTCGCGGCAGTGCGCGCTGCTCACGTACGGCAAGGGCTGTCGCGCCGTGTGTCGCTGCGACAACAGCGGCCTCTGCTCGCCCGTCAACGGTAACTAGACACATACGTCACTCTAGGAGCGCCGGGCTGGGACGGCGAGACGTGCTCGCGGCAGTGCGCGCTGCTCACGTACGGCAAGGGCTGTCGTGCCGTGTGTCGCTGCGACAACAGCGGCCTCTGCTCGCCCGTCAACGGTAACTAGACACATACGTCACTCTAGGAGCGCCGGGCTGGGACGGCGAGGCTTGCTCGCGGCAGTGCGCGCTGCTCACGTACGGCAAGGGCTGTCGCGCCGTGTGTCGCTGCGACAACAGCGGCCTCTGCTCGCCCGTCAACGGTAACTAGACACATACGTCACTCTAGGAGCGCCGGGCTGGGACGGCGAGGCTTGCTCGCGGCAGTGCGCGCTGCTCACGTACGGCAAGGGCTGTCGCGCCGTGTGTCGCTGCGACAACAGCGGCCTCTGCTCGCCCGTCAACGGTAACTAGACACAAACAGTAGTACCACAAGTACACGGTGTTTTTTTAACCGTCTTAGAGCCGAAGCCCAGTTAATGTATATGTTGCAGGGAAATGGTCAAAACAGAGATTTGATCAAATCTCTAAGGGATTTGATCAAATCACGCAGGATGTTAAAATGGCCAATTCATTTTATCATTTACCTAATACAAATCAGTAATTTGATCAAATCTCTGAATCTGTTTAGTGAAATGACGAAATCGGACAAAAAAGGCAACTCGTTTTTTCATTTCACTAGACTTGTTTAGTGATTTGATAAAATCCCTGAAACGCGTCAGTGAGTTGACGAAACTAACGCGATAAAGATTTTTCCGCTCTTTTATAAAAAAATAACCACGAAGACGGTGGCAGGAGCAGAGCTCCCGCCACCATCTTCTAACCTATCCGCCATCCGAGTCTAAGTCCCAGAACCGTTTAAATTACTAATGATTTAGGAGCCAATATCTGCGAGTTAGTTTCGTCAATTCACTGACGCGTTTCAGGGATTTATCAAATCACTAAACAAATCTAGTGAAATGAAAAAACGAGTTGCCTTGTTTGTCCGATTTCGTCATTTCACTAAACAGATTCAGAGATTTGATCAAATTACTGATTTGTATTAGGTAAATGATAAAATGAATTGGCCATTTTAACATCCTGCGTGATTTGATCAAATCCCTTAGAGATTTGATCAAATCTCTGTTTTGGCCATTTCACTGCGACATATACATTACAAAGAACTTGAAAAAGGTTTTTTTTATGCATTAACATTGCTTTTTTTGTACTAATTTTAATCATCTAGCCGAGTGACCGCGGTGTCCGCTAGCCGCCATATTATTTAGATAGGCACGAACTCTAACCGGGAAATTGAACTTTGTACCGCACGCCATACTGGATTTTTCAAACTACCTTTTATTACTAAACCTAACTAATTGAATTGAAAACTTCTTTAACGGCGCTGAGCACTTTTTGGGATGGGCAAAAATTGTTAAACTCGCGACAGATTTTGTGTGAAAGATTCGGGACGAGGCTTGGGGGCGCGGGAAAACGGGGGTTTGACTAGGGGCACATAGTTCTAATTTGTACTTTATTGTTAACAGTATAAGGTCGTAACACATTTTCCGTAAATGCAAATTCCATTTTGTTTTATCAAACTTTATATTTTGCTGTTAGCCGATTCGACTTCATTCAAAACTGAACACTATTCGTAAGAGTATAAAGCCGTTGAACACTTTTTGTAATTTTGTCCACGCGTCCTTTACCGTTTTGCTATTGAGAAAAATCGAATAGTTCGAATTTGGACGTTATTCCTAAAAATATAAAGCTTTGAAAAATGTTTGGCAATGGCAAAAACAAATTGGTACCTATATTATTTCATCGTCTCCTTCATCAATTTTGCCGAGTTAAGTAAATTCGAATAGTTCGAATTTGGACGTAGTTCCTAAAGCAATAAAACTTTTCTAAAATATTTGGCAATGGCAAAAACAGATTGGTATTTTATTTCATCGTCTCCTTCATCATTTTTGCTGAGTTAAGTTGAACTATAGCGTACTACTAATAAGGTTGTTATTAAATATATTGGCACGCAGGGGGAGGGAGGGGGGAGGAAGGGATTATTTTTTGCAAAATAAAAATTATTCAAATTTTCACTTCTGCCGGCTCCCGGAGTGCAACCCGGTCTTTTTTTTTCACGAATGATTAGTACGTTTTGAATACTTTAAGTGGGCTTCGGCTCTAAGACGGTAAAAAAAACACGTTTTATAAGGTAGAAAGCATTTTTTGAAAACATTTTAACCAATCCTAAGGCAGCGCGTTTGCGCGGGTAAAATCTTCAACGGCCATTGACCAGAATTTTGCGCGCGACGCCAGCTGCTCCGGCGCCCGTCATCTTGCCTGGCGCTGTGAGCGGGGCAGCACGACATCACCTGACATTGTATATTGTACCTTACTTGTAGTGCAACAAGGTCTTTATTGAAATGGTCATATGTTCGATTTCATTCGGTACTTGTCAGCACTCGTTGGCGATGGTGTGGGCGAAGATTGCTGATGTAACTTATATTTGTGGTGCTACTGTACGCACTCTAGGAGCGGCGGGGACGCTTCCAAATGAACTTAACGTGTTAAGTCGAATAGAGTGTGACACCCTCTTTGCTAATTATCTCCATCTTTTAATGGTGGCGTCTGCCTTCTCTCTGCTCTCTGTACTTTGCTCTGTTCAACGTTGACGGCTTCGAATGAAAAGGATAATAAAACGTGTTAGAACACTTTAAATTTCAAATTAAGACATTCAAGGAAGAACTTCAATGATGCTTATTATTTAGCTTAAACTCAGCTACATTGTTTGCTAGATATATAATTTAAGCGCTCCTTATTTACTGTGACATCATAGTATGCTTACTGAGCACACTAAGGGTGAGTTTCACCAAACCGTCTGTAATCGTAAGCAGTTTTCGTAAAAATCTGAATGTATGGAACGTTTGACAAGTTTCTACGGACTGACAGCTGTCAGCGCCATATTTAACGTTGACCGGTCTGTAATCGTAAGTCGTTGCAACCCGCCCTAACATTGTATTTCCTCTGTATAGGGTCGTGTATCTGCGCGCCGGGCTACCACGGCGTGTACTGCCAGGACCGCTGCGAGCCGCCGCACTACGGCGACAACTGCCGCGACACCTGCGACTGCGCAAACGGCGCCAATTGCTCCCACGAGACCGGCCAGTGCTTGTGCCCACCTGGGTAAACGAAATTCAACTTTATCTTAATGCTGATTTTGTGAGCAGTAACGCTGCTAACGAAATTACTGCTTAATACAGAATAGGGATGATGACTAAGATTATTTTATTATGTCATTCGAACCAGTTTTTGGAGAGGAACAAGTGTTTGTATGAGAGTAACTACAATCAAAGAACATAAATACCCAAAAAAATTAGACAAAGATTGACCTCGCTGGTGGCAGCGCAAAACGCTCCATACTGAAAGACAGTTAATTATGACGTCACCATAATATTTGTTAGTAAAAAAGTACATGTATCGTTGTATGGAAAATCAGGTAAATTGTTGTTTCGGTCGCGAAATAATGCGTTTAAGTACATAGTTGTCGTACTATTTTGTTTCTATAAAAGCGTAAGGGTTCTATTGGTAAGTTTAAATTTACTCTTGGTCAATAAAAAAAAATGCATATTATTTCTTAACTTTCAAGGTTCAGATTTATTTCGATTTTATTTATATTTTATAATTTATATTTTATTCCGATAATTTGATGGTTTACTATCTATTTATCATCACTACGTTATCAATTTGAACATAAGTCATCAATGTCATCATGCCTAATAATTTAGTATGAGGTAGCGCATTATGCTGACGATTCCTAAATATAATTTGAGGCGTTGGTGCCGTTAAGAAGCCTGACGGCCGTATTCATAAACGTCCGAACGAAACGGTTTCAACTTAAATGGCGTTAAAATTCGTTTGTCCTTATCTGCCACTTCGAAATGTGTGTTCGTAAGAAAGGGACAAAGCACATTTTATTTAGCAGAGGCATTTTAAGTTTTATGAATAAGGGGGTAAGTCTTCTGGTAGATGTCGCTACACGGCATGGCTAAGGCGTTGTAGGAAGGAACTGATTGAAAGATTTGGTGGCCGAACCGGATTGTTCCGATAGCTCAGTTGGTTAGTAGCGACGGAACAATTGACAGGCATTTGTCGCCGGTTCGAATCCGGCTCGGAAAATTGAATATTACAATTTTTCCTTTGATTTGGAAAAAAAAATCTTAATGCATTTTAGAGACAGAGTTGCCTAGATGTCGCACTGCGAGGATAATCTTTGTGTTTCGGTATGCACTCTTTGACTACTCGCAAAACTCATACTCATACGTGTAAATGCATTTGACCCTGTATACTCCTTGATAGCAACTTTAATAAACTCGAATTAAATTTTATGACCTCAAAGCGTCATGATTTCTCCCTGCGCCGTATGATAAATAAATATTTTATTTTCAGTTATGACGGTTTGAAATGTGACCGCCCCTGCGATGGAAAGAACTTTGGACTCAACTGCCGACAACAATGCAATTGTCAAAACAATGCACCGTGCAACCCCGTGGATGGTAAATTGTTTCATTAATCAATTTGGTCCAAGCACACCCAAATGCTAGGGGTCCATTTTTAGGGTTCCGTAGTCAACAAGGAACCCTTATAGTTTCTCCTTGTCCGTCCGTCTGTCTGTCTGTCCGTCTTCGGCTTAGCTGACTAACCCTTACAACTAGAAAACTGCAATTCGGTGTGGGTATATAAACCAATGACGCCGACAAAACAGTAGAATAAAATCCTAAAAAAAAAAGTTTTTTGTAGGATTCCTCCCCTACATGTAAATTGGTGATGTATTTTTTTTTCTAGTTAAAAAGTGGGGTATCGTTGGATAGCTTGTTCAAAAATATTATGGGTTTTCTAAAACTATTTTTCCATTCAGTTATGCGTTTGCGAGATAATGGGATTTAAAGCCCTAATTTTTGTTCGAGTCATGTGCCCCCCCCCCCCCCCCCCCCACACCCCCCCTGCCGGCTAAATGGCTACTACTGGGGACGTGAAAAAATTCGTGGCAGTAGTACATATAATGAATTGAAAAGGAAAACTATTACAGTAGACATAACTAGTTAACGAGTAGTAGACATAACTAGTTACTAGTAAGAAATGCACTTAATCGACCCTATACATTGGTGTGTTATAAAAATAATCATATTTACGATTATTTACCAGGGTAAGCTATAATAAAAACCCCAAAAGCCCCTTTCAAGTCCACATTCTGTGACAGACGGGCACCTACGGAACCCTACCCTGCGCGTGGCCCGACACGCACTTGGCCGCTTTTATTAACTACAAGTTACATTTCAATCACTAAAAAGGCTAGTCGTCATTAGTCACAGCGCCGGAGTATTCCCAGTTTCGACTCGTAAAATTATTTTATCTACGCACATGTCGTGTGTAATGCTCTAAAATGCGTTCAGAAACCGTAGGAAATGACCAGCATTACTACAACCGATTTTACTATGAGAACTTTCTTGTCTGTGGTAGTAGGTGAAATCTGTACTGTAATGTTGTTACAGTACAGATTTTTGAATTGTTATGAGTTTAAATTTGGAACAGCTGTCAAAACTCAAGTGGGTCTCTATTCTAGTATCCATAGATATTAAAACAGTTATCGATACGAAACGTCAATTCAGTACGTTTTTTAATACCAACCACACGACATTTGATCTCGAGTGATATGAGTATAGGGACTTCATTCGTTTGTCTATGATTTAAAAAAAACCATTTGCCATTTTATTGTTGGTTTTTTGCTGTTACCTACTACTATTTATGATATGTGTAGATAAAGTAGTGTATGCAACTGTACATAATTAGGCCTTAAAACACTCGTGCGATCCTAAAACCACACTCGTATTTTAAGGCCTCTCATTATGGATCAGTCGCATAAACTACTATTACGTAACTCTGGACGGTAAGTGAGATTTACCGCCCACGGGCGCAACGGCAAGTCTCAATTCACACCAAGGAGAAGACGTAAAATTGTGTACGCACTACGGGCGGTAAATCGTAAAGCCCCAGATCGCAGATTTGTGACCTGAACCAAAGGTTCACGAATTCACCGCCCTAGGTAAGTAATGTACTAATATGGGCCCACAGGGGTAACGAACATTTAAGTAAATCAACTGTTTATTTACATCTCATCATCAGAAGCGTTACACAATGGAGGATTATTCTTGATACTATAAGGGTGATACAGAGACTTAGATGCGCGTCTCGTTTGAGGACATTGCCAAAGTGAAGAGCTACAAACAAATTTTCGAATAAACATACACAAACGGCGTCTCCAACAACTCCGTCTCCGTAACAATTGACCACAGGAAAGACGACAAAGCTATATGAACAATAAATTATCTAACTATCTGCTCTCAATCACACGCCATTTCAAAGCCAGTTCTAACCCGACCAATTAAAGTTGAAATTGGTTTGCAGGCACGTGTATCTGCGGGCCCGGGTACACGGGCAAGTTCTGCGAGCAGCGCTGCCCGCCGAACATGTTCGGACACGAGTGCCAGTCGCCGTGCAGTTGCAGCAAGAACGCGCGCGGCTGCGACCACGTCACCGGGCGGTGTATATGCGACAGTAGCTGGCAAGGTTAGTATTGACACCCAACACCCAACACACACAACACAACAGATCACACACAGACACAACACAACAGTTATGAGTAGGGCCCGGAATTTTGCGTGCGATTTTGAAACACTCGAAGGGAGAGAACACGAATGTTTATCGACATATCGATAAATCGGTCGTCTACTCAAAGAGTCATTGAGTTTAATTTATATTTAATTAGATAATACTTGCATTCTTGCAATCAAATACCTACTTGTTATAGGTTTTCGTCTATATACTATACAGAGTGAAGCATGGTGTTTCAGACCGTCTCCGACACGACACTTCATTTTGAATAGAGAGTATCACTTGATCTTAGTTGTGAATAAAAAGTGAAGTGTCGGATGTGTCGTGTCAGACACTGTTTAGATCACTTAATCCTTAAAACAATCAAACGGATTACACTTTCCTATATTTCGTACATTTTTCGTCACTGACCATTGAAAGTGCATAGAATGTATCATCGGAAAGTTTGAGTTAAAATTTTTAAAAACACTAATAAATAAATTATCGATAAACGTTGGTGTTCTCTCCCCTAGACTTTTCCAAAACCGCACGCAAAATTCCGGGCCCTAGTTATGAGTAAACAATGAAACATTACTAAGCAACTTAGAAAAGTTGTCAAACCCCCGCCATTTTCATTTCAAATAACAATATCTCAAAACCGGCTGATCGATTTGGTTGAAACGTGGCTCAGAATTATATCGATCACGTCATCGTTCGGACAAACATAAGCACAGACACACTGACACGTCAAACTTATAATAACCCTCTTTTTGCGTCGGGTGTTAAGAATAAATGATGGTCCAATTTACACAACCGTTCGCTAACGCCGCCATGTTCGAACTAAACGGCTGCTCGGCATCCTTTTAGTGCGCCGCCTGCATAGTGCACTGGCATCGTTTCTGTGAGGCCATTTCACGGTGCTGATTAGACTTGTTTTTATAATTAGCTGGCTATAATCCAATTATAATTAAATCATATTTATTTTAATCATCTTTTCATTTAGGCTTAATTTCCATATTCGTTGCCATCTTAAATATCTCACTTCCGATGGGAATAGACAATCAAGAAAAAACTTATTTGCCGAATAGCAATCAAGATGTAGAACGTTATAGTTTATTGACCAGATGTAATTCAAATCACTCCCTTTTATACTGACACTCCGATCTGGCCCTAAAATAGTGTCTAATTTGCTTTCAGCACTAAATTATAACCTATTTCTTTAGCAAACATCCGTATTTGTAATTATCTCAGTGATGACTAATATTTCAATCGACTTACACCTACTTGTACAATTTAGATCTTGTTTCCTGCGAATTAAGATTCATTTGGTTAATCAATGATGAAACTGAGAAGTTCACCTAGTGTCTAACAATCAATTAGGCTCAAGTGCTTGATAAAATGGCAGTCACCGACTCGTTTGAGTCACAGATATAGTATCGCATCATTCTGATACATATTTTACAGTACATATGGTGCTACTTTCCCGCACTAGTGCGGAAAAGAGCACTTTCCGTGCATATGTCAAAACTTTAAAGAGCCATATGTACAGTAAAACGTTGTACGATACACGTGCGAATAGATAATTTGCAACTCGTGTGGATTTAAAACACTCCCTTCGGTCGTGTTTTAATTTATCACCACTTGTTGCGAATTTCCTATTTTCGGCACTTGTATCGTAAATAACTATTGCATGATAGGCAAATTACATTTGCGCATCAAGTCAGGATCGCTCACATACATATATTTAATTAGGTAGACGCTGAATGTACAGTCCGTGAACTCTTAGAACAGTATTCGAGTTCGAGTGAAATATTTTATTTTGGCATAAGAACGTGTAAGAGCAACCGATAGAGAAGTATAGATCCGAATACTATTCTAAATGCGCACGGGCTGTGCCGCGAGATCGCATTGATTTTATTATCCATACGAATCCAATTTTCATTCAAAGTTCAGAATAATTTTGTTTAACGTACATGTACCTGATCTTTGGCATGCAAAGTATAAGTTCATGATTGGATTTGCGTGATCTACCTAGATATATGTATATCTGGCATTGCTACTATTTGTGGATTAACTGACTAGTTATATAACTATCATAGCCTCCACATTTGACGATAGTTACCATTACAATCATCGCAATATCATTTCTGTCATCCAGGTCCCGCTAGGAAATTGGGTACGTATGCTAAGATTACAACGGGTAATTAACTAACCAAGAGATCTTTCTGACTCGACTAATATGAATTACATTTGTCGTCCCCGTGCTCTCGGGTTTAAATAGCACCTCCCCCTTTCTTCCCGTTGATGTCGTTGTACACGAGTTTACGAGTATATGATGTTTTATCGTGTAGTACGAAGTGCGTGCAACAAATGTAACCTTGTCATAAGTCGAGTCAAATAGATCTCTAAATGTTGTGTATGTTTAATAACAGATGTACTCGTTTCCTCCTTAATTTCCTGCGATGAAGATGCTTCGGGGCTGTTCCAAGATTCAAACGATATTAGTGAAGCAACTTATCAAGATTTCGAGACAAATTTTATAAACGAACTCGAAGATTTTGAGTACACGTTGAGCGAAAATGTAACGAAATCATTTAATAATGAACATCATAAGTATTACAAAACATTGACTGTTAAAAATAATAACATAAAAGGTCTGAAAGGCGTATCTTCCCTCTCGCAATGCGTTTCTTGGAGGGTTGACTATAAAGTGCCTAACTACGATTCAGTTTTACTACATGCCAAACAAGTATTAAGTACACTGGGTACTATGAATCCAAATGCGGTCGTCGCAGTACTGGATGTAGAAGAAGATGAGAATTCCTATCTTAATAGCCGTATTGGGATGTGGACTATTTCCACCGAGGATGGTACTTTTCACGTGAATACAATGTTTAGAGGATATTTGAATAGATTGTTGGGAGTCCAAGTAAATAAAAGATAGTAAACTTATGTGTCAATCTTTATTTGTTCTTCGTTAACCCTGTATGTTCATGCACTTTATGTTTTATGTTCACTGGTTGATGTATAGTATTAGTCTCCAATATCTATACTGACAACCTTTCAAAAATACCTATACTTACAGAGACTTTATTGTTACTCACAAGATATTTTTGAAAGGTCGTCTGCATAGCTATTGGAGATCTCGACTACGGCGCTACCACGGAAAAATCTAGAAATTCGAATCGTATATCTCCATCTCCGTCGCTCGAGCAGGTATATTACAAGCGATAGAGACGGACATATCCGAACTTCGAATTTAAATTTTCTAGTTATATCTTCGTTGTGTTGTACATTTTAATACAATACGGTATTTCACAACAGGAAAAATATTTTTTTTACATTCCCAATAAACAAAATTTAAGAAAGTACTTGCAATACATAAAGCTTCAACATATGTTTCCTATTTTTAAGATTTTTTAACTCACACAGTTAAAAAAGGACACTGATCCTAAAAAACTATAATTCTGTATTTACCTACAAGTCCAAATTAACAAAGAGTTTCTACAATTTTATAAAAAAAATGTTGTCAGTCAAATACCGTATCAAGTTGCGTTTAAAAAACAAGAGTGTAGACTAACGATCTTCATGTGTGTCAATTTCAACCTAACCTAACCTAACAAGCAAATACTTATTGTAAAATAATCCTGGAAGCAAAGGTCGCGTCTACCAATGCGTTATTTTTCACCCCTATCCTTATAGTTCCGCCTCTAATGTATGTGTTGCCAAACAAATCGTTCTAAGGCAAATGAGCGTATCGGTAAAACGAATTCATGCGATTATACTTAAATGTATTTAGTCAGGCATATTACCTAAAGACCGTTTAGTTGCCAGCATTGATAGAACATCCATAAATAATTCTTTGTAACTATTCGTGTTTCCATTTTGTTTTATTAAATGAAGTAAAAATGTAGTCCAAAGGGGAATGGGCAAATATGGACATGGATTTAGATTTATGTATTTATAAAAATTACAATATACATTCGCATACAATGTCAAAATTATAAGAATCCTTATCACGATCGTCGATATAAAGAAATAAAAATTAAATAATATTCAAAACGTCAATACAGAAAGTGGAAATATAGTAGGTATCTCCGATTACGGATTGTCATTTAACAACTATTGGATAATTAATTGTAAACAAAAATAAACCATGCCAATCTACGTATTACGATTTCAAAGTAGAAATACAATATCAATGTTACACAAGAAATAGGTAAACATATTTTTTTATTTGCTAAAATTAAACAACGTGATTGACAAAATTAATTCCCCTCGGGTAGCATAAGACTTCCCAGGGTGGTTCGTTCTAAACGAATTTGTTTCTGGCCGCTCTACACGCCAAACGAGGCAAAATAAAAGATTGACAAATTAAAACGTTATTAAATACATGGAATAGTCTGCGTGCCCTATGATCACATTGATCACATTTGGATTGAAAATGACAGACATGTTTCAACTAAATTGGCTCTGCCTTTGCATCATTTGCTACGTTATGTTCTGATCGAGGTATGGACACATGTATAGAGTAATTGGGGAGGTAGGAACTTCCCTGTAGTGGATCGCATTTCACTAATGACAGGGATACATATTTGAAATCACGTTCTCGAAAACGGCTCTAACAATTGCGGTGGAATTTGGAATGAAGGTTTTTACGGGGGCGGAAAATCGATCAAGCTGGGTCTCATGTCTGGAAAAATTCGTTTTCTCCGTTTGTTCTCTGTTTTCACCCTACTACTCCATACAAGGTGGGCCAAAAGAAGTCATCCGATGTTGTTTTGCTCTCTTTTTTTTCTAAATGAAAAAGTTCGATTCTGTTTTTTGATTATTTTTATTTGAACTTTTAGAATTTTATTGGTCAAGTCGAGAAGATTATATCGGCCAAATGGGCGCCCTCACAATGGATTGCTATACGGGCTCGTTTTATGGCATTTTTCATCACTTCGGCGAGAACTTCGGGCGACAGATTCTCGCACTCGTGACGAATGTTGTCCTTGAGGGCTTCCAGAGTCTCGGGCTTGTTCACGTAAACACGGGACTTCAAAAAACCCCACAAAAAAGTCTGGAACGCTTAAATCGGGCGATCTTGCGGGCCAGTGCAAATCGCCAAAACGAGAGACGAGGCGACCCGGGAACGCTGCCTTCAAAATATCGGTTGTGGCTCGCTCAGTGTATGCCGTTGCTCCGTCCTCAGTCAATTCGTCCAATTGCGGCAGAAAAAACTAGGTCAACATGGCCTTATAGCGCGCACCGTCCACTGTTGTCGTTTTGCCAGCGGCATTCTCGAAAAAAAATGGCCCGATGACTCCTCCAGCGTGAACAGCGCACCATGCAATGGCTCCTCGTGCATTACTCGTGGATTTTCGGTGCCCCAGAAGCGATAGTTTTGCTTGTTCACGTACCCTCTGAGGTGGAAATGAGCCTCATCGCTTATTATGATTTTGGTCGAAAAATCGACCACTTCTTCCTCGAGATTGAGGATGGCTTGGGCGTAGGTTACGCGCGTTTGGCGGTCGGCAGGCAGCAGCTGATGCACGCACTGCACTTTTTACGGGAACATGCGCAGGTCGTTGACCAAATTCGCCTTAGGGACGTCCGGCTGATGGCTAATTGCGTGGCACGGCGTCTGGTCGATGTTTCCGGCGACAGCTCGACATCCTCGACAACAGCGGCGATATTCTATATACAGTCTCGTGTGGCCCCATACTCTTCAAGGTTGGTGGCCAAACGGCGCAGTGTTTGCGCAGTCGGTGTCGGACGGCCGGGGAATCGGCGACGGAATTCGCGCTGCGCCAACACCACAGACGAATTGTTACGCAAAAAAATAGGCACAATTATTCTGCGTTCTTGGGGAGTGTATCGCTCCATGGCTTGTTCACTTGTATTCTGTATCTGTCTAGTCCACAAATGTCAAAACAGATTTGACATTGGCGGCCATTTGCAAAAATGAGAGCATCTTCCAATAGGGTGATTTCTTTTGGCCCACCTTGTATATTACAACTGTTATTTTTCAAGTAATAATTTCAATCTGAATTTTTAAGTGGTATTGCACAGACACCCTAAAACTTCACCATGGTTATCTAAGAGAAACGCGCTGTTTCTCTCGTATCTCACTGACGTAGTTTTTTGCGTTGACCAGTGTGAGCAGTTTAATCAAAATTCCGTATAAACATACGTCTGGGGAAATGATAGCGAACAAATCCTCTTCATTTTTCATATCCATTCTCTTCCAGGCATCCGTTGTGAGACCAAATGCGAGCAAGGTTTCTTCGGCGAGGGTTGCACCGAGCGATGTTCCTGCGTAAACAATTCTTCTTGCGACGCGGAGACTGGCCGCTGTGAGTGCTCCGCGGGATGGACCGGGACGAACTGCACGCAGCCATGCCCTCCTGGTACCTATGGGGCCGGCTGCTCGCAACTATGTCCAGTGGGGCCTGATGGTTTGTACATAATATCCTAATGTCCTAATGTCATGTTTTTAGGCATATCTATTTGACGAGGGATGCTCGACGCCGGAGTTCCTGCGTGAAGTTCCTTTTGCTACTTGGAGACTGGCCGCTGCGAGTGCCATGTCCGCCTGGTACCTACGGGGTCGGCTGCTTCCAACGATGTCCAGAAGGAAAGGACCTGATGGTATTGTACATAATATCCTAATGTCTTAATACACTCTTAGGCATCCGTTGCCAGTCTGAACGAGGTCTATTTGGCGAGGGATCCTTGAAGCTGGAGTTCCTGCGTGGAGTTCCTTTTGCAACTCGGAGACTAGCCGCTGCGAGTGCCATGTCCGCCTGGTACCTACGGGGCCGGCTACTTCCAACGATGTCCAGAAGGAAAGGTCCTGATGGTATTGTACATAATGTCCTAATACACTCTTAGGCATCCGTTGCAAGTCTGAACGAGGTCTATTTGGCGAGGGATCCTTGAAGCTGGAGTTCCTGCGTGAAGTTCCTTTTGCAACTCGGAAACTGGCCGTTGCGAGTGCCATGTCCGCCTGGTACCTACGGGGCCGGCTACTTCCAACGATGTCCAGAAGGAAAGGACATGATGAGGACCACAATATGCATAATATCCTAATGTTCTAGTGCATTCGGCACCCATTGCGAGACTGAGCAAGGTCCTTCGGCGAGGGATGCTAAAAGCCGGAGTTACTGCGTGAAAGTTAAATTAAGGTTCACAATTTTGCACAAAATTAAATTCAACAAGGACGGTAAAGTTCTTGCCTAGCAGTGCGATATATTGCCTTTGCCAGTAACGCAAACAATGGCTTAGTCGTTCTATCAACTTGTATAATCACTATCGAACACAATGGCTAGTTAATCTGTAAACATTTATAACTTACTAACAATACAATTTGTTTGAAAATTTTATAGCGACTCTTAATTGTATGACATTAATTTCTCCCATTAGAAATTTACTTACAAAAAAATACCTGGACAAATTGGTTTAGGTAGATCCGTATTAGTTTCATGGCCACAATTTGTAAAGACTGTGAGGGAATCCCCTTTCCCCGCTATTTAACCATACGAACGCATTAGGCATATTACCAAGTTTCCAAATGGATCGGAATATTCCATGTGAAACGTATCCACATTTGGTACTTTAAAACTGCAGTGATAAAGTCGATAAGATAATAAGAAAAAATAATTAAAAAGTTTATTCGTTGAAAATAGAATGATTAAGGTCCATAAGATATCCGCAACGCAGGCTTCGTCAATTGCGTACAAACAAACATACATCCCCCTAGGCACTTAACTAACAACGAAAGAATCCGCAACAGGCTTCGTCAAAAACACATATATATAGATAATAAGCTTATTTTTAAATTAATGAAGTTGTTGCAATTTAACTTGTATAAACTCAAAAAGAGACAATCAAACAAGACATCGAAATGTCAAAGAGGTTGCCTGGGATCGGAGTAGATGGAGGGCCTACATTGAGCTTCACTGACAATAGCTTAGCTCTTGAATAAGAAGAAGAAGAAGTATAAACGCAAAACATGCCTGGCGTGACTTTTTGCTGTCTTTTTTGCAGGCAGATTTACTTTACTGCTGTAACGATTGTAAATTTTTATAGTTCAAATTTTAATAAGTTATATTTGGCAGGTAACACAACGTGCAACCCAGTGACGGGCGTGTACACGTGCCCGAGCGGTTTCACGGGCACGGCCTGCGAGTACCCGTGCGGGCTCGGCACCTACGGCTTCAACTGTAAGGAGAAGTGCGCTTGCAAGAACGGCGCGGACTGCCACTACGTCACCGGTAAGTGATCCGCTTGCCTGCAACTTGCTTGCAAGAGAGCTTTTTCCGAAAAAAAAGACACGTTGTTAAGAACTTTTATTTGTGAAGATTAATTCGTTCCACTACATTACAAATGTTACCCAAATAATATAGCTAATTCCGAAGCAGCCTGCCACCACGTCACTCTGGTAAGTTATCGACTGGAGACCCATTGACGGGCGTGCATTGGCTAGTCATATTCGAAGTGTTGACTTGGTTGACACGTCCATCTGGACCATCTCTGGAGAAAATTACCTTTTATTTTTTGCGTTAACGGCAGAAGTTTTCTTCGTGGAAACCTAAAGCACATCTTCCCCAGATGTGTACATTAATTACTCGGTGTCTACATAAGATGGGATCTGGGGTGGGTTGTACCAAATCGTCTGTAATCATAAGCCGTGTTCGTAAAACTCAGACTGTATGGAAAGACTGCCAGGTATCTAAGGGATGACAGCTGCGACAGCGTCGGCGCCATATTTAACGTTGATCGGTCTGTACGTCGTAGGTTGGTGGAACCCGTCTTAACACTGTATGTTGTTGCAGGAGAATGCCAGTGTCCGCCAGGCTGGCAGGGCCCCACGTGCAGCGAGGCGTGTCCGCCGCGCTGGTGGGGCGCCAACTGCTCGCAGCCGTGCCGCTGCAGCGAGGCCGCTGCCTGCCGCCCCAACGACGGCTACTGCCGCTGCCCGCCCGGCCGCGCCGGCACCTTATGCCACCTCTGTGAGTGACTCTACTGACTACCAGGGAGTTTGGACTTACTAGAAGCTACTCGGACACCAGTCTCAGAACTGCCTAAACAAATTCCATAAACGGACTTTTTTTGGGCCCTCTCGCCAATTATTGAATATTCCGAGTGGAGCAGCATATATATTTATGAAAAGGAAAGCGGCCTCGCTATATTTTAGCCAGGTCTAAAGGTTGACTGCGCAGAACTCATATTCGAAGCAGATTTTTCCGGAATATTTAAACATTATGTTTTTATCATAATTATATATAGAAACGCCTATAAATAGAAAACCGCACATAACCCTTGCACTCCTCACACCCAACACTTAGGCCTTACTTAAAGCCACATTTCTGTTCCCAGTCTGTCCCGAAGGCTACTTCGGCGACCACTGCATGGAGCCATGCAAGTGCCCGTCCGAGGGCAGCTGGGACTGCGACCCGGTGCGCGGCTGCGTGTGCCGCCGCGGGTTCATCGGCGACAACTGCGACACTCACGCCAGCGACGCCATCGTCGTCGACCCGGCCTCAGGTATACTCCATATCTTATATTACGTTGCACCACTGTATGGAACTGGGAAGCGAACGTGGTCGACCTGGCCACTTGTGTTACAACACAGTATGCCTGGTCGACATCGACCACTGTATGGAACGGGGAGGCGAACGTGGTCGATCTGGCCACTTGTGTTCTTGTTATTTCTGCTACAACACAGTATGCCTGGTCCACATCGACCACTGAATGGAACTGGGATGCGAACGTGGTCGACCTGGCCACTTGTGTTCTGGTTATTTCTGTTACAACACAGTATGCCTGGTCCACATCGACCACTGTATGGAACTGGGACGCGAACGTGGTCGACCTGGCCACTTGTGTTCTGGTTATTTCTGTTACAACACAGTATGCCTGGTCCACATCGACCTTTGTATGGAACTGGGACGCGAATGCGATCTACCTGGCTACTTGTGTTCTGGTTATTTCTGTTACAACACAGTATGCCTGGTCCACATCGAACACTGTATGGAACTGGGAATCGAACGTGTTCGACCTGGCCACTTGTGTTCTGGTTTTTTCTGTTACAACACATTAAGCCTGGTCCACATCGATCACTGTATGGAACTGGGACGCGAACGCGGTCGACCTAGCCACTTGTGTTCTAGTTACTTACACAGAACAGTTACAACACAGTCAGCTGTATCGTTAGATTCCTCTCAATCGTATTTAATGACGTAGAGAATAATGTCGACTGTCGTCTGAGAAGATACCTTAGGGCGTTTAGAACTTACGCTAGTATTACGTCGTCAATTTGTCGTAGGACGGTTGTGTATTTGTAAAACATTAACATTAATTTCGTAAGCGGCAGTCACGCTGGGGAACCTTTGTTCTTGAGAACGATGCATGTACTGTTATACAAGCTTTATTTTAACTTGCCGTGTTAGTCAGTGCGGTACAGTCAAATCGAGTTCAAATTATGTATAATTATTATGTAAGTCGGATGACGAAGCAATACTATGGTACCATAAATCTAATCTGACGGAAGGTGGTCATAGGAACTCCTCAATGACACAAGATTACCCTGGCGTCGCCCTGGAACCAACTAAACGACTTGGTGATTGTGCAGAAAACGTACAATCGACAACAAAAGATTGTACCAATTTTTTTGAGAGTCCGCAGTAACCTCGGCCGAATTTCACCTTGCCATACAAACGGAATTTCGTTCTCATTTTAAAACTAGGTTTGTGTTGGATTGTAATGAAACTTTGCATATACAATGACATGAGGTATATAGATATACCTATAATTAGTTTACATGTTTCCAGTTTATGAAACAAACGAAATACAGCAAAAACAAGTTTTGTATGAAAAACTAAAATTTGCTGATTTTTTTTAACATCGTATCTGAAGCTACATAAACTAAAGACAGACCTGGATATACCTCATGTCATTGTACATGCAATGTTTCGTTACAATCCAACACGTAGTTTTAAAATGAGAGCGTAACTACGTCTGTATGGAGAATCGAGCTCACTGCGGAACTCTTAAGTTGTCGGCTGTTGGCTAACCTGGGGCCTAGACAAGGTTACAATCGACAAGCGCTAACGCCAATAGAAAATAATAAAATGTATAGGAATGACAGATGCCAACGAAACACTTTTCGTTAACATCTGTCATTCCCATACATTTTTTTTAGTTTTCTACTGGCGTTAGCGCTTGTCGATTGTAACCTTGTCTAGGCCCCCTGATATGCAATAGGCATTCTGCATGTGGCTGTATATGTGAGAGTGAATCTGTCTTCCTTTAAAACGTTTAGAATGATAAGCTCGCACGAAACGCGGAACGCGGATAAAATTGTGGGTATAGGCCGAACGTTGACCAAGTAATCTAAACTCACTCATGTCATGGGCCCCACTGTCTACAATAAGTTGCCTAAAAACATAATTGATGCTCCAAGCTTGGGCAGCTTTAAGTTCCGCCTAAAGCAGTGGCTTATCGAGCACTCGTTTTATAGCTACGACGAATTCAGTGTGTATAAGCCATAATACTTATACTGTTACTGTATGTTAATGTTCCACCAGATATTATAAACATACTATGTCCTTGTTAATATTGACTATTATTATTATTATACTTTGTAACATTAATCAATTAATCTAAACTGTTCGTTATATTATAACTATCATACTCATACACTGTAGTAAATTACTACTACTATCTGAATGACCTAAAAAATTTTCGCCCCATATCTATATTACCTGTATTGAGTAAAGTTTTCGAAAAGTTAATGTTAAACTTTAATAGGAATAAACTGTTCACTAGTAAACAATACGGTTTTACAAGGGGACGTTCCACGACGGATGCCGCTTCTGTCCTCATTGAACATATTTACAATATATGGGAAAATTCTTGTGATGCAATTGGAATATTTTAGCATTCGACTGTGTCGATCATAGAACGCTTATTTTGAAACTAAAGCATTATGGTCTGTCTGAAAATGCGCTGAGTCTTATGTCTTCATGTCTCAGTAATAGAGCGCAAACAGTGGTTGTAAACGGGACGCAGTCTAATGGAGCAACAGTTACTTTAGGGGTGCCTCAGGGTTCTATCCGAGGTCCATTTTTATTTTTAGTTTATATAAATGACTTACCGTATATAATTCCTAATCTTTGTGACATAGTACTATTTGCTGACGATACATCATTAGTGTTTAAGGTTGATCGGAAATCAAAGTTTGCTTTGCCTAATGTTAGACCAGTAGAAACTAAAATATTGTTAGATAATGAATGTCTAGAAATGGTTGATAAGGCTTTATTCCTTGGTATAACATTAGACAGAAGCCTACAATGGAGTCCCCATATAGCAGTCCTAGCACGTAAGTTAAGTTCAGCAGCATATGCTATTAGGAAAATTAGGCAATTGACCAATGTTGAAACAGCTCGCTTAGTTTATTATAGTTATTTTCACAGTGTGATGACATATGGGATTCTGGTTTGGGGTAAAGCAGCTGATATACAGACTGTCTTTGTATTACGAAAAAGGGCTATTCGCTCAATATATTTATTGAGTTAACGAGAATCTTTAAGAGACCGTTTTAAGGAAATTAATATTATGACTGTAGCATCTCTATATGCACGACGATCCTGTCCGCAAAGGGGAGTTAGTTTAAGTGATAGAGAATCGATTCGTAATGTTTAGATTTTTTTTACGATCAATTAGTAAAAATATAAAAATTTATTAATGGTCTTCTTAGTGACAACCCTACTGTTACTACTTACTAATAATTGTTTATATGTATTGACAAACGTCACTGACCCTTGTGTAATTGTTAAAATGTTACTGACCCTAATGAGGGTTGTCGCTTGCAGTATTTTGCATTAAAAGTTAACTGCCTATAACTTCAAAACGGTTATGAATATAAGCCTAGTTTCGTTAGAGGAAACACTGTACTCAGTCTAAACAATCCCCCTTTTGCGGAAAGGATCGTCGTGCCTTTCCACCCGGTATATATGAGAATATTATTTATGTAATTAAAAACATCGATTCTTTTACAAAAAATTCGGATATTCATAAGCTCAATACTAGGAACAAAAATAAAATTGCAATTAAAAAGTTTCGTGTCCGTAAAGTACAGAGGTCATTTTTGGGTCAATGTATCCATTTCTTCAACAAGTTACCTGACGACGTTTTAACATTACCCCTCCCAGCTCTTAAAAAATATTTAAAAAAGACATTGATGTCAAAAGCTTATTATATAGTTGAAGACTATATGACTGACAGAAATGCATGGCCCAGACCGGAATCAAAATAGCCCTAATCTGTCTTGTTGTTTGACTTTTGTTTAATTTTAAGGTATTTGACTGGTTCTCCTGCGGAACTACGCTGGTGACTAAGATTATTTTGTTAAAAATTGCTTACTGTTAAGTTTGTTCCGGTGTTTCCTCTTGACAATGGTCTTATATTTGGAAACGCTAGTAGAGTCGGACCTGTAAAAGTGCCATTGCGGCCCACTTGCAAAATAAAGTTCATTTATTCATTTAACTTTATTATTTATTATTGACGTGTAAATTGGTTTTACAAATAAATTATTATGATTATGATTATTATGATTGTGTTGTTCCAGTAGGCGGCAGTCACGCCGGGCTGACGGCGACGATGGTGGTGCTCCTGCTGCTGTGCCTGGCGGCCGCGGCGCTCATGCTCTTCTACTACCGCAAGCGCGTGCGCAACCTCAAGCGGGAAATCGCGCACGTTCACTACACCGCGGACCCCGCCGTGCAACCTGGTAAGGATACAGTTACAGGATACTAGTCATCGTAGAACCTGTCTAACAGTTACCTTTAAAGTAATAGACATATTTATTTTAACTTACGATTACAGGCAGATTGGTAAAAGCTGGATCTGTTGAAGCAGAACTAGGAAATAAAAATAATATCGGTAATTTAAAAAAAAAGACCGGTTTTCACTCCGGGAGTGCCGGCAAAAGTGAAAACTCAGACACCTTAAAAGCTCAATATTACTAGTTATACAAGTCTTACATGCAATGCAATTCATTCTGTATGTATTTTAACGACAAAATCAATGTTAGTGTTTGCACACGAATTGCGCACTTATCTTATCTTATCTTATCTAGATGAGTTCCCTTTCGGATGCACTTCGACCCAGTGGGATCTTTTGTGCATTTGCCCTCTCCTTATGTCTACTCCCAATTTCGCTCCATCATTTCCACATAGCGGATGATGCAGCTCAGCGGAAGTACCTTGAATTCCTTTGGTTGCGGATAACCGTTACCAAAGTAATTCATTCTTTGTCTGGCAAGGGCATGACATTCACACAGTAAGTGTTCCATAGTCTCATCCTCCTCTCCACACATTCTACAGTCTAAGCTGTCTGATAGTCCCATCTTGGCCAAGAGATCCTTGACCCCGAAGTGACCTGTGAACACCCCAGATATGATTCTGAGCTGCTTCCTACTGAATTTCCAGAGTTTGTTAGTCCAGCCCGTGTCCACTCCTTCTATGAAGAGCTTTGAGTGCCTTAAGCCCGCCTCATTCCTCCACTCGTGTTGGTGTTTAGTTTTGGCGTAGGCTTTAAAGGCCGAAATTATGGTTCCCTGCGAGAGTCCCACAAATGGTTCTGGACCTACAAAGTGGTTTGTAGACCCCCCTCTAGCAAGCTCATCCGCTCTTTCGTTGCCAATGAAGCCCTCGTGCCCTGGAATCCAAACCAGTTGCACCTTATTGTGCTTTCCAAGCTTGTTCAGTGCCTGGACGCCATTATATAGACTAGTCTAGATTCCACTTTCGGCGCCGTAAGTGCTTTAAGCGCCGCTTGACTGTCACTGAGTATTTACATGGTCTGCCCTCTGGTTTGTCTGTCTATATTCTCCTGCGAATTGCGCACTACAATTAAGGTTCAGTTTCTTAACTCTGTTGATGTCTGTCGCAGCTCGCGCACAGTAAATGGCCGTGAGAAAAAGGTCCTAAGTGCCATGCAGATTGATGCACGTCTCGAGCAACGACTGTCTCGAACCTCACGTCTTACGAATCTTCCGGTCTGTCCCCCACGTCCCCGCCCCTCTCCCCAATCTCACCCAACGCATCTTACGGTCACGTGACCTGTCTCGAATCTCACCTTACGAAATCTGTGGCGAGTTTAACAATTTTTCCCCATCCAAAAAGTGCACAACGCCGCTAAAGAAGTTTTCACTTCAAAAATGCTTTATAGACTAATGTGATGCTATTTGGACGCTAACCTCGACCTCACCTCACAACACCGAAAAGCACCTTATGGCTTATCTATATAGAAAATCGAATGCTAACCGTCTCACCTGTCCTTTGCAGAGCAACATTTCGACAACCCCGTGTACTCGTTCCAAGGCTCGACGCGCAGCGACGAGACCACACTGCTGAACAATGCGACGCACATACACAACAACCTGAGCGCGAAGCTTTCTAACACTACTATGGAGAAACTGAGGAATCGGCCCACCGGCTCGGCGGATCGTAAGTTTAGAATAGGGATGATGACTAAGATTTTTTATGATGTCATTCGAAACAGTTTTTGGAGAGGAACAAATGTTTGTACGGGAGCAACTACTTAAGGGGCAACTATTAAAGAACATGAATACCCAAAAATTTGCTTCATACCGACAGACAGACGGGTATGACGTCACAACTGACATTTGTTAGTACAAATTAGTTGTATCGTTGTGTGGAAAATCCGGTAAATTGTTGTTTCGGTCGCGAAGTACTGCGTTTAAGTACATAGTTGTCTTACAATTTTGTTTCCATAAAAGCGTAAGGATTCTATTGGTAGCTTTAAATTTACTCTTGGACAATAAAAAAAAATGCTTATTTTTTCAAAACTTTCGAGGTTCATATCTTTATGATTTAAATTATATTTTATAATTTATACTTCATTACGATTTTACTATATATTTAGCATCAGTACGTTTTCAATTTGAACATGAGGCATCATGTCTATTCTACACATTAAGCTGATCAACTGGTTTATCAAACAGTCAACGTGACTATCCATGAAACGGTTATATCGCTATCGGTATCTCGTAGGTGTTCCAGACGAACGACGTAGGATACATTTAACTAGGTATGTGCGAGTCTAGGCCTAAGTAGAAATAGTAGAACAAGCTCGGAGCTCGACAGAAAAATTACCTAATTGATACCTTCTTCGACGTCTTGCGCGTACTCTCTGTGTCATATGTACGAGCAAATAGCATCGTTAAATTGTATATATAATATCGTACCATTAGCCACGCTTAATCTCTTCTTCCATCCCTGCATGTCTATCATGAGACGGCCGCGACATACTTTCGATTTTTCTCGCACTATACCTCTTGTTCGAAGTGTTCTAATAAGAGAGAGACGGATAGTGAAAAATTGAGAGAGCTCGCGCGCCTTTCCTGCGCCAAGTCAATTGATCTTGGGGTGTCGGTTGTGGCTATTGGGCTAATTTCTTTAATTTGTTCGTTGTCGGTTAACAATTGTTGGTATGTACTCTTGATGTACTTGTTTGACTTTATGTCTATCGTAGATCTGTGCTACATTTGACGACTTTAAGCACGCTACATAAAAACTTATAATAATATAATACATAATTTTAATGACGCATGTACCACTATATATAGAATCATGTATCGCCCCATTATTATTTCCAATTTCGTGACGCAATTAAACATGGCCATTATTTTCAACAAGAAATGCATTAGCCACGGCAAGAACGGCGAAACACGTTGTATCGTTAATTATGGCCAGACAGGTAATTTACATACGCACATAATAACTATAGACACAAATGTATAGAACACAAGTAATAATTTACTCATTGAAATTAAACATAAAGCACGAAACAAACGGCACTTTATCAGAGAGGTTGTTTAACTATGGCAACTATCATACTCGTGCAAGTGATGAAAACATTGCTGGTTAAACTGATCAACTACTTTTCAAAAAGAGAGCCTTTTGCTGGGTTGGACTACGATTATTTTAAGAAAAAAGTCCCCGTGCGCTTTACTTCGTCTATCCTAGCGAATTATAAGTTTCTGTCAAAAAAAGAACGTTTAGTACAATATTTTATTGCCGACTACTTTATTATGTGTGTCTGTGTATCTGTGTATCTTTCTGTGGTATTGTAGCTCCCAAACAGTTTTTTTTGTGTCATAGATAATTTTATCCCGAGTGTTATTAGCCATGTTGCTTGAAAATCTGTTGAGCCGTTTTTGAGATTTTTTAATGAAAGAGACAACTAAGACTTTGAAATAAAAATGTCGGGGGTTTTTCAAGTTTTCCAAGTTGTAGTTATTATCGTATTGGTACCTGGTCATTCCGGTTTGTCAATGAATTATGTTTATGACTATTATAAATTAAAATCCTGACAGATTTATTTATAGATAAGTTATTTTGTCATCAGCGTACGACCCGCTGTCGTGTCTGAAGAACAAGGACGCGGATGCCACCAACCCGAACCTGTACCACTGCATCGACGACGAGAACAAACTCGACCACGTCTACGATGAGATCAAACACAAGGAGGGCTATGGTAAATACCTATTTTGTTTCTAGTCATACTTCATCGAACTCTTCACTCGTTTGACAACTTCATACGGCACCATTAACATGTTGTTTAATGCGAGGTGTTAAGCCCCTTGTGAGGCTGACCGTACCAATTAAATAGTTCTTCGGAACTTATGCGCGGAATATTTACCATTAGCTTTTCGGTGAAGGAAAACGTCGTGAGGACACCGGTCTAAGCCCAATAAGGTCTAGTTTTGTCTCTACGTTTGAAGGTCAGATGGCAATAGCTTTAGTAAAACTTGTGCCTTTGCTAAATATTGGGATTACGTGTAATGCCTGTCGAATTAAGTCCTTATTACTATTTGGCTGAATCCGCCTGTAGCCGATTAAAAAAATAATCCTGTCAGCATTATAAAGAATGAATTATGTACATTTTTTTCAATGTAAGCTAGAATATATACTTATTCTAATTATATACATTTCATTGTTCAGAAATTCAATACGATCACTTGAATTACACGCCGCCGGCCAACAAATGGAAGCCTCACTACCAGCGCATGGCGAATGGCTTCTCACCGAGCACTGCGTCCAGCGCGGCGCCGAGCGAGGTGTCCGTGCCGCCCATACCGCCGCTGCCCAAGCTCGCCGCGGCCCATGCGGCCCCCGCCACCCTCGCCACCCCCGCCACCCTCGCCACCCCCGCCACCCTCGCCACCCCCGCCGCCCCCGCGGCCCCCCCCGCCCCTCCGCGACGCGCATACTCCTCGCAGGCCGCCGACGAGGCCGACGCGGCGAGCCCGTGACACGACGAATGGGTGAGACTGTTTGACTCCGTTATGGGCGAATGAATGAACGAGCTGCTCATGCGTAGCGTCGTACCTCACCCTGTAGGTACCTCTCGTGTCACTATAGAAAGTGAGTATAATCGTAAGTGATCTCCATTTAAAAGTTTGTGCATTAATTGTGTTCATGGATTTATTACGCCTATTGTGTTTATGAAAAGATATATCGTAAACCATATGTTATGGTTGCGGCGAACACCTATTATTGACGTAAATTCATATTATGTTAAATCTTAATCCTAGGTTAAATGTGTTTATCTTCTACAAACCGTCGTAAATGGATTAGATTGTTCACATTCATTGCTTCAAAATAATACAATTAACCTCTTTTAAGAACAGCACGAAAATCAAGGTGTCACGTGTCATAGAAACGTTGTCATTTTCAATATTTCGAGGGTCAGTAATTTTAAGCAAATTTCCATGTTTTACTAAATACTAAAGTTTTCTACATGGAAATATTTATAAAATCATTGTAACATATATTTTATAATAAGTAGGTAGACAAATACTGCCCGTATATTTATTTTAAACATCACGAATGAATATTTACACAAATATTAAGCATTATATGAAACATTATACTTTGTTTACCTTAGAGTCTACATTATTGTAATGAAAACTTTTACTCGTATTTATTTAATCAAGAGTAAAAGTCATTTTATGATAAAAATATGGTTTTAACTTTAGTTTTAAATGAGGCGAATTATTTTTATGTTTTTGATTTGATACACTGTTTAGAATTAGTAAACAAAGAAACGTATATTAGAACGTAATCGAAGTTTGTTTAACAGAAGGTAGCTAAGTGGTTTCGTACTAGTTTTTTAGTTCAATGACGTCGTTCAAATTTATTTACCCTTTCGCTAAACCATATAGCAACAGTACCATGGAAAGAATACGCAAGTACGTCTGATATGTAAATGTAATTACCATAAATAAACTTGACTCTTGTATTGACGTCACTCAATGTGTTCAAAAATATGATTTTATAAATTATAATTTTGTTACCTAATTATAAATTATAATCAATGGCATGAGAGAGAAAAGGAGTGCGATACAACTATTGAAGTATCAGACAAGGAAATAAGTATATATCGTCTCCGTGGTTTTACTGTAGACTGAACTATATGCTTGTACGAAACACGTTTGTAATGATTTTTTTGCTCCTTCACGAACTGTCTGACGGCTTGTGAACCGAAGCAAAAACCCTAGTGTGATATTCCATAGTATTATAAATAAGCACTCTAATAAATCTCACCGTGGATGCACTTGTTACATTCCACATCTGTTTATATTATGCTCTTTCTTAATGATTTTACAGTTTAAATATTTTAGAATTTTTCATATTTCTTTTTTTGTATTTTAGAAAAATATACTTATCAAATTATATTTTTTATTGTAATTTTTAAGGAAAGTTTAATCTTATGAATCAATATATTGTCATGTTAATACGATGTCGCATATCACTTTTGAGGCCGTTTTGTGGATACCTCTACTTATGTTACGAGGACAATATTCTTTTGTAACATATCATGTACTACCTACCGCAAAGGAATGTTGTTCTTGTAACATATCATGGACTACCGCAAAGGAATATTGTTCTGGTAACGTATCATGGACGTCCGCAAAGTGACGCCTGATTCAATTAATTATGTCTTCTTAATGTAAATATGATGTTAAAAATCTACCAACATTCTCAAACTGTTCTCTGTTTTGAGTAGGTAAAAAAAACAAATTTAAACATTTTGTGCATTTTGCACCTCGGCCGGAGCCGTAGTGACTAAGGTGCCTGTTGTGGTATGTGTGTGATGTATGTTAAATATATAGGTAGTTAGATAGTGTAAGATACTAAAGATGAGAGTGATGTTTGCTCAAAAAGTGCCAATTTGTAAATTGTTTAAGGTTAAGGCATAACGATAATGGTCGGACTGTTCTCAAGAATTTCTCTGCATTTCAAATTGGGCTTTTAGATAGAACCTTTCTCCACAACTACTAAAAGGTTTTTATATCTCTGTGTATAAGGCTTCTAATCGTATACTAATAAACTACCCAGAAAACCATTTACTCATAAATAATTAAGTTTTCGTGTGCTGTATTAACATTTTGCATTACTAAGTTTGAATTCCCCTGTCGATAAAACAAGTAACTTGTCTACAGTTTTACGTTGCACTCATTTTGCATTTGCACATCTAATTACCTACCCTACAGATAAGAAGTTGAAATTACAGGTGTCAATCTGCCATTTCAGTAAACTTCAAATGTGCCCGGACAGCCGACCGGTGCAGTTAAGTGTAGTTCTTGAGTGTTATTATTAAAATGTAGTAAACTTGAACTGAAGCTTGATGCGAATGTTATAACGCGACGGTATGGGTATTGTCAGTGTTTACGTAAAGTGTACAAAACAACTGACAATAATTTATTTTGTAAATGTTTACTTCGTAGTTAAACCTAAGTATATATAAAATGAGCCACATATCATTGGCACTTTATAAACCTAGTTTGTGATAAATTATTTTACATGTAAGCAAACGTTTGAATAAAAGATAACTCCCATTTTAATGTTGTGTTCAATTAATCGAACTGCCTTATTTAGTTTCCCCGATACTTAAAACTGTTTGAAAAAGTCCGTGGATGATTCAACCCTCGATATCGCGCTCCACTTCTTATACACTCGCGAGCAAAAGTCTTGCATCACTGCATTTTTCATGTACACCAAATATCTTGGTATTATGTTAACAGCATCCGAAAGTTATCGTACCAAATGAAATCTTACATATTCCACCCGTCTACGACATTTCTCCAGTGTCCATTTGATTACAGAAATTACCTGGCTGATACCACCCTAAAACTGAAAAAAAATCCAAATATGAGTCAGGAAAAATTTAAATACAAGGCTTTATAAAACAATACTTATAACAACTCACCTCTCAACCCTCCTTTAATAGGGGTTAATGGTAGCTCAACTCGTACCTACAGGGATTAGCGCGAATACACTCCCAAACCGAGAAATTGCCCATAATATGAAAAATACTGGGCCGATTTCCATGTTTGTTTACTTTTTATGAAGCTTAGATTTCAAGGAACATAAGTACATATCATCATCCCTCTAGCGTTATTCCCGATTGTCCCGATTTCCGGTAGCCCCGCTTTGACACCTAATATCAAGATTTGGCATAAGTAGTTTTACGAACTGCGAAAAGCGACTGCCATTTGACCTTTCAACCCAGTGGGAAAACTAGACCTTATTTAGGGTAGACCGGTTTCCTCACGATGTTTTTTTCCTTCACCGAAAAGCTAACGGTAAATATTCCGTACATAAGTTCCGAAAAAGTCATTGGTATGAGCCGGAATTCGAACCCACGATCGCCGCTTGACAGCCGCATGCCTGAACCACTATAGGCTATCTTAGCTTCCTAGAACATAACTACATTTCAATAATTACAAATCTATGCAGCCAGGTCTGCCCACCGACGTTTGTGAACAGGATCAGAAGAGAAGTGCTCGACATAACTCTAGCATCAAGAGAAATCTGTGACACAATGGCGGGCGGATGAGGAGGACAGCATGTCTGACCACCGAAGAATACTCTTCAGAATCGGGAGTGGCACGGAAAAGATAAGGGTAAGAATTCCACGCAAAACGAACTGGATGAAGTATGAGTAGGAACTAGCATAACTGGTTAACCCGGATGAGAGATATCGAGAGGTGAAGGACCTGGAAAGAGGGGCACTGAAACTAAGAGATATTATTATGCAAGCCTACCATAAGGCATGCCCCGAAAAGCTGATACAAGCAGGGAGAGGACAGCCATGGTGGAACAAGGTACTTTGTAAGTTAAGGAAGAGGACGCGCCGAGCCATGAGAGTCGCTTTAAAGAAAGATGACGCGGGCAGCTGGGACGCATACAGAAAGGTGCTGAGGAATGAGTACACCAGACAAAGAGAGAAGGCCAGCCGCGATGGCTGGAGAAGGTCTTCAGAAGAAGTACGAAGCTATGCTGAGGGGGCACGGGTAGTGAAACTGCTTGCGGGGCAGCGAACCTGTCAACTGGGCAGCCTAAGAGTGGAGGGAGATCTGATAATGGACCCGGGCGAAATCCTGGGAACTATGCTGAGATCTCATTTTCCAGACTGCAAAGAAGAAGCGGGAAGAACAGGCGGAGCTGGGTATACCGGCCTGGGGGGCTGCGGAGGTGGTGGTGAAGGAGGAGAAGATGGAATGGGAGATCAAATCCTTTGCTCTCTTCAAGGCAGCGGGACCGGACGGGATACTCCCGGTGCTACTGCAGAAAGGGTACGAATATATCAAAGGGAACCTAGCACGACTATATAGGGCAAGCATAGTCTTAGGCTACGTCCCGAAGGCATGGAGACAAGTGAGAGTGGTGTTTTTACCGAAACCAGGAAAGAGATCATACCAGGAGGTGAAATCCTTTAGGAGCATAAGTTTATCATCATTTGCACTAAAGACCCTGGAGAAAATGGTAGATAAATCGATAAGAGAGAGACTGGAATGCGGGAGGAACCCACTACATGGGAACCAACATGCATACATGGCAGGTAAATCGACGGAGACCGCCCTGCACAACCTCGCGGTCAGGGTGGAAAGAGCGCTAGACACAAAGCAGTATGCACTAGGCTGCTTCTTCGATGTGGAGGGAGCTTTTGACAAGGCAACCTTCGCGGCGGTGGAGAATAGTCTAGATAGAGAAGGGATCGATCGAACAGTAGCGAGATAGATAGGCGGAATGCTAAAAGATCGAGACATAACAGCGGAACTGGGAGGAGTCTCAAAAAGAATAAGTCCAAGAAGAGGATTCCCGCAGGGCGGCTGCTTGTCCCCCCTGATGTGGTGCCTACTACTGGACTCATTAATGAAGACAGTCAACAGGAGAGGTGTGTAAATGCAGGCCTATTCTGATGACGGAGAACTGCTGGTGAGAGGAACGGTCCTAAACATCATAAAAGACGTAATGAGCAGAAGTCTCAGAGAGGTGTTAGGATGGTGCAAAGACAGAGGCCTGGATCTGAATTCAACGAAGACAAAGCTGGTGTTATTCACCAACAAAAGGAAGAAGGGGGACATAAAACCAATAAAGATACAGAACGTAGAACTAGAGATAGTGAAAGAGGTAAAGTATCTGGGAGTGACACTAGATAGCACACTCAGGTATAAAACCCATATTAAGGAGCAATCGGCGAAAGCCATCAGAACACTATACCAATGTAAAAGGGCAGTGGGAAGAAGATGGGGACTGCGGCCCGAGATGATCAATTGGATCTATAGGGCAATGGCAATGGGCAATGGGGTAGGAACCCAGGGTGCTATACGGGGCCGTGGTATGGTGGCACAGGGCCCGTATAAAAGAACATCAAAAAGAACTAGACAAGGTGCAGATACTAGCATGTCTGATGGTGACATGGGCAATGAGAACAACCCCAACACAAGCCATGGAAGTACTGCTAGGTATGAAGACAATGCGTATTGAAGTGGAGAAAAGGGCCATTGAACAGTAGTACAGGATGAAAGCAAGTAAGGAACGGAGAGGAAGCTGCGTGGACAAAAGACACACGCTGATACAGGAG
This sequence comes from Epinotia demarniana, assembly GCA_945867215.1. Classification (NCBI taxonomy): domain Eukaryota; kingdom Metazoa; phylum Arthropoda; class Insecta; order Lepidoptera; family Tortricidae; genus Epinotia; species Epinotia demarniana. The sequence goes on along the minus strand of OX244267.1, from coordinate 10,976,690 downwards.
GAGGCGCTATCGAAGATACACATGATGATAGCCAATAATGACCTTATAAAGAGGCAGGAGATATTCGACAAAAAGTGTAAGATTCATATAGGAGAAAGAGACAACTGGAAGGTAGACGTCGATCAAGAAGAAAATCAACAAAGTTAGCGGGCGCAGGTATAGTTATACCTAGACTACGTGAGAGAGAAGCCATCTCATTGGGAAAGTATGCTAGTGTTTTTCAAGCAGAAGTGTGGGCGATAACGAGGTGCGCACAGATTATTAGAGAAAGAATGCAACCGACTGGAAGGGTAGTGATATACACGGACAGTCAGGCGGCACTAAGTAAGGCAACGGTAACATCCGCCTTAGTGAAAGAATGCAAGGAAGAACTTAACAAGATAGGAGAAAACTCAGGTATCACGCTGGCGTGGGTGCCAGGGCATCAGGGGATAGCGGGAAATGAGAGGGCAGATGAGCTGGCTAGGAGGGAGCGGGAAGGCAGTTTGTAGGCCCAGAACCGGTCCTTCCCTTCTCGGCTTAAGTCACAAAGGGAGTCATAGAAAGGCTAAAAGAACAAGAAAGGGAAAGAGAATGCAGGGCAGCATCTGGATACAGACAGACAAAGATGATGATAGGCGGTATGGATTAAGAGCAATCTGAGAATGCTGATAGGTATCATAACCGGTCATAACACTCTAAATAGACACTTAAAGATAATAGGTACCTACCTATTAGTAATGACGCTTCCTGCCCACACTGTGGGGAGGTAGAAACTAGCAAGCATGTACTAGCGGAATGCGTCATGTACGCGGCCCCGCGGTTCAGAGTATTCGGTAGAGACGTGTTAGAGGAGAGGGAACTGAGGGATGTCAACCTTAAAGATTTCCTTCTGTTCTGCAGGAACACAAGAAGAATGGAAGATTGTGATGCGGGAACGCTGCCGGGACAGTAACCCTAAGCTCCAACCTTAGGGAATGGGGCTGAATGAACGCTACGAGCGATCGACTGCCCGCCTGCTTCCGGCCAGACGTCCCTTCACAACATCAACGTCAACATCAACCCAATCTGGCTACCAGATGGGAAAGTCGTTCCCATTTGGTAGCTAGCAACAAGTTGGGCAAGCACATTTCCCATTTCGTAGCTAGCTACCAAATCTGGCTACGAGATGGGACTAAAGGAAAAATCCAAAGTGATGCAATACTTTTGCTAGCCAGTGTGCTAGCTTGTTTTGTCTATATAGCGTATCCCACATACGTGGAGCACTTCTTCTTGGATTAAACCATTACTTATATCTACAAATCGTTATAGAAATTAGTTCAAACTCTGTACGGTCCCATTAATGGACCGTACCTAATAGTGCGATGCGGTGGCAAATATTGACACAGCCGGGGTTTCGCGCTGTGACGCGTGTCTTTCTTGATTGAGCAAATAATGTTGAAATTTAATTGGATTCAAAGTCATAGTACCTGTAAGTGCCTCTGCGCCGCGCGTGTGTGTCGCCTCGTATTAATAAACGGATCTTTATATCGTGTAATATGAAGGTGCTAGCTATCATCATGACCGTGTTGGTGCTGGAGGTAAGTTTTAGATCTAGATACGTTCTCGTCGGCCTCGTTCAAATAGTATCTCAACATCACCAAAACGTGTTTTTGCTGTAATTGCGCATATACATGAGATGACCTTAAACTTGTGCGTATTATTTCAGACGTCTGCGTCGTTCATCGACCAATTCCGCGGCGCGGTGTCCTCAGTGGAGAGCAGTTTCGGGAAACTGCTCAGTGACGTAATATACGATGTCAGAGAGACCATCGACTGCACTCTGATGGCAGTAGAGCAGGTGTTGGCTTTGGGCGTGTTCAGTGACCCTACAGATTATGATAGAAGATGCGGTGGCGGTACTGACGCAGTCGAGCAACCCGTCGTACCGGTAGCGAACGAGCCTCCCCCTCCTACCCCTTCCCCCGAGACCCCGCAATGCAAAGACACGCCTCTTACAAAAACCGAACATAGACAAGTTGATTCTTCAATATTGGATGTAGACCAGATACTGTGTGATGTTTTGAAGAAAGATGAAGCATATGCTCAACTAGAAACTATTAAATTGGCTTTGAAAAATGAAACGGAGCGATTATCTGAAATAAGTGAATTACTAAAAAATCAACTTGAAGAACTCTCCGCAGAAGTAAAAGAAAAGTTTAAAGCGATTGAGCTGCAGACTTCGGAACCGTCCGTCGAAAGCATTTGGAGCGATATAAAATTATTGCACGAAATAGAACATAAACATAAAAACACGGATGAAGCCAAGAAAATCAGCCGGGTTCTAGACCAGATTTTAAATATCCTGGATGTAAACGAAGAAGATCGTTCGGCTGCGGATGATTACAAAGTACATGAAATTATGCGCAAGCTCAGTAGTTACACAAAAGGCGGAGACAGCGATATTTGGGAAGATACTAAAGATCATCCCAAAGATTTTCGTGACTACGCCAAAAGAGTATTTGATGAAAATAGAGTGACCTCACCAGCAGATAATACAACCACAAAACCTAAATCTGACGAAGACGACAAAGAAGGCAATCATGAAAAAAAAGGTGAAGGTGACAAAATTTCCGCCGACAACAATAGTGAAAAATTTGAAGATGTTACTACAGTCAAACCTGAGCGTAAAAGAAAACCAGCAAGTACTACAACAACCACGACCGAGAAACCACTGACTGTTGAAGAGTTAGCTGCAGAATATGGTTCTTTATTTGATGTTATGCCAGATATTGAGAGTATAGAGGCCAATAAAGCGATCGAAAGTGCGAAGAATATCATCGAAGACACTAAACTGAACGACGCAGTTATGAATAGCTTAGCCGAAATGGACTCAAGCAAAGAAGCTCTTTTCGATGATCCCGATTTGCTAGGGGACGATAAATAAGGATAGAGCAAAGTACCTATTGAAAGTTAATACAGTCGTCCGTTAAGGTGGTTCGGTCACCATACAAAACGTCTTTTGACATTCGCAGGCTAACGGCGTAATATTTAAGAAAATTATGCAACAATCTTAGTTTCTTAAAATATGACGCCGTTGGCCTGCGAATGTCAAAAGAAGATTGAACTTTTATGCTGGCTGCAAATGTGATGCCGCCTCTAATTAAGAAAAACGTTAGTTTAGTCTAGGTTAAACTTTCTCTATTGTTTTTCACAGATAGTTTAAAACATATCCAGGCCTGATAGCCTTCGCATTTCAGATTGTGTTATGAAAAGAGGCACAACATACCAAACTAACCAAATGATCTGGGAATTTCTAGAATCATCGGGTTTTAACTGAACTCTGAAGGGCTGCCACAGCCACAGTAGCCTCTCGCTGGTTGGCGCGGCATGCAAAAAGCCCGCAATGAAGCAATAATTAAAGGGTTTTGTCTGTACGGTAGAGATCTGTACAGCTGTATTGATCAAACCAGGGAGTCGGTCGATAAAGCAAACAGTGTATTTCTATATAATAACGATTTTATTAACAATATAAATACGTAATTACAAACTTATTATTCTACAATTGAGCTGCGCTACTCTACTGCGAGCAGTCCAAAGTGCTTAGTTTAATTGTTCTAGTTTGGTTAATTCGCCCTCCGTTACCGTTTATCTGGGGCACTAAATAATGCTCCGATACCTCCCATCAGCTATTTAACATATCGCTTTTACTCACACATACTTGTCTGAACTGTAAATCTCGTTTTCTCAAACATGCAATGAAATATTGACCTTAGTGTTCTTCATAATGGGATTCGAAGTGACACGTTTCGTGCTGGATTGTTGGATTTCTTGGAGTTTTTATTTATTTATTTCATTGTATGTATTCCCTCTCATACATGAGAGGAGGCCTGTGCCCAGCAGTGGGAACGTATATAGGCTGATGATGAGTGATGATGTTTGAGAAAAGCGCTATACATACCTCGCCGTGAAAAGGGGTTGCCAGTCACATAACTATCCGTATATATGTACCTACTCGGCCGGCAACCCCTTACTTCTCGGCCTCTGTAGTAATGTACTATTTCGACTGCACTTAAAAGTGCTTTCCCACGTTATTCATATATTTTTCGTATTACAATTAACACGAAAAGCTTTATATAATTAGCAATTTTAAATGTTTATTTTTAAATTTTGTACAAATATATTTTATTAAAATTGTCCTTTTATTTCGGTTCATTAAAATTAGGACTTAATCTTCAATTCCTGTCACATAAATTTGGCACCAGACTTTTTAAAAATATTTCCTACATTGATTTCTCCAAAGGAGACGTACTGACATCCGGGTTAACAATTTCATGACAAAATGTTAGGCATAAATTTGCCTTAACTAAATGTAAATTGCGTCGTGTGAGATATCATCCCACGGGTTAATATACGTAGGTACCTATATGTATTTATTATTTCGTACGATGCCAGTTCAATTAAATTTCTGATAAGATTAACCGGAGGCAGTTATGACGAGGGCATTACTGTAACGAAGTGTTTATTTTCTTTGCATAGCTTTTTGTGGAAAGTTACTAACTTCTAACTTTTAGGATTCCTGTACTAGTCAGCAAGGCAACAACCTCGTGGTTAACGGCACTCAGAGATGACGATGCGAGTGATGCGACGGTGAAAAAGAGCCCGCATTATAGTATCCACAATTAACCATAAAAAAATAACTTTCCATTAAAATCAACAATATGAGATAGAAAATAAAGACTTCTGATGCTAGCCGCTTAACTTGATGTTATTTTTATCATGTTAAAGTAATATAATCACGGTAATATATGAGTATATGGGACACCGAGCTTTGACGCCATCTTGTGCCACCCCGGAGAAAACAAATTCTCCCGGAAATGAGTCCTAGCTAGATTGAACTTTTTACAAACTATCGTTTCCGTAAAACTCTGCATTGTAAAAGTCACCGAAATCGTTAGCCATTTTCGAGAACCCGTTTACAAACAAATGTACAAATATTGCTCATTTAATACAGTAAGTATTAGGACCAGCCTTTTTTGGGGCGGGGGGGGTTTCATAGAAGAATCTATTTCTAAGTGTAGATTTATCCATTGTTGTTTTTATGAATTGAGCAATTTCTTAACGTAAATTGTTAAATATTGTACTTGTTATCTTAAGGATTTAGTGCGTTTTAAGATAAACTTTCAAGTCACCTCCGCTGCGTGAGGATATACGTATGTACTTACAATATTATTGTGTTGAAATAAATACATTGTTATAATCTTTTGGTAACTTCTGCATTTCATTGTATAATATATAAATATTCGACTGATATATAAATAAAATCCCAATATATCTCATTAATTTTCCTTAGTACATGGCGGCATATTGATTTCAATTACTACATCTTTCTTATAAATAATAAAATCGATATTTTTACTTTAATGTACATGTTCTATTCTACGACAAATGTGTGAAATTTCTTAGAAGTTTGAAGAATAAAGCTAATCGATAGATGAATTTAAATTCATCGAGATAGTTAAGAAGTAGGTAGGTACTAGGTAGGGTATTATACTTATGATAATTGCTTAGTTTTCCTAGTCTATTTCGATTCGATGTCTACTTATTTGCTAACAATTAGGAAGATATGGTACAAAACAAATAAGCGGTCTTAATTAAATCTTAGGAGAATAAGCGAGGTGCGAATAGGAGAGTACGTATACGTCGAGGTGATGATGCGCTCCTAGCTACGAGTGTACGTGTACGGCTAGTCGGGTGCTATCGCTAGACGATTTTATTGAACACAGACAATATTCATTTGGTGGTGTTTCGTTTTTGTTACTTACAGTTATCACTAAGTATAATAGATGCTTTAAATTAAACTTTATCTTAATGCACTTATAATTAATTAATCGTCTACGCTTCGAAATCATTAACTCGAAAACATCACATCTTCAAAAATCCGGGCACCAAACTAGTGCTCTTTAAAGGTGTGCGATAGGAAAACTACCGGGGGTTCCGTTTACATTTTCTTGTTGGCATAGTCGTAACGATTTCCCTATAGATTTAGATTTAGGTATTCGATAAGTAAAGTCCCCCATAACCAATCATTTATCTTCATGTGTCGGGACAGATAAACCGGTCAAAACGATATCTGAAAGTTTAATAATAAGTAGGTATGTACGCCGTATTAAAGCCTCCGTTGCAGGAAACAGGCCCGAACCATTCAACCGCTTTATTTGTGTTCCTCGTTTGTCTGTCTCACTCCTTTATTGCAAATCCTACCTTTAAAACATAAATGTGCAGTCGAAGCACAAAATATTTGCTACACATTATTGTCTTGCTTTGTATAGAAATTTCACGCAATTTGCACGCAAGTCTAGTAGGAGTTTAGGAAATATAGTAATAACTGATAACAATAACAGAATTGGGGTAATAGTGCAGAGCTTAAGAGATACGAGAGGTCCTTAATTAATCTAATACGTAGAAATATATGTATACGTGTCGTGGAATAGAACACGTGCGGCGGGACGGGTGTGCGTTAGGTCTCGAACGACGGTTGCCAATTTCGCTGCGATTAATTTGAAGCTTTCGAGTAGTCATAAGCTTCTATATCCACTCATTTAGCAAACGCGCTTTATCCCACTTAAAAACGAATGGGCGATCGATCACTTGTTGTGTATATATTGGTTGAAGGGAGTGGCGTTCGTATGTGCACTATTTCTCAACATTTATTTGGCGCTTAGTTATTAAGAATGTGGTTCATGTAACCATTCACATGCCTGTATATACAGTTGACGTTAATGATACACGCAGGTATTACATATTCGCTCAATGCAAAGGAATACGTTGAATTATTGTAAACATGACTTTGACGTCATCGGTACCAGAATCTTGGTACTTTATGGGTCAACTATAGCAACTGATTAGTATTCTAGTTTAGTAATTTAGTGTCAATTCGACGATTGAGAAATCCAGCCTTAGATGTCCACTAAATCGTCAGCTCCTGTTGTTTTTCCCGCTAACCACATCTGTACCAGCAGGTATATTCGAGCTTTTTTGGGTTAGATTTAGTTAAAATCCCGAAACTCTAACCTTGTTTAGTTAAATTGATTCAGCCAAACTTCAAAAATCACAGCAAGATTAGCGACCGCAGTATTTTAAACAATGTTTACGCCGGCGGCGGACACCGCACTAGTGTGGAGGTGGCTATCTGGTTGAAGGCCTTGTCTATGGGGACACGGTCGTCGTAGAGAGTGGGCGCCTGCAGGATGATGCCGGCAGTGCCGACCAGCACGGCGAGCGTGAAGATCCACAGGAACAGCCGGTCCAGGACCATGGCTACGTACTTCCAGTCCTCTTTTACCTGTGGAACGACATATGGATTGTTTAGAAAAAAAAACATACCTACTCAAGGATTTATACCTCGACACATTAGAGCTCCGGGTGCCTTGTGTGGTAAGCTAAGTACTCATTTTACGTCGGTTGATTTGTAATAACTATGTAGTCAGAGATAAGAAATAAAAATGTATTACATTTCACTCAATGAGTATCACGATAATACCTACCGAACTTACTACTGTAAAATATTTATATTTTTTACTAAAATGCTATATAATATACGTTTAATTTGAGTCCATAGTGCAACGAATATGATTCGTACACTTTTTATAGGCAGGTGGGCCATTTTACGGAAAGTTGTTCACTCTACTTTTTATTAGCTAAATTTTGATTTAATAAGGTTTTTTTCTACTCAGAAAAGAAAATTGTTCCAAGATTTTTTATTCCATTCCGTTACCGTTTCCATACTACGCTTGTATTGTGATAATTAGAGTTAGGAATTTTGGTGGCATTGGGTGAACAAAGAGGAATGGAGTCCTTGTTATATTTTTTTTGATTGGATGAATGAATGAATAAATGATTGATAAATGATAAATCAATAATGCATAATAAAATGTATTAGTTACATACAAGTAAATTGATTCATTAAATTAAAACATAACACATGTTTTGTTAAAATGTGTAATTTTGTCTCTATTTACAATCTTAATTTTCCGTTGGAATAAGTTTCAGTATACTACTGATAATTTAGATTACCTCGACAACGGTAAAAACTTTTTGAGTAGTTTTTCTAATACAGCATGTGGCCTACCAAAAAAAACCTTATTTGTTAGCTTGTAAAGTTGTGACCCTAGTTAATGCCAATACAATTGCTTCTATAGTTGACGAAAGTTTAAGGTTTTCATGGGAAGATAACTACACAGTTAATGTAAATAAATTCTTGATATTTTGCACAGACAGTGCCGCATATATGATTGCCGCTGGTAAAATTTTAAAGAAGACATATTTGAACGTTAAACATGTAACTTGCTTAGCTCACGGTCTACATAGAGTCGCGGAGCAAATTCGATCGGAAAACAGTTTAGTAAATACTTTGATATCAAATGTCAAAATATATTTTTGAAATCCCCTCAATCCGAATTTTTAGGCAATATGCTCCGAACATACCGTTACCACCAGAACCAGTGATTACTAGATGGGGCACCTGGTTAGAAGCTAGTTTTTATTATGCTACGTACTTTGAAGATATAAAACGCATTGTAATGCATAGTAGGGATGCTATAGCAATCAGAAAGGTTCAAGCTTTATTTGGCCATAGAAATTTAAAAAACAAGTTGGATTTTATAAAAAAACTGCTATAGCATTATACCAGAATCAATTAATCAATTAGAGTGTACACATATTCCAATCCATGAATCGTTCCTAATAACTGACATCGTAAGGAGTACATTGGCATCGCATGGAACTGAAACTGTACGAAATAAGTTAGAACTTGTATTAAATAGAAGTCCGGACTTTGACGTAGTGAGAGACATGGTTGATTTTGGCAATCATGCTCAAATTCTGAGGAATGCTACGTTAACATCGGTGGATGTAGAGAGATCTTTCTCGACACACAAATGGATTTTTCACAAGTTGAGAAATCGTATAACGCCAGTGAATATGGAACATATTGCCATAGTGTATGCTTTTCATAATCTTGACAACCATTTAACATCAGATGAAGATAACATGCAAGATTTTGAAACTTTAATTCCAGTTGCAAGTTGTTCAAAGTCTTGAATACATAATCATTTTAGTTAAATAGTAAAATTTATAGACATGTAATATTTTGAAATCTACATAATATATGGCTTTATCATTCAGTTATTCAATTATTCAAATAAAAAAAAATACAATGGCGACTCCACTGCACTACTTGTGCTAAAAATGCCACCAGAATCCTAACCCTAGTGATAATGGAACGGAAAACCGAAAAATATATGTAACATTTTGGAGTTTTTTTCTCCTATTAGGCTCGAAAGTGCTCTCGATTCCGAGTAGAAAAATCCCGAAAATGAAAAAAAGCTGAGTGTACAACTTTCCGTAAAATAATAACGACTGTCACACAATTAGGCCCGAATTTATAAAGATGCGTTAGACCAAATGTCAGATATCAGTTACTCTGTAGGTACATTTTTGTCATTAGTAGCAATACAAAATTATACCCTTTTTTATAGACGAAATGTATCTCCATCGGTAACGATAAAATAATAATGTAAATATTTTATCTAAGTACGACGACATCGACAAACTTATCGACTGCATAAAAAATGTAACACTGATTTCTACTCCCTTTAGTCCTGTTCCTTATGTCATTTGCACTCGATTGTCCGTTCCCTAATCATAACAGTTGAATTGTCGTAACGCTAAAATTCGAAAAGTTTTTACGTATCTAACCCCCTCCCTCCCTCTGGTCTAGCGAATGTTTTTTAAACTGGGGGTTTATCCTTCCTCTCCCGGGCTATTTTTTTTTTGTTTTCAAATCCATACTAAACGCTGACTCACATATGGGTCGGCGGGAGAGGAGCGGCACGTCGGTGACTCAGACGGAAACCGCAGAAGCATTCATTTAGACCAATTTTCAAAATAGCCTAGCTAAATGCATATAATAATTTTCAATGCTAATTTAGCTGAGCACAATTATTTAAATATTTTACAGCTTACAGCAAAGACAACATTAGGTATAGCAACAATCATTGTTAAGTATGTCAAATTTAATTATGGGAATCTAAAGGATCCCGACATTTAATCAAACCTTGGTAGAATCCTCGAGCATCCTGGTGTGCTCCGCTATAAACCGAACACAAAAGCAGGTGCGGTGGACCTCGGGCGGGCACGAGGAGTGGCTGAACCCGGGCGGCGGGTCGGGCACGGGGCTGAGCTCTTCCTCGACCCCGGCGTTGAGCGCCCCGCCCTCCGAGGACCCGTGGACCACGCAGCTGCCGCCAAAGCGGTTGCTGTCGCTCATACTGTGGAAATAAAGGGTATAATGGTAGATCCTTTAACTATTGACAGGTAAGTTCTTGCCCTCTTTATTCTATCAAGAATCGAAAGGGTTTGATTGCCTAGCATATTTTGCAGAAGTAATATTTTGCGCGTCTCATAAAACCAGTCAATTATTTCGGTAACGCAAAATTGCTTGGCTTACACAAGTACCTACCGGGGCGACCGAGCTTTGCTGAGGTGACAATAGAGAAAACGAATATTCCCAGATATGAGACCTAATAGCATGAGCATCCACAGAATAAACACCGGTTGGATAAAGTGGAAAGAGCTAACTAGGGTTTTATGCGACCAAAGAATGCCGGTACCCGTTAAAGGAAAGGTCTATAAATCCGCTGTCCGTCCAGCCATGGTGCATGGCGCTGAGTGTTGGCCCCTTAAGAAGGACAAATTACATGCTGCTAAAATGAGGATGCTGCGCTGGGCCGGTGGTGTCACCTTGCTGGACCATGTATTACGTAACACCTATATCCTTGGTAGTTTCAAAGTGAGATCTATCCCCGAAAAGCTAACAGAGGGACGATTAAGATGGTACGGGCATGTTATGCGCCGAGAACCTGAACACATGACGCGAAAGGTGCTAGGTATTTTCCCCCTGCCTAAGGAACCGAAAATCCTGGCGAAAAGTAACTAGGAGAGCCGACCCCAAATAATGGGAACAGGACAAAGGAAAGAAGAAAATGAGACCTAATAGCATGATTTGCTGATGATGCGATGAATAGCAATGCATCGATTTTTTGCCACTTGTAAACCCCTATTATATATAGGTAGTTTTACCGTAATCATTAGACCCGTTTCCGAGAACGCGGTTAGTAATATATCAATTTTTTATACAAATATTTGTCTTTCAATATCCAACTGTTAATATAAAAAGGAACAAACAACAACAAAAAACCGAAAGTTTCATTACATTAAATAGGGTATATTCATTTTTTTATATTTTAAAACTATTCTATAAGTTATTATAAAACCAGAAAAAAATATATACTTTCACACTATTATTATTTAATGATAGTAGTCTTAATTTTTTTTTAGCTCATTTGAGCTAAAAAAAATTAAGACTACTATCATTTTCGGACGATTGAAACGCCGCCATTTTGGCGCGATCATTTTATGACGTCATCGTGCACTTAGATTAAATTAACAACGAAGTGTTTGATTCACAGTTTTAATAAAAGTGAGTGATTAAAGCTTGTAAAAACAACTTATTGTAACGGAAGAGCACACAAAAGCTTATTATAAATATTGTATTGCCCCTATGTGTGAAACATTAAAACTGCACCTGACGTGATATATTTTCATATGCCCAAATATGCAAATATAAGAAAAAAGCGGTGTAAGGCGATGAGGAGAGATAATGTATCGTGCTTGAGTAGTTTATATTGTTGTGAAGATCATTTCGAAATGAGTATTAAATATGTTTGTACCTAAAATCTTTTTTATTAATTACTCACGAACAATATAAACAATAACCTAACCTAAAAATGTAATTATATAGGTAAAACTAGGTAGGGTCATAAAACTATTGTGAGTCCCAATATTTTAGTTATTAATGTTACAAATATATGATTGTTGTTGATCAACAGTTGACTACGTGTGTTGATTTTGATCACGAAACGTTTTAGCTAAGTTTCTTTGTTTTTACTGAGTGCCCTACACAAATTTGTTTTATTTATAACTCTTGACGAAAACAACCTAAGTTTGTTATGTTCATAAAGATGTTCTCAACATGTAACATACCTAATACCTACATATCTTTTATTATATAAAATATAGGTAGGTACTAGTTTGTTATTCCACTCATTTAAGAAAGACACCTCTACGAGGTACCTACGTACTTAGTCATCATGAACACATTAATTTTAGGCAGATTATCCGACTGCGCCTTGACAAAACCGCGTCCAGTCATTGTGGCGAGTCTTTTTTCACAAGGAGTCACTGCTTTCAGTTAATAATTCCCAAAAAACACTGATTATTTCTCATAAACAACGGCCAAACATTGCGAATAACTGGAGTAACTTTCAATAATCATACAAACGACCTGTGGACAGTAGACACCGAGTGCACGGTGACGTCACGATTCGCGCCGCCAATAGCGTTGCGTTTTGGAAATTTGCGAGAGAATTTGAAAATTACTACTTTTAAATTATTAAATTTATTATAGAAACATGATTATTTGTAAAAATAATCATGTGTGTATGTTTATTAAGCAATAAAGATTACTCATGATTTTTTTTGTCCATTTCTGAATCACATGCATATTCCCTATTTACCTTCATTCTCAAATAAAACCGAGCTGAACCAGATTCTGACAAACCGATAGGATATAAATAATTAGCTCACTAACTTCACTGCCACGAGTAATAAGCTACGCTCGTAGCAATATGCCGTGATCCGTAGCAGTGTTTTTTACTTTTCTAAAAAAGGTAAAGTTAAAGGTAAAGGTATCACGAGTCAGAGGCCTACGCCTCTGACACGTGATACCTAATCGCTAAATGGGCTGTATTCCATCGAGTTAATGGCTGAATGATTCGTGGGAACAAATAAAGTCTACCACATACACATTTAGATAAATAAGTGTCATAAACATAACACGGGCTTTGCTGTCACGCGGCCGGATAAAAATAAGATTTATGTTATCCGTCTACCAGCCAAACACTACATGTGGGACCTCGCAGCAAGTTGACGTGACCCGTTTTTGTGTGGCTCGTCGGATCCCCGCATTTCACACTGAATAGTTAGTAGGAAGCGGATGAACTTACGAGTAGGTCAACATATTACACAAAGGCTCTCGACAACTTGAGTTAACTGTGCAGTGCAGCGAGTCCGATGCAAATAAACTTGTACGTATTGTATCACTAAATCCGAAACGCGCTTCGAGGTCTTCTAACTAGAGAAGTATTGTAATTCGTTTTGAACCCGTTTTGTATGCTACGCTACTGCTTTCACATATTTGGCTACAACCAAATTGAGGCCTTTTATAACGGAATAGGTCGGTGACGCTGACAAATTACGCTGAATGCCATCGAGGTAAACTTTTCCAAAACGCATAGGGTTACTGCCTCCACATAAGAAGAAACATAACTGTCATGTCAGTGTATGACGAACACACAAAGAGAATATAACCACTACGTTCAACACATAGCATAAATAATGTCAGGGTAAATGTTGATGTTTATACGTCAATTATTTGCGAGTCGCACGAGCCAATTCGCGAAGTAAGTATACCGCAATTGATTTGTGCCTGTAACTATTATATTCTATTTTTGTGCACATCAAATACGGACAATCCCCACTCGTAACTATTCCAATAGTTGCACCACCGTCGGTGCATAGATACGTGTGTTTGTTTGTCCGTTTTTCACGGCACAACGGAGCGACCACTTGATGTGATTTTTTAAGTGGAGATAGTTGAAGGGATGGAGAGTGACATACTGACATACGATAGTTTTTATCTCCGAAATCATCCCCTAAGGGGGCGAAATGGGGGGGTACAAGTTTGTATGGAGCTGCGATATAAATGTGTTCCGACTCGGACGGAGTCGCGGGCAGAAGCTAGTATATTATAAGACCAACGGTAGGTACTTTTGGTTTCAAATTAATATTGCTATATCATCCATTTTAACCACTATAGGAGCTACATAGATTGTAGGTATTTGACCAGCTCAAGTTCTCATCTACCCATGACGTTTGATACCAATATACTCGAAATTCGTATCCACCCTGGTTGCTGACACGTCATAATACCTTGATAATACCATAATTACATACCATAATACTATAATTTTATACCTAAGTAAGTACTTGCTTACTTTGTTTTTGCTTTGCCGTAGGCGTGTAAAAAGTGTGGTGGCATCAATTTCCTCTTCGTGAAAAATGGCAGAACTGTAATTGAAATTACAATTTGTCAGCCTTTAAAAAATCGCCATATCTCAAGAGCTATTAAAGCAGTCTGATTTAATGGAGTGGAAAGTCGCTTTTGTAATTAGTGGATAGGAGGTATAAGTTTGTAGCAATTTGCGCACATTGTGCTTTTTGAATTTCCTTAGTTAAATTTCTTAATTATTTAATCTCTCTATAATTAATTAAATTTCAAGTTGCAATCAAGGACATGGCATGGTAAATTCATTGGTATATTTTTTTTATATCGGTTTAAATTTAATCAAAACCATGAGGAGGACTTGCTAAAACCCTTCAACTCAACGTTGAAAGTAAAGTGCACTAGCATTACAGGTAATCTTTTAAAATCTAGGCGCTATCTAGCAATCGTTTAAAGAAGAGGTTTTTTTTTGGATATTTATGTTCTTCCATTGTAGTTGCTCCCATACAATCATTTTTGTTTCTCTCCAAGAACTGGTCCGAATGGCATCGTAAATAAATATAAGGTCACAAGTCTATTACTGTCCCGGTAGGCGAAATATACCCTAACGGTTTATTTCGTGGCACAAAGATGAGTGGCGACCATTTTAGCATGTTATGATGTCTGTAATTTCTTGTCTTTTCATTCTTACTAGCTTCCGCCCGCGACTTCGTCTGCGTGGACCCGGGATAAAAACTATCCTTTATTTTAATCCCGGCTATAAACTATCTTCGTACGAAATTTCATCCAAATCGGTTGGGCCGTTTGGGCGTTATTGAGTAACAAACATCCAAACATCCAAACATCTAAACATCCAAACATCCAAACATCCAAACTTTCACATTTATAATATTAAGTAAGAAAGTGGGACACTTAGTAGGATTAGCTCAATAAATATGTTTTCTTTCTTTTCTTGCTATTGCATATATCCATACCTCAAAAATAAATGATTCCTGACTGTTACACCTACCAATAACAGACACGTTACGAAACGAGAAATAGACCATTACAATACAATCTAGAAAAACCCTGCTAAGCTATATGCCATATCATTTGAAAGGACGAGGTGGCATTCAAATAGCTAAACGGGCTACTGAAAGCAAGTTGCCTAACCACATGGGTTGAGCTCGGCCTCCTATTTGCGGAGTCTACACCCCAGACCCCGATTTATTTTAGTCTGAAGAATTCAGTGCAGTTTTTGATCATTTATGTAGCCATTAGGCATTCGCGTTTGCTAGGTAGGTACCTACTGTCAAGGATATTTTTAAACTTTTGCAACTTAATCCATTGTAACACGGGGAAAAATGTACCTGCACAAAAATCTTTGTCGTAGACTTGAATAATAATTTCGTTATTTTTTTCACGTAGGTAATGAAATATTGACACGCCTATATGCTTCATATTTGGTGACGTATTTTACTACGTAAATGGGGGGGACTCCTTGCCTAAGTACCTATTCTAGACTATTCACTGCAAAAACGGCATTATCCTCAATAGGTATACTTTTGTGAGACGCCAAGGGATTCGCAAGTGCATTCTTCTGTCGATCAACTGCTGCATATCAATTTTCTAAGTCAGTATTTTACCTACCTACCGATAGTGCCTGCATCGACAGAGGATTGAGACAGAATGCATGTAGCGGTGAGTAGCGACTTACGATGCACATGTAGGTATGTGTTATAGAGAAAAAATAAGTCTTTTTGTGGAATGGCTGGTGGCACCAAATGCTAAAATATATATATACCTTACCTACCTGCTTGGATTCTAATTTCTACCTTTCACTGATATAAGTATTTATAGCCAAACCTAGAAGTAGTTCATTACTAACTTTGTCAACCCTCGAAAGCATAGTAATCTTACTCGGCATCGCACTTTGTCTAGACTATCCCAGAAGAGCTTATGGCAAGTTGGCCTCTCCTAGGATTGAACATAGGTACTCGACAAAACATAAAATATGAGTGAGCATGCAGGTAACTGACAAATTATAATACTTAACAAAATAAAAACCAGAACATGTCGTTCACGAACATTTTACTTACATATAAAAATAGGCGTACGAACAAGTAAAGTTGTATATTTATAAACATGTGGGTATGTCTAAATTAACTAAGGTACACGAGGGTAATATGGACACGTTAAGGTTTGGAGCTATGTAAAAATTAAGTAAGGGCAGGTTGTGAATAAAATATATACGGTTATTAAAACCAAATAATATACCATAAAAAGACTACAAAATATCTTTGGTAATAATTAGAAACTATTTAAAAAAATCGCCTTTAAAAAAATGTGGTAAATGACCATATTTCCGGCACGTGTGGTTATTATGGCCATCCCCAATTTTATCTGCTTCCTCCAACTTGAGGAATAGTCTTGGACCGAGACGAGCCTCCAGTGTATTTCAATCGTAAATATCTTTTAATCGTTTTCATAGGGACTTTACATTTTTTCGAGGGTGAGTTTATTTTTTATCGTTTTGCGATCGCACTTTTGAAGATCCTACTGCCGCCAATTACCCCTCAATCTACCTACCTACTTTTTACATCCTAAAAGTATAATATTTAACACTATTTCGATATTACTTATAAAAACAACTTAAAACATGGTTACTATTTTCATACAGAACATCACACAACTGATGTCCATATTAACAAGTGCGTACTTGTTAATATTATTACGAGTCGCACAAAAACTTCCTTTTAAACCTCACTATGTGTATACTACCACTTAAAATACGGATAAATTATCTGTTGACTCATATCCAAAAATTAATGCACACGTCTGTTTTAGATTTTTGCAAGTTTTTAATGTGTAATTTTTTTTAGAGTACCGCGGTACCTAATTGCGAATCAACCCGTGTTTTAGATCTGTCAAAATTGAGTTGGTAAAGCAGTCCCGATAAAACTTTGCAAGGTTCCACTAGGCTACTAGACGATTTTGATCACAGTGCCATTTATCCACTTTGCGTTGTACTTATTGGAATACAGCGAAGTAACCATATTAACCGGAGGACCATATTACCCTCAGGTACAGGTTATTCCCGGTTATGCCCCTAAAGGAGCCTAGGGTCCGCTTTGACACCTAATCCCTTTTATTTAATTACACTATAGCCGTATTGCCACGTATTGCACTTTCAACTTTAAAAACATGCACGTTGAGTTGAGCGACAATATTTTTTTTAATAGTGCATTATCCTTTGTTCCCATGTGGAATATTTGCCAGGACCGGATTTAAATATTGATGGTCTCACCCTGAATTAAGATACGTAGTGTGCGTCAAGTCCTCCTTGCTAGGCGTCCGCGTGAGCGGGCGCTGGTGTGGCGCGGGCGGGGGCCAGGCGCCCGGCGCGCAGCAGTCGTCCTCTGCTGCTGCTAGTCGGTACGGGTACAGCGGCCGCGCCGCCCCGCCGCACCGCACCACCACGCCGCATGCTGTGTAGCGCGACCTGGAATTAATGAAATCTATAACGTGGCTACGAAGTAAATAACAACCCTGACTTAAAGGTGTAAAAGATTTGTGTTGCCCAGCACAAGATCGCAACAACTAGCGTGAGATGTGATCAAAGGCCACACAGACTTCTTTCTTTCACGCGCCTTTTTCTCATGTTGCTCGCATCTTGTGTTAGCCGTGCTGAGGATGACTTGACGACGAGGGACCATCTTCCCTGAATTTGCTTTAACCCTTTCAACACGTAACTTACTTACTTAGTAGGGGAGAGTAGGGGAAACGCGAACGGCGGGTAATCCCGACCGCGACAGTTCTACTATGTTAGAAAGAGATGATAATATATTGTCCACCGCCATCTTGATGTTTATGTTGCCGGCAGTGCTGGTCAACAACACGAGTGAGGCGGACATGCGCACGTGTCAAGGTATGAACATTTCAATATTTTGTGTGTTTTTGATGTATTTTTTGCGTAAATGTAACTTGATGTAGCTTTATTTACTTGGTGGAATACTCATGTATTAAGAATTTTATTGGCAATGACGCCAACCGCCACAGTTAAAATAACCTTCAATATTTTTGGCCACTTAAATTAATCTGGTCCTGCGGGCAATGGCGAACAGGTAATCTCTAACGTTCGGCATTACCCGCACATGGTGAACCATTTAACTATTTTTTTTATTATTGTTTTAGATGCCCCGTAATTACAATTACTTGTTTATTTGTGATTAACCTACTCTCGGCAGGTTATAAATGCGATCTTTGTAGTAATTAAGGCTGATTAAAAGAGTACAAGTATTTATTCGTAATTACCCCACCGGGTGTTCGTAATTACCTGACTAGAGTTGGGTTAATCCGAACACTAAGGGTTTTGTTTTTTTGTCCCTAATATTACATTTTATAAAAGTATTTTCATTGTTGATTATTTAATTAGTTAGCTAGATAGTTGAACTTAACTATGTATTTTATGCAACTGTTGTATAAGTAGTAGGGTCTTAAAACGCGAGTGTCGTGAGTTGCGATGCGAGCCTTGGCGAGCATCGCAATTAAAGACGCCACGAGCGTAAAACATAGCCAAACAAACACAACATAACCTAAATAGCATGAACATAATACACTGGATGTTACCAAAAATATTTGGTAGATTTTGGCTTCCGCTGAGTCGGTGCATGATTCGGACGTTTTTATTTAGAACGCAGACTCCCCAATCTTGTTACGTGCGGCCCTTGCGCCTTGGGGTGATTACCATTATAATATCATTTATCATTGCATCCAAAACCGCCAACTACACGTTATCAGGCGTAGATTCTTTGCCAAGGGTTCCATAATTGCAAGTAACAAGACCAAATGGCTTACTCGTGCCTGTTTAGAGACAACAAAAAAACATTCATAAATACCAGTTGTAGTTGGTTCATAGTACGAATCGTTCCATTAATCTCATATTTATAATACGTTCATCTTTCTTTCATATAGGTTATAAATATGTATAGGTACGTATCCGTACTCAGTTGTCATTTGACCTTTGATCAACTTCATTGTTCAAATATATATGGCTAACATAAACAGCAGCAAAGTATACTGAATCTATACTTAGTTAACAATAAATAAATACGTAGCTTACAAACCAGACAGACTGAAAGTGCACTTTGGTTCTCTTCTGTTGATACGAAACACAATAGACAGTGGTCGATAAAAGTGTAAACCATTTCTGTTTGTTATTTTTATTGGCTACTTGTCAAGTCGTAATAGGACGGGAAATGAGCTTTTGTTTTCGCTTCAGTGAAGAAATATCTATTATGGAAACTACTGCAAACACGCAGTGTTTGACTGATTTCAATTTATTAACTAATTGTGTTGTAGTATTAACATCTAAAACATTTTTCATTCCCGATACTTTAACAGGAATCATAAAAAAATTGTTTATATTGGATCTTTCATATATTTTATAATTTCCGAGAGTAGAGAAATCCCTTAGCGATCTGTAGAATGATAACATTTTAAACTTTCTTTATCTTTGGTGAACGTCATCTTAATAATAAAAGCGCCGAAGTTTTTCGATGTCCCTAACTTTCTTGAATTACGACTGACTGCTGAAACTCAATTAAAATATTGTAACTCGGTGTTCAACGGGTAATTTTAACTCCTCTGAGCTTCATAAAGTCTCACCCTGGAATGTCTAATCTACAGCAGTGAGCCATTTACTTAGGTAATGTTCTGAAACCGCGCGGCGGCAGCACGAGTCTATTACCTCTACCACTTGCCGGGCTAATAGATAGCTTCACTAAGTGAAACACAATACCGAGAACTCACGAATGATTGGTGAGCACATTTACCTATTGATGCAGGTGAGTAGCGACAGTACTCTTACATATTTAAAGAGTTTCTTGGCGCCTCACAAGCGTCGTTTACTTGTTTACGAGATCACGTCTGACGGAACAAGATGAAATAAGTTGTTTACAACTGTTACAGAGTCAAGCTTGGAGAAATTTCGCTATGTAGTGAGCGCAAATTGCAGTTTGTTACACGAGCTTTAAGTGGATAAGTTTACAACTTAACCAGTATCAAGCAAGTAGGTTGGTAGATACAGGGATTCTGTAATTTAAGCATCAGCATTCTGGAATACACACATTAAGAGATTGAAACATTCTGTTGATTTCATCGTTAAACGTGTTCTAGTGCTTATTATGCATGATAATCTTATTTTTCTAACAGACCACCATTGGAACTAATAGATTGTATAACTTGGCATTATATTCAATATCTAGGTTTTATGTCTTGCGCTAAACCATTAATATTTATGGCGAGGATCATCTAAGGGATACGCAGATACGGCGTATCAACTTCTATTTTATATTTAAACGTGGCTATAAAAGGATAAGCTCAGAAAGCCAAGGCTATTTATCATTTATTTACGACGCTAATAAAATGTATCGCCTTTTATAGACTTTCGCGTTATCAAACATTAAATTAGCATATTAAATAAAGGCAGAAATCCTTTTATAACCCATGTAAAACATTTTTATAATTTTACATGATTTGGAAATGGGATACCCGCAGACCGCAACTAAAACTGTTTTGGGTTAGTCTCATGGGAACCCGTACAGCCGTGAACACGCTTTGGAGTTTAATCTTAAGGAACAGAGATGGAAGAGAAAAAATACGAGATCAATATCAAATGAGATTAAAGGAATGGTTGTGCTGCCGTTTCACTCGCACTATTTCGTATCGCGTGCGATGAAAGCGAACTCTAGGAAAATGTTTCTACTCGTATCAAGTAGGTACTTCGGTCTGTGTTTGATTCATACACCAAAGATGATATAATCACTACCATACACGTACGTCTCATCACAATCATGAGGATTCAAAGAACGGCTTCTAAAATGTATCAATTTAGTACTATCAGTGTTAACTTATTGCAAAGTAGTTAGGTATTTAGCTAGAATATAAGCTTAGGCACTAGGGCAAGGTCGTCAATGTAAGCCATTATTTGTGTAAAACCGCATGCCACAAAGTTACAACTTACATATTTATAAAAAAAAATATAAATAAAATAAAATGCATTTATTTCGGACAATTAAAAAATCCATATCTTGTTAGTAACAATTTGGTACTTAAATAAATATATTAGTTCTATGCCTACAACTTAAATGATGAGAGGACCAGTGCTTAACTAAATTGCTGTCCCATCTATCGGCTACGACTGTCAGGAGACTGTGGCGGCTGCCGCGAACCCTACAGAGCGTCGCGGCGCAGCGCTTGCGCAGCGTCGCATGAAACCCGTCTACATGCGCGTCCGCAAACATGCCCGACGCGCTGCAGTACCGCGGCAGTCGCAACAGCACCCTGAACGCGTCATTATATTGTACACGCAAGGCATTCATGGCACGTTGCGTGTACTTCGACCACAAACTGCCGGTGTACAGCGATGTACAGTACGCACGAAACAGGGTTATTTTGACTTGCGCTGTACATCGACCGAACCTGCGAGCTATCATGTTGGCTCTAACGGCCAACGCCCTTCGCTCCCTCTCTATATCGGCGTCGTCCCGTAGGTCGTCAGTTACAATGTGACCAAGATATTTGAAAATGTGAACCCTATTTAGCTCTTCGCCGTTTAAACGAATGGGTGGTACGTGTGAAGGGCACTTATTACCAGCCTTAAAAACCATGTATTCGCTCTTCCGCACATTGTATTTTAAGTTATGGCTTAGAGCATAGGATTCACATTTATCAATAAGGATTCTCAGCCCCCCCACTGATGGGCTCAACAGCACCATGTCATCCGCATAACTTATATTATTGTGACATAATCTGTTAATGTGGCATCCGACATGTGTACTGCTGAGCCCACCGATGAGTTCGTTTACATAAAGATTGAACAATTTGGGGGATGTAAGCCCCCCCTGCCTTACACCACAATCCAACCCGTACTCGTCTGATAAGATGTTCCCCCATCGGACGCTATTTCTTTGGCTCGCGTACCAGTACCTAAATATGCGTATTAGTTCCCTGGGAAATTTGGCATCATCAAGCTTTTTCCATAGTAAGTTATAATTTACAAGGTCAAATGCCTTTGAAAGGTCCAAAAAACACGCATAAATAGGTGTTCTACGCCTGGTATAGTACTCGACAGTGTTTTTTAGGCAAATGATCGCACTCTCGGTGGACAGGCCGGCTCGGAAGCCGAACTGGCCATCATGCAGCTGCAAGCATTTGTCCAACTGCTTACTAAGGAGACTATCCAGAACCCTGGCCACGATTGTTGCCAAAGAGATTGGTCTGTAATTCGTTATGTCAGATATATCTCCTGTTTTATTTTTAATTATAGGAACAACTACCGTTTTCGTCATATGGCTGGGCAGGTATGAGTGTCCAATACATAGATTAAAAAACATAGATAAGAGTCTGGGCAAATGAGGACCAGCGAACTGCAGGTGTTCGATGCTCAAATAATCATGACCACGGGATTTGCCCCTTTTCATATCCCGTATTATCTTGTTGATATCCTTCGAGCTAAAACGTAAGTGAGGGTCATTCCTTACCCCACCGTCGAACACCGGCAGCCCGTCCGAACCTCCTACCGATGACTTGCAATTAAAATGGTCCTTAAACAAATTAGCAATGCCCTTGGCATCAAAAGTGCCGTTGATATTAACTGAGAGACTAGTTTTTGTTTCCATTTTCTTTGTACATTTCCAAAAATTTCGAAAATCATTTTTCCTATGATGTGAAGCGAGTATGTCCATTTTGACTTGGTCTTGATGATTTTGTACCCATCGCAATCTGGATTTAAAAACTTTTCTGCTGTGACACATCAAATTAAAAATATGACCTGTACTAGGTTTACCAAAAAGAACCCAGTTTTGGAAACAAACCCTAGCCTCTCTGTGGGCTTCGCCAACATGCTTATTCCAACCTATTATTTTCTTGTTCCCAGTATTAGCCGTAGTAACTTTACTGTACATAGATGCCTCACATAATGCATTAATAATATTGAAATACAAATCACCCAAAACAATATGGTGCCCTGAATTATTTGTACAGCATCCGTCACAGCAGCCTCTAAGTTCGTCAGGGAAATCAATAGCTTTTAATAATTCGTTACATTTATCAGTATATTTTTCAATCTCGAGAGGTGTCCTATTGCCCCAGACTATTTGTTTACATTTTGATGGCAAGTCTAAACTATACAGCTTGGGCACAACTACATTTAAATTGCACTTAACAACAAGCGGATAATGGTCAGAGCAATAAACGCCATAGTCAACGAAAACATCATCTATCGAATTCCATCCCGCTGTAGAACACAAACAATGGTCTAGCCAGCGACTGCAAAAATGTGAATCGCTCACATACGTAAAAGTATCGGAATCAGCGCCCAATTTTATTAAATCTGCGTAAACCCAACCTTGATCAGTACAAAAACTTTGTAATTCATTACTGAATAACTCACCGGGATTTATATACCTACTAGGTATGTTAGTAGGTGCCTAGTAAGTATTTGATTATTTATGCAAATATGATACGAGCTAGTAAATAATGCCATCAATGATAAGAATCTCCTAAACCCGCCTAATTTAAACGTTCACTAGTGTTTATTTGAGACACAAGTTTTTTTAAGTGTACGTGTTAACTGCTCGTATTATCTCTGAATAAACCAACTTCTGCTTGTTTCCCGTTGTAAAAGTCATCAGACGCAAGTCAAGTTATGTTGCGGAGTTGCGGTTGTTTAGGAGCTAACAAAGGCTGAAGTTCCTGTTGTGAATAGCTCGAGGCACTTGTTTCCACAAGTTGCTGGCGGCTGTTTACCGCTGCACCTAGGCCGACTCAAGTTCAGCGGCGGACCTAAAACTCGTGATAAAGGCATCTGTTTGTAAAATTACGATTTGTTTTTTTATGTCATCTATCGTTGTAATTCATTCATGTCATTTTAAATTTGAGATCAACGAGCTAGCTAGTAAGAGCTAAGTTATCATTTAAGGATCGATCGTTTAAGGATAGGTACTAAATATTAAATAGCC
The DNA here is from genome assembly GCA_945867215.1 of Epinotia demarniana. Taxonomy (NCBI): domain Eukaryota; kingdom Metazoa; phylum Arthropoda; class Insecta; order Lepidoptera; family Tortricidae; genus Epinotia; species Epinotia demarniana. The sequence continues at coordinate 10,952,546 of OX244267.1, read as the reverse complement.
TAATGTCATGAACATGTGACCTTAATTAGGAATATTATGCCCACTTATCATTATTGAATACCTTTTTATTTTCTTGATTTCTTCTCATTAGCGGTACAGATAATATTATCATCTATCTCCTTGCAAACCATAACATCGACTAGGAAAGTACACTGTTGCCAAGTGAAAAACGACAGGCAGTGTTTGATGTTTGTCAGAGCACGTACTTCGGATAAAGTCTATTGAAGGCGATCTAGGGAGGGGCTACAATATCTGTAATATAATTTCACCAATTCGAACGAGAAACAATAAGTCACCCTGAAAATGAGCACCTGTTTCAATCGACTCGCCTCCTCATTAAACGTTAAGAAGTGAAAAGTAATGTAAATTCTTACGATTGTCTCTTCGAAGGCACCAGGCCAAGTTTCGGCGAAGAGTTTACTTTCCTCAGAGACATCGTGTCTACTTTCCAACTCTAAGCTTATTAATATTAAAGTTAAGAACGCGGCGCGGGCGGCGAGAAATAAGAGGGCAACTCTGTCGGTAGGCGAATCTTTACCAAGTTATAATTAATTTACACTTGTTATTGGTCTGCAGCTGGATATATACGAAGAAGTCCGGCACTTCAATCAAAATTGATCAAACAAACTGATTACAACGAGAAAAGTTGAAATCGTTTCATTTGAGATGATTGTGTGAACTGAGGCGTGTAATTAGAAAATAAACTCAAAGTTAAGTAAGAATTGTGACGAGAAAACAAATAAAATGGTATTGATATAAACTGAGCTTGCTACAGTCAATAAAAGTCAGGACACGTCAATAAAACGCTGGATCGCTATTGTGAGCGCGTGTCCGCTTGACTCGGTGTTCCAACATAATCCGGCGCCATACAGTAAACAGTATGAAGTGTGACACCGGTGCTGCTTCATTAATAGATTTGAGTCGGCCACGACCTAAAAACTGTTTGAAATTAATTCCCATGGCAGACCACAAGGAACTAACTAGCTCCTTCTGAACACATTTCATCGGTTTTCCGGTGTTTTCCCCCACTTTCAAGTATATTTTTCAAAATAAGAATGGGTTCCTGCTCGTAGCCGATCTCGTGGTTTACCCCGTATGTAGCGAAGAGCGACTTCGGCGTAGGCACTCGCTAATGGGTTCCTGCTCGTAGCCGATCTCGTGGTTTACCCAGTATTTAGCGGAGAGCGACTTCGGCGTAGGCACTCGCTAATGGGTTCCTGCTCGTACCCGATCTCGTGGTTTACCCCGTATGTAGCGAAGAGCGACTTCGGCGTAGGCACTCGCTAATGGGTTTCTGCTCGTAGCCGATCTCGTGGTTTACCCAGTATTTAGCGGAGAGCGACTTCGGCGTAGGCACTCGCTAATGGGTTCCTGCTCGTACCCGATCTCGTGGTTTACCCCGTATGTAGCGAAGAGCGACTTCGGCGTAGGCACTCGCTAATGGGTTTCTGCTCGTAGCCGATCTCGTGGTTTACCCAGTATTTAGCGGAGAGCGACTTCGGCGTAGGCACTCGCTAATGGGTTCCTGCTCGTAGCGCTACGCACGTAACCAGCATTGTGGTTTCTCCCCATCTACCAGAAATGTACAAATATGTGTTTCTATATTTTAGACACCGTGCATGCTTGACAGCTATCTCATTCATGCAACGCTACGCTTGTAGCACTACGCCGTTATCCGTAGCAACTTAACCTATTCGAGGCCATGGAAAGCTACGTCTGCTACGCCGTAGCGCGCAGCAGCATATTTCTACTAGTGGCTCTGTGGCTCGCGAGCTTGTCTTCCCACAAAAATTCACGAGTATCGGTTGAGAAATGCAACCTATAGAGGAGAACAGCCGGACAGAGATACGTAAGATTTTTTGCCCATGCTGAAACGGAGAACTTCGTTCGCTTTACTCACTGGTTCAATTATGTAGTGGATCATTCCTAGAGGCTTGTCTCATATGTTCGTCTTTGGCCATGAATGGCTACTGCATGAATGGCTCACGCATGTGTGCCCTGTGTCGTGATTGGTGCACAATGGATTAAGCGGGCCTTCATCCGGCTGGTCCCACTTATATTCAGAGCAATGACGCGTAATTCAATGTCGGAGAGGCAACTGGATGGCTCGAGGTATTTGAGCTCCCGGAGTGATGTGAAACTGCCCTGTGCAACCCGAAATGAGCCAACTGTGACTGGTTCGGAAATAGGAGGGGGGTGGTAAAAAAATGTTATCGCGAGGCAACCGGATGATACAGCGGTTGCCTGAAAGTGTGTACGCTGTTTATATAATGAAACTTTTATGCCATCCCTCCTAGTGTGACTGAAGCTCTGTAGGCGAGCAAAAAAAATATTAAAAAAATTGTTAGGCAACGGCTTGAAAATATTCGGGTATGTCCATCTCTATCGCACTTACAATACTCGAGTGACAGGGATGCATGTATACGAACTTCGAATTTCGATTTTCGTGGTAGCGCTGCTGGCGTCTGTGACGTAGTTATGGGACGCGTTGTTCATTAGCGGTACCGCAATTTATTGTTGGCGCACTATTTTAACAGGCATAATACGTTAACACATTCATTGCCCAGAATCCGGGTCCGTTTCTGTTTCTGATTTACATCAATGACCTACCAAATATGTTGCAAGATAAACATGATATAGTGTTATTCGCAGACGACACGTCGCTTATCTTCAAGGTAGACAGGAAAGAGGAAAACTTCGATGATATTAATGATGCACTCAACACTGTTGTGAAATGGTTTACAGCAAATAATTTACTGCTAAATTCCAAGAAAACAAAGTGTATCAGATTCACTTTACCTAATGTCAAGCAGGTAAACAATACCAAGATCAAATTAAAGGGTGATGAACTGGAATTTGAAGATAGAACAGTGTTTTTAGGTATCACCTTGGACTCAAAACTACAATGGCAGGCACATATCACCGCCCTAGCCGGAAAACTTAGTTCGGCAGCCTATGCAGTAAGACGCATAAGACAGTTAACAAACGTTGAGACCGCCAGGCTGGTGTACTACAGTTACTTCCACAGTGTTATGTCCTACGGAATTCTGTAGTGGGGGAAAGCAGCTGATATCCAGACCATATTCGTGCTACAGAAACGCGCTGTACGATCCATATACGAACTAAAAGCTCGAGAATCTCTCAGGGACAAATTTAAGGAGGCAAACATTCTTACTGTAGCATGCCAATACATTCTTGAGAATATCATGTATGTGCGGAAAAACCTTCACGAGTTCAAACTTAACAGCGATATCCACGACTTCAACACCAGAAGTAAAAACAAGATCGCAGTGAAGGCCAGTCGTCTCCGCAAGGTTAGCACGTCGTTCGTGGGGAACTGCATACGTTTTTATAATAAAATACCCACCGAAATTGTTAATTTACCGTTCAGTCAATTTAAGTCTCATGTTAATAGTACATTGTGATACAAGTGAGGTAGGTTGATAATTACATCAGAGGCGAAATTGTTCGCGCGAACCGCAGGTGAGCGTGATAAGGAAGCCGAGGATGTAATTATCAAAGCTCACGCGTATCATACGACGTTTTTCAACACATTTTGCGAGGAAAAAATGTTATAGGCCTGCCAAATTATTTACTTTACATTAAGCAAATCATTACGATGACAACAGGTTTTTACTCACAATTGCACATCGCCAAGAATTTCCAGTGGCGTCCATTCTATTTATCACTTTTCTAGTCACCACGAGTCAACATTTTTGATAATAACCAAACACGTTTATACAAATTTTACAAATATTTGTGAAATAAATAACCTATCAAAATATAATTTTTTTTTTTTTTAAATTCGTCCATAACCTATATTGGCACCCAACAGTTTTTTTTTCGTGAAGTTTGCGCAGTGTGGGCACAGAAATCTCTAAACAGCCAATACAAAATAAAATTATATTTTCATTTTAATATGTTATCTGTATTTAATTCATGTAGAATGTTATGAAAAGTGAATAGTTTTACTAAATTAAACGTTTCCATATCATATACAAAAAGAAATAGTCAATTAATTAACAAAAAGGATTTAATTTGTTTAGTCGAGTAAGAATCCATTTGCCGAAAATTAAAAAAAAAGCTGTACATTCTGTACAACCTGGTTAATTTAAGAATGCACCGTGTTCATGCATATATCTTGCTGCAAGGTGCCAACGTGACTTAATCGGGATATAACCATAACACACAAGTGTTGTAAAGTTATAAAACACGCGTTTTTAATATCCAGGATTATGAGCCTAAAAGCGACACAATCAGAGGTACGTTACGAGCAATTGTGTTGAAAAAGTAATTTGCTAAGCAAGGCGTATTATACTGTCAACGATTTCATAAACGACAAAAATACCTTTAAGCCAGTAGTAGGCTAATTCTATTAGGAATATACCTAAATACACATTATAAGTACCTACCTGAAATAATTGTTCCATTTTATGTAAGAAGAGAGCACGTAATGCTGTTTCTCGCCGAGCAAGTCGCTTATTAATCTTTGTTTCTAACACTGTCCGGTGGCTTGAATATGTCATGCTCGCTTAAAGGGCTTTGCTTACGGTGGCGTCGTTGATCGGGTCGCCACCTTCCCTAACATATGGTTGAGGGAGGCGATGGCTGAGATATGCGTCATACTCGTGATCGGGTGCTGTTTGTGGAGTCCGGACTGTTCATGCTTGCAAGGGCATAGTACCTAACTTCTTAAATACTAGTGTTATTTTATTATTATCGTATTGACGAGAGACATCATTCCGATCTTGACACGTTTTATTGTTATTGACCATGTACATCACTGACAATATTACATTAATATTCCTTTTTTTATTGTTTTGTTTTGACGCTTAGAGACCATATACATCTCTACGAACATTGAATAATTATTAATTGTATTTGGACGCTCAGAGACCTTATACATCTCTGGAATACTGAATTAATATCATTAACTTTCTGTTAATGCACAAACCTTATTCTTATCGAATGTAATGGTCATATTTTGTTTTGTTTTCATTAACTTTGTGACGTTTAGTGTGTTGTTATATCAGTCCTAAATGTGCAAATTTTAAATTATTATTGTGTTAGATTATTATTCTTTTATTGTAAGATTACTATTTTTATTGTAAATTACCGTTTGACATGTAAAAGTGCCCTTGTGGCCTATTTGCAGAATAAATAATTTGTATTTGTATTTGTATAATCGCTACGCGCTACGCTCGTAGCCGATCCCGTGGTATTCCACATTCCATTCGTGTAGCGGAAAGCGACTACGGCGATCTGACGCATAGGTATGTGTCGTCATGGACCCTGAATGGGTGCAAAACTGGAGTATTATTAGGTTCTATTCGGCGAATACGATTAGCGATTAATATTATTATCATAATACAAAGAAGAGCAATCCATTTTCATTTATTGAAGTGAAAACTTCTTTAGCGGCGCTGTGAACTTTGTGGGATGGGGTATTGCTGACTGTTGTATAGATTTTATGGATCGTTGTATATATTTGTTTTCGAGGCAGCAAAAGCGTTTCACATAAAGTTACCTGGTCGTGTCAAACTTGTACTGTGGCCGCTTCATGAAGAGCAGCCGCGGCAGGATGTGGATGAAGACGCGTTTCACCCACGGCGCCATCCGGTGCGTCTGCGGCGACCGGAAGTGTACGTTCAGCACCACTACTGTCACACATATACTGAAACAAATGCACGCTTTAGCTTGACGAAATATAAATGTGCGTGGACTAGGTATGGTTAAACTAGAATATAATAAGTTTCTGTCAAAAATTTCATTTTTGCTACAAGCTTTTATTGCCGACTGTACTTTTCTGTATACCACCATCAACTACACATTGAGACGATTCTAACGATCTCAAACTCAACGAGGTTACGTCGGTTAAGTACCTACTGAATTCCCATGGCCACCTTTTGTCTCCTTCATCAGATCAGCTCGATGATACCATAACATTGAATTGTCATCCAAACTATACTTATACACAAAATTTCAGCTCAATCGATCACCGGGATGTGGGTCAAAAAGTCGCAAGATTTTTCCCATACTAACAGGGGCAAGTTAAATAAAAGCTTGTAAAAACCCTTTGTTCCCCGAACATAGCTAAGTTACACGGCATATCCCTTTCACCATTTTCTTCGTATTTCGAAAGGTTCGAAGGCGCCCATTTCTGTACGGTTTGCCCAACGAGCATTTAAAGCTACCTAAAAAACCCACAAATAACCTAACCTACCTAGTTTTCCACGAATTTCCGAGTACTGAGTTATACTCGTACCTTGGTTATGTATGGGGAAAACACGCCAGCGATGTCAGCCTTTCGCTAGCAACATCAGTGTAGAGCATTTTCAACGTGTCTAAGAAAAAACTTCTACTTTTGACTAAACATAGATGTGTGGCGAATCGACTAACTTTAATGTGAGTTAATCCGTTACTTAGAATCGTACAAAGAGTACCAATACTTATGTGTGTAATAGTCTATAATTATTTATAGACTATTTTTACTACGCAGCCACAGAAAAAAAATGCGAGGTGGCACCCCCCACGGCAACAGTGACAAACTTGAATTCAAGTCAGTGGCATCGAATGGGTTAAGTTTGGTCTACTTCAGATGCAACTGAGCGGACACTTCTCGTGGCAACAACCTACCTTTCTGGTGGCCAACAAGCATACGGTCTGCCTGACGTTAAGCAGTCACCGTTGCCTATAGACGCTTACATTCAAGAATCATAAAAGATTCATTGTGTTGATAGCTAGAGACGAACACGGGTCCCTCACTCTCAACACACCATAACCTCAGGAGTCTATTAAGTAGGTATACTAATACATCAGATACAATTAAACAAAGTTGAAATGAGTAAAAACCTCATGCAATAAATCAATAGTCCTTTATAAGATACAAAAACGGTATCGGTTGCTATGAAAATACCTATAATACGGTAAAGAAATATCAAACACTCCTTTGATTAAAATACAGTGGACCTTAATAAATCCTAGTCCAGAGCTGGGTTTACGAGAAGGCGTAATTTATAATGGTATTTACACAACCGAGACTTAAGCCAGGTTTTGTTTAAATGAATGTGGTAATTTTACTTTGCATTAGGAATGTGTCGATCTGGTAGGCAAGATCAAACACCGTTGGGGCAAGTTCACAGCTAGACATAGGTTAGCAGAAAGCGAATACGGCGTAGGCGCGCGCTAGGCAGGTTCTTGGTTGCGAAAGTGTTAAGTCACCAGAAATGTATGAAAATATAGCAAGTTCTATCACCAAGATAAATGGAGCATTAGCAAACCCTGCGTAGTATAAAATAAAAGGAAATATTTTAACCCTTAATTTGACAACCTCCAGCCGACTCGAAAAAACCTCTTTGGCCGTCTTTTTGTTTTTATTTTTCCTGACAAATATTCGCTATATCGTTTGGACTAATTCAGCGTCACTCAGGCTTGAACTATGGACCTATGCTATCTTTTTTCAAACTAAATGTAGAATCTTGATTTTGTATAGAAAAATCGCATTGTACGACACACTGGCTCCGCCTCGACGCACGGAGATGCGAGACGCACGCTCGGACGTTGACGCGGTGCGTGCTGCAGAGTATCTCACACCGAGCTCCGTAGTGCCGTACGGATTTTAGTTCAAGAACGCGGGACGTAGTGCAACGCAGCTCCGGACGGAGAAAATTAAAGGTAGACAGGGCGTGTACACTGGGAATTTTGTGAGTTTTGGAGGCTAAGATCTATTTAGAATGATAATATTGATATTGTTACCTTGAAGTATAGGCACTTAGTTCATCTTGTTGGCCAATATGAGACAATATATCTATCACATATATGTTGTGACCGTCATCTAATTAAATCCATGGTAGCATATGGTAGAGATCGTTACGTGTCGTTCGTTAAACAATCCTAAAGCTGATTTTCCACCGGAGGGGCGAGACGAGACGAGGCGAGGCGAGAATTGCAACTTGTATGGCACTTACTATTTCCCCCGAAGATGCGCGAGGAGAAAATTGAAAATTTGCCATACGAATTTTAATCCTCGCCTCGTCTCGTCTCGCCCCTCCGGTGGAAGATCAGTTAAAAAAACCTTTTTTACATTTATTTTAATAGCCGCATGATATTTGTAACTCACGTGTTCGATCTGACTACCACGATACAGGCTGTGCCTAGTGTGGAAGTCACTGTGTCTATAGAAAATTGTTATTTTAAGTTATGGTCAATAAATTATTCTATACTAATCTTTTAATAATAGTTTTTTTCTGATTCGTAGCCAATAACCGATTAATCAAATCGACTTGTTTTCGTTTACTTTATTAATTATGTGGTACAGTCAAGTGCAAAAATATGTATCGATAAGTATCCTCTCATAAATAAGCACCAAAACCTTAATCCGTAGACATAAGCGTTATGGGTAATGAGTAAGTTGTATGCACCCATATTTTTACACTTGACTGTGCAGTCCGTGATCTCTTAGATAACTTTATTTGGCATAAGGACATCTAAAAGCAAGCAAGAGAGAAATATAGACCCGAATGCTACTTATTCTCAATGCTCACAGGCTGTAACCAAAATATACGTATTGCTTAATTAGTAGATCACCAAAAAATATATGTCGAGAATTGCTTGATCCACGGTGTTAGTCGCCAGCACAGGTAATGTGATCACATTACGTAATTCTTCTAAGTACAAACATCCCAGACAATCTCAACTAATGACGCTCAACTCAGGTCTTTGTACTGTAAATTGTACGAGTATAATTTTACGTGCACACTTAATGCGTACATTAAATGACATGGGTAGGAGTTTTGTCACGATGTATAGCCTTAGATATGAATAGGGGCACGATAGGCACCCATCTATTTAATGGATGAAAAGTATTTTAAATCGAATTAAAGAAGATTTAAAATATTTTTTTAACTGCTTGGCTAAATAATTCCTTTATTAGTCTAATAATAATATTTATTTGTTGAAACCCGTATTGCTAGTGGTAACATCGTTATGGATAGAAAAAACGGACAAGTTCGAGTCGAACTCGCCCACCGATGGTTCTGCACTTATTTACAAGTGTAGTTTTCAGATAATTTTTCCCTGTGCTTGTAGTTTAAGACGTTATTACTTGCCAAATAGGAGGAAAACAAACGTAATCCCCATGCCAGAAACAAAGCCAACATTTGCTAGAAGACAGTAAAAGACTTGGCTCAATCTGCAAAATTGTATAAACTTATAAACAAAACTATACATATATATATCCCTCCGCCTATAAAGACTTGAAAACGAAAGTACAAAACTGGATCAACACTACGCCGAACTGGAAAACATGTTAGTAAATTAACTGCTTACATCCACTCAATCCACAACCACACACACACACACGGAGGTATTTATTGCACCAGAAATCCAAACTTTTTAAAATAAACTCTAAGATGCTCTATCCTCTCCTCTATTAACTTAATTAAAAATACGTATGTTAGTTATTACATCATGTTAAATACTAAGGAAGAGCGGTGTCTCTTGCCACAGGCATCTTGATTGCCTAAAAAGAGGCACCGGTCTGAATATTTGTAGTGTTTAAGCAAAAAAAAAACATCGTTCTAGGTCAACGTAAACTACCCTATAACTTGTAATTTACTTGGAGTATCTACGATTTTTGCGGCACAAACGGCCGTAGGTATCTTTTATTTTCGTTAACTTAGAAGTTTGGTTTTTTCACAACTTCAAGAGACTGTTAACATATAAGGTTTTAATTACAACTCAATACCTCTAGGCGTTCCCGAGGGTCTTGACAGACAGACATACGGACAACAAAGTGATCGTATAAGGGTTCTGTTTTTCCTTTTGAGATACGGAACCCTAAAAAAGCAATAATTATTTTTTTCTTAAACATTGCACTCAAAAATTGTTTAACAATAATTTAATTATGCTAATCGAAAATTAATCATTCGATATAAAATTATTTAATTCATTAAACAGATGGGTGTAAATCATGCCTCTATTCCTATCTCCTACGAGGTATATTTCTATTCCAGATGTTATGTATCGTTGAGAGCTTTGTTAGGGTAAGATTAATTTGGCATAGGTACGTCTTGAAAAAGTTTATGTTACGCAGTAAAATTACCTATTGCAAAAGACTACGTTTTGTACCAATATGGGACAATTATTGAGGATTCAAATGTACCGACAAACTGAAAATACGAATAGGTAAATCCTATCTAATATGTATACATACATCTGAACAGGAAATGTTCCAATCCAAAGGACCACTGAAATGTAAAATGACCTAGCGTTAATTGTGCAAACAAACTGAAACGAAATCTTCACGAACAGCGCCGGTTTGGGTGTTGTTGGTCTTAATGGGGTGTAAACGATATATTAGTCAGAGTGTGTGATAGTTACGCACACATTGGTACACAGTGAGCATGGAAGACAGCAATTAATCAAGATTTATTGGGCGAAGTTAATCAGGCGCGGATACGGAAAACGCGAATGTGTGCGTTTATGTCGGATCACTGAGTAAGGCTGAGACTGAGAGTGCGAATCCCCTATTGCAGTAACCGGTCGGCTCGCATTCGCCGCAACGAATGGTGATAAATGAAGAAAATTACGATACCTACATTCACAAAGACCCTACCTTTTTGTGTATGAATCATTTATTTGGACATCAAGACCGAACATCTTTTTGTAAAAGCTTTTATTTTGTAGTGTTCGGTTTCTTTAACATTCAACAAACAAAAAATTGGGGGTACTTGAGGTGTTAAAGGATATTCATACTATTCGCGATAAATAAATAAATAAAAATAAATAAATATTTGGGGACAATCTGACACAAATCGACCTAGTCCCAAACTAAGCAAAGCTTGTACTATGGGTACTAGACGACGATAAACATACTTATTTAGATAAATAAATACTTAAATACATAGAAAACATCCATGACTCAGGAAGAAATATTCATGCTCCTCACACAAATAAATGCCCTTACCGGGATTCGAACCCAGGACCTCTTGCTTCGTAGGCAGGGTCACTACCAACTAGGCTAAAGCGGTCGTCGATGAAACAGACATTTGTTTAATCGCCCACCAAGATTTCAATTCAATTCTATTATTATTCACTTCTGACGGGACTCCCGGAGTGCAAACCGGTCTTTTCTTTATTATTTTAATATGGAACCATTTTACGAAGTTTCAAGTACCTAGCTTGAAAAAAAAACACTCTCCATTACGTAACACATACTCGTACATTACAAAAGGGTGTGTAATGATGGGTATAAAAATAAATAATATAATTTCATTCGCTATAAAAATTTTTTGACATAATTTCAAGGTATATAATCACTCATTGTATATAATAAACGTTTGTTATAATATCAAAATATATATGTTTATTTTGTATAACGATCATCGGATATAACACTTGTTTTGTATAATCATTATATGGTATAATGCTCATGTTACATACAAGTTATATGTCATAACTATCAAGTAAAATAATATTTTATTATTAAAAGAAAATGTAGCTAACGTAACGGTTCGCAAATTGTACTATGTAAGTATATATTAGGTAGTAAAAAGTGTTCGGTTCTGGCGCTTCGCCGGCCGCTACTGCGGCACGCTCGCTTCGCTCGCTCGGCTCGCGCGCTGTAGGGTCGCAGCTCAACCTAACACTCCTCCTCGCTTCGCTCGTCGTCGTACCTACACCGACCTGCCTTAGAGTCTACCAAAAAATATTATGCTAATTGTGCATTAGAAGAAATTAGCATTATATCCAATGTTCAATATAGCAAATATGCATTATACTTAATGTATGTTATACCAAATATTTTTATATCAAATGACCGTTATCTAAAATGATAATTATGTCCTATGAAAATATAATAAGTGTTGTTATAGAACTTGAAAATTATATCAGATGAACGTTATTGTGAGTAATATTATATCATAAATATTTATAGCCATCGTTACGCACCCATTACAAAACCCATGCCAAAAATATCTGTACCTACAGTCAAGGGCAAAAATATGTATATAGTTTAGTACCGTCGAGTTCATAAATATATGTACGTTCCCAGAGCTTCGAATATATCTGTATATAATGTCTATCAACCATAAATATCCGTGCACCAATTTGATCAGAAATATGTGCACATTTATCGAGTCATTAAAATGTGTATCATTAAAGTGTGTTTGTGTACTAATACGTACGTAAAAAACACTCCATTACGGTATGAGCTTTCAAAAACGCTGAAACTACTTTACCTGTGTTCTATTATAAAACCATTTTACGAAGCCCCTATCTTAACAAATAAATAAATTCCCGTACAAATTTTCAACCCTTATATCACGAAGAAATTATATCTAAAACAGCGCCACGCTATGTCCTATTCTGAGGTCTCAACGATATTGGAAAGTTTAATCAACACTGGTTCAGTAGTTTTTGCTAAAATTGGGAACACAAGTTGCCACTAAATATAATATAGTGGTTTTCATAGTCGCCACTTGACAACAAAGATGGCGCTGATACGTGTACGTTATCCAATCGGTAAATCTCTAATTTGCTCTGCAGTCACCTAAATTCCATAAATTTTTAGGGTTCCGTAGTCAACAAGGAACCCTTATAGTTTCGCCATGTCCGTCCGTCTGTCTGTCTGTCTGTCTGTCCGTCTTCGGCTTAGCTCAGTAACCCTTACAACTAAAAAACTGCAATTCGGCAGGGGTATATAAACCAATCACACCGATCAAACAGTAGAATAAAATCCTGAAAAAAAATTTTTTTTAGGGTACCTCCACTACATGTAAATTGGGGGTGTATTTTTTTTCTCGTTAAACCTATAGTGTGGGGTTTCGTTAGATAGCTTGTTCAAAAATATTATGGGTTTTCTAAAACTATATGGCTACTACTGGGGGCGTGAAAAAAATCGTGGCAGTAGTACATATAATGAATTTAATAGGAAAACTATCACAGTTAAGTAGACATAACTAGTTAACGAGTAGTAGACATAACTAGTTAACTGGTAAGAAATGCACTTAATCGACCCTATACATTGGTGTGTTATAAACTTATAAAAATAATCATATTTACGATTATTTACGAGGGTAAGCTATAATAAAAACCCCAAAAGCCCCTTTTAAGTCCGCATTCTGTGACAGACGGCCAACTACGGAACCCTACCCTGCGCGTGGCCCAACACGCACTTTTCCGCTATTTTTTATTTGTTTCATATGGTCTGATGAAGTATGGTGGAGAAGCAGACAAAAATCTGGAGAATTATCTACTACGGCTAGAATATGCGTGGAAATTTGTGATGTTCTGCATCGCTAATAATAATACAATTTCCTTCCCAATTTCGTATTATGTCTCTGAGACAACATATACGAACTTTTACATTTATAATATCAGTGTGATTCATAAGTACCCTATTGACTACTGAAGTTGTAAATATTGAAATCTCAAATCAATGAAGGACATTTATCTCCTCTGCACGGCCATCACAAGACAGCGCGCGAGCTCTCTCGATGTTTCTCGCACTATCCGTCTCTCTTATTAGAACACTTAGAACAAGAGGTAGCGAGAAAAATTGAGAGTATGTCCCGGCCGTCTTATGATAGACGTGCAGGAGTTGCAGATGCGTCCATCGGGTAAAGTAAGTGCACTATCAGGCGGACCGTAATATTTTTTGTCAATATCGAGGCATAAAAAAAGCTATTCATTTCATGAACCAGAACACTTTTATACGAAAGCTTTGTGCTGAATAAGTCGAAATGTTTTTCATTTAAATCTTATAATGTAGTAACATAAATAAGTTGTCTCTAAGTAATTGTTTTGTGACTCCAACAATATTTTCTCTCCGTGTTTCTTTTTTGTGGCGTCATGGTCATAGCGACTTTTATGATATTAACGCAACACTCAAGCTTTGAATAAAAGGGAAAACGGTTTGACAACGTAAAACACTGTTTCTGTTTTTATGAATATAAAATATGTTCTGTACTCTAACGAGGTGCGAACCGGACTTTAGACATTACACATTAGCATTGAAATGAGGTTTATTTTCTTGAAATTGTGATATGTATTTGATACATGATGTGTGTTGTTAGCCTCATAAGCTAACAAAAAGTTATATATACAACATTACTTTACGGTACCAAATTATACAAACAAACTCAATCCAAACCAAACGCGTCTCTTGTATCGGCGCCATGGTGGTACCACACAATTACTTACCGTTTTTCACTATTTCATAGATAGACAATCACATCACGCATAGGTAGAGTATGGAAAAGTTTTGTTTGGATATCCTCAAATGAATAATAATATTAATTATATCTTTATTCTTTTTTTAGTCAAAAGGAAGGATGAATGGACGTTTTAGGCTATTAAACTCCCACCGTTGGCACCACTTGCAGACGAAAATTGTGCTATTATAGCTACTTAGCGCTGCAAATTAAAGATTCTGCCACAAAGGTCTGTCTACGACTGCAGTATTTTATTCAGTAGGTACCTACCCTTAGATAATTTACTTTTCACTTCTCATGCTCAAAAAGTGCATCATATTAGACTTGGCAAGCGGGGCTAAAGTAGTACATTTAGCCCCTAGGGAAAATATGTATACATATTTATGATTTATAAAACATTTTAATTTGACCACTCACAACAGTTCAATATTACATCCACCAATCACAACTCTTTAAAAAAACATTAGTATTTGCTATCTACTAACCAGAATACAGTTAGACATTAAAATCGACCAATCAGGAAACAGAATTCAATTCAAACATTGGGTGTTTTTCAAGCGTGGTTAACTGCATACATGAGTCATGTCAGTCCAATGTTTGAATTGAATTCTGTTTCCTGATTGGTCTATTTTAATGTCTAGCTGTATTCTGGTTAGTAGACAGCAAATACTAATGTTATTTTAAAGAGTTGTGATTGGTGGATGTAATTACATGACATAAGCTATGAAGATTGAGCGGGATAGACTACGCCGCTATTAGACGGTTAGAGGCGTTTATTCGTCTTGTGAATATTTTGTATCTGTGTCAAAACAGTTTATTAAAAAGAATGGCGCCAAATTGAACAATCTTTTCGCCTTGGTATAATTGTTGATTGTGGATGGATAATCTTTGTTTTAACTATTTTCTCGCAGTCGAAGTGAAAAGTAGAGTGTATAACTCTGGTCTAAAAGCCATATTACCCCTCGAACTATTTCCCCTCACTTCGTTCGCGAAAATATCCATCTCGTGGTAATATGGCTTACTTTAGACCCTTGTCATACAATCTACTATTAAATACAAAGTTTTAACCGACTTCAATTTAGTACTCCGCCAAGCCACGAGAACATTTCCTATTTTTTACAATTTAGAAAAAAACCGAATTGCTGTATGTGGGCCGATAATATTTGAGGACTTCCATCGATTCCCCAAGATCATCACCAATGGCATTTCATTAGTTCCTATTTCAACGGAATCTTATCAGAACCTGTGACGTACTTTTGCACTTTTAAGTACATAATTGATGAATTCGATAAGTCAACTGTGGTCTTCATCATCTATTCCCCTCCAAATTTATGATTCCGGATGTAAAGACACGAGTTATAACAGAAAATACCAAAATCACTACACGCGTGCTTAATAAAATTGAGGAGTCCCCTCAATTCCTCATGGATCCCATCATCTATCTGAATTTTGAAAAAAATGGGACCCACCTGAAAGTATATACATACGAACAAAAAAATTTTTTCGAATCGGCTCATCAATGACGGAGTTCTGAGGTAACAAACATTGAAAAAATAAAATAAAAAATAAATACAGCCGAATTGAGATCTCCTCCTTTTTTTTGAAGTCGGTTAAAAAGGGTAAAAATCAACCAAGAGTTTCGTATAATATTATCATAGCTTCCGCCCGCGTCTTCGTCTGGGTGGACTAGACATAAAAACATCTTATATTTTAATCCAGGCTATAACAACTATCATCGTGCAAAATTTCCTTCAAATCGGTTGAGCCTTTCAAGTGTGATTGTGTAAGAAACATCCCAACTTTCGCATTTGTAATATTAGTAGGATTTCGATATTCCCGTTAGCTACGGGCGTCGCGAATAACCGAAATTGCAAAATCAAAGTACCCGGAGGACCGGGAACACTCGATCGCAACAAATTAGTGGGAATTGGGAATTAATACGATACTCCTCGCGCTTGCGCATACTAATTATGTCATATCAAGATGGGGCTAATAACAAGACCCCTTGTTTGCGAACCGACGTGGTATTAAATGGTATTGTGTACAACCATCTGCGAGGAACTGCGAAGGCAAAGGTACTTAATTGTGTTTGAATATCGTTGCTATATTAGTATTCCACGTTTTATACTAATATTCAACATATTATTATTTGCATCAAGTGCACTTCACTATTTATTGTAAATAGATATCTGTCTACATTATAATGTGACTCGACGAACAAAATAGCTTTTATTGCAAGCTCTATAAAATGATAAAAATAATGTGACATAGGTATTCAGATTAGTATTCTTACCTTCAAATGAAATTATATCATATTAGTTGCCACTCCCTGTGATTTCGTCTGTGTGGACCCCAGATAAACCTATTTAATCAAGCCTATCAACTATCTTCTTGCTAAATTTCAACCCAATCAGTTGAGCCGTTTCAGCGTAATTGAGTAACAATAACAAACTTCTAAATATCCAAACATCCAAACTTTCGAATTTATAATGTTTCTATTAATTATTATTATTAAATCAGCCTATATAAGTCCCACTGCTGGGCACAGGCCTCCTATATTAGTAGGATCAAATTCTGGCAATTAATTGTTCTAGAGAAAAAACAACGTAATACTTTAAGTTGTTATTAGTTATTTTAGGGTACTAGTACAACCGGGAAAAAGGCTAGAGATGACGTTGACTTTTCAAATAGGATGAGTATTTCCAAAGATTACTCTTAACACAGAAAACTTGTTAAGTCAGGTAGTCACATAATTACAAACTTTAGCATAGATTAAGAGTTCATAAAGATATTTAAGCAATTGTAATAGTTTCAAATGAATTACCTGATAGATACAAGAATCATAGCGAAAATTAGGTATTTCCCGAGCAGGGGCACAACCAGCGATGTGGGGGGGATGATTTCCACCACCAGCAGGAAGAACACGTGGAGACTAATTAGGATTGATATTGACAGCGTCACCTGTTGACAGAAAAAAAAATACAATATCACACATCACATTAGGTCATACACAGTCACATAGATTAGGTCTACGGTCTCCCCCGCCTGTCGTAGAAGACGACTAAAGGGGTTCATCGGGGTTACCGTGCTATGGCGGGGGCTGGGGCACTCGCTTAAGAACCCCAGGGGAGGTGACAATGTTCTTTCTCCTAGAATGAGCCATATGAGGCGAGGCGCGAGGGGGGCTCCAGTGCGTTCAGCATGAGATCCTGGAGTCCCTGCATGAGAGCGCAGATTCAGGGCACCGTGGAGTTTTTAGTGGATAGAAACACCACATAACCCAGCCATCCCCCGGTAATTGGGTACCTGGTTCGCAGGTTTTCTCCACGAAAAAAAAAGGTCTACATAATATTGTGTCTTTCACGATACCTGATAAGTATATGTGCACAAATAGGTAGAATTTTTTCTTGTTTTAGAACGTAAAAAAGGATACATTCAATTCTGTTACTATGAATAAGCAAACATTGGATCAGTTGAATCACCTGTTACTAATTCGAACTTATTATACATATATTTAGCTCGTTAAAATGCAATACGGGCAGATATGCGGTCAGGAAAAGTTAAACGTCATCATCATTATCATAATCATCAATTATGTTAACAAATATCATAGATGGACATTTTAAGCTTAGTACTATTGTGCTACTATGCGTGGATGTTGGTTAACCAACTCGTGAGCGAGACACAAAATTTCTGCCAAATCTGACTCGAAACATCCCTTATTAACGTGACTAACCACTTATCCCTTGCTGGATGTATTTATGTATAACGTATACGTTATACAGGATGTAACATTAGAAGCGCTTACTTGAAAGCTTGCGCCTGCAACGAAATGGACTCATATTTATCAACATTTACAAAATTCCTCTTGACTTTGCGTAAATATATAGTTTAAAAAAATATTAGGTTATGTCATCCCAACATAATTTAACAGAATAGTATATTATACAGGGTAAAACATAAGTCGTAAATATATTTTTTTGTTTCTATCGCAGTATTTTAAGGCAAATTCAATGCATTAACTCTAGAAGTAAATAATTAAACTTTATAAATAATAATTTTAAATAGCAAAAAAACACCAATCTTATGGTAACCTTATTCAACAAGACTTGGTCTTTAGCTTAAAGTGACAGTTTAACGTTGCAATTGATGGTTTTAAGTAATGAATTAACAAACGATTTGTACATATTTTTGCATGTTGTCACGTCCACATGTTTAAACTGGACGTGTGGACGTGAGTAAGAAACACATATTTCTGTTCACGACTTAGGATTCATCCTGTATACATGTATATATCTCGGCATAGAATGTTGGGAATATTTTAACTGACCGTATACGGTTTCATTTCCTTTATTTCATGGCTGAAATTAAAAAAAAGTAAAACATTCCCCACTCGTCCACGTCGCATTTGTATTCTTGGCCCACTTTCATTAAACGTTTGTTGGCGGTACAGCCGAACCGATAATGGTTCAGGCTTTTATTCAACGGACCCGAGCATTTTCTAACGGAATATAAAATACGCGAAGGGATTTATTCTTACTCATGCGAGTTTTAAATTTTCCTCTGATGAAATACGAAAAAAAAACACTTTTGTTTGAATAGCCCATTTTAATACATAGTATGGGTACACATATATACCGCTGTTCGCTAATCGATTCATCCTTGGATTATACACGTAGATACAGAGATGAAGGGCGTCTTGAAGGGATTGGCAAGGGAAGGAAAAACATTGTAAGCGAATTTCCGCGCTTCAAATGGCCGAGTTACAGCGGCGGGGTGCGACGTTAAATTCAAATAAAAGGAGCAATTCCGAGAAAAGTGGACAGCTCAAATATTAGCCTTTTACCACGACGATTAACGAGCGGAGCAACTTTTAGTACTCTCCCGGGAGAAAGACGTGAGTCATTCGTATTTGCAAAGATGTAGAATAAAATTCGCTTCTTCGACAAAAGGCATGAGTCATTAGTCATTACCAGACGTAAGGCACCACGCAGTTTTATTGGAGGCATTTAAATAGACTTTCGGGTTAAGTGCCTCAGCGATGTCACCCTAACTTTTAACGTTTAGAAATAAAATCGCAATAAAACAATTTACCGCCTCGTCTTGGATCCTTAACTAGTCATAATATAATTTACTTTAAAAACAAAGTTTTAACCGACTTCAATTTAGTACTCCGCCAAGCCACGAGCACATTTCCTATTTTTTACAATTTACCACATGCGTTGATTACTATAGAAAAAAACCGAATCGCTGTATGTGGGCCGATAATATTTGAGGACTTCCATCGATTCCCCAAGATCATCACCAATGGCACTTCATTAGTTCCTATTTCAACGGAATCTTATCAGAACCTGTGACGTACTTTTGCACTTTTAAGTACATAATTGAGGAATTCGATAAGTCATCTGTGGTCTTCATCATCAATTCTTCGCCACCAAATTTATGATCCCGGATGTAAATACACGAGTTATAAGAGAAAATACCAAAATCACTACACGCGTGCCTTATAAAATTGAGGAGTCCCCTCAATTCCTCATAGATCCCATCATCTAACTGAATTTTGAAAAAAATGGGACCCACCTGGAAGTATATACATACGAACAAAAAAAAAATTTTCCGAATCGGTTCATCAATGACGGAGTTCTGAGGTAACAAACATTGAAAAAAAAAAAAAAAAAAAAAAAAAAAATACAGCCGAATTGAGAACCTCCTCCTTTTTTTTGAAGTCGGTTAAAAACAATACACAGCTACTTCGATTACCGCGTAAAAGAGAGCGACAGAAATTCAAACTACCAAATGAAAAATATTTTGTCAAAGTTGGTGCATAATTCTACGTTAGTTATAGTGCACGATATCAATTTCAAAATGTGGCATGTGCCCAGCATGCCACAGGGATATCCCCACCTTCATGTCTCTGAACTCCATAATACGAATGTCTGTAACAGGAGACATGACGGGCGGCACACGTCACATTTTGTAAATGGAATTCCAACCAAGTGTTAATAGCAAGTATTGCATTAAACATTAACGGAAGGTTAAAGGTGAGACAGAATTTCTATCGGTGAAATAAATCTACAGTCATGAATAATAAACAAGGGTTTATTAACGGACATAAACATTGGCTAAATAAATAAAATTGAAAAAAAGGGCCAAGGAAACCGGCCGGCTTCATGATTTCAAAACATCAGTCTCATATTTGACCAAGTTTTATGTATATTACGAGCTCCGATGGAAAAGTAGTATATTTTATCAACTTAAAAACCAACTATTGCATAATTCAAACAATATTAAAATTAATATATTATAGAAATTTATAACGGATATCAATTGCCGTGATGTCAAAACCCGACATAAAAAGGCGTTTTTTAAGTATCATTTGAGAACTTTCAGTATTTGTTTTGGACTTAAAATAGCCCTTATAGAAGAAGGAAGGAAGAAGAAGTACTATTAGGTACTACTTAGTACTAGAAGTACTATTAGAAAAACTTACTAACCGCCCTAGCCAAGGGAGTTCTTATATAATAACGTATTTCATTAAAAACTGTTACTAAAGCAGCTAAGTAGAACGGAGTAACGTCTCCGAGTACAACGCCGCGACAGCATAAGTATCATCCAAATGTTCTACTGTTGCTTTACAACTCGGACGACAAGTTTTAATGACAATTATTTAAAAAGAGATTAAGAACTGAGAAAAAAGAGATTAAGGTACTTATGTTATTTCCGTATACTTCTTCTTTTTAATATATAAGATTAAATGTACTTTACAATCTAGTGAACAAAAATTATCAAACAATATTACAACACTAAAATCACAAATTACCTAAAACTAACTTTAACGCCCCCAGCCGTTCTTGGCGCAAAAGTCCCCATAATACTGGCGGCATTTCCACGCTGAATAGCCATGGAAAGCCTTTGCACCAGAAACGACTCAGAGCGGGGGTCCTCCCCTTTTTGTCTGAGGCGACGGCCTATGTCGCGAACAAACCGTTTCGCGTCCGCCCCCCAACACCCCGCTGTTTCCACCGCCAAAGGGACAAAAATATAACCCGGTCCCAAAGGAGCATATTTTTGCCGCTTCACCGCCGCTTGGGTCTCGGCAGCAGCTCCGGCTGCGCGCGTAGTGCGACTGATATGGGTGGCGGCGAATGTGCTGACACATGTAGCATCCCACACTAAACACCGCCCCCTTTCCCACGGCACTAAAGTGAGGCCGTCCGGCCGCTTCCCATCAGTGCGGCTAAGCCCCAGCGGCTCCAGCACCGACGGAACACCTGCCGATCTGAGAGCTCTCTGGACGATATCGTTGAGGGCATGGTGACGCGGATGCCTACCGGTACATCGGCGGCAACTCAATGCGTGATGGCCGTCAGCACCCACCATCGCACCGCAGATGCAGACATGTTGATGACACACATCACAGCCCAGGCGGAGAGCAACGGATACACGCAACGAGTCACCATCGAGTAATGTGCCCAATTGAGGCGAAGGTAACGCATTCAACCACGCCCCCGATTCTGAACGCGATACCGCCAGAAGTCTCGCAAGGTCTGCCCCAGCAGCATCACCAATAAGTCGATCGAGGGTGGCTTTACAACCTACGTCATCCCACGCGCGCTGAACTTTGAGGTTTTCGGGTACGGCCACCCCTAGGTTGAGAGCCGACCACGCCACCAAGGCGCCGGCCACATATGGTATGCTCAGCCTGTCGCCATTTACAGATAGTATGTTAGCGACTAGGTCTGCCACCCCATGTGCCGACGCCAAGAAAGCCGGTAGGCTCACATCCCGGGCACGCCGCACCCCAATACCCCCGTACCGAATAGGTAGAGCAGCCTGCGTCCACTGCTCCTCGCTTAGGGAGACGTTAACAATCGCCTCGATCGTAGACTTAATGGTAGCGTCGAATGAACTGATGTCACCGGTAAATAACCACACTGGGGCCGTACGCAGAAGGTAGGTTATCTTTGGGATGGCAAAACACTTCTGCATCAGAACCAGAGCCACATGCGCGTTAACCATTTTGAGACGTTCACTGGCGAGCAAAAACAGACCCCTGCGATTCTTAAGAGCCTCAGGAACTGCAGAAGGAAATATAGGTGCACCAAGTAATCAAAAAGAGTCCGTGCCCAATTCCTTGAGGCCCGGAAGAATAGATGAAAAGAAGGTGAAAAGAGAACACGACTCCGGACCATAGGGAAAAAACTCACACTTGGCCGTATTCACCACCAGCCCCAAAGCCTTTAAGCGTGGCAACAATACGAGTAGGTCTTGCTCCACCTCTTCTGGTTTACCTCCAATAGTCCCATCATCGAGGTACCAGATGTTAAGAGGGGACTTGAGCTCGACGATGACCTTATGAATAGCAAGGCTGAAAGTGAGAGGGCCAAGAGGGTCTCCCTGCTGAGCACCAACTTGGGACAGAATACGGTCCGGACCGTGAAAGAGATTAGATGGCGAGTGATAGACTTGGTGAAGAAAAGGATAGAGTGCTGGAATGCTCTCCACGACCTCGCTCAACAGGACGTCTCTCTCCAAGGAGTTGAAAGCATTTTTAAATCCAGTTTTACAATGACGTTACCCGCATTCGCTGGATCCAATGCAAAAGTGCGCACGGCATGTATCGCCGCTTCACACCCTAAACGCGTCCCAAAACCAAGTTGATGTGGCTGAAGATAGGAAGCCATTTCTCCTCTCACCGCACGGCACCCAAGCTTGGCCACCAGCCGCCGAAAAGTGCTCCCCACGGCTATCGGTCTCACGTCTCCCTCCTTCTTCCGTAAAGCGCAAAGACTCGCCCCATATAAATAAGGGCACACCTCTTTTTAATTGTATTTTGTAATGCTACTTTCTGCCGTTTCATTATGCTTAATACAGAATTATAATATGACAACTAGCAGTCCCCGTGACGCCTAATTCTCAGCTCTTCTTCTTATTATTCTTATTTAAGAGCTAAACTCTTGTCGGTGCAGCACAAAGTAAGTCCTCCATCTACTCCAATAAAAAAAAACTCTTAGAAAACTTTTATACAATGGTGAAATATTTCAAATCAGATGTGTATTTTCGAATATTACCCCCTACATCAAAAACTATAAAAATGTACTTCCTTGTTATAGGCAAAGATTATAGTTTGTTGATCATGTTACCGACTTCGCATTTCATGTACGCTACTATTAATGTCGGCGGTTAGTCAAAGCCCCCGAGACCCAGGGATCGGTGACGGAACTAGGTGTACTTTTTTTTCTAATCAATTCTTTGGTAAATAAATGCTAAACTTAACGAACGGAGATCTACAGCTTTATTAGAGATATAATATATAATGGTGCGAAGGAGTTTTATTTTGCTAATATTTTGAAGACCGTAGCGGGTTCTACCAATAGGTAACGAAATAATTTAAGTAATGTTATGCGTGACTATTTATTTACTTACTTATTTTGCTTTTTAACGAGTTTTTAATAATGCGTTTGAACAGTTTAATTGGAACGAAAAAAATCAAAAAGAGGAGTTAATCTGCTTAGCAAAGCAAGTTTCATTGGATCCCTGTAAATGCAAAGACCCTACTCTTTACATGACCGGCGGTGGGATTACTACGAAGAAGTAAGCGAAGCCAAGCGATGTCGATGACTCCTAGCCCCAGTTCACGGGGCGATTGTTTGGCTCCAGGTGGCTTCTATTAGCACTCCGTTCCCAGAAAAACTGTAAACTTTATAGCCCTCACCTATTTACGGAACTCCCCGGCGAAGGCCGTGAAAGAGGAAGTAGTTGTATTGCAAAACAATGAAAATCAGTTTAACATGTAATGAAACCATTTCCGTTTGACTTTTTACTTTGATGGACACTATTCCAGACACAATAGAAATAACAATAGAATTACGCCTGTATAGGCGTCTACTGTCCACCAATGCATTAATATAGCATTATTAATAAACCTAATCATTTTTCACCCAGGGTAGCAATCACATAAATTAATCGTGCTTTGATTAGAAAGGAATTACTTAACGACCGACATTATAAATCAAGGCTCAAATCTCTCATTGTTGACACCGCTTACCGCTTAGTATAGTGGAGGGAATATCCATCACATGAAACGTGATAAGTATAAACTTTAGATAAGAATTGATTGATTGATGGCGCACCATGTTTTCCTGACATTATGTATTCAAAGTACGGACAAGGAAAGCCAATAAAGTTGGTGTAATTTTTCACAGCCGCGTAACGACGTCGTTATTGCAGTGTTATTCACGCTGTTACTTAGACGGCGCCATTTATTACTGGCCGAGGGTATTAACGACGACTCCGATGAGCCGCGGATCAAGTATGGACGATAATCATTTGTCTCAAATTATTACGACTTGCCCATCAATGAAACAACGATACTGTAACAATATGAACATCTAACCAAATAACCGGTTTATTCTTAATTTAGTTCATACTATTACCGCGTTTAACCTCAAATTTTGTCCTTATTTAATTTGCAGTCTTAGGCAGTTTCCTTTACAACACGAGGTTAAACGTCGTGGTTTAAAATTTCAGCTCTTGTTTAAAACGTTCTGCCTTTCAACTGAATTTTAAATAAAGTGTGTAAATATTTGCATCGGAAAATTACCGTCATGATGATTTGTGTTCTGGATTGTATTCCTTTCGGATTGAGGATTAAGTATATTTTAATGTATACGCTAAATGAGAATGCTTTATTTAAGAGTACCCGCAGATACTTAACAATAGATTGGAGTTAGCTTAAGAATAATAATAACGGGTTGGAGTGGAAGTGTCGGCTCGGGGATCGGCGCGGGGCGCGCGTGTCGAAATCACGACCCCGCTATCGTCTGGTGTCGCGGCTGACGCAACTAATTTAAAATGTTTAATGAAGCCGTCAGTTAATTACTGCCATAAAATAACATTCAACACATTAAAACATTAACAGTTTTTTAACATTTTTTTGGCATAAAATACGTTCGTTTACTACTTTTCGTTCTTGCGTACAGAGGGACTTTGTCACAGAAACAGCTGTAGGTACAGTCGGCTACAATAATATGTGTCCCTATAATATGTAATATCATAATACAACGCAACAGAACAAAGTGAAAAAATATAAACAAAGTGTTTTTGTTTGTTGATATTAAGTACTACAGAGAATTACCTTTGTATTGGTATAACGATATTCATAATTGGATCAGAATTTTCAGAGATAATTTGCTATAGGTAAATTCATGTCATTTATTTAGTATTAGTGGTTATACATTGTCAATATTAAAAAAAGCAGTAGTTATATGCTAATATGTACAGATAGTCATACAAATCATACAAGAGCCATAAAAAAAACATATAGATTAAGGGTGAGTTGCACCAAACCGTCTGTAATCGTAAGCGGTGTTCGTTAAAATCTGTATGGAACGTTTGACAAGTTTCTATGGACTGACAGCTGTCAGCGCCATATTTAACGTTGATCGGTCTGTAATCGTAGGTCGGTGCAACCCGCCCTAATTTAGGTCAATAAATAATATTTGCAGTTGATTCGAACCCAAGACCGCCGCTTCACAGCCGCATGCCTGAACCACTAGGCTACCGTAGCTTGTAATTGAGTTTCGTAAATACCCTGTCGATATGTTGTTGCCATTTTAGACCACAATCAAAAGTGAAACCAAAAAATTGGACATGGATAACAATCGGGATTGTCATATTTTTCACGATTAGTGAGTTAGTATCGGCAGGTTCTTAAGTTAAACTTGACTAGGTTGATTTAAGAAGATTTTTAATCATAAAATAAAATATTTAAAAAAACAATGTAATCGTTATGTTTTATTAAACTTTATAAATAGAAATAATAATGGAATTTAACCACTAAAAATTAAGTTATACCTACTAACTCATGAAATAGCAAGCTTCCCCATTTCTGAAATTAATACATGAATGGCTGTGCCTCATTTAAAACCAGTTTATTTATATAAATTGGATAATGCACGGCCTTCGTCTTTCCACCGTAAAGGTCCATTTTAAATAATGGTGAATGAACTTCGGGTATCAAACGAGTAATTTCGTAGATCGGAAAGACAAGCTCACATACTTTATGCTGGTACCTACCAGTATAAATAAAGTTGGCGTGTTTCCTGCATCAGATAAGTTCATTTTTTCTATCATACAAGTTTTAATTCGCGAATGCATCGAGCACACTTGTAAGTTGAATGGTCGCAGCCACGAACACCCTTAACACTTTCGCTACCAAGAATCGCTACGCGCTACGCTCGTAGCCGATCCTGTGGTGTAGCGGAAAACGACTACGGCGTAGGCACCCGCTAGGCGGGTTCTTGGTTGCGAAAGTGTTAAAAGATCTTAGAACCTAGCAGTCCACACGAGAGACTGAAGGAACACATACAAAACAAAGTACAGGCTTACCTTTTCCCCGCTGTCGGAGGGTAGGTAGAAAGTGAGCACGGTGAGGAAAGAGATGCCCATACAAGGGATGATGATATTGACGGTGTAGAACAGCGTCTTCCGCCGCATGGTGATGTTGAACGTAATGTCCAGGTACGGCTCGTCGCAGCAGGTGTAGAATTTCTCGTTTCTACACAATAAAACGTTTGTGTTACATATATCTTGCAAATGTAGGCCGTGGGTCTCGGATACTTAGTGATTTTTAACAGATATATAATCTTGTCATGGCGTGCTGTTATATCGATTTCACGACTAACTGTTAGATTAATGCAAGAACCACCTTGGGATACGGTTATATTAGTGTCAAATGCCCCGTTCCCACGTCCTATCATTACTTGTGCAACTTACGAGTATAAGGAACATACCAAAATTAGTTTAATGTCACAGTTATAAAGGTACCTATGTACCTATATAAAACCGAGGAATGAAAAGGTTCGCCACTTTTCGACCTTATCTTAATGATTTTAAGGTCCAAAAGTGGCGAACGTTTTCATTCCGCTACTGTACCTACATTATTTTTAACTCTATGGCCCTGCTCTGCAACAAACGCCGTAGGTCGGGTCCGGCATTTGCTGAAAGCCGCGTCCTGTGGACGCAGCGTCCAGTGCAAACTGCGATAGTCGCTCTACTAGGACGCGGCTCCCAGCGCAAACTGCGACCAGTTTCTCGCACGCACTGAATGTGTGTGCGCATGTGAATGGACGTGAATATATGGATGAACAAACAATTTTAAAGCGTTTTTCTTAAAGAGATGATGATGTTGTTACACAAATGTTACTCGTATTGAAACAGAAGATAAGGAAAAGGCGTTACGACATTTTCGTAAAGAGAGAGGTTGTTTTAATAGGTATTGTTCTGTTGAATTTAACTGATTCGATAGTAATTCGTCTTCCTCTTTTGTAAATTTTACCATCTTCGATGACAAAAACGCGACGTCCTTGAGGCCAGAATGCTACGCAATGACTGCGTACGCGGCGCTCGTGCGCCGCGTCTGGCGTTTGAGAGAGGCCACTATAGTGCATTTCCATAGTAAGCATTCGTACGTCGCGTACAGCTACACGCCAGATGTGACCTACGGCGTTTGTTAAAGACCACCGCCTACCCAACTAGCACACTAGCGTTAAATTAACCCTTATATCCTTCTTATATCGGTTCCAGCCAAGTGTTAAAATTACGAATGCCTGTAAGAAAAGTGTTAGAGCATGCTCTAACACCTATATAACCACGAAAGAGGCCCACGTCTTACGGGTTAAGGTGTTAGAAAGCCTTTAGAGCAGTGTTATCTGACACCCATAGTGTTAACCTACGCTCTACAAACACCGTAGTAACGCTTAAAGTGTTAGCTGAGAGTGTTGTAACACTCTTGCGCTTACCCAGTTTCAAGTGTGCATATATCTTACTCATTTCTTTACTATAAAATTATGAGACAAATATAGTCTACCGACAAAATGGCGAAAATTATTAATATATGTGACAGGAGTCGTACTAATTGAAAGTTATTAAATTGGATGTGTATGTGAAATTAAGTGAAAACAATCTGCCCTTGTGATTTTACGGTAAGTGTGATCCGTGCTGTGTCGGGTTCGAATTTCACCACTCCCTTTCGAACCGTAGGTGTCGTAAAAGTCGAATAAGGGACCAGGGTTGAAGTGTGTTGTGGGCGATGGGCTAGCAACCTATCACTGCAATATCACATTTAGTTGATCTTTTATACCCACATTAATGCTAAAAGTGGCGCTGGAACATACGTTTCATGTGATCTGCCTACCCCTTTTGGGAATAAAGGCGTGAATGTATGTATGTATTATGTATACCATGTGTCCCATCTCAATTTTAACGCGCCCAGAATTAATTAAAGATTTCTAATAAAACTTATGAAGAATAAAATAGACACCTAATGTTTTTATCAGTTTCTATTCTTGTTTCTTGGCCAGTGGCATGTTAAATTAAGTGGCATCCATAGAATGGCAAGAGTAACATACATTGTGAAGTATTTTGATGTCAAATATCGAATAACCTAATCAATTTGTAGGTTAAAGTGCACCAAAACAATGGCGAACTTAAATAAATGCTCTAGGCGTCAGTTAACTCATCTATAACGCTTATTGAGTTACTACACCTGTAGTCCAGAATATTGTGCAGGCTTTGCCTTTAAACGGTGTTGTTCAACACTTCTAGTATCTTGTGTTACAACACTCTTGACCAACTCTGTTATAAAGTCTCTGCCTGCACCTTATAGCAGATATAACACCCTAAGCTTTACAAGACACTCCACTGCAACAACTAAAAAGCAATAAGAGTTAATGAGCGTCAGCGAGCACTCTTGTAAAGGTTTAAGCGTTACAAACAGGTTAAAGCTTTCACATCTTAAGTACAATTGCTTTGAGTAACACTCTTATAACTCTAAAACCTTTTTAGCATCGTTCAATAAAGCTCTAGTAACACTTTAGGAGTTTTTTTTCTTAACTTCTCTATAACACTATTCCTATTCCTTAGTTCCGACTGAGATAAATATAACTCACTTATAGTCAGCTAAGGGTTTTATTATAACCTTAACCTTTAGGTTATAATAAAACCCTTAGCTGACACCAAAATGTTAGTTGGGTATTGATTAAGATTTAAATTCAATTGGCTAACGATATAACGCACGATGACATGACTAATAGTATGGGATAGCAAACACAATTTTCAGATCTCTTCGCTAAAACTAAGTTAACCAATTACCATTTCGTGAATTGAGTAGGTATCGTTCATAATAAATCTACATGTAAGTACAGTCAGTGAAATAAGTATTGTGGTTTGCACCCTCGCATAAAAAAAAACTGATGTGCATACCCCACAAATTTGTTAACTATACGTATCTCATATTCCGTATAGTTTCAAATTCTGTTGAGAAGATTAGTCAAATTATAAATCAATGAATATCCCGGTAAACATAAACAAATCAACCAAGTCCAAACACGTGATAGGCTACAAGTATTATTCCTTAGACGACGTTAATTTCAGTTATACTTATGCAAAGAGAGAGACAGTGTCGACAGCTATTTTATTTTCTGAATTATCTACAAAATTAATGAGTAAAACCCTAGAAACTAGAAAGCAAGCGGAGCTATTTACGCGGTTATTACGGTTATATTGCCTAAGTTACCAAGTATCTGCTGCGCCCGCACAGAACTATAAGCCAGATTAAGCCCTCGCAGATTAATAATTTACAATATACCCGAAGGCATGACGGAGTCAAAGAGAATGTGGCGGCGCACAATCCTTTGTGGTTTGTTGTGGGCTCAAATAAAACGAATAATAAAGCATTTCTTGAAATACTTCACATCGAATCCAGCATTTGTTCGTTAAAAATGAATAGGAACGAAAGCTTCTGCATAAAATGCCTATGTGCCGAGTAAAGTTCGCTTTGCTGCATTTACAAGCCCCGGCATTCCTCGTCTGACGTAAGCCGAGTGTTTGGTTCGAGAACGCACATGTGCTCGGGACGTCTCAAGGTCCTTCAGTGCTGAGCTGTTATCCTCGGCCCTCAACTGGCGAGAGTCATTAAGCCAACATCACTTACCTCGACATCTCTTTTACGACGTGTATCCGCTTTCCTACGCTAAGCCGTGCTTTAAGGGTGGCGAATGGGACCCTTATCACGAAAGCCACCCCTTTTAAACGGAACGCGGCCCCGACTCGCTAAGTTTCTTGTGCATCGTGACCCTTACGGACGGGCATAATGAGTGGATAGGAGTCGATTGCAGAGTAGACGGTATTGTAATGTATGTACTGTGAACTAAGATAAGACGCAGTACCTGCCCCGTAAAATCCAGAGCAAGAACTTAAGGCTATAAACAAAATTATCTTACGCTTCTATAATACGCTTAACTATAACCAACCGACGCGGCGCTAGGCGAAAGCAAAACAGGAAAATCCACTTTGAAACGCCTCTGGCATTGTCCTTTACATAATTACAGCCTCGTTCTTGCATTCCATTTTGTTCTTACGGCGCTTTATATAGAACCTAAATTTCAATGGTTCGACTGCAATACGATACTTGCAAAAAGGTTCTTAGATGGTCTACGCTATACGCTATCCTAGCTTTTCATTCAACCAGCTGAATTCCCGCTTGTGTAATGAAATATGGCGCCAGAAATTCATAAATTATATTTAGGCCTCATTTTGTGTCATGTCCGTGATATTCATTTACTCCCGAGTTTTTTTCTAATACCCGCCGACATGTTTCTTTTTAATTCGAAGGCTTAAGTAGTAGATAGTAGCCAATTTTTACAGTCAAAGAAGATTAGTCACTTTAATATGAATTAGACACCTAATCCAATTGTATGATAATATTTTTGAAGAATTGGGTACCTAATTCTATATATACTTTACTGTGATAATATCTTCGAAGATGTTGTTGTTTATATTTCTAACTAGTTGTCTAGTTCAAATAACAGTATTCAAAAAACAAAGACATGTGACGAACAGCGAGTTTAAAGGATGGATTTGAAGTTTTTTGGTGAAGCAAAAAAGTCGGTGTTCTGCACAATAAATGCTCCTTCTTCAGTTTTTGTTGTGTCAGTTAAATCTTTTACGAGTAAATGAACTATGAACTATGTTTATATATAAACCAACCAAGAACAGCGGAATGAAAATGTCCTAGCGTATTTGTTGTTCCGCGAAATTTTCGGTAATACTAGAAAACACTATAAGAGTTCCGAAACTAACTAACTTTGGGTTGACTTATTAATCGAGCGAGGGAAGCGAACGAAGTTTTCCGTGTAAGCTTGTGCCAAATTTATGTCCAGCTGTCCTCCTCTACAGGTCGCAATTCTCACCCGATTCGCGTAAAATTTCATGAGCCACTTCAATAGATATACATAGTTTTGTGTAGGTTCAGGATTTCAAAATAAAAGTATAGTACACGGTCGCGTATTCTACAGCTCACATATCGACTAGAATCTAAATAGTATCATATTACACCCACGAATAGCAAATAACAATACACTAGCACGCAGTTTCATATCCACATAAATCGAAAATGGACAATCGTACGTATCTGAAAAGGAACCGATTTAACGATGTACAAATGGGAAAAAACCCCAGCGTTTTGCGAATTCCCATCGAGTTCACGGCACTTGAGATTGCATTCTGGTGTCAAACTGATCCGAGCCACGCTGAGCCGGGATCAACAACTGCCGTGTAGAAATAATGGAATCAGTGACGGTCGCGCCCAGGGGACTACATGCGGTTGTTACACATAAAATAAATGATAGTCAGAAAAACAAACGATCCTTCATATTATTTATCTACATTGTAAAAATCACAAATTGTAACCTACAATTAAAAAAAAGTAGCAAAAGTGTCAAATTCTTTTCTAGGATAAATACAGTCATTCCAAAAACTCAATTAAAGATCATTAATACTTACAGAAAATTACAATCAGTTATTAATGGAATATATCTTTTACGCAGAGAATAATTCAAATAAATTACCCAATACAGAAATGCCATCTCACTTTTCAGCAAGATTCATATGATAAGTAGGTACCTAAGGTATGGCTGTGGTGACCCTGACTATGAAGCTCGCGGTCCGGGGTTCGAATCCCGGCAATTGTGAATTTGTTTGATGTGTTCGAATATTTGTTCCAGAGTTTTGGATGTTTTCTAGGTGGTTGAGTGTATATATAAGTATGAATATCATTGAAGAGTAGCTTAACAAGCTACGGTAGCCTAGTGGTTCAGGCATGCGGCTGTCAAGCGGCGGTCGTGGGTTCGAATCCCGGCTCGTACCAATGAGTTTTTCGGATTACTCGTTTTCTGGTAGGAATGAAGCATTTTCCCGCAGTAAAAAGTAGCCAATGTCACTCAGGGTGAATGTAACTTTCCATAGGTGTTTTTTTTTTAAATGGGCACAGTAGATTTTGGGTTTATTCATTACAAACATACATACACACAAAGATAAAAATCTTTCCTGTTTATAATAGTAGTAAGTATTGAAGTATAGATATAGAAGTACCTATAGATGAACATCGTAATGATAATTTAGATACAGTCACCTATTTTCGACGATTTCACTTCGTTGGAAGTTTACGTAGAATGAACTGAATGTTCCTGTTTGTCGGTTAAAACGTTAGTTAAGTTTAAAAGCCAGCTTGCAAAAGAACAGATTATTTAGGGGCGCGTAACGATGGCTATAAATATTTTTGATATAGGTAATATTACTCGCAATAACGCTCATCTGATATAATTCTCAAGTTCTATAACAACACTTAATATATTTTCATATGACATAATTATCATTTTATATAACGATCATTTCATATAATAATATTTAGTATAACATACATTAAGCATAATGCATATTTGCTATATTGAACATTTAACAATTGTATAGTGCATTCATCCTTACTTGTCTTATTTGGTAAACAACATTCTAACCTCAAAATGCATCTTTTTAGGATAGAATAGCAATTTTGTGAGTATTAGATCATGCCGAGACGGCTTTTCGGACATCACTTCACGATTTTTTTGTCTAGCAACGCTTTTTTTATGATAAAATAGCTGCTATAGTCTAAAAAGATACATTTTGAGGTTAGAATGTTGTTTACCAAATAAGATAAGTAAGGATGAATGCACTATACTATTAGTGGGTTAGTTTAGGGTTCACTTGTGTCCCTTAGAGCGGAAATAGGCACCCCGCGAAGCGGGGTGACGTCGACACCCTGCAGGTTGTGTTAGGTTTACATTAGGTTTGAACGGAAAAAAAGTAGTTTAGCTTAGGTAAATAAAATGCATTTTGCATTTAAATACGGAACATCATTTAATTCTTAGGTTTGTTAAGGTTAAAGTGTTAATAAAATTATACCGCTTGATCATTATACAATATGAGATGTATATCAAATAAGAATTATACTCTTTGATGGTTATAAGAAATAAGCATTATACCGAATGATAGTTATACTAAATAAAAATATATATTTTGATGTTATACCAAGCGTTTATTATATACAATGAATGATTCTACCCTTTGAATTTATATCAAAAATGGTTATATCCAATGAAATTATATTATTTGTTTTTATACCGATCATTACACACCCATTATTTAGTAATCTAACTGATCACAATGTAGAGAGTTTTAACCTAGAGCAGGCGCGGGACACTCCGCGATTTACGTTCATCGCTACTAGTACATGCCAGTACCCCAACGTTGGGGAACCGGCATATACTTGTAGAGATGAACGTCGAAGTCGTCGACGATCTCAGAGGGCCATAAATCTTAATGTTTTGGCTGAGAAAAAGCGCCTTTTGTAAAGGTCAAAGGAGTGTCCCTTCTGTACTTGTACTATTATCTATTCTGTGCCTAGAGTCCAATTTGTAATATTTATTATTTCTTTCGTAAACGCAATGTTTTCATTCGAAGATTGTAACAAAAATATTAAAAAAGAGGCAATTCCGGCTACAGCCGCGGGCTTCTTGCTTAGTTCTGAGTAGTGAGCAAAGACCGCTCCATCAAAAAAGAAATAACAGCTAAATACCACGGTAATTTCAGTTTACTCCGAGCGCGGCTTCCAGCATTAGTGAAAATAAATTACTGGTATATTTTCTCATTGAGCACGTTACTGTCGGGGGCTCAACAAATCATTTTCGCCATCTTAACAAAAACACCTTAAATGAAATATCGTACGCGATCTTCCATTCTGAAATCGATACGTTGCTTTAATGGCAAAGTGGTTTGCGCAAGGATTTGATGTAGGTATAGGGATTTTGTAGGTACAATAATTTGATACTTAGTACGAAATTTGCTAATGATAACGCGGTTGCTTCGAATTTGAATTCGAACGATTTGCATCTCTCAATTATGCATAGTAAGTAGTTGAACAAGAAAACAATAAAGCGCAGATATCTATCGAAAACAGAGTACTTGCATCTATCACACTTTTGGTATTGAGCATTTTACATACGAAAATATTTATGATGAATCTTATTTTTTCTCGCAATAATGAAACGTTTCGATAAGGAAACCCAGTTCTCTATTCCATAAAACTATCGGAATCGTATTAGTTCGCGCGTACAGATAGCGCATGATCCAATCCAATACAATATCAATACTCTGTAGCGAGTTCCGGAATGAAATCTCTAAAAGCTATTTTTATCAAATATGAAATAAGTCCCTCTGGTGGGAGGAGCGCCGGCGTTCATTTCTAAATTAAAAATAACTCTGGATGAAACGTTTAGGTTTTATTTCAACTAAGGTAATTTCAATTTGCACATTACTCCATGCAGTGTGAAAATGCCTAACTCCCCAAAGGCATATATTTATTTTGCTCATAAAATAAAATGTTTTAGTCTCAAAGACTCCGGTGTTTTCAGAAAAAAAAGGCATTTCTAGATTTAGTTGTTTTGAGCTCCAGAAGTATTGGGATATTCGTCAAAATGAAATTACATTATAATGAAACCAACTCGATGAAACGTGGAGTTTTAAGGTCGATTTATGTTTTATTCATCTTGCTATCCTAATGAAAGAACAATCCATCATCGTTTATGTGTCTGATTACCAGTGAATGTAACTTTTGTAGCATTTTTGGTGCAGCATTATTGTTAACAGAATTGGTATAGACGATATCAATCAATTGTTAATTAAGCTTAATATTAACGTTGTTAACGCTAATTAAGCATTAGGATTGGAATTCTTTATCCTCCTAAGACCCAGCTTTTTTTAAACATCGATGTTCTAGGCGCCGCTTGTACATTTTTTTGGACATAATAAAAATTTGCTGTCAGTCCTGGACATACTTTGCCTCGTAGTATCAAAATTAGAAGCGATATAGACATGGGACCTTTTATATATGTATGTACGTTTTATAAAGACCACGATGACATAAATTGAATTGTCCTATCTTTTGTTCAAAAATATGCACTTTAGGTCTGAATATAAACTTAACTACTGCGGAATTTGTCCAAAAAAATGTACATGCGGCTTGAGTTGTAGCTCAAATCGTAAACAGGGTAAGGAAAAATAATAAGCAGATATTCAGAAATATACATGCTTTAATCGAAATATTATAACCAAAATAAAGTTTAGAAACCTTTTCATAAAATTTCACCATAAACTTCAATATAAACAAACAAAATCTTACACAATTATAAGTTTTGTCTTAATAATCTTCAATCAGGCTATCACATAATATGGATATTTTAATTATAAAACTATATCAAAGACAAAGTTATTTATAAAATTTTAGGTACTGTCGGTTTTGGGTACTTCAATAGAAACATTTTTTTCTAAATTATATGTCCCTTGGACATCAGACTTTTATCAATCACATCACATGACAACTCTTATCACCTAAAAAGCTTATATTTAAATGTCAAACGAAAACAAAACTTTCCTTTAGTAAACTTAATAGAATAAATGTTCAGACTTCTTTGATACTTAATTGAATATTGAGATCCATTCGACTCATCACAAAATCAATTCTTATTCTCTCTTAATCTAATGATCATTGATCATATAACTATATCTAAATCACATCAAAATCACTCTAATATGTTATTGGATATAAGGCACAAAGCTTAATAATAATAAAATCACCTACGTCGTCTTCATAATCGGAAAATTCGGAAATTCCAGTATATCTTGCTCTTTCAGGACTGCAAAAGTAAAAAAATATTAAAATAATAAAAAAAGGAACACTTGTCATTGAGACCGAAAGTGCAAAAAATGGAACAAAAACTTTTTACTGCCACGTAAAACTGCTAACTAGTTGAAATTCTTGATTGACAATTTATTTTAAGATTCCATCTTTAATCAACACATTAGCCACAAAATTACTATGAAAATAATAAAGATTTACAAGATTTAACAAGATTAAACTTACCTTTACGTCGTGCAGCCGCCATCGTCAAACTTTCTCTCCCGTGGTTTTGACAACTAACGTCTAATTTGACAAGTGACAGCTGCCAAATTATTGAAAAGAGTAATCATAAACTCTATGGACTGTCAGAATAAACCCGCGAACATTCAAATTTAAATACGGGGCATCGGAATATTTTGTACCAAAATATGTACTGTCGGCGTTTATTAGTATACTACCTTACTTATAACTGGGACTGAAGGGTCACTTTTATTATGTCCAAATTTTGGTACCGGAGGACTTAGGAGGTTATACCAAATTCCGTTAACAGCACTACGCTGCACCAAAAATGCTACAAAAGTTACGATCACTGCTGATTATACAAATTTGTGTGGTAATCATACGCGCCAGGGGGGGCGATTTTTGACTACAGCGCAGTAAAATTAAATACGAATAAATACGATTGTAGTAGGTATCTTAATTGTAGGCACATACTTTCTACCCATATACCTAATTGAATACGAGTGGTCAATACCACTCGTTTTAAATTTTCTATTGCATTTTCAAAATACCATTTCATCGAAAGCGTCGGGCGCTCGAAATCAAAACTCGCCCCACCAAAACGAGTACGCGCAACAAAATATACCTATAACGCGCGCAGAAAATAATGGATCTGAAAATGGCGTCCGCTCGCATGCTATCTCGCTCACACCCTATCTCTGTCTATACTCACACAGTTATAGTCTGAGTATAGACAGCGATAGGGTGATGCCATTCTCAGATCCATTCTTTTTCTGCGCGCGTTATCCATTCGATTCTAGTAACCTAGATTGTTACTAAACTTGCTTTCGTCTTACCTAACTGCCGGAACCTCCAATATGTCCCACTCAACGGACATGTAGAACTCCGACAAATCGACACCCACAGACACCACGTTGCTGCCGGCTTGCTCGTCCATGTGTCGCAGGTCAACCTGTCATCACATACTCACATGTTTACGTCATGTTGCATATAACTCAACCTCAAATGTTTTATTTGTGTACACAGATTCAATCTACCTTTTCTAGTTATTTTTAGAATTAAGCCAATTGAGTTAAGTTTATACTGTCAGATATCCCATCCAAACCCATTAAAAAAGTAAGGGAATGCATTTCTGATAGTTAGATAATAATTTTGAAAAAAAAGAACAAATAATTAGAAAAGTTATTAACAGTACAATGATGATTGAATAATATGTTCATATATCATTTTATTTAAGTTTGTTTAATAAACACTGAAAGCTTCAATTTAATATTACATTTTATGCTACACAGTAGAGCAATAATATGTTCATCAGTAAACATTGGCGACAGTAAAGTAGTTCAGGTGTTAATGTTGCAATATGAACGTCACTGCCGGCGTCAATATTATTGCTCTACTGCGTGGTCATTATTTTAATTGTTATTATTACTATTCTAGTTTATATATGGTCATCAACACATCCTATTTAGTTTCAGTTTATTTATCCGATACATGCACCCTGTCACACAATGTGTACAATCGCTAAAGCCTAAAAACATTTTGCAAGTATTCCATTACTCGTATGCTGTTTCGCAGACTGGGTCCCAAGTGCAGCTAAGAGCACGAGCAACTAACATATTTTAGTGTAAAACGTATTCAAGGTGACCTTCGAAGAAAATTTCTAACCACATACCACAGAGTGTGCCAAGTGGGATGTACCTGTCTCAACAAAATTAAAAGAACGTGGATAAATAGTTGTAATATTCGTTTACATCATATCATCAACCATAAACACAGAAGAGCCAATGTCAAAAACATCAATTTTTCGAATCATGCGAAGTAGTTACAACGCTTAAAACACAGAGAACACCGAAAAAAACATTAGGGTTGGTTTGGAGACGCCGTGTGAGTTAAGGATGGAGTCGGCCTCTACTGCGGTCGCTAGGAAGTTACCGTCGCGCACTCGACATCATTACTTTACTTGGCACTGCGCAAGAGTGCACTCGACAAGATCTGTAAAGGATATCGGAAGCGCCGGCTCCGTCGCGTGTGTGTATCGCGCGGTCGCCGGGCGGCGGCGCCGCGTGCCACCACTCACATGTCGTTTGTACCACCACCGTGCAGCGGGCAGCGGGCAGCGGGCAGCGAGCGATCACAACTATACTCAAACACGAGTGTTGGCACCAGGCGCAAGTTTCATTAAGTGGAGCATGCAACAGACGTCACCACGATTGAAGCACACCGTCTTCGCTTCAACCGTCGCGCCGTTCGCACTAGGAGTTTTAACATTTAGCTTAGATATTGTGCACTATGGACTGTGTCTGGATCGAGTAGGATTACTTGTTTTGAGGATGATAAGGTATCATGCAATGGACGACGAGCGACACCGAATTCTTACAGCCACTAGGATGTCGCTAAGAGGGAAAGGTATAAAATATGCAACGTGATGACTGTTCTATGCTCGGAAGTGTAAGATTGAACGTTTTGTGTGAACGTCATATCTGATTTTTTCACAACGTGCTGTGCTTAACCTGTTCGCGTGTAGGTAACGTGTAAAGCTGTGTCAGAGCCGTGTCCGCGGTCCGGGCGGGCGGCCGCCGTGATCGGGAATGCAAGTGGGTGGAGTGAAGCCGGAGTCATGCGGTGAGTTGAGTGTACATCGATCGTGGGGAGCATGCAGCAAGCGTCGTCGAAGACGTGTACAGTGTGTGTGTGTGGCGCGAGCGGAGCCAGCTGGGAAGGGTGCGGCCCGGCGCGTCGTGCGGCGCGGCGAGCCTGCCAGGATCAGCGCCGCTAGCGCGGTCGCTCCTCCGGCCACTGTGGACTACGCTCGCAGGCGCGGCAAGGCGCATACGGGGGCGGGATGTGTCGGAGAGGAACGGATCGAGTGAAGTTTTTGCATCCCATATCACCTCTGGCAGTCGGAATTTTATACCTTTCCGGGTCGAGCGAGGAAGGCCGATCAATCTAAGTGGAACCGGCCGAGGATATTCTGGAGCATTCGTGGACACGCACGTTGACATACCGCTACTCCACATACTTCAAAACATCATCACATCACCATCGCAATAGAAAAATAAACTTGCAACATGTCAGAGCTAAAGGAGCGAGCTGCGGGCGGGGAGCGGGCGATATGGACGCGCGCTCTACGCCTCTACGCTAGCGCCATCTTACAGTCAATATGTAAAAGTGAGTAAAACATACCACATGGACAGAAAAGTAATGATAATTACACGACGAATTACGTTCGAGCCAACAAGCTATTGCATGGACATCGGCCAGGGCGGGGCCCTACGGCTACGGCCCGCGCTCGGCGCCAAGCAGCCTACAGCGGGGCGTCACCTTGAAGCCGTCATACGTCCAGCTGCCTAACTTAAGCACACAGGTTTGCACGTCGTAAGGAAAGAACTCGACGTCGATCGAGCAGGAGGACTTATAGACGGCGGGCGGCTGCCACACCACCATGCCGTTGTGGTAGACGGTCGCCTTGGTCATCAGCGTCACCTCGTAGTTGCCGTCGGCGCTGCGGACAAACAGAGCGGTCAGCGAGAGCGGTGGGAGCTCCGCGCAATTACCTTGAATCCGTCGTACGTCCAGCTACCGAACTTAAGAACGCATGTTTGCTCGTCGAACGGAAAATATTCCACGTCTATTTCACAGGAAGACTTGTAAATGGCGGGCGGTTTCCATTCGACCAGCCCCTGGTGATAGATGGTCGCCTTGGTCGCCAACGTTACCTCGAAGTTGCCGTCAGCACTGCAATGTTAACGCACATTTACAAGCCGGCTCGCGGCTCCTAACTGTCGCCTCTGGGTGTCGTGTCGTCAACTGCATACAGGTGCGTATGTGTGTCGCGTCGGCTACGCGCCGATGTCGCCCGCGGGGCGGGACCCAGACCGAGTAATAACGGTGCCTACTATACACTAGTTACCTACAATAAAATCATCGTGTGAGTAAGTACGAGTAAGCATTTACCAGATAACTGTTTGAAGTAATACAACAACTGATGACGAAAGTCGAGTAATGTGTAAACAGGTGTATTTGAATTGTAATTTGGTACGAAGTGTATTCGCCTTGAATTTACTCTTGACTTAAGTATTTCATAAAGTTGACTATCCATTCAAAATATTTCTATTCGGTGCGATACCATTGTCGTATTTTCTTAGTACCGTTTAATTAGTCGTGTACATTTCTTTTTGAATTTAAATTCAGCCTCTCAATTTTGTACGCCGTGAGATCGTTGAGTGCGCTCCATTGTGCCCAGGCGATCATTATTCCGACTCCAACTTTATCGCGAACGCTTAGAACTTTCAATGCGGTGATAAATACCATTATAGGCACGCGAATTTGATCCAGACTCGGTAAATTATAAGACAAAAGGTTTCGCGAGAGCCGACCGCGTTTGCAATGCATCTGTCGCATCCGATATTTACGCCAACACGAATTTCTCGGGCCGGCTCTGCACGGCGTGCGTTCCGTTCTGACCTATCAATTGTTCTCACGAGGAAACAAAACAAGATACACAACACAACATAAGGCACACATACATGCAGTTACATTTAGATAATAGGTATCACTTTAACACAATTTATTTATCATTGTATTTTATATTATTTTATTTTATACACCAACGTACAGAAAATAAAGGCACGTAACTACATAAACATGAAAATGAAAGAGAAATGGAATGAAAATGGCGATGAGGGTTAGAAAATTGCTATTGGGAGAATCGACAAGGGCGACGGTTGTAGTGGTGTCCCGGGGTGAGCAGAGAAGGGTAAAAGAGGCAAAAAGGTGCGCCTTAGTCGTGAGAGGCGGGCACAGGTTGCAGGCCGGGATCGGAAATGAGTAATGTCTACTATCCGGACCATTTATCAACGTCCGACGCTTCAAGGTATAGAACAAAATTAATGCGACGCTATAATTCAACTGTGACATTTCGAAAGAAACTTTCCTACATAAAATTGCTAGCGTCGCAGTTTTATTGAGTTTCTCTTGAAATTTATTACGGGCACCCGCTATTGGACCCTTGCATAATAATACATATAGCAGTATTATTGACTAGATAGATATTTTCAAATAACATTGAAATATTTACCTATTAGTCCAAAAATATATCTAGTCCTTTTCGTGCAAGAGCCGGTCTACCGCGATAACTGTGCAGTTTATCACATTATTCAAATCACTTCGCACGTCTGTAATCAACTTTATAAGTCCAATTTTCATTCTTCCCATTATCATAAAAAAGTCATCCGTAAAAGTCGGCTCGCCTATTACCTAAAAAAATGAAATTAATATTTTTTGTACGTAGTTAACGCCTCGAAGCAAATTATTTTAGTTAGTTAATAAAATAAATTAAATCAGTTTAGAAAAACAGTAAAATATGTAGTATTTAGATAACTCACTTTTGAAAACTGTATCATAAAAATAAGGTATAGAAAAATTAAGACGAATGTTACGGATCTCATAATATCGATAATCAATAAGAACAAGTGGATAGTGTATACCGAGTAGATGGGTGAGCACGACTACGCTCTGTTATTGCGAGTTCTCAATGGAGAACCTTTTGTTTACTCGGCAAGTATTTAACAATGGAACGGCACGCGGCACCGCTGTATCGCTAAACGCACTCTAATTACACATCTACTACTTAGATGTTGGTGACTTTAATACATCCTGCAAACCGCTTCAAAGTTCTAAGCAGCCCTCTTAATTATTCCGCGGGGACCAACACGTTTATGTACAATGTCGGTGTCATTATTAAACACTGAGTGAAGGTCGCTATCTACCAAATTAAATTTAAATATAACGATTGTATATATTGTACTGTTTTTGATGGGCAAAACACCTACTAAATATATTGAGATGCATGCATGCATTCCGACTAGAGTCAGTGCAGCTTCCATGAAAATTGCAGTCGGAATGCAGTCCGTGAGTCTAAACCCTTAGAAAATATAACATTCTCTTTTATTTATCATGGGACTGTACGTTTTCATACACTTCTTGTAAAATAATCTCTTTGCATATATTCGAAATCTTTAGATGGCCGACAAGGTTGCTATGTAAAGTTCGCCGGGCCGCGATACGAAAATAAAGTCAGTTGGGAATTTATGTATTAGCCATTTTATGAACATCTCTATTCTAGCCCTAGGCGGTCATGTATGTTTGTTTTTATATGTCAGTCTCATACAGTGTTGAACTACCTACTGCGATATTATTTGGATGGGTTGTGTATTGACGGGTGTGTTGGGGTGGTGTTGGTGTGAAATCAACATCATGTGGGTAATTAAAATAATGTTATCGAACTAAGTATTAATATCTATAAAGTAGACGGAAATCAAATCAATGTCTTTATTAAGTAGTCCAAGTTATTTAATTTCTTCGGGGAAGCACCGATGCATACGCTAACGACAGATATTTTTATGACAATTAAGGTGGAATACCTACGCGAAAACCGATTTGTGGAATTTTCCTTTACATTTTCTATCCACTGAAATGTATATAATCGCTTGACTATTATGTACTTATGCTAGTTAAAGTTCCGAACTAGTGAAATTACCTAATGGCTACACGATTAATAAATTTCGCTTGATAGGAAATAAAAAATCCACAAACCGACCTTGCTTCAATTA
Source organism: Epinotia demarniana (assembly GCA_945867215.1). Taxonomy (NCBI): domain Eukaryota; kingdom Metazoa; phylum Arthropoda; class Insecta; order Lepidoptera; family Tortricidae; genus Epinotia; species Epinotia demarniana. The sequence continues at coordinate 10,909,428 of OX244267.1, read as the reverse complement.
TTAACATTTAGAGACATCAACACAGAAACTATTACAGGGCAACCCCTTCTCCCTTCAGTGTAACAATATTCGTTCAAAAGAATCCCTATAATTTTCTCACGTAAAGTAATTATTATATAAAAGGAAATGAAAAGTTGTACGTGTACATTTTACTCTGAGCCGCGGCACATGGTCGTACACCGAAAGCATTCCCGCAGCACTTATCGTAAGTCATCCCGCATTTATATGGCACTCATGTCAGATAAATGTACACCTCAGAGGTGAGGTTATATCGCGAATTAAGGTTTCGCTAGCGCGGGTCTGGGGGCACGCCCAGAGGTCGTCACTTTTTCGCGATCATTCCACGTCGATGGAGCGTCAACAGCTTTGTATGCGATCACTTTAGATATACGGTGATTTATTTTAATTTGCAGTTGTGCCCGGGTTTACGCGTGCACACACAATCTGCGCGGATCACTACCGCGTGAAAATGTTTCCGCCTTTCAGCTATTCACGTCCTCGGTAACAACGTTTAAAAAACTCGTAATGGTTCTGTTTATAACACGTGCTGGGCTTTCTAACACATAAACAAAAATATCAAAATCGTTTTCATGGCAAAATGATCATGATAAATACACTAACTTATTTGTTCTGGTTGTTCCGGGTCCCTCGCGTGTGAGATAAATTCTCAGGCTTAATGAGACAATGAGCGTTCAATACTCTCAAATGAGTTAACATCCTTTTGGAGGCAGTAATTAAAATAAAGTTTGGCAATAACACGAGCAGTGAAACAATTAATTAATGTTGAAGTTTTCGTTACTTGGGCTTCCCGATTCGGGTTTAAGAATTTTAATCTTCGACGTTAACGGTAAAATCGAATTATGTTAAATTACTCCACGGGAGTCAATTTAAATTGTCAGTTAAGCCTGTTACAGTAATTTTACCAGACAAAGATTAGTTCTTTACTTAATCAACATATTGTAGAGTTATTTAAAATGACAAAAATAGGTACATACAAAAGAGTTTGTTCGGTTTGCCAAACTGAATGACTAAATCATCAACGCTGATCCATGGAGAGTGGTTGAAACTCATCGAAATATTTCGAAATAGAATGAACTATATGCATCGATACTTCACCGGCGTTTAGTGATAATTAGTACAAATTTTGAACAAATGGTGATGTTATCAGAGCGGTCACATACTTGTTGTAGAGTACTATGTCAGGCCTCCAGATGTGGTCGGAAGGCACGTGCAGCATGTGCACCCCGCCGTACTCCTTCGGCTCCCAGCGTAGCTTGTAGTCGTACCAAGACTGCTCCACCCACAAGTTCGTCGTCATTATCTGATTTTTCAGATTCTGTAAAAAGATATGATACGATTTACAATCGACTCTAAACAATAGCAAAGATTGAGGTATGAGCTGTAACCCTATTTATAGAGATACTAGATATGTACTGACTAGTCAGCGACCGCGGCCTCATTTGTAGTCGGCGCGGCGACTAGTCGGCAAAATTTGCCGATTAGTCGGCACTTTATGGATCACAGGAAAACGAGACACAAAATAAGTAAACTGCAATTTTTTACCATTAATTATATTTTACTCAAATACAGATTTAATATCATATTCAATACTTTGAACACATGCAGAGAGCGCGACGGCAAAGCGAAACGAAGTCACAACACAGCACTCCTCGTGAAAAAAGACTCGTCACAATCCCGATTGCGCCCGATCTTACCCAAAGTCCATGATCAGCCTAGCCGACTAGTCGGCTAGTCGGCTAATCGGCCAAACCCCTAGTCGGCCCATCTCTACTTAGGTACCTATACCTATTCTTCCTAAATAAAGAAAAAATTATAATAATTATAATGTGTCTAAAAAAAGATATAAACGATATTTTTTATCTAACAGGCTTTGTACGTTTTATTAAATTAATGGATCGAAGATAACAATATTGAAGTTTAAGTACTGTTGGCCTATAAGTCATAGTCACTCTTGGCGACCGGGCTACCGATGTAGGTAATACATGAAAATAACATATTTTGGGGGCAAATGAAGTACATCACTGAAACTGTTTATAACGTTAGTATGCTTGTTAAATGAGGATCTGCCGAGTCCTACTACAATTAAGTACATCAATGAAACTGTTTTTAACGTTATCCTCGTTAAATCAAGAGGAGGATAGGATTGGGGAATAGGTATAGTAAAAGTCCCCTATAATTCCTACGTAAGATTTTTGGATAGTGTACGTACGCTCATTGGGGGTCGTTCGTCTTTGTCTTGTCGAGGAGATAAGCTTTCCCAGCCACCGAGGATGAATATGGGTGATTTAATAGAGAAAAAAAATACATTGTATTAATATTATTATTGTGAGCCTACAAATTCACCTTAGAAAGTTTAACTGTCAATTTGAACGTATTTAAATGCATTTCAATGTTGCTGGTTAGAAAGAAGAAAAGAAACGCTAAGGTCTATTGAAGTTATATCAATGTGAAGTCCATAGTAATTTTCAGTGTAACTGCTTACTTATAGTGGAGAGGGAAGTTTTGTACATTTGTAATTTATTTAAACAAGTTTAAAAGTTTTAAGTAACATTCAGTAATTTCCTTTTGTTTGTAATGATATCTGACAGCTATCACATAAACTCAGCTATTAAAGCCCTCACAAATGTTGTAACGAACAACACTAGAGTAATAAAGCAGCTGTCAAGTATTTCTGAATATCCTTGCATGTAACGATATAATGATGGTGGTCAATTACGTTCGTCGTATTTGCAATCAAACTAACTTGCTAGGTATTCATTACGTAACTTATTTAGATAAGAAATAAGCAGAAACGTATAACTTCCGTCGTGAGATGTTTCCGTTTAAGTAACGGAAAGTTGGCGATACATTCCACGCGTAGGTATGGCGCGGGCCACAAACTTGGCCTTTCAGACAAATGTTTACTGTCTCTTGGAAGTTGGCTAAATGCTGACAACATATTCGGAGAATAATGTTTACTGACAAAATATGAATATTGAAACAGCAATTAAGAATCTCGTGAACGTTTCGTACGACCATATATTTTAACCCATCGTGGTTCGCGTTCAACCAAATAATGTGAGTTTGAATCCCCTTGAAGGTTCATTCTACATAGTTCGGAAGATATTCCGCTTGTATATGGAGCAGCTAAAAACTTTACTTCCTTGTATAGGCTTGACTTGGCGGAGGCACTACCGTGCCTCTAATAATCTTGTAGATTTGGGTCCATATAGGGCATGTACCTATGCGTTATTTCTAGAATCATAATGACAACGTGTGAATAATAGTACATTATTGCAGAGGCTGGGAAATAGCAATTCGAGGATGAGTTGAGTTTGTCGGATGACGCGAAGGTGAATCCGACAATAGATACGAATCCACGAATTGCCATTCCCGCCGAGAAAATAACATTTTCAATCATCTTAAAACGGCGAGTAGGGTCAATAAGCTATCAAGTTCCCGCCCAACTTTTTTTTTAAAGCAGGTACACGGCATGACTCATGGTGCCAGTTTAGACTGACACACATTTAAAAAAAAAACATTAAATTCGATCATTATTTTAAATGTTTGATGTAATAAAAATGATTAAAGATTAACCGCAATTAAAATTTAAACACATTTTAGTTCTTTATGAATTTTATTCCAACAGTATTTTTATTTCTTCATTTGAAACAATTTTAGACATCTTTAAAACCGTCACTTTGATCACTTACAAAAGCTTTACTGGCGCGGCCTGGCCGCGGCGGCAATAGTAAGTAAACTTGTCATTAGCTGTAAAATTTACTATTTACCGCTATAGCAGGCCGCGGCGGACAATAGTATACTGGTCCGCCGCTGTCAAATTTATAGCAAACTTGTCATTAGCTGTCAAATTAACTATTGTCCGCCACCGCAGGCCGCGCCAGTGTGATTCAGGCCTTAAGCACACTACACACGGGCGCAAATTGTCACACCAACTTGCAGAGACAGCCATACGGTCTAACTAAGAGCAAGTTGTTGTGACAAATTGTTGAATGAATATTTGTTTCGGAGTCATGGATATTTTCTATGTATTTAAGTATTTATATCTATTATATATATCGTCGTCTAGTACCCATAACACAAGCCTTACTGAGCTTACTATGGGACTGGGCGATTTGTGTAAGATTGTCCCCTTATATTTATTATTTATTATAATTATTATTATTATTTATACGAACGAACATTTGGCTGTTTATAGTAATTTGTCTTATTCAAAACATATGGTTAAACGGTAAAAAAGTATAATTATAGTAATGGAATTTCATACACTTCCCTGGCCGTTTAAGGCCTGCAACACACTGGCGCGGCCTCCGGTGGCGGACAATAGAGAATTTGACAGCTAAAGAGAAGTTTACTATGGTCCGCCACCGCAGGCCGCGCCAGTGTGTTGCAGGCTTAAACTGTATAGTAATGACTTATAACTTTTTAACTTGAACTTCACAGTACTACTTTTGCTACAGCAAGGCCTCTCACAGACTGGCGCGGCCTGGCTGCGGCGGACAATAGTAAACTTGTCCGCCGCTGTCAAATTTTCTATTGTCCGCCACCCGGTCGCGGACAAATTTGACAGGTAATGACAAGTTTACTATTGACCGCTGCGGCCAGGCCGCGCCAGTGTTTTCCGAGCATATTGGATAAAAAAGATTTAAAGTAGGTATACGTCGTGTAAAACGAAACGTGGCCGTATAGGCGCGTGAGAAATAAATTATCTTACTTATCTTTAGCGAAGAGGGATAGCCAGTGAATATCGGAATTGGAGTACCTACCTATAATCTGAAACGGGGGCTACGACGAATGGCTAATTTAGTGTCCGAATGGTCATTCTAACATGAATGTTTAAATCGCACTTTAAGTTGGCGGAAGCAGCGAAATGGCGTAATAAACAGTACATTTCCATACGAATTTATTTCAATTTGAAATTTCTACGTGATATTACACACGTATACAATATGTAAAGTAAACTCTTCCAACAAACTTGTTGATGGAAGCTCCTCAACCTATTTCCTGGCGCCTGCCGCTACTGATGCCCGCGCTTTGAGAATACTCCGCGGATCATGGAAATAGGGCTCTCGTCGTGGGCTATAAAATACATCTTTCGTTACGGACAAGAAACGACACCCAAATGTAAAACAGTCACGCCTTTTCAAGGTTGGGATCTAATAAGGCATGGATAGCTTTGTCTTAAAATGTGTCGACGTAGCCGAGATTATATAAATACATATATAAGATACCTATAGTTATACTTGCAGAGTTTTACCGACCTAGACTTGTTGTCGAGGTCGGTCCCCGAATGGCCCTTAATTTGATTGAGCACTTTTGCATCATTCATTGCGCTGTCGCGTGAAAGCAAGCAAATAGAACACATAAAAATAGGATAACTATACCAAGTGAAGAACTAAAGTACTAGTAGATCTTTAGGAGGTCAATCAGAGACATGCGTTTTGCACTCCAATTTGATTCCAGTGTGTTCCGCGCGCTCGATCTGACACGCTAGTGTAGGCGCTCACGAGCAACTTTGTCGCCGTAGTGTAGGCGCGCACGAGCAACTTTGTCGCCGGCGACAGTACATCTCTCTTTTTCTCACTTCGAGCGGGCAAAAGAGACAGATGTACTGTCTCCGGCAACTAAGTTGCTTCGTGCGCACATACTCTTAGCTTCGGGTCCGTTGAAGCGAGAGCGCGAAAAACATTTAAATCCAATTAGTATGCGAAATGTTTGTCTCAGATTGACACTTTGGTCGGAGAAACGGTTATGACTGCACTCAAACTTCGTAGGGATTGAAGAAGACGGGACAAAGACAAAATGTCAGCTAAATTTCGTGAAAGAGTAATTCAGATTGAGCCAAACATCTTAAAAGCCTCTTCGTGTTTTCCTTTTAATTGATCCTTTATCCCACGTAATTTTGAACCTCATAATAAATCGCTTAAGTACAAGTATTATTCATTCGGAGTAAGCCGTGATTGCTCCATTAATTAACAAAACGTGTTATAATGGCAACAGCCGTGCAGCCTACTAAACGAAAATTGTACAAAAAATCTGTAACCCATCACAACCTTTTTTTCTGTAATGAAAAATGTATTTGTTCCTCTGAGACATTTTGGGAGATTTTTGTGGAACTTAAGTATTACTCAAAAGAGGACAGCTTAAAGCCGACATCCATCATATTTAGCGGTGCTCCCCCCCTCGCCATACCTATAACGTTGGCCACCCCACCTCACCCATCAGCGATTTACAAAAGTTTCCGTACATGCCCATAAGTTTTCATGGCCCGACATATATTTCTTGATTAGAACGTATTTTTCTGGAAAAACTTATATTACGACAACCAGGAAAAAGTGGCCAAGTGATTTCGGTCCTTTTTTTTAGTGACTTTCCTCTTCGGAAAGGCCCTTTTTGATTGTTTTGTTGAAGATGCCACGTAGCCTGCGTGGCATCTTCAACCTTTTTTTAATTCAAGTCCATTTTTGTCCTCTGCGGGCCGCTAATAAATTAATATTCAAAGTAATTAAGTTACTTCGTGTAGACACTAAATATACGCTCGATTCAATTCTAATAGTTGTATTATGAAATCTCAGCCAATTTTGCAATTTGAATGCAGCAGCTATTAGGTAAATCAAATAGTAGTGTTTGAATTGAGTATGTTTACGTAGAAATGTGTATAATTTTGTAAGGCAAATTTACCCTTACTGAGCGATAAATACTTCTTAAATCTCTTGTATTTATTCAAAATATTATGTTGGGTCTCTAGAGACATGTATTTACTCTCTTATACTTAATTGGTACTAAAACCACTTGAACGTCTCGATGAGGTCGGGTAATTTATTTTGACTTGGCAATTTCAGGCCCCGACTCATCTTCATCCGAAGTCGTTGGCGATTTACCGATGTATATTTATGTTAATTTATTATTTTATGGTGCTTGAATAAAATACTGATAATGGGACGAGTTCGTAATAAATTCGTAAATGACCATTTACCATTTACTACAAGGAAACACCTTTAGTCGTATAACGGTGTTCAATAGTAGTGGAAAATAATTGAGTAAATAAAATACTGTTAGGAAGAAATATTTAATAAAATGTATTTTTACACTTCAAGCTTTCTTCTGCTATTAGAAAATGCAAAAAACTCTGCATTCAAAGTGTAGGTAGGTATATAACAACACAGGTGCCCTTTCTGTGGCCTAATATTGATTGTCCTAAAATATATTGGCCGAACATTTTTGGCATAACGTTGAATGGCATAATCTTTTGTTGCATAATTGTTGATTTTCCTAATTCTTACTGCTACTAATACTAAATACTCGAAAATCAAAATGGCTTAAACTTATTACGCCTATAATTATAATGGCATAAAACATGTCTGGCCTAATATTGGTATGACTACAATTGAAATCATTAAAATATAAGTACTAAAATTAGTAATCGGTTTCAAAATATTATGAACTGCGATCGAATAAAACACACGCACATTTTGTGTTTTGTATAATTTGTTAATTGCAAGGGCTAATTGCATCTAACCTATGCCGATCAAATAAATTTAATTTCTCCAAGACAGTAGTATCTTAACTCTTACTGTTTTCAAGATATTGAATATTTTAATTTAATCAGATTTGCAGATTTAACCAGTGTAAAGGCTCTTAACTGTGGTGTCATCACAGTTTTTTAAATGTTGTAAGGCTTCTATACACTACAAGAAGGTTTACCAAGTGAGTTCGTTCGATATTAGGCAAAAACTGCGTCGGAAGTACATTTTTTTTTACTTAATTTGTCTTCTTGGACCTTCTGGTCTTGAACCCTTGCACAATAAGATAATAACTGTTAATGCTACATTAAATTATTTTTTACAAAAAAAGAAAAAAAAATTTTTTTTCACGAAATTATTATTTAATTGGTTTCTGTGAATGTATTCTGCAATATGCCGAAGTTAACGGAAATTCCCGGGAACAACGTGTATACAGGCAGCGGATGCAAATGACTCAAAGGCAGGTTGGTGTAGGTACGACGACGAGCGAAGCGAGGAGGATTGTTAGGAAGACCCGAGACCCTACAGGCTGGCGAAGCACCAGAACCGAACACTTATTTACTACCTAATACTTGTACATATTATAAAAGAATAAAATAATATTATATGGAGGATATTATGTTTAGGAATGAGAACTGTAGTCCAAACAGAATTACATCTTATATTAGGAATTGCATAGTTATGCACATGTAGTGTTCGATAATTCGATGACTCAACTAAACTAAACGTTTGAAGGCGAAAAGTTATTATACGACGAGAAAATACAACAAAGAAAAATCATGCCATCCGATATAGACCCTAAGAAAAAAGACGCATAATTTAGCTTTGTAAAAGAGCTCTGCAAAACTTCAACTAAATACAAATACTAGTTTTCCAGAAGAAAATACAGGGTGTCCTTAAAGTTTTTAAACAGAAATATATTGTTTTTAGAAAATATGTGAGACATGGAAGTGGGTGTCTTGGTACTTTGAACATTGTGGATTTTTTGCCACTATGAAACGCGAGTCGGGAGAATCATACTTTTACTCTAATAATTAAAGTGGCCGACTGGAATTAAGTAAATAAAATTCATTATAAAAAAATCAAGTCCTGTGAGAGAGACCTCCTTGAATAGCCAAAAAACTAACGTTTGGGGTGCAATTTAAGAGATGTTCATTAATTGACACTATTTTTCTTCAAGTGTGAGAGCATTGTAAATTTAAAAGAGCATTAGAAAAGTAATTGCTTAGTAAGTGCACAGTACATTTTTAGACTACACGTTGAAGGTGAATATTTATTTAATCGAAACACATGATTTTAATAAGATGATGCCATTATCCACACAGTGGAGACATCAATGATTACAGTCAAGGCATTTCTAAAATCCCAAACCTGTGTGATGTGTATACTGTATTATTAAATCAAAGGAAAATATCCGATTTCAAGTAATCGTAATGTTCAGCATGGCGTTTTACAAAAAACTTAAGTAAGGTATCGGGCGTGGGTACAAAAGTGTGTTCAACATTTAGATATACTGATTATCAAAAAACGAAATCCGCATTTGTCTTCGTTTAATCGTAATTAATAATTGTGTTCAATAACCTCTTAGCTTTTTTATTTATTACCAAATGATTAAATCTGCCACCGGAATTCAGAACTGAAATAGTAGTAGGTACCTAGTAGTAATACTGATTTGCGTGTTTTAACTCGAAATGCGAATAAAATTTAATAAACTACATACTAGTGTATGTAGGCCTCGCCTTTAACTTGAATGAAATTGATCTCACATCTCCTGGCTACTTTTCTAAATCAGATATACCAGACGGTAAGGTTTAGAAAACCGTTATCTGCAAAGTGTTGGTTTGTACGAGCAAGTCATACCCTTATCGTGACCACAATCACAGTGGATCTAGACGGTCAAGTGGCGCCCAGCAGCGCCCAGCCCCCCTATTCAGTAACTTGTTTTAAGTCCACTTCAACGCTCACCCACACATATATCTTAACACCGCGATGCGTAGTAACTAACCGTAGATTTCGTGACGGGTGACCGGCGGAGTGAGGCGATTTAGCGCGTAGCGAATAACAGCCCAGGTCACTTTGTAAGGATGTTTGAAGTTATGAGTATATGAGAGAGAATATTCTGTTGAAGCCACAGCCGATACTTGATAGGTTAAATTAGAACTGCATGTGTCCTACTTATGTCCAAAAGAAGAAATTCGTTAACTCCCACCACATTACCATGCAACAATTTTCAGCTTAGGGGTAGATTTTACTTAAACGCAGAAATCTCTTTTTTTGTATCTTAATAAGTAATCTTTCTACAAAGTTTCAAGTCTCTAGTTAAAAAAATAATTATTCCCCCATACAAACTTTGCACCCCCATTTAACCCCCTTAGGGGTGGAATTTCCAAAAATGCCGTCTTATCCGTTGCCTACGTCATAAAAGGTAGTCCTGGTGTAAATTTCAAGTATCTAGTCCCAGTAGTTTGGGCTGTGCGTTGATGAGTGAGTCAGTCAGGACATAGGCACTTATATATCGTCGCTGCACTTGTAAAATGCGACATGTGCTTATTTTTGAAATTCGGTTTTTGGCATAATTTTGAACTACTTCCGAAGGCGCATCTTCCTCTATAATCAATTTATCAAAATGTTAACTGCTTCCCGAAAAATAAAAATCACACATCATCAGCCAATATACGTCCCACTGCTGGGCACAGGCCTCCTCTCATGTATGAGAGGGAATGCCCTTCAAAATGCGCTATATGTTACATCGCCACATAGCGCTTCTTGTGCCTGATACACCTGTGATTAAATTTTGCGCCTTGCACTGGCACTTTGCGGATTTTACGACAAGTAGTTACCCGTATAATTGAAGTTTACAATGAAATACCGTCAAATCATTCGATTTTATTTCCTTATCGTCATACAATTAAAGGAAGTTAACACGTGCTGTTTAGTGAAAGAACAGTAAAATCAGTTTTGTTTCTGTTCGAGATCTTGCGATCAGCCCGGTTGGCTATAAGCAGATGTGATGAAGGTAGGTAGTTTCGAGGTGGATATGCTACCCCCAGCGGGGTACACCCGCCCACCATCGCTACCCATCTATTGTTTTTTAGGGAGTCCCTCTGCCAACAAACTGTCATGCAGTTTGGCAGAAGAAAATTATGTAAGACAAGGGTTATTTAGGTGAATAAAATTTTCTTATTCTTATTCCCATTTATCTGTATAGTCAGTCTATGTGCTGACTATTCTGGTCAAGGGTGTTCCGCTTCCTTTTAAGCCGACGAATGGTTTCTGCGATTGTTAGGTGCTCCGCAAGTTGGTTTGGATGCTTATGCAGTCTTGCTTTGTATTTGTCATCATAAGAAGTAATTTCTTGTTTGAATGTTGCCATATCGAGAATTTCGTGAAGCTCTGTTGTTTTGAAGAGCCATGGTGCATTCGTTATCTGTCTCAGTATATTGTTCTGTACTCTTTGTACTATAATTAGGTTAGTTGCAGTGTCAGTTGGCAGTTGTACGCCATTTAGGGTGACAGGAGCACAGTCTTACTTGCGGAGTGTGAATGTAATCTGTGTCGATTTGGCCACGTTAGCAGCAATTCTCCACTTATCTTTTGTAGCATTCGTGATGCTTAGGCTTGAGGCCAGCAGGGCAGTATCGTCAGCAAAGATGGCGATCGTTGTATCTGGGCTCTGGGGCAAGTCAGATGTGAACAGCGTGTACAGAACAGGTCCAAGTACGGAGGCACTCCTGCGGTTATTTCATGAAACCCTGATGTTGAATCGCTTTCTCTTACTTGGAATATTCTGTTAGATATGTACGACCTCAAGATTCCGTACAATGCGTGGGGCAGTAAGGACTTTATTTTGCATAGTAATCCTTTGTGCCAAACCTTATCGAAGGCTTGCTGTATGTCGAGAAATGCCGATGAACAGTATTCATTCATCTCGAATGATTTTCTATTTTTCCTGCACACTCTGTGGACCTGTTCTATAGTAGAGTGGTCTCTACGAAAGCCGAACTGGTGGTCTGGGATAATGGATTTTTCCCTTAATACCCTGTTGAGTCTATAGAGCAGACATTTCACAAAGAGTTTCGACATCATGGGGAGCAGGCTAATGGGTCTGTATGAAGTTACTTCGTGCGGAGGCATACCAGGTTTATGGATCATTATTATCAGCGAAACTTTCCATAATAAATCAGGGAAATATCCTACCCTCAGAATAGCGTTGAAGAGTATGGTTAGGTACACGATGGCCTTTCGTGGTAATTTTCCTAGTACTTTTTTGTCTATGAGGGTCGACTCCTGGTACCTTGTTGTCATCCATCGATTTGATATCTCTAACAACCTCGCTGGGCGTCATTGGTTTTAGAGAACCGTCGAGCTGGAAGTCTTGGTTGAGGATTGAGTCGATGTCCACTTTGTATGCAGTAACTTCAGCGTTGTTCGGCTTGAAGACGTGTCTCAGATGTTTGGCGAATTCTTCCGCCTTAGTTTGCCCGGATCTAGCCCATCCTCCATCCTGCGTCCGTAGCGGTGGCTTGTGATTTGTGATGTAATGGTTTGTCGAAGTTTTTGTATGCTCCCAATAGTCACTATGGCATAGTGAGTGGTTCGTCGCTTTTGTTGCTATTTCTATTATTGACAAAAACGCATACTTTTCTGGGATAATGGATTTTTCCCTTAAGACACTGTTGAGTCTATAGAGCAGACATTTCACAAAGAGTTTCGACATCATGGGGAGCAGGCTAATGGGTCTGTATGAAGTTACTTCGTGCGGAGGCATACCAGGTTTATGGATCTTATTATCAGCGAAACTTTCCATAATAAATCAGGGAAATATCCTACCCTCAGAATAGCGTTGAAGAGTATGGTTAGGTACACGATGGCCTTTCGTGGTAATTTTCCTAGTACTTTTTTGTCTATGAGGGTCGACTCCTGGTACCTTGTTGTCATCCATCGATTTGATATCTCTAACAACCTCGCTGGGCGTCATTGGTTTTAGAGAACCGTCGAGCTGGAAGTCTTGGTTGAGGATTGAGTCGATGTCCACTTTGTATGCGGTAACTTCAGCGTTGTTCGGCTTGAAGACGTGTCTCAGATGTTTGGCGAATTCTTCCGCCTTAGTTTGCCCGGATCTAGCCCATCCTCCATCCTGCGTCCGTAGCGGTGGCTTGTGATTTGTGATGTAATGGTTTGTCGAAGTTTTTGTATGCTCCCCATAGTCACTATGGCATAGTGAGTGGTTCATCGCTTTTGTTGATATTTCTATTATTGACAAAAACGCATACTTTTTATGCGTTAATAAACATATTTACACAAAATACCAACTTTCTCATTATTTTCCTTGCATAAGAAAAATCCGATTTGTGCCATATGAGACTGTTTGTAAAAGTATATCACAGGAGCAATAATCCGTTTAGTGCCACAAAATTACATAGAGGGTTAAAATGACACATTTAAAAACCGTCATGTGCCAAAAATAAAAAAAAAAATTGTATCTCCTAGAAACATGAGTATTTTTTTTAAAACCACAAATTATACAACGTCTCAGTAAGAAATTGAATTTTCGGCATACTTCATTTTAAAGTTTTGACCCTGGTTACAAAACAAACTTTTTTTCTGTGTCTCCTGAAAAGTTAGGTTGTTTTACATGTCGGATTTTACAAGCGCAGCGACGATATATAGATTACCGACATAGATATACCTCATGTCATTGAATATGCTAAGTTTCATCACAATCCAACACGTAGTTTTAAAATGAGAGCGTATAACTACGTTTGTATGGGAAGGTGAAATTTGGCTGAGCTTACTGCGGACTCTTAAGTAAGGTATGATGCTCATAAAACTAAAATATAAAATATTTTACAATGTGGTATGAAAATATTGCAATCCAATAAGCTATGGCACGCCGCATGCCTGAAGGGGCACGATAAATAATTAATCATTATTGCCACAACGAGTACGCGTGTACTACGGTGAAACCGCAAAATCATCGTATAGATCGATTATTGTTTGAATCTAGGGTTGCAAAATATATATTTGCGTTATGAATCATAGGCTTCTCTCTACTTGTGACTTTAAAAAAATACGAGTGTCTGGTATTCTACAATTCGAAAGTGTTTTCTTATGACTGACTGTTTTGTTTGTTTTTAAATGATCTTTATTTCAAAATAAATACAATTTTACAAAGTACTTAACTGCATCAATGCATCAGTTATTTACAAATCATACTAAATTGGATAATACTTTATCAGGCTTAAACACCTATGAAAGTTTACGGCATCTGTTTTGTGAATAATACAATTTTAACATATTTTTATCAATTTCGCCAGGTTAAACTATACAATAACAATTGTGAATTCATTAGTAGTAAATTCACTTTTAGCTTAAACAATTAATATTGATTACATTTTATACTAACACTAAAACAAGTACAACAATAACATATTTTTTTTTTGAGGGTTGACGGACAAATGCTCTCGTTTTTTGCAGCCATTTTTAATTGAGCTGTACCGGCATTTGCTGCAACGGCGCATTGCGCGCGGGCGCACCGGTCGAAGCGACGACCGGGGGTCTGGTTATGCTGGGTACTCTGTTTAGTGCGATATCGTTATCGCAGCTGCAGTCGTCAGGTGGGAACAGAACGTAGTGATGGGGTAAGCGATAAGTACCATAGGCAGCCGACATGCAACTGCCCTATAGAGGAAATCAAGCTATTGGAGTGATTTCTATGCTTGCTGTTAATTAAATATTTGCAGGACATTTTAATTATATAAGTACGAATTAAGGGAAGTCCTATAGTCTGATGCAATTTTACCAAGTTTGTACGAAACGGTGTATTAAATGCTATTTTAACTGCCTTGTTTTGGATAGATTGTAATATTTTATAATTACTTTTGCAGGTGCTATTCCAAGCTGGACAAGCATATGTTAAACAAGGGCGGACTAATGTCGTATAAATTCTCAGTTTAGTTAAGGGGCCAAGGTTACTTCTCCTGTTCATTACTGGATGTAAGGCCCCCAGAACCTGGGCACCTTTAACGCGGAGGTTACCTATATGTTTGGTCCAGTTAATTTTACTATCAATCGTAACACCTAGGTATCGCACGCTTACGCGTAAATAAGATAGCCTCAGTTTTATCATTATTCAATTTTAATTTCCAATTTGAGAAATACTCGTGTAGACGTTCGATTGATAGCTGCAGTCTACTAACAATCAAATCAATATCATTTGATGAAGTATACGAGGCTGTATCATCAGCAAAACATGCCAAGTTTGTGCGCGTTTGGATAGGGATGTCGTTGACATATAAAACAAACAGAATGGGTCCAAGAATAGACCCCTGAGGTACTCCAGCTGGTATAGAGCAGGGAGATGACACTGTGTTACCTATGTGAACAGCAAAGCTTCTTTCACTCAAATACGAATGTATGATTTTGACTAAGTGTAGTGGTATTCCAAACGAGATTAACTTGTGAATAAGACCATTATGCCAAACTGAATCAAAAACTTTTTCAATATCTAAGAGGAACATACCAGTAGATTGATTCAGATTTAATTTATGGGCAATATGTTCAATAATTCTAGTTATTTGTAAACTTGTTGAGTGCTGTGACCGAAATCCCAATTGTTCATTTATAATTTTGTCCTTAGAATAGAAGTGTAAGCGAGAAGCGACAATTCTTTCAAATAATTTACCAAGTGCAGGTAGTAGGCTAATTGGCCGGTAGTTCACAGGTATGGTATCATCTTTTCCTGGTTTTTTGAGAGCTATGACCTTGGCAGTTTTCCAGGATTTCGGAAAATATCCCGTATAAAGACAGCCATTGAATATCTTTGTAACATAGACAATAGCTTTTTGTGAAAGATTCTTTAACGAATTTGAAATTCTTACTTAGGTTTAACTGAATTCACATTTTCCCCAAGCTATACTGTTGTAATTTCATTTTATAAAATTAAATCACATTTAAGTTGAATTGCTATATTGAAGTAGTTATTCTCTCGGATTACTCGGATACGATTGAATCTACATATTGTGTTTCACTGTTGCCCAGCAGCCCCTCGCTGGAGACTTATATGTACCTAGATGTATCTAATAGCAACTTAAATATTTGAATGCTACGACGGAGCAAACAAGTAGACGGCCTACCTGATGGTGAGCTGTCGGCTAGCCTTAGCTTAGGCGCGCTTCCGTCACTAGAATTATCACTAAAACGCGGGCTGACCCTTTAGTGAATTAATATACTCACGTTAAAACATTGTTAATCCGAAAAAACCCGAAAATGATTGTGTAGGTAGTAGATGGTTTTGGCTAATACTCTCGTTCCTACTTACCTTTTGCGAATTTATCTTTTATATAGATATACACTGCAATGAGAAATATAAAATGCCATATTTATAAGGACTGCTTAATTATTTAATGCAGTCCTTATTCTTTTTTGGCCCTACTAAATGTGAAAAACTTAAACATCAATTAAGCAAAATAATTTTATTGACCTAAGCTCCGCTTTTTAGCTGACCATTGATTCATCATCACTCATCATGTCGTCACTCTATAGATTCATAAAAAACTGTGTGAATTATTCACACCAACAGGGGACTGTAAACTGTAAACATGAGTACCTATCTGATTTGAATTTAAACTTGATACCTCCGCGCGTTCCTGAGAAAAAGGCTCTGGACAGACAGACAACGAAGGGTTCTAAAAAAGCTGTAGGTATGTAGGTAACTACTGTACCTGCTTGCTACACGTACTCGTATACAGCCAACATGCTCAACAGTTTCCAACTTTCTTGTGCCTACACGATCGCAAAATGTACATAGTTGTTATAACATTTTGAGATAGTTACGGATCCGCTAAACAAATTTATTTTGCTTCTAGTGGAAGAAGTTGGAGGTTAACAATTAAAAAGAGGCCAATTATTTATTCAAAATGCTTATTTCAATTTTACACAAAAAAACGCTTTGATACCAAAGCAACGTCATCAATATGCTAATGGAGTCCCACTCCCACTGGACCAATTTCATTCTGTTGACAGCAAATTTATTGTCCTGCAAAGTACGACACTGTGTTATTTATTGGATCGTTTCCGGCCTATTAAAAGTTTGATGAATTACAGACACAAGATCCATGCAAGGGTAAAATAAGGGATTTTGGAATGTACGGTACCTAGTTGTTTGTAGCGTGCTTCCGGTAACATATTAACATGAACATCGAACCTCGAAGTAGGTGCTCGAAGTACGTATATCTGCATCCCTGTCACTTACTATAAGTGCCGTAGCGACGGAGATACTTACCTGAACTTCGAATTTGTATTTTTAGGGTTCGTGCCGTCGGTCCGTGTTCGGTTTAGCTCAGTAACCAGTACTAATAGAAAACTGTAATTCGGCATGGGTATATAATAATATAGAATCAATTACGCCGACAAAACAGTAGAATAAAATTTTGAAAAAAAAAATTTTCTTTGGGTATAACTTCCCTACACCTAATGTGGGGATGTAATTATTTTTGTCGTTAAACCCATAGTGTGGGGTCTCGTTAAATAGCTTGTTCAAAAACATTAATATGTATTTATCCAAACCATTTTTGAATTTAGTGATTCGTTTGAAAAAGTCGTGAAAACCATAATTTTTGTTCGAGTCATGTCCCCCCCCCCCCCTTTCTACCGGCTAAATGGCTACTGGGCATGTGAAAAAATTCGAGGTAGTAGTACATACACTCGTCAAATTTCCTAAAAAGACCTTTTAATTAATGAGCTGAGCTGGAGCCGCCGACGACGAGCCACACCGAACCGAAGACGCCAGCGACGAGCCATGAGGAGCAAGGGCCGCCCACGTCGAGCCCCACCGCACCGCCCTCTCCCGCCGCGGCCGCCCGGCCGCGCCGCACCGTGCTGTACACGGACCAGGTGGGCGCCGGCCTCGGTGCGCTGCTGGCGGGCCACTTGGCGCAGAAGGTGACCAACAACTGTCTTCCAGGGGCCTCGGTCGATCGTTTGGCATCATGTATTGCCGCTGACGACTTCGATTGCCTCTCTACATTGGTAGTGTTCATCGGAGATACCTTAGGATGCACCGAGCGGGACGTCACCAAACTATGCGAGACTTTAATTGAAATTGACCAACTAGGAGTAAGCAAAATTATTTTTTGCGCACTGCCCTTTTCAGGGACCATGTCGGAAAAGCAATGTAAAAAAGTAGATTATTTCAATTCCATATTCTTTAGACTATCCATTTACAGCCGTACGATTTCGTATTTTGACACGAATAAATTTATAAAACATTTCGTCCTGACTCGTAAACGTACCTATCTACCGAGGAGGTACTTGCGCGATTGTGCTAAGCTGTTAGCATACAATATTGTAGACTCCGTCGTGATTAGCACGATGACTGATAGTTGTAAGGCGGACCCCGTGTTACGTTTTAGTAGCGTGGGATCTGGAAGGGAGCCGGAGCCGGCGGGTAATTTAAACTGACCACTCCGACAACGCGTGCTTGTGCTTCCACCGGCTCCCAACCCCTTGATAGCTGTAACACTAGTATCCATAAAGACAGTAATGTTATTAATATGGTACACCAAAATATACAGGGATTCCCTAGTAAGGAACTTGAAATTGACTTGTTTATACAATGCTCAGATATCCATATTCATAGCATAGTAAGTTCATTTTCTAGAAAGTCATGTAGGCGTGGAGGTTCGTTGATAATGGTAAAACACAATTTGAAAAGTAAAGAACGTAAAGATATTGTTGACAAATCCATCGAGCGCCAAATAGAACTATCTTGTGTTGAGTTGGATCAATTCATAATTGTATGCGTATACAGACCCCCATCAGCGGATTACAGACTATTCGAGTCAGTTATGGATGAAGTGCTCAGTAGTATTTTCTTAAGTACTAAATGTGTTATTGTGTGTGGTGATTTCAATGTTAACTTACTCGAGAAATCGCCCCTGTGTGTGAGTTTAGTGAATACTTTTAAATCGTTCAACTTAGTGAACCTGTTTTGTGAACCTACTCGAATTACAGCAACCAGTGCAACATGTATAGATAACGTTTTCAGTAATGAGGATGCAATTAATAAATGTATTATAAACAAATTAAGTTCTGACCACTGCGGACAACAAGTCTCCTTCAGCGGGAAAACGGACGAAGTTTCACGAGACACCATGTGCAGACCTATTTCCGAAAAGAGATTAGATTTATTCAATCGTAATATTGTGAAACGATTACGTTATCTTCCATTTACACAGGAAAGTCCTAACCGTTTGTGTGATCATTTGTTTAACTGTATAAAAATGGAATTTGATGCCTGTTTTAATTTAAGGAAAATTCAAAGCAAGGTCAAGACTAAATTTAGCGACTGGGCTACCCCGGATATTCACGAGAAAAGACGCCGTCTCTACGACTTGTACGATTCGAGAACTATTAATAAGAGGCCGGAATTTCTAGAGTATGTTAAGAACTACTCGAAATCTTTTAAGTTAATGTGTGTCGCCGCTAAAGCCGATTACTTGTCAAGAAAGATTCAGAACTCCAAGGATAAGGTTAAAACTGTATGGCAAGTTATCAACACTGAAACTGGGAAACGCAAGATAAGAGATCCGCACTACAGCCTACGAATTGATGATACTTTAGTAAGTTCTGACCACGAAGTAGCGGATCATTTTGAGCGGTTCTTTTCTAACGTACCCGTTGAGACCACGAAGTCTTTAAACTCATCACCAGATGTCGCTGAATCGTTATTGAAAGCAAATGTAACGGAATGTACAGAAATCTTTAGATTCAGTCACGTGACCCCACTTATTCTTATAAAAGCGTTTAAATTGTTGAACTTAAAGAAAACTGAAGATCTTTGGGGCCTTTCAGTCAAAGTATTACATTCCATTGTAGAATCAATTGCACCTTTCTTAGCTAATATTTTCAATAAATGTATTGATACTGGAGTATTTCCTGACCTCATGAAACACAGTAAAATTATCCCGTTGTTTAAATCAGGAACGAAAACTGACCCTACCAACTTCAGGCCAATATCAATACTACCGGCACTAAGCAAAGTTTTTGAGAAGCTTATTCTCCATCAGCTTATGTCCCACTTTAGTTGCAATAAACTGCTCAATACCAACCAGTTCGGATTCACTAAGGGTCGCTCTACCACTGATGCCGGTGTGGTAATAATTAAACATATTTTTGATGCCTGGGAAGAGGCTCAAGATGCTATTGGAGTGTTCTGTGATTTATCAAAGGCATTTGATTGCGTTGATCACGAGAACTTAATCAGAAAGTTGAAACATTATGGAATTAAAAACGGTGCTCTTGATCTTGTGACATCGTATCTCTCGGAGAGAACACAACAAGTAGTCATCAATGGGACCCAATCAGCAGGGACAACTGTTGCTCTTGGTGTTCCCCAAGGCTCGATTCTGGGTCCGTTTCTGTTTCTGATTTACATCAATGACCTACCAAATATGTTGCAAGATAAACATGATATAGTGTTATTCGCAGACGACACGTCGCTTATCTTCAAGGTAGACAGGAAAGAGGAAAACTTCGATGATATTAATGATGCACTCAACACTGTTGTGAAATGGTTTACAGCAAATAATTTACTGCTAAATTCCAAGAAAACAAAGTGTATCAGATTCACTTTACCTAATGTCAAGCAGGTAAACAATACCAAGATCAAATTAAAGGGTGATGAACTGGAAATTGAAGATAGAACAGTGTTTTTAGGTATCACCTTGGACTCAAAACTACAATGGCAGGCACATATCACCGCCCTAGCCGGAAAACTTAGTTCGGCAGCCTATGCAGTAAGACGCATAAGACAGTTAACAAACGTTGAGACCGCCAGGCTGGTGTACTACAGTTACTTCCACAGTGTTATGTCCTACGGAATCCTGTTGTGGGGGAAAGCAGCTGATATCCAGACCATATTCGTGCTACAGAAACGCGCTGTACGTTCCATATACGAACTAAAAGCTCGAGAATCTCTCAGGTACAAATTTAAGGAGGCAAACATTCTTACTGTAGCATGCCAATACATTCTTGAGAATATCATGTATGTGCGAAAAAACCTTCACGAGTTCAAACTCAACAGCGATATCCACGACTTCAACACCAGAAGTAAAAACAAGATCGCAGTGAAGGCCAGTCGTCTCCGCAAGGTTAGCACGTCGTTCGTGGGGAACTGCATACGTTTTCATAATAAAATACCCACCGAAATTGTTAATTTACCGTTCAGTCAATTTAAGTCTCATGTTAAAAGTAATTTGCTAAGCAAGGCGTATTATACTGTCAACGATTTCTTAAACGACAAAAATGCCTTTAAGCCAGTAGTAGGCTAATTCTATTAGGAATATACCTAAATACACATTATAAGTATCTACCTGAAATAATTGTTCCATTTTATGTAAGAAGAGAGCACGTAATGCTGTTTCTCGCCGAGCAAGTCGCTTATTAATCTTTGCTTTTTAACATTGTCCGGTGGCTTGAATATGTCATGCTCGCTTAAAGGGCTTTGCTTACGGTGGCGTCGTTGATCGGGTCGCCACCTTCCCTAACATATGGTTGAGGGAGGCGATGGCTGAGATATGCGTCATACTCGTGATCGGGTGCTGTTTGTGGAGTCCGGACTGTTCATGCTTGCAAGGGCATAGTACCCAACTTCTTAAATACTACTTAGTGTTATTTTATTATTATCGTATTGACGAGAGACATCATTCCGATCTTGACACGTTTTATTGTTATTGACCATGTACATCACTGACAATATTACATTAATATTCCTTTTTTTATTGTTTTGTTTTGACGCTTAGAGACCGTATACATCTCTACGAACATTGAATAATTATTGATTGTATTTGGACGCTCAGAGACCTTATACATCTCTGGAATACTGAATTAATATCATTAACTTTCTGTTAATGCACAGACCTTATTCTAATCGAATGTAATGGTCGTATTTTGTTTTGTTTTCATTTACTTTGTGACATTTAGTGTGTTGTTATATCAGTCGTTAATGTGCAAATTTTAAATTATTATTGTGTTAGATTATAATCTTTTATTGTATGATTATTATTTTTATTGTAAACTACCGTTTGACATGTAAAAGTGCCCTTGTGGCCTATTTGCAGAATAAATAATTTGTATTTGTATTTGTATTTGTAATATGAAACTTTTTTTTTACATCGTTTACATCTAAACTACAAAAAAAGTACTTAACGTAAATAACGTTACTAGGTTTAAATCGGACTCGTAAAAACCCATGGAAGAAACAACGTTAACGGAGAGAGATATAGCAAAAATCTTAATTTTTGGATACTTATTGATATTTTTACGATGAATCCCGGATATTGCTAAATACAGTTGGGTATTAAAAATAATAGTACATTATGTAAATAAAACTAGCGTTAAATATTAAAAAAAACCTTTCACGGTTATTTAATTTAGGGTGACCCGAAATTTAAAAGGAAAACTATCACGGCTAAGTAGGCATAATACATAGTTACCGAGCAATGATAATAATAATAATAGGGGCAATGTTACACAAATCGACCTAGCCCAAACTAAGCAAAGCTTGTACTATTGGGTAGATACGGCGATAAACATACATATAAAGATATATAAATACTTAAATATATAAAAAACATCCATGACTCAGGAACAAATATTCGTGCTCATCACACAAATAAATGCCCTTACCGGGATTCGAACCTGGGACCTCTTGCTTCGTAGGCAGGGTCACTATCAACTAGGCTAAGCGACCAACTTAAAATGTACTTTGAAAAGCCAACTTTCATACAAATTCGGCTGACGCAACCGCACCATTTAGTTGGAGCGCGCGTGTTGATGTAACTAAGACAGACAGGCAACTACGGACCCCTACATTGCGCGTGGCCCGACACGCGCTTGGCCGATTTTGGGGTTATAAACACGAAAATGAGCTATGCTCAGTAATGTAGTGTAAATTATGTATTAATGTAATCCCTTACTATTCATCCGCAACCATGTGTCGGCTGAATCGATGTGAAATAAATGCGACTAAGAACCGGCTCGATTCAAACAGCTTGCAAACACAAAAGTTCGCTTTAAAATCGCTGCTTCATCCACCTGGAGCTTCGATGCCGCTGACAAACCGACAAAGGCTTACATTTTACAGCATCCCCCTTATAGCGCAGAGTTAAAAACTGTAAAGTAGATACGCTCTCTGCTTCACGTGTCATCGGCCAGTGATATTATTCAGAACCTGCATTCTGCGACAAATGACTCAATACCTATTTGTTCTGCTTATAAATGTGCCGTGTTTAAGAATCAATTACGCGTGAGGGGTCAGGATGCTCTACAATACAGCTGTTTTGTTTAGGAAAAACATACCTACGTATTGAATATTTGCCAAAGTAATTGTTCTTTGGCGAGCTACGGTAGCCTAGTGGTTCAGGCATGCGGCTGTCAAGCGGCGATCGTGGGTTCAAATCCCGGCTCGTACCAATGAGTTTTTCGGAACTTATGTACGGAATATTTACCGTTAGCTTTTCGGTGAAGGAAAACATCGTGAGGAAACCGGTCTAATCCCAATAAGGTCTAGTTTTCCCTCTGGGTTGGAAGGTCAGATGGCAGTCGCTTTCGTAAAACTAGTGCCTATGCCAAATCTTGAGATTAGGTGTCAAAGCAGACCCTGGGCTCCTTTAGGGGCACAACCGGGAATAACGCTAGGAGAATGATGATGAATTGTTCTTTTCTCTAAAGGCTCTTTTTCAATCAGGTGCTTCCTAACTAGCCAAGCAGTTTTTATTCATGTGCGGTTCCATTTGTGTGAAATAAGTCTTTAGTTACTTTTATCGCTTGGGCAGCACATTTGACTTTTATTTCAGCAAAATCTCACAAGGTGAATATTTAATCTCCCGGCGGGGCCTGCTATCAACGCCTGTATGCGTTTGGGAGGTATTAGATTTACCACTTCCGGCCACCGGCGGCGTCTACGTATACTGCTTCATATTATTGATAAGAAACACAAATTGGGTTAACGACGCACTTCATTTCGTCCCTTTTACTTTATGGCTTAACAAGTGCGAGAAAAATCCTTAAGGAAACGGCATGCCTATCCTTCTAAAAAATAAAATGAATACTTGCCTGATCTTATTGATATACATCGGCATATAGCAATTTTGTAGCCATCTCGTCTTGTCTTTTTTGCTTACATCAGAAAACTTTCCTTGTCGTGCCTAGCGTCTGTAGTTATGATTAACGACTTTGATCAATTTACATAAAGTTCTCAGAAAGTCTCGACCCAGTTCACGAGAGTATCTTTGCGAGTTGAAGTTAAACATCAGCCTGTACCTGGAAGAATAATAAACAAAGGTTTAAATGAGTTGGAAGCCGGGAAGTCGTTGTGAAGAAACTTTCCCTTGTTGAAGACGCACGTACTCGGTGTTCTTGCGTCGCGAATTGCTGCTAACAATGGGTTTGCAAGATAATTGAACAGCGCTTTTTATTCACGTTACGAAACAACGTCTAAAAATTTTACGTAAATATTTTTACGACGTATTGTAACGTCCCGTGTGACAGTGTTTACCATGGTGTATATATATATTGATCTGTACGCGTGCACAACGCCCAGCGCGGCCCTCAAATTAGGCTGAATCGTACTCTAGTAAATTAAGTGATTACTAAGAGTGCATCAGTGATTATGGACAGTCATTACTATTACTCGGGAGTCTATTACTCGGGATTCTATTACTGGCAAAGCACCGCCGTGCTGAGGACGTGACTAAAGCGGCTTAGGCTTTCGAAACGCCGGTAATTACACGATGATTTCTTCTGTCGCTTAGGCGCGCTCCGTTCTGCTAATGTACCTACCCAAATAAATCATCAGTATGTTTCTTAAAATTGTTCTTCTTGGCACTAAAATATCAGTAGGGCATGAATCTGTTTACACAAAATCTTTATGACATACACGTAGATAAAATTTTACCCGGCCCGTGGAACTTCACTATACCTGTAATTACGTTTATTTCATGCGTATTTATGTTGACATTACATTATCTTTATTTGACACAAAGATAACATTTCATTTTAAGTACCTGGTAATTTGTTTAAGGTAAAAACTACTCAGATTCGTTTTGGGGATTACTTAAGTCAAGCAGGGCCTCGCATAAACATTCGTACGTCATCTCCTAGCGTTATTCCGGATATACCTACCCTAAAGGAGTCCCTTTTGGTGCAATCCCAATATTTGGCGTAAGCACTAGCTTTATGAAAGCGACTGCTATCTGACCTTCCAACCTGGAGGGAAGCTAGACCTAGTTCGGATATACGTATTCGTAAAAAAACATTAATATCCTCGTGATTTAGCTGCACTATTTATTTATTTATATTTGGAGAACCAACAGCTACAGAAACACATTGATTAAGTACATAAATAAAATACAAAAGGCCAATTCCCAATACCCAAGGTTCCCACCGATAGCAACAAAGTAAACAGTGCATTACTATGTGTTTCTGTGACTAACTGCTACAAGTCAATGATCAAAATGCTTAGAAATATTTCGAACAACTATTTTAAATGTGCAAATAGGTAGGTAATAAGATTAACATAAGTAAGTAATTAAATTAATTTATGCTGGTCAGGGGACGATGAGATGCGAGTGGCGTGACGGTTCGGCCGCGAAGGGTTCGGGGCTTGCTGTGAAATGATAATATTTTGCTGATAACCAATGAATTACTTTTAACTGAAAGATTTTTATGTCAATGCTCGTCAATGTATAAATAATAAATAAATAAATATAAGGGGACAACCTTACACAAATCGAGCTAGTCCCATAGTAAGCTCAGTAAGGCTTGTGTTATGGGTACTAGACGACGACGATATATATAATAGAAATAAATGAAAAACTTACATGTTTCCCGAAACTTCTGACGGCTCTCCCAACAGCGAACAATTAAAAACTTCCTCATATAGGTAGTACATTTATGAAATTGTTTTTAAATTTTGTTTGGTTAAAACTACGTTCCAACATAACATTTGTTTCTGTTGTAATTGCCTGTATACCTATTATTTTAATACAAAAGTTGTTTCAAGAACACGATTCTATTTGAATCACAGTTCACTATGCGTATGATAATAATTAACGCAATTTATTTTACGTAAGCAATTGACATATTTTGATGGAAGTGTAACAATGTAAAATACAATACCGACACAAGACTACAGTTAACAACATTAACCGAATTCAATTTAGTACTCCGCCAAGCCACGAGAACATTTCCTATTTTTTTTACAATTTACCACATGAACTGATTTCTGATAGCAAATGCGTTGATTACTATAGAAAAAAACCTAATCGCTGTATGTGGGCCGATAATATTTGAGGACTTCCATCGATTCCCCAAGATCATCACCAATGGCACTTCATTCATTCCTATTTCAACGGAATCTTATCAGAGCCTGTGACGCACTTTTGCACTTTTAAGTACATAATTGAGGAATTCGATAAGTCATCTGTGGTCTTCATCATCAATTCCTCGCCACCAAATGTATGATTCCGGATGTAAATACACGAGTTACAACAGAAAATACCAAAATCACTACACGCGTGCCTAATAAAATTGAGGAGTCCCCTCAATTCCTCATGGATCCCATCATCTAACTGAATTTTGAAAAAAATGGGACCCACCTGGAAGTGTATACATACGAACAAAAAAAAAGTTTTTCGAATCGGCTCGTCAATGACGGAGTTCTGAGGTACCTAAAAAACATTGAAAATAATAATTGTAATAAAAAAAACAGTCGAATTGAGAACCTCCTCCTTTTTTTTGAAGTCGGTTAAAAAGGGACACCAGCACATGTTTAAAATTAGTACATAAGATAAAAAATCAATAATTTTTCTTTTTGATAAAATCATTTTTCATTTTCAAGTGTTTTTGGTCAGCTTTTTAAATAAAAGTGTCATTAGAGAGACGAATAATCCTTAAACTCCTTAAGATCCTTAAGCTGTTTTTTGAAGACAGTAGGAGATTTAGGACGCCTTAAGTCAGCGGGTAAAGAATTCCACTGCCAAGTTTTCATAATTCCACTAGGTACCAAATTGATTGCTACTCGTATCGGTTTTGCCTACGGCTTTTTCTGTCGACGCATATCATCATCATCTTCATCATATCAGCCGAAAGACGTTCACTGCTGGTCATAGGCCTCCCCCAATGAGTGCGAAAATAACCGGTCCTGTGCCACCCGTATCCGGCGGACTCCCGCAACCTTTACCAGGTCATCAGTCTACCTTGTGGGGGAAAATTGTATATAGGTCCTCAAAATTTGGCAAATTACTTTGATGTTTATTCGGGTCTGAAATAATATTTTTACAGTTACCTACCAGATTGCGTGCGTATTTAAGTTATTTCCGTTAGCATTTTTCATTTCTTACCCTTATTAAATACACAATGGAAGAAATCGGAACTAAAACATTGTTTTTTTAATCTCCTGACCTCATCTGTTCATTTCTGCCCGCAGCGTCGTAAGTCTAATGTCTACCTAAACGTTAATCTGTTATACTCATATGTTAGGAATAATTCCAAATAACTTTGGTTTTGTCAAAAAGTACCTACAATGCAATAAACAACCAACGATCCTTATTAACTTTCGAATTTACATTCTTCGCACGACCGATTTTGCTGAAAAAGGTTTATCTAGAATAAGTTTTTCCATCATTATCGCGGCTTCAAAACCAAGACGGAATAATAATAGAAACACTTGAATCCATCACTCTCTAATCTCCAACCTGACTGACGGGCACGATGCCAAAATGCTGCAGGGCGGCATAATTCCATGCCAACACCGACGCATGGATGGCTCCAACACGAGAAATATTACGTGTAATCCATATGGCGGCACAGCTTGTAATTTTTATAATACTTCGCTTTCATGGTTCATTCAGTTGTGTTAAAACATACCGTAAAATGGCTACTAAGGGATTGAGGGGGCACATGTGACGCGAATATTTTCAGTTGCTTGATTTCCTGGCTCAGGTGACTCGAAAGTAATTTTAGTATCCTTTTAGACATATTTTATTATCTTGTGGCAACACAGAGTAGCCAAATTATAACATTAACAAAAAGTGAAGTCTCTAGAAGTGAGAGGTAAAATATATGTGGCCTGGAGTGGAACCACAACCCTGGTTCCACTGGGGAGTGATCATGCGGAAGAGGAGCGATAAATATGAGCGGAGAGTGGGACTCAACGTGGATCGAGGCAAGCTTATTTTTCCCCAAACTTTCACAGCTATCCCCTCTAAATCCACTAAGGAGTGAGGGGGGATTTCTCACTACGTTTGTGTTTATCATTAAAATTATGAAATGAAACTACAGATAATCATTATAAAACTAAAATTCAAACGGCAGTTACATTGTTAATGTATAAAATTCAACGTGCCACATATAAAAAATCATTTTTATCGTGGTTTGATTGTCTATTTGGACCCAACTCACCCCATTTTAAGGTACTGCATTACGTCGACAGTGACATGAGAAATTGTATTTCGTAAATATACGATTCAATAAAGATTTTGAACTAGTTGTCTGATGTAAACCAAATAGGTACCTACTTGTAGCATAATTTGCATTTTATACCGCATATGTCAGCGGATTTTCGTGAAGATTCTAATTTATTATTCAAATCGTAAACGTAACAATACTTCCTCGGGAGGCAACGTTTTGTTTTAAAAGTACAAACGAGAACACCGCGTAACACGTTATCGCCGCAAGCCGTAACCCAAACACAGCAACTTTGCATTATATTTTTTACTAACTTTAGCCACCGCAGCATTGCCCGGCATGCTCTACATTCGTTCATACTTGTTCATTTCCCCTTTTGCCATTTAAGCACATAAGCCGTGGACCAGTGAAATGAAATGTTTAATTCAATTTGAAATTGAGGTACCATTTATCAAGAACCATTTCTCTTAATATATTAAAATAACACGTTTATTATTAAACAACAACAATAACAAAGTTTATTATTAAACTATGAATCGCGGAAGAACATTTTTTGATCGCGCGGTACCTCTTGAGCTGTTTGGAGTTACTTTTCTTGTTACGTCTTCAAAAAGTAAAAACTGTGAAGTAACTTCGCGCAGTTTTCAGAACGCTGCTCTTCTTTGCGTTTTCTTATATCGAAGATTTTTTTTTGCGATGAAAATCTTCCGTCCGTCTTTGTCTGAAACATTTCACTAGTACCTAAGTAAAAGCGTATTTTAATTTGTAAGACCAATTTAATCAGTCAGCTCTAACACTAGTACACTCACGCACTCAGTACGAATCAGCAATTCACGCACATAAGGAACGCACGGGAACGAGCTAGTATGTTAGAGGACTAAAACTAAAATAACGATGACACGTATAGAAGCAGCTAAGGGTGGGAAGGGTCGTTTAATCTGAGCCCTTCTCTGGTAGTTCCGTTAGTTGCAGGACACCCTCTGAGTATACGGCTTTCACACAGTTTATAAAGCAGAAGTCTAACTACCCTTAGCAAACGAAGAAAGCTGGGACGAATAGATTGACATCTTTTGATATAACATGGGACTAAAAGTTTAGTGGGGAGTAATCTTCTTGATTAAATGGCATCGCATGTAACAGTTATATCAGCTGGATAATCGTGTTACTTCTCGAAAGCAGGTTGAGACGTATGCACCATCAATCACATTACATTTTATATGTTTTAACGCTCGTTCAAAAAGTTACCGGATTACCCTTCAGGCATGAAACAACAACCTTATCCTAGATACCTACATCAACTTTCTATTAACTTTTTACATGGTCTCTACCACTCGAACACTCACTATAATAAACGAATGTGCATGTTTCTGAGTGTTACTAAACTATAACTGATTTTTTGATAATTATGAAGAATACAACACATTCTTCCATGTGACGGTGGATGTCTCTGTATAACCGGCTATATCGATTTTCAGGTTACCAAGTACCTAAATTTAATGTCTTCCTATAACGGTGGGAATATTTTTTATATCGTAGCTCTCATTTGCCAAGCATCCTAGATAGGGAACTGCATTCAAAAAAAATACGGACAAGTGCGAGTCGCACTCGCCCACGAGGGTTCCGTACTTAATTACAAATATATAGTTTACAGATTTTTGTACAGTAACTGTACTTGAAGTATAAGACGATATTATTTGCCAAATTTCATAGTTCTAGGTCAATGGAAAGGATCCTATACATTTTAATTCCCTTGAAAATGTCGCTAATAACATTTTTTGCGTAATAAACTGACGTATCTTTTTTTAAGTTAACTTAGAAGTTAGATTTTTTTCACGTCTTCAAGGGACTGACCAAGTCTACACTTAAGACTATGGTTTTGATTTCTTCTCGATACCGTCACTCGTTCCCAAAAGAAAGGATCTTGACAGACAGACAGAAAGACGGACAACAAAGTGATCCTATTAGGGTTCCGGTTTTTCCTTTTGAGGTACCGAACCCTAGAAATGATGATAATGTCATCATGTAGACAAGCTTCTGCATGTTTTTTTCTGTATCATAACTGGTAATGAGATGCCAAGTTTCAGCAACGGAACGTGTAGGTGTTTGTAGACACTAATTACGAATATAGTTATATACCCACGTACTTACATGCGAGATTTATAAAAAGTAACTGTCGTCTATGTGACTAGTTTGATTTAAGTACCTTTAATTTTATTCGGGAATGATACATCTTTGCCAGTACTCACCAGTAATGGAAAAAATAATGGCTTTACAAACAACATGACTGCAATAAACTTTATTACTTGATAATTTAGTAAAATATATCTCAGGATACGTAGATCGCTTTTCAGTGATAAGGACGACAGTAAAGTACAGTACAGAAGGGTAATGGGTGTTCTAATCTAAATAGTCCTCACTAGCGTAAGTCGTTGGCCGCCCTTGGCGCGCTACTGCGTAATGAGATGCCAGGTTAAGGGCGTATCACCAGACATATTCAAACTCGCACATTCCATGGAACGAGGAACTTGTTTGCAAACAAGATCAATTAATTTACAGCAATTGCTAAGTGTTAAATATATTCGGACTAATCAACGTAACAGTAGATGTATAATAATATATACCAGTGTTAGCATTTGCGATATGTACACAGCACAATTAAAGGCAAGTCATCTCCTTTAATTGTGCTATGTACATATGCACTAAACTAAACATTGACGTCAATTTAGTTTTTTTTTTTCTTGTTATTTTCATCAGCACTCCAACAGCATTGTGATTTCAGCTAAATATCAGGCAAGTGCCTGCCTGCCTGGCCTGATAGCCCAAAATAGAGCCTGCCATTACTTATTGTCTTTTTTGTATAGGTACGTACGGTAACCCCTGTATTTGATGGCCTGTCTAATGATTAGTGGATAAGGAAGCGCAGTGTTGACCTACATTAGTAACGAGCATGTTTAAAAATGGAATTTAGCCACATACCATAAACAATAAAATTAGTAATTCCAAAAAACCTTGATACACATCACATATATCCGTGCAATATGGGTTGTGATGGCTATATGATGTTGCTGATCTTGATTATACGCGTCCAAAGAAAGGTCGCATTACTAACTTGTCTCCCTCTAACATGTTCAATGCGTAAGAAAACTAGCGGATCGAAATTTTGTGCGTGGAAGCCTACCCCACCGCTTCGTCTGCTACTTCGATCATTCCTTATTATCTCCACTCGCCAGCTTATAATTTTTATTTATTTTTACTGCATCCATACTATTATAGCACAACACACTTAAAACGTTCAACTATGTAACTCCTCCTCCTAAGTCTTCTAGGTAGATTTCGCTTCACGGGATCCTGCCGTTTTACCAAATTTATTTTGGTAAAATTTCATTTCCCAAACAGATTTTAGCAACTATTTTGTTTGCCAATGCAAAATTCAACGTGGTAACGTGGCCAGTGTGATGGGTACCTTTGCGCCAGGGACAACTCGTGGGGGATTTTTTGACTAGGCTTAGGCTATTAGCTTAAGTTATTATTACTTTGCTTGTTATTGTGTTTTTACGTGGATTAAATGGATTTTTATTGCTTTTGTATAAAAAATGCAAAATTTGGTACACTTTTAATAAGAATATTTAAATAACCGTAACAATTGTATTATTTGGTAGGTTAGGTTAGGGTTAACTTGTGTCCCTTAGAGCGGAAATAGGCATCCTGCGAAGCGGGGTGACGTCGACACGCTGCCGGTTAAGTTAGAATTGCGACCTCTACACAAATCCATTTAGGTATACTTCCTACCCACATAACAAAAAAAGTTTTTATTGTATTGCGTATCTTATACACCATTGAAATAAGGATGCAAAGATTTGTCATTAAAAGAGTTCTTCTGCAGATTAACCGACGAAATACAGATGGTAAATTAAATATTGACGATACAAATAATTTGCCTTATTTTGTTTTGGTTAATACATATTATGCCAACTAAGATATTTGACTGAATGCAATTTGGTCAAAGTACCAGTTGGTAAACGAGATATTGCTTAAACATGAATATGCCAAAGATTAGGTTTGCGAAAGGATTATTTGTCTTGACTTGGTAATTTGGCAAACGATTATTTGGCAAATGAAATTCTACGAAAAATTCCCGTCGCTACACACCTTCCTGAGGCGTTGTAAAAAGGAACTGATTGAAAGATTTAATGACCGAGACAGATTGTTCCGATAGCTCATTGGGTGAGTAGCGACGGGCCATGTATGCCTTCATTAGGAGCGTTAGGTACTGCTTAATACAAAATAATTATGTTGAACAGGCTACATAAAATATAATGAACTAGCTGCCGCCCGCGACTTCGTCTGCGTGAACCCGGGATAA
This sequence comes from Epinotia demarniana, assembly GCA_945867215.1. Lineage (NCBI taxonomy): Eukaryota > Metazoa > Arthropoda > Insecta > Lepidoptera > Tortricidae > Epinotia > Epinotia demarniana. Next base: position 10,877,052 of record OX244267.1, on the reverse strand, counting down.
AAACTATCCTATATTTTAATCCAGGCTATAAACTATCTTTGTGCAAAATTTCATTCAAATCGGTTCAGCCGTTTAAGCGTGATTGAGTAACAAACATCCAAACATCTAAACTTTCGCATTTATAATATTATATATAATATATATATATATATATATATGTATATATAATATAATATATATACATACATACATACATACATACATACATACAATCACGCCTCTTTCCCAGAGGGGTAGGCAGAGATCACGGATCTCCATTTGCTACGATCCTGGCAAACCACTTTCGCTTCACTCACTTTCATAATATTTCTCATACATGCTCGTTGGTTTAGGGTACTTTTGACCTGGCCTTTTGTTAAGATTTCTCCGATTTGATCGGAGAAAGTTCGCCTAGGTCTTCCCCTTCCAACTTGCCCTTCCACTCTTTTTGTATACACTTTCTTCGTTAATCTTCTTTCATCCATCCTCTCTACATGCCCAAACCACCTTTACATACCTTTCTCAATTTTTGTGACTATATCTCCATCCATTCCACACTTATCTCTTATAACACTGTTTCTGACTCTATCACTCAATTTCACTCCACACATACTTCTCAACGCTCTCATTTCTACTGCATTCACTCGACTTTGATGTCTTTTCTGCCACACCCAACTTTCACTACCATACATAAGTGTGGGCACCAAAACTCCCCCATGCACAGCCATCCGTGCTTTTTGTGATATTTTCTGGCTGCCCATAAAGGCATTCAGTGCCCCATTCACTCGGTTCCCTGCATTCACTCTCCTTTCAATATCTTTCTCATGCTTTCCGTCTCCAGTAAATAACGTCCCCAAATACACAAACTCTTTTACTTGTTCCAGTCTTTCTTCACCAATCATTATTTTGCAGTCTGTCATAATTTCATCTTTTTCAAATACCATCACTTTCGTCTTACTTACATTCATCTTCATCCCTTTCCATTCAAAAGATTCATTCATCTTCGTTACCATCATTTGTAACTCCTCAGCGGACGACGCAAGTAGTACAAGGTCGTCAGGATATAGGAGACATTTGACGCGTAACCCTTCCATTCTCAAACCACATTCATCACCTTTTAGATCCTGCAGACAGCTGTCCATGAATAGATTAAACAGCCACGGAGACGCTACACATCCCTGTCTAACACCCTTTTCGATGTTAAACCAGTCAGTATATGACCCTTTTATTCTCACACAAGCACTGGAATCCTTATATAAAGATTTCAGTGCTTGAACGAGGCGGCTGTCTACTCCATACGTGCACAACACCGACCATAGTTCTTTCCTCACCACTCTATCATAAGCCTTTTCCAAGTCCACGAAAGCGCAATAGACCTTTTGACCTTTGGCCAAATACTTCTCGGCTATGCATCGTAAGGAAAAGACTTGATCCGTACAACCCATACCCTTTCTAAATCCTGCTTGTGCATCCCATACTTTCTCATCGGTCTCTTTCACAACCCTTTTAACTAACACTTTTGCATACAATTTGCCGACGATGCTGAGTAAGCTAATGCCCCTGTAGTTTTTGCAGTCAAGTTGTGACCCTTTCCCTTTGTAAAGAGGAACGATTACGGCCTTGCACCAGTCCCTAGGTACACGGCCTATATATATATATATATATATATATATAGTAGGATAATATAATTTTTGTAGCCTCTCTGTCATAGAATTAGTAATGTAAATTTTGATTTTTAAATAATGTTATATGTTCAACTCACGGAGGCGTTAAATCGTATTTAACACTAATTGATTTGATAGGAAGGCATCTCAATCATCAAATAGTTCTGTTCTGGTAATGGTAGCTCCTAGGGTACCCACATTAAAGGCCGAGCCACACCGACTGCGTGTGCAGCACGTACACCGCTGCGTTGTAATGTATGAATCCTCATACGACATGACACAACGGATGCGTCTGCGTGCACGTCTACGTCGTACGCAGTCGGTTTGCCTCGGCCTTAAGCCGTTACGAGATATTTCTCGCGGCAGCGTTGGCGGAATGGCAGCACTTCATCAAGTACGTTCGCGGACTCAATGAGGCCTTTGAAACCTTTGAAAGCTTTCTCAAATAATGTCCGTAATCACTGGAGGCGTTACGTAATGTCGGGAGTAACGATTGCTTCACCACGTCGCGCACGATTACAATAAAATGACGTCACTATATAAATATGAACATTTATTTGGATTCCTATGGAGCCGTTCGAGCAGTGAGCTTCAACGTTTATTTATGTTTAGGCGGAAGCGTTCTAACCGCGTTTTTATTTAAATTCGTACAAATAATGCTTTGTTTGTAGGAACATAAATGATAAGCTGTGATCCAACAGAGATAGCTGTGATTTATCATAGCAATGAATACCAGTAAGAGTCATATAGCAAAATTTGACGTTAATAAATATCAAAACAAATCACTCGCTGACCGTATTCTTTAATAGTTCCTCGGGAATTACTCTACGTGAAGAAATAACGACGCTTTTATTGGATGTAACATAAGGGTTTGTCGTTCCGTTTATCTAATTGTACATTTATTGAATTCTTTTGAGATAGCGCTAGGCGGAATAAACAATAACAACGCAAACAATCAAACATTACTTATACATGCTCACTCGGTCGAGCAGTGATCTACATCTTCGAACCCCTAAATTTTACATACCGCAGAGCGAAATATTTGGAAGGAAGAAATGAGCAAACGTAAAAATAAAATTTGGAGATATCTCAACCGTAAGTTACGCGTGAAACGGGGCGTCGACATTTTCCGATTCTACCATGTGCAAATATTTTTTTAAAATCTGGTTTCCCATTTTCGACATAGACAATTTACTCTGAAAGGTTGATTATAGATAGTTTACTCTCAAGTTGATATTATATGTGTATATATCTAATTTAAAATATTATACACAAATATCGAATGGATATATTCAAATTACACTATGTTAGTACATAATAGGATTTTATTTTATTCAACACTCAGTATATCCAGCTGCTAGCAGTATATGGCCAAAACGCTTACACGGTAATAATCGTTTATTGATAAAATAGTAGATTCTATTACAAGGGAGCAAAATGGTATATTGGGACGAGGGTGCATGGCTCATTGAATTCTAACGTGGAATCCTGATGTTAGTGAGGGATTCAACCAACGTCGCCCGAGGTGTATATAATTATGCTACCGCGTAATACGAGTACACTCTTCTTTTAACTCATTCCATGATTATTATAAACACGATAATTACAGTAAAAAATTAATTTAAAAGATACAAATATTATTGGACGAATTGGTATTTTAATACAATATTCATCCTGGACAACAAAATGATCTACTTATCCGTTTTAGTTTTAATATCAACCTTTAAGTACTAGTCATAATCGTACATATCTGTCCGACTGTTTTTGTAAATCGTCCACAGTAATTTTTAATAGCCAGCAACTCCGAATATTAATGTCACCTGCAAAAACGCTATGTTTTACCTAAGAACAAGCGGTAAATATTCGTTGGGTTGGGTGGTCTAAGATTGCGCATTTATCACTGAAGGGACAATAAACAAATATTTTGCTTTTCTTTTTGCATGCAGAACATTGTTAATGACGTTTTTTGCGGCCTTTTTAACAAACTCGGGTATTAAGTTATAATTTTCATTTGAACTAGATGAAATCATTATGTAAATTTAAAATATTAGTACAGGAACCGATGTGCTTGTCATTAGTGACACGAGTATTTTATTCAAAAAATACCTAGGTATGTTTCGCGGACTTTTTGTTCCATCTTAAATGGACTTAAACTCCTAATAATTATACAACTAATCACATTATATCAAATGAACATTGTTTTGAAACAACATGTAGCTATTAGAAAGTAGTATCAAGAAATCAATATTTTTATTCATTGAACATGTTAATATTCGAAAGCGTTCAAGAAAGACAATAGACGAGACCCTAAGCGCTACACGAAGAAAACGTCGCAGTATTTGAAACGCTCAATGAAAGTGTCTCCTTAAACACGCTACTGAAATGACATAAAGTATCTAGGCTCGCTCTGGCCCACAAAGTTTTTAGATAATGTTTTTAAAGCTTTCTTCTCTATGTGGTCTATGACAAACGTGCAGGGAGCAAAACCGAATTTTGCTCCCTGGGGCAAAAAAGACAGATTGAAAAAAACGCTAATTAACGATAATTTAATAGAAAATATATATATAGAAGTGTTTGGTTTTTAGGTTTTATTATTTGATATCGTAATACGTGTAATCAAATGAAATCAACAGTTATAGTTACTAATTACCGCATGTTTCTCTCTTACTATCACAGAGATGTCACGGTCGATAGCTCCAGCAGCGCTCAACTTAGTTTCACGCGCGTTGTTATACGAACACACATAGGTAGGTACACGTTGCGTAGGGACGGATCGACCGGGATTAAAAGATAGGCATCGGAACATAATATAATAGGTACCCTTTCGTTGTAATATAACTCATTAATGACAGCGCTCAATACTGCGTGTCGCCTAACTGAGCAGACTAATCTCTTGGTTTTTTTTGTCAAATTACTTGTTTGAGACGTGAAGCTTTTATATCTGTCGCGTCCAAGAGGAAGCGAATAATATAATAAAGAACGAAATAAAAATGTCAAATCGAAAAAGTTACCCAACTTTTGCAGACTTCAATAAAGATACTGCAATAATAAAAAATATAATCCACTCACCGTCCGTGATGGAACTTGGAAAAGGTAGGTATAAAATCAGCAGTTCAATATTTATGATTTTGGATTCTGTTTATTTACCAGTACCTAAGTAATTTCAATCTTTCAACACTGTTGACCATGAGATTCTTCTTGCTCTGCTAGAACATTTAAACCTACAACTTTATGATCACTGTAACGTGAGTGACCTAAGCGTTACCATTAACAAGCTGAATCTGGATCTCTTACACATCCAGCGGTGGTCAGAGAAGTTTGGCTTATTTGTTAATCCGTCCAAGTGTCAAGCTATCGTCATTGGTAGCTCTCAGCAGCTTGCGAAACTTAATTTAGTTCTGTTGCTGCAGTTGAGTTTAATGGTACTCCTATCCCGTATAGCAAAAGTGTCAAAGACCTAGGTGTTTATCTCGACAACACTTTGAGTTGGAGGCCACAGATCTCTGAGGTTAGTCGGAAAGTTGTAGGTTCACTTCATGCACTTAATAGGCTAAAGCATTTTTTGCCCGTCAAAACCAAGATTTTATTAGTGCAGACATTGATATTGCCCATAATCTATTAAGGTGATGTGTGTTATCCTGACTTGAATGGAGAGGTTCTTGACAAGTTAGATCGTCTTCTAAATAATTGTATTCGGTTCATCTTCTGTCTTCGAAAATACGATCATGTCTCTTCCTTCCGCTCCCAATTGGGCTGGCTGCCCATCCGCCTACGTCGCAAAATACGTTTGCTCTTCACCCTCTTCTCTATACTAAACGATCCTAAATCTCCCGAATACCTCAAAACTCTCTTTCAGTATTACTGTGTCTCTCGAGTCCGTCAACTTCGCTCCTCTGGCAAACTTTCCTTATCTATTCCGCCTCATCGTACTGGTTTTATGTCCAATTCCTTCTCCGTCCAAGTAGCTCGCCTATGGAACAGTCTCCCTGTCAAAATTCGGCAATCTCCAAACAGGCTTGTCTTCAAAAAGTCCTTACAAAATTTATTTGCTGGCAGAACTAAAAAATAATCTCTCTGATTTGTAAGTTTCATCTATATTCATGTGTATGTGTATGTATGTATTAATACCTATTAATACATACATACACATATATATATTACTATATACATATATTGTTATATTATATCATATTATTATATTATATCTATATGATTCATCACATCTTTAAACATATTACAAGAGTTTTTGTTTTAAATTAAGTTGCACTGCCCACATTTTATCTGCTTTGCTTTAAGGTTGATTGGTAGAGAATGCTTTATAGCATTAAGTCCGCCTTTTGTACCATAAGATATTCTTCTGTGCAACAAAGATTAAATAAATAAATAAAATGTTCTAAAAATGTTGTGCATACATTTTGTTACGCATATATATATCCATTGTCGGAAATATTTATTGGTAACTAACGAATTTAACTTATTAATCTAAATGCAGGTTGGATCTGGTCAGAATTGCCTAATACTTAAATTACTTATGACCCGCCCTCATGTCGACGGAGCCCTGCTTCGCGGGGCCCCTATTTCTGCTTTGAAGGTCAAAAGGCAACAAACGAACCTATCTAATTAATCTAAATGCAGGTTGGCTGTACAGAGAATTGCGTATTACTTGAATAACTTGTGACCCGCCCTCATGTCGACGGAGCCCCGCTTCGCGGGGTCCCTATTTCTGCTGTGAGGGGCAAAAGGCAAATATCGAACCTATCTAATTAATTAAAAATTCAGGTTAGCTCGTCTGAGAATTGCCTATTACTGGAATAACTTATGACTCGCCCTCATGTCGACGGAGCCCCGCTTCGCGGGGCCCCTGTTTCTGCTCTGAGGGACAAAAAGCAACTAAAGAACCTATGTAATTGATTTAAATGAAGGGTGTCTCTGCTGTGAATTGCCTAATACTTGAATAACCTATGACCCGCCCTCATGTCGACAGAGCCCCGCTTCGCGGGGCCCATATTTCTGCTCTGAGGCAAAAAAGGCAACTAACAAAACTATCTTATTTATCTAGATGTAGGTCGGCTCTACTCAAAGTTTAAAAATAATTTAATAGTAGGCAAAATAATTACACTGACAATGAAAATTAAGACTATTACCTTTTAGGTAATTCGTTGTTAGAGTAATCAATATTAGGATAAACATACTCGTACTTTAGAACTTTTAAATGTGTATGCGCATAAATGAATAGGCTAAATAAGTAGTATATGTTACTATTGCTACTCAACATTATGCCAAACATTCTCGGCCAAATTATTTTAGGATGATCAACATTATGCGATACGACAGGCACCCCTCGAGTTCAAAATAACGTAGAATCACAAACTTAGTATCTGAATATACATAATTGGGGTCAAGGAATACAACTAGATATTTTTTAGAGTCGAGTTCCCAAAGGATATCAAACGGAACCCTGTTCCTAAGCTTCCGCTGTCCATCCAGCTGTCTGCGTATCAGAAATAGCTAAACTGTTCAAATTTCCACAGAAGTTGTTTTTCTATTGCTGCTTTAACATACATTCATAAAAATAAAAATAAATTTAAATTTAAACAGTGCTCTCATACATGAAACGTAATTTTATTGCCCGCCCATAACAATCGGTATATCTCTAGAACCGTAATATGTAGACACTTGAAAATTCCGTAGATTATGTAATACTATAGCTTCTACAATAACAAGTAATAAAAATATAATAATGTTAATAATTGTTTTTTTTCACATAACTTAAACCAACTCTAACAAAAAGATGTTTTACATTTATATGCAGTGTTATATCAGTGAAATACTTATCTAGTTGAATTCCCTGACCCCAAATACGTATATTTAAACACCAACTTTGTCTTTGTCTAAGTATCTTAGAACTCGAGATATTAATAATTAACTATAATTAACATGACCGCCAAAAAAAATGCCCGGCGGAGGATTTGGTTCCTATCAAAAACTTAAAGCTATGGCTGAACCTAAACCTAACAAGTGCCTGAAAAAAAATTGGTGCTTTTGTTCAGCGTGTCCACATTTACGACCATTTGTTCGGGCACTCTGTCCCACTAGTAAGACGACTTCCTGGCCCCTATTTCACCAACTTGACAATTGTCACCTGACACTGACAATTCGCCATTTATTGCTTGTTCTAAAAGTTAAGGTGGTTGCTATGTTACTTGTGGAACCAGCAATGTACGGAGAATTGTCGTTGTCAGGTGACAAGTGTCAAGTTGGTGAAATAGGGTCCTGATTTATAGGTGCAGGAGCGATATGACATCTTCTGCCAGTCGAGTCAGTAGGTAACGTTTCTTTACCGCCCGCCAAGTCAGAATGTCGCCTAACTAACATATATCACCATTTATTAGAGAACAATCCCCCATAACTCAATAAATGTTCGTTTGTACATTGGGTCGAAGCCCACCATCAGAAGAAAGCAGACAAAATCTAAAATCCGGGTACGCTAGTATGACACGTGGTGGCATACCTATTTATTTACAACGAAGGATTATCATAAGTAGTTATCCAAACAACGCCATGAATCCATCGACTTTGATTACCATTGATCGTAATTAGTGAGCGCCTGACACTTTGTGATAAAATTTATTTAACTTGCATTAAATTTAATGACCAATTAACTCTCGACCACTGGCCATGGCTTTATAATGGAATGAATTACCGGTAGCCGTTAGAACACCGCAAGGTAAGTAGGTACTTAAGTGTCCGGCACTTATTGGATTATGGCCAAATGTTGTTAACCGACTGACGCCTAACTTATCACATTATCTAATTTCTCCATCACATTAACGTTGGCTGAGATTTTCAATAAATTTACAGCTGTGATAAATTACTGAAACTTTGGTTTGAAATAATGAATTGGAATCAGTTTGATACTTGTCGCGCGCTTGTTCGACGCATTAGCGCGTGACGATGACATTAAGGTGTGTTTTCAAATAGTATCGGTTATACCTAGTACCTTTGCAACAACAACCAATACTTCGACTATAAGGAACTAAAGCTAGTTTTGCATAAATAAGGAATTAATGCGAACTCTCTTCCGTTGCTGAGAATATCCAAGCAACTCTAACTAAGTTATCTTTATGATAGCAATTTACTCTACTCGATTGCAAGCAGTTGGCTGGTAATGACAACAGAGTCTATGCTATGACTAACCAACACATCACGAGGTTTTATTTTTCTTTCAGTGGGTCGTCTGAGACATACATTTCGTATTCAAATTTGATTTCAATGCGTTTCACACTCGTTCTTGGTAAGTACGCCCTAAAAGCACCCTTACATGTTGGGTGTTGAAGCGAAAAAAATTAAATAAAATCTAAAGACGCAATATGGCTCATACTGCCGCAGGACACGTTTACTGCAGCTAAGTAAACCAATTCTTGCACAATAATTTACCCTTAGGTATAATGTACAAATTGTTCAAGCCTAATAAAATGATTAACTTAACCGACAATAACTTAATCCGTTTTCTCAATTTGTCTGGTTTCAAACAAATTATTGTAGCGGATAATCGATTGGATAATTTTGTTACAATAGGGCTTATAAATTTGATGAAAGGGATCTTAAATCGTGCTGATCCAATACAGAGCTCTGCAAAATAATAGGTAGGTACATGTTTAATCGTTAATTGTACCTTTCGTGCTGTATAAAGGTCCGGGCGATTACATGACAGGCACCTCCCAGAGGTGCGATACGGTTGTTTTTATGTTTACGAAACGGCAAAATCACTGTGTTTCATCCACAATAAAGAGACATTTTGTCCTGGCCAAACAATAATAACGAGTTGGAGAAAATCGGAGTATTCTTTTTATTTGGGTGATTTATGGTATCCGATTTGTAATACATAGGAAGAGACAGCGCGGCGTCTCGTGAGGATACAGACGCAGGCTTCGTGTCAGAGCTGACAAATATACCTTTTTAACTGTCTCGGAAGATTAGTGTAAATCTAAAGTACACTATGAAAACTGGGTCGCAGGCCCGAGGCGTTGATGCGAATCATGTCTATTTAAATTCCAAATGCGGCGCGCAAGTGCAACTAAGGTATGTGTTCGCACTGCACCCTGCATGCTCTCGATGTAGGTCAGTCTCGGCCGACGGTGCACATGCAGGGCACGCGGCGAGCGGGCTGTTTACGTCGCGGCAACTTACGACGTCGATGAGCTGGCTGAGTTTGAGTTTGATGCAGACGCGGAGGACATCGGTGGTGTTGACGACGGGCCGGACCAGTTTGTTGTAGTTGGAGAGGAGGTCGTCGTAGAGCCGCTTGGCGTCGGGGTTGCCGGCGGTGGCGGCGCGGGCGAGGCAGCAGGCCGCCAGCCACCACACTAGCGCGGCCATCAGCTCTCGGGCTCCGACATCGTTACGTAAGGCTCGAGCGGACGGACGGCCCGGGCGCGACGCGGCACGGTACTGCCGCGCGCCCCGCCGCCCCGCCCGCCCGCGCCCGCCCTGCCCGCGCCCCTCGCATCAAATAATCACCGTCCGACGCGACACTCTTTAGTATATTAGCTTGTAGCTCGCTGTTCGGTTTAATTAAAGGACCAAGAAAAACGAAACGGCTGGTTACGGTTGATACAACTAAGTTTGATAACATTTTTTGTGGCGCTGGTAATTGCTTCTTATTGGATTATTTCGTAAAATTACAAAACTTTGGAAAACTGAGTGTCGACTGTTTGTTTAAACAATTTCTTAACATTTAATCAATAAGTCGCTTTCGAGAAGAAGATCTTGGTGTTGTTTAAAGCAAGACTGTGCCAGGTAAAACTTAAACCCTTTTAAGTTTAACCAGTACACCGCCTGCATTAGTAATCATTATGATGGGGCCTGGTAGTTGATGGCCACTCGAGATGTTGCGTTATTTAGCGGCCACTGAGGAAATATCTCAGACGAGGACCCGTCTAGACGCAAGAGGTTCGCCCGTTTTCCAAGACATTGTACTTAGCGTTCAGTAAACACCTGTACTTATGTTAACCTACGTATTGGGCCAATAAAATTTGTAACACGTTAGTGACATGTTTTACGTCATTAAAAGTTAAAAAATTCAATGGGGACATCCCTTTGAATTTTATAAGCGAACTTTCGGAAGAATATGATGTCTTCAAAATATGGGTGTGCGGCGCACCAACATATCCACTACAACAATTTTAAAGTGTCTCTGTTAGGCCTTACGGTTGACTGGTAAAGAAAGCTATTAAGACCGCCATTTGTACATTATTTTGGTTTTGTGCAATAACGTTTAAGTTTAAATTTAAAATTAATAAATATCCATAACGAATATGCCACTTAAAATTGGATAATGGATGGTATTTTGGTCACATAGCTCGCTGCACAGCCAGCTATGTGAGAATAGAGAAACATGTGGCGACAGACACTGAACACTGTCTTCCATAGGGTGACAGAGGGAAGTGGAGATTAGGTCCTCAGCAGTGAGGGACAGTCTTAGGAGAAGGATTCATAAACTTAAGAGCTGGGCTTTTATCGGTGGAGTAATCGTCACTTAATATTACTCCATAATAAGGAATATTAATGTGGAGGTTTCCCCACTTGCCTTCCGCATAGCAAAGTAATGGCCGGATATATACGCCCACTTCTATTAAGTCAAAAGTCCTACCGGAACCCACTTCCTCGGCCTTCTGCCAATACTGATGCAGCGGCTGCTCTGAACCAGGGAAATGCTTATTACGCCATGTCACAAGGTCGTCATAAGGCCTATGTAGCTTTTATTGAGAAGTCCGTCCCACCGTCTAACCCACTACGCCCTGTAAACCCTGTCGCTGCTTGATCAGGGACTGCTTATTCGATATATTCGCAGCTAACCACCACATGGCCGTTCACTATCCGTCACCTGTGACACCGTTGGTAGCCTGTAGCTAAGCCTCAACAGGAGAAGGATTAATATTCTTATTTATTTATTTATTTATATAGGAAGAGCATCAGCTTAAATACTACAAAGTAGCTTAAAACAATAGTGACAGTGAGCTAATAACAGATCCTCACCGATAGAGTGATAAATATGTAAAAAATAAGTGAGCAAAAGCCAAACGAAAACACAGCGCTTTTGCGTCTAGACACAGCTACATAATTTAAGTACTTATTTCTAAATAAAATATTACTTTAATAGTGCTTAATGGCATTGAGTACTGCGGTGCCAGTCGCAGCCTCAGCCCAATCCTAGCCCCTTCTGCAAGCCGACAACACATCACATTCTTATCTACCCATCGTTTGCCAACACCGTCGAACGAGCTCGAACAAGAATTTACGTAATGCACCTGATGCATACAGACAAAGTGTACAGGTACACTTGATCTGTATCATCACAATAAATTTATTGTGTCCTGTTAAACAGGAGACAACATTACAGTGTCTAGGGAAAAAAATGCCAAGATACTTCAAACAGGCTGGAAAAATAGCACATACATCTACACAATCACAGTAAACATAGTAACTAACAATGCAAAAAAATGATTCACTCACCTCATTGGCGTATTTTTGCCTCCGCTGGACGAACCGACAACATTAATAAAATTTCGCCGGCTGACGGGAAATATTAATGATATTTCTCGCCGGACAATGAGCACCTTTGCTCTTCCTGGTTAATAACAATTAAAACAATGTTGCTGGGATGCAATTCCAGTTGTCTTACACTAATGAAACAAAATATATTTTTAGGCATTCCAATTTTGAAATACCGACATGAAACACACACATTTTGAATCTCGAACCGACACGTGTTCACGTTACCTAATCGTTAACTTAGCATCCTAACGTTGTAAAGCGAACAAAGTTAACAAAGTATTGGGATTCATATAAGTATCCTATACAAGAGAGGAGGCCTGTGCCAAGCAGTGGGACGTATATAGGCTGATGATGTGATATGGAGGGTTTTCTTGAAGGTTTACCGCAGGACGTTTGTTGAAGAAATTGATCTTCGACGGACCTCGACGTTGTTAAACACTTGTGGAGTCTCACTCCTAGTTACAATTTGAATATCCTGCGAGTAATAATTAAACACGGTGTAAACACGTAATATAAAAATAAAATTTAATTTGTGTACAAGGTTTTCCCTCAAAATGTTAATTTCAAAGAGTGAGCGTGACGGCAGATTACCGCACGTTATGATAAAGGCGCGCGGCGCAAAGGATGAGATCTAGCAGACTTGGTACACCTCTGCTGTAATGAACGTCTACAATAGTGGTCGTAGGTCAACAATCATTTGTGCCATGATTTTGACGGCTCAGGTGGCGCTGCGTGACGCCGTACATTTTGTGGCACCTACTTAAATTGCCAAGGTCGATTTGAAACTGACCAGAATCACCACGGTAATAATAATACTCCTACTGTGTAATATGGTCGTATACAAATCCAATAATTATCTTTGACTATCTTTCACTTAATGTTTTTGCCCGCGTACTATTTGATATGAGTTTGGGGCGAACAAAAAAAATACCCGTCCAAATTAAATAGGTTATTTAATTTGGACGGGTATATTTTTTATCGTGGCGTGGGTATGGTTGGTGGCGTTTTAGCGTGGGTATCGGACACGGGTGTCAGCCTTGTTAACAAGTTCGCAATTTAGCTGCAAAGGAGCCTTTCCGTCTCTCACGGAGGGACGCGCATGTCTTCCTTATGGAATTCTTTCTCTAAAATTTAAAATGGTACGTGGAGCGCCATCTAGTACACTACCCGTCAGAATCATGGCACAAAATATTGTAAACCTCCAAAAGACGGCATTTTTTTGAATGTGAGTTCAATTGTCACCGTCTGAAATACTCCCTTTGTACTCTCCATCTCTCGAATTCACAAAGTAAATGTTTAAAGCATTTAATGTTTTGGTTGTTGTGCGAATTATGTAAATCGTTGGTAACTGGCCACTTTACTACCTTGCATGCTTAAAATGTTTATTGTGATCACCTGTAAATAGATATCGACCATATTATTGTTTTAGGGGAAGCAGAGAATGTTGAAAATAATTAACATGTGTTTACTAGAGGACGATATTATTCATTTAATAAAATATTTAATTGTTTTATTGGACATTACGTTTAACTTAGTTATTAGCCAGTATTTTCAATACTAGCCTTTTTTTTCAATATTTGGCCAAATAAAATGTTAACGTAATAAAAGGTTCTTAACATAAAATTAAACAATAAACTCTTTAGGAATGAATCCTCAATCCTCACTATCCGATGAGGATCTTGCCCGGTGAAGATAATAACAAATATGACAGAAATATGGTCCAATCATAGGTATATTGTATTCATGAAACAGGGGAACACATTCTTCATGGAAGTATTTAATACATCTTAAACAAAGAAGCTCATTGACATTGCCGACAACATTAAGTTCACAAGTTTCACATTTTTCTCTTTTGTGCACAACTTCTGAAGATACTGATGGTTGATCAACATTTAATATTGGGTGGATCAAGTTATCAGTATTGTCTTTTTTAATACTTTTATTTTCATCTGCAACTCTGTTTTTCGTTTTTTTTTCACTTGTTTAGGTTTGGTTACCAATCATCTTTTTATAGCCTTTAAGTAACTGGCATACGTGGCTAGTATTTAAAATAGTGTCGAAGTACATTTCAGAAATTAGCCAACTTACTAAATAAATTTGAAATTACTATGTAAAAATAATAGTATTAAAAAAATCCCTTTTATGATCACATTTACCTATACCGACATAACGTCATTAGTCAAAATTATAATAGAATTTCTTAATTTGAAATGCATGTCCGCTAAGAGAATAAATAAGCAATCAGCCAGTTCAACGCCTCGTCAAAATCTAACTCATTTTATTATGAACTCTTACTTTAAGCGATGTACATAATAGTTGAGTAGGTAATACTTGTGATAACTGCTGTTATCGGGTGACTTACTTTAAGTGTGTTGATATGTTATAGAATTCATAATTTAATCATTTTAGTATAACGTGACCAATTACTGGAGGGCAGCCAATTACCTACTGGCGATTTTACGGAGATAACCGTCACGCACTAGACACTTGCACCTTAACAGTCATTCCCTGCATTCAATCTATATATTTATACCAACTTATCTCCCTTTTATTTGGTTACCCCAATGTTCTGAAAATACAATAACTATCTATTATCCGGTCTAGCATTTTAGATTTATTGAAGGGAATGAGTATAAGTCTTCCGTATCAAAAATATGCAAAGTATATTGTACCGCTCTCGATTAATAGCAACTATACTAAATCTGCGGGCGTAGCAGAGTTTCAATTTTAGCACTCATATCGCTGTGGATAAGACATCCGTCACGTTTTGACAAGTATGCGAGTGCGAGAGTGACGGATGTCTTATCGACAACGATAAGTGATAAAATCGCAACCATGCTACGCACGCAGCAGTCATAGAAATGACGCGTTTTAGTATGGTATTTTTATGAACTGACTCAATTCATTCATAATGTGCCACTATAAGTTTTGAATATTGATATAGAAAGAAAGAAAGAAAGAAAGAAAGATATATTTATTCACAAACACACAGGACACACATATTTAATAGTATGTATGTTAGCCTGTAAGGTATTTGTAAATATGAGCCTTGTTGCCGGACTGAAATAAATAAATAAATAGAACAGTAAAGTGATCCTAGAAAACAGACGTCCGGGTGAAAATCAAAAAAGTTGCTACATTGTTAAGGGCTTAATTTAATCTCGCTTTAACTATGTAGCAACTTTTTTGATTTTTACCCGTAACTCGTTAAGTTCAGCTAGTCGTATATGTACGCCAACTTTGCTGGCCCGGCGCTTTATCTACGGGATGTACAGACAACACGAGACCCACGTTCCCTAAATAAAGACGGTCGCTTTGTGCGTGCCAATAAACACTAGTACACTCGACCTCCACATATTGTCAGGTAATTTTTGGTCCCGCATTAATTTGTGTGACACATTTGTTTTCCGAAGTCATTGACTTTACAGGGTTGTAATGAAACAAATTTTACTTTAGGTCCTACTTTAAAATGCTTAGGCGGTATCACGAAAAGGCATCGCACAAACGACATATCTGGTCCGGAGTAACACAAACTCGGATCAACCAACCTATGTTCCCTAGGCGGTTATCACGCAAGGTATTCCGTCTCTTTACACATACTTTGTATACTTGAGATGGAGATACTTGGTAAACAACAACGAAACCACTCTGCGCTTTTGAGATGGAGGCTCAGGTACGAATACATTTGTGACCGTAAATTGCTCTGTCACTCTGACAAGCCTGGGAATAACGTTCAATTTCCTTCTCCTTGTCGGACGGATTTGCTATATTTCGCAATAATCAAAACAGTCTGTGTATTATATAATATATAGTTAAATAAAGTAAAAAGGCCTGAAATTGTGTACCCAGTCTTATAACTGGGGTCTCCTATTTATTCCAATCGTCAAATGTAAGGCTCGGAATTATGTTCAAGTAAAGTGTGTCGTAAGTTTAGTGATGGCTTTAGTAGGTACCTATGTAAAAATGCCAGTATTCCATCCGAGACATAAACGGGGGGGGGGGGGGGCGGGAACATGGGGTTCTGTCATATATCGCGGGATACACACACACGCTAGGCGGCTACCACATTTAACGACGGGTTACGTCCCCTAGGAGCAAACTTGTTTGAACATGACGGTAACGCACGTCGCACATGTACTTGTGCGTTACCGGCAGTAGCTTAGGAGAGAAAGAAAATGTCCATAGTTTTTACCTTATACATAAATCAACAGAGTTATTAACCTAAGCATATATTTGGTTGGTAGAACCCTACGTATAGATCTAGAGCGGCCTCTGTCGGCAGCTCTAAACCCTTTCATTCAACATTTGCACATGCTTACCATTCCACCTTGGCTTTGAAGGAGTTTTTACAGCGGCTTAACCTGCCGCGGGTCGTAAAGGCTTCGCGAATATGCGTTAACATGCAAATATTCGGGCGTCGAACGGAAACGCAGACCGCTATAAGCGTAGACTGCTACGGGTCTACGAACCCGCTACGCCACAAATCGAAGTGACTAATGAAAATGTAGCGATTCCTGTGTTTAGACTTCCACTGCATATTTGTTGCTATATAGCAATAGTTAAGCCAAACCATACTTTGTATTTTGCGTTACTCATCTTAGAATACACGTTTTTGCCCTTGTAAAAAAGATATTGAGATATAATGTTAATACCATGATTACAAACAAATTTATCTTCCCGTTCCGCTTATTGTCATAACTTACACTGCCAGCCGTACTAGGCACCAGAGGTTTTATGCTTTGTTATCTCAGTTACCGTCGGCGTTATTTAAGATTCCCCCCGCGTCGGCGGCCGCTGCATGGATCCAAATAATATGATTTACTCAGCTTACACGATGCCGGCTCTAAACCGGATTAAAGGTATTGTTGCTTCGATATGGACTCACATATCATGAGAACTAATCGGATATTATTTAGAAGGAACATTGAATTTCAGTATATTATAATGCTATTGTAAAAAAAATAGCCAACATTGTGACGTCACGTGACTTATCGTCACCATCAACTTGGGGTTTTATCAGAGACGTACCAAATAGATACAATTCGACTTCTATGTGTTTCATACGTTTCCCAAAAACGAAAACTGATCGTTTTGCAATATTGTATTAATATTACCTAAAATGTCAAAAAAGTTTAAGTCATTAGATCTTATTCTCAAATATTGTATATTAACAGATAATAAGAATCTAAAAAAATATTTTACACAAATTAATGAATCCTTAAAAACCTGCCCCTCATTGCACCCAGCTTGTTATTCATTTCCATAATTAATTACTGTAACATTTGAGAGCAACAACAACAGAATTATAAGATTAACTGTGTATATTACTAGCTGCCCGCGCGGCTTTGCTCGTGTATTGCCAAGAACGCAGGCAAACCGGTGGGATAAACCATAGCCTACAACCATCCAGAAAGTCCATTCGTCATGAAAGTGAAAGAATTTATGAAATCGGATATTCGGTTCTGTAGATTACTCATTACATACATAGAAACTTACAAAGCCACAATCTCACAGACTTATTCTTTACTAGCTGTACCTGCGACTTCGTTTGCATGGTAATGTGGTGGGAGTTAACGAATTTCTTATTTTCAGACACATGCAGTTCTAATTTAACCTTTCAAGTAAAACGTTGAACAAACCTATTCTAGCTAAAATGCCGTTAAAAATATTTTCTGTGATGTTTAACTTAGTAAGAAAGGGACAAAACTCGTTTTATGGGGTAATAGTTTAGTAGATGTTTGTGGCTATAGATCCAACAGGTAGGACACAGGCTGCAGCATTAAATGTTTATATATCTTCTTCTCTACATATTTATAATATAACACTGTTTTATATTAAATAAATACAAACGTGATGACTGAAATCATCTTGAGTCACTCCGACTCGCAGGTAAACATGTGTATAGAATTAATAAATAGATTTAATAATCCTTTCGAGTACCCGGAGTAGGTACCCATTGACCGGTAAGTGTTTTACGCGGAACAAAAGATCTCTTTTTTAACGTCTGAATTTATATTTTCCAAGCTATACCTAAGCACTCACTAAGTTCTAGAACCATAACGCGAGTCCGAGTCCCTTTCTATTAAAGGTAATTAATGTAATTATTAAAAATATTAAAGTACCTAATATGTTTATTTTTTCATATTGCAATGTTTCAGATCGCACTATCACATTCTGCCGATCTTCTGTATATTCCCGCCATTGTCAACTTAAGGAATGTGTATTGCAGGCTTTATGATAAAAGTTTTATCTGTATGTTGGCCGATTCCTGTGTCTCTATATAAGCTGAATGTCAACTTGAAGGCGCGAAGTACGAAGTAAAATACCGCCTTAATACCTACTGACGCGCTTGATAATTAATGTTTTTAAAAAAAGGGGCCCGTTCTATACTGATTTAATATAGTTTTACTGTTTATTGCTGATAAATATAAATACTGACAAACCAGCACGGCTATCACAAGACGGCGCGCGAGCTCTCTCTATTTTTCTCGAACTTTCCGTCTCTCTCGTAATAAACAACTTAGAAAGAGACGTATAGTGCGAGAAAAATCGAGAGAGCTCCCGCGCCATCTTGTGATAGCCGATAAGTATCGTGACAAATACTCAGCGTATAATCTTGCAGAAACTCATAAACCTAGACGTTTTGGCTGAACGCGAGACAACGCTAGGCCATGCCATTAAAAAAAGGAAGAGTCAGACTTTTGACGTTATTTTGTTGAAATTTGTTGATACATTTATTGAAATTACGCCTCAATGCGAATTTAGCGCGTATAAGTTTCCATATCAGAATCGATTATTTTTTTATGCTTTAGAATTTAATATACGTTTTGTGAAGGTCTATCACAACACCGGATCGAAATTATTACTGTTAGTTAGATATGGCAAGTCCGCCATTTTGACGTCACTGACAGTTGACGGATATGGCGGCTATGATTTCATGCAGAAGAACTGAATAATTAAATGAGGTCAAATGTTTCCGAAAATTAATTAACTGTCGCAGTTGGATAAAAACTATCCTAAACGGAAGCTAGAGTAATAATGTACTTATGAAAAAATCTACATGTTTTTCCGTTCATGGGAAGCCGAGATCATTCGGGACACGTAAATGCTTAGTTTGATACTGGCTGATTCCATTTTCAAATTAGAGATTTATTATAAGTGAGAGATAATATTAGTATACATATGTCGTTTATATTACTCGCTTTTGTAACCTCATTATCATCATCATCATCATCATCATATCAGCCAAAAGACGTTCACTGCTGGACATAGGCCTCCGGTCCAGTCCTGCGCCACCCGCATCCAGCGGACTCCCGCAACATTTACCAGGTCATCAGTCCACCTTGTGGGGGGCCTACCCACGCTGCGCCTTACGGTAGGTACGTGGTCGTCACTCGAGAACCTTTCCGCCCCAACGGCCATCTGTTATACGGGCTATGTGCCCCGCCCACTGCTACTCAAGTTTAAAGATTCGATTTTTTACAGTCACGTTATTTAGTTTAAACAGTTAGCTAGTACTAAACTACTAGAACCCTAAGTTTAAGATATTCATAATACGGAGTCGTAACCTCTCAACGTTTTTAAAAATAATTTATAATAAAAATAAATTTTAAATACTCAGAAACTCTCTTGTGACACATTTGTCACGTGTAAAAGCATTTTTCGTAGTAAATCTCAAGAACATGCTAGGGGTCAGTAACATTGGAAAGTGTAGACGGACATCCATTAGATGCTTGCGTGTAACTTGAAATGTCCATTATAATCCGGAGTCATCGCGGGAAAAAGGGTCGTCACTCTGCAGGGACCCTCGATTCAAAATCTCCGAAGCATAAATCAAAATTACAAGAGAAACATCTCAAAGAGCTCTTTATATCGCTTAGTTATGTTTGTACAAGAACAATAGCTTTAGACAGTGGCCTAAAGAAACATTGAGTGCGGACGTAATAATGGGAGGGATTGTACCATTATAGGTATTAGTCTGCGGCTTTAAAGGCACAATCACGTCTTTGGAGTGAGATAGAACGGTTCCACAAGCGGTACTTTTAATCAAGAGTTCAAGCTGCCTCCTGAACGCAGTAATTTAAGACGTACGGGTACACGACGTTAGCTATCGGTACGTGTACATATATGTATGTATAACATTTAAGGAGGAGTTTATAATCGTTGGAAGGACAGTGACTTATCTATGCTTTTATTATAATTATGACTAATAGTTATCTATAATCTGTCTCCGCTAATTAGTCAGGATGAAGGTCCTGTGCACATCTTACATTTTACAATTGTGATTTAAAATTATCACTTTTACTGCCAGGAACCCGCCTCGCGGGCGTCTACGCCGTAGCCGCTTTCCGCTACATATGAAAAAAACCACGGGATCGGCTACGAGCGTAGCGCATAGCGATTCTTGAGAGTAAATGTGTTAATTGGCAGCATTGTCGTGTGGAGTAGTTACCTACAAATAGGTGTAGAGGAGAATGCAGTGAATTGAAGAAGAAATATGGCGATTGCGATGCTAATGATGCCGAACTTTTAACTTAGTGTACATTTTTAAATATGAAGGCTGCCGCAAGTTCACGCAACTCATTTCACTAATCCGCACTATGATTCGGCAGAGAATTTCGAGTCTATTTTAAAGTATAAACCGACGTCAGTCGTTAATATATTGTTCGTTCTGCGCTGGTGCACATTTGCACCGATGCTGCCCAAGACCCCGGTTTTATTCACCAGTTTACCTTCCGTAAAGACTGGCAAAAAAGCGAACCGCTGAACAAAAGTTTCATGAGAATAGTTCAGAGAGACTGACCGAGTATGATAAAGGCTGGAGTCTTTTAATATACATTTCGTCAGATCACTTTTTTATATTTTCACTTAGTTATTCCTACTCGTAGTTCTAAATCATCATCATCTCGTAGCTCTAAATATTAAGTACGAAAGGTACACTGTGACTAGTTTTAACGAGTAATAATCGACCAACTTAAAATATACCTGAAAATGCCAACTTTCGTACAAATTCGGCCGACGCAACTGCACCATTTACTTGGCGCGTGTCGATGTAACAAATATTTACAGACCGGCAATTACGGAACATTACACTGCGCGTGGCCCGACACGCACTTGGCCGGTTTTATTTAAATAGAACTTAACTGTCTGCCTATAGACATACGGTTTCGGTACGGCCTATAGAAATAATAGAAATTTCAAAAATTTATAGTGTCATGTATCTTTTTAACTTTCCCATTTTAATTCTAGTTCAAATTGGGAAACCTCACTTAAACAAAAGCAATATCCACAAAGTGAACGTATCGGAATCGCTATCATCTCCCGCGATCGAATTGAATATTCATGGGGCTTCACAGGTCAGATAGCTACATATTTATTTTATTATTAAACAATATTATATAGTGACTTACTGTTTAAAAAGCATATGTTATACATATCCTTAACATGGAGTTATGATACTCAGTAAGTAATTAATTCAAAATATCGTATATTATATTTATCACAATGCATACAATAAATATATGACCAAGTTTTATGTGGTAAACTAATAGTTTTTTTAGGATTAATCCTAGAATTAACTCTCGCAAAGAGAGATAAAATTAGGTTGCGATATCTAACTCAGATTTTTATCTGTGATCAGGAGTCAAAATTATAATTATCCTGTAGATGACGTCTCATAAAATTACATCACTGTTTAGTAAATTAAATTGTAAATATGATGATGTTAATACACACTGAATGTATTGTCAATTTGACACTCTACATTTTTTTTAAGTTACCATATATAAGACTTCAGCGCTTTGTCGGGAGATAGGTTTTACGTCAATAGACTCTAACATCTCCTTGTCACACATGGGACAATTGACATTTATTATTCATCATTTAACAATTTGACGCAAGGGTGCAAGTGTTTTTAATTTCATTGTTGAAATTACCGTTAGACCAATGATTTTAAATTAAAAAGTAGCTAAAGCCAATAAAGCTTCTACTACTACGTAGGTAGGTGGGCTAGCTTCGTTCTAATCAACTGCTGTCGGACATGGTATACAAATTCCTTTGCAAGAGGGTGTTAGTGTAGTAAATAGGATGTAGGTGTTAGCTAAACTGTGTTTCTCCCAAATTTAGATTGGTCTGTGTCTATGACATTTAGATTAGGTGAAATAGCACCCTTATAATTTTAAAGGATTGGAGTCCAACGACATTAAATAGATACATTATTTCAATTAGGTTCGGACAACGTGATAAATCACCCCGTGTGTTCCACTTAAACGATATTCGCACTGCGCTAATGACGCATGTTAACTATACGATTAACTCAGAAGCGTGGCTCAGTGCGCCGTGTCAGGTAACTACATTATCTTGTAACTTAAAGTTTCAAGTTATACCTAAACAACTTTAGCTACAGTAGCAGGTTTTAAGCATGATTACTTTTAACGAGCTGAAATTTACGAAGATTATACGCGTCTGGGTGAATGTTAATATCGAAACTTTGGATCAAACTGAGGCAACACCACGAACTTCGAAAATAGGAGTTCGAACATACCTTTCACTCAAATCATGCAAGTGCGGTAGGGACGGACATACGACGCACGAACTTCGATCTTCAATCTTCGTGGACCTGCCGTAGCCCTGTTTGCAGTTTGGACTAATCTGATTTGCCATAATTTATCATGCGGAATCTTCGTTTATCCCCAGCTAAACCGCGCGCGAGACAAATATGCCCTGACTCGTATCTTCGTTATCACGCTACGTCGGCGTTTCGTCGGTCTCCTGAACAAATACCGATAATCATTGCTATAAGCAAACGTAGGTATAGAAAGAAGCGTTGATATGACCGAAGAAATTCGTGTAGGTAATGATTTATGCCACGATCATTCGTCTACTCATCTTATTCATAGTATTAATTCTAACGAGTATACATGATAGTCGTAGGTACTTTTCGTTATAGAAATTGGAATCAGGCTTTGCGTCAGTATTAACATCGCTGATGTTACTTCAATAAATTGTCTCTTTTTATGTAATCCTACTCGCACCCATGCAATCGTATCTTTTATTACCTATCGGACTCATCCATTTCATTCATTTGACGTTATTAGTCAGGTTCTCCTTTCATGTATAATCCAATTCACATTCTGGTATCTTTGCGTCTACTCGCGGAATTGTCAAGTAACTACATACAATCTACATGATAGATCATTAAATAAAATATCACGCTAATTTTACCAAACGAGGCGAAACGTTAAGGCAGCAAATGTAGCCAGAACAACAATGTATCTTTCTATTTACCAGCGGATCGGATTATACTGCAACCACTCGGGTCGCGAAACGAAACTTCTCCCTAATGGAAATGGAAAAGTTTCTGCCGATTTGTTAGACGAACATAAATTATAACTCGAGGGGTTATGTTAAGGAATATGTGTGAAGAATTACCTGCCTCGTACATCTTACTCATCTTACGAGTATACCTGTGATTGACAACTTTTTAGCTCATGTTTATTCAGCTTTCGATACTGCATTAAGTTTTCGCTTGGATTTATGTTTGAAAAAAGACATTACCGATCCCGAAAAATCCGTCGTCATAATAAAAAAAACCGGCCAAGAGCGTGTCGGGCCACGCTCAGTGTAGGGTTCCGTAGTTTTCCGTCCGTCACAGTAAGTGTCCCCACTTAAGCGTTAAACAAGCAATACTTAGCGAACAATATAAGCAATACTTAGCGATCAATTGTATTATTAGACAACGAACGACCAAAGACAACTAAGACAATTCGAACACCACAAATTTTCGCGCACCTGCTCCGACCCCACCATTAAATCAGAAAAATCGTAACACCGCCATGTACGATATGAGCGTTCCGCGTACGGCGACATCTATCGGCAAATTAAGTAAACTATTGCGCGCGAGTTTAAAGTATGGAAGACGATTTTTGTGGGGTAATTCTTTATTGCGTTAACAGATTTTCACCGTTTTTACTTTATTTGAAAGCACGTCATTTCATTGTGATTTTGTAGAAATTACAGGTACAATAAACAGATAAACACCTGCTTATACGGTTAAATTACAAACTTAGTTCAGAAATTATTTTGTATTTTTTTTCAAAAACTTTTCAAACTTTCAAAGTTCAAAATAATTTTCCTAGAAAGTTTTTATAAAGTTCTACTTTTGAGATTTTTTTCATATTTTTAAAACTTATGGTTCAAAAGTTAGGGGGGACACATTTTTTTTACTTCTGTAGCGATTATCTCCGAAAATATTAAAATTATCAAAACATGATCTTAATATACCCCTATTCATTTTTAAATACCTATATAACAATATACCACACGTTAGGGATAAATTATAAAAATAAATCAGTCCCCACTTTACTTATAGGGGAGGTACCCTAATAAAAAAAATTTTCCACTTTTTATTTTACCACTTTGTCGGCATGATTGATATACATATTAGTACCAAATTTCAGCTTTCTAGTGCTAGCGAAACTATAAGGGTTCCTAGTCGACTACGGAACCCTAAAAAGACAAAAAAGCAAAAGCGGTTTATGACTGAAACATACAGTTTTTATACCGCTTAAGCGTTAAATAAGTCGGCGAAGGATCGTTGGTTTTATTTCTTTCGAATTACGCCTTAATGGTCTTAGCGTCCGTTATTGCTGAATATCTTTTCGGCAAATTATTCAATTTCTCTCGGTTTCGTTTTTAACCCACACCCAATGCCAAACTTCCTGCCGTCCGTGGTTTATTGTTTGAATTCCAAATTACTATTGCGACTGCCTATTCATGAGGAAATTGGAATTCAAGGAAAATTGATTTAAATTTGGCGTTGGTAAATCAAAAACAATCGCGGAAGTTTTATTCAACGTCAAATAATGAAAGAATCCTCCAGAGATACGCACTTAGTGGCATGAAGATAGGGGTTTCCAGCCTCATTACCATAATAAATATCATTGTGCCTCGCTGGCTCTCTTTGTGCCGTTTCCTTGTAGACCGATGTCTCCTCGTATTTTACTTTCTAAACTTTTTGCACATCTTATGTTACTGTGTTTTGTTTAAACATGCGTTTCCGCTACAAAACTTTTTATGAGTTTCCATGCATCTTTTATTTTGAGTGGTTGAAAGATTTTTTTTGCTGATGTCTTGCTATCGTAACATTACGTATAAAAATATGAATATTCCTTTCAATCTTAAGTACATTCCAAGTGCGGCTAGTGAGCGGCAGACAATTTCTCCATTTAGTTGTTTAAGCCGCCCTGAAAAAACCGGAAATGAGCTCTTAAAAGCCTCCACCGATTGTAAGGTAGGTGCTAAGGTACCTATAGTTAGAATATAAACATAAAAATGAATATAGTATTACATATGTCCAACTAAAGACATTATATCCGTTACAAACTCCGAATAATTCCAGAAGCTCTTTGAGACCGCAAGATAACTTATCTGACAAAATATTATTCACCACATGTCTACAACAGTGCCGAACGTATGATTACGAGTAGTTCTCAATGATGTAACATAAAGTTTTCTATGTTGGCGAGTGTGCTGTGTAAATAATTACACATAGTTGCGGCTGTCGACGCTGGCCAGCGAGTTCCACCAACTTTCAACAAAGCCGCGAAACCACGGAATTTTCGTACTGCTGGTATATGTTTCAAATACTTCCTAATTTCTACTAAGGATTGCTTTTAACGAGGAAACTTGTTAAAGACGTAAAGTCGTATTTTGTCAACATTTATAAAATCTATTTCATATTCCGTTCAAAGAACTTCCCACCGCTTTTCTTTTCGTCCTCGGCGGAAAAGTCCATCGATAAAAAATTTAAAAGCGGAAAAGTCGCAGAAGAATTTTAATTTCACTGTAGTTCCATTTAGATTTCCTCAGAGTTTTTCGCGCTCCTTCATGCTTTTCTGTTTTGGTTTCAATTACTTTTCTGGGCGTGTTTTTATTGTAAGTGATAATAAAGTTTATTTTAATTTTGTTAAGTGACTCACGCAGAACTTTTATCGTAGATTGCGGCTTGATTGTTTTTAAAATACTCGGTCAATTTATGGTTTATTAAGTTACTAAGGAAATTGCTTCGCATAGAAAATATCATTCAATAATAATTTCAGTAGGTAGGTACGTAAATATCCTACTAATATTATAAATGTGAAAGTTTGTATGTTTAGATGTTTGGATGTTTGTTACTCAATCACGCTTCAACGGCTCAACCGATATGGATGAAATTTTGCACGAAGATAGTTTATAGCCTGGATTAAAATATAGAATCGTTTTTATTCCTTGTCCACGCAGACGAAGTCGCGGGCGGAAGCTAGTATTATAAATGCGAAAGTGTGTCTGTCTGTCTGTTACATCTTCACGCTTAAACCGCTGAACTGATTTGGATGGAATCTGGTATAGAGATAGTTTGAGTCCTGGGGAAGGACATAGGATAGTTTTTATCCCGGAAATCATCCCCTAAGGGGGTGAAATGGGGGGTGAAAGTGAGCTACGCTATATATATCCGAGTTCCACGCGGACGGAGTCGCGGGCAGAAGCTAGTTTTCCATATTTACATATCTGGTATATACCTGTTGTAAATATATAGCATATGAGCTGGTTTTTAGTACACCTAACCTAAATTGTCTGGATGTTATTAATATGTAAATATGTATATGAAACTTTGAATGAGGTAATATTTGGTAATTTTAATTTGATTCGGTACGCCAGTTATTCAATAATAAGAAAAAGAAAATAAGGACCCCTTTTGATATTTTTTGCAACCGTGTCGATAAATTACTAATTATACAGTCAATATTAATACACATGGATTATTATCTCATGAATTTCCTCGTATTTAAATCAAGCCTTTGAAAATGACCCTTAAAAACTAAAATCAAAAGGCGTAATACTTGCGGAAAGGTGGTAGTGGTGCCCATTGAGGCACGACTCTCAAATTGACAAAAACGAGTGGAGAGCCCTCGAGATGTGCCTTGCGAGATTGCGTTCAGTTTATTGCTAATACTTTACTACGAGATCTCATCAAACACAATTATGGGCTTGGTTTTATTATTTAACGACAACAGTAAATTACAACACAAGTGTAAGTTGTTTTCCTGTCTCTGCTCACATGCCAAATTGTATGTACAGCCATCGAAGTAAATTACTACACCCACTTATTACATCTAAAGAGTAAGTATATGGAATATAATACGTTACGAGTATCGGAAATCTTTATAGATCTACCCCTTTATAGATCCAATAAATATCAGGGTAAAGGCATATTTTGTTATTCCCTCTAAACGGCTCGAGTAATAAAACGGAGGCGGCAGATAGAACATAATATTAACGCCACAACAAAAAAGAAATATTGTCACCATTGTGAATTCAACGTAATGAAATGAGTTTGAGGAAAATCCGTTGTAGACTTCTAAAAGATGGCGCGTCATTGCTCAACTGCGTCGTCACGGCCTTTTGTTGATGCTTATTGAGGGCTTACTACGGGAATACGATCGTTAGTACAAATCATGGCGGTTGATCGACATATTCTTACAAGTTCAGTAAGAATATGTCGATCAACAAAGGTACGACATAATTATGGCACATACCAACGTAGTAGGGCCTCACACGGATCAGAATTCAGTTAGTGAATCATAATCTGAATCACTCTAAAGCAAATAAAAGTAAACTTTGTGAAATTATTTCTACAAAAAATGTCCCTTTTTTTTCTTTTTAGTGGTCCAGATTTTGAATTCAGTTAGTAACTCCAACTGTGTACGGCAGGCCTATAGGTAAGAAATAACAAATCTTAAGTTGGGCAGTCTGTCAGCAGTCTGAATTCCTACACTGAGTTCAGTATCTGGACCACTCAAGAGCAAAAAAAGTAACACCGTCTGGTAGCAACTCTGCACAAAGGCTACTAATTGTCTCGAGAGTCTCGAGATCACTCTCGAGCACTTTGTGTTCACACCATATAATGATTCAATGACTAGATTCCTTTCTGGGTGACGCCGGCCGAAAAAGAAAATAAAACGGTATACTTTCTGCACAATTCCCACCTGGGCTCTGTTCAATAAATACTACAATCCGACATTTTTTTTAAATACGACATAATTGTATAATTGTCGTAGTATAAACCGTTTAATCATTATCATCATCATCATCACATCAGTTACCTTGACAAAGTAAACTTTCGCCTGTCGTTACAATTCGAAAATTTTGTATCTTTCTGAAATTTGTAGTTGATAATTTATAATGAACAGAAATATGTCGAATTGTCACCCGTCATCTACAATTACAATTTACAATTTGTAACGTATATTAAACGGAGCGCACACGGTGTAGCTTTTTTTGGTCTGGAGTGGTACAGATACTGAATTCAGAGCATGAATTCAGAATGCGTGAGCCCGGCCTTAAGTACCTAGTTTTAGACATTTAGTATAAAATAATAATAACAAATCAGTCTGTTAACATCCTACTGCAGGGCACAGGCCTCGTCTCATGGATGAGAGGGATCAAGCAGTAACTTCATGGGATATTTATTCATGATTATTATTTCATCATATTATATGAATGTTAGTGCTATTCGTTTTAATTGATATCATTCTAACGTCTATTTACTATTTTAGGCAACCATGCTCTACTACCTGAAGTAACGCAACGAAGCTATCTGTCAATTTGGTATCATGTTAGGGGACTTGTTGTTTTTGTCGGCAGTGAAAGAAAGTAACTTCCCGTTTTCCTCCTTACCCTGTGCGTCGCTACTTTACCCTCATGAATGAGCGGTCAATGTGTCGTCTTTCAAACGTTTAGATTGCCATGTTCAAACTTGAGGGAAAAGCGATAACCGTGTACATTGCACCTACGTTTTTTATTCGTGCAAGCACTATAATATCGAATGTCTGACTCTACTAAAGAGAAAGCAAATGAGCCCACAATTTCACGGCAGCAGGACTGCTATCTCAGGACAACGTATAGGCAAATCGATGTCATAATGAAAATGCTAACAATTTATTTCGCGGTTGAATGGGGTTTACTTTTATTCGGGGGTCGACTTTGATCAAATAGGTTTTTCTCCGAAATCATTGTTTTTACTTGTGGGTGAACTGTGGCAGTGAATATATTAGTATATTCTATCTTGCTGTTCACTCTATTAAATCTTCTTAATTTCAGATAGTTCTGCTTTTCTATTACATTCTAAATGATCAAAGTATTTTTTCGTAAAGTAACCCCGGTTTACATTTCATTTTCTTAGTAGTTTATTTAAATTAAAACAGTCATCACATAGTGACAGTCTTTGCATCCGAGTCGGTATTAAATATGACAGTTTATGATTTTATCCATCTTTTAATCATCTTATAATTTTTTTTTTGTCTGCATGCATCCGTTGACAGAGCCGCGCGTTACCGGGCTTACATATTTTGTATAATTCTGATCTACATTAAAGACTGTAAA
Organism: Epinotia demarniana; assembly: GCA_945867215.1. NCBI lineage: Eukaryota > Metazoa > Arthropoda > Insecta > Lepidoptera > Tortricidae > Epinotia > Epinotia demarniana. Next base: position 10,847,431 of record OX244267.1, on the reverse strand, counting down.
ATCTCCCTGCGTTTACTTCACTATCAAGACCGCACCATAAGCTTCAGTTCCTTCGATCTAAAGCAGGAATATTGGTTGCTGAGATTACGTCCTACCGTTAAATATGTGGTATCGCGCTGTATGCTTTGCAGATTAAGGAAGACCAGGCCGACAGCGCCGAGAATGGGTGACTTACCTGCAGCGCGTCTGGCTCATCACCAGCGTGTGTTCGCCTACTGCGGGATAGACTTATTTGGCCCAATGGAAGTCATGGTGGGCAGACGCCGTGAAAAACGGTATGGAGTTTTATTTACCTGTCTTACCGTTCGAGCCATTCATATCGAAGTTGTACATTCTCTTACGACTGACTGAAAAACTTGAAGACTTAATAATGTTCTTTTTGGCAAACGAACGTTGCATTTCTAGTATAACGAAATTAAAACTAAATTGTATATGTACATATTTAATGAATTTCTATGAGTAGTAAAGTCGTCTTCTTAAACGTATCTGCCAAAATAGTTGTAGTGTAGACACGTGTATTCTAAAGAGGAATCTTGAGCGTAGCGAGGGATTCAAGTGTTAACGCCCAAGACATGCAGAAATAATTTTGATACCGAAAGTTACGAGTACATACTGCTTTTCATACCTTCTATGAGGATAATTGTAATCCTTCACTTGAAGGCAACTGTTTCTGAACGAAACCATTATTATATTTTTGAACGAGTGACACGAATGGATTATATGAATGATAATTGTTGAATTACATTCCGGTCACTCGGTCACCATTTTGTCACTTTCTCTTTTCTTCCAACTCTCCAACCGAAAGGACAGCTCTGTGTTTTAAACTATAAATTTAAACTAATAAACGCTCATTTAATAATTGAAAGTGTTTTTAATCATCCACCAACAGCAACAATGACTTTTCTGAATAGCAGGACCGGGAAGAAAAGTGCAACTCTGATCCCTCATTATCAGTCATTAGAGGGTAACAATAACTATTTTCGGAATAGCAGGTGTGAAAACTTATTTGAAAAAATGTAAAATTACTGGTAAAGTTGTAAACAAGGCATTCTACCTCAGTCGTCAGGCAAAGGACCCATTGGATAATAACCCTTACCTTGCATTCAATCGTTAGAGCTCATGAAGATGCACCAGCTAGTGCCAGCACAGTGCCAGCACAGTGCCAGCACAGTGTCAGCACAGCGAATACTTATGAAAAATCGGCAAAGCGCGTGTGATAAGTCTAAGTACAGTTACTAAGAGGAAGGTAATCTGACACTCACCTTTGGATCGAACTGAAATAATCGCCTGACACCTGTGAAACATTTTGATATCGCATCAATGATATAGGAACGCGCTCCGCTTGATGTTTTCACATTGAAGTGCAGTTGCAATTCGCGTGCATTCATCTGTCAGCAGTCTGTCGCGTGACAAACCCATTTCACGCTACTGCGCGGTGCGCTTTTGCGCACTCTGTAACTTTTTTTATAGAAATTTATTGAATCTTTTAACTTAGTGAACCTGTTTTGTGAACCTACTCTAATTACAGCAACCAGTGCGATACGTATAGATAACGACTTCAGTAACGAGGACGCAGTGAATAATTGTATCATAAACAACTTAAGTTTAGAGGGGTAATCACGTAACTTATCGAACGTGCGTTTATACAATTTAACAGTATTACTTCCATAGTAAAAGTGACATTTAGATCTACCTGACGCGCGTACAATGCGTTACGTGATCGACCTGCTGACCGCTATGGACAACAAGTCAACGGAATAACTGACGAAGACCCACGAGACACTATGAAGAGAAGAGATTGGGTTTATTCATTCGAAATATTGTGAAACAATTACGTTATCTTTCATTTAATCAGGAAAGCCTTGACAGATTGTGTGCTCATCTGTTTAACTGTATTAATTTAAAGAAAATTCAAAGCAAGGTCAAGACTAAATTTAGTGACTAGGCTACCCCAGATATTTGCGAGAAAATACCCTGACTCTATAACATGTACGATCCGAGAACCACTGATAAAATGCTGGAATTTGTAGAGTAAGTATAGAACTACTCGAAATCTTTAACGTTATAATGTGTGTCGCCGTTAAAGCCGAATACTTGTCAAAAATGATCCATAACTCCAATGATAAGGTTAAAACTGTATGGCAAGTTATCAACATTGAAACTGGGAAACGCAAAAGAGATCTGAGTATGTAGCTTTATATTCTTATAAAAGCGTGTAAAATGTTGAATTTGAAGAATGCTACAGAATATGCGAAATCCGTCTACAAACTAAAAGCCCGAGATTCTCTCAGGGACAAATATAAGGAGGCAAACATTCTTACTGTAGGATGGGACCCAATACATTCTTGAGAATATTAAGTATGTGTGGAAAATCTTCAGGAGTACAATTTCAACACTGATATCCACGACTACAACACACAGAAATAAACAAAAGATCGCAGTAAAACCCAGTCGTCTCCGCAAGGTTAGCAGGTCGTTCCTGAGGAACTGTATTAAGCTTTGATGAAATAGTTAGTTTGCGACTCAGTAAATTCAAGTGTCATATTAAAAGTAAACTGCTAAGCAAGGCGTATTAATATACAGTCAATTATTTCTTGAACGATTCTCTTTTTATGAATTTCTTTCTCATACAAGGACAGACTCAAACATTTTTAAATTATATCTCTAGACAGTCATAGAGATCTTCTGGATATTTAATTGCTTTTTAAACTCGTAAGAAACAAGTTTGATTGTCCACAACTCCTTAGTAGTCTTCGGTTTTCAGTGCCTCGAAGAATTCCACATTTTGCTGCCAAGCCACTGTCTTATCCCCTGGGACGAACTATGTTGGGCTCTTCCTCTCCTCTACCACGATTGAGCAAATGACTCAACAAATATAGCAATTCTGTCGACATAAACTTTAACTCAATATCCAAGATTAGAAACTTGTTCATTTAGTTAATAATTATCGTCAAATGCTTTTTCTTTTTTAATTAAGTCTCTTTATTTATACAACGTGTTTTTTTAACCGACTTAGAGCCGAAGCCCACTGAAAGTATACAAAAGGAACTATCCATTCGTGAAAAAAAATATTTTTTTAGTTAAGTTTTTAGTAATAAAAGGTAATTAAGTTGGAAAAAATCTCTATGGCGCACGGAGCGAAGTTCATTCACCCGGTTAGAGTTCGTACAACCTATCTACATAAGATGGCGGCTAGCGGACACTGCGGTCACTCAGCTGGATGATTAAAATTAATATTAATACAAAAAAAACAATATTTTATGCATTTAAAAAAAACTTAAAACAAAATAAAAACTAAAAAAAAAAATATTTTTTAAGTTCTTTGTAATGTATACATTGACTGGGCTTCGGCTCTAAGACGGTTAAAAAAACACCGTGTATTGGTATTTATGCTGTGTTTACCTCGGTTAACGTAACTGCAAACTACATTGCTATCACGAGACGGCGCGCGAGCTCTCTTGATTTTTCTCGCACTATACCTCTCGAAAGACGGATAGTGCGAGAAAAATCGAGAGAGCTCGCGCGCCGTCTCGTGATAGCCGTGCTGGTGACTGAAGAGCTGGCGGCTCTCTCGCGCAACGCATCAGCATTGCAATCGGCGAGGAAATGCCGCCAACATCCTCAGTACTATGCCTCGAGGGCCTTTTTTAGGTTTAATTTAATTTAATTTAATGAAAATAATTATTTTTACATTAAACAGACATTTTTTTAAATGAATGTATTGTGTTGTTTTGTTTTCATTTAGTGACATTTAGTTCTGACTGTAACTTCCAAATAATTATTGTTGTAAAATTTTATGTAAAACTATTATGTTGTAAATAGATGTTTGACATGTAAAGGTGCCCACCTCCTTGTGGCCCATTTGCAGAATAAATGTTTGATTTAGATTTTTTTGATAGCTGGCTCAAACCCGTAAACTATCAAATAGTTACAGTCAATAAAGTCAATATAGACTTCGATGTGCGGCGACCTAACGTGTCAGAACTAGCGAGCGAATTGGAACACGAAATACGTCACGTGAAAGATTATCCCCATAAAAATAATTTCAATGTTGTAATTTTCCTAAACTCACGAATAAAGTAAACGTCGAATCTGTATTTGCTACTTAATGCATTAGCCATGCCAACTTTGATAATAACTTGGTGTGTAGGTGCCAATTTTTTATTGGAGTGCTATATAATGAGCCTTTTAGCTATACATAAAACTGTGCTGAATACGAAAGAAATAAAAAGATGCAATGAACTACTTTATTGTCTGTAAATAAACTTCAGTGCTGCCTTGTCTGCAATTGGACTGGGACATTGAAAAGTTTATTTTAGAAGGAAAGAGGTCAGTCAGAGAATGTATATTGAAGATTGATATTCTAGAATAATAGCTATTTTGGCTTATTAGAAGTTTGCTTTAATGGGCATGATTTGTAAAAGTGCCTGAACTGTCTAGGAACCAATATTAATACATTTGTCCAATTGTAAAGTTTTTTTTTGTTTTTTACTTCAATCAACTCAAACATCACGTTGATATTAAACGATATAAAGAATTTAAAATGACGGTTTTTTAACACATCCACAATCGTCACAAATTTTAATTTTACTCTACCAATTTTGAGGTTTATCAACATTTCTCTAAGAAAGACACACGAAGACATACCCATCTCGTTTTCTCGTATGCGGCAAATATAAAAATGTTTCCTACACGGGGGCGTGATTTCCAAGAATGGAGGGATCCCTTAATAAGATTATTTACAACGCATGTGCTCGAAAAGAGCGTTTTCCCAGCACCCGATCCGTACAGTGCCACTTTTCTGCACTAGCGCTTATTAATTTATATTAAAGGACAAATTTAATTCTCAGCCGATTTTTGTTTTAAATTGTTTAAGTGCCGGGCCACGCACAGTCTAGGGTTCCGTAGTTGCCTGTCTGTCTCACACGCGTGCGCCAAGTAAATGGTGCGGTAACTAGTTATGCCTGCTTAGCTGTGATAGTTTTCCTTTTAAGTAAATTCCTTTAATTCGTGGCAGTAGTACTACTGCCACGATTTTTTTCACATCCACATCAGTTGTCTACTTCTCACTACGACGGTACAGTGTTTTTGGTGTGGAACATAATGAGTTACTCGGAATTAATTTAAAAACCACAAAACAACGGTTTTAAAGAAATAAGTTTGACAGCAAACAGTGTGGAGAAGTTGTTAAATGCAGCTCCAAATAAGTAGTAAGTATCTACCTGATGACAACCTAAGTAAATTAAATTTTAACCTATCTATTTTAAACTGACATATCCGTATTTATTTTATGATTTCCTCGCACAATGCTTAGTATGACGTTGTATGATACACGCGCGTAAAGATGATATACGACCCGTGTCGCATTGCACAACAATTATAAAAATAACACTCGTCGGAAATCACCTACTTTCCGCACTTGTAGCATAAATATCTATTTTGACGGTACGAGTACGTTAATTGAATACCTACGACGATTAGTGGAAATGTCAGAACACCACGACCAATCAAGAAGTCGAACGCCTTTAGAGCTCAGTAGCCGGAATGTATGGAATATTGACAATGTTGAGAATATTAAATAATAATTTTGGCATATGTATAAATAGGAAAGGATAAATTACTTGAATACCCTCAACCCCTCAACCCGCCATATAAAAAATGAAAAAAATTATACGGCTCCGTACCGTCTCTTGTAATCCCCGATTGTTTGTTTGTTTGTTTGTCCGATCTGTGACACGTGAAAGTATTATATACTTAATCTTTTATTTTGTTGTATTTCCGAACCTCTTTGTTGTAAGTTTGTGATGCGAGTCTAATCTTTGTTGTATTTAGAAATGAATCGAACCATTGGAACGTAACTATTAAGTAGTGAGACGTGATTCAAGCTTGAGCACTCTGAGGGCCTCCGGCCGGACCCGGCACGCCCCGACCCCAGAAGATTAGATTAAGCAATAAATAACATTTATTTTATATCCGAACTGAGATGTTACGATACGTGCCTGTTTTCCAAAATCTAAATATGGCCCGTGCATATTCAGATAATAAAGGAACCGTGTTTTAGGCACATATTAACAACAGTACCCTGACTGAAAGGATGTTTTTGTAAAGTGCATACTAGTAGTTGTAATATGAGAATACAAAAAAAAACTAATATTAATTCAAATCGGAGAAATCCTGAAGAAAGGTCAGCTCAAGAGTACCCTCAACCGACGAGCATATGTTTGTATGCAGAATGTAATGAAAGTGAATGAAGCAAGAAAGGTTTGTCAAGATCGTAGCAAGTGGAAATCCGTGACCTCTGCCTACCCTTCCGGGAAATAGGCGTGATTATATGCATATGTTGCAGGGAAATGGTCAAAACAGAGATTTGATCAAATCCCTAAGGGACATGATCAAATCTCTGGATCTGTTTAGTGAAATGACGAAATCGGACAAAAAGGCTACTCGTTTTTTCATTTCACTAGACTTGTTTAGTGATTTGATAAAATCCCTGAAACGCGTCAGTGAGTTGACGAAACTAACGCGCAGAGAGGCCCGATTAAGTTTTTTCAGCTCTTTTATAAAAAAAACAACCACCATCTTCTAACCTATCCGCCATCCGAGTCTAAGTCCCAGAATCGTTTAAATGACTAATGATTTAGGAGCCAATGTCTGCGAGTTAGTTTCGTCAATTCACTGACGCGTTTCAGGGATTTTATCAAATCACTAAACAAACCTAGTGAAATGAAAAAACGAGTCGCCTTTTTTGTCCGATTTCGTCATTTCGTCACTAAACAGATTCAGAGATTTGATCAAATTACCGATTTGTATTAGGCAAATGATAAAATGGATTCGCCATTTTAACATCCTGCGTGATTTGATCATATCCCTTAGGGATTTGTTCAAATTCTGTTTTGGCCATTTCACTGCGACATATTATATGTATTGTACAAATCGATGGATTCGCTTAAAAAAACGTTTCAGTGTAGGTGCCCCATAAATATCTTCAATACGTATATATAGAACTTTATTCTCAAAATAACTTTTTCTACTGAGAATTACAGTAGGGTGAGCACTTATAAAAAAATTACGTGCATAAACATATCAGAGGGAAGAAAACGAATATTTTTTACACCCAGCAATCTAAAAATAAGAACCAAAAAAAAACAATCTAGATTTCAAAGTATAAACTAACGAAGGGTGTCGTCGTGTTTCGGCGCGTCCGGGGCAACCTACCGAATTCTACACCGGACTGGTCGACGCAACGGACCACCGCCAATCGCCAAAATAATAATTAGTGTTGTATTCTTTTATTATACTGTGTTTGTCTTCAAGGTATTTGTAACTGTGGGCCTTAGTTGCCTGGTATAAATGGTTATTATTATCATTATTATAAACCCCCCATGTCCCCCGTGTGATGTCGGGTTAGAATTTCACCACCCCCTTTCTTCCCGTGGGTGTCGTAAAAGTCGACTAAGGGTCTTAGCAGGGTTAAAGTGTGTTGTGGGCGATGGGCTAGCAACCTGTCACTGCAATATCACATTTGGAACATAAGTTTCATGTGCTCTGCCTACCCCTTTTACGGATAAATCCCTAAGGGACATGATCAAATCTCTGGATCTGTTTAGTGAAATGACGAAATCGGACAAAAAGGCTACTCGTTTTTTCATTTCACTAGACTTGTTTAGTGATTTGATAAAATCCCTGAAACGCGTCAGTGAGTTGACGAAACTATCGCGCAGAGAGGCCCGATTAAGTTTTTTCAGCTCTTTTATAAAAAAAACAACCACCATCTTCTAACCTATCCGCCATCCGAGTCTAAGTCCCAGAATCGTTTAAATGACTAATGATTTAGGAGCCAATGTCTGCGAGTTAGTTTCGTCAATTCACTGACGCGTTTCAGGGATTTTATCAAATCACTAAACAAACCTAGTGAAATGAAAAAACGAGTCGCCTTTTTTGTCCGATTTCGTCATTTCGTCACTAAACAGATTCAGAGATTTGATCAAATTACCGATTTGTATTAGGCAAATGATAAAATGGATTCGCCATTTTAACATCCTGCGTGATTTGATCATATCCCTTAGGGATTTGTTCAAATTCTGTTTTGGCCATTTCACTGCGACATATTATATGTATTGTACAAATCGATGGATTCGCTTAAAAAAACGTTTCAGTGTAGGTGCCCCATAAATATCTTCAATACGTATATATAGAACTTTATTCTCAAAATAACTTTTTCTACTGAGAATTACAGTAGGGTGAGCACTTATAAAAAAATTACGTGCATAAACATATCAGAGGGAAGAAAACGAATATTTTTTACACCCAGCAATCTAAAAATAAGAACCAAAAAAAAACAATCTAGATTTCAAAGTATAAACTAACGAAGGGTGTCGTCGTGTTTCGGCGCGTCCGGGGCAACCTACCGAATTCTACACCGGACTGGTCGACGCAACGGACCACCGCCAATCGCCAAAATAATAATTAGTGTTGTATTCTTTTATTATACTGTGTTTGTCTTCAAGGTATTTGTAACTGTGGGCCTTAGTTGCCTGGTATAAATGGTTATTATTATCATTATTATAAACCCCCCATGTCCCCCGTGTGATGTCGGGTTAGAATTTCACCACCCCCTTTCTTCCCGTGGGTGTCGTAAAAGTCGACTAAGGGTCTTAGCAGGGTTAAAGTGTGTTGTGGGCGATGGGCTAGCAACCTGTCACTGCAATATCACATTTGGAACATAAGTTTCATGTGCTCTGCCTACCCCTTTTACGGATAAAGGCGTGATTGTATGTATGTATGTATGTATGTATGTATGTGTGTATGTATTATAAACTATGTCTCACACACGGAAGATGGCCATTGAATTTATACACTAATAAAACCCTTACATTTGTCTGTTAAATTACAAATACTGATATCTTACTTACTTGGTTGAAATTCCCAACACAGGTCGTGCTAGCTGCGGAAGTGGGCTGTCCATGTTGATTGGGTACCTATGTCGCGTATAACTCAGTTGCTTGCATCGGGCCGTTTATTAACCGACTTCAAAAAAGAGGAGGAGGTTCTCAATTCGGCTGTATTTTTTATTATTATTATTTTTCTTTCCCGTTCACGGGACAACGATGTCCCGGACCTTTGGGAGGCGTGCGTGGAGCTAGGTACCTACAAAGTACCAACTGAGCCAACACGTAGAGGCCCTTTTGACAATTTAATGAAATGCAAGGAGTACACCGAGCGGATGCTGTCGCTGCCCGTGTCATGGGACGCACACAGAGACAGCACCCGCTGGGGTGTATAGGGACTATTGATGGTTGATGGAGTCTAAATAAAACGGGTTATTGGGTTGAAATGATGGACTAGAAACATCGGACGTCTGCCTAATAAAACTGTTTCAATCTTTATCTTGACGACCGCTTTAGCCTAGTTGGTAGTGACCCTGCCTACGAAGCAAGAGGTCCTGGGTTCGAATCCCGGTAAGGGCAAATATTTGTGTGATGAGCATGAATATTTGTTTCTGAGTCATGGATGTTTTCTATGTATTTAAGTATTTATATCTATTATACGTATATATATTGTATATATCGTCGTCTAGTACCCATAACACAAGCCTTACTGAGCTTACTATGGGACTAGGTCGATTTGTGTAAGATTGTCCCCTTATATTTATATTTATTTATTTATTTATTTTTATTTATATCTCTGGCAGACGGTGACTCGCTAACTGCTAGATGGGCCCCTATTAATAGCGACATTAAAAAATGGCCTAAGGGCAACATCGGTCAGAGAGCTGGGGGGTAGAGAGGTGGCACTGGACTTTAAACATATAGCCAACTCGCCACTTAGGTGACCACATCTACCCTCGAGCAACCGCTCTTGCGACTCCACTCTGGACGGCCAGTAAAGGCAAGCCAGAGGTGGAGGGCCTGTCCAACCAACCACCCGATCGGCTCAGCCTGACCACAGGACACCCCCAGGAGCACTCAGGTACGTAGGGTCGCTACTCCCTAACAGCCCGCCACAAGCTGCCTTACGTTGACTGATTGCACCAGAAATCTGGTGGGCGATGGGGCCGTCACATCCCTACGCCTTTTATTATTATTATTATTATTTTCAATGTTTGTTACCTCAAAACTCCGTCATTGATGAGCTGATTCGAAAAAATTTTTTTTTGTTCGTATGTATATACTTCCAGGTGGGTCCCATTTTTTTCCAAATTCAGTTAGATGATGGGAGGAATGAGGGGACTCCTCAATTTTATTAGGCACGCGTGTAGTGATTTTGGTATTTTCTGTTATAACTCGTGTATTTACATCCGGACTCATAAATTTGGTGGCGAGGAATTGATGATGAAGACCACAGATGACTTATCGAATTCCTCAATTATGTACTTAAAAGTGCAAAAGTACGTCACAGGTTCTGATAAGATTCCGTTGAAATAGGAACTAATGAAGTGCCATTGGTGATGATCTTGGGGAATCGATGGAAGTCCTCAAATATTATCGGCCCACATACAGCGATTCGGTTTTTTTCGATAGTAATCAACGCATTTGCTATCGGAATCGGCATGTTCATGTGGTAAATTGTAAAAAAAAATAGGAAATGTTCTCGTGGCTTGGCGGAATACTAAATTGAAGTCGGTTAAAACTTTGTTTTTAAAGTAAATTATTATTCTTATCCGATTCATTTTCAAATTGATCGTTCCTATATTTATCTGAATCGGTCAGTAATTAACAGAACATTATGATATGACTAATTATTATGTTCATGCTGAAGCTCGCGTCTTTCAAGGATGTATAAGCCTAGTAACCGCGGGCATCGAGATTCAAACAGGTATATTCATCTTATAATAAGCCTTCTATTTCTAGAATAACGATGACTTTCAGATTATAGGGTTCAGTAGCACTTACTCAAAAAGATCCATAAAATTCTTTAAACAAAAAGTAGCTGAAATATACTTTAATCGACATACTTATAATAACAGTAATGTTTATTAAGCAGAAACGTCCGCTAACGAAATTCCAAATTTCGATAATTTCTATACTTATAATAATGCCAACCTTCCTATCAATATTGAAACTAAATGCTTTATTTAGATAAATAATAAATGAATTCAGTGAATTAATTTACGATGAACAACAACGGCGAACTTTTAAGAGTAACAGACCGATTGCCATAAATCAACTTGCCATGGTAAGTTTAACCAGCAAACACAAACGGATCGGACGCAATTGCCATTTGGTTTTGTGGCCGAATTTTAGTTACAAAGCATAAACAAACAGGCGGCAAAAATCAACCAAACAATCGCAGCTTTGTTTCAAAGAGAACGGATGAATGAGTTGTAAAACGATTCAAACGATTTAACATTTCGAGCCACACCACGTTATAACGGAATGTTTACTCTTGAGTTCACTTATCTGCTTTAAGCTATTGGAATTTCGTATGTAATGGAACGCTTGAATATCTTTATTGTGGTAGGTATTATGCTGAAAGTATTTACCCTTCGAAGAAGTAACAACCTTGTATCATGGGTAGTTACATTTAACAACTGATAGTAAATTGTGTTATCGAACCAATCTAGCGAGTAGTCGTTGTTATGTGTGAGATTGAATATTCAAACTTAGACTTGAAGGCTATTCAATCAAAATTACGCGCATTGATTTAAAAATTGCAGGCTAGGTTTATAAATTAAGTATATGTTATTAAAATACCTGAATAAAAAGTTATTACCAAACGAACAACCATGAGTATAGGTAAGACCTAAATACTTACATAATGTTAAAGTTTCATCCTCAACATATTTAGTTTCAATAAAGAATCTACTGACTAGAAGTTATTTGTATCGTCATGTGTCTATGAATTAATTATCGATTTTTGGCATCAATTCAACGTCATAATCGAAATGGTGTTAATGGCAAATATTATAGTGACGTAATAAATTTCAGTGGAACTTTTACATACATACATTCACGCCTTTATTCCCAAAAGGGGTAGGCAGAGCACATGAAACGCATGTTCCAGCGCCACTTTTAGCATAAATGTGGGTATAAAAGATCGACCAAATGACCAAATGGAACTTTTAGTTATAAAATATACGCTAATGCATTTCCAACCCACCAACATTATTCAGTAATTTATTAACTAGCTTCTGCCCGCGACTCCGTCCGCGTGGAACTCGTTTATATCGCAGCTCCATACAAACTTTTACCCCAACATTTCACCCCCTTAGAGGGTGATTTCGAGAATAAAAACTATCCTATGTCACTCTCCGTCCCTTCATAATCATAATCATCATAATCATAACTTTATTTGTCGAAAAGCAGGTGATGATAAACACAGGTGTTACAGGCATTGCCTTACCTAAAGTACTCCACTTTTTGCCATGCAAGACATAAAAATATTTCAGCGTCTTAAATTAAACAGTCTGAAGTAGAAGCAGAGGATGTAGATATCAACACACAAATTCAATATAAAACTTAATTTTTAATTTTCTATAATTACAATAATGAATATAATGTGAAAGTATTTTTATATACGTAATATCAAAATTGAAGAATACATAATTAATTGTTATAATTGTTCACAATACATTAAATTAGTTCATTTTCATTTCAATATTCATAGATGTCATAATAGCATTTATTTTTTAGTAATTTTCGTATCGTGTTTCGGAATTTATTGGTAGGTAACATCTGTATTGACATTGGCAGCTTGTTGAATAATTTTATAGTCATGCAAAAAATGCTTTTCCTAAATAGCGTGCAGTATGCACATGGATTTGAGAGAGTGTTTCTTTGGCGAAGATTGTGTACTAAGTTGGCTTGATTCTTCTGAAAACGGTCGTCATATTTCTTGATGAACAATGTGCTTTCTAATATGTATAAATAGGGAACCGTTAATATACCTAAGTCTCTGAAAAAAGGTTTGCAGCTTTCCCATGTACGTAAACCAACAATAGCACGAATACATCTTTTTTGCATTCCAAATATATGGCGCCAGTTGGTTGAGCTTCCCCAAAATATAATACTATATGTTATTAGCGACTGAACATGACCATAACTTCAACTATCTCCACTTAAAAATCACGTCAATTCGTCGCTCCGTTTTGCCGTGAAAGACGGATAAACAAACAAACACAAACATACACTTTCCCATTTATAATATTAGTAAGTATGGATGTCTGTCAAGTATTAATTAAACAATTTTACTGATACACATAATATGTACTGTGGGTTATATACGTCGGGTAATGTATTTGGCCTGAGGATAAAAGGCGCGTGTGAAGCTATTGTTCGACGAGCCAAGATCGGCGTCAGTAACAAAGGGTTTCACCTATTTAATCGTCCCCAATATTCAAATCCCCAGCTATGGCACAGTAAAATTTCCAGTAATTTATAGACTTTGATCATTTCTTCCCGGCTTAAGACTTTAATTTCAACATTGAACACTGAACTTAATTTTGGGAATTATTCCACATTTTATGTTAATGTGGAAGCAAATTCCAAATTAGGCTTGAATTTTGGTAACTACCTACTTTATAGTTGATACCTATTTTAAAACTTCGTGTTTTATGAAGAGGGATAGCGAAAATAATGTTATAATGATATTTCTGATTTTAATCGTAGTACAGTTTGATAAAAGAGCTATTCATCGCCGGAAGTATTCCACAGGAGCAGCCGACTGTCCCACTCTTCCTCTGCGGGACAGATTTATTCTAAAAGTTCTTTCATTAAGGGTTTCCTTTGTCACGTCAGTCACGCGGAACTCGCGCCGAGATTGTGTAAGAATATAATGAACGGTGCTTGTATTAATGCATTTCTACGTCAATACTTAGCTTGAGGCATTTAAAAACAATGAATGCGTAGAATATGTAAGTAGGTAATTTTATTTAATATGTATGGTACGTGAGCGGAAATCGTGAGAGGCGCGAAATTTTCGGAGGATGGTCGGACGTGGCCGCTACAGAGGAAAAAGTTTGCGAGGACACGTGCTCGGCTTATGGAGCTCCGGACCGGGGCGTCCCGAGTGTGACTCGCTGATGAACATTTGATTCATGAACACCTCGACACATTCATAATTTTTGAAATATCTTTACCTATATACCTTTTCTAATGTCATTGGTACAGTCAACGTCAAAAGTAAGTGATCAATAGCATAACGCCCCAGATATAACAAATTACACCGAAGTGTAATTTTTAACTGAACGTTTAATTAGCCAAAAGAAAATGATCATAACTGCACCGGGATTAAAAACTAAATGACAAATCAATATAATGCTAATAACTTCACGGTTCAACTCACGTATTAAATGTCACTACGGGCGACATGTTTCGAGTTCTTCTTCAGGATGAATGTTTTCGCAGTGGTGTTGCTTGAATGACGAAATTATTAGCATTAACTATTTTAACATGTCTCATGTAAGAGGTCATGCAGTCCCAAAAACTAACTATTAACGGCATGTCAATGTGATCACTTACTTATGACACTTAGAGTTAATTTACCTACTTCTGATAAACTAAAATAGTCATTAACATCTGACTTAATATTAATTGTATATATTATTTACAGTCTCAAAATAAAAATAAAATATACTTATGGATCCATTATTATCAATTTACTGCCAAATAGGAGTACCTAATAATATTGTGTTTTATTTTAGACTATTTAGGTGACTATCAATAATTTCACAATTTCCTGTGAACTAAGATTGTTCAGAGTGTTATTGTGAATCTAGTCGTTGAAATATACTGGTCAAACAGAAGTAGGTGCTTTGGGTAAAATGTCCGATAGCATAAACACCCTAAACCAATATTAGTTCAGTGTCATCCGCGGCGGCCGAGTGTGCCAATGCCAGCGCTACTGGCCGCGTGCGAAACTACATATATAATATCTACACTGCAGACGTATCTATTTCACACGAAACTCAAAGCAGATTTATCATCACTGACTTCTCGTATAACGGGTGTGGCCCAGAACGTCTATCATGGGACGGCCGCGACATTCTCTCGATTTTTCTCGCACTATACCTCTTGTTTTAAGTGTTCTAATAAGAGAGCGACGGTTAGTGGAAGAAAAATCGAGAGAGCTCGCGCGCCGTCTCATGATAGTCGTGCTGAGGTCGATTTGAGACATACCTATTTTGATTTATTCCATTTAGATTTGACTCGTTAGTTCAACACTTTGATATCAAATTGGAATTCGATATATTAATGTCATTTTGACGAACGATACGTCGTAAAGTAAATCGTCCGCCACACTGAAGTATTTTTTATAGTTTTTTTTTATGAAGTCGTGGTATTATTCCAGTGATTAGATACGCATTTAAAATATTTTTTTATATAAGTGGATAAATATATAGATCTTGGCCACCAAAATGCACCAATAGGCACTAAAATTTAAACCTAATTTGTAGGCAATCAAAGTCTCTACGCAACGATAAGCCTGCTGGTGAACATTTAATTTCAATCTTCTTTGCAAATAAAGAATCCTTATTTAGACAATACGTAATAGATATACTCTCTGAAAGTAGCACTTAACACACCCTTAAATGCCTCCTTTTTGTTTTATTTTATTTTATTTTTAGTCTTAAATGTAGCTTACACATAGGTACGCTTATAGTAACCGTATTTTTGTAAAATTCAAAAGAACTTAATAATACTTTGTAAAATTCTTGTTTACTTGCAACATTATAATGTTAATTGGTGGTTAACGGTGTGGATCGCGCCTGTTTGTATTTGTTTTATAAGGGTGTGTAATGATGGGTATAAAAATAAAGAATATAATTTCATTCGCTATAACAACATTTGACATAATTTCAAGGTATATAATCACTCATTGTATATAATAAACGTTTGTTATAATATCAAAATATATATGTTTATTTTGTATAACGATCATCGGATATAACACTTGTTTTGTATAATCATTATATGGTATAATGCTCATGTTACATACAAGTTATATGTCATAACTATCAAGTAAAATAATATTTTATTATTAAAAGAAAATGTAGCTAACGTAACGGTTCGCAAATTGTACTATGTAAGAATATATTAGGTAGTAAAAAGTGTTCGGTTCTGGCGCTTCGCCGGCCGCTACCGCGGCATGCTCGCTTCGCTCGCTCGGCTCGCGCGCTGTAGGGTCGCAGCTCAACCTAACACTCCTCCTCGCTTCGTTCGTCGTCGTACCTACACCGACCTGCCTTAGAGTCTACCAAAAAATATAATGCTAATTGTGCATTAGAAGAAATTAGCATTATATCCAATGTTCAATATAGCAAATATGCATTATACTTAATGTATGTTATACCAAATATTTTTATATCAAATGACCGTTATATAAAATGATAATTATGTCCTATGAAAATATAATAAGTGTTGTTATAGAACTTGAGAATTATATCAGATGAGCGTTATTGCGAGTAATATTATATCATAAATATTTATAGCCATCGTTACGCACCCGTTTTATAATTTCTCAACTAAGCAACCTTGTAGCGATTGTTTGTTGACCTAAATAAATGAAAAAAAAAATCTTATAAATATAAAAAATGCTTACCGGAGTATTCACGACAATCCAAGGCCGGTCTTAAAACCGTCTGAAGTATTCTCAAAGTGGGCACGTATCAAAACATTTCATTGGATGAAAATGTTGTTGGCAAGTACCTACGGCACTCGGGGGTAAGTGGGCTCCAGACGATAACTTATAAAAATAGTTTGAATGGCATCTTACGTGTACCCATCGTCGAGTACGCCTTTCAGGCCGCAAGTCCTTCAATGCGTGGTATACATATATAAACGTTCCACACAACGTATAAATGGGTGAATTTTTGAAATTATATTTTTGCTTCATTTCGATGTCATACCTATTAGTGTTTTTCGATTTAACCAAATTAATTATAGATTATTACAAAACACCTTTTGTCTTTGGATTTGAAACGTACATAAGGCACCAGTTTAAACTCTTTAGTTAAAGTAGCAAAGAGATATTGAAATTATTCGCACCGTCGTCATGACCCTCATGACAATGACATGACGGCTGTATTATAAAAGTGCGATTGGTTCAAGGGATTACATCATTTACGACTTTGATTTTTATGGGATATGAAATACCTTGGCATTTTAATTTGAAAGGTATATAAGGCACCGGTTAGAAATCAATAGTTTAGTAGCATAGATCGACTAAAATTAGTTGTGCCATCGAACTGACGCTCACGGCAGTGAATGACAGCTGTATATGAAATTTTAAATGGAATATTATGTTTCTAAGTACGGTTTACTTTTAAATATAACATAAGCAGTTGTTACAAAAACTTCAAATTGTGACCATTCAATATTTAATAATAATTTCCATGGCATGTTCTACAATCGGATGGACATAAATACAGTGATTACGGCTAAACGATACATGCCATTAATACATGATCTTAACAAAAATATATGAACCTAACCAGTTATAAAACGTTGAGTCTGAGGGCGGGTTGCACCGACTTACGATTACAGACCGATCACCGTTAAATATGGCGCTGACAGCTGTCAGTCCATAGAAACTTGTCGAACGTTCCATACATTCAGATTTTAACGAACACCGCTTAGGATTACAGACGGTTTGGTGCAACTACCCTGATTCTGTCAATCCTAAAATGGCCGGAAGTACTTAGCAGAGAGGTGGCCAACTTTAGCACGATCTGCCAAGTACTTTCAGCCATTTCAGGACTGACGGACTAGTTAGGTTTACTCTCTCCACGATTAAAGGGCTAAATGATGCTACATGTCTGGTACTGTTGTCACATGTCGTAAATATACCCATACAAATGTTGACCGGAAGTGAAGGATTTTCAAACTTCCGGTGAATTTTAGGTGCGATTTTTGCTCAGCACAACTTTCTCGACCTGCCATGCATTTTATCGTGTTGTCATGAGACGTAGGTGTATTGTGAGTGGGCTTACGGACCATTACCACCAAAATAAGCCATAGAATTGTTTTGCGTCGCAAAGTTGAAAAACTTCGTATGCCACATTGATCATTACACTCTCGGCTCTCTTATTATTTACTTTACTTTATAGATACTAATTTCGCTTTGAGTGCACCTAATGATCACCATAGCACAGTTGTATCACAATGCACTATTTCAATTACTTAGTTATAGCTATGGTATTGTTATATTGTCATGATACTTATGGCTTTATACATAAAATATTTTCATTAAAATGCTGTTGAAACTCTTCATTTATCTGTCGCTCAGTGTTTGTAAGGAAGTAATAATAGTTGATTGTATGACAAGGGTCTAAAATAATCCATATTTACCACGAGATAGTTGTTTTCCTGATCGAAATGAGGGGAAATTGTTCGAGGTAACGTGGCTTTTAGACCAAGTTAACTGCTAGAAAATAATAAAAACAATAGTACATTACTGCAGCCGCCGGGAAAGAAGGGCTTGCCGGGTGAGTAGGTATAGCTCAGCCGGAATGGCAATTCCAGGCTCAGCCTGCAATTGCCTCCTTCCCGGCCACGGCAATAGTGTACTATTAATTTTCCCTCCAATCCCTCCATAATGTTTTTTTTACGGAAGTCGTCCGTATTACGCGTGTGTAGTGTTCGAATAGACCCTATTAGGGCCATTAAACACAAACTGACATAATGAAAAGCTTAATTTCTATAATAATAAAAATAAATGCAGTGGATTTTAAATATTGTCTGTGGTCTCTGGTGACTTACAAATAGACAATATTTTAAATTTATTCATCAACACATTGAATCATACAGAAGTCTATTCTTAAATCAGTTCGTGTGCAGTAATAGGTATTACCGCGGATATTTTTGGTCCGATAACCATAAAGCCACCAGAAAAAAAAAAAACAGCGATTTAGCCTGTTCATGAACACAGACGCCATATTTAGTTCAAATTTAAAAAAAAATACTTCCCGGCCTAGGCCTTCAATTTTGTATGAAATTCCTTTACAGGTCTCTCGAATTGTTCGGCCCGAAATGTGATACTTCGAAGCCTGTTAAGACGCACGTGTAACGACGACATTTCATTGCATGTTTGAGAAATCTAAGTACATTATTGCAGCGGCCGGGAAGTAGCAATTCGTGGATGAGTTGATTTTGTCGGATGAAGCAAAGCTGAATCCGACAATGAAGACGAATCCACGAATTGCCATTCCCGCCAAGGCAGATATAGTGCTGTTCTCCAAAAATGTGAGGAAAACAAATAACATTTTCAATTATCTTAAAATAGCAAGTATGTCAATAACCTATCAAGTTCCCGCCCAACTTATTTTTTCAAAGTATGTAGATGGCATGACTCGTACCAGTTTGAATTGGCATACTTATAAAAATTTGAACCATTATAATCGGTCACAATTTTAAATGTTTTATGCAATTAAAATGATTAAAGATTAAACGGGATTGCAATCGAAATGCATTTCAGTTCGTTGTTAGTTTTATTTCGATAAATATTTTTATTTCTTTATTGAAAACTATTTGAGACATTCATAAAAACGTCTCTTCGATCACATTCGAAAGTACGCGTTTTGTCTATGACCTTTAAAAAAAGAAAACTCGAGAACACTTTAGGCCTGCAACCCACTGGCAATAGTAAATTTGACAGTTAATGACAATTTTATTATTTTCCGCCGCGGCCAGGCCGCGCCAGTGTGATGCAGACTTTAAGCAGCACTATCACGTGACGGCGCGCGAGCATTCTCGATTTTTTTCGCACTATCCGTCTCTTTCTTATTAGAACACCTAGAACAAGAGGTAACGTGCGATTAAAATCGAGAGTATGTCGCGGCCGTCCCATGATAGCCGTGCAGGCTTCAAAGGAGCGTAATTTGTCACAGCAACTTGTAATTGTTGGAAAGAGACAGCCATACACTACTAACCAGTCTAACTATAGCAAGTTGTTATGACAAATTGCAAAGTCCTTAAACGTATGAGCACTTGGCTGTTTGTTGTGATTTGTCTTAGTCAAAGCATATAGTTAAAAGGTAAAAAAGTATACAGTAAAGGAATTTCATACATTTTCCTGGCCGCTAAAACTATACAGTAATGACTTTTAACTTTTTAAATTTGCGTTCTGCAGTAACGACGAACTTCGCGTGCTATTTGTAAGGCGAACATTTCCGAGCATATTGGAAAAAAGATTATTTATCCACAATCCATAATAAAATCCACGGCGGCGGCGAAAAGATTGTTCCATTTGGTGGCCTGTTTTATGAATAAATTATTGCTTTGACACCGATACAAAATATTGACACCTCGAATAAACACGGTTATAGACAGACGGTTAGAGGCGTTTTTTTAATAATAGTGAATTTTCTCTATACAAATATAATTTAGACAAAATAATTCTGGTTTCTGATTGGTGAATTTAGATATGCAAATTCACCAATCAGTGTTCTGTATCTCTCAAGCTCAATCAATCTGTATTCTGGTTAAATGTTGCTTTTTAAGAATTGTAATTTGTGTATAATACAGCGTAGCGTTTTGATGGGTCAAATTAAAATGTTTAAGAAATCATAAATATTTATACAAAAATGGCTACATTACACTTTAGTCCCGTTTGCTAAGCCTAATACGAATAGTTCACTTTTCGAGAATGAGAAGTGAAAAACGCATATTAGTTTACAGAGGCATGTATGAGGGGGTTCCCCGTGTGGTGTCGGGTTAGAATTTCACCACCCCCTTTCTTCCCGTGGGTGTCGTAAAAGTCGACTAAGGGAGCAGGGTTAAAGTGTGTTGTGGGCGATGGGCTAGCAACCTGTCACTGCAATATCACATTTTGTCGTCCTTTTATACCCACATTTATGGTAAAAGTGGCACTGGAACATAAGTTTCATGTGCTCTGCCTACCCCTTTTAGGGATAAAGGCGTGAATGTATGTATGTATGTATACGGTATATGTATATTAGATAGGTACAGGAAGTAGACAAAGATAGCAGTCGTACATGGTACTAGTAAACAATACCCGCCGCTGACTATACGTGCATGTCATGACATTTGTATGTCGCAGGCATATTGTATAATCCACCGTTTATATAACAGCTAGCTGTTTTACAAAACAGTGCCGTTTTGTAAAACTGTGGGTTGACGATCCGGCGGATTGAATACCGCTGAATGAAAATCCGTTGTAATTTAATACGGCGGATTGCCGTTATATTGTAGAACGTATCGTAATGACAATCCCGCTAATATTGTGTTGGATTTCGCCGAACACCAGAATCCATAGCCATTTTAATGTAAAACGGCGAATTATACTATTCCACTGCGACATGTATTTATGTACCTACTAGCTTCTGCCCGCGACTCCGTCCGCGTGGAACTCATTTATATCGCAGCTCTATACAAACTTTTATCCCCCCATTTCACCCCCTTAGGGGATGATTTCGGGGATAAAAACTATCCTATGTGTGTATATGTTTTATTTTTTATTTATGTGCATGTATGTGTAGTTGTCATTAATAAATGTTATTCTATTCTATTTTATTCTATGTCACTCTCCATCCCTTCAACTATCTCCACTTAAAAAATCACGTCAATTCGTCGCTCCATTTTGCCGTGAAAGGCGGACAAACAAACAAACAAACTAACTAACAAACAAACAAACACAAACACACACACATATACACTTTCCCATGTATAATAAATTGAGACGATTATCAAATGGAATACCCAATTGCTTCAACTGAAACATGCAAGGTTGCGAGTCACATTAACAAATTAAACGCACTACCCGTATTTTGGCTGATTACTTTCACAATTATGTACGAGTACATATCTCATCCAGGAGGAGCAATGTAAATACAACTTTGTTCCATTGTGAATAGGGTCACATATTATAAGAAGAACGTCAATGAGAGATAAAAGGTGTATAGAATGTAACCACTCAAACCATTCCAATAACAATTTATTATCAACATCGCAGCATCTATTGATATGTAGTGAGGATTCAATGTGTATTCAATTAAATTTTTAGGGTTCCGTAGTCGACTAGGAACCCTTATAGTTCCGCCATGTCTGTCCGTCCGTCCGCGGATAATCTCAGTAACCGTTAGCACTAGAAAGCTGAAATTTGGTACTAATATGTAGGTATATCAATTACGCCAACAAAGTGGTAAAATAAAAAGTGAAAAAAAATGTTTTATTAGGGTATCTCCCTTATACGTAAAATGGGGAGTGTTTTTTTTTAAATTTCAGCCCTAACGTGTGATACATTGTTGGATAGGTATTTTAAAAATGAATAGTGGTTTAGAAGAATCATTTTTTTCTTCTTCTTAGGGTGCCATATCCTAACGGATGTCGGCGATCATCAAGCGAAAGTCTTTCCTGTTCTTCGCCGTCCTGGCGAGAGTGGTGGCGTCAATCGTACCGGTCCAGTCCCTGATATTTTTGAACCACGTTGTTGTTGGTCTTCCTCTGCCTCTTCTACCTTCTATTTTCCCCTCTATTATGTTTCTTATTATTTCATATTTCTTGTTTCTGTAAATATGGTCAAAATATGCTGTTTTCTTTCGTTTTATATTGACTACGAGCTCCATTGTCTTCTTCATTGTGTTCAAAACTCTTTCATTTGATATTTTGTCCGTCCACGATATTTTCAACATTCTCCTATATAGCCACATTTCGAATGCATTGAGTTTCTTAACTGTCTATTTATTTAGTGTCCAAGCTTCTGCACCATACACAAGGATTGACAACACATAGCATTTAACTAGCCTCCATCTCAATCTAAGATTTATATCTTTATTCGTGTATAACTTTTTCATTTTCATAAAAGCACTACGAGCCATTTCTATCCTTATACGTATCTCCATTTCTGGGTCCCATCTCTCGTTGAGCCAATATCCGAGGTATTTGTAGCGGCCTAACTCTCTCGACTGATTTTCCGTGTATAATGAGGTCTTCACTTTCTTCGTGCCTTTTGCTAATTATCATGTATTTGGTTTTTGATGTATTAATTTTAAGACCATCAAAATCAAAATTTGAATGTAGTAGATTTAATAAGGTATTCAATTCATCCATTTTATTTGCTATAATTGCAGTGTTGTCTGCGTATCTCAAGTTATTTAGTACCGTACCGTTAATTTAAATTCCTATATCAGTGTCATCCAATGCTTCTTGAAATATGAATTCCGAATAAAGATTAAACAGAGCTGGAGATAGTATGCACCCCTGCCTTACTCCTTTTAGTATATGATGGTCTTTGCAACTTTCTTGATCATTTTTTTGATAATGTTAATTTTTTCGGAGATAATCGCTCCAGAAGTAAAAAAAAATGTGTCCCCCCCCTTTCACTTTTGAACCATAAGTTTTAAAAATATGAAAAAAATCTCAAAAGTAGGACTATAAAAACTTTCAAAAAAATTTTTTTGAACTTGATTGGTTGAATAGTTTTTGAAAAAAATTACAAAATAATTTCTGAACTAAGTTTGTAATTTAACCGTATAAGCAAGTTTTTATTGTATCTGTAATTTCTACAAAATCACAATAAAATGATGTGCTTTAAAATAAATTAAAAACGGTGAAAATCGGTACACGCAATAAAGAATTATCCCATAAAAATACTTTATGCTCGCGCGCAATAGTTTACTTAATTTGCCGATAGATGTCGATGTACGTGGAACGCTCATATCGTACATGGCGGTGTAAAGCTTTTTCCTGATTTAATGGGGTCGGAGCAGGTGCGCCCATACATTAAGTCGAAAATGTCTCGTGCTCGAATTGTCTTGTCTTAATTGTCTTTGGTTGATCGTTGTCTAATAATAAAATTGTTTGCTAAGTATTGCTTTTATTGTTCGCTAAGTATTGCTTGTTTAACGCTTAAGTAGGCACTTAAGGGGACACTTACTGTGACGGACGGAAAACTACGGAACCCTACACTGAGCGTGGCCCGACATGCTCTTGGCCGGTTTTGTTCATTGGTTAGAGTAAATTGCATATTATTTCGTCTGACTTCTACATTTTGTGTGTTTTAATATGCATCGTAACACCACGCATATACCTATTTACATGCATCAAATATCAAAGTGAGGGTTTGAATTCGATTGTTTTATGTGTTTCCACCTCAGAATTTGGTAGGTGCTTGACTACTTAACTTCATACACACAAAGACTACATAGTAGACGCTATGTTTTTAGTAGGAAAATACAACAAGTGTTTCCATAAGTTTTGTTTGTTTGTAATAGGGTATATTCACGTATTTTTGTATTTTTTTTTTAACTATTCTATAACTATTTATAGTTTTTAATTATATAACCCGAAAAAAATATAACACTTTCACAATCTTATTAAATGAGCTTAAAAAAATAATTAAAACGACTATAATTTTCGGGCGATAAAAACGCCGCCATTTTGGCGCGCTCATTTTGTGACGTCACCGTGCAGTATAATTTTACAACGAAGTGTTTGATTCACAGTTTTAATAAAAGTGAGTGATTAAAGCTCGTAAGATCAACTTATTGTAACGGAAGAGCACACAAAAGCTTATTATAAATATTGTATTGCCCCTATGTGTGAAAATAACATTAAAACTGCACCTAACATGATATATTCGCACTTTGTGTGCCAAGGTACATTCCACAGGAGCTGTGTACAGGTCGATTCACGAGAGCTGGCATGAATGAATTGACCGAAAGTAATGTCACTTCACTTGTCACTGTGGCAGTGTGAGTGCCGTTCTTATACAGGGGCCTCCTAATATTTTGTAAACATGTACCTGATACATGTTCGTTATTCAAGAAAAAATAAATTATGTTCTTATTATCTGCACCAAGCATCATGTTAAACCTTTTAGTAATTATTATTAATGTCCTTTGTAAATAAAACGTATGTATATTTTTCTGGCTTATTTTTGATGTCAAGAATCGAAAGGTGAAGGCTTCTTCGAATTGTAAGAAATCTAAAAAAAGTGTTCAAGTGCGTGTCGGACCACGCACAACAAGGGTTCCGTGCCTATTAAAAAGGTTGTATCGATATTAAAATCTTATGGCACTTACGGCCTTTTCTTTAAAGAAGGCAGTTTTTTAGAAATATCTCGAAGCCCTTTCAACCGATCTTGTTCAAAACAATTTTTGCTGAAAGAATTTAATACTTAATAAGCCCTATGTCGTTAAAATACACGGTTCAAAAATGAGAGGGGGGGAGGGGGACAATTTTAGTGACTTTCGGGGCGACTATCTCCGACTCCATTCACTTAATCAAAAAAACTGCTTAGAAACCTTAAGGTCTATCGATTGATGTACCACACGTGGGTTTGCATTTTTTTTTTTACTTTCAGTTTTGTGTATGGAGTGCACCCCTAAAAAATTTTTTTTTTGTAAATTGATTACAAAACTATGTATCGGCTAACAAAATACACTTATCCTCATAATTTTATTCAAATACACCTTATAGTACATACATACATACATACATATAATCACGCCTCTTTCCCAGAGGGGTAGGCAGAGATCACGGATCTCCATTTGCTACGATCCTGGCAAACCACTTTCATAATACATATTCTAATCTCATACATGCTCGTCGGTTTAGGGTACTTTTGACCTGACCTTTTCTTAAGATTTCTCCTTACCTTACCTTATAGACCTTATAGTTTTAGACATGACGAATCCATAAGGATTCCATTTTTTTGCCATTTGGCTACGGAACCCTAAAAAGAGTATAGCATTCTCTAAAACACAATTATCACAATCACTTTTTGCATCAACCTGTATTTAGAAATTCAAACCTTCAAGAAAAGAGCGTACTCCCATCTTAAAGGCCGGCAACGCACTCACAACACCTCTGGTGTTGCAGGTGCCCATGGGCGGCGGTAATCGCTTACCTTCAGGTGATCCGCCTGCTCGTTTGCCTCCTATCACATAAAAAAAAAAAAAAAAAAAAAAAAATTATGTGATGCACACATAGACATTATCATTCTGCTGTCATTATCAACTGCTTTTAGTTACTAATTCCCAAAAAAACACTGATTATGACAATGCGAATAACTTTCAATAATCATACAAACGACCTGTTAACAGTAGACACCGAGTGCACGGTGACGTCACGATTTGCTAAGCCAATAGCGTTGCGTTTTGGTTTGAGAGGGAATTTAAAAAATACTACTTTTAAATAATATTTTTTTTTAATAGAAACACGATCATTAGTAAAAATAATCACGTGTGTATGTTTATTAAGCAATAAAGATTACTCATGATTTTTTTTGTCCATTTCTGAATCTTATGCATATTCCCTATTAATATTATAATGTATTTTTACTCTTATCAAATTGTTACTTATATGAAAACTGATATTGTCATTACTAAAAATATTTTATATAGTTAAACTTCTTTCTTTGTGCCATACAATCGAACAATGTTCCTAGATGCAAATCAGTGTAAGTTACTCATTCAACGAAGGACCTCCGAAAGCGTTTTATATTTTATGACAAAATAGATAGCAGCCAGCTTTGTATCCAGTTAACGTAGGAGATGTACTAAAGTAGATCTAAACATTTGGTCCAGATAAAAGAGGCAACGAGAACTATCACGTCGAAACCTATTTTAATTCCCGCCGGAGCCGGCCAACAACCTCATATTCGTTTAAAACAAAGTCGGTCGTTTTATTTGCGTTACGGCACAAATAGTTGTATTCTGAGCATAGAGTGGATCTGAGATTTACGACACACTTTCCTATTTCGTTTCAATGTGTTTCCCGCGCTCGTTTTAACACAGCAGTAGCTTGTCCACGCGTGAAAGCTAGCGCGTAAATAGTTAAATTCATCAAATTGGAATGTGAAATATTTTGTTACAACATTGTCCCTTGGCATGAGTCTAATATGAAGTCAGATTCGTGGAGACGAAAACTAGATTATCAAGTGTCTGTATAGAGCAGACTAAGTACCTACCTACTTATTTTTTATAACATTGACTATCCGAAACTTTTAAAATTAACTTTTTCCTAAGACATAAGACATTTATTGAGCAAAAGTAGTGTACACGTTATTGTAAGTACCAGTCCCTGCACTAGGCTTTGCCTGTATCGCAGGAGACCGCATATACTTACATTAATATTAAATGGATTCAAATTAAAATCAAATTCGATAGTATATTAAAAATAAACAGTTTAAATATATAATAGAATTTGCGTGTGTGTGTGTGTGTGTGTATGCAAAGTGTTTGTGTGTGTATGTGTGTATGTTTTATTTGAGTATTTCCAGAATCTTCTCTATGTCCTCATAAGGAAGTGACTTGAGCCATGATTGCACGTTAAGTTTCACTTCCCTTGTTGAGTAGTCTTGCAAAGGAAATTTTGCACAAATTTGATTATATATGAATGGATGGAGAAACGATCCAAACCTTTGGGCAAAAACAGAATTTGCAGATGAAACTGGAATTCTGAAATTACGTTTTTGCGATAGTTCTGTATATTCGACAGAGTTAATAACCTTTGCGTGACATTTTAATATCAGTCGCATAATAAAACTCCCACGGACTTTAAGTACATCCATGTTCTTATAGACCAGCAGAGTCGGGAAGCGGCGACGTTCCCTTAGGATAACTTTAAGTACCGCTCTTTGTGCTCTTTCCAGGAGAAGTATATATGATTTTGCAGCTCCGCCCCAAGTGGTGATACAATATGTAATGACAGTATGACATATGGAAAGATAGACGGTTTTTAATAATCGTCTATCAGCGGAATTGTGTAGACTTCTAAAGATATATATTAGTTTGCGAACACGATTTGCTGTAATTAATATATGCTGCTGGAAAGTGAGTTTTTCATCGAAAAAAACGCCAACAGCAGTGCTCCTAGCGATTGGTGCACATGACCATGGCGATGGTAGAAGCCCATGACGTTGACACGTGTGAAGAGCAATACTTGGGAAATTGCCCGGTGCTGAGGCTTTAAACAATACCCGCCGCTGACTATACGTGCATGTCATGACATTTGTATGTCGCAGGCATATTGTATAATCCACCGTTTATATAACAGCTAGCTGTTTTACAAAACAGTGCCGTTTTGTAAAACTGTGGGTTGACGATCCGGCGGATTGAATACCGCTGAATGAAAATCCGTTGTAATTTAATACGGCGGATTGCCGTTATATTGTAGAACGTATCGTAATGACAATCCCGCTAATATTGTGTTGGATTTCGCCGAACACCAGAATCCATAGCCATTTTAATGTAAAACGGCGAATTATACTATTCCACTGCGACATGTATTTATGTACCTACTAGCTTCTGCCCGCGACTCCGTCCGCGTGGAACTCATTTATATCGCAGCTCTATACAAACTTTTATCCCCCCATTTCACCCCCTTAGGGGATGATTTCGGGGATAAAAACTATCCTATGTGTGTATATGTTTTATTTTTTATTTATGTGCATGTATGTGTAGTTGTCATTAATAAATGTTATTCTATTCTATTTTATTCTATGTCACTCTCCATCCCTTCAACTATCTCCACTTAAAAAATCACGTCAATTCGTCGCTCCATTTTGCCGTGAAAGGCGGACAAACAAACAAACAAACTAACTAACAAACAAACAAACACAAACACACACACATATACACTTTCCCATGTATAATAAATTGAGACGATTATCAAATGGAATACCCAATTGCTTCAACTGAAACATGCAAGGTTGCGAGTCACATTAACAAATTAAACGCACTACCCGTATTTTGGCTGATTACTTTCACAATTATGTACGAGTACATATCTCATCCAGGAGGAGCAATGTAAATACAACTTTGTTCCATTGTGAATAGGGTCACATATTATAAGAAGAACGTCAATGAGAGATAAAAGGTGTATAGAATGTAACCACTCAAACCATTCCAATAACAATTTATTATCAACATCGCAGCATCTATTGATATGTAGTGAGGATTCAATGTGTATTCAATTAAATTTTTAGGGTTCCGTAGTCGACTAGGAACCCTTATAGTTCCGCCATGTCTGTCCGTCCGTCCGCGGATAATCTCAGTAACCGTTAGCACTAGAAAGCTGAAATTTGGTACTAATATGTAGGTATATCAATTACGCCAACAAAGTGGTAAAATAAAAAGTGAAAAAAAATGTTTTATTAGGGTATCTCCCTTATACGTAAAATGGGGAGTGTTTTTTTTTAAATTTCAGCCCTAACGTGTGATACATTGTTGGATAGGTATTTTAAAAATGAATAGTGGTTTAGAAGAATCATTTTTTTCTTCTTCTTAGGGTGCCATATCCTAACGGATGTCGGCGATCATCAAGCGAAAGTCTTTCCTGTTCTTCGCCGTCCTGGCGAGAGTGGTGGCGTCAATCGTACCGGTCCAGTCCCTGATATTTTTGAACCACGTTGTTGTTGGTCTTCCTCTGCCTCTTCTACCTTCTATTTTCCCCTCTATTATGTTTCTTATTATTTCATATTTCTTGTTTCTGTAAATATGGTCAAAATATGCTGTTTTCTTTCGTTTTATATTGACTACGAGCTCCATTGTCTTCTTCATTGTGTTCAAAACTCTTTCATTTGATATTTTGTCCGTCCACGATATTTTCAACATTCTCCTATATAGCCACATTTCGAATGCATTGAGTTTCTTAACTGTCTATTTATTTAGTGTCCAAGCTTCTGCACCATACACAAGGATTGACAACACATAGCATTTAACTAGCCTCCATCTCAATCTAAGATTTATATCTTTATTCGTGTATAACTTTTTCATTTTCATAAAAGCACTACGAGCCATTTCTATCCTTATACGTATCTCCATTTCTGGGTCCCATCTCTCGTTGAGCCAATATCCGAGGTATTTGTAGCGGCCTAACTCTCTCGACTGATTTTCCGTGTATAATGAGGTCTTCACTTTCTTCGTGCCTTTTGCTAATTATCATGTATTTGGTTTTTGATGTATTAATTTTAAGACCATCAAAATCAAAATTTGAATGTAGTAGATTTAATAAGGTATTCAATTCATCCATTTTATTTGCTATAATTGCAGTGTTGTCTGCGTATCTCAAGTTATTTAGTACCGTACCGTTAATTTAAATTCCTATATCAGTGTCATCCAATGCTTCTTGAAATATGAATTCCGAATAAAGATTAAACAGAGCTGGAGATAGTATGCACCCCTGCCTTACTCCTTTTAGTATATGATGGTCTTTGCAACTTTCTTGATCATTTTTTTGATAATGTTAATTTTTTCGGAGATAATCGCTCCAGAAGTAAAAAAAAATGTGTCCCCCCCCTTTCACTTTTGAACCATAAGTTTTAAAAATATGAAAAAAATCTCAAAAGTAGGACTATAAAAACTTTCAAAAAAATTTTTTTGAACTTGATTGGTTGAATAGTTTTTGAAAAAAATTACAAAATAATTTCTGAACTAAGTTTGTAATTTAACCGTATAAGCAAGTTTTTATTGTATCTGTAATTTCTACAAAATCACAATAAAATGATGTGCTTTAAAATAAATTAAAAACGGTGAAAATCGGTACACGCAATAAAGAATTATCCCATAAAAATACTTTATGCTCGCGCGCAATAGTTTACTTAATTTGCCGATAGATGTCGATGTACGTGGAACGCTCATATCGTACATGGCGGTGTAAAGCTTTTTCCTGATTTAATGGGGTCGGAGCAGGTGCGCCCATACATTAAGTCGAAAATGTCTCGTGCTCGAATTGTCTTGTCTTAATTGTCTTTGGTTGATCGTTGTCTAATAATAAAATTGTTTGCTAAGTATTGCTTTTATTGTTCGCTAAGTATTGCTTGTTTAACGCTTAAGTAGGCACTTAAGGGGACACTTACTGTGACGGACGGAAAACTACGGAACCCTACACTGAGCGTGGCCCGACATGCTCTTGGCCGGTTTTGTTCATTGGTTAGAGTAAATTGCATATTATTTCGTCTGACTTCTACATTTTGTGTGTTTTAATATGCATCGTAACACCACGCATATACCTATTTACATGCATCAAATATCAAAGTGAGGGTTTGAATTCGATTGTTTTATGTGTTTCCACCTCAGAATTTGGTAGGTGCTTGACTACTTAACTTCATACACACAAAGACTACATAGTAGACGCTATGTTTTTAGTAGGAAAATACAACAAGTGTTTCCATAAGTTTTGTTTGTTTGTAATAGGGTATATTCACGTATTTTTGTATTTTTTTTTTAACTATTCTATAACTATTTATAGTTTTTAATTATATAACCCGAAAAAAATATAACACTTTCACAATCTTATTAAATGAGCTTAAAAAAATAATTAAAACGACTATAATTTTCGGGCGATAAAAACGCCGCCATTTTGGCGCGCTCATTTTGTGACGTCACCGTGCAGTATAATTTTACAACGAAGTGTTTGATTCACAGTTTTAATAAAAGTGAGTGATTAAAGCTCGTAAGATCAACTTATTGTAACGGAAGAGCACACAAAAGCTTATTATAAATATTGTATTGCCCCTATGTGTGAAAATAACATTAAAACTGCACCTAACATGATATATTCGCACTTTGTGTGCCAAGGTACATTCCACAGGAGCTGTGTACAGGTCGATTCACGAGAGCTGGCATGAATGAATTGACCGAAAGTAATGTCACTTCACTTGTCACTGTGGCAGTGTGAGTGCCGTTCTTATACAGGGGCCTCCTAATATTTTGTAAACATGTACCTGATACATGTTCGTTATTCAAGAAAAAATAAATTATGTTCTTATTATCTGCACCAAGCATCATGTTAAACCTTTTAGTAATTATTATTAATGTCCTTTGTAAATAAAACGTATGTATATTTTTCTGGCTTATTTTTGATGTCAAGAATCGAAAGGTGAAGGCTTCTTCGAATTGTAAGAAATCTAAAAAAAGTGTTCAAGTGCGTGTCGGACCACGCACAACAAGGGTTCCGTGCCTATTAAAAAGGTTGTATCGATATTAAAATCTTATGGCACTTACGGCCTTTTCTTTAAAGAAGGCAGTTTTTTAGAAATATCTCGAAGCCCTTTCAACCGATTTTGTTCAAAACAATTTTTGCTGAAAGAATTTAATACTTAATAAGCCCTATGTCGTTAAAATACACGGTTCAAAAATGAGAGGGGGGGAGGGGGACAATTTTAGTGACTTTCGGGGCGACTATCTCCGACTCCATTCACTTAATCAAAAAAACTGCTTAGAAACCTTATATTTATTTTGAAAGGTCTATCGATTGATGTAATACACGTGGGTTTGCATTTTTTTTTTTACTTTCAGTTTTGTGTATGGAGTGCACCCCTAAAAAATTTTTTTTTTGTAAATTGATTACAAAACTATGTATCGGCTAACAAAATACACTTATCCTCATAATTTTATTCAAATACACCTTATAGTACATACATACATACATACATATAATCACGCCTCTTTCCCAGAGGGGTAGGCAGATATCACGGATCTCCATTTGCTACGATCCTGGCAAACCACTTTCGCTTCACTCACTTTCATAATACATATTCTAATCTCATACATGCTCGTCGGTTTAGGGTACTTTTGACCTGACCTTTTCTTAAGATTTCTCCTTACCTTACCTTATAGACCTTATAGTTTTTGAGTAAAATGCCTGTGACATACGGACGGACAGACAGACAGACATGACGAATCCATAAGGATTCCATTTTTTTGCCATTTGGCTACGGAACCCTAAAAAGAGTATAGCATTCTCTAAAACACAATTATCACAATCACTTTTTGCATCAACCTGCGACACAAAACAATGCGAATAACTTTCAATAATCATACAAACGACCTGTTAACAGTAGACACCGAGTGCACGGTGACGTCACGATTTGCTAAGCCAATAGCGTTGCGTTTTGGTTTGAGAGGGAATTTAAAAAATACTACTTTTAAATAATATTTTTTTTTAATAGAAACACGATCATTAGTAAAAATAATCACGTGTGTATGTTTATTAAGCAATAAAGATTACTC
Organism: Epinotia demarniana; assembly: GCA_945867215.1. Taxonomy (NCBI): domain Eukaryota; kingdom Metazoa; phylum Arthropoda; class Insecta; order Lepidoptera; family Tortricidae; genus Epinotia; species Epinotia demarniana. The sequence goes on along the minus strand of OX244267.1, from coordinate 10,814,517 downwards.
ATGATTTTTTTTGTCCATTTCTGAATCTTATGCATATTCCCTATTAATATTATAATGTATTTTTACTCTTATCAAATTGTTACTTATATGAAAACTGATATTGTCATTACTAAAAATATTTTATATAGTTAAACTTCTTTCTTTGTGCCATACAATCGAACAATGTTCCTAGATGCAAATCAGTGTAAGTTACTCATTCAACGAAGGACCTCCGAAAGCGTTTTATATTTTATGACAAAATAGATAGCAGCCAGCTTTGTATCCAGTTAACGTAGGAGATGTACTAAAGTAGATCTAAACATTTGGTCCAGATAAAAGAGGCAACGAGAACTATCACGTCGAAACCTATTTTAATTCCCGCCGGAGCCGGCCAACAACCTCATATTCGTTTAAAACAAAGTCGGTCGTTTTATTTGCGTTACGGCACAAATAGTTGTATTCTGAGCATAGAGTGGATCTGAGATTTACGACACACTTTCCTATTTCGTTTCAATGTGTTTCCCGCGCTCGTTTTAACACAGCAGTAGCTTGTCCACGCGTGAAAGCTAGCGCGTAAATAGTTAAATTCATCAAATTGGAATGTGAAATATTTTGTTACAACATTGTCCCTTGGCATGAGTCTAATATGAAGTCAGATTCGTGGAGACGAAAACTAGATTATCAAGTGTCTGTATAGAGCAGACTAAGTACCTACCTACTTATTTTTTATAACATTGACTATCCGAAACTTTTAAAATTAACTTTTTCCTAAGACATAAGACATTTATTGAGCAAAAGTAGTGTACACGTTATTGTAAGTACCAGTCCCTGCACTAGGCTTTGCCTGTATCGCAGGAGACCGCATATACTTACATTAATATTAAATGGATTCAAATTAAAATCAAATTCGATAGTATATTAAAAATAAACAGTTTAAATATATAATAGAATTTGCGTGTGTGTGTGTGTGTGTGTATGCAAAGTGTTTGTGTGTGTATGTGTGTATGTTTTATTTGAGTATTTCCAGAATCTTCTCTATGTCCTCATAAGGAAGTGACTTGAGTCATGATTGCACGTTAAGTTTCACTTCCCTTGTTGAGTAGTCTTGCAAAGGAAATTTTGCACAAATTTGATTATATATGAATGGATGGAGAAACGATCCAAACCTTTGGGCAAAAACAGAATTTGCAGATGAAACTGGAATTCTGAAATTACGTTTTTGCGATAGTTCTGTATATTCGACAGAGTTAATAACCTTTGCGTGACATTTTAATATCAGTCGCATAATAAAACTCCCACGGACATTAAGTACATCCATGTTCTTATAGACCAGCAGAGTCGGGAAGCGGCGACGTTCCCTTAGGATAACTTTAAGTACCGCTCTTTGTGCTCTTTCCAGGAGAAGTATATATGATTTTGCAGCTCCGCCCCAAGTGGTGATACAATATGTAATGACAGTATGACATATGGAAAGATAGACGGTTTTTAATAATCGTCTATCAGCGGAATTGTGTAGACTTCTAAAGATATATATTAGTTTGCGAACACGATTTGCTGTAATTAATATATGCTGCTGGAAAGTGAGTTTTTCATCGAAAAAAACGCCAACAGCAGTGCTCCTAGCGATTGGTGCACATGACCATGGCGATGGTAGAAGCCCATGACGTTGACACGTGTGAAGAGCAATACTTGGGAAATTGCCCGGTGCTGAGGCTTTAGTTTTATGAAAGCAGACAAATTTGGTTTTGGTGACATTCAATGTCAGTAAATTGGCCTGAAGCCATTCTGCCACAGTAGACAAACCTCTTGCTGTCAATTCAGCTACTTCGGCCCATGAGTCATCGTTGAAAATAATGGCGGTGTCATCTGCGTAACATAAGACATCAGCGTTTAGTAAGTTTGTAGCGGTAATGTCATTGATATATAGTATAAATAAAGTTGGTCCCAGTATACTTCCCTGTGGAACGCCAAAATCAATAACAGTACTGTCACTAATGTTTTGGTCAACTTTAACACAGTGAGATCGATTTGATAGATAACTCTCAAACCAGGCCAAGGCGTTACCTCCGACTCCAAGGAGTTCGAGTTTTCTTAGTAGAATCGGGATCGAAACAGTATCAAATGCCTTTGCTAAATCAAGGAATACACCTATGCAGGCCTTATTTTCATCTAGATAATTTGAGACAAGCCTAGTCATCAGTTCTACCGCATCGTCCGTTGATTTATTTCTTCGGAATCCAAACTGGCGTTCTGAAAACAGGTTATTTTTTTCTGCAAAATTGACCAGACGTTTGCTTACAAGTTTTTCCAGTATTTTAGAAAAAACACCCAGTAATGAGATCGGTCTGCAATTTGCAGGCTCAAATCTGTCTCCTGCTTTGTGTATCGGAGTGATTACAGCGATTTTCCAATCATTTGGGAAAGTTCCTTCAGCCATACTCATATTATATATATGAGTGAGAGGAGGCGTGATCGAGGTTTTAACTGTTTTCACTAATTGGTTTGTAATTCCATCAAGGCCTGGAGCGCAATCTGGTCGTAAACTAATTATTAGGACTCGACTTCGGCTTCATCGATTGGTTCCAAGAAGAGAGACTGTGACGGCGATACACCTATTGAGGCCATTTGAGCTAGTTCCTCCTGTGTCCTGTTCACGTCAGAAAGGATACGATTTGCCAAGTTTTTGCCGACGTTGGAGAAATATTCACTACAAAAGTCTAGAGAGTCAGTCACCGAGCTTTTAATTGTGGAGAGTTCCAAAGGTTTTTGGGCGCTGTTCTTAGAGTATGTTATATTTTTTATAGTTTTCCATAGTTTCTTTGGGTTATCTTTGTGCTCAAATAACTCTTTGGACTCATATTCATATTTTAATTTACGGAGAAGATTATTATGAATTTTTTTGTAACGGTTGTATATAAGTTTCAACGTTTCGTCATTGGGCGCTGTACGGGATTTTGCATGAAGATGATCCCTATGTTTTGAGCATCGAATAAGACCAGGCGTCATCCAGGGCTTCAATGTAAATTTAGATCGACTAATCGACGTTCGTGTAGTATGTTTCTGCAAGTAATTTACAAACAAATTATTGGAAGCTTTGACAGCATCGTCAACACTTTCAGAGCTTGTGACAGAGCTCCAGTTAGCCGCATTCAATTCCTCCGCCACAGCAGTATAATTGACTTCAGTAATAAAGCGCTTTTCATGTATAGGTTTTGATATGTTACTATCTATACCAGTAATAACCAGATCATGATCCGTGATACCTGACCCATAGATAACTGAGGTCGCTTGAAGTCTATATGAAACATTAATATGATCTAGGCAAGATTTGCCTCGAGTAGGTTTGTTAACGGTTGGTTTAAGACCGAGCTCAGCTAGCGAACATAAATAATTCGTAACAGTACTCATATCGGAGCTGTTTTCTGATAAGGTATTTATATTTATGTCTCCAGCAACAACCACACATGGTGAGCTTGTGATGGATAAGATACAAGATGAGAGTGAGCTCAAAAAAGGAGAAGTGTCGGTGAAACAGGGAGGGCGATATATACCTAAAACACTGAAATGATTTTTTATTTCAACTATCAAGCAGTCTGCTTCCTGAAATGGTTGCTCTGTTACTTTAGGTCTCCATAAGTTATTTACGTAAATTACTACACCACCCGCTTTATTAATACCTCTGAGTGTCCGGAATCAGCCAGCAATTAATCGGAGCCAGTAATTTGAGGTATAATGGTATCATTCTTCAGTAAGAACTATTATATCTATAGAAATGTTTATTCTTGTCAAATTAAGTTAAAAAAAAAATCTTTTGCAAGCTTCTTATGTTGAAAGTAAGAACTTTAAGCACAGAATAAGTAATAGTACAAGTACAGAAATTGCACTTCCTAGCAAAAACGACGTTTAGGCATAAGAAACGTGCCTACTCTGTGCATCTCTGTCTATCGTATAACTTGTATTCATTCACACACAGCACGTGTAGCGCTAGGGCTGTCACGCCAAGAATACATCAATGAAGGCAAAAAATGCTCACCAGGTGTCGCTTGAGTAAAGTGAACCGATATTAATTTAGTACATGCTTACTTCACATACAATGTATGTCAGCGTCATTATGAATAACACCTCACATAAATAAAATTGATCTGCCACTTCTCTATTAACTAATTCAATTTAACTTTTGAAGTTTTAAGGACAGCATGGAGGGCTTTCTGTGTTCATGTTGACCCAGGTTGTTGAAAGGCGCACTTTCAGAGCAAGTGCATTGTAATAGTACATTGTGATACAAGTGAGGTAGGTTGATAATTACATCAGAGGCGAAATTGTTCACGCGAACCGCAGGTGAGCGTGATAAGGAAGCCGAGGATGTAATTATCAAAGCTCACGCGTATCATACGACGTTTTTCAACACATTTTGCGAGGAAAAAATCATTTTCATGAGATGAAAATGTTATAGGCCTGCCAAATTATTTACTTTACATTAAGCAAATCATTACGATGACAACAGGTTTTTACTCACAATTGCACATCGCCAAAAATTTCCAGAGGCGTCCATTCTATTTATCACTTTTCTAGTCACCACGAGTCAACATTTTTGATAATAACCAAACACGAATAAACAAATTTTACAAATATTTGTGAAATAAATAACCTATCAAAATATAACCTATATTGGCACCCAACAGTTTTTTTTTCGTGAAGTTTGCGCAGTGTGGGCACAGAAATCTCTAAACAGCCAATACAAAATAAAATTATATTTTCATTTTAATATGTTATCTGTATTTAATTCGTGTAGAATGTTATGAAAAGTGAATAGTTTTACTAAATTAAACGTTTCCATATCATATACAAAAAGAAATAGTCAATTAATTAACAAAAAGGATTTAATTTGTTTAGTCGAGTAAGAATCCATTTGCCGAAAATTAAAAAAAAAGCTGTACATTCTGTACAACCTGGTTAATTTAAGAATGCACCGTGTTCATGCATATATCTTGCTGCAAGGTGCCAACGTGACTTAATCGGGATATAACCATAACACACAAGTGTTGTAAAGTTATAAAACACGCGTTTTTAATATCCAGGATTATGAGCCTAAAAGCGACACAATAAGAGGTACGTTACGAGCAATTGTGTTGAAAAATATATATTCAAACCAGTCTTTCATTTTGAAGTAAATTGCAGTACCTAGGTATCCCGTTAAAAGTATAGGTAATAATAAGTAACATGCATTTGGATAGTTTTTGTACATTGTACTGTACCTAACATCTTCATAATGTAAAGTAGGTACCCTAAATTAGGTACCTAGTAAAAAAATAAACTTATCGTTCACAATTTGCGGGCAGATTAAAAAAAGATAATCCAACGTCCTTTTGGGAATTTTTGAAACAGCCGTAAACTGAGCAGCTGTGGCGGTTTGTTGATTTTAACATGTTTTAAAAAATTATGTTACTTATAATTATAAAATAACACGTTGTTACGTTCGTTCGTCGCGTTCAAGTCGGCGGGGCGGCATGTCTCAACACGTACGTGTGCTCGCTCGCGCGGTGCCGGCCCTCGACTGACTTGGAACCTGAGGTTCCGCGACCGCTAGGTTATTAACGCGCCGCGCCCCACCCACTGCAAGCCCCCTGCTTTAAGGTTGAAATGGTCATCAATGTGTAACTTACATACCTCGGGTCGATCAGCAGTGAAACAAGGTGAATCATTAGTGTCCAGATCCAGTAACATATGATTAATCATATTTATGCTGTTTGTGTCTGCAATAAAATTTACCCTGCCAGACAAATCGAGAATATTTACCAAAGAGAAGAGTGGTTTTATTGTAGAGCCAGTAATTGTTTACATATGTGTAACTGTATATTGTGGGTACCTTCGTTTTACCAAAAAAAAATTGACAAATTATCACTTCCCAAAACATTTTTCGTAGAATTTCATTTGCCAAATAATCGTTTGCCAAATTAACACTCGACAAATAATTCTTACGCAAACCTTATGTTTGGCATATTCATGTTTAGGCAATATCTCTTTTACCAACTGGTATTTTGACCAAATTTCATTCAGTTGTGGGCTACTTGCCCATTCACACTATTCACATGTATTTACACTTAATATGTATAATACCTTACTACTAAATATTTACACACATATTTATTTACATACATTTATACATCTACATACATGACCATATTACTACACACTAATCTATATTTCATTTATACATATTTAATACACTTAGTATATTTACATTACACCCGTCAATATTGTTGACGTGCCAACAGTTCGGTGCATTGCGACCGCGCACCGATAACGGTCCGTGCGAGTCGCCGGCCGCCCGAGAGTTGCTATGCGCGCGGCTAGTCGATCTCATATACTGACGCGAAGCGCATGCCGTTCTCGACCACTATCCGCTTACGTTTTATTGCCATCGCTTGCGCTTAACTTTGTTATTTATCTTTGCTTCTTATTTCCGTACTGTTCTCTTCTGTGTAAACTATCTTCTGACTTTGGATATACCTTCTGTGTTGTACTTACTGACATTATATATATTGGAGAAAAGTGAGGTGTTTACATTGCGGGACAATACCTATCGTCCCTGCACATGCGAGACATTCCCTACAGTGGTGACCCCTGAAGAACACATTACCAATCGGAGGATTTGCGCAGAAATCGTACGTAGAAGTGTTGACAATAATGCCTAATAACGGTCCCGGGCAGAACAAAGAAGCGGCCACGACGTCGAACACACAGTTGCCGACCGACGGAGAGCGCGTTTCCACTGCACCGTCATCCGACATTTGTAAAGTGGGAGTGCGCGTCCCACCCTTTTGGCCAGAGGAACCGGAGATATGGTTCTCGCAAATTGAGGGTCAATTTATGATAGCCGGCATAACGAACGACTTGACCAAGTTCCATTACGTCATCAGCCAACTGGATCGTCAGTTTTCAAAGGAGGTCAAGGACATTATTACCAATCCCCCAGCGACTGACAAGTATCCGAAGCTGAAAAGCGAACTCATCAGCAGACTCAGCGACACCAACGAGCGTCAGATCCAGCAGCTTCTTCATCATGAGGAACTTGGAGACCGCAAGCCTTCTCAGTTCCTGCGTCATCTGCAGGGCCTGGCAGCCAAGCGTATCACGGACGACGTATTACGTATGATGTGGACCAACCGATTACCCGCGAGCATCCAGACTGTTCTCGCGGCGCACCCTTCAGCATCACTGGATATCCTCGCAGATCTAGCCGACAGGATCCACGACATCGGCCCACGTTGTGCCTGTTCATCGCACGTCGCCTCCACGAGCTACAGCTCCGGTCCTGACCAGCCACGTTCCAGCATGGACGCTATGGCTCGAGAAATTGCTGAGCTGAGGAAGCAGGTCCAGTCACTAAGGACTCAAGACCACGGCAGTGGTAGATCCCGGTCCAGGAACCGTAACCGTTCCAGGAGGCAGAGCCGTTCCAGTACCAGGTCGCAATCCAGCTATAGGAAATTTCCCATCTGTTGGCACCACTCTAAGCATGGCGAGAATGCCAACAAGTGCATACACCCCTGCGACTACAGGAAGTCGGGAAACGCCGCGGGCAGTCGGTGATGGCGACAACTGATAGCCCTATTCCTTCCGGTCGCCTGTTTGTCACCGACAGAAGGTCAAAGACGCAGTTTTTGGTCGACACTGGTAGCGACCTCTGTGTCTTCCCCAAGTCGTTACTGCGGGAACGTCGAGCACCGACTGAGTACAAACTTACCGCAGCCAACGGGACGACCATCGATACCTTCGGTTACGCACATCTCAGCCTGGACCTCGGACTTCGACGCGAATATCCATGGCGTTTTGTTGTAGCGAGCGTTACAAAGCCAATAATTGGTGTTGATTTTTTGTCATTCTATAATTTAATGGTAGACTGTAGAAGCCAAAAGCTTGTAGATAACACAACTAGCTTAACTTCATCTGCAATTTCTGCTTCATGTGAAGACATATTTTCGGTGAAGGTCTTGACCGGCGCGTCTAGCTATCATCGCATATTATCACAGGAATTCCCTGAAATCACGCGACCTGCTGGCACGCAACGCACAATACCACACAACACACAACACCACATTCGCACCACTCCAGGTCCTCCAGTATCCTGTACCCCGAGACGTCTCGCTCCAGACAAGCTGAAAGTGGCCAGACATGAGTTTGAAGGTATGTTAGCCAACGGTACAGCTAGACCTTCTGATAGCCCCTGGTCCTCACCGCTGCACTTGGCGCCTAAAAAAGATAATGGGTGGCGCCCCTGTGGCGATTACCGACAGCTCAACTCTCGTACCGTGCCCGATAAATACCCGATCCGGCACCTTCACGATTTTACTCACAGCATATCTGGTTGTAAGATCTTTAGTACCCTTGACCTTGTAAAGGCTTACAACCAGATACCTGTATGTCCAGAGGACATACCGAAGACGGCCATAACGACGCCCTTTGGTATGTTCGAATTTCCATTCATGACGTTTGGCCTCCGTAACGCTGGTCAAACCTTCCAGAGATTTGTGGACGAACTGACACGGGGGCTGGACTTCGTCTATTGCTACTTGGACGACTTTCTAGTATTTTCCACAGATGAAGAGCAGCACAAACAGCACCTCCGTGCAGTTTTTACCAGACTCCGGGACTACGGCATGGTGATCAACGTGTCTAAGTGCGTCTTTGGTGCTCCCCAGGTAACTTTTTTAGGTTACCTGATCTCGGAGAGCGGTACCAAGCCTTTAGACACGAAAGTCGAAGCCATACGTGACTTTCCCCCACCTAAGGACGTCAGGCAGCTGAGGAGATTTTTGGGCATGGCCAACTTTTATAGGCGATTTCTGCCGCACGCCGCCCAAATCCAGGCACCTCTCAACGCACTCCTAGGTGGAGCAGTCAAAGGCTCCACGCCCATTAACCTCACCGGCGATGCTCTGAAAGCTTTCCAGGATACCAAGGAAAGCTTATCCAACGCAGCGTTACTCGCTCATCCCGATTGCCAAGCGAAGCTTGCGTTGGTTACAGATGCATCGGATGTGGCGTTGGGCGCGGTCCTACAACAGCAGCTACAGGACAAGGTATGGCAGCCGTTAGCTTTCTTTTCCCGGAAGCTGAGTCCCTCCCAGACCAAGTACTCGCCATATGACCGTGAACTGCTCGCGATTTATGAAGCGATCAAATATTTCAGGCACATGCTGGAGGCGAGACACTTCACTGTCTATACTGACCACAAGCCTATCAGTTTTGCTTTCCACGAAAGGAAACATAACTGTTCGCCTAGGCAGTATAGACACTTGGACTATATATCCCAGTTCACAACCGATATAAGGCATATATCCGGCAAAGATAATGTTGTGGCCGACGCCTTATCTCGGATAGACGAACTGGAGATACCACTCGATCTCGCCGACCTAGCTAGATCCCAAGTGTCTGACCCTGAACTCGCTGAGTACTTGTCATCATCTTCTTTACGGTTGGTAAGAATGGCGTTCCCGGGAAGTCGTGAGCCGTTGTACTGCGACGTCAGCACGCCGACTCCCCGACCATTTGTTACCAAGCAGTACCGGAAAACGATTTTCACCAGTCTTCATTCCTTAAGTCACCCTGGCGCCAACGCAACTGCTAAGATTGTGGCCCAGCGTTTTGTGTGGCCCGGCGTGAGGAAGGACTGCCGAGACTGGGCACGAGCTTGCGTACCATGTCAACGAGCCAAGGTGAGCCGACACGTGTCCGCACCTTTAGGGACATACGCACTGCCTCGTGCTCGTTTTCACCAGGTACACATCGACCTGATTGGCCCACTCCCTATTTCGCAAGGCTTCCGCTATTGCTTGACGGCCATAGATCGCTTCACGCGATGGCCGGAGGTCATACCAATAGCGGACATCACAGCGGAGACGGTGGCCAAAGCTCTGCTGTCCGGCTGGATATCCAGGTTCGGATGTCCTGTAGATATTGTCACAGATCGTGGTCGACAATTTGAGTCCACACTGTTTCAATACCTATCTAAAGCCATCGGATTCCAGCATAAGCGTACGACAGCGTACCACCCAGCGTGTAATGGTATTGTGGAGCGCTTCCACAGACAGCTCAAAGCCGCCATCACATGCCATGCTGATGCCAATTGGTCCGAAGTTTTGCCCCATGTCCTACTCGGTATACGCAGCGCATTTAAAGAGGACTTACAATGTTCCTCTGCCGAATTACTTTACGGCGAGCCGCTGCGCCTTCCTGGCGAATTTTTTGATCCCAGCGTACCCGGTACCACGGATATTACCGATTTTACCGCGCGGTTACGCTCATTTGCCTCGAAGTTAAAGCCCGTTCCAGCTTCACGCCATAACAAGGACAAAATCTTCGTCTTCAAAGAGTTAGCGACCGCTGAATACGTCTTCCTACGTGAAGACGCTTCACGCGCTCCTCTGACATCGGCGTATTCAGGTCCACACAAAGTTCTGGATAGAACCGACAAAGTTTTCAAACTTTTAATTAAGGGCAAACCGGTTACCGTAACCGTTGATCGGTTGAAACCTGCACATTTCATACCTGAGCATTTAAATGTTCATACCGATCAGGATACACTCGCGCCTGTCACACCACCAACCTTAGTACATACAGGTGAGAAGTCAGCTCTTGATCCTAAAAAACCAAACGTACTTAGGACTACTCGTTCGGGGAGGCAAGTACGTTTCCCAGATTATTATCGCCCCTAACCAGGTCTCTGGAGGGGAGTGATGTGGGCTACTTGCCCATTCACACTATTCACATGTATTTACACTTAATATGTATAATACCTTACTACTAAATATTTACACACATATTTATTTACATACATTTATACATCTACATACATGACCATATTACTACACACTAATCTATATTTCATTTATACATATTTAATACACTTAGTATATTTACATTACACCCGTCAATATTGTTGACGTGCCAACAGTTCGGTGCATTGCGACCGCGCACCGATAACGGTCCGTGCGAGTCGCCGGCCGCCCGAGAGTTGCTATGCGCGCGGCTAGTCGATCTCATATACTGACGCGAAGCGCATGCCGTTCTCGACCACTATCCGCTTACGTTTTATTGCCATCGCTTGCGCTTAACTTTGTTATTTATCTTTGCTTCTTATTTCCGTACTGTTCTCTTCTGTGTAAACTATCTTCTGACTTTGGATATACCTTCTGTGTTGTACTTACTGACATTATATATATTGGAGAAAAGTGAGGTGTTTACATTGCGGGACAATACCTATCGTCCCTGCACATGCGAGACATACCCTACACAGTCAAATATGTTAGTTGGCATAATATGTTTTAACCAAAACAAAATAAGGCAAATAATTTGTATCGTCAATATTTAATTGGTTAGTCAGCAGAGGAACTCTTCAATGACAAATCATTTGCATCTTTATTTCAATGGTGTATGATAAACAATAAAATAACAACTTTTTTTGTTATGTGGGTAGGGAAAATTAATTTGTGTAGAAGTCGCAATTCTAACCTAACCGCCAGCGTGTCGACGTAACCCCGCTTCGCGGGGTGCCTATTTCCGCTCTAAGGGACACAAGCTAACCCTAACCTAACCTACCAAATAATACCATTGTTACGATTGATTGTTTTTTTACTGCTAGGAGGCTTCGCCCCCGAGCCCCGCTTTTTTCGCTGCCCTAACCTAATTTAACGCCTTTGCCTACCGACCTGCTTAACCGTGCATTTTTTTATTAATAGTATTTTGGTAAAATGTCATAACCCAAACAATTGTGATGTTTGTCTATTCATAGTTTGCCATAACATTAACTTGACGAAATGTTGATTGTCTAATGTTTTTTTGGGTTATTAAAGCATTTGCTAAAATACCACATGCCATAATGTAATTTTTCGTAATAATATTTTGCTGAATGAAAATTTGACGTAATGAAAATATTCGTATTAAAATTGTGCCAAAGTTTGCATTGGCAAACAAAATAGTTGCTAAAATTTGTTTGGGAAATCAAATTTGACCAAAATAAATTTGGTAAAACAACAGGATCCCGTATATTGTGTGATATAAAGTGTTGCATGTAGGTTCTATAAAGGAAAATAAGTATTATATATTTGAATAAAGAACTAGAGTCGATAATGTTTGTAGGGCACGCTTCAAGTTTCTCGCCATTGATTAATCGAGTAGTCCGATGCCGACGGGGGTTTGTTGAGGATACAAGTGATGTCATTGGAGGATTTGATAAGGATTGCCTTGGATTCTTCACCTCTACCTTCACGCATCTTAACGTAAATTTGTCCCCATTTTGTCCAACAATATTTATAGTCTGCTTCTTTAAAACGGGTTCTGCATTCACGAAAAAGCTGCTTATTCTCGCACGTAAGACGATCGTTAATGTAGACGTTCTGGACAGGTCCATCAATTTTCAGATCTTTTGTGTTAAGGCGTCTAGACTTAGCAGAGAGATAGAATCGGTCACGAACGTTCCGCGACAGAATCTGACAACAAGCGGCCGTGGGGGGTCGTTACGATTATTTCGTTGCGGCCCAGTGCGGCTCATCAAGACAATGTCAGAGTCTGACAGCTTCATGCCCGCCACGGTTGAGAGAGTAAGAAGTAAATGAGTAGGATTTTCTCCTGGGTTCTCGCTTAGTCCTGATATTTCGATATCGTTTCTTAGACGGGCTTGTGTTTGGTAATTTAGTTGTTCTTGTAGCGATACTATTGTTTTCTGAAGACAGGGGTTATTAATAGCATAGTTTTCTTTTGAATTCAGTCTGGATTCGTAGGTAGAGAGTTTCAATGTTAGTGAGGTAACCTGAGTATGAAGACTTTCATTTACCTCTTTTAATGTTGAGATTTCGGACGCGATCTCTTCGGTTCTTGTCAGTCGAGTCTCATGAGATGTCAATTTTGTAGTTATCTCGTCAATTCTTCCTTCACAGCGGCTTACCGTGGAGATAGTAGCCTCGAAATTCGTTTTCATGGTAAGAATTTCTTTTCTGAGTAGCATAATTTGAACCGTCAGGTTTTCGATACTGACCGGTCCTCCACCTGATAAGAATCAGGTGGAGGACCGGTCAGTGGGCTAGGAGCTTTTTGTTTACGTACCGTTACATTACGACGGAACGGAGGTTGGACTTTTGATATTTGCACAGGTAAGATGATAAAGTTTTGTGCATTGTGTATCGCAACAACTAATGTGCTTTTTGTCTCCTATTGCTTTTCCACATTCCGCGCAATGTGAGCTTCCCACGGGCGGCATTCTTGGCGTTATATGTTGTGGATTGTAATAATATTAACGTAGCACAATAGAATAGAGTATTTTAAATAATTACTGAGAATTTTGTGAAATATATACAAGAAAAGTGAAGAAAATATCACCCGTCAAGTTTGACATCCGTGACACAAGTCACAATCTACACTTGGCTGGAATTTATGCAATCGCACGATTAATTTGGTTTGCAGACGAAACTTTTATTTGCTAAAACTTAGCTACTTGATGTAATGGAGTTCGGAACTAAATTGCAAATGATCACAGCTTGGTAAATTTTTTGCCCAATCCAGCAAAATATCGATTAACTAGTAAAGGTATCTCAAAAACAAATATTGGCTTAAGTAATATCCCATATGGACAGGTGTGACATAAATAAATAAACATTTTCACGTCCAGGAAGCCGCCTAACGGGTCTACGCCGTAGTAGCTTTCCGCTACATACGGGATCGGCTACGAGCGTAGTGCGTAGCGATTCTTGGCATTGAATGTGTTATATTAGGGTGCTGGTGGAAAGCTGTACGTATACATTATTATGTTATAATATCATTCGCATGACTATGGAGACAAATGAAGCATAGAGTACTACGATTCTCTATAAATATTATCGTAATCCATCAGATTATGTGTTGACTCACGGCCAGTAATAGCTGCCATCCCGAGACAATATATGTGGGATGAATAATACATGCAGTAAGCCGCGAGTTATGGGCCCGCTGATTCATCACGCACCAATACTCATAAAGGAGCTCGGTCCAGAAAGTTTACGTCTATAGGTACGAGTGTCACTGCGAATTTTCCACTTAACTACTAAACCTCATAAGAAAAAAATACGCACTCGTGTGACCAGGCTAAGAAAGCAAGGAAAAAAGTTGAAAACGTCACTGTTTTTATTACAAGCTTTATATTAACTTGCCTCGTTGGTTCGTTAATAAAATATATGCGGATCAAATGTTGCAAGGCAAATTCCAACTTCCCGAAGTACAATCGAGTTGAAAGTGTGTAGATACAATTACGTAATAGTCGGATGACAATGCTGCCAGTCTGACGATGGAGACGGAAGGTGGATAGGGACTCCTCAATTACGCAAAACAAAAGCCTCGTGTTTGGGCTCATTGGAATTATTTCTCTTGGCAATAAAGACTTGAATAATAAATATAATTTTTACAGAAACTTTGTAGCCCGGCTAGCCGGCGGGTGAAAATAAAACTAATATTTTATGTACAATAAAATATAATAATTAAAATGAAGACGATATATGTACAAATTGGGTAATTAATCAGTCAGTACAGAGGCATTATGTTACAAGCTAAAAGTCACTGGCCTGAAAAGTTCCGATGAGACGTTTGTAGTTTAAATAGCCTCGGAGCTCTCGCTGGGCTGGGTAGGTCTAGGGCTCGTCTTTAGGTTGCTCGGAGGCGGCGGCGCAGACGTAGGTATATCCAGCAGCCAAGCAGTGATCAAGTTTGAAGACTACGAGGCATAAAGGGCTGGAAGCAATCCTTTTTATTAGCTCAGGTTCAAACCCATCCGAGCCTCATAAGGTTTAGACCAGTGACGGCTAAATGAGGCTTGGATTGGGTTTAACAAAAAATATATACAGAGCACAGAACTTGATACATAACATACCTGCTTAAGTGGCAGCCCTTGTATGCATTAACTATATACACTATTTATAAGTAATGTGCATTACATAAAACATTAGTTTTTATGTTTTAAAATAGAAGAAATCTCTATCCTATCTTTCAGCAATTATTTTCCCGAAGAAAAAACAAAACACGGCCGTGAAAATCCTATGATTTTTCTTTCTCGCCGGCCAGTGCGCTAGCGGCAGCGCGGCGGAGGTTTGCCGTGTTACAACTTATTAGAATAGAATAGAATAACATTTATTCGTGACAACAACACATACATGCACATAAATCAACATACAAAAAAGAAGACAACATTGCCACGCAACGCTGAAACTCAGAATTACGTAGGAACTCTTGTTATTTGCATATTGCTACCACATGCACTGTTATGAAATTCCTTTAGGTCATCATTAAGCAAGTTCCTGAAAATGATTTACAATACAATACAATACAATACAATACAATACAATACAAATACTCTTTATTGCACACCTCACACAAACAAATCAGTTATAAAGAGAAAGAATACAATAACATGTAGGTAGAGGTAGACAACAGGCGGTCTTATCGCTGAAGAGCGATCTCTTCCAGACAACCTTTGGGTATTGGAGAAAGAGATAAAACTAGATTACGTAGATTTAATTCTTAGTACCAGCCTTTTTTTGCTGACTGTACTTTTTTGCACTTCCATCCACTGCTCGTGTAGGGAATTTGAATTTTTTGACGATTCAAAACGTACAATCGATTTGAAGTTTTCTAAAGTTTCTATGGCCGCCTGCGTTTTCATTATCAAACCAGCTTGATCTTGATGGTACCTATTATAATATTGTATTGTCATCTACTCATAAAAGTGCGCAAACTTTCACCTTTATTGGAGTTCAGGAAGTTAGTCAAAGAATTGCAACGTTTAATTTTAAAACAAACTAACACACAACTATTTATGTTAAATATAAGCTTTTGAAAATGTTGCGTTATAGGCTACGTAGGTACCTACTCTATGAATATTCTGTACAAAAGATGGCCACCGAATAGCTTTTCACATTTCCATGTTATTTTGAATGGAATACAATAATTCGGAAATATTTAAAACAAAAACCTTTATTCCATCAATTGTATATATCAGCGAAACAGATTTCGACGACATTAAAACGGGAATTAATTTTTGTCGCTAAGCTCCAACCATCCAATCTATCTGCCAGTGACAGATATTAATTCTGCTCATTTGATTTATCAGTCGAGTCTTTGCTTTTAAACTCCATGTTGAGATTTAAAATGAATCGTGATTACCTGGGTAGTTCATTGAATATGGTTAATCAGGGTTTTTAAATAAGCTGGAAAGTCAGTGCATGTTAAATTACTGATCCTGTAGTGTGCTTGCGTTATGTATCGTCATTCACTGATTGTAACGAGTCAATCGACTACCGCTTTAGCCTAATTGGTAGTGACCCTGCCTACGAAGCAAGAGGTCCTGGGTTCGAATCCCGGTAAGGGCATTTATTTGTGTGATGAGCACGAATATTTGTTGCCGAGTCATGGATGTTTTCTATGTATTTAAGTATTTGTTTATGTATATAAGTATGTTTATCGGCCTAGTACCCATAGTACAACCTTTGCTTATTTTGTGTAAGATTGCCCCCGAATGTTTATTTATTTCTTCTGAGTCTGACTAGATTTTACACGATGCGTAATGAGCATCAATAAAAAAACTCCTCATCTTCACGTCGCAGGAACCCAAGAACTGCCATTAGGCACTAGTTTTGAGGAAGAAACTGTCATCTGTTCTGCAAGTCGATCACGTATCGCATTGTTCGTACGTTAGGTAGATCTAACTGTCAGTATTTATACGGAAAAATGACAGTTGGATTGTCAGTGCGCATTCAAAACGTTACGTGATTAGCCCTCTGCTCTACTAACCAAGAAGGGAACCTTTGACTTATTGGAATTAGGGCAAGTCAAGTGAGTGCGTTATTGACTGTCGGAAGTTCTCAGGCCGCTTGAAGGCCTTCACCTCGACTTAGTCACCGTTGCCATAGACAGCAACCTGGCTCAACGTCTTCCAAAGCAATTAAGGTAGCTTCACTAATATTCAAATTGTTTTGCTACTTATATCACTACCTATGTAGTAGTATGAAAAAAATACTATACCTGATTAAAACCAGAATTGTAGTTAATTGGAGGTCATCTTATTATTAGCCAATTCCGCTTCATTAGGCACCATCTAAATTATTGTTTGAACAAGCATAATGCCGTTAAACTGGATTTAATGCCTAAATTAGATAAACTCGCAGGCAATTTGGGGAATTAATGTATACCTAATGCCGCGAGAATAATGCCGAGCACGCAATCTATATTAACTGGCAACAGCAAATGTAATTACCACCTCTTGTCACGTCATACCCAACTCTTAAGGTGCAACTCTTACCATACAAAACCTTTTTTGACATTCGCGCTAACGGCGTGATATTTTAAGAAACTTATGTAACAGCCTTTCAGAAATTGACTTTCATTTGCGCGAAATTCCCCTTCCCATTCGTTTGTCACGTGATACTTTGGGAAAACGATTATTCTCACATTATTCTAGTTTATACAAATTTATTCTAGGAAGGCATATGTTTAACGGACCACCAGATATACTAAAATATAACGCCAAAAAAATACTTTTTACTGCCAAAAATACTAAATGATCACCAAAATTTTATCTCCATTTTAATATGAAATAGGAACCCAAATTATAACATCTTACTACCCTATTAAAGAAAATGCTATCCAAATAAATCATTGCTAATCTAAAAATAGTTAAGTGATCACCGAATGTTTATCTCCTATTAATGTGAAATAATAACCCAAATTATAACATCTTACTATCCTATTTAAAAAAACGCTATCCTAATAAATCATTGCTAACCCAAAAATAGTAAGTGATCACCAAAATTGTATCTCCTATTAATATGAAAACATAACCCAAATTTTAACATCTTACTATCCTATTAAAGATAATGATATCGTAATAAATCATTGCTATATCAAAAATAGTAAAATAATTTCCTAAATTCGACGGATCCCCGCTTTCGTTTTTAGGACTCAGACCTACGCTTCGCTCTCTACTGATAATCTCCAGCGAGTAGACGCCACCCCGCTGCGCGGGGTGTCTATTTCTGGTCTGAGGGGCACAAGTGAGCCCTAACCTAACCGACCTAAGACAAAGTTCGCTCATGACGAGCCATTTTTGTCCGCCCTGATTATTGGCTCCCAATAAACACGGCCGCCATCGCATACGCAGCGCCACCAGTGGCCAAGAAAGAAACTATTATACAATGTGCCCGGTATAGAGCTAGGAATATCGACAAATGCGTTGCTCTAATCGATCTGCCGTATTGTTTATCAGGCACATCGTGATAAACCTGGCCAACTTTTAGGCATATCATGAAATGGCGGCGTTTCACGATATGCCTAGGAATTTCGTGATCTGGCGGATTTTACGATCGGCCGACGACATATACACTCTAGGGATGGGACAGACAAGTCCACGTGGAAGTAGGGTGTGCTGATTCGGGTTTTGGTGTCACTTGTTTTGGCATCATTATACTTTATTTGGTAATACTCATATATTTTATGGCAATCATAGTGGGTTATTTAGGTAGAAGTATTGTATTAATTTGGTCGCAAAGATTTGGTGATCATTTAGTAAATTTGGTGTTCGAATAAAATTTAATGTGCACTTTTTATTAAAACAGCTAGTACTATTGTAGTGGTAGAATTATTATTTTTGGTGTTCAGTATATTTTTTTGGTAATAGATCTTAGGGTATCAAAGCATTTTTTGGTGGTCATTATATTTGATCCTTCCTCTGGAAATGGGGAATTTCGCGCAAATTCAAAGCCAATTTATGAAAGTTTCTTAAAATATCACGCCGTTAGCCTGCGAATGTCAAAAGAAGTTTTGTATGGTCATCGAACGACCTTAAGTCCTATACCTACGCATAATAAATACAACTATTGAACGAGATGACATTAAAATATTAAGGCAGCCTAACAACCTGTGACTTCATAGTGCAGCTGGTATGCCCCCGATATCACCACACAAATAGCCATGGCCAAGAACACATTTAAAAGCTCAGATTGCTAGAATATCCAGAAAAATATTTAAGGCGCCGTAGGTTCAGCGAAGCTAAACGAACAGAGTTTTTGAAATAATATAATGCTACTGTTTATAATAATGTGGTTTCAAAAAAATACGAATAGTAATTTTAAGGCTTTTCTGCAGCGAGATCAATGATTCGAAACATGACTAAACAATTTTCGCTCGATAGAATAAAATCACGAACTTAAGTCTGAAATGGTCTCAAATACACTTGAAATATTCGTAACAAATTATGCACCAAAGCTAAAAATATTGAAATGGCTTCTAAAAATCGGCAATATCATGTTTGAGAGAACTCTGTGATTAATTTTTTATTTATTTTAACGGGCAAAAAATTTAAATTAATAATCTCGCTCACGCTTATGGTCAGTGAGAGGGAGAGAAGACCATGAACCTACGGCGCCTTAATGAGACCTGCATATGGAGCATAGTTATATACGGAAACGAGACGTGGGCTCAGCCGAATACAGAGAGATTCAATGCATTTGAAATGTGATTGTAGCGATGGATGAACAAGCTGGACAGAAAGAAGAACAAAAGAAGTTTAGGATTTGTCAGGAGAGAAGATACAGGTGTTAAGGATAGTAGAGGGAATATGTTGGAGTACCTGACACGACATGACACTACATAAAAACTTTAACTGAAGAGGAGGCAGGTACGTTAATGTATCAAGCCAAAGATAAGGTCAATGTAACTATGGTGATATCAAGAGCTCAGACCAAATCAAGAGTTAAAGACATTGTTTTCACTGTTCTTGGTTGATTTATGCACAAATTGCGGTTTACTGAATCATTGCTCTCAATGTAGGAACTAGATTGTGCCATCAATAGTTTTTTCGATTATATTACTACTACTAAATAACAGCCAAACTCTTTTTGTAAACATTACATTGTATCCGCTGTAATTGTATTTTCTAAATATCGTCAATTTATCGGTTCTGTTGATACATATCATTCAATTTGGAAGCGAAGCTTCCGCTACAGCATAAAGTTACTTTGAACCAGTTCATCCCATACGTGCGACAGATTATACTCACAAAAAAAACTGTCTGGCGAATACCTACCTATCTGGTTATCGTTTCCATATGGAAAAGTCGCGCCAGTGATTAACCCTTCAGCTGTGGCGAAAAAACATGGCCGCTTACCCACGTCTGTGGCACCCTCTGAGGGGCGCTCCACTAACAAGGTTTGTGGAGTGAAGTGAATTGGTAAAATTAAATTTTCTTTAGTTTTTTACATAATCACAGCCAGGATTTTGGATGAAACTCAATATTTATTAAATTATGTAACTGCAACGATATATCATCGTTACATTAAAGTCGTATTAAGGCTATCTACCTGACCTCGTCACTACCTCACCGAAGTTTACGACGTATTTTGGTTATTTTAAATATAATCAATTAGTTTTTTGGGGTGTTAAATGAGCTTAATTTGAAGAAATTGGTGTTATACTTATTCGAAAAACATAAAATGGCAGGGTCGTGAGTATTTTTTTTACACTAGACCATTTGAAATATTCTACCAAAATAATGCCTACACTCAGAAGTTGCTCGTGTAGGCTTCGATTTACATGCTTATATCTGAAGTGTTTTATACTGTATGTAATCAAATTCATGCCTGAACAATAAATATGTTTCATCAACTAGGTGTAACCGTAGATTTTTTTATTGTAAGTGCAGCAGGTTTTATTTGAGAGTAAAATGAAAAAAGTATGTCTACTTTCATACAAAATAACCTCTTCCAAACGGGTGCAATTATCACAGCAACTATATGTTTTGAACCAAACAAATTAGGTTTCTTAAAATTCCCATTAAGTATACTTTTAGTTAAAACTATCATATAACCATCAGTTAAACAAAAATCACATCAAAACATGATTTGAAAACGGTATAAATCAAGGTCATGATTAGTATAGAGTGCGGATCGTAGTGACGTCACGAGGTATCATGTGGGCATCCCTCGGAGGGAAATTCCCGGTCGGTTAGGTCCCCCTCTAAGGGGTTTGTTGTGATCGTTACCAACTTCAATCGATTTATTTACTTTCGGGCCATTGATAATCCATTTAAGTTCATTTTAAACAAATGTATGATAACTAACGGTAATTTTAATAGCTAATAGTAATATTAAATTATTAGAAAAGCGCTAAAAAACGTGTTGCCAAATTTTTACCATGAGTAGATGACACATGTTAGTCACGGTTTTATTACAGTCAACCCGTTGAAATAACACTTGTTTCTATGTAATTCTAAAGATTACTTACATGTCTACAAAAACTGTCCTTCTGGCACTACAAGTCAGCACTAAACCCACTAATTTTCACTCGCGAACACCGACCGTGTCAAACGTGCCACTGACTATTTTAGACTAACGACTAAATCGATTTTTTCCTCCATTGGCCATTGAAGTTTTCGCTTGCTAGCTATCTCACTGAATTGGCTATACGTTTCAATGGATTAAAGCGAGATCGATACACGAATGCCGGTTTTATTTCTAAGAAAGTAAGTAACGCCATTGCGCCCCTCCGAGGGCCGCTCCACCGACCTGCAGGAAAAAATATGAAGCCCACAGAGGGATGAACACAGCTGAAGGGTTAAGATCATGAGCCCCACGCCTAATACAATAATCTTAATCACTTCTATGTAATTCCATATTGTTTATGTTTGCACGTTCGTCCCGGTTGACCCTGAGAATAGCCTAGGACGTTTACACCATGTGACCGCCTATTCGATGGTTCTGCACGGGCTTATGATTGGGCTTTAATTGAACAAGCGAGCGAAGCGCATGAAGTTCTTCGTTTCAGCTTGTGTTAAAATGCGTTCGAATGTCCGGATGTCAGACTGTTCTCTTCTACATGTCGCATTTCTCAACCGATTGCCATTAATTTTTGTTAGCAGAGTCAATAATAATATAATAATTATATTATTATATTATTATTATATTAATAATTATATTATTATTATATTTACAATAGGACTGGAGATTGCTGATGTAATTTTTTAACGTCCAAAGAAAATAAAGGTGAACTTAACATGTGTAGGTATCTTGTGTAGCTGTTTGTCTATCTGTCGCATCGTAGCTGCAATACGTGAACCGATTTGAGTGTGACATTTTGTGGCTGTGGAGAACAATTTCAGCAATTTTCCTTCTTTTCCTGTAGGCATTTATAATATACATTCATAATTATAATCGTGTATTTATTTATAAGCCACAAAACTTGCAAATAGCAATATGAATTTATCATCAAAGCTACAATGTTCCATAAAATATGTCTATCTAACATTTCAGGGTATTGATTTCTGTGACATCTAGCGGCAAATAGCGGAACATGAACGTGCCCTGCTGTGGCAGATCAACTCTGGTCGGAGTTGCACCCTCGAAGCAGCTCGTGGTGTCTGGACTTTCGTATTAGGTGTCGTTACTCGTTAGCTAGCGTAGGTAACCTTGTTTGAGTGTTTAGATAAGAACCTACACTTCATAGGCAATATAAACCCAATCGCCAAGTTGTAATACAAACCAGAAGACTACTTATTATACTTACACAGTTTATGCTATGATTCATCATTTCTGACATTTGTTTATGCAATTACAGTAAAATGTGTAGTGGAATAGATAGGTTGTGTTGATTCTGCTTTAGGTATTAGTACAGTCAGCATCATAGGTATATTTAGTTAGCTGCTAGCGTTATTGCTATAGGAGTAAGGATGTTTTACGATATATTTGTATGTGGCTGCTACTATCTATATGACTGTACATCTTTATTGATAGGCTCTTTAATAATAGCGTGCTTCTATAGACGATAACTTTTGAATACTGTAATACACAGAATATAAGTTCCAAATTGTCTTTTTGAGTACTGAATACCCATCATTTTAATATGACGCCAACCGGGATCGCTATGCAATACAGTTCACCAAGTAAAAACTTCTATTTAATGAAAGTTCTAGAATATTATTATTCTAAAATTGAATACGAGAACCAACGAGAACCCTATTTTTGACATATGTATCTTTTGTCGGATAATATTATGTTTTGCATATTTTTTAAAGCGGAATATATCATTTTTTTCCTTATTTCTAACCTACCGTTGTTAATTTACCTACGCCAAAAAAAGATAAAATAAAATTTACAGTTGCTAAATGAATCGCATTAAGTATAATGAAAAGTGAAATAATAAAAAAAACGTTACATCATAAAAATATCAAAAAAACAAACGTCTTGTGCCTATTATACATATATACCTAAGTAGATTAAATAAATATATCTAGTTTTCTATCTAAATCGTTATAAATGAAATGATGCATGAAATTTTATTCAGTATTAAGTAGTAGGTATACGTATCAAACAATAATTGAAACTATTGAACTGAACGCACGAATACCTTATGAAACTTACTTCATGGAGCATATTAACATACATACGCTTTATCTCTTCTATCAAAAATTCAAGGCCTCTATTTTACCATACCATTTTAAATCCAAACCCATCTTATCTGCACGTCTCGCTCATGTACACTTAGGCCGCGCGTACAGGCGAAACGTTGCGGGTACGACGAACGTATATCCCGCCTACGCTCCACTCGCGGATATTCAAAGCGCCCCAGTCCAAGTTCCCTCAGTTCGGGTTGCTACAACGGTAGGTTCTACAACGCTTAGGGAGCTCAAATACCGCGAGCCATCCGATTGCCTCGCGGACACTGAAACCACGCTTCATTGCTTTAATTACGATCATCGTAGCCTGAGGGGCTACCGCGAAACGAACACAAACTTCGTTTGTGTATTTCCCTCTCCGTCGCTTGAACTAGCAAATGCGGCAGAGAGGGAGAAACTCGAACGAAGTTCGTTTTCGTTTCGCGGTAGCCCCTCCGATAGCTTGCGCATCGTATCGTGCGACACTACGCCAATACGTATACGCGACCTTGGCTTTGCACTGACGTTTGCACCAATACGATATACATGTGTCTATACGTCAAAAACGCATTCCTAAATTGGATTTCAGTTTTATCTACAACATGAGCGGGGTATAGTCATTCCCAACTACATTTAAAACCCGGTCACGTCACATGTATCTTTTACGACATGCATACTCATACTCATATACTGTGTGTATAGTGACGATAGGGTTTCACAACGTGGTCATTTTACATGTGCCGAGCACGGAGCGCCCAGAGATAATTATTGTGGAGTCCTTTCTAGCTAATGACCCCATTAGGAATAATCACCACCGCGCGATCTGGCGAAGTATTATCTAAACCCTCGAAGTTTCAATCAGCGGCTCATATGTGCATTTCTAGAAAAAAAAACCTATTAAACACGTCAATTGAGGCTACTGTTAATCCAACTTTTTGCAATGTCTTACTTAACAATGTTTAAGATAAATAAAATAAATAAATAAAATAAAATGATTTATTTAGGGTAAAATAGTACAATCCGTGGATATAATCTAATTAAGCTATTTACAACAAAACTTATATCTAGCAGGATTATTGATACACAATATTAATACATTACATCCAAAAGGAATGGTCCTAGGGGCTAATATACAAGTTTATTGCCTAAACTAGGTTACAGTTGTAATCTGTGTTTAAGGCATAATTGGCCTTTGTTTTATATATTATAAATATATATTGCCTATCTAATATGTGTTACCTCGCATCAAGAAAACAAAAATATATTTAACAAAAAGAAAGCTTGCGATTGCAGAACTATTTCACTATAGTTAGCAAATTTTCTGTCTCGTCGTAGGTAAGGGTTAGCAATAAAATGAAAAAAAAAATGGAATAAAATTCCTTGTTACGGAAGTACAAGTATATCTATAGCCTGTTTTATTTGTTGTAAATAGTAATCATATTCAATTATGTAAACACTAAAAACCTTGTGGCAATAAAAGGGGAATAGTACATTGTTTAACGTAAGTGGAATATTGCCTACAAAAGCCTTTCGCCTTCGGCGTCGGGCTATCGCGTGATTCAACTTTTTTAGGGTTCTGTAATCAACCAGGAAGCCTTATAGTTTCGCAATGTCCATCTGTCCGTCTGTCCGTCTGCGTCTGATTTCAGTGACCCTTCCTAATGAAAACCAGCAATTCGCCATGGATTTATAAATCAATCACGCCGACAAAATGCTAGAATAAAACCTGGTATAAATAAATCATGAAAGTATAAAGCATGGTATCTTCCCTACACGTAAAGTGGGGATGTAATTTTTCTACTTAGGGCGGGTTGCACCGACTTACGATTACAGACCGATCAACGTTAAATATGGCGCTGACAGCTGTCAGTCCATACAAACTTGTCAAACGTTCCATACATTCAGATTTTAACGAACACCGCTTACGATTACAGACGGTTTGGTGCAACTCACCGTTAGTGGTCTATTTGTGGCAGTAGTACATACAATAATGAATTTACAAGGAAAACTATCACGGCTAAGTTAAGTGGGCATTACTAGTTATCGAGTAATAGTCGACAAACTTAAAATGTACTGAAAAGGCCAGCTTTCGTACTGGCCGTCGCAACATACCTAAACTAAGGATTAAAAGTGTGCGTATTTTTAAGCCTTAGTTTACCCGTAGAGACTATTATGAGACTATTAAGCATGCCAAAATGTTTATGTAAGATTTAATAACTTTAAAATGCTTTGATTTTGATGAAATGTAAACAAACCTGTATTGAAAATGAGTATAAGGTACAAATTACTTCCATTACATTTACGATTTTGCGGTGATGAGGTGAAAAATGGAGTGTTTCGCTCGGCAGCAAAGTTGTGTGACTTGTGTGGCGTCTCGTGCATTGAAAGCCTCGCTATGCTCAGGATTGTACTTTCGAATTACTCGCTTCACTCATATTTCAATCCTTTGCTGCTTGGCTTTCAATACCTTTGAGGCCTTGCATAATAAATAAAAATAACTGTTATTGGTGTACCAATAATAAATAATAGTTTGTAAACTTTTCTAGATATGTTCATGTAATAATTTTCTCTGTTCCAAATGTACCCACGTTTTGAACAAATGCAAAAGCTTACCGGGAATTTTCCCTTAATAATAATAAGTAGATATACAATACGTTTCGCAACGATTTTTAACCAATAACTATTACTTACCTATAGTATATTTAGTGCTACGAATGTTTATGTATGTGAATATCTGTCATATTTGGAATTTTGTACCCATCACAGAAAAAATCTATTGAAGTGTAAAGGAATAACATTAATATAATAATATTGTGCTACCTGCCCGTACTTATTGTTTTGTAAGTAAATATCTTATCATCATACCAGCCGAAATACATCCACTGCTGTACATAGGCCTCCCCCAAGGAGTGAATATCATAAGTGTCGTGCCCCACCTGCATCCAGTAGACTCACGCCACCTTTACCATATCATCGGTCTACCCACGCTGAGCCTTAAAACAGGAGCGTTTCCGCCCCAACGGCCATCGGTTCTACTTGCAATGTGGCCCGCCCACTGCCACTTAAGTTTAGCGTTATACAGCCTCATCTCTAATGCGATCACGCAGAGAAACTCCCAGCATAGCCCTTTCCATTGCTCTTTGGGTGACTTAATAGTAAATATCTAAATATTTGTTATATTTAAATATCTGCTCTAAGTAATCAAATTCAACTTTAAAATCATGACCGTAATCTACATTGATAACGACTATGATCCAGTTAATTAACTCTGGTATCTAACATCTAGTTAAATTAACTCTATCAGTACGTGCAAAACAAGCAAAAGACTCGTAGCACGTCGCGGGTTCGGTAGGTGCTTAACATGCAAATGAGGTATGACAAGGTACATCAGACTAAACTCTTTCACTTCGGTGGGGAGTCAGGCCAACATTGTCTGGGAGATGTTTCAGTAAGTAAATGAGTAATAATTAAGTACGATAAAATTCTAACGTCACAAATTAGACAATTAAAAAAGAACAAGCAAAAGAAATGACTTAAATACGAGGAGGTTAAACAGGATCCCCACTCAGGATCAAGCGACGGCAAGCTGAGCCGCTGATTTTCGGTGGGGACCTAACCTAACTTAAAACTATCATACGTGGCGACACAAACGTCATGGTTGCGTATGCGGACGAAGAGATCTACACTAAAAATGCACCGAACCGAATCGTAACTACGCATGTGAAGTTCGGTGAATGGTTACAAGCGTACCCAGGAAAAAAAACTAAATAATAACAATCTTACACAGCAAAACCATCAAAATTATTCTGATTAAGGACGAATATCAACGGCTAACAAACTGAGACGGTATTGTATACACGAACGCTTGTTACGGGTTACCTATCATAAGCTTGAAAATCGTTAATTCCGAATATTTAAATCCGAAAACGTATCCTTTTTTTATTAGTTGGCCGAATTTTTGTTTGCCCGAAATTACATTTCCCATATTATTAAAATTCCCTTACCGCCAACGTTGGCCAACGCTACATATAAAGGTTAAAAAAAAACTCGTCAAAAATAAATTTCCTATTTTTATCACATTCTACTGTCGATTCTGAACAAACTGTTTTCAGGTTTTGCCTTATTTTATTAACACGTTGTTGTATGACCGCTTTATAGTAGGTATATGTAGGTACCTACATACCTAATGCTATTGGGATGTAAAAGAGACGAACAAAATTGAGAGTCCGATATTGTCTAAAAGACAGATGCAACACAAACGTGTCCTTGTAGCTTTATGTCGCATTCAGACCCTGTCTTATGTTTATGTTACTCGTCAGTAAAACCAAACTGCTGGTATAAGTCTGTGGCTTTGTTGAATGAAGGCAAATTCCGCCGCTTTCCCCGACAAACCCTATTTCTCCTCTAATTGGCCCGGATGTGGAATAACTTTACCGAGAATATTATTAAATTCTCGATACTCTTCATAGGGCTTTTTTATATGGGCAATATAACGTTATTTGTTTGTAGCTGATGTTAAATAGTGAAAATTATTGGGTATGTTAAGTAAGTGTTTAAATTTTTCACTATACCCTATGCATTTCTAATAACTAAATTAATGTTAAAACTAAACATTAGATACTTGTAATTTCATAAATCTGACCGCAAAATAATATTTTTTTAACATGCAAACCTTCTGCTAATCTATACAGCTAATAAAAGTACTCTCGAACTGTCGGTGCAAATAGACGTGTTGTAATTATTTCTGTAAATTAGAATCGTATGCATAAAGTACATATTGACCTCGATATTGACGAACTGTGTGCAATGTAGCCCTCCATCACCACCTATGCCTTCGAAAGTTCAAACGCTGCAAAAGAAAATTCGGCCAACCACCGAGTGACTAGAATAGTAGATTGTTAAACAAGGGCTGAAAGGCACCCATTTCTGACAAGATATTTTGGCGCCAATGGTTCGAGTCAGAAATGGGTGACATTCGCCCGAGTTAAACACTCTACTTTTCATATCGAATACGAGGAACGTGAAAAAAACAGAGACGGAAAATAAAACAATATTGTGTATTCAAAGTACCTATACAATTCAAAAACGGCAGCCGCCATTATCGTGACGTCAACCGAGCCGAAAGAATAGTTCCATCTCACCTGTCCTTAAGATAGAGGCAAACATCTGTCTCGCTCGCGCGTTATATAGTGGTGATATGGTGTAATTCGGTCACGTGACATACAGATAATACAACTACGATTTTAATTTTGAAAATATAAATATTGCCCAACTTTTTTATAACCAAGTAGTATTGTATTATATATATTCGTATTTCCTAAGTCAAAACTATATGAATAACATAGGTACTTTCATAATTTAATTGTGATAGACGAAAATGGCCTATTCAAATATTTTCATACTATTTGTATGTATTATTAGTATTAGTTGAAGAGTGGCTGTATGCGTTACTGCCTTAGCTCACATGCACAACTTTGAGTTAAAAAAAAGCATTGTGGGTGTATTCCGTTTGTCACCAACTCATAGACCATAGTGGATATTTTTAGCTAAAATAAAAGTAATGAATTTACAACATAAACTTACTTTAAAGTAAGTAAAATAAATTCTATGAATTAGTACCTAAGTATAAAAGTATTTCCTTTTGTCAGTGGCGGGGTAAGTATTGATATTTATTAGAATTCGTCCCCGGATAATGTTTATAAGGCGAGGACTAACTGGAATACACTACTTTTCTGCACTAGAGCAGAAACGTATCACTTTCAGCACACTTTTTAGAACAGCAACGACCCACTTTCAGAGCATGAGATATGAAAAAACCTTTACGCGGTATCAACCACTCAAACAGAAAGCAATTGTTAAGAGCGTATAAACAAAATGTTCGTATTTTAGCTAACGTAGCTCGTAGAAAATAGTTATATAATTAGCTTTTTAAGCCTCGTACCTTTATTAGACGTGGTACTCGACTGAAAAAGCATACATTACATATAATGATTGCATAAAATACTGTTTTAATATAGCTACAAAGCTTTTAAGTTTCTCGCCTCCTATTCTCCGACTATCATGTTGACATGTGGGTTATTTTTTACTCTGGGGATCGATTTTTGAATCTCACCAAGTGACTAATTCTCACCGATGTGAGTGATTTCCGAAAGTTCGTATTTTTGAAACTCATCGGTGACTTACATCTGCCCCTACCCACTCGTAATTGAAATCACCATGCGATTGTGTTTGACAGTTTACGTATGTGACATCTGCCAAGAATTTTTCAAAACTTTAATTTTCGTTTACATGACACTGACAGATACGCAACGTTTTACGTTTGAATCAGTTTTAAGTTATAGTATGAGAAAATAAAAACCGGTATCAAGGACAACATCTGCGTACAAAGGAACGTAACGGGAAGATTGTCTCTGACTGACGTTGTAAAATTTCTGCATGTTGGTAAACACGGCTTTAGGAAAATGGTTACATTAAAGTCATCGGTGATAATTTTAGTCACCGGTGACTTTGATATCACCAGTGAGATTCAAAAATCGCACTCCTGATCGTTTATTAGTTTCTGATTGTAAGCTGTTCATTAAAAGAATAGAAAATCTCGCTGTATACCTACTCTGAAATAAGGGATTGCAAGTAGATAATAATAACATTATAATACAATTACGGGGACTACTGCCCGTTCCCTCTCCTGAGAGGAGGCCTGTGCCCAGCAGTGGGACGTATATAGGCTGATTTATTATTATTATTAATACAATTATAGCTTGTGAACTACGGTAGCCTAGTGGTTCAGGCATGCGGCTTTCAAGCGGCGGTCGTGGGTTCGAATCCCGGCTCGTACCAATGAGTTTTTCGGAACTTAAGTACGAAATATTTACCGTTAGCTTTTCGGTGAAGGAAAACATCGTGAGGAAACCGGTCTAATCCCAATGAGGTCTAGTTTTCCCTCTGGGTTGGAAGGTCAGATGGCAGTCGCTTTCGTAAAAACTAGTGCCTATGCCAAATCTTGGGATTAGGTGTCAAAGCGGACCACGGGCACCTTTAGGGGCACTACACGGGAATAGCGCTAGGAGGATGATGATGACAATTATAGCTTGTGAAAAATGTGGTGCTATTTGCCGATGCCAACACTACCGTAGTAATAACCGCTCACACGTTCTCACAACTGGAGCAAATACACGTCCAACCACAGAAATACGTGGGTTGCCTTTCGGCAATTTCGGGATTTGAAAAAGCTAGGGGTCATATGAGGAGGCAATATTAAGAAAAAAAAGTTTTGACGCGATCGTATTTTGCTTTTAACTGTCATTTGAAAAAATATCGTATCGGCTACCATGGAATTGAATCGTGAACATTTGGGAATTTGAATAAGCTAGGGTTGCCTTGCTAAGCTAGAAGGGATGGAGAGTGAGTGACAGGATAGTTTTTATCCCCGAAATCAGGAAATCCCTAAGGAGTGTGGAGCTGCGTTATAAACGAGTTCCACGCGGACGGAGTCGCGAGCAGAAGCTAGTGATAGTATAAAGATGCGGCTGTGCGCTGCATCATGTCCCGCGCTTTTAATTTTTCAAGCAATTTCGCTATCAACGGGATATTGGAAAATACTATCTCGAATATTCGTCGTGGCTATAGGATGTGTGATGCTCATCAGGTTTTTAGGGTTCCGTTGTCAATGTATTTTTTTTGGGTTCGCTAGAGAACAACGTACCCGTACAGTTTCGCCATGTCTGTGTGTACATCCGTCCTCGGCTTAGCTCAGGAACCATTACTACTAGAAAACTGTGATTCGGCATGGGTATATAAATCAATCACGCCGACAAAATAGTACAATAAATTCTTGAAAAAAAAAATTTTAGGGTACTTCCCCAACACCTAAAGCGGAGATGTATTTTTTTTTCTAGTTAAAACCCATGGTGTGGGGGTGTGGGGTATCGTTGGATTGCTCGTTCAAAAATATTATGAGTTTCCGAAAACTATTTTTCAAATCAGTTATTAGTTTGCGAGATAGAGAGCTTTAAAGCCCGCACTTGGCTGTTTATTAAAAATTATTATCAAGATTTGGGCATGATTGCTTTGTCACTGAACTAAAGCGGCAGACGGACACAGGGAAACTGTACGGGTCCGTTATTCTCTAGCGAACACAAAAAAAAAATACAACAAAGACTAGACTTTAAACAAAGAACCGTATGCACGGGGGAGATCAAATACTCACTGGAGAGTTTAATACTTTCTACTCGTACGGTCGCAAATACCTACGATCTAAAAAAACATGCATGCGCCCTCTACCGGATAATTCGATAAGGCGGCCTTTGGAGTTTGATTCTATTGTACACTACTATTACAAATTTGGGGGTCGAAGTTGCACCTCGTCCGTAGGAATTACCCATCGCTACCCTACACGTGACCCCTGGGTGGTGCTAAAAGTACAACAACCTGGCAACCGTACTGTCTTTTCGAAGATCTCCCGGTTCAAAAAAAATTGCCATACGATAAATAAATACAAAAAAACCAGTATGTAATTCAAACGAATAATATGAAATGTCAAAAAAAGTACAAAATATCTAGTTCGATTCTAAACGCCTGTACAAGAAACTTAAGACAGGGGTTTTGTTCCAAAAACGAACGATATTGTACGCGCGTCAGGTATCTCCATCTAAATGTCACTTTTTGTGAGGGAAAACTGACAATTGAGTTATCCTTACGTGCATTCGAAAAGTTACGTGATCACTCCTCTGCTGTAAAGGGCTGATTTGATTGAATTTATGAATGCCCCAAAACGCAGGTGTTTGTAAATATAAATATGCCCATACAAATATGCCCCATAAATATGCGCTCTGGGGCTTTACGAATTACCGCCCGTGTTGAGTACAAAATTTTACGCCTTCACCTGGCCACAATGCGAGTTTTCCCGTACGCGCAGCGTGCAGTAAAACTCGCATTATGGCCAGGTGTGACGTAAATGGTGTACCCTTGTTTTGTCGACAATCTTTTCATCGAATATTATTTCATCGACAACGATTCATCGAAACTTTAGTACTAGTAATATTGTTTGGCGTTATTTTATTTCAACTACTATTCATTTAAATTAATCTTACTAAGTAGAAATACTATTCAACGAATATTACTTAATCGCTGATTTGTTTAAAATTATCTTAATTGGCACAACTACGTAACATTGCAATTCATTTCTTCGACGTATTACTTTAATACTATTTTATATGTCCTACTGCACATTTATACATTATTCAAATTATGAAGTACCTAGTTAATTATGTGACATACAAATATGTATAATATGTATGTATGTAAAATAAAACTAAGAATCATTGGTGTAAATCGTTTATAACAAACAAATATCTGGGCAGACAAAAATGACTTGTCATAAGCGAAATCTGTTTGAGGTCGGTTAGGTTAGGGTTCACTTGTGTCCCTCAGACCAGAAATAGACACCCCGCGCAGCGTGGGTGGCGTCGACTCGCTGCACGGCTATAACAAGACGGCACGCGAGCTCTGATCATCATGACAAATGATGAAATGTATAATAAAATTAAGAAAAATTGGTGTAAATCGTTTATTACAAAAAAACACACCCTAATGCAGGAGCAGGATCTATTTATTGATTAAAATAAATAAAAAAAAACAAAAATCAACAAGACATAAGTCTGTAGAGATAATATAAGACTTAAACTACCCACATATCTATAATCTCGCAGAGTGAGCCGACTGACGTGATTGCGTTTAGTTTCGATTGCGAATATTACCAATTAAAATAATTTTATGCGGCATAAATATTATTACAAGTAAAAAAAAATGTATAAAAAAACTCGAAATGAAAAGCCATGACATGAATTTGATTGAAATAAGTCAACTACCAATTAAAAGACCTCGGTTCAAATTACCTAGTATCGAGTTTTCGACGGGATGACCTGTCGATGAAATGAAAATACTTGAAACGTTGTCTTTGAAATAATATTCGATGAATTGTTTGGCGGCAATTCAATGGTAAACGGACGTAAATATTATAGCAAGATCCGTTGATCTTCACTGCACAATCGAGACACATTATAGTACCTACACACGGCAAAATTACATATATTTTGGTGTTTATGTACCTAAACACCAATAACAAAATACTACAGTGACTATATTAATGTAAAGCTCTGATTACTGATATTTTTTCCATGACCCAGTACCACGGGTAGGTGGATGTGGATATCTTACATTTTAAGATTGGCGTGTCCTCGTCCAACCTTTTCTTTATAATTTACTTTAAAAACAAATTTTTACCGACTTCAATTTAGCACTCCGCTAAGACACGAGAACATTTCCACATTTTTTGTACAACTTACCACATGAACTGATTTCCGAGAGCAAATTACTATAGAAAAAAACCGAATCGCTGTATGTGGGCCGATAATATTTGAGGACTTCCGTCGATTCCCCAAGATCATCACCAATGGCACTTCATTAGTTCCATTTTCAACGGAATCTTATCAGAACCTGTGAAGTACTTTTGCACTTTTAAGTACATTATTGAGGAATTTGATAAGTCATCTGTGGTCTTCATCATCAATTCCTCGCCACCAAATTTATGATTTCCGGATGTAAATACACGAATTATAATAGGAAATACCAAAATGACTACACGCGTGCCTAATAAAATTGAGGAGTTCCCTCAATTCCTCATGGATCCCATCATCTAACTGAATTTTGAAAAAAATGGGACCCACCTGGAAGCATATACATACAAACAAAAAAATTTTGAATCGGCTCATCAATGACAGAGTTCTGAGGTAACAAACATTGAAAAAAAAATACAAGCGAATTGAGAACCTCCTCCTTTTTTTTAAGTCGCTTAAAAAAACCTATAGTTAAGGCATGTTTACCGACTCAGTCAGCTAAACAACTCATTCCTGCGCTACGCACGAGCGGAGATGTGCCCCGAATTGTTAGTTCTTCCGTGGTTCTTCCCACTCTTATCTTATCTTTCCCACCCCTAGTTTATCGTGCGGGTAAAGTTATGCAATATAATATGACTTAAGACGGCTTTTCTCGGCGCTGCGCTCGCACGGACTTTTTACACGAGTGTGAATGAATGAATGAATGAATGAATGAATGAATGAATTATTTATTTGCTAGAATACGTCACAATTGGTGGTCTTAAAACAATTACAGAATCAGTATTTCGACAGTCGACTTAAAGTCAACATGCAAAATGTAGTTACAAATATTTTTTACCTATGCTCTTAATTATTATAAAACAGGATGTAAATAGTAACATGTCTTGATTATAAAACAGAATGAAAATAGTAACATGTCAAACTTAATTACAGTGCATTAAAATTTAAATAGTCCTTAACATTATAGAAACAATGATCTTGTAGCCATTTAGTTAATTTTGTCTTAAATACTTTCCCGTGCAACGTCCTCAAATCAGTAGGGAGTTTGTTGTATAAGACAATACACATGTTGTATGCATTTTTCTTGTAGATACCAGAACTACAAGTAGGCTTATACAACAAATTTGTATACTGTGCTCTCAGTTCTCTAGTGAACATTTCCTCACGTTTTTTAAAATAATCTGGGTGGCTTCTAACAAACAGACAGGCTTTAGAAATGTACATGGAAGCTAAGGGAAGAATTTGAAATTTCTGGAAAAGAGGTCGACAACTATCGTCAAATCTAACGCCACCTAATGCTCTTAAGCATTTTTTTTGCATCATAAATGCCCTCTGGACATCAACAGAATTGCCCCACAGCAAAAGTCCGTAATTCAGAGTGGACGACACGTATCCATGGTAAGCTGTTAACGCGGCTTGAATTGAGATAGAATTTTTAAGGCTTCTTAATGCGAAAACAAACTTTGATAGTTTAGAACAAACAGCGTCAATGTGATGTTTCCAGTTAAGATGTTTGTCGAAATGTAGGCCTAAGAATTTGGCATTATGAGTTTCTTCAACTGAAATATTATTCAACAAAACAGTCAGAGGCATCGGATTTTATTTGTATGAGTGAAATTGCATAAACGAGGTTTTACTAATATTAATTTTAAGATTATTATGATCTATCCACTTGTTAACGTCAACTAGGGCCTTATTTATGTCCCATTCGTACGTGTTTTTAATAGTACCCTTTATTACTAATGTTGTGTCGTCTGCAAAAAGTATACACTTTTGCGACGTTGTTTGTGGAAGATTGTTGATGAATAACAAAAATAATAAAGGTCCCAAATTACTCCCTTGTGGAACCCCTGTTCCATTGATACGATATTGTGATCTGTATTTCTCCTTAATGAGGGTGTTCCCCTTTGCGACCACTCTTGAGATTTCTGTGGATTGTTTTCGGTTTACTAGGAAGCTTGTCATCCAATCGAGAACATTACCGCTTATCCCGTATGATTCAAGCTTGGAAAGAAGTTAAGAGAGTGGAAGAGTGATTAACACAGTCAAAAGCTTTACTCATGTCAAGAAATACAGATGTTACTGGTATTTTGTAATTAATGGCCTCTGTTATGTATCTAATAAAATCAAAACATGCCAGTTCAGTTGAGCGCTCCTTACGAAAGCCAAACTGTTCCGGTGAAAGTATTTTATACAACGTCAGATAATCCATTAGTCTCACAAACATAGCCTTCTCAATGACCTTCGACACAACAGGGACTAAAGTAATGGGTCTGTAATTATTTGGGTCCTCACGGTCGCCTTTCTTAAATAGCGGTTTTACAATCGATAGATTTAACTGTTTGGGAAATACGCCTTGAACAAAGGAGAGATTTATTAAATGCGCTATGGGACGACATAAAAATAAGGCAAAACGTTTAAGCATGTTTGTTGATATATCGTCACAGCCGCAAGACTTGCTATTTTTCAGCGACTTTATCAGTCTGAGCACTTCCTTATCTTCAACGGGTCTTAAAACAGAGAATGAACTTGAATGGATCGGGGACTATAATTGTTTGGAGAACCAAGAGATGATGCATTATTGACAATGTCGATGAAAAAGTCATTAAGAAAATTACAAATGTCCTGGGCATTATAATAGGTTACATTGTCATAGGTCAGAGAATTAATATTTAGATCATGAAAAGGGTTATTACGATTAATTAAATTCCAAGTTGCTTTGCACTTATTTTCATTTGCATTGCATGTATTGATTGTTACGCAGCTGCTGAGATTTATAAGTAATTTTTCTTAATATGCTATTATACTCCTTGAGACAAGCTTTGTTTAACCTTTTATTAGGTACTACTGTTGAGCCTGCATGTCATATACAACTTCCGTTTTACATGACATGATTTTTTAATTCCCTTAGTCAGCCAATTTACACTTTTCCTCCTATTGCTTACTTTTACTTTTATCAGCGGGAAGCAAAGATTATAAAAAAGGCATATTAAGTCATAAAATAATGTAAACGAGTCCTGCAGGTCTTTTCCGCCTATAACTTCAGAAAATGAGAGAGCAGCTAAGCATTGTCCAAATTTACGCATATTGTCCTCGCAATAGTCTCTTTTAAACTCAAACCAATTTATGAAAGAATTACTCTTCCTTACATTAAATGCCAGAGTTTGAGCTGTGTCGTGATCAGATAGGAAGAGACTGTGGGTATGGGCTTCTACTTTTTTATATTCGAAGCAATTTGATCTAAGCAGGCATTGATTCTAGTTGGCGTGTTGATATGCAGATCAAAGGCATGAGTTAATAGGGTATCCTTAAGATCTTTTGCAGAAGAGGTGTCCTTGAGAATATCTATATTCCAGTCACCGCATACTATAATTTTCTTTTTCTTACATTTTGTGGTTAACATAAAAATTAGCTTGTCAAGGTTGTGAATGAATATTCCTAAATGGGCTTTGGTCTGTTCGGGTATTCTATAGATTACTACAATTATAAGGTTTAATCCCAAAATTTCTATTCCACAGCATTCAAAATAGTAGGTTGATGCCAATTCAGATAAAAAATAGATTTTTTTCACCTCTAGAGTTTTTTTCACAAGAATAGCAGTTCCACCTCTACATTTCTCTCTACAATAAGATGAAGCTAATTTCAGGTTATCGAGTTTAATATTATTTTCACAGCCCCGTTTGACAAAAGTCTCGCTAAGGCACAGTACATCGATATCTTGCTTGTTATTATAGAAATCTTCAAGCACTATTTGGACTGAATCAAGCTTACTCAACAACCCTCCAATGTTCTGGTGCATGATCCGAAACTTGTCGGTTACTCTTACGGAAACTTACGGTGTATGGATAACTATTAGTGTGTGGACGCAGCAGATATTGCATATTTTAGGTAGAAATTATTTATGAGTAAGTAAGTGGATTAGAGTCAATTGCACAAAGTACCAATATGGGATCAGTCAATCAACCTAATAAGTGGCTTTATTAGCAATCGCTCGGTAAGGATTTTTATTCAAGCCGTCCAATTTAATCCACTTAAGTATAGAACTAAAGCAGTCCCTAGAGCATCGCGGTCTGTAATGGTGCTCGTTTGAAGCCCTCTTTGACGAGCATTGTCCATAAAAGATTTTTAGAATCCATGCCAACTAGACGTCTAGTGCTCGCCGTATAACAATGAAAATGAAACTAATTTACATACTTGAATTTTTCTTCGTGATAATCTGCGTTTTATGTAACGGGGATCTCGCGAATCAGTTCTCGGTGTCGTTAACAGGAAGGATAAAAACAAATATAAAATGGAATCCGTTTTCTATATTGAATATTCGACCGGTTTGTTTATTGCGCGGTTACAGGCAGGCAGTAGGAATGCAATTAAATCGGCGCAAGCGTGAAGTAAATAAAACTATTGTGGAGGTCGAGAGGCCTGTGGCCGAGGCAGAGGAAAAATTTAAAAACATCGGGTCTGAAAACGAAGCTCACGCTGTACTTGTGAGCCAGTTCACGGAGATGTGGCCGGTGGCGCGCTGGCGGGCCAGCGGGTATTTCACGGACGACTACCTGGATCTTATCAACGAGCACTGGCTGCGGTTCGCGCCTCCTCCTGATTGGCTGCAGAAGACGCTCGGAGGCATCTATCTTCTGTTCTCCACAGCGGGCTGCTGGGGAAACGTTAT
The DNA here is from genome assembly GCA_945867215.1 of Epinotia demarniana. Lineage (NCBI taxonomy): Eukaryota > Metazoa > Arthropoda > Insecta > Lepidoptera > Tortricidae > Epinotia > Epinotia demarniana. Next base: position 10,776,032 of record OX244267.1, on the reverse strand, counting down.
TGTCCTGTTCATGTATTTCAGGTAATTCCTATACTAATAATGCCTCGATTCATATCGATCTCGTGGAAATAGCATGTTGTAATTTTAATTTTTTCAACCGAATCTCTTTGTTCAGGACCACATGAATCAGACAAGGTCCCAAATATAGCAATTCAAAAGTTAAAATTGAGATATGTCAGATGAGCTGATGCATTTTGGGCTAATGTCCAATCGAGTTAACATCCGTTTTTCCAAGTAAGACCCAGATTTCTTATTTAAAAAAGCGTTCCGGGATGACCGGGATAAGTCCCCAGCGGTCTGATGTACATTGCTGCTTGAAGTGCTTGGCTATAATAATCGAAGCATAATACTCTGGGTATACCTACCATTATATTAGGTACAACCGTCAATATTATTGTAACTAGATGTTACTTAAAATACTACATTGTTGGGACGGTGAGCGGGATGGTAGAGGACGACGCAATACTGCTTGCTACAAACTTTGCGAAAGGTATGAGTAGCGTGGCGCGGAGACCAAAGCCTCGGGGGCGACTGCTTGACGTCTTCAACTCTTCTTCTATTTATAGTTTTCCAGACACCTTAATTTGAAATCCTCTTAAATATTTATCGGTAGGTAATTGGAATTTGTAATAAAGTAGAGGTTAACAAATAGATTTGTTATCACTGCAATTTAACGTAATTTACTGCTAATTTTGTTTTCGCTTGTAGCAATAAAATAATTGAAGACAAAGTATAATATAACCAATTTAATCTGAAAGTCACTTTCATTCGAACTTGAATATTAACGAAGATTATTGTGTGCCTAGGTACGTCATTAAATAAGTAGATATTGCGTTTTAATGTATCATGATCATTATCTAAATGATGAATGAAGCAGAAACTTACATTCATATTTGCTCTTATGGCGTACCTTTGCGGAGACTGTAATGAGCCTATGCTCATGCAAGTATGTATGGATGTGTAGATATTTAGCTAAGCAACTTGTCATGTGCTTCCCGTAAATTACAGTTAGGTACTTACATAAGAATTTATTTAGCCGGGTTTTATAAATATCCGTCAAATCTTATATCAGATCACATTATTTACGGCTAGGCTTTACTAAAACAGTTTCCGTTTATTTGAAATTTTTCATAAATGCAATTCTTCGCTCACAACAGCAATGTGCCACTTAGTTACTCTTCACATACTTACTCAATTTTTACACTAATTCTTGGCATTACGGAAAATTGCGTTTGTGAAGAATAACGACTAAGAAGAAGGGCATTTTCGTGTGTACTTATTTATCGAGAGTTGTTCACAGGTCTGTCGAGGTCACAAAACTGACACTGATTAAATTTTTGTTTAACGGTTCACACTAATTGGGTACACCATTTATTGAAAATACCCAGACACGCTTCTCTGTAAAACCTAGCATAATTCAAATTTTCATATGCGTTTAGAACACACATTTTAACATATTATCAAGGTATCGTGGGTTGGCGGTAGTAATGTTAGGTACTGTTTAAGCGGACTACTTAGGTCTAACTATTTAGCTAGGGTTCCGTACCTCAAAAGGAAAAAGAACCCTCATAGAGATCACTTCGTTGCCCGTCTGTCAAGAACCCTTTTTCTTAGAAACTTGAAATTAAATGCTCAACTCTGCAGTCCATGGAAATTGTGAAAAAAACTAACGTACTACTAAGTCAACGCAATCAATACATCTGGCCATTTATGTCGCATATTCCCGCGGATTTCTACATTCGCAAGGGACAACCTTTATGGTCTTCCCGTTGACCCAGAATCATACAATTTGGAAAGAAGCAAGTTTTTGTGGAACAAGTAGGGAAAAGTCGGATACCATATATTTTTACAATAAACCACTAAAATAATGGCCTAAATGAATGGTGAATCCAAATTATAAAGCGATTCACACAGCACAAGCTAATATAGATTTATATACGTTTGCAGTTCAAAGTTTTCTAATGTATTGTGACGAATAATGTAAAAAAATCCCGCGTTTATCCCCCATGTTTACAAAGCGAAAAAGCTCTTTATGTCGCTCGTTTATAGGTTTTTGAGAGAGATTTTCGGGAAGAGCTCGGAGATGTGTTCGAGACTCTATATTTAACCAAATATTTTCAGCAAAATCTATCTCCTTCACCGCATACATCTATTTCAAATATCTCAGAACATGTGTCGTTCTGTGTTGTCATGTGAATATTAACTGGAAACCCAGCCGTTTAAGATTTCAAATCTTCGTATATATATTAGGATTATTTAAATATGTACGATGAATCGTCTGAGATACAGCCTTGTGAGTCACACAAATTCGTTAAATTCATCAAGTCAGGAATGGGTACCTAGTACCTACTATAAAATCACAGTCCACGAAAACAGTTTTGTCTGAGTCTAATATGTCTCTTTTGGTACTCATGTTTTGCAAGGAATCAGAAAAATCACAAACACAAGCGGTACGAATATTGGTTCGAGTAAATCCGAGGCACTCGAGCAGTTTAAAATGTTCTAATTATACCTATAGACGATCTTTTAGTGAATCCATACTAATCTGGCTAACTTCTGGCCAAGAATTTGGTCCTCACCCAAATTCGACGATTTTTCTCATTTTTTTTGTTTGAAAATAAAGTTGATCTTTACCACAAAAAGTAAGTACTTACTTAAAACAGTTGATTTTCCTAGAACAGTATATTTTCTAAGTTTCATAACCGTAAGTTTAAATATACCGTTTTCCCACACAAACCCCTTTTCAGCATTTTAGGGGTGGAATTTTCTAAAACAGTGAAAGATTAAATTATGTTCTTTTATGTCTTTTGAAGAGTATATTCCCCGGTATATGATCGTCAGTTTAAAAACACAAAGTTTATTTTATTCAAAATTCCACCCTCCCTCCCTCCCTTTCATACCCTTTAAATTTAGCCTTACCCCTAGTAAACATCGTAAAACAAACCGCTATGCCAAATTTCGGCTTGGGGTAGACGTGTACCTAAGAATAAGATGATGATGATCACGAATTTTATAGAACGATTACTAACTAGAAAATATTTCATACCTACAATGATTAATTGTTTACACACATAACCCCTAGGCAAGTGCAGTATAAAACATAAATAATATGTTGTAACATGGTGACTTATTACCTTTTAACTTATCTGGCCGTAGTTATTGGATTATTTCATCACAAATAATTTTCATTTGGTACCCATTTCTATAAAAAGTAATATCACTTTAGTGCTTTGAGAAACAATAAAATAAATAAACTTACTTATCATGTAAAATTACTTACCAAGTATCAATAAAGCGGACGCACTACAGCTATAGGCAGGTGCGTGTCGGGTACGCTCGGTCACCGACCTTTGGGCGGCGACGAGAGCGATACATCCGTTCTTTAGGTCACCCATTAGTTTAAAAAAATCACGTAATATTAAACAAGTCCTGTAGTTTTATAATAAAATGTTTTGTTTCCAAAACATCATCAAAGACATTTTGTAGTATTCTTTTTTAATAGGAAAAACCAATATTTTAGAACAAGTGCGATTGCTATGTACTTGAAGACTATATATCCTATGGTAAAAGGCAAATATCAATACATTTTTGAAAGCTTAAAATGGTAATATTCTACCTAAAAGATAGCTCTGACGCGTATTTTTGGAAAACACTCCGACGAAAACCTGGTTGTTTGAAATAACCATATATAGAATTAGAATTATAGCTTTGCTATGGTCTATAAGAGTTTATCTATTCAAACAGTACTTTACTTCAACAATGTAGGTAAACATTTAAACGAAAATATGGCCTCTGAAAAAGCCTTACGTTAGCTAAAATACGAACTTTTTGTTTGTACGCTCTTAAATTTAATGCTTTTAGTGGTAGCCCTACGCTTAAAAAACCGCAAATCGATGTACAGTTTAGCCGTTTGGCACACACATACTAGAGGGTAAAACAATTTTTTTGACCCGCAGTTCCTAATAAAATTCCCTTAGGGGGGGAGTGCCGAAACATTTTTCTTTTTGTATGGAAAAAATGTTTTTTTTTTTCAGAAACCTATCGTGTGTAGTATCATATGAAAGGGCTTTTTGAGGCGATTCTAAAAATATACCACATCATTACATTTTAGCCATATTTTTTTTATTTAAACAAAAATAATTTTCGAAACATACCAAGTTTGGGCTCCTCCAGAAACGATGTGGCTGATTTTCTTTAAATTCAATATACCACAAATGATACGTGATATCCTCATATGTAACCTCAAAAAAGCAATTTTGAAAATAATTGCATAAAGTATTTTTTTTTAATTTTTCAATACTACCAAGTGACACAGTTCTACTTCAATACCTATTTTATGTGACTTATGGAACTGTACTGCAGATACGGTACATATTAATCATAAAATGATACGTGGTATCCATATATCCAACGGGAAATACCTCTTTAACCCTTTAACTGCGCCTTTTCATCAGTTGGTATAGTTTGTTGGTATAAAAGTAATTTTGAAATTATTTTCAAGATTACTTTCTTGGGGTTAGATATCAAGATATAACGGATCATTTGTGATACGTTATATCTTGATATCTAACCTAATTAGTTGGGTATATCGTATCTGAAATAGTTCAACCTTGATATTTTGTGACAAAAACTAACCAAACTATACCAACTGATGAAAAAGCGCAGTTAAAGGGTTAAAGAGGTATTTCCCGTTGTATATATGGATACTACGTATCATTTTATGATTAATACGTACCGTATCTGCAGTACAGTTCCATAAGTCACGTAAAATAGGTATTGAAGTAGAACTGTGTCACTTGGTAATATTGAAAAATTAAAAAAAAAAAACTTAATGCAATTATTTTCAAAATTGCTTTTTTTAAGTTAGATATGAGGATATCACGTATCGTTTGTGGTATATTGAATTAAAAAAAAAAAACAGCCATATCGTGTCTGGAGCAGCCCAAACTTGGTATGTTTCAAAAATTATTTTTGTTTAAATAAAAAAAATATGGCTAAAATGTAATGATGTGGTATATTTTTAGAATTGCCTCAAAAAGCCCTTTCATAAGATACTACACACGGTAGGTTTCTGAAAAAAAATTTTTTTTTCCATACAAAAAGATACATGTTTCGACACTCCCCCCCTAAGGGAATTTTTTTTAGGAACTGCGGATCAAAAAATTTGTTTTGACCTCTAGTACGCGTGTGCCAAACGGCTAAACTGTTCATCGATTTGCGGTTTTCTTATGAAATTGGGCTTGTGGGGCTTCCTCTATTTCCATCCAATCATTTTTCGAAGCAGGCTGAGAGGCCTTAAATAACAGTAAGTGCACACGGGCAGAGATTTAATAACACGTTAATAATTTTTAGTAACGCATTTAGCCAAAAAAAAAGGAACTGCAACGGGTGTGCAGTATAGATAGAGGGGCTGAATATGTTTAATACCGTGTAACCCATTAAATATTAACTAAATAAGCGACTTACTTAATTGATATTGGGGCAATGGCAGTTACTAACTTAAAGATAATCCCACTAAGGAGATCATTACTAAGGGATTAATTTGCTGTCGATAGGTACCGACAGAAAATTAATTAATGGTACACCTTACGTTAAGTACTCGTGTCTAAACATAAATATGCTTTTAGATCATAAACTGTATTTTGCTACATTACATTGCTCATTAGTTAATAGGATATGTAAATACCTATATTAGGAGTTAATCGTTTTTCATACGTTTATTGTTTAAGCGTTTTCAAATCATTAAAACAAAGTAACGGTAACGGCACTGTTCCTCTATTGTTGAACCAGAACAATTGTACATTAACCATTTGAAGATTTTCTAAATAAATATTTCGTCTGAACTACCCAGTCAACCAGGGGCTATATCAATAAACTTTATGTACCTACTAACTATATGGTAATATGATCGCCACGACGCGAGAAGTTAATAATTGCTTTAATTAACTAATCAAATGGGAATACTTAGAATAGAAATGAATTGATTGCCAGCCAAACTAACATCACATCACAATTTCGTTCTTATATAGAAAACACAATACGAGTATATACCTACCAAGAAACTTAATAAATACCAACTTAAACTAAAAATAACATACCTATACGTAAAAAAGGCTGGTGGTGCTGCTGTAGTAATTACCTACTCCGCCCGCGGACGGGACGTCTGCATTGGTGCGCGACTTCAAATACCGTCACGGTATCGACGTAATTGACGGTGAGACAATTAGCAGGCTGCCGCTGCCCGCGAACTACGCAGATATGCTCGATTTTGTATACGCACAGGTACTGAGCAGCAGTCGACGGGGAGGGGAGGTGCACACATCACTCAGCATATTAATGCTCTGACATTAAACAATGCCACAGCGCTGGTCTTCCGTGGAGCCCAGGGCTGTAAGGTAGTTCCGAACAGCAAAAAGTGGCAAACGTGATACTACAATCTACATTTAGTGATAAAATTATAATTTATATGCCGCTTCGACCAGCAAGTGATCTATTGTGGCAGCCCTTTTTTTAGATTTCACCGTTAAGGCCCATTGCCTTTTTGCCAAATTTCAGATTCTTTGAGCGGTGATATTTCGTAGCTCTTCTGGGTGCACGATGAGCCGCCTTAGATAGATACTTCTTTTGTGCATGAGAGCATGAGTGTACCGCAGTAGCAGAGAATGTGCAATGCTGTTTCCTCTGAACCTGCAAGTTGCGTCCTGTTTCGTACCGAAAAAACAAGTGTTTGTTTAATTTGCAATGACATGTCAGGATTCCGTCACTGTGCAGGTTTTGTGCCTTTTGAGTACCTAGTAATAGCTTTTTAGACAGGTTATTATTGAACTCTTTGATTAAGGCTTTGGCCTGTTTTTGTACCTTGGTGAACTTCCACAGCTTTATAGCTGACCTTCACTGCCCGGCCGACCAGCGATAAGGTCCGTCTTGTTTGCCCAAGACACGGTTAATCCGCAGCATGTCGTGGCAGTTTTCGCTACTCAGCCACGAAATGCTGCAACAACATCCCTCCGCCTATTCGTAATTCTATAACAGTAAGTAATTTTAAGCTCCACTTCTAAAAATATCTATTTGCCCTACAACTCTCCTAGCCCGTGTCGTTAACTATTTCATATATTTTTGTTAGTGGTATACAGGGTGTACACCCTGACATCCTTGTAACTAAAACTCTATCTAGCGTCACGTATACAATATATAACTAACCTACCCAGATGTCATGTAGACTAAATGTAGCTAACCTAAAGAAATTAAATATTAAAATTAACTTGATTTGGCCAATAAGATCGTCTAGTGTCTACGTTATGTTCCTAGCAACCCAAATTCTTTTATGTGTAGCAAGTTAGACTTTGACTCATCCCTACCTACTTAACCCTACGTTCTCCTACTACATCCTTGTTCAAAATAATAACCAAGTAATAAATAAAATTTGTTTTTGGTTAATAAACCCTAACCAGTTCCTAGCGTGGCCGGTTAACGTAATGGTAGCTAGCTTTATCATTATTTTCTCAACATGTAATACTGTTTTTAATCAAAGCCTTGGATTCTTTACATACCAAAACATTACCTCAATTTATAATCATTATCACCAAATTAGATAACAGACCAACCTAGCTAGCTAATTGTTTATTATTATTATCGTATGGAAGATTCTCTTACACTATGCTACCATTTCCGTCTAGATGTAGGTCTGGCCAACTAGCTAATTAAATACCTATTTTATTATATTTTGTTTCTAATAGGTATTCCTAATAAGTATATTGAATTTACCCGTGCTTCGTACCTATTTTCTGATGAGAAGAAGCACTCAACAAACTCATCAGACCTAACAATTGAATATTATTTCATTCAAGAAAAATTATGTATTAAGGCATTATTTCACCCATTACATATATACTAATGTATTCATTAGATACCTATAATCCCTGTTATAGTGAAGATATTTATAATACCGAGGTTTACCGTTCATTAAATATGAAATATTGAACCTGAAGTTTACCCTATGAGTATATTCCACTCACGATAATTTGATACCCTAATATTAGACATAATGGACTGCTCCGCTTGCCATTAGCCTAGAGTCGTTTCATCTTTTTGAAACAATTCTGATATCCTAATCATAACTGGAAGTATAATACCTTGATGACAACAAGCGATACATAATAGTTACACCTTTAATATTTCATATGTAATAACATACGGAACCCAATATTATTGATTCACACGCAATAACGAATTCTTATCTCAGATACTCATAATTGTAATTAAAGCTTCAAATAAATGTTATTTCATTTGTTAACCTGCATCCTAAGTATCCAACCCTAAGAATAGTTCTCCTACTCCCCTATTACGGTGATTGACTCTATACCTGAGCCTACCTACCACTAAACCCTGAACTGCTGTAGGCAAAACTCCCATCGTTACTTTTATTAATGTTATGTGTTGTGTAGTGTATGTTCTAAGCTAGGGGCCTCAGCTGTACAACGTTCGGAAGGCTAGTCCGAGAATGCAACCTAAAGCCTGTGTAATGTACATTTCACAACGTGTCCGTGAACTAAAGGGTTCTGTGAAATGTACGCCCTATTTTATAACATATAAATATATACCCAATAAAAGACCAAGCCTTAAGCACACACAGGGCATCAACGAGTGGATAACAATCCTAGCGATCGACTTATGGGAAATGGCGATCTTCTCGCTTCAGTCTGTGGCCATGCAACTAGAACATTCATCTGGTTCGAAATGATAATAAAATCATCTAAAATAAACCCGAACTGCAATAGAAAACTAAGTGAAATAGTTCATTACTATGCAACATAATTGCACAATACTGAACCTAAGAATTAACTCAGAATTTAATAAATAGTGGAATAGTTCAATACTACACAAAGCAATCGCACAATATTGAACCTTCCCGCCACAACAATAGTGTATCTACGATTGTTTACGTTACGAATTTAAGCTCGACCCAGACCCAGAGTCAATGACAATCCGACAGCTCGCTAGAGAATGAATGAATACGTCTACCCGGTGCGCCGCTTTTATATACACTAAGTAAAATATGATTTGCTTGATCTGCTTGATATGTATAATTCGCTCGATTTACTCGATTCGCTTGACGTAAACGAAATAATACCTTACCATTATTAAGTTAAGGTTTGTTTTCAATCGTGCGCGTACGTGCTTATTCCCTATTGGAATCAACCCTACTCATCGCGCAGTGTCTGCGCCAGCATCGTAGCGACAACACGTACCTAGTTTACTGAGAAACATGAAAATATTACGTTGATTTAAGTTACACAAAACGTTGATTTAAGTATGCACCATTATATTATATTCAGATGTAAGTATAATTTCGATTCATATCCAATGATGATGACGATCAATCTATTAATCCCTATTTTATTGTATTATTCCTTCATTTAGCATTCATTAAAGACCATAATAAAGCCATAGGCATAGTTCTAGTTACACCCTGTATACTGTATATGTTGTTCCAGCATTTCGTGGCTAAGCTGCGAAAACTGCCACGAAATGCTGCCGATTTATCGTGTCTTGAGCAAACAAGACGGACCGCATCGCTGGTCGGCCGGGCAGTAAATAACGTCAGCTCCTCGTATAGATACTGAGGCTGACAATCGTATACTACGCCGAAAAGCAGAGTGTCAAAATGTAGAGAACGACGGGCCTCCATTTTTAACAGCCCGCCTTGGTTAAGATACGTATCACGTCACACCCTGTGTGGTGGGATAGGGAAACAAAAGACAAAGACAAAGACAAAATACTTTGTTTGTGAACCACCATAGGTGAATGAAAAACGGGCACAGGCATTCTGGATCCGTTGAATAAGCCAGATGGTTCGTGTCGATCGTTCCGTGTCTGATTGGTCTGATCTTACTTCTGGTGTTCCACAGGGCGGTATTCTTTCTCCTCTGCTTTTTTCCGTATTTATTAACTCAATCACGTCCCGCATTGTATGCTCTCACCATCTGTACGCGGACGATCTACAACTATACACCAGGGCAACTACCAGCGGAATAGATGGTGCTATTGAAAGTATTAATGATGATTTGTGCCGCATTTCCGCTTGGTCGCGCAGTTTCGGTGTGGCTGTGATTTGTGAACCCGACCAAATGCCAGGCTATTGTGCTCGGGAGCCCCCGTTTACTTTCTTCGGTTGACCTGACACAGGCAACCACAATTTTCTTTGAAGACGTCCCAATCCCGCTTTCGTCACAAGTGAGAAACCTGGGGCTGGTTTTTGACTGTGGTCTGACGTGGGAACCGCAGGTGTCTGATGTCTGTCGCAGAGTGACCAACACATTAAGAGCCCTTTACCGATTTAAGAATTTCCTCCCAGTTAGCACCAAGACCCTCCTTGTTCAAGCTCTTGTCTTACCAACCATCGACTATGCTGACGTGTGTTACTCCAATATCACTCAGGCTCTGCTAAGTAAGCTGGATCGTCTTTTGAATAACTGCATCCGATTTATTTTTGGACTTCGCAAGTATGACCATATATCCGCTTTTCGCCGTAGACTAAACTGGCTCTCCATTCGTGAACGCAGGTCATTACGAGTTCTATGCACACTGTATTCCCTTCTATTTGACCCTGCTGCGCCGGAATATCTCAGGGCCAAATTTACTTTTGTTACTGCCCGACCCGGAGGCATACTCCGCAGTTCCCGTAGCCTGAAGTTGTCTGTTCTCCCTCACCGGTCCGGTTTTATGTCTGGTTCTTTTACCGTTCAGGCAATTCGACTCTGGAACGCTCTTCCGCTAACTATCCGCCAAGCACAAAGCAAATTGACTTTCAAGCGCAAGTTAAGCAAGTATCTTTCTGATAAGCGCGTAAGATAGTTCACATCATAGTATTTTTCACTAGGTACAAAAGGTAGTAATTGTGTATATTATATATTAGTGTATATTATTTTGTATATGTGTATGTTTATTTTAGAAGTATATTATAGAAGTTTATCTTGGATTAAGCTTTCATTTAAGTTTTAATTAATGCCTGCACCTTCTTGTTTCTGTTTTGCCCAATGGTTGACTGGTAGAGAATGCCTTGTGGCATTAAGTCCGCCATTTGTACTTTATTTTGTATTGTGCAATAAAGTTTAAATAAATAAATAAGCGTTTTTGAGCGAGCTAGAGGGTATCCGTTAATTGCGGTGTACTTCTATGTAAAATGTCTATATAAATAAATAAAATTTGAGCAAGGTTCTTTGTGACCTTCTGTGGCTCGGCAACACGCGTGTGTTTGTAAGGGGACCAATCGCGTACGTGCCTTCAGTTACTTTGAGGTCTAAATGAATCCTTTTGATCCGTTTTGATACTCATGATGACGTGCAGTCGGCTAATATTTTTTTGTGTAAAAAAAGTGATAGTGAAAGATAAGAAAGTGTAAAGTCGGGTTGTTTCCTCTCGTTATATCTTACAATTGAACTTGGAATCTTCTGGACTACTTTGGTGGAATCTAATACTGGAACTATCTAATAATGGACTACTTTGGTGAAATTCGGCCACATCAAATAATCTCAAGTATAACTCTCAAGCATTTTTCAAGTCTTTAAGAGTCCCCGCACGCTCTGCACAAAGATTCATGTTATTCCAGTCCGTCTAGCACAAGTTGCTTCGCGCGCGACCGTGCGTCTCCTGTCTCACTCACGCCGTGCTAGAAAGGGGAGGGTAGATCTTCCTCGACTCGCATCGCGGCGCGGCATCAGTTGTGCCCCCCTGCACGCCGTTTTAGAGATGAGAAACAATAGTTTGGTTTTGTATAGAGACTCGAGCGTCCTGGGAAATCTTATTTCTTGCTAAGCGCTGTGTTCAAGACTTTGTAATAAAACTACGAACAGCCCGTGAGAACTTGAAAACTATCTTCGGTTGTGTAATTTCTGTCGCTTGCTTTTACACGTTATCGTGCCAAAATCAACGATTTCTGTTCAACCCTAAAACTTTTCTAAGAGCTTTGATAGTTATTGTATGTCCGTGGGTGTTAAATAAGGGAGTTCCTTATTTTACCGACAAATGTGTCACCGTCTGCATTGTTTCGCCGAATTTTCATGTCGTCGAGGGGATTTCAGGAAATTAGACTTACGTCATAATAATAGGAACGCGCCCACTCGCCTTCGTCAAATTCACATTTGCCCCCGTAACTTGTTTCAAGCTCACCGCAATGCGTAGTAAGTACCTAAGCGTAGGTAAGAGGTCTAGTTTCGTGACGGGTGAGCGGCGGCGGCGGTGTGACCCGCCTAAACGCGTAGCGAATAAGAGCCTCTGTCCTCGCGCGTGAAGCCAAACGTGCTCGTCTGAGGAAGTTGTAATATAAGAGGTCCTCGACGCCAGAGACGATAAGGAAGTCAATCAGGGCATTACTTTGCGCATTCCAATTTGATGTCAATGTGTTTTACGTTTCCACGTGTTGGTGAACTGATGTGTTAGAACGAACGCGCGTAAGACATTAATATCAAGCAGGACCGCGAAATGTGAGTCATTGTCGAAGTCCTCGTAAATCATATACCTATCTAGACGATGTTTTCTTCGATATTAAGATGTACGAAAATGGTTACGACATTTTTTGGTGATAACATTTGTAGAGGGAGATTATGATTTCGGTCATCATACATACACATACATACATTGACGCCTTTACCCCTAAAAGAGGTAGGCAGAGCACATGAAACTTATGCTCGAATAGGTACCACTTTTAGCATAAATGTGGGTATAAAAGATCGACCGAATGTATCACAGTGACAGGTTGCTAGCCCATCGCCCACAACACACTTCAACCCTGTTTCTTTGTCGACTCTTATACGACGCACCGACAGGAAGAAAGGGGGTGGTGCTATCCTAACCCGACAATAGACAGGGACCATTACCTGTATAATAGTTTTAACCGAATTAAAATTCAAGAAAGAAAATAAAACGTACCTACTTATAAACCAAGAAAAGGAGCAGACGAATTTGCTACGTGACTAATGTTTCACAGTTTTTTCTTCATTAAAAACCATGCAAATTAAAAAAACAAAGGCCAAACCTTGACGGTCTTGCCCTTTATTTCTCCAAATATGATCTCGCTTTTAGTCATTTCTTATTTTATTGCTGAATTTAAAGCCAGCACTTTTCTACTAATTAATGATATTTATCAGTTATAGCTGGACGTAGGCCTCCCCCAAAGAGTGAGTAGTCTTTGGGGGAGGCCTATGTCCAGCAGTGGAAGTCTTTCGGCTGATATGATGATGATGATTGTTCAATTTTATTGCCAAATCTTTATCGATTATCTGTTATTTTATATTCATCATCATACCAACATGCAAACCAAACATGCCACTCACACACACCATTTTGTATATATCTATCTGTCTCGCACTGGGGTGGGAAAGTTTACATTCGGAGATCTTCGGACATCTCCGGCTTGCGTCGGCGGCGAAATAGCAACCGCAAGAACGTTGTTCGAACGCGGGAACGATAGCGACTACTACTGCAAATGTCAAGCGACCGGCCGGTTAATTTTTGTGAAAGACAAGTGAACTGATTGGGGTGAGTTTAGCCTATATTTATATATTTTCATTATCACACGACCTGTAGGCACTCAGGTGGATTTTGGATTTCGAAACTGGGAGATATTTTTGAACCAGTGCAACCGGAGTCGAATCCCATCTCTTTACCGGCAAAGAGAAGATTTGAAACAATGATGATGATCAATTATCGCATAGGTTTCTGTAGATCGATAGCATGATTATTTTATGTCGGTAATATCGAACTTCGTTAAAAGTTTTATCAATGCGTGCATATAAATATATTCATTTCATTTTGACTTTTCTTTCACAGCTTTACAACCGCCTTCCTAAGTGATTCCCACATTTAACTTCACATCGAACCATCTCTTCTTAAAGCATGTTTGGAAGTTCGGTGTATTGTGCGTTTTTTGTAAAACTTGATTTTGGTTATTAGCGTGACCCCTTGAACCTTTTTTAGAATATCACTTTTTTCTAACTCATAATTGATGATAAAAACCATTCCAGAGTGCGATTTTTGAATCTCACTGGTGATATCAAAGTCACCGGTGACTAAAATTATCACCGGTGACTTTTATGTCACCATTTTCCTAAAGCCGTATTTTTGAAAGTAACACGCTGTTTACAAACATGCACAAATTTTACAATGTCAGTCAGAGACAATCTTCCCGTTACCTTCCTTTTTACGCAGATGTTGTCCTTGATACCGGTTTTTATTTTCTCATACTATAACTTAAAACAGATGTGTCAGTGTCATGTAACCGTAAATTAAAATTTTGAAACATTCTTGGCAGATGTCACATACGTCAACTGTCAAAAACAATCGCATGGTGATTTCAATTACGAGTGGGTAGGGGCACTCGTAAATCGATATCATAGGTATGACAAATGTAAGTCACGGATGAGTTTCAAAAATACGAACTATCGGAAATCACTCACATCGGTGAGAATTAGTCACTTGGTGAGATTAAAAATCGATCCCCTGTTCGTCACATTTGTAGTATTGTAAGTATTTTCTTCGTGGGGTTACTTGTGTATGTATTACTTTATTGACCGCTAGCCGTGGCCAGAAAGCTACATTTCTCAGAAAGGTAAGGGGGGGAAGCAGGATTGAACAACACATCGAAAAGCAAATAACTGGACGTGCAGATCTCTACGACAACGAATCGGAAGCCAGCCTAACTGAGATCGAAAGTGGAACACATGATCAAACTTGCGCAAGGCAAAAATATATTGTATGCTGATATTTTGCAAGTGATCCGGCTTGTCAAGTAGCTCCTCCCTAAGGTCAACAAATGCTATGTCACCATAATCTAAAAGAGGCAAGAAGAGGGATTGGGTGAGAGTAATATTGGTTTCAACAGGTAGGTAATTTTGCAGACGCTACAAAGAGTACAATGAAGCAAAAAGCTGTCTGCTTACTTCCGATGTATGCGATGACCAGCAGCACAGCGCAGCGGTTGGACTTCTGTAACGCAATGGTAGATAAAAATTACATTGTAAGAACTGACTCATTTTCGTATAAGGATTTTTGTAGTAAATTGTCAATCAATGATTCAAAGTAAAAAGAAACAAAAAAGTAGAAAGAGTTAATCCTTGAAACGCATAAACGAAAGACATCTTCATAATAATTACTCCATTTATTCTAGGTAGGCTTATGTTCCATTCAAGCATGGATAATGCTGGAAGGAATTAATATATAATAATTTTAAATTGAATATTGACAACTCGATACGTTCGAGTGCTAGATGCTGAACTAATATGGCATGTGCACTATATATTATGTCAAAGCAATATTGAGTTAAATTAATATAAGGCTTTTTCCTCATGTAAGGTTGTAAGTAATTCATTTATGATTATTTATTTATTTTATTTATGCTGTTGTTATGTTTTTAATATAGGTACTTGTTACCTCTAGCAAAATTTAATCTATTGACATGAAATTTCACATTAATTTATATCAAGGTTGTATGATGACTCGTAGGTTACGACGTTCATATATTAGTCAGTCCTTTGTTCTTTCAAATATAGCAGATCAGATCCAATCAGGCTTGTGAATTCATATTTCCTTTATTTCAGTACATAGATAACCAAAAGGGGAGAACCAAGTAATAACCGTTCCTTTGTGTATTCCGTATTGCACGGACTCAACAAATGTATACTTAGTCGTGAAGTCTGCACACTCTTCCAGATGCTCAAATGGGGTTACCTTTGTCTTGTACGGCTACTGTGAAAGTTGCGACTTTGCTAATAAGACGTAGCTTGCCACGGGCTGCGAGCGATGCACTAATCCGGCTTAATTAATGAGCTGGCGCTGGCACCCGCCCGGCAAGCTACTACTGGTCTACACCATAAATTCATACAGACGCGGATATTTCTACCATGTTTTAGGGTTCCGTATCTTAACTTTCAGTAAACATTCATCATTCTCCTAGCGTTATTCCCGTGTAGCTTTGACACCTAATCCCAAGATTTGCAATAGGCACTAGTTTTACGAAAGCGACTGCCATCGCCTTCCAACCCAGGGGGAAAACTAGACCTTATTGTTTCCTCACGATGTTTTCCTCCACCGAAAAGCTAACGGTATATATTCCGCACATAAGTTCCGAAAAGCTCATTGGTACGAGCTGGGATTCGAACCCACGACCGCCGCTTGACAGCTGCATGCCTGAACCACTAGGCTACCGTAGCTTCTTAACTTTTAGTAAAAGGAAGAATTTTACATACTTTGAATAACTGATAGTAATCGGGTGGCCGTCTAGTGGCATAACAACTATTGTCATAATATCGATTGTCATACAACATTACGCATAAAGTTGACGTTCATAATTTTTTTCTGGCATGAATTATACAATGGCATAATTGTTCCCTGTCATAATTATATGGAGGGTTAATTTGTTTAACCATAATGAAGATTGTCATACATTTATTTAGTCGTAATATTGATACTCATAATTATTTTTAGTAAGTATTGTAAATGTCATACATTTATCAAGCCATAATATTGATGATAATAAAATTTGAGATTAGATCAACAAACAAAGCAAAGGGTGGCCGTCAAATAAACTTTTCTCTGAGATCAACCAATGCTACTAGTGGTGTATAAAGTTCAAGTTTTCACGTAGGCAGTAGGGAACAGGGACTTAGTAGCAAAGCCGACTTGGATCTCGGATAGGTTAGAAGACGAAAGCGGGAGCCCTGCTTCCGCTTTCGTCTTCGAGGTTATTTTTTTATAAAAGAGCGGAAAAACTTATTATTAGATATAACTTATAAATTTTTAAATGAAAGGAATAATTCCCTAAGGCGTTGTATGAAGATTGAAGGATTTGGTGCCCGAACCAGATTGTTCCGATAGTTCAGTTGGTTAGTAGCGACGGGCCATGAATGCCTGTGGTCGCCGGTTCGAATCCGGCTCGGAGCATTAAATTTTTCAATTTTTCATTTCATTTAAAAATTTATAGTCTTCGTTAGCAGCGTTACTGCTTAAAACACAAATATTAATTTAGATAAAACTTGTTTGTAAACTTTTATACTGATCGCCCTTTGCTACTGTGACCCAACATAAAAGACAACTTTGTAACTTACTTGCTTCTGATTCGAGATCTTCATTTCCTACTACTAAGAAAAACAGGCTTATGCGTTTTATAGTTTATGCGTTTATACAGTATGGTTACATTGTTTTATGAGCAACCAATTTATGTCCATTATAAAGTATGCTTAAATAATTTTATGCGCATCAAATGTATGCGCATTACACAATATGTTCTTAAACATTATGACTAAAAACGTTATGCGCATAAATGTATGACTATTTACAGTTATGCGTAATGATGAGTATGACGAATCCCCGTATGCCTACCAAAAATATGACTTCAAACTTTATGCAACCCGACCCCTACACATAATAATCATATGTATATTTATTTTTATTGTTTACTTAACTTTTAGTAAACAATAAAAATAAATATACAAATGATTATTATCAGTTATTCAAAGTATGTAAAATTCTTCCGGCAACACTTAGACATAAATACTTAATTTTAGTCAATCAGCACGGCAATCAAGAAAGTAACTTATCTCAAATGAGCCAAACATATGGCACCAGATCCGTAGCTGCAGGTAAGTATGCCGTTCTCAGAGTAAGCAATTACTACGGGGATAGGTGCATCGAAAAACGCTTACCATATTTGCTTAACGCTTTGCCTGCGGTTATTAGACAAGAGAAAAACAAAAATAAATTTAAAAGAGCCCTGTTGAAACACTATCTCGACAGTATTTAAATACTTAAATACCTAATATCTTATATCTAGTTACCTGTCCACTACAACATAATTTAAAGCTGTTCTTAATTCTTAAGACTTTACTAATTATATAGACTGATTAGGACTTTACCACTTTAACTTTAAATAGACTCATTATCATTAGGACTACCTCAAATTATATAGAATCATGGATCCCACAGGCAAACTGTGCAAACAGTTTTGTGGGACGTTGTTTTAGTTTTAAGTCATTGTAAAGTGCTTTACTGAAATAATAAATAATAATAATCAAGAAGAAGATACCTCAGAAGAAGATAAGGAACTCTTTATATCTTCGCCATCCGTCAGTCGTAACAAGTTCAAAGGGCATTGGGTAACCTTGTATAAGAAAAATTGACATTTTTTTTGCAGCGGCCACGGATGTTCGTGTAAAAATCTTTTAGAGGACCTCTTAATACGCATATATATATAAAATAAACGCGTTAAACAATATCGGAGCCGAGATGTTTTAGTTTGGTTTATAACTTTTTAATATAACCTGCGGAAATATGTATTGCAAATATCTGGGCTCCGATGCATTTTAGAGTATTACATTTCATAACAAAATATGTTTGTTTCAAATAGATCTATCATAATATACCAATTTCACGAGTGGCCGCTCATTTAAAAAATATGACAACACATTTACCCAAACCCCTTTAAATTATATACTCAGGTCCGCATTCCCTGGAAGCTGTAAAAAATCAAACTTCTAACTTAACGCAATCAAAACAATGACCGTTTATGCCACGCAATATATTTTACAGTACATATGGTGCTACTTTCCCGCACTAGTGCGGAAAAGAGAATTTTCCGTGCATATGTCGAAACTTGGACCCGGATATGTCCTGGACCCGGGTATGTCCTAAAACTACGACCAAGACCACCGGGGGATGGGCAGCAGCATCCCTGGAGTGCGGTGGAAATACTGCGATCGCCAACCCGCATGCCAAGCGTGGCGATTATGGCATATACCCCCTAATGTTAAGTACAAAAATACCACGGCCCCGAGGTTCCGGCGACCCCCGGTACCCTGGTTGTGGTAGCGGCCAGGGCACCAGCGGGGTCAGGGGTGCGAAGAATCTCCGGCGAAGATCCGGCTACCACCACCGACGACCCCTGGCCCTGGCAACTTATAACACGCGCACACTGCGGACCGACGAAAGGATAGCGGAACTGGAGGAAGGATTGAGCAAGTTGCGCTGGGATGTCATAGGGTTATCTGAAGTCCGAAGAGAGGGGGAGGACACGATAAACCTCAAATCCGGCAACTTGCTCTATTTCCGGGAGGGCGACCAACAGTCCCAGGGAGGTGTCGGGTTCCTCGTCCACAAGTCCCTCGTAAATAACGTGGTGAAGATCGAGAGTGTGTCGACTAGGGTGGCGTACCTAATACTCAGAGTATCCACCCGGTACTCATTGAAGGTCATTCAGGTTTACGCACCGACCTCGGCACACTCCGACGAAGAGGTGGAGGCTATGTATGAAGATATATCGAAGGCCATGCATAGTTCCAAAACCTACTTCACCGTTGTTATGGGGGACTTCAACGCAAAACTGGGCAAGAAAGATGGTGAAGAGCTGAGAGTGGGGCAATTTGGAGTTGGAAGTCGGAACCACCGGGGCCAACTACTGGCTGGCTTCTTGGAGAAGGAAGGACCCTACATGATGAATTCCTTCTTCAAGAAACGCGAGCACAGAAAGTGGACCTGGATGAGTCCCGACGGTGCAACTAAAAACGAGATTGACTTCATCATGTCGACGAGGAAGCATATATTCAACAATGTCTCTGTGATCAATACGGTCAAAACCGGGAGCGATCACCGTCTGGTAAGATCCACATTGAATATATGCGTCAAGCAAGAGCGCTCTTGATTGATGAAGTCTACGCTCCGTCCAGCATCAATTCAAATTCAAAACCCCGAGAGCTTCCAGCTGGAACTCCAAAACCGTTTTGATTGCCTAGGCGGCGATGTGGACGAATTGAACGACGGGTTTGTGGAAGCTGTCCGTGTCACTGGGTCTAAGTTCTTCAAGGCCCAAGGCACTAACGGAACTAAAAGGCTATCTAGCTCCACTAAGAAGCTCATGAAGGAAAGGAGTGAAATGATTCTACAGTCTTCAGCCGACGCGACCTTATACCGGCAGCTCAATAAACAGATCTCCAAGTCCCTTACCCGCGATCTGCGCCAGTTCAATACAAATCGTATTGAAGAGGCCATACAGCGTAATAAGGGCTCTAAAGTATTCTCGAGAGATCTGTCTATAGGGCAGAGCCAGCTCGCGAAGTTAAAAACTGAAGATGGTAGAATCGTTTCCTCTAAACCTGAGATTCTGGGTGAGATAGAGCGCTTTTACGGACAGCTATACACATCAACGCGCAGACCCGAAGTTAGTCAGGCGGAAGACCCTAGAGCTAGACTAACCCGACACTATACCGACGACATCCCGGACATCAGCCTGTACGAGATTGTAATGGCTCTTAAACAGCTCAAGAACAACAGAGCACCCGGTGAAGACGGAATAACAGCCGAACTTCTGAAGGCGGGTGGAAAACCGGTCCTTACGGCCCTTCAGAAGTTGTTCGGTTCCGTCTTACTGGAAGGGAGAACTCCAAAGGCATGGAATAAAGGTGTGGTGGTGCTGTTCTTCAAAAAGGGTGACAACACTCTGCTGAAGAACTACAGACCCATCTCACTTCTGAGCCATGTCTATAAGCTGTTTTCGAGGGTCATTACAAACCGTCTCGTACGCAGGCTAGATGACTTCCAGCCTCCCGAACACGCCGGTTTCCGAAGAGGCTTTAGTACCGTAGACCACACGCTTCGTCAGGTTATACAGAAGACCGAGGAGTATAACCTGCCTCTCTGCTTAGCGTTCGTGGACTACGAAAAAGCCTTCGATTCGATTGAAACCTGGGCTGTACTACAGTCTCTCCAGCGGTGCCAAGTTGACTATCGCTATATCGAAGTGCTGAAGTGTTTGTACGAGAGCGCCACTATGTCAGTCCGACTCCAGGACCAGAACTCGAAACCTATTCCGCTGCAGCGGGGAGTCAAGCAAGGAGATGTTATTTCTCCAAAACTGTTCACCGCTGCACTGGAGGACGTTTTCAAGACTCTGGACTGGAGAAGGCTAGGCATCAGCATCAACGGCGAGTACATCACTCACCTTCGGTTTGCTGACGATATAGTAGTCTTGGCTGAGACCATGGAGGACTTAAGTACGATGCTCGATGACCTCAGTAAAGCATCCGAGCGAGTTGGTCTAAGAATGAACATGGATAAGACGAAGATCATGTCAAATGCCCATGTAGTACCAACTCCCATTACAATCGGACACTTTACGCTCGAAGTTGTAGACGATTATGTATACCTAGGACAGACGATCCAGTTAGGTAGGTCCAACTTCGAGAAAGAGGTCAATCGTCGAATCCGACTCGGCTGGGCAGCGTTCGGGAAGCTACGGCAAATCTTTTCGTCCAATATTCCGCAGTGTCTCAAGACGAAAGTCTTTGACCAGTGTGTGTTGCCAGTGATGACATATGGCACTGAAACGTGGTCGCTTACTATGGGCCTCATAAGAAGGCTCAAAGTCACCCAAAGGGCAATGGAGAGGGCCATGTTGGGAGTTTCTCTGCGTGACCGCATCAGAAATGAGGCTATCCGCAGCAGAACCAAGGTAACCGATATAGCCCTCCGGATCGCTAAACTTAAGTGGCAGTGGGCGGGGCACATAGCACGTAGAACCGATGGCCGTTGGGGCGGAAAGGTTCTCGAGTGGCGACCACGTACCGGAAGGCGCAGCGTGGGTAGGCCCCCAACAAGGTGGACTGATGACCTGGTAAAGGTTGCGGGAGTCCGCTGGATGCGGGTGGCGCGGGATCGGTCACTTTGGCACTCTTTGGGGGAGGCCTATGTCCAGCAGTGGACGTCTTTCGGCTGATATGATGATGATGATGATGATGATGATGATGTCGAAACTTTAAAGAGCCATATGTACAGTAAAACGTTGTACGATACACGTGCGAATAGGTAATTCGCAACTCGTGTCGATTTAAAACACTCCCTTCGGTTGTGTTTTAATTTATCACCAATCGTTGCGAATTTCCTACTTGTATCGTAAATAACTATTAACACTCACATGGATATCACAACCTAACCTAACCTTGTTCCCGTTGACTTGGAATCATGATGAATCGTTGTCTAAAAGCGAGGTCTTATAGCACAAATGAAGATAAAAGTCTAAAAATCTGTCATTACTTTTATTACCTACATCACAATTAATAGGGTGAGAATCGTGGGGCTATATTTAAGGCGTGTTTTCGATTTATGACAAAAAATGTTAAATAAAAACCCACGTTTCATCTCGGATATTTTACAAAGCGGAACATACGATCGTTTTCATGAACTTTTTTGTATGAAACCGCGGTGCGCGAGTCCGAATCACTTTCGTCCGATTTTTTAATCATCGTTGGAAGGTCGGAAGGCGCCTCCAACCCAATAGGTACTCATTAATTTGTGCAGGAGACAATATTAAATTTTTCAGTTAATAGTAGAGTTCGTGTTTATTAATATCATGCATTGTTACGTTTAGGTATAACAAAAGGCTCAGACATTTGCAAATTCCTATTGATTTTGTATTATATATCAAGCCCAATCCACACAGCCTTCAAACTACTCGGAATTGCTCGCCGTTACTTTTGATCTTCGTAGTCTAATATTTATTCACAAGATAGGTTGCCATGGTTTGTGAGCCTTTCGACAGACACACACAGTCGTATTCCTTTATGTTGCGGCTAAACCGGTCCTAGGCATGAAAAAGTATAACCAATGCTTGTTAGATATTGTAATCACGTAAATAATAGTCTCGATTAATATAAAGCATTTTTTGCCAATATGGTTAAGCAGTCTTAATGCTACTTAGTCATCTTCGCGGATATTATCTCATGTAAGACAAATCTGTTAATCATAAAAGTTAATTAACGAACTTAGCCAGTTAAGTACAAGATCTTAGTAGAAAAAAACTAATTTAAAACCCATTACCGACTACATGGCCGAAGAAATGTTTGTTTACTCTGAATAAAATATTGTTGGTGGCATTATTGGTTCCTTTTGTTTCGCATAATGTCCTGTAGGTTAACTATAATTAATTACCACTGATATCCCATTAATAATGCTCACGACATTATTGCTGCGAATCACTAATGTGCAGGGCGTCAGGCGAGACGGGATTCTCAGTCGCTACGACGCCCTCGGCGACGACGTATCGCCTACTATCCGGAGAGCAATTTTTCCTCGCAGCTTGCGTGCCCGTGTTTCATGCCTCTCAAACTCTCAACAATGTCAAAAGCAATAAACATCGAATTTATCATAGTCCTAATAACGGCTCAGTGCGTCAGTTTAAACAGTTTCCCTGACTCTAAGGAGAAAAAACTTTTAGTAAATCAACACAATGAAAACAATTTGAGTGCAATTATCGAATGCGAAAAATTTAAACAGTGCAAATATCTCGGTGAGCAATGGAAAAAACGTAGAAGATGGTGTTTTCTATTCAAGCAACAGTTTAATAAAGATTTTTTTGTGAGTGGTAAAAGAAGTTCAGAACGGCAAATTCCGATTAGGAGGCTGCAGCTGCGAAATACGATGTCGGCATCGTCGGAGTCTGATGCTACTCTGATAGAGGAATTCAAAGAGCTGTGGCCCGTGGCCCTGTGGCGACGTTACTTGTTCACTGATGACTACCTGCTGCTCATTAACAGCCACTGGTTGCGCTTCGCTCCCCCCGACCGCTCGTCCAACTACATCCTCGGTGGAATATACGTAGTTATGATGCTGGTGGGAACCTCAGGGAATGCTCTGGTACTCCTCATGTATAGTAGGTCAGTATTATGGATGCCTTTCAGTGACTTTTGTCATGTACGTCAACTATTTATAACTGTCTGCGGCTAGCCGCTATTTTGGCTACTCTCCTGATTTTGGTCACAAGTTATTAGTAATGCAACTCATAAAACTAGTTTCAAATTGAACAAGGGTACATGTTAGCAGCATTACATTAAGTCACCTAAATTTTATCCATGTACAGTCACGACTATAAATATGTATACGATTTTCAACGTTATTCCATTGACATACGTCCCTAAACGTGTACATGTTTATAGACGTGACTGTACAATATTGCAGAATTTATGTAAATATTTACATAAATTATATAGGTATGTACATAATTAAATAGCTAATCCTTATGAAAGATACAAGTGTTCAAAACATGGATAACAAATGTTTTGTGTAGTTTCGTATTACCGATATTGCTCCAACGTAATACGAAATAATGATCTCAGGAAAACGTGTCATTTTAAACTAATAATAATATAATTCATTCTGAACTGAGCATTGTATAGCCTTAGTTTTGTCAATTAGAGGATTGTGCCCAGGGATGGGGCAGAGGAACGAGATAACATAAGCATTTACAACCACATTACAACGTACCTACTGAAGAAGTTTCTCGTTTTGTTACCCCATTAATTTTATTACGGCTATTTAAAGACATGTCAAAACAAAGAACCTGCAAATACTGGTCCTTGCGAAATAGTTAATAAAACAATATTGATCTTTGCTATTTCATGATAACAGTCTAAAATTATCCTATAAACGCAGAATTAGTTTATTCTTATACTCGTAGCATACTTTTATAGCTAACATATTTTACGTCGGTCGTAACTTTTAAGCTCTCAAAGCTATGAATCGATTTCCTTTTAGAAACAAAAACAAATCCTTTTGGAATGTGTCGCCTGTTTATCCAGGCGCAAAGTTAGCGAAGAAAACAAACCGATTTATATCAATGGAAAGGAATCATGACAAATGACGTTCTCACTTCGGTTTCCGAAGTTCAAGACACAAATAAACAACTCTACCTAATTTATTTGCAAGACTTCCATAAAGATTTTAGAAGCTTTTCCATGATGATGTTGCTAAAAAAGAGGTTCATAGGTTATAAGCGCTCCAAAAGTGGCACACTGAAACTGAGTTAATAAAAACCGGCCAAGAGCGGGTCGGGCCACGCTCAGTGTAGGGTTCCGTAGTTTTCCGTCCGTCACAGTAAGTGTCCCCACTTAAGCGTTAAAAAAATGGGCTATTTGTTACATTGAGTTGACATTATAAGTACAGAACCCTAAAACCCTAGAAGCAATACTTAGCGAACAATTTTATTATTAGACAACGAACGACCAAAGACAACTAAGACAATTCAAGCCCGACAAATTTTCGACCTAATGCTGTAGTGGCGCAACTGCTCCGACCCCATTAAATCAGGAAATATCTTAAGAGGGCTTTTTAAAATTCGTCAGGAATAAGCGACAATTACCGATTTTTGACGGTCTAAATCTAAGAAACGGAAAGGTTTTTATAGATTCTGATTACTTATTTGCATAGCTCAACTCCTTTTATTGTGCGTACCGGCCTCTGATTTAAGAATAACTGAATATGTTGACCGAATATACCCGATTACCGACAGTAGTTTTCGGAAAAGAGCGCCGAGCCATAAGTTTGACCGCCTAATTCTCCATGATGTTACATGAGAACCTAGTTGTTTTTTTTTCTTTTCACTATTGTAATATGTCCGTATTGTGCGTAGCGGCCTCGAATTTTCCTTTTTTTTCACGTATGTATATGTAAATTGATCTCAATTACACCATATTTTTCAACAATATCGTACTGAAAACACAAGGATTTTCTCATTATTGTTGAATTATTAGTAAATTGAATCTTGAATAACATTAAAGTTCATACTTTTACCAACACAATGCAGTAAAAAAAATACAACATTTTTCAACATTTATATTTTTAAATAATCATTCAAACATAGTATAAATTTACCGTCGCGCGCGATCTCTTGCCAGTACCGGCTTAGCCGTTGTCCGGGTCGGACCTGTACGTCGTGTAATTGTGGCTATTCACGAAGGCTAACCGTCAACTAAAATATTATTTTGATCTCTGACTAGGCATAGTTGTTATCAACGTCGGGGTCAAACTATACTAGTGAGTCATTCGTGAGGCTAATCGAGACAACTTACGAATTGCATAGCTGCCATGTCAATTATTTTACGAGTGATCGTGATACTTGGTGATTTTTTTATAAGCTTTTATTTAGTTCACCTATCCGTTGTCTGCAATCAAATCTTGCAAGTTAAATTTGATCCACTTCCTGGTTTCCGATTGAGCTGAAAATTTGCATGCATGTATAAATTGGATGACAATGCAATATGATTATGACATAAAGCTGATCTGATGATGGAGCTGGAAGGTGGCCATAGGAACTACGTAATTAAACGACGCAACCCCATCGAGTTTGGGCTCCATTAATTCGTCTTGATGAGTACTTGGTAACCAGGGTCTGATGATGGAGCTGGAAGGTGGTCATAGGAATTCCGTAATTAAACGACGCAACCCCATCGACTTTGGGCTCGTTTAATTCGTCTAGACGAGTACTTGGTAACCAGGGTCTGATGATGGAGCTGGAAGGTGGTCATAGGAATTCCGTAATTAATAAATAAATAAATATTAGGGGACAATCTTACACAAATCGACCTAGTCCCAAACTAAGCAAAGCTTGTACTATGGGTACTAGACGACGATAAACATACTTATATAGATAAATACATACTTAAATACATAGAAACATCCATGACTCAGGAACAAATATTCGTGCTCATCACACAAATAAATGCCCTTACCGGGATTCGAACCTGGGACCTCTTGCTTCGTAGGCAGGGTCACTACCAACTAGGCTAAAGCGGTCGTCGGTCGGAATTAAACGACGCAACCCCATCGAGTTTTGGCTCGTTTAATTTGTCTTGACGAGTACTTTGGTACTATATGGTAAACAGGGTCTGATGATGGAGCTGGAATGTATCCATAGGAACTCCGTAATTAAAAGACGCAACCCCATCGAGTTTGGGCTCCATTAATTCGTCTTGACGAGTACTTGGTAACCAGGGTCTGATGATGGAGCTGGAAGGTGGTCATAGGAATTCCGTAATTAAACGATGCAACCCCATCGAGTTTGGGCTCGTTTAATTCGCCTTGACGAGTACTTTGGTACTATATGGTAACCAGGGTCTGATGATGGAGCTGGAAGGTAGCCATAAGAACTCCGTAATTAAAAGACGCTACCCTATTTCATCAGTCCACTTTGTGGGGGGTCCGCTGCGCCATCCGGTACGTGGTCTCCGCTCGAGAACCTTTCCGCCCCAACGGCCATCATGTTTTTCAGTTGTCTGTACAAGAACCTACAAACCACTGACATAATATGCAGAGTTGTAGAAAATACCTAACAATATGAAAAAAAAAACTTTTTAACCGACTTCAAAAAAGGAGGAGGTTATATGTTTCACAGTATTTTTTTTATGTACATACGTTCGCCGATTTCTCCGTCAGTTGTGGCCCGATTAAAAAAATATATTCAAAAATGTATACTTCTGAGATATCCCAGAGAAATCGAGGGCAACCCTCAAATATTACGTACTTATTACGTGTTTCATGAATTCTCTAAAGCTATTCAGGTATTTGCGTCTGGTAGTCATCAGTTCATGTTGGTGGGCTGATGATGGAAGGTACAACTCCTCAACCTTTAGGAGTTAAAGGATTTTTTTAAATCTTATAGACCGTTCATCATATTCTTTCAAGTTATTCAGGTGAGCACACGTCAGGATTTGATGATGGGATCCCAGGGAAATTGAGGATAACCCTCATATTTTATAGGCACGCGTGTAGTTGACATCGGTATTTTCTATTATGACTCGTGTATTTATCCTCGGAAATCGTAATTTTGGTGAAGTTGAACTGATGATGAAGACACCAGGCTAATGGAGAATTCCATTCTCCTCCTCCTGGAGCAGTCCTAAAGGATGTAAAAGGATGTATAAAGGATGAATAATCAGTTGAGTGATCCAACTAGAGAGTGCAAAAACCGGTCAAATTTCAAAACGGGTTATTAACCGGTTTTTACTTAAAGCTTAAAACATTGTATTGGAGGATAATTTTACTGTAAGAATGTTAATTCTGGTTTATTAGTAGACGATGTGTAGTTGAATAACTAACTTTTTTTTACTTTTTATACATCATTATCATTGTCCTTTTACAGACAAGGACAATGATTCGCTTACCGTTTCGCTGATTTATTGCTTGAGAGATGGACATATCTTAAGGAAATTCGCTTCAGCAAGCGAAAGTGTTGACAACGACGATTGATAACGTGAAAGTTCGGAGGCTGGTCCGAAATTGTTGACGTTAATATCATCTACGATAAGATGATTAATTCAAAGTCTATGTCATGGTAGTGCTGTACATGACTCGTAAGGCCGATACGAGAGCAACAGCTACGACCGCATATTTGACAAGTAAATGAGGTATGCCAGGTTCTCATGGGAACAACAATGGCAAACAACAAAACAATGATCCTGGTCCTCAGATTCCTGTTCCCATTTTGTTGGATCGATCTTAAAGTTCATTCATTCAATCATTCAAACAATCATTGGTCGACCCTACTGGTTGTTTAAGATTTAGCTAAGGAGCAGCCAGTCTTACGTAACGTCTTCGCTTCAACATAGCAATAATGCTGGGTGTTTGTGTCGCGTTTGCGCGAAGCACCCTCTCATTCAAAACACGACCTTTCCATAAGATGTCTAGAACACGCCGAAGACATCGTATGAGGAAGTTGTTCAATTTCCGTTCCTGTTTTGTATACGATGTCCAAGTTTCAGCACCGTCCAATATGTATGTCCGGTACACGATTATCTTCGTTTTTACAGTCAGGTGTTATCCCATAGCCTTGTACTGAGCTTCCCGAACATCGTGGATGCTTTGCGGAACTTGATCTCTACGTCAAGTGAGAGATTGTTTGACACTGGTGGGCCCATGGTAGCAGAAATTGTGTACAACTGCCAGAGGCATATTATCCAGCAGTATTGTTAGACAGATATTCTGGATTTATATCGATACTAGCTTCCGCCCGCGACTTCGTCTACGTGGACCCGGGATAAAAACTATCCTATATTTTAATCTAGGTTACAAACTATCTTCGTGTAAAATTTTATCCAAATCGGTTGAGCCGTTTAAGCGTAATTGAGTAACAAATATCCAAACATCTAAACATCCAAACATCCAAACATCCAAATTTTCGCATTTATAATATTATAGTAGGATACTCCTTACATTTATCTCTCATTCTTCATACATGCTCGTCGATTGAATACTCTTGTGACCTGACCTTTCTTTAGGATTCCTCCGATTAGGTCGGAATAAGTTCGTCGAGGTCGTCCCCTTCCAACTTTCTATCCACTTTTCCCTATTACACGTCCTTTGTTAATTCATATTCATCCTTTCTAAATGCTCAAACCAACGTAACATGCTCTTATAAATTTATGTAGCAACATCTTCAGATTTTTCAGTCACTCCGCACCTGTCTTATTTTATCGCTATCATACTAACTTTAATTAAACTTACTAGAAATTAATATGTGACAATTTACTAGTTTATTTTTGCTAAATAACGATCTCGGCTCACAACTTCAAGCATTTTATAAATGTAACTCATTTCGGTTAGTAACCAACCGGTTTATAGTTTCCAAAACCGGTTATTAACCGAACTCAAAAAGTTCCGGTTAACCTGTTTGCATTCCCTAGAGCAACCTATAGAAGAGACAGCCGGATAGCCGGACATACGAAAGTATTATTGCCCTATAGTTAAATATCGATACGCTCACAAAATTTCACGAGAATCTGTTTAGAGTTGCACCTCATGCAACCTATAGAGGGGACAGCCGGATAGTCGGACATACGAAAGCATTATTGCCCTATAGTTGAATATCTAACTAGCTCACAAAATTTCACGAGAATCTGTTTAGAGATGCAACCTATAGAGGGGACAGCCGGACATACGAAAGCATTTTTGCCCTATAGTTGCATATCGAACTCGCTCACAAAATTTCAAGAGAATCTGTTGAGAGGTGCGACCTACATATAGAGAGGACAGCCGGACAACTTAAAAAAAAGCATTTTATATTAAAATAAGACGTAACTACTTTAATATTATACTTTGTCAGAGTATTTTAATATATATAGAAAATATGTGCACAAAAAGCAATTACTTGCATTGTTCAAGTTAGGGCACCACGTTAGCGAAGTAATACTTACCATCTTTTAGTGCAAGTATTAATATCGGTCGCGCGTTCGCTCCAACGGTGCGCTATACAGCTACAGTAAGCTTGTGTGCGTGCTAGTAGTATTTACACACACACTACGCACTACGCGTCTCAAAATACCGAATCCTGAGCGAGCGCTTTTTTCAATAGCCCTCTTAACACCGTCATGTACCTACGATATGAGCGTTCCGCGTACAGCGACATCTATCGGCAAATTAAGTAAACTATTGCGCGCGAGCTTAAAGTATGGAAGATGATTTTTATGGGATAATTCTTTATTGCGTGAACCGGTTTTCACCGTTTTTACTTCATTTGAAAGCACGTCATTTCATTCTAATTTTGTAGAAATTAGAGGTACAATAAACACTTGGTTATACGGTTAAATTACAGACTTAGTTCAGAAATTATTTTGTTTTATTTTCAAAAACTATTCAACTGATGTTGAATTTTCTAGAAAGTTTTTATAAAGTTCTACTTTTGAGATTTTTTCATATTTTTAAAACTTATGGTTCAAAAGTTAGAGAAGTTAGTTAGGGGGGGACATATTTTTTTAAACTTCTGGAGCGATTTAATCCTAAAATATTAACATTATCAAAAAAAGTTTTTTGTAAACCCCTATTCATTTTCAAATACTATCCAACAATATAAGGTTATTTTTTTTATAAAAGAGCGGAAAAACTTGTTATTAGATAAAACTTGTTTGTAAACTTGTATACTGATCGCCGTTTGCTACTGTGACCCAACATAAAAGACAACATACTTGCTCTTGATTCGAGATCTTCATTTACTACTCAGAAAAACAGGCTTATGCGTTTTGCAGTTTATGCGTTTATACAGTATGGTTAAATTGTTTTATGAGCAACCAATCTATGTCCATTATAAAGTATGCTTAAATAATTTTATGCGCATCAAATTTATGCGCATTACACAATATCTTCTTAAACATTATGACTAAAATGTTATGCGCATAAATTTATGACTATTTACAGTTATGCATAATGATGAGTATGACGAATCCACGTATGCTTACCAAAAATATGACTTTAAACTTTATGCAACCCGACCCCTACCCGAAAAAATCTCAAAAGTAGAACTTTATAAAAACGTTCTAGAAAATTCAACATCAGTTGAATAGTTTTTGAAATAAAAATCAAAATAATTTCTGAACAAGTTTGTAATTTAACCGTATAAGCAGGTGTTTATTGTACCTCTAATTTCTACAAAATTAGAATGAAATGACGTGCTTTCAAATGAAGTAAAAACGGTGAAAACCGGTTCACGCAATAAAGAATTATCCCATAAAAATCATCTTCCATACTTTAAGCTCGCGCGCAATAGTTTACTTAATTTGCCGATAGATGTCGCTGTACGCGGAACGCTCATATCGTACATGACGGTGTTAAGATATTTCCTGATTGAATGGGTTCGGAGCAGTTGCGCCAATACAATACGTCGAAAATTTGTCGTGCTCGAATTGTCTTAGTTGTCTTTGGTCGTTCGTTGTCTAAGAATAATAAAATTGTTCGCTAAGTATTGCTTCTAGGGTTTTAGGGTTCTGTACTTATGTCAACTCAATGTAACAAATAGCCCATTTTTTTAACGCTTAAGTGGGGACACTTACTGTGACGGACGGAAAACTACGGAACCCTACACTGAGCGTGGCCCGACCCGCTCATGGCCGGTTTTTACTAACTCAGTTTTAGTGTGCCACTTTTGGAGCGCTTATAACCTATGAACCTCTTTTTTATCAACATCATCATGGAAAAGCTCCTAAAATCTTTATGGAAATCTAGCAAATAAATTAGGTAGAGTTCTTTATTTGTGTCTTGAACTTCGGAAACCGAAGTGAGAACGTCATTTGTCATGATTCCTATCCATTGATATAAATCGGTTTGTTTTCTTCGCTAACTTTGCGCCTGGACAAACAGAGCATGGTTTATTTGATACATTCCAAAAGGATTTGTTTTTGTTTCCAAAAGGAAATCGATTCAAAGCTTTGAGAGCTTAAAAGTTACGACCGAAGTAAAAAATGTTAGCTATAAAAGTATGCTACGAGTATAAGAATAAACTAATTCTGCGTTTATAGGATAATTTTAGACTTATCATGAAATAGCAAAGATCAATATTGTTTTATTAACTATTTCGTAAGGACCAGTATTTTCAGGGTCTTTGTTTTGACATGTCTTTAAATAGCCGTAATAAAATCAATGGGGCAACAAAACGAGAAACTTCTTCAGTAGGTACGTTGTAATGTGGTTGTAAATGCTTATGTTATCTCGTTCATCTGCCCCATCGCTGGGCTCAATCCTCTAATTGACAAAACTAAGGCTATACAATGCTCAGTTCAGAATGATTTATATTATTATAAGATCAAAATGACACGTTTTCCTGAGATCATTATTTCGTATTACGTTGGAGCAATATCGGTAATACGAAACTACACAAAACATTTGTTATCCATGTTTCGAACACCTGTATCTTTCATAAGGATTAGATATTTAAGTATGTGTAAATATTTACATAAATTCTGTAATTAATGTACATGGATAAAATTTAGGTGACTTAATGCTAACATGTACCGTTGTTCAATTTGAAACCAGTTTGCATTAGTAAGTAATATCGCGTTCGCCATCAAACGTCACAGTTTGGCGAGTTTTTATGTAAGGTATAAAATAATGATGATGATGAAGTGTCTCACTGCTGGTGGAAGTTTTCTATAGTAAAGAAAAACTCGGTTATTAACCGAGATTCGATTCGAGTTCGAGTTTAACCGAATAAAAAGCAATTTCATACATTACCTAACCCCTAATATAACATTACGTATGGATAATTACAAGTGGCATGAACTTGCATTGCTTGCAAAAATCAAATCATGATGTTATGTCTATTTTACTAGCATACCTACTATAGCACCATATAAGATCGTGCACAGTTACGCCACTCAGAAAAGCGTTGGGTTGCCGATTGGGTCGGAAAGGGTTTACAACTTTTGATGGAGAACCCCCAAGAGTTACGACTACATGCTTTTTGGTCCGAGTAATGGCTATTGTTATTATTGTTGCCTTTGTTACAAATATCAGACAACGAAAATTACTAAACCCGAATAAAACAAATAGGTAAGCGCGTTTGATTTACGTAGCAAATACATATTATTTCAAATACAACTCTCCTTCAGACTACGAAACAAACTTCACGATTTGCAAACACTGTGAATTTTGTTGAGGTCTCTGAAGCCCTTTTTGTTTTGAAATCTATTAATTGTGAAGTTTATATTCTTTATTCTTTATTATCCGATATTCTTTATAATTGTACTTAAATATATGATTCGAATACTATTTATGGTAATATTGTTCCATAATGTATCTATCATTAAACCCTTTGTCCAATTTCCTCCACAAGCAATGAATATTTATTTTTATCATTAGCAAGGTGTTTTGACACGCCTAATGTTAATTAGCTCGCATTGTGTTGTAGAAACTGTATTTTACCATTGTCGTTCCAAAACATTTCATGGACATTTTCTTAGCAGGATAACGCAAAAATATAAATCAATTGGGTCACAATGTGTTTAGAAGTCAATCAAATTACTTTCTGGCATCCGGACTTTTTCCCTGTAGTTTTACCCTTTTGAATCTACCCAACGGCCCAAACAATTTTTTATCGTAAGTTATAAAACGGTCAATGTCATTTATTTATCAAAAATCTACCGAAATCGGTATTCCTTATTACAAGCGTGTATAACCCATACCGGATAATACAAGAAAAGATAATCCTCGCACCATGTTACTATTAATTAAGTACGCTTAGGAAGCAATAATGATTATTATTGCAATCGATGGGTTGTCTCCTTACAAACTAGTGGCTCCGTCAACTATAGAACCCGCAGGCCGGGCTTTTATTTTATTGTTTAACTTGCTCACAAAATTTCACGAGGATTGGTTAAAAATGCGACCTTCAGAGGAGAACCGCCACCAATTTAGACCCAAGCGGAAACGGAAAAGTTCGTTCGCTTCGCTCGATCGTTCAATATGTCCGGTGAATAATTACTCCCCTCGTCCCTGCCTTTATGTCAATAACGAACTTAACTTCCTTTTCTCAAAATGTTTATCAGTTGACCTACAAACCTGTTGTTCCTTACTAAATGAATGAGAAATCAATATCTGAGAATTCTCGGATGAAGTTCTAAAAAGTAAGCAAGAAATTTTAATAAAATGCTCGGAATGCTAAAAGTTAACAATGAAGTTGAGGCTTGAGCATCGTGGCAGGAAATTAACTTTAGCGACTTCACACTCTTTCAATTCAAGATCGGGGTCTGCATTCTACGACCAACTTTATACATGTTAAATATATAATGTTGGTATGTATAATGTTGGTCATATATAATTACCCCCATTTCAGTTCTCAAAGGGATTATTTCGGGGATAACCAATCATATAGGTTTATACAGTCCTCCGATAATAATTTTCAATACCTACCTACTTAAGTAGATCTAAATCGGCACATTCACAAAAAGATAACACACTAAAAGACTGATAGACCTTGCTTGCTTAACAATTTACCCCCTTAATCATAAAACTTAAAATGCCTCTGCTAAAAAAAATGTGCACCCTTTCTTACGCACACAAATGTCAAAGTGACAGATAAGGACCAACGAATTATAAAGCCGTTTTAGTTAAAACAGTATTATAGGACGTTTATGGATACGGCCGGTTTTTATTTGGGGTTTTTATTGAAATAAATAGGAATAAACATTTCCACAACTATTTATTTCACATAAGGATCTTTGGATAAATTCGATTGCCGTTGGTTACTTTAGCAGTTAACGTGTAGGTCACTTGTTAGACAGTGGCTCAGGCAGAAACAGTGGCGCAGGTACTATATCTGAGAAAGGGATAGCTATATTCTGTTTGTTTCGGCACTTCGCGGACGCTCGAGGCACCCGGGCAGGAACGAACTAGTCGCCTGGCGTCTGCGCCGCATAGTTGTCGTGTAAGGAGGTATTTTGTGTTTCGGTGGTGCAAATTGTGTATTTAAGGTGTTTCCTTTGTGTTCTACTTACCATAGCTTACGCCATATAACCCTTCCATTGGCAGCCGCCATATTGCTAATAATCCCTTAGGTGGCAGTCGCCGGCGAGCCGGCGATGTCAAAAAACCGTCTAGTGGCAAGCGCCGGCGAGCCGGCGATAGCATAGTTTCGTATTTATTCCGCAAAATGAGCTGCTAAATTTACACCTGTCTTGTTCTTTCTTGCAAGACGCGTTCGTGAATAGATAAGGATGGCGTATAATAACGGTCGCGACAACGCTTTCATAGACATTTCATTAGAAATTCCTCAGAGAAATTTTTGACCGCGCGTGTGTAAGTTTTTGAAAACCTCGTAGTGTAAAAATATTCTAAGGCGAGAGACAATAAAACTATATTAACGTGTAAATAAATATATATACTTGTAGATAAACTTGTAGTTTCTACAATTAACTGTTTTATTCCATAGTTATAATTAATTTATACAAAAAATTGGAAAAATTTGGATATTCAAAAATTTATCAAAGCTAGCCAAATTCACATACATGGAACGGCTCCGTTATTATATGAAGGTTATAGGCTATTTTATGCTGAATCCAAGGATATAAGCTTATAATAAACCACTCATAATGTTTTTTCAATAATGGTAATTTTTCTAACGTGCACCGATTTTGCGATGACCACCCATATGGCCCCTGCCACTTGACGGTAGTTCGCCAAAAATGGCCGCGCCACTTGACAGATAATGACAACCGCCGGCTAGCCGGCGACTACCACTTGAAGGGTTAAGCACATTGTATTTTTTTTTGCAATATGTGGTTAATTGGGGAGGCAGAGGTGTGAAATTCAATAGGAAATAGATAGTAAATTTCTCGTGGCTTATGAATGTTTTCAAAATGGCGGTGGTGTTCTACAGTGGTGCAGTTTGCGAAGGTACACAGGGGATCATGAGCCACTAATGAATGATGAGACATGACTGACTAATTGAAATTGAAAGATGTGCTAAACAATTTTGATCTCTTAATTTATATTATTTTCGTTCTCACAAAAGATATGTGATTGTTAATGACCTTTATTTTGCTCAAAACTCGAACTAGTAGATTTGTCTTTGTTGAATTTTTGTGTGTTTACATAAGAAGCTATTATTATAAGATTGATATTCAGTAATCTCGTATTTTACCAATATCAAAGTGACTGACTAGGTAAACCGTTAAGTTTTTGATATTTATACTATAATAAAAATAAATAAATGTTGATTTACGACTTAAATTGTTTTATTTCTCTGTATTAAACTAAAATTATCCACTGTGTACCATGCCGAACCACTGTGAAAATGGGGCCGAACCACTGTTTCGACCCCACCGTACACAGTGGCTCATTTCTGCCTTTTTAAAAAGACACGTATATCATATCCACTTTACCATTCTGCAAAAAAATAATTATACATACGTAAAATAGATTAAATTTGCTACTAATATTGCTTTTAAACAACATTCTACGATTATTTATTTCGGAGCTATGGCTCTCGGAAAAAAAGTGAGCCACTGTATACCACATGACCCTACCTAATGTTTGTACAAAACAAAAAATGTTAACCAATGTTGAATTCAAATGGTTTATTTAATTGTCAGAGGTACAATTTTCACCTGAAATCGTGACGTGCTTGTTAAACTCTTGGAACCACTTTTCAAGACTGCCCTGAATTTTGGAGTCCAATGTGTGGCGCTGGAATCCTCCAGGGGGTTTCTCGGGGAAGGCCACTTTGCTGAACTCTTCTCGAAAATGCTCAATCTTTGCGCTCACCATACATTGTATGAAGTCGAGAAGCCCTCCGGTACAATGATGATTTTCTTCCACTGTCTCCTCCTTTAATCCTAAACCGAAAATAATAAGGTTATTTAAATTCTTTTCAGACTAACTACTGGACCACGGATATTCCGTCATTTTGTTGTCATTCCAGGGCCAGTATTCCAACCACAATATTTAATGAAAGGTGACATATCCCCACTGTGATATCTCTGTTTTTCTGAATTTAAAAGACAGTATAGTAGTACGAAAAAACTTTATTTACTAAAGTATACATATACAAAATGATATTAAACTAATTATAATAAATTACAATTAGAAAAATGTATCAAAATTTTGCCCTTTAGGCAGGGTGCCCATCACACAGGCAGCATTCCCGCGCTGAATAGCAATCGCTATTCTTTGGGCGAGAAAGCTGCCTGCCCGAGGGTCACCCGTAGCCTCCCTTAACCGCTTACTGATCTCCTTGTGGAGCTTACGCGCGTTTCTTCCCCAAGGGCCGAGTGTCTCGACGCCAAATGCGACAAAATCGTATTGGGCGCCGAGACAGCTATACTTCCCGACCTTGGATCTCTCTCGGGCATCCGCCGCTGCCCCGGCTTGCTTGGACGTGCTCGGCAAGTAGGACGCTGCCAGCGTATCAGCACAGGTAGCGTCCCACACCAGTGCACGGCCCATCCGCCAGGGGATTAAAGACATCCCGTCCGGACGCTTGCCATCATCTCGTACAATGCGAGGCTCAAGAGCGCAGGGGACGCAGGCGCTGGCAAGCGCCCTTCTCAGGATGTCATTGAGCGCAGCGTGACGGGACAGGCGGCCGGCGCCCGAGGAGCAGGCGAGTCCATGGTGACCGAAGCGATCTACCGCGGCTCCACAGGAGATGCAGTTGTGGTCCACGCACACATCAACTCCGACGCGGAGAGCAACTGCAATTCGGAGTGTGCCTGGGTCAATGAAGCTACCTAAGTTAGGTGAGGGGTAGGCGTGAAGCCATTGCCCCGACTCTGGTCTGGCTGCTGCCAACAGCCTGGCTCGGTCCCGGCCAGACGAAGAGTCGATCAACGACTTTATGGTAGCGGCGGAAGCTAACGAGTCCCAAGCCCTTTGTAATTTTGGTCTTGATGGCAAAGTTGGGTTCGGTCCTGCTAGCCAGGCGTTCCTAGCATCAACCAAGCACGCGATCTCGCAGTTTGCAGTCGTTGAGACTTTAAGGATTTTACCTGCGAGATCTTGCGTGCTGTGAGTTGATGATAAGAAAGCCGGCAAAGCTACGCTCGAGATTTTTCGAGTTCCCAAACCGCCATATCTTATGGGTAGACATGCCTGAGTCCAAGCCTGTTCGCTGAATTTAACATTAAGAATTGATTCTAGTATGGACTTCAATAGGGTATCAGTAGAAAGGACTAGATTGGGAAATTTCCAAATAGGGCAACAACGGAGAAGGTACGTAAATTTAGGAACGAGTAGGCAAAATTTTAGAATGAATAAGGCTGAGTGGGAGCTTATTTTGACTAAACGTTCAGAGTTATTTTGGAATTTTGAGATTGATTTATCTAAAACAGACGGAATAGCCTCGTCAAAAATGGGTGATCCAAGGAGGTACAGGCTGTCTTTAGTCAAAATTTTAAGGTTTGGAGCTATGTTTTTAAAACCTACTATAATTTGAGAAGCCACAAACGGATCCGTTTTTTCTGAAATGTAAAGTTCACATTTATCGAAATTTAGTGTCAGTCCAATATCATCAAATTTTTGTATAATTTTGGATAAATCTGCCAGGACGGATTGAGACTTACCGCCAAAAGTGCCATCGTCTAGGTACCATACGTTTAGGTCGGAAGAAAGACTGTGGATGATTGGGTTGATGGCGAGACTAAACAGGGCTGGACCCAGGGGATCCCCCTGCTGGCAGCCTACGGCTGAAAGGATTTCGTTGTCTTTGTGAAGTAACTTGGATGGGGCATGGTAACATTGTAATAAAAAGTTATATATTTCTGGTATATGGTTTCGTGTCTCATTCAGCAAAGTGTCCCTATTAACAGAGTTAAAAGCGTTTTTAACGTCTATTTTCAATAGAACCTCACACAGGTCAGTTTGTACAAAGGTACGCACAGCGTGAACTGCGGCCTCGCAGCCGCCTCGAGTTCCAAAACCAACCTGTGTGGGCTCGAAAAGTTTTTGTAATTTAGAACGGGTGTGTCTTACGCAGATTTTGGCTGCAAGACGCCGAAAGGTAAAGCCAACAGCAATAGGGCGCACGCCAGCATCCTTCTTTGTGAGGGCAATCAAGTTAGCTCCATAAAGTATCGGCGTCACATCTTGGCATACATCACCCAGGAGCATAAGGTTTACCAGTTTTGTAATGCTTACTGTCAGCTGTTCACCGGCTACCCCAGAGCCGTAGCTGGTGAGGTCTAAAAGGTGTTGAGGGGTGATACCGTCTAAACCTGACGCCGACCCTTTGGGGAAGGATGCGAGGGCGGCCACTATGTCCTGCCCTGTAGCGTGGAGACACATCGAAGGATCTGATGGAGGGTCAACAAAGAAAGGGGTCAAAGGGCCTGGGGGATGCTTTGATTGTAACGCGGCAGCGGTTTCGGGAGTGTCGGGGGCGATGGTATCATTAGTGAAGAGGAGCCGTGCCGCCCCTTTAAGATCACCATCCTGCAATTTCTCTTCAACCTTTTTACACAAGTTATACGTTTTACCTCTAGTTTGTAAAGGCCGTGATAAAGACGGCAAAGCTGGTGCTAAAATATTATTCTTTATTTTCTTCGTGAGGGAAATATTTAAGTTGTTATCGTCAGGAACATGTAATATTTTGAAAGGCAGAGTTAACAAGTCATGCCACGATTGGAGGTTGTTGTTTAGTACACAATTGTTTATTGTAGCTGTTAGTACTTCGGCTACAGCGGACCTGGCACCACGCGGAATGCGTTTGACTAGAGGCGTCGAATGTTTTAGTTGGCCAAGAAGGGTTTGAAGAGGAATAGCAAGGTGGGGTGATGACGTAGATGAGCATATGTTATGGGTATTCGGGACACTTGAGATAGGATGAACGCGAACCTGATGGGTACGCGATTGATGAATGTGTAATCCTCGTGTTGATGTAAAAACTCTTTCGCATACTACACAACACTCCATTCTTCAAAATAGAAAACACAAAAAGAGGATTAAGACAATCTACAACACGCATGCGAACATAAGTTGATTAACTAGAAAATAAACTACCTAAGAATATAATAAGAACTAAACAATTAAAAGAAATAAACAACGCTGAATCACCACACACTAGGCAGGAGTTCCTCGGCGATCCAATGTTTCTGATAATCAACTACTTAAGTAGTAGAAAGTTTACGTATAAGCATTGTAAGTGTTTTTATTGACTTGCACTGCACTTTCAATATAATTTAACATGAATCGTTGATAAAATAAAACCCCAAATAAAAATATTCATTGACTTAAACTTGACACACAACCGTCAAAACAGCTGTTTTCTCTGGGGCGTAGGAACTCGGGCTGCGGACCCCGACGCAGAGAGGTTTAGTTGGCGGCCTGTTGTCTATTCCAACAAGAAATAATAGGCTGGGGGTCCGACGGTCAAAATATCCATTACTGATAATTTATTAATAATAATTGTATGAAGACGATAACATTTTGTTATCAACTTTGTTCTGAAAAATATCGCACATAATACCGGCTCAGTACAATTAATAACCTTATACGTCTAAGAGGTTATAAATTGTACTAAGTATGATAGCAGGGTAACTCGAATCGGCGTTCTAGGACATGTTAACTGTCGTCGTGCGTATCGCATTCAATAATTTACCCGACCACTTTGCAAGTGTCACCGTTCCCAAGCAATTTGAAACGAAAATTTGATTATGATCAGCCGAGTACTAAAACGCCATGCGCGCGTAAATTTCACCGTCAACATAATTTTGTAGCGTACCATATAATGCTATTGTTCATGAAACTCGCAGTAAAACTGAATATAAGATATCTGTTTCACAAACGGAGAAGACTTCCCTAATGAGGCCTTACCTCGACAGTTGTTAACCGAGAACTTCAACCATTGAAAGTCGAGAGCTTTCGACATTGACTAACATAGTTGACATAGCTGTCGAATACATGTTTTAATGTAGGTATTATATTAATATTTGGAACCTGATTTGACACCACATTTAACTAAAAAATAAATTGTGTTTGTACCGCAATAATAAGTTTTGTACGTGTAGTTAGATTAATAAATGTACCCTATCTTTACGCCCACAATTTTTTTATTATCCAGTGATAATAGTGTAATTTTTATGATAGCAATCTAGTATGAAATAACAATTATATTTTAAGTTATCAATCAGACTTTACTGTGAGACTATTAACGAATAAACATATGCCAATATGAGGCTCTGAGCTCCAGTTCACGCCGTATAGGTAGGCTATAAGCGGTGTACCGTGCCCCATTGTATGGGAATATTGATGAATTCAATGTACCGAATACGATTTCTTACAAAATAAAGTATTTGAGTGGAGTTTTATACATAATTTTTAAAATATACATTTAATTTAATCCAGTTACGACAGTAAAAATACCGCCTGTTGTCTACCATTGTTTATGTTTAATTTAGCACTATTTTTCTACTGTCTACTATGTCTGGTGAGCAATAAAGAATATTTGTATTGTACTGTATTGTAAAAATACTAATGTTTCGGCGAAAAATATTTAGCTTTGTAACTCCCGAAATATTTATCCCATATTTTTATTTGTGAGATGTTTTATTTCCCAAGTCAACGTTGCGCGGTGATATCATTTCTCAAATTTGATAAATGATTGTTAGGAAAATTATTACCTGGGCTCTTTATGATGTCATTTACGTATTCGTCAAATGGATTGATTAGCATACATCAGGTAAAAATAAGAAAAGTGCGAAGTAAAGTTATGCCAACTATTAGTTTATCAAATGAAAATTCTGCGAAAAGTTGGTTGCGAAATGAAATTTAGCGAAACATATTTCGTCGAAAAGGCGAAGTAATATTTGGGGACAATCTTACACAAATTCACCTAGTCCCAAACTAAACAAAGGTTGTACTATGGGTACTAGACGACGATAAACATACTTATCCGATAATCTACTTAAAACTTTATGTAAATCTTACTGAATTAGATAACCCAACTAGCACACTAGCGTTAAAATAACCCTTATATAATTCTTATATCGGTTCCAGCTAAGTGTTAAGGTGTTAAGAATGCCTGTAAGAAAGGTGTTAGAGCATGCTCTAACACCTATATAACCACGAAAGAGGCCCACGTCTTACAGGTGAAGGTGTTAGAAAGCCTTTAGAGCAGTGTTGTCTGACACCCATAGTGTTAACCAACGCTCTACAAACACAGTAGTAACGCTTAAGGTGTTAGATGAGAGTGTTGTAATACTCTTGCGCTTACCCAGTTTCAGTGAGCATATATTATATCTTACTCTTTTCTTTACTATAAAATTA
Source organism: Epinotia demarniana (assembly GCA_945867215.1). NCBI lineage: Eukaryota > Metazoa > Arthropoda > Insecta > Lepidoptera > Tortricidae > Epinotia > Epinotia demarniana. The sequence goes on along the minus strand of OX244267.1, from coordinate 10,733,699 downwards.
TGAGACAAATATAGTCTACCGACAAAATGGCGATGATTATTAATATATGTGACAGGAGTCGTACTAATTGAAAGTGTATTAAATTGGATGTGTATGTGAAATTAAGTGAAAACCATCTGCCCTTGTGATTTTACGGTAATTGTATACCATGTTTCCCATCTCAATTTTAACGCGCCCAGGATTTATTAAGAATTTCTAATAAAACTTATGAGGAATTAAATAGAAACCTAAAGTTTTTATCATTTTCTATTCTTGTTTCTTGGCCAGTGACATGTTAAATTAAGTGGCATCCATATAATGGCAAGACTAACATAAATAGTGAAATATTTTGATGTCAAATATTGAATAAACTAATCAATTTGTAGGTTAGAGTTCACCAAAACAATGGGGAACTTACATTAAAGCTTCAGGCGTCAGTTAACTCATCTATAACGCTTATTGAGTTACAACACCTGTAGTCAAGAATATTGCCTTTTAGGCTTTGCCTTTATAATGGTGTTGTTCAACACTTCTAGTATCTTGTGTTACAACACTCTTGACCAACTCTGTTATAAAGTCTCTGCCTGCACCTTATAGCAGATATAACACCTTAAGCTTTATAAGACACTCCACTGCAACAACTAAAAAGCAATAAGAGTTAATGAGCGTCAGCGAGCACTCTTGTAAAGCTTTAAGCGTTACAAACAGATTAAAGCTTTAACATCTTAAGTATAATTGCTTTGAGTAACACTCTTATAACTCTAAAACCTTTTTAGTAGCGTTCAATAAAGTTCTATTGTGGAGTCAAAACCAACGTGCCGGCCGGGCAATAAAACGAGCCGTCAGCAAGGATGCGGCTAAAGTCGATATTTCTTATCGATGAATCACGCTTGTTCTATGAAACAGTACTATGCATGTGCATGGTAGTTATAAGTAAAATCGATTCAATTATCTATAAATAAATATATTTACCTCGTTAGGTTAGTGTTATCTAAATGGTTGATTATAAATAGCAGTCATTAATATCATGGCATTTTCTCATTGTAATGTTTGTTACTGTTGTAATATAATTAGTGTACTTATTACTCTTATTAGGGTAATTACGAGTATTATAATGACCTAACAATATGACAGTAGTACAGTATGACAGTACTGGAGAAATTCAAGGAAGCTATCCCTGGAGTAAAATGCGGGACCACATCCATGAAGACTATTTTAAAGAAAATTGGCTACAAATACAAGAAGGGCGATGAAGGACGCAAATATTTAATGGAAAGGGGTGATATTGTGTGTGCCAGGATGGATTTTTTAAGGAAAATGGACAATTTAATACGGAATAATGATTCTCGACCGCGATTTTACCTTGACGAGACCTGGGTTAATCAAAACCATTCAAGAAAAAGAATGTGGCTTGACGAAAATGACTTCGGAGGTTTAAAAAATCAAAAAACTGGAAAAGTAGCCCGGCTTATCCTTTGTCATGCTGGATCTGCAAGAACTGGATGTGTACCTGAAGTCAAATTATTATTCAGAGCAGTAAAATCGAAGAACGAGGACTACCATACGGAGATGAATGGTGAAACTTATATGGAGTGGTTTGAAAACTTTTTGAAATTACTTGAAGAACCGTCCGTGATTGTCGTTGACAATGCAAGTTACCACTCAGTTCAACTAGAAAAAATACCGAAAACCAACACAAAAAAGGCAGAAATTTAAGAATGGCTCCGAAAAAAAAAACCCATTTGGCAGAACGGACGTCATACAGGTGTTGCTTCGAAAAGTAAAAGCCAGCAATCTATCGAAAGTGTATGCGTTGGACCAATTGGCAAACGAATTAGGCCATGAAGTGATACGCTTACCTCCTTACCACTGTCAATACAACCCTATTGAATGAATCTGGGCCCAAATAAAAGGAGAGGTAGCAGCGAAGAATAATACATTCCATTTAGCAGTTTTATTTCACCAACCCGTCGACAATATTTCTCAAGAAAACTGGGCCAAGTGTGTTCGACACGCAGAAGATCTACAATTAGCTGATCTACAAAAATATATTTTCAGAGACCAGAATTGTGTGGTAATAAATCTACAAGACGACAGTGATACCGACACCGACAGTTCTGACAGCGAAACTTAGAGCTTTTTATTGAGTATTATTTATTATAATATTTAAATAAAAATCATTCAATATGTTTTTATATATTTTATAATTTATTTAAATAAATAAATATTAAATATTTGCGGACAATCTTACACAAATCGACCTAGCCCCAAACTAAGCAAAGCTTGTACTATGGGTGCTAGACGACGATAAACATACTTATACAGATAAATACATACTTAAATAGATAGAAAACATCCATGACTCAGGAACAAATATTCGTGCTCATAACACAAATAAATGCCCTTACCGGGTGTTAATGAGTGGACTGTAAATTTCGAATCAAATGATAACGGTTATATACGTGGCAAGTAAGCTAGCGTCAAAACGATAAATTTATACAACGAAATAGAGCCTTGGAGGTGCTGAGAGGACACTCACCGTTACCAGGAGCTGCTGCGACGCTACTTCATCAGGTGTAGGACCCCGAGACTGGCTTGTACTGTACAGACTCACCCGACTCCAAGGTTACCTGGCACCTGATTGTACACAGCTTATGGGGTATCCTCCTGCTTCTTCAAGGCACTTATGAATCTAGCTCAAAATGATAACTGCCAGTAAAATAGCGCGACTATTCGCGTTGAGCTTAAATTTTCGAACCGTATTTCAAAACGACAGACGAAAGTGTGAATCGACAGTTATTTTATCTGTCAAACGCAGGCACAGAATGTTGCCATACTAAAATATTTAATGAAAACTGAACATTCCGCCCACCAAAATACAAGGTATTTTCGAAAATAATAATAGATTTACGATACTAAAAATTAATCGTGTCACATAAGATTGAACTTCGTTCCAAAACTACAAACAAAAAGATTGAAGTTCAAGCTAAGTGACTTGTAATTATAATTTAACTATTGACTAAAAGGTAATGGGCACAGTTTCACAACCGGACGCTTATATTCACCGGTGGCTGTGCGGATGGTAACGACACGACAAGCACCATACCTACCAGGATGCAGTTTAAAAATCCTGCCTAAGTTCCAGTTTAATGGGCTACACTGTTCATTAACGATTAGAACCTTATGGTCTTGTACCAAACGCGAACAGCGGCTTCGACGGGCGGTGAACCGCCTAGGTGCAGCGATAGACGCGTCAGACGTTAGTTCCGAAACTAAGTGTGCTACCATAGTGAGGGTACACACAAAAACACTAGTATAAGCCTTGTAGGACTTGCTGCCTCCAGTTCGACCTAACAACGCATTAACGGGGTCAGCATAGTCTACAGCAGCCGACGAAAACTGTCCAAAATGGTTTATACGAAAGTTGGGCTCTCCTATGTTGGGAGGTGGTGCTAACTGTGGGCGCACCCAGACGCATTTCACACACGGGGAAATGACGGCATGGATTGCGCGTTTCGACGATAAGCGGATAATCGAGCGGTCGTAGTAGAAGATATCGCTACGAGACAGCCGACCGCCCACCATCAACAAACCCTCTCTATCGACAAGCGAACAAAGTTTGCGAAGAGTTTTGTGAAGTGAGTTGGTTGCACCTCTGGTGATCATTCGAAATTCAGTCGAGGAAACATGCTCCTGGACATGTTTAACGAGAAATAGAATGACAGAGTTGGTTTCCTCCAGCGATAGAGTCCTTTTCTTCACTCTATGGCAGGGATTCTTCAGGTTATTAAGATAACGAGAACAATACGCCAACATATTGACGATACGACGAAACGACGAAAGACGAGACAAAATTTGTTCGAAGAAGTCCGAATTCATGGCGCTGAATAAGGTCAGAACCTTTTCCTCCTCGAGTGCAGCTCCGACACCTTGAGTGAGATGTCTCGGCAAATCTTCTTCGGGACGCGGCAACCAAGCGGGTCCCGCCCACCATAATTCACGCCACGCTAGATCAGCTGGTAGTAAGCCACGAGGATTTGCGCGACAAAGGCGAAATGGATAGATAATTCTGCGAGGAATAGAGAGTGAGCTCAGGCACGACAGCTGAGAATTCAATTTAAGCCACTCTCCAACGATAGATTCTGGGACATCATCATCCCAATGCAGTCCTGAGATCCACAAACGCTGCATTAAACATTTCGCCATGAAAACGAAAAGCGAAAGAAATCCCGAAGGATAGAAAATCCGCGCAATATATGAAAGCCTTGCGCGCAATGCGTTAGGTTTAGGTAACCACCGTAGACCTAATATGTTCAGTGAGACGTACTGGACATCCTCAAAGATACGAAATTGTTCCGAGTGTAAGTCGAAATCCGACGAGTTCGAAAACCAGGGCTTATCCTGGGGGTTGCCAAAGGTTAATGGCACAGCCATCATCCCTTCAGGATCACGAAAACATGCAGCACCCATAAGGCTGTCACACGACAAATCAGCTTTCGACGAAATAGCCGATTTAGGAGTCACGACATTTACTACCTCCCTAAGTCGCAGAATATTGGTGTCCAGAGACAACGACGAAACGCGATGACTATCCTTGCTAGCGAGGCAAGAACCATCATGAAAACGACACGACAAATAATGCGACGAAGCATCTGTTTGAGGAGTTACAACATTATTTATCTCCGCAAACTGCTTACTATTAATGTCCGGAGACAACGACGAAGCGAGAAGACAATCCTTGCTAACGAGGCAAGAACCATCACGAAAACGACGCGACAAATTATGTGACGAAGCAGCTGTTTGAGGAGTTACGACATTATTTATCTCCGCAAACTGCTTACTATTAATGTCCGGAGACAACGACGAAGCGAGAAGACAATCCTTGCTAACGAGGCAAGAACCATCACGAAAACGACACGACAAATTATGCGACGAAGCTGCTGTTTGAGGAGTTACGACATTTTTTATCTCCGCAAACTGCTTACTATTATTAATGTCCGGAGACAACGACGAAGCGAGCAGACAATCCTTGCTAACGAGGCAAGAACCATCACGAAAACGACACGACAAATTATGCGACGTAGCAGCTGTTTGAGGAGTTACGACATTCTTTGTCTCCGCAAACTGCTCACTAATGTTGCTCAGAGGCAACGCCGAAACGAGATGACAATCGGCGGTAGCGACAACGACCCTGGAATTGTCTCGAGAACGATAACAAGAATAGTCAATACCAACAGTACATTCACCCATAATTAGCCACCCGAAAACAGTATTGATGGCAATGGGTTGACCTGACTCGCCCTTTACAAGACCAGGTTGAAGCACTGACGACAAAACACTGACATTGACTAACATGTCAATTGGTCCTGGTTCATAGAATAGTGGGTCAGCCAGAACCAAATTCTTAAGATGGTCCCAGGTCGAGGTATCAATTTGACCAGATGGCATGTCGGAGCAAATTTGTGGCAAAACAAATGCTTCAATTTCAAATCTATGTGAAGATCCTCCCCGAGAGCATCCGAGAGGAAGAAATCTCGCACGAAACAACCCCAAGTGTGCCCGTGGATGTCACTCCAATGCCATTGATAGTTTGGTGACATTCACTTAATGGTAATCCAAGCCGGTTTGCAGCACTCAAAGTAATAAAATTGCAAGCGCTGCCTGAATCAAACAAAATCCGGATTGGTCCCAACTGTCCATTTTTATTCCTTACCCTACCAACAGCAGTAGAGAATAACACTTGGTTACTGAAAGAGGGAACCGATAATGTTGTCATATGAGCATTGTCCTTCGACCCCTGAGCATCTTGACCAACTCTGTCAAAGTGGAGCAGTGTATGATGACGATAGTTGCATTTTGCACAGCGCACACTTGACTTACACATTTTCATACTGTGTGACGGCTTTAAACATAGGATACAGAGCTTACTCTCCTTGACCTTGGAAAATCTCTCAGTTGGCTTCAAATTTAGAAAGTTAGGGCATTTACCCAACTCATGCCCAACAACACCACACATCGGGCAACTCACCATAGGCTTTGGTGCTGATGGCACAATAAGTGATGATTTACTTTTACCAACAATTTTATTAGTAGGGGCCGATACCCTTAATTTAGGACTCGAATTCTCTAGCGCTTGACTTCTTTTTTCAATGAATGATTGCAAATTTTCAAAGTCCGGGATGTCAATATTTGATTCTAGTTGCAGCTCAAATGCTTCACGGGTACAAACATCCAGTTTGGACCACAACAAATAATAAAGCATGAAGTTCTTATCAGGCAATTTAAATTTCGACAATATATTTAAATTTTCACTGAAAGTCCTAAATACTCGGTCCAAATCAGTTTTATCTTTAACCCGTTCACAATTTAGCAACTTTTCATAGTAAAAAATAGCAATTTGACGCTTTTTATCATAATGCTTACAAAGTGTTTCATAAGCACTCATATAGTTATCATCCGACAGCGGAAAACCTTTGATTAAATCATAAGCGGAGCCTTCCACACTTGACAACAAATAGTGCAATTTTTCGACATTCGATATGCTTCGCCTATGAATTAATGAGTCGAACAATTCCTTAAAACCAACCCAATCCTCCAGCTTCCCGGTAAACATTTTAATCGTTATTTTCGGTAAATGAGCAGCACTTAAAGAATTGTTCGCTTCTACCGGTTTAACGTCGACGTTTTGTGTACTTTTCCGCAACCTAGCTTGTACCGATTTTAATCGAAGTTCAAATTCTTTCGAAACTACGTATTCACTCGACCGTTGTTGTGGACCTAAGGCTAATAACACTTTTAATTGTGCGTCATGGAATTCCTTTTCTAAATCACACAAATCTGTAGCAGACTAAACTGGACTCGCATATGTGTTCAAGTCGCATCACCGCGTAATCCCTTGAAACACGGGCCATATCAACGTCCGCGGATACATTCTCATGCTCATTATCACTCATTGTAAAGAATTATCACGAAAAACAAGCTGCAAATCAAGATATTTCATACATAAACACTCAACTTTGAGGTTAGATGAACTGAGTGAACAAAAAACGTCACTTGACAGTTGTGAATTTATATCTATGGCAAAGGTGCGTTCCGATTTACGCCACCTACAACGAAACGTTAACAAGTATCAAGTATGACGACACGACACATGAATAACTGTTAAATTATTATATAATACGTTAAATTTTTATCTAAAACAAATAATCCTGAGTTTTTAACAGTTATTCAGATCAATTACTATTAAGTTCGACTTAGTCTAACGAGAAAACTACGAACTGTGGAATGCGAAATTTTATAAGCTTACCCTCTATTTTGGTGGACGAAAAAATATTAATACGAAACGACAATTTTACACCAAAATGTGATGGATTTGCTTCGAAAACGATAAAAAACTGAATATCCACAGGCCCGCCTTCTCAAAATCCGGCTCGAAGGACCAAAAATGTTAATGAGTGGACTGTAAATTTCGAATCAAATGATAACGGTTATATACGTGGCAAGTAAGCGAGCGTCAAAACGATAAATTTATACAACGAAATAGAGCCTTGGAGGTGCTGAGAGGACACTCACCGTTACCAGGAGCTGCTGCGACGCTACTTCATCAGGTGTAGGACCCCGAGACTGGCTTGTACTGTACAGACTCACCCGACTCCAAGGTTACCTGGCACCTGATTGTACACAGCTTATGGGGTATCCTCCTGCTTCTTCAAGGCACTTATGAATCTAGCTCAAAATGATAACTGCCAGTAAAATAGCGCGACTATTCGCGTTGAGCTTAAATTTTCGAACCGTATTTCAAAACGACAGACGAAAGTGTGAATCGACAGTTATTTTATCTGTCAAACGCAGGCACAGAATGTTGCCATACTAAAATATTTAATGAAAACTGAACACCGGGATTCGAACCCAGGACCTCCAGCTTCGTAGGCAGGGTCACTACCAACTAAGCTAAAGCGGTCGTCGAGTTCGACATTAACTATGTACCTAAATATAAAAATAAACCTTTGTTACGACATTTACTTCTTTATCCATATTACACTTAAATACAACCTTATTATTATAAATAAATCCATCGATAATGTGGGAAGGTTGCGGCACGCATCCCTACAAGCCCCCAAAAAAACAATTTTTTGCAAGACTTGTATGAATTTTCGTCGATTCTGTAAATAAATACCTAATTTTATTGTAACAAAAATGACAAAAATTATAAAAGAATACATACCTTAAATACTGTGGACTGTGGAGGCGAGGCGTATTCTTCCTACCGCATACACTTTGTTACTTCAGAATGTGCAATAACAACATAGGTACCTCACACATTGTAACAGATTGCGAAAGTAAACAACAGATGCCTAAATAAGTAAATTATCAACACCTACCTGTAGTATTTATATCCAGGAATAACAGACTTCCTATTAAGCTTTCAGCCGCTTCTTCGAAAACATTTTCCTGAGCGATTTCTTCATCAAATACTCCTGGCGTAATATTTACCCCGCCAGGATTTTTTATTCCTGAAGCGCTCGCGCAAATAAACATTAAACATAGAAAAAATATGTACTTCAACATTTCTGAACACAGCCACTCGTGTCGTGACAAACAAATGACAACTAGCAATGGTTTTTTACTAAGTGCGGAGGTAGAGACAACTGTTCAAACAGAGTAGGTTAATTTACGGTTAAATATCTACATCAGACACTGTTCAGTTCGTGATTATTATTCTATGATATATATCCAAGTAATTATTTTCACGCGTTGCTATCGAAATAGTCGTAAGAGTAGTAGGCATTATTGGTATGTCTTCATATCATCATTTCGTGTAGAGCTTTTAAAGGAATTCAAGCAATATATTGTGCGATATTAATCATAATGAATAAAGATGTTTTTATGTAGGGGTGCATGTGTAAAGGTTTTATGAACCAGGAAGGTTGGATGACACGCGAATGAATGAAGTAAAATTAAACTGAATGTTGCCTTTTGGTTATATAAAAGAGAGTAGAATAGAAAACGATCGGAAACATGGCAGATGAGAGCCGGAGAGGATTAGGTTTTTTCTATTATGTGAAAGCTTTGGAATAATAACATGAAGACTTGAGCTGGGTTTACTTTTTGAACACTATATTTATTCCATTACACTTGTTCGTAAACGGTGTCTTAATAGGTACGCAGTGAAACTGAACAACAATAATCATAATGACTCACATGGCAGTTGTGGTTGTTTTCAACACATGGTCTTCGGTTACAGAGCTATTATAATATTAATATATGAATCCAACGACATGTTTTATGTAGGTATGTAACCTACCACTTACTTTTTTTCATGACGTATTCAAGTAGTGTATAGATTTTTTAGATTTGCCAAACGCGATTTTGTAAATCCACCGCCTCGGGCGAATGTTTGCCTGGTGACTAGAAAAGTTCAATGAGCCACAAAAATTTCGATTAATATTGAGATTTGATGTCGGCTGCGTAAGAATTAGTCAAACTTCATCATCCTAGTTTTTTTCCCCGTTTGTAATCCCAAGATTTAACGTAAGCGCTAGCTTTCCGAGAGCGAATGCCATCTGAACTTGCAGTGGAAGGGAAACTTGGTAGAGGGTGTTAGAGGTTTTGAGTAGGAAAATATGAAACAAACGCAATTATGACATGCAATGATTATATAGGTATATCTATTGATTATGAAGTCGTTGTTTTTCCTCCTCAAGATTTTTATTTTATACATACATACACATCTAATTGTTAAGTTGGAAGTTAGCTGGCCAGTTTTAAAACAAATAAATACGTAGTATCTAAAAGAAGTGGCCCTGTAAATAATCAGTTTGCATTTGCACGTATATATACACTTATAATAAAACTCTGAATAAAAAAAATAATCGGCCAGTATCAAACTAAGCATTGTTCTGTCACGACGAATGGTCTCAGCTTCCCAAGAACGGAAAAACATTCAACTTTAATTATTAGTAGGTATCTTATTTATTATTCTAGCTTTCGCTTAGCTAGGATAGTTTTTGTCCGACTGCGACGATTAATTTATTTTCCGATTTGAACTCAATATGATATTGCTAACAAGTTCTCATATTATTTATTGACAGAAATGACAGATAACAAATTGACCGAGGATTTTTACGACGCTCACACCCTTGCTCAAAATAACTTTACCAACTACTACTCTACTCAGACATGATTCACGCGGTGAACGCAGGTGAACGTCTCTGACAAATAGTGCTCAAAGAGGTCGACCAACATCTTTCAATATTATATATCGGGACTTTACCTTTAGGTACTGGGTAGGTTTTAGTATACTATGTGTATGAATGTTATAAAGAGGTGTGATTGTAAAATTGTGTGTCAGGTAAGAGTTCATCTCCGTTATCACCAGTATAAAGAAAACACTTTCGGGATGAACTTAGTCTTTATTTTATACCCTAAATATGCATATGGCTAGTCATGTAAGTATATAATACAACAAAAATACAACAAACATTCACGCCTTTATTCCCAAAAGGGGTAGGCAGAGCACATGAAACGTATATTCCAGCGCCACTTTTAGCATAAATGTGGGTATAAAAGATCGACTAAATGTGATATTGCAGTGATAGGTTGCTAGCCCATCGCCCACAACACACTTCAACCCTGGCCCTTCAGTATATAATATTTTGTAAAAATTATGTTGAAAATTAGTAAATTATTTAATAAATATATTGATAAATGTTGATTGACTGCAGTCTTTCACTCATTCACGTAGTGCCTGGCACCCGCCTAGCGGGCGCTCTATTTGTTTCCGCTTCCGCTACTTCCGCGGGAAAACCATGGCATAAGGTACGGGTACGAGCATAGCGCCACAAATTCTTTAGCAGATAATGTGTAATGTACGATTTTCACCGACCAGGCCGCGCCGGAGCGCGCCTCCTCACAACATTTCACGAGAATCGGTTGAGAAACGCGACTTGTAGAGGAGAAGAGTCAGACAGACAATACGAAAGCATTTTTCGCAAGCTGAAACGGAAAACTTCATTAGGTTTGCTCGCGTGTCAAATACGTCCAAATTCAAATTCAAATTCAAATTGTTTATTGCGTTTCATGTGTACATTTGGTCTTAAAACTATAATACAGTCTCAACATGAACCCTGCTAGGGTATAGCAACACAACTAAAACTAGGTACCTATATACTAAAAACTAAAGCATTCGTTCTGAATATTCATTAACATAAAAAATCTCTAAATAAGAAATAAAAATTTAGTCTGACTTATTCATTGATAAAATCTTGGACGGAATAATAGGCTTTGCTAATTAGATATTGTCTTAATTGTAATTTAAATTTGTGTTTACTATTTTCGTCTTGTATTTTCCTTGGTATTTTATTAAATATATTTACTGACATAGCGAAAGGGCCAGAGTGGATCATTTTCATTTTTGAATAAGGTTGGGCTAGTCTAGTATTGGGGCGTAGATGTGACGGGCGAGAGTACTGAGGAAAAAGGGACATGTTATTTTTAACAAAAATGCTTACTTCTAATATATACATTGCTGGTAGAGTTAAGATCTTATGTTTAATAAAGTGTTCTTTACAGCTTGTCATATTATTTATGTTCGCGATAATTCTAAGGCATCGTTTTTGCAGTATGAATAATTTTACCGAGTCGGAACTATTTCCCCATAGCACTAAGCCGTACTGTAGCCATGCATTTGCAAAGGCATAGTAGGAACACAGAGCTGTTTTAACATCGGTGTTCTTTTTTAACTCATATAGGGCGTATGTGAATCGGCTCAACTTTATAGATATTGCATTTATGTGGTCTTTCCAGTTTACGGTTGTATCAATATGTATGCCTAAGAGCGGGAAGGATTTTACGCATTCTAATTCGGTATTTTGAAATTTAAAATCAATATTTAAGTTACGTTTCTGATAGGGTTTAAATTGCATGATTTTTGTTTTGTTAAAATTTAGTTTCAGATTGTGATCGTCTAGCCAATTTACAATATTTAAAAGCGTTGATTCTAAAAGATTGTTCAAATGTAATTCGTTTCCACAGGGTATGATTATTGATAAGTCGTCAGCAAAGAGGGTGCAAGAATGTTCTATGGTTTTGGGTAGATCATTTATGTATATTAAGAATAAAACACATCCAAGGACACTTCCTTGCGGTATAGATCGAGTAACTTTAACTGTTTCTGACTTGAATGTCTGTATATTGCCTGTTATATGGTTATGGTTTTGTACTTCCACGCATTGGGTACGGCCTGTTAGATAGGAAACAAACCAATTATACAAAACACCTCTAATTCCTATGCCGAATAACTTTTGAAGCAAAATGTCATAAAGGACGCGATCGTAAGCTTTACTCATATCTAGTAGAGCACCTATGGCATATTTTCTACTATCGATTACATTTAATATGTCTCTAATATATTTAAAAACTGCTAACGTAGTTGATCGGCCTTTCTTAAACCCATTTTGAGAGTCATTAAATATTTTGAATTTTTCACAATATGAGTTCAGGCGGTTTGACATAGCAGTTACAAAAATTTTTGAGAACGTAGATAGAAGTGCTATAGGCCGGTAATTATTGGAATCACTAGGATCCCCTTCTTTATGAACAGGTTTAATGATGGAAATCTTTAGTAAGTCCGGGAATATACCCTCAGTAAATGACTGGTTAATAAGTTGCGTCAAAGGTAGAGTCAATTCCTCAGCGCATTTTTTAACTAATAGGGGTGGGAATTCGTCTTGGCCGAAACTATTTTTATTCTTTAAATACTTAATTAGTTTAAATATTTCCTGCGGGGTGACTGGAATTAAAAACATTGAGTTTTCTGATGGATTAATTACGGGTCGTCCGCGCGGTGGCACAGAACTGTTGTTCAGTGTGCCTACTGACGAGAAGAAGTTGTTAAAATAATTTGCAGTTTTTAGAGGGTCTTCCGTAAGTTTATTATTAATATTTAATTTTATATTTTTCCTACTTTTTTGTGGAATTTTATTTGTTTGCTCTTTAACAATGTGCCACGTTGTTCTTACCACATTATCTGTTTTCTTAATTCGCTTTATGTTTTGAAGTTTTTTTGACGTTGCGACGGTTTTTTTTAATAACTTTTCATATTGTTTATAGGTATTTTTTAAGATAGGATTATCCACTTGAGATATTAGAACTTTTAACAGTCTTTTATGCCTACAAGATAGTTTTATACCTTTCGTCAGCCAAGTCTTTTTATTAGTTGTTTTTATTTTAGTTTTAATCTTTGGTATACACAAGTTGAGTATGTTTGTTAGGGTTTTATTAAGAGCATTATAGTTTTCGTTTACATTTTTGTTTTTATATATTATATCACTAAAATGTATGTTTCTTATTGGTGATTTAAATTTTTGTATATTTTGTTCATTGTATTTTCTCTTTTGCGTACCAGTTTCTTCTTATATTGAATTTAGTCGATGGTATATTAAAAAGCACTCCTTTGTGGTCAGAAAAACCGTACTCATTTACAGTAACAGTAGCATCCTGACATGGAAAGTTCGTGAAAATCAGGTCGATACATGTAGCGCTAGTATTTGTTATTCGAGTCGCTGTACATGTTGTTTGTAGTTATAACTAGTCATTAAATTAAGCAATGTTTTTGTGCAAGTTGTTTGCTCCAATACATTTATATTGAAATCTCCTCCAATAATTACATTTCTTTTGCTATATTTTTTCTGCACGTGTTTTAAGAGAAGCTGAGAAAGAGTGTTTGATTCAAAGAATCTATCAGGCATTCTTTTTATATCTGGCCAATATACATTTACAATAAGCTTATTTAGTTCTGGAATTTCCATTGCACATACTTCAAATATTGACTCTACTGACATTTCTACAATATCCTTACACTCTACATAGTCTATATCTTGTTTTATTAACAACATAGAATAACAACGCTGGATATAAGTACCAAAATATTTCGTTCTTTGTTTCCTTATAAGACAAAAACAGTATATACTCGTAACTTGTTACGCAAATACATAGCACAGATATTTGCATACAAATATATTTCCTCAGCGAAATTTCTTACGGACCCCAATTTCGCAATGTCTATGATTTATCGAAAACATATGAGTAATGTCTTATTCCTTGCGGTGCGGTCCCTCTTCCGTGAGCGTTAAGTTAAGCGCGTGTGAAAGAGACGCATTGATATTGACGTGAGATTAGCATCAAATAGAAAGGAATTTGGTATACGTGAAAGTGAATTAAGTAATACCGTAAAGTGGTTGTTAAGTTAGCATAACAGACGGAACGGCGTTATCGGGCCCTCATCTCCTATCGGACACGGAACATGTAAACAACTTCATGATGTATTAATCTTACTGTAACGTTCAAAACAAAACACGAACCCACTTTTGATGAAAATAAAATCAAATAATAATCTCGATAAGCAAGCAAAGATATAATTTGTTATGTTAAATAACCTGGCTTTTTTTAGCTTCTTTAATATATCACTAACAATTCAGGTTGCTTTTTGAAATATTGGTTTGTAGGGACCCTATTACTAAGACTTCGCTCTCTGTTCGTCCGTCTGTCCGTCCGTCTGTCCGTCCGTTTGTCCGTCTGTCTGTCTGTCACCAGGCTGTATCTCAAGAACCGCGATAGTTAGACCATTGAAATTTTCACAGATGATGTATTACTTTTGTCGCTATAACAAGAATTACTTTAATTATTAAGTTGCTCCCATACAACAAACGTGTTTTTTTTGGCCATTTTTATAGATAATGGTACGGAACCCTGCGTCGCGAGTCCGACTCGCACTTGGTTTTTATAAGTTAACGAAATTATATGAAAAAAACATATTAAATTAAATACAGAATTGGGTTTATTTATAATTATGGGATCATAGTTACCGAGTTTACCTAGGTAATAGAAAATCGAAATGTTTTAACCTAACTAACTAACACCTAACGTCTTTAGAAAATTATGAGCGTCATGGAATCGAATTTAGAAATTCAGTCAGAATTCTCTCCGAAATTGGAAACCGCATATTTGGATCCAGCGAGGTTTGAAATAAAGAGAAAAGCCCGG
Organism: Epinotia demarniana; assembly: GCA_945867215.1. Classification (NCBI taxonomy): domain Eukaryota; kingdom Metazoa; phylum Arthropoda; class Insecta; order Lepidoptera; family Tortricidae; genus Epinotia; species Epinotia demarniana. The sequence goes on along the minus strand of OX244267.1, from coordinate 10,718,678 downwards.
CCACTGCAATGCAACATGAGATTTGTTTCCAGGTTTCGGTTATCCCCAAAATCATCCCCCAAGGGGGTGAAATGGGGCGTAAAAGTTTGTATGGAGCTGCGATATAAACGAGTTCCACGCGGACGGAGTCGCAGGCAGAAGCTAGTATATATATATAGGTAGCCATATATATAGGTAGCCATATATATATATATATGTTTATTGGTCGATTCTGAGCCGCAATTCAAGTCCAGCGCGCGAGACTTTTGGCGGTCGGAGCCAGAGAGGCTCATCACTGGATGCATGCTCATCCTTCTCCAAATATACCTTCCTGGATACGGCCTCCCTTCGTCTTGCGGCTGATCTGGGGCTTAGGGTCACGGTATACACCCTTTGCGGCACGGACGTGGACCGACTGGGTCACCACGGACTATGTTATCAAAAAAGAGCTGGCGGCTTTCTCGCGCAACGCATCAGCATTGCAATTCATTGAGGAAATGCCGCCAGCATCCTCGGTACAATGCCGCGTGGGCCTTTTTTACCCGAGTGCGCGACGCAAAGGAGGGTAATGTGTTTATCAGCCTATTTTAGATTTATCTTAGTTTTCATTTAATTCAGTTAATGTTACTTATCATCAATTTACAAAATAAATGTTTATGTTATCGCATATTTTGATAGGAAAATATGCGGCATGAACAACGGAATGAAATCGTGATCCTCTACCTGCAACCCTAAGGGCCAGGCTTACTGTGGCCAGGAACCACAAAGATGCGTTAGACCGAATTTCAGATAAAATTTTAGTACTTTCGTAACTCTGTACATTTTTTGACATTACTAAATGACATAAGGTCTAACGGATCTTTATAAAACCGGGGCCAGGAGTGCGTTTGATGTTTTGTGTTTTTTTTGTTTGTTGATGTTTCTTTGTTCTTTTGCGTTACGAATACCTAAAACCAGACACATTTCAGATGCCGCTCGCTCCGAACTCCGGGCAACATCCTCGTGGCGAACCTAGCGCTGAGCGACTTCTTCATGTTGGCCAAAACGCCGGTCTTCATATTCAACTCCTTCAACCTTGGGCCGGCTTTGGGGAAAACCGGTAAGTTTAACACTCATGGATGTCTCACCATTCAGTCTCTGTTTGGCCCTACAGTTGACTAGTAGAGAATGCCTTTAAGCCCGCCTATTGTACTTATATTTCACACCGTTATGTCGCCTAAATGATATCTTTAATATTCGTTTTATAACTGTATTATGTTAGTCTTTAGGATATTTGTTATATGGGCCTTAGATGCCTAAATTAAATGAATTATTATTATTATATTTATTTTGTGGAATAAAGTAAAATAAATGTTTTCCACTGACGAGGCGAGCTTGAGCGACTAGGTCAAGCCGAAGCAAAGCAAGCTATTCTTAACTCAAAGAATAGTCATTGTGTGTTTGTAAACAGAAATACCGAGTCTTGATACGTTTCATGATAGGTGTTATTAGAGGATACGTAGTTAGGTACTAAAAAGGAGTATAGTACACAATGTATATATCATACAATATGTAAACAGTGTATTTCTGTATTATCACACAATACAGTGACAAGCAAAGGAAACTATCACCAGCCCCTGTCACCGAACACGACACCATGTACCTAATTTATTATCGTATGTTAAATGTGTCGCCATCATTTGGATCCAATACCATTATGTTTGTGGATCAGGTTGTGTGATCTACGGGTTCGTCGGTGGTTTGACCGGCACCACGTCGATAGCGACCCTGGCGGCCATCGCCCTGGACCGCTACTGGGCCGTGGTGCGCCCACTAGAACCGCTGCGCGCGCTGACGGCCGTGCGCGCGCGCCTGCTTGCCGTCGGCGCCTGGATCTACGCCGCCATCTTCGCCTCCATCCCCGCCCTTGACATCGGCTACGGCCGCTACGTCCCCGAGGGCTACCTAACCAGTTGCAGCTTCGACTACCTGACCGAGGAACTCCCGCCCCGCTATTTCATCTTCACCTTTTTCTGCGCTGCCTGGGTCGCCCCCTTCTTCACCATCACTTTCTGCTACCTTAAAATACTTCGCGTCGTCATCTGCACTAGAAACGTACAAACCAATAACCAAGAACAACGACTCTCCTCGAGGCACGTTAAGGAACAAGTCAAGCGTAAAGCTGAGATCAAACTTGCCGCTCTAGTCATAGTTGTAATCGCATTATTCTTCGTCTCGTGGACCCCTTACGCGATCGTAGCGCTCATGGGTATATTCGGTAAGAAAGATTTAATTACGCCCATAGTTTCAATGATCCCAGCATTGTTCTGCAAAACCGCCGCGTGCATAAATCCTTTCATTTACATAATCACCCATCCGAAGTTCCGTAAGGAATTTAGGAAGTTACTATTCAGAGATAAATCTAGGCGTATGAGTACTTATACGAAAACGATCGGCTACACCGAGGCTGGAAGTACTAAAATGAGACGACCGAGTAAAGATCTTAGCGACACTGAAGTCGAAGTAATCCAAATGAAAGATATAATTCCTTATGAGGTAGAGGGAAATGTAAAAGCTCCTCCTAGCAACGTGAAGACGATTTCGTCCAGGGTCGCGGAGTGGGAGGGCTCTGTTCGAAGCGTTAGTATGAAAAGCTTTGAAGATAGTGTCGTGAGCCCTCCATCTTGGTACGCTAAACCGAAATTTGGAAAGAAGAAGAGTTTCCACCGCCGATCTTCGAGGAGCGTTGTGTCCATGAACACAGAGCCCGTTGTCTTGTAGGTCAATTAATGACGTCTATTTGTTGTGATCATTAAATAGTTATTTATTTAGTTTTACTAGTTTTAAATCCTATGGCACATTTAAATTTTCCTAGAAAATAGACACAATAACAGGCATGTCACTTTCAGATAGTCTCGTGTAATTGAGGTTCATAAGGGCTCATCCATTCATTATCTCACACGTATAGGGGGTAAGAGGGGTTCTCCAAAGTGTGACATGGTCGTGACTTGTATGTGTTTATGTAATCTCTAAATATTCATTAATGACAAAAAAAAACAAGTATATATTTATCGACCCTGCTAACAAATTTTTACGAGGATCAGTTGAGAAATGCGACCTGTAGAGGAGAACATCCGGACAGCGGTACAGTCGGTAGTACATTCGGAAATACGAACGAATTTTGGCCATAGCGGAAGCATACAATCTCGTTTGTTTTCTCGTTCGTGCAATCGTACCAAATCCCATTATTTCTCGCTGCCATCTGCGTTTAAATTCCTGATACCTAGCGCCATACGAACTCGAGATGACTTACTTGACTTAATGTCCTGTGTCCCCTAGATGGGGCAGAGGGCTTCCACAGTGCTTCGCCATCGCGTTCTGTCTTGGGCTACGCGCTTCTCCTCGGACCACGTCAGCCCGATAGTCTTCAGTTCCGCTGGCACTGAACGTCTCCAGGTGTGTTTCGGCCGGCCACGTTTCCTCTTCCCTTGTGGTGTCCATTCCAGGGCTTGCCTTGGGATGTGGTTGGGAGCTCTTCTTAGGGTGTGACCGATCCAAGTCTACTTGCGGCGTTTAATTTGGTGACAGATTGGCGTTTCGCAACAGATATCCCAGAGTTCTTCGTTGGAGATCTTTTCGGGCCAATAAATACCGACGTACTGCCAGACGAAAATTCACACTCGGCCAAAGAAACTTGTAAGTACAAAATAAAAATATTGAAGAAAATCGATCTTTTCCTACTAAAGTAGTAGTAATGGGTCCAGGCTCCATGGACTCAAGATGACTAAGTTGGTTAATTACTTTTTATTGTGTTAATTTTGCTCTTCGTTGATTGTATAAAAATATTTTTAAAATTGTAATACTTACGAGTACCTACTCAGTTTTGTGGATGTCCTGGCCTGGTTTTTACTTTTCTAAATTGAAAATTGCTATGTGCTGTCACACCAGGTGGAGGGGGTCGGCAAATGCGACTACGTGTGTCAGGAGGGGGGAGGTGTCAACAAGTTCGGGGGACGTAATATATAAGCCTTAAACCCTTTTTCAGTCCTCCAGTAAAAATGACCATCCTAATGTCACTTTTACTTAAGTACGTGTATCTCATCTAAGAAACATGTTCGACGGGTAGTATGGCCTTTCGTCTGGGATGCGGTCAGCGGTGGACGCCTTGCTTCTTGAGCGGAGTTTCTGACGCTGATTGCATTATTGACGACTGACCAAACTAAACTACCGAACTAAAAAAGGTTACACAGACAATATCGGTAAAGTCGGTCTGTCTCTAACAGCCAGGAAGATTATTAGTAACAGCACGTCTTCGATACTATTCGTTCTCATCTTTATAGTTGTAGGTAATATTACGCATAAAGGTACGCAAATAGTAATAGCAACATAATGATAATATACTTGAAGGAGAGATAGAGGGAAAGTCAGGAAGAGGAAGATCTAGAATAAATTTCATAGAGCAACTCAAAAACAGAGTTGATGATGCTTGGGATCGGAGTAGATGAAGGGCCTACTTTGAGCTGCACCGACAGGAGCCTAGCTCTTAAGTAAGAAGAAGAGGATATAATATCAAGGGCTCATTTTAAAATAGTTTATAACTTGTAATACACGCGGAAATCTCTTTCTGATAAAAGGAGTTGAAAGGGGGCTTCAGCTCGTATAACATGTTATAAAATATGTGAAATGGGTCCCAGGGATTCTGTTTCGGAACGCGGGTGGACTCATATTGGTTAACGCATTCACATCCTTTTTTAACAAACATTTGGATAAGTTCTAGTGCCATAACAGCGCATCACTTAAGGCGTATTATGTCCCGTTGGGTTCCGTTCTAGTTTATACAAGTTTATTCTAGGAACTGGGGAATTTCGCGCATTGAGAAGCCAATTAATGAAAGATTGGTCACATAAAATTCTTAAAGTATCACGCCGTTAGCCTGCGAATGTCAAAAGACGTTATCTATGGTCGTCGAACCACCAAATTGAAATACGCGTTCCGGAATAAAACCCATGATAGTATTTAGGTATAATTCGGTACTTCATTTGAAAATAGAATGTGAAGATTCCACAAATGTGATATTCGGCTCGATTTGATGAGATGGTGTACTAGTCAGCTGATTAAAGCATATACAGTTAGAAGTTTTATAATAAAAGCAAGGTATTTTATATATTACATACATTTTGTCGATCTTTTATACCCACATTTATGCTAAAAGTGGCGCTGGAACATAAGTTTCATGTGCTCTGCCTACCGCTTTTAGGGATAAAGGCGTGAATGTATGCATGTATGTATGTTCTATATGTAGCCAACTAAATACTTGGTATAGTTGAACGCCGCAGAAACTCCACGGTTCGCGAAAATTCTAATGTAGCTGAATGGATTTAAGAGCCTTCAGCCGATTTACTGGCACGTAAGAGGAAAAGGGACAATTTAAATGTCAATAGAGCAATAGGTACAGTGCTTCATTGTTAGTACTCAAGTGGCATGAAAATCTGGGGGAAATGGATTTTCTGATCTGGAATAAATGGAGCGGAGAGTAACTTAATTAGGTATCTACGTCTACGGGTATATATATATATACGACTTGCCTCTTGTAACATTAACTTTCAAGAAAAATCTGTAAGTACTACTAAGTCATCTTATTAGTATTTAGGTAAGTACCTACGCCTGATACAATACAATTCATTACAAATACTCTTTTCACCTCAGCAGCTCGAACAAGCACATTTTGCTTCCGTGCCGAGCACTATACTTTTAATGTAGGCAAAAAAATCTTTTTTTTATTATCTGTTTATTTCATGAGAGAAAAAGTATATTAGAGTTTTACTGAAATCTTATATTTTTAAGTTTTTCGGTAGCTTAATCAAGTTAATTTGAATAATAGTTTGCAAATCGTATTACACTTAAGTGATCAGCATTTCTTTATAAGCTTTAACAATGTGTTTTCCGGACTTATTATGTATTACTTCGTATGAGAGCCTATTCAAGGCACTTGGCAAGGCGTACGTCCGTACTCTCGTTCCTTACTCATTGTTAACAGATGGTAATAAGAGGAGGGATTGGTAATTGAGTTTACGTTAAGTTTTTGGTCTACTCTTAACCGTTTTTGAGATTGTATCACTGTATTGGCTTAAAATAGATAGTTTAACTTTGTCATAAAATGGCAGTGCCTTGCAGTGCTTAAACAGGCTCCCAAAATTATTTTTGTATTTGTATCTGATTTCCAGTGGTACAATATTTTTTACGTCACACCTGGCCATAATGCGAGTTTTACTGCACGCTGCGATCTGGGAAATTCACGAATTCACCGCCCTAGTTACGTAATGTACTATTAAATTTACCTAGATGGTACATTTTTAATTGAAAATACTTATTTTATCACATATTGTACATTCCAGGATATAAACTGTGTCATAAGGGCATTTTCAATAATTCGTGTACCCAATTAGCGTGAGTTGTTAAATAAAAATTAACTCGGTGTCAGTTTTGTCACGACAATTAAGCATTAAGTTTGTATAAAATAGTACATTGTGATACAAGTGAGGTATGTTGATAATTACATCAGAGGCGAAATTGTTCACGCGAACCGCAGGTGAGCGTGATAAGGAAGTCGAGGTTGTAATTATCAAAGCTCACGCGTATCATACGACGTTTTTCAACACATTTTGCGAGGAAAAAATCATTTTCATAAGATGAAAATGTTATAGGCCTGCCAAATTATTTACTTTACATTAAGCAAATCATTAAGATGACAACAGGTTTTTACTCACAATTGCACATCGCCAAGAATTTCCAGTGGCGTCCATTCTATTTATCACTTTTCTAGTCACCACGAGTAAACATTGTTGATAATAAGTAAACTAAACACGCATAAACAAATTTTACAAATATTTGTGAAATAAATAACCTATAAAGGCGCCCAACAGTTTTTTTTTCGTGAAGTTTGCGCAGTGTGGGCACAGAAATCTCTAAACAGCCAATACAAAATAAAATTATATTTTCGTTTTAAAATGTTATCTGTAGGTACTTAATTCATGTAAAATGTTATGAAAAAAGAATAGTTTAACTAAATTAAACTTTTAAATATCATATACAAAAAGAAATAGTCAATTAATTAACAAAAAGGATTTAATTTGTTTAGTCGAGTAAGAATCCATTTGCCGAAAATTAAAAAAAAGCTGTACATTCTGTACAACCCTGTTAATTTAAGAATGCACCGTGTTCATGCATATATCTTGCTGCAAGGTGCCAACGTTACTTAATCGGGATATAACCATAACACACAAGTGTTGTAATGTTATAAAACACGCGTTTTTAATATCCAGGATTATGAGCCTAAAAGCGACACAATAAGAGGTACGTTACGAGCAATTGTGTTGAAAACCAACTTTTTCTATCTATAAATGATACCTACGTTAATAAAATGTGAAAAAAGTTCATTTTCACATGATTTGCATGCTTAATTTTCGTCACAAAACTGACACAAAGTTAATTTTTGTTTAACAACTCACGCTAATTGGGTACACGAATTATTGAAAATGCCCATAAACTCATATAAGCACCTATTTCAATAAACATAGCAGGTAGGTACTAGTATAAGTAGACTTAATAAGAAAGGGCCATAGTTGTGTGACCTTAGATAACTTGAGTTTAATTAGTTAGACTTGTGTCTAACCGCAGACTACTCTAAAATAGTTCCTATCAGAATTCAAAGAGAAAAGTGAAACGGGTATTAAGTAGGTGCTTGCTACTTAACACGAAGTTGATTAGTTTTATAGTAGGTATATAGCCGACGTCACGCATTACCTTCACCGTTCTAGCACTTTCATACGTCCATTTTTCTGAGAGTGAATTGTTTCCTAACGGGAGCAAATTTCGAAGTGAAGTTCTGAACATGGCGATCATAAAGATTTTTAGCAAGCCGATTTCTTCGATCGAATTGGCAAATACATACCTACATATTTGGCATACATGGCAAAATCTAAATATTTCAAGTCGAATATCGGCCTGGGAGGTCAATATGAAACATACATTTGAGACTCATGAAAGGAATCCAATTTCGTTTGAATGCGTTTCGCGGGCTCGTTCTTGGTCATTAGCTCGGCGCTTGTAAAGAAACCGGCCAAGTTCGAGTCGGACTCGCGCACGGAGGGTTCCGTACCATTCTCTAAAAAAAACGGCAAAAAAATCACGTTTGTTGTATGAGCCCCCTTAAATATTTATTTTAATTTGTTTTAAGTCGGGTCTTTGTTATGAAATTTATCAATAAATTTGAGTCCGAACTTTTTATCATCATAGAGTACCTATAACTAACCTGTAACTCGATGGTGTCTATAAGTCGCTATTTAATTTTCTATATAATATAGGTATATATACTTGCCTACAATGATTTTAAGTTGATTTTTAATTTAGTGTTATCATTATTTTGTCTGTGGACACGCTGCTAGGGGTGTACTTTGAAGAAGTAGATCTTGGGGTTCGTGATGCTGTGAGAAATGACACTCGAAGTCGCAGACATGCACGTATAATGATGATTTAAGAGCGATACATAGGTGTTAGATCACATATCTGTTGTATGTATGGGCACGAGCAGCCCGTTGAACGTTCGTTTTGCTACTCGCCGCTGCCGTCTCCCTCTTCCCCGCGCCCCGCACCATGCACTGCGCCGGCGACGGTTGCCGATGAGTCCCGAACAAGAACGAGGCGTATACAGTCTGTTTTTTATAGTTTTCTTTAATATAAATGAACCAAAATAAGTTTATAGACTGGACTAACTCATTGTCCTTTACAGTTGTATTTGTGATTTTTCTAACTGTGAACTATAGTCTTCTACGTAATTATCGTATAACTTTTAGTGTTTTATAATTACAATCAATTAAACTTTCGCTAAATTATCAGATGATAATTTAGCGAAAGTTTAATTGATTGTAACCATTGATTGTGGCCATTCTAATAACTAGCTAACGATGTCCTCGTGGCTATGGTGGCTGCAGTGTGCAGTACGCTTACCATGAGTTTAACAATGACGGCTTACGCTAACGAGTATCGAGTTTTCTATCTGTGCATCCCGCTCGTACTGACAAAGTGCAATAGAGATGCACAGATAGAAAACTCGATACTCGTTAGCGTAAGCCGTCATTGTCAAACTCATGGTAAGCGTACTGGTACTGGGCTGGGCGGCTGCTTTTGTTTTTCCGTAGAGCTGGACGCGCGTAGGTACATATAGGCAGGCGTGTTTACGTGGCGTGGGGTGGTGACGCTCTTTTGGTTTACGGTGTTGGGCATCATCGCCGCATCCCTCTATGCCATCCTCGTCCTCGTGGTGGCGTTGACTGTAGGTGGAATTTTATCGGGTTTCCTCTTCCTGGTGTGTGGTCCTCTGCTCGCTCCATGGCTGCCGTAGTGGAGCATTGAGCGGTCTCTGGGTCTGATGGTACGCTTAATAGCCCACTAGTGTGATGCTGGTGCCTATACGTGATATGGTGATCTGGACCTTGTCGGTCATCTTGTCGATCTGGCTGGCGTAGTGGAGCTGGATGGTGCTGGCTCTGGCTGCTAGTGCAGTGAAGGTGGTTGATGCTGGTTGGCTGGCGCAGTGAAGCTGTTGATGTTGGTTGATGCTGGTGGGGTAGCGGCGGCGTCTATGTGTTATGTTACAGTGTGTTATGATTAAGTACTGATGGAAAATAGGTATAAATTTTCCATCAGGTGCCCTCACTACAAAGTATTTGTTGTTATAGCGGCAAGGGAAATACATCATTTGTGAAAATTACAACTGTCTAGCTATCGCGGTTCTTGAGATAGCCTGATGGTGACAGACAGACGGACAGACAGCAAAGTCTTAGTAATAGGGTCCCGTTTTTACCCTTTGGGTACGGAACCCTAAAAAGTGCTCGAATGACATTGAAATCAAAATTTGGTAATCAGAGATGTCTCAGTTTAACCTTGCCTCGGTCACGTGCACTGCTTTATAGCTAGTCAACTTCAAAGCAATCATGGACATTTCCTCAACTCAAGCGAAGCCTTAGGCAATCCGTCGTTTGAAGTTGCTAGAACGCGATTTCCTAGAAGATAATTAATATCAGAAACATCTTAAAATGTATGGATTGCAGCAACTCACGCGGGGTTTACTTTAAATTCCTTTGAGACACGTAGCTAATAAGATTTCATTGTAGGTATATCGGTGTAATTTATACATTAATCTGTAAATAAAATTACGTAGCTTACTCAATCAAGTATCTACGGTATTTTTATATACTTAATACTACCTATTTACTAACTAACATGGGGGTTAATTTCCAAGGAAATAATTTTTTGCCCGCGTTTTGTGATGAAATCGGTGATTTTTTATGAATTACTTAAATTATTTGTTTAATGCTTTGGACCATAAAAACAATGGGATCCTGTTAAAAGCCAAAGTGAAAACGCGCGCAAAACAATTACGACCGTGAAAATAACCCTTAAGTGTGAAATTCTCGATGTCAAATAGTCTATAATCATAATCATAATCATAATCATTTATTTGCGTAAAAAAGGGTTATAACATAATTGTTGGTGTAAAATATACATGTTCTTGGTTCCACCTTTCTTGCTGTCCGTGCGGCATGCAAATTTTTATAACTCACTTAACCTACTTAAATTTAATTTTGCTCAGTTTGAGTCAGAGCAGCATTAACATTACATTACAGTAATAGAATAATTAATTCATCAGATTATTATTATTAAGGAATTCATTAACCGAATAAAATGTCGTTGATGTTAACAATTGCAATAGGGCATTCTTAAATTTACGATATGGCATTTCCTTTATATAATTTGGTAATTTATTAAATATAGTGACACACATCGAGTAACAATTTTTTTTAAATGTGGTAGTTCTTAGCTTTTTGTTAAGGACAAGTCTGCTAGGGTTTCTAGTATTTCTCGGGAATACTTCTTCGGCTGTCGTGAATCGGTCTATATTTAATTTTACAAACTTGCACACTTCAAATATGTAAAGGCTAGGTAGTGGAAGGATCTTTAATTTAAGAAAAAGTGGCTTGCAAGAAGTTAGTGGGTATACTCCACATATAGCGCGGATGCACTTTTTTTGGCAAATAAAAGCCTTTTGAATATCGATTCCATTTCCCCACACGATTAATCCATATCTAAGCACCGACTCGACATAACCGTGATAGGCCGCCAACACTGTTTTTTGATCTGTTATTGCACGCAGTCTACTCAGAACAAAAACGAATCTATTTATTTTATTACATACATATTCGACATGTCCTTTCCATTTAAAATCATTATCAACAATAAGTCCCAAGAATTTTATTAGGTTAGTATTATTTAGGTTATGTCCATTATAGTTTATATTTAATGTTAGGTTTGAGTTATTATTAAAGTTCATGAAATTAGTTTTTACTAGATTAACTTGCAGGTTATTATGTCGAAGCCAGTCAATTACAGCTGCCACTGTGTTATTTACATCAATTTCATGGTCAGTTACCGCTTCTGTCTTATCGTTAGATACAATAATTGATATGTCGTCTGCAAACAAAGTACATTTATGAGGTGTAACCTTCGGCAAATCGTTAATGTAGATTAAGAATAACAATGGTCCTAATACGCTTCCTTGTGGCACTCCATAATTATTATATTTGAAGTTAGATCTGTACACTTCTGCTACCTGTGTGCTATTTACACTCTTAATTTCAACACATTGCTGTCTATTCTCTAAATAAGATTTTATCCAATTTAAGGCCGGACCTCTTATACCATAACATTTTAATTTTAACAAAAGTAGGTCATGCGCAACGAAATCAAACGCTTTTGTTCTATAATGTCTTCGGGTAGAAGTCTGCCTATAGATTAATAAATTTGTTTAAATGTTAATCTTCGTTTTAATAAGCAAAAGGAATCCCTAGTTAACGTACTTTAGGAGACTGCATGGCGGAGGCGTAAGTATTTAGAAATATAAATAATTTATACTTACTATTTAAAGCAGTTTTAAAATAACTAAGTTGCAATTTGGTACCTACTTTTATTGCTGACCGAAAGTATATAGTAACTAGTTAACATATTCAACGCCAATCAGGCCTCTATACGAGAATTCTTCTTCACTGCAAAGCATAAAAAGCTTCTCGCGCTCTACAACGTAGCAGACGTAGCGTTGCTTGGCTTCCAATGGGTTAAGTACCTACTAGAATGCTGCTGGTGGGTAATTATAAATTTTTATATTGGGTTACTTATGTTTTTCCAAAAAATGATTGACAAATTATCACTTCCCAAAAATGTTTCCTAGAATTTCATTTGCCAAATGAACACTTGACAAATAATTCTTACGCAAACCTTATGTTTGGCATGTTCAGGCAATATCTCGTTTACCAACTGGTACTTTGACCGAATTTCATTCAGTCAAATAATTTAGTTGGCATTATATGTTTTAACCAAAACAACGTAAGGCGAATGATTTTTATCGTATTATTAAATTTAAATGACCATTTCTATTCCGTAGGTTAATCAGCAAAGGAACTCTTCAATTAAAAATCATTTGCATCTTTATTTCAATGGTGTATAAGATATACAATAAAAGAACAACTTTTTATGTTATATGGGTAGGGAAAATGAATTTTCAAACCACATGCTCGACAATGCCGAATTATAGGTCATGTAAACCCTACCGAAAGCAAGACATTAAATCCCTTGGTATTAGCCGGGTTATAATGTTGTACTGAATTTCATTATAACCCGCTGGTTAATAATATGATTTCACTTTTCATAATTCTTATTACTATATGCATAAAGTTTAATTTTGCTAAACACAATTTGTCCTAGGCCATGGCCTACTTGATTTGACAAAATAAATGAAGTTGAAAGCAAGAAATAAGTGAAGCACGGAGGCATGTGAACCCCGGTCCGGAGGAGCGCGGTGTTCGAAATTCGAATTTCGAATCTAGGACCACGGCTTGTGCTTTCGAATTTGGAACGTCGTGCGCCTTCATTTGTTCACGCGTGACGAACAAATCGAGTTCTTGTAGGTGCCTATAGAAGATTTAATTTCAAAAATAAGTAATATTGAAAATGTCGAGTGATGAAAGTGTTTTGACTCCTGAGTTTATCAAATTAGATGCCATAGGCATTGTCAACAATCTGCTGCCAGAGAAGTCAAAGGAAAAATACCTAAAAGCCTACAACGATTTTGACAAATGGAAAGCTGTAAAAGGCGTAAAGTCTGTGTCTGAATCAGTGCTTCTGGTCTATTTTGAATATTTGTCAGCTACAAAGAAGCCAAGTAGCCTGTGGTGTATATATTCGATGCTGAGGGCAACAATAAGTGTCAAACATGATATACAAATTAATACATATGCCAAGTTATTGGCCTTTTTAAAAAGGAAATCGGATGGACATCGAGCAAAGAAATCAAAGATACTTACGACACAAAACGTGGAGACTTTCTTGAATGAAGCCCCCGACCACTGTTTTCTTGCTATAAAAGTGAGTACAACCTATGAACCTAATTGTTGATTGAATTTATCTCTACACTAAGTATTTCTCATTTTATGTTACGCAGTTGAAAAATTAAATTCGAGTTTACTACCTACATATTTAATCGTTAAAACATATACAGCCTTGGCCAAAAGTGTTGAGAGTAATCCTGTATTTTTCATACAAATATCGAATTTGGAACTGTTTCCTACCTATCTTTGTAACAAAAAAATACAAACTCTAAGGCACCTTGAATGGTGTGTTATAAGAATTGTACAGACAAGTTATAATATCTCGCTTTATGTGAGACTCGGTTTTTTGTCTTTCGTTTCCCTGAGGCCGCCTTTACACCTGTAAGTTTTGCTTACGAAAGTAGGGACGCAGCCATCCATACAGATGAATGAGATGGAGATCTCGCTTTCCCGCTCTATTGTATAGCGGCGTCCCTACTACTTACGTAAAAACTTACAGGTGTACAGGCCGCCTTACATGAACAAATACTTTGAGTAGTGATTCAATTTTTTTTATTAATACTTTTTATATTCTGCGTCATCTGATGTTTTTTGTAATTCGGAAATAAGGTTTTATTTAGAAGTTATATAAAAATGAAGTCGAGCTCAAAACTTTTGGCCAAGGCTGTATATATTTTAATTATAATATAAGTATACATATACTCGACCCTCGACCATATATATACCGATAATACCTAAAGGCCCGTAGAATAACTACTATCTCAATATTACCTATTCCTACCTACATGTAGGCAGGTACATAATTATTATGAGTAAATTGTTTACTTACTTACTTAATTATGTATTATTTTGTTAAAGGTGGCCCTGATTTTTGGAGTGAACGGAGCTTGTCGTGGAAATGAACTCGTGAACATAAAAGTCAATGATATCGAAAAACATTCAGAGTTATTACTTTTAAAATTGCCGGATACAAAAACAAATAGAGAACGGTCATTCGTAATTCGTGAAGACCATGCCAAAATAGTCCAAAAGTACCAAGCACTACGCCCTGCTAATATAAACACCAACAGATTTTTTGTAGGCTACAACAATGGCAAATGTACCAGGCAAGTCATTGGCAAAAACAAAATTAGTGGCATGCCATGAGACATTGCTAAATACCTGAAATTGGAAAATCCCGAGCTCTACACAGGCCACTGTTTTAGAAGAACATCGGCGAGCCTATTGGCTGATTCAGGAGCAGACATGGCCCAAATAAAAAGACACGGTGGCTGGAAGTCTGACGCTGTAGCAGAGGGCTACATAGAAAATTCTATAAAAAATAAAGAAAGAACGAGCTATCGTATTGGTGAAAAAATACTTTTGAAACCATCGTCTAGTATTGATGATCTTTGGACACCTCTGCCACCACAGCCATCTTCCTCAAAACACATCCCATCCACATCAAGCTCACTGCCTGAAAATCCACCTTCCCCAACCTTTACGGTACATCTCGACCCTCAGACGCAAGTATCCGAAGCTATGAACGCAACTCAAATAAACTCCAACTCAACCTCAATAAACGTACCAAATAAAAACATTACCTTATCTTTCCATAATTGGACTAACGTGTCTAATGTTACTATGTACTTTTAATTTGCTAAATAAACATTATTTATCCACTGAGCCTGTTTTTTTGTCTCGCATAAGGTGTGAAAAGTAGAGTATACACCTCGGGGATAAGACTGTTTTAGTCTTGGGCGGTTGAACCCCTCACTGCACTCAGGACTCAGTCTTAATTCCCTCGCTTCGCTCAGGAATTAAATTATAACTCCCTCGCTACGCTCAGGAGTTAAATTATGAGTCCTTCGTTACGTTCGGGATTCAATTCGCTCCCGTGACATAAAACAGTGCTTTATCCCCTTAGTGTATAATCTACTATTATATGGACGCTCGGCGCCCCGCTCTGAGCGGGGTGTCCACTCAGGCCTTGCACTAACAGTAGCGGTTGAGGCCTCCTAGTAGGTTTTCATCACCTGTATCAGGAGGCAAAATTTTATATATATAATTATACTAGAAAACGTCATTTTACATTAGTACCGTTACTCAATTAAACATATTACTATTACGTACATGTTAAACGTTGCATATTTCTTTAAATTAAATTGCACTAAAAAGTGTATTTTTTAAAACGGCGGTTGGTCAGTGGTGCTCTATATATATTCAATATTCTCTTTGGTGGTGCTCACTTGGTACTTACGACCTTCTTGGTTAGAGGTTAACATAGGTTCGTCATTGTTGTACATACGCACTCAGTCATTGTAATCTTCACGTAACGTCATTGTTAAACACATATCGTCATTGTGGGTGACAGCCTTTTTTTTGTTACTTCAAATATCTAAGTAAATATGGGTTCATATGTAATGCCTTCTTCATAACATTGGTGTATTCAACGAACACTACTCTAAAAACGCAGCTCTGGCACTAAGTTGACGGCGGGGCACGATATTAGTATGGGGAGAACTTTTCGGCGTGGAACCGCCCAGCCTCGAGTGATAATTATTGCTATTGACATTCTACGTCTTCAACCAGCAAGATTCAAATCGATTTGCGTAAGTATCAGTATCAAATTAATTTATTGAGGTCGCTTTTGTTTTCGAGATCCTTTGTGGGAGATTCTAAGCTAAATAAGTATTACGTCATATACCTACCTCTATTAGTTACTTATTTGTGCCAGGGATAAGAATTCATCGCACGTGAACGTGTGAAAGCGTGAATGTGGAGCCACAGCGCGGCAATGTGGAGTCGGGCCACTTCACGCGTTCGCGCATATTCGTGAAGGTACCTAAATAAGTGCTTAGTCGAGTGAGAAAGAACACTTTGCATGTTTGTTGTTTATCTCACTCCCATTGCTCGGTGACGTTCATCTGCCTAGTTATCTTGCTCTGATGTGATCCCGAAGTCCCCACCTCTGGCGGGGCGCGAACTACTTCGGGGGCTCGATGCGGAATGAGACCCTCTTCGAAGTGTTTGAAGCAAGAGACAGAAGCTTTAAAATACAACAGTGTCCTTACTGTGTGGGAATGAAGAGGATCTCCGGGCTGTAGGCACCCCCGTGTTTCATCGATTCCTCAGCTCAGTACACCGGTGACACTGGCAAGAGTGGCAAGAGTGGCAAGTCTGCACCACAGATTACAGAGAAAAGCAGATAGGCCCTAATAAATAGAACGTTTTCTATACATCCGATGTCTTCTCACTTACGTACTGAACGCCGAGTAAGAAAGGGATAGAACCATGTTATCTGATAGGTCTTCATACGTCATTGTCTCCGCTTTCTCGCTCGCACGATGTAATTCGCTCTCTCGCTCGCTCGAGATTTAGTGCACAGAAAGATATTTTCTTACAAGTTATCGATATCGATATTTACTGTTAATAAATTCGTAATATGCGATACTCGTAAGTAAATTGTATTTCCATCCATACTATGCAAAAATTAATATGGTACTTACCAAATAGAAAACAAAAACCATTACACGACTACGAATATAATAAACTGCATTCATGTTTCATATGTTCGCTACAAATTAAATTATGCAAATACATAGTCAGACGAGTTACTTTTTATTCTCACTATTTTGTGGATCTTTAGTGGAACACATTTATTTTTAACCGACTTCTGAAACTTATCAATTCCGCTGGCTCTTTATTTTTTTATGTATGTTCCTCGATTACTCTTAGACGCCTGGACCGATAAGAATGGTGTTTTGTTAGAAAAGGTGGTCCTAGGCAGGTCAGGATCTGAAGATGGGATCCTGGAGAAATCCAGGGCAATCTTCAAATCTTATTTTGAAACGATTTGGGTACTTTGAAATCGTGCATTTGCTTTCAGAAAGCAGTTCATGCGGTAATATGGAATGTGGCTTCGTGAAGTATTGATTTGAAGTCGATTAAAACTTTTTTTTTTAAGTAGGCTAACACAAAATAACAACGCAATTATATTCCTGAAAATATCTCATTTTAATAAGAAAGTTACATCTAATGCTTTAAATAATAAATATCCAATTATATAGAACTTTTTGCAATCAGCAAACTTGCATCACCTGAAGAGGCCTTAGGTCTAGGGCCTTAGGGTTAGGGAGGTCTTAGGTATTGTATCTGGTAGCCTTTCATTACTGCTCAGCATCATTTTGTTGTAGTTGCCTTCTAATTGTTGATCCTGGTGAGATCCCTGCATTAAATACAGTAACGAAAACATTATTATACAATATCTATCAGTTGAGCTGCTTAAGTATGAACAGGTAAACAACAAACCGACACAGAGTTACTTTCCCATGTATAATACATATTATAGTAGTTGTGGATATATAAAGAAAATCAATGTACTAATACAAATTCTTTGCATATACAAAACTTAAATGAAACGAACTCATCTGGAGGGACCTAAGAAATGAAGAAACCTTACCTCAAGCGGCCTCTGAAAAACTGTAGGTATCGCCTCTGGCAGCAAGTGTTTTATATTTTTAATAATAACGAAACAGTTAGTTTCGAAATGTTTCGAACATATTCTATGGTGTTTTTTCGGCGTCCAATTATTGCGCCCTACTGCGTCAATCCATTGTTTTCAAACAATGTAACATTAAAATATTTTGTCTAAACGCCTACATGAATAATTCATGTCGACGAAATATCGATATATACATGGTAACAACACTACCCATGTTTACGACAATTGTATTTTTACTAAAAATCCCAAAAATATCAAGTTTGATCCATGTAAAAAGTACTTATCCGATAGTATCAAGCATCTGCTGTAATCCCAGACCATTATATTGCGTAATGTACATGAAATATTTGAAAAATAACCAAATGATTCTTACCGATGAAATCCGATTGTTTCTCCGGTCTTTTTTAACAATCTAGCGTAACTTCGGCAGTACGGAACTGCACAAGCCATTGTGCCACTTCATACAACTTAAATCATTAACTTATTACAGAAATATTTAGTTTTTCAACACAATATTCTTGAAATAACCAACTTTCCTCAAGATTCACAAGAGATTTGACGTTGATTTGACTTTGACAGATTGTTTAGCATTTAACACCGTGGTTAACAGTTTTTGGAGACAAGTCGTCAATAGACTCAAAATACCATACTATTCGTCTCATTCTAACTCACATCAGCTGACCATAAGCGGTGACAGAGACAACTATATGAAACATCGTCTTGCTTTATACTGCGCGTCTGTATTCTTATTAGTCTGTGGTCTGCACCTACACACGTCCGATTTGACTCACTCATACAGACACGCGTCGCTACAATCAACTTAGGCCTGCCATACACTGGCGCGGCCTGGCCGCGGCGGACAATAGTAAACTTGTCCGCCGCTGTCAAATTTACTATAGTCCGCCACCGCAGGCCGTACCAGTGTGTGGCAGGCCTTAAGCGGACTTCGGCCGACTTGGCGGTGCATCAGTCACGTATGCCGCAACTGCGCATTTGTCTCGTAGAACTGAATTTCCATGGACCGCAGGACTAAAAAGGATTTGACTGCTTTAGCTATTGACTTTCACACCGGGATATCGGTGTACCAGACCCCCTAGGCCCTAGCACACTAAGTTTTATGTCGGACATAAAGCATTTGTCCCTCTTGCACTCACGTATTTGCCAGAATGGGACAAATGCTTTATGTCCGATATAAAACTTAGTGTGCTAGGGGCTCAGGAGTCGGAGCACATGATCATTTGCATACCTAATTTAAATCCTGTTCCCGCGCGCGCTGGTGTGTGCAGAGGCATGCACATTGCGCTCGGGGTCAATTAGTAGTAGGTAGGTAGTTTTACTCTGTTTGCTCAGGCTATCGAGAGATAATTAGATACCTTGCGGGTGTTCCAGCGGACTTAATAAAGTGCACCTTATCTTATCTTATGTTATCTAGATGAGGGCCCTTTCGGATGCACTTCGACCCAGTGGGATCTTTTGTGCATTTGCCCTCTCCTTACGTCTACTCCCAACTTCGCTCCATCATTTCCACAAAGCGGATGATGCAGCTCAGCGGAAGTACCTTGAATTCCTTTGGTTGCGGATAGCCGTTACCAAAGTAATTCATTCTTTGTCTGGCAAGGGCATGACATTCACACAGTAAGTGTTCCATAGTCTCATCCTCCTCGCCACACATTCTACAGTCTAAGCTGTCTGATAGTCCCATCTTGGTCAAGATATCCTTGACCCCGAAGTGACCTGTGAACACCCCAGATATGATTCTGAGCTGCTTCCTACTGAATTTCCAGTGTTTGTTAGTCCAGCCCGAGTCCACTCCTTCTATGAAGAGCTTTGAGTGCCTTAAACCCGCCTCATTCCTCCACTCGTGTTGGTGTTTGGTTTTGGCTTAGGCTTTAAAGGCCGAAATTATGGTTCCCTGCGAGAGTCCCACAACCATTTGTGGGACTCTGGGGTTCTGGGGTCCAGAACCATGGACCTACAAAGTGGTTTGTAGACCCCCCTCTAGCAAGCTCATCCGCTCTTTCGTTGCCAATGAAGCCCTCGTGCCCTGGAATCCAAACCAGTTGCACCTTATTGTGCTTTCCAAGCTTGTTCAGTGCCTGGACGCCATTATAGACTAGTCTAAATTCCACTTTCGGCGCCGTAAGTGCCTTAAGCGCCGCTTGACTGTCACTGAGTATATAGATGGTCTGCCCTCTGGTTTGTCTGTCTATATTCTCCTGTGCATAGGCAATTAGGGCGTATGTCTCCGCCTGGAAGACGGTTGCCAAATTACCCATGTTTACACTACTACTGTAGTCATTCGCATAAATGCCTGCTCCCGTACCGGATCCCATTTTTGATCCGTCCGTGTACCATATACTGTCTTCGATACCAGACCTCGGTGGTTCTAGACCTTGGGCCCATTCAGCCCTGGATGGAACTTTTGTTGTGTAGTTCCTATGGAATACAAACTTGGGTAGAATTTGGTCGCTTCCCATGCTTGTTATTCTGTCTAAGAAACCATCAGTCTCCATGTTTGTGTGCTTAGTCTTTGGCTTACTGTCGCTCCACAGTTCAAGGGTTCTTAATCTGTAGAGCTATTTGCGCGCCTCTGAGTTAATCACCAAGTGAAGTGGCGATAGGTCCATCAGGACTTCTAGCGCCGCTGTGGGCGTGGTGCGAAACGCCCCTGTTATAGCATCATGCATGCTGATCTCTGTACCTTCATCAGAGCATCTCTGCATGTGCTCTTTAAAGTCCTTGGCCACCATATCAGGCTACCGTACAATAATATGGGCCTCACCATCATAGTGTAGATCCATTTAAGTACCTTTAGGTTCAAACCCCATGTTTTTCCATAGTCTGATCTACACATTCCAAATACCCTCAGTGCCTTTGTAATGGTGAGATCTGTATGCTTCTTCCATTTCAGTTCTTTATCTAGTGTGACACCTAGATATTTCACATCATTAGACAGTTCAGGCTGTACGCCTCGAAGGGTCCTTTTCCTAGTAAAGGGTATTACTACAGTTTTGCCTGGATTAATGGATAATTGGTGTCGGTCGCACCATCTCTCCACTGTCTGCAGTGCCTTGTTCATGATTTCCGATACCGTGCCTGGAAACTTCCCATTAACTATCACTAAATCATCAGCATATCCTACCGAGTGGATGGGACCTTTATTGAGTTCTACCAGGAGTGAGTTCACCACCAGACTCCAAAGAGTTGGTGAGAGTACCCCACCCTGTGGACATCCCTTTGTGGCCGTGGTCATTATCTCATCCCCCAAGAGTGATGACTTTATTAGTCTGCCATTTAGCATATTGCCTATCCATTTACATATGGTGGGCTCTACACCATGTTTTACAGCCGCTTCGCTGATAGCTTTATACGTGGTACGATCGAACGCTCCTTCCACGTCTAAGAAAGCTGCAAGACATAGTTCTTTATTCTCTATAGCCTGTTCAGCCCTGGTTGTCACTAGGTGAAGTGCGGTTTCCGTTGACTTCCCTGGCTGGTATGCACATTGTAGTTCGTGCAGCGGATGCCTTCTTAATGGGCCATCCCTTATGTGTCTATCTACCAGTTTCTCCAGTGTTTTGAGGAAAAACGACGATAAACTTATCGGCCTATACGATTTGGCTTCACTGTAATCCGCCTTACCCGGTTTGGGTAGATAGGTTACTTTTACCATCCTCCACACACGCGGTACGTATGCGAAGGCCAGGCACGCCCTGTACAATCAAAAAAATAGTGCACCTTGATCCTCTATCCTGCTCTTCCCGATCTACGCTAGCCCAGATGTGAAACTGGTAGGTAGCATCTTTATCTAATGAGCAGGATGAGTATGTAATACGGAACCCTAAAAGTTAGTCCCTAGTGCAGGGTTTCTTAAAGTGTGGTCCACGGACAGGGGGTCCACGGTTAGGGGTCTGTGACATGATTGCTAGGGGTCCACGGGCACTTCGTTCACTCTTAACGTAGGCAGTACGTAGGTATAGACACATGAAACATGAGATTTTTTTTCAACATTTTGTTCGAAAGGGGTCCGCTGTTTTTTTGAAATTCTGAAAGTCGTCCGTGTCTAACTAAAGTTTAAGAACCACTGTTCTAGAGCATAGTTGTGTCGTGTATGATGGATCATGATATCCGATTGTGTAGAAGAGCCTTTAAAAACACGCAATTTTTATATAAATGTCTCAAACGAACTTTCTGGTGTATGTTCTGAAACATGATTCGAAAACTTATTTCTTATCAGTCCACTTTTTCAAATTTAACCGTTTCAAAACCACCAGAGTAACATACAACATTGAAATAATCTTTATTTGTACATTAAACCGTACTTTATTACATAACATAATACACATACAGTAGATAAAGATGCTGATCATTACGCGCCCTAAAAGATTTGGTTTCAGAACTGAACTTCGTGCTGACATTTCACATGTTGTTTTCCATCAACGTCAATGTCAAACAAAATGACATTTATAACTAGCCTTAAAACTCGATTATTTAAAAGATTGTTAAATAAAAAAAACTTATTTCACAATTACTCTAACAGCAGTTCTCAATATAATGTTCTATTCTTTGGATCAGATGAAATTGCTCTGAAGAGTTTGAAGAAAATAAATGATTTTCGGTAATAAACGTGAAACTCACCTTTGATTAATTTCCCGGTAGAATACTTGAATTATACGCTCTATATTTATCATCTTCAGTCGAAATTTACGTAGTAGTATTGAATAACTATGCACTTACGTAAATTAGATTCATCTCAGTTAGGTATATATATATATATATATATATATATATATATATATATATATATATATATATATATGCCAGCTTATAGCCTTTATTGGTCATCAACTCAACCCACCTATTATCTCTTTCAGAAAAGCCGTAAACTGTATCAACCGCATTGATGTGGTCACAACGAATAACTCAAAGCACAGATCGATCACAGAGGAGTATGCCCATAAAGAGAATTTGAAAGCAATACCATGGCCTTTACAAAATGTACACAAACTAGATTATGACATTGGGCTGATAGTCGCATTCGGACACCTTATACAAGACCATGTCCTAAAAAAGTTCCCTTTGTAAGTAGTTGTACTATTAATGCATTATTGCAACTTAAAAAGTAGTATAACAAAGTAAAACCTATTTTACTTAGTTAACCCTGCTCATGGAGCTGGCAGTCCCATGTCCAAATTTGTGAGCTGAGCCGAGGTTTGCAGGATTGTGCCCTAATTTCTTTAGCCTAGCTAATTTGTGTCTGCTTCTCAATGAGTCTGTGCAAAAATTTATATTGAGTAAGTATTTCAAGGGTTTGGTTTTCGCTGGACATAGTGTGGCCTGTACACAGCACAACCACTTTAGCCTAGATGATAGTGACCCTGCCTACGAAGTGGAGGTCCATTTATTTCTGTGATGAGCTCGCGGCGGATTGCTTGAGTTGTCCATGCAACTTGAGATGTTGTTGTGATGATGTTTCATCCTGAAGATTTTTTTGATAACCCCACAAACTTATTATAAACAGTAGTTAGCTTTTTATCCATCTAATCTGCCTAACATATCAATGTTTAATTTCAGAGGCATGGTGAATGTGCACCCAAGCCTATTACCACGCTGGCGCGGCGCGGCGCCCATCATCCACACGCTGCTCCACGGAGACACGGTGACGGGCGTCAGCCTGATGAAGATCAAACCTGATGTGTTTGATGTAGGTATGTGTACAATCCGTTCAAAGGTGAATGCCCACTTGGGCCTGCAGCATTGCTGTTTCTTTTTATGAAAGTGTGAATGTTTCTACATCTAGGGGTAGCAGACCAGAGTTGGGCATTATCTAGATAATTTCTTATATAGATAATTATTTAAAATAAAATTATTTCAAATAAATTTATTCGAAGATAAATTCAATCACAAATAGTATGTTGACAACTTTTTTATTTAGATAAATTATCTACATGAAGATATTTGACCTCGTTTGTTATTGAAGTAAGCTTATAATAATAAATGGCATGGACCAGTTGTCTATATAGTTGACATTTTATGATGCTTCAGGCCTCTCACAGACTGAGCGGCCTGTGGTGGCGGTCAATAGTAAATTTGACAGCTGACCAGTGAAAATGCCGTGGCCTGTGGACTATAATCTGATGCAGGCTTAACTAACTCTTCTTTTTTCAAAATACAATAAAATAATCATAGGCCAAAACAGGCTGTATGTACCAATTACATCTCAGTATCAACACAATCAGTCAACAGTGTATGTTTCTATCCATAAGTGTGTTGAATAGCTACTACAGAAGAAAAATGTCCCAAATATTTATATTTCATACATTTAAGAATGTACAAAACATTAATTACTTTTGTTGTAGGTTATTTTCATTTCACCATGCCCGACCACTTGTAGTTCTACATGACTGTACTACTGTCATTCATCTTTTATTTAAAATCACAACTAATATAACGAGATAAAAATTTAACTGATCTAGATAAATTCAAAATAACAAATGACGGATTATTTAGTTATTTCAAATAAAAGATGATTTAGTTATCTTTCCGGTTATTCGTAAATAGATAATTTTTGCCCAACTCTGTAGTAGACTAAATTAAGATAAGATAAGATAAGATAGCCTTTATTTGCTGAGTTATTTTGTTACATTTCATTTACTACATGCATGCTTATTATATAACTTAAACTAATTTATTTTCCTAATTAAAATATTTCATTTTTCTATGCATATTTGTTTTATTTTATTTAACTTCAGCTTGCCTCTCGGACATAGGCCTCTTCCCAAGCTTTCCATTTGGTTCTATCTTTAGCCTCCCTTCTCCATATTTTTCCTGCTTTCTTTTTAATATCGTCTTCCCATCTCCAAGACTAAATTACTTAACTACAAATTAATATTCAATTATTTTTCTTTTATTTAGTCAATTACCTTACCTAATACCAGTGATCGTAACTTTTGTAGCATTTTTGGTGCAGCGTAGTGTTGTTCACGGAATGGGTATAAAGAATTTCAATTCTAATGCTTAATTAGCGTTAATAACGTTAATATTAACTTTAGTTAACAATTTTGATTGTTATTGTCTATACCAATTCCGTTAACAACACTACGCTGCACCAAAAATGCTACAAAAGTTACGATCACTGCTAATTAGCATGAAAAAAACAAAGTGCATAAAATAGCTATGAAATGAAAAATACTTTACTTTATCAACTTAAAAATCTCATAAAAACAAACAAGATATCTAGTACTTATTTAATGAAATACAGGGATTTTGTGTTTATTTAAATCAAATAACGTGATTAACTAAATGCAATAATAAGATTATGTTTTTTTGTACATACAAACAATGTAGTCCGAAAAACAATTGCATTATAAGATTACCAAGATTAGCGCTCTTACTCTTACGCGTCGTCAATTTGAGTTTTAGTGCGATCAAAGTGGACCGCGAAATATGGCGTTAAGGGCGAGTACCTATCTACCAGAGCGTTGCGAAGCGGTGAACGTGACAATTATGTACCAATGGGAAGCGATACGCGAGCGCTATTGATGGTTTTTTTTCCATGCTCACCGGCTCGCAACCTCGCACAACTATGATGGATACTCGCCCTTATGCTTAACTTACCCTCAATCTTTAAAATTATTCCAGGTGAAATAATCAGCCAACGGCAAGTGCCAGTGAGTAAAGATATATTGCTGCCAGACCTAACCAATCAGCTGTCGGAGATTGGCGCAGACATGCTAGTGGAATGCATGAGGACTCTGCCAGAGAGCTTGGCGAACGCGAAACCACAAAGCAAGGAGGGTGTAACGTATGGTATGTTAGGCATGCATGTTTTGAACATAAACGTCTCGTTCTCAAATCTGCATCAAATCCCCATTTTGAAAAATCGGTCTTTTTTTTTCAATTGGTACTAGTGCGGTGTCAAACTGGCATACGGCCTACCTGATGGTAAGCAGACACCGACGCCGATGCCGCCACCGTTTATTGATTTGACGATTCGTTGCGTGCTAGACACAAACCAAATGCACGTCCCATACTCTCAACACCGCGCATCTGTCACTCACATATTGTAGAATCTCACTGACTTTCCGCTTTATGTATGTATGTAAGCACTTTAGTGTACACAATAACAGGTTAAGTAATATACATGTCACACAATAGATCAAAGTACAAAGGCGAACTTATCCCTATAAGGAATCTGTTCCAGCTAACCTATGAATAGCTAACTTTATAATATTACATAGTATCTACATTTGTAAGTTTGTAATGGGTAAACCCCGGAACCGAGTACCAGTATCGTAATTCACCTGCTTGTAAGACGGACTTGGTGGATGGTTATAATACAAGCTATATTTTTACCCGACTGCCCGAAGGAGAGGAGGGTTATGTTTTTCGAGCGCATGTATGTATGTATGTGGCATATTTTTTGGCACGTCCTGCAGCCTAAACCGTTTGACGGATTTCGACACATGAGGTGTCGTTGGATTTCTTTAATAGTGGGAGTGAGACAGGCTATAAAATTTTTAAAAATCAGTTGGGTTTTTTGAAAAATCTTTTGAATTCACTTGTATCCCGCGGTTTGCCTGCGTTCTTTGCAATACGCGGGCTAAGCTGCACGGGCAGCTAGTATTATCTAAATTCACATTTTCTTTGTAATTCCGCAAAGGCATCTCCGACGACGAGGTTATTGATTTTCAATTGCAGTTCTCCCCCAAGTTTGTTAGAACTGGGTTGCATGTTCAAACGTCCAGCTTGATACATGTGTTGTTGACTCGTATGAATCTAGGGGCACAGCAGTGCCAAGCCTTGGCTTGGCTGCGACTTGTCGAGCAAAACAGCGGCACGGCCGCACGGCCGTACCATGTTTTTCTCGATTTATTTATCGTGTTAATTATTTCAGCTAAGAAGATTGACAAGAATGTAAGTGACGTCAGATGGACAGAGATGAGCGCGACACAGGTGTACAACCTGTACCGAGCTATTTATGGGCTGCACCATCTCACCACAACGTTCAGAGATAAACAGTTGAAACTGTTTGGCGCATTTTTGGACTTCAGTGCCGACACTTACAGAGACCAATCTGTGGGTTCCCTAGAATATTGTGAGAAGAAAAATGCAGTAAAAGTGTTGTGTAAAGATTATACATACATATATTTTAGATCACTTAGAATAGTAGGGAAAAAAGAGATTACGGCTCTAGATTTTTATAATGGATACATAAAAAATATGCCAATGGAGAAAAGAAGATGTATAGTAGCCTAGATTTAAAATAAATAAATTTAGAATACAATAAGCACTGGTATAATTGTATACAAAAATAACCCGTTCTGGAGAAGTGGTAGGCCAGTCAATATCAACACAAAAAAGGCAAACCTCGCAAACGCGCATGTAACTACGATTTTTTTATATGTTGTTAGATCCCTAGAGAGTAGTTAATACCCAAGTTTGCAATGCAATCCTGAAAACCCTGTGCTACCCCCATAGTGCTACAAAAACTGGGAAATTTCGGCACTGGATTCAGGTCATTCTAAAAAACTACTCTAAAGAAGCGTTTTTCAAGTATGCTTGCTTCTAATCTAATAATGCTAACTAAAGCTACAATTTGAGCTTAAACCCTAGCACTCTAGGTCAATTGGTTGCACAGATACAGCTAGTCAAAATTCGTTCTATTCAGCATTTACACCACTTACTGAAAACATCATCCCAGGAAACAGCGCTCATAGTGGTCGATGATGGTTACCTCCTGCATAAGGGGACCTGGCATCGAAATGATTCAGTCAGAGCTATTGTAGCGGGATACGTCAGCTGTGGTTTTTGATGGATACCCAGAAAATGCAGCTATGAGGAGCACTAAATCAGCTGAACGCCTGCGGCGCTCTGCTTCTCTCTCCTGCAGTGACATTTTGTTTGATGTCATCCATCCATCCATCAGTTGAGGGATTTTTCCGTGCGGTGTCACGTAATGGCATATCTCGTGGCCACTGAAGATATTTTCTGCAGTCCGTAGTATCGAATTTTTGTTGTTACTACTTATAATACACAGTTTCGGCGGCGAATGTGGGCAGTCAGCTGTTTTATTTTTGCTTTTGCTCTCTTGTGAACCAGCCCCAACAGCATTCGCTTCCCGTGGGCTCTGTAAAATTGGCAATATTATCTTGTTTTTTTTTTTTTTTTGGAGTCGATGCACTCATAGTTTGCTCCCTAGGGCTGCTAAAGATAATAGTGTCGTTATTTGCACTTTCTTGTAGCGGAGAAGCACCTTGCGCCATGGCTGACGTGTGGTGGTCTTCCAAAATTTTACAAACTGTGTTTGAGCGATGCGTGCTCGAAGTTTTCATGTTACACAGCATATTGATTTTTCTGTAGTTCGGTGAGCATGACATTCTTGACCATATTTTAGGCGAACCCAATTTTTGTTTTTGTTTTAAAATCACATCCGAAGCCGTCACAGTTTTATACAGGATAATTTTCTGTTTGTATAATTCATTGGTTTTCTTTAAGTCAGATATTTCAAGAGACAACCTGGATATTTCTTCATTTGCTATTTCCAAGTCAGAGTGCAGGTTGCCTACCTGTGTTTTGAGCGCTGTTAGCAGGGATGAGTCTGTACTTGATATTTTCTCGGGCAGACTCCGCTGGCTGTCGCAGAGAACACTATGTGAGAACAACAGTGTGTTATCAGAGTTTTCCGACTGATTTAACCCGTGTTTAGGCCTCCTGACTGTTACTTTATCGAAAGACGACATTTTCAGATGCCTTTTTGTCAAGTTAAAATCCAAGTATAAAGACAAAATTAGAATTTATGATCACAACAGCAAGTCCGTAGAAAAATATATATAATATATAATATATATGAATCAACATCCATCAAAGTCAATCCAATAAACGCCGACTGATCACCATGATGCGTGCTGAATTTGAGAGGCTGGGTATAAAGATCCATCAATCTCAAGAAGACGATGATGCCGATATAGTGAGGAGTGCCCTTTCCAAGAGCTCATATTTCGATCAAGTTTTTATCATAGGGGAAGACGTGGACCTATTTGTCCTTCTTAACGGCTTAAGCTCTGGAGAGACGCACGAGTACTTCCAGAAAGGCAGCAAAAAGGTGGTTCAAACTGCATCCAATATCCAGCAAATTCATATACATGTGGATAAATGCAGGTTCCATGCGGGATGATTCTATTTTTGCATGCCATCAGTGGGTGTGACACAACCTCGGCCCTTGTCTGGCAAGGCAAGATGAGGACTTGATAGACCTAGCCAGCATTTTTCTTGATCCAAACACAAACAAGGAAGAAGTAGGAAATGCTGGCGAGAAGATCTTGGTGGCGACTTGTTTATCGATAAATTATACAACCAAACTAAATTGTACTCATTTATTTATCATCATCATCATCATCATATCAGCCGAAAGACGTCCACTGCTGGACATAGGCCTCCCCCAAAGAGTGCCAAAGTGACCGATCCCGCGCCACCCGCATCCAGCGGACTCCCGCAACCTTTACCAGGTCATCAGTCCACCTTGTCGGGGGCCTACCCACGCTGCGCCTTCCGGTACGTGGTCGCCACTCGAGAACCTTTCCGCCCCAACGGCCATCGGTTCTACGTGCTATGTGCCCCGCCCACTGCCACTTAAGTTTAGCGATCCGGAGGGCTATATCGGTTACCTTGGTTCTGCTGCGGATAGCCTCATTTCTGATGCGGTCACGCAGAGAAACTCCCAACATGGCCCTCTCCATTGCCCTTTGGGTGACTTTGAGCCTTCTTATGAGGCCCATAGTAAGCGACCACGTTTCAGTGCCATATGTCATCACTGGCAACACACACTGGTCAAAGACTTTCGTCTTGAGACACTGCGGAATATTGGACGAAAAGATTTGCCGTAGCTTCCCGAACGCTGCCCAGCCGAGTCGGATTCGACGATTGACCTCTTTCTCGAAGTTGGACCTACCTAACTGGATCGTCTGTCCTAGGTATACATAATCGTTGATCGTCGTCGTCATTTATTTATAGTTTAATATATTAACATATAATGCACTGTGTGAAAATCGGTTCACTAAAGTAGTTTGTATTTCAAATACATTTTTACATGTATTTTGTAATTTGTATTTCAAATACAATGAAACCAGGCCAGGATTTTTCCCAACCCTGCCTACATACATGTTATGTACGGATGTGCATGCCGATTGTTAAGCTACTCTACAGGACACGGATCTGGACTAGAAGCTGCTTACATGTGCTCGGGGTGGCTTTTGATGCAGTCGATGAAATCGCTCGGCTTCAGCTCGCCGCGGCAGATGCGGAACACGGATGTGAACAGGGGGAACCTGGAAACATTAGTCATCTTTTGACAACACTTCGTCCGCAAAATTACAGTCGTATGCAACAAGAATAAGGTAAACGTCCGAGTGTTCGACGCTGTACTAGGATATATGGCATGGGCACTGTTCAATAAACAATCTAGCATCTCCTCCATAGCCCGGGCGCACCGCGCGTACCTAACGACAATGACCGACAGATGACCCTTTGCTTGCATTAAAATAAGGCGTAGGTATGTCGCTCCACCTGTGACGTCACATACCAAGTCTATCCCGCATGTGAACTCGTGTGTGCGCTGTGACTCCTGAACCCTGGACTGCGCATCTCTCTATGGTATGTAAGCAAATGACCTAAAGACACCTAGTTTCTCAGCGTTAATTCCCATTTTATTCACATTTTATCGAATGAAGAAAAATACTCTTAGTTCGAATTTAACCTATATTGCTTTCATATAGAGTGCCCATGTCATATGCTAGTACAGCGTCGAGCACTCGGACGTTTGCCTGATTTGTGTTAACAGAGCGAAGTTACTAGAATGAAATGATAATGAGAATTCAAAGTAAGAAGGTTGTTTAATTGTTAATACGCACTAACAATTACATCATAAAGACTAGACGTAGGTGTGTCTACCTATAAGCGACAACATCACTTCATACTGGGGAGACTCGCTGAATCCAACGATACCACTTGTTGGTAGGAACCTCTTCAGTCAAACGAACTTCGTTATTTGACGACTTTTTTCCAATTGGCCTCTCTACTACTAGAATGTGTAGCAGAAGTAGCTACTCTAACGAAATAGTCTATTGTACACATAACTCTTTTGTCAAGAGAATAAGATATAAGCGTAGTCAATCTGTGTATTGCAGATATTCTTAGGAATAATCTAAGTCAAAACCCGGCTCTAAAATAAACCCAATTTTGTAACACGTAATTCTCAGATTTCGACGTAGGTACTCGTAATGTTGCTGCTGAATGGGCAGACAAATGACCTCAAATTACATCACATGGATACACGCCAAGTTGAACTATTTCGGTCCAATTATAATCGAGGTGCAATACGGTATGTAATTTCGAGAAAATTTGCATTTTTACAAGCCGTTGTAGATTAGATAGCGGTTCGCCCTTCAATATAAAGATGGCCATAATTATGTCGAAAATAAAATAAAATCAAGATTAATAATGCTGGCACTGGCAGGTTAAACGCTCATATTTTTTTCATCATTATGCACTAAGTATCATTTGTTTTTCTCGGGATCCCTTCCCACATTGTTTCCCATAACCTGTTGTATTCAGAGCAATGACGCGTAATTTAATGTCGGAGAGGCAACCGGATGGCTCGCGGTATTTGACCTCCCGAAGTGTTGTGGAACCGCCCTGTGCAACCCGAACTGACCCAACTGTGACTGGTTCGGAAATAGGAGGTGGTAAAAAAAAAATTGTCGCGAGGCAACCGATTGAAACGCGGTAGCATGAAAGTGTGTACGCTGTTTATATAATGAAATTTTTATGCCATCCCTCCTAGTGCGACCGGAGACGAGTAAGCGAGCGAAGAAAAGAAAATAAAAAATTGACAGGCAACCGCTTGAAAATTGGCATGCTTGTTCTTCATCACATACCTACAGACACTGTAAAAAAAATGCCATCCCTCCCGGCCGGGTTATCGAGCCGTCAGAGTTGGAAGCCGGAAAAAAATGGTAATGGACGAGAACTTAGGAAAAATGCACTTACATCATTGAAATCGCATGGCATTTGTTTTTCGAGTCTTGTATGATGTGATAAATGGTATGCACAAAGGATGATGGGAGAGCCCATGAAATTTCATCCCGCTGTGGCCACCCATACAAACGCGAAATTCGTCAAATTGGAATACGCGCAATAAAAGGTTTTATTTACCTACAATCAATTGCCAATAGACAATTTTCGCGTGGGAGGCACGGTGCGGAGTCTCTAGTTGCTGAACTATTCACCGGTATTTACGCCTTCAAACATATGTATACAGGCTGTCCCAAAACTTTGCCAAGATTTGAAAGTACCTTATAAATGTTGAAGATGGGAAACTTTATGAAGTCGTAAACACCGGTGAATAATTCAGCAACTATACTCGGAAACGTAATTCAAGACCAAAAAAACTACGACATATATGTCACTGTCATTAAGTGTCAAAGTCACTTATGTCACTGTCAATCGAACATGTCAGATGTAGCCAACCAATCAAATATTCGTAGATATGGCCAACATTCTCAACATCAAAATAGGTTACATTCAACAATACGCTTTATTAAAAAGTAATTGTTTTTTCTACCTGATATCGTTCAAAACAATTACAATATCCCAAAACAAAAATTAGTTGTTAATCATTTTATAAATCTATTCAGATAGGTATAGCTAGTGTGTTAAAATGGCGGAGGTCAGATTGACAATTACTAATCATCATGGCTGGCATATGGTCATGGCTGGTGGTTGGCTGTTGGAGACCCCACAGATTATATGATTTCACCACAATTTGTCAGCACTACATGTCGAAGAAATAATTGATTATAAAGTGAGCTACATACTTTTGGCCTGTTATTTTGTCGAATAGCTAAACGCATGGCATACTATTTAAATGACATCTAACGTTGTTCACGACTATTGTTTATAAATCGTACCAAATGTTATGAATACCTGAAGTATTACAAGTGCAACAACAGGTTTTGTACCAAAAATCTTCTATGGTTATATATTTAACAGGGCATCTAGATTGTAGGTTTAAAACTACCAATACGAGTAAATAAATTTTCTTGGTGCGGTCTTTCAAACAGTGTAAATATACCACCGTAAACATATTTTATTTTAGTGGCAACGCACGTTGGTCTTGAATAAGGTTTTCGGGTATAGTGACTGACATAATATTATGTGTTATAATTATGAGTTTATGAGTAATAGTAAGACACTGGGCGGGGCGGAAAGAGCCGTTGGGGCGGAAAGGTTCTCGAGTGGCGACCACGTACCGGAAGGCGCAGCGTGGGTAGGCCCCCGACAAGGTGGACTGATGACCTGGTAAAGGTTGCGGGAGTCCGCTGAATGCGGGTGGCGCGGGATCGGTCACTTTGGCACTCTTTGGGGGAGGCCTATGTCCAGCAGTGGACGTCTTTCGGCTGATATGATGAGTAAGACACGGTAAGGCGGTCGTGCGTTCGAATCCCGGCTCGTACCAATGAGTTTTTCGGAACTTATGTACGGAATATTTACCGTTAGCTTTTCGGTGAAGGAAAACATCGTGAGGAAACCGGTCTAATCCCAATAAGGTCTAGTTTTCCCTCTGGGTTGGAAGGTCAGATGGCATTCGCTTTCGTAAAACTAGTGCCTATGCCAAATCTTGGGATTAGGTGTCAAAGCGGACCCTGGGCTCCTTTAGGGGCACAACCGGGAATAACGCTAGGAGAATGATGATGAGTAAGACACGAGTGTTTTTATTAACTTATCACGTTATGAAGTCTGACAACATCAAGACATTAATGTTATGACTAACTGATCAGGTGACTACTAATTATTATGACCTGCGAAAAAAGTTACAACAACTAATTAAAAAACAAGAAATAACGCAATTGTTCAGCCGTAATTGTCGCATATATCAGTAGTAAATACCTTTCAAGCTTAATTTAAGTCAATGATGTAATATATGTTATGTGGATGTACTTATATAAATAAATAAATAAGCTAGATTATTGCCTTTAACATTATGTAATGGCATACCATCAGGACATTGAATTGCGGTGAAGAGGTCCAAACGATGGAACATAACGTTCAACGTTGCCCCTTGCAGTCTTATCCAGGACCAGGACCAACCGAAGACCTGCTGCCCCTTACACCCGACGCAGCTGCATGGCTTAGCACCCTGAATGTCGACATTTGAATACTGACTAAGTAAAATAATGTCCTGTCCATTTGTCACTCTTGTACCGAATTGTTAATTGTGAAACTAAATTGCCTATTTTAAATGTATGCCATACGATTAAATAGGACATTGAATGTCATGAACAACCAAGTTTATGACTGACAACAATGATGACCTGCAAAAATCGGAACTCCGATTTATATTTTTTAGTATTATGACTTTTGACGATATGACTAAAAAGCATTTTGATGGAAAACGTTATAGACTGAAAGAATCGGAACTTAAATTTTGTGGGAAACAATACGAGTAGAGACCCGTTTTTCTCCTTTCACAATTTGTGACCGGAATACTAAACAAGGTTTGCGATTTCCTCAACAATGGACAAAATTTAGCACCGTTCCGTAATCTACACACGAAAGGAAATTTTCGAAGACGTGTGTCAGACATTAGGGGAATCCGCTCCATGATATGCCACCGTAAAAATATGGGTCGCGGATTTCCAACGTGGTAGAGAAGCCGTTCAAGACGAACTTAGGATTGACTGGCCTGCCAGACATTCTATAATCTAAGGCGAAATGCATTCTCACTTTGCCTCCATGTTCTTGTTGGCGAGCATATGGTTGACCTCCTCCGCGGTGATGGGCCCCTGCAGCTTCTGCCCGTTCAACATCTCGTCTTCCAGCTCCTTGATGGAGCGGCCGGTCTTCACGAACGCCTCCGCTACTCGCCTGTTCCTGCCACCTGCGATTAAAGTTATATTATGCACTTCTTTGTCAATGATCACGTTAGGCCTTTCTCACACGGGGCAACCCAAAACAAACAAGTTGTCAACTTGTGACGCGACCAAACACATTGGCACATGGGGAACACCCAAATACTCCGAAATATTTAATTCCGAATTTGCTAATTCCGATTTTCAAAACTCCGAATTTCATAATTCCTAAGACTATAAAACACGAATTTCATTTTACCGAATCTCATAATTTCGACAGTTTGTTTTTCCGATTTTTATAACTCCGAACAATCAAAAGCGCGAAGTGTCAATGGCCCGAAAAACAGTACTCCGATTATCAAATTTCCGAAATTTCATTACTAATTCGGAAATCTGATATTCGGAATAGTGAACTTCGTGTTTTCAATAATCGGTATTTTATTTCTTAGGAATTATGAAATCGGATTTTAGAAACTACACGGGGAATAAAAAATCCGAAAATTACGATTCTTATTTCCAGTAGAGAATAGGGTTCTGCCTTTTCTCTGAAGCCCCCCGCAGTAAAAAAAAACAATGTAGACAAAACAAAGGTATTATTAGTAGGTTAGGTTAGGGTTAGCTTGTGTCCCTTAGAGCGGAAATAGGCACCCCGCGAAGCGGCGTGACGTCGACCCGCTAGCGGTTAGGTTAGGTGAAAATAATTGGCGTGTGTCCCTGGCTTCGTAGTATATATAATCCTAAGGCCGAACTCGCATTATTGCATTAAGTCTGCCTTTATACGCACAACATTCTATATTTGCTCACAAGCTGTTTAGGAAATGCTTGTAATTCGTTTTCCATCTAGCCATCTTCCTATAAATAGTTAACTTGTTCCTTATGAATGATGTCGATTAATTGTGTATTCATGTGGTTTGCTATTCAGTTTCTCCACTCCAGGCGTTTAAAATGCGGATCTTAGGTACTTAACTCGTGTGTGTTAGCTGCGGGAGTGATCTTAGACGTTGGGCGTGGTTTTAATGATTAATTTGATAATTATTAGTAGTAACAGGAATTCGTAATTCAGATTTTTCGGATTTTTGTTTATTCGGGTTTATAATTGGTCGGTGTAATGATATTCGGATTTTTAAAAATCGGTATTTTAATAATCGGAATTCGGATTTTTGTTATTTCGTATTATTATTCCGTCGGACTTCTTATTATTCGGGGTATTGAAATTCGGTATTTTGATAATCGGAGTTGTAACCGTTAGACCTTTTGAAATTTCGGATTTATGAAGAATCGGAATACTTATATTAGGAGTTTTAAAACATTCGGAATTCTGAAAATCGGTATTATGAAATTCGTGATTTCGACTATCGGAATTTAATTTTTCGTATTTATGAAGTGTACCCTTGGCACATGTACCTATTTGAATGGCGGTCTGCACACGAAGGGTAGGGGTCGGGTTGCATTAAGTTTAAATTCAAGTTGCAAAAAGATTCATCATACTCATCATTACGCATAACTGTAAATAGTCATACATTTATGCGCATAACGTTTTTAGTCATAATGTTTAAGAACATATTGTGTAATGCGCATAAATTTGATGCTGAATTTGCTGAAAGTTTGTATAATTTGGGAGTCAACTCATCGGATTGGTCTCCCGATGTTCTAATCCTTTGCACAACTTTCTACAAGACAGTCCGTCTGAATGAGCTGTAAACGAAAGATATTAAGGCTCGACCTCTGAAATTTTCGTGAAAATGAGTTTTTTAGTAACCATTTTATACATTATAACGTAACAATTTTCCAGACGGAAAAAAATTATCATAATCTGCAAGATATGAGAAGTAATATTATACAGTTTTCGTAGAAATTCATTTTAACAAAAAAAGTAGAGAAAAAAATCTTAAGTCACCCCTATTCTTGCCACTAGACACCGCGGTGAAAATAGGTGTACCTAATTCAAAAGTCGTCGTGTGAAACGCTTAAAATTATTTACGTTCAATTAAACCTAAGGTAACTCGATAAATAACCGCAATGTGCTCTATGACCGCTAGCGATAACAACGAGAGATAACTGCAGCCTGCACAAACAAGGTAAATAACCATTACCTATGTCATTAGCACAGTCTGTTCATTTATATGAATGTTCAATGACTTTACTTGACTATTCCGAAGTCATCGCAGCCTTGGCACCCTTGGCAGCTCTTCATGTAACACTGCCGAGTTTTTTTCTATATGAAAAATCGTTACTTCACCTACTGATCGATGATTCACTCTGAGATATATACAGTGTGTAAGTCTAATAAGGGCGAATCTCTTAACGGTGGTTAGTATGGGACAAAGTAAAGGTAATTAGATAACATTTACTTAAAGTTGCAACAATAATTTTGTCCATACAAAATAATTCAGCCCGCAATGTAATGCAAACACACTCACGTTAAACGCTCGTTGACAGTTGCTAATGAACATTTGACATTTCGGTACCGCAACCATGTTTACAGTACATTGCTGTTGAGAAATTTAATAAATGTTAATTATGGGGTCGTAATGACCTGCAACTTAAAAAAACCTTTATTTCGTGATTACACTAACGAATACTATGCCCGATTTAATTTATCGCCCGTATTAGACTTACACACTGTATACCGAACTCATGGACTTTGAACTTGTGATATTGATTCTCTTTTAAGTTGTTGTCTTTTTGCTCACATTATACTGTGAATAAATTATTATTATTGTTCCCCTTGTGGACAGACACCACACATATCAAAACATATTACATTTGTGGCATCTATGTTTACGGTGCTACCCGTGTGGTGTCAGGTTAGAATTTCACCGCCCCCTTTCTTCCCGTGGGTGGGTAAAAGTCGACTAAGGGAACAGGCTTGTGGGTTGTGGGCGATGGGCTAGCAACCTATCACTGCAATATCACATTTTGTCCTTCTTTTATAGACACATTTACGTTAAAAGTGGCGCTGGAACATAAGGTTCATGTGCTCTGCTTGCTGTGCTACCCCTTTTGGGAATAAAGGCGTGAATCTATCTATGTATGCATGTATTATTATTATTGAAACTACAGTATAGGTATTAATGTGGAGTATCGTATAATTAAGGTTGGTTTTTGAGGTTAGAACGTTATATACAGTGCATTCATCCTTACTTGTCTTATTTGGTAAACAACATTCTAACCTCAAAATGCATCTTTTTAGGATAGAATAGCAATTTGTCAGTATTAGATCATGCCGAGACGACTTTTCGGACTTTTCTATCACGATTTTTTTGTCTAGCAACTTTTTTTTACGATAAAATAGCTGCTATAGTCTAAAAAGATACATTTTGAGGTTAGAATGTTGTTTACCAAATAAGTAAGACAAGTAAAGATGAATGCACTGTACCAAATCTTAGATTACTGCGTTACAGTATTTTTAGGGATCCGTACCTCAAAAGGAAAAAAACGGAACCCTTATCTTCTCTATCTTATTATACGATCACTTTGTTGTCTGTCTGTCAAGACCGTTTATCTCGGGAACGCTTGGAGGTATCGAGTTGCAATTAAAACCATATACTCAGTCTACATATCATATCTACAGCCCCTAGAAGCTCTGAAAAAATCTTCTAAGTTAACGTAAAAAAATACGGCCGTTTATGCCGTCTGTCTGTCTGTCAAGATCATTTATCTCGGGAACGCCTGGAGGTATAGAGTTGAAATTAACACCATATATACTCAGGTCGACGGTCCCCTTGGAGCTGGGAAAAAATAAAATTTCTAAGCTAACTATAAATACATTTGTATAGTTCGGAACCTTCAGTGGGCGAGTCTGACTCGCACTTGCCCGGTTTTTTCATTTCATTTTATTTCAACAAGAGAAATCATCTGTCACTTTTATCGGGGGGTGATCGATTTATATTGCCATTATCACGTGATAAATCCAACCATCAAAATTAGACTACAGCTGGCAAAGTTTGACTGCCGTAACTTACCGTAGCAGGTGGTGATGAGGTCAGCGACCCCGCAGGACTCGAAGAAGGTGCTCAGCTTGGACCCGGGGTAGAATACGTCGACGAACTTGATCATCTCCATGAGCCCGAGTCGGATGACAGCCGCCTTTGTGTTTTCGCCGGAGCCGAGGCCGTCCACGAAGCCCGCTCCCACCGCCACGATGTTCTGCAATAATCGATCACAGTAAGTACGTATACACTGTCGGAACAATTCGTTCCAGAACACAAGGAGTCATGTCATTGTTACGTATAGCGTGAAGCACGAAAGAGACGAAGACTTCTTCCTATCTTTGTACAGGTACGAACCTTCATATGCCCGCTGTGGATGATTATGGAACTAGAAAAATTCGTCCCAAGAGGACAGTAGCCATGATTACGTACTCGTATCTTAGAGCATTAAACCAACAGGAGCGGCCATGAGTCATTTTCTATAAATAAAAAGTCTGCCGATTTTTGCGGGGGAGGGGAACGTCAAATGTATGCGTAACGTGAAAATAGCTACGTCAGATAAACGTCAGTCCATACAATGTGTATGACCACTGGTCATATACTTTTGGCAGAGGGGAACGCCTGTCAATGGCCGGTCCGGTTGGTTTAATGCTCTAAGACTCGTATATATCATGAAGCTAGAAAGAGACAAATGCTTCTTCCTATTTTTATGTAGGAACGAGAACGTAGCATTATAGGCTCGCTGCGGACGACTAAGATGGAAGTAGAACAATTCGTTACAAGAGACACGGAGTCATAATCATGGTCACAGTCTATAAATCAATACAGTCATTCGACGAAGCCGTCTAGACAGGGCAATCGTGCAGGGGGCGAGGGGCGAGGAGCGGGTGAGGCGAGCCCGAGCTGCATACGTCGCCATTGTAAGTAGCTCGGGACATAACTTTCAGGGCTAACGCGTGTCTTGTTTTAAATGATTTGATTTGTACACAATTAAAATGGTGCATACGACATGTGCTGTACGACAATCTAGTAAATCTAAAAACGGAAAATATTTGTCAGTTGCCCATTAATAATATGTGTATTGTATATTAGTAATAGTTAAGAAGCAGGGTTGGGCAGTATTTCAATTACATGTATTTGAAATACAAATACGTATTTTGTATTTGTATTTCAACTACAGGTTGGAGAAGTATTTTGTATTTGGTATTTGAAATACCGCACTCACATGTATTTAGTATTTCGTATTTCAAATACTTTAAGTTTTAAAATACATTTGCACAAAATACATGTTATTTAATTCTATAACCGTATAATGAAACGTTTTTAATATAGTTTGAGGCTTAGGTAGGGCACTGTGCTGTGGCAACACTTTACTGCAAGTGTCAACGTCAAACGTCAGGTGCCAATTTATGAATTTAGTTCGTTACGCGGTTTTTTATTACGTAGCATAACCCAAACTCAACGGAGTTACGTCAGTTAAGTACTGAATTCCCATGGTCACCTTCTGTCTCCATCATCAAATCAGCTGTACTGTAGGATATCTGGTACCGTACCATAATATTGAATTGTCATCCAAACTATACTTATACCCAAAATTTCAGCTCAATCGGTCACCGGGAAGTGGGTCAAATTAAACTTGCAAGATTTGATTACATACATACATAAATACTAACAGGGCAAGTTAAATAAAAGCTTGAAAAAATGTGCAAAAGCTGTTGTGAAAAAAAAACGTGTAAAAACTGTTGTGAAATAAGTATTTTGTATTTCGTATTTGAAATACATTATTATGAATACTGTATTTTGTATTTTGTATTTCAAATAACTGCCACCAAAGTAGTTTCTAGTTTGTATTTCAAATACATTTTTAAATGTATTTTGTAATTTGTATTTCAAATACAATGAAGCCAGTATTTTGCCCAACCCTGTTAAGAAGCCAATCTGTAGATTAATATGAATTAATGAGAAAACGGAAACTGGTTCAATAAATTAAACACTGAATAATAAAATTGTATTTGATTTATATTGTTAACAAGCTCTTATTCCCAAATAAAATACAAAACTACCGTGCAAAAAAAATACCAGCGTCACTCGGGACGATGTAAAAAATGTAAAGAAACCTACCCCATATGTCCAAACTGTTGAGGCATTTAGAAGTTATGGCGGAACAAAGAAGCGTACATACATACACACATACATGCGTACATACCCATATACATACATATATGCGTACCCGTGTGGTGTCGGGTTAGAATTTCACCACCCCCGTTCTTCCTGTGGGTGTCGTAAACTACTAAGGGACCAGGGTTGAAGTGTGTTGTGTCCAATGGGCTAGCAACCTATCACTGCAATATCGCATTTAGTCGATCTTTTATACCCACGTTTATGCTAAAAGTGGCGCTGGAACATACGTTTCATGTGGTCTGCCTACCCCTTTTGGGAATAAAGGTGTGAATGTATGTACGTATATATGTACGCACACACACATACATGTCCATGAAACCTAAAAACGTTATCCTCCTTTTTGGGCAGTTGATAATTATTCCCTAGCATAAAGATTTTTTTGCATACATATTTTTTGGCCTAAAACATGTTTAACCTTAAATTGTTTAGCACACATTTTATGACTAAAAGGCTTAAAATATAATATTGTTAGGTATAATACAATTATTCTTTAGCCTAACATAAAACCTCCTAAAACAAAATAAATAATGGCTACAATCAAAGCACCTAAACTATTTTAAAACTAGGTAAGGCGTTAAATTGGGTTCGGGCAGCCAAAACAGGGGGTCGGCCCCCCGCAGTAAAAAAACAAACAATCGTAATAATTGTATTATTTGGTAGGTCAGGTAAGGGTTAGCTTGTGTCCCTTAGAGCGGAAATAGGCACCCCGTGAAGCGGGGTGACGTCGACACGCTAGCGGTTAGGTTAGAATTGCGACCTCTATATACAAATGGCAAAAACGTCTTTTGCGTTCTTTTCTTTTGGTTAAAACATATTATGCCAACTATATTTGACTGAATGAAATTTGGTCAAAGTAACAGTTGGTAAGCGAGATATTGCTTGACAAATGACATTCAACGAAAAAAATTTTGGAAAGTGATAATTTGTCCAACATTTTTTGGTAAAACATAGGTAACCCAATTTAATAAATGCGACAGTTTAGATGCGATTATTAGTGATACCAATATTCGGAATACCAATTTTATGCCTAAAATACATTCGACCAAACAATGTTATTCCATGCAAATGTTAGACTAAACAATTTACGGCCAATAAATTATATGCAAAACAATTTCGGCTAA
Organism: Epinotia demarniana; assembly: GCA_945867215.1. Classification (NCBI taxonomy): domain Eukaryota; kingdom Metazoa; phylum Arthropoda; class Insecta; order Lepidoptera; family Tortricidae; genus Epinotia; species Epinotia demarniana. Next base: position 10,676,657 of record OX244267.1, on the reverse strand, counting down.
ACAATTTTCGACGTTAAAAACAATCGACCAAAGATTATTAGACCAAAAATTTGTGCCGAAAAAAATGTCGGCAAAAAAATTTTAGACCAACAGATAAAGACCCGCTTTTCTCAAACATATGCAATGAAACTATGATGTAATATAAAAAAATATTACATCATTGCAATGAAATAAGAAATATCACCACTCAAAAAACCAACCTGTATTTATGTACTTGTCCTTCGATTTTGGCGACAACAAGTTATTCATTGCTAATTCGGCCTCCGCCCTCAATTCCGGCGGAGTATTGTACAATTAGTTTCTTCGTCGCTCTTATCATCGGAACTCTATTTAAAATTTTATTTAGGTATAAATATCAACCACAAATATAAAAAAATATTTTTTAATACAGTTGCTCAAAAAGTGGTACTTTTTGTGGCTGCGTAGCGTACGAGAAGCTTAATTTCTCGAACTAGTGCTTTTTACTTTTTAGTTCCAAACTATACTTTCGAAACGCAGTAAGTGGCGGTCGCGCGGCGCGACCGTCGCGGGTGCGCGGCCTGTGCGCGGAGGGTTGCTGGCGGGGCGCGACCTGTTTGACCGCGCTAGCGGTTTGTAGGCAAGCATATTTTATCGCAATGATATATTAATTTTATAATTTTTCGCAATTGTATAAAAAACGTCGTTTACAACACGTGTAAAATGTCTTTTACCACTCGTACCGAGTCTTGCCACTCGCTTTCAGCTCGTGGCAAGATACCTCGGTACTAGTGGTAAAAAGACATTTTTTTCACACTAGTTGTAAAATGTACTATTTGCCTCCAATCCCTCCATAATGTTTTTTTTACGGAAGTCGTTCGTATTACGCGTGTGTAGTGTTCGAATAGACCCTATTGGGGCCATTATACACAAACTGATAATGAGAATCTTAATTTCTATAATAATAAAAATAAATGCAGAGATAATAAATAAAATAAATGCAGAGGATTTCAAATATTGTCTATGGTCTCTGGTGAATTACGAATAGACAATATTTTAAATTTATTCATCATCACATTGAATCATACAGATTTCTACTTAGAGCATTAAACCAACCGGAGTGGCCATTGACAGGCGTTCCCCTCTGCCAAAAGTATTTGACCAGTGGTCATAGTTACACATTGTATGGACTGACGTTTATCTGACGTAGCTATTTTCACGTTACGCATACATTTGACGTTCCCCTCCCCCGCAAAAATCGGCAGACTTTTTATGTATACAAAATGACTCATGGCCACTCCGGTTGGTTTAATGCTCTAAGGATTTCTATTCAAATCAGTTCGTGTGTAATAGGCATTAACGCGGATATTCAGTCGGACAGCCTGTTCATAAACACAGACGCCGTGTTTAGAATATTTTTTTAAAAAATACTTCCTGGCCTAGGCCTTCAATTTTGTATGAAATTCCTTTACAGTTCTCTCGAAATGTTGCGCCCGAAATGTGATATTTCGAAGCCTGTTATGACGCACGTAACGACGACATTTCATTGCATGTTTGAGAAAAGTTCATTAATGTAAATCTCCGTAAGAAATATCTTAAGACATAGTTCAATAATTAGACGGCTAATTAAACGCGTCACTAACTTACTTTTTCCTAATCAGAACACGATGCCTGTTATACCCTTAAAGCCTTGCACTGTCCGCGGCGGACCATAGTTAACTTGTCATTAGCTGTCAAATTTACTATTGTCCGCCACCGCAGGCCGCGCCAGTGTGTTGCAGGCCTAAACGGTTTTGCGTTATTTTTTTAACACGTTGTATACGCGAGGGTAGCAGCTGTGTTGTGGCGAACCGACAGCTTCGAGCCAAGTCCTTGAATTTGCTACTTTGTTTGCGTAACATTTCATCCAATTGGCTGTGATTTCCTTGCGTAGTAGATGACCTCATCTCTTACTCTAAATAACTCGGTACTCGGTACTCTAAAAGCCCCCAGGCTTGCAGAGTTTTCTCATCCCCCGTACCTGCTCCATGGATGTAGCATTGTTTATTGCTTGGCCTTGCCAAGGTTCTTTCTACTGGCGTAGGTCGATCATTGCTTGTGTGTTATGGTTATGCATGAACACGGTGCATTCTTAAACTAACCGGGTTTTACAGAATGTACAGCTTTTTTTTTAATTCTCGGAAAATGGATTCTTACTCGACTAAACAAATTAAATCTTTTTTGTTAATTAATTGACTATTTCTTTTTTGATATGAGATTGAAACGATTAATTTAGTAAAACTATTCACTTTTGATAACAGTTTACATGAAGTAGTAAAAGATAACATTTTAAAACGAAATTATTTATTTTATTTTGTATTGGCTGTTTAGAGACTTCATCTAAGTCTGGCCTAACACATGCGCGCACACTGTGCAAACTTCACGAAAAAAAGACTGTTTCGCGCCATTATAGGTTATTTAACAAGTATTTGTAAATATTGTTAATGCGTGTTTTGTTATTGTATGGTGACTAGAAAAGTGATACTTAGAATGAACGCCACTGGAAATTATTGGCGATGTGCAATATGTGAGTAAAAACTGTTGTCATCATTAAGTAAAGAAAATAACTTGCCAGGCTTATAAAATTTTCATCTCATGAAAAGGATTTTTTCCTCACAAAATCTGTTGAAACACGTCGTATGAAACGCGTGATCTTTGATAATTACATCCTCGGCTTTCTTATCACGCTCGCCTGCGGTTCGCGAGAACAATTTCGCCTCTGATGTAATTATCAACATACCTCACTTGTATCACAATGTACTATTATAAAGATATTTACGTCACACCTGGCCATAATGCGAGTTTTAATGCACGCTGCGCGTACGGGAAAACACGCATTGTTCAGATTCAGATTCAGATTTTTATTTGTGAAACATAGGTAATACAAAGTTGGTCTTACATAATAAGTATACATGAACCTCTATGTTTTGCCATTTGGTAAACCAAAATATCAATGTCAAGGAAGTTACAAATTAATAACATAATCATTAAATACGAGCATATCAGTACTTTAAAAATGACAATTAGAATATAAATTATAGGTATGTGTCATTCATAAAGTCCTGAGTAGAGTAGGTAGTAACATTTTTCAACAAGTAGTTACTTGTTTAGTAGTAACCTAGTCAATTTTTTCTTAAAAGGTTCTTTTTCCAGTTCAATTATGTCTATCGGTATTTTATTATAAATTTGAGGTGCCATTCCTAATAAACTTTTGCAGACTAGTGCAGTTTTACACTCTTTGCCACGTAACTTGTTTTGGTACTGTATGCGAGTAGGGAGCTTGCGTGTATCCGTAATTTTATTAAATAAGTCGGGATTATATTTAACAAAGATTGCAGCTTCCAAAATGTATATACAGGGCAAGGTAAGGATCTTGAGTGACTTAAAAAAGGGACGGCAGCCGTCTGTAATTTTTAAGTTACACATGGCTCTTATGCACCATTTTTGGGCTTTAAAGGCTGATTCCTTATCGATGCAATTTCCCCAAAAAAGAGCACCATACCGCAGTGTCGACGCAACCAGTCCATGGTAAGCAACAAGTAGGGTTTGATTGTCAACTGTCTTTGAGAGTTTGCGGAGTGCAAAGGCTGATTTGCTTAGTTTTTTACAAAGTTCTCGATTGACTGTCGATAGTGAGGCCCAAAAACTTAGTAACTCCTACGCTCTTTATAGGATACCCTTGATAATGAATATCCATATAATTAAATTGATTTCTCTGATAAAATTGCATTATGTTAGTTTTAGTCAAGTTAATTTGTAAATTATTTCTATTTAGCCACATTATTATGTCAGGTAATGTATTATTTATGTCATTTTCATAATTATCTCGGTTATAACATTTTACAATGGTTGTGCTATCATCGGCAAATAAGATCATGGGGTGATTGATTGCTTTCGGAAGGTCATTTATATATACTAGAAAGAGCAACGGACCAAGTACACTCCCCTGTAGGACACCATATTTTACATACCGAGCATCCGACAGGGTTATATTTTCCGTTCTAGACTTCAGGCATATTCTGTTTATCTCGGTGAATTGTAGTCTGTTGCTGAGGTATGATTGAATCAGTTCCAAGGGTTTTCCTCGAATGCCATAGTTTTCTAATTTATATAGTAATGTCTTAAAATCTACATTGTCAAAGGCCTTTGACATATCAGTAAAAATAGCACTAATAGGTACTCTGTTATCAACACTTTCTAATACAATATTAACCAAATCATATATTGCCATATTTATGTTTACATTTTTTCTAAATCCCATCTGTTCATTACATAATATGCCATATTTATCAAAATAACTATAAAGACACTTGTATTGTATATAAACTTTTCAAAAACTTTAGAAAATATTGGAATTAGGGATATCGACCTATAGTTTTGAGGGTCATCTTTGTCTCCTTTCTTAAATAAGGGTTTGATTACAGATATTTTCAACTTCTCAGGAAAAATGCCTTCATTTATACAGAGATTGAATATGTAGATTAAGTGTTTAGCTATGTTCTCGTTTACATATTTTATGACTATAGTGGATATATTGTCAAAACCCACACTACTTGTGTTTTTTAACGATCTTATTATTGATGCTATGTCACTGGATGTTGTTGGGTATCATAAACATAGAGTGAGCAATGTGGCTAATTTTACACTTGTCATTGTCTCTCTTCGACAGATTCTGTACACCGTGTAAAAAGTGGTCATTGAACATATTCGCTATGCCTTTAGGGTCCGTAATAATACGCTTAGCAATTTTTAATCTTTGGATTTGCTCAGGCTTGCTTAGGTTTAGTAACTTTGGTGGAGTTTATGATACGCCATGTGGCTTTTGTTTTATTTTGAGCAGTGTTTATGGCGTAGTTGTTTTGAACTTTCTGTGTCAATTTAATAATTTTTCTTTTAGAGTAATTTTCAAATACCATTTTATTTGCTGTTGTAGGCATACATCTATAGATATCTCGAAATTAGTTCTCTTTGGCGCTTACTTACTTGACTTTGACGACCGGTTAGCCTAGTGGGTAGTGACGCTGCCTACGAAGCTGAAGGTCCTGGGTTCTAATCCCGGTAAGGGCAAATATTTGTGTGATGAGCATGAATATTTGTTTCTGAGTCATGGATGTTTTCTATGTATTTAAGTATTTCTATCTATTATAGGTATATATCGTCGTCTAGGACCCATAACACAAGCCTTATTGAGCTTACTATGGGACTAGCTCGATTTGTGTAAGATTGTCCCCTTATATTTATTTATTTATTTATATTTACTACATATTTTTATGCCTTTTGTTAACCACTTTACTCTGACTTTTGACGATAACGTAATCAATTTTTCTGGAAAACAAAGGTCGTACAGAAGTCGAAAATCATCTATAAATATGTTGTATGCGGTGTTTGGATTGGTGGTATTGTACAAGTCAGAAAAAGTTATATTTTCTAGATGTCGTTTAAACATCTTTAAATTTTTTAATGAGTAGTCACGTTGTTTTATACGCCAAGAGCTGTAGTTATTTATTTTATTAGTTTTAAATAATGAACGCCGCGGTGCCCCGTAGTTACATCACGGGAAGAGGGTTGCGACGTCTGGTGCCTGGCTTCAATAGCCTCGGACTAAGTGGGCTGACCTAGCGAGGTCGCTAGTCCGAACCGCGAAGTAGGTCGACGCGCCCACAAATTAGCATGTGTGGCCGTCGACTGTTTACTGCAGCAGCGGAGGCACGGTGCGAGCGTGACGGGAGCTCAGTTGTCGTCGCGCTCACACACAAGCGGGATCCACAGGCGGAAATAAAACTCCGATACTCTTGAGAAAGCTTGATGGCACGGCTGGTTGGTTGGAGCGAGATGGGTATATGTTGCTCTAGTGATAGTCGAGCTTGTTATGAGAACATTTTGCTTATACTCCACCTCATATATAAACCTTCCAACATTACCATAAAGTGAAACATCTTTATTTCAAATAAACAATCATTTCTTTACACAAATTCGTCTTAGGTTTTTAGCGTTTGCATTCCAGTACCGTCTTAATCTAGGTAAACCTAGGTCTTAAATTATGTTAATCTTGTACAGAATTACTTAGTGCATAATTGTTAATAGGCTAAATGAATACATTGCAAATAGTTTAGGCGAAATACCTATCTAAACACTGAACCTTTGTAGTTTTATATAAATTAATACTTTTGATTCCTTTGTTATATCTAACAGAGGTCGTAAGCACTATTCTCAGTTATTTCATTAGATTAATATCACACTGTAGATTATTGATGTAGTAAAGTTTACTGTATTAAGCTTAAGGCTTGTCTAATATTTATGAATTATGAGCATAGTGCAAGCGAAAACTACCATAATATGAGCTATGCAAAGGAAATGATTATAATACATGTTTCTAATTAGCTTGAAGAGCTTTACCTACCGTGGCATAGTGCCGCTTATGCAAATTTACTACAGAAAAAGGAGGCAAGTTATTAACTTTACTATCAAGCTTGTATGTAAACAACTCATGTATCTAGAATATAATTATGGTTACAAAATTAATGCAATTATATGCAGATTCTACTGAATATAAAGAAAAGCTTGCTAGAAGCTAGTGAAAGCTCTTACGGTTAAAACTTATGCTAAATCCTTAACTACGTTCGGCGCATTGCCGTTTTAAGCAGAATTAATTACGGATAAGCAAAGGTTGTTTTGTGATTCTACTGTCGAATGTAAATTAAGTAAATTTAGAAAATATGGAAACAACCTTGTATGAAAACTAAATGAACCCAGCTTTGGTTATGTGACTGAAAGATTTGCAAAGCGCACTCTGAAAGCTTTGCAGCCACCGGCTTTTCAGGCGGCCAGGCCAAAGTCACAATCAATGAGGAATATTTGAATCATGAGGCACACCTACCAAAGGTGTGACCTCTATAAATGGTACAACTTGGTCTACCTATTTATGTTTGGAGCTTAAAGCTCTTAACGGAGGCTTTTACCTACACGTTATTGTCAAGTCCGGGTATATTTGGATGGTTAGTAAACTAAACCAATCCGCTCATATAAGATGTTAACTGTAGGAGAAAGTATCTTGACATAAGTCTGAAACCTATGAACCAAAGAGAGCTGTTAAGATGGTAAAATAAAGAGTCAAAGCTATGTATTTGTCTTACAGACGGCTGCCTTGAACAGTCTCCCCCTAATACGTAAGCACAAGAAATATGCTAACCAAGGTAGCTTAATCGAACAAATATGAGTATAAATTTGTCAATCCAAATTTCGTTCTCACCTTTACAATACATGCGTGTACATCAACTTTCAGGTACTACTGAAACGCGCGCTGCAGTCATGTTTACGTATCGATTAAAACGAAATAAAATATCGCGCGCCGCGCTTACTACTTATTTTTCGTATTGTAGGTGGATCGAAATACTCCCATTCAAATCTACCCACCATACATTTTATGATTAGAACGAGACACAAGATAACAAGCGCCTGCTCGCTCAGTGCTCTTTTTAAATGTAGGTGGATTGAAACAGTCCCATTCACATCTACCCACCACATGTTTTATAATTAAAACGAGATGCATAATATCGAGCGCCTGCTTGCTCAATACGCTTTTTTCTTATGTGGGCGGATCGAAATGTTTCCATTCACATTTACCCACTACATGTGTTTATAATAGTAGATGGGAATAAGACTACGAAATTTACTAAATAATGACTGTCTTGAACAATCTCCCCCCAGTACGCAAGTACAAAAACTAATCAAGACTAGTCGAATCTATCAGTACGAGTCTCGAGGTCGGGCGACGGATGAGTCCAGCTGATGTTCTTACCTCTGTGACACGTACCTTGCCATCAGGTCCAGGATAAACTTTCTCTATACGCCCGCGGGGCCAAATACCTCTAGGCAAAGTGTTGTCCGCTATTAAAACAATATCGCCGGGTTTTAAGTTTGGCGAATCGGAGGCCCGCTTGCGTGGTAACAAAGTTGGTTTATATTCTATGAGCCACTTCTTCCAGAATCTCTCAGCGAGCTGCTGAACTTCTTGCCAGCTATTTTTAAGAGATTTTTTATCGCTGAAACTACCGAAAGGCATCATACCGTTAGACCTATGTATGAGGAAATGATTTGGCGTGAGTTGCTCCTCTGAAAGGTTGGCGTTTATGGGTGTCAATGGTCTGGAGTTTACTATGTGTTCCGCTTCCAATAAAAGTGTATGGAGCGTATCCTCAGATGGAACCTTGTCCTTAAGGGTTGCATATAAGGCACTCTTTACTCCCTTGACCATGACCTCCCAAGCGCCGCCCATGGATGGTGCGCCTGGCGGTATCTTTTTCCAGACAATGCGCTTATTTACGATAAAGTCGCTAAACTCAACGCTATCCATTGCCTCTTTTATTTCACGTTCAGCTCCAATGTAATTGGTAGCATTGTCACTATAAATGATGGTGGGCGTACCTCTTCTAGCCATCATGCGTCTAAGGGTTTGAATCATAGAGCTGGCTGAGAGAGAATTGGCTAACTCTATGTGCACTGCCCGCGTAGTTAGGCAAGTGTACAAAGCGCCCCATCGCTTCTCTACGCGACGCCCAATTGTGACCTTTAATGGCCCAAAAAAATCAGTAGCTATGGCGGTAAACGCGGGTTGGTGGTGCATAAAGCGTTCTTGTGGTAAATCTCCCTGCTGATGCATAGCGGGTTTACCTTTTCTTATTTTGCACCACTGACACCTTGCGTATATATTACGTAGATAGCTTCGCAAACCGATAATGTGATATTTCTGTTGTAACTCATTAATCACGGTATGATGATTTCCATGATTAAATTGCTCATGATAGTGATGCACAAGCAATCGAGTTATGTGATTTTTAATATCTAATATTATCGGTTGCCTCTGATTGTTAGCAGCATTGATCTTATATCTGCCATCGAGTGTTAACAGCCCGTCTGTTGACAGCTTTACTGCCAGCCGATACAACTTTGATGACTTTGGTACAGCTTCGTTACCACGCAAGCGAATGAGTTCCTCGGTAAAGTCTTCTTCCTGACATCTACTTAATAACAGATGCTCTGCTATCAGCAGGTGTTTAGGCATCATGTCATTACCTAACGTACTCTTTACTTGCCTGGAGGTAAAAATTTCAACAGCCACCAACAAACGACTGAGAGCGCGCTGCAATCTGACGAAACGTGAAAAACGCTGCGGATCTGGCAGGTGAGCGAACCTATCCTTGGTGACATTGCCGGCGGTGGCAGTATTAACCGGTTTACGTTCTTCACCGGTGTTAGACGTAACCTGTACTATCGTTTTAATTTTAGGCCACTTATCTGGAGACTCTAAAATAAACTGAGGGCCTCTAAACCACCGGTGGTTTATATCGAAATCTGATTTTATACCGCGTGTCGCAATGTCCGCAACATTTTCACTGGTCGGTACCCAGTGCCAATCGGAAGGTCTCGTAAAAGTCTCTAATTCGGCTAAGCGATGTGCTACGAACGGTTTAAACGTCCTAGGATCCGAGTTTATCCAAGCGAGTACGGTTCGAGAATCAGTCCAGTAGTAGGACTGGCAGATTTCGTAGTCCGTTTCACGCCGGACCGCGTCTGCCAGTCTGCAAGCTAAGACGGTTGATTGTAATTCAAGTCTAGGTATCGAAATACACTTTAAAGGTGTTACCCTAGCTTTACTACTGACCAGATGTGATGTTTTATTGCCGTCAAAGTCGGTAACTACAATGTATATCGCAGTTGCAAAAGCTTTCTCGCTCGAATCGCAAAAGGCGTGCAGATAAGCTGGTCCTTTCGATCTAGGTATATGCCTAGGTATAGCAAGATCTTGTAATAAGTCCAGACTATCCAACCACTCGCGCCATGCTTTGCTTAGATGTTCGGGTATCGCTTCGTCCCACTGGCAAGACGCCCTCCACAAATCTTGAATTAGCATTTTGCCTAAAATCGTTACTGGTGTCGCCATGCCAGTCGGATCGAAAACGCTAAACACTGCGCTTGTGACCTGTCGTTTCGTAGGTACCCTAAGTCCCTTGACTACGTCTATAGGTGTATTGCGTAGATTCAAGTTGAAACCTAAGCTGTCATTTTGGTGGTTCCACAAAAGTCCTAAGGTACGCTCGTGGTCCGATTTTCCTATTATCGTGGTAGAGTCCTTAGACACATCCTTAACGTTGCACACAGCTCTAGGTTCATTAGATGCCCAGCCACATAGCGTGAACGAGGCCTTTCTGAACACCTTGTCCATGTCGCTAATGGTTTTCTGCGCCTGCTCTACCGTGTCAAATGCGCCCAAAAAATCGTCTACATAGAAGTTACGTTCCGTGAGTCTAGCTACTTCAGGATACGTATCGCGATATTCGTTTGCGTTTTTATTCTTAACATAAATAGCCGTAGCAGGACTCGACGCACTACCAAAAATCAAAGACGTCATTCTATAAGTCTGTGGAGGCGAGTCCCTGCTTTCCCCGCGCCATAAAAATCGTAAACTATCGCGATCCGCTTCTATGACTTTAACCTGAAGGAACATTTGCTTTATGTCCGAAATTACCGCTATACGGCCCTCACGAAATCTTATCAAAACTCCGAAAAGCGATTGAATTAAATCGGGACCAGGTAAAATCGCGTCATTTAGTGCTTTACCGCTTGTTCTACACGCAGCATCAAAAACGACTCTACTTTTTCCTTTTTGGGGGTGAATAACATTAAAATGCGGGAGGTAAAAAGCGCGCGGTGAGTCCGTGATAGAGTCAACTCTTTCAGCGAAACCTTGTTCTATAAGATCATCCATCTGCCTATTATATTCAGCCTTAAGTTCCGGGTCTCTATCTAGTTTTTTCTCTAACGTGTATAAGCGTCGCAATGCGTGAGCTTTATTATCCGGTAGAGTCTCATCATCAGTTTTCCACAATAAACCTGCTTCAAACCTATCCTCGTTAGGTATACGCTTACACGTAGATTCTAGCAACTTAACAGCTCTATCTTCTGGATCGTTAATTTGTTTACGCGGCTCTATGCCCAATGACTCTATACTAAAGTGCTCGCGTATCAAAGCTAGAGCTGGATCTTGATTATCGCAAGTAGGTTTAATGTGATTAACCGCCCCTAACAATTTACGAGGAAGATCGTTAACTCCATGAAGCACCCAACCGAGGTGCGTCAGGGATGCACAGGGTAAAGCTCTACCTGCTTCACATACTTGCCTACTCACTATCAAATGCCATGAGTCTTGACCTATAAGTATAGTGGGTTGTGCTGACTCGTAACACAACTCATCTTCTAAATGCCGTAAATGAGCACATTTACGAACGACCGACCTATCTACAGCTTGCGACGCAAGGTTCAACTTATCTATCGTATGCGCGGTAAAATCATGAAACTCTCTACTAGAGGTACCTCTAATTCTAAGTTTTACTCGCGAAGAATCGTTGTCTATCACCTCGTGACCACCTACTCCTTCGAAGGAGAGGGTTTCCCGTTTACCGGGATGCGAAACTTGCAAAGCTATATCCTTCTGGATTAACGATAGCGTCGCGCCTTCGTCCATCAAAGCGTATGTAGAGATGGTACCTTTTGAACCCTTTAGCTCTACCGGAATTATTTTTAAATACGCTTGAGACTGGTTCGAGTAGTTAACCGAACTAACTTGCTCTTTAGTCGCTACGGTCTTTTCTTTACGCTCTAAGCTCTTTCTCCTACCATGCAATAAAGCATGGTGGGATGCCTCGCATTCTCCCTTCCCACATGGGTTATATTTGCATTTATTGTATGAGGATTTATGCATGTCGCCTAAACACCGGAAACAGAGCTTATAGCGTTTTAAAACGTCCCATCTATCTTTAACGCTCAGCTTAATAAAGTCAGCACAACTTGCTACAGGATGATTGCCTGCGCAAACTGCACACTTACTTTTCTGACTGTTATTAGCAGAGACGTTATTCCTATTTTCCTGTGGTTTAAACTTCCTATCATTATTACGCCTAGACTTGAAGCCGCCTCGCGTTGTGCGCTTGTTTGCCGTTGCAACATAATGTTGCTCCGAATCGGCTTCACTATCAGAATCATTTGATATAGGTAGAGTTTTCCTATCCTGCCTATGTGACGCAGACGCGCGAGAGTCGTGACTTGATACGGAATTGTCATCGTAGAAATCACTAGCTCCCTCATCGTCGGACGACACCGAGCTCTCCCTATACCTATGCCGTGAATTAATGTTATTCACCCTACGTGAGCGCACACCCGACTTGATCTTGGATTGTTCGTACGCGAACATACAGTTAAAGTTCTCACTCAAGTCCTTCAAAAATCTTGACAATGATAAGAGTTCCGGCACATCATCAGCGTTGTTCTTGTACCTATACCACTCAAATCTAACTATATTATTCATTTTTTCTACTATACGGCTAACTAATTCAGGAGCGTATAGGTACTGTGGCTTATTCAGGGCTTTAATAGAGGCTACTACATTACACACACGATTGCTGAATTCAGAAATGTTCCGACTATCATCGCTCAATCGCGGCATCCGCTTGACATTCTGAATTTCAGACAAAATAATTACGTCTGGCTTGCCGAAAGCTCTATCTAAAGCGGCGATTACTTCGTAAGGATTACTGCATGTGTGTAACATAGACCTTACTGACTCACGTGCCTGTCCCTTGACTGCCTTCCGAAGGCGTCCCATATTAGCTATGTCGGAGAACGAACTCTCCGTATCTAAATAAACACGTTTAAATGCAATCCAATCCGAGGGATTGCCGTCAAAAAAGGGCAAGTCACCTATATATTTGCCCGAGGTGAATTGCTGTGGCATGGGTGAAACGTGGTTGTCAGTCCTATTCATACTGATGGCTTGCACTATAGCGTCGCGTAGAGCGCTAATTTCCCCAGCCGCATTGTTTGGGCTGTGGTTTCTATCTACACCCTCGGTTTCTTGGGGTCTATGCTGTGGTGGCCTACTGCTACCTGGCTGTCCCAGAGTGGGAGAGGCGTTAGCTACGTTTCTACCATGCGTGGCTTCGTTGGGCAAACAAAAAGGGTTGGGCGGCGGCGCTCTTATAACCGAATGTTGACTTTCAGCTAACAACAATTCGTACCTAGAAGCGGCATAAGCGACGGCTGCCCTGGCTTGCTCCAACTGCGACGCGCGGAGTTCCGACTCCGCACGTAGTCTAACTAACCTATTGTCTTCAGCTCTTACGGCGTCATAATCAGTGGCGTCAATGACCCTAGGTGGCGTTTGTGCCCGCTCACCTTCTACTGAACCGGTTCTCGAACCACTACGCGGATTTACAACTTGATCGACAACGCCCGCGTGAACTACGTTGCCTACATTCGCGCCTAAACTGTTGGCGTCTAAAATATTTGCGCCCAAAGGGTTGGCGTCTTGTAGGTTCGCGCCTAAACTATTGGCGTCTAAAATTTTACCGTTATTGGCTAGAACGGGGTTCTCATCCTCACCGCTGTCTGACTCCTGCCTACTCCTCGACCTCGTTACTCGACCCTCCCCCTTACCTGTCATCCTAACCTTACCCCCCTAACACTAACAGTCCCTACCTGCCTAGCACTAACAGGCCCTATCTGCTCGCTCGGCGTACTACCGTATTGATGCCGATTGAGAATGGGAACGTAGGGAGGAAGGAGGTGATAGGTACCGTCTGGCAGAGGACCACTGTGCGATGTAGGTGCTCGGGACGTGGTGGAACGCCACGCCCTTCAGCTTGCCAACTTGTGGCCAAACACCGCAAAGTATCAATACCAGCAAACGGCCGAGTTATAAAGACGCTCTGAAAAGAGCGCTGCAGTAACCACTCGGTATACCGCACTAAGACGTGTTATGAGCTCTGGTTGACACCGTTAGGCCAGAGCCACGCCACCTACCAGATTACAACGGGGATTGACATATACCCGGTTCTGATAGGATTTACTGATGCTCGATGACCACGACGACTTGACGCTTCGATTTCGAAGTCTTCCTCGCTGGTGTGTCTTCCTCGCTGGTACGCCTTTTCCTGCTTCTTTATCCCTGTTGAGGGCTTTTCGGTCTTGAGGCTTCGTTATCCCTTTTGAGGGCTTTTCGGTCTTGAGGCTTCTTTATTCGTTAACCCTGTTGAGGGCTCTTCGTGCTTGAGCCTTCGTTATCCCTATTGAGGGCTCTTCTTGTTTCTGCTTTCTTTCTTCATTAACCCTGTTGAGGGCTTTTCTTGCTTGAGAGTTCTTTGTTCTTATTTCCTGGCAGCTTCTTCGTACGGCGCAGATTGTTCGAAGTTCACTTTCTTTAAGGCCAATCCAACAGCTTGATTGTTAGAAAGGAATCTTCTTTAAGGCCAATCTGTTCGCGCTGAACTGCTTGCTTCAAATGGCAGCTTCTCGTACGATGCTTGAAGATTGTTAGAGGATGTCTTCTTTAAAAGGGCCAATCTAATGCTTGATTGATAGAAGAATCTTCTTTAAAGCCAAATCTTCTGCTTGAACTGCTTGCTTCGTCAGGGATCCGGCTCTCGAAGGACCATTGAACGCCGCGGTGCCCCGTAGTTACATCACGGGAAGAGGGTTGCGACGTCTGGTGCCTGGCTTCAATAGCCTCGGACTAAGTGGGCTGACCTAGCGAGGTCGCTAGTCCGAACCGCGAAGTAGGTCGACGCGCCCACAAATTAGCATGTGTGGCCGTCGACTGTTTACTGCAGCAGCGGAGGCACGGTGCGAGCGTGACGGGAGCTCAGTTGTCGTCGCGCTCACACACAAGCGGGATCCACAGGCGGAAATAAAACTCCGATACTCTTGAGAAAGCTTGATGGCACGGCTGGTTGGTTGGAGCGAGATGGGTATATGTTGCTCTAGTGATAGTCGAGCTTGTTATGAGAACATTTTGCTTATACTCCACCTCATATATAAACCTTCCAACATTACCATAAAGTGAAACATCTTTATTTCAAATAAACAATCATTTCTTTACACAAATTCGTCTTAGGTTTTTAGCGTTTGCATTCCAGTACCGTCTTAATCTAGGTAAACCTAGGTCTTAAATTATGTTAATCTTGTACAGAATTACTTAGTGCATAATTGTTAATAGGCTAAATGAATACATTGCAAATAGTTTAGGCGAAATACCTATCTAAACACTGAACCTTTGTAGTTTTATATAAATTAATACTTTTGATTCCTTTGTTATATCTAACAGAGGTCGTAAGCACTATTCTCAGTTATTTCATTAGATTAATATCACACTGTAGATTATTGATGTAGTAAAGTTTACTGTATTAAGCTTAAGGCTTGTCTAATATTTATGAATTATGAGCATAGTGCAAGCGAAAACTACCATAATATGAGCTATGCAAAGGAAATGATTATAATACATGTTTCTAATTAGCTTGAAGAGCTTTACCTACCGTGGCATAGTGCCGCTTATGCAAATTTACTACAGAAAAAGGAGGCAAGTTATTAACTTTACTATCAAGCTTGTATGTAAACAACTCATGTATCTAGAATATAATTATGGTTACAAAATTAATGCAATTATATGCAGATTCTACTGAATATAAAGAAAAGCTTGCTAGAAGCTAGTGAAAGCTCTTACGGTTAAAACTTATGCTAAATCCTTAACTACGTTCGGCGCATTGCCGTTTTAAGCAGAATTAATTACGGATAAGCAAAGGTTGTTTTGTGATTCTACTGTCGAATGTAAATTAAGTAAATTTAGAAAATATGGAAACAACCTTGTATGAAAACTAAATGAACCCAGCTTTGGTTATGTGACTGAAAGCTTTGCAAAGCGCACTCTGAAAGCTTTGCAGCCACCGGCTTTTCAGGCGGCCAGGCCAAAGTCACAATCAATGAGGAATATTTGAATCATGAGGCACACCTACCAAAGGTGTGACCTCTATAAATGGTACAACTTGGTCTACCTATTTATGTTTGGAGCTTAAAGCTCTTAACGGAGGCTTTTACCTACACGTTATTGTCAAGTCCGGGTATATTTGGATGGTTAGTAAACTAAACCAATCCGCTCATATAAGATGTTAACTGTAGGAGAAAGTATCTTGACATAAGTCTGAAACCTATGAACCAAAGAGAGCTGTTAAGATGGTAAAATAAAGAGTCAAAGCTATGTATTTGTCTTACAGACGGCTGCCTTGAACAGTCTCCCCCTAATACGTAAGCACAAGAAATATGCTAACCAAGGTAGCTTAATCGAACAAATATGAGTATAAATTTGTCAATCCAAATTTCGTTCTCACCTTTACAATACATGCGTGTACATCAACTTTCAGGTACTACTGAAACGCGCGCTGCAGTCATATTTACGTATCGATTAAAAACGAAATAAAATATCGCGCGCCGCGCTTACTACTTATTTTTCGCATTGTAGGTGGATCGAAATACTCCCATTCAAATCTACCCACCATACATTTTATGATTAGAACGAGACGCAAGATAACAAGCGCCTGCTCGCTCAGTGCTCTTTTTAAATGTAGGTGGATTGAAACAGTCCCATTCACATCTACCCACCACATGTTTTATAATTAAAACGAGATGCATAATATCGAGCGCCTGCTTGCTCAATACGCTTTTTTCTTATGTGGGCGGATCGAAATGTTTCCATTCACATTTACCCACTACATGTGTTTATAATAGTAGATGGGAATAAGACTACGAAATTTACTAAATAATGACTGTCTTGAACAAATAACATTATTTGTGCGGTATGGTCTGATAGACCAAGATCCAGTACTTTGCTACTATGCCCATTGTGTGCAAAATTGTCTATACACGTGTTACTTGTAAGCCTCGTAGGCTGTTTTATTTCAAGTTTTAAATTAAAACTAGTCAGGAAATATTCAAATTGTGATGTTATATAATTTGTTTTTGAAATGTCAATGTTAAAGTCTCCACACAGAACTATTTTACTATTACTATTTTTACATATTATTTTCAGAATAATGTCTAGTTTCTCATAAAATATACATAAATTACTAAAATTGGGCGTCCTATATATGCATACAACCACTAATTTTTGAACTGTTAATTCAACAGCATTGTGGCCAGGTGAAGACGTAACATTTTGTACTCAACACGGGCGGTAATTCGTAAAGCCCCAGAGCGCATATTTATGGCCCTCACCTTCGGTTCGGGCTACAAACACCTGCGTTCTGGGGCATTCACGAATTCACCGCCCTAGTTACGTAATGTACTATTTATTATATACTAGTAGTCAACGTAAATAATGCTATCCAAATCAAATTAGAAATACAGATGACATTTCGTTTGGCTGTTAGACAAGAGCAAATATGTAAAAGTTAATCATTTAACGGTCATTTGCCAAGAAATGCCGGGAATAATTTAATGAGAATAAGTTAATATTCTTATAATAAGTATTGCTTTAGCTACACTTGTGCCATGTAGCTGGTAAGTAGTTAGTACATTGATAAATGATAACCGTCCCTGATGTACATATGTATAATAGAATACCTAACGTATATTTTGCGGAAAATTTACATAAACCCAAAATTGAAAACTGAGGACAGACTGGCGTTTGTTCTGATCAAGTACTAGTACCACCTATATTGTTTCTGAGTCATGGATGTTTTCTATGTATTTAAGTATTTATATCTATTATATATATCGTCGTCTAGTACCCATAACACAAGACTTACTGAGCTTACTATGGGACTAGGTCAATTTGTGTAACATTGTCTCCTTATATTTATTTATTAAGTAAGCAGTTCGGCAGAAAACAACTTTGTCCCAGTCGTCAATTGTTTTCACTTTTGATAAGAAGTCAAAGCGAGCAGGCGCTATGTCCGATCTTTCCAATTCAAAATATTTCATCTTTCTTTCATAATCGATAACCCCCACCTCTTACAATCCAAGCATATTGAAATAACATTTTAATCACGTTCACTTAAGAATATACCTAAGTAAATATTTTTTACTGTTTTCACGGTATCTACATGCTATTATGCAGTCATTCTACTCAAGCTATAAAAAATATGGTACAATCTGCATAATGAAGTCATTCCAATAACCTTCGCCCTGAAAAGCCGACGTCGAGTATAAATATACATTTTGCACCTTATTACAATGGGATGAGGTGCTATTCTATATATAATTTTTCAGTGGCCTGAACAGTACTAAAACAAAGATATTCAAGACCTTTGTATACGATTAAAATTAACGGCAAATGTATTTTAAGAACAAGATTACATTTCCGAAACTACACGATTTTGATATCTAAGTTAAATGGAAAAGTTTGAAATTGAAGTGCACTTGCATACGATAAGCAGTTACATGCGCGAAATCTCATTAAAAATAAACAATGTATAACGAAATCATTCGAATTGCGAACTTTGCTGTTTGCTTCACACCAACAAAAACATACCTACCTACTGACAGTAGGTACTGATAGTTACCACAGTCACTGTATTTATTCCCAGTGGTCATCACGATTTAACAAATATATATAACTAATTACAGAATGAATACATTAACGCCTTTATTTTCAAAAGGAGTAGACAGAGGACATGAAGTTTGATTTTTAAGTCCGTTACTAGCAACTGAAGGTTTAAAAAATGTGATATTGCAGTAACAGGTCGCTACCATACTATCGCCCACAGCACACTTTAACCCTATCCGATATATTTAACAGAGCATTAAGTTGTAGAGATATCGACATCATCGCAAATTACATCTACCTACTCAAAACTCTTCCGATACTTAATTTACACGTGTATATTTCTCAATTAATTTATATTCAAACCTCAATTACTTAACGAAGGAAGTACTCACATACATCTGTACGTATAAGCCACTGCCATCTGATGATCTGACCTTCCAACCCAGAGCAAAAACTATACCTTATTGGGATCAGACAGGTCAAAAAGGTTCTTAACGCGTTAGAGTGCATACAGTTATTTTGACGACCCTGAACGCCGATGCCTCGTCTAAGCCAGTGTTTAGCAGTAGGTAGCAGATCGTCGTCTCGCAGAACTTGTCACTACCTGTTGCTATGGGACACATATAGGCTATGAACGTACCTTGAGCGCGCCGCAGAGCTCGATCGCATCCTCATCGTCGACGACCACGACGCTGTAGTAGTCGGTCTCGATGATGTCGCGCATGGTCGGCGCGAGCATCACGTCGCGGCAGCCGATCGTCGTCTCGCAGAACTTCTCACTACCTGTTGCTATGGGACGCATATAGGCTACGAACGTACCTTGAGCGCGCCGCAGAGCTCGACCGCATCCTCGTCGTCTACGACCACGACGCTGAAGTAGTCGGTCTCGATGATGTCGCGCATGGTCGGCGCGAGCATCACGTCGCGGCAGCCGATCGTCGTCTCGCAGAACTTCTCATCTGCTACCTGTTGCACGATATCATTATCATGTTAAGTTTAAGCACAGTACATGATCAATTGCAACGGACACTGGTGTTTTCGGTGATAAAGAAAATATATTACCAATTTGGCATAGAAAAGTGACACAGCTTTATAAAAATGGGAACATTTTATTTTATTATAGTGTTACACCCGGAAAGTGTTATGTATATTATATTATGTAAATTATTACATATAGACTTTTCATCAACGGGGCTATTTATTAATAAGCCCAATAATTATTTTATCAGGATAAAGTGCATACATTAGTGATAATTAACATCAACTGCTACCCTTGTAGTTTACTTATTTATTACTGGATCATTAATGAACATACGATTCTCAGTTTTCGATCTGAATATGTACCTACACCTGAATAAAGACGGAAAAAAGTGACAAGTGTAAAAATATGGGTGCACTACTGCATACTACTTAATCATAAATATGTCCCAGCGCTCTTATGTTAGCGGATTGAGGCTTCGGTGCATATTTGTGGGAGGAATAAATCGACTGATATTTTTGCACCTGATTGTACAGTCGACTTCAAACATACATCATGTACATACATGTACCTACAACTACCTATACATTTATCGCCTTATCAAAATGGGCTTAGGCGCAAAAGTGTAAACATATCTTTGACGTCGACTGGACGTACCTAGGTCGTATCAAACTATGTGAGCAGATTAATACATTCAAGGATTCCTCCCTCCAAAGCAAATCCGGAAACTTGTTGAAATAAAACCTTCAAATCCAAAATCCGACTTACCTCGGAAGCGATATTGGCACCCATCAACACAGCACAAGGGATCTTCAGGCACCTTGTGATGATGTGGGAAATCAGGTCAATGCCACCGCCTTCCGCTATGTCGAAGCCCTGCCAAATAGCGGAACATCATTAGGATAGTAGAGAATAACAAGTGGTGTAAAATAGTTACTAAAATATGTGTGTGTAGGCCCTTGTACACGTACGGTGATTTTAATGCTAATTGTTTTTTTTTAGATAAGGGCATGCGGTTAGTAGTTTTTGATATGACGAAAACACCTCGGAACTGGTAGGTATTTTATTTTATAGTCCCACTAGCTTCTGCCTGCGACACTGTCCGCGTGGAACTTTTAAACATATTTATATCGTAGCTCCATACAAACGTTCACCCCCGATTTCACCCCCGATTTCACCCCCTTAGGGGATGATTTCCGGGATAAAACTATCCTATGTCCTTACCCGGGATTCAAGCCATCTCAATCGGTTCAGCGGTTTAAGCGTGAAGAGGTAACAGCCAGACAGACAGACAGACACACTTTTGCATTTATAATATTACTAGCTTCTGCCCGTGACTCCGTCCGCGTGGAATTCGTTTATATCGTAGCTGTATACAAACTGTCATCCCCCATTTCACCCACTCATGGTATGGTTTCCGGGATAAAAACTATCCTTCCCCGGGACTCAAACTATCTCTGTACCAAATTTCAACTAAATGGGTTCAGCGGTCTAAGCATGAAGCGGTAACAGACAGACAGACAGACAGCCAGACATACTTTCGCATGTCGCAATGTCTTGATTATCTTAGTCACAAATCACTAATTAGTCCGAACTACAATCATTACTTGATTTAATTATTCTAACACAAGGACACAACCGAACGTGAGACAGTCCCAAATTGTACGACCCGCATCCTTGCACTCGTTCATGTGTGCGTCCGCCCTTGCCACGATGCAATCGGGAACTAACTTCATCCTGCAGGGACAATCTGATTCTGTCAAGCACCACGCCCATACGTGATGCCCATCACGTTAAGTTGAACCTTGAATACTGCTACAGCCGACACGGCCATCCTGCGTTGCACATGTCCTCATGTGTCTTATTCTGCAAAAGAATCAATTTTCCAAAGTATCATCTGCTCGGCCAATTCTGACCTACCATAAGGATATGGCAAACAACAATTATTTTTCGATACATCATCGTATCTCCACAGAACTCAATTTTCTTATTCAACAACGTTTCTCAAAGATGCATTGACAAAGCAAGATAACTGAAACCTTTTTTTTGTTTCACACAAAAACCTGTTACACATATGCAAACACTGCATTCTCAACTCTATGGTCATACCACAATCTCGCACGATGTTATCACGCTCGCTATCTTACTCTAGGCTGGCCGACTCTATCGCCATCTCACACAGAGACTGGCCGATTCTGTCTCCACCTAAGTCAAGACTAGCTAGCACACTAGATACTAACCATCCTACTCCAGGCTGGCCGACTCTATCGCCATCTCACACAGAGACTGACCGATTCCTGAGTCAAGACTGGCTAGCATACTCCAACACCATCTGGGGTGTCACACTATCCCGAGACTGACACACGTTTGTCATCTGGTCTAGCTGACTAACCGTCCCAGACTGGACACCTGGTACCTCACATAAGTGCACACATATCGCAAAGAATGCAAACTATTCAAAAACTTGGGAACTTTAATGTCCCATTCCATCAAAACTTTGTACTATATCATGTTCGTCAATGTCTCTTTGATTATTCGGCATTTTTCTTAGCCTGTCATGAGTATATTTGTAAATGCGATTCGAATTAATTGCTTGAAGTGTATATCGATCGTTATCTAAAATCTCAATTACTTTAAAAGGTCCGATATTTCGGATCTAACTTAGTTTCATTTCTCCTCTCGTTTTTCATTAACACAAAATCTCTAATAGAGAATTTATTAAGTCTTGCCTTATTTCGGTCAAACCTTTTTTTTTAAATCATATTCAGCAGCTTTTTCTATATTACGCAGCGCCTGTTCCCTAACTAGCAATAAATCTATCTGCGTGTCATTCTCCTCGCACGTCATTAAAGATAGCGGTGCCACTCGTCCGATCAGTAACTCTAAAGGACTCGCTTTTGTTGTACGTTGCGTCAGGTCAAATTTTTTTTGTGAGCATTTCAATGCGTTGCAGTCGGTCACGACAATAAATTTATGGCCGTATAAAAAAAATGTCTAAAGTTTTTGACAGCGTTAACAACCGCAAGTGTTTCTATTCATAAGTGGTATCGTGACTCGACTGACGAACTACGTTTACTAAAATATGAAACTACGAGTTGTTTCCCACTAACCACTTGAAATAAAATCGTTCTATATCCTTCAGAGCTTGCGTCTGTGTGAAGTTCTATGGGGTATTTAGGGTCGAATATCATAAGTATAGGGACTTGAGTTAATGTTGAGACTATTTTATTTCGTACTTGTTCACATTCCTGTGTCCAAAGAAAAAGAACTTTATCTGACGTGAGTCTGTAAAGTGGTCCCATAATTTGTGAGAAACTTGAGATAAACTGGCGGAAATATGTTGCTAGGCTAATTTGAGGCGCTGGCAAGGCAGTGAACGCCTCCATTGTTCATTTATTCGGTCTAATTTCGGTCTTATTTATTGCTACATTAGCAACCCTCATACATTGCTTCGTAATAGAGAACTGAGATGCTGACATATTTTCAACAAATCCCTGTTTTAAAATTTCACGACCCAGCATTGTATCGCTACGCATATAAAAATCAGGCAAGACATGAAATAAAAATCTCTATAATATATTCACTAATTTAACGAAATAGTGCTAACGGTTCGCTTTCCTGAAAACTTTGATGCCAAACTCTCATTAATAAGCAAACGTTCAGCACCTGAATCAAAATGAAAAGAACACACCTTTGTGATTGAGTTTTCCCAGTCGGAGGATCTACCTCGCATACTTCGACACGTCATCCGTCCCCTTGTCCTGCACCTGGTCGCGCTGAAACGTTGCCGCTGCTGGTGTTATCTGGACAACGCGTTGATACGTGGCCCGGGTGCCTGTCGTATCGCATAATGTTGATCGTCCTAAAAATTTTTGGCCGAGAATGTTTGGCATAATGTTGAGTGGCATACTACTTATTTAGCCTATTCATTTTTGCGCATACACATTTAAAAGTCCTAAAGTATGTTCATCCTAATATTGATTACTCGAACATCGAATTACCTAAAAAGTAATATTCCTAATTTTCATTGTCATAGTAATTATTTTGCCTATTGTTAAACGTGCTAAAATTAAACCACCTATACTATTTTTTTCCTAAATTGTATACTATTTGTAAACTCTGAGCAGACCCGACCTACATCTAGATGAATAAAATAGGTTCGTTAGTTGCCTTTTGCCCCTCAGAGCAGAAATAGGGGCCCCGCGAAGCGGGGCTCCGTCGACACGAAGGCGGGTCACAGGTTATTCAAGTATTAGGCAATTCTTAGCTGAGGCAACCTTCATTTAGGTCAATTAGATAGGTTCGTTAGTTGCCTTTTGTCCCTCAGAGCAGAAATAGGGGCCCCGCGAAGCGGGGCTCCGTCGACATGAAGGCGGGTCATAAGTTCTTAAAGTACGTACCTAAATAGGAAAGATTAGGTAACCACAAATAAAACATTTATTTTTACTATTTATAAACTCTGAGCTGACCCGACCTACATCTAGATAAATAAAATAGGTTCGTTAGTTGCCTTTTACCCCTCAGAGCAGAAATAGGGGCCCCGCGGAGCGGGGCTCCGTCGACATGAGGGCTGGTGATAAGTAATTCAAGTATTAGGCAATTCTCAGCAGAGCCAACCTTCATTTAGATAAATTAGATAGGTTCGTTAGTTGCCTTTTGTCCCTCAGAGCAGAAATAGGGGCCCCGCGAAGCGGGGCTCCGTCGACATGAGGGCGGGTCACATGACACGAGGGCGGGGACATGAGGGCGGGATGTTATTCAAGTAATAGGCAATTCTAATAGATATGTATGCGTAACAAAATGTATGCACAACATTTTTAGTACATTAAATATTAGTAACATCAAAGTTATGCACATCAATCATTCTAAAAAAAAACCTTCGACACAATAAACATTCGGACAATAAATATTTAGGACAATCGATATTAGGAACAACAATTTCGGCAAATAAAAAATATGCACAACAATGTTTATGCAATTCGATATTCGGCACAAAGTTGGTATGCGACAAAATATTAGGATCAACAATTTTATGCCACCCGATATAGACCCACGTGGCCCATCATGCCACATTTGTAGCACCGTATAGAGCTAGTCCCGGGATAAACTTGTGATCCTTCTCGATTAACCGGTATTTTGGACGTTGATGCAAATGCTTTCATTTTCATTTCCTTCTCTTTCAGTCGACAATCCGTTGATTTGTGCCCCGCTTTGCCGCAATGGTAACATATTATTTGGCCCGAGTCAAATCGAGAGCGTTTATGGTTAGTTTTGTTATCTTCATTTTTTGTATCCAATTTACGTTTAAAGTATGAAAAAGCTTGCAGTTCCCGCTGTAGATGTTGACGTGTGGATATTTCTGTTGTAAACGCAATCCGCTGAAGCCTGTGGTCAATTCCAGCCATATGAGCAAGTACAATCGATACAATGAGTTGTTCTGAACTTACATTTTTTAATTATGCCATTAATGACGAAGTCAATCGACTCGCAAATGCGGAGTAAGTTTCACTCTCCATTGGTTTATTATTACTCAGGTTAATCAAAGTAGCAGCAGTTGTTTCGGTCGTTACAAATCTCTCAATAAATAATGCCTTAAATTGTTCCCATGTTATTCCTGGATATGTAACACGTGCAAACCATGCAGACGCCGATCCTTTTAAAGATTTGCTAAGGGGCATTATTAAATTGCTTCCTTCCAGCGGGTTGTCCGCAAAACACAAATCAGCTGTTGAACACCAAGATTTTCCATCCATATCGTATTTTTCCGGGTTAAATTCAGGTAAAGGCACGTTGTTTACAACTTGTGGCATTCGGAGTGTATTTATCAGGGCGCGCATTTGTTCATTTTGTAATTCGAACATTTTTTTCCACATGGTTTCATTTGCGTGATTTTCACCATTTTCCGAATTTTCCTGTTCAGATCCCACTTCTGATATCGGTACAGGAGGTCGAGCTTGATCTTGGTCACCCATAATTGTTATTATTTAATAAAACCACACATTCACCTTACATTATTTTAATACAGTAGTCAATTATTATTCAAGATAAAATGTCTATTAAAGTTAAATGTCTTGATTATCTTAGTCACAAATCACTAATTAGTCCGAACTACAATCATTACTTGATTTAATTATTCTAACACAAGGACACAACCGAACGTGAGACAGTCCCAAATTGTACGACCCGCATCCTTGCACTCGTTCATGTGTGCGTCCGCCCTTGCCACGATGCAATCGGGAACTAACTTCATCCTGCAGGGACAATCTGATTCTGTCAAGCACCACGCCCATACGTGATGCCCATCACGTTAAGTTGAACCTTGAATACTGCTACAGCCGACATATATATGTATAGTATAAAAGTATATAGTATATTATACAGGGTGGGGCCTGAAACAGCGGCAAAAAATTAAACGGTAGATTATTGGGCGTGTGAGCACTTATTTCCAGGTAATTTTAATTGAAAATAAAAAAGTTTTTTTTTCTTTATAGTAAGTTCACGTGTATTTTTTATTACCCTTCTGGGGTAACACAGGTAGTTTTCTTTTATTTAAAAAGCACTAAAAAGATAAAAAAAATATTTTAGGGTTCCGTAGTTTTCCGTCCGTCACAGTAAGTGTCCCCACTTAAGCGTAAAACAAGCAATACTTAGCGAAAAAATGTATTATTATACAACGAACGACCAACCAAAGACAACTAAGACAATTCGAGCGCGACAAATTTTCGACGTAATGTATAGGCGAACCTGCTCCGACCCCATTAAATCAGGAAAAATCTTAACACCGCCACGTACGATATCAGCGTTCCGCGTACAGCGACATCTATCGGCAAATTAAGTAAACTATTGCGCGCGAGCTTAAAGTATAGAAGATGATTTTTATGGGATAATTCTTTATCCCATAAAAAGTTTATGACTACTAGAGCTCCGGTAGCCTAGTGGTTCAGGCATGCGGCTGTCAAGCGGCGGTCGTGGGTTCGAATCCCGGCTCGTACCAATGAGTTTTTCGGAACTTATGTACGGAATATTTACCGTTAGCTTTTCGATGAAGGAAAACATCGTGAGGAAACCGGTCTAATCCCAATAAGGTCTAGTTTTCCCTCTGGGTTGGAAGGTCAGATGGCAGTCGCTTTCGTAAAACTAGTGCCTATGCCAAATCTTGGGATTAGGTGTCAAAGCGGACCCCGGGCTCCTTTAGGGGCACTACACGGGAATAACGCTAGGAGGATGATGATGATGAATTCTTTATTACGTTAACCGATTTTCACCGTTTTTACTTTATCTGAAAGCACGTCATTTCATTGTGATTTTGAAGAAATAACAGGAACAATAAACACCTGCTTATACGGTTAAATTACAAACTTAGTGCAGAAATTATTTTGTAATTTTTTTCAAAAACTATAGAATCTATCAAGTTCAGAATAATTTTCCTTAAAAGTTTTTATAAAGTTTTACTTTTGAGATTTTTTTCATATTTTTATGACTTATGGTTCAAAAGTTAGAGGGGGGGACACATTTTTTTTACTTCTGGAGCGATTATCTCCAAAAATATTAACATTATTCATTTTTAAATACCTATCCAACAATATATTACACGTTAGGGTAGAAATGAAAAAAAAAACACTCCCCACTTTACGTATAGGGGAGGTACCCTAATAAAACATTTTTTTCCACTTTTTATTTTACCACTTTGTCGGTGTGATTGATATACATATTAGTATCAAATTTCAGCTTTCTAGTGCTAACGGTTACTGAGATTATCCGCGGACGGACGGACAGACATGGCGAAACTACAAGGGTTCCTAGTCGACTACGGAACCCTAAAAACTATTATGACTCAGTTCATGATATTACCTCAAAACCTGCATTGACTGCTGTGCTATGATCTCGTGGTGCCAAGATACATTATTTGAAGGTCGTGACTTTAGATCAACATTACTCCGAATTAAAATTAAAAAAAAATATTGGACACAAGAGGTAACTACAGATGCTCTAAGGAAGCGTCCTTTTAAATATTTGCCCCTGTTACAGGCCCCACACTGTATAGTATGGATAGTGTGGATTACTCCCACTATCCATCATTTTTGGAAACAGAAGTATATATCATTATTTGTTCCGTTAACAATACCTCGGCCAATTCATGATGGGTCGTGGATCTGCGGGATTCAGTATATAACTTTGTCATAACGTGACAGTTAATTCATAGGCCTTACGCCTCAGAATAAGTAATAGAAGTAATACGCCAAGAAGTAATGTATGAAAACCCTAAGTAAAACCATTATTATCCGCTACTCTAACTTTTTAAATTTGCTGACTAATATTAAACTGACAAAGGAAAAATTACATACTGCCAACTACCACGACTCTGTGAGCATACTTGCGAAATAAAAAAAAAAACAAATCTATGGTACTATACTTATGTGCGGTTAAACCATAGAACACCTCCACTAGAAGCCTATTGTTTCTCAGTTTGTTCGCGACTCGAGTCACCAAGCGTTGGTGTTGTTGCGCTTATTTAATCCGCGGTCGCCCGCCTTTCCGTTCAGTTGCGTCCATGTTAACGACCTGTGCGGAGTGTGCATGACTCTCACAAAAAAAAACAAAATAATAGGATTTTCGCGGCTAATTATGGGCTTTTGTAGCGTGAGGTGGTGCGGAAAGTCGTCAAAGACTTCTAATTACAAAAAAGATGGAATTTCATTCCACAGTTGAGTCAAATTCAATATTTCATTCAAAATATTTATAGCCAGCGGAGGCCATTTTATACTGGCCGGTGCGAATACTGAGGTACAGACACACTATGTCTGTCACTTTTCATCACTTTGAAAATGCAATATGCTATTCCTTTCTTACGAAAACACGTCACGACTAGTGATGTCCCGATGATGCTATGATGGTCAACCGACAAACCACGTGCTTTCGTTCGTACCGATTTGAAGAAATCTAACAAAAATACAGATTTCTCGTTTATATTGGTTTGAGTAGTTATTCTGTAGATTAGAACTTAAATTTAGTTTTATTTATTGTTCGTTATTTAAAGTAAATAGTGTAATATATAATAAGTATTAGTAGTACTAGTAGTAGTAGTTACTTTACTGTTTTAGTTACTTTTTAGAATGCTCTTGGTGAACAGTTGCGTCTAGGTTTCAGAATGGGCCTGATGATAAACTTTGGGAAAGTGCGAGGGTACTCGTAGTTGGTTTGAGATAGATATAGGTTGTGCGGGCTTTTTAGAATCCTCTCGGGGAGCAGTTGGGTCCAGTGCCACAAGATGGGCCTGATGATGAACTTAAGAAAGTGCGAGGGAACTCGGAGTTGGTGTGAGATAGATATACGTTGTGCGGGCTTCTTAGAATCCTCTCAGTGAGAAGTTGGGTCCAGTGTCACAAGATGGGCCTGATGATGAACTTCGAGAAAGTGCGAGGGAACTTCGAGTCGAGTTGGTGTGAGTTAGATATACGTTGTGCGGGCTTCTAAGAATCCTCTCAGTGAGCAGTTGGGCCCAGTGTCACAAGATGGGCCTGATGATGAACTTCGAGAAAGTGCGAGGGAACTCGGAGTTGGTGTGAGATAGATATACGTTGTGCGGGCTTCTTAGAATCCTCTCAGTGAGCAGTTGTGCCCAGTGTCACAAGATGGGCCTGATGATGAACTTCGAGAAAGTGCGAGGGAACTCGGAGTTGGTGTGAGATAGATATACGTTGTGCGGGTTTCTTAGAATCCTCTCAGTGAGCAGTTGGGTCCAGTGCCACAAAATGGGCCTGATGATGAACTTCGAGAAAGTGCGAGGGAACTCGGAGTTGGTGTGAGATAGATATACGTTGTGCGGGCTTCTAAGAATCCTCTCAGTGAGCAGTTGGGCCCAGTGTCACAAGATGGGCCTGATGATGAACTTCGAGAAAGTGCGAGGGAACTCGGAGTTGGTGTGAGATAGATATACGTTGTGCGGGCTTCTTAGAATCCTCTCAGTGAGCAGTTGTGTCCAGTGTCACAAGATGGGCCTGATGATGAACTTCGAGAAAGTGCGAGGGAACTCGGAGTTGGTGTGAGTTAGATATACGTAGTGCGGGCTTCTAAGAATCCTCTCAGTGAGCAGTTGGGCCCAGTGTCACAAGATGGGCCTGATGATGAACTTCGAGAAAGTGCGAGGGAACTCGGAGTTGGTGTGAGATAGATATACGTTGTGCGGGCTTCTTAGAATCCTCTCAGTGAGCAGTTGTGCCCAGTGTCACAAGATGGGCCTGATGATGAACTTCGAGAAAGTGCGAGGGAACTCGGAGTTGGTGTGAGATAGATATACGTTGTGCGGGCTTCTTAGAATCCTCTCAGTGAGAAGTTGGGTCCAGTGTCACAAGATGGGCCTGATGATGAACTTCGAGAAAGTGCGAGGGAACTTCGAGTCGAGTTGGTGTGAGTTAGATATACGTTGTGCGGGCTTCTAAGAATCCTCTCAGTGAGCAGTTGGGCCCAGTGTCACAAAATGGGCTTGATGATAAATTTCGAGAAAGTGCGAGGGAACTCGGAGTTGGTGTGAGATAGATATACGTTGTGCGGGTTTCTTAGAATCCTCTCAGTGAGCAGTTGGGTCCAGTGCCACAAAATGGGCCTGATGATGAACTTCGAGAAAGTGCGAGGGAACTCGGAGTTGGTGTGAGATAGATATACGTTGTGCGGGCTTCTAAGAATCCTCTCAGTGAGCAGTTGGGCCCAGTGTCACAAGATGGGCCTGATGATGAACTTCGAGAAAGTGCGAGGGAACTCGGAGTTGGTGTGAGATAGATATACGTTGTGCGGGCTTCTTAGAATCCTCTCAGTGAGCAGTTGTGTCCAGTGTCACAAGATGGGCCTGATGATGAACTTCGAGAAAGTGCGAGGGAACTTCGAGTCGAGTTGGTGTGAGTTAGATATACGTTGTGCGGGCTTCTAAGAATCCTCTCAGTGAGCAGTTGGGCCCAGTGTCACAAAATGGGCTTGATGATGAATTTCGAGAAAGTGCGAGGGAACTCGGAGTTGGTGTGAGATAGATATACGTTGTGCGGGTTTCTTAGAATCCTCTCAGTGAGCAGTTGAGTCCAGTGCCACAAAATGGGCCTGATGATGAACTTCGAGAAAGTGCGAGGGAACTCGGAGTTGGTGTGAGATACGTCACCATCCTAAATAGCCGAATGCCTTTTTCGTGTTTAATTTGTTTTATTTTAAAATGAGAACAATAAATACAACTTTTAAAGGAATAATGAGACTTTACTTATTATTAAACTGCTCCGAAACTTTCCATAAAAAATACTGAAGTATTTGTAGTTTAATCTTTAGAACCAAAAATACTAAATGGTCAGTATTTTTTTAGCACACTTTTAAGTATAGATAGTTTAATTGCCATTTTAATATGTACAGTAAGTACCTACCATGATTTATCAGCAAAAAATTACGGTACCAGTTAGGATTCTGTAATGTATGTACATTGTGTATGACAGCTGTCATAATTGTCACCTACGTTGTCAGTCCGGAATAAATCCTCGAACCTACTTGACGTGTACCTTATTGCCCTACCTATCGGATACCTATACCCAGTTCTCAGGAATACTTCAGTGGCGACGAATAGTGGAAGTTCCGCGAGTGCATAAACAAATATATAAAAATGTCTATCGGCAAACTAAGCGAATTCAATGTGAGTAACGCGGCCTGGTCATCGTATATGGACCGAGTTGAAATGTACTTCAAAGTGAACTACGTGGACGACGGCATGAAAGTGCCTGTGTTAATCGCCGCGATGGGCGATGAAGCATATGAGCTCCTGGAAACGTTGGCTAGTCCTACGAAGCCGGCGCAGTTAACTTTAGCTGAGATACACGAGTTAATGGCGCAACATTTGCAACCAGCGCCATCAGTTCTAGCGGAAAGGTACCGTTTTCGACAAAGGCGGCAGGGCGTAGGTGAGAGCGTTACGACCTATGTGGCGGAGTTGAAGCGGCTAGCTAAGTTTTGTAAGTTTGGCTCAAATTTAAATGAAGCGCTTCGCGATCAATTTGTTTGTGGCTTATCGAGCGATATAATGAGGCAACGATTGTTCGCGGAGGATGACAAGGTTACCTTCATGGCTGCAGTCAAGCTTGCAACATCATTAGAGGCGGCGGAAAGGGATGCAGCGATAGTGCAGCAGGCGAAGTCAGCGGGTTCGAGCGGGACGGGGGAGGCGCAAACCGTTATGTTTGCCAGTCGAGGGAGATCTAGCACATTCGACGGGGCGCAGGCGCGCGCGCCTGTAATTAGTTCACAGCGGCGAAATTTTAACGGCCGTGATAAATATTGCGAAGCTTGTGGAGCGCGCAGTCATTATTCCGCCAACTGCAAGTTCCGGGATTATGTGTGCAGCAAGTGTCAGCGCACAGGCCACTTGCGGCGCGTGTGCCCGGACTGGGGCGCGGGTGCGGGTGCGGGCGCGGGCGCAGGCCGCGGCGGAGCGCGGGGCCCAGCTCGGCGCGGTGGGCCGGTGGCGGCGGCGCCGAAGCGCAGTGCCATGTATTTCGGGGACGCCGATCGCGGATTCAGCGAGGAGAGCGGCGGGGATATTGAAGAAGATTTACACCACTTATGCTTAAACAACTACCAATCGGTAAGTTTACCGATACAAATAGATAAAACGGTATTGCATATGCAAGTGGACACCGGTACGGCGATATCTTGTGTCAATAAGATCACGTATGACAAATGTTTTTCCCATATGGATATAGTGAGTGATAACACGGTGCTAAAGTTTGACGACGGGTCAACAATAAAACCGTTAGGTATCATTAGACCGAGGGTAACGTACAATGGGTGTAGTAAGCAATTGGAACTATTTGTAATTGAAGGTGGCACTACATCTCTGTTAGGTAGACAGTGGCTAGCCGAACTTAACATAGACATTCCAAAGTTTAATTGTAATTTCGTTATAAACGAGTCAAGCGGCCAAATTAGTAATGAAGTCGTGGCATTGCTTTCCAGATATGAGGAATTGTTCAGCGACGGACTGGGGCGATACAGGGGTGGCAAGGCGACGCTGAGGGTACGTTCGGAGGCGGCGCCGGTGTTCCACCGCGCGCGGCCGCTGCCGTACGCGCTGCGCGAGCGCGTGGACGCCGAGCTGGATGGCATGCTGCGCGCCGGCGTCATCGAGCCCGTCGACTGCTCCGACCCACTGGATCCTCCGCGAACTCCGACTGGGCGTCTCCACTGGTACCTATTAATAAGCCGGACGGCTCCCTTAGAATTTGCGCAGACTATAAAACAACCTTGAACCCACACTTATTGGTAGATCGGTACCCGCTTCCTAAAATAGAGGACGTATTGGTTAATTTAAATGGTAACATGTATTTCAGTAAAATAGATCTTTCACAAGCATACAACCAAATTGAGTTAGACGAGTCTAAACGATACACCGTCGTAAATACGCATCGCGGATTATTTCAGTACAATAGACTTGTGTATGGGTTATCGTCCAGTGTGGGAATATTCCAGCGGATTATGATTAATGTACTAGGCAACATACCAAACGTCCAAATATTTTTAGATGACGTTATTATCGGGGGTAAGAGTAAATCGGAACACTTGCAGGCATTACAGGCGGTTTTCCAGCGTCTAGTTGATAACGGTTTAAAACTAAAGAAAAGTAAATGCGTTTTCCTTGCTAAAGAGGTCACTTACTTGGGCTATGTTGTGTCGAGAGAGGGGATCAAACCGGATACCTCAAAAATAAATGCTATTGTGAAAATGGCTCAACCCCGTAACGTTTCAGAATTGAGGTCGTTTTTAGGCACGGTGAATTTTTTTGGCAGATTCATTAAAAGTCTGAGTATTGTATTATCACCACTATATAATCTGTTAAAAAAGGGTGTCGACTGGGATTGGAACAAAGGGTGCACGGAATCCTTTACACAGGTCAAGCGATTGTTGTCAGGCGCCAGGGTATTAAGTCATTATGATCCGGCTAAACGGTTGATAGCTACTTGTGACGCTTCACCCCGAGGAGTGGGGGCAATTTTGACTCAGGTTGGACCAGACGGTGAGCGCCCGGTCGCGTATGCTTCGCGCACGCTAAACAACGCAGAGGCGAACTATTCGCAAATACACCGTGAGGCTTTAGCTATTATATTTTGTGTTAAAAAGTTCCACCAGTACCTTTATGGGCGACAGTTCACGTTACGCACGGACCATAACCCTTTAGTATCAATATTTGGGCCTAACACGGGTATACCTACAATGACCGCTAGCCGGATGCAACGGTGGGCGATCATTTTATCGGCTTACGATTACAAGATCGAATATGTAAATACAAAGGATAATTGCGCGGACGGGTTGTCCAGATTACCGAGTACTACAGAGACGAGCAATACTTCTTACGATATAATCCCAGAGCAGACATATCTTCATTTCGCACAGGACGCGTTACTATTAGATTATAATAAAATAAAAAGCGACACTAGCCGCGATCCGGGTTTAGCTAGAGTGTTATCCTTTGTCCGCGACGGTTGGTCCGATAGCTGTGATATTGAAAGTTTGAGACCTTATTTTAATAGGAAAACTGAGTTGTATGAGGAACTAGGTTGCGTCATGTGGGGTCACCGGGTGGTGATACCGGAAGGATGCCGCGAGAAAGTACTAATGATTTTACATGAACCACACATGGGCATAGTAAAGACAAAGGCGTTGGCACGTAGCTACGTGTGGTGGCCGGGCATCGACGAGGCGGTGGAGGCGACGTGCCGCGGCTGCGCGCCGTGCGCCGCGCTGGCGGCCGCGCCGCCGCGACACGCGCCGCGCTGCTGGCCGTGGCCGACGCGGGCTTGGACTCGAGTGCATATAGATTTCCTAGGACCCATATACGGTAAAATGTATTTGATATTGGTGGATGCGATGTCCAAATGGGTGGAGGTATTTCAGGTACCCAGTACGGCCGCCGGGCCTACGTTAAAGAAATTGAGTGAAGTGTGGGCTAGGTGGGGGATACCCAAACAAGTTGTAAGTGATAATGGCCCGCCATTTACTAGCACGCAATTTTCATCCTTTTTGGCGCTAGATGGGGTGGAACACATTTTTACAGCCCCTTACCATCCAGCTTCGAACGGGGCTGCTGAAAATTCGGTCAAAGTCATCAAACAGGTTATTAAAAAAGCAGTTCTTGAAAAAACCGACATAGCAAAATCTATCAATATATTTTTAATTTACTATAGGAATACGCCCCATTGTTCGACTGGCGAAAGCCCCGCGGTGCTGATGATGGGTAGGCAGTTGCGTACACGCTTAGATTTATTAAAACCCGATATAGGGTCCAGGGTAGCGAGGTGCCAACAAAAACAAAGTAGCGCAGTGGGGGGATCGGATCGACAGGTGGTTGTAGGTGAGGACGTGTGGTATCGTAAATATCTAAAAGGTGAGAAATGGCAACCTGGAAAAGTCACTAAGGTTTTAGGGGAAACGGATTACAACGTAAGCGATTCCGACGGTAACGTAATTCACCGCCATATAGACCAACTAAGACGGAGAACTAGGAGTTCTATAGTCTGCCCAATAGGTAACAGGGAGATTACGGAGGCTACGGGAGGGACGCGGTCTCCTCAGGTACACTCAAGGTCCAGTGGGTCGGAGCAGTCGGCGGACACTACGTCACCGACGTTCGATGCAACGCCGGGGCGAAGTACGGCTCCAGGAGAGGATGAGGGGTTAGAGTGTTTCTCTACACCTGGCAAGGGGGATGGCAGTGGCGATGAACAAACACAGCAGCCCTCGCCCTCTCTTGTACCGACCCGGTCACGTCCCGTTAGGCAATGTAGGATGAAAAAGCCACTATACAAATTGTAAAGTAGTAGTGTATTAGTATTACCTACCTAAATATATATATATATACACATACATAGATATATCTATATATGTGGGAGTTAGGTATATTTTGATGATTTAGAACGTTTAAAACGAACATTTCTGCTGTGGAAATTAACCAGCAGAACACCTGCCTCCCATGACGTCACTTGTTGTTCCACTTTGCAACCAGTATAAAACCCCGACCCCAGCTCGACGCCGGTCACTTGACTTCGAGCTGTGGACGAGTACGGTTCTCTCTGATTTGTAACCGTCAGGTAAACTGTATTTAATTCAATAAATATTATTTTATTTGCTTATTGAGTAATTTAAATAAAATTATTTTAGGCTATTGGTTATTGTGCTTATTGCTGTGCCTATTTTTAATAATTACTACTATAAAAATGCTGAAATACTTTTTATTTATCAAATAAATGGTATGCTAATTACACTTATGTTTATTTTCTCATCTCCACTCCCACATCAGAAGTGGTGATAGGGATTTTTATCAAGCGTTATTTGTAGTATAACATATAATCGTCAGTTTCAGGTCGTATCACAGTGTGTTAATCAAATACGTAAGTCACACGACGAACACAGGCGCAGGGTCCCCGGGTGGGATCCTGAAGCGTCGGATTGTAATGCTGTCCGCAGTGTACCAGTTTCGCCGCCCCTCGAGCAGCGCTTCATGCCACCGCGACCTCATGGCAACACAGAGGCTTCGGTTCCGGCTTCGAATCCGGCTCCGGTAGCAGTTCCGGCTCCGGCAGAAACTCCGGCTCCGGCTCCGGGCTCCAGTGGTACACAAAGTATTCCAACGAATCCAAACCCGGATGGGCCGAGTGTCACTAACGGTAACTACGTTCCTTTTGATTTTGTGAAGACCATGATGCAAGAAATGATGTCAACATTTGTGCAAACTACATCTAACGCTTTGCCCATGCGTCCGGTTACACCAATACCGCGGCCTAGAAATTTGGAGCATATTTATTTGCCTGCATTTGATCCTGACGATCGCACTGACACTGTCCAGGTGTGGTGTCGACACGTGGAGGAATTAAAAGTTGAATATCAGTTAAACGAGCGAGAGATCCTTAATTTAGCTCGAAAAAACCTTAAAGGACGCGCGGCCGATTGGGCTCGACGCAATTATACAACCATTACCAATTGGAATGAATTGAAAGATAACCTTATACAAACATTCGCAGATGAAACGAGATATTACGACGATTTGATTACCTTCATGGAGTATATGAGCGACAAGGCGTGCAGTCTGGCCGAGTATGCCACCCGCAAGTGGGAGTTGGCAAAGAAAGCGGTCGGCATCGTGGTGACAGAGCAGCATCTCGTTGATGCCGTTATATCAGGTATGTCAGACTTTCGTATTCGATCTGATCTTTTGCGACTTACGCCCAAAACCTTGCCTCAATTAATACAAAGCCTCAATGCTTATAAGCGTAAACGACCGATGTTTGATGCTGATCACAATATACCTACAAAAAAGACAAAGTTTAACTCTAGTGATTTTAAACTGAGACGTTGTCAAAAATGTTTTAAATAAAGACAGTATTAGGAAATAATAATAGGCATGCCTCCCTAAATCCGACTGCTAGTTCAACAACGCCTCAAACTCAAAAAAGTGAACTGCCAACAAGAGAATCCCCTCGCACACTGCCAACTTGTGGTTTTTGTCACAAACCGGGCCATAAATACGAAAATTGTTTTAAACGACAAAACAAGACTCCTAAACCGGAAAAGTCGGTTAGGGCTCTCATGGTCGGCAGTAATCGGTCTATAATGGCCAAGATTGATGACAGAGATTTTGTATGCCTAGTAGACAGTGGCGCTGAATGTTCACTCATGCGAGAAAGCGTTGGGAATTCTATTGCTGGCAAAGTATCTTTTGAAACTACCTTATTACGAGGTGTTGGAGAAAATACATTTTGTTCGTCCCGAAAAAAGACCTGTTTAACTTGTATTGATGGCTTAAATCTAGAGCTCGAATTCGTGCTAGTACCGGACCGTTACATTCAATATGACGTACTGCTGGGCGAGAATTTCTTTGACGTTCCTGGTATGCAGGTTACTTTTTCTAAATCAGAAACAAAGATTTCCAGAACTAAATACGATATAAATTTTATAGAAAAGGTAGACTTGGAAAAAGACATAAAGACTAGTGTTGATGCTAAAACAAAAGATCAACTTCTTACAATGTTAAAAAAAAACTCTGATCTGTTTACTTCTGGAAATGCTGTTACCCAGGTTAATACTGGAGAATTAACTATCCGACTTAAAAACCCCGACAAGACGGTGCAAAGGCGCCCATATCGCCTTGCTTACATTGAGCGAGAAAACGTAAAGAACATAATTCAAGATTTAAAGGACAATGGCATTGTCAGGGATAGTAATTCTCCATTTGCAAGCCCAATGTTGCTGGTCCGCAAAAAAGATGGCAGTGATCGCCTCTGCGTGGACTTTAGAGAGCTAAATAGTAATACAGTCAGAGATCATTTTCCTCTCCCTTTGATCGACGACCACATTAGTAAACTTGTGAATGCCAAATATTTTACAGTCTTGGACATGGCTGCAGGGTTCCACCAAATTCCCATAGCCCCAGACTCAGTTGAAAAAACTGCTTTCGTCACACCTGACGGGCAGTATGAGTTCCTACGTATGCCCTTTGGGTTGTGTAATGCTCCTTCAGTTTTTCAACGAGCCATCAATGCAGCCCTGAAACCATTTGTGGATGTCTTTGTTTTGATCTATATTGACGACATCATAATCTTCTCCAACACCATCGATGAGGGTCTAGAAAACTTAGATAAAGTCCTTGCAGCACTTAAAATTGCAGGCTTTTCACTAAATGTCAAAAAATGCAAGTTTCTTGAAACCGAAATTGACTATTTGGGCAGAGTTATATCCAATGGTTCCGTGAAACCTAGTTCAGGCAAAATTCGAGCCCTTATTGATTCGCCTACCCCAACGACAGTAAAACAGGTACGACAGTTTTGCGGATTGGCAGGGTATTTTAGGAAATTTATTCCTAACTTTTCGCAGATAATGAGCCCTCTGTATAATCTAACGAAAAACGATACCAAGTGGAACTGGACATCTGAGCATGACGCCGTTAGAAGGAAAATTATAGATTATCTGTCTTCAGCACCAACTTTGGCATTGTTCGATCCATCTAAACCTATAGAGCTCCACACTGATGCCAGTTCCGCCGGGTTTGGTGCAGTGCTTTTTCAAAAACATGACTCTCAACTGAAAGTCGTAGAATACTTCAGTATGCGCACCACCGACCCTGAGACGAGATATCACTCGTACGAGCTTGAAACTTTGGCTGTCGTCAAAGCTATAAAACATTTCAGGCACTATCTTTTTGGTAAAGGTTTCAAGCTCGTGACGGATTGTAATTCACTCAAGGCATCCCGTAATAAGAAGGAGTTGCTTCCTCGTGTACATCGATGGTGGGCATACTTGCAATCTTTCGATTTTGAAATCGAGTACCGTAAAGGTGAACGCATACCTCACGCGGATTTTTTGAGCCGAAATCCCGTCATTAATGACATAAACAGTGTGTTTAGTTATAATGACTGGTTGGAGGTTGAACAGAAAAATGATTTGGAAACCAAAACTATTATCGAATCTATTCAAAATGATACTATTGACAGAACTATAGCGTCTAGTTATAAAATTCAGGATGGTCTACTTTACCGGATCTATACCACAAAAGAGAATAAAGCTAAAAAATCTTTATTCGTTCCAAAGAGCTACAGATGGTATTTAATTTAAATCTATCACGACGCCTTAAAACATTTGGGTTGGGAAAAAACCTTGGAAAAAATTCGAGAACTGTTTTGGTTCCCAAATATGTCCCGAAACGTTCGAAAATACGTTGAAAACTGCCTTGTCTGTAAAATCAATAAAGGTCAATCAGGGTCCCGCCAAATCGCCTTACATCCGATTGACAAAGCTCCAATTCCCTTTCACACAATACATATGGATACTACCGGCAAATTAAGTGGTACTCAACTCAAAAAACAATATGCGGTCGTATTTATAGATGCATTTACAAAATATTGCTTTCTGAAACCTGTATCAAACCTTACAGCAGCAGCTACAGTAAATTGCTTGAAAGATCTGGTTTTCACTTTTGGACTAAAAGAATAATTTGTGATCAAGCAGCATCATACACCGGCAAAGCGCTACGAGACTTTTGTGCTCATTGGACTATAGAGTTGCATTTTATCGCTAGTGGTGTAAGTCGTGCGAATGGTCAGGTCGAGCGCCTAATGAAAGTCCTGACAGACTGTTTCACGGTTGTTGAGAATACCACAAGGAGAAGCTGGAAGGATGCTGTTGGCGAAGTTCAGCTAGCTATTAATTCTACTTTTAATAAAAGTACAGGCCAAACTCCATTCCAGCTACTCATTGGTTGTAACCGTTCTCCCCCTGCTATCTCTGCCATCACGGATGATATTGAACGCTTAGACTTGAATGCCTGTCGTCTCGCAACTAAACAACGTCTTGACGAACAAGCTCTGCGACAGAAAGTGCAATTTGACAAAAATAAGGCAAAAATCATCCCTTTCAAACAGGGTGATGTTGTCCTAGTAAAACAAAATCCTAGGACCATCACTAAGCTCGATAGTAAATATAAAGGTCCATGTGTAATAACAGAGGTTCATGAGAATGAACGATATACTGTGAGAGTACATAGCACTGGAAATGATTTGTATGTCGCTCACGACAATTTAAGACTTGTGTCACCTGACATGGGTTGCGAACTCACTGATTCTATTAATGAATAAATAATGTATTTTCATCTCTGTCGCCTTATTCTCCAGTATATGTCCTTGATTTCTGGCCAGATCATCAGATATATGCTGAGGAATAAGTACCTAGTACCTGTTGATATCATATATTTTTGGTGTTTTGTTTTGCCATGCCTGAATGGCCTTTTACCGAGGCAAATTACGTACATATAGCCGTGCCAGTAATGGCTCTTACCGAGGCAAGTGTTACGTCTTCTATTTTTACCCAAGCATAGAGCCGTGCCATTGTTGGCTTTTACCGAGGCAAATGATTAACAATTAGCCGTGCCATATGAATGGCTTTTACCGAGGCTCCTATTGTAATTATGTTTAATTTTAAATATGTTTATTGTATGATGATTAATGTAACGATGCATATTTTAAGTCAATTAAGAGTTATTTTTTTTCTTTTCGCGAGCCTGTTGCACTGGCTGCTCGTCAGAATGGGCGTGTGGGAGTTAGGTATATTTTGATGATTTAGAACGTTTAAAACGAACATTTCTGCTGTGGAAATTAACCAGCAGAACACCTGCCTCCCATGACGTCACTTGTTGTTCCACTTTGCAACCAGTATAAAACCCCGACCCCAGCTCGACGCCGGTCACTTGACTTCGAGCTGTGGACGAGTACGGTTCTCTCTGATTTGTAACCGTCAGGTAAACTGTATTTAATTCAATAAATATTATTTTATTTGCTTATTGAGTAATTTAAATAAAATTATTTTAGGCTATTGGTTATTGTGCTTATTGCTGTGCCTATTTTTAATAATTACTACTATAAAAATGCTGAAATACTTTTTATTTATCAAATAAATGGTATGCTAATTACACTTATGTTTATTTTCTCATCTCCACTCCCACATATATATACATAGATATATCTAAGTAAATGGTCGTTTTACATTCACAATAACATGTAGTATTACATTTGCTTGGTTAACAATGTTAAATTAACTATACCTACAAGAGAATAAAGACGTGTAGGTATATAAGGTCGCGTCTGAAAATAATCATACCGTTGTGAACCTTAGGCCATAGTGCATAAGTTCTTACCGGTTGAATATTAGCAGACTACCAGTAGGTATTACATGTTCCCTTAAAGAAATGTATTCACAACGCTACGCGACCACTTAACTGCCGATAACCACTGTAGTAGCCTTAGTTATGCTAATTAGAATCTCGAGGTCAACATAAATGGAGATGGAGTGGCGGGGTGAGTCGGGGAGGGTTGTGAATAGCGTAATTGATTAGATTTTTGTAACCCATGCTTAGGTCCGTAAGATAAGGAAGAGTATTGAATTGTTGTTACAGTAACTAGTAAAATTACTATAATTAGTATTAATTAAGTGTGGAGGAGTGTAATGTATGTACATTGTGTATGACAGCTGTCATAATTGTCACCTACGTTGTCAGTCCGGAATAAATCCTCGAACCTACTTGACGTGTACCTTATTGCCCTACCTATACCCAGTTCTCAGGAATACTTCAGATTCCTAACTTACTGTGTATTAAAATGGTAACAAAACTATCTATACTTTACCTTAACTTAAAGATAAAAGTATAGTAAGTAGTTACTTACTTTACTTTAAAATGTACCTAAAAAATTAGGATGCTTGTACGTGAACATGTCCCATCACTCACGCATTCTGCGCGCGAGCGCATCGCCCAATCGCAACGCTGTTAGCACCCGCCCTTCCCCTCACCTCTTCCTCATGCTTTGGTGACTCGCGTCGGGAACAAAATTACAAACATTAGGCTTCTAGTGGAGGTGTTCTGTGGGTTAAACATGGTGCTCGAATGATTTGTACAAATGGCATGTTTAAAAAAATTGAAAAGGCGGCAATTATTTACTTACACAATTGTTTTACTGAAGACGAGGCAGTATGGCCCATGGTCTTAGCCTGTCCGAATGGACGAATTAAAAAAAATACACAATTGTTGTCTGATCTTTCGTTCCGATTGTAATTTCAACAAACTATTATTTAATTGATTACGCTGGATTTATTTTTATTTTAATATTTCCTCACCTCGTTCGAGAAAAGTACTACACAATCCTCGGCCGGAACAGGGATTGATGGACGCGTTGTATCCGGTCTACCCCAAGCTCGTCCAGCAATCACGGCCGGCCTCTGCAGTAATGTACTATTATTAAATCCATTTAAAAATATTACCTTGATGAGGGACAGCGCCGCTGCCGTCGGCTTGATCTTGCCGAGCAGCGTGGAGCAGATGGTGCGCACGAACTGGTGCGGCACCACGAAGATGAGGATGTCGGCGTCTTTCGCCGCGTCCTCCACATTTGGAATGGCGACCTAAACAAAAGACGGTACGGCTGATCAAACAATTTATTGTTTTGCGAACGTAATAATAAGTCATATTAAAATTGTAAGTCCGAGTGCGTGTGTACACTACCATGACCCTCCAAGCTTGTACGTAACAGGTAATTTTCACATTTCCAAAAACAAAATGATTTCACATTTCCGAACGGACATAGGTACCTATGCTATACCTATTTCATCTCACGAATACATACAAAACCAGGTTATCAAATTAGTGAATGAAGTTCTCGTATATCGAAAGATATTACATTTGTACCATCTATTATGCTGATGGTACTACTTAGGTACCTGTGTGGTGCCAGGCTGCTAGTTTAGAATTTTCACCATTCCCAATTTTCCCCGCGGGTGTTGTAAGAGGCAACTAAGAGTTTAAGTGCTGCAATATCACATTTTTTCCATCTTTTACCCTATAATTGCTGGAAGTGACACGGAAATTTCACATGCGCTCTGCCATCATGCTCGCCTTTAGGGAATACACACCTGTAGGTATTCCCTAAAGATAAAAACCCTGGAGGGTAAACCTACTCATGGCAAAGTTCAAAACAAATGAGATCGGGAATATTTAATTAAATTAATAACTAAGACGAACGGTTCTATCTATTTTTACATTTTGTTACTACACACTCAAAAATGTCTCAGATATTAACTATTAAATTCACCGATACCACTGTTTTTTAAATGTAGACACAGACACAACATACGATCCACCAAACGATCCTACACGACGACCGCTAACAAGTAACAACAATTGACTTTGACTGTTATTTTCAGCTTGCATAAATTGTAGTATTACCGTACATAAATTGTACGGGATTACCGTACAGTGTTTTTTATCCTCTCTAAAAACTGGATCGAAAGGCACCGTGTCAAAAATATTTAGGATTCGAAAAAGATATTGGCTAGCGCTAACGAGACATTTATATCATATCATCAACAACGTAATAATCATAATCATAACTTTATTTGTCGAAAAGCAGGTGATGATAAACATAGGTGTTACAGGCATTGCCTTACTTAAAGTACTCCACTTTTTGCCATACAAGACATACAAATATTTCAGCGTCTTAAATTAAACAGTCTGAATGAGAAAAAAAAGGTTGTAGATATCAACACACATATTCAATATTTATGGGTACTTAATTCATAATTTAATTTTTCTATAATTACAATACGGAATATAATGTCAAAGTATATCTATGTTTATATACAAAAGTCTTATTCTCTTTGAGTGGTCAACTTAGCCTTTCCGTGCTTTAAGACACTCTGAATCCGTTGCGAATAAAAGCAGTCAAGTTTCCAATTACCTACTTAAGTTTTAGTTAACGTCTAGGATGGAATATCAGATGACAGTGTGTTTCTCAGAAACGAGTAAAGAACAGATGATGGTGATGGTGGTTGTTAAAGCGAGGTAGTGAATCTGGGCAAAGTGAACTTGCTCTCGATTGTACGATCGACA
Source organism: Epinotia demarniana (assembly GCA_945867215.1). Classification (NCBI taxonomy): domain Eukaryota; kingdom Metazoa; phylum Arthropoda; class Insecta; order Lepidoptera; family Tortricidae; genus Epinotia; species Epinotia demarniana. The sequence continues at coordinate 10,632,875 of OX244267.1, read as the reverse complement.
GCCGTTAATGATGATGCTGCTCTTAATCGCGTTATGCCTACTTAATTGTTTGCACCCGGTGTGCCTCGGCGCTATAAATGAATGACACTTTTGTCCGGCTGCAACGGGTTTTTTGCCGCTCGCTTGGAGTAAATTCGCTGCCTAATGTACTGTCACGTAATCTTCTCAACGGCTCGTTACAATAAATCTGTATCTGTAGGATACCGTACTACTTTCGTCGTAAAATTCATTACTTAAGATCTGGTTTGCCTAAACAATACAGCATAATGTACCACAAACTCTGGCGTAGCACTTAGCCTGCGATTCAATCGTGATGAGAACAGAAATATTGTATTTTTATAAGTGTAGGTATTTCAATGGTTACAATATGAGTAAATCTATCGATACTTAGTTGGTAATAATTAAGAGCTGTATGTATTTAATATAATGTGAACACATCCTATTTCGTTCGACCACGACACCAAACGATCGATGCCACCGATCGATATTGGCCGTTTGGTCTGGTAGGTTTAGCTGATAGTAGAAACTGTCGATCGACGTATACATAATCGATCGATGGCATCGATCAATTGGTGTGGTAACACCCTAAGAGTCCGTATCGGCCCGGCAAAAGTTCGATTGTAGGTATATTACCCGTCTCCCGAGCGCGCCAGCGCAGGTGTCGTGGTGGGGGTCGAGCGAGCGAGGCTGCTAGGTCGGCGTAGAAAAGTTTTGATACTTTAACCGTTTTATCTGAGTTTTTCGTTACTTAATATTTATATTCATATAAATATGTAAATTTTGTATATATAAATACATATACACCACATGTGTTGTATATGTGTTATACGTGTTGTGTTGAAATAAAATATCAGGCAATCAACAAAAAAAATCTCATGTATTTTCGGTGTGAACATGATACGGAGTATCAAAATTATGCACAAATAATATTCGGGCTATTGTAATTCAGCGTAATCGAACTATGCGAATCTCAATTCTGCCAAAACAGTTTATTATGCGAAAAGTCAATTATGGCTACATAGATTATGCGAAATTGAATTCTTACTAAAAAAAAAGACCGGGTTGCACTCCGGGAGTGCCGGCAGAAGGGAAAACTTGAATAATTTTAATTTTGCAAAAAAAACCCTTCCTGCCCCCTCCCTCCCCCTGCGTGCCAATATATTAACACACATTATTATTATTATAACAGCTTTATTAGTAGTACGCTGTAGTTCAACTTAACTCAGCAAAATTGATGAAGGAGACGATGAAATAAAATACCAATTTGTTTTGCCATTGCCAAATATTTTTCAAAGCCCTATCTCTTTAGGAATAACGTCCAAATTCGAACTATTCGAATTTACTCAATGGCAAAACGGTAAAGGACGCGTGGACAAAATTACATATTTATTTGCAGACAATGCAATTGCAAAAAGTGTTTAACGGCTTTATACTCTTACGAATAGTGTTCAGTTTTGAATGAAGTCGAATTGGCTAACAAAAAATATAAGAGTTTGCTTTTTTAAACAAAATCTTATCTTACTTCTTCCTGAGTCATGGATATTGGTTTTCTATGTATTTAAGTATTTATTTACCTATCTATATAAGTATGTATATCGTCGTTTAGTACCCACAGTACAAGCTTCCCTTAGTTTGGGACTAGGTCGATTTGAGTAAGATTGTCCCCAATATTTATTTATCTATGTTCATCTTAAAACTTAGTAACTTTGGCTTTGCTGGAAACGTATAGCCAACTGGTGCCTTTTTTTAGGGTTCCGTACCCAATGGGTAAAAACCGGGACCCGTTCGCTGTCCGTGTGTCTGTCACCAGGCTGTAGCTCAAGAACCGCGATAGCTAGACAATTTTGAGCGAAGCCCTTTCACGTCGGTTGAGAAATGCGACCTCTAGAGGAGAACAGCCGCAAATCCGGACAGACATACGAAAGCATTTTTGTCCAAGCTGAAACGGCGACCTTATTCGCTTCCGCTCACTCGTTCGATAATTAACTACTGTTAGAGTTTTCAGTTTCCAGGTTATTCAATTCTAGGTGAATAGTCTTTACCTGAATTATAGTATAACATTAGTGTATGTGTTGAAATAAAATACTAGGTTATTTAGAAATGTAGGTACAGTTTAATTTTGCTTACAGTTGATTGGCCTACCGTATGAGCTTAATCACCTGTTAAATATTAATAATTCGTTAACTTTTCCAGATTCCAGCGTTGTGCTGATTTCGTTATAGTCTATTTCGTTATATCTATTAATTTTTCCTATATTTGTTGGAGTTGCATATTCGCGCCATATCATATAGATATGTCAAACGAGCCCAAAGTCGATGGGGCTGCGTCTTTTAATTACGGAGTTCCATGGCTACCTTCCAGCTCCATTATCAGACCCTGGTTACCATATAGAACCAAAGTACTCGTCAAGACGAATTACACGACCCCAAACTTGATGAGGTTGCGTCGTTTAATTACGGAGTTCCTATGACCACCTTCCAGCTCCATCGTCAGACCCTGGTTACCAAAGTACCCGTCAAGACGAATTAATCAAGCCTAAACTCGATGGGGTTGCGTCGTTTAATTACGGAGTTCCTATGGCTACCTTCCAGGTCCATCATCAGACCCTGGTTACCAAAGTACTCGTCAAGACGAATTAATCGAGCCCGAACACGATGGGGTTGCGTCGTTTAATTACGGAGTTCCTATGGCTACCTTCCAGGTCCATCATCAGACCCTGGTTACCAAAGTACCCGTCAAGACGAATTAATCAAGCCTAAACTCGATGGGGTTGCGTCGTTTAATTACGGAGTTCCTATGGCTACCTTCCAGGTCCATCATCAGACCCTGGTTACCAAAGTACTCGTCAAGACGAATTAATCGAGCCCGCACACGATGGGGTTGCGTCGTTTAATTACGGAGTTCCTATGGCTACCTTGCAGGTCCATCATCAGACCCTGGTTACCAAAGTACTCGTCAAGACGAATTAATCGAGCCCAAACACGATGAGGTTGCGTCGTTTAATTACGGAGTTCCTATGGCTACCTTCCAGCTCCATCAGCAGACCCTGGTTACCATATAGTACCAAAGTTCTCGTCAAGACGAATTAAACGAGCCCAAACTTGATAGGGTTGCGTCGTTTAATTACGGAGTTCCTATGACCACCTTCCAGCTTCATCATCAGATCAGCTTTATGTCATAATAATATTACATTGTCATCCAATTTATACATGCATGCAAAATTTCAGCTCAATCGGAAACCGGGAAGTGGATCAAATTTAACTTGCAAGATTTAATTACAGACAACGGATAGGTGAACTAAATAAAAGTTTATAAAAATTCACCAAGTATCACGATCACTCGTAAAATAATTGACATGGGAGCTAAACATTTCGTAAGTTGTCTCGATTAGCCTCACGAATGTCTCACTAAGTATAGTTTGACCCCGACGTTGGTAACAACTATGTCTAGCCGGAGATCAAAATAATATTTTAGTCGAGGGGTAGCCTTCGTGAATAGCCACAATTACACGACGTACAGGTCCGACCCGGACAACGGCTAAGCCGGTACTGCCGAATCGAGCGCCGTGCACGGTGTTTTATTACGAACTTTAGTGTGATTTCAAATATTTTTTATGCTTTAATTTACTTCTACACATAATTATATTTTTGTTTGTACGAATAGCGCTTAAACTAGAGTTTCTTATTATGGCTTCATATTTTTGAAATAATGAGCTAAATGACCAAAAATACTGTCGATTCTTCGTGTGTTTTTACTCAAAAGTTGTTGGATGGAAATACGGTTTTACTCAACAATTTAATATGTAACTTATAAAATGTTTTCCACTTATTCCTAAGAAGACTATCATTCCAATATGGATTTATTTGTTTCATGTCGGTTAGAAATCAAATAGTTCTTCAAATCCACGTCGTTTTACACGTATCCGAGCGAAAATTGAGAAAACAGCGGTTGGACTGAGCCAAAATATGGTAAATTGAGAGCTAAATGTAAACAATTTTTCCCCTTATTTAACTTGAATTGAAATGATCTTTCATATTGCACAGTAAAATCTTTAGGAAAACGAATATTTAATGAGATATGACCTCAAAAAGTTTAGCGAATTCAGCAAACGGCTATATACGGACTCTTAACACTTAACCAAGATATTAACACTGCTCACTACGCAACAAAACAGAGTGTAACAAACACTGTCACTGGGAGATAGTTGACCGGCAGCCAGTATTTAATTTGGCTGTTTTCGTGGCTAGGCGATCTTCCATGGGAGAAGTCTTCGTCATACGGAACAAAAGCATAGCTCGTATTTTTTCATAAGGTTCTTCAGTCTTCTAAGGCTTGCATAACAATTCAACGCTTTTTTATACTCGCTTTTTTTTAAAGCTTTTTAAGCTCTAGATATTTTTTGCATCCAGTTTAATTGGAGTTTGGCTTTCTTTTCGTTCTGGTGTTTTATTTATTACAAGTTTATGAATCTAGCTTTTTTATCCTCTATGTTTTTACTATCACTCGCCTATTCAAGCCCATCTGTCGTGGCGTGAGTTCATAAAGTCATAAAATCTGGAGTATCTGGACATATCAAGAAAGTGCATTCACGCGCAGTAGGGAGAACCGGCTCTTTTTTGCGTTCCTTTGTTATGGGTTAAGCCGATGTATTGCTATTCGTTGCTTATTACACCATGGGCTAAGTTTCCTTATTTTTTTATAAATTAAGGTTTACGGTGAGTGGTGGCACTACCACGCTTCAGCCCAGTTTAAGTCTCTGTCACTACTCTTTGCGGTAGGAGGGGCGCCAAGCGTATTACTCGTAGGCGAGTACGAGTAATACCTATAACTGATCTAGATTTCATTCATCAATGAATCTACTCTGTAGGCCTCACAAGTTAGATACTATTACAGTGGAGATTCTCTGAATTGGACTGATCTTCTTATCTTCAGAACAATAGCATTCAAGTCTAACAATACGACTGTGTGGTCCAACGCGTGCCATTTTTTGCAAGGAAAAGGTTAGCATCACATAAAATGTTCATAGCATAATGAACTCTATCTTCTTATTCATTAGATTCAAAATGGACTAAATAAAAGATTTAAAAAAAACCCGCTCTCAGCGAGCCAGGTACAAGGCGCTGTGTGTGGTATTTTATCTTGTAGCTAATTTGGAATATATCGTAAAAGAAGATAGACTTCATTATTCAATGAACATTTTACGAGGCGGTAACATTTTTTTGCAAAATTTTCACGCGACAACCGCAAACAAAGGCTATTCATGAGTTCAGTTCAAATAATTTAAACTATACTTAATAGTAGGTACCAAAATATTACTAGCATACATATATTACTAGCTTCTACCCGCGACTTCGTCCGCGTGGAACACGTTTATATCGTAACTCCTTACAAACGTTCGCCACTTAGACGATGCGATGGTTCTCGGAATATAAAATAATACATATGTTAATCCAGGTTATACACTATAAGTAAACCCAAAGAGTGCCAAAGTGACAGGTCCTGCGCCACCCGCATCCAGCGGACTCCCGCAACCTTTACCAGGTCATCAGTCCACCTTGTGGGGGCCTACACACGCCGCGCCTTCCGGTACGTGGTCGCCACTCGAGAACTTTTCCGCCCCAACGGCCATCGGTTCTACGTGTAATGTGCCCACCCACTGCCACTTAAGTTTAGCAATTCGGAGTGCTATACTATATCGGTTACCTTGGTTCTACGAGGCTTAAACGGCTCAACCGTTTGGGATGAAGTTTGGCACGAAGATAGGTTATAGCCTGGATTAAAATATAGTATAGCTTTATCTCGGGTCGACGCAAACGAAGTCGCAGGTGGCAGCTAGTTAATAAATAAGAAATAAAACTGGCTGAGATCGAGTCGGACTTACGACCCCATGGCCTCCGCAGAAAGAATTCGGTATTTCTTTCCATTGGGGCCTCGGAGACACAAATTTTATTATAATAGGGTGGGCACATGAATGAAAAATTCTTTTTTTTATTGATTTTGGCGGTAAGTCATACTGCGATACTGCGGTTTTCAAATATTGTAAATTAACTCTTTATAAGGAACCATTTAACCTCTTTCCGCTTTACGGGTATTTTTGTAAGACCCTGTATATATGGCTGGATGGATAGATAGATAGACATGAGCTTAAAGTATACTTACAACATTTTCAGGTAGCTTGTGTCCAGGTAAATATTTGACATTCTCATGTGTTTCATTGATGATTTCTGTTAATTTTTTCCCTTCAATCATTTCTTCATATACCCACATTGTGACTGTGTCCTCAAAGTTTGGTAGCCGGGCCGCATTTTTACCAACAATTTTAGCAATTGCTGAACCCCTGTTAAGTAAAAATATTCAATAAATATACGAGAAACTAGTTTAACCACGTAGGTATGTATAAATAAAGGTTAACCCTGCAGATGTTGTGTGAAGGTGCGAAACGCAGAATGTTATTGAAGGTCAAAACAAATAAACTGCATATCCGCATTACGAAGAAATACAAATCCTGGTTACATCAGTTAAGTCATAGGTCTAATAATTTATATTACATATATATATATATACATATATATGTAATATAAATTCGTTACGTTTGTTTGTTTTTCGGTAATACTAATCGACTGAATTGAATGGGTTTGTAACCTTAAATTACTTATATATATATATATATATATATATGACATACATGATACTAGAAATAAGCATAAGCTCGCGGGGCCACCACTCGGCTCCAAAAAATTAAAAAATCATTCATGGGTAATTGTGTAAGGTTTTATAAATAACAAACTTCCTGGAAACGTAACTGATTTATCTATTAATAAATTCAAGAAATATATAAAGCGTAAACTTATTTCGAAAGCTTAATAGCAAACAAGACTACATGAATGATAAAACTCCATGGGACTAACTTTGACTGAATTTTTAATTTATGTTATTACTTTTGAAAATATTTATTGCATTATATTTTCAATTTATTATACTCGTCAAATATATTTTTGAGATTATATTGTTTTTCTACAAACATTCTAGACTATTTTTTTAAATATAATTTTTACTTTATATATTTTATTTTTAATAAATTGCTGTAAGAAATTTTCTAACTGACGATTTGAAAGTGCTTGTTACTAGGCCTACTCGAATAAAGATTATTATGAGTTGAGTTTGAGTTAATTAATCAGAAACACTGAACTCACCAGTTTCCTGAACCGATTATGCAAACTCTGTTTTTCAGTTGCAATTCTGCCATTTTAAAGATATAAGTACCTAGTACGAAAACTTTATTAAATTTAATATAAGGGTGTAAATAAAAACTAAACAGTGGACGTCAACTCGCGAGTGTATAAACGTAGCTGACTGACTGATAATGGGATACCACAGCGGCTAGCCCGGCCTAGGCTATGAAATGAATTCAAGATTCAAACGAGACCTACGCACTCGCCACTCACTGACATGCCACAGACACAGCGCGGGTCCGTGTTTATGCACGGCTAAAATAATATACAGCACAATCCGCTATTCTTTTTTTTCCTCATCTATCATTCTAAGTTGAGCCCCTAAGGCCGTAACTAACTGCCCTAACAAGAGCTGCGGTGTTAAATACGCGCAACCAAAAACAAAAAAGAGAGAAGCCTAAATCTACAAAAACAAACAAAAACTACCTTTAAAGCGAAACCATCAGCGAAAGCTTGTTCTGCTGCGGCCTGAAAAATAAGTAACATTGTTTGAATACAATATTTATTTTATTTTAAATCTAGTTTTAATGTACTTTTGTATTTTATATATTTTTATGTGTGTTTAATAATATATTTTGTGTTATTTCTTATTTATGTATTTATTTATTCCATACAAATATATTTTTGTATGTAACTGCGTATTTATATATTATGCAGTTACATACATAATATATTTATGTATGTAACTGCATAATATATAAATACATGACAAATAACTAAATTGCATTAGTTTTACTTCCCTAGTTTATTATCATTTTCATTTCATACAGACAATAATTCAAAATTCAAATTCAAAATATTGCACACAGTCATAATATTACAAGTAATAAAATGGACCCTGTAAGGGCACAGCAAAGAAGCTTATGACTAGGTTACATCTAGGTTGTAGGTACTACCTGAATACTACTAGTTCTACCTTGAACTAGATTTATTATTAGGTACCTACTAATTAATTTGGTAGACAATTAGGAACTTCGCTTAAAGCTCATTGACATTAAAGTCAAACAAAAACTATTATAATATGTGTTTACAGAAATTGGAATAATAATGCGTGAAACAGAATTTAACATCTCTTCACGCACACTTCATCAAAAAAATCTTGTAGTGTGTAATAGTACATTACGTAACTAGGGCGGTGAATTCGTAAATACCCCAGATCGCAGGTGTTTGTGGCCCGAACCGAAGGTGAGGGCCATAAATATGCGCTCTGGGGCTTTACGAATTACCGCCCGTGTTGCGTACAAAATTTTACGTCGAGTCTGTCTTGGACAGCTGAATAGAGCGGACGTTGCCCGAGAGCCCTTCTCGTCCTTCCCTAACGCCATAAAAATTAAACAAAGTCCCTGAGACAATAGGCCGGTGTTCAGTGCCAAACAGATGTGCTTGCGCTCGCGCCTCACGCAAGCACAACCATACTATGCGCGACTTACTCATTGAGTCATCCCTTCGATTTTGTGAATTTGTGCCGGGTTGATCGTGTGCGCGGGGTGTTAATATATTGTAGGTCAAAATAGTGCGTGCAAAAGTGCGTGCAGTAGGTACAACTCTTCGGCCGCTGCAGCAAACTACGTGCGAGAGTGTCACGACAGTGCCGCCTTCGTCACAGTAAAAGAAATAATCTCGGGTGAGCCCTTTCCATTTTACACTGCCGCTATAGCCGGCGCATATTTGCGATCCTCCAGGTGTTCCCTTTGAAGGCTAGACTATTGAAGCGAACCCTGGTAAAATCTTTGTAGCCTTGACATCTCATTTTGCCAAATCGTACTCTAAACAGTTAGATATAACCACACCAAGACAAAGTTGGTCTATGCCCTTAGGACAGAGGGCAAACACAGCTTTTGAGATAATAAAACCTACAACATATTGCACCCTGCAAACTCGCACCCAACCTGTCACCTCTTACTAATAAAGCAACGGACAAAAATCTATCTTGCACCCCTAATCTTAATTCGTAACGGAATATTTAGCTGCACCCCTAATCTTTATTAATTAGTCACCTAGGTAGTATCTAAATACCGTTTACTAATGCATGGAGTCATCTAATAGCCCATCCTACGGTAACTTAAACTAGAAATAAACATTAGAATACCTATGGACAAAGCCCAGTCCTTAGTCTTACACCTGAAGCTCTGCGGAAGAGAATATCCACAGGCCGTATATTATCTGTGCATTTACTATGAACCGACTCAAAGAAGCCGACATAACCTTAGTACCTACAGGTCACGGTTATAGGTATATGTACGGACCTCTCACCAAGGGATACAGAGTGTATTTTGCAGAGCACCCCTAAACGTCATCCGTAACTGAATATTTAGCTGCACCCCTAATCTTCAATTAGCTACCTAGATACTAGCATAGTATACTATACCTAGATACCATTTACTATTGCATGAAGTCGTCGAATAGCCCATCTTACGAAAACATAAACTAGAAATAAACCTTAGAACTCAGTCCTGAGTGACCTGAGTCTTACACATACCTGCGGAATATATTTAATACCCCCAGATTACCTGCTTACACACTTACAATTAAATGACTCTCACTTAGGGACACAGGGTATTTAACTGCACCCCTTATCCTAATTAATTAGTTACCTTAGGTAGTATCTAGATACTAACTGTACTTTTATTAGATGCTGTACTTTTCTTTTGCCCATTATGTTCTTTGTTTTGTTCTGATGGCATTGTCACTACATGAGAAATTGTGTATAAAGCACCTAGTGGGAATGTCTTAGAGAATAGATTTTAAATATTTAAGTATCACTTCTTCTCCTTTGTAATTATCTGTATATATCTTTTTTAGTTTTTTCCCCTTAATATGGCATTGAAGTCTTCTAGTAACCCATCCTACGGAAACATAAACTAGAAATAATATTTAAAAAACCCTCTCTAGGGTTTAGGTATTTGCGGGCAAAGCTCACAGAATATACAATCATTGCACCCCCAAACCTTAACTCGTAACAGAATATTTAACTGCACCCCCAACCTCGTTAATTAGTTACCTAGATAGTACCTAGGTACTGTTTACTATTGCATGGAGTAGAGACAGAAATAAACTTTATAATACTTGTAGACAAGGCTCAGACTAGCGAGCCCAACCTTAAACCCGGTGGGATCCAATACTATCTGCACACTTATAGTTACAGGGTTCACAGACTCCGACTAAAGCCCAATAATACCTACAAGTCACGGTTATACCTAGATACAGCGTCATCTGCAACTGCATGCAGACGATGGCTGCGATCTACGTCACATGGTTAGTTAGACAAATAAACCAGTCAGAGAGAAGCGTCAAGTAAGCCCTAGGAAAGATACGGAAATTCCCTCGTAAAAATTAAAAAATAACCCATTAACAAAAGACAATCACGCAAAACGCTTTCTGACGTGGGTCCTCCAACATCTGGCTGGGCATTTTAATAAAAAACACTAGTGTTTTCTTTACAAATATTATAAAGCTGTGTAATCTTTCAAAAATAACATTCGGAAGATAATAAATAACAACGGGTTCCCACCAAACCTTTCTGTTAGGCAGGCTGACTAACATGCAATACAACACAGTTTTACAACAATAGGCTATTGACGCAGAAAGGTTTATTGACGATGCCACCATCTGTAAAGTAATTTGCGCAATTTAGTGTCCCCGGGTAATTAGGTAATACCCAACCGCCGAAGTAACAACCATAACCATACACTACAACCATATAACTCATTGTTACGTTTCTTTGAACTTTGTTCTTAAAATCTCAGCGTAACTGTTACGTACTGGGTCCTAAAGTTTGTGCTTCGGGTCAATAGGAATCTAACGGTGGGGGAAAAAAAATTGCTTTACAATGTGTTATAAATTTAATTTTGCTTAATGCGCTTTTAATTTTGCTTAAGTTACTTACCAGGCCTCACCTGGGAGTTCCTTTAACTGGCTCTCTGTATCCCCTGTCAATGCTTACCGTTTGAATATAGCTGGTAATCCTAACAAATATATCATATCGGCAATACATAGTTGCCCCGAGGAAGATCGCTTAACCACGAAAACAGGCAAATTAAATGCTGGCTGTCGATCAACTCTCCTAGGGACAGTGCTTGTTACACTTTGTTTTGTTGTCCAGTGAGCAGTGTTGGTTAAGTATATGTAAATGACTAATGTTGTGTCTGTGTCTCCAGTTTAAAAACAGTGGTATCGGTGAAGACAATGTTTAGTGTATAGTATAGTGACAAAATTTAAAGTAATAGTATTTATATCACGTATCGTTGTTGCGAGTCATAAGTTCATAACCTCATGACAACATAACAATACGAGTACAACCACAGAAGCAAACAACTAAAGAGTCCATTAACAACACTGCACGAGAAATCGACGCAATGGAAGAAAGTGACTGCGAATAAGAGGAACAGGTAGAATGATCGCCTGAATCTAGACCGGATTGCCGAGATAAGAAGACTTTATATGAAGCAACGTGCATCATGTTGCGCCCCCTGGTATATCCGGCTGGTCCGAGTTAGCTTGCTTCCTGGCTGGGTGTGATGCTTATGTTCATGCTCATGGTGCAGTGCCAGCTCAAGACTGGTTACAATGGAATAAAATAGAAAATAGAAATTGCGGAACAGCTAAAATTTTCACTCACTAGAACGAAAAGAACTCACCAAAACTCGACTGAAACTGGATGCAAAAAGAATACCTGGCTTAAAAGCTGAAACAAAAGGAAAAAGAGTTGAATATCTACGCCTCAGAAAACGGAAAAACGTAAAAAAGAAAACGCGTTATGCTCTTATTCCAAAGACGAAGACTTCTCTCCAGGATGGTCGCCGAACCACGAAAACCAGCAGAGTAAATACTCACCGCCGGTCAACTCTCCAAGTGACAGTGTTAGTGACACTCTGTTTTGAGGTGCAGTGAGCAGTGTTCATTTTATTAATATCGTGGTTGATACTGGAATTAATGAATTTTGTGTCTTTGTCTAGTAACTACCCAATAATAATTAAAAAAACAGTGGTATAGTTGAATTTAATAGGTCACTTGTGTAAGCTTATATGTGTAGTGTGAAGGGATGAAACGTAAAGTAACAGTGTCAGTATCACGTATATTTTTGCCAAGCAGCAAGTCATTCACCCTCAATGATAGATACTGGAAAATACAAGCGGTCAACATCTTAGGACATTTTAACCAAATGCACCAGAGACTTCGAAAATGTCAAAGCATCAAACTGAGACAAACCAAAGGAGATCGGGAAACAGAGGCGTAGGAAACGACACAATAACAGCAAAGAGCTCAGATGGCATCGCAGCATAACTCAATAGCAGTCATTTATCCTTCTGTACATATTTACACAATTATATATCCATGCTTCCTTTCACTGGGCACGATGCTAGTATTCGGTCTGGTTATCTTCCCTCGCTCCTCATCCTGACTGCGACAGCCCCACACTCCCGTCCTGTACTTATTGACTCACTGGTTTCTCGGATAGGTGGGTCAGTTGACCTTGCCAGGGCGGCAGAGGACGAGGCAGCACAAGAGAGAGCCCGAGTGCACGCCCTGTCTCGGAACTGGTAGTTCCGGACAGGGACTGTTAAGGTTCCCATACACCCTTGGCTGTGTCTGCCCGTATCGTGCCAGCGCGTGCTCTCGAGCATTGTCTAGGAGCCTCCTCGTCGCTCCCTCCCGGGCATGGCCAACGCCTCCGCGTCCTTGCAGCAGAACTGCTGGCTGGCTGAGTCACCGGAACGGAACGGAACGGAACGGAACGGAACGGTGTTGCGTACAAAATTTTACGTCTTCACCTGGCCACAATGCTAGTTTTCCCGTACGCGCAGCGTGCAGTAAAACTCGCATTATGGCCAGGTGTGACGTAAAAACTATTTTGTACTAAAAATTTATTTAATGATTTTTTGAATAGGTTAATTGGTTCTATGGATTTGATTCTGATGCATTTTTTTGTAATATGAACAGGCTATTCGAATTTGTACTGTTGCCCCAAAGCAGTATGCCATATCGAAATATAGAGTGGGCGGGCGTAGGCATTAAGGTAAAAGTACGTTTCACCGGACGCTTAAGACCTGGATGTACGTTTATTTTTTTAATAAGCACTGCGAGTTTCATAGTGCTACGAACAAAAGTTCAATTGTAAGATAGATAAATTTGCCATCATTTAAGGGGGCGTTTCGGAGCAGCGCCGCGCGAAGTTTAGGTTTTTAGCGCTACTCACACAACGATAGAGGCTCGCGCACCGCACACGCACACATGCACGTATACACAGTGGGGCGTCGGACTTTGACTCGCCAACAAAATTGTAACTTTGGATTTTGTTACCAAATATAAAAAGTGTTATGTCAAATATAGGTATTTCATCTTAATACCTACCAACGTTCGCCCGAACCGAGCGCGCAGCCTATCTAACTATGTGGACAGTTGTTTTGTTCGACCGAACGGCTTATAGTTAAAGCAATGACGCGTAATTCAATGTTGGAGAGGCAACCAGATGGCTAGCGGTATTTGAGCTCCCGAAGTTTTGTGGAACTACCCTGTGCAACCCGAATTGAGCCAACTGTGACTGGTTCGGAAATAGGAGAAGGGTTGTAAAAAAAAAATGTTGCGTGGCAACCGATTGAAACGCGGTAGCCTGAAAGTGTGTACGCTGTCTATATAGTGGAATTTTATGCCATCCCTCCTAGTGTGACCGGAGCCGAGTAAACGAGCGAAGAAAAAAAAATAAAAAATTGGCAGGCAACCGCTTGAATACAAACGCGAAATTCGACAAAATGGGAATACGCCAAGAATACGCGCAATAAAAGGTTTTGCAATCAATTGCCATGGACAATTTTTGCTTGGGAGGGACGGTTGCCTCTCCGACATTGAATTACGCGTCATTGCTCTGAATATTAGGTGAGGGCGATTTTTGCCATATGTATGTAGGAGGGTCGGGCGGAACTGGTGGAGATTCATTATTTTCCCCACTCTCGTTAACCATGATATTTCACGAAATTTAAGTAGATCTACACTGTTTAGGTTTAATCAGTTTGATTAGAATTACAAATAGCACGAAATAATCATAAACGGATGAAAACCGATTACTAATTCTGTAACACGGAACGTGAGGAGATTCATTATTTTCCCCACTCTCGTTAACCATGATATTTCACGAAATAGAAGTCGATCTACACTCTTTAGGTTTAATCAGATTGGTAAGAATTACAAATAGCGCGAAATAATCATAAACCACTCGGATGAAAACAGATTACTAATTCTGTAACACGGAACGTGAGGAGATTCATTATTTTCCCCACTCTCGTTAACCATGATATTTCACGACATAGAAGTCGATCTACACTCTTTAGGTTTAATCAGATTGTTAAGAATTACAAATAGCGCGAAATAATCATAAACCACTCGGATGAAAACAGATTACTAATTCTGTAACACGGAACGTGAGGAGATTCATTATGTCCCCCACTCTTTAGGTCACACACTCCTTAGGTTTAATCAGATTGATTAGAATTACAAATAGCGCCAAATAATCATAAACCACTCGGATGAAAACAGATTACTAATTCTGTAACACGGAACGTCGGAAGTCGGCGGAAGGTTGGGAGCACAGCCGCACTACAGCTCGCGTCTCATTCCAAAGTGAGTTGCTTGTCAACGTGTTTCCCACTCCACCTCCATGTGACAGCTGTCAGATTATATGATTATAATGTAAGTATGAGGAAAAAATTGTTCGTTTCCGGAACATCGCCGGCCGCTGCCGCTGCACGCTCGCTACGCTCGCTCGGCTCACACCCTGTAGGTTCGCGGTTCTTCCTAACACTCCTCCTCGCTTCGCTCGTCGTTCTACCTACACTGACCTGCCTCAGAATCCAACAAAAATGTTATGCTAACTATACGTTACTAATAATAGTAATTATCATAATTCCAAAGCAAAGTTTATATTTTCCCAAATGACATTTGACGGTTGGTTTTTTGCCTAAGCAAATCATTTACTTCATAATTATTTGCCACATAAAAGTTTGTTGTAGTATTGCATTATAAAAATGTTGCCAAATAAGCATAGTACGAAGTAAAGTTATGCCAAAGATTGATTTACCAAATGAAAATTCTGCGAAAATTTGGTTGCGAAGTGAAATTCAAAGAAACGTATTTCGTCGAAAAGGCAGTAAACCATTTTGACCCTATAGTTAAATATCGAACTCACTAACAAAATTTCACGAGAATCTGTTGAGAGATGCGACCTATAGAGTATAATTAGATGTCAATTACATCTAATTATACTCTATAGGTGCTAATTACTACCCAATCCTTTTTTATGATCAAACCGAGGAAGCATGTTGTTAAGTTCTACATGATTTAAATATGTTAATCAATGAACATAAGAATAATTTTCGTTTGAACCACTGTGTACTCATTTTGTGTAAGTACACGGTTCGATCGCAATCTGTCAATGCGGCGCCAAGCGACGTGGTCTCGCTCCGGAGGCTCGCGGCCGACTGAACGCGGCCGCCGCGAGCGATCGCACTTGTAGTGAGCCGGCCGCTCCATACTAATTCGTATGAAGAATTAGAGCGTAAAAATTGGTCATCTTTGTGATACTTTTACACGAAATAAGTACATATTTGTTAAGAAATGAAGATTGCAAGGATTTAACTATAGTTTTAACTTTATTATTTGATACAATTCATTTAATAATTCTTGATACTTACGACTCAGTTGTTACAATACGGGAGTGCGTTTTACACGTTTTTAGTGTTTTTCTGATTTTTTTTTACACTTACCTATAAGCATTATCTTAAATTCGAATGATTCAAGAGGAAGTAACATTCATTGGCTAGCTGTGTAATATTTTTCAAGGTTGTGGAACATCGTTTACTATATAATTCTCTTACATTCCCGACCCTCGATTGCCCCCTGCCGGCCCTTAAATGAATCTAGGAATTAATAACATACTTATAGATATGCTTAAAATATTTTTAAAGTTATTTGGGTCGGTTTCCGTGGTTTGTACCATTAACCGGACTAAGAAACGTGATTTGCACATAATACCGAATCGGCGTGCCGTTTCACCGGACTAGGAAATAAATGTATGGGATTTGGGCGCTACGTGGTGCTCAAACTTTAGTTGGTAAACAGTTGATTGAGATTATGTTTTTGAGACTTCAACAATCTTCATGTTATAAACATGGATTATTTATTAATAAATCGGCTCATTCGTGTACTTGTTTATATATATACTTGTGTTGTTGTTTCTGATGGTTATTATATACCTAAGTAGAATAAAATTATAACGATACAAATATTTTTTTCCATCATACATATTTAGTTGAGGGGTAACGCCGCAATACGTTAACATAAATAAATATATGTGACGTTACCATAAAACGTAGCAAAAGTTGTAATAAAGCTTAGATCATGCTGGTAAATCTCTGTTATTTGTGGTGTAATAAGTATATTATTATTATTATTATATAACTGAAATAGAAAAAATAATAGAATAAAATAAAATCAAGTTTTTATCGACGAAAAGTCTAAAACAAACAAAAAAGTATGTTCACGTAACCTTCAAATTAATAGAATCGAGTTGTCATAATTTTCGATTAAATTCGAGTTGGATTTTAACAATTAAAGAAAAAAATATCATAATTATAAATAAATTCTTCATGTTTATTTATAATTATAATATTTTTTTATTTTAAATAAATAAATTTGAAACGTCGAAATTGGCCAAAATTCGGGGTTTTTCAACTTTTGAAAAACAACCATTTTCGGACAAAACCGCATTAAAATCGATCCATTAATTTAGGAGCTACAATGCCACAGGCAGACACACAGATGCACAGACACAAAGACAGAGATGTCAAACTTATAATTGTGTCAGGGTTTAAATATTTAGAATTTGAATTTAATTCAAAAATATAGTAAATGTATAAAAAAAACATAACTAAATATATAATAAACATCAAATTAACAATAATTAATCATATTGTACTAAATATGTTTTCACAATATGTTGTCAAATGTTTGGAGCCGCTGGCCTTTACAAGAACGTTCGAAAAATAATTCACATTAATATCGACCTAGTTCATAACGAAATAAGGTTGGTATTTCAATAAAACACTAAATAATAGCATGGCTGAGGCAAACGTGGATTCGGTAGCAGGCACTATGGGTACGTTTAACCGGAAGCCCGTTCGGTGAATTGGACAAGCAAATTATGTGGAACCTATCAGCGAACGGAATTTTAAAAATAGTGTTTATACCGTATTAATTATGATGTAATTACAAACCTTACATTTTTACAAGGAATTAGAACTTCTAAACCATAAATACATGCGGCTCTTGATACTATTGATGTAATATGAGTGTTATGTTTTTTTTAAATCGCCTTGCCAAAAAGCTTATTTTTACGTCAAAAAGTCTTGAAAAGGATTAACTTCAAACACAGTTTCACAGAAATCTATCTAGATTATCAATGTTCGGTAAATGCTCATAAAATTCTCTATACTTTTAGTTATCTGGAAAGGTAAATAGTTTATATAAATAGTTTATGTTCAACCTATAAATAAATAATTTAAAAAAACATACGGTTTCCCTGATTCCGGACGCTGTTCGTAGAAACCTTCAAGTCAAAACGAGGGTTGACCCATCACCGAATCCACATTTTAGTTAAATTCTTCAAATATGACTGCACTAAATGAACTTGTTTGCACAAATAACTAAAACCAATTGAATAATGACCCCGCAAAACCCAATTTTCATTCATAAATTTGCTTCTTAAAGGTTTCATGACCTTAAGAAATTCACTCAATTTCTTAATGATTTTCGTAAGGAGTCCCATACAAAACGGCGATCGACCGGCTTGATCAACAGTGATCGGAATAGGCAGAGTATAAATACCTAAACTTAGTAGAACAAAGTCATGAAGTGGAGACTTCCTTGCGCTAACGGATTAAAAATTAAAGTTATATAAAAGTAAATCCTATAATTGAATCTTGGATGTATCAATAAATCAGTAGTAACAGCAACACTATTTTTTTTTTACTGTACTTGAAAATCACCGATGAGAAAATTGTTGTTACTTCTATATTTCTGTGGACTACAGAAGAAACAACAATTTTATTATATATTTAAAATTAATCTGTCTCTTTTATCCTCGTTCACACTTCGTGTTTAAGTGAAAGAGATAGACAAAATAGTAGTCTTATTATCTATTATATTTCTCGTGGTTCCTATTGTTATGGTGTAAAAGGGAACCAGATGTCGTTATCACTTGTTGCTGCTACCTGCTATCCTTTTTATGCATTAATAATAAGTTGACAATACAGTTTCATACCATCCTTTATCGAGTACAGACAGGTTTATACTGTGTTTCTATGTGATTTGTATTACGACGTAATATCTATAAAAAATCCGCTTATATTATTGGTTGTTTTATTTTGTGCCTATTGATTCTATTGAACCCGAAAAACATTGATTTTTATCCTATTTATAAAATATTAGTTACTTAGTAAGTTCCCGGGATTTTAGTCACGCAAAAATATAAGTAGTCGTAAGGAAATCTCCACTTTTTGTCTCTGTGCTACTAAGTTTAGGTATTTATACTCTGCCTATTCCGATCACTGTACATTATATAGAAACCAGATTAAAATCTATCGTTGAAAAATAATAAGCCAGAACCCGTGAACACGGTCATACCTGAACCCTATCGAGATCGAGCTTATATGGGGACTTGCAAATCACAAAATCGCCTTAATTAATGTACCTAAAGACAACTGACACAAAGGTATCATTTTTTTAAATAATTTTATTCTTTTATTAAATATTACACAGTCAAAAACACAACTTTTATTTAGTAACGGAATATTTAGCTGCACCCCTAATCTTTATTAATTAGTCACCTAGGTAGTATCTAAATACCGTTTACTAATGCATGGAGTCATCTAATAGCCCATCCTACGGTAACTTAAACTAGAAATAAACATTAGAATACCTATGGACAAAGCCCAGTCCTTAGTCTTACACCTGAAGCTCTGCGGAAGAGAATATCCACAGGCCGTATATTATCTGTGCATTTACTATGAACCGACTCAAAGAAGCCGACATAACCTTAGTACCTACAGGTCACGGTTATAGGTATATGTACGGACCTCTCACCAAGGGATACAGAGTGTATTTTGCAGAGCACCCCTAAACGTCATCCGTAACTGAATATTTAGCTGCACCCCTAATCTTCAATTAGCTACCTAGATACTAGCATAGTATACTATACCTAGATACCATTTACTATTGCATGAAGTCGTCGAATAGCCCATCTTACGAAAACATAAACTAGAAATAAACCTTAGAACTCAGTCCTGAGTGACCTGAGTCTTACACATACCTGCGGAATATATTTAATACCCCCAGATTACCTGCTTACACACTTACAATTAAATGACTCTCACTTAGGGACACAGGGTATTTAACTGCACCCCTTATCCTAATTAATTAGTTACCTTAGGTAGTATCTAGATACTAACTGTACTTTTATTAGATGCTGTACTTTTCTTTTGCCCATTATGTTCTTTGTTTTGTTCTGATGGCATTGTCACTACATGAGAAATTGTGTATAAAGCACCTAGTGGGAATGTCTTAGAGAATAGATTTTAAATATTTAAGTATCACTTCTTCTCCTTTGTAATTATCTGTATATATCTTTTTTAGTTTTTTCCCCTTAATATGGCATTGAAGTCTTCTAGTAACCCATCCTACGGAAACATAAACTAGAAATAATATTTAAAAAACCCTCTCTAGGGTTTAGGTATTTGCGGGCAAAGCTCACAGAATATACAATCATTGCACCCCCAAACCTTAACTCGTAACAGAATATTTAACTGCACCCCCAACCTCGTTAATTAGTTACCTAGATAGTACCTAGGTACTGTTTACTATTGCATGGAGTAGAGACAGAAATAAACTTTATAATACTTGTAGACAAGGCTCAGACTAGCGAGCCCAACCTTAAACCCGGTGGGATCCAATACTATCTGCACACTTATAGTTACAGGGTTCACAGACTCCGACTAAAGCCCAATAATACCTACAAGTCACGGTTATACCTAGATACAGCGTCATCTGCAACTGCATGCAGACGATGGCTGCGATCTACGTCACATGGTTAGTTAGACAAATAAACCAGTCAGAGAGAAGCGTCAAGTAAGCCCTAGGAAAGATACGGAAATTCCCTCGTAAAAATTAAAAAATAACCCTTTTTTTTTTTTTTTTTTTTTTTTTTTTTTTTGAACCTGACTGTTGCTATAATAGGACGGACCCAATATAGCGGTCGAACTGCGTGGTTGGAGGGTGGCCTGGGGAAAATCCAGGGGAAGCCTCCGGCACGACCACGCGGGGAAGTTTGTACACTGGAATACTCTAAGAGTTTGCGCTCCAGTGAGATTGGTTGAACGGTATCAACCGAATCTGGGGTGTGAGTGGTATCGAACTACTGGGAGTTTTATCGCTGGTTCGCTAAAACCTAGCCTAGCTGAGAAGAGTCCAGCAAGAAACTCAGCTAGGCCCGACTTGCGTCGGACTGACTCTACCCGGTATGCGGCGGTACCGGGACGAAAGCGGACTGTATGTGTCTGTGTTGTCTCGCGGTGGACGTCCCCGCCGGCGGGAACGCTGAAGTGTACGCGATGTGTTGGACGCCGAAAGCGCAGCGTTCCATCTTTCGATGGACGCTGTGATTTCGTCGTCCGGGTCCGTGAGTGTGTGCCTAGGACGCCGGACCGTGCGGCCCCTAATCAGTGAGCGCCGAGTAACGACAGAGGGGGGAGGGATGGGGACGTAGTCAGCAGCCTTCCTAACTAACGGATTCCTATGGTGGGGAGCGTTATCAAAATAACGTCTGGCAGCCTGCTTAAAGAAACCATACATGGTGCTAATCTCCATGTCGTGGTGCAGGCTGAGGTTCGATTGGTACCACGGGGCACCAGTCGCCCTTCGGAGAAAACGATTCTGAATGACCTGAAGCGGCTTGAGCGATGACATAGGCACGTGAGCGAATGCTACACTTGCATATGTCATGATTGGACGAACACAAGTCTTGTAGAGTGTCAGCTTATTCCTAAGTGACATTTTACTAAACTTGTTGATCATCGGCCCTAGCCTTCCTAGCACGAACAACGCGCGGTTGCGTACCCTACGGATGTGGCTACGGAAAGTCAGTCTCCTGTCGAGGGTCACTCCAAGATATTTGGCCTCGTTGACCCAGGGGATGGGTCGGTCAAACATCTGGATCGGAGCCACCCGCCTTTCTGTACTAATGCAGTCCGACGGATGAAAGACTATTGCAGTGCTTTTCTCCGGGTTGACTTCGATACGCCAAAGATTAAACCAACGACCTAGGTCGGAGATTGCCTCTTGGAGGTATCGCCGGATAGTAGCGTACTTACAATGAGTCGTAAAGAGCGCGGTGTCATCCGCAAACAACCCCAGTTGCACCTTAGGGTGCCTGGGAATGTCGTTTGTGAATAACGAGTAGAGAGTGGGAGAGAGCACGGAGCCTTGCGGGACTCCGGCCCGGATGGGGTGTGGGTCCGAATACGTTCCCTCCAGTCGGTATCGAAAGCTTCGGTCACTGAGAAAATCTCGTATTGTGAGTACGAGTCTGTCCGGCATTCCGAGCTGGTATAACTTGTATACAAGCCCGTTATGCCAGACCTTGTCGAAGGCTTTCGCTACGTCGAGAAAGATCGCACCGGTCTTGAGCCCCTGGAATCGAGAGAAACCATCCAACACGTGCTCCGTGACGCGGTGCACCTGTTGGACGCATGAGTGTCCGGATCTAAAACCGAACTGCTCATCGATGAGGAGGTTATTCTCAGCCGTAAATCTGAGAATTCTCGTGAGAAGGATCCGCTCATATAGCTTTCCAAGGGAGCTAAGTAAGCTGATCGGCCTATAAGAGGCAGGCGAGGTCCGGGGTTTGCCGGGCTTCGCTATCCCTATGACCGTTGCACATTTCCACGCGGCTGGAAAGTGAGCATTGGTCAGTGCGGCATTGAAGATGCCGACCAAAAGGAGGAGGAGGGTTTCGGGGAGAAGTTTCAGGATGCGATTGGATAAACCATCCGCACCCGGAGCCTTCCTAATACGGAGACGCCTGACAAGGTCACTGACTTCCTTAACCGACACCGGTAAAATGGGTGAAGTTACGGGGAGACGCGATCTCCTGTCCACCTCGGAATCGACCCTACTAATGTGGGCTTCGTCGGTGTTGAGGAGGTTGGGCGAACATTGGGACTCTAAACTACTCGCAAGGCATTCGGCTTTCTCACTGTCCTCGAACGCGGGGGTTGAGTGATCCGGTCGATCCAAGGGAGGGATGGTCCAACAGGCATCGGATTTGAGAGATCTCGCTAGTTTCCAGTAAGCCAGGTGACTAGGCGTTATCTCCCCCATCAGATCCCTGAACGAGTTCTCCCGAAATTCGGCAATTCTCTGTTTGGACTCGTTAGACAAGTCCCTCAGGATTTGCCGATTTTCGGCAGAAGGGTGATTTGAATAGGTACGTATGGCGCGATTTTTCCTTGTCACCAACTCTCTCAGTTCCGTAGGTAGAGGTCGGTTTTGGATGTCCTCCGCCGACACCTCCCTTGAGGCTTCGCTTCGAACAGCGTTGAGGTAGTTGGTGAAAGAATCGATCGCTTGGTCTGTCTGTTCGGTTGTAGTTATATTGTCTGGGATATCTCTAAGCAGGGGGGAGTCCGTCTGTAGGAGACCTGATTGTACCTTGTCCCAGTCCACGAGTGTCCTGGTTCGAGGAGTACTATTGGGGTGAGGGCCTAGTCTCAAGAGGACTGGCCTATGATCCGAGTCTAGTTCGTGTAGCACTTCTATAGAACGCAGAGTTAACGCTACGTTCTTTAGTAGAGCTATGTCGAGTATGTCAGGTCGGTGGTCTACGTTATGAGGGAAGTGAGTCGGCTCTAAGGGAGCGAGGAGATCGAAAGGGAGGCTATCGATCAAAAGGTGATGAAGCCGATTGCCGTTGGGATTGGATGCTACGCATCCCCAGCTGATATGCTTACTATTTAGGTCCCCGGCCACGATGACCGAAGGACCTAGGGAGGCTAAAGAGTTGAGGTCAGTCAGAAGTAAGTCTCGTTGAGGTGAAAGGTAGGTTGACGCAATCGATATCGGGGGGTGCCCCTCCATCGAGATGCGACAGACCGACACTTCCATATTAGTCAGGGGCGGTGGATTGAGACTTATGCAATGTAAGTTACGTTTGTAGAAAATGAGCGTGCCCCCGAATGGCCTACCATCTTGCCTATCATCTCTAATCTGAACGTATCCAGGGACGCGAAAGGCTCTAATGCCGGGACGATAAAAGGTCTCTTGGACCAGAAGTAAATCTACTGAGTGATCGCGAAGGAAGTTCATCACCTGGTCCTTCATACCCCTTAGACCATTGGCATTATAAATGCCAATGGTAATCGAAGCAGGTTTAAGCTTCTGGGATGTACTATCCATACTAATAGGCACCGTTAACCTGGCTGCCGCTTGGTGCGGCGAGATAGCGAGTAGCTGATGCGAATATGTGGGTAGACAGGCCGCTCGCCACCTCCGGTGGGAGTACCTGTACTAACTGCATAAACGCATAGAGTGGGTCCATAGCGGGCCGGCCCGCTTGACTGGCGGCGGGTCCCCATACAGAGGGGCCCGCCTGGGATTGGGGTGCAGAAGGCACCGGGCGGGGACCTACGGCCGCTGAAGGCGGCGGGTTCCTAGGGGCTCCTAACCCTACGGCCGGAAGGGCGGGGAAGTTTTGCGGAGTGCTATGGGGAGCACCCCGGCCCGCGCTTTGCTTGCGCCCAGAGGGAGGCGAGGACTTCGACTTTGCCCCGGTGTCGCGACTCTTTGGGCGGCAAGGGCATCCCCCATAATTGGCAGTATGCCCATGGGGGAGCTTGCGACCCAAACAGTTGCAGCACCGTATGCCGTTCGGGTCCTTGCAGCCTTTTGGGCGCTCGCAATCGCGAGTCGCGTGATCCCCAGCGCACTTGACGCAACGGGGGGGAGAGTGGCAGCCACGGGCGCCGTGGCCAAACCGCTGGCAGTTGTGGCACTGTGAGAGGTGGGTCCTCTTTTTGGGAGTCTCCACTCTCACCGCCATTTTAAGGACCTCCTTAAGGGAGTGGACGGCTTTGCGCTGGTTCGGGTCGGTGACTATTAGTACGATATCGTACTTCCCTACTTGCTTATTGTAGAGGCGATGAACCTCCCTGACGGCGATCCCCTTGCGTTTGAGGTCCGCGGCTACCTCGTCCTCCGGGATATCCTTGTGGATTCCCCGGAGGACGGCCCTGTAGCCTTTCTCCTCGACGGTCAGCCTCCGGTTGTAGGCCATCGACAGCTCGTCGAAGAGACGGGTCAGAGCACGGTAGTCCTCGGGTCCCTGGACCGTGATGCGCATCCCTTCCAAGGGCGGTTTCAAAATCTCCGAACCGACCACCCGGATGCCACGCTGACTGGCTATGGCCATGGCAGTGTGGTATCTATGTGTGTCGATCAGGACACATGAATCCGGCTTGTCCGGGTTGCCTACCGGAGTTGGCTTGCTGGGGGCCGAAGACCCGCCGTCCGCTGCCAGAATGGCACTACTGGCCTGAGGGGCCTGCGCAGAGGGCGCCTGGACGGCGGGAGTCCGAAGGGCTTTCTTCGCCGGCGAATCGGCCCTAGGAGACTTCGGCAGCGCACGTTTGCCCTTGCGGCTGCTGCCTACTGTGGTCCAGACTGTCGTGTCCATGGTCATTTCCTCGTTCGAGTAGAGGAGGTCGCGAGTCTGTTCGTCGGTCAGTCTGGTCGTGGAGAGACACCGAAGGAGGGGGTGGGGGGGAGAGCCGGAGCGTGGGACAGTGCGTTCCTCTCGCAAGGAGGGTCGCCTCTGAAGGGAGCGAGAACGCGATTGTCTCACGCTTAAATCCGCTTCGGGGGGGGCCTGAAGGGCCGGAGGGCTGGCTGGGGCAGACGCGGCTGCCTTGGCGAGTTTACTTTTGCCCTTACTGGGCGTTTTGGCCTTAGGGGCCTGGGTAGGGGGCGAAGGGGTCGCTGCTGCCGCCGACGGCGGTGGCGGCGGCGGTCCCATGGTGGCCTTAGGGGCTTGGGCGGCCAGAGTGGCCGTCGGAGTGGCCGGACGGGCCTGGAGTTGCAAGTCGAGACTTGTCGGGGGGGGAGGTTGTATGGGAGCCGCCTGGGCCGAGTTAAAGACCTCGCCGCTGAGAGCCAGCTTGAGCTGTCGGTTCTCAGCAGCGAGGCGATCCGATCGATAAAATAACCCATTAACAAAAGACAATCACGCAAAACGCTTTCTGACGTGGGTCCTCCAACATCTGGCTGGGCATTTTAATAAAAAACACTAGTGTTTTCTTTACAAATATTATAAAGCTGTGTAATCTTTCAAAAATAACATTCGGAAGATAATAAATAACAACGGGTTCCCACCAAACCTTTCTGTTAGGCAGGCTGACTAACATGCAATACAACACAGTTTTACAACAATAGGCTATTGACGCAGAAAGGTTTATTGACGATGCCACCATCTGTAAAGTAATTTGCGCAATTTAGTGTCCCCGGGTAATTAGGTAATACCCAACCGCCGAAGTAACAACCATAACCATACACTACAACCATATAACTCATTGTTACGTTTCTTTGAACTTTGTTCTTAAAATCTCAGCGTAACTGTTACGTACTGGGTCCTAAAGTTTGTGCTTCGGGTCAATAGGAATCTAACGGTGGGGGAAAAAAAATTGCTTTACAATGTGTTATAAATTTAATTTTGCTTAATGCGCTTTTAATTTTGCTTAAGTTACTTACCAGGCCTCACCTGGGAGTTCCTTTAACTGGCTCTCTGTATCCCCTGTCAATGCTTACCGTTTGAATATAGCTGGTAATCCTAACAAATATATCATATCGGCAATACATAGTTGCCCCGAGGAAGATCGCTTAACCACGAAAACAGGCAAATTAAATGCTGGCTGTCGATCAACTCTCCTAGGGACAGTGCTTGTTACACTTTGTTTTGTTGTCCAGTGAGCAGTGTTGGTTAAGTATATGTAAATGACTAATGTTGTGTCTGTGTCTCCAGTTTAAAAACAGTGGTATCGGTGAAGACAATGTTTAGTGTATAGTATAGTGACAAAATTTAAAGTAATAGTATTTATATCACGTATCGTTGTTGCGAGTCATAAGTTCATAACCTCATGACAACATAACAATACGAGTACAACCACAGAAGCAAACAACTAAAGAGTCCATTAACAACACTGCACGAGAAATCGACGCAATGGAAGAAAGTGACTGCGAATAAGAGGAACAGGTAGAATGATCGCCTGAATCTAGACCGGATTGCCGAGATAAGAAGACTTTATATGAAGCAACGTGCATCATGTTGCGCCCCCTGGTATATCCGGCTGGTCCGAGTTAGCTTGCTTCCTGGCTGGGTGTGATGCTTATGTTCATGCTCATGGTGCAGTGCCAGCTCAAGACTGGTTACAATGGAATAAAATAGAAAATAGAAATTGCGGAACAGCTAAAATTTTCACTCACTAGAACGAAAAGAACTCACCAAAACTCGACTGAAACTGGATGCAAAAAGAATACCTGGCTTAAAAGCTGAAACAAAAGGAAAAAGAGTTGAATATCTACGCCTCAGAAAACGGAAAAACGTAAAAAAGAAAACGCGTTATGCTCTTATTCCAAAGACGAAGACTTCTCTCCAGGATGGTCGCCGAACCACGAAAACCAGCAGAGTAAATACTCACCGCCGGTCAACTCTCCAAGTGACAGTGTTAGTGACACTCTGTTTTGAGGTGCAGTGAGCAGTGTTCATTTTATTAATATCGTGGTTGATACTGGAATTAATGAATTTTGTGTCTTTGTCTAGTAACTACCCAATAATAATTAAAAAAACAGTGGTATAGTTGAATTTAATAGGTCACTTGTGTAAGCTTATATGTGTAGTGTGAAGGGATGAAACGTAAAGTAACAGTGTCAGTATCACGTATATTTTTGCCAAGCAGCAAGTCATTCACCCTCAATGATAGATACTGGAAAATACAAGCGGTCAACATCTTAGGACATTTTAACCAAATGCACCAGAGACTTCGAAAATGTCAAAGCATCAAACTGAGACAAACCAAAGGAGATCGGGAAACAGAGGCGTAGGAAACGACACAATAACAGCAAAGAGCTCAGATGGCATCGCAGCATAACTCAATAGCAGTCATTTATCCTTCTGTACATATTTACACAATTATATATCCATGCTTCCTTTCACTGGGCACGATGCTAGTATTCGGTCTGGTTATCTTCCCTCGCTCCTCATCCTGACTGCGACAGCCCCACACTCCCGTCCTGTACTTATTGACTCACTGGTTTCTCGGATAGGTGGGTCAGTTGACCTTGCCAGGGCGGCAGAGGACGAGGCAGCACAAGAGAGAGCCCGAGTGCACGCCCTGTCTCGGAACTGGTAGTTCCGGACAGGGACTGTTAAGGTTCCCATACACCCTTGGCTGTGTCTGCCCGTATCGTGCCAGCGCGTGCTCTCGAGCATTGTCTAGGAGCCTCCTCGTCGCTCCCTCCCGGGCATGGCCAACGCCTCCGCGTCCTTGCAGCAGAACTGCTGGCTGGCTGAGTCACCGGAACGGAACGGAACGGAACGGAACGGAACGGTGTTGCGTACAAAATTTTACGTCTTCACCTGGCCACAATGCTAGTTTTCCCGTACGCGCAGCGTGCAGTAAAACTCGCATTATGGCCAGGTGTGACGTAAAAACTATTTTGTACTAAAAATTTATTTAATGATTTTTTGAATAGGTTAATTGGTTCTATGGATTTGATTCTGATGCATTTTTTTGTAATATGAACAGGCTATTCGAATTTGTACTGTTGCCCCAAAGCAGTATGCCATATCGAAATATAGAGTGGGCGGGCGTAGGCATTAAGGTAAAAGTACGTTTCACCGGACGCTTAAGACCTGGATGTACGTTTATTTTTTTAATAAGCACTGCGAGTTTCATAGTGCTACGAACAAAAGTTCAATTGTAAGATAGATAAATTTGCCATCATTTAAGGGGGCGTTTCGGAGCAGCGCCGCGCGAAGTTTAGGTTTTTAGCGCTACTCACACAACGATAGAGGCTCGCGCACCGCACACGCACACATGCACGTATACACAGTGGGGCGTCGGACTTTGACTCGCCAACAAAATTGTAACTTTGGATTTTGTTACCAAATATAAAAAGTGTTATGTCAAATATAGGTATTTCATCTTAATACCTACCAACGTTCGCCCGAACCGAGCGCGCAGCCTATCTAACTATGTGGACAGTTGTTTTGTTCGACCGAACGGCTTATAGTTAAAGCAATGACGCGTAATTCAATGTTGGAGAGGCAACCAGATGGCTAGCGGTATTTGAGCTCCCGAAGTTTTGTGGAACTACCCTGTGCAACCCGAATTGAGCCAACTGTGACTGGTTCGGAAATAGGAGAAGGGTTGTAAAAAAAAAATGTTGCGTGGCAACCGATTGAAACGCGGTAGCCTGAAAGTGTGTACGCTGTCTATATAGTGGAATTTTATGCCATCCCTCCTAGTGTGACCGGAGCCGAGTAAACGAGCGAAGAAAAAAAAATAAAAAATTGGCAGGCAACCGCTTGAATACAAACGCGAAATTCGACAAAATGGGAATACGCCAAGAATACGCGCAATAAAAGGTTTTGCAATCAATTGCCATGGACAATTTTTGCTTGGGAGGGACGGTTGCCTCTCCGACATTGAATTACGCGTCATTGCTCTGAATATTAGGTGAGGGCGATTTTTGCCATATGTATGTAGGAGGGTCGGGCGGAACTGGTGGAGATTCATTATTTTCCCCACTCTCGTTAACCATGATATTTCACGAAATTTAAGTAGATCTACACTGTTTAGGTTTAATCAGTTTGATTAGAATTACAAATAGCACGGAATAATCATAAACGGATGAAAACCGATTACTAATTCTGTAACACGGAACGTGAGGAGATTCATTATTTTCCCCACTCTCGTTAACCATGATATTTCACGAAATAGAAGTCGATCTACACTCTTTAGGTTTAATCAGATTGGTAAGAATTACAAATAGCGCGAAATAATCATAAACCACTCGGATGAAAACAGATTACTAATTCTGTAACACGGAACGTGAGGAGATTCATTATTTTCCCCACTCTCGTTAACCATGATATTTCACGACATAGAAGTCGATCTACACTCTTTAGGTTTAATCAGATTGTTAAGAATTACAAATAGCGCGAAATAATCATAAACCACTCGGATGAAAACAGATTACTAATTCTGTAACACGGAACGTGAGGAGATTCATTATGTCCCCCACTCTCGTTGACCATGATATTTCACCAAATAGAAGTCGATCTACACTCCTTAGGTTTAATCAGATTGATTAGAATTACAAATAGCGCCAAATAATCATAAACCACTCGGATGAAAACAGATTACTAATTCTGTAACACGGAACGTCGGAAGTCGGCGGAAGGTTGGGAGCACAGCCGCACTACAGCTCGCGTCTCATTCCAAAGTGAGTTGCTTGTCAACGTGTTTCCCACTCCACCTCCATGTGACAGCTGTCAGATTATATGATTATAATGTAAGTATGAGGAAAAAATTGTTCGTTTCCGGAACATCGCCGGCCGCTGCCGCTGCACGCTCGCTACGCTCGCTCGGCTCACACCCTGTAGGTTCGCGGTTCTTCCTAACACTCCTCGCTTCGCTCGTCGTTCTACCTACACTGACCTGCCTCAGAATCCAACAAAAATGTTATGCTAACTATACGTTACTAATAATAGTAATTATCATAATTCCAAAGCAAAGTTTATATTTTCCCAAATGACATTTGACGGTTGGTTTTTTGCCTAAGCAAATCATTTACTTCATAATTATTTGCCACATAAAAGTTTGTTGTAGTATTGCATTATAAAAATGTTGCCAAATAAGCATAGTACGAAGTAAAGTTATGCCAAAGATTGATTTACCAAATGAAAATTCTGCGAAAATTTGGTTGCGAAGTGAAATTCAAAGAAACGTATTTCGTCGAAAAGGCAGTAAACCATTTTGACCCTATAGTTAAATATCGAACTCACTAACAAAATTTCACGAGAATCTGTTGAGAGATGCGACCTATAGAGTATAATTAGATGTCAATTACATCTAATTATACTCTATAGGTGCTAATTACTACCCAATCCTTTTTTATGATCAAACCGAGGAAGCATGTTGTTAAGTTCTACATGATTTAAATATGTTAATCAATGAACATAAGAATAATTTTCGTTTGAACCACTGTGTACTCATTTTGTGTAAGTACACGGTTCGATCGCAATCTGTCAATGCGGCGCCAAGCGACGTGGTCTCGCTCCGGAGGCTCGCGGCCGACTGAACGCGGCCGCCGCGAGCGATCGCACTTGTAGTGAGCCGGCCGCTCCATACTAATTCGTATGAAGAATTAGAGCGTAAAAATTGGTCATCTTTGTGATACTTTTACACGAAATAAGTACATATTTGTTAAGAAATGAAGATTGCAAGGATTTAACTATAGTTTTAACTTTATTATTTGATACAATTCATTTAATAATTCTTGATACTTACGACTCAGTTGTTACAATACGGGAGTGCGTTTTACACGTTTTTAGTGTTTTTCTGATTTTTTTTTACACTTACCTATAAGCATTATCTTAAATTCGAATGATTCAAGAGGAAGTAACATTCATTGGCTAGCTGTGTAATATTTTTCAAGGTTGTGGAACATCGTTTACTATATAATTCTCTTACATTCCCGACCCTCGATTGCCCCCTGCCGGCCCTTAAATGAATCTAGGAATTAATAACATACTTATAGATATGCTTAAAATATTTTTAAAGTTATTTGGGTCGGTTTCCGTGGTTTGTACCATTAACCGGACTAAGAAACGTGATTTGCACATAATACCGAATCGGCGTGCCGTTTCACCGGACTAGGAAATAAATGTATGGGATTTGGGCGCTACGTGGTGCTCAAACTTTAGTTGGTAAACAGTTGATTGAGATTATGTTTTTGAGACTTCAACAATCTTCATGTTATAAACATGGATTATTTATTAATAAATCGGCTCATTCGTGTACTTGTTTATATATATACTTGTGTTGTTGTTTCTGATGGTTATTATATACCTAAGTAGAATAAAATTATAACGATACAAATATTTTTTTCCATCATACATATTTAGTTGAGGGGTAACGCCGCAATACGTTAACATAAATAAATATATGTGACGTTACCATAAAACGTAGCAAAAGTTGTAATAAAGCTTAGATCATGCTGGTAAATCTCTGTTATTTGTGGTGTAATAAGTATATTATTATTATTATTATATAACTGAAATAGAAAAAATAATAGAATAAAATAAAATCAAGTTTTTATCGACGAAAAGTCTAAAACAAACAAAAAAGTATGTTCACGTAACCTTCAAATTAATAGAATCGAGTTGTCATAATTTTCGATTAAATTCGAGTTGGATTTTAACAATTAAAGAAAAAAATATCATAATTATAAATAAATTCTTCATGTTTATTTATAATTATAATATTTTTTTATTTTAAATAAATAAATTTGAAACGTCGAAATTGGCCAAAATTCGGGGTTTTTCAACTTTTGAAAAACAACCATTTTCGGACAAAACCGCATTAAAATCGATCCATTAATTTAGGAGCTACAATGCCACAGGCAGACACACAGATGCACAGACACAAAGACAGAGATGTCAAACTTATAATTGTGTCAGGGTTTAAATATTTAGAATTTGAATTTAATTCAAAAATATAGTAAATGTATAAAAAAAACATAACTAAATATATAATAAACATCAAATTAACAATAATTAATCATATTGTACTAAATATGTTTTCACAATATGTTGTCAAATGTTTGGAGCCGCTGGCCTTTACAAGAACGTTCGAAAAATAATTCACATTAATATCGACCTAGTTCATAACGAAATAAGGTTGGTATTTCAATAAAACACTAAATAATAGCATGGCTGAGGCAAACGTGGATTCGGTAGCAGGCACTATGGGTACGTTTAACCGGAAGCCCGTTCGGTGAATTGGACAAGCAAATTATGTGGAACCTATCAGCGAACGGAATTTTAAAAATAGTGTTTATACCGTATTAATTATGATGTAATTACAAACCTTACATTTTTACAAGGAATTAGAACTTCTAAACCATAAATACATGCGGCTCTTGATACTATTGATGTAATATGAGTGTTATGTTTTTTTTAAATCGCCTTGCCAAAAAGCTTATTTTTACGTCAAAAAGTCTTGAAAAGGATTAACTTCAAACACAGTTTCACAGAAATCTATCTAGATTATCAATGTTCGGTAAATGCTCATAAAATTCTCTATACTTTTAGTTATCTGGAAAGGTAAATAGTTTATATAAATAGTTTATGTTCAACCTATAAATAAATAATTTAAAAAAACATACGGTTTCCCTGATTCCGGACGCTGTTCGTAGAAACCTTCAAGTCAAAACGAGGGTTGACCCATCACCGAATCCACATTTTAGTTAAATTCTTCAAATATGACTGCACTAAATGAACTTGTTTGCACAAATAACTAAAACCAATTGAATAATGACCCCGCAAAACCCAATTTTCATTCATAAATTTGCTTCTTAAAGGTTTCATGACCTTAAGAAATTCACTCAATTTCTTAATGATTTTCGTAAGGAGTCCCATACAAAACGGCGATCGACCGGCTTGATCAACAGTGATCGGAATAGGCAGAGTATAAATACCTAAACTTAGTAGAACAAAGTCATGAAGTGGAGACTTCCTTGCGCTAACGGATTAAAAATTAAAGTTATATAAAAGTAAATCCTATAATTGAATCTTGGATGTATCAATAAATCAGTAGTAACAGCAACACTATTTTTTTTTTACTGTACTTGAAAATCACCGATGAGAAAATTGTTGTTACTTCTATATTTCTGTGGACTACAGAAGAAACAACAATTTTATTATATATTTAAAATTAATCTGTCTCTTTTATCCTCGTTCACACTTCGTGTTTAAGTGAAAGAGATAGACAAAATAGTAGTCTTAGTATCTATTATATTTCTCGTGGTTCCTATTGTTATGGTGTACAAGGGAACCAGATGTCGTTATCACTTGTTGCTGCTACCTGCTATCCTTTTTATGCATTAATAATAAGTTGACAATACAGTTTCATACCATCCTTTATCGAGTACAGACAGGTTTATACTGTGTTTCTATGTGAATTGTATTACGACGTAATATCTATAAAGAATCCGTTTATATTATTGATTGTTTTATTTTGTGCCTATTGATTCTATTGAACCCGAAAAACATTGATTTTTATCCTATTTATAAAATATTAGTTACTTAGTAAGTTCCCGGGATTTTAGTCACGCAAAAATATAAGTAGTCGTAAGGAAATCTCCACTTTTTGTCTCTGTGCTACTAAGTTTAGGTATTTATACTCTGCCTATTCCGATCACTGTCGATCAATTATCGTGGCTCGAATGAGGTCCAAAAAGGCCGTTTCTGCCGCGTAGTGGAAGTCATGGGTATCTAGCTAGCGAGGAAAAAAATCAAAACTTAATATTAGCCGTAACTACTCGACTTATAGCTTAAAATAGGGGAAATCCGGCGATACGGCAGATCCGGTGAAGGGTACTTTTACCTTATAGGCGGATATGGAAGTTTTTAAATCTGTTTTCTTTTTAAATTCGTACAAGGCATATGTGAATCTGGATAGTTTTGAGCTTATTTTCTGAATGTGGTCTTTCCAATTAATATTAGTATCTATATTTAATCCTAGCAATGAGAAGGTGTCGAAACATTCTAAATTGATTGTATTAAAGGAATAGTTTATACTTAAAGGTTGTTTCTGATAAGGTCTGAACTGCATCAATTTAGTTTTACTGTAGTTTAATTCTAGATTATGTTCGGTTAGCCAGGATTCTATTGTGTGTAGGATGTTGTCAAGGTTCAAGTTTAAATCACTTTCGTTGGAACATGGAAAAACGACGGAAATATCATCAGCGAATAGAACGCTTGGGGTTTGTAATGTTTGGCAAAAATAAAAAAATATGACAAATAAATATCTTAATTTTTCACTGTATAAAAGTTGTGTTTTTGACTGTGTAATATTTAATAAAAGAATAAAATTATTTAAAAAAATGATACCTTTGTGTCAGTTGTCTTTAGGTACATTAATTAAGGCGATTTTGTGATTTGCAAGTCCCCATATAAGCTCGATCTCGATAGGGTTCAGGTATGACCGTGTTCACGGGTTCTGGCTTATTATTTTTCAACGATAGATTTTAATCTGGTTTCTATATAATGTACAGTGATCGGAATAGGCAGAGTATAAATACCTAAACTTAGTAGCACAAAGACAAAAAGTGGAGATTTCCTTACGACTATATTTTTGCGTGACTAAAATCCCGGGAACTTACTAAGTAACTAATATTTTATAAATAGGATAAAAATCAATGTTTTTCGGGTTCAATAGAATCAATAGGCACAAAATAAAACAACCAATAATATAAGCGGATTCTTTATAGATATTACGTCGTAATACAAATCACATAGAAACACAGTATAAACCTGTCTGTACTCGATAAAGGATGGTATGAAACTGTATTGTCAACTTATTATTAATGCATAAAAAGGATAGCAGGTAGCAGCAACAAGTGATAACGACATCTGGTTCCCTTTTACACCATAACAATAGGAACCACGAGAAATATAATAGATAATAAGACTACTATTTTGTCTATCTCTTTCACTTAAACACGAAATGTGAACGAGGATAAAAGAGACAGATTAATTTTAAATATATAATAAAATTGTTGTTTCTTCTGTAGTCCACAGAAATATAGAAGTAACAACAATTTTCTCATCGGTGATTTTCAAGTACAGTAAAAAAAATAGTGTTGCTATTACTACTGATTTATTGATACATCCAAGATTCAATTATAGGATTTACTTTTATATAACTTTAATTTTTAATCCGGTAAGTCCCGGAAAAAAATGTTAGCGCAAGGAAGTCTCCACTTCATGACTTTGTTCTACTAAGTTTAGGTATTTATACTCTGCCTATTCCGATCACTGGTTATTATACTCCTAGGCAGGGAAGAGACATAACTTTTTGAATGTTGGCGGACAAAAATTAGGCACTTCGTTTTTCAAACAGAATGCGACGCTTTCCGAGCATATTTGAGAAAAACCAATACCTACTCTAATTCCAGGGACAGACATCACTATCCAGTGCGACGTTTCAACCGGCAAGCCGAGACCTTACCTGCCGCCGCAGCACCGCCGACCTGTGTTCGAGCGCCTGCACGCCCTGAGTCACCCCGGCGCACGCGCAACCGCATGGCTCGTTGCCGCACGCTACGTGTGGCCTGGTGTCAATAAGGACTGCCGCACATGGGCCCGTGAGTGCCTTCCGTTCCAAAAGAGTAAGGTAACCCGTCATGTACCTACCCCGTGATTTTGTCACTCCGAGTGCGAGATTTAAACATTTACATGTGCACATCATCGGACCTATGCCAATGTCAAACGGTTACTCTTAATGATCGACCGATATTCACGATGGCCCGAGGCATGGCCTGCGATTATCCATCACTGCTGAGGAGGTGGCAGATCGGTTCGTGGACGGTTGGATCGCCCGTTTTGGCGAGCCCGCCACTGTCAGGACCGACAGAGGCCGACAATTTGAATCTGTTCTATTTAACAGACTAATGGACCTGGGCACATCCAAGCGTGTACGAACCACTAGCTATCATCCGCTGGCAAATGGGGTAATTGAGCGCCTGCACTAGTCGAAGGCGGCTCTAATGTGCCATAATGACAGCTGGCATAGCGCGCTTCCCATGGTGCTCTTGGGCATCCTTTCCTGAACGAGAACCAACGAGCGTGCGACAGCCAACACGGAAAATCGTTCATTGGCGTTCGTTGGCTTGGTGTGTACGCACCATAAGGCTAAGTTCAGATGACCGCGCGGCGAAGCGCGGTTAGCTCGGCGCGCGGTTTCAGATTTTAACTAATTAATGTTGTTGTGTACATGACCGCGCGTCACCGCGCGTGCCCGTGAACGCGCGGTCATGTACACAACAACATTGATTTGTTACAATCTTAAACCGCGCGCCGAGCCAACCGCGCGTCGCCATGCGTTCATTTGAACTTAGCCTAAAACCAGACTATATTTCGACTGACACTGATTTTAATACCTCCAGCAATCCTGCCGCACCTGTCCGACCAACGCTACCGCAGACTCCCGCGGCGCTGCCCTCAGCTCCCTCTGTATCGACGCCAGCGTCTTAGCGCCCTCACCAGCGCCACCCGTTCATAAGACTGCTCCAGTACCTAATGTTATCACTCGTACTCGGTCAGGCCGTACTGTTAGATTTAAAGATGTTTTAGACCTATAATTTATGTGATCT
Organism: Epinotia demarniana; assembly: GCA_945867215.1. Taxonomy (NCBI): domain Eukaryota; kingdom Metazoa; phylum Arthropoda; class Insecta; order Lepidoptera; family Tortricidae; genus Epinotia; species Epinotia demarniana. Next base: position 10,596,108 of record OX244267.1, on the reverse strand, counting down.
GATTTATAATAAGTTTAGATTTAACATTTAAATAATGTAAGACTGGTCATTACATTTCATAAAATAAGTAATTGAATTTAATTTTACCTGGCCTTTAAAGTGGTTGAGGTCAATGTCACGCGGGACCCTTGATATTTACGATATATCACTGAACATACTCGATTGTGTATGGCCGATGGCCGGTCGTCGCTGGATTACTCGTGGAACTCGTAAACAACATGTCCACTTGCGGCGTGTATCCCGACGTACTGAAAAGCACTTCAGTGTGTTCAGTAGGTATATAAGGGCAAGGGTAAAAAAGTTTTGTTGACAATTACAGATCAATTACTATCGTGCCAAATATATCTAAGATTATTGAATCCATTGTTACTAACTCCTTAATGCACCATCTTGAAACAAACAACTTACTGAAAAATAGATGTAGGGTACCACAACACCTACATATCAGATATACGATTGCGTAACACCGGCCTTGGATAGGAAACAAAAGGCTGCAGGGGTATTCTGCGACCTGTCGAAAGGTTTGCCTGCGTTCTTTGCAATACGCGGGCGAAGTTGCGTGGGCAGCTAGTATTATCTATAATTATATTTTCTTGGTAATTCTGCAAAGGCGTCCCCGACGATGAGGTCATTGATTTTGAATTGCAGTTCTCCCCCAAGTTTGTTAGAACTGGTTTGAATGTTCAAATGTCCAGCTGCATATGTGTCTTGTTTATTCGTACGCAGTGCCCCCGCCAAGTCGAGCAAAACAGCGGCACGGCACGGCCGTACTTTTCTCGATGTATTTATCATGTTAATTATTTCAGCTAAGAAGATTGACAAGAAATGCTGGAATAACATCCCACCCCCCGTCAAAAAAGCTTCCACATTAAATTCGTTCAAAAAAAACTTAAAATTGTATTTACTAGATCAACAAATAAATCCAGCATAGCCTTCCATTGTCTTAATGTGTATCTTCATTTTCGTACCTAGTTAGCAATTTATTTTTTAATATAAGTTCTTTATATGCATCCTTTGTAATTTTAGATGAAACACATGTAACAAGAATATTAGTGTGTATAAATAAAACCCTTTAAGTAGCAGTACAGTGTAACGTGCAGTTCTGTAGCGCGCCACATGTGGATCCACATAATACCAGCGTCGCTTCGCCTTCTGTGGAGCGACTTTATGCTGAGTGGACTCCGTTTTCGCATCTAATCTTAGTCTTAAGTCTTAATATAGCATCTAAGTGTAAATCTATAATGTACTTACTGTTATTTGCGAAATAAAGCTTTTCTATTCTATTCTATTCTATAATATAAGTGACGTCAGATGGAGAGAAATGAGCGCGGCACAGGTGTACCTGTACCGAGCTATTTATGGGCTGCACCATCTCACCACAACGTTCAGAAATAAACGGTTGTAACTGTTTGACGCATTTTTGGACTTCAGTGCCGACACTTACAGAGACCAATCTGTGGGTTCCCTAGAATATTGCGAGAAGAAAAATGCAGTAAAAGTGTCGTGTAAAGATTATACATACATATATTTTAGATCACTTAGAATAGTAGGGAAAAAAGAGACTACGGCTCTAGATTTTTATAATGGATACATAAAAAATATATAAATAGAAACAAGAAAATGTATAGTAGTCTAAATTTAAAATAAATAAATTTAGGATACAATAAGCACTGGTTTAATTTTATACAAAAATAATCTGCTATGGAGAAGGGAGTATGGAATAAATATACAAATATTCTAACTTACACATACAGTATATAAATATAATACAGCTGGAACTACAAATTATAATTCATTAGTAATGATCGTGTTGTGCACTTTTCGTAGCAATGGGTATGGTTGGCAGAAAAAACAAATACATTTGAATATTCACTTTTGTTCTTAACTATAAAATAAATACTTTCCTTCTTAGGATTACACCTCTAGATATAACTTTTTACGGCACGGTACGGTACAATTTTAAAACAACATACGTCAAACAAAAAAATGTCCTGAAGAAAAACCCCTTACACTGTTAAAGTTGTGCAGCAGATGATAGAAGGCAAACAGGAGGATATGTCAGAGCGCGTCAATAAAAAATGCGTGCAATATTTTAAATACTTAAATTAAGTTCCTGTTACTTCTGTTAACATAGAAAGGTCATTTAGTTATTTAAAATGGTTTTTTTTTTCTAATCGACGTTAGCGACTGACAATCAAATCTATGGAACAAATTTTATTAGGTAAGTATGGACAGCTACTGGACACCTTGCTGCTAACCTTATTAGCTTAGAGGTATCAGCGAAAAAAAGGTTTATATAAAAATTACATTTACTTACTATTGACATTTACGAATTTGTTACTTATTTTTAGCTCAGATAGTTTTAGTATACTTAAGTAAAGACTGGTTCAAGACAGACATCTATACCCAATATAACAATATGCCACTATGCTCTCAATATAATCCAAAGCCGTCTTTAAATATTGGCTCGTGTAAATTTCCAGCCTGTATAGACTATGCACTAAAAGATGAATTATCATATAAGATATGTCTTTGAAAAGCCAATAACAGGCTCATTGACTACTTACATTATTGTAGTTTGTACTAATCATTCTAATAACTACGTAACTATGTGCAGGTGACATTGGAATTAAAATACAACTAAAATCTTTGGTTAATTATGCTATAATACACTATTAGTGTAACTTACTTCACTCCGACTTTACCCTGGAAATGTAAAAACAGTAATATTAATAATCATATAAATGTAAATTCAGTCTTCTTAAGTGGCAGTGGGCGGGGCACATAGCACGTAGAACCGATGGCCGTTGGGGCGGAAAGGTTCTCGAGTGGCGACCACGTACCGGAAGGCGCAGCGTGGGTAGGCCCCCGACAAGGTGGACTGATAACCTGGTAAAGGTTGCGGGAGTCCGCTGGATGCGGGTGGCGCGGGATCGGTCGCTTTGGCACTCTTTGGGGGAGGCCTATGTCCAGCAGTGGACGTCTTTCGGCTGATATGATGATGATGATGATGATGAGGAAATGTAAATCATACAGAAATAGATGAAAGAAAAATAATATATTAAATAAAAAATAAACATAATTACGAGAGGAAATATTTTGAAGAGACATCCATGGATATAGATGTATAAATAGGTGCAAAAGAATGCCCTATTACATAAGCGCTTATTCGATACGACCCACTGCTATGAAATAATATGGATGTCACACATAAATTTCTGATAGGAAATGTATGAAGGTATGATACTTACTGACAGGGTTAATCACATTCTATTCTATGAAGCTGGGCGACGCAGGCACGAAACACATGGTAACTGAACACTTGGCGACCTTACCTTACCCGATTAGGGGAATCAACAGCGACTCTTAATTACTCGAAGACAGGAGTTGTGAAATTAAAAGAATATTATGTTGAATTCACAGATACAAACGATTTTTCTCCTAATTATGACCATGGTACATTTGTAATATGAAATACAGGTATATTTATTTATGCGTGGTTGTAAATAAAACAAGATGATAAAATGCGATAATGCAACGTGTAATAATGTAAAACATGACGATACATTTATTTGCTCACGTAAAAATCTTAACTATTTATTCATTTTTATTTACAGTGAAAGGAAGTAAAATAATATGTCACTTTTGGACTTTCTATCAATCGACAAAGTTTCAAAAGTGACAAACGTTTTTAACCACTGTATAATTCCATTTGTCATTGAATCTTATTGAACCGCTATTTTATGAATTTTACGTGAACCCGAGAAGTACCCGTGACTACAGAAAACAGAAGCCTGCCGATACATCTTACCTCCTCTTCAATTTTGATTATTAACTTATACAGCAATGCGATTTTCTAACTATCCTTAGCCTGGAAAATAAACGTTTTTACGGTTACTGCAGCAATTTTGAATATTGATTGAATAGTTTTTTACTAAGAATTATCAAGGCTTCTGTTTTTTTTATATCGTGACGCCTTGACTTTCACTGGTGATGCTATATTTGTACATCATGGATAATAACAGTGAAAAATGTATGGTAAAGCCTGTGATCACTCTTGTAAACAATGAACATGTTTGAAATGAGGCTCATGATCCTATGTTACTTTAAAATGGGCCTAATATAACCTACTATTCAATAATATCGCCGTGATAATATCTGTACCCAGATGTATTTACCTCAGTAGTCCTTGAACAATATGTTTCCATTACGGAAACAAGAGCAATATTCCTAGGCTTTTTCTTGTTGATTAGACTAACACAAATAGTTCCCTTCCTTTGACCTAAGGCCCCCATAAGTACCTACACCTATACTACGAGTGATTAAATCTATGCAGACTAGTATATATGATGGCTCGAAAACTTAACACCACTGACTAACATTTAAAATGCAGTATCTGCCTTCGACACTTAACTCATAACACTACATAACTTATGGTTAGAATAAAATATTTAAAAAATGCATTTTCATCAGCTAGCCAAATAATCACAATGCAGAACTCTTCACTCTATATATATTTTCTCATTAAATCTAGCTGATCCTAACATTGACTTAAGTTTTATGGCGTTTTTATGAACACTTTAGAACTTATTTATTAAAAAAATAAAATTGCACTATAATTATTGAACAATCCGCAATAAGTTAAAAGCAGATGTCATGGCTCAATCGAATGTAAACCGTATTAGAATGCTATAAAGCCCGTTTTCACATGTACGCTTAACACACTTGCGCTTATTTAGCTTCGTGCTTAGTATTGTTCGATTTCAAAGAAAATCGTGAGACAAACATAAAATAGTATAAGATAAGTGAGAGACACTCAAACAAACGCGCACTTAAAGTTAATAGTCACTGCCAGACAGAAAGTGCTAGACTACGCGTCACAAGTGGCCATGACAGTCTACAGTTAACATTGAGATACAGAAGGCGTCATTAAAAAAACCATCTTGATCTGTATGAATGCAAAGTAAAATGTTACTTCTTACTTAAGAGTTCGTAACTGCCTTTAACTCACATTTTAATTATGAATGTATGATAATAACTAATAAGAATGTGATTTCAAAGCATCGCAAAATTCATTATACAACATTAATTAACTTAACCAATTGATTAATCATATTGCACTTTTTTAGAACATGTTAGTAAGTACAAAGATAATTAATTCATTTCGTTGCCGTCGCTTTGAACCACACTCTTACTAAAGCACTCTATTCCCCATTAAGACATTTTATATATGAATTCTGAAGTTTCAATTGTTTAGGGAAGAACTAATATTAAGCGAAATACAACCTTATTCAGTATACAATACGACTATCGATTGTCAAGCAAGTCCATTCAAGTGCACTCGTAAGGACTATTGTCTTAATGTTGACCGAGCGCTCGTGCCAGCACGTGCTTGATGGGTAATATGCAAAGATGATAGACTGATAATGGATGCCACTTCGAAGCACTTCATTCAGGTCACAGTGAGCATTTGAGCGCAGCAGTTTTCCTAGAATATTAGTAAAAAAATAATTACAACACACTTTGAAAAAAAACAATATTAATTTCAACTTTGCTGTTGACAGTTGCATATTTAATTTGCAGGCCACATATAACATAACTCGATGACGTCCGTTCCTAAACCATGCCAGTTATAAGAAGGTATTGGTTTTTGAACTGAACACTGATGTAAATGTGAACAAGCCAAATATGATACACATACGCAATGGCACTCTGCTATTGTTAAACATAAAAATGCAAAAAGCCTGTACAAATATTTATTAAAACACTTTATGTACAATAGTAACATTCTCAAAATAAAAAAACCACGTAAAAGGTATATAAAAGTGTTAACATTTGATCACTTCCACTGCGGTTAGTAAATACTAATATTCTTAGGAGCAAATCTGTAAAATACAAGTAATAGGAAGGGTTAGTAGACTAATAGAACAGAAATAAACTAGGACGGAAGAAGATGGAATGATGGAATAATGAAAAAGAGTTTACTCGAAAATATATTTTATTCCACAAAGTAAACGTGGCAGCTACCTTTTAGAAGGATAAAACATTTTGTCTTTTATATTAATGCAAGACGTGCATATAGTAGACTTAGCTAAAGTGGGGAGTAAAGATATAATAATCGATTCACTGTACATACAATATTTACTAAATTATTACTTATCGCCTACACACAACTCCACAACATCAATAAATGTTATCTGAACAACAACCACTTCAACTTGTTCATTTACGCTGCAACTACTCGCCAAAACGAGATAAAACACCCTCGCGGTGAGATGTGTTAGCTTATTCGACAGATAATACATCGTAACAGATATGACTACTATATCACCTACTCGACATTAGCGAACGACATATACATCTATTATAAAATGTATAAAATAACAGGTGTCAGTAACTTGTAACAATTATAAAATAATACAACATGCTTTATTTACTTACAACAACTAAGCGAATCCTATGACTAGCCATGGTTGCGTCGCCGCGTTATCTGCTCAACTCATAGTAGGTAACCCAATCATACAAGCTTTCAGACACTAACCAGCGTCACTTCGCTTACAAGCTGAACCAATTTTTAGTACACCTAATAAACATTTTAGCAACCATTGAATACTCCCACTACTAAGTACATTGACATTTCTTATTGGCAAGATACGTGCCGCACAGTTTACGTGACCCCTGCCCGTTGGGCAAAACGCCTCTTCCGCGCCAAAAAATACGTAAAAGTTTAGTTTGCTTTCAGCTTTTGATACAAATGTAATTTAAAATATTTATTGATTTACGGCCTTATCGGTCTATTCAGTCTAGATGTCAATGTCTATGAAACTATTGAATTGATGAAGTTTTTTCTGGTGCTGTCCAGTCACTCTAAAAAACTTTGATTTCAAAAGACACAAATCTAAGCGATTGTTTCATTATTGTTAAAATCCATGACAATGTTGTCCTCTAAATTGTATCAGTGACGTCTCCAGACAGAATAACAACAAAAAAAGATTAACCTGTGATTGGTTTTCTAATCAGCAGAAAGTAAAACTGGCCTATCTAACCATCACCGTTATCAAAGCTCAAATCAATATCCCACCAGTCCCACCACCGACGGGACGCACCAAGCACTGTCATCGCTTTACGAATAACCAACAAATCTAAGTACTAGCACCCTGTAAATGAATTCCTACATACATGTTATGTACGGATGTGCATGCCGATTGATAAGCTACTCTACAGGACACGGATCTAGACTAGAAGCTGCTTACATGTGCTCGGGGTGGCTTTTGATGCAGTCGATGAAATCGCTCGGCTTCAGCTCGCCGCGGCAGATGCGGAACACGGATGTGAACAGGGGGAACCTGGAAACATTAGTCATCTTTTGATATACACAAACTTAAAAAATCTGAGCAGTGTTACTGGTACATGGGTCCTAAAATTTATAATCGCCTACCAAGTACCTAATGTAAAAGAGGCTAAAATGTGAGAGAGTGCATTTGTTAACCAACTGAAGAACTTTCTAACAGCAAAAGCTTATTATAGCATTGACGAATTCTTAACTATATAAGTAGGTAATTATTCTATTTCTATGATTATAATACCTAGTAGCTTTATATTAATTACTTTGTTTTAAAAAAATTACATAGTATTTGAATTGTAATTGTATTTTATTTATAATAATATAATAAAATAAGCCTTTATTTAACGACTTTTTACATGCAAAAAAAAAACCTTAATTCTATATGTATATTAGACGTCGACAATGTCGTCTTGCCTTCCGGCATAGGCCTCCTCTAAAGATTTCCATTCTTTTCTATCTGTTGCTCTCCTTCTCCATATGTTTCCTCCTACTATTCTAAGGTCATCCTCCCATCTCCTAACCTGTCTACCTCTTTTTCTTTTCCCTTCTCTTGGGTACCATTCTGATATTTGTTTTGTCCATTTATCTTTTTTGTCTCTAAATATGTGTCCTGCCCATCTCCACTTTAGCCTTTTTATTGTGATATCGTTTATATTTGTTCTTCGTCTAATTTCTTTCACTCTAATTTTATCTAGCTTTTTTTATATTTAAGATGCTTCGTTCCATGTTGTGTTGACAGGTTTCTAAATCTTTTGTATCTTTTTTAGTTAGTCACCATGTTTGGCAACCATATGTCATACAGGGAAGTATGCATGTATTGTAGAATTTCCTTTTTTCTTTTATTCTTAGCCCTGGGTTTTTCATAATTTCCTTCATGGCCCAGTATTTTTTCCGTGAGACTGATATTCTTCGTTTAATCTCTTTCCGAGTTTGCTGTTGTGGTGAGATAATTTGGCCCAAGTATATATATTCATCTACATATTCAATTATGTTGTTATTGATTTTAATTTCTTCTTTCAAGTGGTTCGTCATGACTTTGGTTTTTTGTGTATTCATTGACAGTTCTAACTTTTCACTTTCGATGGTTAGCTGTTGTAGCATCTCTTGAAGTTTGGATGGGCTGTCACTGATAATAATGAGGTCATCTGCGAACCGTAAGTGAGTCAATACTCTACCATTTCGTTCAAGTTTCTGAATATGTATTCTAGTGCGGCTGAGAACAGTTTTGGAGACAGCGGATCTCCTTGGCGGACCCCTTTTTTGATTTGGAACTCTTCTCCAATATTTTCTAGTTTTAATTTTGCAGTAGTCTGAGCATACAATTTACTTATTATTCTAATGTATTTGCTTGGTACTCTAATCCTGTATTTTATTTGCCTTCCTGTAAATTATTGTAATTCTTTTGTATTTGAATCTAACGTATTTTTTTCTACTCCTGTACTTTTATCTGTCATTTACATAGTCCCGAACACTAATATAAAGACATACAAAATAAGTCTACAGAAAAGTCTATACTCTATTCCCCATAACAGTACGGCACAACCGTGCTGTTTTGTCGCCAAAACGATACGCTTGGCAGCCATACGCTTCTAAACCTGGGTAGTGCTACATTGTGCCACGGCCTACTAGACACGATCGAGTAGGCCGCGACGCGACTAATCTAGAGGGCCATGCCGAAACATAAAATACATTAGGTACTACCAACTTAACAAACCACTGAATGTATTTACTTCAAATAAATTATTGTACTAACGGCATTGCTGCCAACTTAAGAAAAATCTTCGTCTTAATATGACATTGACAGTACTGGCAAGTTGAATTAAGAACAAAACAGACCATAAACAAGAGGTGTCAATGTGTCATGTTTCCAATTTCCCACCAAAGTTCCAGTTCAAAATTAAAAGACGAAATATGTCAAATATGATAACTATTCGTTATTAATAACTTCTTAAGATTTGATTCCTGTTTGTGAAGTGAAGAAAAATGTGTACGTTCCTTTTAAAATGGACGAAGAAGAAAATAACGGCACCGCTGATGAAATTGCGTGAGTAGTAATAGAACTAACGGAAAACTTACTGCCTGAAAAGTCAAATTATGCTATTTATTTAAAATAGTCGTAGAAAAAATATTGTATGCAACGGTGTATAACTTGGTCTTAAAACGCTCGTGGCGTCTTTAATTGCGTTTCACGTTCACACTCGCGTTTTAAGACCCTACTTATACAACAGTTGCATAAAATACTATTATAACATGCTAAACCTGTAACTTATGTTATCAATAAATAATTGTATGGTATTGTATGCAACAAGAATATTTGTTTTAGTTGTTGAGGCATAGGCCTCCTCTAAAGATTTCCATTCTTTTCTATCTGTTGCTCTCCTTCTCCATATGTTTCCTCCTACTATTCTAAGGTCATCCTCCCATCTCCTAACCTGTCTACCTCTTTTTCTTTTCCCTTCTCTTGGGTACCATTCTGATATTTGTTTTGTCCATTTATCTTTTTTGTCTCTAAATATGTGTCCTGCCCATCTCCACTTTAGCCTTTTTATTGTGATATCGTTTATATTTGTTCTTCGTCTAATTTCTTTCACTCTAATTTTATCTAGCTTTTTTTATATTTAAGATGCTTCGTTCCATGTTGTGTTGACAGGTTTCTAAATCTTTTGTATCTTTTTTAGTTAGTGACCATGTTTGGCAACCATATGTCATACAGGGAAGTATGCATGTATTGTAGACTTTCCTTTTTTCTTTTATTCTTAGCCCTGGGTTTTTCATAATTTCCTTCATGGCCCAGTATTTTTTCCGTGAGACTGATATTCTTCGTTTAATCTCTTTCCGAGTTTGCTGTTGTGGTGAGATAATTTGGCCCAAGTATATATATTCATCTACATATTCAATTATGTTGTTATTGATTTTAATTTCTTCTTTCAAGTGGTTCGTCATGACTTTGGTTTTTTGTGTATTCATTGACAGTTCTAACTTTTCACTTTCGATGGTTAGCTGTTGTAGCATCTCTTGAAGTTTGGATGGGCTGTCACTGATAATAATGAGGTCATCTGCGAACCGTAAGTGAGTCAATACTCTACCATTTCGTTCAAGTTTCTGAATATGTATTCTAGTGCGGCTGAGAACAGTTTTGGAGACAGCGGATCTCCTTGGCGGACCCCTTTTTTGATTTGGAACTCTTCTCCAATATTTTCTAGTTTTAATTTTGCAGTAGTCTGAGCATACAATTTACTTATTATTCTAATGTATTTGCTTGGTACTCTAATCCTGTATTTTATTTGCCTTCCTGTAAATTATTGTAATTCTTTTGTATTTGAATCTAACGTATTTTTTTCTACTCCTGTACTTTTATCTGTCATTTACATAGTCCCGAACACTAATATAAAGACATACAAAATAAGTCTACAGAAAAGTCTATACTCTATTCCCCATAACAGTACGGCACAACCGTGCTGTTTTGTCGCCAAAACGATACGCTTGGCAGCCATACGCTTCTAAACCTGGGTAGTGCTACATTGTGCCACGGCCTACTAGACACGATCGAGTAGGCCGCGACGCGACTAATCTAGAGGGCCATGCCGAAACATAAAATACATTAGGTACTACCAACTTAACAAACCACTGAATGTATTTACTTCAAATAAATTATTGTACTAACGGCATTGCTGCCAACTTAAGAAAAATCTTCGTCTTAATATGACATTGACAGTACTGGCAAGTTGAATTAAGAACAAAACAGACCATAAACAAGAGGTGTCAATGTGTCATGTTTCCAATTTCCCACCAAAGTTCCAGTTCAAAATTAAAAGACGAAATATGTCAAATATGATAACTATTCGTTATTAATAACTTCTTAAGATTTGATTGAAGATGAAATTGCGTGAGTAGTAATAGAACTAACGGAAAACTTACTGCCTGAAAAGTCAAATTATGCTATTTATTTAAAATAGTCGTAGAAAAAATATTGTATGCAACAGTGTATAACTTGGTCTTAAAACGCTCGTGGCGTCTTTAATTGCGTTTCACGTTCACACTCGCGTTTTAAGACCCTACTTATACAACAGTTGCATAAAATACTATTATAACATGCTAAACCTGTAACTTATGTTATCAATAAATAGTTGTATGGTATTGTATGCAACAAGAATATTTGTTTTAACAGAGCGAAATTACTACAGTTAAATGATAATGACAATAGGCATGATGACAGTAATTGAAAATCACTAAAATATCGTATTTTCTTAATGAAATTTTAATCATAGAATTCGAAAAATGCTCATATTTTTTTATTAAGTAAGAGATTGTTATTTATTTAGATGAAATTAAACTGAAAAATACTGACGCCCGCCATGATATGTTAAACACCAATCAGAGCGCATGACGTCACATTTGTATAAACAAATACCCATAACGGCCATTACCACAGATTACAGAGAAAACTTACGTACTAAACGAATAGTAAGATGGAGATAGAACCATGTTATCTGTCAGATCTTCATACGTCATTGTACATACATACTAAGCCGATTGCCCTTGCACGTTAGTACCAAATGGGGCCGATAGATGGCGCTGACCCCATTCGCGCTGTTAAGATTTCTAGAATTAATGGGGTTGGGATTGGGACGCGTAGGTATATTTATTTTCAATAACAGGTCAAAAAAAGATCGCGATTCTATTATCTTGGTGTAAAATTTACTCGTTGTTTGAAATTTAATTCTATTGTGTTGGGCTTAAATAAGTACTTTAACAAATATTGGGACATTTACTTTACCTTGAGTTAATTGTTAGTTTGTACGGAACCCTCGGTGCGCGAGTCAGACTCGCACTTGACGGGTTTTTTAATTCATGTTCATTCAATGAGCAATTGAGCGATGTAGGTAGCAAACGTCAAAGGTCTACGTTCTGTTTATACAAACGTGACGTCACTCGGGACGCCATGACACTGACAAGCGTTTTAGCGCCAATTTGAAATTTAAAAACTAAAATGCATTTTTTTCCTACTTAACTGTTATATTCTCTTGAAAAATCTAATTCGTTGTACATAATAAATGTTTCTAAACATTATAGAACAGTTTTTCAAAATGTGTCATCATGCCTATTCGAAGTAAGAAGGTTGTTTAATAGGGTATATTCATGTATTTTTTTTATTTTTTAAAACTATTCTATAAGTAATTATATAACCGGAAAAAAATATAACACGTTCACAATATTATTAAATGAGCTAATAAAAAATATTTAAAACTATTATCATTTTCGGACGATTAAAACGCCGCCATTTTGGCGCGCTCATTTTGTGACGTCACCGTGCACTTAGAATAATTTAACAACGAAGTGTTTGATTCACAGTTTTAATAAAAGTGAGTTACTAAAGCTTGTAAGATCAACTTATTGTAACGGAAGAGCACACAAAAGCTTATTATAAATATTGTATTGCCCCTATGTGTAAAAATAACATTGAAACTGCACCTGACATCATATATTTTCATATGCCCAAAGAAGAAAATATAAGGAAAAAGAGGTGTGAGGCGATGAGGAGATATAATGTATCGTGCTTGAGTAGTTTATATTGTTGTGAAGATCATTTCGAAGTGAGTATTAAATATGTTTGTACCTAAAATCTTTTTTATTAGGACTCGCGAACAATATAAACAATAACCTAACATAAAAATTAATTACAATTATACTTATTCATAAAACTATTCTGATTCCCAATTTTTTTGTTATTAATGTTACAAATATTATGATTTTTGTTGATCAACAGCTGAATACGTGTGTTGATTTTGATCACGAAACGTTTTAGCTGTTTCTTTATTTGCACTGTTGATCGAAGTTGAAAGAATCTGAATGCCTTACACAAATTTGTTTTATTTATAACCCTTGACGTAAACAACCTAGTTTGTTATGTTCATAAAGATGTTTTCAACATATAACACTCCTAATACCTACATATCTTTGATTATATAATATACATATGTACTCGTTTTTTATTCCACTTATTTAAGAAAGACACTACAAGGTACGTACTTAGTCATCATGAACACATCAATTTTAGGCAGATTATCGGACTGTGCCTTGATAAAACCGCTTCCAGTCATTGTAGCGAGTCTTTTTTCACAAGGAGTCACTGCTTTCAGATAATAATTCCCAAAAAACACTGGTTATTTATCATAAACAGCGGCAAAACAGTGCGAATAACTGTCAATAATCATACAAACGACCAGTTAAACAGTTGACACCGAGTGCACGGTGACGTCACGATTCGCTCCGCCAATAGCGTTGCGTTTCGGAAATTTGCGAGGGAATTTGAAAATTACTACTTTTAAATGATAAATGTGTTAATAGAAACATGATTATTTGTAAAAATAATCATGTGAGTACATTTATTAAGCAATAAAGATTACTCATGATTTTTTTTGTCCTTTTCTGAATCACATGCATATTCCCTATTGTTAATACGCACTAACAATTACATCATAAAGACTAGACGTAGGTGTCTAGAATGTGTAGCACAAGTACCTACTCAAACGAAATAGTCTGCACATAACTCTATTGTCAAGAGAATAAGAGCTTGTGTAAATTCACGCACGTTTCATCAGCGTAGTCGTTCTGTATATTCTTAGGAATAATGTAAGTCAAAACTAGGCTCTAAAATAAACCCAATTTTGTACGAGTAACACGTAATTCTCAGATTTCGACGTAATATTCGTAATGTTTCTGCTGAATGTGCGGTCAAATGACCTCCACTTACATGACATGGATACACGCCAAGTTGAACTATTTCGGTCCAATTATAATCGAGGTGCAATACGGTATAAATTTACATACGTAATTTAGAGAAAATTTGCATTTTTACAAGTCGTTGCAGATTAGATAGCGGTTCGCGCTTCAATATCAAGATAGCCATATGCATATCTTCGGCCATTATCAAATACTTCATACAAATCGCCAGATTTATAGGAGCATGTACGGGCAAGGCGCAACGCCATAGATTAGTGTGATTAGGTGAATTGAAAAGTTTTGAGCCTAAGGTCGAATATAAAATAAAAAACAAGTAATAACGCTGGCAGGTTATACACTCATATTTTTTCATCATTGTGCACTATCATTTGTTTTTCTCGGGATCCCTTTGTATCCCATAACCTGTTTCGAATTTCGATAGTCAAAAATTGACATTCATAACATGAATGACCTATAATATTAAATTACATAATCACGAAAGTCATACAATTTACGACATATACTAATGGTCGTTATTCATATCGTTTACGTTTACGTTAACACTTGGGAGGTCAACAATTTCCCACGGATATGGAGGTGCAAGGAACTGGAACTGCATATTTTGATAACCTGGAAGATTCTTCTTTTTACACGGGATAATGAAATTAGAGGCAATATGGCAAAAGTGTATACGTTTTTGGAGACTATGTAGAAAAATTAAATTGTTATAAAAATAATAGTTTTCATTTTATAGCTAAGACTCAAAACTTCTCAATTCACCCTCGTAATAGTTCTATGAACGCAACGCTCCGTGGCCCTAGTATAAGTTCGGTAAAACTTACACATCACAACGTTACGACCGCGTTCATATGTAGCTGTCAAATCCCATACAAATTGAGGGTAAAACGCAAACGCGATCGTAAAGTTTTGTTTCGGTAAATATTATACTAGAGCCTCCGTACATGCCAGCGGATAACGTAACGACGAGCCTGCGAATACTGAGGCTTGTAGCCACGATTCCAAACTAAATAACGCCACAGAAACGGCCGAAGTATCGCCAGCCAGAAACGCCAGTGTATCAGTGACTCTGAAGTCCTATTTATCTAAAAAGCGTGTCTTAGCTAATGGTCCACTTCTACTCTATGAGATTTTTTGCGCATCCACCTCCTTTGTAGGTACAAAGGAGGTGGATTGGAGGTGGAGGTGGTTTAACTATAGGTAGTTAAAGCAATGACGAGCAGTTGTAGTATCCAAGAGGCAACCGGATGGCTGTATTTGAGTTCCCGGAGTGTTGAGGAACCGCCAAGTTGGCTCAGTTCGGGTTGCACAGGGTTGCTATTCTGTTGCCTCTTGGATGCTGCAACTTCTCATTAAGCGGATGATAGAGCTCAGCGGGAGTACACTGAATTCGTTTGGTTTCTTTTTGGACAGGATGGCTCGCAAGCCAAGATACCGCGGTGTTTGAGCTCCCTAAGTGTTGCGGAACCGCCCTGTGCAACCCGAACTGGGCCAACTTGACGTTCCACAACACGGTTGCCTCTTGGACACTGCAAATACGCGTCATTGCTCTGAATACTACTACAAAGCTCCCTCCAATATTGTCATAAAGCGCATAGAGCTCAGCAGGAGTACTCTGAATTCCTTTGGTTCTAAACCAACCAATCATGGTTTACAATGTACATATTTTTTTTATGGCAACGAAATTCACACAAGTGTTCCATGGTCTCAACCGCGCCACACATTCTACAATCTAAGGCCCAATGCAACACTCACTGTGCCTCCATGTTCTTGTTAGCGAGCAGAATTCCATTGGTTCTGGGTAAACATTACCATGTTCATTATTTTTTGTCTAGCAAAGTATATTCGCAAAGGGTTCCATGGTCTCCTCACACATTCTACAATCTAAGGCGAAATGCAACACTCACTTTGCCTCCATGTTCTTGTTGGCGAGCATATGGTTGACCTCCTCCGCGGTGATGGGCCCCTGCAGCTTCTGCCCGTTTAGCAACTCGTCTTCCAGCTCCTTGATGGAGCGACCGGTCTTCACGAACGCCTCCGCTACTCGCCTGTTCCTGCCACCTGCGATTACAGATTTATTGTGCACTTCTTTGTCAATGATAAATGATAATAATATATTCTTAATTATAGTATTATTTATTGCACCACAACATAAGAAAAACATATTACAAGAGTACATCCATACTAATATTATAAATGGGAAAGCGTGTGTGTGTGTTTGTTTGTTTGTCCGTCTTTCACGGCAAAACGGTGGGACGAATTGACCTGATTTTTTAAGGCGCGACCTTTGAAATTTTCGTGAAAATGAGTTGTTTTGTAACCATTTTATACATTATTACATAACAATTTTCGTGTCGGAAAAAATCCATGCTAATATTATAAATGCGAAATTGTGTCTGTCTGTCTGTCTGTTACCTCTTCACGCTTAAACTGCTGTACCGATTTAGATGAAATTTGGTACAGAGATAGTTTGAGTCTTGGGGAAGGACATAAGATAGTTTTTGTCCCGGAAATCATTCCCTAAGGGCGTAAAATGGGGGTGAACGTTTGTATGGAGCTACGATATAACCGACTTCCACGCGGACGCAGTCGCGGGCAGAAGCTAGTATATCATAATCTGCAAGATATGACAAGTAACATAGTTTTCGTAGAAATCCATTTTAACAGAAAAAAAGTAGAGAAAAGAAGTAAATATGAAATTTTATAATCTTGACGTACACATTTGTGCATTATAAATAAATAAGTATGAGTACGAGTTATTGATGCTGAATTTGCTGAATGTTTGTATAATTTGGGAGTCAACTCATCACTTTCTACAAGACAGTCCGTCTGAATGAGCTGTAAAAGAAAGATATTAAGAAGAAAAGCTATGGGCCTATTCGTTGGAAACCGTTCATGCCGCGACGTTGTGTGTAAAGACAAACATCAACGTGTTACTACGACGGGGAAATGTTCATTTACGTAAATGTCAACAAAGCGTTACTACCGTCTGGCGTACGTGTGAAGTCATTCATCACAAATTTGACGCGAAACTAATCGGTAAAGTTAGAAGTAGATACAGACACTGTCTTTTCACGCTACTGTTTGAATTTGTACTATTAACCTTTCAAGCCACAATTTGTATTTGGGTGAGCAAAACAAAGAAGTAGAATTACGAGAACAATAGAATAGAATTCTTCAATAAAGAATGTGATTCCGGTTTCGACCACCGCTATGACAACAGCAGCCAACGCGTCAAACCAATCAAAACTAGCCGCCGTCACGCAAAAACGTAAAGCCGCGTATCCAAATCCATTTGAGCAGCCTCAGGCCGAGCAGCCTCGACTTGAGGCTGTTTGCCTCAAGTCGAGGCGGCTGGGCCTGAGGCATAGGCCCGAGGCACGTCCGCCACTTCCAAGCCAGTTTAAAACAAACACGCGATGGCACCAGACGCGCGTAGAGTAGCTGCTGCTTTAATTTTCATTAGCATCATTAAAGAAAAGAGAAAGCTATACGAAAGAGGAAGCATCGATGGTGGATAAAATAATTATATCCCAATAGACTAGGTGACACTCGTATAATTTAATGAATTTAATTGTTGATTCGTTGTCCACTGCGACCCGAGGCAACACGCCCGTCAACATCAAACGCACGGCTCAGACTGAGGCCCCTTTGAGCACGGCAAAAAGACCGACAAAATATGGCTCGGCTCGCGGCGCCGAATTTGCCTCGTGTCGCGGCGCGCCTCAGGTTGAGGCAGCGTCTCCACTTGCGCGGCCTCGGAGCGAGGCAACGGCTCGGCCCGAGGCTGCCGCTAGTGGATACGCGGCTTAACAATATGCACAGTTAAAGCAGTTATATTGAAAAAAGGAATAAGGAAGTATGTGGCGTGATATGAATCTAATCAATAATGGAAAGCACCGCTCTATTAAACACACTACTGAAAGTATACAATTTGGATTTAGATATAGCGATATGACAATTGCGTTTGATAACGTATTAATGCAATAAGCAATTAATTATACATATATAATGGATTTTTACCGTTTGTGAACGTCGAAGAAAACATTGTAAATTAAATACGTGCTTAAGGCGCCGTAGGTTCATGGTCTTCTCTCCCTCTCACTGAGCATAAGCGTGAGCGAGATGGAAGTGCGTGCTCGGAAGCGCGGAAATCATGTTTTTTAATTTTATGTTTTTTGGCGTTTAAATAAATAAAAAAGTAAACACTGATTTCTCTCAAACATGATATTGCCGATTTTTAGAAGCCATTTTAACATTTTCAGCTTTTGTGCATAAATTGTATGAAATATTTTAAGTGTATTTTAGACCCTTTTAGACCTATTTTCTTGATTTTTTTCTATCGAGCGAAAATTGCTTAATGATGTTTCCAAACACTGATTTCCCTGCAAAAAAGCCTCAAGATTACTATTCGTATTTTTTTAAAACCATATTATTATAAACGGACGCATTATATTGTTTCAAAAACTCTGTTCGCTTAACTTCGCTGAACCTACGGGGCCTTAACTAATCTCCGCGATTAGATAACCGTGACTTGATGTGCGAATGGTTTTACATGTGCAGTACTGTTACTGTATACAGGTCTACATATTGTGCAATAAGTTCACTAGCTGTCCGCGCTGGGCTAATCATTATTATAATCTCTTTGTTCAGACAACAAGATCCACAGTTTGTTAGTAGTTTCCTTTATCCTATGTTATTTTATTAAAGATGTGTAGCTAAAGATATAGTAGGTATTTTTTTATTAAGTGTTGCATTTTTGAGCACTCACTTCTAATCGCTACCGTTTTCAGGAGGCTGTTTGAACTGCCACGTATTCAAGCTAAAGCGATGCCATCTGTTGTGTGAGTCCCCTAATATTTATTTATTTCAAAAAGCCTATGAGTAGCGTTATGCAAACACGTTTAACAAGTCATCAATAGAATAACTTTAGTATCTAATCTAATAATATACGATGTATCTTTATTTAGATAATTTCACACAGATACTGAAAATAAATTTAATACAAATAAATTTTAATTATAGTTGCACAGGCGTTAATTGAGCTGAGCTATAAACTCATCACCCCGTTAATAAGCTTTGATCAATTTTCCCGTTTCATCAATAAGTGCCATCCGTCATTCGTTCAGAAATGTCAAATGCGAACTGACGACATAATTACTATGTTTGTTCCGCCTTGTCGTCATCGAGATACCTACATCTACGTATGGGTATACGATAAAACTACCGAATGGGAAATGTCAACCCGCGTCATACATATTATGCTGGGGCCACACTAACGAGAAATGCCATTAATTATCGCGATAAACGTCGATATGGTTAGCGCCCATTATCGCGATAATGAATGGCATTTCTCGTTATTTTCCCGGGCATTACAGACAGAGTGTTTTGTAGAACTTTAAAGAAATTTGGATAGACTAGCTTGAGTCTTTCGGAATAATTCGGCGTATGCAACTACATTGGCAATTAAATCGTATGGCAAGTCACGTTTGCGTATTTCATAACGAAACCCCCGATTTTACTGAATTGATGATGATGCTCAAAAAAAGTCTAAAATGCTCAGTAATCGTAATTGTGTCGAACTGTGCCGCACATGTATATGCGGGTAACAACATATATCTATATGAAAGAAAGAAAGAAAGAAAGAAAGAAAATTGTTTATTAATACAAAAACCTTATTATATAACTACAATTCTTAGTTAGAGTAGGAATTAAACAACTAAGATTATGTACTAAATGGTCCTCACTCAGCATGATGTCACAGAACGAATCATACGAAACGCTCCATGACGCTGATTTTCAGCAAGGCCAATGGATTAGACTAGATGGCACAAATACTAACCGTGTATTAACATACATACATACATACATATACTCACGCCCGTATCCCATTGGGGTAGGCAGAGACTAAGGAACGCCAAATACTACGGTCCTTACATACTTCTTTCGCTTCGATCACATCCATACATCTCCTCATACAGGCTCGTCGGTTGCGGGTACTCCTGACCTGGCCTTTTAACAGTATTGCTGAAATTTGGTCATGATACCCTCGCCTAGGCCGCCCCCTACCGACCCTTCCATCCATCTCCTGGACGTAAATCCTCTTAGTCAATCTACTTTCACACATCCTCTCAACATGCCCAAACCACCGAAGCGTACCTTTCTCAATCCTAGTCACTACATCGTCTTCTATTCCACATTTTTCTCTTATTACACAATTTTTTATTCGATCATTCAAACGAGCTCCACACATACTTCTTAACGCTCTCATTTCAACTGCATTCAGTCTACTCTCATGCTTTTTCTGAAATACCCAAGTCTCACTACCATACATCAGTGTAGGAACAAGCACTCCTCTGTGAACCGCGAGTCGAGCCTTCTTTGTTATATTTTGGCTGCTCACAAACGCGTGCAATGCTCCATTCACCTGATTTCCCGCTTTTACTCTTCTTTCAATGTCACCATCACACTTTCCGTCTCTCGTAAATAAGGAACCCAAGTACACAAATTCATTTACTTGCTCCACTCTCTCACTGTCAATCAGAATATTGCACACAGTCACACGTTCTTCTTTCTCAAATACCATCACTTTTGTCTTACTCACATTGACTTTCATACCCTTCCGCTTCAGCGAGTCATCCATACAAGTTACCATCTCTTGCAGCTCCTTCTCTGATGACGCAATGAGCACCTGGTCATCAGCGTATAGGAGGCATTTGACGAGTAACTCACCCATTTTTAAACCACATTCACTCTCTTTTAAAGGCATCAAACAACTGTCCATAAATAAGTTAAACAACCATGGCGAGGCCACACAACCTTGTCTAACACCTCTTTGGATGCTAAACCAGTCTGTGTAGCCACCATTGATCCTTACGCATGCTCTAGATCCCTCGTAGAGGGATTTTAATGCCTGAATCAATTGGTTGTTTACCCCATACATGGACAGAGTTGACCACAAAACATCCCTCACCACTCTGTCATAGGCTTTCTCCAAATCGACAAACGCACAATACACCTTCTGGTTTTTGGCCAAACATTTTTCGGTGATGCATCGTAAAGAGAAAACCTGATCCACGCACCCCATCCCCTTTCTGAACCCTGCTTGCACATCCCACATTTTACTCTCAGTCTCTTTCACTACCCTTTCTATCAGTATCTTTGCATACATTTTCCCAACCACACTGAGAAGACTGATGCCACGATAGTTTTTGCAATCCTGCCGCGAACCCTTTCCCTTGTAAATTGGAACAATGACAGCTTTAGTCCAATCGTCCGGCACCTTGCCATATCTCCAACACAAGTTAAAGAGTCGGTGCAGCAGGGTTGCAACGACTCCGCCACCACTCCGAATCATCTCAGCAGTTACCCTATCATGTATTAACGTTAATATTATAATGAATTATGATCTTTGCGATATGGACTTTTAATTTTAAACCTTAAGATTATTATTTTTATCTACATGTTTTGTAATGTGTGTGTGTGTGTGTGTGTGTGTGTGTGTGTGTGTGTGTGTGTGTGTGTGTGTGTGTGTGTGTCTGTGTGTGTCTGTGTGTGTGTGTGTGTGTGTGTGTGTGTGTGTGTGTGTGTGTGTGTGTGTGTGTGTGTGTGTGTGTGTGTGTGTGTGTGTGTGTGTGTGTGTGTGTGTGTGTGTGTGTGTGTGTGTGTGTGTGTGTGTGTGTGTGTGTGTGTGTGTGTGTGTGTGTGTGTGTGTGTGTGTGTGTGTGTGTGTGTGTGTGTGTGTGTGTGTGTGTGTGTGTGTGTGTGTGTGTGTGTGTGTGTGTGTGTGTGTGTGTGTGTGTGTGTGTGTGTGTGTGTGTGTGTGTGTGTGTGTGTGTGTGTGTGTGTGTGTGTGTGTGTGTGTGTGTGTGTGTGTGTGTGTGTGTGTGTGTGTGTGTGTGTGTGTGTGTGTGTGTGTGTGTGTGTGTGTGTGTGTGTGTGTGTGTGTGTGTGTGTGTGTGTGTGCGTGTGTGTGCGTGTGTGTGCGTGTGTTTGTGTATGGGTGTGTGTGTGTGCGTGCGTGCGTGCGTGTATGCACAGTTGCCTATGTGCTGCTCTTTTGTTTATTCAGAAGGAACTTTTTAAACGATTGTTTAAAAGACACGACGGTTCTTGAATTACGGATTGGTGGTGGCAGGTCATTCCAGCACTTCGTGGCAGCAAAACGAAAGCTGCCACGAAAGGCAACTGTGCGGTGTGGTTGGCATGTCAGTCGTGTTGCATGTCTGATGGCACGGTGTGAGAAATTAAGTTTCTCAAACAAATATGATGGCACGCCATTTTTTATTACTCCAAAAAGTAGAACAGCGAAATGTAGGTGTCTACGGGAACTCATGATCATTAAGTCATATTTATTTAAAAATGGACTAATATGTGCTCGACGAGGAATTGGAAAGCAGTAGCGTGCACAAGCGTTTTGAATTCGCTGCAGAGCTTTCTCAGTTCGGACAAGTAGGCGCCCACCAAACACAACATCGGCGTAGTTAAGTTTGGAAAGTATAAGGGAGTCGCACAACTTGATACGCATATCTACAGAAAGACATTCACGAATTCGATATAGTACCTTGAGCCTATAAAAACAGTTTCGCATCGTTTCCGCGACATGCTTCTCAAATCTAAGGGATTCATCGATTAATAAGCCCAAGCTGCGCGCTTCACTTACTCTTTCCAAACGTGAACCATCAATGAGAACATTGGGGTCGCGGGACGCAATATCATCTATTTGTTTTCTCGTTCCTAATACCATAAATTTTGATTTTGTAGGATTTAAAAGAAGATTATTGTTATTACACCAGTTAACTATATTATTAAGATCTTCATTAATTTTGCATACATGTTGATCAGTATCAGCCGCTTTGAAAGATAAGTACAGCTGTATATCATCGGCATAGATTTGATACTTGCAATACTTTATATGTTTAATTACATCAGCACAGTAAAGACTAAACAATATGGGCCCTAAAATCGATCCTTGAGGAACTCCCCTGGTAACTGGTATTGTGCTAGATATAATTATAATAATATGCTCTCTTTACGATATATATTGTTATAAACATAGTAGGTTTAAGCGTAAAAAGGTAACAGACAGACAGATAGACACACTTTGGCATTTATAATATTAATAGAGTAAATAGTATGGATGGCTAACTCTATAACTACATTATCTGCTTGGTTCTAGGTATGCGAGTAGAACTAAAAAGGCATCACCCTGTCAGTTCTTATTAGTCTGGCTATTGGGTCTGAATGAGTATAAAACAACTCAGAAAAGTTGTAAAACCCCCCGACTATTTCATTTCAAAGTCGAATATCTCAAAAACGGCTCAACAGATTTTCATGAATCATGGCTAAGAACACTCGGGATAAAATTATCTATGACACAAAAAAAACCGCATTCAAATCGGTCCATCCGTTAGGGAGCGGAGCTACGCTACTACAGACAGACACACAGACAGACACGTTAAATTTATAACACCCCTCTTTTTGCGTCGGGGGAATCATCTCACTTGGCCAACGGACACCGCGGTTAAAATAGGTGTAATTCTAAGGTCGTCGTTTGAAACGTTTAATTTGCTTGAGATCCACCCACCAGACAACTCGATAAATAACCGCAATGTGCCCTGTGACCGCTAGCGACAACAACGAGAGATAACTGCAACCAATTACCAACATGGTGAACCATTATGTCATCACAGTCTGTTCATTTATTCATGTTCAATCACTTTACTTGACTAATCCGAAGTCATTGCCGCCTTGGCAGCTCTTCATGTAAATGTGACACTGCCGAGTTTTTACAAGCTTCATTTATGTATGTTAGTATGGGACAAATCTTGCGAGTTAAATTTCACCCACTTCCCGGTGACCGATTGAGCTGAAATTTTGGGTATGAGTATAGTTTGGATGATAATTCAATATTATGGTACCATCGAGCTGATCTGATGATGGAGACAGAAGGTGGCCATGGGAATTCAGTACTTAACCGACGTAACCCCGTTGTGTTTGGGCTCGTTAGAATCGTCTCAATGAGTAGTTGATGATGGTATACATAAAAGTACAGTCGGCAATAAACGCTTGTACCAAAAATGTTTTTTTTTTACAGAAACTTATTTTCTATGTGAAAAATCATCACTACTGATGGTTATGATCCACTCTGAGATATATACAGTTTCTCGAGTATTGTATAACAAATGGGTTTAATGTATACTTTGAACTCATGGACTTTGAACTTGGGATATTGATTCTCTTTTATGTTGTCTTCTTGCTTAAATTTTATTTAATAAATTATTATTTCTCAAACATGCAATGAAATGTCGTCGTTACGTGCGTCATAACAGGCTTCGAAGTATCACATTTCGGGCGGAACAATTCGAGAGAACTGTAAAGGAATTTCATACAAAATTGAAGGCCTAAGCCGGAAAGTAGTTTTTTTTAAAATTTTAATCTAAATATGGCGTCTGTTTTTATGAACAGGCTAAACAGCAAATTTTTTTTTTTTTAAATTCTAGTGGCTGAATGGTTATCGGACCCAAAATATCCGCGTTAATGCCTATTACACACGAACTGATTTAAGAATAGAAATCTGTATGATTCAATGTGTTTATGGAAAAATTTAAAATAATGTCTATTCTAAGTCACCAGAGATGATTTAAAATCCTCTGCATTTATTTTATTAATATCCTCTGCATTTATTTTAATTATTATAGAAATTAAGATTCTCATTTAATTTTTGTGTATATAGCCCTAATAGGGTCTATTCGAACACTACACTTCCGTAAAAAAATAATCATGGAGGGATTGGAGGGAAAATTAAAAGTATTATGTCGTGTAGCTGGATTTTATATTTGTGGTTGATATTCATAAATAAAATTTCAAAATGAGTTCCGATGATAACAGCGACGAAGAAACTAATTGTACTCCGCCGGAATTGAGGGCGCGGAGGCCGGATTAGCAATGAATAACTTGTTGCCGCCAAAATCGAAAGACAAGTACATAAATACAGGTTGGTTTTTTGAGTGGTGATATTTCTTATTTCATTGCATATGTTTGAGAAAAGCACTATACATGCCTAGGCGTGAAAAGGTCTTGTCGGCTTCTATCACTATCCGATTCGGCCTCCCATACCTGCTCACCCGGCAAGCCCTTCTTTCCCGGCGGCTGCAGTAATGTACTATATTATTGTTCCCCTTGTGGACGCCACACATATCAAAACATTACATTTATGGCAACATAGATGTTTATGGTGCTACCCGTGTGGCGTCAGGTTAGAATTTCACCGCCCCCTTTCTTCCCGTGGGTGCCGTAAAAGTCGACTATCCTCGTATCACTGCCATATCACATTTTGTCGATCTTTTATACCCACATTTACGCTAAAAGTGGCGCTGGAACATAAGTTTCATGTGCTCTGCCTACCCCTTTTGGGAATAAAGGCGTGAATCTATGTATGCATGTACATGTAAGTATACTGCATCATTATTATTATTATTATTATTATTTTTTTATGTTATAGGAGGCAAACGAGCAGACGGATCACCTGATGGTAAGCGATTACCGCCGCCCATGGACACCTGCAACACCAGAGGTGTTGTGAGTGCGTTGCCGGACTTTAAGATATGTTTGAGGATTTGCCTTGTTGACAGCTGAAGGAACAAATTCCCTCGCTTTCAACACGACGCATCCTCGGGAGCGCTGGACAAGATTTATTATTATTATAGAACTATACAATTTGGCAAGTAGTATCGCAAAAAAACTGAAGACTTTACATTTGTAATTAAGTACGGAACCCGCTTTGGGCGTGTCCGACTCGCACTTGTCCGCTTTTTTTTCTCGACAAGAACGCGTATTATAGTCACAACAAGAGAAAGCATCTGACACTTTCTATCTATCGGGAGGTGACCGATTTATATTGCCATTTTTATTATTGATTCAAAAGAAATTACACAGCATTACAGTAGGTATGTATACTAATTGCACCGCGAAATTTAGGATGGAAAGTACACATAAAAAAATCTTAATAACTAACTGAGGACGGACTGTCATCCCTTGCCTCACTAAGGTTTTTGCATTTCTCATGCTGGGGCCACACTAACGAGAAATGCCATTAATTATCGCGATAATCGTAGTGTGGCCATACGTACGGTTAACGTTCATTATCGCGATAATTAAAGGCATTTCTCGTTGGTGTGGCCCGGGCATCACAAATTAGCCTCCAACTACTACTGCGTCACTTATTATCACGCGATAAATCCAACCATCGTAAGTCCGATGTCTTAGTGTAAAATTAAACTACAGCTGCTGGCAAAGTTTGACTGTCGTAACTTACCGTAGCAGGTGGTGATGAGGTCAGCGACCCCGCAGGACTCGAAGAAGGTGCTCAACTTGGACCCCGGGTAGAATACGTCGACGAACTTGATCATCTCCATGAGCCCCAGTCGGATGACGGCCGCCTTTGTGTTGTCGCCGAACCCGAGGCCGTCCACGAAACCCGCTCCCACCGCCACGATGTTCTGAAACAAAGTGAAGTAAGTATACACTGTCGGAACAATTCGTTCCAGTGCACAAGCCCCCCTATGTAACTTGTTTTAAGCTCACCTCAACGCTCACCCACAAACACATCTTGACACCGCGATGCGTAGTAACTAAGCGTAGGTAGAGGTCTATTTTCGCGACGGGTGACCGGCGGGGTGAGCCGCATTAGCGCTTAGCGAATAACGGCCAAGCAGTCATGTCTTTGTTACGGCGTGGAGCACGAAAGAGACTAAAACTTCTTATTATCTTTATGCAGGTGCGAACCTTCACAAGCCCGCTGTGGATGACTATGGAAGTAGAACAATGCGTTCTAAGAGAAAAAAAGCCATGGTTACGTATATATTATGAAGCTAGAAAGAGACGAACGCTTCTTCCTATTTTTATGTAGAAACGAACCATTATAGGCTCGCTGCGACTATGAAAGTAGAATAATTCGTTACAAGAGACACGGAGTCATATCATGGTTACGCATGTATAGTGACGTAGAAGACGAGACGAATGCTTCGCTTCTTCCTATCTTCATATAGGCAGGCAACTGCGGGCGACTATGGAAGTAGTTGCAAAGTTCATTATTGTAATTCTCCGTAAGAAATATCTAGGACGTAGTTCAGTACTTAGACGGGTAATTAAACGCGTATCTTCAATGGCCACTAATTATCTTGTCTTGTTCAGAAAGCCAGCAAATTCAGCAGCAATAAATAATTAACACACGCAATATAAAATTAAGCAATTACAACTTTCTATTATGATTTTTACCAGGGATTAAGATTGAGAACGATAAAAAGTGATATATGCATTTAAAGAGCATTTTAATATTAGACAATACCTGAAATTTTCCTATTAAGTAGATAACACTAATAACACCTGGTCAGGTTTATATCAACAGCTTAGTCGTAATCACTTATTATATTAGACACCCACGCCACGCGCTGTTATCGCCTATCGGGTTTAGTATACTTTGCACCACAAATGTTGTTTAGATATTATGAATTGTCTATTGTTTAAAGACCGGTAATGCTCTATTGTGGCGGATTTAAAACGGGCAAACGGACAAGCTTTGTCAAGTTTTCTTGGAAAAAAACGATCTAAGTACAAGTATACTTATTACAAAAAAATCACGTGATCATTTCACATTACTACAAAGTAGTCAAAGGTCGAAAGAGGTCAAATAACTCCGATTAAAATAGACAAACCCATTATCATGTCATGTGACACTGCAACAAGATACACGCTATTTCTGGCATCAAGGTCTGCTGTGAGAATGTCGAGGGAACTACATGGTCAACTGCTTGAAATTGCTATATTGAGAAATTATATATATTTAAAAATGTTAAAGGGAATTCTTGTAAATAAAAAGGGATATGAAGCACAGAAAAACGGAGCCCAGAGCCGAGCAATCTCTACTTTCAATCTTTCCGGAGTAACAGCGATGGATAGTTTCTATCGCTCATATATTCGGTTTCCGATGCATTATTCGGAAGCCAATCGAGCACTATACATTACCGCTTCAAAAATAGTATTAACACCATTTCAAATCGTTTTGGTAATTGTTTTTCCGAATCTGCAGTGACATGCAAAAGAACTCTAACGCCTACCTTTTGTAGACTTTTAGGGTTTTTAGGCATAAATAATGACATCACAGAGACTACGGAAGAATACATGACATGAATATATGAGAGAAAACAGTAGGTCATTAGGCTAGTTACGCGACCAGCTTCGGTTACCGACCACCTGAAGGAGAAGGTTTTTTCTATTGAAGATAACATCAATTCTACACACCCTATTGAGAAAATTAGTGGTACATGCATTTTTTTGTTGTTTTAGAATAGAAGTCTACTAAAAAACCGAAAAAATATCCTTTTAGTTCACCAACTCAGCTAAGTGGTCGCCAACCGGCACATGAAATTTGGTGATCGCTAACTGGCGAAATGACCATCATGCACATTTTTTTTCAATTGGATTAAATTGTTTCGACCAGTTCCAACTGCATATTGAATGTTGCGCTGTGCCCGACAGGTCGTTATTCATTTGTATTTTATGAAGGTCTACCACAACACCGGATCGAAATTATTACTGTTGGATAGATAAGGCAAACCCGCCATTTTGACGTCACTGACAGTTGACAGATATAGCGGCTACGATTTCAGGCAGAAGAAAGAAATTAATAATTTAATGATGAACTAGCTTACGTTTCTGAAAATAAACGTCACATTGGTTTAGCGATTTTAAGCTCTAAGTTAAAGAGGAATGTATGAAATTGAAGTGCACTTGCATATGATAAGCAGTTGCATAAAAGTAAACAATGTACTTATAACGAAAACACGCAAATTGCGAACTTTGCTGTTGGCTTCACACCAACAAAAACATACCTACTGACAGTACTGATACTGCATTTATTCACTATGGTCATGATTTAACAAATATATACCTAATTACATAATGAATACATTAACGCCTTTATTTTCAAAATGAGTTGACAAAGGACATGAAGTTTAATTTGTTGAAGCAACTGTGTGTTTAAAAAATGTGGTATTGCAGAAACAGGTCGCCCGGGCAGCTAGTCCATACTTAATATCCATATTAATACAGTGGCGTGCCTAGGGTTTCAGAATAGGGCAAGCCGAGACATATGTTTTTGTAATTTCCTCGGATAAGTATATACTTAATTGGCGCGATAAAGATGTCTCAATTAGCTGATTACCAAAATTACTGTTAGAAATCACAGCGTTCATATGCTTTTGAGAAATCTTGTGCCTTTTAATGACGCCAACTAAGTTAATTTAATCGTCATATTCAGATGTACCTATTCCAAACGTTTTTGTCGTTTGAAAATAATATACAACACCAACAATATAACTTATTAGAGTGAGAACAACCAATAATCCAATGAGTTTTGTACACCGATCTATTTAAGCTGAGAAGTATACAAATTCAAAAGCATTCTTCTAAGCAAAGTTTAAAGTGTTTACCTTTCCTTCGCCAAGCAAAACTTGTACACACTTTAAATAATCACAAATTCACAACCAGAAGGCACTACTTCATCCATTGTCAATCCGATTAAACCACATCACAGCAAACAAAATACTTAATAACCGCACTGACCGCTCAAACAAACAACAAACAAAAGTAATTGCAAATTAAAAATATTGAAATTGCAACTAAATAATAGCAATGAAGTGAGTTCGGCCGTCAATACGCGCATGCGCGAATTTCGCATTTTACTCGACTTGTGTACAACTTCATACGCATGCCCGGCTTCAATTCTCGTACTATTTTGCTATATGAACCTATAATATGACCACGTATCCTCCTTTCGTTCTCAGCTCAAGTGGCTTCCAATTCGTCTCAGTCGGAATTCTCACATTTTATCTTTGCTTTACAGTATACTTTTTGTTCCCTCAACTCCTCCGTATTTCAAAGAGCGTTTTAACCACCTCACTTCCATCAGATCTTCACGTAATCATCTTCTCGCTCCACCGCCTTCATCCACCAAGTTCTATAACAACTCATTCACCTTCCAGGCTGTTCGGCTGTGGAATGCTTTGCCGTTGCATATAAGATGTGCAAAATCTCTTCAAATTTTCAAAAATCTGTTGAAACAATATTACTTGTCGCTGCCTTAAGTTGCCTTGTTGTCCTGTAATATATTTATATAATTGTGTTATAGTTTGTATGTATGTATCTATGTATTTATACAATACTTATTTATGATTTTATGTTTTCTGAAATTGTCATATAATGAGATGTATGCGATAGTAAGTTTTTTTTTGATTTATTCCTGCACTACCGGTTTACAACTCTTCTTGAAAATTTCCTGCTACCCAAAGGTTGTCTGGAAGAGATCGCTCTAAAGCGATAAGACCGCCTGTTGTTACCTCTATTTAAATTTATGTACTCTTGTAACATGTTTTTCTTATGTTGTGGTGCAATAAAGAATATATTATTATTATTATTATTATTAATACTTATATCTCATTATTAGGCACTTTTGATGGGTAAGAAAGAGATAAAGAGAGCTAGAATAGAAGCCCGCTTGCAAGCCAACGCGTGCGAACGAGATGACTAGCCGTGTCTCCAGCGAGGTCGGGTCGACATCGCAGCGACAGTGCTGCCAGCCAGCCGCGCCGGCGGTCGAATTTTGTACCACGATGTTGTTCATTTGAAAGCGCGAATTGAAATAGTTCGTGCTCTCGTTACCTTTGATTTTTGATCGAGAATGGAAGGCAAGCCAGGCTTTTGGGCTTGTATGACAGTACCGCCACTGTATTAATATTATAAATGCGAAAGTATGTCTGCCTGTCAGTCTGTTTGGCTGTCACCTCTTCACGCTCAAACCGCTGAACCGATTTAGATTAAGTTTGATATAGAGATACTTTGAGTCCCGGGGAAGGACATAGGGTAGTTTATGTCCCGGAAATAACCCCGTAAGGGGGTAAAGTAGGGGGGAGGGTGAACGTTTGTATGGAGTTCCGATATAAACGTGTTCCACGCGGACGGAGTCGCGGGCAGAAGTGAAATATATTCTCACAATAAATTACATATGAAATTACATAAGAATGAAGTAGAACAAATAGGTACAACTCCGTATCGCGTTCGTAACGGGCACAAAACCACTATCTTTAAGTTGTCAGTCATTAGTGATAAAGACCTTGTTATACCTAATAAAAGTTTTAATTGCTGTAGGTCATGTTGTTTGCTACATCTTGTAAACATTTGCCTCTTCTGTTTGTTCCATTATCAATTAGGTACATGCACACTGTAGTCCCGGGTAGATACACAACTACATATTTTAAGATAGACAACTAATGAAGAAATGTTTTGACAGCTCCTCGCTTGAAGATAGGGTAAGTTAAATCTAGGCAAATGTGAGTTAATGTTGCTACTTTCATGTACACTTTGCTTTGAAACCTTTAACCTTTAAAACCGATGGCTCGTCCGGGCCTGTGTTAAGCAGTAGGTAGCCGATAGTCGTCTCGCAGAACTTCTCACTACCTGTTGCAATGGGAAGCATATAGGCTATGAACGTACCTTGAGCGCGCCACGAATCTCAACCACTTCCTCGTCTTCGACGACCACGATGCGGAAGTAGTCGGTCTGGATGATGTCGCGCGTGGTCGGCGCGAGCATCACGTCGCGGCAGCCGATCGTCGTCTCGCAGAACTTCTCACTGCCTGTTGCTATGGGACGCATATACGAGTGGGCTACGAACGTACCTTGAGCGCGCCGCAGATCTCGACCGCATCCTCGTCGTCGACGACCACGACGCGGAAGTAGTCGGTCTGGATGATATCGCGCATGGTCGGCGCGAGCATTACGTCGCGGCAGCCGATCGTCGTCTCGCAGAACTTCTCATCTGCTACCTGTTGTATGATATCATTATCATGTTAAGTTTCAGCACAGAACAGGATCAATTGCAACGGACACTGGTGTGTGTTTAGTGATAAAGAAAAGAAATTACCAATTTGTCATAAAAAGGTCACACAGCTTTATAAAAATGGGAACATTTTATTTTATTATAGTCTTACACCCGGAAAGTGTTATAAAATGGGCATACCTATTTATTTTGTAAAAATCGTTATCGAACAGGAAAATGTTACCACCAAGGCAAATCGTTATGGAAACAGGAAATGTACCTATATTATTATATAGACTTTTCATCAAAAGGACTATTGATTAATAAGCCCAATATTAATTTTATCAAGGTAATGTGCATACATCGACGACCTCTTTAGCCTAGTTGGTAGTGACCCTGCCTACGAAGCTAGAGGTCCTGGGTTCGAATCCCGGTAAGGGCAAACATTTATGTGATGAGCATGAATATTTGTTTCTGAGTCATGGATATTTTCTATGTATTTAAGTATTTATATCCATTATATATATCGTCGTCTAGTACCCATAACACAAGCCTTACTGAGCTTACTATGGGACTAGGTCGATTTGTGTAAGATTGTCCCCTTATATATTTATTTATTTATTTATTTATTATACATAAGTGATAATTAACATCAAAGAACTGCTACCCTCGGAGTTTATTACTTGATCATTAAATAAGTGTTCGATGTGAATATGTACACCTGAATAAAAAAGGGAGAAACAGTCAATGTAAAAATATGGGTGCACTGCATACTACTTAATCATAAATATGACCCAGCACTCTTATGTTAGCGGATTGAGGTTTCGGTGCATATTTATGGGAGAAATAAATCGATACACATTTTTGCAATTAATTGTACAATTGACTTCAAACATATGTCCCTATACATTTTTCGCCTTATTACAATGGGATAAGGTGCAAAGTGTAAAGCATATCTTTGACATCGACTGTACGTACCTAGGGCGTATCAAACTATGTAAGCAGATTAAA
This sequence comes from Epinotia demarniana, assembly GCA_945867215.1. Classification (NCBI taxonomy): domain Eukaryota; kingdom Metazoa; phylum Arthropoda; class Insecta; order Lepidoptera; family Tortricidae; genus Epinotia; species Epinotia demarniana. The sequence goes on along the minus strand of OX244267.1, from coordinate 10,563,136 downwards.
ACATTCAAGGATTCATCCCTCCAAAGCAAATCCGGAAACGTGTTCAGATACAACCTTCAAATCCATTTAAACATGACTTACCTCGGAAGCGATATTGGCACCCATCAACACAGCACAAGGGATCTTCAGGCACCTTGTGATGATGTGGGAAATCAGGTCAATGCCACCGCCTTCCGCTATGTCGAAGCCCTGCCAAATAGCGTAACATCTTAAGTATCGAACTAACAAATTGTATAATACAATACTATACAAATGCTCTTTAATGCACACCTCAAAACATGAGAATGGTACATGTGATTGTAATGAGAATAGTACAGAATAACAAGTGGTATAGATTAGTTACGAAAAAATGTGTAGGCCCTTAGGCACTAGTCCCACCGCGAGCGAGTAAGCGATGAGCTATCGGCTATAAAAACGTACAAATGATAAGCACTCCCGTGTAAATAAAAGAGACACGGCGATGTTTAGAGTTACTCGCCCAGCGGTGAACTATCAATATCGTCGTGTCTCTTTTATTTGCCCGGGAGTGCTTATCTTTTGTTCGTTTTTATAGCCGATAGCTCATCGCTTACTCGCTCGCGGTGGGACTAGTGCCTTATACACATACGGAGATTTAGATGCCAATTGTTTTTATTATTCAGTAGATTTAGAGGGCATGCGGATAGTAGTTAGTACTTTTTGGTGACACTTGCGCATATGTTTTGGATTTAGTTTTATTTAGTTTTAATATCTTTAATTTTAATTTTCATTCTATTTCATCCCTACATGTCTGGTCAATGTGTCATGAATAAATGTTTTTCTTCTTCTTCTAGTTTTTGATTTTATAGTCCCATTACTCCCATTTTCCATCATTTTTGGAAACAGAAGTATATCATTATTTGTTTCGTTAACAATACTTCGGCCAATTTATGATGGGTCGTGGATCTGCGGGATTCAGCATATAACTTTGTCATAACGTGCCAGTTATCCGGTTAAATATTTTTTACTAAATCCATTGTACCGGAAGGCGCAGCGTTGGTAGACCAAGGTGGACTAATGACCTGGTAAAGGTCGCGGGAGTCCGCTGGATGCGGGTGGCGCAGGGCCATCATTGTGGCACTCTTTAGTCCTATGTCCAGCAGTGGACGTCTTTCCGCTGATATGATGATGACGATGATGAAATCCATTGATAAATATTACCTTGATGAGGGACAGCGCAGCTGCCGTCGGCTTGATCTTGCCGAGCAGCGTGGAGCAGATGGTGCGCACGAACTGGTGCGGCACCACGAAGATGAGGATGTCGGCGTCTTTCGCCGCGTCCTCCACATTTGGAATGGCAACCTAAACAAAAGACGGTACGGCTGATCAAACTGTATTCTTAACTTTAAAGGTCTCCTACTCTACCCATTACACCGTATCATAAAAAAAGCCTTTTACTTCCAAATTTCCCATTTACATTAGAAGTTTCCCGTATTGGTTAGTAAAGTTCCTTATAGTTAGTGGTTAGTGTTATGTTTATGTATGCTATTTACTATTTATTTATTTAATTTGGACCCCTCTTAGAGTGTAGGCCTCCTCCAACTCTCTCCACTTCTGCCTGTCTTCCGCTTTGTTTAGCCAGTCTTTCCCTGCTGTTTCTTTTATGTCGTCTATCCATCGTTTATATGGTTTTCCCACTATCCTTTTACCAATAGGGCCTCTCCACTTCGTTGCCACTACCGTCCATCTACCGTCCCGACACCCCGCAATATGCCCCGCCCATCGCCACTTCAATTTGAGGGCCCGAGCCAGTGCATCCTATAATTTTGTCTTTCCTCTTATAGACACGCTATTTATCCTTTGGGTCTTTTTTATGTTGAGCATGCTCCGTTCCATTGCTCTTTGGGTGGTTCTTATCTTTCTCTTTATTTTGTCTGTAAAAGTCCATGTTTGACACCCATAGAGCGGGCTCGGTAGAAGACATGTATCTGCCACTATCTTTTTTAGGTTTAAGCTGTATTTGCCTTTTAGGATTTCTGGTAGTGTCCAGAATTTCCTCCAGGTTATGTTGCCTCTCCTTTCTACCTCTTCTTCGTTGTTTGTTTTTGTGATGGACAGTTGCTTTCCTAGATATATATATTGGTCTACATTGTCTATGTTGTTGCCGTTGATATTTATTTGAATTTGTTTGCTGTTTGCCATTATTTTGGTTTTATTTGTATTCATTTGTAAGCCTGCTTTGGTGCTTTCTTCGTCTAGTTGCTTTATAAGCTCTCTTAATTCTGTTGCAGTTTCGGTTACTATGACTATGTCGTCTGCAAATCTCAAATGGTTTATGAGCTGGCCCTCCAGCTTAATGCCTTTTGATTTCCATTTGAGATTCCAAAATATGATTTCCAAGACAGCAATAAAGATCTTGGGTGATAGAGGATCTCCTTGTCGGACCCCCCTCTCTATCCTTATCTAGATATTTCCTCTTGTCTCCAGTTTGACTCGGCTAGTGCTTTTCGCGTATATATTCTTTATTATATTAATATATTTTTGGTCCACACTAAGCTGTTTCAATGCATTCCAGATTGCGCTGTGATTGATGCTATCAAACGCTTTGCTATAATCTATAAAGCCGATGTATAGGTTCCTATTGAACTCTTTATACTTCTCTATTATCTGTTCTAATGTTTGTATGTGGTCAGTGATGCTGAAACCTGCCCTGAAGACAGCCTGCTCTCTTGGTTGTGAGTCGTCGATTGTTTGGGATATTCGCCTTAACATTATTGAGGAGAACAGTTTGTAGATGCTCGCCAGTAAGCTGATTGGCCTATAGTTACCGATGTCTAAGGGATTGCCTTTCTTGTACAGCAATATTATATCGGATGTACACCATTGTTCTGGTATGGTTCCGGAATTAAGTACCATATTGAATAGATGTGTCAGATGCTGAAGCAGGATTGGTGCACCATGTTTTAGAGCTTCATTCACACCGTATCATACCATGACCGTATTATGAACGTGTCAGGCCAAAAAGAATCTTTATATTAAAAAGTGCCGGTGCCGGAACGGTCTAGTGGGCGTCATCTCATATTGCCTCATCAAAGAATATTTTCTTACATGTGACGGCACGGTTACGGTCATGGTATGGTACGGTCTAATGGGCACAGACCTTAATTCCGAGCTTTCTAGCAGGATACAGTGAGGCAATGGTACACACACTCCCATGACACTCTAAGCTTGTACGTTACAGGTAATTTTCGAAACTACTAATTGATGATAATGACACTACAGCCTTATTTACCTATAATCTTTAAAATAAATCTCTAGTAATAGCACTGAAAACTAACTTAATGTTTGTCTACCCCTTTTGGTACAGCGTGAGTTTACGCATGCATGTAGAGTATTATAAAGGTGTTATACAATTAGATAAGTTACGTATCCAAGTTACATAACGAGACATTGAGTATTGAGTGACATTGGCAATGAAGAAGCTCCCGTAAGGTAGTAAGCCCGAAATAGAAGTCACACATGTAACGCATACTCGTGCGTGCCAACAGACAATATGTTCCGTGCGATAATTGGAACGTTAACCTGATTATTCAAGAGATTCAGCCGTGTGACTCGTTACACTACATAATTACGAACAGTTTTTAGATTTGTCCACAAGCATATTTTTCCGAATTTCATATGAGGGAATTACAAAGGATTTTTTGATTTTTCGGGATATAATACCTACATATAATACATACGAGTACACCGTTACATCATTGCGTCCAAATTAACGTCTAGCAGAAATGGCGTTCGAAATTTTGAAATTTCAGAATAGTTATGATGGCTTTGGACAAATGAGTCTTAGGAATTTTACTGTGTCCAATGTCTGATTATAACGTCATATTAGGTGGCTGCTTTTTTAAAAGGAATAATGCATAAGAAACCACACGGTCCTATTGATATGTAGGTATGCTTGTGTTTGCAGTGAACAGTAATAAACCAGTCGGAAAAGCATACGGTTGTTTTACTTGCTATCCCTCTCAATCACCGATATATCATTGATGATATATCATACACCTCATTCCATATAGCATTCGATTTTTAACACGTTCGCAACCAAGGACCCGCATGGTAGGCACTAGGCACTCGTAAATCGTAATGTTTGCTCAGATGCCGGCTCAGCCCGCTAGGCAGGCAGTAGTAAAACCGCATCAAAATCCGTTGCGTAGCCCTTTCAGGGCAAACGCTGTCAGCGCTTTGCGCACCGCTATGGCGCAGAACTAACAAAAAGCTCGGTAAACCCGATGCGCCGAGCCGGCGTCATGCCGGTCTACGGGTGCGAATCGTGAAATGGATGGGTTGATGCGTTATTTCCACAAACCAAAAACTTGAAATGATGCAATTTTTTTTTTAATTTTAATGATACGGCCCTTGAACATAGAATTTACTAGTATTTATTATTAAATACACTATTTTAATTTTATCATTCTTTACACCATTGTATTCCGACTTGATTTGTAATTCATATTATGATAATGTCCATATTGCTATAGTGGTTAGTTAGGTATCAGGGTCAAACATGAAATGCAGAGATATCGGATCCGGTGGGCAAGTACATGGTCATTCATGTTGAGTGTGGTCATCATCGTTATTAAAATCACCAAACCGACAGCATAGTACGAAGGTCAAACCAAGACTGTGCATCTCTCTATCATAGTGCAACTTATTTTTCAACACCCCTGTTGTCCTATTGTTCAGGGAAACATGGAGAAGTGGTAAAACCTAATAATGTCTTTTGTTTTACCGCTGCTCTTTGCGCGAAAAGGGTCACAGACGCCATAAATCACACAATGAAGATGCTACCTACTTATGTCCTTATCGGGTTTTTTTTCATTCTACGCAGGCCACCTGCGTGCTATCAGTAGCAGGATGATGATTGATGATTTATGCTAGTTCATAAAAATAAATAACACAAACCTTTGTTTCGTTACGTAGCTGTTATGGTTAATACAGCAGCGGCTTATCATCACATTCAATCGTTGGAACTACCCGAAACCCACTATAGAGACGTCAACCTACTATATTTTGGCCATAGAATAGTAATGAAATATGTATTTACCTAAAATATATTTATTTATCCACAAACATTGATATGCTTGGTTAAAACGGCCATAGCATGAAACCATTCTTGCCGACTAAAACGACGTGATTTATGAAAAATACGGCTCCTTATGATTTGGCAACGACAACACTCTTTTGAAATGAGTCGTTATGCGTTGTCCACCCGCAAGCCTGAATGACGCCGACCTCGGCGCAAGAGGTTTTAAACCTATTAAACTTAGACAGATTTTCTTCAAAATTACTTTTTTCTTACCTATATTATCTACTCTATGTTTTGTTAAAGGACTTCGGAAATGTTTTCAAGCCATTATATACAGAAAAAGTGAAATGAAGGTTTGGAGTTAAATATTACAATATATACAGATAATTTTGTGTTTTAGTAATATTAAATATTACAGCTCAGTCTGTAAATTCTACAAAAAGAAAAGAAATGGTAACACTTAATAAATTTTATGACATATACGCAAAAATGTTATGGCGCCGAGCCAGCGTCATCAGTACGGCGGACTTGCAAATGGCATGGCGCCGACGCGGCGTCACTGAAAGGGTTAGATCTAAGCATACATAGGGACAGACAGCGGGAAGCGACTTTGTTTTATGCTATGTAGTGATATACTGTTGTTTTACTAGTTCTAATTATATCATAGCATAGGATGTTACTCGTAGGATGTTTTAAGGGTCAGAAGCCAATGGCACGCGAAAATAATACTATCACAGAACAAGTAAGTAATTTAGAAATGGTAGGCGGGGAGATATTTGTATGGATACTGGGTGTGTCTGGTAAACTGGTAAATTAGATTAATTGTGTAATTAAACATTATGTATTTTTATATCAAACTTACATTGCTTAGCTTGTTAGTTCAATTTGTGTAAGATTGTCGTCATATTAATAATCCATAGTAATACTACCATATAAGATAAGCTACGGTAGCCTAGTGGTTCAGGCATGCGGCTGTCAAGCGGCAGTCGTGGGTTCGAATCCCGGCTCATACCAATGAGTTTTTCAGAACTTATGTACGGAATATAATTACCGTTAGCTTTTCGGTGAAGGGAAACATCGTGAGGAAACCGGTCTTATCCCAATATGGTCTTGTTTTCCCTCTGGGTTGGAAGGTCAGATGGCAGTCGTTTTAAATTACTAATCCTACTAATATTATAAATGCAAAAGTTTGGATGTTTGTTATTAAATCATACTTAAACGGCTCGACCCGGTCGCGGGCGGAACTGACTAATATTATAAATGCGAAAGTTTTGAGTGCAAAAGTAATTGCAGAACCAATTGAGATGGCATTTGGTATGGAGTCCCGGGGAAGGGGAAGGTCATAGGATAGTTTTATCCTGGAAATCATCCCCTAATGAAGTGAAATAAGGGGAGACAGTTTGAATGAATATTGAATATACAATATAAACAAGCTCTATGCGGACACAGTCGCAGGCAAAAGCCAGTACTCCATATTTTTGACAACAAATTGATAAAATTTAAACATCATCTTTCATCAAGAAGATCATTACATTACTGCTTATAATCTCTTTTTTAAAGTCAGTAACCTTTACTTCTAATGAGAAATAATGTAAAGGCAACAAAAAAGTCATCACTTTGATAGATAGAACTGTGTGAAATGTAGATCTCATTTTGATACAATTATAAGTATCATAAACACTAAGTGGTAAACAATTGTATGGCCCACCTGAACATAACTGTTTACATAACTGGTCACAATGCCATTACTTATGAACGCTAACAAATATAATCTTATAAATGCACATTACAAACAACTGGTTCTTTAGGAAGACAGGAACACACAAAAAATAAAAACTATTTGTAGTTTTGGGTTTTACCCTGTACTCTAATAATCAATCATAACTCAGTAGCTTAATTATTTCTGAAGAATAATAAATCCAATATTACTTATATGAAAGTCTGCACAGTGTTTTAACAATGCCAAACGCTTAAAGTATACTTACAACATTTTCAGGTAGCTTGTGTCCAGGTAAATATTTGACATTCTCATGTGTTTCATTGATGATTTCTGTTAATTTTTTCCCTTCAATCATTTCTTCATATACCCACATTGTGACTGTGTCCTCAAAGTTTGGTAGCCGGGCCGCATTTTTACCAACAATTTTAGCAATTGCTGAACCCCTGTTAAGTATAAATATTCAATATTATACAAAATGCTATGAGAAACTAGTTTAACGCACATATGTATAAATAAAGGTTAACCCTGCAGATGTTGTGTGAAGGTGCGAAACGCAGAATGTTATTGAAGGTCAAAAATAAATTTTCTGCATTTCTGCATTACGAAGAAATACAATAACGAAATCCTTGTTACATCTGTTATGTCATAGGTCTAATAAAGAAATTTAAGGTTACAAAACCATTCAATTCAGTGGATTAGTGTTACCGAAAACAAACAAAGATACCGAATTTATATTAATCAGAAACACTGAACTCACCAGTTTCCTGAACCGATTATGCAAACTCTGTTTTTCAGTTGCTTTTCTGCCATTGTAAAGATATAGCACGTAAACTTGATTAAATTTAATACGAGGGTGTAAATAAAAATAAAACACTGGACGTCAACTCGCGAGTGTATAAACGTTGCAACTGACTTATTTATGGCAACTGACTGAACAAGTGACTCAAATGACTGATTATATGCGACTGCGACAGTTGCGACACCCACAGGATGTGGTCTGTGATTCCCTAGTACAGACGTAACAACTGCAACTACAATTTCATTCAGTGTGGCCAGTTAACAGTAGGAAAGCGAAAATTGCCGCATTCAAACGGTCCTGCAAAGCGGACTGCAAGATTGTTACTAACCGATGAGATAGGGCAAGACAGCACGTCTAAAATGGGACGGCCGCGACATACTCTCGATTTTCTTGCACTATACCTCTTGTTCTAAATGTTCTAATAAGAGAGAGACGGATCGTGCGAGAAAAATTGAGAGAGCTCGCGTGCCGTCGTGTAAAAGCCAAGCAGTACACAAAAATCGAGAGTATGTCACGGCTGCCTCATGATCGACGTGCTGTCTCGCCCTATCTCATCGGTTAGTAACAATCTTGCAGTCCACTTCGCAGGACCGTTTGAATGCGGTAATTTTCGCTTTCTTACTGTTAACTGACCACACTGAATGAAATTGTAGTTGCAAAACACCGGTTTAACAAAAATTACAGTGTAAAATATTAATACAATATTCTTTAGAATATATTTTTTAATTTTCGTTTAAATTTATTTGAGTGAAATTTGTGAGAAAAAAAAACTTGGCAGATCATGCAAATTCCATGGTCCAAATTGTGATTTTCATGCAATTACAATAGTCCGGACAACTCGTTTGACGGTTGGAACCTTAGAGCATTAAACTAACAGTACGTCTAGCACAACTTGCTGACAAGCCGCTTGTCGCGCGACTGAGCGTCCCCTGTCACACTCGCACCGTGCAAATTAGAACGAGGACGATAGATCCTTCTCGACTCGCGTCGCGGCGCGGCGTCAGTTGTGCTAGCCCCCCAGGAGTGGTCACATGTGTCATTTTCTATACATAAAAAGTCTGCCGATTTTTGCGGGGGAGGGGAACGTCAAATGTATGCGGAACGTGAAAATAGCTACGTCAGATAAACGTCAGTCCATACAATACGTACGTATTTGGCAGAGGGTAACGCCTGTCAATTGCCACTCCGGTTGGTTTAATGCTCTAAGGTTGGAACATGCATCCAGATTCTGATGAATTGGGGCTGACAGATCACGTAATGTGGATTGCCCATTAAGGTTTTTATCATGGACCTGTGATAATCAGGACAGGCTATACTTGATGCCACAACGAGGGACGGAAAAGCTCCTATGCAGCTAAATTGGGGCTACCGCGAAGTGAAAACGAACTTCTTTCGGGTGTCTCCGTCTCTGTCGCACGAACACGCAAATGCAACAGAGAGGGAGATACTCGATGACTTGTCATAAACAACCTTCTCAATTTGGACGGGAAATGGTTTATGTGACACAGCGGCCCTGGCTTACTAACAAAATGACGTCTTTTATGCACATGTTTTATGCCCACAACCGACGTATAAAATTTTACCGTCATGAGCTAACATGGTATACCGTCATCTACGTAAAATGTGACCATTTATATGTTTTGCACATAAAACTCCTTTTTTTACGTCACATTCTAACATGCTCTTGACTTTGGCACATAAAACGTGACGATATGAACCGTTGACGGACGAAATTTTATGTAGGTCACTCGAGACCCCTGCCCGGCTAGCACACTAATCGGCCATATATTTACGTTCGGACGTATAACTTTACGATTGTGCCCATTTTACGTTACTTAGCTAACATGCTAATCTCGCAACATATATTTATGCCATAGCGTAAAATATATGTAGCAAAAAGAAGTGTAGTGTTGCTAATATATACAACTGAATTTCTACCAATTATTACATTCTTTTCATTCGTTCAATCGCAGTCTATGGTTAGAGAACCAATATATACTTAATTAAAGAATAATAATAAGCACTGCCCTGCTACTAAAAAGTTGTACTCTTGTATTAAGTTGTATTATAATCGTTTTTCGTTTTTATTTATTTACTTTACTCCCGCTCCGCATTAGCGCTTTATTTTCTTGGACCGATGGAATTATGGATGGATTACTTTTCTACGACTTTTTGCTTAAAAATTGTATTTCGATATCGCATATTAACACGACCCGTGGTAATTTACTTTCATTTAAAGGCGTATGAAAACATATATCATATGCGCATCTTCAAAACCTAATAAAATTATTATGGAGTAAATAATTTAAGAAAATAATTATACTTAAGTATGTATAATATACAAATTCTCCTTATCCGTTGTTGAAATTGTTGAAATGATCTGTACTGATATTATAAGAGGACAAAGTCTGTGAGATTCAAGCTTTGCAAGTTCGTGTGTTTCAATTAATCTTTGAATGCGTATAGATTGGGGTTTCTGGGTGTTGGTAAGCTATATTTTATGCCACGGATTTGCCGACTTTCTTTGAATTATGCGGGTGAAGCCGCGCGGGCAGCTCGTCGTCTAAAAAATCAATTGGTAGCTTTAACCTTGGTTAGCATTTATTTTTCCTCAATTTCAACAAGCTTTCTACAAAGAAAACAGTAACACTTGTACCATAAAATGAATTACGATACAAACTTACAAATATTATGGGAACAACGGAGCGTGAGTGAAGTAAATAAACAAAAACGAAATACGATTATAATACAACTTAATACAAGATTATAACTATTTAGTAGCAGTGCAGTGCTTAGTATTACTCCTTAATTAAGTAGTATTATATCACAGACTAATACAGACGCGCAGTATAAAGCGAGACGATGTTTCATATAGTTGTCTCTGTCACTGCTTATGGTCAGCTGACGTGAGTTAGAATGAGACGAATAGTATGGTATTTTGAGTCTATTGACGACTTGTCTCCAAAAACTGTTAACCACGGTGTTAAAATAGTAAACAATGAAAACAATCTGTCAAAGTCAAATCAACGTCAAATCTCTCGTGAATCTTGAGGAAAGTTGGTTTTTTCAAGAATATTGTGTTGTAAAACTATATATTTCTGTGATAACTCAATGATTACATTCGTATGAAGTGGCACAATGGCTTGTGTAGTTCCGCACTGCCGGAGTTACGCTAGATTGTTAAAGAAGACCGATGAAATAATCGGGTTTCAACGGTAAGAATCATTGGGTTATTTTTCAAATATTTCATGTACATTACGCAATATAATGGTCTGGGATTACAGCAGATGCTTGATACTATCGAATAAGTACTTTTTACATGGATCAAATCTGATATTTTTGCGATATTTAGTAAAAATACAATTGTCGTAAACATGGGTAGTGTTGTTACCATGTATATATCGATATTTCGTCGACATGAATTATTTATGTAGGCGTTTAGACAAAATATTTTAATCGGGTAGGGGTCGGGTTGCATAAAGTTTAAAGTCATATTTTTGATAGGCATACGAGGATTCGTCATACTCATCGTTACGCATAACTGTAAATAGTCATACATTTATGCGCATAACTTTTTTAATCATAATGTTTAAGAACATATTGTGTAATGCGCATAAATTTGATGCGCATTAAATTATTTAACCATACTTTATAATGGACATACATTGGTTGCTCATAAAATTGGTTGAGCATAACGGTCTTCTAAACGAATAGTACTTTCGCAGATATTTATTTTTCATAATATTTAGGCGGCACAAAGTTGTCAAGCGTAATATTAACGCAAGTCAGACGTAATATTGAAAAAAATCGGTTCTGGCGCTTCGCCAGCCGCTGCCGCGGCACGCTCGCTTCGCTCGCTCGGCTCGCGCGCTGTATGGTCGCAGTTCTACCTAACACTCCTCCTCGCTTCGCTCGTCGTCGTACCTAACGGTGACTCTGGGACTGTATTTCCTTATTGTAATAGTATCCTATCGGATTATTATGGTACATACAATGATGCTAAACCAAAGTCGGCCAAAGTAATGTTCTACAAAAATATGTGCTGCAAAATGTGTCGTATGTGTGGTAGTAGAAATGCCAAATACTTATACCTTTATGCAAAATTACCATTCGACCGAAAGTGTTTCTGCGAAACATGTTATGCCAAGTGTATTTCTGCCCAATATTATTCTGCCAGATGAAATTTCATTATCATCAATATTATGGCTTGATAAATGTATGACATTCACAATTATTACTAATAAATATTATAATTATCAATATAATGACTAAATAAAAGTATGACATTCCACATTATGGTTAAACCAATTATGACTCCGTATAATTATGACAGGGAACAATTATGCCATAGTATAATTTATGCCACTACAAAAATAAGAGCATCAACTTTATGCGTAATGTTGTATGACAATCGATATTATGACAACAGTTGTTATGCGACTAGACGGCCACCCATTTTAATCAGATGCGAATGAATTAATATAATAATAGAATGTGTTTTAGTACATTGATTTTCTTTATATACCCATAAGTCCCATAACTACTAATATGTATTATACATGCGAAAGTAACTCTGTGTCGGTTTGTTGTTTACCTTTTCATACTTAAGCAGCTCAACTGATAGAGATTGTATAATAATGTTGTCGTTACTGTATTTAATGCAGGGATCTCACCAGGATCAACAATTAGAAGGCAACTACAACAAAATGATGCTGAGCAGTAATGAAAGGCTACCAGATACAATACCTAAGACACCTGCATGGCCTTTTCAGGTGACGCAAGTTTACTGATTGCAAAAAGTTCTATATAATCGGATATTTGTTATTTCAAGCATTAGATGTAACTTTCTTATTAAAATGAGATATTTTCAGGAATATAATTGCGTTGTTATTTTGTGTTTACTGACTTTAAAAACAAAGTTTTAATCGACTTCCTGAGATGTTGTACGTAGATGAGTAAATAATACGACGAGTCTCGGATAAAGAATGAACACTTTATTGGGAATTACATGGGTTTATATAGGCCTGATTTAATGCATCAAGAATTACTGTTAATTGGATTTAGACATAGTATCAGGTTTCGAGGTCCTATGAAATAGGATCTAACAATAGGATAGTTATTCATTAGAAAAAGCTAGTGCACGTGCGTGAAACACCTGCATGACTCAAGGTTATTAATACAATGTTGCGCACTACACCTCATTCCAATCAATACTTCACGAAGCCATATTCCATATTACCGCATGAACTGCTTTCTGAAAGCAAATGCACGATTTCAAAGTACCCAAATCGTTACAAAATAAGATTTGAAGATTGCCCTGGTTTTCTCCATTATCCCATCTTCATATCCTGACCTGCCTAGGGCCACCTTTCTAACAAAAAACCATTCTTATCGGTCCAGGCGTCTAAGAGTAATCGAGGAACTTACATAAAAAAATAAAGAGCTAGCGGAATAGGGAATATGCATGTGATTCAGAAATGGACAAAAAAAATCATGAGTAATCTTTATTGCTTAGTAACTATACCCACATGATTATTTTTTACAAATAATCATGTTTCTATTAACAAATTTAATTATTTAAAAGTAGTAATTTTCAAATTCTCTCGCAAATTTCCAAAACGCAACGCTATTGGCGAAGCGAATCGTGACGTCACCGTACACTCGGTGTCTACTGTCAACAGGTCGTTTGTATGATTATTGAAAGTTATTCGCAATGTTTAGCCGTTGTTTATGATAAATAATTAGTGTTTTTTGGGAATTATTAACTGAAAGCAGTGACTCCTTGTGAAAAAAGACTCGCTACAATGACTGGAAGCGGTATTAACAAGGCACAGTCGGATAATCTGCCTAAAATTAATGTGTTCATGATGACTAAGTACGTAGGTACCTCGTAGAGGTGTCTTTCTTAAATCAGTGTAATAACAAACTAGTACATATGTATATTATATAATCAAAGATATGTAGGTATTAGGTATGTTACATGTTGAGAACATCTTTATGAACATAACAAACTTAGGTTGTTTTCGTCAAGAGTTATAAATAAAACAAATTTGTGTAACTGGGCACTCAGTAAAAACAAAGGAACTTAGCTAAAACGTTTCGTGATCAAAATCAACACACGTAGTCAACTGTTGATCAACAACAATCATTTAATATTTGTAACATTAATAACTAAAAAATTGGGACTCAGAATAGTTTTATGAATAAGTACCTATATAATGAAATTTTTAGGTTAGGTTATTGTTTATATTGTTCGCGAGTCGTAATAAAAAAGATTTTAGGTACAAACATATTTTTGTACTCTTCGATTAAAATCTGTGTATTAAGATTTCATAGAGAATACTGCAACGTCACTCTTTTCGTCTTTGAATAGTCTATGTTAGTTCCGAAATAACCGAAATAACTTTTTCGATACGCTCTAGACAATCGAAAAAAATTTGAAAATAGAACTTCGTATTTCAATAATATGTGTCCTTGATTCGATACAAAATTGCCAATCTATGGCGTTTCGGTAAGATGCAACGTCGCGTCGTCTGTGAAAAATCTACTTAAACTGGCTGCTGTATCCAGGGCATCAAAAAAATAAAAATAAACTACGCCTTGTGATTGGCCAATCACAGCACAGTACTGCAACATTACGGACGCCGGTGGTGTGATTATCTATGGATTATCTTGTGTAAAAGAAGTCGGATATTAGAACTAGACAATATAGCACTTTCGAAGCGATATTTAGTTTTCGTATTAATGACTTAAATTATTAATTTTAATGAACTCGTACAAAAAGTATTGTTCACAATACTGTCATAATCAAGCTTTTTAATCTCGTACCTTACTTAGGCCACTCAGCAAGCTTCGTGGCCTAAACACGGTACTTGATTGAAGAGCTATCTATTATAAGACGATTGTGAAAAATACTATTAATACTCACTTCGAAATGATCTTCACAACAATATAAACTATTCAAGTACGATACATTGTATCTCTTCATCGCCTTATACCACTTTTTTCATTTGCATCTTTGGGCATATGAAAATATATCACTTCAGGTGCAGTTTTAATGTTATTTTCACATATAGGGGCAATACAATATTTATAATAAGCTTTGTGTGCTCTTCCGTTATAATAAGTTGATCTTACAATCTTTAATCACTCACTTTTATTAAAACTGTGAATCAAACCCTTTATTGTTAATTTATTCTAAGTGCACGGTGACGTCACAAAATGAGCGCGCCAAAATGGCGGCGTTTCAATCGTCCGAAAATGATAGTAGTTTTAATTAATTTTTTTAGCTCATTTAATGATAGTGTGAAAGTGTTATATTTTTTTCCGGTTTTATAATTACTTATAGAATCGTTTAAAAATATAAAAAAATACACGAATATACCCTATTGATTTGTTTCAGAAGTCGGTTAAAAATAAATGTGTTCCACTAAAGATCCACAAAATAGTGAGAGTTAAAAAGTAACTCGTCTGGCTGCCTATGTATTTACATAATTTAATTTGTAGCGAACATATGAAACATGAATGCAGTTTATTATATTCGTAGTCGTGTAATGGTTTTTGTTTTCTATTTGGTAAGTACCATATTAATTTTTGCATAGTTTGGATACAGATACAATTTACTTACGAGTGTCGCATATTACGAATTTATTAACAGTAAATATCGATATCGATAACTTGTGAGAAAATATCTTTCTGTGCACTAAATCTCGAGCAAGCGAGAGAGCGAATTACATGACGCGAGCGAGAGAGCGGAGACAATGACGTATGAAGACATGTCAGATAACATGGTTCTATCCCTTTCTTACTCGGCGTTCAGTACGTAAGTGAGAAGAGATCGGATGTATAGAAAACGTTCAATTTATTAGGGCCTATCTGGTGTATTATATTGAGTCTCTAACCATAGACTGCGATTGAACGAATGAAAAGATTGTAATAATTGGTAGAAATTCAGTTGTTTATATTGGCAACACTACACTTCTTTTTGCTACATATATTTTATGCCGCGTTTATACGCTTGCGATGGCTTGGCGCGTGACGCAGCTATGCGTTAGAGGGAGAGGGCTATAATTCGATCTCATTCGTTTACATAGCTGCGTCCTGCTCACGCGCCAAGCCATCGCAAGCGTATTAACGCGGCATTACGCTATGGCATAAATATATGTTGCGAGATTAACATGTTAGCTAAGTAACGTAAAAATGGGCACAATCGTAAAGTTATACGTCCGAACGAAAGTCCCGGCTAGCACACTAATCGGCCATATATTTATATATGGCCGATTAGTGTGCTAGCCGGGCAGCTTCATACTAAATCAGTTGTGGCAAATAAAAAAAAGTGGAACTATGAGAAGGAAAAGTATGATATTTCCCATTCTGTCACACTTATCGAGATTTGTATGCTACCCGCTTTTTTTTTTTTTTTTGAACCGGACTGTTGCTATAATAGGACGGACCCTATATAGCGGTCGAACTGCGTGGTTGGAGGGTGGCCTGGGGAAAATCCAGGGGAAGCCTCCGGCACGACCACGCGGGGAAGTTTGTACACTGGAATACTCTAAGAGTTTGCGCTCCAGTGAGATTGGTTGAACGGTATCAACCGAATCTGGGGTGTATGCTACCCGCTCTCTCGCACGTGGTATTAGTATCATAGTGCCATGGTTTTTAAACCTATTTTGGTTGCATCTCGTTGTTCATTTTGTAATTTGCCGCTTTTTTCTAGCTAGGGGAGTTTTTACTCGTAGCTTGAATAGTTTAGGCGTTAATTATATAACCCGACCGACTTTAAATGTCTATCAAAATGTACACACATGATTAGCATCCGTCCTTGGCGCTAGTGTATATGACTTAGAAATAACGAGTAAAAGAGAAAGAGGCAAACTAGGCTTAGTGTTTGATCAATTTGAGTTTGAATGAAGGCATTTGATTTTTTAAGGTAGTCATAGAATCCAAGAATTTTCTCGAAAAAGCACATTTTGCTCTAGACTCATGTATGTACCGAGGTTTTATTAAAGTATTCCGCATATTTCACGTCATTTTTAAACTTCGACTGCGTCAGACTGGTGTCAAAAGCGATAGAACACGAGCAATAGTGTGTGGTTTGAACGACCGTTCGAGATTCGTTTTCTGGAAGTTTACGCAGTGCAAGTAGCGTATCGTAATAATCTTTGTTAAAATCTACTTGGAATTGTTAAATTAAGGTAAGTTATCTCGGCGAATTAATTGTCACAGTTTTGAGGATCGGATCGATGAAACTTTTTCTGTAGGCGAAGTTTCGGTCCGTTTTCCTTTCCGTGGTTAGTGATTAATCAATATTCGTAACTTGCCAAAGCGAAACCACGTTTTAAACCACGTTTTTTGACTATTTTTGGCCATTTCATAATCTTATTTTGAATATCTTTATTTGATGTTAGAAAACGCATCATAGTAACGAAATACGAGCTTGCTTTGTTACAATAAGAGGAGAAAGGATGATTTATGAATTGTTCTGAATTCCAATGAGATTTTTGTACTCCTCGTAATCTTCAACAAATCACCTTATTTCCTATTGATTATATGTGTAGTACTAGAACTATAATCTGTACTTATGTGGTAATTTGTATGATTGTTAATAAATGCACTTATAATCATGAGCAATCAATTTATACTCAGGTACAGTTCCTGCTTACTAAGGCTACTTCTTATGCTACTATAATATTTTATGCTTGTAACTGAGTTGTTGTTAATTGATTGATTTATTATTCGTATTAATATACAAAAATAATTAAAAAACCGCATGTAGGTATTAGACAAAATCTGATGCCAGTTAGCATAATGTAGTTGAAAATCTTCCTCAAATTACTCCACATATAGGCGGGGCAACTTCTCAAAGAATTTCAAATGTTTTGTTAAATAGTCCTGGTTAATTATCTGAAGTTCATACAATTTTATATTATAGGAATGTGTTACAGCAATATTACATTGTTATTTATCCTTGTTAAATTTGGGGACAATTTTATTCCTATGAAACTTGTTCCCTCCTAAAATAACATAGTGTCACAAATTCTGCAATGCATGTTTGTCTGTTTGTAAAAAGCTTGCTTGTTTTTTTTTGTGACAACAGATATAAAAATGGTGAAGGAAACAACATTCTATGACATCCTTGGAGTAAAGCCGAGTTGTACCACAGATGAGCTTAAGAAGGCATACAGAAAATTGGCACTCAAATACCATCCTGACAAGAATCCTAATGAAGGGGAGAGGTTCAAGCAGATCTCCCAGGCCTACGAGGTCCTCTCCAACCCTGACAAGAGAAGAATCTATGACCAAGGTTTGTATATCACATTCTGAGATTTTATGCTATCAATGTTATTCTTTTACCTTATTATTACATTAACTCGGTGTCAGTTTTGTAACGAAAATTAAGCATACAAATCATGTGGAAATGAACTGTTTTCACATTTAATTAACGTGTATAGGCATATCATTCATAAATTAAACAGTACAAGTTAGTTTTTATACAAACTGAATGCTTAATTGCCGTTACAAAACTGACACAGAGTTAATTTTTATTTAACAATTCACGGTAATTGGGTGCACAAATTATTGAAAATGCCCTTAAGCATTATTATTTGTTTGTGTTTTCTCAAACTAAAATTAAGTAACTATCATTAGTTTCTAGAAATAGTGAGATTATAACTGCTCAGATTGTAAAGATCTGGTCAGATTAATATTTGTTTTTAAGCAGTAACGCTGCTAAAGAAAATTATAAATTTTTAAATGAAAGGAAAAATTGAAAAATTTAATGCTCCGAGCCGGATTCTGGTCAGATTGTAACACTATCAATCTTAGATTGTAGACTGAACAAGGTCATGTTCTATCATAGAGCTGCTTGTTTTGGTAACTATTCTCAGCTATTTTGGTCCCTGGTGGTTAATAAGTCGGCTATTCACTATCGGCTATCGACAATTCTATTGGCTTTATAAAATTTTGGGTCAAGTTTTAATTTTGAATAAAATATAATTCATAATATTTCATCAAAGGCACATTGGATAAAGATTTTGGACAATTGGAATACCTAGACGTTATAAATATCACATCCAATGCAATGGTACCTTGAGTCTGCTTCTGGCGGATGATGTCAATCCATTTAATTTTATACCTTAACATCAGTAACGTGTCAGTGGGTGGGGAGTATTTGTGAAATATACACGTAATAAATTGTTTAATATTTTATAGATACATTTCTTGGGCGCATTTACCTAAATATCTATAGTGATTGATGACCTGTTACAATAGATTGCTTAGTATAATATATTTTGAACTTACAGTATCATATATTTATTTAATGAGAGTGATACATTGAAAGTCAATAAATGAGAAGTTAGACATAGCAAAATTGCTACTAGAATCCTGGTCTCCATGGTCAGTGGTAAAGTTGATTAACACACATACATCATACTTATGGTATGCCCCATGAGTCACACTGTTGATGTTGTGGCAATATTTGTATGCAATTAAGGAATGCTTATGCTTTGTTACTATGAGCTCCATCACCAGCCACCATGGGGCTGTTCATTACATGTGAGATGATTTAGAGAGAGCTACTGTCCTGTTGGACAACATAATCCTTTTAATTTTTTATGAAATCTTCTGAAATGGGACAGCAGTATGAATAACTAGTCATAGGCACTCCTCATTTGTTACTAGTTTGGGTCTATCGGTTAACTGAGACAGCGCCTGTAACGTAGGGGCGCGAAGGGAGATGTCAATGTTAATGTCTCTGTTCAACAAAAAGTCCATACTGTAAATAGAACTAGGTGCTTCTTCATGGATTGAACGAGCTTCAATCTGTGTTGTACAACGGTTGGTGATGTTAGTGTTTGCACTTTATGAATGTATGCTTAAGGTTGCTCTTGCAACATTTCTTTGATCGATCTCACTCTATCGTCTCTTCCAGGTGGCGAACAAGCTCTCAAGGAAGGTGGTGGTGGCGGTGGCGGCTTCTCTTCCCCCATGGACCTGTTCGACATGTTCTTTGGAGGCGGCTTCAGCGGCGGCCGGCGCCGCGGGCGCGAGCGCAAGGGCAAGGATGTCATCCACCAGCTCTCGGTCACGCTGGAGGAGCTCTACAGAGGCGCGGTCAGGAAGCTCGCGCTGCAGAAGAATGTCATTTGTGAGAAGTGCGAAGGGCGCGGTGGCAAGAAGGTAAGGAGTAGCTTTATACCCGCTCTCGGTCACGCTGGAGGAGCTCTACAGAGGCGCGGTCAGGAAGCTCGCGCTGCAGAAGAACGTCATTTGTGAGAAGTGCGAAGGGCGCGGTGGCAAGAAGGTAAGGAGTAGCTTTATACCCGCTCTCGGTCACGCTGGAGGAGCTCTACAGAGGCGCGGTCAGGAAGCTCGCGCTGCAGAAGAACGTCATTTGTGAGAAGTGCGAGGGCCGCGGTGGCAAGAAGGTGAGGAGTAGCTTTATCGTTTTAATTTATAGTGTGGACCGAATCCATACTATAACATTATAAATGCGAAAGTGTGTCTGTCCATCTGGTACCTCTTCACGCTTAAACCGCTGTACCGATTTAGGTGAAGTTTGGTATAGTTCGAGTCCTGGGGAAGGACATAAGATAGTTTTTATCCCCGAAATCAGCCCCAAGGCGGTGAAAGTTTTTATGGAGCTGCTATATAAACGAGTTCCACGCGGACGGAGTCGCGGGGCAGAAGCTAGTATTATTATAATATTTCTGTAATGTGTAATTCATTTGTCATTCAAAAACTCGTTTCTTGAAAATTATGTACGGCTACTTTTACGAATGTTCAAGCAAGTTTCTTAAGGTGGTTCACCGAGCATAAAAAACGTTTTCGACATCCGCAGATTAACGGCGTGATATTTTAAGAAACGTGTGTAACACACTTTCAAAAATTGGCTATACATTTGCGAAAAATTCCCCCTTTCCTAGAATGAACTTGTATAAACTAGAATAATTTGAGAAATTTGTTTGTCACGTGATACTTTGGGGTAACGATTATGCTCAAATGATTCTAGTTTATACAAGTTTTTACTAGGAACCAATTTATGAAAGATAGTTACATAAGTTTCTTAAAATATCACGCCGCGCTGTTAATTTTGCGAATGCCAAAAAACGTTTTGTATGGTGGGTGAACCACCTTAATAGTGAAATTTTATCAAAAATAATTGGGTCATCAACCTTATCATCTTATCAAAGTTATTGTTGGAAATATCTTTTGCACTATATTGGCTATATTATAGCAGTGAAATATTATAATAATCTAACTGATTTTTTTTAACAAAGAGTATAAAAACTTAATAAAGGCGTGAATGTATGTATGTATGTAAAAACTTAATAACTAACAGGGTCCCACGTAACTGTCGGTACAGTTTGTCCAAGATCATAGACTTTATACAACCGAGTAACCAAGGTGCTTTCAGAACAGTTTTCACGGAACTGGTTATCCACAGCGCTATTTACCATCAAGAAACACAACACGGTTTTACTAAAACTTTCAGGGAGCAGTACAAACGTGCCCCACATGCCGTGGCACGGGGATGCAAGTGCAGATCCAACAACTGGCGCCCGGCATGATCCAGCAGATCCAGACTGTGTGTAGCGAGTGCCGCGGCCAGCGGGAGATCATCGACCCCAAGGACCGGTGCAAGTTCTGCCAGGTAATTTATTTCAACCAATTGCTGGACTGTTGGCCTGCCTACCCTTAAAGTGCACCTATTGACAAAGTGTACACATCGGGAAGTGCACTTTTAGAGACGAGAGTGTACTTTCCGGGTAATGATCATTCTCAAAAATGCACCTTTATAGTAAGTGCACATTTAGGGAAAGTGTGTTTTACGAGCCTATAACCCGATGCGGGGTGATGCAGAACCGGGCATTGTGGTGCTTTGGGAGAGGCCTATTTCTAGCAGTGAGTGGATGTTCGGCTGATATGATTTCAAGTGGTCAACTGGCTTAGCGCAGTTTCGGGACCTTCTTAAAACCCCCGTGTTCCCATACAGGATACCACCATCGTCATAAAGATTATTTTAATTGTGTGTTGTTTATTTTATATAAAAATATGTAATTGTAATCATAATATACAAAGACATAATTTGCAAGTTATTTCTGTTATTGCGCAGTTGATAATTTTCATTGATTTATCTTTCTTCTAGGGCCGCAAGACCGTCCGTGACCGCAAAATCCTAGAAGTTCATGTTGACAAGGGCATGACAGATGGACAGAAAATTGTGTTCAGTGGAGAAGGCGACCAAGAACCCGATCTTGAGGCTGGCGACCTCATCATTGTTTTGGACGAGAAAGAAAATGAAGTAAGCACCCTATTAGATGTAACAAAAAGCCCCAATGATGTTTGTATACATTTTCACACCATAGTGTGTTCTTTCGAATTCTATATGTACATATATCGGTACAATAACGTAGATCAACTTTTCGATGAACAAGTGAAATCAAAAGATTTTTCAAAAAATCCAACTGCTTTTTAAATATTATAGACTGTCACTCACACGAATATGACGACACCTTACATGTCAAAATCAAATAAGCCGTTTGAACTGTAGCCCGTGAAATTGAATTTGGCTCATTCTCCTCCCATACCCAATCTCACGTGAGATTTTTCAATATGTGGTTCTAGTGTAAATGTGTTGGACGCTGGTCTCGTGTTCGGTGGCGCGTAAACAAATGCCGGGCTACTGTGCAACTTTGCAGCGTACGCAAAACATCGTTAAACATTATTAGTTGGTAATAGTGTGAAGAAACATATTTTACTTAATTGAATATGAATTTCTCGCAATTTTACGTTTCTTTCGGAAAAGGATTTGGTGATATTTGCGAAAACACCCCCACTCCCCAAAGTAAGAGTAGATGAGATTCGGCTGTACCTCCTTGAACGTCTCACGTAATTAATGGACGCCCCCTAAAAGTTAAATATTTTGAAATGGCTACATTAAAGTAATCTACGATGTCATTATATTTTCATAAATAAATACCTCAAAGTTTTTCAAACATAATTTTTGTGTCAGGTGTTCAAACGGTCTGGTAACGATCTCATCCTCCGCCTGAACATCGAGCTTGTGGAGTCGCTCTGCGGCTTCCAGAAAGTTATAAGAACTCTGGATGACAGGGACATTGTGATAACAGTCATGCCCGGTGAGGTCACCAAGCATGGCGACGTCAAGTGTGTGTTGAACGAAGGTGAGTTACAAAACAATGAGTCACTAATACATTTTTATTTTTAAGTAGGTTAATAACAATTTCATAAATTGATACATAGATATGCATTATACAGCATATAGACGCCGCCTAGAACGCCTTTCATTGTAAAATCCATTATATTCAGTTATATTCGAATTTATTCTGTATTTTTCTTATCGTGTAATAAATTACCTTATCTTATGACACATTGTCAGTTTAAAAATGTCCTAATCAAATAATCCCTCCATCGGCACAAGTAAGACTTGATTCTGTAATTCTGTTTAAAAAAAAACAAGGCACATAACCTGTAAAGGTGTACCTTAAACCTCTAAAGGGTGATGTTGATGTACCTTATTCACTGGGAACATGCTAAGATAGATAAAGAAAGAGCATAAGAAGATTGTAGTAAATGTTTCGCAATATCCCATTTCAGGTATGCCGATGTACAAGAATCCATTCGACAAGGGTCAACTCATTATCCAGTTCTTAGTTAATTTCCCTAGCAACATTCCCCCCGAAGTCATTCCAGCGCTGGAAAACTGCCTGCCGCCTCGACCTGTGGTAAGTTGTCTCTTTTTGTTTATAGCTAACATTATGTTATACCTATGATTCTCAGACCAAGAAAAAAAGTCAAGTGAAGCCAAACCACATGCAAACAAAACCAAGCTACTTCAAGTTTAGCACACACTCACGCACACATATACGAAAAAAATTGCACAAAACTCTTCAGCACGTGTCGCAATGCTGTCAAGATAATTTATTTCGAGTTTTGTGCTTATGGGGCTTGGGTGAAAACCGGTTGGCTTCACTAGACTGTTCGTAACGCTCCGTCTGTATATTTTCTTGGTCTGAGCTATGATTATGTTAAATTGGCCGTAGTGTGTTGCATAGATAGCTTAAATTACGTAGATCCGCCCATTCCTACCTTATCTTACCTCTTACCTACGCAATGGACAAATGCAATACTACACTAACTAGTCTTCTTTGATGGAATGATATTGAATCTGTAAAAAACATTTTACGCAATTTTAATCGATTGACCAGACTCGGTGAATATATTACAAAAGTAAACCTATTACAGTAAGAAACAATAATTGTTGCGTAGTAATATGACAACTTAATCCAGCACATACACCTCATTTAAATTGACAGTGCGTCATTAAAGTCATTCAGGAGTTGATTAAAGCAAGGCCACGCTGTACTTGGTGTCCTTGTTGAATGTCATTATTGAATCGTCACGTAACTTCGAGACTTGTTACGTATTTGTAATTTTTATACCCTGGTATTTCTGATAATTTTGGTACGCCAAGGTACATTACAATAGGGGTGTAGACACGTAATAAAATAATCAATAACGTCATATTTTCTCGGAAAAGGGATTAAAAATGTAGTCAAATAGGGAAAAATCAACCTAAAAGGTTAAATACAACGCAAAACTATTTTCTATAGGGAAATAACGAAGCGTAGCATCATAGAGATTTTACGACGTTTAAGGGCCGATTTTTCAATCTCTAGATAAAGTTATCCGTCAGTTAAAATTATCACCATCTTTTTCTCAAGTCATATGACAGAAAAGGACAGCGCTAACATTTATCTGACAGATAGCTTTATCTGGGAATTGAAAAATCGGCCCTGACGGCCCTATTCATAAACGCACTACAAGCCTGTTTTAACTAAAATGGCGTTAAAATTCGTTTGTCCTTATCTGTCACTTTGACATTTGTGTTCGTAAGAAAGGAACAAAGCACATTTTGTTTAGCAGAGGCATTTCAAGTTTTATGAATAAGGGGGTAAGTGTATAAGGCGAGTAAGAATTACTAAGAGAGTACTCGCTACTAGGCGGTGAGACAAGTGCCTTAGACGCATCGCCAATAATAGCGTAACCTGTTCCCCTGCCCCACGCAAATGCAATTATAGTGAGTATACACCGTGGGCCCGAGTAACCCGAAAGATTTTAACCTCGCCTTTCTTAGTTCGTTAGGAGTAAAAAAATATTATATGAAACTAACACAAATTCAGCAAAAAAAATTTTTTTTTCTTTTGTTTTGTCGGTTTTTGTAAATAAAACTTGGATAACTATCGCATCTCTATGAAAATTATCCTCTTAATAAAACGGTAACGATTATTTTTTCAAAAAAGAATTAATTTAGTGAGTGGTAGTGGGCACTTTGATATCTGTCCAGAACGACGCGAAACTGGCCAACATCTGTAGCAACGTCGCAATCAAAAGAGCTAAATGCACTTTAGTAATCACAATAAATAGTTTACGTGAACATTTATAATATCTTCAAAACTGAGCCGGAATTGACTGGGGTTCACGTCACATTTTTTGCTCCTAATGACCTAAACAATGCGTGGATAAAATGTTTCGGGTTAGTCAAGCCCACGGTGTATAAGGAATATTGTGTGTATGTCAGGTGGAGATCCCCGAGCTGGCCGAGGAGTGCCACCTGCTGGAGCTGGACCCGGAGCAGGAGTCGCGGCGGCGGCGCGCGCACCAGGGGCCCGCCTACGACGAGGACGACGACCATCCCGGCATGAACCGCGTGCAGTGCGCCACCAGCTAAGCACCACACCCACACCCACACCCACTCGACCATGTATCACGCCAGGGGGGGACTGTCCACTATCCACTATCCACTCGACACGTAGGGGGGGCTGTCCATGTATTACGTCAGGGGGTCTGACTACCGCCACCATAGTAGAAGGATTGTAAAGTAGGTTATCTTCATACAAACGCACCGCGCGCGGCTTGTATGTCTGCGCCATTAGTATCCATGCGTCGCGCACGCACACTCAAACAAAATCTCGACCCGTTTCTCAGTGCGCCAGTCGGGGCTAACACCAGGGGGCTTGCAGTGGGTGGGGCGCGGCGCGTTAATAACCTAGCGGTCGCGGAACCTCAGGTTCCAAGTCAGTCGAGGGCCGGCACCGCGCGAGCGAGCACACGGCACGGTGCGTGTTGAGACTTGCCGCCGCCGCCGACTTGAACGCGACGAACGAACGTAACAACGTGTTATTTTATAATTATAAGTAACATAATTTTTTAAAACATGTAAAAATCAACAAACCGCGACAGCTGCTAAGTTTATGGCTGTTTAAAAAATGCCCAAAAAGACGTTGGATTATCTTTTTTTGATCCTCCCCGGAAATTGTGAACGATAAGTTTATTTTTTTATTAGGTACCGGTCTACTTTAGGGTACCTACTTTACATTATGAAGATGTAAAGTACAGTACAATGTACAAAAACAATACAAATGCATGTTACCTATACTTTTAACGGGATACCTACTGCAATTTACTTCAAAATGAAAGACTGGTTTGAATATATATTTTATTACAATGCACTTTCTCTGAAAGTGCGCCTTTTCATGGGTCAACATGAACACAGAAAGCCCTCCATGCTGTCCTTAAAACTTCAAAAGTTAAATTGAATTAGTTAATAGAGAATAGAGAAGTGGCAGATCAATTTTATTTATGTGTGGTGTTATTCATAATGACGCTGACATACATTGTATGTGAAGTGAAGTAAGCATGTACTAAATTAATATCGGTTCACTTTACTCAAGCGACATCTGGTGAGCATTTTTTGCCTTCATTGATGTATTCTTGGCGTGACAGCCCTAGCGCTACACGTGCTGTGTGTGAATGAATACAAGTTATACGATAGACAGAGATGCACAGAGTAGGCACGTTTCTTATGCCTAAACGTCGTTTTTGCTAGGAAGTGCAATTTCTGTACTTGTACTATTACTTATTCTGTGCTAACACCGCACAAGGTTCGCGCGTCACGGCTTACCGGCACCACTAAATAGATGAAAAATGAGTGATTATCGCAGGAGAACTAAGTATGAATTAAGTTAGTCAATTAAAAAACGCGCCGTGAGCCACGATGTGAGGTCAACGCAGGTCAAGGCCATGCGCGCCGATGCAAAGTTTTGTTGTTTTTAAAGTTCGTACAATGAATAATTATTATTTGTATAACTAAACACTTACGGATTATTTTGATATGAGAAAATTATTGAGTACTTTCGTTATTTTTTGACAGACAGACGAAGTAGGCAGGCCTACTTTCCCACTATTATGTATTTAAGTACTTTCGATCTGTCAATTGATATGCCGCTATTGCTTTATTTAGGTTTAGAAATGCCTATTTCTCAATATTGTAGGTAGGTATAGTAACTAAGTACTTACAGTTATAAAATTGTAATTTAAAATAATTGACGAATTGTGAATCAGATAAATAGAGCAAAGTTCGAATCGTTACCATTCGTAATCGTGATCGTTTAGGTAAAACCGACCTCACCCAGACAACACAAGTGAAAAATACAACTTCCCGGCCCTTGCCAGTTTCTAGGCGCTGAATTAAAATTTAGCTAAAAGTGACAATCCTAAGACAGATCAGTACGGTAGGTAATAGGCATGATGACAGTAATTGAAAATCACTAAAATATGGTATTTTCTTAGTGAAATTTTAATCATAGAATTCGAAAAATGCTCTTTTTTTAACACTTTCGCAACCAGGCAAAGTTTCGAACAATACCCCAGAAACCGCCAGTACTCGCTAGTCGGGCAACGACGTGCAACTCAATGCCGCACGCCGCGAACCCGCTAGTCGGGCAAGCGGCGGACGCTCAGGGCTGTGTTAACGTAACCAACTAATAAGATTTTTTATTTTAATCGCATTAGGTAAAGTAAATAAAAATACAAAGTGAAGTAATAAAATATAATAATCAACTGTGCCAACTTTTCGACCACATAAGTACATAATAATCAGAAGACTTACAAATTTTCCTGTTAGTGGCAGTGGCAGCCCTGAGGTAGCGAAGATGCAATGCTTGCCCGCCTGTCGGGCACTTTGGCGTCGCGTGTAGGTTTATAGCTCTTGCCCGACTACCGGGTATGCCGGTATCTGAGTAAAGTTTACGAGTGCCCGAGTGTCGGGTACGCGGTGTCGAATGTGTTAAGTAAGAGAATATTATTTATTTTGATTAAACTATACCGAAAAATACGGGCGCCCGCCATGACATGTTAAACACCAATCAGAGCGCATGACGTCACGTTTGTATAAACAAATACCCATAACGGCCATTACCACAGATTACAGAGAAAACTTACGTACTGAACGAATAATAAGACAGGGATAGAACCATGTTATCTGACAGATCTTCATACGTCATTGTCCCGGTTTATCGCTCGCACGGCCGCGCAAGACTTGTAAACTTTTTAATTTATGTTCATTCAATGAGCACTTGAGCGATCTAGGTAGCAAACGTCAAAGGTCTGCGTTCTGTTTATACACACGTGACGTCACTCGGGACGCCATGACACTGACAAGAGTTTTAGCGTCAATTTTAATTTAAAAACTAAAATGCATTTTTTTCCTACTTAACTGTTATATTCTCTTGAAAAATCTTATTCGTTGCACACAATAAATGTTTCTAAACATTATAGAACAGTTTTTCAAAATGTGTCATCATGCCTATTATATCGCGGATTGGGCTGGAGATAGCCTACTTTACTAGAGGGTCCATTTAAGGAATTGACAGTATGATTATAGGGCCGAGGTGTCAATGACGTAATATATGGCCAAGCCCATACAAGCATACACTAATATACAATACGCGTCACGTAAGGCGTCTCTGGAAGCCTCAAGTTGCATCCCACCCGTAGAACATGTGGCGCGTTTTGTACCCTAGACGGCTCGACGGGCTATAGTTGCCAGCCAGCCAGCCAAACATGTCCGGGAAAGTATAGCCTGTCTAGAAGCCCTATTATCTAAACTAAAAAATACTGGCAATATGGAGATGGTACATACATACATAATTACATACACACCTTTATCCCTAAGTAGTAGGCAGAGCACGTGAAACTTGTGTCCAATGCCACTGTTAGCATAAATGTGGGTATAAAAGATCAACAAATTGTGATAGGTTGCTAGCCCATCGCCCACAACACACTTCAACCCTGTTCCCTTGATCGATTCTTACGACACCCACAGGAAGAAAGGGGGTGGTGCTATTCTAACCCGACACCACACGGGTATGTAGATGCTATTCCTAGTTAATATGGTATTTGACAACAATGATTTGATTCGTTATTCGTTTTTTCATTAGCAATTTTTAATTTAAGTTTGCTATTTTAAGATTTTTAAATTCATAATAACTAACAATAAGTTTTTTGATTTTGAAGACGTAAGCAAGAAATCCTACAAATTCCAAACCAACGGAGCGTTTTTGATGTTTCATAAAAATAAGGTGATTTGACTTTTGTCAAATATCGTATAGGTATCACATACCAATAACGCCATTTACATCTACAGCCAGAATTTTGGTTTCAGGGATAAGCCGTTTAGGTATATTAATTAGTCTATGATACAATTTGACTCACATTCCACTGATCCATTCTTAATAGCCAATCTGGGCTGCCTAAGGCCTTGAATGATACGGCCCCCATGGCACTATCAGTCTCATGAACTTATGCTAGTAACTGGGGGCTGCTTCGATTTGTTTGTAACATGAACCTATAATACCCAGGACAAGCTATGGCAATAATAATACCACGTGCGAGAGCTGAGCTGAGCTGGTAGCATACAAATCTCGATAAGTGTGACAGAAAGGGAAATATCATTCAACTTTATTTTTATTTGCCACAACTGATTGAACGTATGGAGTTCATGAAGTATGAAGTTGTGGCACATAAACCACTACCCGTCCAAATTACGTACATTGTTTATCGCAAGTCATCGGCCATTTTAAGACCAGTTCTTAATTTAGTTACATAGGAGCCTTTCCGTCCCTCACTGTGCCAACTCGTATAGCCGGCTGAGTATTATAGGTCCATGGTTTGTAAAGATATATAAGCACACTGAGGTTACCATGTCTTCCCCAACTTCCCCAACCACGAAACCCGTTGAAAACGCGAAGGTACAGTGGCTGAAATACGAGTTTAACCAACACTTAGCCAGTTTATTATAAATATGGAAACAGCTCGATTAACGGAACGGTGTAGCGTGATTCATTTTTAACGTGTCGAGTCGGACCTCTAACTTATCTAGTATATTTCAATCAACTTCGTTCTAGTGACTTGAAACGGAGCAACAGGTTTAGTTTCAATAACAAATGTATTTAATTTTTGACGTAAGTACCTTTAGTTCCAGGTTTGAGCTCGATCGGAAGTATTAAACATGTTGACTAATTTCCCGTTATTGTACTGTTGTACTCAGAGGCGTCTCTAGCCCATGTAGCGCCCGTGTGCAAACATTACTCTAGCGCCCCCTAGTAAGCGCGCGGTCAAAATGGAATGGTAGCGGGCGGCGCTCCGCGCCCCCTAGGACCACTGCGCCCGTGTGCAAACATTACTCTAGCGCCCCCTAGTAAGCGCGCGGTCAAAATGGAATGGTAGCGGGCGGCGCTCCGCGCCCCCTAGGACCACTGCGCCCGTGTGCAAACATTACTCTAGCGCCCCCTAGTAAGCGCGCGGTCAAAATGGAATGGTAGCGGGCGGCGCTTCGCGCCCCCTAGGACCACTGCGCCCGTGTGCAAACATTACTCTAGCGCCCCCTAGTAAGCGCGCGGTCAAAATGGAATGGTAGCGGGCGGCGCTCCGCGCCCCCTAGGACCACTGCGCCCGTGTGCAAACATTACTCTAGCGCCCCCTAGTAAGCGCGCGGTCAAAATGGAATGGTAGCGGGCGGCGCTCCGCGCCCCCTATGATCGCTGCGCCCGTGTGCAACGCACACCCTGCACCGTAGGTAAAGACGCCTCTGGTTGTACTGCCCACGCCAATGGACCTTTATCATGTAATAATGCCTATTTATATCTAATTAATTATAGATATCTCATGTATTATGTTTCCGCCTCATCGAAGCTACTGTCGTTTTAATTAATCAGTTAAAATGTTAGGTTTTAATGTGTAGTTATTTCACTTTACATCATGCTTATAGGTGTTCCTAGACGAAAAATCAATTTATATTATTTAGTATAAATAATATAATAATGCATCATTTTATTAAGGAACATTAGGTCCATTGGCCTATGGTGATTGTATTAGTGTTAGTATGGTTAATTGTAACTAGGAAGTAATCATCACTGTGATGTTTATTTCCTTTCTCTGTTTAGATTACGTTTTCTTACATTTTTAAGCGTCTGGTATAAACGTAAAAATATTATGTCTCTAATTCACGTGTAGTATGATAATGAAATTTTTTCATCACCATTTTTAATTGTCAAATTAAATTATATGTTTGACTAACCTATTAAAGTACTGAATGTTTAGCCTCAATAAAATATATAGCCAAGACACACTTGTAATACGAATATAAGGAAGTTTATGTCTCATGAATGCTGTTGTTTCATTTATCTTTTGGATCTGCCTGTACAGTAGAGGAAATTGAATGTTTAGCATTTTTGGACCTTAAGGTCATTCAAATGGAGTTGACATATGTTAAATCTTCGTTTTCGTCGACCGTACATCACGTAATATTAACTATATGCCTACAGAAGTACTGACATATATTAAGTTGTTGGCAATAAGTTGACAGGGCCCTTTTCGGGACCCAACTTGAGAACATAGGACGAAAAAGAACCACATTTTTGGGGTTCCGTCGTAAACTAGGAACCCTTATAGTTTCGCCATGTCCGTACGTCCGTCTGCGGCTTAGCTCAGTAACCCTTACTACTAGAAAGCTGTAATTTGACATGGGTGTATTATTCAATGACGCCGACAAAAAGCTTGCAATTTTGTATTGTCTTGTTTCAGCATTGTATTGTAAGCTACACGTGAAGCGAGGATGAACACTATTTTTGGTGTGGGGTATAGTTGGATAGCTTGTTCAAAAATATTATGATCCATTTGTGTGATAAGTATATTTTAAAGCCCAAATTTTTGTTTGAGTCAAGTGTCCCCACCCCCAACCGGCTAGATGTCTGCTGCTGGGAATTTGAGAAAAAAAAAGAATTTAAAAGGAAAACCATCACGGCTAAGTTAGACATTAATTCCGTAAAACTCGGCCGACGCAACCGCACCTTTTACTTGGCGCGTGCTTGTTTACTGTTATCAACCGAAACCCAACAATTGATCCTGTAAGGATTTCATCCAGGATTCATCTATTTGAACGCCATGAACAAGTAAAGGTGTTGAGCCTACGATGCGATGTCAAGGACGATTATAGATGTTATGTATGACTTACAACATGACATGCTTTCAAGTGACATACGGTAATGATGGCGCGTCAGGGTCGTGTATGTTATGGCGTATGGTGACCAAAAGTCTTTTGCAATTTTTCAAGAAAACGTAGTAGCGACGATAACGATTACTGTTGTGACTGTCATCGCGACTATAGATAGGTATTGTAACCCGATGTCGTAAATACTTGTAGTATAAGTAAATAAGTATAGGTGAATTCTCCTCATATTTCAATTTAAGTGAGGGTCCTATACATGAAAGCGAAAATATTTATACATATCAATCCATTTATTTTCTAAAGTATAAACAAGTACAAAAAAACTAGGGTAGCCTAGCGGTTCAGGCATGCGGCTGTTAAACGGCGGTCGTGGGTTCGAATCTCGACTCGTACCAATGAGTTTTTCGGAACTTGATATTTACCGTTAGCTTTTCGGTGAAGGAAAAACATCGTAACCATATCATAACAGGAAACCTGCATACATCCACGAACTAACATTAACTACATTAAAATAAGTTAATACTAAAAAAGGCCCTCGAGGCATTGTACCGAGGATGATGGCTGCATTTCCTCGCTGAATTGCAATGCTGATGTGTTGCGCGAGAAAGCCGCCAGCTCTTCGGTCACCCGTTATGTCAACCAGACGTTTCGCGATTTCTGCAAATGGGTGGATTGCAAAAAAAATGTACGTTACTGAATGTAACCAATTGGATGGTAATTTGTATGGAAACATTTTTTGAGTAACACCAAATCGTCACACAAATGACAAAAACGTCACACAAACGAAGCAAAATTAGTAAAAAAAGTGAAAGGTATTTTAAAATTCGACTATGCCTAGCCGATTACCTATTTATGTTACCACCCAGCTATGTCAAAACAGCAGTTAAAAACAAAGAAATTACCCAATTAAAACAACACAATATTGTGTTTTTAAATACGTAAGTTCACAATCGTACTAATTACGGGGACAAAAGTGGTGTAATTAGTATATTAGTGCTCAAATCATGAAGTTACTATTTCAGTGAGCAAAATAAGGTAATTAGTACGACTGTGAACTAGGGTATCGAAATATACTTACGTCACACCTGTTAACAATGCGAGTTTTACTGCTGCTTATGTACTCACCACGGGCGGCATTTAGTAAAGCCCCAGATCGCGTATTTATGGCCCTCACCTTCGGTTCGGGCCACAAACACCTGCGGTCTGGGCCATTCACGAATTCACCGCCCTAGGTACGTGATGTACTATTTTAAATTTTCGTACCACAACCTGACCACAACATGAAAACCGAACATGGCTAGGTGAAATTTGGTATAGCAATAGTTTGGATCCAGGGGAAGGACATAGGATAGTTGAATATAGGAAGGACATAGAAATGGGGGTGTGAAAGTTTGTATGGAGCTGCGATATAAACGAGTTCCACGCGGACGGAGTCGCGGGCAGAAGCTAGTATTGGTATAAGATATTTGTTCTAGAGACCTGAAAAACAATGTCATTGAAGGTTTACACGGGGTTAAACAGACCACAAGCAAAACTCTTAATGTACACAAAAGTCGGATAAAATTTGTATGGAAGCAGCCTGGTAGTAATGTTTATGTTCGAATTTTATTGCGTCTCCTCTCCTACAGATGAAAGCGAAAATAGTGCGCAATACCCTGTGCATTACATTTAACTATGTATTTGTAAAAAATCCTGTCTGTATGGAGGAAGAAAGAAAGAGCAGGGAGGGAGCAGAATTAAATAAAATTACACATTATTTTGATCACATAAAACATTTTACTAACTAATAATTTTTGTAATGTTTAAGCCTGTACAAAAGAGCACATTTCTGGTCATTACCTACTCCCATGTATCCACTGTGAGGAGAAAATCCGATACAATTTATTTTACCAATATCCTTTCCTTGAGTGGGGAAATTTTGAAATATATGGTATGATGGTATGTGAACAAGTTTTGCAGCATTTGGGATAACATTGGATATAATAGCCAACACCTCTGTAGTGGTGTTAAATGTAAGACCAGTAATTTTGGTACTCAAATTGCTGACCACATGAGACGGGTCAGGATTATATGTGGTGGATTCTTTCAATGCTGATGATTGATAAATATTCACAATGCCCTCTCCACTGCCAGTTGCCAACAATCTTCCACATGGACTGGCAGTAATAATTGAGCCATTTATACACCCCTGATCATAGAACTTCCTGTATGATCGGAATGTTGATAAGTCCCACATTGTTACCTCACCCTGGGCACCATAACAATACAGCTGTTCACTGGTATCAGAAAAACACACTGATACAATGACAGAGTTGTTTTTCAAACGTCTGAGTAACTCTCTAGATGTTGCTGATATGATAAATACTTCGTCCGATCCACTACCTATGGCAATATATTTCCCATCATGGGATAACTCGAAAATCTGTGCATTTTTTACAACATCTGGTAGCTCAATCATTTCTGGCACAGACTTGACTAGGTCGTAGTAACAGTACTGTTTGCGGATGCTTCGTGATGAAATGAATGCATGAGTGCCATTAGGAGTGAATGTAGCAGTATGTATTTGCCATTTTTTCAAATGAAAACTATGTAACTTTTTACTTTCCTCTCCCGCTACTGAGAGCAAGGACACAATCCCTGAGTTACCCCCTACCAGAGCAATGCTAAGCTTAGGATGAAACTCGACACAATATATAAGTTTTCCTTCATTTTCTGTGGCAGCATTTAAATTGAGAGTGGGCCTTATTTCCAAAACTTTTGATTTAAGTCCTGTACCAGCTTGTGCCTTCTTTTTGGCCTCTAAATGTCCTACTCTGTTTAAAAGATTCTCTTCTTCATCTCCAGTTTTAGGTTTAATTTTTGCCCAAGTAGGTGCACCCATCACAGTTTGATATTTTTGTTTCAGTTTGTCAGCATACTGAGTTTTTCCCTTGAACATGGGATTAGATGGCACTTGCGATTCGTCATCTTCATCGATCCATGCAGGTTTTAGGTCTAGTTCAGAATTTAAATCATCTGGAGACTTCAGCTTCTCTGACATATTTTTAGATTTGTTGAAGAGTAACTTAGATAACCTGTAAATAAGATTATACCATTTAAAAACAACAACATTTTTTATTACTACATATACTACTTCTGCACATAAGTATGATGGTCAAGTAATACATTTTCTACTAAAACCTGTATGGTTAAAAGGTTTTTTTTAATAAATCTTACACTAGGATAAGAGCATAATTAATATGCGACTGATATTTACATAGTAATGCTAGTTAATAAATTATGGTCCTTAGAAACATTTTGATTTAAATCCATATAAAATAACCTAAACGATACGCTAGTCGCTAATAACAACATTCTTGTTACTTACTGCGCTTCTTCAAGATCTTCATCATTTTTCCGCATTCTCTTCCCTTGTGCGTTCCCACGAGATTTATTCAAATTCCTCTTCATTTTGGACAAGTCAAGCACGCGCAATTGGCATTAACGGGTTCAAATTATTTTGTAAATTTCACACTTCACAAAAAGTATGCACGTATTGCACGACGATGCACGTTGTATTTGACAATGACATTGACAGCTTTACGACTCATGAAGAATGTGGGCAGGTAACGTTCCAAAATATACTTGCTATTTTTATATGAACAACTAATATCCATACAGTCGACCTTAGAGCATTAAACTAATGTTGGTTTAATGCTCTAAGCAGTCGACTGAATTCGCAGCAATATCGATGTCAGCAAGGGTATATAAGATATAGGTATCGAGTAGGCACTTGCTATTTCGGGCACCAATTAAAAAGACAATTCCAATTTTTGACATTATTACAACCAAGCTGTGATATCTATCACAAGACGGCGCGTGAACTATCTCTTTTTTTCTCGCACTATCCGTCTCTTCATCATCCTCCTAGCGTTATTCCCTCTTTCTTATTAGAAAAATTAGAAACAGAGGTACGCTTACGCTTTTTTTTGGTTTAGGCCATGAACGTAGAATACTCTGGATAGGCTATGGTAATAATAATACCACGTGTGAGCCAGCTGGTAGGATACAAATCTCGATAAGTGTGAAAGAAAGGGAAATATCATTCATTGTCCTCATCATAGATCCACTTTTTTTTGTTTGCCACAACTGATTTAGTATGAAGTTGTGGCACACAAACCCGTCTAAATTTAGTAGGTTGTTTATGGCAAGTCATCAGCCATTTTAAGACGAGTACCTAATTTAGCTACAACGAGCAGTTATTACCACATTTTTTCATCCAAATTTGGAACGACACCAGATTTGACAGCTTCATTGACTTCATTCCCCTGCACGCTGTCAACGCTTCCATAGACAACCGAGTTTACATTTACAAGCTTCATCTCGTATTCGACAGATGACGCTATTGAAATTGTCGATAAAGCAGTTAGTGATGTGCAGACATTTTAGTTCATAATGCGGCCGACAGATGACAATTTATGTCAGTGTTGCATCTCTTTTACTCTACCAGTTAATTTTTAATGCAAGAAAGATGTAGAGTCAGCCAACAGATATTCCTAGTATAGAGCTAGAGTTCCTTCATTCGTTATTCGCAGTGCTTCATTTCAATGCATCGCCGTTTTGGTTGTGATGAAAATCGTTTTCAAAATGTTTTAAGTGATCGAAGAGTAGTTTTACGGTGGCAATTTGTGTAGTGAAACCGATCAAAACAAAGTTTATGGAAGCCATATAAGTTTGTTGCTCGATTATGAAGCGAACTCTTTTTATTGTGTGACCTTTTTACATCCTCGGATAGTGTGGCAATGGTTTAACTAATGAATAAGAAACGGTTGTAAAAAAAGTGCTACCTATTTTATTATCTCTTTAAGGGGTCTATTAGGTTTTACAATGGGGCCGATAGGGGCACCCCCATAAAAATATTAGGACTGTTCGTTTAGGTCGTCATAAAAACAGATACGCTTCATGACAATCGCGCGTAAAAAGCGTTCGGTCGAGGATGGTGCGGCCCAGCGACACGACGAGGCGCGATGATCGGAGGCGGGAGGATGGTCGGAGCGGAGCTCGGTCCGGCGGGTCACGGTTCGCGTGCAGCTAGTGAGCCAGCTCGTGCGTGTGATGTGGAGCGATGGCCAGCAAGCCCGCGACTCCGGCGGCCGCGCGAGGCGTGCCCGGCGCGCCGCGCGTGCTGGTGTACGTGGCGGACCCGCGCCAGCTAGAGCCCGGCGCCGCGGCGCCCGACCCGCCGCCGCTCTACCCGCACGACACTCGCCCGCTCTACAGAACGCCCAGCGACGACCACAGACCATCCAACACCATTTTCTACAAACCCTTGAACAATGATGCCAAACTTAACTATGGTGGTGATAATCCTTTAGTCCAGCGAACTGATTTCTTTCCCATTGCTCAGCAGTTTCCTAAAGAACCCAGTTTAAAGCTTGATGACAAGTCAGTTGATAGACCTCATATCCCCGCGCGGAGAGACTGTAGCAATAATCCAGTTAATTCAGAGGTTTGTGGTGTAGAAAGTTACAATCCTAGAATACCAGGATCTGGGGAGTTAGCAACATATCAAAACAGGTGCCCCAGTCTGTTGGGTTCAGATGCACAGTCATTGCAACCCGTTGTGCAGCATGGTTTCAATCAGTTTCTGGAAAGTGGCTCAGTTCAGAGTGTGGATAGTGAAGGAAGAAACGGTAGTGACAGAGAGTTAGTGGACAAGAGTTTTGTGAACTATCAGTTTTTAGAACAAAGTGTATCTCACCAGTCAATAGTGAATCAAAGTATAAGTATATTGAATCAGCAAGTGGGTGTGAGTAGAGGAGTTGTGAGTGAGGAAAGCCCACAGCTAGTGAGGACTCCGGAGGGGCTGGTGCTTGCTGTGCTGCCCTCCACGGCACAGCCGGACTCCTCAGAACTTTGCAGTAGAACTGCACAAAGTGAATCTTCTCAAACAATTACAGTGCCTTTAGGTTGGAGAAGAATAGTGAGTGGAACTTCAGTCCTGTATATAAGGTGAGTTAATCACAATTCCTTTTACTCTGATTTTCACGTAGTTTGAAGCAAAGAGAGCTTCACTAAAAATACAGAAAACAATCTGCTTCTAGCACTTAATTCTTGATGGTAGAGTCAACTGTACTTTAAAATAATAATTTTGGGTACTTAAACTGTGTATTTACTTCTGCTGCTGCTTGTGTGATGACGATGATGACCAACCATCCGTCGATGATATGCATTCCTTTTTTCATGTAATTCCTTCTGTACAGTCAATGGACAAGATTGCAGTTGATTGTATGCCCAGGATTTAAATATTGTCTAATCAGGCTTACAAATTAATTTCATCCTTCTGCATCCAATTTTGTTGTAAAAGATTGATATTTCTGCCTAACCAAATCTTATTTTGTACATAATTCATAGTAATTTACTTATCCAAAATCTCTTACCATAAGAGAGATGGAAAATTCAGTTAGTCAAGGTAAATTTGTATCGTTAAACAAAGAATGTGATAAGTAATCCCTTAAAATTCTACCTCTTTATTCAATATTTCTTTAAAGAATATATGGCCTGCATATTAAGAATTACCCTATTTCAAATTGATATTCGCAAGGAACCCTTGGGCAGATAATTTACCAACAAGGTAAAGCCTGTCTGATAAAAAGTTCCTTCTTATGGACCCGTTTAGTTTCTCCTCACCAGATTGATACCATATGTAGAGTCAAAACTCCAACAAAAGCCCTTAAACCCTCAAAATAAACAATAAGTGCAAGAATATTGTACCTACATTAAAGCAATACAAAACCCAATTTTAAGAATGCATATTTTGGAAGGCCACATGAGTTATTTTAATTTAAAATATACAATTTCAGAAAGCAAATGTTGGGATATTCCCTTTTTGTATCAAGGAATACCTATTCAATTTCTCTCTTCATGAGAATATAATCAAGGAGTGGATTGATGCTTGGCTTAGGATCTCTGTTTACAAACATACATACATACATACATACATACATACATTCACGCCTTTATTCCCAAAAGGGGTAGGCAGAGCACATGAAACGTATGTTCCAGCGCCACTTTTAGCATAATTGTGGGTATAAAATATCGACAAAATGTGATATTGCAGTGATAGGTTGCTAGCCTATCGCCCACAACACACTTCAACCCTGGTCCCTTAGTCGACTTTTACGACACCTACGGGAAGAAAGGGGGTGGTGAAATTCTAACCCGACACCACACGGGGTCACAAACATAATACGTAGATATACCTAAAAATCCTTAATTTAAAACATATTACACTCAAACAATATAAAATTACAAAATAAAGTTAATGTACTGTAAAATATCCAGTTTCTATATAAAAACAATATAAAAAACAATGCGTAAGTCCCTTAAATTCTCCAAGCCAACTTTTGGTGCATTTTTCAAATCGGTCCAGTAGTTTCGGATCCTACTCAATACAAACAAACAATCAAATCTTTCCTCTTTATAATATTAGTGTAGAGACAGCCTGGTGTGTCTGTAACTGCATTAACAACCATTATTGTGGTCTTCATTGTTGCGCCTTTGTCTATTTAAGTGATACACATGTTTTATAATTTTGTTAGTTAAGGTGCAACGTCACTGACGAATTCCATACAATTTTCGTTCGGACTAAACGTCTAATCTATCGATGTCAGGAACTTGAAATTGTGATATTTAGATAATATATGACCCTCTTCTCCCGCAGTTTGAATAAATACACGCAAAATCCAGTAATATTCAAAATATAGCCATTTGAAATTCATAAAATTTTACTCCGAGCCTTGTATGTGTGCGTGAGTTAGACACTGTCCGTGTAAATGACATGGCCGCGTCACATGACAGCACGTTGCCCAAAACCTTCACTAGATGTCTTTAATATCAAACAAGATTAGTTAGATAGCGGAGTGAATAGTAGTAATTATACTCACCAGACGGTGACACCATCGTACAAACACATTTTAGTTTAAGGTGAAAGAGATAGCATTCATTTTATCTTGCTACGCTGCTCATTTCGGTAATGACGTAAGAGCAATGTCATTTGTTTTTGATAGACTGAATTTCAAGCAACAATGTATGAATTTCAATGCTTTGCTCTTTAGCCGTGATAGACCTACCTAAAGTCCACGGAACGATAATTATGCATGGGTCTGTACATTTTGAGTCTTATTAGAAAGGAGTAAGATCCAATATTGAAACGTAATCTGTGCTACCGAACGTATACTATAGGTTTTCATCAAATAACATACATACATACATACATACATACATACATACATACATACATTCACGCCTTTATTCCCAAAAGGGGTAGGCAGAGCACCTGAAACGTATGTTTCAGCCTCAATTTTAGCATTAATGTGGGTATAAAATATCGACAAAATGTGATATTGCAGTGATAGGTTGCTAGCCCATCGCCCACATCGCACTTCAACCCTGCTCCCTTAGTCGACTTTTACGACTCCCACGGGAAGAAAGGAGTGTTTTTGATCAAATGAACCGTTTGAATTTCCAACTTGCAGATTATAAGCAAGTTTCGATTGAGTGAATGTTACGTAATATAGCATTAAATATAACAGACAATTATTAGGAGTGTAAGTACCTGATAAATTTAAACATTCGCTTTAGTCGGCTGCACATCGATTGACATTAAAATACCTACTGCAACCTATTTAGGAATCGACTGCTCAAATAGAATATTAGATTACCCCCAACATGTAAATTAACTAAGTCACAATTTTTCTTCTTTACAGTGTTGTGAGGGTAGAATTATACACTCGTAGGCATTCTTCGGTGCAGGGACTGATGCCAGTTACGACCGGTGGTTAGGCAAAGTGGTTAGGCGACACCATAACAGTGCCGCAACCAGTTAGAAATAATATATCCATTACCGGTATTTTTTTAAAGCCTAGTGATATCTTTTTAATACCAGTTTCAAACCGGTATTATTTCGATATTTACTTAGATATTTTTTTGTTCTGAAGCGGGTCGACCTTGCCCTCCACGCCGAAGTCGAAGTATCGGTTCCTTTTGTAACTTTTATGAAACCGTATTTACGGTACCGAAAAAATGACATAAAATATAAAGCTGCAGCCAGCTATGTCCCGGAGAAAACCGATATATTTAATTAATTTTGTTATTATTAACATACTACATATAGCAAATGCAAACCACCATCATGGAATCCCGAAATACCGGAATCCCCTACCGATTTTCCCAATATTCTAATACCAGAATTTAAAAGGACCAATGTCGAAATAAGTACTACATTACCCGTATTATTTTTATTTTTATCCTGCTAGTATTGTAAATGCGAAAGTTTAGATGCTTATACGTATAAATGTTTGAATGTTTAGATGTTTGGATGTTCGTAACTCAATCACGCCTAAACTGCGCAACCTATTTGCCTGCCTAACCTCTTAAGGCCCATGGGCCTACTCATAGGACTTATTCTGTCGAAGGCATTTAAATTATATTCAAATGGAATAGAGGTGAATTTGTTTTGTTTTGGGCACTTTTCAAAATAAACGAAAGTCAACTCTATTTCCAACACAACGCGATGGCAATTCCAATGCCATTTTGTAATATATGCTGAGCCTTAGGAGGAGCTTAGATTAAAATGTAGGACAATTTTTTTATCCCGGGTTCATGCAGACGAAACCGTGAGTGGAATCTAGTTTTTAATAAAAAAAATATGAAATTGTCATGCATTTGTAAAAAAAGGATCCCATAATCTAGTGTAGTTCAATTTTTTTGTTAGTTATTGTCTGTCTATATCTATATCGGTCAATGTATATATCAAATATCAAGGTATATAATATATCTATATCGTTTTTGACGATTATAATAATGACTTCATGTAAATTGGCATAATAAATAATATATCAGTTTATATTACGTTCCACTGCTGGGCACAGACCTCCTCTCATGGACGACAATGAAATGAAAAAAACAACGGTTTCATAATTATACCGGTTTAGAAAAGGAATTATAAAAATTTCAGTACAATTAAAAATAAATACCGGTAACCGATATGTATTTCTACACGGTTCGGATCCGGTACCATTACGTTGGCGGCGCGGCTAACCTTTACAATATAATGCTATTGTAATGGAATACCGATTCCATACCGGTATAA
Organism: Epinotia demarniana; assembly: GCA_945867215.1. NCBI lineage: Eukaryota > Metazoa > Arthropoda > Insecta > Lepidoptera > Tortricidae > Epinotia > Epinotia demarniana. Next base: position 10,521,068 of record OX244267.1, on the reverse strand, counting down.
CCGTAACCGAAATCAGTCCATGCTCGTAAGTCTGCCTTTAAAAACATAATTGTTGGCCAATTGTTAAAAACTGAATCGAAAACAATATCCATATACTTAATTGAACGAGCGAGCGAGACTAACGAAGATTTTCATTTCAGCTAGGCAATTATTCCAGATTTCCAGATTCGCGTTTAATAGTTATTTGTGTCACAAGGGAGCAAAATAGTATATTTACGGCGAGGGCGGTGTATTGAATCCTGAACGTAGCGAGGGATCCTACAATAGAATCCTGAGCGTAGCGAGGGATTCTAACGTAGGATCCTGAGCGTAGTGAGGGATACAAGTGTTTACGCCCGAGACGAAAATAATTTTGCTACCGAATGACACATACTATTTTTCACACCGACTATGAGGAAATTAAAAAAAGTGTTTGTTAAAATATATCTAAATTATCTTAATTTTTATTACTAATTTTTAAATATTTCGTAATATTTATAAATTTTTATACAACGTTGTTACAGTTAAAACTTGAAATATGTTCGTTTTGAATCGACTACGATGAAATTACAATCGATTATTTTATTAACATCTGTGTTCAATTGGCACATTGCGTACAAATGCTCCAATGACAATGTATAAATTAAAAAAGTAGCTTGAACAGAAAAGTAGCGTTTTAGTCCCTCTCGTCGTGGAGCAAAACTTACTTTTCCGAATGAAAGGTGTGAAAAAGATCTTTACGCAAGTTGTTTGCTAGCAGAGCCGTAAATTCTTAGTGTTTCTGTTCTCTATTTTCGTCTGTATATATATATATATATATATATATATATATATATATATATATATATATATATATATATATATATATTGAATGAAGGTATTTATATGTATTTTATTTATTTATTTTCTATTGTCGTTATTTATTATGTATGTATAACCACTGTGTGTATAAATACACAACCAAATTGTGGGCGCCAACTACAGATATAAATCTGTAGTTGCACCGCCCACAATTTGTCTGCTTTGCCCAAATGTTGACTGGTAGAGAATGCTTACGGCTTTAAGTCCACCTTTTGTACGATAAGTTGTTCTTTTGTTCAATAAAGATTAAAAAATAAATATTATTTCGTACTTCCGTGTCCGTACTTTCGTGTCCGGCTTTCTAGACTTCTCTGTATGTCGTAGGTAGCTATTTCTCAACCGATTCTCGGGAAATTTTGTGAGCTGATTTGAAGATTATACAGAGTGACATTCAATCCAAATCTGACACGGAAATTTGCTCTAAGGAGTCACCCGGACCGATTTTAGAAAGAATAAAAACTGCATTTAACTTAGTACACAGTCAAATCTGTCTAAAAATCCAAGTTCGTTTTTTTGCGTATAAAATGTATCAAAGTATACTTACTATGCCTAAGCATGGCTATGTCCCCCCAGTAAGTTCAGTCATCCATCACCAGTGAATTATTTTTTATAATCGGATAAGTGGTTTCGGAGGTTATACCGTACATACAAACATACAAAAAAATAACACTTTGCAATAATCGTTCCGGTAGCATAGTGCTTCAGGCATGCGACTGTCAAACGGCGGTCGTGGTTTCTACAGATAAGTTTCATCTCATATTTACCTAAACAAGACATTCAATAATTTTGTAAGCAAATGCCCATAACCCAACCATTGAAGATTAGTAATGAATGAGTGAAAGCATCATAAACGTATAGAAACGTAAACGCGTGAAAAAGTTGAATTCAATTTTTGAATTTTGACGTTCATCGAAAACAGTACCATATTGTCAAATGATATATTTCTCTCTTTCTGACGCGGTCTAGGTCCGGATTCGAGAGACTGGCCACTAAGAGTTTTGATATACAAACTCGCCTGTTATTCACAAAGCTTACTAAATTCGTCCGTCCGTCCGGTAACGCAAAATTGTTACCAACTTTGAGGTAATTATTTTAGACGCGAGTCACGGGCGAATACAAAACATTTTGTGAATAATACGTAGCCTCTCTGATTGTAGGTAATTATGTAGTACCGCAACTGCGGGTGAATATGGATATAACAAATCAAAGTACTAATATACTTACTAAGTATCGGTACCTTATTCCTTACAATATTAGATTTTTGTAAGGAAAAATAGCTCTTTTATCTTCCTTTATAAATATTGTACTTACTAGTGTTATTTCGATTATTTAATGTGTTTCATATAGAACAATGTAAATGTTTTTGTTTATCAAAATGGTTTTCATGACGCGAATGACTTGAAGATTCACGCACGATTTGTCTAATCTCATATGGAATAGGGTATAGAATAGATAAAGGTCGTACTTTGATTTTTCAACAGTAAACCTACGGATACTCATGAATCATGATTTTCTAATGAAATTAAAGGCGTCACATCTTTTTAAATGATATACCTATCCAAAATAGTATTTATGTAGTATGTAACATGTAAGAATAGGTCTGCCATAAATATAGTAGGGTTTTTTTGTGGATCATCTAGATACAATCATGCTTATCAAGAAATTATAAACATGTTTAAGTTAAAAATATATATTTTTGCACATTATAAGTAAATCTGAGTTAGTTGAGACGGCCATATTGGTTTAGAAATCCAAATAGAAAAACAAAAAAGAAGTATGTCCGTCGGGATTTGAACCCGGTTCAAGGATGGCGTTACAGACAGATTTAAGCAAAAGAGACGCGCACTGCGCTACCGCATGACATTAAGTAATGAGTAAAAAAGTCAGATGCATTCATATTGCATTCTTGAGTGCCTGCCACAAGTACATTTAGTTTCACTATTTCCTAATAGAGGCGCTACTATAGATTTAGTTTTGCGCCCTCTAGTTTGATTTATGCAAGATGTTTGACAATGACTGACTCCGAAGTGACATTTAGCTACGTTAGTCTGCGTAAATTCACGGAAAAGCACTTTTATGCATATTTTCGGACTACATTTTAAAAATAAACACTGTTTGGTGCAGATTGATTGCGATTCATACGTAGCAAGCTCTTTGGCTTCCGCAGTTTGAAACACATGTTGGTACTCGTCACGGTTTTGCTTAAAACGATGAGCAACCATCGAAATTATATATCGCGACATCTGTTAGCAACAGCTCGACAGGAACCAGTGACGTTGAACCTTAACTTCATAGTTTCTTCATAAATAAATCAAGCAAGTTGATTGTCTTGGAAAGACAAATGAACTACATAATATATAGCTGCTCAATTATACAATCTCATTGGTTACTTCTCTATGAATCTCCCAAAAAGAAAAAGCAAGAGATTTATTTTTGGTTACTTTTCTATGAATTCATTTGTCTGAAGAAGAGGGAGCAGCCGGTCAGTAATGTAATTAAAATACATTGGTCTTAAAAACTATGTAAGTCTAGTCCCAACATGATATCTGCAAGGGTAGAGCAACATAAGGCCAGAATCAACCAAACAAAAATAAGGTTTATTCCAAGATTAGACCATACCAGATTAGAAAGACCCTTGTCTTTCATTAAGAGCGCTCGAACTTTGAAATGTAATAAAATAACCTGTATAGCTGATATTGGAATGGGGCTCAATTTAAATAATAAAAAATTGTAAATATTAGGGAACAATACACTAATCGAACGAGCCCCATAGTAACAGACTTGGATTTTGACATTTAAATTCGGATTCTTTCCTTGATTCTGTTTGGTTGAACCTTGCCTATTTTTTTTTGTAATTTACACTGTGATAGAAAAACGTTTTTGTGACTTTAGGTAAGAAATAAGTAGGTAAATTGACTGTTGACACAAGACTGTTACTTGTTCAAAAATTAATGGTCGTTGCAAAATGTAGGTAGGCCTCCTTAACGTAAGCATAATTAGTGCATAATTCCTAAATTAATTAGGGTTACCAAGTATAAGTAAAAAAAAATTGATGATACACCAATTTTTTTTACCCCTATATTTACAGGTCCAAAATTTAAAAATAACTTGCTTAACAGAATGCTTGTAGTCAGTATTTCTCTTCTGGCTAATCAAATGTGAGAGCCATAAGAGAAACATTTATGAAAAATCTATTTTTAGGTATGTTTCTGCCACGTTGCAGACCAGTGATCAACATTCCTGAGTAGTAGGTAAAATCTTGACGAACCCTAATAACAAGTACTTACATATCTCGATGCCATTATTAAGCTTACCTACGACTATGACCCATCCTATGAATATAAGTTGGACTTAATAATACAGACAAAGCGAATGCATAGTTGCAGAAACCTGTTTGCAACAGCAAATCGAATGCGATTATTGACGTCTCACTACTTGACGAGCACTTGCAAGATAAAACCAAAAACAAAACTCATTCGGTATAAAAATATGTTCTGTTTGAACAGGCAGGTAAATACGAATTCAGATAATATCGATAATGTTTAACACTGACGCTATATCAAGCTTTAGTCGGTGTAGGGGTACCATCACGTTTGATTACTCCTTCTCAATTAGTATATATTACTATTAGCTTCTCAATAACTATAGGCTGTGTATCACAGCCTGTGTATCACAGTCGCTCTTGCATCTGTCAATATAATAGTGTATTTGTAGTCGTAAACGAAGATTAACCAGAGACATTATGATTTACAGAAAAATAGAGGCACTACTACTTTATGTTTTGTCCAAATCGAAGCGTCTGAGGCGTGTGTTTGGATTGAATGCTCTGTAGGTACAATTGACGAAACAATCCCAATTTTTCGTTAGCTACAATGAGTCGGAGATAAGTAGTTAGCGTTAATGAAGTACCGAGCGACACGATGCGAGCCACGGATCGAGCGCTCACGTTAAATCAATCCGGCACAAGTTGTAAAACCAGTCAGGCAGCTGGGCGGACGTCGGCTCCGGCGCAAGTGAGAACCTTCCATCGCCTATCTCTGTAAATGAAAGTTTACAAGGTTAATCTACCTTGATTATTGACTGGCCATACAGGTCGGGTCCACGTGCCGCTTCAATATTGGGCTTATACAAAAACAAATATTAATTCTGTGAATACATGTCAAACGATAATTTACAAAAATTAATCTTATTATAATAATAATCATTTCCTAATTACAAATTTCATTAAGATAAAAACCCAACTGCTTTTTTTACAAATATTATATAGCCTATGTCACTCCTACGGTTAAGAGGAATCCAACGATACCTCATATGTCGAAATCCATTATTTAATGAGACAAACACATACATACGCTCGAAAAACATAACCCTCCTCTCCTTCGGCAGTCGGGTGACGGTAAAAATTGCTAAATCTTATCCATTGTAATACAATTCAAATATCAACTTGTCCTTTTTTTAACGAAACACGTGTCAGTTATTGCCTAGCGACGAAGACAATGTGCTACATTCGTAGGCCACCCAGCAGTTAATTTCATTTTTTTTTTAGACCCAAGTGCTCAATCTTCAAATAGCCATGCCGCTGTGAAAAGAGTTCTATAGATGCCACGCCACTATTTTACAATGAGCCTTAAAACTATTTATTAATTTGAGTTGAGTTGGCAGAAAAACCACCAAGAGACTGGACATAAAGTTAGTCCTCCTTGTAAACCTTTGATAAAATCTTGGGTGTAAATTGGAGAATTATTTAATAGAAACGAAGGTTTCATTGACATGATAATATATGAAGTCTTCTTTTTGTCATACAATTTATAAACGCTTGAGCAGTTTTATGCTGTGTATTACATTTTATCCTTCAGCTCTATATTGGAGCATAGGTCTTCACTTTGCAAGTGCAGTAAAAACTTATTTTTAGAGTGTAAGTTAGGTTTTCCTTGGTGGCTGTTTAGGGCCAATTTTAACATGCCTATTCCCAACTCTTTCCCAACTCGTCTTCGCTCTCAACTCATGAAATGGAACTGCGATATAGACGAAGTGGGTAATGGCACACACGTCGTCATCGTCACTGGACCTTAACGGCTTTGAAATAAAGAAGATAGCTGGAGATTTTAATCATTCCTCGATGATACGTAGATGAGTTGGGGCTAAACCGCCAATTCTTACCTCTTGCATGCATGGCCTGAAGCAATTCTCGTTGCGTCCGGCGGCACAGTCTGCCGATGACCTGGGTACTGGTAACATCTTGAAGACAGACGTCCTGGCGCGTCAAAGATAAGTACAATCAACGATGAGGTTTCTTATAGCATCAGCGTCTATGTCCAACCATCACGTTTATCGCTTCAGGAAAACAAATACATAACGTAACTGCCAGTCGAGCCTTAGCTGCCTTTTCAGCAGAGCTAAGCAATGCTGTATTATCACAAAAGTTAGCTCAGCTACGACGCTAAGAAGCTTTGTATCCTTGTGTAGCTCCTTAACTTCTTTGGGAAAAATCAGCCTTAGTAACGCGAAATAGGTAGAGTATCCTAACCATTCAAACTATCTTCATAGAACAAACGTATGAAATTGACCACTGTATAATTGTAGTTTTGATTCTCATTAGTCAGCCCCAGAATGTTTCTTCGTTTTGGTATAGTAAAAGAACATTATTTGTTTTGTATTTGTATCATATACGATTAGGAGAAAGCTACGTAGGTATTCATATTTCATAGCAACTATGGGAGTGCCGAGGGAGGCTCTATTGTGGCTCGCTTGTGCTCATTACCTGGCTCTTATCTGTCATTGGCAGCACAATGCTAACGCAAACAATACTGTAAACTCACGCACCTTGGCCGGTAATGGTTCTCTGTTAACAAACCATTGACTATAGTACTATTAAAACAACAAAAGATGTTACAAACATATTTTCATTGTTGTTTTTCTGAATAAAACTGAATATAGAGGATTATTATTTATTAGGCTTACAAGTTATGAAAAAAAAGGTTTTCTTTCCTAAGTGTCCTTTGACTTTTAAAGCAATTATCATAGTGGTTTTATCCTTTTTTAGTACCATTCAGAACTCCAAAAATCCTATGTAATAATGTGGTTTTAATATTGTACTGGGTATTTTACCTAAGAATTGAGCATTATTAGTATTGGATTTTTCTTGAAATGCAGCTGACTTTGGCACCCGGCATGCGGCTTTTGCTTCCTTGATTTACGGCCACTGCAAGATAAAGCAGAAACAAGGTGACGTCAAAAATCTGTTTTCTCTCGAGCCATAAACTCTGTTGGATTTCTCTGGCCTCCTTTGTGATGTGTTGCACAATGACTTTGGGATTGTCCGGGCATCTTCGATACTTTACCTACAGGTATTGTTTCGGCCGGCCGATGGGCGTCGTTGGCATTCTGATCCGATTTACAATTCGTTCCGACTTTCTTTACAATGTTAACAATAAGCCACATGCGCAGGGAACAAAGCTTTATGTCATTTCCTTGCCACCCGGCGTGATTTGTTTCTGTACAAAATTCGCGAAACTTGAAATCAAAGCTATCGGCACGACTACGCCTACTTTTCATTTGCCTGAATTGATAAATCTCTAAAACATTTTACCGAATCGCATTTTAGTTGAAATATGAACTCTACCTGAGGTTGCGGGCGAGTCAGTAAAACTTTACAATGTCCCTAATTTGAGATTTATAGTCCCGCTCAGTGATGAATGGCTATTGTGGAATACGATATTGCGCCCAAGTAAAACAAAGAATGCAATCTTCGCTCGGAATGGAATTCAAATCTTTGTGTTTTTATAAAATACTCGCACACTACGATAACTATGGATAATGCTGTCGTATTAAAATTCAAATATGGATGTAATGTAAGCATGTTTCATCCGTATTGATAGATAACACATTAACTAGGTACCTATAACTAGGTGGCAGGTGATAGGCGGTACGTTTATATTTAAAAAAAAGCGGCCAAGTGCGTGTCGGACCACGCACAACGAGGGTTCCGTGCCTATTAAAAAAGGCGTATCGTTACTGAAATCTTATGGCACTTACGTCCTTTTCTTCAAGGAAGGCAGTTTTTTATAAATATCTCGAAAACCTTTAACCGATCTTGTTCAAAACAATTTTCGCTGAAAGAATTTAACCCCTAGGTCCATGTTTTTTTTATATTTTTAAATTACCCCGTTCAAAAATTAGGGGGGGGGGGGGGGACACAATTTTAGTGGCTTTCGGGGCGATTATCTCCGATTCTATTCACTTAATCAGAAAAATTGCTAAGAAACCTTATATTTATTTTGATAGGCCTATCGATTTATGTGCCACACTTGGACTTGCAATGATTTTTTTTTATGACTTTCAGTTTTATGTATGGAGAGCACCCCTAAAAATTTTTTTTAGTAATTTAGTTACGAAACTATGTAGCGACAAAATACACCTATCCTCAAAATTTTATTCAAATACACCTTATGGTTTTCGAGTAAAATGCCTGTGACATACGGACGGACAGACAGACAGACATGACGAATCCATAAGGGTTCCGTATTTTGCTATTTGTCTACGGAACCCTAAAAAAGTTACACTCTACTTATTAAACTACATAGAATATATTATAGAACGCTATGCCTTCGTTTGAAAATGACACCATTTTTCTTATAAGGAAAAATCACAAAATATAAGAACATATTAGAAAAAACACGAAGAACCTTAAAATATACATCTTTTCTGTTTTACATTGACGATTTTTGATTGGTGACAGTGACAGTTTTCCTGGGCTCTCTCAGACGTTCACGTGTAGTGACCTCGAAATACGGTACTTACGAGTATTTATCCTCATTGGTACAACATCTTTGCGTGCGATAGGTACCTACAATGGTTTACCCCTTACAATGATCGTCAATAGCTTAAAGCGAGATCACACGCGCGTTGACCTCCGCAGCTGCTTCGACGCGGAAATAATTCGAATTACGTAAGCCGAGTCGAACATTTTTTATTGCTCCATTAAATGAGGCACGACTTTGGGTGGAGACTTGGAGAGCGTCTCAACTCACAACAAATAAACGAACTGCTCCGATGATACGCCTATTAGTCTTCCTCCTGTTGATTGCCAGTAGAATGGGAGCTGTTTGATCGTGACGAGTAATTAATTGTTCATTGACATACTTGGTTTCCGTAAAAATAATGTATACAGTCTGTAACTAAGAAACTGGTCGGCTCGGAGCGTGTGTTTCAAAATTGGACAAATATTTCGACAATATGTTGTAAATGTTGTAACATGTAACAACTCCTGCGACGTTGCCACCGGATGCGTTGCTCACATGGCCACCAGACGGTCGAAGAAAAATGAAACGTCTGCTCTCGTTGTTAGTTCCCACAGAAGCGAGTAACCAAGGGGATCGAGTCAAGGTTGGACATGCGAATCTAACAAAACGATTAGAAACTTGAACACAAAAACAAGGCGTTGCGTTGTTACGCGTCTTAGTGTTCTTGTGGGTTATTTTATTTACTTGGTGATGCGGCGCTTCGCGCGGCAGGTGTTTTGCAGGCCTGACTTTATTCGCATCGTATGATGCTCAGTTGTAGAAACAAGTTTATTTATAGATGGTGCTGTAGAAGGCAGATACATTTTAAAAGATTATCTGAGCTCTTGAGACAAATTATGATAGCGTTTAATGGCCAAAAGAGAAAACATTACGAGTACTCATAGCTTTGCATTGTTTATTTTGTTTTATTGGATAAACTTTGTTCGTAAATCATGATTTTAGTGTCGTAGGAAATATTTGAAGTAAAATTAACATTGCAATGATACGTAACTTTGAATGTTTGCATGTAATGTCTTCGATTGTGTGTCGTCTTAAAAACCAGATAGGGACTGGTCATCAAATTTAAACCGGTCTTAGTTTATTCGATAATATACTAAACTGCAATGATAAGGTACAGTTTTTTTTTGTTTGTATAGTATAGTATATTAAAAATAAATACACATTTACAATGACTACAAACTGAGTTGTGTCAGTTATTGTTACAACAAAAACCTTGAAATGTCTAAGTTATTCTCATAATTCTCAAATAGCATATCAAGTAGGTAGGCAAATCAGTGAAGGTAACGCGTGGCTGTTCTCTCGCCTTGCTACCGGGGCCGTTCACCCGCCAATGTAATTTAAGAATAATGTAAAGCACTTTATCCATATTAACATTGTCCTGGTGCGTTACCTTTTATATTTTACACAAAGTTCTTAGGGACACGATCCTAAACCTAAACACAATACAACATCCATACATGTTCAATACAAACTCAATGTATTCCTAAATCTTGATAAAATGCAAACGTAAAGACCCAATCGTATGTATTCATGGCAATTTAAAACCTACTACGATTTAACTATGAATAAAATATAACAGGGAACATGAAACAATTTTGCTTGAATATTGGCTTAATTATGACCGAGATTTTGACTGACATTACACCTGAAAATCGAGACCCGTTCGTATTGCCGAAGGTGGCCGAAGACAACCGAGAACATCATTTTATACAATACAACTTTTTCGAACAACACGGTCCTCTAAAGTTGTGACAGAAGGCGTTTAAGCAAAATACTGACGCACATTTTGGCACCTTGTGAAGGGTTCCAGAATTAGACGTCCCTTATCGAGCGACCCCGACCCATATCAGCTTTGCTCCCCTCGCATGAATAAATAAAAGCTCAATTTGTAGCTCACTCGTTTACCAACGCATTGATATAAACGCCTCCGGTCTAAAATGGACTCTCATGCTTACCCCGCAACTCGTCTGAGCCGCATAAAGAAGTTGCTTTATATGTCTTTTAAGAGCTCTTTTGTACTGGCTATCAACACGTTATGAAAAATCAATCGCCGTTGAGTAGCCAGTCTTGTTCAATTTATTCAATTATGTGATAATTATTTATGCTTTCATGCATATAGCAAGGCTCTCTCGTTGATAATAAATAAAATGCCTTTATTATGAGTTGACGAGAGAAGGCTGATGATTAGACCAGTTTTTGTGTTTGGTAGAGTTATCTGCTTTGAAACAAAAAACATGGCACTGTCTAAGGTAATGTATTTCACATAAATGTACAGTGTATTAAGGACGTGATATACATAGAGTTCTCGTTATGATCTTATTCCGCTGAAATAAGCAACGATAATTAGGCCTAGGAAAGTTTGCGAAACTTTGACATGAATGTTTTATACTTCCTCCACTTAAATTAGAAAATAATGCTTAAATATACCAGTATTTACCAATATTATTGAAATAAATAAATATTAGGGAATAATCTTACACTAATTGGGACGACCCCTTTAGCCTAGTTGGTTACTACCAAACACAATACAATGGGTTCGAATCCCGAAAAAGGCATTTATTTGTGCGATGAGCACAAATATTTATTTCATCATCGATGGGCATTTGCCCATGCTCTTTTTATCTGTTAACACAAGCATATTTCAAATCAATCAAGAGTAAGCAACGCGCTTGTAATTCTTCTGGAGTCGCGAGCGTCTATATGCAACGGTGTCTGCTTACCATCAGGCAGGCCTAATGCTTGTTTGCTGCCACCGTCCTGGTCTAAAATCCGACGGGGCGGTCAAGGCTATTCAGTATAATAAAATGTCGCAGTCGAACCGGATTGAAAATAAACATATTATCCATATCCAAGGACCTCGTGTGTCAACACGCTTCAGCTAACATGTTTACAGAAACGGGGTGCATAATGACGTAAAACAAGTACGAGACGAGGGAAGTGCCGGGAATATCCGATGTCAGTGTTTACCTCGTGAGCTCATTTGGTATTAAAGGGGATCGATGGTGGCGCAAACCTTGTCAATGTCGGCGTTACTTGGGGTTCACACCTTCTCGTGTTATCGAATTACATTTGTTCATTTTTGGGCAAGTAATGTTGGAGTGAGCGGGTTAATCTTTTTTTTTTACTATTCAGTACCGTACCGCTGTCAGTGCGTTTCGGCCTTATGAAACATACACGTATGTAGGTATGTTTATATGTATTCATATTCATTTATTAGTTGCATCCATGGTAAGCACTTTGTACACAATAACAAGTTAAATAATATATGAATATACGTCATTGTATACATATACTCCCATTATAAATTTATATAATAAATCACGAATGGATAATTTAACGAGATTTTAAAATCAGAATAGGTTGTACAGTCGCCCTCTAATATACTTGTTCTCTTCAGAGTGCTCATAAATATTTGAAAATGCATACCAGATGCGTACAGTGCACGTATACGTAGGCATATGCCTATCCGCTGCGTTGTAAAGTATGATTCCACATAAGACGTGTCACAGTCACACCACTTGCGGGACGTAGGCGTGCACGTCTACGCTTGCGCATCTGGTGTGTCCAGGCCTTAGGGTGCCTTTCCACCAGAGATGAGCTATGCTTGCTTTGCTATGTTTTCATACATTTGAAACGTAGCTCCAGCTATACACACACAGCATGGCATAGCACATCTCTGGTGGAAAGGCACCCTTAAAGTCGTGTTGAAAGTAGCTGATCAAGTGCTCAAAATGACTCGCACACGGCTAAGGTCAAAGAAATAAGGACTGTAGATTTAATTTGAGCGTATTATTTTTGCTTAGCTGCTTCTGTAAGTGACTGTACTAGGGTATCTCAGTTTTAATCGTTGAGTATACAACGATCATGATAATGATGAGTTAAAACAAAATATTGGTAAATTATCGATCTGCTACAATTCCGCCTAGTGGTAGATCCCGATATCTGCAATCTGCAGTAGTTGATCATGCGGTAAAGTGTAGACGTATCAATATTATCATTGCTAGTTTTAACATATATGAGAACGGAAAGCAGGAAAACTTTTAATAAATAAAAGGCTGGTTTGAATGTGTTTTCGGAATTCAGGCCGAGTTAGATCACGGTTCCAAGGCACTTGTATTCGCATTTGACATAAAGTGACTCATACAGAGGGAAACCCTTCCGTGACTCAACTTGTTATCGGGCTTTGCTTACCCTCCGTATTACAACGAAACGGCTCAAGCGCAGTGGTAAATAGAACATCTCACGACCTTTTCACGTAGATGCGCTACCCGGGATTGGTATTCATAAAGCTTACAGACGACTCCACTCAGAAGAACTAATATAAGCCTGACCTCCGACTACGCATAGTTGTTCTGTGTTTCGGAGTCAAGTTACACTAAGAACGAGAGGTGAGGTGAGTCGAGACGGTTTGTAAATAACAGCTGTTGATATCCTTAACGTTGTGGTTGTCATATTTGTGAATGAGCGTAATTGAAACATAATAATAGCTTTCGTGTGCTGCGGTTGACTTCGCTAAGGGAATACGCTGCGTAAATTGTCTTGCCGGCGGTAGGGTGCAGCTGAAGGTAAACTGTTTACTTAAACTTAAATTGGAATACTTAACGGCGTGGCAGCATTACATTTATTGCGTTGTGTATGTCCCCCCCTAGTAATTTGTTTTAGTACTAAATGATGCCCCAACATGACGTACGTAAATGACGGATATATTCTTTTTGTCACAGAAGCTATGGATGGGGTCCCTTTGTTTCCCATAAACTTATTGTTCCGAATTTCGATAGTCAGAAATTGATATCCATATAATTTATATACCTAAACATCAGTAGTCATAATCTTTGTTAAGTATAACGTTTTGTAGTTCTAACATTAATGACCCATAATATTAAGTATTATAATCACAAAAGTCAGAAATTGTTGTCCATAACGATCAAAGGTCTATCGATAATTATTCATAAATATTCTAAGGCATATATTTCAACGTACTAATGATTGCTATTCATATCGTTTTAATGCCTAAAGTGAATTACGTCTAAGAGACCAAATCTATAACATCCAAAGTCATATAGATAATTACTCAGAAACATTTCTAGACATACATTTGAAAGGGGTACTAGGTACTACTGCGCGAAGGGTTTATGACTGTTTCGTAAAGAATACGTTTAAATAAGCATGTTTTATCAGAAACTTTTTCTCTGAAATTAAAAATGGCCAAGATATTGGACTTCTTAGGCAGGTCGGTGTAGGTACGACGACGAGCGAAGCGAGGACGAGTGTTAGTTGTACCGTGACCCTAAGCGCGCGAGCCGAGCGAGCGAAGCGAGCGTGCCGCGGCAGCGGCCGGCGAAGCGCCAGAACCAATAATGACACAACATTCATCGAAATGTTGACAAGTACATATTTTTCCTAACTTTCGGGTCAAATATTTCGGCCATTTTTTGATTTTAGAGAAAAAAGTTTCAAAACATACTTATTTTAACGTATTCTGACCACTAAACAAAACAGTGAGCGGCATAAATATCTTTCAATCGCATCACTCTTTATTTTTGCCAAAGTACCCACATTAATTATAATTAATGGGTATGTGGGTATGTTATAAAGCAGTCTGGAAGAACGCGTTCAGTAACGTTCGGTAGTAAAAAAAACATGTATTTTATTATTTTTCTGGGAGTGTGTTTAATGGGCTTTAACATTATGAAGAGTGACATCACCGTGAAATTGAATGATATGACTAACTAATTAGATGACTACCAATCATTATGACTTGCGAAAAAATACCTTACAATAATTATTACAAACTAGATTATTGCCTGTAACATTATGTAATTGCATACCACCGGACATTGAACGTTATGGCTAACCAATTTTATGACTTTCGACAATATGACTAGAAAAAAATATGGTGGAAAACGTTATGGACTGAAAAAATCGGATCTTAAATTTTATGGGAAACAATAGAGACCCGCTATGGATCTTTTCTAACCGAAGATCTAACGCAAAATTATTAAAACACAAAAATAATTGATTGTCCTCAGAGATCAAATCGATACGAAAGACCCCGTAGCACCTTAATAAAAATGTTAGTGAGAGTTGGTTATTTATAAGGTGCAAAGTAATTGATTATATGTGTACTACCAGCATTAATCTACCTGGGTCAAAACATTGTTTTATATGCGTTAGCGTTCACAGATCAGTCTTTCTTTTTTGTGGACACACCCAATCTTTTTACCTAAAACCGCAATATTTAACAGTATTATTTATACAGGTAAACCTGTTTTTTGTTTCTGATTATGTCCAGTCTATTAAGTACCACATTCCTGTAAAGGTTTCTCTGCACTTTAAGTAGATTATTTGGTGCATTGTCTCACCGATTTGGTGGCCACTAGCCAAGAATCGCCCGCACCATCCAATCTACGTGGTTCATTGTGTCCGCTGGAATGTCTATTGTGAAATATAGCTAGTGCTTTGCTTTTTTATTTCGTGCCATAACTTATCACATTTGGTGAATCGAGTTTCGTTGTAATTATATTTAGGTAAGCAGGAGCGTTTGGTTGTTTTTGTTTAGAATTCATTATCCACTAGTTGTTAAACGACAATCCGTAATCGGAGATACTATTTCCACTTTCTGTATTTGACATTTTGAATATTATTAAATTTTTGTTTCTTATTATTATTATTGACGATCTAGATAAAGATTCTTATAATTTTGATATTGTATGCGAATCTATATTGTAATTTTTATCTCGAAATAAATAAATCTAAATCTGTTTACATGCATGACTCATCAGCAAGTCAATATTTGGTTGCACTGAGACCACATATAGGTTTAACTGTCCAAAGATTTGTTAGAATCTATATATTTTGCTTTTATGAGACGGATGTAGATATTATAGATGGCTCTCATAATTAAAAACCGGTTTGTTTATTATTTTCAAGGTTGTGCTAAACAAAATAGGTATAATAAATGTAGATGAAAAATCATCTACTTACATGCAAATCGCATGTCTTACGCAAACGATCGCTATAACATATTGAATAGCACGTATAAATTAAGTTTGAGCTTGGAAGTGTGACGGAGTGTTTACGACCTAGTTTCGCACAGGTCAGCGCGAGACGAATCCTTGTCATTAACACTCGGAGTGGGCGGGCCGTTAACGCTGTTTTAGATCGAGTTATTTTGAGTGCCACTGTTACTGTTTATTCTGCTCTAAGCTTATTTATAGCTGAATACACTTAGTATAATAAAGGTTTATTTTTTTGGCAAAGTGGTAAAGCGTGTTGTTTCATTCGATACTGTCCTAGAATACACGGATTTGGCTTATGGCAGTTATGGCGACAGGAAATGGCGTAGAGCCAGTATTCTCGTTTTAGGTATGTACCTAGTTAGGGTTGAATATAGTACTCTATTTTCACCTGCTTTCCTGTTTCATGTCTTCGGACACGTTACTTTATTAGGATGCATTTGTTTTGATAGTGTTGCGTGGCGTCCATAGAACTCGATTCCCACAGTCTATCTTAGTATTGAGGACGCCTTATTCTTGAATCCTGAAAAAAGTTCCAAGTTCAACCTGGCTCCGCCTACGGACATTATATGCCACGTCATTGAAGCGTAACATACTTTACTCAGAAGTAATATTGAGCAAAATCTTCTGTGACTCTCCCACTGATATCGCTTTCCTTATTGGGCGGTACTGGTACCTAATTGGTGTACCCCGATAGGGTGACATGGAAATCCCAACATGGTGGTTATTACCCTGGTACCGATATCTAGTATTTAAAGTGCCTCTCTACAGAAAACCTATGCAATGTGCCAAATGAGTACTGTGTTGTGGGTAATGTTTATATTGTCTTAGATAAGTCCGTACATTTAAGAAACATACGAAAGCTACAAAATGTTTATCTTTCTGGGATGGGTCAAGGTAGCGCTTACGGAGTTGGGTACAAAGTACACAAACACTTTCGTAAACAAACAACTCTTATGTCGCCACAATATTAAAAATTCTCCTGAAAATATTAAAGTGACTGTGAATATCGATATATTTATAGGTTTACCTTTGGCTTATCTCCAAAGATACGTGAACTCGATGATGATAGTCTTTAGACCTACACCAAATCATTAACACAATACGTTAGTCTTTAATTTTAAAAATTAAAATCGTAAATAGATATGAACATTCAAACTTTAGAAAAATATGCATTTTTTTATCTTTGAGTAGTTTCGCAAAATTTTATACCTAGTGTATTGGTACATATAGGCAGGGAAACCCACGTCCAAACATTTTACAGTTTTGCAGAATTGAGATGTTAAATCACCAGTGGATAGTTATTCATCGTATCATCGTAAATTATCTGTATCAAACAAGTCGGATGAGGATAATGCTGTAAAGGTATTAGTCATATTTGTCAAGGCCGAGAAGGGGAGGACTAAGTAGTCACTCTTGTCTTGAATGTTAATATAGTTTCTTAGAAGTTCACATCCATTTTAAATGATATTTTATTTTTGTTCTCTAGAAAAATAAGACCTGTTTGAGGTAAGGTGCTACACCTGTCTCTAAGCTACCGATTTGGACTAAATATCTAAAATCATCACCAATTTCTAAATATTGCTCTATATATTTTTTTTTTGCATATATTGCTCCAGGCCTGCTACTCGGAATAAATGTTTTTTTAGAAAAGCAGCTCTTTGCACGTAATCTTAAGGCCCTGCCAAGCGACAACATTAGGTATTTTATGCCACGCCCTAACACCCGCCCGTGCCCTGCACCCCGCATTAAAAGTCTCGTATTTATACATGTTACACACACAAACACACGCGTTCCGCTCACGTCGCGTCACCTAGCGTGACAGTAAAGAACGAGGTACTACGCATGCACGATGCACAGGAAATTTATACAAAAATAAGATGGATGGCTCAGCACATTCATCAACACGAATTCTAAAATTTATTATTAAACGATATGATACAGAGAGAAAGAATGTAGCCCCCGGCAGGATAAACAAAAATATTTAATTAAATAATTTGTTTCGTTAAAGGTATAAAATTTAATATTGTTCGAATTGAGCATTGAAATAAAAATCTATTCTAATATAGCTTGCAAGATTTGACCTAAACGAACATACTGAGAAACATACATTGCAAGTTAAATAAAAGCGTTCAGAAATATTTATGGTTATCTTGATAAGATAACTGGCTTATATTACCTTAATTTCGTTATCATAGTCATTATGACTCAATGGTGTAGAGAATAAATTATTGACTACCAATCTTGTGATAGTGGGTTCAAATCTACCGGGACTGAAATGCGTTTAAAGTTTTTTTTCTTTTTATATTTACTTTTTACTTTCTCCTAACCTAACCTAACCTAATCTACTATATTATAATCCTTATCAAAATCATATTAGTATATTGGATGTTATATCTCGTGAGACGCACCCCGTTTTAAGTACACTTAGTAAGTTTCAGACAATCGATAATATGCTTAACCAAATTATGCGTAAATATATTCGGCCATAACTATAGTATGCAAATTTAAATTCGGCCAAACACATTTTCGGGATTATAGAAATTCTATGAAGTAAGGTTTTTTTTTCGGCGAAAACCGAGTATGCGAAGTCTGTTATGCGAAAAACTTTTAGTTACGCCTAATAGAGGGAACCCTTTTAATTCGTATAATTGTTACCTTTTACGGCTCTAAATCACATATTTTTTGAAAAATAGGAATAAAATCACAGTAGAAAGAGTGTAAAGTAGGTTATCTTCTACAAACGCACCGCGTGCGGCTTGTATGTGTGCGCCATTAGTATCTATGCGTCGCGCACGCACACTATAACAAAATGTCGACCCGTTTCTCAGTGCGCCAGTAGACATTTTGTTTGAGTGTGCGTGCGGCGACGCGTAGATACAAATGGCTTTTCATTTTCATTATAATTTTTAATTTTCATAAAATGGTACAATTCAAAAATCCCGTCTTGCCCTATTACCTGGGGCAAGACGGGAAACACGATGGAGCAAAATGAGTACATATTTTAATCAGGTTGGCAACGTTCACAAATATGTGCCTCTTCATCGTCATCGTCTACACCTGCGAAGGAATAATGGGCCCAGCCATGGCACACGCTACAAATTATAACCCATCCTTCAGTGGACTGTGAATATCCCTAAGTAACATAAATTTGTATTCTTTTTTTCGGATTCTTTTTTTCAGTCTTTCTAGTCAGGTCATAAAACAGGTTAACACACAAGTATGAAACATTATTCTAACTACACATACGAGGGAAGACGGGATAGTATCCCAATATGCCCCGACCATTCTGCCCCAGACACATTTTACAAACTTATCAACAGTTCTAACCAGGGTCTGATTTCGGCTACTGTTTTTACCGGTATGCAACCGGTATTCCATTACTGTAATGGTATAAAGGTTACGCGCACCGTGCCAATATAACGGTACCGTAACGGTTTGGAAATATCGGTTACCGTTATATCGATTTAAAGGTAACCGAAACCGAAAACCTGTATAATAAAGGTTACCTAAAAAATAAACGAACTTACACTTACAACTTCTTCCAAACACATATACAACATACCGATATTTTTCGTTTATGTAGTCCCTGGTTCTAATCTACAAAATAATTGTACGAAAAAGCAACCAAAATTCGATAGTTTTACATTGCTGCAACAAGTATGTGGTAAAGTATTACATTAGCACTGATACCTACCTTGGTGCACATCGATTCCAAACGGAAAACTTCATAACAATCCTCCAAAATCAGTTTTTACTCGCCACGCAGCCAAAACAGGTAGTGACACGCACGCGCCGCTCTGACTCGCGTGAGGTGACTGAAGTTCGCGCGAATCTAGCCCCGGTCTCCCCTACATTACTTGGCCGTGCATTATTGAATGTTGATTTCTTCAATCAAATCATTCTTCTGTACATTCGGTACTAAATTCTGTGGTTTTTTAATCAGAATTTATTTTACGAGGGCTGTTCCGAAAATTTTTAGTTAAACAAAAACTATAAGGAATATAATAAAACTTTATTTACAATTTTTCAAAGTATTCCCCTGCTACATTTATGCACTTACGCATTCGACTGAACCAACTTTCAAAACAGGAAAAAAACTGTTCTTGCGGAAGGTCAAAAAAAAGTCGCCTGAATTCGTCTACTGCTTCATCCTCCGTCGAAAACCGTCGCCCACGTAATGATTTTTTTAACGTGGGGAACAGAAAAAAATCACACGGAGCCAGGTCAGGGCTGTACGCAGGGTGTGGTAGCAGTTGCACTCCTGATTTGCTAAAAAAATCCATGGTTCTGGCAGCCGTGTGAGCCGGATCATTATCTTGATGAAAAATTATGCCCCGGGTTCCAGTACTTGGACGGCTGACGTTCAGCTCCTGGAAGGCCTGTGGCAAGCAAACTTCACTGTACCATTGGCTGGTAACGGTTTTATGATCTTCAAGTGGAATTACGGCTACCGGTCCACTACGTCGAAAAAAAACAGCAACCATTTTTTTGTTAACGCTTCGGCCGCGAACTACTTTAGTAGGTAAATCATCTTCTTCAAATACCCATTGTGTGGATTGCTGTTTTGTAAATGGGTCGTAGCTATACTCGTATATCCAAGATTCGTCGGATGTCACAATGTAGCTCACTTGTTGTAAATCGCCTTTATCGATTTTTTTTAGCATAAATTTGCACCAATCGACACGTCTATCTTTTTGCTCCTGTGTGAGAAAATGTGGTATCCATCGAGACGAAACCTTCCGAACTTGAAGGTGGTCATGCAAAATGGTAGAAACTGCCTGGGATCCAATCTTCAGTTCATCCTAAATCTCTCGGTGGGTAATGTTTCGAGATTCCTTGATTAGCCACTCCACCTTGATAACATTTTCTGGAGTGACTGCCGTTGGCGGTCGCCCCGGTCTAGGCTCATCTTTGACGTCGCTCCGCCCACGCTTAAATTCACGGAACCAGTAACTGACAGTGGCAAGAGATGGGGATAATGCCCCAAAAACACTAGTTAAATTTTCATGAGAATCCTTGTAAGTTAGCCCTCGTTTATAATCATAATATATCATAGCACGAAATGCTTCCCGCGTTAGCTCCATTTTTGCGAGCAAAAAGTGGCAGACATGTTTTTTTTCTGATTTTATAAAAAAATAACTGAATGTCACTGGCCAGTGACATTTACACGAAAAAGTTTGTAATGAAATTTGCCTTTGAGCTACAGTAAAATTATATGAATACGATTAATAGTACGCTGTTGACTAACAATTTTCGGAACAGCCCTCGTACTAACTGTCGTTTTCGAAATAGCTCAAAATCAAAAATTTAAAATGTATCACAAAAACTAAGGGCATATTTTAATTTTATTACGAAATAACGATTAATGAACTACGACAATACCTATATATACTTTTTACTAAATAATAAACAAAAGGTAAACACTGGTAAGTGGTACCTATTCTTTTTACTTTTTTTTCAAAAAACATCTACAATATTTTTGAATAAACATAATAGGTGTAAGTGATAAATAATACATAGAAAAATAAAAGTTCTGTGCTTTTTTTACATATATTTGGTTTAAAAAATATATTCGAAAAACTCAATTCAAAAATATAAAAACTCTTTTCAACCACGAGATTTGAACCCGATACATATTGTTACCGACATGCATGCACCACCCACAGGACTACGAGAACGCGAATCACGCGAAATCATGTCGAAAATTGTAACTGCTTAGTACACATTATACATTTAATGCGCATGAGTGAGTGCGATTCTAGGAGCGCTCACGCCCATTACAAAAAGACCTCAGGCACGTTTCGTGTTGAATGGCGCCGTATGCCTAAATATACTGGTGTATAATTATAATTCGTAAGTAATTTTGCGGCGCTAAGTGACGTAGATCATGCTTCGATCACGGCTGACGGCCGAATGCACTCCGCGCGTAAGAAACAAACGTATGCCACTAACGTTTGACATACAAGGAAAGAACATCCTCCTCATACATGAGAGGAGGCCTGTGCCCAGCAGTGGGACGTATATAGGCTGGTGATGTGATGTGATGAGATTCACGACGAGTAGATCATCATTACAACTAAGTTTCGCCGCTTGATTTCATGTTGCTTACTGGTTACACACTGGTTAAAAATCTAAACACTAGGTCGCAACTTTGGATTTTTTTTCCATCGAGGAAATTTCAAGCAATCGCGTATCGATCTGGTTGGAGGAACAAACATATATAATCAAGAATCATATATCTCAAAATCAGGCCTCATTGTCTCCTAGAATGGTCAGAATGGCGTGTCAAACAACTCGATATTTTTCAATACAGCCCCTTAACAAGCATTGCATACAAACGTTCTGAATTTTCAATTTACCCATTAAGTAATAGTCTGTCTGCTATTAACATAATGTTAATTGACGCATTGGACGTCTGCATAACGTAGCTTTTATGTTTTTGGTAATAAATAACCAGTACTTAGCCGATTCCGTAAACAGGAGGATCGTTGAGCGGGCAAGGTGCGAAAGGGTTGGCGTGTTGAGTAATTATTATAGGCAGCTGCTATGCAATATAAGCTCCCCCAAACGTTGCATGCGATTGCGAAATACCCCAATCAAGTAGCAGGCTGTCTGGAATAATAATATCCCTATGAGGTAAGGCTCTTTTCTCAAAAACCGAATTAGGTCGCAATGGTCGAAAATGTCTCAATGATCTTCAGGAATATCATGTGTAACTCTGCATAAACACTTTGCATTACTTTGGGATAGAAGAGTGGTGACTCTCTCATCCCACAAGTAATGCTAAGTGTGTCATCATAGTTACGTATTGAACCTACATGCACACACGGAAGCACAGACAACTCTGTTGATTGGGGTAAAAGCGAATATCACTGCAATCGATGCCCGACCGCGAACACCCCGTGCCGTGGTCGAAACCGAGACTACGAACAAAAAAACGCTAGTAAACAAAATCTTTTTGCGGCTGCGGCTTACCTTTACCGAGCAGCGTACACCAGACCGTGAACAATCGTGAATTATCAAATGGAGCGCTTTTGAATGAGGCTGTTTATTAAGCTAGTCGACGTTTAATAATGCCAGCAACGCTCTGTCATCGTAAAAGGATTGTTTTGTTTGCAAATTATGCTGAATAGCCCATTAGGTGCACTGCGGATATCTTCCTTAAAACGATAGCTACATGCTCGACTTGCGAGTTCCAAGCCTTACGGGTTACGTTAATCGATATTTCGAAGATTGGCCACGTCACGTATATTATGAGTAGCTTATCTTTATTGATGCCATTATGTTATTATTGATTACTTTTCATTGAGCTCTCTTGCGTTGTATTAACGAAAAGTCAACCGACGGTGTAAAGATTTTTATTTACAGAATAAAATATGGATATTCTTAACATTTGGTTTTTGAATGTCCGGATCTCCTGAATTAAGCGTTACTGTCTTGAGTGAGAGAGAGAGAGTTCCGCTATATTATAGTAGGAATTACGAAAATTTTACGCTGTGTAACTGGTCTAAGTTGACAGACATTAAGATGTTCTCTTTAATTAGCGATTCGAAGGATACATAAACCCACGTTTACGCATAGACACATGTGAGCGCGTGACTTGTCAGAATGGATGGAATGGAATGGAATATAGCATGGAATTGCGCACGAAATTATGCCTGTGCGTAAACGCGGCCTTAGGTGTAATAAAACTACCTAACACGATTCTTAATGAGTTGTACGGTTCTTAAGTAGACTTAATTCAAATTATGTTCCCGAGTAGATTAACGTTGAATTATTTTTTATTCAAGCATAAAAGTTTCTATTTATACAGTAGCCAGCGGAGCGTTTAGCCTTTCCCGCACAAAATTATAGGTAAAATAGATCGCCATTGTTTGCGTAGGGTTAACAGGGCTAGGTAATGGGTTCTTGAAATTAAATATCGATTGACCGGAGAGTCAGTTGGCCGCATGATTAGTCCGCGGAATCGGCGCTCACGCTTGACTAGGTGCTTTTGCATCGTTCGCTTTTCAGCAAATAATGCCTTCGATCGTTTACACGAATCACTGGCCAGCGCCCCTGCGGCCTGCTTTGAAAGCGCTCAGTCAGTGAGCGCTCTGTCAATTACTGGCTGATTCACTTCACGCTCTTTTTTTTGTAAAATAAAAATATCTTCGTTTATTTGCATTGTTTCGTTTGCCCAATTCAGTTTGATATGTCATGCGTCATGTCGCCGTACCCTATCAGTAAGTCTATATATAATATTTCATTGATGTTAATGTTTCCACAGAGTAACTGGTCAGTCTTGGTTACACCGCAAACAAGTTCACGTTTGTGTTGCACGAACAAAAAACAATGCAATTATTTTCGTCGCCATTGTTTAAATTGTTGTATGATGACATTTCCGTTCACAAACCTGATGACGAGCGAGATAAGAATGCATAGACAGATATTGGTATTCGTGTGACTGTATTGAATTAAAAATCATTGACGCCAGCTTGTGTAATTGCGTTTTTTTTGTACGAGCTTTGAAACATATGTCAACTAAGCGATTATTTTAGCCTCCGAAAATTAAGTATTTTTCGAAAAGTTCCAGGTAAAAGAAAGAAGGGATCAACCGACAAACAATGTTAAACTGTATTTTTTAAAATTCTCAGTTTCATGATGAATCACATTACTTGAGACTGAAAGTGTAAGATTCTCAAGAAAGTGTTGTATAGGAAACAATGACCAACTTGGAAACGTTGAAAAACCCTCGACTTTTTTATTTCAAAGTTCATTATCTCATAACCGGCTAAACCGAGTTTGTTGAAACGTAGCTAAGAACCATCTCGATCACGTCATCACGTCAGCTTTCGGACAAAAACCCGCATTAAAATCGGCCAATTCCTTTAAGAGCTACGATGTCACAAACAGACACACAGACACGTCAAACCTATAACTTCCCATTTTTATTCATCGAGACCCGTACGTAACCGAGAGAATTTTCGAGAGTGCAGCACGCTACTCCTCGGTGGTACACTACAGACATGCCAACTGTGCATTGCTGGGAGGCGCGTGAAGCTTCAATGCTATCAGGTCAATGTTCTTTTCATAATATGGTTAGGGGCGGCGCTTTTGTTCTCGCATACCTACATAGATTGGGCGTTCCATGAAGCGTGCAGTATGAAACAATTTTCCAGTGCAAATTAAAATATAAAATATTTCAATGATGTGCGTTTTTGTTTCAGCCCTAGCGGTACGGCTTTGAGCACGCTACCGCAACTGAGGGACTACCTCCAAACGGCAGGCACTTGCAAGTGCGGATTGCCTTGCCCTTTACGACCGGAGACCACCTTTAGTTTCGACTCTAAGGTAAATATTTACTATACTTGCTTTGAAAAAGCGCCCTACTCGTACTATGTCTACTTTGGTTGGTCCAGACTAGAATCGAACCCTGCAAGGCAGAGGCGAATGTCAAATCCACATGGTACGAGTATATACATAGACTGAGAGTTTTCCTGTATAACCGTTTCACAAAATGTGTCCCCACTCTAGTAACCACATTCATTCCCGCCCCGTGTCTGTTTTTACCTGCGTGCAACTTTGTGTTTTTTTTTACACTTGGCTCTGAATGCAGTTGAAAAAAATCCTAGCTAATTTGTTCCTGTTACTTTGGTCATTGCAGTCGTCAGGCAATTCGAGTTATCGGAATGCTTGCGGCTGTCTCGTACTACTTTTTGCGCGGTGGGAATGATTCCATTTAAGCCGACTGCGGAGTCCGCTTTTTGCGTTTCATCGAGGATCACTATACAAACGCAAATGCGTCTTTTATATTTTATGAGCGTTTATTGCACAGTTTATAAAATGTAGAACCTTTCTCGACACAATATTTTATCTCGTCGAAATTACTTTGTAGCTGCGAGGCGTCTTCAATGGTGGCGTAGCGGGTAATTAAGTTTACAGCCTTGCAACATTGTAATGTGGTTTTCACACGGCATTTAGTGACTTAGTAGTTATTATTAATACTCCGCATTAATCAATCTTGAACAGTGCTATGTAACTGCGGCAGAAGCAGACGCCCTAAAAACAGATTAGAATTTAGTTCATAGATAATTTTAAGATTTCAAAAGAAAGACATGTGCAATTTAGTTATAATTGCACAGTAAGAGTCTACGTTTAACATACGTGCAAAACAATAGGAGTTGACTTGGACAGTGATAATGAAATAATGAAATTCAGCAGAACTAATACATTTTTTTCTCCAGGTTCACGTTACTTACCATGCAATTTAAAATTGTTGGCCAAATAAGAGGTTATTATTAAAGTTAACATTCAATTGTATGTATTAATATAGTATGCAACGAAATTTTGCGAAATAATACTGTCGAGTGAAGGGTGGACAGCAAAAGGAACGGAGGCGGGGCACATTCGTTAATTGGTACAATTATCAGTGTCTCCTTGACACTGCGATCGGTGATAAAATTGCATGTGCTTAATACTGCATTATACCTTTAAGTACTTAATACTTACTATTATTATAAATGCGAAAGTGTGTCTTGTCACGCTTAAACCGCTGAACCGATGTAGATGTAATTTGGTATAGAGATAGTTTGAGTCTCGGGGAAGAACATAGGATATTAGTTTTTATCCCGGAAATCATCGCCTATGAGGGTGAAAGTTTGTTGTAGCTATAAAATAACAACGGAAAATGCAGCCGAAAATTCGCGATATTATTAATTACCAGTTTCCAAATATTATTCAAAATATTTAATCCTCAATATAATTTTACCTATTAATAATTTCGTTCATAAATATGCTTGTGGAGAAATTATCTGTTTGTGCCTCTAAATACACACGCCAAATTCAGTGAAATGTGAAAATGCCAGCATTCGGTACTGAAGTAGTCGAATGCGAGGGTGCACCCTAATTATATAATTCCAAAAGGCGTTACGCCTTTTCAAAATTCATTAAACGTCGGTTCAGAAACCTCAATGTGCAGTTGTATGTATGTATTGTATGTAAGCACTTTATTGTACACAAAACAAAACAGGTTAAAACAAAAACATTAAGGCGGATTAAGGTACAAAGGCGAACTTATCCCTATAAGGGATCTCTTCCAGCTAACCTTTGAGCAGTTGTCGTTGTAGTTAATGCATACAGGATGGTCCACATATACAGGCCGTTTTTTGCAGCTATGACTACGAGAATAAACAACTTCATTAAATGTCAAATGCATTTTACTGATATTTTATTCTAATTTGCATTTCGGTATCACAATCTCTAAAATAATAATAATAATAATGAAGCGTGCCGAGCACGCATATCGAGCTAAGTCAATTATATATTTCTATGGACGCCATTCTCAAAACCGTCTACTTTGCATCACTTTCGCAAGCAAAATGTACCTGACCGGACCATCCGAAATGTGATCAAACGGTACGTAGACAATCATCAAGTGGGATTCTGACTTCCCGACCAACAACGGATACGTGATACGCCTAGATTGAAAAAAAAGTATTAAAGAAGGCGAGACAACCGCAGAAAACCTGACCGGCATCCCTTCTACACGACCCTTTCTACATATCAGCGAGTAAACAAAGCTGCCCGATTCGGAGCAGAAAGAAGAGACGCAGCCCGAAATACAATCGAAGTCTGATCCATCGGTTTATTAAGGGTGTGTCCCAGCGGCCGAAATTTTTTCTTCGTTTTGTATGATAAAACTTACGTGCCGTTAGATCCGACGCAAGTAGCGGGAGACAAATACTACATGTCGGACGTTGATCAAGAGAGATCAATTGAAGACACTTTACTCCCTACTGGGGAATTTGACAGCCGCTACATGATCTGGCAGACGATTTCTGAAGAGGGGCACATTTCCGAGCCGTTTGTGAATTACCGTACCTAACTGTAATATACCGAACAGAGTGTATTAAGAAACGATTCATGCCTTTTGCGGAACTAAACATACAAAGGCCTATTTTATTTTGGCCAGATCTCGCTACGTCACATTACGTTGCACTTTGTGCTTAATGAACTCAAGAGAGCAGGAATTTCCATTATGTCAAAACGGGACAACCTACCAAATGTGCCACAGCTTCGGCCGATTGAAAAGTTTTGGGCTCTTTGTAAGCAGAGGTATTGCGAGTTAAGTAAACCGGCTACCAGCATTCCAGCAATGAAACGAACCTGGAAGCGGATTTCTAAGCAGATCGCAGCCAAATTTGGAAAATTGCTATTTAATCGCTTCCGCTCCAAACTGCTCAAATGTGCCAAACAAGGTCCTGTTGGCTTATAATTTATTAGTATATTTTATGTAAATAAAATTCTAGTGAAAGATATGTAGTTCACGTTTCATAAATTTATTTTCTTTTTTTAGTTTACGAAGTTACAAACGGCCTCTATATCTGGACCACCCTTTATGTCTCTCTCGCGCATAATTGCGACCTGTGAAGGGAATCAAATCGTTGTCCCATTTGAACTAGATATGTCACATTCAATTTTATTCAAATTACGTGTATCAGTTGCGTCATTGATCCGGATTTAGAGCTCGTAATATCGACTGGTATTAAAACCAGCCTCATAAATTTGTTGTAATGAATTCATACGTGGTTAAGTCGTTGTAATGAAATGTGTTCCGAGTGTTCTGTGTGATCGGCGCGGTGAAGCGAGGCTATTATAAATATTCGATTAAGTAGGCTGATAGCGTTTTGCTGTATGCATTTAAACACTCTATATTCTCCATACAGATCGATCATTTGTAGATTTCATTTAAATGTATCGTTTATTAGTAAGGTTAAATTGGAGCTCAATATCGAAATGATGTACATTATTGTTACTAAGCCGGACTTCGCGTATAATTACCTTACCTACCTTACCTTAACTTATCTATTTACCTGTCTTGATTCATACACCCAAAATGTCGGGAGACCGACATTTTGGGTGTATGGCAACATCCATGGTCACGGAACAAATAATGTGAATCGTGAATCAATCAATATATGATTAAGATTAGTTTAGTATGCTGGGCTTGCAAATCTATATTATGATTAAACTTCTGATATACAGGGTGGAAAGATCGAATGCCACATGGATGGCAACCAGGGACTGATTTCGGTTACGGTTTTACCCTTTGTATTTGTTATTCAGAGAAAAATGAACCTGATCAGTAACCCTTTCCATCTGCATCATAAAATACAGCACATTATTTTTGTCACATTTGACCGGTTCGAGTCCCGACTGAGGCAAGCGATTTTTCATAAATCCTTAAATGCAGAATTTATTGATTTAAAAAATAAAGGAAAGTCTCTTTTACAGAGAATGTACTATTTCCAATATTTAAGGTAGTTGCCATCCATGTGGCATTCGATCTTTCCACCCTGTATAGAGTAGGTATGTTGTGTATCATCATCAATTCATCATCATCATCAGCCGAAAGACGTCCACTGCTGGACATAGGCCTCCCCCAAAGAGTGCCAAAGTGATGTGAGTGATGTTGTGTATGGAAGATGAAAATGATTAGAATGGGAATATTATCATATTACGAGTATTGTACAGGTAACAATAATTTCACTATATTCAATCCAAGGTTAAAGATAGATACTATTCCTGATAATCAGTATAATCACTATCTACTTTTGTTTTGTCAATACGTTTATTTAGGCGGTAAAATCAAAGATATCGGTCTTTCTATCGACATTATGGCAAAACTTAAGAGACGGCGAATACAGGGAAAGGCTGGAAGGAAGGGAAGCGAACACGAAGCGTGCACATTATTTCGAATACTTCGTCCTTATCTTTTTAACTGACTGATGTAGCTGGGTCATTAATGATATCCTTAAAATAAAGTACTCCAAGGATTGCTTGATAAAATCATAAAACAAGGAATAGATAATGTAATATTATGTAATGAATGTGCCATGCAATAAACAAAAAAAGATCTCATCCATAGAACCACGTTACACCAGTTACATTATCTCTGCATTCGATTCGTGCGATATATTTTTATTGGTATTGTAAACATGCAATAATAATGTACGAATGTTGCAGCCATTTCCTTTCATTAGCTGAACAGCGCTTTTCTACACGTTTCGAAATTGGGATTGACGTCCAACAGTTGGTGAATTAAAGTCCTGCGAAGCGTGAAGTGTCGCTAACGCTCTCGGGCTTGAAATTGCATGCATCTAAAATTCCGTCTCGTTTGTCCGCGCGATCCAATAAAGGTGAGCCTTCGCATTCGTGCGACGGACAAGTTAATTCTGTCAAAGCTTGCTGCGACCTCCTCGCCTCGCCTTTGTGTGCACTTGAAATGTACAAATTGCACCGCGGCCCAGAGGGGGGAGGTCGCTGCACTCTCCTCCTACCCCCCCGCCCGCCGCACTCGCATCGATTCCTCTTTGTCCGGAGTATTCGTCTTGAGATGCACTCTGCGAGATCCCGATTTCACATTCAGACGGGGCACTGAATCGACCCACTCGTATCTTTTCGTGCTGTCGGGGATGGATGGGATTCCATAGACGTATCTAGTTGCTTGCTTAGCGACGTTGTGATTTGAATCGAGACGTGAATCAGAAATGTAGCGCTCTGCTTTTGGATCTCTAAAGTAAACTGGAGCTTTAAAAGGGATCGCTTATTGCAACACATTAGCTTCTCCGAAATTCAATATAATAGCAGTGAAGGGTAGAGGGCCGTTTAATAAGCTATTCAATTTCAATACATGTTGGGCTTAAATATACATAATCAATTAATCATTATGCAGGGTAAACTAGATTGAGGGTTCCTTTAACACTCACACGTGCCAACCTGTAATCAAATTGAATGGGGTTATACGGATTTGGCACTTTGCATTTACCTTCAACTTAATGGATCGATTTTATCGTGAACCTAATGTAATGACTCAAATATAAAGTAGGTGTGTTGTGTGCTTTAAGCTGGTAAAGTGATTATTCACACACAATGCCAGTACTCGTAATCCGCTTACAGGCAACTTGCAGTTGGCGCTGCATCGCGCGGTGCAGTGCATTCTGAGTCGCTCACCTACCTATCTTTCTGTGCTTGCTGTTAATAACGAATCGAAAAATAATTTGACATGTGTGCCATTTAACTACTTACATAATATATTCACGATGTTTGTTGTTTACTTTCGTTTGAATGTAAATGCGTCTATATAGACTTATGGCAATAGTCATTGCTGCAATGAATACATGTACATCTACGGTAAGTATTAAAGTCCAGTCCACACATACTTCACTTTAATGATAACTTGCAGTTTTTTTTAATGTACCTAATGCAAATAGTTTAATCGAAACCGAAGTTAGTAGAAGCTCTATGTCTTACGTTTAGTGTTCTTGAAATTCAATAGACGTGTTAGTGGGATTGAGAGAATACCTTTCACTCGCAACATGTAATGTTTCAAATTAGTCGGCCATTAATTATTGAAAACAAACATGGTAATGTCTTAAGGGGATGCCTTAATTTGAGTCGTACACGCCAACACGCCCCCTAGACACAGAGACATCCGCCCACGAGAAAAAAGATGTAACACTCTTCGGGAGTCACTGTTTTTTGACAAATTTCGATAAATACCTGACTTGGAGAAGTTTTATTAAAATTTCATAAAGTGAGATTTTAGATGAGATAAAATATATTCTATAGTACTAACTTGATTGGGTCGTAAAATTATGTATCGTTTGGGTAGGCTGAGTAAAAAAAGGAAAAATACAGATATAACTTTAAAAAAAAAAACTATCGAGGAAATTTTAAGCAATCATGTATCGATAAAATTAGATGAACAATCATATAGTCAAGAATCATATATCTGAAAATCAGACCTTATTGTTTCTTAATCTATTCAGAATGGCGTTTCAAAGCACATGATAATTTCCAATGCACCGCCTTAATTAGTTGTTGCTCTTATTATTTTGTTATCCATATATATTATAAATGCGAAAGTGTCTGTCGTCTGCGTCAGTGCGTCTGTCTGTCAGTCTGTCGGTCTGTCTGTTACCTCTTCACGCTTAACCGATTTGGATGAAATTTGGTAAAGAGATTTTAAGTCCCGGGGGTTACATTGAATAGGTTTTATCCCAAAAATCAGGCCCTAAGGGTGAAATGAAGGGCTAAAGTTTGCATGGAGCTATTATAAACGAGTTCCACGCGGACGGAGTCGCGGGCAGAAGCTAGTATTTCTATAAACGAATAAAGTGTTGGTCCATACCGACACTTTATTCGTTTGAAAGCGTGCTCGCTGTTGAAAGAGCCGTGAATGGGTTACCTTTGTTTTACCAAAAAAAAATTGACAAATTATCACTTCCCAAAACATTTTTCGTAGGATTTCATTTGCCAAATAATCGTTTGCCAAATGAACACTCGACAAATAATTCTTACGCAAACCTTGTGTGGCATATTCATGTTTAGGATATATCTCGTTTACCAACTGGTACTTTGACCAAATTTCATTCAGTCAAATATGTTAGTTGGCATAATATGTTTTAACCAAAACAAAATAAGGCAAATTATTTGTATCGTCAATATTTAATTGACCATTTCTATTCCGTCGGTTAATCAGCAGAGGAACTCTTCAATGACAAATCATTTGCATCTTTATTTCAATGGTGTATAAGATACACAATAAAATTACAACTTTTTTGTTATGTCGGTAGGGAAAATTAATTCGTGTAGAGGTCAAATTCTAACCTAACTGCCAGCGTGTCGACGTCACCCCGCTTCGCGGGGTGCCTATTTCCGCTCTAAGGGACACAAGCTAACCCTAACCTAACCTACCAAATAATTCAATTTTTACGATTGTTTGTTTTTTTACTGCTAGGAGGCTTCGCCCCCCGAGCCCCCCCTTTTTGGCTGCCCTAACCTAATTTAACGCCTTTGCCTACCGGCCTCCTGAACTGTGCATTATTTTATTTAAGGGACCGTGCCGTTTTATTAATAGTATTTTGGTAAAATGTCATAACCCAAACAATTGTGATTTTTGTCTATTTATAGTTTGCCATAACATTAACTTGACGAAATGTTTATTGTCTAATGTTTTTTTGCCTTATTAAAGCATTGGCTAAAAGACCACATGTCATAATGTAATTTATCATAATAATATTTTTCTGAATGAAAATTTGACGTAATGAAAATTTTCGTATTAAAATTGTGCCAAAGTTTGCATTGGCAAACAAAACATTTGCCAAAAATTGTTTGGGAAATGAAATTTGACCAAAATAAATTTGGTAAAACAACAGGATCCCGCCGTGAATAGCTATCGGTATCACAACAAAGCACACACCCACTCCACATAGTTGACAAGGCTCTTTTTGAAGCGATTATCTTGTTACACTGCGTTTACCACGATGTTTGTTTGTTCCCCCTAGAGTGCATACTCCACATAGAGGCCGAAACGCACTGACAGCGGTGGCGGAGCGGCGCGGTGCGGCGCGGGGGCGGTACCGGTTGTAATTCTCGAGCTAATATGAAACGATCCGCACAGGCGCGGATTCCTGTGCGGACCCTTTCGTATTAGTTTGAACACTACAACCGGTACCACCTACGCGCCGCACCGCGCTACTCCGCCACCGCTGTCAGTGCGTTTCGGCCTTTACGATACGATGCTTTTATGTGTGTCAATTTACGTGTGTATTTCTTTTCTACTTCTTTTAAATACCTTTGGATGGCCGTGAATACATTATTTTCATTCTTAGAATGTATAGAGATTTTCATGATTTAGCTTTGGTAGGTTTTCATGGTTAACGAATACGAAGGTCAAAATACCTCAACAAGCATATATAGTAGAGTGGATCGTTTATACCTTCCCATATTGCTGCTGATCGCTGACTTCATAATGCAGTGCCTCTTTATCAATTGACATCGTCAGTATATTGAGCTAAATATCAAGCGATAAGTACCTACAGCAAGTATTAGGTATACAAGCATATAGTAGAGTGGATCGTTTATACCTTCCCATATTGCTGCTGATCGCTGACTTCATAATGTGCCTCTTTATCAATTGACATCGTCAGTATATTGAGCTAAATATCAAGCGATAAGTACCTACAGCAAGTGTTAGGTATATATTGGTACGATTCTAATTATACAACCGCGTTTAATGCTTGGCCGAGTAGCTATAATAACTGTGCCATGCTTTGTATTGTTATCGGTTTTATTATTCAATCCACTGTTCTATATTTATAGATTGTCATATAATAACACCCTACTTTTGTAAAGTTATTTTTGTCTAACTTATAATAAACATCAAAATACAATTGGGATAAAAACCGGCATTCGATCTGATGATTTCATGGCATTGGCTCTTGCCATGAAATTAATGATGTTTAAATATTAACAGTAAATACTTCACGACTTTAGTGCCTGATTCTTTTATCGTGATTGATGTAATTGTAGAAACAAAATAGAAACAAAGTAGAGGTTACATTACTAAGAAGAACCCGTTGATTACAAAAAAAGAGCTTTACCAACACCTCGCCTCCTTTTTCCAAAGTAGTTACCTAATCTGAGTAGCATATACAACAATTAATTAAAAAGGTGGGATTGATGCATAAAAGTGACATTTGCATTAAAAACGAGCGAAGATTATGTGACAAGAGTGGTGAGTAAAGTTATGGTTTGCGCTGTAACGACTCGTGCTGAGGCAGGCGGCATGCCTCCCGCGGGCGATACCGTCGCATCCTGGCTGCTGTGACGTTTATGGACCATTACCCACTACGAACGACCATCCAGATTGCTCACTACCACTCACAACTTACAACTATCTCGCCCTGAACTGTCTTACATCACACTATCATTATAAAGTCAATAATGCCCGCACAGCTATCGACAATAATAACATTGATAACCTATTGTTAAAACAATAATCAATTAAATTTTACAACATAGTCTTCCTGATTTATGCGCCCAATAAAACGGTAAAGCCGTACAGAAATGTAATATTACACTCGATAATTACAAAGTTGGCGAGTAATCTCCGTCGACTAATTGATTAAATCGTGTCACATACTAAATCCTTAGTAAACAATATTCACGCGAACAATCTCGATTCCCGTTTAATCCGGTGGATTGACTTGCTTATTGTATAGTCTTCGTTTGAGAACAAAGAAACGCTGTTCTTCCGCGTGGCAACAGATTCAAGTGACATTTAAGCGATCGATCGAGGTCGCAATCCTTGTATTCGAAGCTGTCGCTGATTGAAAGTTTCGATGTTGCCAGCTTGGTTTGGGCATAATTTATTTGAACCAATCAGGTTACCTATTAGTTCAGTAAGGTACTGTATGTGAACTTTGCGCAATAAGCAGGTTAAAGATTTCTCCACGAGCGTTTTCTAATGGTGACATATCAAAATGCCAACCGCAGCGCAGAGAGAAAGTTGCAAATGATACCTCCGCTATTTACTCGGCCTTTGCGTTAGGAATTGTATGTTGCATAGAATACTGCTACCTTTTTGTTGAATGTTTGTTTATTAATACTATTACCTAAATGGGATATGGTACCACAGCGGCCTGAACTAAGTAAATGTTTAGTCTGTTTCTAAACGCTGCCAACTTTCCCACAGTCGGAGAAAGTGGCGCCGGCGCAGGGCCGCACGTAACATTCCGATAGGGAGCATAACATAACGCTTAGAAATTGTAGTACATTATTAAACTTATAGCGTTCGATTTGACCAAACGATTAAGAGCATAATCTTGTATTCATCTAATCGACACTAAGAGTCAGCTATTCTACTTGATGATGTCAGTTTTTCGGTTTGAAAAAATAATATGATAATACCTACATATTGACTACACTACAATTTATTTAGTATCTCATATACCTCCAGTTAAAGATAATTCATGCATATACAACGCATATATTCATATTTATTGTCTATAAAAGCTTGCAACACGGTGTAAAATTGTACATATTTTATAAAAATAATACAATTATTTTTATAAAATCGCTTTATGGATATGTACAGTGGGTACATAGCTATTTACTCAGTTCAGTTACATGTCTATAACGGTACAATTGTACATAGGTAGCATTTACCTAAATATGTAGTAAGATTTCTACAATTGACAATATTTCAAAATATGTAATGACGCCTAAATCGAAAAGCATTTCGGTAATTATGTTATCTGAACGTAATAAAGTAGTTTTCAGTGTTTTTTTCCTGCTCGCTTTTAAGAAAATCGCGAAAACGTATAAAAGTGGTTTTCACCGTGTTTGACGTCAGTATTATGACTGCCATATGAAAGGTGTCCAAACTGCCATACAGAGTCGTAGTATTGACGTCATAATTTACTTACAACCTTCTGGAATTCGCTACTTTTCAATTTGATAGTTTTGAATGAAAATTACAATTAAGGGAGAAATAAAAAAACACGTGTCGCTTAAAAAATCATTTTCTAGCGATCTAAATCATAAAATGGCCTACATGAAAATTTGAAATGTTGTCAATTAATGGAAAGTTTGGATTATTTTAATTCATATGATTATATGATTAGATTTTGTCCATTAGATAGAGTAAGTCTATTACGCGATTGAACTTTTTTTATTCATTAAATGTATTAAAACTCTTGAAAAAAGCATTTAAAAGCTTACCGACCATCTGTCGCATGCATAAATGAGTGTTTCGGTTTAGTTTAGAGGGGTTAGTACCCACATGGCACTATCAGTAAGTTAACACGTGCATATGGCACAACACAACACGATATATGTATTAACCGACAGCGCGCGACACGGTCTGCCGCTCCGATGGAGATGGTGATGCCGAGATAGCTAACCGCGCCAGCTTTGTCTACAATCTACAAGCTTTGTTTATTGACCATTGTGAGCTCTGAGATCAGCTCCCGATGTGGAATGGAGTCGTATACTATCCCCGAAGGGACAATGGCTGCAAGATTGTATGAGTCTCATATTCCGTTAGTGCCTTTTTCTTTTGACCGGCGGTAAACTGCACAATCAGTTGTAGGTGTTGTCCGACGCTCTGAACTCGCTTATTCACTTTGTCAGTACAATATTATGCTGTTAGCACGCATTGTGTTTTCTATGTTTTCATTTGCCCTCTTTGCTTACTATTCTTAGTTGTATTAGGATGGGGAATGTAGCTACTGAACTTGTATCCGTATAGCGGTTTTACCATTCAATATAACCATGTAATCAATCATGATAAATCACATTGTATGTCATCTGCCTATTACCCAGATTTTGTATTCATTAAGCAGGCACATCGTTTCGGAAAAAGTATATATGCCTTAAACGTTTGATGTCTGATCTCAGTAGATCAGATATTTTCGCCGAAGGCCGAGCTAGCGGCACTAACAAAAAGGGCCGCAGTGATTGCAAACTGGAAGAGTAAATATTTAAAAACATCATTCCGTGATAAATTTCAATAAAATACTGAAATCTTTACTTATACAAATAAAAACTCATCTACCAATCGTTTTTAGGGTTCCGGGTACCCAAAGGCTAAAAACGAGACCCTATTACTAAGACTTCACTGTCTGTCCGTCTGTCTGTCTGTCACCAGGCTGTATCTCAAGAACCGCGATAGCTGGACAGTTGAAATTTTCACAGATGATGTATTTCTGTTGCCGCTATAACAACAAATACTAAAAACAAAATAAAATAAATATTACCCATACAACAAACGTGATTTTTTAACGGTTATTGTGCCAGTGACTTAGAATGAATACCACGGAATAACACATCAGGGAGCTCGGCGTAGATTATCTAAAGCTAACCACATGTATGGGGATTTCAATTCCCCTTATCTTCCTCCCTTAACCAGGTCAAGGCCATCGATATTCAATAGCACAAATAGCAATACGAGTTACAACCCTCACCCCTGCAGGATGATAGTATTACTGGTTTCAAGTGGGGTAAACACGACGGCGTATTGTCAAAACAACACATTTATTGGATATTGTTCACAGTTGAACATCGACATATGCGACAGATTTTCAATAGATGCATTGGTTTTTACAACTTTACTAGACTAGATTCGCTCACTGGGATGTAGCAACACTTCCGAAACGTTGATGTAAATTACAATATTTATTTGAAATTAAATCTATGAGCTGGGCAGTGAATGACTACAAATGATCTTGCCTAGAATCGTCACCTACTCAATATTAATTTTATTAGGAACCTATAAGAGGTGTCTTGTACGATATATCGCATAATGCCAAACGACGACGCTGATTGATACTGGTTTCATAAAAATCATAAGATTAAAGTTATAGAAATTATGATAGTAAGTTCTGTTCCGTAGGTTTTTCTTCCTGATTCCACGTAATCATTGTCAAATGTTTGCAGTTAGTATTCATCATCATCATTATCATATCAGCCGAAAGACGTCCACTGCAAGACAAGCCGACCCCAAAGAGTGGCAGTTAGTAATATGCGTTATACGTTTTTTTAATGAATTGTATAATAATCTTGTACATTTCAATCTTAGGATCATGCTGAAAACCTCATTTAGCCAAGTCATGTGTATTCAAACTGCTGTAGACAGCACGTATCCGATTGTATAAATACTTAAATGAACAAGGATGATTTGTTAATTCTACTCGGTGGTTAGATTTATAATATGACGCGGGGCGGACAGCGCTAATGCCATTCATTTGTCGTCACTCATCGCGGGCCTTGCGCAGATGCAAGCTGACCCGAATACGGCGACCTCAAGGGGGACGTCACGGCCACTTACTGCCCAGTCAGCGACTACTTACAAACAATCACTTACAAAACCGTTTGGCTCAGCAATTTTACTGAATAATTAACTCTCAAATTACTGATATAATATTCTGGAACATCATCCTCCTAGCGTTATTCCCGGTGATGCCCCTAAAGGAGCCCGGGGTCCGCTTTGACACCTAATCCCAGGATTTGGCATAGGTAGGCACTAGATCTACGAAAGCGACTGCCATCTGACCTTCCAACCCGCAGGGAAAACTAGACCTTATTGGGATTAGACCGGTTTCCTCACGATGTTTTCCTTCACCGAAAAGCTAACGGTAAATATGCCGTACATAAGTTCCGAAAAACTCATTGGTACGAGCCGGGATTCGAACCCACGACCGCCGCTTGACAGCCGCATGCCTGAACCACTAGGCTACCGTAGCTACTGATAAAATATTCTGGAACACCTTAATGTAATTAACAGCGACACAGCCAGCGAACGATACTAACTTTAGAGCGATGCACTGAACCCCCGAGCTGCCGAGGGGGGAGAGACAGGTTGTTCCGATACAAGCAAGTTTGGCAGCCGTAAATCGTCAGATTAATGCTTCAAACTCGCGTATCTCTTTCCCAAACCTCGGGAATACGACTCTCACTGGTTGAGAGTTAAGCTGCTTTTACAACTACAAGATTGAATGAGATACGAGCTTTGGATCGTAAACAGTCGAAATGTTCCCGTTAATTAGTGGCGAGCTCCCGACGATACGCCGACAAATTACCGGGTGACATTCAGTCGCCGCACACAAATAAAACGACCGCATTGCCTATGGGGACCGCGACGGCGCCCGCTCTTCCAACTCGTATCTCTACTAGGAATATGTAAGTACTTTTCAGTAGGCCTCCCCCAAAGAGTCCTCCTACAATGACCGGTCCTGCGCCACCCGTATCCAGCGGACTCCTATGTCCAGGAGTGGACGTCTTTCGGCTGATTATGATGATAATGATGATTTTCCAGTAAATGATTACTAAATTATTATTACACTAGGTAAGTTAAGATAGTTGCATCACCTTATAAATGATTAAGAGAGTGCATATTTGTCACGACGAAACGAACGGGCAAAGTCTACACTCGCGAGCAAAAAAATCGACTCACGCCATATTTTTTGGTTTAGGGCAAATTTTTCGCAACTGAGAAATGTTACAGGAAAAATGAGTATACCACGTTGTTATACATTTATTCAGCTTTAAAAAAACGCAACAATCATGAAAACCAGACGCATAACTTTCAGGATATGCTCGTTTGAACGGGAATTGAAATTTAACCGCCTTGAACTACCCACGAGTTGAGCGCTTTCAGGATGCATAAAAACAGGTGTAAACCTGTTTTTCTTATCCGTCGCTTATCACAAGTTGACCTGTGCACATCTCTCGCAATTGGACCACTGAAACCACCTGGAAAAAATGGACACCACCGAAAATGAAGCCGCCCAAGTCGTCGCCTTGCTGAATCAAGGACTTTCTCAGCGTTCAGTTGCCGAACAGCTGAATTTAAGTCAGTCTGCTGTCTCCAGGGTTTATCGTCGATTTGCTGGGACTGGAACCCTTACTCGGAGACCGGGATCCGGCCGTCGAAGATGCACATCCGAGAGAGAGGACCATTTCATCGTGACGACCAGTCTTCGGAATCGCCACCTAACCGGCGTTGACGTCCAGCAGCAGCTGATGCGGAGCCGTGAGGAACCCGTGAGCTCTTGGACAGTTTGCTGAAGACTTAAGCAAACAAACCTAACCCCAAGAAGGCCAGCTACGGGGCCCAAATTGACGCAGAGACATCGGGACCTACGCAAGGATTTCGTAGCACTCTACGAAAGTTGGAGCTACGAGCAATGGATCCGGGTACTCTTCACTGATGAGTGCAGAGTTTGTCTCCAT
This sequence comes from Epinotia demarniana, assembly GCA_945867215.1. NCBI lineage: Eukaryota > Metazoa > Arthropoda > Insecta > Lepidoptera > Tortricidae > Epinotia > Epinotia demarniana. The sequence continues at coordinate 10,480,846 of OX244267.1, read as the reverse complement.
GGCAGCGACAGAAGAGGACAGGTGTACCGAAGACCTGAAGAGCGGTTTGCACAATGCTGCTTTCATTTTCATTTTTTTTCAATCATTTTTTTTTATTGCGAGAACATAGTTACATAAGATGACATAATAAAATACAGTGTTGCTTATGTTCTACCAGAAAAGGCATGCAAATTAAAATTAACAATTTCATAATATTCAATCAGTTCAAACCTTTTTTATGTCAGACTATTAAAATAATTATTGGATGTCATATCAATATCAAAACAAATTAGTTGCATTCAGTAACATGATGATTATAATTACGTTGACCGTATTTAATGTCAAGACTATGGAATAATTAAAGCTAACACAAACCGATCAGTTAATATATATATATATATACAATATACATATATTAAAAGAAATTAGTCCTCGATATTTAGCTTATAAGCAAGATAGTCTTTGACAGAATAAAAACATTGGTCTAGTAGCCATTCAGTAAGCATTCCTTTAAACCTATTTGTGGGGCACTCTTTAATGAAATTGGGTAAATTATTATAGATTTGGATAGCCATACAGTATGAATTGTTTTTATGAAGCTTGACTCTAGAGCGCGGCAAGAACAATTTGCTTCCATACCTAGTCGATCTATGATAAAAGGTGCTCTGTTTGTCAAAATATTCAGGGTGTTCACTCACAAAGATACACATTTGCTTAATGTACAAGCATGGAAGTGGTAAAACTTTAATCCCTTTAAATAAAGGCCTGCATGGTTCTAAGTAGTGAGTATTACACACGGCTCTTACACATTTTTTCTGGACCAGAAATACACTTTGGCCCTCTACGGAATTACCCCAGATAATCAAGCCGTAGCTGAGTATAGAGGACACATAGCCGTGGTAGGCTGTTAGTGCTAAGTCTCTCGACGAGGTTCTGCTTAATCTTCTTAAGGCAAATACAAATTTATCTAGTCTCTCGCAGACGAAGGCAACATGAAATTTCCAATTACATAATTTGTCAATATAGATTCCAAGAAATTTAGTTGTTTCGACTTCGTCTATTTGATTATTTTTATAATTTACATTAAGGTCAATGTCAGTATTTTTAGATGTCCTAAATTGCATAATGTTAGTTTTTGGTATATTTATTTTCAGATTATTTTTATCTAACCAGTCAATAATATCTGCAAGAGCGTCTTGTATATCACGATTAAGATTATTTATATTGTCTGACTTAATTATTAAAGTCGTGTCATCAGCAAACATTATGCAGTTGTGTTTAATACGTCGTGGTAAGTCGTTTATGTATATGAGGAAGAATAGAGGCCCCAGTATACTCCCCTGGGGTACTCCACAGCTATTGTGGTTGTATTGTGACCTCTTTGATATAAGTTCTCCGTTTTCTATGTTTTGTATTTCCGTACACTGATACCGATCCGAGAGGTAGCTTTTTACCCAATTATAAGCATTCCCTCTTATACCATAGCTCTCTAGTTTTTTTAGCAGGAGCGAATGATTGACAAAATCAAAAGCCTTGCTTAGGTCTAAAAATATAGCTGCTACGGGAATTTTACTGTTTATTGAATCGGTTACTAACTTCATCAGGTTAAAACATGCTAACGTGGTTGAGCTACCCTTACGAAAACCATATTGGTTGTTGTTTAAGATGGAGTTTAAAAAAGATGATAAACGTTTGAACATGGCTTTTTCAATGATCTTTGATATAATCGGTATAAGAGTGATGGGCCGGTAGTTATTCATCAGATTCTTGTTGTCTTTTTTGTATACCGGTTTCACTATAGATAGCTTTAGATCATCAGGAAAACAGCCTTGCTCAAAAGATAAATTTATTATGTGAGCCAGGGGTATGCTGATATATTTTGCACAAAGCTTTATGACTTTAGTACTGATGCCATCTACACCTACTGCATTGCTATTTTTCAGGGACATAATAATTTTGTATATATCCATCGCATCATACGGGATAAGGAATATGGTTTTTTGGCTCGAGGGGAGTGATAAATGATAATCAGTGTAATTTTCATTATTAATAGGTAGATTTGTCAAGTTTATAAAAAAGTCGTTAAAAAGTGTCGCAATTTCATTAGGGTCAGAGTATGTTCTTTGGTCAATTTTTATACAGTTTATGATGTTAGGTTCCGTGTGAGTAGGACCATTGATAATTTGCCAAGTAGCCCTTGATTTATTTTTTGCCTGAATTATAGATCTTGTATTATGTAACTGCTGAGCTTTATTAATACATTTTCTCAAAAGTTTTGTATATCTTGTATATTTGATTTTGTTTTGAGATTTGTTTGGTATTTCTTGAATATATTTCAGGTATAGTTTCCTTTTACTTGTACATGCTCGTCGCAGACCTCTTGTTAGCCATCTGTTGTTATTGACTTTATGGTTGACTTTTATACGAACATATGGAAAACACAGCTCATTAAATAAGCACAAAGTTTCATGAAAATCATGGAATGCTGCATTTGTGTCCCTCCTGTTGAGCACTTCGGAGAAGGATAGTGATGCCATACAGTTTCGAAGAAACAGTCGCCTACGGCGGCGGCTCTGTCATGATGTGGGCGGGCAATTTAATGGAGGAGAAGACTCAGCTGGTTTTCATCCCTGGTGGCGGCCGAGGAGGTGGATTGACCGCGGATAGGTACATCACTGACATCCTGCAGGACCATGTTGTCCCATACGCAGGTTTTTTTGACGAGGGGTTTCATTTGATGCAAGATAACGCCCCTTGTCACACCGCTGGAGTGACCATAGCGTACCTGGCGGCGGTCGGCATCTCCACCCTTACCTGGCCACCGCTGAGTCCGGACTTGAATCCCATCGAGCACATGTGGGATTACCTGAAGAGGAAGGTTCGAGCGCGGGATCCAGCCCCGGAGACGATTTTGGCCCTTCAAGCTGCTTTGGTCGAGGAATGGGACGTTTGCCCGCAGGACACCATCAGAAAGCTGATAAGGTCCATGAGGAACCGTATCGAGTGTGTAAGAAACGCCTATGGTGGCAATACGCGGTATTAAAATGAAAAATAAATGGTTTTTCCTCCATAAAATTTGTTTTCTTTCAATGTTCTGGTTATGAAATTAACCAATTTTCCCCCACTTTGTGAAAAATCACGTTTTTTTCCAGAACCTGAAAAAAATATGACTTGAATTTGATATTTTCTGAAAGCTTACATTTCCAGCTTTCAGAAAATGCTACTATGCTACGAATACCTATATTAGTTTTAGAGATATTGCACATTGCAATCCAAAAAAATGTTGAGTCGATTTTTTTGCTCGCGATTAGGTAAATTATATTTCCGTAGGCTGTTCTTGCTGTTAAGTAGGAACATTTATGCTACAAAAGCAACTTTAGAAAGCCAAAACTGTTAATAGGTTTCGGGCCCGGAATAACGTTTTAATCAGTTTAGTAAGTAACATCAAATTTCTTTTTTGGTGGAGTCGAAATAACAAATGTTAATATATCTGTGACGTCGACCATGCAAGCTTTTAATGCAGAATGTTTTTTGTGCAGTGTTCAACGGCTCTGTGTGAGGGTTTCAATAAGCCAAACAGCACGACGAGTTTGACTTGTGCAGTTTAGAATAGTTGCTATCATTGGTGCATCAGATAGGCTCGGTATTAGTGACCAATTATTGCGTTGTCACCGCCAACTTTTATAACTTTGCCAAATTTTAACTCTATCTGATTCTGTAAATGGTTTGCAATTTTTTAAGGACCACTTGCATACGAACAGTTCAAGTTAAGTAAAAGCTCCTAATAAGGAATCAACTTATCATATGAATGAGAGAAGCACTAATAACTGCGAAATATTTAATTGTTCTCGTGAAGTATCGTGTTCTTGACGTTGCGCAGTAGTCGTTTTTTACTGCACCAAACACTTGTTTATCGTCTGGCTGCCAAGGTCGCGGCTCACTTCAGACTCACAGATGTTATACGATGTCATATTGGAATCACTTGTACATGCATTCATGTGGAGGGAGTATTAATTAGAGCTCGGTCATTAGTTAAAGTTAACACGTGACACGGCATATATAGGACGCGGCGTTGTAGCCGCATCCACCTCGTTGATTGGTTTCATAATGAAATGAACGGCATTGTGCTGCAATGGGCTTATCGGACGGCTCAGGCATTCCCCATTTAGCCGGATTTGCCATTTAGTCTCCCACTTTGACAAGACATTGTTATGGGTGCCCCTGCCAATTGGGCTTACCGCAGGGTGTATTATATCCTGATTTGTGCGTGTTACCATGTGTCTTGAATGAATTACTGGTGTCACAATCATGGTCACATCTAGTGTCTAAAACCTGACAGCAACCCTTTCTTTTGCACACTATCGCTGAATATTTAATTTGTTTTCTGTGAGGCGTGATTTTAGTTATTTACTGCTTCAAGACGAAGCTTTTGTGGTGGGCCTTGAAAGAGAAAAGTGTGCCAGGGAAGTATGTAAGGCTGATTCGGTCTATGTATGACAGGTGTTGTACTCGCGTCCGGTCGGCGGCTGGCATCACCGACAGGTTCAGCGTCGCGGTGGGCTTACACCAGGGCTCGGCTTTAAGCCCTTACCTCTTCCTGCTTATAATGGACGCTCTGTCGTCGGGCATCCAGGAGGAGGCGCCCTGGTGTATGCTCTTCGCTGATGATATTGTCCTCGTTGGTGAAGATGGACTCGGGGTTGAGAGCAGACTAGAGCAGTGGCGGCAAAAATTGGAGAATGTGGGCTTGAAAATCAGCAGATCAAAAACTGAACACCTGTTTTGCGATTTCGGCGGTCTCTCCAATTTTACGCCCATAGAGCTCAATGGTTTAACGCTGCCGGCCTGCTCCGATTTTCGATACCTCGGGTCACTTATACAATGTAATGGCGATATTGACCGTGACGTTAGAAAACGAATCAGCGCAGGATGGATGAAATGGCGACAGGTTACGGGAACAATCTGCGACAACCGAATGCCCCTTCGACTGAAGGGCAAAATATACAAGACCATTATAAGACCTGTCGTCATATATGGAGCGGAATGTTGGGCCGCAAAGATGACGGATGAAACGAGATTGCATGTTGCGGAGATGAGAATGTTGAGATGGATGTGTGGCGTGACGAGATTGGATCGTGTAAGGAATGAGTATATAAGAGGAAGTCTGAAAGTAGCACCGATAACTGAAAAGCTGAGAGCAAATCGTTTACGGTGGTATGGACATGTTATGCGGAGGGATGATAGTCATGTTACTAGAAGGGCATTAAGTATGAATGTGGAGGGATGTAAGAGAAGAGGTAGGCCAAGGAAAAGGTGGATGGACTGCGTGAGAGACGATATGAACAGGAAAGATGTGTGTGATGAGTTAACGGGCGACAGAGAGGTATGGAAGAAAAAAACATGCTGCGCCGACCCCAAGTAAATGGGATAAGGACAAACGAATGATGACTGCTTCAAGACGAAAGAAAGAAGATGAATAATAAAACGGGAATTCTTATCTAACAAGACTAGTTTTTACACAACTTCATTTAATAGTTATTCGAAATTTGACACAGTAATCGGAATCTTATGAAAAACCTCCTAGTAGCTCCTTGTCGGTCCCGTAGTTGCCTGTCTGTATTTGTAACATCGACACGCGCCACTTAAATGTTGCGGTTGCGTCACCTGAATTTGTACAAAAGTTGGCCTTTTAAGTTGGTCGACTATTACTCGGTAACTAGTTATGCCTACTTAGCCGTGATAGTTTTCCTTTTAAATTCATTATAAAAATACTAAATGTAAATATTTTCACAATTGCTTTCTTGGGGTGGGATATGGGGCTATTACATATCATTTTAGGTATAGTTTACAAATAATGATTCAACCGTATCATATCTGGAGGAGCCCAACATGGTATGTTTTGAAAATGATTTTTATTTTTATTTAAAACAAGTGAGTGAAATATAATGATGTTATATATTTTTAGAATCGGTTTAGTAAGACATTTCATTAGATTACACACGATAGGTTTCAGAACAAAAATTGTTATAGTATTATTTTTTTGAGCAAGTTCGCTAGTGATGTGAGGTGAACCCTGACATAAATATAACTGTTCATCGGGATTGTTAAACGCCCGCTGTGCCACTTTTGAAGTGTCGCCGTAAATCACCCACCGGTCGTCGTGTCAACTTCGCAGTTACTTAAGACCCGTAAGCGGCAATTTCCTCGTTTTGTACAAATCTTTACAAGCATGCAGCTGTGTCAGCGGGCGAGCTGGGAGCAATTTGCGTGTGCAGCCGTGCACAGTGGGCGTCCGTCTATAATGAATTGCGGACGTGTTCACAGATCGTGCACAACAGCCTCACTACTCCCATCCCAAACTCGTATATAATTAACCCTTTGTTTGGGAATATCAACTCTATCTTCATGATCACAAAGTTACTGGTGCAATGGCGCGTTTGGTAAGATTGGAGGTCGCGAAAGCGGCCGCTAACGGTACAGTAATGCCTGCAAACCAGACTGAGTTCGTTGCATAGTTGCATTATGCACACTGCGCTTAATCGCTCCCAGCCCACTCATAAATTAATAGTTGACACGCAATGCCCTATGCATCAGTGTGACTGCAGCACCCAATAAATGGCTTAGTTGAAGAGTTCAGTAGCTATATTCGTCATCATTGCGTTTCCAAGAAAATAATTATCGAAACATTCCGTAATTCAATCGCATTTTATCCAGAAAATCTCATTCAGATTCAGATTCTTTATTGGGTTCTGAACAGTGGTCTAAAGTTTTATTTTCTGGCGAATCGAAGTTTGAAATTTTTGAAGGGAGACGTCGTCAATATTTTCGACGAGAAGTAGGCGAACGAATGATAAAGCAATGCGTGATGCCAACAGTGAAGCACGGTGGAGGATCAGTTATGGTCTGGGGATGCTTTGCGGGTGATAAAGTTGGTGATCTCGTGAGAGTCAATGGCATAATGGATAAGAAAATGTATCATAACATTTTGCAACGTCACGCTTTTCCATCTGGAAAACGGATTGTAGGCAGGGGTTTTGTTTTCCAACAAGACAACGATCCTAACCATACTTCGAAGTTGTGCAAAAACTACATTTCATCCAAAGAAAAACAAAAAGAATTAAAATATATGGATTGGCCTCCTCAATCGCCCGACCTCAATCCGATTGATTTGTGATGGGATGAATTGGACAGGAGTGTGAGAAAAATGCGGCCAACTAATAAAGAACAGCTTTGGGAATACCTACACATTTGTTGGAATAAAATTTCGACATCAACACTGCAAAAACTAATTACGCGAATGCCAAAAGTGTGTGCGGCAGCATTGAAAGCAAAAGGCGGATATTTTGAAGAGTCTAAAGTTTGCAAAAACTGATATTTTTTTATTTAATTGTGGTTTTAAATTAGAGAATTACCTTTGTTTTTGTATGAAATAGAAGATTATTAAATACTTTGATTAGTACATTGTGTTATATCTTCATTTAACCGATATTACAGAGTGAACTTAAACTTTTGACTAGTACTGTACGAGTAAATACTGGACACCCTGTGCATAACCCTACGTACTGAAAACATTCAATACACAGTGATTGTAGCAAACCTGAGCGCAACCGGCGTGTTAGCGCGAAACCCGGAAACGGCGGCTCCATGACGGGTGTAGCTCATAACGCGATACTGACTAACTGAATGCCAGTGGACGTTTCTATAACGACTTACGTGCGTTCCCGACTGCGTACCTCCAGGATCTTTCACGTGGCACGAAATAGTGCATTCGTAACACAACCGCAGCCATTAGCTATGCCTGAATATGCACATGGTCTGGCTCTATTGTGCAAATCTGTAACTACACGGATATTAAAAATAAGAAGGCATTCAAATAATAACTGTGGGATAATGGTTTACCATTGTTTCCGACAGAGAGGAATGCATGTTAAAAAATACTGCCCAAAAATGTTTTTTTTTGACATAACCGCATGATTTTTACTTATTGCTTTTGATATTATTAAATTATTGTTAAATTCACGTTTATAATATCAGTGTGATTATGCACCCAACTACTATCCTTTTAGGTGAACTTTGATAACTATGACATAAATTCAAATTAAGTGGATATAGTTATATTTCAATTGTTAGTTATTATTCTTCTAATTATTGTTATGTTATTAACGATCACAATAAGCCTTCTTTTAAATTGACATGTAATTTATAATGTAATCTTATATTGTGAATAAATGAATCTGAACCTGAATATGGTCACAGCACTGCAAGCGGTAGAAACCTATCACTTTGCGTTCAGAGTACGAGAAACGTATTGATTGACTGAAGACGATGTTTGGATAGGATAGTACGCGCATAAGTTTGCGTTACTGATGTTAGCTAGATACTAGTAGCGTCTCAAAGACTAACTTCAGAGACACAAATTTGTAGTCAAATAGTGAATGAAACGATTGTCATTTACTATGACGCTCGAGGATGGCGACGTCACGACCCCCGAGCGCTTTCTCTCTCTAACAATCAACATTAAAAAGGGTTGTAGCTCCGTGTTTTTTTTGAGATATTTGATAGGGATTTTGGTTTTCGTCATTGGGCATATTTTTGCCTTCTTTCTATTGAAGTCCGCCCTTTTTATATGCATGTTCTTAGCAATTTCAATGTTAAACGAGCTTATATGTCCGTAGGTGGTAAGCAAGCCGTACCAGGCGGCGTCGGGCGCGGAGCTGACCAAGCTGTGCAACCACAAGCGGAAACTGCTGGCGACGTTGCAGGCGCGTGCGCACTCGCCCTCCACGCCGCCGCCGCAGATCGCGGACAAGAAAGGTAAACATTTTGATGCATCTCTTTATTTTTACGACCGCTTTAGCCTTGTTGATATTGACCTACGAAGCAAGAGGCCCCGGGTTCGAATCCCGGTAAGGGCATTGATTTGTGTGATGAGCACGAGTATTTGTTCCTGAGTCTTGGATGTTTTCTATGTAATAAGTATGTATTTATCTATATAAGTATGTTTATCATCGTCTAGCACCTCAGAGCATAAAATACTATAGAGCGGACAAGCCGCCGGCGGCTGTGTCGCACATGTCAGCTCATTGGGCATACTCCGCCATACATTTACCGTCCGCTGTCCACCGAGAAAGTTCCGTTTTTTGCCAAAATGCCGAGTTGTGCAATAATTACTTGCAAACATCGCAGTGATTTGATTAATTTCCACACCAATGGATCACTTTTCAGAGGCAATCACTATAAATACTATTTATTTCAAATAAAACCACGAATTCAAGAAGTTGCGACAGGCTCATTCAATACAAATCGCGCGGCATGTCCGATCTCCTTATTTCCTATATCTGTGTCTAGCACCTATAGTACAAGCTTTGCTTCGTTTGGGACTAGGTCGATTTGTGTAAGATTGTCCGCAAAAAAAGAAATGGGGAAAATTTTGTTTAGGTACTATGCAAAGTGTACCCGTTTTCTTTTCTCTGATGGTACTTAAATTTAAGCAAATATACTATATTCAATGAATAGAAGGAAACAAACCATTTTGCCACATTACGTATTTCATAATTATCTATTTGTGAAGATCCAGTGATTTTAAGAATTTAAAGTTGAAATTAAAATAATTGATTTATGAAACCTTAAAAGACATGAGTCTGTATTCATGCACTAAATCATAATCTGAAACACTCACGAGCAAATAAAATTGTAAACTCTGAATAATTGCTACCAGAGGGCGTGCCTTAGTTTACATTTTGGCAAATTCTATGTGGCATTTCCGAATAGAATTTGCCATGGATGAATCACCATAGAAATATGACGTAATGCAAATAAATAATAATGAGACTGTGACTTCAGCCTATTATTATATTCCAGCAGTAGCTACTGTCCTATCAGCAGGCTAAACTAGGTTGTTAGGTGGAAAAAAACATCGATAATTAAACCCCCGTACATTTAATTAAGCTACTCGTAGACAATGTGCAATGTGCAACAGACGTCGACGTGGAATTTCACCAGCAATGGTTAATTAAGAATTAATAAAAACCCTAATTAACCATTTAGACAGATTTTTATACCAATATATTCATTAACACCTCTACGTTTCAACAAAACCCTACAAAATGTATGTGTGACGTTTGGTTTATAGTGGAAGTTTTTCTTTTTTAACAACGGAATTCTCATGACCTGTGTAGAACTTATTTATATTGTTATTTTAATGAAAAGGTCAAATAAAAGTATTAATCGATGTCAATTGACTAATTACGGGACAGTAAAGGTACGTGACATGACAGTACATAAAACCCATAAATTGTACGTCCATTATGTTTGTTTACCCTCACCCGCCTCAGTCCATTAATACCGTTGGTTTAACTTTAATCTATCGCTGTAATTAATTTTACTTAAAGCTCATTGATACCTTAAAGTTGAACTAATCGCCCCGACGTAGCTTCGTCGGGGTAAGCAAATTACTTTGCGAAACTCAATCTTCAATTTGACGGACAAACAAGGAGAAATGAGAGAACAATAAACAAATTATTATTCATGTCATAAGGAAGGAGAGGCGTGGGACGAGAAGAAAATTGTCGTCAAAATAACAGAGGGTGAATTGTGTTTAGTAGATGTAGCTCAGGCTCGGTATTCATGCTCGGCCGACCCGCGTATTCTTAGCCTTATTTCATTTCCGCCATCCGATTGTCGCTTTATTCTTCGAGCATTTGCAAAGAAGAAATAGTTTTGTACAGCGTCTGCTCTTGAACGCTTTTGAAATATGTTTCGCGATTCTTATTGCAACATTGCCTGAAGTCACTTGAGACTTTGATAAATCGAGCACCTTAGTTTAACTATTGTAAATTCTAAGAATATCGAAATTTTCTTTATACTGAAGCATATCTTTTGAGTTATTTATATTTGGAATTATATTTTGAAGACACTGTTGTAGGTATGTAAACACATCTCGTCCTCCTAGTGTTATTCCCGGTTGTGCCTCTAAATGAGCCCGGGGTCGCGCTAATCCCAAGATTTGGCTTAGGCACTAGTTTTACGAAAGCGACTGCCATCTGACCTTCCAATCCAGAGGGAAAACTAGAACTAAATACATCAACCCCGACGAAAGATTGGGTCTACGAGCAACGTGTTTTCCCGTCTTTAATTTATTTGCGTGTCAAGGGGCTTACTGGTCAAGCGAGGCTCATGGTAAAACTTCCTTACTCATAACTTGCTTAAGAAAAAGATAAAAAGAAAAAGAGAAAAAAGTCAATTTTAAGATTAAAGATGAGGGTTTTCCATTCCTCACCATTAATCACTATTATAGCTGTGATAATGTATTGGTCAATTCCTGTTGCTACTATAGGTCAATTTACAAAAATGTGCATTGGTAAAAAGAAGTACTAAAGTCGCAGAATGACCCGTAAACAATTACGACTTTCTTTATTGTGCCGTTTTCTCGTCGTTTTGTTTAGGTTTTTCTTTTTACGTTGGCGTTAATCGGCTTCAGAGTCATAACACGTAATACGGTTGACCTCTTAAAGCAATTGAAAAAACAATAAAGCGACTTGGTTCTGCAAATGAGATTAATCCGTAGCTAAGAAATCCTTTGTTTAGAAAACATTATCGTCGAATTGATGTAATAATAATAAAATTAAAAGTGTATAGTGTAACTGGCAGTCAGTAAGGCTTTGAAGTGAAGGTTTCTAACAATCATGTTTTACCAGGAATAGGCTATCCTAATTTTTTTTTAATATATTTTAAGATGTTCGTGTAGATTTGATAGTCAACCAGTGTTTTTATTTTCACAAAATAATATCGCTTTATGCAAAGAAATAATGCTTCAAATTTTAATGATTTCTGTATATTGGCGACAAAAATACAGCCGCTATTACCGCGATGTCATAACTACTGTATGGCACTTGTCCCACCGCCGGCGAGTAGAGTAGTAATACTTACTCGCTTTTACTCGCGCGAGTACATAGGTACAGATAATAAAATTAAGATTTATTAAATTTCAAATTAAATCTTATGTTTTTATAACAAGATTGTGTTATATTCGTAGTTCTTATGGTAAAAACTATATCAAAAAATACTTTAATAATTTAATTTTGATAGATGTAAATACACTATTATTTGATAATTAGAATTTGACAGTTGCTGTCGAAAAGACTCGCCATATTGCTGCCGCCAGTGAATGTGTGAATTATGAATATCTGAAAAACCCTCATTGAAACGCAAATTTCGTCAGTCCTTTTATATTACGAGCGTCCATTTTAATGATACGTAGTGGAGTAAAGATTCATCTAACAGAAGCTTCGCCGGGAGCATTATTATCCGATTAGTGGCCGGCGCGGCGTTCCGGGCGCAATCTCCGCGCGGCCTCCTTCATCCAATTACACGAGCGTGAACCGGCCGGATTAGCCGAGCCGGCACCGGTACGGCAGCACGCCGTATCCGGACACCACGGTTGTGATTCCGGTGTATTCACCAGTTAGGTTAGGTTAGGACAGGCAACGAATGCTCCAAAATAGTTATAGAGGGAAATGCTTGGAACTCAGTCAAGATTGTCGATATCTTGTATAGTTTTCGAGATATCTGCTCTTGAATGTCTATATGAAAACAAGAACTACCACGGAACTCCTTCCGCAAGGAATATTCCTCATCAACCTCAAGCTCGGAAGTAGCAGAGCTTCATAAGGCACTAGCGACTCAGCATGTATGTATATATTATATAAATAGTCTATATATATAGGAATACTCATCGATTTCGATGACGTCGACACTAACTAGTTATGGATTAGCTCTATTAGTAGTTCTGCGATGACTGGCTAGGCCAAACTTAATTACTCTATTGCAAGGGTTAATGGTTGTAACTACTTATGATATGAAACGGGTACCTAAGCACCGATACTACACATCCGATTTAAATTTAAAAATGGCTATCCGTTATGCAAGGTTGCAAAGTTGTTGTTTGGCGGAATTGCTTGTATTAAAATCCTCATTTTGAAAAGGGGCTTCTTATGTTTCATCCAAGTCAAAGTAGGTAGATACACGTGTAACTTAAGGCACATATTTTATCTTTCCGCTAACTTAGCAGGCATTAGTTGAAAGTTATCATGTCATATCATATGTCCGTTAATGATATCCAAAAAAACATTTTGCATTGAATATAAATATCTGATCAAAGATAATCTGTACCATCCATCCTTTATCCGTTTATACAAGACGAGTGTGAACCGAACTAGATTACCCGGGAAACCGGCCCGTCGGAGTGCATTCCGGTCTAAATTACAGCCTTACTTAAGCTGTAGTAGTCATTAACAGGAAGCATCCTGCAATGTCAGGTTACTTTGCTATGTTACAAAAAGTAAAATACTGTTTTCTAGTTAAGTTTTTATCCAATTACATATGCAAAGCAACCAGCTTCTTGATAGCTATCGGCTGTCAATCGCTCTTACTTCTGACAGTAACGCAAGTATGAAAATCGTATAATAAATAAACATTCGAATGACTTGTTTGATGTGAAAAACGAACATTTACGAAGGACCAGTCGTCAACAACCCGCAACAGACCGCGATATTAACTGAGTAGCACTTTGTTACAGTCAATACCTAACAAGATAGCTCAGGTTCAGGTAGCTGGGTACCGAGTTTTTGTCGCGCTATCGTGATAATTTATCGCCACACGCACCAACATGCGACAAAATACATAATGTACGTGCCGAGCCTTGCTTCCGTCTGCATATATTGAGCAAATTGAATGCAGATAAAATAAATATTAATGTACTTTCCTAGTTCAAAACGGACAATTCTGACCCAATCTCGTACCGTATTTTGTATTCTTATTTTGTGCCAGGCAATCTGTTTGCATTTATGTTAATATGTAATACAACATACCTTAACATGAAAGAAAATGTCTTAACTAGACATAAGTACTCATAAGTTACCGATACTATCTATTTCTAAAGGGATCCTGTTGTTTTACCAAATTTATTTTGGTCAAATTTCATTTCCCAAACAAATTTTAGCAACTATTTTGTTTGCCAATGCAAACTTTGGCACAATTTTAATATGAATATTTTCATTACGTCAAATTTTCATTCAGAAAAATATTATTACGAAAAATTACATTATGGCATGTGGACTTTTAGCAAATGCTTTAATAAGGCAAAAAAACATTAGACAATCAACATTTCGTCAAGTTAATGTTATGGCAAACTATAAATAGACAAACATCACAACCCAAACATTATGACATTTTACTAAAATACTATTAATAAAACGGCACGGTCCCTTAAATAAAAAAAATGCACGGTTAAGTAGGTCGGTAGGCAAAGGCGTTAAATAAGATTAGGGCAGCGAAAAAAGGGGGGCTCGGGGGGCGAAGCCTCCTAGCAGTAAAAAAACAAACAATCGTAACAATGGTAGGTTAGGTTAGGGTTAGCTTGCGTGCCTTAGTGCGGAAATAGGCACCCCGCGAAGCGGGGTGACGTCGACACGCTGGCGGTTAGGTTAGAATTGCGACTTCTACACAAATTATTTTTCCCTACCCACAAAAAAAAAAGTTGTAATTTTATTGTGAATCTTATACACCAGTGAAATAAAGATGCAAATGATTTGTCATTGAAGAGTTCCTCTGCTGATTAACCGACGGAATAGATATGGTCAATTAAATATTGACGATACAAATCATTTGCCTTATTTTGTTTTGGTGAAAACATATTATGCCAACTAACATATTTGACTGAATGAAATTTGGTCAAAGTGCCAGTTGGTAAACGAGATATTGCCTAAATATGAATATGCCAAACATAAGGTTTGCGTAAGAATTATTTGTCGAGTGTTAATTTGGCAAACGATTATTTGGCAAATGAAATTGTACGAAAAATGTTTTGGGAAGTGATAATTTGTCAAAATTTTTTTGGTAAAACAAAGGTAACCCATTTCTAAAGTACTGAAGCAACACTGAAAAGTGGTTGCTTGGGGAGCGTAGTTGTTTCTTGTAACAAAGAGGGTAGAGCGATCTCTTTGTTGTTAAGTGGCAGCGAACGAGGCGGGCGGGGAGCGGGGGTGCATTTAGTGCGGCATGAATAGCGGGTAACTGCACTTCGTCAGCCGTCCGGGAGGAACAACCTGCTCCCGACACCCCCTTGCACTCACCAACCGCGCCAACACCATTTATTTTCTTTGATTAAACTACTCTATCTGAAACAAATGTCCTCTATAAGTAACTTAATTGGCACATGGTCAATATTTAATCCAATTAAAATATATTTCGCTCTCGCAAAAATATAAACTCGATTCGTATAATTATTCTCCTTGTTAACCCCGGCGTACGAATTTCTATAAACGGTCCCACGGTTGCCGTTCGGGGGCCACTCATTAAGACCCCGTTTTATCCCCCTCGCTTGCCCACGATAATGTTGTTTTCGAGTATTTAAACAACTGATTACACCAGATGATTGAACAATGGTATTTAATTAATCACTTTTACGTAGATTTTTTTGATTATTCTTTAAAATGTGCTATACAGGAAATGAAATCTTTACGACGTCCTTCGTTAAGAAGATAATGTTAGTAAACGGCATTACGGGCCGTGGGCCGGCGAGCGCCCGGCTGAGTGGTAAATCGGGAAGTCTATACGGCGAGCCGCAGAATTGCGTAATTACCGTAAAGGAAGTCGGCCGTTTAGAGCAAACAAAAACGCTGGTGACTCGATCGGTGGCGGGAACAAAGGGCGGGCGTAATTTGAAACAATCGGCGGTGGTGCAGAGCGGCTGGCGTGGGCGCGCACCCTCCGACTATTGATCTGACGAGTCGCGCCACCCGAGCACACCCCACGTCTCGCCCGCCGGTGGGCGGTCGCACGCCGCCCACAACCCGTATTTTAATTGCAAATCTGCCAGATAATGTGCAAATAGATAACGGTATTATATTGGGCTCGCTAACTAATTATGAAGCGCTATCGAATTACAAGCACGATATACTTCCGAGCGCTCTACTATGACTTGAGCGAGCGCTCTAAAGGTATATTGTATTAACGAGGTGTTGGCTATCTTTATGTCCGCTATGAAACATAATGTAGTATCTTCAAACTTAATATAAGAAGATACCTACACCGGCAGTGCTTGGGTTCATTTAATACACAAATGGGTCGATGATCGGATGCTCTCTCCTCTTCCGATTTGTTGTGGAACCGCTTATTTTCCATTTCCCTCGTTTACAATCTGGGCCGTTCGCAGTTTCCTTAGGAAATGAATCTCGGTAAGGGTATATTTTCTAATAGAATTGGTTATCTTTCCCAATTAAGACGATTTAATAACTTAGGTTTACTTTTTAAATTCCTTTCAAGATATCTTTTGTTCAAAATCAAACAGAAGGGTAGTATATTGGAATCGTTGTTAAAAGGCTTTTAATAAATACTTTTACTATTATGGTTACCAATCATATGTCATAATGATATAAATAAAGTCAATATAATCTGTAATAACTATGTAAATGTTTATAGAGTGGTCTGAGCTATTTCTTTTAAATGAACAGGCCGTCTAGAGAGCGGCAGAAAGTCACGAGGTCGGCCGCGCGTCTCAATAACGTCATTGCGACAACTCTTTGTGCCCGGCCCGCAATCTCTGCCTCACTCATTTCACATTTAGGGCATTCTTGTTACGTGTGAGCGGTGATCTCATTATTAATTGATCTGTATATATTAATGACACTGCGTTTATTGTATTGTGTGGGGCGGATTGTAGTGAAAGTAGCATTAGTTAGGGAAGGAATGTATTTGATTGATGCATTTAGTGCGTTAGGGGAAGAGCTTTATTGTTCATATTTGAATGACATTTTATTTGTGAAGGCAATTATAAATCGCTTAGATTGGAATTTAGTTGCTAGTTAGGTAAAGTATAGACATAGGAATCATGTATTGGTATTGGTAACCACATTACCAATACGTGTCATTAACATAATAAATAAATAAATAATAAATAAATATTTGGGGACAATCTTACACAAATCGATCTAGTCCCAAACTAAGCAAAGCTTGTACTACGGGCACTAGACGACGATATACATACTTTACCGTCTCTGTTATATTTCCGTAATCGGGTTACAGTTTTTTGAACTGTTTGTGTTTGTCTAAATGGACATATTTGATATTCTAGTCAATGATGATACTTAAATGGTATTGTTTTATATTTCAGCAACCGGTACGGAGTTGAACACGGTCAAGAAGAAGATGAAGAAACGCGGTTACCCCAACATGAGCGTCTCTCAGCTCATGGTCCAACGGGAGCGCCCCCACGCGGACTTCAAAGTACGCACTTCATCCCCTATTCATAGTCCATTCATTACGGCCCGATGCTTCGGCGCCCTTGTGAACAGAGTGTAGTTCCGGGACCCTTAAAACAGTAGTCGCGGCGACACCATTCGCGATTGATCCGCACAAATGCCGGTAATGATCTTCCTATTGACGAAGACGGCCCCCGCTTACGCTGTGCATAAAACGAAGTTTTACGCAACTAGGAGTTGGGCACTTCTTTGTAGGTTGAGCGATCTGTTTAGATCGAACGAACACTTGCGTATAGTATGATTTGCTTAAAATGACGATAATGCACATGGGATTTTACAACTGGTTTCGTTGCTAAATATGAAAGGATAAGATAACTAAGATACGTGATAAAGCTGACCGAAGTATGGCACGTGTACTGGAGTAGGTAGCCACTGTTTGTTCTATTGTTTATGCATTATTGTTTTACAATCCTACTTGAAGATAAGAATTAAACAAAATATATCGGTAATTATTGGTATTAAGGTTCGTAATTTTAAGTAAAACAAACTACATATACTAATTTTGTTTTGCTCATTGCGCTAAGCGTAGGAATCGGCGCTCTTCGGGGATTCGACATATGTACAAGAACTAAGTGCACTTCTTATAATTATTTTGTATTCCAAGTTAGTTTAGAGACTGGAAGTACTTTTTAGGGTTCCGTAGCCAAATGGCAAAAAACGGAACCCTTATGGATTCGTCATGTCTGTCTGTCTGTCCGTCCGTATGTCACAGGCATTTTACTCGAAAACTATACGGTGTATTTGAATACAATTTTGAGGATAGGTGTATTTTGTTAGCCGCTACATAGTTTTGTAATTAAGTGACTAAGAAATTTTTTTTTAGGGTTGCACTCCATACATAAAACTGAAAGTCGAGTTTTTTAAATTGCAGGCACATGTGTAGCACATTAATCGATAGGCCTTTTAAAATAAATATAAGGTCTCATATTTTTTTTGATTAAGTGAATAGGGTCGGAGATAATCACCCCGAGAGTCACTAAAATTGTGTCCCCCTCCCCCTCTAATTTTTGAACCGTGTATTTTAAAAATATGAAAAAAGTTATGGACATAGGGTTTATTAAATTGTTACACCCTTACAAAATTGATTTGAACGGGATTGGTTCAAAGGTTTTCGAGGAATTTCGAAAAAACTGCCTTCCTTAAAGAAAAGGACGTACGTGCCGTAAGATTTCAGTAACGATACGACCTTTTTAATATGCACGGAACCCTTCGTTGTGCGTGGTCCGACACGCACTTGGCCGCTT
The DNA here is from genome assembly GCA_945867215.1 of Epinotia demarniana. Classification (NCBI taxonomy): domain Eukaryota; kingdom Metazoa; phylum Arthropoda; class Insecta; order Lepidoptera; family Tortricidae; genus Epinotia; species Epinotia demarniana. Next base: position 10,462,305 of record OX244267.1, on the reverse strand, counting down.
TTTTATGATTGTGTAGTGTTTTCCTTTTGTTTGGCATTCGCATAGTGCAGAGAGCGCCCTCTTGCAGATCAAAGAGCTCGCGTTAACTATTCATAGCGGCAATAAGTGCCGGCCCGCTGCCAGCCTTTACTGTCTATTATGAATATTTTGTGATTCCATTTCTGTTCAAACCTTGGCAATGATTTTATAAGATTATGATCTTGTTTTCTATTTGTTGCTTGCGAATGACTGTACTTGACTTTTGGCTCTGTATTTACTTTACTAGAGACTTTGTAATATAGTGGAATATATGTGTAAATAGGAATAGGAAATGTGGTAATACCATGACTATACGACGATATGATTATGCCACGTTGGTGTATTGAAGTGCCTTCCACGATTCAAGACTTTGATTTAATATTTAAAACCATTTTTTTGCAATGACGTTGTGATATTAAATGATTTGTTTGAAATAACACAAATTTAACCCGTCCGTGCCACTCATGAACTGCCTTTAAATTAAATTATTTTAAATTTTTATTGTTGGTCTCCGCACTGTACTGCTAAGTCTATTCCCATCACAAACATACACACCCACACACACTACAGACAACACACGAATATACTCATTCTTTAATACAGTCACCCTCTAGATACTCATGCAATAATTATGCTAATGATGTTACTAACTACGCTGAAACCTAAATACCTTAAAACAAATTGTATTCACGTTCATTGAAGGTAATTACTTATATACATATGTAAACAATTGTAACTCTTATCTACGCGGTTAATAATGGGGAGAAGGTACCCTACCTTGCCGTAATACAGTTTTTAAACTAGTACGGAAGGTGGCTTGCTTTAACTCATGTATACTTTATACCGTAAAATAAAACATCTGGTTAATTACCTAATATGTTTACCTATATTATGTGAAAATGTATAGTTTAAGTAAGCTAAATAAATAAATAAATAAATAAATAATTAACGTAATTGACTACTGGATATGAAAGAACGTTGGTATTTTTTTTACATTTCTGCTTTTTACTTACGACTTGAACTTGAGCACCCATTTACCATGCAATGTTACAGTGGTCATTATCAGGAAAAAATAATGTGTTATCTATCAACACTTTCAATAGAGCCGATAAGTTGACAAGCAACATCAAATGTTTTAATTATTTAACCGTCGTATTTCAGGACAACGAGCACACACGCACCGTGTCGCCCGGCCTGGGCCCGCGCGGCCTGCCCTTCGCGGCACATCACATGCCAAACTCTATTCCACACGACAATGACGTCAAACACGAAACACACGTACAAAGAAGCTCTCACTACCTCACCGTCAATAGCGGCTGGATAACGCAACAGGAGACCCTAGACACGGGACAGAAACAAACCCCGCCCACGGGGCCCAGCGTCCACAATCCCCTTAACGTGGGCATGCCCGTCTTAGGAACTAACGGACAGATCATAGGCGTCAACACAGGGTACCACAAACATCCCAACTTCAAGAACGCAATGGGCATGATGCAGCCGACCGTGGAGCCTGAACAAAAGGAAGAAAAGAAGGAGGCCCCTCAACAAAGCTTACCTCAAACTAAACCGGTGGTGAAAGAGGATGAGTCGCAAATATTCTGCGGCCTAAATCAGCCGCTGACCCCCGAAGTCATGCAAAAGATTAACGAACAACAGCAACTGTTCATACAGCAGAACCAAAAGCAAATAGAAATGGCTATGAAGGGATATAGGACGCAATTAGCGGAATCCGCAAACCAAAACAAGCTTCAGGGACAGAATCAATACGTTCCCCAGGGCCAGTTGGTGATACAGAATGGTGCGGTTGTCAAAACCAACCCAGCGAAGACGCCGCCGTGGCAGGTCAATAGGAGCGACGCTACGCCCAACCCCATGATGAGTCCTAGTCCGAAACCTCCAAAACTAGACAACGTGGATTACGAGGAGCCCATGAACATATCAGAAGATACCTCATCCGTTAAGAATAATTTTATGAATAATGAACATGCGTTGAATCAAGCGATGTGTCCCCGCGTTCCGCCGCTTCCCCAGCATTACAACATGATGGGACAGCAGTGGCCGAACGCCGAAATAAACAAGAAAAAACTAAAAAATAGCAATAAAGGCTCCAAAAAGAAGAATAATGGCACGGATAGTAAGATAATGACTTTCAGCAACGGTATGCGGGTCGTCCAGGATTCAAAAGGAAAATTATGCGAAGACATGTCCAGTAACAGTGTGCCTTCATTCATGGACGATCCGAACGGCTACCTAGCACAGCAGACGGTGCTGCTAAATAATACGATATCAAGGCAAGTCGGAATCAACTCTTCATTCGACGGTAGCCAGTTCGACAACACCAGTCATTGTTATGCTAATAATCAGCTGGATAAATCGTTCAAGCCGTTAAGTAAAACTAGCGACATGAACAACGTCTACAGAAGTAACCTGGTGCCAAATGCCTCTCCGTCTCCTAACAACACGCCCGACAGCAGCGTCCTCCCCGACAAATCTCAGGACGGTTCACAATGCTGCAAGGGATGTAACGTTTACAAAGGGAACAATGCAGACTTCTCCGAAAACCAAATGCGAGTTAAATACATGAAGCACAGCATGTTCAAAATGGAAATAGATGGGAGCCGCCAGGAGGCGCGCCTCGCGCCGAGTCCTAGCCACAGCTTCGATGACAACCCGGTCACATCGTCCACGTTCATGGAACGAAGTCCCATCCACGACAACTGCGGCCCGATACAAGCCGGGACCGTGAGCACCAGCAACGTGTCGCCTTCGGAGAAGCTCCAGCTACCGGAGCCTTCACCGACGTCATCGAATAGCTCCCGCAATACTGACACGCCGCACAGTAACGGTAGCAATAGCTCACAATTCACCCTAAATTGTACATTCCCTATACAGAGCCCGGCGTACTCAAACGCTAGCTCATACAGAGACAGCAACCCGTCGACGCCCGGCGGACACTACCAGTACCACTCTCCGGGGCCGCCTACCTCGCAATCCATCACCGGGACCCAGATGATGCATTTCATATCAAATCATAACGTTAATAAAAATCTCATGGAAGTGGACAACATATCAATGGTCGGAGTGAAACCTGGACTGAAATTACCGCAGGACATATTTAGATTAGAGTCCAGGAAGAGGGTAGAGAATTCGATGCCGGGGTACTGTCCTCCTCCGCACCTGGGCGGCGGGCCCGCCCACTCGCTGGTCCAGTCGTGCTACGTGCAGACCTTCGTCACGACCATGGCGAGCGGCTTCTCGGTGACGAGGGACACGGTGACCTCCGTGCTCGCCGGCAAGACTAGCACCGCGACCACGTCGATAAACGCCTCCCAGATGAATTTCATTCGACCTCCGCCGCCGCCCAGCGTCAACATGGCCACCACCTACGCGATACCGAACAACCAGCCGGACCCGTTTATACACTCGGTCAACCTCCCCACCAGCTATCCCCTGCACATCGCCGGCACGACCGCGCAGAACATGATATCGAAGTCGCCCCTCGAGATGGTCCAGAACGTCATCGGGCCTGTGAAACCCGAAACGAGTAGTGCGATGACCCCGATACACATGACTCGGAGGCCGTGCCCGCCGACTACGCCCGGCCAGATCCTGATATCGTCGACCGGGCAGATCATCGTGTCCAACAACCACATGCCGCCGCCGCCGCCCAAGACCAGCGCGGCGTCGCCCCCGCAGGGCTCCGGCCCCGTCAACCAGCTGGTCGTCAACTCGTTGCCGGCGCCCTTCGTCATACAACCGCCCGTCGTGGCCGTCGACCAGGTTGTCCAGCCCAACAACATGCTCCCGCAGATCGTGACGGAAAACCCGCGCCAACTAGACGTCAAGAGCGGCCCGAGCTTCATGCCGGGCGTCGCCATGCTATCCCCCGAAAGCCTGAAGAAGAGAAATAAGAAAAAGAAGAACGCGAGCATAACGAACGTCCTCCAAATTACCGCGCCCCAACAAAATCCAAATAACATCATGGTCCATCATACGTCGCCGCAGCATAGCTCGAGTCCCCAATTCTCCCCGCGAGGGTTCCAGCTTTCCCCCAACAATAATATGTCGCCGGCACCGATGCTCCAAGCGCTAACGATAGTGCCGGGCAAGTCCGGGACCCCCGCTCACATAGTTATGAACGGCCAGAGCAACTCGAATAACTTCGGATCTCAGCAGATAATAACGAACACGTCACCCTCGCAACAGATCAATTTATTACAGCCGGTGAACCTTATCAATAATGCCAGCGGCGTGATGCCAAACTTCCCGGCGTTTCAACAATTCATAGTGCCAAATATTGGCGGGATGGTGATGACGGCCGACGGGACGATCATCCAAGATAACTCCAATGGCATGCCAATGCAGCTCCAACTTCAAACGGTCAACGGGCAAAACGTCCTAACTCCGGTGCAGAATTCGGGCGTATTCGCCACCGGCGCCAACGGGGGCGTAGTAATCCGCGCGCAGAATCAGCAGGGGAAGATCATCCAGTCCCAGCACAGCCCGGGCGCGCAATTCCTGTCCCCCAATGGCCAGGTCGTCATGAACGGCTCCAATTTCAACGGGCAGCTGAGCCCGCTGCTCGCCAACCTGAGCCCGACCGGCGTCGCGTTCAACGGGTCGCGGCCCGGGGGCCCGGACTTCCTGCAGAACCAGGGCCAGGTGATGGTGCCGCTGTCGCCGAAGCGCCTCCCCGGCCGCAACTCGACGTTCGTCCAGCAGAACACGACCATAGTCCAGCAGCAGACGACGCTGGTCTCCAACTCGCAGCCGGCGCTGACGCTGGGCGCGCGGGTCGCGGACCCCAAGCCGGAGTCCCCGCCGCTGGCGCGCCTGCTGGAGACCTACTCGGAGTCGCACTCGGTGTCCACGCAGACGCTGCGCAAGTCGCCGGGCGGCTCGCCGCCGGACACCACCACGCACAGCCCGCTGGGCGAGCGCGCGCGCTCCCCGCGCCGCGCGCCCGCGCCCGCCCCCGCCACCGCCACCGCCACCGCGCCCGCCACCGCCGCCGCCGCCGCCACCACCGCCGCCACCGCCGCGCCCGCGCCCAGACCGGACACCACCACCGCCGAGCCCGACGACCCCACCGCGTCGGTGAGTACTTTAGACATTCACGCCATAATTACTGGTTCTGCGCCACCCGCATCCAGCGGTTCCCGCGACCTTTACCAGGTCATCAGCCTGGTAATAATGTACTATTATTAAGGGGACTTAATTATAAATATTGTAGATTGCCAGTATTGCCACAATAGCTGGCAAGGAAGGGATTGCCTGCCAAGTATATTATTGTTATTAATACGAGGTTCCTCCGTCGGCCGAGACACTGCCTACTAGACTAAAGCACACTCGACGGGCAATCACTTCGTTCTTGGCATTTGCAGTAATGCTGCTTGATTAAAACCATATACGAACCGTCCTCTACCAAAATAATCCCCTTTCGATCACCTATCATTTCATAAAACTGACTGACCGCAGTTTATTATTATTATTTATTTATTTATTTAATATTCACCTGTTCTTCATAATGGGCTTCGAAGTGTCACGTTTCATCATCCTCCTAGCGTTATTCCCGGTAATGCCCCCTAAAGGAGCCCGGGGTCCGCTTTGATACATAATCCCAAGATTTGGCATAGGCATTAAGTTTTACGAAAGCGACTGCCATCTGACCTTCCAACCCAGAGGGAAAACTAGACCTTATTGGGATTAGACCGGTTTCCTCACGATGTTTTCCTTCACCGAAAAGCTAACGGTAAATAAGCGCCTAGGCCTGCAAGATGGTCTTTTTTAATTTCCGTTCTAGAATTTGTGGCAAAGGATCACGGTGTTCAGCCATGAAAATTAAAGTTTGAGTTCTTGGAGTTTTTTTTTAATTTATTTCATTGCATGTTTGAGAAAAGCACTATACATCATACCTCGGCGTGAAAAGGATTTGCCAGCCTCATAACTATCCGACCTCGCTATGCTCGGTCGTCTATATTTAATCCGACCGGCAATCCCTTAATTCCCGGCCTATGTAGTAATGTACTATTACTTTTTTTTTGTGACCACTTCGGAATACTGATTACTGCTGTAAAGTTTGTAAATAAAAAACATACTATGATTTGTCGGTTGGGTGTTGTCGTTATTCAGAGATCTCCTGTATTACTTTTTGCCAAAAACTATTTTGATATTCACAATCATAAAATTGACACAATTTAAAAATATGCAATAATGAAATATACATTTTATTCCAGGCGATGGTTCAGTGCGTGTCCAGTAGCGAGCAGGACATGGCCGAGCACGAGTCTCGCGAGCACGCGTGGCCAGCCCAGCGAGCTGATTTCAACTCTGATACTGATGCGCAAAGTAAGATCCTGGGTAAATTATCTGCCGGTCAGCCAGTTCATGGCATATGACGCCGCTTACGCTTCCAGATATATTGTATCAGTTTTCCTGAATCCATACTAATATTATAAATGCGAAAGTGTGTCTGTCTGTCTGTTACCTCTTCACGCTTAAACCGCTGAACCGATTTAGGTGAAATTTGGTATAGAGATAGTTTGAGTCCCGGAGAAGGACATAGGATAGTTTTTATCCCCGAAATCGTCCCCTAAGTATTGTCCCCTGAGTAGTTATTAAAAGTTTGTATGGAGACTCGATACAAACGAGTTCCATGCGGACGGAGCCGCGAGCAGAAGCTAGTGATTTATAAAATAAAATAGGGTTGACGCTTATGATGTTTAAGATCTTAATGTATTAGCCTGAACGAATAGTAGGTTAAGATTTCTGCATTCAAAGGCATCTTTGCAACTTATATCAGGCTATGGGTTGACATTAACACTAAATTACGGAGTCCTGTTCAACTACTAACTGTTGATTATACACTGCAAACACTTTCTGAATAAGTCTTCGAATAATGTTCATTCACGTAAAACTATATGTTGCGTTTTCAGGTGTAATGTCAAACTTTCCGCCCATGCGCCAGAACCGCAATCATAACCCTGTGGAGTCCACCGAAATGCATTTCAACCAGAACATCAACCCGTCACCAGCGAACCAGCAGAATCTCATGCCAGTTACCACCAACTATTACGAGCGGACGCAAACATTTAAGAGGAAAAATGATTTCGGTGACGGGTCTACTTATAGGACGGACAAAATGATGCGAACAACATATGGAATGGTCCACAGTGTCCCCAAGGATGACTATGGCATGGGACTCAGCTCCCCGGACAAGCAAAGACATTTCCCAACTTCGGGGACCAGTTCGGACTCGTCCGCTATCCAGAAAGTATTTGACAGACACAGTCTGGGTTCTGGCAATGGTGAGTACTGCTTTCAAGTACATGTTTAGTCTTTCTTGCTACGCTTACAATCCTTGGCTAATTTAAACTTTACAATCTGTCAGAAATTCCCATCGGCTTGACTGTTGGCAACACATTTATCTCTATTTTAAGGTTACCTTTGAGGTAATACAGCCCCTTTTTCAAATATCTATTGTAATAACGTATAAATTGCACGTATTGATTTCTCATGCAACTTGATTATTTAGCCCTCATCACCCTTTACATACTTTTTTATAACAACTAAGTTGGGTGTAAATAAAGAAAAAAGCGCTTTCGAATAACTTTTTAACAAATCAAAACAATAAAGGTTGCCACTTAATAATTTATCCGGAACCATCTCACGCTTTGGTCACAGCTAACAAAATTCAAATTTGTCATTATGTTGTGTCTTGTATTGGTTTTGGATTGACAGACGCCTACGTCGCCTAGCCTACGTACCCCAAATTTAAGGATATCACGTGTATATAAATAATAGAGCCTTTTGTTGTTGATACATACTGACGTGTATTGGTATATTTCAGCTTCCACATAATGCGATACTGTATTGGTCATTGGTTTTCTTTTGGTTGGGTTAATACAAGATACAGCTGTTAATAAAGGGTGTACTGGAAACTAATCAGAACAAGCGATGTGCAGCGTCCAAACGTTCCCCAGCTTTCTGTCGCTTTCCATTGCACCACACACGAACAAGTAACAAAATTGGCTCACAAATTGGGATCCCATTACTAACGCATCATTGTTAAGCCATCATCATTTCATCTGTTTATCATTGTAAGTAAATCACAATTTTCATATTACTGTTCTTCTTTGGTGTGGGAAAATGTATATTAATTATGAATCTACTTTACCTAATAGAAATGTAAGTTTGCACCTGTTATACAATTTACCGGAAGCATTTAAAGTGCATTGTATTTTTTGCTAGTAAGTACTCGAGAAGCAACTTGTAAATTGTATTGTTAAGAGTTAGAATAGAGTGTTACTTATTAGTCGGGTTTTTAATCAGTTTCAGTCAGATATGGGCGTGGAAATCGTGTTGTGCTCAAGGGAATGATATTTGTGGGGAAATTAAATGATAGTCGTTCCATAAATAACACAAAAACTTCGAAGAATTCGTATATTTCAACAACTGGGTTGTTTATTCGGTTACGATGACTGTAATAAAAAGGAAGAACGTCCAACTTAAAATTAGAACCCCGATTAATTGCACAAAATTTGCCTCTTCAAATGTATCTAACACTGTAAATTCATGTCACTTGCTGTTCAAAAATATTCTCCTCCACCACAGGAATATGTGTCGAATCTTGATTCAATTTGTTGCGTGTAACTCTCAATGTTCGCGGGGTGGCTGAAAAGTTCGCGGCCTAAGCTAGAAAAAATGTAAAAATTAAAAATAAACTATGGTGCTTTTTTCCCGCCTCTCTGGCAGTTTAAATAATGGCGCCATTAAAAAAAAAGTTATTCGTTTTTCGTTCTGTGGGCGGATAAACTTAACAATGTCTGTTGAATGCGGAAATTTTGATAAATTTGAACACCGCGCAGTTATTAAGTATTTCGTATAAAAAGTAAAGTCGCCTAAAGAGATTTGCGATGATATGACGGATGCTCTCCATCATTGTGCCTTTCGTTACACTATGATAAAAAATGGACTCTTTTATTTGAACAAGGACGAGAGAGCTGTGAGCTTGTAAAAGTGAAAAAATGTATCGGGCAGATAGCGGAGGAACTACAAATTAGTATAGAAAGGGTAGGACACATTTTACATGAACGTTTACACATGAAAAAAATACTGCGCGATGGGTACCAAAAACGCTGACACCGCTTGACAAGGAACGGCGACGCAAATTTTTTGGATCTAGCTGAGGAAATCTGAACGAAATTTGCAACCGAATCGTAACCGGAGATGAAACGTGGCTTCGCCAATATGACCCAGAACCAAAACTAGAGTATGCAATGGCTAACAAAGGGCGAGAGGGCACCAAAGAAATTTAAAGTGGAAAAGTCAGCTTCGAAGGTTATGGCGACCATGTTTTGGGACAGTGAAGGAGTTTTATTAGTTGATTATTTGCCAAAAGGGACCACAAGGAACGGTCAATATTATGCAAATTTATTGATTCAAGCACGTTACGCAGTCGTTCAGAAGCGACGTGGGAAATTAAGCCGTGGAGTGTGGTTTTTACAGGAAAACGCACCAGTTCACACTTTCCGTGTTGCTATGCAGGCTCTAAAAGTCACTGGTTTTGGAGAAATCGATCATCCACCCTGCAGTCCAGACCTGGCTCCGAGCGACTATTTCCTTTTTCTGAAAAAAGACTTACGTGGTCGCTGGTGTGCTGATAACAATCAGATCGAGGTTGCGGCAGTGAGCCATTTTGAAGTAAAGGAAGATTTTTTTTTTGGTGGTATTAAAGCATTGTCTACTCGAAGCGAAAAGTGCATTCTATGGAGACTATATTGAATAACTACAACTTAGAAAAGTTGAAAAACCCCCGACCTTTTCATTTCAAAGTCCAATATCTCAAAAACGGCTCAACACATTTTGATGAAACATGGCTAAGAACACTCAGGGTAAAATTATCTATGACACAAAAAAACCGCATTCGAATCGGTCCATCCGTTTGGCAGCTACGATACTTCAGACAGATACACAGACAGACACGTTAAACATTTACTTTGATACTCTCTTTAAAAAAAAATGTAAGGCCGCGAACTTTTCAGCCGCCCCCAGTAAAGGTGTCGAAGGCCACAATAGAGTATGCGTGCGGGGCGGGGGCTCTAATCTGCATGGTCGGTCGGTAGGTGTAGGTGTAGGTGTAGGTGTAGAGTCGGCGGCGCGCTCGTTCTCGTGCGGGCAGCTGGTGTGGGGCGGGGAGCACGGGCGCGCGCCGTGGCCGGGGCAGCTGGGCCGGCGGCGCGCGGACGGGCGCTGGCCGGTGCGCTGGTTCGGCGAGCGGCCCGACTCGGCGCTGCCCGCCGCCGCGCTGCTCACGCTCAGCGAGGGGCTCGAGGCGCACCACGCCGCGCGCACCAACCTGAGGAAGTGAGTGCGGGGGAAACCTCCCCCTACGACCCTGTCCTATCACCTGTCACTTGTCACCGACCGGGACTGCCCGGGAATTTCCTTTTCACGCCACTGCTCGGAAATGTGACAAAAGATGGTCTGAATTCAGTCTTCAAAGCTGGGGTTTGACATCGCACGAACAGGCCAACTATGAGTTCAAACTGTCCAACAATATTATTGATGGACAGTTTCAGCAGCAATTCGCTCAATCTCAGGCACCATATCATGATCTTAATGTTGATATTAGGTAGTTAATTTTGACTTATAATTATAATTATTTGCAATTTCCTCGCAGTAGGCGTGAAAAGCACTGTCTCGGCCAAAAGTGCAGTAGATAGACTCGTCTCCTTCGAGGTCCTCACCTGCAGCTCGGACCTCGAACTCACCCGTCCATCTATTGCCTACTTTCTAGCCTTTACAACAATGTACTATAAACGTATCGTTTCACCCGAGTCGTTCATGCTTGTCCATTTAAAGTTTAATTGTCAGATTTAAAAGATATCTCTTTACATTAGTTTCGTTGTGTAATCTAATTGTTCTAAAAAGCTCCCTAAAATGTATTGAGGCTAATAAATGTTTGCATTAACATTTTGTAAGTCTAACGAGAGAGGACCCGTACCCTTGTCCGATGTATGCCATTATAATTAGTGTCTCGCTCCACCGTATATTTCTGTATCTGGCTCTAAACGACTGGAAGAACTATTGCACTGTGTAAAGTTGAGCATTCAAAGGACCACGGATATAATATTTTACGAATGTTTTTCTTTGTATTTCCGAATAATTAATTAGTCTGCACATCCCACGATAAACGAGAATAAGTGTGGTTGCGAGATGCTAATATTGATGTACTAAGTTGTTTTTAAATTGACCGTGTGTTTCTAATTTGTAAAATTAACCCAACCCAAAGGATTTCGTGACTTTAACACACGCTGAGTGTGCCGTTTGAATTACATTTTAATGTAGACATTAACCATGTTATGTATTGAAACAGGAGTAGAAAACTAAACACGCTTCTCGAGAACGCGATTCAAGAGGCGATGGCCGAGCTCGACAAGAAGAGTGAGCCGGGCGAGGCCGAGGGTTCTGAAGAGGCGGCCGGCGAGGCCCCGGAGGACGAGGCCGCGCCCAAACGCAGCAAGAGGCGGGAGCGGCCTCGCAGCCGGGACAAGCAGCGCAGGAAGCACACGAGGGCGGCCGACACCGGCCGTCTGCGCAGCTCACGATGACATCCGGAACCTCACGTTTGCACAGCCGTTTGCATGATCATTGATCACGGACAGGTTGCATTAGGTGGAGGAAAGTTGAACCAATATTCTCACAACCCGCCGTAACTGCTCATGTGTACAATCTTTTGCACTGTCTTTAAATTCATGTCGATTATCTGTGCATCCGTTGAAAACGCTATTGTGTATCACACTGTGATTTTACAAGACCTTGAATCTACCAATGCTGAAGAATTCCGTTGCTAAGGAAAATACAATCGCAAAAGATTGTCCTGGTGTGAGCGTTTTCACAATATAAATTAAAATCACAAGATGTTGGGGGGTAGTAAACTATGGAGTTTGAACGTTATTGTTTAGGCTTCCCGATATAAAATAGATTTGTATGTCTACAATTTAGTATAAACTTCTTAAATACATCACATAGTCAATGTCATCAATGTCTAGGAATAGTTAGTAAAAAATATGTTGTGATTGTACGAACATTAACTGTACAAATTTTGTTTTCAACGTGTCTAGAGTGTTATTACTAACCAGAGATTATCTACCATTCCGTACCTTTAATAAATATTGTATATATCCTCTTAATCTCTTTGTTATCATACTTTTATTTGAGAGTATAGTATGGATTAAACTAAATTTGAACAGAAGAGTTCCTGGCATGAAAATTATCTATTTTTTGGTATTTACTTAACATTTACTTATATGAAAGTGATTTATTACCTACAGTTAAGATAAAACCGTAGGTAGGAGTAGTGCAGCTGTGGTTGTGAACCGCCGCTGCGCGCGCCTACAGTAAACCACGACTAGAGTCGTCTTTAGTAGGGATCTTCGATATCAACAATAATGTAATAATAGGTACTATTGTAAAGTACACACCTGTCATCGATGTATTGTACAACTTAGTGAACTGTAAATGGATAAGAAAGTAAATCGCTATATACCGTGTAAATTTTTATGTGTGTTGTTAGAAAATAATAAGTGAAACATGATTTCTAGTCAAAATATTGAGCATATTAAATGTAGATTTTATAGACGAGGTAATTGACAATAACACTGGCCTGGCGTTCGTTGACGCGATATCAACTTTGTTTCGGTTACATAATGAATAAGTACAGTACATTATTATTGATTCCCACTTTGTCGAACTTGTTTGCGTTGATAACCTTTTACTTGTACATTTGTTAAGCTCGAGTGATAATTATGGAGAGCCATTTTATTTCTTGAACACGCTACCTATTTAGATATACATACACGTTCCTTTTCGGATATCATTGTTTTGTTGTACCATGCCACGTAAATAAACTTAAGAAAGGCCCCTCTTGTATGTAGTGACCTGTTCCAACAGACATTACATATTTAAAATTTGTAACACAAACAAAACATGTAAAGAGGGGCTTCTTTAGTTAATCTGTATTCATTTTTTAACAACAAATAATTCGCCGCCAGAAATTGTTAAATTATTGTTTCTGCAGGTCTCCTTTGTATAGTTCAGTTTTTATAGCAATTTAAAACCCTTTCGAAACTGGAATTTTACTATTGTATTATACCTACTTCCTTTTTTTCCTAATTAGACAGTTCTGAAGACGAACATTCACCATCCGAAATTGCGTTACCAATCTGCAAGTATTGTTAAAATCCGAAACTGAAACGCATATGATTCCGATGGAAAGTGCGATCTGATCGCGCGCACGTAGACTGTACTTTCACCTACATGGCATCACAATCACATATCCCTCACCTAACCTTGTCACCCCCTTTGTGTTAATGTAAAATAAGATAATCACTGTAAGTGTCGTTTAATTCATAAGTATTTTGTTTTGTGGTGCAAGGGAGATTACTTTAAAACATTTCTAAAATGCTTTTTAAACACATTCAAGTAATATAATGAAAGATTTTTAAAAACTATAGGTAGTATTAATGTTAACTATAGGTAGGTGACGTCATACCGTGGATCCACTTAATAGGTAATTTGTTATCGATAGTCATTGTTAGATTATTATCAATGTGCAAAATTACTTTGTGATTTTTGAACATGTCCGATAAAATTATATATCAAGGAATTATCTCATAGCTTACTTACTGTTTTTATAATATCGTATTTTAACCTTAGAGATTCCACTTAAATTCGAAATAAGGTATGTGTCTCCAGATGCCGACATGTATTTAACGTTGAATGGAAAATGTTTATTATATTGATAGTCGGTGCCTCCCGCGAGATGGTATTATGTACATAATCTTACTGTAGTTATGTATAGTATTTTATTTCGATGAGAATTAATGTTTTATAGACTAATATACACATAAGATTATTTATTTGTTTTGCTGTGTACATATTTTTTCAATAAAATGTACCTGTTTTATTTAAGTCTATATTTTATTCATCCCCGTACTTCAATACATGCCACTGTTACAAAAACGTGTATGTCAAAGAAATATTTAATCAATCATTGATTACTTGGTATCTTGTGGCTATGACATGAAGCACCTGAATGTCATCTCGCTCGTATTTGAAGCAGCCCAACTGGGGTAGTATACCTCCATTATTACAGAAGACTGCAGCCATAATGATGCCACTAGGTTAGGTGCATTGCTCTGTAGGTGGGTAAGGTCGTCAAAGTTTTTTTTAACAAGTCTGTAGTTGTGTTTAAAACTTTTATGTTATCCATAAAATATGTGTTACATGCGATACAAAGTGTAACACAAAGCATATATCATATCTGTTTAAAAAATAACTTTAATTTTGATGTCCTTACCAAGTGTGACGTTGCCTGGTGGTGACTGGTTAGTAAGGTCTCCAGAGCTCCTGAGGATGTGAGAGACCGGCGTTTGTCTCAACTACCAACAACGAATCCTCAAATCCATAGAGGATTGGCAATAGGCTAGCGATTCTTCTGGAATCGAAAGCGTCCATAGGCAACGGTGCCTGCTTAACATCAGGCAGACCGTATGCTTCTTTGCCACAGTCGAAGTCGTGTAAAATGACCTACAGGAGCTGGATCAGCGCACAGAATCCCATCTATTATTCCCGTATCTTCGAACGATCGCAGGTCCCAATTTCACTAATTTGACACTGACACTCTTCACATGATTATTGTTTGGGCTGCCATGAACCAGTGGCGAAATAACTACAACATAGAAAAGTTGAAAAACCGCTGACATTTTTATTTCTAAAACGGCTGAACATATTTCCATGAAACATGGCTAAGAACACTCGGGATAAAATTATCTATGACTCAAAAAACCGCATTCAAATCTGTCCATCCGTTAGGGAGCTACGCTACCACAGACAGATACACAGACAGACACGTTAAACTTATAACACCTCTCTTTTTACGTCGGGGGTTCAAAAAAGTCTGAAATATCTCCTGTAGTGCCTGTAAAGGAAAGTTTTTACCTTAATACGGCATCGGCATTCAAATGGGCAGCATCAAACGAACGTAAGTATGTCATTATCAAAAATTTGACGATTTGTGTAGGTTTTCCACCCTCTACGTAGAAGTGGATGTAGGTATCTACTACCTACCTAAGTCAGCACCATATACGATAGTGCTGCCAAAGTAGACAAATAGTTCGTTACACGTCTTTATTACTTTAAGAGTAAAAGGTTACTGCATCATACGTATAATGCTCAAGAAATAGTACATTACTGCAGCCGCCGGGAAAGAAGGGCTTGCCGGGTGAGTAGGTATAGCGTCTATACTAGTAGGTATATACTATAGACGGCCGACCGTAGGGAGGCCGGATAGTGATACGAAGCCGGCAAGCCCTTTTCACGGCTAGGCATGTATAGTGCTTTTCTCAAACATATGCAATGAAATAAGAAATATCACCACTCAAAAAACCAACCTGTATTTATGTACTTGTCCTTCGATTTTGGCGGCAACAATGACAACATGAATAACTCATGGCTAATTCGGCCTCCGCCCTCAATTCCGGCGGAGTACCTACAATTAGTTTCTTCGTCGCTGTTATCATCGGAACTCATTTTGAAATTTTATTTATCAATTTCAACCACAAATATAAAATTCAATTCAGCTACACGACAAAAGACTTTTCATTTTCCCTCCAATCCCTCCATAATGTTTTTTTTTACGGAAGTCGTCCGTATTACGCGTGTGTAGTGTTTGAATAGACCCTATGAGGGCCATTATACACAAACTGATAATGAGAATCTTAATTTCTATAGTGATTAAAATAAATGCAGAGGATTTTAAATATTATCTGTGGTCTCTGGTGACTTACAAATAGACAATATTTTAAATGTATTTATCAAAAAGCGCGGGAAACGTGGAACGCGGCGGTTTAGGTTTTCGTTTCTCTTACTTTTATTTATAAATTTGCTGTAAATAATAGATCAGAAAAGTGTTTATTTGTATATAGTTTATTTGTATTTTTTGTAAATATTATTATTTTCTAGTTTGTGTACATATTCACATTGGATTAGGTAAGTTTTCTTTAAGTATTGTAATATGGAAACGGAGAAGGAACCTCCTGACCCTGGGGGGGGAGGTCTTCAGGTTGCTTACAATGTTATAGTTGATAATGAATCCGGTATGGACACAGATGCATCTGTTGCTTCTGCTAGTGGCAGGAGTGTTTTAAAGCGTAAATTAAGTAAGAGGTGTAAAAATTGCAATAAAAAAGTTCGTAAGAGTAAGGATGGCATAAACGTTATTATTTGCGCTTGTGAGTCTTCTGATACGCTCCAAGAATCCCTTTCAAACCATACTAATGATAATGACCAAGTGACTAAGTCTTCTGTAGCTTTAGACTTGAATACCAAAGAAAAATACACAAAAGTTGGCAGAGAGTTATTCTCACCCACTGATGCAGCTCCTTTTACAGTGCATGTTCAACTTAAACAAACCGAGCGAACCTCTTCCTTGCATCCGGTGTCATTTGGAAAGTTCTTAATGAGAAATAAATTTAGTAATATAATAAATGGCAGTGTCAAACGTATCGGAAGGACCCGTATATCTATGGCATTCACAAAATTTGACGACGCTAATGCTTTTTTAAATGATTCTCGGCTTGAAGCTGAGAATTTGTCGGCATTCATCCCATCATTCTCAGTTACCCGCATGGGCCTAATTCGCGGCATTCCGGCACAGTGGTCGGAAGAGGAAATAATAGAAAATGTTTCAGTACCTGCTGGGTGTGGAAAGGTGCTCAAGGTGAGGCGCTTGAACCACAGAGTTCCGGTTAACGGGTCTGTTTCATGGCAACCCTCAGAAACCATAGTTGTAACGTTTGATGGCCAAATCCTACCAAAAAGAGTATTTTCTTGCTACAATTCCCTTCCGGTTGAACTGTATATATTCCCAACCATTCAGTGCTTTAACTGCTGTAAATTTGGTCACACAAAAACTAATTGTAGATCAAAGCCTAAATGTTTCACCTCCCCAAAATGGTTGTGCACTGCAAAGGAACCCGGACAAAGAAGAATCTCATTCGGGATCTGAAGATATCCAAGCCCTAATTAATCTGTTATCGAATCCGAATATTAGCTTACCGTCCAACGTTGCCCCTCTTGCTCAGATACTTTTAGTAGCCATCCAAAATTATGGACAAAATAATTCAATGGAATTGCAGAAGTGTAATTAATAAAAAACATGATATAACTCATTTATTAAACAAATATGAACCTTTTGTTTTCGCTCTCTCTGAAACATGGCTCAAACCTAGAGCTCTTCTTAGAGTTACTGGTTATTCATGTCTCAGAGAGGACCGCCCTGATGGGTATGGTGGAGTAGCCTTACTCATCAGGGATTCCATTTCATTTTCACCAGTTCATCTCCCATCTCACACTGACGATTTGTCAATCGTTGCTGCCGTTGTAAATAACATGTGTATCATATCTGTATATATCCCTCATCCATCTTCATCTATTTTGCACGAGTTTGAACAGTTAATAAGTTCTCTTCCAAGGCCCATGTTGATTTTAGGGGATTTTAATTCGCAACATCAGCTATGGGGTAGTTCAATTTCTAGTTACCATGGGGAACGTATAATAGAAATTCTCGATAACCATAATCTTTGTGTGTTAAATACTGGCCTCCCTACCCGACGAACAGCACCTTCTGAATTAACAAGTGCTATTGACTTGTCTATTTGTTCAGCTCAAATTTCATCTTCTTTAACATGGCATACTCTAGAATCAACATTTGGTAGTGATCATTTCCCAATTATAGTTACATCTTTCAATCCAGTTTCCTCATCCCCTAAGCCTAGTCCAAGGCTAAAGTACAATTTATGCAATGCGGATTGGAAAGTTTTTAAAAGGCGTATTGAAGATAAATTGTTGCAGTTGCCTAGTGTGGCTGACAGTGACATAGTGAGTTGTTCAGTTGCATTAGCCCAAGTCATCATTGAAGCGGCTGATGAAACTTTCCCTGTAAAAAATAGTGCATCAGGTAAAGTTCCATCTCCTCCCTGGTGGGACATGGAGTGCACTCAGGCAATTCGAAGGCGAAAGGATGCTGAAAGACAGTACCGTCACTTGATGACAAATGAAAACTTTGAGCTGTACTTGCAGGTAGCTCGTGAGACTAAGAAGTTATTACGAAAGAAAAAATTTGAAGGATGGAGACAATTCTGCGCTTCTCTTAATCCTAATGTTAAACCTGCCATAGTGTGGAATAATATTAAAAGGTTCCGTCACGCTTTTAATGAGCCTTCTACACAGATTCTTCCTTCTAGTTTAGCTCAGCAATTTATGGACAGATTAGCACCTGCTTCAGTTCCAGAAGAATATGTCTTTCAGCCTTCTTCCTTCTCATATGATCCCGAATACAGTTGTAAATTTAATGCTCCTTTTAAAATTGAGGAGTTGAAAGGTGTATTAAGTAACGTAAAAGATACTGCACCTGGCCATGATGGAGTCCCTTATTCTTTTCTGGCCAATGCTGGTGATGGCATTCTTATTTATTATTTACACATTATTAATTCTGTTACACAGTCCGGTGTAGTCCCAGATTCATGGAGATCTCAAATAGTCATTCCTATTTTAAAACCCAATAAACCAGCTTCAGATGTTTCTTCTTACAGGCCTATTGCTTTATCTTCAGTATTTGCTAAAATTACAGAACACTTGATTAAAAACAGATTAGAATTTTTTATTGAAAGCAATAAGTTACTGGCTCATGGTCAGTTTGGATTCCGTAAAGGTAGATCTACTTATGATAGTTTAGCTATATTAACATCAGATATTCGATTGGCATTTTCCAGGGATGAATCGGTGGTAGCTGCTTTCCTGGACATTAGCGCTGCATATGATAATGTCTTAGTTTCAGTGTTAAAAGAAAAACTTTCCATATTAGGAGTACCAATAATGTTAAGCTACTTTATAATTAATCTATTGTCTCAAAGGTCCATTAGTCTTCTCATAGATGATAATAATAGCATTACTCGATTAGTGTGGAGAGGGCTTCCACAAGGGTCAGTTTTAAGCCCTCTGTTGTATAATATTTATACATTTGACTTAGAATCATCTTTAAATGGCAGTGTTAGAGTTTTACAGTATGCTGATGATTTACTATTATACACACCAAATGTTTCTGTGGAACAGGCTAGTAGAACCGTTTCTTACTCTTTGAGTTTATTGAAATCATGGCTAGACTCTAATGGTTTAGAACTTTCCATTCCTAAAAGTGTAGTAGTTTTATTTACAAGAAAACTATTTCCTCCTCCGGTCACCATAGAATATGGTAATAATCCCATCTCTGTAAAAAGTCAAACAAAATTTTTAGGTGTCATTTTAGACAGAAAATTATCAGGTCTTCCTCATTGTGACTATGTAGTTTCTAAATGTGAAAAGAATATTAATATACTTAGGTGTGTATCTGGAGTTTGGTGGGGTGCACATCCTTTTTGCCTAAAACTGATGTATAATGCCCTAATAAGGAGTGTTTTAGACTATGGGACATTTCTGTTAGAACCAGGAAGTGTAGTAGGTTTCAAGAAACTATCTAGTATACAGTCTAAAGCTCTCAGAATTATCTGTGGTGCTATGAAATCTAGTCCCATTAATGCAATGCAGGTTGAGTGTTGCGAACCACCTCTTCATTTACGGCGACAATTTCTGTCTGATAGGTATCTCTTCCGATGCTCTCAATTTTCAAATCACCAAATTTGGCCTATCTTACTAAACCTCTCTTTTCTAATAATCTCTTCTAAATATTGGAGACATAAGAGTCCCCCTTGCTTAATTAAAAGTTATGATAAAGTTAAATCTATACTTGCCCCCACTGTTAGTGCTTCTACATTGCCAATCTTCCAGCATGACTATGATTCCCTCACACTTGTTCCTTCAGTGCTCTTAAATATTGGCATCTCAAAGAATGATGTGGAACAAAATAAACAGTTCCTGAGTTTCATTGGAACTGAGGGCCTGGGTGCTCATCATATTTACACAGATGCTTCTAAAATATCAGTCAATGGTTGTGTTGGAATTGGAGTTCTACATGTTCAATCAAATATATATCAAAAAGTAAAGTTGCCTCCAGAGTCATCCGTGTATAGTGGTGAGTGCTTTGGAATCCTGAAGGCAGTAGAGATGATCATTATTATGCGTCTTAAAAAGACGATAATATTTACGGACTCATTAAGTTCTCTACAATCAATTGTTAAATTTCCTTTCAGATCCAAATTGAATAACCCAATTATTTATAAAATACGTAGCCTCTTGTTAAAATGTTCTTTTAATGATTATTCTGTTTCCTTTGCTTGGATCCCCGGGCATAGAGGAATAAAAGGAAATGAAAGGGTGGACGTGCTGGCCCGTGATGCCATTGATTGTGGTGATATGTTTCCTTATGAAAATATACCTGAAGACCTTTTAGCTTTGCCCAAAGTATATTTACGAGATGAATGGATGAAACTTTGGACATCACCTGATGCAAGGACGGGTTTACGCTACCGGGACATACAACCGTTAATTCCTGCCAAACCATGGTTTTCTAAAATATCCCTTTCAAAACCAGCAACCAGCATGGTAATCCGCATGAGACTGGGTCACTTGTGTACACCGGAGCATCTTTCAAGATTAGGCATTGTGGCCAGTTCTGCATGTATTTGTGGAGCTGATCCCGGTGACCTAAACCACATTTTTTTTGAATGTCAACAATACGATCGCTCAATACTACTAAACCAGCTGTCATTGCTTAAAGTTCCTTTTCCTGTATCCATTCCTTCACTCCTGTATATTAATGACTCATCCTTGTATATATTTAAGGCCTTATATTCATTTTTATCTTTAAATAATATTAAACTTTAACATATATTATTGTACCCTTTCCTGATCTTTTCCTTGTTATCCAAATTTCCGATCTATCCGTATTTTCCTGAAATCCCGTTTCCTCGTTTTTTGGCTGAATGCGCCAAGAGCGCGATGCCATATATAAAAAAAAAAAAAAAAAAATGTATTTATCAACACATTGCTTCATACAGATTTCTATTCTTAAATCAGTTCGTGTGTAATAGGCATTACCGCCGATATTTTTGGTCCAATAACCATTCAGCCACTAGAAAAAAAAATAAAAAATAATTCAGCTGTTTAGCCTGTTCATGAACACAGACGCCATATTTAGTTTCCAATAAAAAAAAAACACTTCTCGGCCTAGGCCTTCAATTTTGTATGAAATTGCTTTACAGTTCTCTCGAATTGTTCCGCCCGAAATGTGATACTTCGAAGCCTGTTATGACGCACGTAACGACGACATTTCATTGCATGTTTGAGAAAATAATGTTTATAGACAGTCCCATTAGATGGCGCTTTACAGAAACAAAAGACCCTACGTGCAATTCTGTGTCGAGCGTTACCTAGGGTACCGCTGTGTGACGCCACTGTCTAGACAGACAACATTGACAGTTTGTTCTAGAAAATAAAGATAGATGGCATACTAGTCTCATGCAACAGATGTTGTAAGTAAATAAGCTAATTCGTAGGGTAGAGGGCTTGAACAAATTGTCGTAAATGTGGACACGCTAGACAAAAGTAACCAATTTTTTTTAAAATAGTTGTTAGGTCCATAGCTTTAAGTTTTTGATAGGAACCAACTCCTCCATCGCTCATGCCCATATTTAATTTTATGGCGGCCATTTTGACTTATAGTTACTTAATTACTAATATCTTGAGTTCTAAGTCAGTTAGAATCACAAACTAGGCGCCTAAAATAACATAATTGGGGCAGGGAATTCATCTAGATAGGTAAGTATTTTACCGATATCTCAGTTACTATATTACTTGAAAATACAAAACTGGTGTTTATTTATATATTAAAGGTCAACGAATACATACTAGTAATTATTAACGTTATTATATTTTTAATTTAATGTAATGCTATAGTAATACATAATCTGCGGAAATTTCAATTGCTAGCTAGCTTATACATATATATATATATATACGCAGACAGCCAGATGGACAGCGGAAGCTTAGGAACAGGGGTTTCCGTTTGATATCTTTTAGGAGCTCTACTCTAAAAAAATATGTAATTGAATTCATTGACCCCAAATATGTATATTTAGCTACGCTCAGTTCGTGATTCTACGTTACCTATTTATACTTAAAAATGGTCGCCATAAAATTAAAGATGGCCGACGGAGGAGTTGGTTCCTATCAAAAACTTAAAGCTATGGACCTAACAAGTACATGAAAAAAATTTGGTGCTTTTGTCCAGCATATCTACATTATTAGGTATCACCTGAAACTGCCCTAGCTACTAATAAATTATAGGTACGCGATTACTTATATGTCCCGTTTAGTAAAAATTATGTGTGAGAATCGTGACAGTTTAAACCTTAAATGGGTAACGGCAACATATTTGCCGTCATAGATGAAAAAAATCGGCCAAGTGCGTGTCGGGCCACGCGCAGTTTAGGGTTCCGTAATGGCCTGTCATTCTTAGTAACATCGACACGCGTGCGCCAAGTAAATGGTTGCGTCGGCCGAATTTGTACGAAAAATGGCTTTCTAAGTACATTTTAAGTTGGTCGACTATAACTCGGTAACTAGTTATACCTAAGTAGGGTTAACTATACTTACCTACTTAGTAGCCGTGATAGTTTTCCTTTTAAATTCATTATGTGTACTACTGCCACTTTTTCACATTCCCAGTAGCAGCCATTTCGCCGGCAGGGGGGCACACATGACGCGAACAAAAATTTGGGCTTTGAAGCCCATTATCTCGCAACCGAATCACTAATTTGAAAAAACGTTTTAAAGATACCATAATATTATATAACAAGCTATCCAACGATACCCCACAACTATAGGGCTATCACGAAAAAAAAATAGTTCCCCACTTAAGGTGCAGGGGAGGTAAGTACGCACAAAATATTTTATTCTTCTATTTTGTGGGCGTCATTGGCGTTGGTCTCAGACGGTCCTGAACGCAATTTGCCTAGTTGGAGTTTTGCCCACATTGCAGTTTGACCACCGAGCATTATGCCTAAAACGCAAAGTGACCGCTTATAGGTAGGTTAGGTTCGTTAGGTTTCTTCAGATGCCCGAAGGGCAAACAGACCAGAATTAGGAGCCCCGCTCCGCGGGGCTCCGTCAATATCGCTAGCGTAACCTCAAAACGACGAAAATGTGATGTAGGCATTTTGCGTTTTAGGCATAATGCTCGGTGGTCAAACTGCAATGTGGGCAAAATTCCAACTAGGCAAATTGCGTTCAGGACCGTCTGAGAACAACCCATATATACAAACAGTGCAAGTTAGATACAAAAAAGCTTGTAAAAACTTCAAACACTACTTATATTTCACCACACCACTTTTATGTACCTCACTTCCGATCCCAATTAAATTTCAGTTTCGAGAAACAAACTCGACTCATTGTGGGAAGAATGAGGCCGATGCATCCTACAATGTAAAATTATTATTCAAGTACTTATTAGGTACCTACTACTTCCCTCTTATGTGCTATCCGAATATTTACAAATGCTTAGGTACAGGTAAATACGAGTAGTACCTATCTGGTGACGCCTACCTATTCGTTTCCATGAACCCTGTACCCTCCACAGTCCCATATGCGACAATATCCACGATACCGGACTTTATTTAGTCTGTCGATTCGAGTCAATAAATAAGCGTATAATGTGCTTGTTTTTATGGGCCTACTTCCCAAGTGACGCTGAGAGCCGATTCAGTGCTGCGAAGCGCCCAGCGTAGCTTGAGCTTACTGTATTATTGCAACCAAGTCTAAAGTGCTTATATTTAGGTACCTATAGTCCAGTCAGACATACCAGGTATACACGCGGAATATCCATTAGGATAGGGATTTCTATTGATTTGTTTACATAGGTATTTATTTAAAACATCTGTCATCTACTTATGCCATGAAATCACGTGCGTAGAAATAAAACCGGATTTTTGTAAAAAAAAAATCTGAGACTAAAACGAAGATCGTAGGTAGATCGAATTTGAAGCACATTATTATTGGGTGCTTCAAGCGACATTGCCGCGAAAACACTCATACTGAAGAAGAACTCCCAAAGAGTTCGAAACATGTCGCTCGTAGTGACATTTAATACGTGAGTTTAACCGTGCATGTAATTGATATCAATTAAAGTGAAAGATATTTCATAAGTAGTGCTACCTACATACCAGTGGCGGCGCGTGAAAATTCTCGATGGGCAACCCGGAGCAAAAATGTTATGATAGAGTTTAGAGAGTTTAGTTTAACTCTATAGTTATATTACTTATACTCTATAGTTATATTATGCTCTATAGTCATATTATACAATAGTATAAAAAAAAACGTTCGAAAACAAATCAATCAAGCCGACGAGAATCGGCTTTTTTTGGGTGCTCCGCCACTGCTACTGCCTACTGAAAACCTTTGTAACTCGAATTAATAATAAGTACTTCTACACGGTGTTCCCGGGAATTTCGTTAACTTCGGCATATTGCAGAATACATTTACAGAAACATAATAAGCATAATAATTTCATGAATTTTTTTTTTTTTTCGTTTTGTACAAAATAATTTAATGTAGCATTAACAGTTATTGTCTTATTGAACAAGGATTCAAGACCAGAAGGTCCAAGAAGACACATTAAATAAAAAAAAATGTACCTCCGAGGCAGTTTTTGCCTAATTTCGGACGAACTCACTTGGTAAACCTTCTTGTACTGTACTTATAGGAACCTTACAACGTTTAAAAAGTGATGTAACAACTTTTAAGAGCCTTTACACTGGTTAAATCTGCAAATCTGATTTAATTAAAATATTGAATATCTTGATAACATTACAAGTTAAGATACTACTGTCTTGGAGAAATTAACTTTATTTGATCTAACCTATGCTCCCTTGCAATTAACGGAAATTGCCAAAAACACGTAGTATAATAATAATACTTTATTATGTTACAGTCTTGTACAACATTACACCTTGTAGGGGTAAGTCACTAAGTATTGCAAATACTTCGACTTAAACGTAGGTACACATTACGAAATTAAACTAAGATTTACACGAAGGTATCTGGATTATTTACTTTAAATTAAATAAATAAAAACATTTGCTAAGCATATCTGGTATCCATTTATATCGAAAAAGCCTTTCAGTGAATAAAACAGTTTTCTATTAGGTAAATATGATTTTAACTTCTGAACAAATTTCGTGTATTTGACTTTATATAGTTACCTAATAGATTTATTGGACATCGACTTTATAGGTACAGTTAGGTTTTAACGTAATACTGTATATATTGCGTTCTTATCCTACCCAACCAAATTGGGGTGTATCTTTGTAAAGTGGCTGTACAGTAAACAAATTCCGGTTGGCAAGTTTAAACATCTCAGCAGTTGGGAGCGCCCTATGGACCGTGAAGTTATTGCCTTCACGACTTATTGACGGCGACGGAACGCAGTTTCGTTGCTATTAAATTGTTTCGTTTGTTAAAAATGTATCGGTATTTTCCGAATATCATCCAATAAAAGGAAAATTAGGAGAAGAAAATATGAACTCGCGTACATAGGGAAACCGTAGCTACTGACGGCACCCAAAATACCGAATCCTGCGTTTTTTTTAACAATCTTATTCGATAGGTATTTCTTCCTTTGAATATGTAGGTATATATGGTTCTGTCGCAAGCGGCACGTGCGATTTGCTCCCATGATACACGATAGGTCAACTAGACCTTCGATTGGTAGAATGATGATGTCAAATGTCACTCTTTTGATGGTAGGTAATTATTATTACATAGGTATAATTTACAGACTAGTCCATTCATATTAAAACAAGAAATAATAGGTACTTCAATAAAAATCTTAGGTACCTATTACTGGTATCCTATCTACACGGCCACACTTACTGCTGTAATGGTCGTCATAACATTTCACGATCGTCTACGTTAGGTTCAAACTTACAGAAACAGCGAGTATTCCGTAACCCGACTGTCCGTCGCTTCTTTAATGCCATGGTATTAGTTTATTCATGGCGGGATTCGGCATATTGTCGGATGTTTTTGATGTCCCGCAAGTTTGCGCGACAAACAAACAGCTCCCAACTAGCGTCCTAGAGCCTGCCTGCAATATGTTCGGATTAAAAAATAATGTCGCTGAATCCTGCTTAATAAAACGGTATGTCCGCAGACGCGACGACGTGGTTTCTGCAAATAGCGTAATAGGCAAATGTTATGTTTGGCAGAATGGTAGCTGGCTGTGATTTGTTATCTTTACAGAAGAGATTTTTTTCGACATTTACCGACCCTTGCAAGGGCGTTTAAGTTAGTACCTTGTTATTGTGTTACCTATGCTTGACTTTAAGTTAAATATTCTGAAAAAACCTTTAACCTTTATGAAAATATACCTACTAAGAGTACTAAGTACAACTAGGTGCAAATACAAAATACTTGGGGTTTTTGGGCGTACCTTTTAAGGTAAGAAAACGTAGGTGACTTCGTCCACGAGGAACTCGTTAATATCGTAACAAACGTTCACCCCCGTAGGTGATAAATTTTGGGATAAAAACTATTCCTTGTCCTTCCCCGGAATCCAAAGTATATAACAAATTTCATCTCAATCGGTTAAGCAGTTTAAGCATGAAAAGGTAACAGACAGAATTACTCTCGCATTTAATAATATTAGTATGGATTCTATATACCGATATATATGATAATGGCAGAGTAACATGATTTTGTATTAGCTTACTCCGAAAGCCTTTTTTACCAAAATATACTCTACCGCAAACTCGGTTTCTGTGACCCACCTCAACATAACAGATGCATGTAGACTTTTTAGGTTTCCGTAGTCAACAAGGAACCCATTTTAGTATTATTTTGTATAAATTTTCCTTATCGCACTGACTTAAGGTACCTTTTATTCTAAACTGTAGGATAATTAACATATAGAGGTGGGCAGAGATGCGATTTATTTGAAATACTTCTATTTAAAATGCAAATACAAAATGCTAAATACCTACTTTGTATTTTGCATTTAAATGCCTTTTAGTAAAAAAACATTTTGTATTTTATTTGAAATACCTTTCGAGATGTATTTTGCATTTTTAATATTCATTTCAAAATGCAAAATACTTTGTGATTAAGTTTAGCCAACATTACCAGTCAAACAAAATGAAATGAACGAATGACGCTTGTATTGCCGAATATGACCGATAGAGGCGCCTGCTTTTTCTTCTTCTTTGGTCAGAGTGCGCGCCTTATGTCTATAAAGCGTAATAAATAAAAATTGATGTTTATTTTTTTCACTTTTTAACAATAGCAGTCCAATTATTATTAATAAAGGAAAAGTGTAATAATAATAAAATAAGAACTAGATGCACAATCAACCGAAATAAATGGCCACACAATTCACAAAATGGAGCCATGTCGTGAAGCTATAGCTAGTTTTTTAACATTATTTTAAGTGAGTATTATTAGTATTAATAAGTACTGATAAATATGACCAAAATGTCATGTATAAGGTGCCATTCGGCTCGGCATTGTATCTCTATTCTATTTCTCATGATAAATACCTAAAATAAACAAAAATAACATTCGATTTGATCAAAAGGTATTTTATTTTGAAAAAGTATTTTGAAATTACCTATTTTGCATTTAGCATTTGAAATACATAACGCAAAACTATTTGGTATTTTGCATTTAAAATAGTAAATCTGAAAAGTATATTGCATTTTGTATTTAAATGCTTTTTTGAAACCATTTTGTACATCTCTGGAGGTGGGTACTAAAAATAAAACTGAAGGCCTCCACCCACCGGACGCGTGTGCTGCGCGTGTGCTGCGCTGCAGCTGCGCGGGTGCTGCGTGTGTGCCGCGTTCGATGTGTGTTTGAAGTGTAGTTTCAATGCTTTACAACTTGCGCGTGTGCTGCGCTGCAGCTGCGCGGGTGCTGCGCGTGTGCCGCGCGGGTGCTGCGCTGCAGCTGCGCGGGTGCTGCGCGTGTGCCGCGTTCGATGTGTGTTTGAAGTGTAGTTTGCATTAACGCAGCACACGCGCCGCGCACGACACGCGTCCGGTGGGTGGAGGCCTAGGGTCAGCAAATGTTGCATCTCATAGGTTTCAAATTCTTAGGAATTCAACGTGACGATGAAACAGCGTCGAGGTATCATCTTTTCTGCAAAAGCAGTCTTCAGACCCCGTATGATGGTCGGCCTTATCACGTGATAAGTGACAAGGCAGGAGCGTGGTCTCGTTCTATCGGAAAGTATCAGCCAGTGACGGACGCTCTATCCTGTCACTAGTTTATCGTGTGATAAGGCCCACCATGATATGGGGTCAGGGTTTAAAATTGTGACTATTTTGGGTTCCAAGATGGCGGCTAGGTGTCCATTTGTTAATTAAGTCGTCCTGGGGATTGTTTTCTGGGTTTTCGGGGGAGTAGATTTCAAAAATGACCATTTTGAAGTGTAATGTGACAATTAGGTATTTTTGCATAAATGTCGCCATAGCAGTTTCTTTTTGGGCTTTTAGCCCATTTTGGATTACGGTATGGTGACCATATTCTTTTTTTGTAGATGTCTCTTCATGGGATGACTCTTCAACCCCCTCATTTTCTTATTAACAGCTTTCGATATCTGACTTCGAGTGTCCGTAATGAGGCTCGGAATTTCTGTCGATATTGCACCATTGATAGTTAGCACCTTCTAGTGCTGAGCAGAAACGCATCTATTTATTTAAAACAGTAAGCATAACAGTAAAAACTTAAAAACTGTGAAACTATAGGACAATATTTACAACATAATTTAAATTAGAAATATTACACCAAAAACAATATTTACAAGAACAGTTCTAATAATAATTAACAGAGGGGCGACGCGTATCAATCTTCTCGCAGAACTTCAGATATTCATGACGCCCTACATTCCATCTACTTGCAAACGAATCGCACTCGGGAGCTGATGCAAGGAGCCCATTCAGAAGCTGCAAAGGGTGAGCTAGCGGATAACTCCTACGCGCCACAGTGCGTGACGTTGGCAATGCCAGCAAACAGCGTTCACTAGGTGTACTAATTGCGCTACCAACTCAGCACAATCAGACTCACCACTCAAGATTCTGTAGGTTGTAGAGAGAAGCGTTAAATTACGCCTTACTTCA
The DNA here is from genome assembly GCA_945867215.1 of Epinotia demarniana. Lineage (NCBI taxonomy): Eukaryota > Metazoa > Arthropoda > Insecta > Lepidoptera > Tortricidae > Epinotia > Epinotia demarniana. Next base: position 10,433,119 of record OX244267.1, on the reverse strand, counting down.
ATAAAGTTTAACCCAAGATGCCCAGCAACAATTTGGTCGGATATAAATGGGTACTATCCGTACAGTTTGTTGTACAGGAACCGTAGAAACTTTTAAACCTTCTCAAGAGAGGGCTGAAGCTACCTAGCTTCATAAGGGTTCAAAACACCGGAAGCAAACTCTAGCTTGCTTCTCACTAGAGCACTAAGTACTATATAAGTTTTGTGGTTCCATGTCCCGATAATGCCTTGCATTTCTAATAACAAACCCTAGTCTCTGATAGCAATCACGTGTTAAGAGTTTATATGATCATGGAAATTGGGGTAGGTTCACGCCTAGATCCCGAATGGAGTTTGCATGGACAATTTTTTCCGGACCTAGGAACAATTCGAAGTAGAGCGGGTTGCGCGCTCTAATAAAAGATATAAAGGCATCTATTAAGCTGGATTTCGAAAGGTATCGATATTTATTGGGCTGGACGCTCTGTCCTATGCGTCGTCGGTAGACAAAGGCGGGATTAGACCGGAGCCGCAAAGCGTCGCCCCGCCCCACCCCGCCGAATGACGGCCACCACGGACTTACAGTGTATAGACATGCAATCTGTCTCCATCAGGGCTCTATTTGACTATTGCATTTATTAAATGAAATCGGGTTTGAATTTGTGAACAATTGTGGGGCAAAACAAGTATGGAAGCGTCGGAGCGTCTATACGTACGCGTATCAGCGTTTTCAATTTTCATACTTTCTCATCGTGCCGCGGCATTTTTCGCCCGTCCTCATTCGGGCTTACGCTTAGCGCGAGTGGAAGCCGCTAGCTGCGCGACGACAAATAGACTATCCCAGTTCTCTGCTGGACATATCTCACTTGATCTTCAGCTCGTTTCTAATTTCTATATAGGTCGCGTAAGAGTAACGCTCACACCGCACTCTCACGTGGCGATCTTTCAATACCTACCGGCCCACTGAAATAGATTTAGATATCTGTGTATGTAAAATATTTTGACGACCGCTTTGGCCTTGTTGGTAGTGACCCTGCTAACGAAGCCGGAGGTCCTTGGTTCGAATCCCGGTATGGGCACTTATATAATCGAATATTTGTTTGTATGTACATAAGTATTTATTTCTCTATATAAGTACACGTATCGTCGCCTAGTACCCATACTAGAAGCTTTGCTTACTTTGGGACTAGGCCGATTTGTACAAGAATGACAAATAAAATAAATATTATAATTTCATGTACACACGGAGAGTAAGTGAGACTGAGATTGACGGATCAGTACCTAACTCACATTGCTACGCCGCACAGCCGCGCTACGCCGTAGTCCGATACGTAGCGAAAATCGCACGTAGCGCTCTGCCGCATATGTTTTGTAATTAGCGACTAGACTAATCACGAACAATGATTACTTAATTAAAACGAATTATTAAAACGCAATGTGTATTAATAGACATCCAAATCTAACCAACACGTATTGCCTCATTTCAAATCTTTCTCCAGCATAGCATGATAAGGAACATGCATAGGTCCGCGTCCGCGCGCTTTAGAGACTATCTATGCAGCTACTGCGTTTTTTCACGCGCCGTCTGCACAGGCCCTTACTTAGTCCTCGCCTGAGCGGGGCGCGGGGGGTATAACGGGGGACCCCCAGCGCGGCGCGCAAGTGAGGACCGAGTGAAGCGGTCGGACTATACGAGTACATTAAGTAGATAATTATATCATCTGACTTCACCGTCGCCATCCCGAGACCCAGGTCTGCCGCCATCAGGGCGACACACAGAATTAACCATACCGACCACCTTATAAATTCCTCACCTGTGATAAATTCTTGACGGTACAATCTGTTAGACTACGAAAGTCGTTGCCATCGTGGCCTCGCTTAAGGAGACGTTGAAGAAATTGTGGTCGTCGTATGCTCCATCCGAGCACCAACTTGCGTCATTGCTCAAGCGGAATCGATGCGATCGTGCCGCGGGGCACAGTACTTATACCTATCAGCTTATTATATACCTACCTACTTGTTTACGACGTCTATTCATTCTTATTCCGCGTCACTCACGCGCCTACATACACTGCAACCACCTATTCAAATCAGCCACTACACGTACCGAATTCAAAGTGATAAATCGATCGGCTTATTGGCGGTATTAATTAAACCTGGCCATGGTCTTTACTGTCTCTGTTTGTTAATGAATGCTGGGCGATAGATTTTTGTATTAGATGCTCACACTCCGGGTTCTTTGATGATAGGTACAATGCTGTATATTGATCTTGGACTCGTAACTCACGATGATTCATTCAAATTGTCCTAGACTCATAATAAAATGACCGGGTAGATATCAATGACTGCGTCCGTCCATCGAAAGGTAACCTACCTACATGTAGGCTGCTTACCTAAAAAAGGATGAACATATATATTATATACCTACCTACAAAATCACCTAACCCGAAATGTTAATTTCAGATCAAGTATTTGGATATATCTATTATAGCACGAGCGCACCGCTAACATTTAGGTATGTATTTATTTATTTGGAGAACCAACAGCATTCATACAATAAACATTGACAGCAATTGATGTAACTAAAGGTAAAGTTAATAATTTCAACGTTTGTGTCAAAACCTACACAAACAAGCACAGTTATTCAAAATTGATGAGACTGGCATGCAATGCACTTTGCAACGCGTACGTGGACCGTTAACGATGACCATCGTTACGTGTACTGTTCCAGGCATAATGACGCAGTAGAATAGAACCACAGAAAATCGGATCGCCATTAATCTACCGGAGGTCGAGCCCGCCGCGCCGATCGCAAATGTATGGTCATTGAAATGAAGACGTATGGAACGAACATATCACTCCGACGTTTTATTTCGTTTACCAACTGAAACCTGTCGGGTCACATTACGCCAGACGTTCCTTTCATTTAAGTTAAGTTGCGTTCCAAGCAGGCCGATTCTAAAACTCTTTCCTTGGAGCATTATTCTTGTCAGTGTAATTGGATAAATGGCTCGGAAAGTAGGGTGAAGAATTGTGAAGTCTTAGGTCAGATTAATCTACATTAATAGCGGGTTAAATAAATACCACTAGAGTTTTTTTGAGAATAGTTTTTACGAGACCCCTGTAGATAATTATCTCAGAGCATATAATATCTGTGGTCATTATACACATACTTTAAGAACCACTAGAACTAGTTCTGTAGGTAGGTACCTAAATTTTCTACTAATAGGTATCAAATCCGTTGCAATCAGGATTGGATAATAAAAACGATTTGTGCTCAATGTCATGCTACCTACAAGGTCTTCAAATTTATAATAAGTAGCTACTGACAGATCCACTACAAAGACAATAATCCATTACTTAATTTTAAGAATTGTTAGTGTTAGTTATGATACCTTTTTATTATAGTGTGCATTGTAGGAAAAGAAAAAAACCCTGGAATGAAGGGAGGAGGGGACGTCTTTCGGCTGATAAGGTGACGATGATGAAACAAATAAATGAGGAAGACTGCTATTATCTTAAATGAAACAGATATCATCTCTCACAAGAGAAAAAAAAAGCTTGGCTCAAGATAATTTCGCTATATTCGAGATAAATCAACATTTTACTAATTAATTTATTGTACCAATTTATTCTGTGTAGTACGTGCAGTCAGTAAGGTACAATATCGTGTAGCAAACTGTTACCACAAAAACTAAAGTGGCCGTCAATAAAATTTGCGAACTATGTAATAAACCGCCATATTGAACTTTTTCCACTAACGGCGACTTTAGCTACAGCACGACGTTACTTTGACATATGTCATGCATTATTTTAAATCAGTAACTAGGCAACAGATTAACTACGTTGAGATCCTTCCAGGAAGACGTTCAAAAGTTCAGTTCACCATCTGAACTTTTGAACGTCTTCCTAGAAGTATTTGGACAAAGGTCAAGTAACATTTGATTATTTCCATGACTTGTATGTTCCTAAAACAATAATGAGAAAAAAACCGTTTTAATCTTGAATTACCGCAAAAATCTCAGGCTTAAAGATTTGTATCGCGCGCCGTGACTCCGTCTCGAGAGATCTACCTGCCTAAATGTACCTACATGTCTTCGGCTTTACAACTTCTTTCACGCAAAAAAGAAAATTGTCACGTAATTCTCATGTGGCTCGCTTCGCGTTAAAGCCCGTCGAAACGAGATTAAAGTAATGTCCCTTTAAGCTAAAACAACTTGAATCGCTAGAGGACGCAGATCTACAAGTTTTAAGTAAAGAGCTGGCGCGTAATGTCTGGCGCAAATTAATGACCGATGTCATCGTGCAAGCGAGACATTTCGATACGTGTCCAAGTTTAACTTTATGTTATATTTATAAATGACATGTCCGTACCATATCAATATAAATCCGGAACGCGTTATTGATGTCGGGATTAGAAGCGATGCGACTCATACGCACTCAGGCGCACTTTTGCGAGCGTGTGAGAGAATGCGATGGACTGATAATGAGATCAAATTAGACTAATTTAGTTGTTGCTGAACGGAAGCCCCTAGAATATCAAAGCGTACCGCGTAAGCGTACTAATGACCTTATGAGTTATGACCAAAGTGCTTGATTTAGAAAAATAAATTTACGTTGTTATTCAGTTAACTACTACTCTCTGCAATTCAATGTGCGAGTCAAGCGCTAGTCATTCATCAAGGTTATCCGTCATAGGTTTAGGTTAGGTCAATCGAGTGGGCCTATCGGAGGTTGCAGTACGCTGTCGTGTCGCGTTATCCGGCGTGTTACGTCTGTAAGCGATGCGACGTATCCCGTGATGTATAGGAACACAAACGTCCAAATGTGAAATACAGAAATACAATACGTTTATGAAAACGATTGGTCGCGCGGTATAACAGTGGAAAAGTTAGACTAGAACATTTTTAGCGTTTAGTTTTTAAGCCGGACTTTTCGTGACAACATCGTTAAACGTAGGTACACCTACGCTACCTTCGACGCTAACCTAAAATAAAACATTTAAGATTAAAATTAAATCGTCATGATTTTACTACATACTTGTCAAACTAGATCTTGTTAAACATGTCAAGATGAATGTCGCGATAGAGCGTCACGTTCGAAATTCAAAAACACTTTCCACGATAGCGGATACAATGGACTGGTTGCAGAATGGGCGCAGATTTTGAGCGATAAAGTACGCTGACCTGGTGAGGTGAAAAATATATTTTATTCTGAGATCTTTTATTTAAATATTCTTCAGTTTAAAATTCCTTTGAATAATTATTTTGGTAATTTAAACTTGTTAATTTGATAGTTTTCGAATGTGTTACTTGTTATCCGCTTTTTTGGGGGTCTACTTTGAAATTCTACTTTTTTATAACAAATAGGTATGAATTTTACTATGCTAGCTGCTTAATAATTCTAGTTTAAAGTGTTTAAACAATCTTGATGAGCGTATACCACAGATGCGGTTTCCGAACGCAAGCGCGAGGCCCCGCCCCTTTTAAAAACTTGCGCGCTGTTAATTTGTTTGAGATAATAAATAATAATAATAAATAAATAATAAATAAATAAATATAAGGGGACAATCTTACACAAATCGAGCTAGTCCCATAGTAAGCTCAATAAGGCTTGTGTTATGGGTACTAGACGACGATATATATAATAGATACAAATACTTAAATACGTAGAAAACATCCATGACTCAGAAACAAATATTCATGCTCATCACACAAACATTTGCCCTTACCGGGATTCGAACCCAGGACCTTCAGCTTCGTAGGCAGCGTCACTACCCACTTAGGCTAACCAGTCGTCAAGTCCACTAGGCTAACCAGTCGTGAGATTTTATTATTTATATCCTTCGTCATTCTTGCGTTATTGATATTGGTTTTAAATATAAAAACTATTAGGATAAATCAATTCTCTATCTAACTAGGAAATATAGTAAAGTCAGTGACGTGACGAAGGCAATATTTTAACAACAGTACGGCTAGTTTTTGGTGTGCACGCGAGATACACGTAATATGCTATAAATGTGTGCCCTTGTGATAATAATAAATATTTCAAAAATATCTCGAAGATGTGAGTAATATCTGTGAATTTTAACAATAAGACGGTTATTTTTAGTGATGTGTTAGTGTCACGCGACTGAAATATCCTTTGGTTTCTCGCGCCTTGTCTCACCTTTCTAGTATTGACTAACGGCGCGGCCGGCGCTGAGGAGTTAAAAGAAGCAGTAACCATAGAGGAAATTATTATGTACTGGCAGTAACTATCGCCTAATTAAGTTTTCTTCCTGAATAATCTTGAGACGAATAGGTACGTGATACTATGATATATTTTGCTATGTGAAAATGTTCTCACTGCTGAGGTGAAAAGTTGTATTTATGTGTTACTCGAGAGCAAAGTATTTGCATCTCGTGCTTTTGAGTCCTGCGCTGCGCTCAAGATTCAAACTTTGAATCTTTCGCTTCCTCAGGACTCAAAATTAGCACTCGCAGCAAAAACAAACTTTGCTCTCTTGTTGCACAAATAACTATTATCGTTGTTAAACCGTGCGCGTACGAGGTTTTAATGCTGAGTTTATAGGAGGAGTTCCACCTTATGGTTCCATATTCGGAACATTTTGATGGTACCAAATTATTGTATTGTTTAACATGGTCATTTAATGACACGATTTTAGACAAATAGCTGTGTACCGTACCCACTGAGTCAAAAAGGTTTTCGATGACACCACGGACACGGTGACATTTTTTAAGTGACTGCAATTTTGATTTCGTATTGCAAAACTTGACTCTAACCTCTTCCAAGCACAAGAGAATAGTGAAGGCAGTTTACAAATTACATTTTAGATGCAGATACTGGTAGTGGATGTAATATCAGACGACATTAGTCTAGGGCCCCTAATGTGGTGTTGTGCGTTGGCAAGCGCAGCGCGGGTTCGCTGTCGATGTCCCGCCGAGATTTATCGTCCGGCCCCGCCCCGACGTGGGCCCCGCTCCGGGTTCATTTCGAGAAAGACGATCGAGTTTCATTTTTCTTTTCGTCTCTTGACGGTAATGGCCTGCTAAATGTCTGCTTGCAAACTCCGCTGTCGAGCGTCACCAGACGTCCAGATCTACATTTATATCCTTTTTACGGAGCAGTTCAAACGAGGGCAGTTTATCACGTGTCCTGAAATAATTTAAAAAGGAAATTGTTGCAAATATTTTAGCCTAACGCGTCGCAGGACGTAGCAGCAGCGTTACCTATACATATTAGTACCAAGATACAAAGAGATTTAAGAAAGACAAAAGCAGTGCGGGAGGAAAATTTTATGGTTGTCTGTGTAAGGAGCCGGTCTTGTACAACGTCATGAAAAAGTCGTAAATGTTGCGTACTCGCGTGTACGAGTGAAATTTTCTACGTGAACGGTCGCGCGATCTACGGAACATGCAAAATTTTACGATTCTTGCTTCTCTGTTCGTTCCCTTTTACAATATCTTTACTTATATATGACCAAACATTTTACGACTTGAGTGCTGAACGGGCTATATAAACTTGTTAGTTCTGCGCACTGTTTGGAACGAACACTTATTATTAAAGTTTTATAAGAAGTCTGCCTTCATTTAGTATTCAGATAGGTGCTGAGCATTTCTAGAACTCTTCAAGTATGTTTAATAATGTCGTCAGATAGAGCTGCTAGGCGTATCAAAGTGCTTACTATTAGTCTTTATCTCTATTATAGACATCAATTAACGTGATCTCAAGTGTTAGGTTCTAGTGAGTGCGAAGTAATAAAATCACCACTTGCGCATTTAATTGAAAATAGGTCTCGCATGAAATGGAAATTAGAGTACTGGGTAGATATAATAATGGAAATTCGATTTGCATTTTCGCTTGATAATGTTCGCAGCGAAGAGGTAAATAAGGCTTAACACTTACCTGCTCGCGCGGGGGTTATTAAGCAAGGCTCCGGCATTCCGCCTCGTTTCACTATTGGCGTATTTCACAATTCAGCTCACCGTCTGGAAATCTCATTAGGTACCGTTCTGCGTTTTCAAGAGACTTAATAGGATTGCGACATAATGAGTGTACCTAATTATGCTAAGCGCAACGGCATTTTGCCGACCCGGAGTGGCTTATCAAAAGAATTGAGATAAAGCGTACAAGACGAGACTGTTTTAAATAGGTATACATTCTTTTTTAAAAAAAATACAAATATTTTTTTGAGTTATTTTTGCATTTTACGTTTACCTAATAGTTGAAAACATTTATTGCCGCGCTGCCCACGTTTTCAGATTACATTTGTCATCGTATTAGTAGGTGCCCACGCAAAGCCTCTGTTTCGTGAATGAATGACTAGTTTTGTTAGCATCTCCCTATTGTTAAAATGCCGTAAAAAATCGGATGAAGTCATTTCGAGCGGTCACGGCATGCAGCTTGTGTACTGTGACAGCTGTCTCCGCACGAGATGCCACATTATATTTATGAAGTTTGTTTTTTCAGAATGCTCCTTAATTTTTACACAGCTTAGCTTTTAGGTGTTGGAAAAGTAGTAGCGGTATTAGGTATCTATTTAATATTATGATAGGTGACAACATTTAGGGCAGCTCTCTTCTGATAGGTAACCCTCCTACATATTAATGTAGGCGGGTTTACTTTTCTCTGCCCTACCACAACACTGCACTATCTACCTAAATAAAATAAAACATATGAGACTCTGTAAAAGATTGTTGGATTGATATAAGTCTTTCATACGGGATACAGTCAAAGTGTTAAGGGTGCTGCCCTTAACACTTTCGCAACCGGACTAGAAATGGAACAATACTCCAGAAACCGACAGAACTCGCTAGGCGTGTAGGCTTAGGTTTGTACTACTGCCCGCCTAGCCTAGCGAGCTGAGCCAACTGAGCAAACATTACGAGTGCCTACCAGGCGGGTTCTTGGTTGCGAACATGTTAAATCGGCTGTTCTCTAGTTTTGTGTCTGCGGTTGCGTCTAATTACCACGACCATTTACGAACATTTTATATGGAGTCGTGATAATTACACGCAGACACAAAATTTGAGAATAGCCGAAATATGCTGATATCATGTTCACGCAGCAAAATCGAGTTCGTGTCTCATAGGGCTCCTCAACAAGTACCAGTGTGCTGCGTCCAGTTCCGCCATGATCGGTCCTTACTTTAAAAATGTGTAGGTATTGGACGTGTAGGCCTATAAACAAACTTTAGTCAATCCCTGCGGTACCCCTCACTACAGCTCAACAGCACTGTAGCCATTTTAGTCCCACAGCCTAATTCTAACTATTTCTAGTTTGGCACAGCTTTAATTGTAACTGACGTTATCAACAGGCTTTAAAGCATTGTGTTCTGGTGCGCCATTTCCGTCAATTATGACTATTATGAGCTTAACCAATGTAATCTCTTTGCAAAGTTGAAAATATTTGAAAAGCAAGCATTACCTACACGTAGTGGGTACCTAAATAGCTTTGTACAAAATTAATAAACGAAAACGCTCCGCGCTAAAAATTTGCAGTTCACATTATTTCGTCCAGCGCACTTTATATGTAACACCTGGTGCACTATTGATCGCTTAAGCGCTAATATCACTTCCACTAGTGCAGTACCTACATTCGTAGTCGTGCGCGGCACCGGCCGATCGATAACTATGCACTTAAAGGTATATTGAGAGAGCAAGGGCATTTGCAATGTCGCGGCATACCGCAGCCCCTATGTGCTGGAGTTGCATGCACCAATGCATCGCGATGAGCATGCAATGTCATTCAAAGCGACGGAATGTCAACAGGCGATAGGGACGCTGAGATATAGCCTGCTGAACCGTACAAGTCACATCTGTAAGGATCTATTGAAGTTTTTGTAACAAGTTAATGTAGCGTAAAATATGAAGTTACAGACGGTGAACGTCCTTTTCCGAACCGTCCGATTAATAATGGAAGAGTATTCGGAATGATATAAATATTGTAGTAAAACACGAAGGCTTTTATGCCATCGTATAAAATCTAACCGTTTGATGTATTGCCACTAGGTATTATTTATCGAGTTACACGCTGAAAAGATAGGGGGGAAATGGTGTTCCCGTACTAATTTGATACTTTGAAAATACACAAAAATTATGAATCGTATTAGTATTCGTCTGTTCATCACACGTGCACATGTACAGAATAGAGTAAGGTGAAACATGCCTTTAAGAACCTCGCTCAAAGACATGTTTCACCTTATACCATTCAGATAAAGTTTTAAAATGTGTACAGTTCGTTAGATACACGTAGACTAAACTACTGGTGCTAATATTATCAAATTTTTGAATGACTGCAGTTTCTCTCGACTTTGTTAGGTATTCATGTTTAACTACTTAATCAACGTTAATGTTTAAGTATAGAACGTAAATATTACTACAGGTACCTACTGCCGGTATAGATCGCTGTCGCAGCGTCGATAATGCGTCGCATTGTGCACGCGATGTCGTTCCAAGTATACAAGCTGCTTGTAGTGTCTACAAGGCGAGGGCGAAATGAGTTCAACGGTGGTGAAATGAAATGTATGTGTAAGTACAGCTTAAAAAATCTAGCTTAAATAAGCCTAGAATCATATCATTATACATACTGAGTTTATTTTTGTATGGGGAGGTTCGAGATTTGTCAAAGTATCCATGAAGTAACTACATGTACATATATATATTCTTAGTTATTGGCGTCAAATTACATTATTTTTTTGAAGCCGTAAGTGAAATTTTCTATCGTTCGTTCTAAAAGCTACGTCCTAATTATCTGTCGGAAGTCAATTTGACTGGAGTATCGCATACCAAATACTCTCTCCCTACAGTACAGAACAGTAGCGAGCGCAGGTGCACACGCTAAGGTACCAGAATAAGCGCGCGGGCCACATCGACATCATGTTGGTATGCGCTATATCGAGTCAGACTGACCTCCTCGCGACCATCATAGTCAACAGTGTCAAACGTGGGTCCATCCATACTAATATCATAAATGGGAAAGTGTATGTGTGGGTTTGTTTGTTTCTTTGTTTGTTTGTTTGTTTGTCCGTCTTTCACGGCAAAACGGAGCGACAAATTGAAGTGATTTTTTAAGTGGAGATAGTTGAAGGGATGGAGAGTGACATAGGATAGTTTTTATCCCCGAAATCATCCCCTAAGGAGGTGAAATGGGGGGTAAAAGTTTGTAAGGAGCTGCGATATAAACGAGTTCCACGCGGACGGAGTCGCGAGCAGAAGCTGGTTCGTTATATATATATAAGTTGAATTGGACATATGACAGATGATGGTCATGCCACTGGAAAAACAAAAATATAAATACAATCACACAAAGGAGTATTCGTGAATATCGGTATCAACGACAACTATAGTGGCTCTGTTAGCTGTAGAGATAACGAGTATGCCTTTTTAGGGTTCCGTAGTCGACTATTAGGAACCCTTATAGTTTCGCTTTGTCTGTCCGTCCGTCCGCGGATAATCTCAGTAACCGTTAGCACTAGAAAGCTGAAATTTGGTGCTAATATGTATATCAATCAAGCCGACAAAGTGGTAATATAAAAAGTAAAAAAATACTTTTTTATTAGGGTACCTCCCCTATTACGTAACGTGGGGAGTGTTTTTTTTTCATTTCAACCCTAACGTGTGATATATTGTTGGATAGGTATTTAAAAATGAATAGGGGTTTGCTAAAATCATTTTTTGATAATATTAATATTTTCGGAGATAATCGCTCCAGAAGTACAAAAAATGTGTCCCCCCCCTCTAACTTTTGAAAAATAAGTTTTAAAAATATGAAAATAATCTTAAAAGTAGAACTTTATAAAAACTTTCTAGGAAAATTATTTTGAACTTCATAGGTTGAATATTTTTTGTAAAAAATTACAAAATAATTTCTGAACTAAGTTTGTATTTTAAGCAGGTGTTTATTGTACCTGTAATTTCTACAAAGTCACAATGAAATGACGTGCTTTCAAATAAAGTAAAAACGGTGAAAATCGATTCACGCAATGAATAATTATCCCATAAAAATCATCTTCCATACTTGAAGCTCGCGCGCAAAAGTTTACTTAATTTGCCGATAGATGTCGCTGTACGCGGAACGCTCACATTGTATATGGCGCTGTTAAGATTTTTCCTGATTTAATGGGGTCGGAGCAGGTGCGGCCATAGCCCATACACTAGGTCGAAAATTTGTCGTGCTCATTGTCTTAGTTGTCTTTGGTCGTTCGTTGTCTAATAATAAAATTGTTTGCCAAGTATAGTCCATGGAAATCGTGCTCTAAAAGGGCGGGGGTTGCCTTGCATCAAATCGGGTAGTTCTGATTTTTGTATATGTTCTATGTGATGAAGTGGTTATGGCAAATCCAAGTTTTCCAATTTGAAAACCCTCCGGATCATTGTCAAATTTTTGAAAAACCATAAAATTTTAAGACTTTTTTCAGTTTCTACCAATTTTTACCAACAGGGACCTATTTTACGGCACATGTCTCTATGTACACTTTAAAGAAGACTAAATTTGCAACAAAATAAAAGTAATTTGGTCACGAACACCAACTAGTTTATAAAATACAGCTTTTCAAATGTTACCAAAATTTCCCAAAACCATAAAATTTTCAGACTTTTTTCAGTTTCTACCAATTTTTACCAACAGGGACCTATTTTACGGCAAATGTCACTATATACACTTTAAAGAAGACTAAATTTGCAACAAATTTAAAGTAGTATGGTCACGTTAGACCAAATAGTTTATAAAATACAGCTTTTCAAATGTTACCAAAATTTCCCAAAACCATAAAATTTTCAGACTTTTTTCAGTTTCTACCAATTTTCATCAACGGGGACCTATTTGACGGCAAATTTCACTATATACTTTTTAAAGAAAACCCAATTTGAAACAAAATTAAAAGTAAGATGGTTAAGTTAGACCAAATAGTTGTTGTACAGCTAATGTTAGCAAAATTTCCTAATAAATACTTTTTTTGAATTTAGTGTGTTCAACATTTTTTATGTCACACCTGGCCATAATGTGAGTTGTGCAGACAGCAGTACACATATTGTTAACATTGTTTGTTACATGTTTAATGGTAGATTGTAGAACAAGTGCATAAAACTAGCCATTTGAATTTGGGTTGATTATACACGAGTGACTGTTCACTTCGATTGTAAGTGGATTAAACAAAATTTTAATATACATAAGTAAATTAGTTTATGTTATCATTACTTTAACTATGCCATTTTATGTAGCTTACACACACCATAGAGACGAACTTTACGAACATGAGGAGTGAAAAGATTCTTTATAAGACTACACTGACCCTGTGCTGGGGATAGACTTCCTGACAAGCGAATACAACCGAATTCCGCTCATCAGAGAATTGGTGGATAATGATATTAATGATAGCTTGCCTACAGTTAACAATAATTTATGACGAAAATTGGTCCAATGCAGAGGTCGGTGTACAAGAAAATTAATAAAATCAGGGGAAATAAATCCTGTAGTTTTGTAAATTAGTACAGTTATACCTTGTCGTGTCCAGATGAACATACTTAAAGTCCTCGAGGGTGGGGGCTGTGCTGAGGGTGTAGGGGGGGATTGAAGGTACCTTTTTTCAGATTTTCGTACATATCTCGAATACCTTGTACGAATAGCGTTATAATAACTTCAGACAAAAGTTTTTACATAAAATTTCCTAACCTAGGTCAGGGGTGCTCGACCAAATTTCATAGGTGCAGTTTTTGATGACCAAAAAAAAAATTAAAAAAAGTTTTAGAACTTCAGTAAAATCAGCGGAAATAATTCGTTTAGCTTTGTAAATTGGTACAGTTATACCTTGTCGTGTCCAGATAAACGAAAGTCCTCGAGGGTGAGGGCTGTGCGGTGGGAGGGGGGGGGGGGGGGGGGGGGGGGGGGATTGAAGGTACCTTTTTAGATTTTGTAGGCTTCATCATCAGTTAGGTGCCCATGTGATGCTGAATGATGCCCAGTTCGGATTCCGGGCTAGTTTATCCACTGAATCAGCAATCTACTGTCTCAAGCGCACTGTCCAGTACTATGCTAATAATGAAAGAACTCCTGTGTATGCTTGTTTCTTAGATTTTTCTAAGGCCTTCGACCTAGTATCGTACGATAGCTTGTGGTCAAAATTATCGAAGGAAACAAGCATGCCGGGGGAGCTTGTGTCAATATTTAAATATTGGTACAAGAACCAGACTAATGTTGTGAGGTGGGCTGGTCATATGTCGGATGTGTACAGATTGAGGTGTGGAGTGAGACAGGGTGGATTGACATCTCCGAAGCTCTTCAACCTGTATATGGACGGGTTGATCCATGAGCTCAGTAACACCCCTATAGGTTGTTCCGTTGGTGGAAAGGTTGTTAACAACATTAGCTACGCGGATGATATGGTGGTATTGAGTCCATGCATCAGTGCCTTGAGGAAGTTGCTGGCTATATGTGAGAGGTACGCTGCTGCCCATGGCCTTAAGTACAATGCGGCAAAAAGTGAGTTGTTGTTGTTTAAGGCCGGGAAGAAAACATACGACTTTATTAATTTTGTATACTAGTGGTTATACCTCTAAACTTATGGTTTTTTATTTCTTTGTTTACTTTAACACCCTGTAGCTCCCAAAGTATAGATCGTAGAGTAAAAATAAATATGACCAGTTTTGTAGGAAATTTTATGCAGAAAATTTTATCTTAAGTTACTATAACGCTATTCGTACAGATATTCGAGATAGGTACGAACATCTGAAAGAAAGTACCTTCAATCCCCCCCTACACCCTCAGCACAGCCCCCACCCTCGAGGACTTTTAGTATGTTTATCTGGACACCACAAGGTGTAATTGTACCAATTTACAAAAATACAGGAATTATTTCCCCTGATTTTACTAAAGTCCAAAAACTTTTTTTTATTTTTGTTTTGGTCATCAAAAACTGCATGCGGTTTCCTATGACATTTGGTCGAGCACCCCTGACCTAGGTCTGACCGTTTAGCCAGGCTGTACTCCAACTTTCTCCCCGAGGCAAATCTTGAAATGGCAATTTTTTTTGGGGTCACACGGAGAGACCCTACACTTGTTTCATACATTACCAGGTCATAGTTGCACTCTTTCCCGAAGAAACAACTCTTTCTTTACTTTAACATCCTGTAGCTCCCAAAGTATTGATCGTAGAGTAAAAATCTTTATGACCAGTTTTGTAGGAAATTTTATTTAGAAACTTTTGTCTGAAGTTATCATAACGCTTTTCGTACAGATATTCGAGATATGTACGAAAATCTGAAAAAAGGTACCTTCAACCCCCCCCTACACCCTCAGCACAGCCCCCACCCTCGAGGACTTTTAGTATGTTTATCTGGACATCGGTAGGTATAATTGTACCAATTTACAAAACTACAGGAATTATTGCCCCTAATTGCCCATATTCGGCTTAATTTTCTTGGATTGTATTAAACTATGAAATCGAAAGGAATGTCCGTTCAGTTTCATCTGGCGTTAACCCTGTTCTAGTCATTAACCCTAGCAATTATTCTATATTATAAAACGAATATACAACCAAAGTGATTAGCCAAATTACATTATCGTCTATAATCGTATGGAATGTGTAGTAATTTATAATACATTCAACGCAAATGAGACTTTAGCACAAACAGCGTTTGGTTCTCTTTTAGGTCATTGTTAACGTAGAACGTTGAACTAAGAATTGAAGGTTTAAGGTTAAGGGATTAATTGGTGCTAGGTATTTCCAATACTTGCAAAGTCACTACGGCTCCAATATAACTGTTGTTTTCGATGGGTATCCATCTGACGCTTCAGAAAAATCACCAAGAGCTATGAACATGTCCGTAGAGTTGGAAAAAAGTCCGCACACCTGATGTTATTTTCGACGAGACAACCATTTCTCCAGTTGCTCAGGATAAGTTCCTATCGAATGTCAGGAACAAGGTCAGACTCATCAACATGCTGATGTCCTCGACTGTGACGTCTCTCTGACGTAGTGAAGATCGCCGGCGAGCACATAGATTTGTTGGTCATGTTTTGTGATTTGTCACAAGGTGGAGGAGATCACACCCTTTTATTAAAAAAATGTGGGAGAGGAAAAATCCCAGATATCACTTACTCGACGGATTCCGTAGTTGTGATACACCAGCAGCACTTTTTGGCCAAGGAAAAATTAAATTTCTCTCGACACTGAACAGAAAGCCGCGCCAAGCCTCAAACAAAACGCTGCGGTTTTCCTAAGCCCCAATGCGCACCTGTTCGCAACCAGGTGGCGCTGCTGTTTAACGCAAGCGCAGCGGCCGCGTTCATTTTTAATTTAAGGCCGTCTCGCACGTACAGCACGTTTATTCATTTATTTTATCTACTCAAAATGGTCCCGCCGGAAGACCAGCGCTGGCTCGTGAGCCAGTATTATGCTGAGGCGGGACCATTTCGTAACAAATAAATAGTTTTAAGTAGTTAAATAGTATTGTATTGTACGTATGTATGTTTTCATTTTCATTTTAAATGCCACACCGGAGCA
Organism: Epinotia demarniana; assembly: GCA_945867215.1. Classification (NCBI taxonomy): domain Eukaryota; kingdom Metazoa; phylum Arthropoda; class Insecta; order Lepidoptera; family Tortricidae; genus Epinotia; species Epinotia demarniana. The sequence continues at coordinate 10,416,637 of OX244267.1, read as the reverse complement.
GGTCACCAAAGCAGTAGTCCAGTACTGCATACCATGAGGTTATTATTACTATTGTCGATTCCGACTCGGCTGGGCAGCGTTCGGGAAGCTACGGCACATCTTTTCGTCTAATATTCCGCAGTGTCTCAAGGCGAGAGTCTTTGACCAGTGTGTGTTGCCAGTGATGAGTTGATGACCTATGGCACTGAAACGTGGTCGCTCACTATGGGCCTCATAAGAAGGCTCAAAGTCACCCAAAGGGCAATGGAGAGGGCCATGTTGGAAGTTTCTCTGCGTGATTGCATCAGAAATGAGGTTATCTGCAGCAGAACCAAGGTAACCGGTATAGCCCACCGAATCGGTAAACTTAGTGGCAGTGGGCAGGGCACATAGCTCGTAGAACCGATGGCCGTTGGGGCGGAAAGGTTCTCGAGTGGTGACCACGTACCGGAAGATGCGGCGTGGGTAGGCCCCCCATAAGGTGAACTGATGACCTGGTAAAGGTTGCGGGAGTCCGCTGGATGCGGGTGGCGCGGGACCGGTCACTTTGGCACTCTTTGGGGGAGGCCTATGTCCAGCAGTGGACGTCTTTCGGCTGATATGATGATTATTACTATGTTTTTTGTGAATTATAATGCTTATTTTTTATGTCGCGGTTCATTTTACAAACCCTTCTATTATTTTGTTTACTCACCTCAGCAACTTAGAACAGCTGTATCTAAAGAACTATCAGGTCTTTATAGACCAAATTGGTCTCGTTTTGTCGCGAATGGTATACTACTTGAATAACGTGCTTGGACTAATGACGTAAAATGGGTCCATAGTTCACCACATTGACGAAAACTTAAAAATACGTATAAAATTATTATTATTTGTAAATGTTGCAAATTTTTGAACAACTGTATCTTTCAAACTGTTTAGTTTATTACCTTCTCACTTTCACCTATTTTGTTGCAAATTTTGTCTTCTTTAGTGTGTACATAAAGACATTTGCCGTAAAATAGGTCCCTGTTGGTAAAAATTGGTAGAAACTGAAAAAAGTCTGAAAATGTTATGGTTTTACAAAAAAATTACAATGATCCGGAGGGTTTCCGAATTGGAAAACTTGGATTTGCCATGACCACTTCATCACATAGAACATATACAAAATTCAGAAGTACCCGATTTGATGCAAGGCAAAATGTACCAATTCCATGAGCTAGTATTGCTTATAGGGTTTTAGGGTTCTGTACGTAATATGTCACAACTAGCCCATTTTTTTAACGCTTAAGTGGGGACACTTAATGTGACGGACGGAAAACTACGGAACCCTGCACTGAGCGTGGCCCGACACGCTCTTGGCCGGTTTATTTTTTTTATTTTTTTTGTAAAATAAATCGTATTTCGAAACAGTGACTCGACAATAAAAATCTGTAAAATTAGCGAGCCTGCTCACAAATCTTCACGAGAATCAGTTGAGAAGTACGATCTGTAGGAGGAGAACAGCGGGAAAGAACGACATCCGGACAAATACAAGCTGAAGCATAAAACTTTGTTCGCTGCGCTCTCTCGTGCGAAACTAGTCGCTCTCTCGTTCGAAACTAGTTCGAAACGTGAAATTGTGTATTGAAATTGGAAGCAAGACTTTAAATAAAAAAGGAATTCTGAAAAATGGGCTCAAAAAAAAATGCAACTAACGAACCAGATTGTGATTACAAAATTGTGGCGAGAAACGGTTGGAAAAGTATAGAACTTCTTCGCTTCGCTAACTTGTTCGAATATACCCAACACCGTCGATGTAAGCCCATTTCCTAGAAATTTTCGAGGTTGCGCCCGATTTTTAAAGGCGTAAATAAAACATTGAAATAAACCAATTATTATATACATATATATAAAACGCACGTATGAAAGTTCACTCGTCTCATCCTCCGGGCAAGTGAAGCATCGTTAGGAAACTATGTCGTTAGGCGACGGAACTTCCCTTCCGACTTCTTACGGCTTATTATTTTTTATCAAAAAATGCAGGGGTGTCACATCGAGTGCGAAATTGGCTATCATACAAAATAGAATCTGGGGGTGTCGCACATCGACGACGTCTTAAATGTAATTTCAAGTTAAAGGGGAACTCGAGTGCTTACTTACCTATTCATAACTTTATATTTACTAAACTACAATTCCGTTTTTCATCTTAATGGCAGACGTGATCTTTTATGGTATCATCGAATTAGTTAGTGCGTATGTATTTTAAGACGGATAAAATTATATTTTTTGGTACGTATGTATGCTACCGAAAATTATTAATTAATTCCTGTTTTAGCGCTAAACAAAAGCGCATTTTTTATTATTTGTGACAGTTAAAGTAGGCAGGTAGCAAGTTACAGGCTGTTAAAAACACCTTTCACACTTTGACTACCAAGAATCGCTACGCGCTACGGTCGTGGCCGATCGCGTGGTTTTCCTCGTTTGTAGCGTAAAACGACTTCGGCGTAGGCACCCGCTAGGCAGGTTCCTGGCAGCGAAAGTGATAATATAAAATACATCTTGCCCTGTGTATTTTATGTGAAAAATATACAGTGACTTTAAGGCGAGTTTTGAGCATGCCAGAAAAATAAAGTCGGATGTGCATTATTTTAAAATATCATATAACATTGATAGCCTCGTGCATTCTCCCGCCATATATCATCATAAATCAGCGCTCCGGTCTACATATTTGCTTGCGCGGCGTCCGCAATTTGGGCTCAGCTTGCGGCCGGATGTGCTCATGCTGCCCGTTTTGAGGGACCACTTCACTTAACGTATCTGTCTAATGTTAAATTTATATTAATCTAGCACACTTCTTCTGACACACTAGACATAGTTAACGTGGAAGCGAGCACGCGCAATAAATGTAATTCTGATATCATACCAATACGCCGGTCGTTACCACCTCCAGATATGTTAATGGACACTATCTGTTTACTTAGGCCGGTGCGAGGAGCTATTCTCTGTACTGTACTGTTCATTTAATTTTAAACGCAGGTAAATTTTAAGAGAACCCCTCGGTTGTGTTCCGCCGCTAACACTCGCATTACAATTTAAGTCTAATAGATTCATGCATAGGTAGGACAGTAGGTAGGTAATTTAGTCAGAATTCGAGATCAAAATACTGAAATTAAGTGTAATGTCATCATTCAATTGAAATATTGTAAAGTGCATTATCTAATGTGTATTTAAGATATGCACCGCGTTTCCCCCTGCCGTAGTAAATCACACAATAAAATGAGCGTAAAACTTAACACCCCTTGTACGTCGATAGCAAGACTCGATTTACAATAACGACGATTTACAAGCGAGCCATAATGCACCCGCATGTTTGTTGGCTGCAACCGAAGTTAATCTGTAATCTGGATACAGCTGTATCATTAAATTCGTGAAGGTGCAAACTGAAGCTGAGTGCGCTATATTTTAAACGTAATGGGCGGCCGTTTGCTACGAATTGTAATAAATTACTTACATTTATCTCGCTCTCGGTCGGGCTAATTGGCTGTGTGTGGACGCTCACTGCTGCAAGCTCTATTTGAACTGTTTCGATATGTACAACTGAATAAACCTATTTGAATTGTAAATACTGCAATACCTAGCGCAACCCAATGTGAAAAAAATATGTACTTGTACGAAATCAGAAATAAGTAACTTGATATAGGATTCTAGTTTTTCTAATAGATTTCTAAAACGAAGCAACCCTATATTTCCAATTGAAAATACAAATTATCACAATCAAAACTAAAAATCTTGATAGATTAGACGCCTAAGATTATATGTGTATCTATGCGATTTGCTTCAATCCCACAATTTAACATAAGTTACTACATCCAAGCAAAAACATCTTTCTCATTACATTAGATAGGTAACAAGTTCAAGATAAATTTGAATCAGGTCAAAAAGTACACTATTAAACGCGATTCTTTACCGTAATAAGTTTTTTTTACAGTCATATTCGTAAACAGAGGTCCGCGGTATTAAAAAAAATCGGAAATTTAAATAGTTTTTGCCTAATAAAAGTTTAAAAACAACTGCATTAAATGAAACGAGTTTTTCCTTACCTATACAAACTCTAGAATTATTTTAAAGCCAATCTAGACACACGGCAGTGTGTCCGCCAAGTTCGAGCAAAAAAAAGCGACACACCGGCCGTGGATTTCGCGGATTTTCGACACGAACCATTTCGGGCCAATTTCGACCACCCTATAACTCAAAACATATTTTATCTACGCATATGAAATTTCGAGTGTCTGTTCACATCCCCTTAATTGTCTAGAATACAAAATTTCATTATTCTACCTTTCTTGAGATATTGACGTACGAGTACTTTTTAATGATGTAACTTGGCAAGTTTTAATAGAAAATTATATACTTGACACATTGCAGTCCAAAGGTGTCGATTCATTGCATTGAAAAGGTGTGTGGTGTGTGAAAACTTGCCAAGTAACATCATTAAAAAGTACTGAAAATAATAAATGTTATCAGGAAACTGCTAAAAAAACCGGTGTGCGTTTCTCTTGACTATTATAAATTGAGGTATTTTTATGGAACTTGGTACTTATTCAGATCTCACTTCTTTTATAGGCGAAGCATTCCCATAGTATCGAACTTGGCAGCCTTTCACATTTATGTTTTTGATGGGATTATTTCTCAATAGAATAATGACCGTCCAAAACGTACTCCACATTGTGAAACATCTTCACGCTGTGAGAAACCCAATGTTATAAAACACATACGGAAACGCCCGCGGAAATGCTTGCCAGCCAAACCATAAGCATGAGTCAGCGCACTTTTATTTTACTTTTTAGAGCGCAATGATTTTCCTCTTACATCGGCGATTTCGAGCTGGCAAGTTTTCGCCTGTTAAATATAAATCTAACTTATGGGTGTCGAAAAATCATTCCCGCGTCATAAATTGTAGCAGCAGGGGTAGGCAACAGTGAAAAATTGCAGTTGCTGTGTAATCGTTGTGTCGAACCGAGGGTGCTAATGTTGCAAGTTAAATTTATCTCGTAGAACATTTATTATATCTGGAACCCAGAGCTCGGTCGGCGGAGTCCCCGATCGCCTCGTTTGCAGAGTAATAGGTACAAGGAGAGGTAAAATCTTATGCATTAATATAATTATGATTTAGTCGGTCGGTAGATCTCGGTTCGACTGTTAAATATTAAGTTAAAACCGCAGTTTGTGACCCAGTTTCCAATACAAATTAAAGTTTAGTTCCTGTCAACCGCTCGGATGTATTACGCCGACTATTCCGGGAGAATGACAGGACAAACCCCGAGGAAGCCCCCTAAGTCGAGTGGGGGCGCCGCGGTTGCCCCTTGTGGTCGTACCCTCAGGCGAATTATAGGCCTACAGCCCCTGAATACTAAGAGGCGGGATAAAAATTCACCCCACAGGTAGCCGCTTCTAAGCCGACACATAACTTGGTCTCGCGAGCACGCGACGGGGAATAAATCCGATATAGGAACAGAACAATCCCTTGTACAGGATTTGAAGATCAGAGCGGGTAAATAAACAATCACGCTATGCGAGTTTGTTATTGTTGAACCTTCAATAACAATCTCCCTCCAATACAAATAGCGAAGTTACATTAGAACCTACTTTGTAGTAGAAACCTTGGGTGGTGCTTTGGCATATGTAATTTGCTACTAGAAAACAAAACAACGTTCGGCACCTACGATTTTTAATTGTAAGAAATATTTTTTGAAATTTGAGTGGATCCGCCACCAACTCTCACTGATCCAAACCTAACATCAAAGGTATTTAAAACAAATCTGTGGCTGTGAATTAAATGTATGTGTAATGTTGTAATGTGTATTGTATATGTATGGATGGGATGGATTGAGATTGAGGTGTCGTTAAACCCCCCCCCCCGTTCCCAACGCAAATGATGGTAATAGATAGAAGTTAATTTTTTTGGCAATAATTTCAGTAACTATTCGTTGGTTTATTGTCAAGATAACGAACGAGACGCCCCGTAGGCAAATGTGGTGTATATGTCGCAGGCATATTGTATATGTATAATGCGCCGTTTTACATAAGAGCTAGCTGTTTTGTATTACGGCGGGTAGACGATCAGGCGGATTGAATACCGCTGAATGAAAATCCGCTGGAATGTGTTCAGCGGATTGCCGCTATAAGTATTGTAGAACGTAACGTAATGACAATCCCGCTGTAGTTGATGCATTCCTATTTGCATTATGATAGAGCTGTCATCCCAGTACAATAAACAAACTGTACAATAAAAGACATAATGTGTACTGGGATGACAGCTGTCAAATAATGCTAATACTATAATATTGTGTTGGATTTCGCCGAACACCAGAACCCATTGCCATTTTTGACGTTTTAATTTGCATTATAACCTCTGAATAGCCCCGCGAGTATGAAAAATGGGAACTAAAAAAAATATTTCTTAAGCGGCGGCTAATGACCGAATACATCTGTATCACATTACCGCTAGTCTTATTGAAGAAGGATTAGCGCCAAACACATTCCAGCCGATTTTCATTCAGCGGTACCTACTCAATTAGCCTGATCGTCAACCCGCCGTATTACAAAACAGCGCAGTTTTATAAAACAGCTAGCTGTTATGTAAAACGGCGGATTATACTATTCCACTGCGACATATACTTAAATGTCGTCGCGAAGGATTAAGCAGCGCTGTGTGTAACGTATGTAGCGAGTGCGGCCTATTTCCTGTCACGTACCAAGGCGCAAACGAGCCGACGCCGCAAACGAGTCGGGTAACGAAACGAAATAGTCCGACGGAAACGCCTGTCCCCACTGTCGTATTGCTGCTCGCTAACGAGCCAAATCAACTCGCACAACAATAATGTGACGCCGCTAAATTAGTGTTATAAATAATGCGTGCCGCTGACCTACACAAACAACCCGGCAAACCTCGGGTAATCAAGCATTTTAATCAAGTATGAACACATCTATTTCTGGCAAATACGAGCATAGAATTGTCTAGTAGAGTAAAATATTAGAAGTTACGGCTCAGAAGCACCTATTAAACACGACGTTAGCTGGCAATTCCCCGTCGCACCTCGCAGGCCTGCCGCTCTGAATCTCCCCCGCTTTTGTGATGTACCTACGTATCTCCCACTGACGCGATTTCTTTGAAAACACCACTTTTGTGTAGTGTCAAGTGGTAAAGTGTGTGGCGGGAATCTTAATAAGTCAAGTGTACATTTAGTCAGAGGTGTTGTCAAAGGGAAGGTTGTCACGTAACCATATCTAATTACATAACTCTTTTGATGTAGATTGGCAAAAAGACCTGTCAGTGTAGACATATTATATTACTTATTCTCGCCATTATTACGCACGTTTGTTTGAGCAAACAGCACGGCCTATCCACTGAAATAGAAATAAGTCAATCCGATTCTTATTTCTACTTTTATTCTTTTCGATCGGCGCAAATACGTTACAAAACGAACGCCTCGAAAATCCGGGACACGAGTTTCAAATACGGGAAAGTTAATCCTATATGCGGCACGGCACGTATAGCTTCTGGAGATTTAATAAAAAGAGTTTCGTTCTTTACCCTTAGTTAAACATTAGGTCTCATCGAGGTGAGCTGGTTGCGATTGGTGGTTTAAATAGTATTGTATAATACCCTACTTAGTATTTAGGTGAGTACCTATATAAACGGGAGCGGGTCAATAGTACCTAATAAAAAACTTTTTGTAAATATAATCTCAAGTAGCATACGTTCGAAACACATAATCAACGATTATCATTAAAATATTCTCATAACTTTAAGCGTAAGCATAGCGGTGAAATTATATAAAACTCATTCAACATAATAACTTTTGATACAACATAAAAACGAATATCATACATTTGATATTTGTTTTCATGTTCCGATGAACATGATCAAATCTTATCATTATGTTTTAATCAAATTATGCAAAGTGTTGTTTTTGGTTTTTACCATTGAATTGCCGACAAACATTTAATCGAATATTATTTCAAAGACGTTTCAAGTATTTTCATTTCATCAACAAGTCATTGCGTCGAGGACTCGATACTAGGTCATTTGAACCGAGGTCTTTTAATCGGCAGTTGACTTATTTGAATAAAATTCATGTCATTGCTTTTCATTTCGGGTTTTTTAAATTCATTTTTATTACATGTAATATTTACTTATTCCGCTTATCTGAATCCCTAACGTTTTTTAACCTATTTTTGCCATGTAGCGAGTCGACGCCACCCCGCTGCGCGGGGTGTCTATTTCTGGTCTGAGGGACACAAGTGAACCCTAACCTAACCGACCTAAAACAGGGTTTGCTTATGACAAGCCATTTTTGTCCGCCTTGATATTTTTTTTTTTTGTAAACGAGTTACACCAATGATTTAAAGTTTTATTATACATACATATTATACACATTTGTATGTCACATAATTAACTACTATGTATAAATGTGCAGTAGGGCATATTAAATTGTATTAAAGTAATACGTCGCAGAAATGAATTGCAATGTTTTGTAGTTGTGCCAATTACGATAATTTGAAACAAATCAGCGATTAAGTAATATTCGCTGAATAGTATTTCTACGTAGTAAGATAAATAAATAGTAGTTGAAATAACATAACGCCAAACAATATTACTAGTAAGTTTCGATGAATCGTTGTCGATGAAATAATATTCGATGAAAAGGTTGTCGACAAAACAAGGGTACACCGTTATTGTTCAATTTGTTTTTATGCAATGTTTTTATAAAAAAGTCAGCCAGTATCATTTCAAACATTGTTTTGTTATAAAGGATGTCAGCTTCCTATGAACGAAAGAAAATCAATCTTTTTTTTTTTGTGAGCTTTTTCGTAGTAAGGCGTAATTTTAATAAATGTATCAACTAATTCGAACAATATAAGAAACACGAATCACTTAATCATTTTTTAATGCACTCGCGCACTTGGCCTATTCATCCAAAGTACGAGGAACGGGATTAAAAGAAAATACGGATGGATCGAAAATTATGGAAGACAAGGTAAAGACCAGGGAAGGATAGTATAATTTATATTAAAGTTTAATATTGTTATAAGATAATATATATATATTATTATACAAGGATGAGTTGTTTATATACAGGAGAGAAGAAATATATACAGGATAAGTAACTGTAAGGATTGATAGCAAATAATGTGACGTGTAATAATGTGACGTTCCACGGGTAAAGGTACCATACGGCGGTAGTTTCGGAGAGATTGAACGTTTAGTAAGTGGGTAAAAAAAACAGATACTCGTATGTAACATTTGTTGATGTAGGTAGTTTTACTTTTAGTATATGTAAAACAAGTTCGTTAATAATTAATTTGGTCCTACGTTACTACGGTACGGTACTAATATAAACCATTACACACCCTACATAAACATGTAGAATATTTACTGAACATTGGCAAATGTGGAGGTACAGATCAGGAAGTTGGGCATGGTATAATCGAGAATGGTAAGCAGCATCTCCATCAAGTCGAGTGAAATGAGGAAGAGAAGCAAACCGCTAAGTATATTAATTGAGCGCTCGCGGAAAATTATTCTCCCTGAGGTGTACTTAATATTTTTTCAGCATTTTCAGACTAAAATGAATATTACAAATTTCTTTTTTTATAGTCCGTACGAACTGTCTTAAAGGGGGCAATGGTGATTTAAATTCACCTTCTTTGCGATTGCGATAATTAATTCAACAGCTGTAAAAAGATAGGCTTATTTTAATTAAAACCGTATCGCCAAAACATTTTTCAGACAATGCCATAATAAATAGGACAGTAATTTAATTCAAATCTCGTCTCCCTAATTGGGGTGTTTGTCAAGAGAATTTATTTAACGGGACTGTTGGATAGCGTTAGCTGTACAGTTGGTTCCCTAAAGAGCGTTGAGTAATGAGTTTTGGTTTCAGAGGCGCGGGGCCCGTAAGCATTCTCGATGCACTTGTGCAAAACTAATTGGCTCGGGCAACTTCAACTGAATAAAAATCCATTTGGTGCGGCGCGCCGCCGCTACGCTTCACTTCGCGCGCTCTAGTGCTGTTCCTTTGCCATTAAGTTTTTGTAATGCAACCGTTTTGTTAGTTTTGTCATCGGCAAATGGAAAGGACGCCTTTTTTCGTGTCCGCTGTTGGGGCGAGTTTCTCGTTTGGTGGCACTGAAGTTACCACGCAGTTTCGCTGTAGCCTTCTCACATAACTAGGAAAATTCAATTAAACGCGATTCAGCACCAATGAACTGGACTCCGTTACCCAGCTTTTTGGGAATGCAAAAGTTAAATCTATTTGTATTCAGCTTGGCGGTGGAAATTGTTAAAATTTTGATAATGCTGAGCTAACCCTCACCCTTGCAGGCTGTGTGGGATTAATTAAATTACGAGCATCGACACCTTCTCTGAAATTTTATTTCAGGCAAGGAAAATGCGAAAGTATATATCAAAACCTGGGTCGGTTTTCCTTAAACCTCTCAAAAAGCGCGAAGCTTATGGAACTTTACACACTGCGCGGGTACAATTGTGGAATGCAATTCGCGATGTGAACGTGACAAGGCCCCTAATTATTATGTAACGAGCGCGCCCATGAACAAAATTTTGCCATTTTGCCTTAAACTTTTGCGTCATACTCCGGTTATGTGAAGTTAAAGCTTCAAACAAATTACACTTACACGATAATTACATAGCCAAAATAAATTCGCACACTATTTTTCGACATCAGGCATGTGTTGTTTTAATTTTGCTCTCATAATGTGAAACGAATTTGTTTGCAAAGCATGCAAAATAAGCGGTGTGCGACATGTCAGTCTGAATTTATATATGAGGCATAGTTCCACCGGGCTGGTTTAACGTGATATGAATGGGCACAATAGGTGCCCGGCGGAGCGCGCCACTGATTGACCCACTAACGAAACCCATTAACACGTCATCGCTTTTGACAAATCCATACATGAATATTGAAATTGCTCTTCGGGGTATCCATATTTTATAACTGTTGCAGCGAACGTTAACTTTAAACAACAACATTCTAGTTGAGTGTAGGCAGAATTGAAAGTGCACTGGCTAGTGGCTACCTGTAAATCCGCTTGCGCGAGAATGAAATCACGGGCATTCGACTTAGGGGACATACATAGACGTCTAATTTAACCTAATAGTAAGTATTTTATTACTGTTGGAGACGCATTAAATTATACTGTACGGGTAGGTGGGTTGGGTTACATAATGCCATCCTAACTTTCTTTTTTTTATGTTATAGGAGGCAAACGAGCAGACGGATCACCTGATGGTAAGCGATTACCGCCGCCCATGGACACCTGCAACACCAGAGGTGTTGTGAGTGCGTTGCCGGCCTTTAAGGATGGAGCTCTGGGAACCTTACCATCAGGAACACAACACTACAATACCTACGGAATAGGCAGCAGTGCTATTATGGCTGTGGTCTTAACCACACACACACACACACTTTTAACTTAACCTATTATGCAAGTAGCGTTTGTTTCTGTCAGAAGTCGCTTTAAATACTCGCCCCTTACTAAGTCCATTACGTAACAATTTAAAAATATTTTCTCAAAGTTAGCAAACCGCACGGGATTACTAGTATTCCATTGGAAGCTTACCAAAACAGTTGGCCACTTATAACTCATAGTGTTTTCCGATATCTGAGATAAAGTGCAGCCCCCGTCTCGTCCCCCGGATTAACTGTTGTCGTATTTACGTGATCGATCGCAGCACTGGCCCAGTCGCGGCACGTACGGCTGAAGGAGCCCTACTGCGACCTCTAGTGCTGCACTACACTTTTATTGTGCCGGTTTTCGGTTGGAGTCGTAAGCTCAGCCAAGCCGTTGGCCGGACACAAATACGCTGTATATTTAGTTTAATAACATTTAGTAAAATAATATTTTCACCGTCACCTCGGTAACGAATTCAATACAGCTGTGTGAGAAATACCCATGTGTTTTGTTTTTTGTAAATAATATTAATTTAAACCAGGAAACTATCATGGCAAAAATACCTAATCGTTTGTGATACAATAATGTACCGAATCAAAATGTACAGTAGCCTACTTAAGTCAACTTTTTATTTTTCAGCAAATGTGCTATTCTCTAACTTATAATCCTTGAAAGCCCAGTCACCGCGACAAGCTCTTTCAAACTATAACTCAACTTATTCCCGGGTAAGATAAGATAAAGATTAGATCAGCAGTTTTGAGAACAAACGGAGCCAAAGTTATCTTTCATGCGATGGAGAGCGTCGCATCTGACAAATTCCGAGCAGTACGACTAGTTAGGGAACTTAATTCTAAATCTAAATCCTAAAATCCTAAAACTGTGTTTGACTCAGATATCACTAGAAAACTTAGAATTGTAGGTACAGCTCATTCAAAACTCAATCCAATTTCGAATTCATTACAGACTCACACATTACAGACGTTAGTTTTACATCGAATAGAAGAATATACAAAGTACATCTATTTTTTTTTAAATTCTGTATTCGTCGAGACCGCTATTCTTTAGGTTTGTAAAACGAAGAGATAGAGTACATGTTTCAACTTCGCTTCAGAGCGCACTTAACAAAGTGCTACCACTACCTATTACCTACCCACTTTTCAGCTTGGTTTCATTACCTACTATACCACCAAACTCCGTATGAAGTTCGATCTTAAATAGCTAGCGGATTAAATGCAAAGTTGCATCTTATAAAGGTACATTCTAAATCGAATGGCTTCGTGATTTTTACAAAACGATGATTATAGGACTCAAATCAACAATATGCATCTTTTGTATTAGCAACTTACGAAATTATATAAAAATCCTTGCCCTACGTCAAGGTACTAAAATATTAAATTTTCTTTTTTTTTATTAAATGTTCTGCCGAAGCCGTTTTATGGGCTTAGCTGCGACGTCGCCATTGCTTGATTGCTTGCTAAAATAAGACCTATTCAAATTACTCGTCGCCAACAGTTCCAGCTTGTTTCTAAAGTATACATATATAAGGCACCTAAGTCAGGACTTGGAGGAGCGGGATCGCTATGCAGTAGTTTGTACTTTGGCGTGAGCGTACTGATGCCGCACAATTTTCTGACTGGTCGGTATACTGTTAGTATTACATTCGCACAGTAGTAATATCATGCGCGGAAGCGGAGCAGTGCGCTTGCAGTACGCCGTACGTACTCTCGTTTAAATGTAGGCGCGAAGTAAATAATCGGTACTGACACTGGTAGCCGCCCGACTTATACCGATATCGTGCCGCCCCCGTATTAATAAGTCAGGAATTCGCCTAACAAAACAAAACAAGGATCTTCACGTCTCTACACAAATCAGCAATTTAGAAGGTAGGCGGACATTTATTAGTTCCTGTGTGGGCTGAACAATGTAAATATGGTAATCGGAGTTCGATATCGAACTTAATGAATATGTAAGGGTAGTACTAGTCCATACGTGTGGAAACGGACTGGTTCAAACATTCCATTGTATTGTAAGGGCTTTGACCCTTTTAATTAGGCAGTCCATTAGTGCCGGGCCCAAACAAATAAAAGTCATATTATGAGTAGCACCCGCCTCGGAACTGTTACTATTAATGTGATTGCGATCCCTTGTCATATGTCAGCACTCAGATCAAATTAAATGGAAATGGTGAAGTGAGAGTAGATACACTGGTATAGTGTGAAAGGGGCGAATTTTGGCTGTAGTTGCGACAGTGGGTCGAATAGTCGGGCTTGATGCATCTCTATAGGAACATTGGTTCCACTTCAAAGAGCACTATCAGCTGTGACACCTTGTTGCTACATAATAGGTAAAGATTATAGTCGGCTGCATTGTGTAAATGAAATGATAATGTGGCGCTTTTGGAATCATTAACAGCTGGTCATCCCATAGACCAGTTCTTTATTTGATGACGGCAGAATCGCCATGTCACTGTCCACCACCTGTGACCCCAATGGTAGCATCTCAACTCCTAGTAATATACAGTATGGCGCGAGTGGAATCAATTCCACTAAACGTACACACGTACTCTTGACGTGTAAGTGAACTAAGAAAAATATAAACTGATTCTGATTCAAAATACTTAGGTTTGTATGTAGTAGGATTACCCACGTAGCCAGTCAGCACATAGATGACCTACATTATTGCTCTAGAAACAGCTATCATATAAACGAGAAAACAGCCGCTTAGAGAATATTTGAATAGTTGGAGACGTTGATTGCGAAATAAGCCATGAAACCTCAATGGACCGTCGGGAGCGGGCGACTCAGAAAGTAAGGTAGTCCGAGTTGACGTTATATTGTTACTGAGAGCAGTTGAATGTGGGGCCGCGGCCGGTGACTGGAATATAACTCGGATATTATAGGTAAGTATGCACAGCTACGGTAGCCCAGTGGTTCAGGCATGCGGCTGTCAAACGGCGGTCGTGGGTTCGAATCCCGGCTCGTACCAATGAGTTTTTCGGAACTTACGTACGGAATATGATTTCATATTTACCGTTAGCTTTTCGGTGAAGGAAAAACATCGTGAGGAAACCTGCATACATCTGCGAAGAAATTCAAAGGTGTATGTGAAGTTCCCAATCCGCACTGGGCCAGCGTGGGGACTACCTACTGCCCGTTCCCTCTCATACGTGAGAGGAGGCCTGTGCCCAGCAGTGGGACGTATATAGGCTGATGATGATGATGATGATGCACTGCTGAAAATAAATTTTGTGGACTTTATTGAGAAACGAGGTAGAATTATTTTGATCATGCATTTGCTTTACGAATCGTATGTATACGATCTTAATTGCAATCGAATTGGTATTTATCGCACGCGATTGTTCTGACACGTTAGGCCTCTTTTATTTTATGATAGTGCAACTCGGACGCGTGTTAATCTGAACAATCCATGAAAGGCCGCTCGTCGCACCGCTGCGCGCTGGCGTCTCAGCCCGGCCTAAAAAGCACAAGGGGCGTGACCTTGACATGTCGCGAATGGAAGCAAGCGCGTCAAAGAACTGCCAAACCGATTTCAATTCAATAGGTATCTAAAACGAATAGACCCAGAGCTTTTCGAATTATGATATTGGCCTGAGCGCTATCACGGCTGCTGCACACACAAATGCTTGCTCAGTAGTCTCATACTGTATCAAAGTATATATATGTAGTCATTATATCTAACTACCTAATTGATAAACTTAATCCTACTAATATTATAAATAAAAAAGTTTGTATGCATGGATGAATGGATGCATGCACGTTCCAATTAACAAAGTTACATATTGTTGCAATAGATGGCGCTTTTCACAGTCCTACTTCACGCTGTTAAGATTTTTCCTGGTTTAAACGAGTTCCACGGGGACGGAGTCGCGGGCAGAAGCTAGTATATCATACATTTAGATGAAGTAAGAAACGCGTGTACTTAATCAGAGTTTCGAGCACTAAAAATAATGTATATTATTAATTCCTAAGAGTGTCTACATCCTCAACTTATACGTAAAGTATCTATTCGGTTTTTAAAGAATATACTTCCTACTCGCTATCAGTCATGGGAACAAGTTGGGAACAAAATTAAATGCATAAGTTAGAAGTTAGAAAACACTGATAACGTTTCTCTAGTCTCGTAGAGCGTGCTACGAGCTACGAAGACGTCTGTTCTACGACCGGCTACGGACAATGAAACTGCATCGTAAATAGGACACGTCATTCAAAAAAGTCGTATAAACTTGCGGGCTTCAAGCACATAGGGCTTTCATACACAATAAACACGGCAGAAGTGAGCTCAGTGCTAGTGAATCTTTTGAGCTCCCGTCAGGCGAATAGACGCGAGGTTTCGTGTGCAAACGTCAGGTTGTGCAAAGTGTTGATATTAAATTTGATGTACCTACTGTGCGTTCCGTACTTTCACAGGAACCCGCCTAGCGGGCGCCTACACCGTAGTCGCTTTCCGCTACATATGAGAAAATCCACGGGATCGTCTACGAGCGTAGTACGTAGCGCTTCTTGGCAGCGAATGTGTTAACTCATTCACTACTTACACATTCGTAGCGATATCGTATGCGTAATAAAGTGTCTATTATAAATATCCCGATAAACATCATTAGGTATCATCTAAATTTGGAATAAACACTAATTTGTTGAGTTGCATTGTCTATATATATAATCCTAAGCAGTGTATTGGAGTACGTAATGATCTAAGGCTTTGTTTATAAACAGGCGACGCGTACGGCGACGCGACACGCAGTCAGGCGACAGAGAAACCGCTCACTAAGTACCAATATGTAACTGTAAACACTTCTAAGTTAGGAAAGGCCCTAGCTCAAGCGTCACCTGTCCACAAACGCGGGCAAAGTATAAAATACACATGTATACAATTAATTTATTTTGGTGGAATATACTTACATATATTTTTCATTTCACTTTATTATTCGAGTACTATTCATACATTTCTGATATTGCTACGCTTCGTGCGATCTCATATCGGTGATTCCGTCCCCTGGGCTCCAATTGTGATGATCGAACGAAGCGATTGTGCAATAGATGCAGCAGAACCACCGTTTCACTGAAGTGAACATGCGTTTGTATCGGGGGTTACGAAATTTAATAAAGATGCATGCCTTGTTCTCTTGGGGTTCAATGCATTCGATCCGTTTGTAATTATACCCTGCTAGTAGTATATCCTATTATACTGCGTGTTGTGTCATTCATATCATTAATATCCCCCAATAAAGTTTCTATCATTGATTCAGTGTTGTTAAGATTACAACAAGAGAAATAATTTTACCTTACACCTGGCCACAATGCTAGTTTTACTGCACGCTGCGCGTACGGGAAAACTCGCATTGTGGCCAGATGAAGACGTAAAATTTTGTACGCAACACGGGCGGTAATTCGTAAAGCCCCAGAGCGCATATTTATGGCCCTCACCTCCGGTTCGGGCCACAAACACCTGCGATCTGGGGCATTCACGAATTGACCGCCCTAGTTACGTAATGTACTATAACGTAATATATAGCTATTGAAGTTTTTAGTAAATATAGGTGTACAAAACAACCATATCGCATTTAACGACCACTAAGTATAACCAACTGGCTGAAAATCGGATAAAATAAAGCAATTAATTTTAAAGCATCATTTTTATTTCATTTCGGAGTTGAAATATGAATTTTTCGACCGCATTTTACGGAGTTAGCAACACTTCGCGGTAATCTACCTTTTCGGGGATTACCGTATAATCGACGGCAGCGAAAAATATTCCGCGCTGTATCGGCGGCGCTGGTTAATTACTCTTGAATATTTATTGGTCGTTTGAATAAATCGCCCCCGGCCTGAGCCTTTCCCCTTTACGTATATTATACTAAGTTTTACAGTATTAATTTCTTTGTCGTTTGCCTTACGGCTAGCAATTGTTCAATTATTATAACTAGATCCTGATGATGATCCAAGTTGAACCCTTTGAAAGTTATAAGAAGCCTTTGAAGAAAATATATGAGATAATAAAATATGAAAATAAACAATTATACATTATGTACATATACCGAATATATGTCTAGAATTCAAGCAAAACAGAGTTTTGGCATTGCTCAAACTATTTGAGATAAACGGAAAAAGTCGGAAAGGTCCAAGATGTCGATGTCTTTATACTTAATATGAATGGAAAACTCTCCTGAGCGAAATAGCGCACGCTAAACGACCGATCGGGCGACCTATGTTGCGTTTTAAAGACACTACTAAACGTGCCAGAGTGCCCTTTAGGAACGACCTCACAACTTCGGATACTCAAGCGAGATCGACCCGTTGGAGGGATACCCTATGTAATGGTGTAGTGGCACGATAAGGCTTGGTTAAATTCTTATCCTATAGGTGTGAATTAAGACACAAACGTGCTGCTCTTCCTCTTTTGTGTCCGGGAAGGCCATTTACTTGCCAATTGGCATCATTTCTCATGTTCAAATTGATAACGTAGTGATGCTGAATGGATAATAAACCATCAAATTATCGTAATAAAGTATAAATGATAAAATATAAATAAAATCGTAATAAGATATGAACCTTGAAAGTTTTGAAAAAATATGCATTTTTTTTATTGTCCAAGATTAAATTTAAAGTTACCAATAGAATCCTTATGCTTTCATAGAAACAAAATTGTACGACAACTATGTACTCAAACGTAGTATTTCGCGACCGAAATAACAATTTAGGTACCTGATTTCGCCAACGAAGTCAACCTTTGTCTCAATTTTTGGGTATTTGGGTGAGGACCAAATTCTTGGCCAGTAGTTAGCCTGGGTAATCGGTAGTAGTTAAAAAGTTCCGTTGTGACACGAAAATTAGCCATACAATTCTATGGGTCCCATTTATGTTCTTTAATTGTAGATGCTCCCATACAAACATTTGTTCCTCTCCAAAAACTGGTTCGAATGACATCATAAACAAATTTTTAAGATAATAAAAAATAAATTTATTAAAAAAAGTGTGGATTATTGATGAAATATGACTCGTTAGCGGTTTAGGTATGAATATGTAGACTTCATGTTTTTAATTACAGACCCAAACGTCAAAAAAATAAAGACATAGAACCGTTTAATGATTTTAAGGATCTTTGCAATTATTTTTTATGGAGCCGATTTCATAACTAGAGTCTACGGTCTTTGAAATATGATTAATATTAAAAAATGAATGTAATGTGTAATGTACTGAAATGATGTGCTAGAACAAATAGATTTTCTTAAAAAAATGCTTAGATAACATACATTTCAACAAAATTACTTCTAGTCAGCCTCTTAAATTTTGTAGATGTATAAGGCCAATGATGATTATTATGATCTAACCATAATTGATAGTAGTTTTCTTTACTAGATACCTATATAATAATGTTAATCCCGCGGGGGCAGCTTGTGGCGAGCTGACGGTGAGTGGCGACACCGTGGACCCCTAACCTCCAGAGGGCCCGAGTGATCTGGCCCTCGCCTCTGTGCCTGCCTTAACCGGCCGGCCAGAGTGGAGTTGCAACAGCGGAACCTATGCTCCAGGTTGGAAGTGTAAAATGTCATAACGCCGGCGGCCCTTGAACGGATTACCGGGATCTGGCGCACCGCAGACTCACCTCTCGACAACCTCGCAGCCGCTCAGACGTGTTGCTCCATTGTCGCACTGTGCGTGCGACTGTTTGTGGGGCCCACTTAACGAGTTGGCGAGTCACCACCTGCCTTTTCACAATTTTGAGACTTATTGTCACGGCAGGTGTCCGCTAGTCTCCTCCCATAACCCATTGTCCAGACCACCCACCATTCAACCCAATAACCCATGACCTTAGTTAATTTTCATCGGAGCACAGTGTTGCACTGCAATAGTCTTTGCACCTGGCCGGGACCATACCGACTTAAAGCTCATATATCGAATTCCCAGCAATGTACTTTTTAAAGGGAACACCTTCAACAAAGAATCTTAGTACTTAACTAACTAACCCTAGAAACTCCGCAGCAAATAAAAAACATTTAGTTAAAAGCTACAGCTTTTTAGACGTCTAGGAATCTTGTAAAGTTTCCGCTGGTAGGTATTTACTGTTTCGAAGAATTTTATATGCGTTGCTATTTATTATTTTGCTTTGATGCTAAATCAACATAAGTGTCAGATAGGTATACTGCACAAATCAGTCTTTATTGTGGGCGGTAATAGACCGATATTATACTTAATTGAGAAACATTTTTATTAATCGATAAGTAGTTTTTGGGAAAACATATCCCGTTCGTTGTGTTGGCAAAAAAATCCGTTCAATTCAGTTGAATAATCACAACTCATATTAAAATGTACCCATTTTCGACCGGATTATCAATTATTGCAAAAAGTTACACTTAAAACTTTAATTATATTCTGGGTGTAAAAAATACTGTGCAATTAAGCTCCGCTGCATTTTACTGAGTAGTTCTTAAGTACATAAAGATCCTTCAAAACCTTGGCTTAATGCAATAAACATTCAGATATCGAGTCTTTTAAATTGCAAATCCTTGGCTGACTCAAGCGCGAGAATAAATGTAGTTGGCGAACTTTCTTAGTGTCTAACTGGAGTCAAAGAAACGAATGCAAAGCGAATTACTTTCGCAGATCCATGGAAGTTTCACTATATCGGCGAGGGGTGTTATCCCTTTCGCGTTTTACACAGATAAAGTAACAGTGCAGAAACTTGACTGCTATTAGAGAAAAGCTCATTTGCCTTCTTCAGTACTTAGTACCTACATAAGTTACACAATTACACTTCAGACCAACAACCGTATTAAGGAGCGACCACACCGCTGCTCAAAATACACTAACGCAGCGTAAACGCAGCAAAATGTATAAAGAATACGTGACGCATACGACACGTCAACGCGTATACGCAGCGTAACGCACCGGTGTGGTCGCTCCATTAGGCGGTCGACAGTTAACTGACAACCGAGAGTAGAGTAACTAAGCAACTTTGGGAGCAAAGGGTCGAACACACAGCACCGTCGCGGTCGCGCGGCGCGACCGCGATGGGCGCGCCGCGCGATATTTCCCTACAAACTGCTAGCGCGGTCAAACAGGCCGCGCCCTGTCGGCAACGCGCCCCGCCAGCAACCCGCTGCGCACAGGTCGCGCAGCGCGCGGTGCGTGCGTTGTGCTGGCGGGTTGATGGCGCGAGGCCAGCGCGATGCCGGCTGGTTGATGGCGCGATGCGCGCGTCCTCTGTGTGACCGGCCGTCCCGCGCGCATCACGCGCTCGTCAAGCGCCGCTCCGCTGGCAGTCTGTTCGACCCTTTATTGTCCGTACGCTTCAACTGTCATTGGATTAGCTCTAAACAAACGAATTTATAGTCAAATTCATATTAGATTCAAAATTAGGTAGTACCTAAACTGCACTGTCAGAGTTCTGACTACTACCTGTTTTCTGCGGATTTTATGAGTAGACGGCTAGTTGCGGAGACCTATGGTAATGTTATTGCGTTCATCTCGTCTCACAACATACCGCCAACCTATTGGATGCTTCTATCAATATTGCATTTTCACGTGTTTGCAAAAGGACACTCTAAAAGGCTTTTCTATATTCAGACTTTATTTCATGATGAGCGATGGAGGTTATTGTTGAATGTAGGATTATTGTTGATTGTACAGTCATGAGTTCAATTATAAATTCACTTGTCATCGGAGTGATATCATGTTGCATTGCTTTATTGTATTACCTACTTATAGGAGCACAAGTATACGAGCGCATTCAGAATAGAGTTAGTTTAAAAGCGGTAGCTTTTTCATTGATTGGTATGCAGCTTCATGTAACAAGCTTGAGCCTCTATTGAGCTTTTAGTAAAGTATTTAACATGACTGGTCAATTAACTCTATACCAACGTCGGTAGGTAATTGGGGAGCATCATTTCCAATATAATCAGCTGTAGGTATATATACACCTATTTGTAGTATGACTAAAAAATATAAACGTCGAATAATGGCTTCTCTGTGAAATAACAGTAGCTCTTTTAGGGTTTTTACTACGGTTGTCAGTTTGTCATCCACGTAACGTATTTTATTAGAAGAGCAAGGGCTCGTCAAGCCTTTAAACATAACAATTGAAGACGTCCCGGAAGATGGTTGTTGTTAAAATACGGAGCTCGCCCAGACTGTTATTTAGCTTGTTTTTATCTATTTGTATGTTAGGTACTGCTGCGTTTA
Organism: Epinotia demarniana; assembly: GCA_945867215.1. Lineage (NCBI taxonomy): Eukaryota > Metazoa > Arthropoda > Insecta > Lepidoptera > Tortricidae > Epinotia > Epinotia demarniana. The sequence goes on along the minus strand of OX244267.1, from coordinate 10,395,023 downwards.
CCTGCTATTTTAGTCCTTAAGATATTTGTTCCACTCCGTATTTCTAATTACTCGTAACATGCAAGAAGTTGAACCGATAGAAAGCAAACGCTATATAGTAATAAGTTTCTGTCAAAAAAATCGTTTTCCCCAACACTGCCTCGGAAAGCCGTCTTTTATCCTTTAAAACAAGTGGGCAAAAACGCATTTTATGTACTAGTGGGGAAAGTAATTTGACCTTGGAGCGTGTTTAAGTAGCTTTAGACAGATAACAAAACACAGATGATGTATTTCTGTTGCCGCTATAACAACAAATACAAAAAAAAAGAATAAAATTTATATTTTAAGAACTCAGGTCAGCGGGTGTTCCGTCCGTGCTTGAGCAGTGGGTCTTAGTGGCACGGACGGCAAGCGGCCTGATGGCCTTACGTTGGTGCCGTGGGAGAGAAGGCGGTGCTTGGTTCGGGACGCTACGTGCGTTGTGCGTGACATAGGCCGTCGACTTAGGCAAAAGGGAGAGGTACCCCGGTCCGAATCGTTTCTGGTGCAGAGGCTGTCCATAGCCATCCAGCGGGGTTACGCCGTGAGTGTTATGGGCACTTTTGTACCGGAAGCGATAACGAGCGGGTTTGAATACTTCAATTTCTTTGTTGTGAATTAAAGACTGGATTTAAGAACTTTAAAAAATTGCTTGGTGCCTTCATCAGGCGCTGGGTCTCAAAATGTATGGAAAAATTTAAATCCGACTCGCACTAGACCAAAATTCTACTTGATATTACACTTACGGTATTATTACCCTTAAACAAATTTCAAAATATTGTTCTTTAAATAAACTAAAGTTGTTTTGCACGTTGCACTTTCCTCGCTATAGTGAGGTGATAAGTTTGGTATTACACACGGGTGCAAATGTATTTTACTTCTAGTGTGTTGAAACACTCGCTACGCTCAGGATTCTAATTTTATTTCTATTTCAACTGTAACATGCTTTCGCTTTCTCTTTTCGCTCATGTTTCAATTCCACACTCGCGGGTAAAATACTTGTTTAAAAAAATACTATAAGGGTTTGTATAACAAATAACTATTTTGGTACAAGCTTTTATTGCCGACTGTACTTTTCTGTATAACATCATTAACTACTCATTGAGACGATTCTAACGAGCCCAAACACGGGGTTACGTCGGTTAAATACTGAATTCCCATGGCCACCTTCTGTCTCCATCATCAGATCAGCTCGATGGTACAATAATATTGAACTGTCATCCAAACCACACCTACTAATACCCAAAATTTCAGCTCAATCAAGAATATCGGCATGTGACTGTAAATTTGATTGCATGACGGACAACTTACTTGCATACTTACGAAAAGGTGAAGTTAATACAAAAAGAGTAGAAGCCGAGAGCAGTCTTGAGTCTGTCCTTCTCTAGGTTGACTTAGCTGACAATTCTACACCTTACCACTTTGCTGAGTACCGTATCTACTCGATACGTGTGAACTCAGCATAAGTATACAGTGTGGCTAATGCCAGCTGTGTTGCGTTGATAAGGAGCGCAGGGCTGGTATTCGCAACGATTATCGACAACACTATTTGAGAGAGAACCAGTGTAAGGCCGCCTTTATAGATAAGGCGGCGCGGGCGGTGCGGGCCCAGCGTCGAGTCGAGAGTAGCCCAAACACACACGTATAGCGTATAGCCTGGGATTGTTTATTTGTTAAGGCGTGAGTGTCAATAGTTGCCAGAGAGCACGAGTGTCGCGTCGCCTGCCCATAAACAAGGGCTAACTAACGGCTCGGCCACGACTTCAGGCGGATGCGGTAGCGGTAGAGGTGCACCAGACGTGGGAGCGAGATAGGAGCGCGCTCGCTGCCACTGCCGCTGCTGTCGGCGCTCTCAATGTCTTGGCCGATCTCTTGGCGTACCCAGGGCCGTATTTTGAAATTCGGCGCCCCGGGCCAATACGTTTCGCCGCCCCAGAAGTCAATGAATAGCGCGAAAACCAAAGAAAATGCAATCAGCCAGCTGCCGCCCCTGGCGCATTGGCGCCCCGGGCCATGGCCCGGTTGGCCCTAGGGTAAATACGCCCCTGGGCGTACCAGGAGGTCAATCTGAGTGTGCAGGCAGATGATGAACAGCAAAATCACTTATTAATTACATCTTATCACAGCGGGGCGATGAGCGGCAGTTCATGCATTTGATCGAATTTAATCTAACAGCGTCCGCTTATAGGGGTCCGCGTTTAGGGTGCTGATGGGGCTGCCCCGTTTCTGTAGTGCGTCGGGGATGTTTGCCGAAGCGAGAGTGGACTGTTTTTACACTATAATGCGGAAACGGTGCACATCTCTGGCGCACAGGGTACGGGATAGCGCTAACGGCATCCTGAGGGCATTGTCGGATAGGTTTGATTGCCAGTATCTGAACCACTGCCACATGATTCATGTACTGGCAAACAAACCTGGCAGACCTATGTATAATTATAGATATTAGTGACTAACAATAGGATAAGATGTTTATTTATTTAATTATTTGTAACTAACACATAATTCATTAATATTTCAATTTAATTAAATAATGTAATATTATAATTTTGTATTAATAATGTAGCTATTATATTGTATATGATCCTTGTTGGTCGAAATAAAGTATATTTGATTTGATTTGATTTTGATTTGATTTGATTTGATTATAGCCTCTAGCAGAAGCGGTAGCGGACGAGCCGGTCGCGTCGCGCGCACTAATGAATCAAACTTCGGCCCTGGCCCTGGCGCGATGCCCGAATTCAACTTTTAATTGATTTGACATTATTCCGTTTGTGGATCCCGAGCGATTGCGACGCGCCCCTTCAATTATAACTCATCTCCCAATGAAATGATCAAACGAAAATTAATTTACGAAAGTTAAATGAAGTTATTAAAACAATATTAAGGCGTCTGAGAAGATGTCGCACGCCGCAGCGAACGGTATTCTAGATTAATAATAATATTGTCTTTCTTGAATCTTGCGGCATTATTTCTTAATTGATAACTTACTTGTTAATTTGTTAAGTTTAGTTTAGTTTATTTATTCCATTGTGATCATGTTCATTTATACATTAAAAGATGTTACATTTGGTCAAGTAGGTACATGATACCCTGCTAGGGTGAACAATATAGGACACAATTACAATTTACAATGTCAAAGTTACAATTCATAGCTCATGCATTACATTATTCTATCTCTATAATAAAACTAATAATAAAATAATCGATCATTAAAATATACAAATAACATCAGGTAAGGGAATTAAATTCATTTTACGCATTAAAGACTATTATCATTGAAAAATTCATCCATTGTATAATAACATTTTCAAACCACATGCTCGACAATGCCGAATTATAGGTCATGTAAACCCTACCGAAAGCAAGACATTAAATCCCTTGGTATTAGCCGGGTTATAATGTTGTACTGAATTTCATTATAACCCGCTGGTTAATAATATGATTTCACTTTTCATAATTCTTATTACTATATGCATAAAGTTTAATTTTGCTAAACACAATTTGTCCTAGGCCATGGCCTACTTGATTTGACAAAATAAATGAAGTTTGCCTCCGTGTGAACCCCGGTCCGGAGGAGCGCGGTGTTCGAAATTCGAATTTCGAATCTAGGACCACGGCTTGTGCTTTCGAATTTGGAACGCCGCGCGCCTTCATTTGTTCACGCGTGACGAACAAATCGAGTTCTTGTAGGTGCCTATAGAAGATTTAATTTCAAAAATAATATTGAAAATGTCGAGTGATGAAAGTGTTTTGACTCCTGAGTTTATCAAATTAGATGCCATAGGCATTGTCAACAATCTGCTGCCAGAGAAGTCAAAGGAAAAATACCTAAAAGCCTACAACGATTTTGACAAATGGAAAGCTGTAAAAGGCGTAAAGTCTGTGTCTGAATCAGTGCTTCTGGTCTATTTTGAATATTTGTCAGCTACAAAGAAGCCAAGTAGCCTGTGGTGTATATATTCGATGCTGAGGGCAACAATAAGTGTCAAACATGATATACAAATTAATACATATGCCAAGTTATTGGCCTTTTTAAAAAGGAAATCGGATGGACATCGAGCAAAGAAATCAAAGATACTTACGACACAAAACGTGGAGACTTTCTTGAATGAAGCCCCCGACCACAGTTTTCTTGCTATAAAAGTGAGTACAACCTATGAACCTAATTGTTGATTGAATTTATCTCTACACTAAGTATTTCTCATTTTATGTTACGCAGTTGAAAAATTAAATTCGAGTTTACTACCTACATATTTAATCGTTAAAACATATACAGCCTTGGCCAAAAGTGTTGAGAGCAGTCCTGTATTTTTCATACAAATATCGAATTTGGAACTGTTTCCTACCTATCTTTGTAACAAAAAAATACAAACTCTAAGGCACCTTGAATGGTGTGTTATAAGAATTGTACAGACAAGTTATAATATCTCGCTTTATGTGAGACTCGGTTTTTTGTCTTTCGTTTCCCTGAGGCCGCCTTTACACCTGTAAGTTTTGCTTACGAAAGTAGGGGCGCAGCCATCCATACAGATGAATGAGATGGAGATCTCGCTTTCCCGCTCTATTGTATAGCGGCGTCCCTACTACTTACGTAAAAACTTACAGGTGTACAGGCCGCCTTACATGAACAAATACTTTGAGTAGTGATTCAATTTTTTTTATTAATACTTTTTATATTCTGCGTCATCTGATGTTTTTTGTAATTCGGAAATAAGGTTTTATTTAGAAGTTATATAAAAATGAAGTCGAGCTCAAAACTTTTGGCCAAGGCTGTATATATTTTAATTATAATATAATTATACATATACTCGACCCTCGACCATATATATACCTATAATACCTAAAGGCCCGTAGAATAACTACTATCTCAATATTACCTATTCCTACCTACATGTAGGCAGGTACATAATTATTATGAGTAAATTGTTTACTTACTTAATTATGTATTATTTTGTTAAAGGTGGCCCTGATTTTTGGAGTGAACGGAGCTTGTCGTGGAAATGAACTCGTGAACATAAAAGTCAATGATATCGAAAAACATTCAGAGTTATTACTTGTAAAATTGCCGGATACAAAAACAAATAGAGAACGGTCATTCGTAATTCGTGAAGACCATGCCAAAATAGTCCTAAAGTACCAAGCACTACGCCCTGCTAATATAAACACCAACAGATTTTTTGTAGGCTACAACAATGGCAAAAACAAAATTAGTGGCATGCCAAGAGACATTGCTAAATACCTGAAATTGGAAAATCCCGAGCTCTACACAGGCCACTGTTTTAGAAGAACATCGGCGAGCCTATTGGCTGATTCAGGAGCAGACATGGCCCAAATAAAAAGACACGGTGGCTGGAAGTCTGACGCTGTAGCAGAGGGCTACATAGAAAATTCTATAAAAAATAAAGAAAGAACGAGCTATCGTATTGGTGAAAAAATACTTTTGAAACCATCGTCTAGTATTGATGATCTTTGGACACCTCTGCCACCACAGCCATCTTCCTCAAAACACATCCCATCCACATCAAGCTCACTGCCTGAAAATCCACCTTCCCCAACCTTTACGGTACATCTCGACCCTCAGACGCAAGTATCCGAAGCTATGAACGCAACTCAAATAAACTCCAACTCAACCTCAATAAACGTACCAAATAAAAACATTACCTTATCTTTCCATAATTGGACTAACGTGTCTAATGTTACTATGTACTTTTAATTTGCTAAATAAACATTATTTATCCACGGAGCCTGTTTTTTTGTCTCGCGTAAGGTGTGAAAAGTAGAGTATACACCTCGGGGATAAGACTGTTTTAGTCTTGGGCGGTTGAACCCCTCACTGCACTCAGGACTCAGTCTTAATTCCCTCGCTTCGCTCAGGAATTAAATTATAACTCCCTCACTACGCTCAGGAGTTAAATTATGAGTCCTTCGTTACGTTCGGGATTCAATTCGCTCCCGTGACATAAAACAGTGCTTTATCCCCTTAGTGTATAATCTACTATTATCTATTAAAATTTTCTTTACTTGATTCTTAAATAATATTACATCGTTACTTTCCAAGTTCAAGAATCCGAGTACTTTGTTTATAATACGCACGCATCGACAATTTGGTTAACATCGATCTCCTTTCGCGACCTATTTATTCCAAATTATGATATCTGATTTCCCATCTCTGCATAAATCGTCACGTCTATTGGTTAAGGCAAACCAATTCAATAATTACCTATTATTTTATACATATTTTTTTTAACCGAGTATAATTTTGTGGTGAGAATAAAGAGAACGAAACGAAGAGAAAACCGAAACCAAAAGGTGTAATGTACATTTTCGGAGACGGAAAAATCGTCGGAACGTATCGGAAAGTCAAACTGTACCTACTTCAACCATTTAATAAGTTTGTAATTATCCCGCACGGGCCTGGCACAACATATTCAACAAGAGCAAGTAGGTGGAAAACAGGAAAGTTCGCGATAGCTTGCGCGGTTCGTTCAAACTTGTAAATGAAAAGTTAATGCACAACTTTCTGACAGCTGCGGCCGCGGCGAGCTGCGACCTCTTCACACCGCTGGAATGAATCTAAACTTTTTAATTATTCTACGACAATGCCCCAGATATGTCACTGCGATGCGCTGTTAGGCTTCTGGCGACCAAAATTATTGCCGGCCCGCCGATCTAAAACGGGACTCTAAATATGCAATTAGCACGGCAAGAACTTATATTTAGGATTGGCTTTGGGTACGTTTATTTCTATACAATAAGGCTATTTAATAAAATAAACATGACTTAAATGATAAAATATGATTAGATTAAACATTTTCATTTGCCAACTATGCCGACTCACTTACGAGAGAGTTAATAGTTATTTGTTATGCAAGGCTGCAAAGTTGTTGTTTGGCGCAAGTGCTTAGTATTGAAAGCCGAGCTAGCGAAGGATTGTAAAATTACAAGGATTGTAAAGTTCAAAAGTACAATCCTGAGCATAGCGAGGCTTTCAAGGCACGAGACGCCAAACAATTTTGCTGCCGAGCGAAACACACAATTTTTCACCTCACCACCGCGAGGAAAATTGTAGGTTATAAGTAAATGTAATGGAAGTAATTTGGACCTTATAGTCATTTTCAATAAAGGTTTGTTTACATCTCATCAAGATCTAGCATTTTATAAATATCAAATGTAACATAAATATTTTTGAATCTAATAACCTCACGCTTACTTACATTAAAAAAGTCAAAGTATTGTTGGGTACTCACGGTTTAAACTAAGACTCAAATACGCTTATTTCACTTTTTCCGCTAACTAAGGCATCAAAATTCATATATGTATATATTCTGCACTAAAATCTATAAAAAATCACCATTATTTTGGTTTTACTGTCTGTGGCTTTAGAACAAAACAAAATTAAATGTATATGAGTTTTTTCTTATTAACTTTTCAAACGGTGCGTTCCAAATTTGGAAAAAGCGAAATTTTTAGAAAAATAAAACGACATTTTAAAATTATTTATTCGTATTTTATCCTTACAAGTCAATCTAAAGGGTCGGACAAACTGCCAGCGGGGCGGTAGCCGCGCTTGACGAGCGCTTGACGCGCGCGGGACGGCCGGTCACACAGAGCACTCGCGCATCGCGCTGGGCTCCCGCCATCAACAAGCCAGCAACGCGCGCTCGACGCGCGCGCGTCAAGCGCGTGTCAAGCGCGCGTCCCGCGCGCCTCGCGCCATCAACCCGCCAGCGCGTCCCGGCATCGCGGACCCGCTCGCTGTCATTTTACGGTTTCGCCAAACATTAATTTATAATAGCCTGTGTTTTTTTCTCCGTCATTAAATAAATGTTTTAAGATAGTATATTTACGAATCTTAAAAACTTTCGACCCGGAATTAGGTATGAAGAAATACTGTCAAATAAACGACGATTTTTTTAAATAAAAATAATAATAGTTGTTTATAATCGTCAACATACCAATATTATTGTCTGTAACCTGTAAACGATGAAATACGAATTTTTTTTACACGTAAAACCAATAAATTAACAATATGCATGGTCCTGTTTAATTCTACAAATCTTTAATTTCTACAATTGAACTTGAACTCTTTCGGCGTGTGTTAACGATCAGATTCGCTCGCAGCGGCGGCACGCAACCAGTGCTTTGCCGAGTTCGCTTTCAAGGTCGCGCTTTCTGTGCCCTAAGCCAAGATGCGAATTAGATAGGTAAGTACCTACATTACCTACGCAGATTATTTGTAATATGTATATCGTCGTCGACGATGTGCTAGTAGGAAAATGCGACTTTTAACGGTGTAGGTAATAATGGCGTGAGCGGTAAACGATTAATTAAATAAACATATTTTAAACATGCCAAGAATTAAGAAAATTTCTGTTTGATGTCTCAATGTTTTATAATGATGATAAATGTCATCATTATAAAACCATGACGACAAATTTAACAGATGATTTCCTACTTAAAGTAGTTTAGTGTCCTTTTAGCAGAGCAGAGTAAGTAGTTTGTAGTACGAGATATATCTACAAATGATTGTAGTAACGAAAGTAGTTAGGTACTTTATTTTTGGTATGGGTAAGAAAGAAAACTCTGCTAAAATACTGCTAAGCTAACACTAAACTATACAGGGTGGAAAAATCTATGGGCCCTGAAAGAAAACCACCGTAAATCCTTAACATCAGTGGCGTGCACTACATAAAAGCAGAAAGACATTGCCTACCCTACTCAAATATGTGAAATTTGTTTATTTATTTACAATCACAATTAATACCTACATTCCAAAATAAAACAATTGCTTCATCTGTCAGGCCACTAGACTATTGTTTATACGGGGCACCATCGGGGCACACATAAATGTTACTAATTCATATGTTTGTTTATGATAATGGTTGTTACTTATGCGTTTTCAATATTTAAAAACATTAGCAAAAAGTTTGAAATTAAACTAAGTGTATCCTCCCAAAGCTATGTTTATGGTAAAAAATGTATACAAACAAGTTTATACTATTCTATTATTACTTCGGTATATGTGTGTTCTTTAAATACTTTAAACATTTTGTTTATCAAGTTATTTCTTCCGACTTGACCCTTATTACTAAGGGCCCGGTATTTTGCGTGCGTTTTTGATATACCTACTCGAAGGGAGAGAACACGAATGTTTATCGATATATTAACTGTATGGAAAAACTTTTCTTTGATTTCTGGGCGTTCTAGTAGTCAAACCTTAGTCGGTCCCAAAGAGTATTTTGATCCTTAATAGGAATGGGATCGAATGGCATTAAAAAAAAATCGGCAAAATTGATGATTTATCGCTGACTGTACTTTTTTCAAAAATCTGTGAATGTAGATTGTCATCACTTAAAAAGTTAGGAATGAAATCCCAATGACATTTTTGCGTGGCGGCAAGGGATCTAGTAGCTGCCCTTACTGCCCCGTTTTAACTTTCCACCCTGTATATATAACAAAGGCGGCAAGGCGTTTTTTGAAGAAAGTAGAAGAAGAAGTATATGTACTAACAGTCGCCATCAGATATATCGGGGCCACGGTGCTCAAAAATATCTGAACATGCACTCTAACGCCATGACAATAGAGGCCTGCTCAGATGTTTGTGAGCACTCTGGCCGCTCCGATATATCTAATGGCGACTGTACATAACATAGGTACCTCAGAGGTAAGTGTAATACACTAACCTAATTAAAATTGTTTTTTTTTTATAAACTAAAAATAAACAGACTATATCAATATCAATATTAAATGATATTAAATGATATTAATTCTTGATATTAAATGTATCGTCCACGTTCCCGTACCCGTAAACAAATGTGTCGCGTCTGCGACGGTGACAACGACTAGTTAGCCGCCCTCCCCACCCCCCGCACTGCCGTGCTTGCTAGCCAGATTTTGTTTGTGCCGTCTCTATGTAGGTACGTAGTACCTACATTATAGTTCAATGTTTTAAGTATGCAAAGTATTTCTGTTACAGTTTAATAGACAATATTGTATAAACAAAGTAATAATATTATAGATAGTTAGGTATGTAATTTTAGCCTCATCCCACTTCATCGAATATTTGAATACCACTATACTATGCCTAAAATATACCTTATAAGTATGATGATAGTTGCTAAACTGCACTAGGTTAGTAGGTGCTTAGTTACAAGCTTATTCGGCTCCTTTTGATATCGTGGCACTGGCGACTCGCCGTCTTCATACCTGCGAGGCGGCTTCCTTTGACGTAGCGAGTGAGCGGAGTGAGAGCGAGCGAACACTACAACGGCGCGGCCCTGATTGAAGCATTCTCCATCATTCGCGAAGTATGTGTGCGTGTGTACCGAACACTAATTTATTTACTCTCCAAATTTGGACACCATACCCAATTTATTACCAGGCCTACTATTACGTCGATTCATTATCGTCATCGTCATTACTGACCATTGTGTATGTTGGCGAATGAGGGAACGAGACTTGTTCTAGCCAAGAAGAAATGTAGGGAGCCTTAACCATGATTGTCCTCATTTCGTGATATTAATGCATCAGGTACATTTCCGAGCATGTTTGATTAGTACATTAAATATGGTAGGTAGATTACAAAAATACCATTTCACAAGGTCTATTTTTGACCATGACTCTATAGTATCTTCTAATAAAGCGCATGTTACCTACGAGCGTTAGAGCGGAAAACCGAGGTCATTCATCTCCCTTTGTCGCTTTTTCATCAATTCTATACGTGCAATCCAGCACAGCTATCACTTGTCTTGTGCCGTGCAGGATTGCACGTATGGAATTGAAGCATTCAGATTGAATAATAAGTTTCTGACAAAAATTTCATTTTTGGTACAAGCTTTTATTGCCGACTGTATTTTTCTGTATACCATCATCAACTACTCATAGAGACGATTCTAACGAGCCCAAACTCAACGGGATTACGTCGGTTAAGTACTGAATGTCCATGGCCACCTTGTCTCCATAATCAGATCAGCTCGATGGTACCATAATATTGAATTGTCATCCAAACTATACTTATACCCAAAATTTCAGCTCAATCGATCACCGGGAAGTGGGTCAAATTTAACTTGCAAGATTTGTCCCATACATACACGGAGTTCCTATGGTCACCTTCCAGCTCCATCATCAGATCAGCTCACGTCATCAGAATATTGCATTGTCACGCAATTTGCATATTCGTGCAAAATTTCAACTCAATCGGAAACCGGGAAGTGGATCAAATTTAACTTACTTACAAGATTTGTCCCATACTAACACGGAGTTCCTATGGCCACCTTCCAGCTCCATCATCAGATCAGCTCCACATCATCAGAATATTGCATTGTCACGCGATTTGCATATTCGTGCAAAATTTCAACTCAATCGGAAACCGGGAAGTGGATCAAATTTAACTTGCAAGATTTGTCCCATACTAACAGGGCAAGTAGAATAAAAGCTTGTAATAAAAATAAAAAAAATACAAAATAATCCGAAAAGTCTGATTTGAGTCCGCGCGCCCGCGGCGGTCGCGCGGCGCGAGCGTCGCGGGCGCGCGGCGCGACCGTCGCGGGCGCGCGGCGCGACCGTCGCGGGCGCGCGGCGCGACCGTCGCGGGCGCGCGGCGCGACCGTCGCGGGTTGTTGGCGGGGCGTGGCAGAAGCGGGGCGCGTTGCCGGCGGGGCGCAGCCTGTTTGACCGCGCTAGCGGTTTGTAGGGAAATATCACGCGGCGCGCCCGCGACGGGCGCGCCGCGCGCCCGCGACGGTGCTGTGTGTTCGACCTTTAAATGTTAATATTTCGTATGTACCTACTTAATTAAGAGAGAATAAGTATTATTTATTATATTTTATCAAAATAATAACAATTTATTATTGGCATAACACCATCTGATTCTGAACGCACCTCTCATTCTGTATAGAAAAAAGTTGGGTCTCGCGATCGACCGTCACGTTCCAAATTCAAAAACTCTTTCCACGCTAGCGGATAAAATGGACTTTTGGGCGCAGATTTTGAGCGATAAAGCAAGCCTTTTCGAAGCCTCACGCCGGTGAGGTGAAAAACATTTTCCGGCCTTGGAACAATTTGTACGAAATCAGAATGCTGTTGAAACAGATATGGCGGTGGAGCAAGATTCATATGTGACGGATTCCTTACGTTTGAACAAGTTTGCAAACGGAATCCGTCGGCGGGCCATGCAAGCGTTATATTTACACATCTCGCCTTATGTCGGGAACTCGAGGTAAGTACTAACTTTCCCAAGTACGTATAAGAATTCAACTTTTATAACTGGTGTGTAACACAGAGTTTTGGAGTAGCAACGTGTTAAAAATGTATGCGCGAGCATAAACACTAATTGTCGTAAAAACTTCCACGGGGTGCAACGTCAATGGAGACGAATTTCGTATTTGCGCATCAAACTTCTGCCCAGGATAAGCAAACGCATACCTGTCACGTCTTACGGCTTGTCTACCTACACAATCGGGCATCATTGCCCATCATACAAGAGGACTCACATCACATCACACACATCATCAGCCTATATACGTCCCACTGCTGGGCACAGGCCTCCTCTCATGTATGAGAGGACTCAACTATGCGTAAAAGGGGGAAAGACATACCTACGCATAACCGCGTCCTGACCCCGTATCATGGTCGGCCTTATTACGCGATAAGTGACAAGATAGGAGCGTCGTCTCGTTCTATCGATCGGTGTCAGCCAGTGACGGACGCTCTATCTTGTCACTTATCGCGTGATAAGGCAGACCATGATACGGGGCCTGGTAAAGGTCGCGGGAGTCCGCTGGATGCGGGTGGCGCAGAACTGGTCATTGTGGCACTCCTTGGGGGAGACCTATTTCCTGCAGTGGACGTCTTTCGTCATCATTATGACGCATCAATATCGATTAATATTTTGGATTTTCTAATTAAACGATTCAGTTGAGAACTAAACAAAAAACTCCTTACATTGTGATAAGGCACCTTAACTTACCGTGTGATAAGGCCGACCATAATACGGTGTCTGTTGTGCGGCCATGATGGCCAATGGGCCATATTATGCTAAAGGCTCCTCTACGCAATGGCGTAGAGGAGCCTTTAGCATCCCGCGAGTATGACAAATAAGGATTATATTATGCAGACTAATTATTTAAGAACACTAATCGGGACCTCTTAAGCAATGAGTTAATCGCAGTCTTTGAGTTAAGAGTAGCGCTAAGTAGATCAGACAGCTCCTAATCAAATTAAAGGTAATGAGGTTTTAATTCATTCATTGCCACGCTACGCTCGTAGCGCTACGCCGTAGTCCGTAGAAGCTTAATGTCCATATAGCGAAAAGCGCCCGTAGCACGCTGACGCATTGGGTCGCGAATGGAACTGAATGAGTTAAAACAAAAATGAAACGTTCAAAGCCTTCGTTTCTTGTTGACATCAGAAATAAATAATATTAAGCTATTCACCGCAACGCTAGGGTCGTAGCGCTACGACGTTATCCGCAGCAATTAAATGTCCGGATGTTACGAAAATAGTCCGTAGCGCTTTGAAGCATGTGTGCAATTCTTCGAATGTGTTAAACTAACTTTACTTTTGTACCGGTGCATGTTGTATAATTTTTCATAACGAAAATAGCACTCCTATATTTCTATTTAAAAATAGAATTCTTAGTAATCGCCACTCATCTTAATGTGAGAAAAATAAAACGAAGTATTTATAGAACATGAGACGATTGAAATTCGTTGTAATGGATTTCCGATAGAGTTTGTGGGTAAACGTTATACGATAAGTTGAATAATGCGACTGCATACAAGACAACGAGAAAAGTTTTCACATTTGTGTATTTACTAAGTCCCAGGATGTCTCTGCTCGCTACGCCCTGCCTTGATTTCTAACTCTGTGTCGAGTTTCTCAATAGCAAGAGAATTCGTTAGCCCAATTTTGAAGCACCCGCGACCGCCTTGCGTCCACCGCCACCACACTGCTCAAATTAAACGCACGCTTAGACCCCTTATATAATTACATTAACTTTATAATACCGTAAAGCGTGGTTAAGCGACTCGATTAAAAGGCCCATATAAAGATAATTATTCCACAGAATAACGCCGTGACCTCTTTAGACATGATATCGGTTTATGTCTTTCGCAAGTGGCACGATATAAATTGCCTAAATGATGGCGGGAGGGACTGCTAGGGATTTTCAAACGGTTCCTATTGTGTGACGCTGGCCCTGAAGATATGTTATTTGTAATAGCATATCGTTAAAGTCTATTTATGTCTAATAGTGGTCTTACCCTACCTATTGGAGGGACTATTGACAATAGGCAGACCTTTTAGAGACGCTTTCAGTCACAAGGAATTTTGCAGGCAATTCTTGACGATTTAGAAGTCGAAATCTAAACTCTCCTAACGTTGGAAATCTTGGCGCAAATTAAAACTTCCAACATTCAGTGTTTTCGCGTTTACTTTTTCTATTAAACTTTGTTTTTCGTAGGTATACGGGATGAGGCAGCGTCGAGATTTATCTACGCGATACCGTTCTATTTGGCTGAGGGAAAATTCAATTTGGTTTTTACCTGGGGCGGTAGTGCGAACCCTCGTATTCTCTCCTTAATGTTATGGAATGCCCTCTAGCAAAACACTTTTTAGAGCCGGCTTTAAATTATATCTAAGAGTTATTCGTTTGTGAATTCCGAGCGCAGGATTAAATTTGAAACGGCACAATAAGGCAACTGGCTTATTTGAAAGGCTTACTTTGTTTTTGTGAAGTAAAATATTTAGTTAGGCGACAGCTAGCAAAGTCTATGTAAAACACTATTGTTACGAACAAGGGCTCTTCAGTTTCTCGTCAAAATTATTTTCTCATTACACGGTAATTATTATTCTCTTAAATTATATTATTTTCTTAAATTGGCCTAGTAGGTGCACGTGTCCCAGTTTATAATAAGTGGGAACTTACTCCGCAGCAAACTTTTCAAAAAACGCCTAGCCGAAATTCATGCGCTGAATTTGCAAGAAGGTTATTATAACTTTGCCTCGTTGTGTACTTACGGAGTTTTTTAAACATTTCTGAATGCCGACAATGAAGGAAGAAAGCGGTTGACAAAAGTGATTTTGCTGTTTTCATTTACTTTCCATTATTCTTTCATCTCGTTTGTCATCCTTTTCTCTCCGACGACGCGCGTAAAGAAGAAGAATGACACTCGTTTATATTTGCGTAGCTAAGTGACTAAAGCAACAATAACAAAGGTTCAGTAACGGGTGTTGCAAGTTTTGTTTGTTTCCTATATCACCGCGTTGAAGTTTGCGCGTAACGACTACAGAGTGTGCTCACAATTGCATTGGAGAATCTGCGAATTCGCGATTGTATAACTAGATAGATGAAGATATTTTGATTCGATCCTCTCGGTATACTTCATGATATGTAGGTAAATTGGTTTTATTAATAAATTCAATATGAATATGTTAAATACATAGAAAAAAACCAAGATTAAGAAACAAATATTCATACTGATAATTACTAAGATGTTTGGTCTTAGCGGGAATCGAACAAAGGGACGTTAGGTACACTACAAAATGAGAAAACGCATTGGTAGGTAAGAGTAACGTTTTCCCGCTATCTTATATACAACCAAATGTTCAGAAGGTACCCAGTTATAAACAGATTGGAACTGGACCAAGAATATTTGGTGACCAGATGCGATACCCATAATTATAATGATTAAAATAATACAAAGGATTAAAACTAAACGATATTTGGCTCGATAACGAGATAATATCGGCGCGGCTGACGCAGCGTGCAGAATGGGTGATTAAACAGGATCCATAAAATTATATTACCTTTACATTAACTCCACTGACACGGAAAGCTATGTTGAAAATGTTCCCCCGAATAATGACGAGTAAGTACTGTGTAATATTTTGTACAGGTATTCTGATTCCCATCGAAATCTTAAATCGATGTAGTATATTAAATAAATCAAGACCTACGCAAACAGAATAAATCTTCTCAGACAAATACCCTGCCCCATCTCAAAAAGACAGACACTGAATTTATTCACTAGCTAGCTTTAGCTTGTCTAGCAATAAATTCTGCGAACATTAACAAAAATCTGTAATAACAGATAGAATATTAAGCAAGGGTGGGGCGCGGTCCTTTAGATCTCGACTCACTATCGAGGAGGGTAGAAATTAATCACTTAGTCAGACAAGCTCTTCTGAGATATCGTTAATTTAACACTTAAAACGTTTTTATTCGACTGGATAATTGTAAGGGGCGGTCGTAATGGGCACGTTCTAGCACGGCCAAGATTGATGATCTGCTGTGTTGAAACATTTAAAAAGCTGACTGAACATTTGAATAAGAAGCCCATGGCTCGCGGGATTAAGTGATGAAGCCGTTTGCCTTTTTTTGGTGTGTCGATATATTTAGATTGGATTTCTGTATCGATTGGTGTCTGAATACCGAAGATAACTGGGATTCATACTTTATTTATTTAAGTTGTATTATTACACGAAACCCAAAAACATACACCTGGCGTATATAATGAAAAATAAATTAGGATCAAACTTAACTAACTACTATATAATTATTATTATATAGAGCTTGATGTGTCCCACTGCTGGGCAAAGAACTCGCCCCTCTTCTTCCACTGGTCGCGGTTTTTAGCTTGATCTGGCCAGTCCTTTAAAAAGGAGTCCTACTCATCCTGTCATCGCCGACGAGGTGCCGTGTCTCCTATTGAGTTCTGAGGTTTACACTTCATGGTGGTCTTTGCCCATAAGTGACCAGGCATGCGGCAGACGTGACCAGCCCAGTCCCACTATAACTTGGCCGCTTTGTGAGCTACGTCTACGATTTGAGTCTGTGAGCGCAGCGTGTTGTTCCGTATACGAGACATATTTAAACGTTTCCAAAAAAAAGGAGGAGGTTCTCAATTTGAATGTATGTGTATATTTTTTAGACCGTCATTTATGAACCGATTCGTACAATCCTCGCTCCCAATTATTTAAAAGAATCAGTTGGATGATGGTATGCCTGAAGAATCGAGGAAACTCCTCAATTATATTAAGCCCGTGTGTGGTGATTTTGGTATTTTCTGTATTTTGGTATAGGTGAAGTGGAATTCATCACGAAGAACACTGATGACTTGTGGAACTCCTCAAAGATAAATATATAAATAGATAGCTGTTAAAGCTTTAGGCATAACATATACAAACAAAATCACTAAAGACTACCTATAACTATAGGTAGACGAAAAATTATGAAAAGTTCTGATGGGTAATTTTAAAAGAGGAACTTAATAAAACATATTAGACAGAATAATAGTGTGTTTGGAAATTGGGAGTCTATAAAGCGGGCAAAGTTCTATAATAAACACGCCAGCTGTTGAATTTAGCTTGATTTCCAAAAATACCTGCACATTTATTGTGGGGCCCATCTATTTACACAAATTTTGCTTTGTTTACCGTGATAATTACGAGTAAGTAACGTATCACAAATTATGCCGGGTCCGCAGATTAAATGTCAAGTAGAAATTATTTGAATGTTATTTTAGGCAGCAGGCCCGCTCCTGTTTACGGAGTTGGATAATGTTAGAAAAACACCGATACTCTTACATTTCCGGGGGAGTCGGGCCGCTAATCTGATGGCGAGTGAAAAGATTTAGTGTAGGCCCAGCGAAATTAATCTCCACAAGTTGTATGATAGGTATAATAGGGCTAATCTCTTACGGTATACGGGAGGTCGAGGGGAATTCATTTAATTAGTAATGGGTACTTTTGTGAGTGTGCCTAAGTACGGCGGAGGTATAAAGCGAAACTACATTAATCCGTTGGGATTATACGAGCATCGCGAACGGATTTGGAGAGAACACTACATGTGTAACGTGAGAAATGTAGGTATTTCATATTTCATTTGCTTAGACATTACGGAGAATGTTAATTATAAGCAGTTAACGAAGAATAATAAAAACTAGTGCAACCTGCATATACCATACTTACTTAACTACTTACACTAAAATAAAGTCAGCTTCTAACAAAAATCCGACGACCAATATATTCTCCCCGAAAGCCCCATTTACAGATACAACCATCATATATTTCCAATTTGCAGTAACGCTTGGTTATACTGCAATTGCAGAGTATTTGCAATATCGAATGCGAACACACGGTACCTCGCAGTGGAAAGAAAATACCAACAAGTGCGCTCACTGCATCAACGACATATTGCTAGCTGATACCCATGATATTGGAATTCCTGCGTTTAATACAGCAGATAGCAGCAAACCGCGGCAAGCGGGCAGTGGGTTAAACAAGTCGTTCTCCTTTTTGACGAGTTTCAAGAGTAATTGTCCGACGTTTACACGTGCCGTGTGTTGACCAGCCGAGGTAAATTAATTTGCATACAGATTCGAAATCCACCACACTCGGTTTGCTACAAATACGGCCGGATAATCCGACATTAGTGGATGAAATACGCATCAACGGCCTATTAAACTGTGGTTAACAATATTTATGACGTAGCTGTCAAACCTAGCGGTATAGATTCTTAATGGTACCACGAGTATAT
This sequence comes from Epinotia demarniana, assembly GCA_945867215.1. Classification (NCBI taxonomy): domain Eukaryota; kingdom Metazoa; phylum Arthropoda; class Insecta; order Lepidoptera; family Tortricidae; genus Epinotia; species Epinotia demarniana. The sequence goes on along the minus strand of OX244267.1, from coordinate 10,376,467 downwards.
ATATGAAACTATCATACTAATGTGAGTGTAAGTTATTAAATCATTTATACGTCAGATTAAGGTCCATATATTGCTAGTTACATTAAAAAAGAATAAGCTAATTAATTATTTTAATTTATTAATAAATATAATGTAAAGTATTACCCAAGATTAAATAAGGACTTAATCCCAAATACCACAATCATAATTATCATTGGAATAATAATACTATCTCAAAAAATATTCAGCAAAACGTTAATGGGCATTTGCACAATCGTCGTAATTTACAAATGAAATCCGTCAAACGATTTAGGCTGCAGGGCGTGCCAAAGAATAGACATAGGTACACACATACATACGCTCGAAAAACATAACCCTCTCGTTCGGCAGTCGGGTAGCAAACATAATCTATACATAATATAATGATAAAGAATATACATTGAACAAAAGATGATGTACAGTTTAAAGTTTCCTACAAAAATAATTGTTTTCAACAGTCTACCTCCTTATTGGCTAAAGATACATTGTAAATATTTAACGAGCGTAATTTCTGTTTGATATTTCATTCAACGCTCCCCACGATAAAGTAGAAGCTTGCCTTAGCAAAAAGAAACTTAAATTATTAGTCTCGTGCAAAATACTTACTTTCCGGTTTAAAACATGATTCCCTAGGGGCTAGGGGAATCCAGCCAATTTAAAAATACGTCTAATTAGGAAGAAGGATTAAAAGAGTTTTTTGTTTTACTTATAGTAATTATAATGAAATAGTTAAACTGGTAAACATGTTAGGCACACTTAGGTTTAGTCTGAATCATCGTCGATAATGGCCCGGCGTCTCTTCTTGTCGTGTTTCGTCGGCACAACTATTTGGTCATCTTCTTCGCTGTCATCTGCAACATGTCATAAAAAAAATTGTGAAGTTCACGAAATAAAATGGGTTGAGGAATTCACCAAAATCGAATCTTAATAAATCTCACCTAAATCTGCTTTTGGTAAGCCACTTAGAAAGTCCTCTGTGTCCGGCAAATCAGTTTGTAATGTTTTCTTAGCAAACGATAGCAGATCTTCGCTATCTTCGTTGTCTTTTTGACTATTAATTTCCGCTTCTTCGTCGATTCTCTGCAACTTTCCCCTGCTATTTGATTCGTCTGAATCGACGCTACGACTTCGTTTTCGACTGTTCTTAACTTCGGTATTTGGAACGCTTTTTGCGTTTTCGACATTATTTTGCCTCATTTTTCTCAAGTTAGCGAACAAATCGTCATCGTCGCTGGATTCGCCATTCGCATTAGAATTTCCTTTCGCAGTATTCGCTTCGGAAACGTTTTCAACTTGTGTGTCTTCCACCGTTGTATCTATTATAATCTCTTTGTTTACAGCTTTTATTATAATCTCACGTCTCTTCCTAATTGTTTCAAAATGTAAACTGCTAGGTATCCTCCAGTATGATTCCTGGTAAACGGGCATCACCATTAGAAAGATTGCTTTTGAACTGAACGATTGAAATTAAGATTATAAATTTTCTTCTGTGCCAAAATGGTTTTGAAACGTGATCAATAAAAGAAACGACACTCCTTTTTTTTCTCAATCAAAGAGATAAACATAAAAGAAAAAGAAAAAAAGAATACATTTATTTAGTACGCAAAAGACTCGCAGAAACAAAGGGAGTAGACATACAATACAATTGAGACATATTGTGTGGTTTTCGCGGCAGTAAACAAAAAGCCAGATTCGAACTAGCAACCTTCTAGCCAGGCCAGAGGGGTAGGCCCTCTGGCCTGGCTAGAAGGTTGCTAGTTCGACGCAACGAAAACGAACTTCGTTTTTGAACCTCCGTCGCTGTCGCACTTGCTAGTTCGAGCGACAGAGAGGGAGATACATGAACAAAGTTCGTTTTCGTTTCGCGGTAGCCCCTCAGAACCTGAAGTCAGTGGCCGGCCTGATATGATTCCGATTCGGAGAGATGAATGTTTCTCTTTCGTTTTAAAATAACTTCGTTTTTCCTATGTGAAACTAACTTACCTGCTCATCACTCGGTGGCATTACCCCAACTCCCATCAGGACCTTCTTAAACAACTCGTTCTCCATAGCTTCAACACAATCGCTGGTTAAGGGTAGAAGAGGAACTCCGTCGGCGGTGGGATCAAAGCCTTCGGCTTCTTGGTCTAGGGCAACTTCTTCTAAACTTTCAGCGACCCATTTTAGTGGTTCCGTGAGACCTGATTTGTACGAAAAAGTACGTATTAGTGTAGAAAACGTGTCACGTCACAATACATATATGTTTATATTTATTTGTATATTTACCATCGTCCACAGCTCTGACCAGTAGCTTGGCAATATCGTTGGCACTGAGTTGAACAGGTGCTGCTTTTTTCGTTAGTCTAGTTTTTGAAGTTTCCTTGCCTTTTACGGGGGCCTTTTTAATCGGTTTCTTGTTTGCTGGTGAAGGCGGCCGCGAGTCATTGTCATCACTGTCCGAGTCTGAATGTGCCGATGATTCAGAAGAATCTATGAAATTGAATTGTATTGAGTTTATTGTACAAACAAGCAATATGTGTCTTACGTGTGATATAGTCCTTGACGTATATGAAAAATCAATGTATGTACTTCAGTTTAACATCGTGTTTGATTTAAATGTAAAAAATGTTTTTTCTGTCCGTCTGCATGGGCTAGTTTCCTTCGCCTCGATTGAAATGGCTTATTCCCAATTCTACAGATTTGCCGGCCAAGAAAACACGATGATGACTTAAGTCAGCAATACAAGTTAAAAAGTAAAAATAAATTTTAATCCTCTTGTATCTCCTTCCCGCTTACTGGATTGTGTCCCAGTCCTCTGGGAAGCGTGTCTGGAGCGAAAATACCAAACAAGTAGTATTTGTATAGCCAATACCTATTACACTTATTCCACTTAATACTAATACTTACCACTCGACTTATCACTGTTGTCACCATTCGTGTCACCAGTGCTTTTCATAGAGCCCTTCTGTCGTTTCCTGCGACACTGTTTCTTATCGTCTATTACGCCCAGCTCTAACAGCCTTTCCACGAAGCTGCGCTTTTGCCGTTTGCGCGGCATCCGACCCATTATTAGAAGCATCGGATCTGTAATAGGAGCAACGAGGTACCTGAATCCTTTACAAAAAATACTCTGTTCCATAATGGAAGTAGGGACTTTTCAAAGGTAAAGGTAATCTTTTTACACGAAGCAAAATTGCATGAACGCTTATCGTAGATATCGTTACGAGATAGATAACAGATTAATGAGGTGTTTTACGAGTACATTATAATATTAAAAAATCAGCCTATACACGAGAACGGGCAGTAGTCACGCTGGCTCAGCGCAGGTTGGGGACTTCACATGCACTTTTGAATTTCTTCGCATATGTATACAGGTTACTTTACGATGTTTTTCCTTCACCGAAAAGACGACGGTAAATATCATATGACATGAAATTCCGTACGTAAGTTCCGAAAAACTAATTTGGTACGAACCGGGATTCGAACCCACGACGGCCGTTTAACAGCCGTGTGCCAGAACCTCTAAGCTGTTTTTTACGAGTAGGTAGGAAGGAAAATATATGAATCTTGCGTCTTGCGACATTATATTTGTGACATTTATTTAGATAATTAGTCCCAAGAACTCAGTGATTATATAGACTAAATTGTAAATATTTTGAAAGTGAATTCGAAAATCTTATAATATAAACATTAAACATTTAAACCAATAAATTATTCAAATAATTACGAGTTAGTAACTAGCGGCAATTATGCTCGGAGTCGTTTCCAACTCTGGCGGGGTTATCGACCTCAAACAAGTCGAAAGGCACGATTGTGTGGTTACACTAAAAGCTCGACGCTGCATAACTATAATTAGTTAATTAATAACCCTCGTAATTCAACTATGCCATTGATTTATAATAATCGAACGCATTTAGATTCAACGTGGGTACCTACAGTCAGTTGCAGAGTGTGTATGAATGAGTGTAACACAGTCAATATATTATACACATCTGAAAGGCGTCACTTTGATATTGTTATATCACAAAAGTTCCAAACTCGAATAACGCTTTACATTTGACATTAATACAGATAGATTAAAGCCTGAATCACACCGACGCGGCCAAAGAGTATAATAAGTATATGGACGCGGCCCGCGGTGATGGTCAATAGTAAATTTGACAGTTAATGTCAAGTTTAGTCGAAAATGCCATTTGATATGACCGAGTGACAAAATCCTCAGCGATTTTCCGGAGTGTCGGCAAATTGAAACAAAATGAGTGGTTGATAGAAACTCGATAATCAACTCGTTAATGTGCGGTTTTTAGGCCTAATTTTCTCGACGAACGTATGGCGCGTGGTTTGTTCTAAACAAATCAACCAAAGTGCCGAAACGCTCTTTAGTAATTTACGACGTTGTATAGGGTGTTTGCAAGGTATTCTACGTTTATTTATGAATGTGTTTAACTAAGTTAAAGGACCGCCAATATATAATGTATGCAGTGGCCAGTGAAGCGTTATCGATGCGTAAACGTATTCGTTGTGGTTGATTCCCATTAGGAGACGTGGCCTAAACATTTAATTAAACCCCGTCGCAAAGAGAGGGGTGTTATAGGCTTAACGTGTCTGTCTGTGGTATCGTAGCTCCCAAACGGATGGACCGATTTGAATGCGGTTTTTTTCCTGTCATAGATAATTTTATCCCGAGTGTTTTTAGCCATCTTTCATAAAAATCTATTCAGCCGTTTTTGAGATATTGGACTTTGAAATGAAAATGTCGGGGGTTTTTCAACTTGTTAAAGTTGTAGTTACTTAATTATATTTACCAGTGGAACCGCCGAATTCATTCCAAAGTTGTCTAAGCATGTCATCCTCCTCTTCATTAAACTCTTTCGGCACCTTTTCTCTTTGTCTGTCTTTGTTGCTGCGTTTTGTGGGCGCGCGGAATATAAGACCCAACTCCTTTAGTTTCTTGATCACGCTTCGACGGGTTCGGGTTTGATCGATCAGGTTTTCGAGGATCCAGTCGATTACATCTATTAAATTGATAATTCAAGTTTTAATGTCACTAATAAAACTTAACATAAGCCTGAAACATGGAGTAGGTAGATCTTAATAATGTTGCTGCTATCATAATTTTCAGACAAAGGACCTCAATAAGGATGTTGACTCAAATTGTGTTACTAAATAAAGAAAAGAATATGCATAGTGACGAAAATCCCATTCAAATAACGAAGCTACAACCGTTTCAATGTGGATTGTTAGATAGAGAGAAAAGAACTATTGAAACTTCGGACACTTATAACTTGGCGATTATTTTCTCCATTTGACTATATTTTTAATTTTTTTTCGAGGAAAATCAAAATTATTAATAATTTTATTTGATGTCAACTTCCCTATTAGATTAAATCACATAGGCACAGTCGAGTTCATAAATAGGTACGTTCCCAAAGCTTCAACAATATCTGAGCAACCTTACGCCCATTGACAATAAGGTCGTGTTCACATATTTTTGACCACTTTGTCCGTGCACATATTTTCGAACTCGCCAGCGGCTGGCGCACACTTATTTCCCATTTTATCTCGACGCGCGTGGAAGCCGACAAAATACGTTGAAATATGATTACGATTCGGCAACGACGAAAAAAAATAGACATCATATCCGGTCCTTCTCATTTTTGGAGCTTATGTGAGGTTAACACACGCTAACGAAATTATAAATTTAAGTGAAAGGGGAAAAATGTTACTTCATTTAGTTAGCTCCAAGCTTGTTTCAAAGAAGTGACCTTAGGCTGACCGGGTCAATAACTTTTAATCAACTGAGCTATCCAAGCCGTCGCTCGCTTCGACGAAGTTTTTAACTAGTTCACCAGCGTTAGCAATTAGGTAAATACTAATTATTTTAAACTCCTTATACATAACTTTTTGGTGATTAAAGAACCAACCACAGATATAGATACGCACTAGGTAACTTAAACACCTCAATCTGTATGAAAACCGACCGAGTCACTTTTTTCTACCTACTCACACGGGCGAATTAGTGATGTGAATTCCCCGTTGTCCGCGCAAAATCGATTCTGCAATAAGGCATTTTCTTAATATTCACGGACAACCGGCTACCACAACAGATGCGCGCGGAATGTCAGTCGGATTGCCAACTCGGAGACCGAATTCGGACACGCGAAGTACATGCATTTGCGTGATCTATGTATATCTATATCTGTGGTACCAACATACCTTGGTCAGTGTGCGGGTTACTCTGGTTTTCCATGTATAAGTTTCGTAATTCCTCCTCCTGTTCCTCACTCCATGTCCCTTTACCCACTTTATCCCTATCAAAGAGGATAAACATTATTTCCAGCAAATGCTTTGTCCGATTGGATATTAATATTAACTAAAGCCAAAACCGAATGACCGATTAGAATATTCTTTGCTAAGTTCATAGTGATCCGTAGATACAGCATTCAAAATCACATTAAGGGTGTTTTGCACCGTCTGTAATCGTAAAGTGCATTCATCCTTACTTGTCTTATTTGGTAAACAACATTCTAACCTCAAAATGTATCTTTTTAGACTATAGCAGCTATTTTATCGTAAAAAAAGCGTTGCTAGACAAAACATCGTGAAGTGATGTCCGAAAAGTCGTCTCGGCATTATCTAATACTCACAAAATTGCTATTCTATCCTAAAAAGATACATTTTGAGGTTAGAATGTTGTTTACCAAATAAGACAATGCACTTTAAGCGATGTTAGTTAAAATCTGAATGTATGGAAAGTTTGTCAGTTTTCTATGGAATGACAGATGCCGGTGCCATATTTAACGTTAATCATGCTGTAATCGTAAGTTGGTGCACTTAGGTGACTTCTTAGGTGAATCCCGACCACTAACCAAAAAAAAACCTTAAAGATGTCTTAATCAAGAAATAAAAAAGCTTTAAGAATATCTCACGAATACAGCTGATGTATAATTAAAGGGCAAGGTAATTAAAGGGTCTTACTTTTGATCCGAATAAAGGTCGTATCCACATTCTATGTCAATGGCGTCCTTCGAATTAGTCCAGAAAATTAGCTCAATAAAAACTTTAGGATTTTTCGTCGCAATTTCGGTAAATCTCCTTAATATAAATATGGCGAATTTCTCCAACTCCTGTCGGTGGAATGAAATGAGATGAAGTATTACATTACCATAAATCTGTATTTGGCGGCGTTGGTCAAAAATAGAAACGAATTATCAAAGCCGCGAACCAAGCCCGATCGATACTGAGCGACCTTGGAACGACCTTTCAATTTGGCTTTAAGCTTTCCACGTATTGGAAATTAATTTGAATCTAAATATAGTACTTCACGACCTTTTGACAACCGGTTCGCATAGTGGGTGCCTACGAAACTGACCCTGGGCAAACATTTGTTTGATGAGCATGAATATTTATTTCAGAGTCATGGGAGTATTTAAAATTTTCCATACAAAACGTCTTTTGACATTAGAAGGCGAACGGCGTGATATTTTAAGAAACTTATGTAACACACTCTCATAAAATGTATATCGTCGTCTAGTACACATAACACAAGCCTTACTGAGCTTACTTTTGTGTAAAATCGTCCCCTAATACTTATTCAATAAGTACGAACCTTGAATTGTGGCGTGGGGTTGTGAAGTATCGTCTGAAATACCAAGAACAGGGACGCCTGGAACAACATTGCGGGTCGTTTGCAGTCCCAAGCTATTCTATGGAACATTTTCGTAATGCAGTGGTTTGTGTGAGGCAGGTTTTTCTCATAGCCTTCTAGAAGTGATGCGCACGCGCTTACTACTTTGGGGCTGCAAAATCTAGCGAAGAAAAAAAACAAGTTATTGACAAAAAAATAATTTTTGGTACAAGCGTTTACTTCCGACTGTACTTTTCTGAATACCATCATCAATTACTCATTGAGACGATTCTAACGAGCCCAAACTCAACGGGGTACGTCGGTTAAGTACTGAAATCCCATGGCCACCTTCTGTATCCATCATCTGATCAGCTCGATGGTGCCATAATATTGAATTCATCCAAACTATACTTATACCCAAAATTTCAGCTCAATCGGTCACCGGTAAGTGGTCAAATTTTATTACAGACAGACAGACATACGGGCAGACAACGGGACAGGTGAAACTAAATAAAAGCTTGTAAAAAGGTTTATGTTTTCTGTAATTATGATCGCTACGCCAGTTTCGATACTATCGATACTCGTACAGATGTAAAGAGTGTCTCAATAAGAGTGCACTATATTTGAAAAATATTGGTGAAAAATATACAACTCTTAAATTAGGTACTATTAATCAATAGTGCTCTCTTATTGAGGCCGGGTGTCTATAAATATGTAGAAAACATAAAAGCTCAGACATGTTCGAACCCACGACCGTCAGCCTCCCAGGCAAGGTCACTACCGACTATCCGACTTTGCTGCCTTATCGATCCCCATATAATAGTACCTGGGCGACCGAGCTCCGCTCGGGCAACAATATAATGATACGGAGAAAACGATTAGTTTACAGATATGAGACCTAGTTAGATCGTTTTTCCGCCGACGACTGTATTGCAAATTTCATTGAAATCGTTAAAGAGTTCAAGCACGTTTATGCACTCCCCGTGGATAGCCTATACTATTAAACGCAGCAATATTTTTCTATACTAATATTATAAAGAGGAAAAGTCTGTGAGATTGTAGCTTTGTCAGTTTGTAGATATGCTTTTGGTAATCTCCGGAACTGCTTATCAAAAATTATATTACATGCGCTAAAATTAACGTTTCACATGAATCCGAATATCTAACACTTCGCGGACTGTAAATAAAGTATCTACTATACTCTCCGCAAAACCAAGTGGCGAGTCAGGCAATAAAAGTCAGTACTATTGTTGCACGGCCCGCTCCATAAGGCAGTGCAGGTGCGAAAGAGATAGCATGATCCAAAGATTTATGACCTGACTCGCCACTTAGTTTTGCGGATACTATAGTCTCTAGTGTCTGCTAGGTATGATAAAAATATGTTACCTTTGGACGAAGTCATTGAAATCAAAGTCTGTTTCAACGATTGCTGCACTTCGTTCTTCTTCCTCCTCTTCATCTACAAGTAAAAAAAATAAAAATAAAAACATACTTCCATACTAATATTCTAAATGCGAAAGTGTATTTTTATGTATGTATTTTTATTTTCTCTTTTTTAAAACTGTTATTTATCTTTTTTCTTTTGACTCCCGGACTCACAACACTTCAGGGGCTGCACCCCTAACTCTTACTCCGAACGATTTAGGCAAATAAGTAATACGTGGTGAACGGTGTTGGTCACACATATTGTATCTATTTATAAGGCTATTAATATTAAGATTTCCTTGTAGTGGCTGTTTGTTTACCTAAAAAAAAAAAAAAAAAAAGTGTGTCTGTCTGTCTGTTACCTCTTCACGCTTAAAGGTCATATAAGCGCCCGACCCGCACCGCCTCGCCTCGTAAATGTACCTACTAATTACGGAGTTGATGCAGTGAGCGCATGCCCGTACAAATCCATATAAAGAATACTAGCCGCTCGAGGCGAGGCGGTGCGGGTCGGGCGCCGGGTGGCTCTTATGAGCTGTGACCTTAAACGTAAAGTTTGAGTCCTGGAAATCATGCCCAACGAGGGTGAAAAGGGGGGTGAATGTTTGTATGGAGCTACGATATAAACGAGTTCCACGCGGACGGAGTCGCGGGCAGAAGCTAGTTTGTTATTCCTTCGCATTGCTTTATTATTAAAAGTTATCTTAACTAACCCTCCTCATCGTCCGTATTTTCTTCATTGATTTCTTCCACTGCCTCTGAAATAAAATGTATTTCGTTAGAAAAAAAAAATATTTATTAGTGTTTTGTATGTTGAAAATACATTGAAGGTTGGAACCTCCTTTTAAGCATATACTTTGCTTGTGTCATGAGACCCCTTTCTTCCATTATGTTAGATCGGGTGTGTCATATAAACAGTACTTAACTATAATCTAGACCAAACAATATTTTAAATTCAGTACATATGGTGCTACCTTCCCGCACTAGTGCGGAAAAGAGCACTTTTCATGCATATGTCGAAACTTTAAAGAGCCATATGTACAGTAAAACGTTGTACGATACACGTGCGAATAGGTAATTCGCAACTCGTGACGATTTAAAACACTCCCTTCGGTCGTGTTTTAATTTATCACCACTCGTTGCGAATTTCCTATTTTCGGCACTTGTATCGTAAATAACTATTCTATTTTGGCGCGCGCACGTGTGTGTGTGTGTCTTTTATTTGTTTATTGTTTAAATATTTTGTAGTAAGTTTTCATTTTCGTTAATAGGTAAGAGTTATATTTGAAGCTTTTACAACATGTGAATCTATACTAATATTATAGATGCGAAAGTGTGTGTCTTTCTGTTACCTCCTCACACTTAACTTCTGAACCGTTTGAAATGAAATTTAGTATGGAGATAGTTTGAATCCCGGGGAAGGACATAGGATAGTTTTTATCCCGGAAATCATCCCTCGAGGGGGTAAAATAGGGGATGGAAGTTTTCATGGAGCTACGACATAAACAAGTTCCACGCGGACGGAGTCGCGGGCAGAATCTAGTAAAAAATAAAATCCTGAATTGGTGTGTTTGGAATCAATACTAGGTACAACCGGTTGCCTGCAGGATATTTCATGAGTTTTTTTATCATGCGCTGATGTCAAACTTGCTTCACAATGCGTTACGAACTGTGGCACTAGCACGGTTGCCATTTTATCACTTATCGTTATGGTAAAGACGTCCATCGCGCTCTGACAAGTATGCGAGTGCGAGAGTGACGGATACTTTATCCACAACGACAAGTGATAAAATGGCAACCGTGCTACGCCCGGACTTCAATTAATAAAGCAAAACACATGACTATCCGCTTCAGACCACATATACCACGATAATGCCATTAAAGTGCAGGCAATGCCGTTAACGTGGACGGAAACATGAAAGCGTCCGCATACAATTTCATACCTGCTTTACCGTGAACGTTAAAGCGAGCCATTGGCCGAGTATTCATAAAAGCGGTCTATATCTTCTGATATATGAACGGGTTTTAAAATAATTAAAAAACTGCCCGTGACAGACTGACAGACAGTGAGAGATAGTCTAGTGTTACGTTGGACTAATTATGGTACAGATACTAAAAATAAGAGATTTTCAGTCATTTTGTTTATTCCTCGAGAAATTACGTTCATTTGAAGGACCGACTACACCGTAGCTTTTCATTAATTTATTCATACGATATAAGTTTACGGCATAAAATAACACCAAGACACTCACACGGTAAATTACAACATTAACGTCGCGTCCTACGCGCTGACGCATCACGATGTCTACTAGGGATGTTACGGAGGTGGTTTTATAGGAACCGGAGTCAGATGACGGTTTTCAAATTTGAATTATCCGAGTCGGAACCGAAATCGGATTTACACCTCCGACTCCGATATATTTCAATCGGAGTTGTATCGGAGCTGAATGCAGCGCAACGGGCTCGGCATCAGTGCACGTGCCATCATTTTATGATACGTCGCCATCGGAATTTACCTGTCTCACGCCCTCCCAGTCGAATTCAAAATGGTTTCTAACTCCGACACCGGCTCCGATTTCGGTCATAACCCTGAAACATCACATTTAACACGTTCGCAACCAAGAACCCGCCTAGCGGGCACTCGTAATGTTTGCTCAGATGCCAGCTGTAGCAGCAGTAGTATGAACTCACACGGCTAGCGAATGCTGTCGGTTTCTGGTGAATTGTTCCATTTTTAGTCTGATTGCGAAAGTGTTAAAAACTCCGGTTCCGGTAAAAACACCTCCGAAACGTGCACTGAGATATAAAATAAGTCGAATTTCCTCTATTTTCTATATACATTTTGCCGGGTGATAGCAACGCCAGCGTATTAAAGCTGTGTGGGCGATCCTAAAATAGCTTTGATTGATATTCCCGGTAAGCATTTACTGGGATTTTCAGTAGAGAACCGACCGGGTATTTCCACTCCTAAATCTGTGCTGTAAATTGTTTCCAGCATATTGAGCTCTTCGTCTTGCTGAATGTCGCTGGCGCCGAATATCCCGTCCTCCGGCCACACTTCCCTGTTCAAAAAGAAAGTTATATTTAAGCGTTTAGTAGGTGATATTGAGCCGTATTTTATAATATAAAGGTCCGTTACACCTAATGTTACATCAAATGTTAGTATCACAGTTCTAACCTTTTTTTACATTACTTATAGACAATAACCGATCTAACGGATCCTTATAAAATTATTTCAGAAAAGTCTAAGATTTCTTAGGTATCAATCGTGGGTAAGTATTTCGTGCGAAATAATAGTACAAATTCAAAACGAGTTTTGAACTGGAAATCATTCATCATCATCATTCATTTTCAGCCTGTCCACATAGCCCACTGCTGAGCATAAGCCTCTCGTCGCGTACGCCACTTATCTCGGTCCCGTGCTAGTCTCACCCAGAAATAACCCGCGGTCTTTTTTACGTCGTCAGCCCCTCGTGCTGGTGGACGACCCACGCTTCTTTCGGAAATTATTGAAGGTTCCAAATTCATCATCCTCCTAGAGTTATTCCCAGTTGTGCCCTAAAGGAGCCTGGGGTCCGCTTTGGCACCTAATCCCAAGATTTGGCATAGGCACTTGTTTTACGAAAGCGACCGCCATATGACCTTCCAACTCAGAGGGAAAACTAGACCTTATTGGGATTAGGCCGGTTTCCTCACGATGTTTTCCTTCACGGGAAAGCTAACGGTAAATATTCCGTACATAACCACGACCGCCGCTTGGCAGCCCCAAGCCTGAACCACTAGACTAAAGTAGCTTATTAAATGATTAAAATAAAAATAAAAATGTGTTCTGGGCGTTTCATGATTTTATTAATGAAGCTGATTTACTAGGGCAGCCTTCGGGCTGCCCTAGTAATCTTAGGCTTCAAAAATAAAGAAAAGCATGAGTAAATATATATGCAACGCCAACGAAATCAAACAAGAATAATACAGTAAGCAAAAATACAAAAGCCTGTTTAAATACTTACATGTTCGAAAATATTCCAAAATTAAGTTTATTCCAGTTGGTCTATTCCAGTGGCATGTTATTTAAAACGCGCACAGTAATTATAATTAACAAGCATGAGGGACAAGTGAATGGAGTTAATGACGTACCGCGCGGCTCGCAGCATCCCCACAGCGCCTTCGAATTTGTATTCCCGCATGAGCCTTTGAATGTTTTTCATGCACGTCTCCCTGCCGACAAAAGATAGCTCGTGTAAAACATTTACCGAATTGCACTAAATCTAGGTTAGTGTGAATGTTTATGCGCAGAAATACACATAAGGGGTTATTAATGATGCAAAACAATTAGGTTTGTTTGAACAGACAACTTTGATAGGGAGTTAATTGCACGATTTAAGGGTTGGTAATTGGTTTTCGCCAATCAACAGTTGAACCCGTTTTATAAATATACTAGTTCTGTCAGCGACTCCGTCCGCGTGGAACTCGTTTATATTGCTCCACACAAAATTTCTCCCCCCTGGGGAGTGATTTTCGGGATAAAACCTATCATATGTCGGGCAAGGGCCCGGGACTCAAAACTATCTCTATACCAAATTTTCATCTAAATCGATTAAATATATCGTCGTCTCTAGTACCTATAATAGAAGCTTGAATGCTTTTTTATAGTCTATTTCGATTTGGTCGACTGTCGTCCAATATTTATTTCATTCATATTCATGGATTAAATAGTTATGTCAAATGGAGGTGATTATACGATTCTAAAGGTTATAGCTCATTAGAGCCACCCGGCGCCCGACCCGCGCCGCCTCGCCTCGAGCGGTTAGGTATTCTTTATATGGATTTATACGGGCATGCGCTCACTCATCAACTCCGTAGTTAGTACATTTACGAGGCGAGGCGGTGAGGGTCGGGCGCCGGGTGGCTCTAATGAGCAATGACCTTAAGCGCTTTTAACCCAAATTGATTGTCTTGACTGTAGTGGTTATATAATCCTCCGAAATTTATTTTCTCTAGTATTTTAATTTCCATTCCTTTTTTGGGTTGATTATGTAAAGGTGGCGGGTCACATTAAAATATTCATGATGCGGCTTAAAGTTTTTACTGAAATTAATAAATTCAAAGATGTAGGGGAGCTTTTAACACTTTAAGCACACAATAGATAATAGTACAAGTACAGAAAGGACACTCCTTTGATCTTTACAAAAGGCGCTTTTTTCTCAGCCAAAACATTAAGATTTATGGCCCTCTGACGTCGTCGACGTTCATCGCTACAAGTACATGCCGGTTCCCCAACGTTGGGGCACCGGCATGTACTTGTAGCGATGAACGTAAATCGCGGAGTGTCCCGCGCCTGACTTTAGTTCAGTGCGACGTAAAAAGGCATTTTGCTTTTTAATGTCAACCAATTTTGGATCAGTAGAGAATTTATGTTATTGATTTTACTAATATCGAATTAAGTCTCCCTTCCTCTGTACAGTGCCCAGCACTGATAAAAATGTTGAAATAACATTTCAAAGTTTATGTTATACGTCGCAATGTCCGTCTTAGTGACAGCCATTATATTAAAAGCCGAAATTGGCAATGCCCTTTATAAGTGACGTTTTCAAAAACCATGAAAAAAGGATATTTATATTTTTTTATTCTTCCCATGATCATCCCTATGTCCTATACTATTCAACGAGCAATATTTGCATCTAGCTAGGCTTCATGTCTGGGAAAATTAGATTTATCCATATTTTCACACGAGCTGAGCTCGGTCACCCAGGAACTCAAAGTAAGGCTCAAAGTTAAACTTACTCATAATTTAAAAACTGATATAAAAAGATAACCTATTCATATTACCCACACAGTGCCGACAATGAGTAAAAATCAACAGGCAATACGCAAATTGAAACGATAAAATCTAGAAATCGCAATGTGTGGTCGATTGAAATCAAGGGGGTATTGGAAATCCGCGCGTGAGGCAATTACAAAATGACTCTCTATTTACTCGCCGCATTTATCCAAATTTCCCGGTTGATGTTGTGTACCTAGTACACTTATGGAGGTATTAGCGGCAAATTGAAAAATGACTAAAGCTGCAACCAGCCTTTTTACTTCTGTTGATTAAAGGGCTCTCGTAGACTCTGGTGCCAATTGCTAGATGTCATCATCATCTTTCTAGTGTTATTCCCGGTTGTGCCCTAGAGGAGCCCGGGGTCCGCTTTGACACCTAATCCCAAGATTTGGCATCGGCACTAGTTTTTCTAAAGCGACTGCCATCTGATCTTCCAACCCAAAGGGAAAACTAGACTTTATTGGGATTAGACCGGCTTCCTCACGATGTTTTCCTTTACCGAGAAGATAACGGTAAATATTCCGTACCTAAGTTCCGTAAAACTCATTGGTACGAGCCGGGATTCGAATCCACGACCGCCGCATGCCTGAACCACTAAATAGTAGTTTCCCAAGGCCAATTTTTAGATGTAAACAATGGAATAATACATATAGAATATATATATATATATATATACGTCACGAAAAGGACCCGGGTCAGCATGATGCTGGCTTCAACTGCCAGCGCTGGTCTTCCGCCGAGTCCAGTGAAGGAACGGAAGGCACACAACAAGAGATATACAACTAAACACACAGTGCTAGAGAAAAATAACATAAGGGAATCAGTAAATTAGTAAACGTAGCAACTTGTTGGTATGCGACGAGTTGCTACGCCTGCTAAGGCCTTTACACAAAATATGAACGCAGCCATAATATTTTGCTGTTAGTGCTAGCAGAAGAGGGTTGCTTACTTCTGCTGGTCGATAGGCAGTTCCGAGGCGGCGTCAAAGGGCGGCGGACACTCGTCGACGCCCGCGCCGACCACCGCGGCGAGTTGTGCGCGCAGCTCCTCCCAGGCCGGCACCTCCGCTCGGGTCGGTTGCGATTTCTCGACTATTCGCTTCTTTTCTGACAAGTTTATGTATTTATTACAAGCTTTTATTTAACTTGCCCTGTTAGTATGGGACAAATCTTGCGAGTTAAATGTGACCGATTGATTGAGCTGGAATTTTGGGTATAAGTAAGTTTGGATGACAATTCAATATTATGGTACCATCAAGCTGATCTGATGATGGAGACAGAAGGTGGCCATGGGCCTTGTTAGTACTTAAGTATGGGACAAATCTTGCAAGTTAAATTTGACCCACTTGCCGGTGACCGATTAAGCTGAAATTTTGGGTATAAGTATAGTTTGGATGAAAATTCAATATTATGGTACCATCGAGCTGATCTGATGATGGAGACAGAAGGTGACCATGGGAATTCAGTACTTAAGAGTCCGCAGTAAGCTTAAACGTAGTTTTAAAATGAGAGCGTAACTACGCCTACGATTGTATGGAGAAACGAGCTTACTGCGGACTCTTAACCGACGTAACCCCGTTGAGTGTGGGTTCCTTAGAATCGTCTCAATGAGTTCATGATGGTATATATGTTGCAGGGAAATGGTCAAAACAGAGATTTGATCAAATCTCTAAGGGATATGATCAAATCACGCAGGATGTTAAAATGGCTAATCCATTTTATCATTTACCTAATACAAATATCAGTAATTTGATCAAATCTCTGAATCTGTTTAGTGAAATGACGAAATCGGACAAAAAAGGCAACTCGTTTTTTCATTTCACTAGACTTGTTTAGTGATTTGATAAAATCCCTGAAACGCGTCAGTGAGTTGACGAAACTAACGCGATAAAGATTTTTCCGCTCTTTTATAAAAAAAATAACCACGAAGACGGTGGCGGGAGCAGAGCTCCCGCCACCATCTTCTAACCTATCCACCATCCGAGTCTAAGTCCCAGAACCGTTTAAATGACTAATGATTTAGGAGCCAATATCTGCGAGTTAGTTTCGTCAATTCACTGACGCGTTTCAGGGATTTATCAAATCACTAAACAAATCTAGTGAAATGAAAAAACGATTTGCCTTTTTTGTCCGATTTCGTCATTTCACTAAACAGATTCAGAGATTTGATCAAATGACTGATTTGTATTAGGTAAATGATAAAATGGATTCGCCATTTTAACATCCTGCGTGATTTGATCATATCCCTTAGGGATTTGTTCAAATCTCTGTTTTGGCCATTTCACTGCGACATATATACAGAAAAGTACAGTCGGCAATAAAACTTTGTACCAAAAATGAAATTTTTGACAGAAACTTATTAGCTTCTGTTTGGCCCAAACCAAAGCCCAAAATAGCTTAATTATTCATATAGCTTATTCGGACATGTGTTCTTGTAGAACAACGCATTATGATGTTTTTTTTTCTTTTCTATTAATATTCAGTTTGGCTTATTTTAAGTAGCTCAAGAACTATCATTGCAATAAGCTTTTTTTGGCAAAAAAAAATGACTGATTGTTAAGTTTAATTCGGCATTTCTTCTTAACAGTATTCTTTTTCAGAAACGCTGGTAGACTTGTAAAAGTGCCATTACGGCCTTTCATTTATTTGAAACTTTGTAAAAAATACCATTAGCATCACCAGCATCATCATCATCATATCAGCCGAAAGACGTCCACTGCTAGACACAGGCCTCCCCCAAAGAGTACCAAAGTAGCCGGGCCTGCGCCACCGCGCATCCAGCGGAATCCCGCGACCACGAAAAAATATGTTGTGATGTTATATGCTATATTATTAATTAGGCAGTTGCATCTAAATCGAATCGTAGTCGTTTAAGGAGCCAATGGATAAAATAACCTATGTGGACCTCGAAGGCTCATTCTACAAATACAACGTGTTTTTTTAACCGCCTTAGAGCTAGTTTAGTCATTCGTGAAAAAAAAAAAACGTTTTTAGTAATAAAAGGTAAGTTAGAAAAATCCTTTATGGCGCGCGGTGCGAAGTTCATTCACCCGGTTATAGTTCGTACCTATCTACATAAGATGGCGGCTAGCGGTCACTGCGGTCACTCGGCTGGATGATTAAAATTAAAGATTAGTTTATATAAATTTGACGTTTAACCTCAAGACAATATTCTAGTTTAATCAAATCCGGCCTAGATCGCTAAATCGATTTAGATTCAACTTATATGGAAATAGCCGAGTCACAGACCACGCAGGACTACTTACTTCTTGTCCGGGAAATCATCTTCTATCCATAGAAATGAAATGAATGAAAAGTTTGTATGGGATAACCAAGTTGTGAGTAACAGCTAGTACAGTGGACGTCAAAGACTTCTGCACATTATTCCAATGTAATAAGGCGAAAAATGTAGACATCTTTGACTTCGACTGTACCTAATGGCGTACTTAATTCAATTGACGCCACTCCCACACAATAAACTTTAAATTATTTCAAGCCCTGTGGATAGCAATAATAGCCTTTTCGAAGCTTCACTTATCGTGCATAATTGCATATGCACTTTATTTCGAGGGACGTTATTAATAGCTTTCAGCATATACAATTGGATTAAACATCGTGGCACCGCCGATCGAAATTGTCGCTTAAAATAATATTTACAGTTAAAACGGTTAGCCGATGCTTTCAATAAATGCCGCAACTAAAGCTACTTATTGCTATAGACCCGTGATTACATTGGACATTTATAGTTGGGGATATCCCGTAGGTATCTTATTTGTTTCATATTCTGTCATTCTAATTTTGATAGACGGTGACAAGTGGGAATATCCTTATGACGGGACGGGGCGTCGGACGTCATATCTCGATTTGGTCCCCACAAAATAAAAAAAAATAGAATTATGACACTTAAGAGATTTGGAGCCAAATTATTTGTTGCAGAGTTAAGGTGGACGCACTCCCATCTTGGCTACGGAACCCTGGAAAGCAGAGACGGCGCGCGAGCTTTCTCGATTTTTCTCGCACTATACCTCTCTTTCGAAGTGTTCTAATAAGAGAGAGACACTTACTTTTAGATTTCTGTTTCCTCTTTACTTTTTTTTGCACAACTAGTCCGGTTTTCTTGACGTAATGTTCCAACATTTTCAGAAACAAGTGAACCGTTTCGACCAAATCTACGAGATATGTCCTGAAAACATGTTTCATTAGGTCACGTTTACGTAGGTACGTATTTTACAAAACAACAGAAGTATGCATCAAGGGAATAGAACATCTTTGATTCTTAGATAATTACTAACAATAAAATACATAATCCTGATGCTTACCTCGGCATTTTATTTTCGTCGTAACTAAGACATGTTGTTAAAATGAACTCCCTATATTCTAATACGTAGAAAATGTTGCTTTTCAGTACTTTAGCGGACTCCTTGACGCTGGGGTCGGTACTTTTATCCATGGCCAGCAATGTATTGAGCAATTCTTTGTAGGCCCTCAGGGATAGGTGCAACCGCCTCACCCAGACGGCAAATTTCTTCTTTTCTACCTTAATCATGTCGTAGTATTTCTCCATCTGCTGTTGTACGTAGTGGAACATCGGAACCGACATAGTTTCACTGAAAACAAATCAGCATAAATCTTTATGTTAAAGACAATAGGGGTGTTAACTGAAAAAATCTTCAAAAGAAAGAAGGCAAAAAATATGCACAGTGACGAAAATTCCATTTAAATATTTTTGTCAAAAAATTACGAAGCTACAACCGTTTTAATGTTGCTTGTTAGAGAGAAAACGCTAGCAGATCGTGACGTCACGATCATCGAGCGTCATAGTAAATAACAATCGTTTGATAGGAAGGTGCGTTTTGCGGAAAAGGGATAGAATATACCCCTACTTTAAGACTTTGTGATTATTTAACCCCTTGCGTTGTTTTTTCTCTATTGAACTACATTCATAATCCTTTTTCAAGAAAATACATTGTTTATATCTCAATCAAAATGCGTCCAAAGATAATTTCAATTTAATAATTATTGCTGATACTGGTATTACATAATATTACAGTAAATTAGTGCTGGATCAGCACAACTTTTTAAGTTGAATATTACTGAGCATATTATAGTGATAGCAGGGATTTTATTAACCGTTGTTCAAAATTATAAAGCTTCTTTCTATAAGTTCAACTATTAAAACAGTGTAGGCATCTTTTTTAATTGTATTTTTTCAAACATGCAATGAAATATTGACGTTGTGTTCTTCATAATGGGCTTCGAAGAGTCACGTTTCGGCCGGAGCGAGACGAGAGATCCGTAATGGCATTTCATACAAAATTGGAGGCCTAGGCCTGCAAGATGGTCTTTTTATAATTTCCATTCTACAATTTGTGGCACAGGATCACGGCGTTCGGCCATGAGAATCAAAGTTTGATTTCTTGGAGTTTTTTTTTCATTTCATTGCATGTTTGAGAAAAGCACTATACATACCTCGGCATAATAAAATAAAAAATAAAAATAAATATAAGGGGACAATCTTACACAAATCGAGCCAGTCCCATAGTAAGCTCAATAAGGCTTGTGTTATGGGTACTAGACGATGATATATATAATAGATAGAAATACTTAAATAGGTAGAAAACATCCATGACTCAGAAACAAATATTCATGCTCATCACACAAACATTTGCCCTTACCGGGATTCGAACCCAGGACCTTCAGCTTCGTAGGCGGCATGAAGAGGGGTTGCCGGCCTCATAACTATCCGGCCTCTGTTGTAATGCACTATTTCTCACCTTACTAGTCCAACTTGAAAGTCGTGTCCCCTATTGAACTCCATGAAGAACTTGACGGCCCACAAGTAATACGACTCATCGTTCTGTTGGGCCTTAGACCTCATCAGGACATCTTTCACATAGTGCATTAACGGGTTGTATGCACTGTTTACAAACTCTATGCAGAACTCCTTTAAGAATAGCCTGTAATAATGTTTCAATCAGCGCCTCTATCCGTTAACCTACATATTCTAAGCTTGTATTTTAGTTATTTGTTCCAATCAATTATTTCTTGTTGTTATTCTGTACCAGGAGACAAAATTACAGTCGACAAAATCGAGTTTCTTAGAAATTGACAACATTTCATATTTTCATGTACTTTGGCCATTCTATGATTTAGTTCGCTAGAAAATGTTTTTTAAGCGACACGTGTTTAGCTTATTTCTCCCTAAATTGTAATTTTCATTCAGAACTTGAAAAGTAGCGAATTCCAGGTCGTAAGTAAATTATGACGTCTTATACTTGTTAGGCATTAATCATTTTTTTATATAGGTTTTAACGGTTGTTATAAGCAGATAACGACTATGGGACGCGTTTCCGGAATGACGTTTTGGGGTAATTTAGTGAAAAAAAATAATCAATCAATAAATTAAGAAAAAAATATTATGAGGTACGGGTTAAATAAGTTAATTCCAATAATCTATGGAGCATTATTGTAATAAAAATTAATAATTTCTATGATTTAATTTGCTACCTTGGTGATTTTGCGGCTCATACTAATTTGAATACTTACCTAATAGCAAAAGCTGATTTCCTTTCCATAGTCCCGCTTTCTGCCGGCCTGCGGTTTTTAGGCTTCACTAATTTAGACTTTTTGCTCCCACTAAAGTCTAGATTAGATATCTTATTCAAAGGTTTGAAACAGATGATCTCATTTTCAGATATAGATTTCATGTTTTGTACCACGTAAGTACCACCGAAACGGGAATGTCTAAAAATATAATCGAGTAATTAAGATAAAAATAAATCCTACAACCATGGTTGATAATTATTAGAAACTAGCTTCCGCCCGCGACTTCGTCTGCGTGGACTAGGGATAAAAACTATCGTATATTTTAATTCAGGCTATAAACTATCTTCGTGCAAATTTTCATCCAAATCGGTCGAGCCGTTTAAGCGTGATTGACTAACAAACATCTTAGTAGGGTTTTTTTTATAGGATGGTAGTAAAACTTACGGCCCCGCCGATGGTAAGCGCTAGTGACTACAATCTCGCGAGATCTCGTCCATATTTTACGAGACCTGCGGCCCTAGCATACTAACAAAATGACGTCTTTTATGCACATGGTTTATGCCCACAACCGACGTATAAAATTTTACCGTCTTGAGCTAACATGGTATACCGTGATCTACGTAAAATATGACCATTTATATGTCTTGCACACAAAACTATTATTTTACGTCAAATCCTAACATGCTCTTGATTTTGGCACATAAAACGTGACGATATGAACCGTTGACGGACAAAGTTTTATGTAGGTCACTCGAGACCCCTGATAAATTTTAACACTACGAGATCTCGCGAGATAACGAGATTGAACTTTCCATATAAAATACCGCATGACAAAAGTTACATCTGACTGACAAATTAAAACTTACTAGGTATTGATCAAAATTGCATTACTTTTAATTACATTCCATGCCATGGACCTATGGTACTCAGGATAATCAGGACAGGCTATACGTGATGCCACAAAGAGGGATGGAATAAGCTCCTTATCAGCTAAATTAAGAACTGGTCTTCAAGTGGCTGACGACTTGCCGCAAACAACCTACTCAATTTGGACGGGTAATGATTTATGTGCTAACTTCATAGTAAACCAGTTGTGGCAAATAAAATAAAGTGGAACTATGAGATGGAGACAAATGATATTCCCTTTCTGTCACACTTATCGAGATTTGTATGCGTATGCTACCAGCTCGCTCGTACGTGGTATTATTATTACCATAGCTTGTCCTATCATTGGTACATGGTCCATGCAGAGGAAGTCGCGGGCGGAAGCTAGTGAATGTATAAACTTAGTGTATTAGGAACATGCATCCAAACCTTGATGCGGAAAAGTGCTTCACTTTATTAAGCCTGTGCTTATTCTCCGACATCCTGATGGTGAGCAACTCTTGTTCATCCCTCAATTTCTCATCAGCACTCCTCTGCAAGGCTGCGTCGGCCAAGCTGGTGGGATTTTGTTCCCGCAACAAATGGGATATTATCTCAAGGATGTGCATGAAATACTGTTTCTCGTTTTCCGACGACATGTACAGGATTATGTCCAGAATGCCCGATTGATTTAACGCCCACAGAACCTGAATGAGAAATATTTCATGTCGTAGATAGCGGATATAGTAGATGTCGTCCTAGCGTATGCACAAAAGGGACGATATTAAATTATCCTAACTAAATTAAGAAGTATCAGAAGACTAATACTTTCTTGACGTGTAATGTCATTTATAATTTAGTCGTGTTATATCGGTGACGTTCGTTTCAGACGATATTTTGACAAACAAGCAGCACGGCTATCACGCGACGGCGCGCGAGCTCTCTCAATTTTTCTCGCACTATACGTCTCTCTCTTATAAGAACACTTACAGTGTACGAGATTTGGGACTGGTCTTTGGACAGTTCCAATATGATGTAAAGAGTGATGTGGCTAGAGTAAATCGATTGTCATAATATCCGATTACGATTGATGATGGCTAATAAAAGGAATCGATTGATTACTGTGTAGTAATTATTTTTAGGAAATCAAATAGAGAGCCTATACACTGTCGTCTGCTAACACAAGTGTCCTGTAAGTAAAGGGAGAAACTGATAATGCGAGAAAAATTGAGAGAGCTCGCGCGCCGTGCAGAAATCAATGCCATATTTTCAAAGGCAACATTTTGCACAATCAAATATGTCGGTTTCGATCGATGTTTTTTAGTTCGTATTATCGTAACAGTAATTAAATAATACATTGTCATTTTCCTATTCACAATTATTTGATTCATATCGATTTATTTCTAAATTGACAGACTCCAAACGATTAAAGCAGTATATCACTAAATTTAAAAATAAAAAGTCGTAGGACGTAATGGTTTGCATACCGAGTTTTCAATGCTAATTCCTATACAAATAAGCCGTAAAAAATATGACAATAATTTTATAAGTGCTAAAAACGGTGTGCATGGAGATTGAACTTTGTTTTGTAACTCGGAAGCGATTGAAACTTTTTTTATTATTTCGATGAGCAGTGCTAATTTACGTTATATGGGTGTCGCGATGTGTCAAAAGACCAGTTCCAAATCTCGAACACTGTAGAACAAGAGGTATAGTGCGAGAGAAATCGAGCGTATGTCGCGGCCGTCTCATGATAGACATGCTGGTGACAAAAAAAAACCTAGAAAAAAGACAGGAGATTTGACATTGTATTTCGTTCCCAATTGTGGTATTGTCTCGTCTATGTTTTCAACCTTGTTAATCTATTCTACCTCTATGTTTTATGTAAAGTACCAAGTCATTTGTGTTATGTCTATTTTACAAACATTGACTTAAAGTTTTGCCTCTGCATTATTCATTCTTACAAAATTGAGTGAGTATAAATCTGTTCTCATTACACACAATTACATTGAGTTTATGTAACATTACGCTTTTATAGTCAATGTGGTGGTGCCTGTACTTGATGATGTCATCTTTAGGTACTTCATAAATATTAGAAATGTTATAGAATTTTAAATCAAGTGCATAAAACCAAGGTCCAACATATTTGGAAAGTGTATTTTTAACATATTATTAGCTAATTTATCAATTAGAAAATATATAAAACACTATTTGGTGGTTCAGATTCTCCAAACAGTTAGACGACCTCTGCAGCCTAGTTGGTAGTGATCCTGCCTGCGAAGCCGGAGGTCCCGGGTTTGCATCCCGGTAAGGGCAAATATTTGTGTAATGAGCATGAATATTTGTTCCTGAGTCATGGATGTTTTGTATATGTATTTAAGTATTTATTTATCTATATAAGTATGTATATCGTCGTCTTGTACAGTCAGCATCAAAAGTAACTGCATATTCCCTTTTAATAAAGACTTTTGACATCTTCGTTTGCCCAGTTACTTTCGGTGCTGACTGTACCCATAATACAAGCTTTGCTTAGTATGGGACTAGGTTGATTTGTGTAAGATTGTCCCCAAATATTTATTTTATTTATTTATTTTTATTTAATATGCAGGGTACCTGATCATGTACACTGGCATCATTCTCCGGCCGCCGCTCCTTGTCCAGGTCCGCTGGCACGTGCAGCACGTTCCTGATTAGGATCAGTATCCTCTCGATCACCAGACCTGTGTCTTCATCTCGTTCACTCCAATCCTACACATATTGCTTTATCTATATTTAGCTAATTTTGAAATTATTGTTGAAGCCTCATAAACATAAAATTAATTTTTCATTATATCGTCAACTTCTTCGACTTCAGACACTTCTCTTCCAGAGCCTTCCATTTCGTATGGTCCTATTTATGGGTTGGTCTCAGACGGTTCTGAACGCAATTTGCCTAGTTGGAGTTTTGCCCACATTGCAGTTTGACCACCGAGCATTATGCCTAAAACGCAAAATGCCTACATCACATTTTCGTCGTTTTGAGGTTACGTTAGCGATATTGACGGAGCCCCGGCGGGGCTCCTATTTCTGGTCTGTTTGCCCTTCGGGCATCTGAAGAAACCTAACAAACCTAAACTACCTATAAGTGGTCACTTTGCGTTTCAGGCATAATAATGCTCGGTGGTCAAACTGCAATGTGGGCAAAACTCCAACTAGGCAAATTGCGTTCAGGACCGTCTGAGACCAACACCTACTTATATATAATAGATAAGATAAAAATAAAAGTTTCGACAACTTTCTTATTACTAATCAGTTTTTATTTGTAGTCAAAACATATATACAAATGTATATCAAACTAATTTTAAGTGGTAAATTCAATATTCAATAACTACTTTTACTTAAATTAGAAATGATTAGAAATTAGAAAATTAGTATTGTATAAAACTGCCATCAACTTATTAAATGATAGGATTATGCATATTTTTTTTTAATGCTATATAATGAAATAAAGTACAAATATCAAACTAATTTTAAGTGGTAAATTCAATATTCAATAACTACTTTTACATAAATTAGAAATGATTAGAAATTAGAAAATTTGTATTGTATAAAACTGCCATCAACTTATTAAATGATAGGATTATGCATATATTTTTTTAATGCTATATAATGAAATAAAGTACAAAAATTAAAAGAAGTTGTATTTCTGTTGTTGGTTCATTACATACAAAATAATTTAATTGACTTTTAATTAATTCAGATCAAACAACTAGATATCTGAAATAATAGCTGTGTCTACACCGGCTGCATGCCTCGCGGCTTGCCGAGGCATGACCACACTGAGCTTGCACACTTGGGCGAGGCGTGCTCGGCCGAGGCATGCGTCCAGTGTAGACATGGCTATCAGATCCACACATACAGTACATACATAATATCAAATTACATTAATATTGCATAGACCATGGGAGTATCACCAAAAAATGTATCAAGCTACAGATGCCAAAGCAGACCCGGGCTTGTTAACCCTTCCGAACCCAGCGTTTATAGATTTGTGAAGTGTCGAAACCCACGCATAACTTTGTATTGCGGTCGGACGACATATATTATTAACTCTATTTCTTAAATATCACAAAAATAATTCGACCGCAGCACCGCGGACAATGTATGTCGTCGGTGGGTTTTAAAGGACATTTTGCGAGGAAGACATATGTTGTATGATGTGGGTTGTGAAGGGTTAAGGGCACTACCAGGAAAAACGCTAGGAGGATGATGAAGGTCAATCTTACACATATAATTAGTATTATGAATTACTTACAATTTCTAAGATCTTTGTTAATTTCTTTGCAAAAACATTCCATGTTTCGACTTTAGTGAATGCTTCTTCTTTGTAGTATTGCAGGTGGAGTAATATTTGTAGGTAGTTATGTCTAGCAGTTCGTTCAGTGGGCACCTCTTCCCGGTATAGCAGCAGTGCAGGGTTTGTTAGGTTAACCAAAAGTCTATAATAATAAGATACAAATGTAAAATTATGATAACAATATTGACACACTTTTTTAAGATGCAGTATAATCATATTGTTACCTGAGAGTGACATCAAATAATTCAGTGTTTTCCCAGTGGTCAATCAACATAGGTAAAAGATCAGTCTGCAACACTTTTGTTTGACCAAAATGCCTGCGGATTTCATGGTCCTCGCCATCGCGACGTAAGTATCTTATCAAGTCCTTTACCGTGTTTAGGGTGTACTCATCTATCATGTACTTTCCAGCCCGTTTGTCGAAGGTGCCCAGAGCGTTGCACGTCGCAGAAAGCTCTGCAGAGAGAAGTGAACTCATTTTGTTCAGTAACTCCTTCTGGTCACTAATAACTGAACTTTTTAAACATTATTATTATAACTTAGCACTGAAACAGTATGGTATCGATATTTAAGATCACTTTTAAAGAGTGCTCCTGCCTGAACTGATACATAATTCGTAAAATATTTGACAATGACAGTCGCCTATCCGGCTATTCCGGCTGACAGCTAGAAGCCCGCGAAAAAAGTATCTCCATTCCTAACGTAGATTTCTAAAGACGTAAGAGGAAAAATAATAAGATAACTGCTACGAAATACAGATATTAATATCAAAAACCATTTGAAGTTTGTGGTTAATAATTTCTATGCTAGTTGGATAATTTTACTTAAACACACAATTTTTAAAACGAAATTAGTGCAGATTACACTTTGCGTCTATCGGACCACTGCCAACATCATGCGGTGTCTACATGTCATGATTTGCCAGCACCAATTTATCAGAAGCTGACTAATTGCTATCGTCTGCACGTCTATCATGAGACGGCCGCGACATACTCTCAATTTTTCTCGCACCATTCCTCTTGTTCTAAGTGTTCTAATAAGAAAGAGACGGATAGTGCGAGAAAAATCGAGTGTATGGCGCGGCCGACCCATGATAGACAATGTTTGTCTGATCCAACTGTCAAACGAGTTGTACTGACAAATTGCATGTACATCATAATCAACGCAATTTGGTTTGGACCATGGAAATATTTATGATCAGCCAATTTTTCGATCAGATAATTTTGAAATAAAATATTTAAAATATTATATAATAATGTGTGTAACATATACAATGTGCCTTTCCACAAATTTAAAACGCATTTATTAAATAGTTTGTATTTCAAAGGTGTTTTAGTGATATAACACCGCATTTTATTGTCGATTTGAGTCACACTTTGATGTCTTAGTATTTAAAAAAAAATCTCGTTTGCATCTTTACTGGGAATAGCGATATGTAAGGAAAAATAAATAATATCACAATCATGAGACAGTGCTCTAGTCATCATCATCATCATATCAGCCAAAAGACGTCCACTGCTGGACATAGGCCTCCCCCAAAGAGTGTCAAAGTGACCGGTTCTGCACCACCCGCATCCAGTGGACTCCCGCGACCTT
This sequence comes from Epinotia demarniana, assembly GCA_945867215.1. Taxonomy (NCBI): domain Eukaryota; kingdom Metazoa; phylum Arthropoda; class Insecta; order Lepidoptera; family Tortricidae; genus Epinotia; species Epinotia demarniana. The sequence continues at coordinate 10,348,256 of OX244267.1, read as the reverse complement.
TACCAGGTCATCAGTCCACCTTGTGGGGGGAGGCCTACCTACGCCGCGCCTTCCGTTACGCGGTCACCACTCTAGAACCTTTCCGCCCCAACGGCCATCGGTTCTACGTGCTATGTGCCCTGCCCACTGCCATTTAAGTTTAGCGGTGCTCTAGTATCATCATATCAGCCGAAAGACGTCCACTGCTGGACATAGGCCTCCCCCAAAGAGTGCCAAAGTGACCGATCCTGCGCCACCCGCATCCAGCGGACTCCCACAACCTTTACCAGGTCATCAGTCCACCTTGTCGGGGGCCTACCTACGCTGCGCCTTTCGGTACGTGGTCACCACTCGAGAACCTTTCCGCTCCAACGGCCATCGGTTCTACGTGCTATGTGCCCCGCCCACTGCCACTTAAGTTTAGCGATCCGGAGGGCTATATCGCTTACCTTGGTTCTGCTGCGGACAGTATCATTTCTGATGCGATCACGCAGAGAAACTCCCAACATGGCCCTCTCCATTGCCCTTTGGGTGACTTTGAGCCTTCTTATGAGGCCCATAGTAAGCGCCCACGTTTCAGTGCCATATGTCATCACTGGCAACACATACTGTTCAAAGACTTTCGTCTTGAGACACTGCGGAATATTCGACGAAAAGATTTGCCGTAGCTTCCCGAACGCTGCCCAGCCGAGTCGGATTCGACGATTGACCTCTTTCTCGAAGTTGGACCTAGGTACCTAACTGGATCGTCTGTCCTAGGTATACATAATCGTCTACAACTTCAAGCGTAAAGTGTCCAATTGTAATGGGAGTTGGTACTACATGGGCATTTGACATGATCTTCGTCTTATCCATGTTCATTCTTATGGCTCTAGTATGGCAATATAATTTTTAGTAAATGGTATCCCTAAACTGCCACAATTTGTCAGAAATTGGATTGTATGGTTTGTAGATCCCATCACGCTGGGATTAACGTTCGTTGATCCCTTTAAGCCTCTCACAGACTGGCGCGTCGTGGCCGCGGCAGTCAATAGTACCAAAACTTGTCATCAGCTGTCAAATTTACTATTGACAGCTACCGCACGACCCGCCAGTGTGATGCAGGCTTAAGGTCATAGCTTACTAGAACCACCCGGCGCCCGACCCGCACCGCCTCGCCTCGAGCGGTTAGGTATTCTTTATATGGATTTGTACGGGCATGCTCTCACTACATCAACTCCGTAGTGAGTACATTTACGAGGAACAGCCAGCTAATGACAAGTTTACTGTTGGCCGCCTCGGCCAGGCCGCGCCAGTGTGATGCGGGCTTTAGACCTCTCTCTCGATACGCCGACCCCGGTCCTGCTCAAACGGATGTCCCGGGCTAGCATATGGAGCAAAGCCGAAAAATCGTCAGGAATGCGTCACGGAGATTCCGTAAACCCCTCCAACACCATGGAGGTCAAGGAAAACCCAGAGGGTAATGCTGGCATTACAAATGCAAACACACCCACACCCATCTCAGATCCGGCCCCCACGGGACCTCCTGGATCATGACTGTACCCTGGTGGCCCGCCTGGGGGAGCTGGACTATTGCTCACCAAGCCTGGATTGCTGCCTACGTTAGGCTAACCTCCTTCCTGCTAGGGGAAGACACCCAACTCCTACAAGAGGACCTCAAGTTCCTGGACTTCGTGCGGGACAACCACCCCACGATCCTGCCTACTGCACACTACACTTAAGAGGAAGCATAAGCTGAGCCCGACGTCACCCACAGAAGCCGCCGCTACCACAATCATCACGGAGCCCTCAAGCTCAATGCCAACCCAGGCGCAAGAGGGAGCAGCAGCAACCTACCGCTTCGCTCGAGCAGCAAGCAGCCGCACGCAAACGCGGCTAATGCAAAGGCGGCCCACACCGGCACCGTCGCAGCAGCCGCAGCCACAACAACAACAAATCCTAATAGGGTATATACACCAAGCAATAAGTCACAGCAACCTAGAGACGCAGCTATAAGAAAGAAATAAACAGCAAACGTTCATTTCATTCACTTTAAAGGCGGTTGCTGTGACAAATTGCTATAATGTGGAATTCCCATAATTTTAATTTTTTTAATACGCTGATAAGTTCGCAGACGTTGTCGAACTGGACATAGCTAACAATAAGCTCACGGAATGGAGCGAGGTCTTCGCAATATTGGAGCAGACGCCGCGCGTACGATTCTTGAACCTGAGCTTCAACCGTCTTTCTGCACAAATCCAAGCCGCCCAAGCTCTCAACCAGCGGTGGGACAGTCTCAGCAACCTAGTGCTCAACTCCACATTCTTCGGCTGGCCCAATGTCTACGCGTTACTCAAGGCTCTGCCAGCTCTCGAAGAGCTGCATTTGAGCCTCAACGAGTATTCCTACGTGGACTTGAGTGGCAAGGAAGTTGCCGAGAAGGACAGATGCGACGTATGCTCAAGACTGAATGCACCAGTCTTGAACATACTCCAGACTCCTTTGAACCCGTTCACGAGGGCTTGAAGAAACTATATTTCTCTGGAAACCCCATTAACAGCTGGCGGGAGATCTCGAAATTGGGATACGCTTTCCCTAATTTAGACACGCTATTGGTCAATGACTGTACTGTCAATACGCTGGAGCCAGATCCTTGTGAGAAATGCGGTGATGGCAATGGAAACAAAAAGAGTCACGACGCCTTCCCACGCTTGCGGTTCTTGAATTTGAACAACACCGGCCTCGCTACGTGGGACGAAGTGGACCGACTGGCACAATTTCCTTCATTGAAAAGTTTACGAGTACAAGGCTGGCCGCGGAGCATGGGAGCGTCTAGAGTCGACGGAGCACGAGCGGCGCCTGCTTCTGGTCGCGCGGCTGCCGCGCGTGTGCACGCTGAACGGCGGCGGCGCCGTGCCCGAGGAGGAGCGCCTCATTGAGTTTTGAACGAGTTTCATGTCTCGTGCGTCCCTATTCTGTAACTACGGGGCTTAACTGGCATAGGTAAAGATATGTACTTTGGAGATGGCTGTACTTATTTTCCTACTAAGGATTTCATTCTTCACCACACCGTTATTATCGAAATTTAGAAGAGCGAGACTTAACTAATTCTTAGCTCCAAAAGCTAAAACACTTTGGGCACAATCTCTTAACTTTTCACTTAACTTCTTGGAAATACGTGACGGAGGGACGGAGGGCGTCTTGATAACAGAGGAGTATTTTTTTCTTTCTTCATACCTACCTAAGTTTTGTCTTAAAATGTTGTGTATTAACAGGTACCCACTGCTTACTGCTCATGTGGACACTGCTCAAACCAAAATAATGGCCACTTAAATTTTTCTATTTTATTCTTAATTATTGGACATAATCTAATTATTAACTGGCTAATTAATGATGTCCCGCATTCTTTAGAATCCAAACCTCTTTCATGCTGGTGTTTTCCCCCTTATTCATAAAAGTTAATGTGCTTTGTCCCTTTGTTACGAACACAAAAGTCAAAGTGACAGATACAGACAATAGTACATTACGTAACTAGGGCGGTGAATTCGTAAATGCCCCAGATCGCAGGTGTTTGTGGCCCGAACCGAAGGTGAGGGCCATAAAAATGCGCTCTGGGGCTTTACGAATTACCGCCCGTGTTGCGTACAAAATTTTACGTCTTCACCTGGCCACAATGCGAGTTTTCCCGTACGCGCAGCGTGCAGTAAAACTCGCATTAAGGCCAGGTGTTACGTAAACGAATTTTAACGCCATGTAGAACGTTCATGAATACGGCCGTATATTCAGACCGGATGGCTCGCGGTATTTGAGCTCCCAAAGTGCTGTGGAACCGATCTGTGCAACCCGAACTGAGCCAACTGTGACTGGTTCGGAACCAACCGATTGAAACGCGGTAACCTGAAAGTATGTACGCTGTTTATATGTATAATGAAATTTTTATGCCATCCCTCCTAGTGCGACCGAAGACAAAAAAAATAAGCAAACCAAGAAAAAAAAATTAAATAATTGACAGGCAACAGCTTGAAAATTGGCATGCTTGTCCTTCAGCTCATACATACACTGTAAAAAAAATGCCATCCCTCCCAGCCGGTCGGTTATCGAGCCGTCGTGTTGGAAGCCGGAAAAAAATACGAAAAGTTAGGAAAAAAGAACTTTAAATCATGTTTAAATCATTGAAATCGGATGGCATTTGTTTTTCTAGTCTAGTAGGATGTGCCATGAATGAATGAATCCCTCTCCCATAAAATTTCATCCTGCTGTGGCCAAACGCGAAATTCGTCAAATTGGAGTACGCGCAATTCACACTAAAAGGTTTTGCAATCAATTGCCATGCACAATTTTCGCGTGGGACGCACGGTGCGGAGTCTCTAGTTGCTGAACTATTCACCGATATTTACGATTTCATACATATGTATGTATACAGGTTGTCCCGAAACTTTGCCGAACGGAGGGAAAGTGAGTAAGAATAACGTTATGTTATTATATTTCTGGTCTGTTTGCCCTTCGGGCATCTGAAGAAACCTAACGAACCTAACCTACCTATGAGTGATCATTTTGCGTTTTAGGCACAATGCTCGGTGGTCAAACTGCAATGTAGGCAAAACAACACACTAGTCATTTTGCGTTTTAGGCAATCCGCGATGCTACCACTGCACTGCATGTAAGATTGTGTCTTCTGTTCAAATTAAAATGACAGTCATCAAAGTGGGGGAAAAAATATCAACATTCTTCTATCAAATGTCATGAATGCCGTACAGTACCATCAGATATACCGGAGCGGCCAAAGTGCTCATAAATATCTGAACAGGTCTCTATTATCGAGGCATTACAGACGTGAGCACTTTGGCCGCTCCGATATATCTGATAGCGACTGTACCTACCGGCTCAGGCAGTTAGCTAAGTCGTGGCAGATTTTAGAAAATACCTAAATATAAATCTTTTAGTAATGGCGATAATATTTAAGACTCAACTATGCGCCGTTTAGCACAACCGAATTCACAGTGAATTTAGTTGTAAGCTTTAAGCTCACAAGTACCTACCTTCCTTGAGAATAGGACATTTAGCTACTATCTAAAGAAGGCTAGAAGTATTATGAGTTTCACAGATAGTTACGTCTTTTAACTTTTGTTCTGCAATGCAGCTATCGGGCTCGGTGAGATAATCCCCTGGTTATTGGTGTCGAGCCAAATGGTGTCCAGTGGGTAAATCACGAAGCCGGTTGTCATGGCTACGCTGTAAGCTGACCATTATAACCATGACGAGCATGCAGAGAGAAGAGAGAGATAGCTGTGTGCCCTTATGATAAAGTATTACAGTAGCCGGCAAATAACTTGCGCAACGCAAGACGAAGGGGAGGGGCAGCTCGCAAGGCGAATAAAATTGTACGTGCGAGCTGTCCCCCCACTTCGTCCTGCGTTGCGCAAGTTATTTTCCGTCTACTGTACGCCATATGCTATTTACCCCAGGAAAATTACGTTTTTTTTTCAAACATTAATTTATAACAGCGTTTGTTTGTTTGTTTAATTTTCAAATGTTATTCTAAGAATATATCTATTTGGGCCAGCTAGTCTCTTTCAGGAACAGACAAGACAAAGAAATCGAGAGACGCATTGACCATTCCTTTCCAGGAATCTTCCGAGCTACTGGTCCATGAAAGATCTGTTGAAGGGAAACCTTCCACCATGTCTAAAACGGAAGCTTACAGACATGTATATCCTGCCCATTTTAACCTATGGAGCTCAGTCTTGGTCGTTGACTGAAACTCAAAAGTCCAAACTCAAGGTTTGCCAGCGCGCCATGGAGCGCAGTGTCCTAGGCATCAAGAGAATTGATCGAGTCCGAAATACCACACTGCGCTCTAGAACTAGAATAGCGGATGTGGGCAAGAAGACTGCCTTGCTTAAGTGGAACTGGGCCGGCCATGTTTGCCGTATGCACCCACAAAGGTGGGCTCATGCGGCTACTTGGTGGTTGCCACAAGACGGACACAGGCGGCGAGGAAGGCCAAGGCGGAGATGGCGAGATGACTTGGACGCAGTTTCAAGTGATTAAGGCTTTTGCCCAGTATAGTGGGACACTCCAACAGGCTAGCAAAAAAAAAATCCAAGATGCCTTATCCAAGAATCCTCCAAAATTTCCATCGAGAAGTAAATATATAAAAATAAATGACAAATCTATTATGTTTTTTGTGTGATTTATTTATTATTCTTGAAGAGCTCCTGTAAATTAACCAAAACATAAATTAAAATATCTTTTAATATTTTTCCTCTTTTTTCAGGAATTGGTTAAACATAGATTTTTTTGACGACTAATATTTTGGTGGATTTTGTGTCTACGTAATTACTAAAATGATAATATATCAGTTACACACCAAAATGCTGCTGTTATGAATTATTTCCATTTTATTCCATACTAATGAAAATAAAGTGCTTGGGCTAAATTAATATAAGAGTGAGACAGATACAGCGAAGTGAGTGGCCACACTGTGCCGACGCTTTCTTTATAGGCCCGTGCAGAATCTGTTACGTATTTAAGTAGGTATCTATACTATGTGACACTGCTCAAATGCAGGCAGGAATGCAGGTATTGCAGGTGCTCCTCTACCCGCGTTTTCGGCTTGACAACCAAAATCTGTCACTACTCTTAGAAACTTCAGTTATCGTGAACTTGGGTACATATTACTTAGTTAGTTAGGGCGTTTTATCTAACGTTAAACCGTGAAGGTGTTTTTGGTTGGGTTAGAACGAAGCTATATAACCGTCGCTGTAGAGCCGGTGTTATGAATAGGACTGGAGTGCGACCGACCACTGGCTACTGGCCAGGGATGATGGGACGTATCCTGATTGGATTTGTGTTTAATGCGTAGAGCGAATTGATGCTAATCGCGCTTCAGTCAATGGTATGCACAGCACATTCAGACGTAGTAAGCGGTTATCATCTAATCCAATAAGTATTAGGTATAGTATTACCGTGAGTAAGTTATTGGATTTGAATGAGGTAATTGAATAGCATATAATTATACTATAGGGAATCATGTGAGCGATTTCGTCTTCACTTCATGCGCCGCGTCTCGCGTCTTCCTACTATAAATAATTCATTTTTGATATAAGCTTTTATTGCCGACTGTACTTTTCTGTATGCCGTCATCAACTACTCATTAACGATTCTAACGAGCCCAAACTCAACGGGGTTACGTCGGTTAAGTACTGAATTCCCATGGCCACCTTCTGTCTACATCATCAAGGCGGGATTCCACCGGTGTGCGGCACTGTGCGGCACAAGCATATTCAATGCTTGCGCCGCAAAGTGCACACCGGTGAATCCCGCCTTCAGACCTACTTGTCAACAATCAGAACGAATACGGGCAATACAATAATGTTATCATTTCCTTAGGAAACGAAACAAAATATTGCTTATTTGGTGTAGGGTACAACAATTGTGACAAACAAGCATACGCGCATTAGGTTGCGATTACGCTCACGCATTACGAGTAGGAGCGCATTCTTATCGCCTGTATTCAAATGCGGCCTGCGTAACCGATGATCTAAGTAGATAGATGAAAGTTACTGAAACAGTTGTTTGTCACAATATTAAATATGAATATGCAATGCGTTTGCGAACTATTACATACATATGCCTATATCGATCGGCGTAAACTTTACGTCCATCAACGTGAGAGATCGATTTGGCTAGCTAGTAGTTTATGGCTGCACTATGGATGCACTCTATCTGAATTAGAGCGATTGTTTGCGTGATAAATGAGACTGAATGGCTAATGCCCATTAATGGTAATGTCACCCCTTTTTGGACTTGTTTACTTCATGTTGACGGTTGACAGAGCTCGCTGTTAGAAATGTTTGAAATTGTATTCTGTACTGTGGCAACACCGGACTGTCAAGTTACGTCTTTCCTGAGTGGGTACCGCGAAACGAAAACTAACTTCGTTCGTGTATCTCCGTCTTTGTCGCTGGAACTGCCAAGTGCGACAGAGAGGGAGATATTAGAACGAAGTTCGTTTTCACTTCGCGGTAGCCCCTCTGCACGTCTATCATGCGACGGCCGCGACATACTTTCGATTTTTATCGCACTATATCTCTTGTTTTAAGTGTTCTAATAAGAAAGAGACGGATATTGCAAGAAAAATCGAAAGAGCTCGCGCGCCGTCGCATGATAGCCGTGCTGTTCCGGGTTCCGTCCTCTCAGGGGCTACCTCGAAACGAAAACGTTCATTCGAGTATCTCCCTCTCTGTCGAACTAGCAAGTGCGTGAGCCTTACTACAAAAAAATACTAGACTTAATGCCGACAAAATGGTGGAATAAAATCTTGAAAAAGAAACAATTTTTAAGGTAAGTACAGTCGAGTTCTCCAATATCTATACAAACAACCTTTCAAAAATATCTACACATGTGTTTTATGTCAGTACCAATAAAAACTCTGTATAGATATTTTTGAAAGTTTGTCTGTGTAGATATTGGAAAACTCGACTGTACTGGATAGGTACAGTCGAGTTTTCCAATATCTACACCCGTAAAGTGGAGATGTATTTTTTTTTCTCGTTAAACCCATGGTTTGGGTAATCGTTGGAAAGCTTGGTCAAAAAGAGTATAGGTTTCTCGAAAACTTATTGGTCCATTTGAAAGCCCTAATTTTTATTTTTGTTTGAGTCAAATGTACCCCCCCGCCAGCTAAATGGCAGTAGCCGTATTAAGGCGCCGTAGGTTAAGCGAAGTTAAGCGAACAGAGTTTTTGAAACAATATAATGCGTCTGTTTATAACAATATGGTTTAAAAAAAATACGAATAGTAATCTTGAGGCTTTTCTGCAGGGAGATCAGTGTTTAGAAACATGATTAAACAATTTTTGCTCGATAGAAAATAATCACAAACATAGGTCTAAAAGGGTCTAAATTACACTTAAAATATTCGTTACAAATTATGCACAAAAGCTAAAAATATTATAATGGTTTCTAAAAATCGGCAATATCATGTTTGAGAGAAATCAGTGTTTACTTTTTTATTTATTTAAACGGCCAAAACATTAAAATTAATTAAACACGATTTCCGCGCTTCCGAGCACGCACTTCCATCTCGCTCACGCTTATGCTCATTGAGAGGGAGAGAAGACCACGAACCTACGGCGCCTTAACTACGAGTAGGAATGTGGCAGTAGTACACATAATGAATTTCAAGGAAAACTATCACGGCTAAGTAGACATTACTAGTTACCGAGTAGGTAAATAGTCGACCAACTTAAAAATTCAAGTATAATCTACCTAATGTGAAAGGTTCGTACAAATTCAGCCGATACAAACCGCACCATTTACTTGGCGTGTGCGTGTCGATGTACCTAACAAAGGCAGACAGGCAACTACGCTACGGAACCCTACACTGCGCGTGACCTGATACGCACTTGGCCGGTTTTTACTGATTAATATTCAATAACATTTTGATGGAATATGTCTTGGATCATTTGATGTTGTTTTTAAATTGCAATCAATTTATTTATGATCCCTCGAACCTTTTGATCACAAAAATTGTTATAATTTTTGCGACAGGCCTGAGAAAAATGTTCCTAGTTACCTAAATATTTTATGCGTAGGTACTTGAACGCTTTAAAGATAAATAAAGCTATAAATAAGTATGTACCGTAAAACGGGGTTAGTAGGGTCAAAACTGGCATTGAAACCTCGATAAGATTTTATTTTTACAAATGCAAACTGAATGTTGTATATAATAAGCGAAACGGACCTTTGCATTTTAGTTTTTTTATCATTTTGGGTAGTTCCATTTCATAACTTTAACTTTAACGATAAACACGAAATCCCACCTCACCCCGTAGTCCCTCGTAGTGGGGGGTGAGATGGGTTTTCATACAAAGATGATGTTGGAAGATTGTTGGATCGTTTTTTTTATTATGAATATTACTATAGTGCCATTTTAAATTTTAATACATTCTTTAGGTAGCAGTAGCCTTAAAATCCCATCTCACCCCCATTCATCCCTTCTCTCCCCATTCATAACCCAACTCTCCTCGCGATCCCTACTCACCCCATTTTACGGTACCTACCTGTCTTATATAAATATCAAAGGGGTTAGAAGCCCTGCATTTATTAAGATACAGGAATCATAAACATATAATTTAAAATCAGTCTAAATTTTTTTTAAAGTAAAATATATAATAGGAGGATTAGGATATTCTTATGGTGGGTACACACCAAGCCAACGATCGGCTATGTATCTCACTCTAACAAATAGCTGTCACGTAAATGCTTCGCGTTCGTTGGTCGTTCGTTTGCTCAGTGTGTACCCACCATTACACAACTCTATAGAGTCCCACAGTAAGGAGATTACCTAGTTACGATTCTCCTACAGCTCCCCCTATTCTGTAACTTGTTTTAAGCTCACCTCAATCATTTATCCACAAATATATCTTGACACCGCGATGCGTAGTAATAGTAACTAGCCGTGTCTAGTTTCGTGGCGGGTGGGTGACCGGCGGGGTGAGCCGCATTAGCGCGTAGCGAATAACAGCCCAGGGCTCATGTTTGAGACCTTTACTAGCTAAAATTTAATATCTATGTAACAACATGAATGCATTAAACTCGATTACTGATATAAATTTATAAATGTAGATAGGTTCCGTTAGGATATGACGTATGACGATCGATTTACTATTGAATATCATTAGGGTGCTATTATTTATCTAAAGTAGGTAGGCATGTAACTACGTGTTTGCAGGCGTAGAACTTTCCGGAAAATAAAAAGGGTTTGCCTACCTTTGAGAGGGTCCCGTACTCTTTGGGGAACGGGCACAATGAGCGGAGCATAATGAAACTTATCCCCGTGGCGATTGTCATATAAATAGCTTCGGGTACTACCTTACCGGCCCACCCTTGGTGGATTTTAACCGCTCAAGTGTCAACGTAGGTATTGGACACGTGCAATTTGAAGTGTGTCTGCCGTTGCGTTGTGATTGACGCATCTGCCGAATCACTCATAATTTTAGACGAAGCCCTAATAAAGCTGTTAGGTTAGCTTGGATTCAATTAAAGAGTTGTAACAAAAATCGTATTCTTTCAGGCTTGTTATAGATAAATCCAATGATAAATATACAAAAAGGAGTTAGATACGTTGTATACGAAATTCCGTGTTTAAAAATGGCCGCCGAATCTGACAGCATAAGTGAGGTAAGTTGGTGCAATTGAACAAATATTTAGTTTTGTAACCATGGACCACTACTTAGTCCATATTTGAAACCACACTGTTGACCATAATATATCTAAACCAGTAGCATTTAACAGTAGTATTTTTTAATAATCATTACTACGTTAAGAAAGCTTACTAAGAAAATAATATTTTTGCAATAATTTTACAATAGAGTAGTTTAGCCGGTTTTCGGCCAGTTCAGCAAAATTTTGAATTCAGATGGATTTATTGAGTGATATATTTGGTAAAACCTAGTTCTGTATATTATTTATACAAACCAAAATACAATGCAGTTTTAAAATTTGTATCACGCTTTACCATTACTAGCATAGTTTTTTTTTATAATAAAGAATACCAGAAAGTAGCAATTTAGCTTGATTTCGGCCGACTGTTTTGGTTTACGGCCGCTTATTTACCAATTCTCGGCCACTGTTATTATATTTTTCAAATGATTCTTATTTCAAACGCGATAGGTTTTAATTTTGAATAAAACGATAAAAATATCACAATAATGTTTAATATTTTAATAATTCAGATATAGAAAATTCTTCATACTCTTCATTAAATTTTCCATACAAATAAATATAACAATCATAATATGTTTAAAGTTTTAAAAATTAAAACATAGAATATCTTCGTGCTCTTCTTCAACATTTTCAGTGAAATATGGGCGAGGACCAAATTCTTGGCCAGTAGTTAGCCTAGTTAATCGCTAGTAGTTAAAAAAAATCCGTTCCGGCTAATTTTGTCACAACGGAACTTTTTAACTACTACTGATTAACTAGGCTTACTACTGGTCAAGAATTTGGCCCTCGCCAATATGTCAATCATAATATCTACCTAATGAGTTTAATATTTTAATAAATAAAATATAGAATATTCTTTATCCTCATCTTCATTATCCTCTTCTTCAATATTTCGATCGATAACGTCTTCGGTTAACGTCGTCGTCGGAATAACGTCTTCTCCAGTCTGTAGCCTTATTTTAACAGTCTTTTTAATTTCTTTAAATCGTTCTGTGTCAAACCTTTTTTTTTCAGCATTTATTTGTTTTGTTGCCGTAGTTTTTAAGTTTTTCTGTTCGCGTTCCGTCTTTTTTTATTATTTTCTTCAATCCTTTTTTGTTTTTCCCTTTCCCTTAACTCCGCTGATTTTATTCTTTTTTGTTCACGTTCAGTCTTTCTTTTATTTTTCTCATCAGTAATGTTTTACTTTTCATTTTCCTTTGCTTCGTAGTAATCTCTCCATTTTTGTGCTGAAATAGCACTGGGAATCTTAGTAATATTTTTGGTTTTATTTTTGGTGTTAGTCGGTTTATTAGTAAAAATTAAATGTTTTTCAAATGGATCAACTGAGATTTCTTCATTCGCAAAATTTTTTTTCCCAGTTCCGTCTTCGTTGACTATCAGAATTTTGATGTCATTGTCATTAAATGAAAATCTCCTTTTTTGTTTTTAGAAATAGGTGTTGACGATGCATTGTTCTTGTGGTAACAATCTTCGAATTATTTGTTATGCTGCCGGATGGCCAAGAACTTGGTTCTTGGTCTTTAAAATTGTCATGGGGTTCTGTAGTAATTTCCATCAAAATATGTCTTTCGCTATGGTGTGGCAAATTCAAGTCTGATAAGTTGATAAGCTCTATTTCGTTAAGCGATACAAATGATCCGACATCAGGCAATGGGATGTCTTCAAGCATGTTGCTGTTAATATCAACACTTCTTTTGTCTGTATTGGCTTGTTCAAGCGAACATGAAGTAGCAACTTCAGTAGAAGTTCTTGGATTTTGGGAAGTCGACCGTCGTTTCTCCTTTATGTTATTTTTTGCAAGCTCTATTTCTCTGCAGACTATTGCCGGGTCAACACCATTCCTTAATAAATTGGTTTTAATATAAGTTATTACTTTATGGGCACTAATAAAATCTCGTTCTGTTAATTCACTTTCACTTGTGGCTATAGGCGTGTTGTTTATTTTTTCTTGAAAATCTTTAACACATTTCGAAAAATCCACTGCTTCTACATCAAAAGGAAATAATCCACATTTACGAAATCCGTTTTTGATACTCTGTGTCAAATCTTCATCAAGTGCTTCTTTGAACACCTTACAAAAGTTGGTTTTGGTAACGATGCTGTTATGATTTTTCGGTCTAGATTGCCAGTCGCTCACAGTCTTTTTTCACTCTTGCTTAAGAGGCCGAAATACACTTACATCGGCTGGCTGCGTAATATGAGTTGTGTTCGGAGGCAAGGCGTATAAAATAATGTCTTTATTTTCAGAAAAGTCACTTAAAGCCATCGACATGTGAGATTTATGTCCGTCCACAAATAACATTACTGGCTTTTTATATTGCTTTTATCTAGCCAACTATTAAAGTCGTTTGCTATATATTCGTAGAAAACGTCGGAACGCATCCAACCGGATTCCGTTTTTGTTTTTCCTATAACCCATCCCTCCGGCATGTTTTGTACCACTGCTGTCGGTGGTCTTACGTACGGGAACACAACAAGCGGGGGGGGGGGGGGGGACACATTTTTCCCGATGCAGTCATTGTTATGAGGACAGTAAGGTTTTCTTTTTCATTGCCCCTTTTTACAGTATAAACTAAAAAGTTTTTGTAACCCTTAGGTGCTAACACTTTTCCCGTGGATGGACATAAAGATACTCCAGTTTCATCCCCATTTAGAACTCGATCAGGATCTTTCATCATATCCTCTAATCTTCTTTCAGCAATGAAAGATTCCAGTTCTGCAAACCATTTTCTAATTGAGCTCTCTTTGGCAGATTCCCTAGCTTTATTAATACTTTCAGGTTCACGAACACTGATTTCTGGATGCCTCCGAAGAAAAATTTGATACCATGTTTGTCCAGGTCCTTTTCCTTCCGGAAGTTTTTCTGCCTTTCCCATATCTTTAATAATGTTTTTCACTTTTTCTAGCAAGTGTTGTTTATTTACAGGAATCCCACATTTTGCTAAGTTAATAATCCAGTCTAAAATTTTCTGTTGACCATTGAAGCCTTATAAAGGTTCTGGACCTACTTTGCGAGGCTTTTCTACCATCCTACTCGAAAGACTATCTTGGATTGTGGTACGAGGTACACCATATTTACGACATGCTTCTCTTATGGCCATATTATCAGTCCTTATAGCATGAAGAGCTTGTGCTTATGCTTCTTCTGAATACTGAAAATGTCTTCTTTTATCTTTTATGATTATTTTTCTTAATTTCTGTTTCTTTTGTCTGTCTTTTTCTTTTTTCTTTTTGTCTTCTACATCATTTTGAGATTTCTTGGTAGGGGCCATCTTGGTTGGCTTGGTGGTCTGCTAGGTATATGGATCTAAAAATAAAAGTGTTTATTAGATACACGGCCAAAAAATAATTCATTTGTATTTAGTTCTTGACCTTAAAAATTCGAAGCGGCCGAAAAATAAAATAAAAATAATTTTCGTTTTCGGCTCCGCTTTATTGGGTGGCGGAAAACTAAATTTAATTCAATTAATTTTCGGCCACTCCCCATTTTTAAGATCGAGAACTAAATACAAATGAACTGGTTTTCGGCCGCTTAGTAAAACACGGCCGGCAGCTAAAATAAATTCTACCAATTTTCGGCCATGTATATGGTAGTGGCCGAAAATTTACTTTTCAAACACTCATTGTCGGCCGTCCTTAGATCTTCTATATTTGAAGATCTCCCTCTATGTTTTTTTTAAAGGCTGATTTACACCTGGAATACAAATTAAGAAAACCATGGACATAAATAATCGTCTGATTAGTTAATGTATAATATTATCTTGTTATGGGCCGAAAACCAAATAAATTATTTTTGTTTTTCGGCCATTACTATTTAGCTAGGCCGAAAAGTAGCTTTTCAATTTCTTATTTTCGGCCGCTAAATACCAAAAAATTCAAAGCCGATTTTGATCACCAACCGGCTAAACTAGATAAGCGGGTGCAGTTAAATAACGGGGCATAATAATTATACAAATAATTACAGGAAAACACATAAGATGTGCATTGTGCAAAAAAAAACGATAATGACTATTATAGCTTCATTGCGATTTTATGGCGGGAAGCCGGAAGCAAAGGCGTCGAAAGCGGCCAACTTCACTACCTACTGTAGTAGTACTACATTACTACAGAAGTGTAAGTAGATAGTTATGAGGCTGGCAACCCCTTTTCACGCCGAGGTATTAATAGTGCTCTTCCCAAACATGCAATGAAATAAATATCTAAGAAATCAAACTCAAATTTTCATGGCTGACCTCCGTGATGCTGCGCCATAAATTGTGGAATGAAAATTTAAAAAACCATCTTGCCGGTCTAGGCCACCAATTTTGTATGAAATGCCAGATCGATCGTCTCGAGTCTCATGAAGAACGCAACGTCAATATTTCATTGCATTTTTGAGAAAAGATATTTTGGAGAAATATGAGTATGGTCCACATCATGTCCCTGGTCTATATTTGGGGGTCCTCTACCTAATGCTGTACCGGTACGAATAAGCTTTGATCCAAAAACAAAAAAATGCTCGTTATTTGTTTGCATTGCTCTTATTTGCCACTTATTCAACCCATCAGAAGTTTAAGAGTACTTCCTTTTATGCGACGCGTTTCAACAAGTAACTCCTCATTAAAAATCCGTGGGTAAATCAGATATTAAGCGATAGACACTGAACGCCTCCCTCGCAGTAACTGCCACCATCCTGCATTCATTAAATTTTGAAAGCCTTGTTGCAGTTTTTATACCTTTTATCGTCCCTTTAGGTAAGGTGAAATTGTTAACTCAAGATCTTGACGATATGCAATTTATAGGCGAGGATTTTTGGATTAAGATTAAATAATTACTTATAAATCTTAAAGCGGACATACTTTATAGAAAGGTGGTGTTTAGAATAAGAAGAATGTAGGTACATACATATGCTCTTTTAGCAACCGTGTCAAAAAGACGCGATCTACGGTACGCCGTATTGTCTATTTTGGAAAATACGAGTAGCTACATACGATATTTTACAATCGTCCACACGGAAAGAAATTATTATAACAATACTACCAGAACATATTGTAAATTTCATTCTTGTATAAAGAAACAGAATTAAGTTAAATTTACCGTATTGTATTTTAGCAACAAACAGTCGTATTTTAATAAATGCCAGAATATTATAGTAAAAATATTTTCGTAAACAATACTCAAAGCTATTTATAAGTACATAATTATTATTGTAGAGAGAAAATTTCGATGATTGTAAAGTATACCTTCATAATTCGTTTGTTTTTGCTAGCTGTGAATTAAATAATACAATATTTAGGCTGTCTCTAAAATAACACCAAGTAATAAAAAATGTTTTAGTTGTTTAAATAAGCTAGATTCATATAGTACTGTTTACCCAATAATTATTTTGTTGTTGCTAGCTGTCATTTAAACAATACAATATTTAGGTTGTCTCTAAAATAACGCAAGTAACAACAATTGTTTAAGTGGTTTAAATAAGCTAGATTCATATAGTACTGGTTATAACATAATTCGTTTGTTGTTGCTAGCTCTCAATTAAACAGTAGAATATTTAGGTTGTCTCTAAAATAATGCAAGTAGCAAAAATCTTTTTATTTGTTTAAATAAGCTAGATTCATATGTTATCAGTACCATAATACATATAATGATTTGTGTAACATGTGAATCGTAATATTAAACGAAACGTTGTTTACGGTTGCAAATATATTGTATGGATTGCCTGAACTATGGTTGGCAACACCGACTGGCTGCCATTGTTTTTTTTATCATTTCATCTTTCGCAGCGAGCAGTGCGTGCGCGTGCAGAGACGTTGACTGTGGCAAATAGTGTTATTAGTTTAATAAATAGATATTATAGAAGTGTTCCAAATCAGGGAATGGACAAGGAAATTTTAAAAATAATGGAATCCTGGCAGAAACCGAGTACATAACGAAAAGAAGGTTTTTTTTTTTAATTTGAGACCACCATGTTGATTTTTAAATAACATGAATATAAACTCACAAACTTTTAATGTTTTGTTTCATTTAAAACTGTTGTTGAAATGTTGACCATGTTGTTAATAAAGAAAAAGTTAAAAGCTGTCGAAACGAAAGAAAGAAATGAATATTGTTCAGTTTACTATATTTTTTTGGTAATTACTGCAATGTTTTGTTTTTTGCTCCACAATACGAAAATTATACTTATTTGAAAATTTCGTGACGATACAGACAGATTTCATTTTTTTTAATGACACGGTAAGTATGTACATATTTTTTAAGACCCATTCACTTTCATAATATGTACTTACATACTTACCGTGTTGTTAAAAAAATTGAAATAGCTGTCTGTTTCGTCACGAAATTTTCAAATAAGTATAATTTTCGTATTGTGGAGCAAAAAATAAAACATTGCTGAAATTACCAAAAAAATATAGTAAACTGAACAATATTCATTTCTTATTATAGTAAACTCAATCATTTATGTGATAATGGCAACCCACAATGTTGGTAGAAAACACAAAATAAGTAGTAAAGTGTACAAAAATGTATAGTTTGGTAAAATCTCAAGTTGGTAATATTTACATTAAATTTGTTAATAGTGACTATAATAATCTAGTAGTCGTTACTGAAAAATCTGGTTATGTCCAAAATAAAACCTAGTGTTACGAACGATACCAATTCCGTTACACTAAACAAAACCTATTTTTGTAATGGGTACAAATAGGTTATTGTGCACTATACACAAATTTTAATTATGTGTACCAGCATTATGTTTAACTGTGGTAGATATTCTTGTAAGCTATTACCAGATTTTTGAAGTAAACTCGACAAAATAGTTAGCTGTCGTATATATTACACGACAATCTGGTTAAGTTAACTTTATTCTGGTTACCTAAACTAGAATTTTCTCTCCGTGCACCAGTTTGGATCACTTGTAATTAAATCTATATTCGGTTGGTCGACTTGACAGTAACAGGGCCGAAATTCCGTTCATTGCTACTGACAAGGGACATCTCTAGGATATCACTTATAATACGAGTATGTGTTGCCGTTTTGTCTCATGTTTCTATGATTCTGATTTTGAAAGACAGGTGCATGGAAATGGGGATATTCTAATGATAATGCCGGAACAGTTCATATTTTTTTAATCAAGCTCAGCACACTTGAGTTCAAAGACCGAGAACAAGAAAAATACACGGTCTCCTTAAATACAATATCTACTCGCACGCTCCCGCGGATTCAACGGAGCTACTCAGTGAAATAACAAGATTTTTTGTTGAGATAATTTCCCGATTTTATTAGCTCCATCTATAGCGCGGTATGAAGCAAGATTGATGATTCTCGTGTCTCCATTTTATTTCCCCGCGGATAATCTCGTTGTCTCCGGCTTAGAGGACATGTGAGCAGGAAATACGACGGCAATTTTCCCCCAACTATAGAAAAATGAGGAACAGTTAGCGTCCCGCTTGGGCGCCCACGAGTGGGCACGCACGCAGACGTATCTAGGTAGATTACGCAAAGTTAGATGATCAAGCATAGGTAAATAATTCATGCATTTTAGGTAGTCTACTTCAAATGATTACCAATTTTGAATAGGTAAATTGCTGTTTTAGACGATGCCGATGGTCCACATGATTTCTTCTGTGTGTAATTATCATTTATTTGTCTAGATTCGAATGTAAACAACAAAATCGATGTCTCAATAGGTTAGTATAGGACACGTCGACACGACACGTTCTTTGATCAACACTAACATATATAGCGGCGTTACAATTTTCGCTCGAAAATAGGTACGTTGTTCATACACATCGCAGTACACTATAATAAAACGAATGTTTTTTTTTATTACAAGTTTATCGTACATGCATTTTGTACTTAAATATGTCTGTGAGTGGGCTGTCAAAAGATTTCGAAACACTTCATGTTGTTAGAACAAAAGGTGCGTTAAACGTTAATTGCTCGTCTCCACAGTGGGGGAGAATCGTTCCTGAAAAACGTCGAGCGCTGGCCCTTTTGTCTCGTTAGCTATATTCTAAGGAAAGTGGCCCATTGGCGCTCTCTGAATGAGACTACAAATAAAAATTGCCACTTAAACGACACGTAATGTGCGTATACCTACCTACTTATATCTATTTATATTTTCTTAGCGATTTGTTGAAATATGATGTGTTATTTAAATTAAATCTACTAGTAAACTACAACTGCTATATTGATGTATATATTATATACCTACATACGTACATATACTAACATATTAGGCAGGTACTTAAAAAACGTTCCAGACTTAAATAAAGAAATATGCAAGCACGATCTAAACTTCTAAAGTATCTAAACACCAAAAGTGTACGAAATTAGTATTTTATCTATATTTTTGATTAAGTAGTCGAATTTAGGGTGAGTATTTAGGGCTTATTTATTGAAATAAGATTCGGTTACCGTTTAAATTTATTAAAAAAATGTCCGTCGTTTCAACCTTTATAGTCCCCATGTAGGTACCTACATGTGTCTTCTCCGAAATATACGACGTAATCCAATGGCTTAAGAAAGAAATATCGAGTGTATACATCAAACGTTAAAATGCGTGCAATCGCTCTTCTCGGTGTATCATGTCGGAGGCGCACGGGCCGCGACTCGTGACGAATGTCTTGATTACATTCCTGCGACTCCAGCAGAGCTTCTGACGGATGACCACTTCTTTTATTGCGGACCCTAACCCACCGCAATGCCAATAAATAAACTAGTATTCGTTTGCGTTTGCAACTTGTATTAACCTGGGCTTGCATTTACCAGCCGACAGCTGGGGCAGGGTGGATTTAGGGATGCGTATTTCCTGTGGAACTTGGGCCACTTTGGATTAAGGGCCACAAAAACTTTCTTGTTGTGTGGACTCTTAAAAACATACCGTAATCGATGTCTCCTGAAACCCTAACGTGACGATAAAATCTATCGTGTCACACGTGTCAAACTTCACGACGTTTCAGTACATTTTCGCCGTAAAACGGGACGACAAAACTTATCGTGCCACGGTCTCTGGTTGTATAATTTTATACGATAAAACAGTTTAGGTAGGTATCTATATAACAATGCACCTCAGCCTTTAAATATGGGCCACAGGAAAGACAACTTTTTTTTTCAAGACCCTGGCCCTTACCCCTGTCTAAAGAAGAGTATAGTGCATTCATCCTTACTTGTCTTATTTGGTACAAATAACATTCTAACCTCAAAATGCATCTTTTTAGGATAGAATAGTAATTTTGTGAGTATTAGATCATGCCGAGACGACTTTTCGGACATCACTTCACGATTTTTTTGTCTAGCAACGCTTTTTTTACGATAAAATAGCTGCTATAGTCTAAAAAGATACATTTTGAGGTTAGAATGTTGTTTACCAAATAAGACAAGGATGAATGCACTATACAATACCTTAAATCGACGATCATTTATTATGATATTAAATGAAGCGAAACAAGTTTGTCAGTTTCGTTGATCTCTGGCTACTCTTCCGGGAAACTAGAACTGCGATATGTATGTAGTTTATGTAATTTCGTAATACTGTTACCTCTGTATTAAATCTGCTAACTACTTAATTAATTTGAAGTTATTTATTGCCAGTTTTTCCGTACATATTCATAAGTTGCGAAACTTCTCCAATCAGTAAGTACACAAGAGTCTTAAGGGCTCTTGGTCTGAACATTAATGGGCACTAGCTTTCGTGGGGCTATTGTAATTGCGGTTGTGGAAAACCAGTATTTACTTACTTTGTGAGCCAAACTTGGCTGGTCGCCCAGAACAACTTGTGCCAATTATCTGTGACAATCATTAGAGGATTGTTGTGCCTACATGTTTTTTTAAAACGACGGTATGAAAAACATAGTTACCTATATGTTGTTTATACACTTTAGATACACTTGCCCTGATGGTTAATACTTTTTCACTATTGATTACTAAAAAAAAACTAGACGACAATCGTAAAAAGCTTATATTCTAAATTAATTATATAAAAGTTGAAATAGACGGACAGACAAAAGAGCTCTATTTCATTGTACGTTTTGAATTGAAATTAACAGTAAAAAATACTTGCATTTGCTAAATTAGGTACTTAACTTGTACTGATCGGATAGGAAAATACATAATTTATGCTCAACTTGCAGTTTTTGCTGCAAAAGATTAATTTAGCTAAGTAAACTGCTCGCTAAAGAAAATTACTCTTTTAAAATTAATTTTCTCACAAGGAATTCTTATGTTTGCATGGTTCATCGAGCTTTTATTCACTTTTCAACAATATTTCTGAAAATTTTGTTTCAAAAATATGTAGGACAATTATTAATGTAGAAACTGGACGTGATCGTAATAAAATTTTCATACGAACCATATTTTGAAACTCTTCACTTTCAAAATAACAACTACTTACTAATTAGGTATTGCATGGTTAATAAAGTCATACGTACTCGATACGCATTAAAGGTAACCTCAAGGTAACCTCAATATAAAAAAAATACTATCAGTTCATCACGTTAACACACTTGACTGTGTAGGTACTAATTCAAGAGAAAAACAACTACCGGTATTATATAACTGTTACAAAGGTAATAAGCTGTAAATATGTATTGGCCACACATGATATTATTTTGCCAATACCTGTACCGATAAAATCCTATCGTGGTAACCTCAAGAAGGTAATTATAACGTCGGAAAATAATTTGCTTGTGTTTTATACTGAAGATAGTTTTATAAAGGCGTTTACCAATTTAAATATCAAAGACACGTTGTGAATTGTGGTAGGTATTTTAATTTTAAGGCGCCGTAGGTTCATGGTCTTCTCTCCCTCTCACTGAGCATAAGCGTGAGCGAGATGGAAGTGCGTGCTCGGAAGCGCGGAAATCATGTTTTTTAATTTTAATTATTTGGCCTTTTAAATAAATAAAAAAGTAAACACTGACTTCTCTCAAACATGATATTGCCAATTTTTAGAAGCCATTTTAATATTTGTAGCTTTTGTGCATAATTTGTAGCAAATATTTTAAGTGCATTTTAGACCCTTTTAGACCTATGTTCGCGATTTTTTTCTTTCAAGCAAAAATAGCTTAATCACGTTTCTAAACACTGATTTCCCTGCAGAAAAGCCTCAAGATTTCTATTCGTATTTTTTTAAAACCATAAACCACCATAAACAGACGCATTATATTGTTTCAAAAACTCTGTTCGCTTCACTTCGCTGAACCTACGGCGCCTTAACAAAAATTGGCAAAGGTCCCTGACGGTCGTTCAATTAGTTATGTTTATTTGGAAATTGTAAAGCTTACTTTCAAGTACCTTGTTTGATGTACAATATAAGTAATACTTTAGTTCTCTCCGGGGTGCATTGTGTTAAAAATCGAATGCTAAGATAAAAGCGGCCGCAACTGGCATCCTTAATACGCATCTGGAAGGGACAAGGTAATCGTTTAAATTTAATAGCTATTTCTGATCACTCTTCAGAGACAGTTTTGAAAACCTGCGGGGGTGCGACCACCCTGTTAATAGCGAAAGTGCCACAAAGGGGTGCCGCTAGGTCTTATCTCGCCTTCCCGGCGACGAGTTACATTTAATTGTTCAAGTTTTATTGTAGCGACCTAATTGCAATATTGGGGACTAAAGAATAGACGTATATATATCGTAGTTATCTAGCGTGAAGTGTCTATGTTAGGGCACGTTTTAGTTCGTCAGCGTTTGCAGCAAGCAATTTGTTCGCGAAACGATAAAGTTAAAAACTTACACAGCATGAAAATGGGCATCGGTTGCGCTTGTAGAACAACAGCCTGGAGGACGATTCAATTTACTTTTATAGCTGAAGCTGATCCCTCCTTCGAGATCAGGTTTCTTGCTGGGAACTAATCATCGCATCCACTCTTTGATTCGTTATCGCTCCTTTGAAACGATTGCCTTCAAATCCCAATAGAAACATGTAAGTAGGTAGGTACCCGCTGCGCAGGTACAGTAACAGGTATTATAAGCTCCTGGTATCGGGAATCGACTCGAGTTAAATATACGATTGATGTGCTTTGCAGGTAGGTAAGTCAGTAGGTACTAAGTATTTTGGGTATTCTCTTTGCGATGAAAATATTTGGCCAAGCATTTACCTAGGACATCTACCTACCTATGAAGTTGACGGCCCCTGGTTTGAATTAATGTATGATAAATGTTAAGTAAAAAACTTATTTTAAGGCCGTTGGGGCGGAAAGGTCCTCGAATGGCGACCACGTACCGGCAGCCGCAGCGCAGGTAGGCCGGATGGCGAGGGTAAAGGTCGCGGGAGTCCGCTGGAGGAGGGTGGCGCAAGACCGGTCATTGTGGCACTCTTTGGGGGAGGCCTATCCCCACTTTTCTAAGTTGTAGTGATTGGGACAAGCTGTTTCATTGGGTACTAATAAGGGTAAAAATTAACAGTAACTATAACTTAGAAAAGTTGAAAAAACCCCGACATTTTCATATCAAAGTCCAATATCTCAAAAACGGCTGAACAGATTTTGATACATGGCTAAGAACACTCGGGGTAAAATGATCTATGACACAAATAAAATCGCATTCTAATGGGTCCATCCGTTTGGCAGCTACTATACCACAGACAGATACACAGATACACAGACAGACACGTCAAACTTATAACACCCTTTACTACTTGAAAGCCCGTTGGAAAGGTTGAGGCCGCAGTTGCACACAAATTCGGTTAAGTGAAATATTTATTCGCCTAATGTCAAAGTTTCTGTTCCATTACTTCCTGGTACGATCAAACTTAAGAAATCGCTTTATTTCAGGCTAAAGGAAAAACAGCCATTGACTATTTATAAGTTCCATACGAGTAGGTTGCAAAAAAGGGCCCTTTTGCAATCGCAAAAAGTTGCGCCTACTATCGCTTCAGGGAATAACTCGTCACAGTTGAAGTAGTAAACAGTTATTTGCATCACAGGTATATATTTTTAGTGGCCCGCCCAAGGTTTTGGCTGAAATATAGTAGGTAAGCACTACATCAAATTATGGCATTAAAATCATCCAAATTAGTGAATCGGTCGGGTAATTTTTGAGTTTACCGTGTACGTTGGATTTTGTTTTATGATATACATGAAAATTTATAGTATAATAGTACATTATTGCAGCGGCCGGGAAGTAGCAATTCGTGGATGAGTTGATTTTGTCGGATGAAGCAAAGCTGAATCCGACGATAGAGACGAATCCACGAATTACCGTTCCCGCGAAGGTAGATATAGAGTGCTTTTTTTTCTAAAAATGGGAGGAAATCAAATAATATTTTCAATAATCTTAAATTAGCGAGAATGTCAATAACCTATCAAGTTCCCGCGAGGTTCCCGCCCAGCTTATTTTTTTAAAGTATGCACACGGCATGACTCGTAGTGCCAGTTTCAATTGGCATACCTACAGAAAAAAAAAACCATTGAAATCGGTCACAATTTTAAATATTTTATGGAATTAAAATGATTAAACTTTTAAATCACTACGAACTGAAATGCATTTCTTCATTTAATAGTAGATTGTTAACCAAGGGCTGAAAGGCACCCATTTCAGAAATGGGTGACTTTCACCCGAGTTAAACACTGCTTTTCATATCGAATACGAGGAAAGTTAAAATTATCCATTATTGTGACGGAAAGAATACTTAGTCCCATCTCACCTGTTCTAAAGAAAGAGGCAAATATCTGTCTCGCTCGCGCTTATGGTTATATGGTGTAATGACGTCACTCACGAGAAAAAAATAGTGGTCGGTATTTCCGGTCACTTGACATATAAGTAGATAATAAAACTACGACTTTAATTTTGAAACCCATTATATTTATTTATGTTTTTATAACCAAATAGTTATATATTCGTTTATCTTAAAGTCAAAACTATATAAATAACATAATTTCATAATTTAATTGTGATAGACGATAATAGCCTATTCAAATATTTCCATACTATTTGTATTTTTTTATTAGTAGTTGATGAGTGGCTGTATCCGTTTCTGCCTTAGCTCACATGCACAACTATAAGTTAAAAAAAAGGTTTGTGGGTGTATTCCATTTGTCACCACCACATAGAGCCTAGTGAATATTTTAGCTGAAATAAAATTAATGAATTTACAAGATAGACATATTTTATATTTAATAAAATAAATTCCATGAACTAGTAAGAATAAAATGATTTCTCTTTGTCAGTGGCGGGGTTAGTATTGATATTTATTAAAATTCGTTCCCACATTATATAGGCTTATAAGGCTTATAAGGTATTATCCTTGCAATCATTACTCATAGAGTAACATCTGAATGTCTGTCTAATTAGACCAGCTAGACAGTACTGGAATGCTTATAAGGCGAGTACTAATTGGAGTACACTACTTTTCTGCACTAGAGCAGAAACGTATCACTTTCAGCACACTTTTTAGAACAGCAACGACCCACTTTCAGAGCATGAGATATGAAAAATTATTTGAGTCATTTTTAAAAACGTCACATCGATCACTTAAAAAAATGCGCGGTTATTCTATGAACTTTAAAAAAAGAAAACTCCAGAATTTTTAAGCAGTCTACTAACGGGCATAATATGTCACAGCAACTTGCATTATTTGAAAAGAGACAGCCAAACCCTACTAACCAGTCTAATCTAACTATAGCAACTTGTTGTGACAAATTGCAAGGTCTTTAAACGTACGAGTACTTGGCTGTTTGTAGTGATTTGTCATAGACAAAGTATATAGTTAAAAGGAAAAAAAATACAGTAAAGGAATTTCCTGGCCTCTAAAACTGTACAGTAATAACTTTTTAAATCTGCGTTCTACAGTAACGAGGAACTTCACGTACTATTTTTTGCTAAAGTAAGGCGAACGTTTCAGAGCATAATGGAGAAAAAACTATTAACTTCGTAGTAAGTAATATTCAATAAATCATTAGAGTGAATTATTTAGCGTAATTTCGTACGTGTCTCGGCAAACGGAGGCCTGTTATAATGCTGCGTTGGTGATGCAATTTTCATTATTTTTGGGGTTTAGGAGAATACGTTTTTGTGACTTTCGGGGCTGTTATTTCCGACTATATTCACTTACTAAAAAAATGCTGAAAACCTTATATTTATTTTTTGTACTCGTCGATTAAAATCTGTGTATTAAGATTTCATAGAGAATACTGCAACGTCACTCTTTTCGTCATTGAATAGTCTATGTTAGTTCCGAAACAACCGAAATAACTTTTTCGACACGCTCTAGACAATCGAAAAAAATTTGAAAATAGAACTTCGTATTTCAATAATATGTGTCCTTGATCCGATACAAAATTGCCAATCTATGGCGTTTCGGTACGATGCAGCGTCGCATCGCCTGTCAAAAATCTACTTAAACTGGCTGCTGTATCCAGGGCATGAAAAAAATAAAAATAAACTACGCCTTGTGATTGGCCAATCACAGCACAGTACTGCAACATTACGGACGCCGGTGGTGTGATTATCTATGGATTATCTTGTGTAAAAGAAGTCGGATATTAGAACTAGACGATATAGTACTTACGAAGCGATATTTAGTTTTCGTATTAATGACTTAAATTATTAATTTTAATGAACTCGTACAAAAAGTATTGTTCACAATACTGTCATAATCAAGCTTTTTAATCTCGTACCTTACTTAGGCCACTCAGCAAGCTTCGTGGCCTAAACACGGTACTTGACTAAAAGCTCTCTATTATAACACGATTGTGAAAAATACTATTGAAAGGCCTATCGGTTCATGTGCCTCACGTGGGTTTTTTTTTACTTGCATGGAGTGCATCCCTAAAAATATAATGTTTGTCATTTCATTACAGAACTATGTAGCGGCCAATAAAATGCAATCAAGAACAAAAAATCCGTGTACAGTTTATACACTTATCCCCCAAATATTATTCAAGTACACCTCATAGCTTTTGAGTAAAATGCCTGTGACATATGGACAGACGGACAGACGGACAGACCATGACGAAACTATAAGGGTTCCGTTTTGTATACGGAACCCTAAAAAGTGTGTAAATAATTAAGTAGTTAAGTATCAAACAAATCAACTGATCACGGGCAACAGTGCTAACCATCATTTCACTGCACAATATACTTAACCCTAAACTTGGCAGCGTATCTTTAAATGCGCACGTTTTTTAATTTTTTCGCTCTATCTAGTGCATCTGAGGCTGGAACGTACGATTTTTTTATAATTTTAGCCAAGTTTAGGGTTAAATTAATACATAATTATGACAAATAAGACCTAGGTTAAAAAGCAGATAGACTAACCTTGTGCATTGGTAAATTACTAAGTATACGGAATGTTACAGCTGTGAAATTGGGAACCACACGGTCGTTCCCACCCTCGGCTAAATCACTGATGCAAAGCAAGAAACCAAAGTGGTTGAAAAATTGTTCTCTGCGGAATCCCTCACTCGAGCTTTTTTACATTTGGTAGCCCACCACTATAATTCAGTTGCGTCTCAGTTAGCCACTTTTGGTTTCAGCTCGTCTGCAATCGTAAGTGATGTACTTATGTTAAAGGTTTTGAAGTAGATTGGCTGAATGAGGCTAGGTTTGTGTGGCGGCTAAAACGTCACATATATTTGGAATTCGTGAAGTAATTACATAAGAGGGATGTTTAATAAGTTCTGAATATCGGATAATTGTTCATACTGTGTCACTGTTTATCTTATACAAAAAAAGATATAAAAGGGGATAATATTTATTTGTTTTTCTTCAATAACTAAACAAAAATTCAGGTGTAATCTAGAATATGGATTCAAAAAATTGACATTTATCCGATTGGATTAACTTAGATAGTCAAAGAATAAAACAAATAATAAATATCAATTCTACACGGTTTTCTTTTGCACAACCTCACAGTTTAACAGGTGTACCTAATGTTTAAGGTCGTGAACTTTATACAATTGGTTACCTACCCTGTAATCTAATCCAACTCTTTTTGTCCTTTGATATAGAACTCCTCTATAAAATCAAAAACAGCGTACAGCGTTTAAGTAAAAAATAAGCCTTAAGTATGACAACCAAGAGTTTATTTTTATGAAGTAAAATTAAAAACGCAGAATAAAAAGGAGATTCACTCAACAATAATTAAACATTCAGCGATTCAAAAGCGTCTGTTTTTAGCTTATAAAACATCCCTAGACACCCGTATTAAATTCGAAATCATAGTTTTTTTTGTTAATTCCAATACAATAAAAAATATGCAATATTTATAATGATATTGTGATAGCGAACGTGCACTTTATGACAATC
This sequence comes from Epinotia demarniana, assembly GCA_945867215.1. Lineage (NCBI taxonomy): Eukaryota > Metazoa > Arthropoda > Insecta > Lepidoptera > Tortricidae > Epinotia > Epinotia demarniana. The sequence goes on along the minus strand of OX244267.1, from coordinate 10,319,838 downwards.
TCATGGGTTGCCATTACTAAATTAGTAACATATGGACATCGGAATTGCCTTAGTCGACACATAATATCAGGACCCATTAGCATGCCTCGCAGACAAACCGTCTGGGCACCAGACAAGTGCCTAACAGGTATTCCATGTCCGGGGAACGCTCTATAAATAGGTAATCACATAAACGTGGTCATCAGTCTGGAGGTTTGTTGGTATTTTTGTTTTCCGTACCGAAAACGTTTAATTTAACGCTTATTTTCTTCCTCTCTCGCAAGAAGAGCTAATAAAATAGGAACATAAAGATATGGAATTCATAAATGTAAAATAAAATATGCTTTGAAATAGAGTAATTGATTGTTTAAGGATCGTTGTAATAATTGAGTAGAATAATAGACTCATTCACCCGAACCCTAGGTGAAATTGAATAGATGAAGTTGCAACCGACATGAACAAAGCGGTTTTTAATGTCCAGGAAAGTGTACAAGAGTGTCAATATCTAACCGAGTGTGTCCCGGCATGACGCTCGCTTGGTCTCTATATAGAAATCCTGTTGACGTGTCAAGCTGGCTACAAAAATTAAATATCCGTCCCCGTAAATGTGGACTAGCTTGTTGACAATTTATATTTAATCAATGGTTCCTACCTTGTTTTTTTAATAATAGAAAATCTTACACAAATCGAGTCACAAACTATATGAAGCTTCTAATATGGACGCAAGACTGCATGTGCTGTACGTACAAATATTGAGTGCTCATCACACTAATAAATGCCCCCAACCGTATTCGAACCCAGGACTGCCAGCTTCATAGGCAGGGTCACTACCAACAATGGTAAAAAGTGCAGGTAACCGATTTCCCATAAAACCCGCACAGTTTCCCCATTCTTAATAGAGTTTCAACTGTGATGTACAGTGTACTCTTTTCGTAATTCCACCATAACCTGACCGTTACATTCGTAACAACACTTCTACGCCACCATTAGTGGGTTTTGAAATACCAATTGAGTTGTTAAACATTCCTGTCTTTGCACCTGATGACACGCGCCGAAATAATTGTTAGATTAGTACAATTAATAAATGTAGATATTCATTCAAAACGGAAAACTTACCGTGCGAAGCTGGGCCGGGTAGCTATAGGGCATTCATCCTTACTTGTCTTATTTGGTAAACAACATTCTAACCTCAAAATGTATCTTTTTAGACTGTAGCAGCTATTTTATCGTAAAAAAAGCGTTGCTAGACATAAAAATCGTGAAGTGATGTCCGAAAAGTCGTCTCGGCACGATCTAATACTCACAAAATTGCTATTCTATCCTAAAAAGATGCATTTTGAGAATGTTGTTTACCAAATAAGGCAAGTAAGGATGAATGCACTATAGTACTTTATATTGTGAATGTGAGTGTCAATGTGAATGTATATTTCCGTACAATCTTGTTTAATGGTAAGTGTAAATTAGACGTTTTTTTAAAATATTTGGGGACAATCTTACACAAATCGATCTAGTACCAAACTAAGCAAAGCTTGTACTACGGGTACTAGACGACGATATACATACTTAAATAGATAGATAAATAAATATAAATAAATACTTAAATACATAGAAAACATCCATGACTCAGGAACAAAATATTCATTCTCATCACACAAATAAATGCCCTTACCGGGATTCGAACCCGGGACCTCCGGCTTCGTAGGCAGGGTCACTACCAACTAGGCTACAGAGGTCGTCATAAGTTTACTAAAAATCGTCATTATTTTACTGAGAATCTATGTAATGAAAATGATTCAAAAATAAAATTAGCAGTCACATCCATATGACAACAACCCAAATAGACCCTGGGTGATAAATGCAATGCATGTATTTGTTACTCAGTCCTGGGCAAACTGTGAGATGATGAAGTGAAATTCATAACAAATATTAGCTTTTGTTTGTTTGTATTCTGTGATACATAGTTTTATTTTGATCGCACACATGGACTACAGCGGACTTTGAGTCAATATTTGGCATTTCAAATTAAATTCTGCGCTCCGTGAAATATTCTCATCCTATAATATTATCTGATTCTTCCATTTATTTCAATCAAGAATCTTGTTAATACAGGGGAATCTCATCCCATTTTCATTTCCTCTTCTTTCTGCGACGGTTCTCTATTGTTAGTAATATAATGTATATAAAAGTGAAATCCACTTAGTTTTAAAATTAATGGAATATGCTTTTGTGAATTTGTATTTCGTGATGTAATTGGAGCATCCCTACAGAATGATGAGATATGAAGAGAACATTTTTGTTCATCTTGTTTTATCAAGGGACACATTAATATGAACATCGCTTTTTAAGTTAATGAATCATCGTATCAGCCGAAAGACGTCCACTGCTGGACATAGGCCTCCTGCTGCAAATAGTGCCAAAGTGACCGATCCCGCGCCACCCGCATTAAGTTAATATGGTTGCCAGCGTTAAGTTAATATGGCTTAGAACATTACTTTCCGATCCCAAATGGATCGTAGAGATACTAAGAGGGCTTGTGATGCGTTTGTATTTTACACGACAATGTCATATCGTGTTTTTTTCAACAGGCATTTTTTTAATATAGCTCTTCAGGCATACTCTGGGTAGATGCGACGTAGTAAATGAAAACACTGTTGTTGCGAGCTGAAGTCAAATAATCAGTGCAGTATCTTGAAAAGTTGGTAAGTATTTTATATGGTGCGGCTAAATTACATTTTAATATACGAGGTGATATTTCAATAAAAGTACAGTTGGCATCATATAGATAAGAACAGCCAGCGTAGCCGCATATTTGGCTACTTTGGCTGCTACAGTCTCTGATGCAGACTGTTCTCAAGTAACTAACATGGAAGATTTAAATCTCAATCTTTAAAAAATATATATCTCCGACCTAATGCACTTTCATTACAACGCCCCTAATACTCCATAAATCTCTTAAAGCAACAGCCAAGCTTCGCTTTAAAACGACATTGTTTACGTTTTTTGCCGACGCGCTCTTCCGAGCACACTGGTCAAAGTTTTATGATTCGCCGGCAGATTCGGTAGACCTATGTAAATTTTATAGTTCCCCGAACAAAGACCCCCGTTCGCTGTGTATTCACTTACTAAGCAACACATAAACTATGTTTAGTAGCGGTCAACAGCTATAAATGGTAATAACATATTTATTGTCTTATTGTCGCTTTACCGACGTGTTCGTGGTCTGTCTCTGTAAACTCGTTTACTAATTTGGGGTTGGTATTCACTACACATGTTAATTGATAGGCAGTACTCGTTACCTCCTAGTTGTTTGTCTCATCTAGCTTACCAAGAGTTTAAAAAAATGTTTGGGCAACTAATTGAGTTGTGTCTGGTTTAGACAATCAGTCTTTACCTATGCCATATAGTTCGTCCACGGCGAAAATTAACTAAAATGCAAAGTTACATAGTCGAAATCATAACTAAATAATTCCTGAACACACACACACTTACCTACACTTTACAAGCAAATTGGTAGTGGTCATGTGAATCGTTCGTTGAAGAGACTAGGTATTTGACCATCATCATCATCATATCAGCCGAAAGACATATTGATCACATATGTGTAAATATAGCTAAGGGATATCTGTACTTAAATAAAGTATATGTGAGTAATATAATTTGAAAACGAAAATCTTGTTTATTCAAAGCGACGGCAGGACTGAGCTGATAAATAACGATAATTAATGAAGGATATTGATTTTTATGCTCAATTTATAAAATATCACGAGATTTGTAAAAACTTTATTACTTATTTTCCTAATCAACTAAGTAAAAATGTTAGCTAATTGCAGCTTCTAAAATAAAAAACGGATAAAAAAAACATAAATTCCAAAATAAAAGCTTTTAAAAATAAATTGTGCTGTCTGAAATTCGCCAATGAGGGTTTGAGTTATTTTAAACACAAATTAAACTAGCCCCATATTAATCAGGCTTGTATTGAGAGTAGGTATTAGACGTCATATTCAATAGATAGGACAACACACAAACATTCTAGACTATTCTCCTGACAAATAAATATTCTTGCTCATCAACAAAATATTTGCCCCTGCCGGTATTCGAACCTAAATTAACTATCCGGTACGGGAGCAGGCATTTTTGCGAATGACTACAGTAGTAGTGTAAGCATGGGTAGTTTGGCAACCGTCTTCCAGGCGGAGACATACGCTATAATTGCCTGTGCACAGGAGAATATAGACAGGCAAACCAGAGCGCAGACCATCTATATACTCAGTGACAGTCAAGCGGCGCTTAAAGCACTTACGGCGCCGAAAGTGGAATCTAGACTAGTCTATAACGGCGTCCAGGCACTGAACAAGCTTGGAAAGCATAATAAGGTGCAACTAGTTTGGATACCAGGGCACGAGGGCTTCATCGGCGACGAAAGAGCGGATGAGCTTGCAAGAGGGGGGTCTACAAATCACTTTGTGGGTCCAGAACCATGTGTGGGACTCTCGCAGGGAATCATAACTTCGGCCTTTAAAGCCCACGCCAAAACCAAACACCAACACGAGTGGAGGAATGAGGCGGGCTTAAGGCACTCTAAGCTCTTCATAAAAGGAGTGGACTCTGGCTGGACTAACAAACTCTGGAAATCCAGTAGGAAGCAGTTCAGAATCATATCTGGGGTGTTCACAGGTCACTTCGGGGTCAAGGATCTCTTGGCCAAGATGGGACTATCGGACAGTTTAGACTGTAGAATGTGTGGCGAGGAGGATGAGACTATGGAACACTTATTGTGTGAATGTCATGCCCTTGCCAGACAAAGAACGAATTACTTTGGTAACGGTTATCCGCAACCAAAGGAATTCAAGGTACTTCCGCTGAGCTGCATCATCCGCTATGTAGAAATGATGGAGCGAAGTTGGGAGTAGACATAAGGAGAGGGCAAATGCACAAAAGATCCCACTGGGTCGAAGTGCATCCGAAAGGGCCCTCATCTAGATAAGATAAGATAACCATCAGCTTCGTAGGCCAGATCCACCACTAGGCTAAACCAGTCGTCGTATCTTGTTTAGATACACGTTGTAGGTAGAGTTAACAGAAGAAAGTAGGTATAACACACAGGCGAAGCCGCAACCGCGTCGCGTCACACGACTGACCGCACACACGGCACCAACAATCGATTCGACCAACTGCCCACGGTTGTGGCATTTCGTAAATCTACGCGATTCACCAACTCGCTCACCTCAACTCGTTAACCAACCAACGCTTTTACTGTGGATACTAATAGACGTCGATATACTATTATACGCTGATAATTATATTAATCTTAATCGATACGAATAATAATTATAGATGCGGACGTAATTGTCTTATTATTAGAGCTACGGAAATATATAGTTTGAGACATAGGAAAGGAAATGAACCCTTTATGGGGCGAAATGGGGCGTGGAAATATCCATGGCAGTGCTATAAAAGATGTAGCTCCTATATATCTATTTGCTATATTAGGTTGTATACAGGCATTCATCACGATTTACGATTAAATTTCGTACGTTTATTAATGTTTTGAGTGAATTAAACAGGGATTGAAAGTTTATATGACTTACTTTATTTTTCTAACCCAAATAAAATCTAATTTTCTAAGCAAATAGAAGGTAGATAACTCAATGATTCTTTGTTTTAGAATCAAACAATGCAATTAGTCACGTCTCCCATGATTCGCAAAGTGTTTTGTCCGTACAATTGGAAAGCATAGGTCCTGGTACAAATCGCCAGAAACGGAGGTATTCAAACGTCAGTACGGTAAAACGTCAGTGTTTTGAAGTTTTATACTATGTATATAGATATTATCGGGAATGCCATATCATTAAAAATCGGGATAAGGTACCTGTGTGCGTCTCTAGTAAATAAATCATGTAATACTTACAAAAACATCCAAGAATCAGAAACAAATACGGATGCTAACTCAGGCCTGCCGGATCACTGCTAACCAGGCCAAGTGCACAGGTGGTAATTATCAATTCCTGTAAAGGGAATCGTGACACTAAAACAAAAGCGATATCCGAGGAACGGCCCCTTTGATCAATTTAGACGAATGGAATGGATGTCCTAGTTTTCCTGAGGCAAATTGTAAATGCTAGCTCTGTTATACTATTCACATCCCGTCCCAGCTCACCTCACAACTCTTCCCTAGTATATATTTGTTGCAAGATTCGCAACAACTGCGCGTTGTCGGAGGTCACAAGTAGTATGGTTCCTCTGCAGCGAGTTGTATGTAAGAGTTGTGAATACAAAGTCTGCTATTGACATATAAATGTCTCTTTCTGAGTTTGCAACTTGCCGATGCGAGCTCAACTATTGTTTCGACGGACGAAATGGTAAACTTTGCTTTGTAACTTGGTGAACATTTGTGTTTGTTTAATAAGTTTTCAATTGCTATTTAATTTTCTCTGTTGAAAGTGCTGCGACTTGAGTTATGTGGATACATTGAGGTTGAATAATTTATTAAATACTTGCTTCTGCTCGCGACTCCGTCCGCGTGAAACTCGTTTATATCGTAGCTCCATATACACTTTCATCCCCCATTTCACCAAATCAGGGGGTGAAACTATCCTATGTCCTTCCTCGGGATTCAAACTATATCCATCTCAATCAGTTCTGCGGTTTAAGCATGAAGAGGTAACAGACAGACAGACGGACAGACACACTTTCGCATTTATAATATTAGTATGGATAGTATGGATTACAATGAGTATTCAAGACTATAATCATATCGTACCTAGTTACCTAAGTATTTACAAACCAATACGTTCCTGAATAAATGGCTACGTTCAACAACGTAATAAAATCTACATTTCGACACAGACCCTGTTAGCAGTTATCTTAGTTCAGGGGAATAAAAATGTTGCGAATTCATCTTGGTCGGCAACAATATTAGTAGATAATGGAGTAGGGTCAGATTGCTCTCCGAAATCTGTACCTAGTTATGATAATAGAGTTTGACGGTCGTGACTGGCGGGAAAACTGCGCCGAGGGAGTTTGCGTGACATGACAGGCAATATTTAACGATAACTGTACTAGGGCAGAGGTGCACGAAAGTTTGTTAGCACAAAGTATCGTGTAGCCCCACTTTCCTAGTAAGAATAATTAGTAGGTTTTATATTATTCTGAAACAACTGAAGGCAACTTCAGTTATAAATGAAATATATTTTTTCAAGAACCTTCAGGGGAGAAATTCAACTAGTTTTGGATGAATTCTTTTAACGTTCAAATAAGTGTACATTTTTTTTGAAAAGTGGGTATGCTATCTAACCGTCAACTTTTACTATTCGAAATGCACGAAGTAATACCTACTGTGCCAATTTCACAAAAATTAAAGCAAGATAATATTGGACTAGGAAAAAACAAATGAGATTTTCGCCCTTGGTCGATGTTTCACAATCGCACGTTTCTCTTATTTACCATGTTATTATAAATAATCTTTACAATAATTTTATTCCACTTGTATCAACTTATTTTATTTTCATTAGTTGAATCCTTAAAATATCAGTGTTAAATATAAAACAAAACAAAAATTGTCCTAGACTGACGAGCTCTGAAGAATTTCATGTAAGGGAATGAAGCAAGAAAGGTTTGTCAAGATCGTAGCAAGTAGAAATCCGTAATCTCTGCCTACCCCTCCGTGAAATAGGCGTGATTATATGTATGACAATTAAAACAAATTATTAAAAAGAATAAAAAATATTTCCACGTTTGCGTTTTGACGTTTTCTAGTGTTCTGAAAACTTACTACTTAAGTATTTAAATATCTTGGCTTAATTGAACGTTGCGCTCCATTCGGTATTTACTGGCATTGCTTTCATTGCTGCCCCCCGCTAACGCGTCGCAGAGGGGAGATAAACGGACAATAATTTTTACCCTCTGCTTATCTTGCTCGGCTAGTATGTTCCATGCGCGGAGGCGGCGCTGTGGGAACCAATGTTGACTAAACACAAGCTTTATCGCCTGAGCTACGTGGACAAATATATGGGATGTAAAACAATGGCAATGCTGATGTACGGAAATGTTTTTATTCAAGGCTGCACACATGACGATGTAAAATAAGTAATACGTTGTGAACACATGTTGTATTTCTTTATAAGGCTATTTATATTAAGACTCCCTTGAAGTGGCTGTTTGTTAAGACAAATAAATAAAAAGAAAAAATGAGAATTACGTACATTACGAGGTTTTAATTTTTTACACATTTAAGTAGGTAAACTTGAAATAATATGTGCTAATCTACACTAATATTATAAAGAGCAAAGATTTAATTGTTTGTTTGTATTGAATAGGTTCCGAAACTACCGGATCAATTTAAAAAATTCTTTAAACATTATTTTATTTATTTATTTATTGCAGGCCGAAGCCTATAGAGGTGTTAGTACGGTACAGTTATCCTTAATCTATGTTAGTAGGAACTAATTATTACATTACATTCATTCGAATTGCTAAATTAAATACAATAAATCAAATTATATTAGAAGTCAATATTATCCTTAAGCTACTTTTTACCGCGGGAAAATGTTTCATTCCTACGGGAAAGGGTCAGGCATCTAGTATTAGTTAAAGAGGAAAAGTCTGTGAGATTGTAGTAGCTCTGTTAGTTTGTTTGTTGTATTATTTTTATTTATCTACTCATCGATTTCAAGAATTATTTCACCCTGCTTACCGGAACGGAGTGTCGGAGAAATAGGGAATGTTTTTTCACCGAAGTTTGCCTGCGTTGTTCTATAGCCGTGGATTACTCAATTAATCTGCAAACAATTTGAAACAAATGAGAATACAAAAAAGTTCGGTCCTTTGGATTTGCGGCGCCTTGCGAGACGGCCGGGAAGACGCTTGCAAACCGAGTGTCAGAGAGCTCACTCCATTTGCCCCTTGTTTGTCTGTCAACACAAATATTGAAAATCCATTAGCAACCGCCGCTAGAGCGCAAAAAAGTCGATATTAAAAATAACAAAGAAATCGCGGGCCGTTCAAAGTTCCCCGACGAGGGGAAGTTACTTTGAAGAGTGTTTCTGTTATTTGCGTAATGCTAGGAATTTCCATCGCCTATTTATGAATTCCAGTTTCGACAAAATATCCATCGGTTTTAATAAAAGGTCTCGAAAATTATAATAAGGACAGGCAACCTACTTTGACGAATAAAGGAATGAAAGGTCAGGAAAGAATTGAATAATGATAGATTTAGCATTTGGCTTTGTCGTCATTTTCTTGTACCTACGTAGAATACTGCAGACCTCTTTAATGAGTTATTTATTACTTACTGCGAATTTTATGCTGAGCATTGAAATTCAAGTTATTTCCTGATATTCAACTCACGTGAACAACAAAGGATCAGCAACGCGCTTGAGATTCTTCTGAAGTTACAAGCGTTTACCACCGCCGTAGTATAAACAAAAGTCACGTGTTCTGCCTATCCCTATTGGGAATGTAGGCGTGTTTATGTAAAAATAACACATAATCTGAAGAGTTCATTTTAGATTACTTACTTAACTCCGCTGGCTCGGCGACCCGAAGTGGATCTTGGCCTCCGATACGAGTTGGCGCCAGCGCGCCCGGTTCTCTGCGATCTCCTCCCAGTTTTCTGCGTGCAGGGCGCGAAGGTCTTTCTCAACCTCGTCCCTCCAACGATATCTCGGCCGGCCGAATGGTCTTCGACCGCTCGGCCGTCCTACGTAGGCTCTCTTCACCGTAGGTATCTCTTCTTCATTTCAGAATAACTAGAACTTTATTCCTCCGTTCAGCAGGTCGATCATCCACGTACAATGCGTTACGTAATCGACTAGCAGGTCTACTTGTTTGATCCGTTTTGTTCAATACATACGACTAAATCGTAGGATAAAACGGACTTCTTCAGATTTTCACTTCATGTATATCTACGTCATATAACCTTATTATGCTTACATTTTCACCCCGTTATTGAGAAGACTTATTAAAAACCTCCATGATAACAAAACTTTTGCCTCAGTAGCGGACCGGAAGAGCGTGGGGAAGGGTGTGGGGAAATAAAATAAATGTAATTGAATATAAATATTATTAGGACAATCTTACACAAATTGACCTAGTCCCAAACTAAGCAAAGCTTGTACTATGGGTACTAGACGACGATAAACACATACTTATATGGATAAATAAATACTTAAATACGTAGAAAACATCCATGACTCAGGTACAAATATTCGTGCTCATCACACAAATTAATGCCCTTACCGGGATTCGAACCCAGGACCTCTTGCTACGTAGGCAATATCGCGTTCTTTCTTACCATATCAGACCCCGTATCATGGTTGGTCTTATCACGCGATAAGCGACAAGATAGAGCGTCCGTCACTGGCTGACACCGATCGATGGCACGAGACTCGATGATACGGGATCAGGAAACAATAACGTCTCATTTTCAGATATGTGCATGGTTACTGGACACTGGTAGGACTATATATATTTGTTTACTAATTTAACTGAAACATGATAACTTAAAACATCTATAGAAAAAAAACAAATATCCGGTCTTTATTCCCCTTTTTTACCTCAGGCTACCCAAACAATACACTATTAATCAATACAAACAAGTTTATATAATGGTATTTTTCTCAAAAATTACCCCCAAAGTGAACATTACTCGCTACATATTGGAAAGGTAAAGGATAGTTTAAGGTCAGATCAAAATTAGTGAATAATAAAATACATTGCAGGCCGCCTGGAATGTTACAAAAGACGGCACAGGTCGTATTCAGCCAATTCGTATTTTTCTGTTGCAAACGCGACGCTTTTGTTTGTCTCAAATAGTTTGCGTTTTATGGTGGATTGCGATTCTGTTTAAAAAACGGCGGGAAATCATTAATAACGATAAGAATAAATCTTGATTTCTATTTAGTATTTTTCGGCTTCGTATTATAATTGAACGGACTCGCGAGCCTGCAATTGCCTCCTTCCCGGCCACGGCAATAATAATACTACATCTTAAATGGAATTTTAGGAAATATGAATAAACCTTCATAGAAATAGGTATTCAACGAAATTTGTCCGGAAAAGCCATCCCCGAAAAGTGTTGCCGTTTTCTCCTGCCGCTTTTGAGTGGGCATGATTCGGCGTAGGAAAAACCCAAACTTTACTTTTTGAGAAGAAAGTAAAAGGTACACTTCCGAGTGAAAACGCCTGTGTACTAATGCTTCCGGAGTTAACAAACGTGACGAGTCGAATAATTGTACGTAATTAAACGAAGGCGCCGTTCCAACAACGGCTTATCAAATTGTTGAAAAATTAATTTGCAACATCAAATCAATTTTCGCTGCCGAGTAATTTCAGACAATTCCCGTTACTAAGCTTTGCGTCTTCATTGGCTGTTATTGTTTAAGGTCCGATGTAAATTAGCAAGCGGGTGGGCTTTGGAGGGAAATCTTATTAATATCAACAATTTTCTTGTTCGCGATACAACCAGAAAAGGCAAATGACGAATTTCTTGGTGATCGCGATGGAAACTTGATATAAAAGGAGATGAAGTACCCTTGGTTTGTGCATTCCCTTTCTGTTTCTTTTTCTATTTCTTATTAGAATTTGTAACGAAAAGAACCACCACAATTTTTACGAAAAGTTAAAATTCAGAAATATTTTCGTGAAACATTGAATCGCAAATTCATACATACGAGTATCATGGGATGTGGATGAAGATTACACGTATCCAAATGGTCATTCTGGAATATTGGAGTATTCATTCCATTCCCCCAGCGTTTTTTAATTTCACAAATTTTGTCCTAGTTACAATGAAATATGAAATTATATTTAATTATAAGCATGTGCATCTAATAGGTACCACTCAATCAACCAATCTAAATTTGATAAAATACAATTTTGTACCAATCTCGATTTGGAACATTGACAATATTTCACAGGTTCTTCAATATTATTTTTATAATAACTATATTCAAATGATCAAGTAGTTTTTTGTGAATTTGGAAGTAAATATTTGATAATTTTAATTTATCTTCAAATGCATAATTCAGTTCTGCTATCAATGGAATAAACTTATACATAAATGGATCATTCATATCCAACGTAAATCAGAGGAAAAATATTTTTCCTTGCAAGAAAACGTAAAAATATAAAGTGAATGTAATATAATAAAGATATTTTAAATTAGGTAGGTATAAACTATCTTCGTGCCAAATTTCATCCCAACCGGTTGAGCCGTTTAAGCGTCGTAAAACCAAGGTAACCGATATAGTACAGCACTCCGAATTGCTAAACTTAAGTGGCAGTGGGCGGGACACATTTCACGTAGAAACGATGGCCGTTGGGGCGGAAAGGTTCTCGAGTGGCGACCACGTACCGGAAGGCGCGGCGTGTGTAGGCCCCCACAAGGTGGACTGATGACCTGGTAAAGGTTGCGGGAGTCCGCTGGATGCGGGTGGCGCAGGACCTGTCACTTTGGCACTCTTTGGGTTTACTTATAGTGTATAACCTGGAATAACATATATATTAATTTTTATTCCGGGAACCATCGCATCGTCTAAGGGGCGAACGTTTGTAAGGAGCTACGATATAAACGTGTTCCACGCGGACGAAGTCGCGGGCAGAAACTAGTACTTCCATAAATGTTTCGTATGCCGTGATGGCTATGTTTCGTTCCATTCTGATTTCGCGTTGAACGGTCGAAGTTTCAATGACTGTTGTTCCTGAAAAAACTTAACGTTGAGTGAATTCCTTTGTCAGCCGAGACTTCCATCGCTGGCTCAACAGTTCCACCCGACCGTGACAATAAATCACTTTGAAATTTGCGTCGCGATCTGAGATCCAGTTTCAAGAACATAGTACATAAATTCCTTCGTAAACCTATTATGTCGTAGACAAAATATAATAAAAGGCTCGAATACGTGACCTCGCTGTTATATGAACTTGTGCTCGTATTTAAACGGCGTTCGAAGATATCATAATGCTGGAGGTCTATTTGTCTCGTGCTATTGATAAGATATTAGTTCACGTATTGGTACTTATTTCGTGTATGTGTGTGTACTTATTATGTGTATATACCTAGTTTTATTCTATTTGATTTGGAAGGCTGCAAAGACTGTTGTTTGGAGCAAATGCTTGCATAAAAAGCCAAGCTAGCGAAAGATTGTAAGACTGAATCAAGAGCGAAGCAATGTACAATCCTGACATAGAATCTCCTCTGGGCCTTCTTCTACTCTTACGTATTGTCTTGACACATAACTGATTTATACTAATATCTCATGTACTTTTCCTAATTTCCTTAGTTTATCAAAGCCAAGTTGCATTTGGTATCTCGTGTATTATGTATCAAAACCTGAGCATAGGCTTTAAAGGCATGAGACGAAAGAACTTTTCTGCCGAGAGAAACATACAACGTTTCATCTCACCACCGAAAGAAATATAGTAAATGTTATAATAAATCTTACAATCCTTCGCTAGCTCGGCTTTCAATACAAGCACTTGCACCAAACAGCAACGTAATTATTGATTTTATAAAAAAAATACTAATTCCATACGTTTCTAAACGTATGATAAACCCCTCTTATTAAAATGTATAGAACAAGGTTGGATCTGGCAATAGAGCGTCACGTAAGTCACGTTCGAAATTCAAAATCACTTTCCACGCTAGCGCATAAAATTGCCTTTGGAACAAAAAAAGTAAGTCTTTTCGAGCTGCTGACATGAAAAACGAATTAGAACTTATATTTCGGATTTCGTGTGGGCTTTTCCATACAAAAACTGGGGGGAGTGGGGGTTGAACGGTCCCTTATAAAGAGACCATTTTCATTATTATTAATGAAATAATTAAGCACTTTTTCATTATTTATTTACATATTTTTTAACGTGGTGAACATGAATACAATCTTACACGGGCTTTTCAGCACGATAGCCGTGTAATCTACAACCACTCCAATTATTTGAAACGGGAGGCATTTTCTCACTGAAAAGCTTGTAATTGAAAAGCCTTTCAAAGTTTTTAATTATAAGTTGTGAGCTCTGACTGGAAAGTCGGCGTATTAGTAACCATTGTGTCAATATTACGATATTTGCTTCCAGAGACTAGTAACACAGACAATTAATTACTAGTGACATCAACCTATTACCGCGAAGCACGTTTCAGTTAACAACTTAATAATTTCAAAGGACAATAATCACGTCTTCTAACTTTGGGCGTAATATCTGTACATAATGTTTACGTAATAATCTATGAAATGGGATGTCACTGTTGAACAATACCCAAAGGGATGGGTTTTGATTAAGACAACGAACAGCAGTAAATACGACCCAATTAGGCAATTACAGGCTTTGGGTGGGCCAGTATAGTACTACCGCGTACGCGCAAGATATAAATAAAATTAGGGGCATGTCACTGTTTTTAATTAGGGGAATAGATTTCGGAGACACTCGGAATTTTTAGTAGAGCTCTCCCCTTACCCAAGAATACATTACGATTTGAACTCTGCACGTATGTAAATATGTTTGAATTCTAAATATCAACTGTGACACGTATGACCACGAGAAGCTTGGGTGAAATTAAGCACAACTAGGTACGTGAAAGGATTACAACATGTACATAGCCAGTGTTGTTTTAGTAATTTTAACACATTCTCTGCCAAGAAGTGCTCGAAGCAGATCCCTTGGTTATGTGTGATGTCTCGTATGTAACGGAAAGCGACAACGGCGTAGCGTAGCCGCCCGCCGAGCGGGCAGTGAAAGTGTACACAATGTTAACGTTATTCGTATTAGATAAGGGACTTGTATGTATTGTAACTTTATGGAATCGGAATGTAAAACGTAAGTGTCTGATTGACCTCCAGATAGCTGTTTTTATCTATAATCCTACATGGTCACTTAAAGATTTTCGGCGGCCGTTCCATCAGCAAAATAAATCGGGCGGCGTAGGTATGTTCTGACTTACAAACTCGTAGCTAAATTCGTTCGTACGACGCTGCTACGAGTTTTGAGCGCTACGAACGTACGCGCGTAGCGTTCAAAACTCGTAGCAGCGTACAACCAGCTGTCTACGAAACAGCGCAGGCGGCGATGTTTTGCATCATGTGCTAGATTAAAGGCCGAGGCACACCGACTGCGTGTGCAGCACGTCTGCGTGTGCAGCACGTACACCGCTGCGTTGTAATGTATGTGTCATGTCGTATGAGGATTCATACAGTACGGTGTACGGTGCGGTGTAACGTGCTGCACACGCAGACGTGCCGCACACGCAGTCGGTGTAGCTCAGCCTTGAGGCGATTGTACTGTCATCATATCAGCCAAAAGACGTCCGCTGCTGGGCATAGGCCTCCCCCAAAGAGTGTCACAATGACCGGTCTAGCGCCACCCGCATCCAGCGGTGTCCCGCAGATTGCACTGTACTGGCCATAAAGTATACGAGTATGATTTGAGCGTTTTCACGTCCATTTTTGCTAGACAATGGATATACAGGAACTCATCCGGAATATTAGTGGTTTTTTATCTTGATATACGGTGAAATGATTATTTGGCATAGCCGCTTGTGCTGTAAGTATCCAATTCTATACTTAATAACATGGTCGTACTGGCTATTCAATTATATGGCTCAACTTCTTTCGATCACTAATACTTTCCTGTCAACACGTTATCATCGAAATCGAGATGAGTCAACTCTCTACCCCAATTTGGAACAAATTAAAGCTCTAAACAAAGTCGTTATAGCTTGCATGTTCTAAATTTAAATTGTTTCAAGCTCACCCCGCTTAGTTTGACGTTGATACTGTGCATAATGGCATTTCCAGGCGTTGTGACCCAATCGACAAAATAACTAGATTTCGTCTAGATATCTTCATAGCTCTATATCTGCTTAACCCGAGAGATTTAAAAATGTGCTTATCTTCTCAGTAACAAGGTGGCTATTGCTATACACCCAGTGGAACGTGATATATGACGTTGTCGTAGTTAGCAGTCGATTCCCGTGGAGCTCACAACTCGTGATGTCCCCTGGCGACATCGGCTGCCAACTCGATTATACCTTACGCCTAATTCAATTAATCTGGAACCGCGTAATCATAACGTGTATGATAATATTGTCCGGATAAACGCGTAGCTGGAAAGGTTCTCGAGTGGTGACTGGGCGCCACGAGGCTATAGTAATATACAAGGACTAAAATACTAGGTGTGCAGGGTCCAGTGAGATTTTGTCTTGTGCCATCCTTGAACCCCCTTAAAGCCACTTTCTTTTGTTTCCAAAACGAATAATCTTAAAAGATGTAACGTCGTATCGAGTGGATTAGCCCAACTACCGTATTGATGAAGGCTGCACGTTTTGAAGCTGAGCGTATATCGACACGGGGACAATGCCGCGCAAATTGGCTTCATGCATCTTGGCGTGCCCCTGCAACGTGCACACGGCGTAATTGGAAACGTGAGATCTGGTGCCAACCAGTTTCGTAAGGAAACACTCTTAAATATTACCGTTTTATATAAAGTCTCACGTAATCCATCTAGTTGCGCATTGTACTTACTTGGATCATATCGATTGAAATCAAGGTAATGTAGTTGAAACATCTGAGTTGTCACGTAAACAACTGAATTAACATGACAAGCGTATCATTGACGCCTACACAGGTATTAAAGCAGTAGGTGGCGGGGACAATGCGTTACAAATTGGCGCGTGCATCCACGCGTGCATGGCGGCGGCCGGCGCATGCCGTAATTGGGAACGTGACATCTGAGGGCACTGAGTTCAGAGATTTACTAGCCGACCGAGCCAAGTTGACGGGCGAAATGTATAGGTTTTATATCATGCCAATTGTTGTTTCTGCTAGGCCCGCTTATAATATGTTTATCTGTCTTAATAATGCGTACTGTAGCTTCGAAAATTTTGTCTCCCTTGCTCGTCAATGTAAGCTCGATATGATGTGCTCTGTGCCCAAGACCGCCCATCTGAAATAAGACTCATAATGTCAAAATGAGACGGAAACTTATTTCGGAAAATCAAACGTTCAGATTTTGAGTAAAATTACTTACAAATATGTTTTCGGAAGAACAGAAGCAGTTGAAACTTATAACTTAAACAGAACCTAATTTCAGGATGTTTTTTTTTTCGTATATTTAGTGTTCTATAGGAATAAAAAATATTGTATTAAGCGTCCCAATTAATAAGGGATCATGGAATATCAAGAGATATTTTTTTATTTATTCTTCAGCTTATAGTTAGCGTTTCTAAAAATATCATATCTGAAGGGTAATAACGTAACGTTACGTACGCGCGTGAGGACAGTGTTAACAACTGTCATTTTTCCATATAAGATTTGTCATTTATTTAGATCTACCTAACGTGCGTACATTTGTAGAATGGAACAAAGCAGGTGGACGAAGAGAGTAACCAAGTGGATGCCGAGAGGCGAAAAGAGGAAACGTGGAATGCAAAGGAAAAGGTGGCGCGATATTTTCTGCTAACGGATCGGCTCAGACTGGATGCGGAAGGCCAGAGAAAGGCAAATTTGGGAGGAAATGGGGGAGGGAGGCCTACGCCGCAGAGGCGACTTCTACCTAGAGTATTTGTTTTTAAGTATAATAGTTTGTAGTATTAGTGTAATTATTAGTGGTAGAAGAAATAATGGCTTTTTTATTTTTATTTATTTATTTTATTAAAAAAAATAAAAATAGTCTAGGTAGAAGTCGCCTCTGTGGCGTAGGCGATTTTTACCTAGAGTATTTTTATTGAGTATAATTAGTTCATAGTATTAGTGTAATTATTATTGGTAGTAGAAATAAAGGCTTTTTTTTATCGTGCGTAAAATGCGTTACGTGATCAACATGCTATTGTTTTGTTACTATACTTACTCCTCTAAAACGACCCGATTTAAGATGACTGGAGTAAATACTTACTGTAGGGTCATACGTCATTGTATGGATTAGTCCTACGATTGACACCAACCAATTATGCAGATAACAGAAAAGTCAGGCTAGTCACTCATATAAAAAAACCTAATGTTGTCTGGGTAGGTACACTCAGCAGCAGAAGTTACAATGCAAAATAACACGCTCAAAATGATCAGTTCTTATCCTCTTGACATTAGAGTCGAGTGCTACTTTTGCTGCTTATTAGGTTTTTTATTAGGTCCGATTTCACCTTGGAAGCGAACATGAACATCATTTTTATTTGTCCTGTGATACAAAATACGTTCATAGCTCATTTTAAGTTTACATACAATTAACCTGAATATTTTTGGTTTTATTTTGATATACAAAACAATAACAACATTAAAATTCAGAACAACATGGTACAATAACAAAAAATGCCTATCTACTCCAAAAATGAAATGCATTATTAAAAATTTTCTCTTCCGTAACTAATCATTTCTACTCGGTGTGTTTTTGTAACTGCAAGTTATACCGTTTCTATATGATATTTAGTTATTTATGTATGTGTATTTCTTATACTATAGTTTATATTCTGTTTTTTTTTCTGTTTTCACGTACTCAAATCATATCTTTTCTTGCATTGTCTCCACCACCCAAAGGTTGTCTGGAAGAGATCGCTTTTTAGCTATAAGACCGCCTGTTGTCTACCATTGTTTATGTCTAATTTAGCACTATTGTTTCTACTGTCTACTATGTCTGGTGAGCAATAAAGAATATTTGTATTGTATTGTATTGTCCGCTGGCTGGGCCACATTCCTCACGAGTCAATCATTTCTCCGCGACAAACCGTTGTGACTTCTGCAAAACATTTTTTACCCTGTGTACAATCTACCGCGGCATTTATTTAAAACCGGTCTACTGAAAGAACGTGAAAATATATTCGGCGTCAACTTTTATTTATGTACAAAATATGGAACCGTTTATTTGCTGTACCTAAACATGAAATATGTGAGAATCGTTTTTCATCGGCTTGATTTATGGTAAAGAATATATAGGTATAGCTTCAGGAGCTACACATATCGCTTTAACAACCGTGTGAAAACCTAACAAAGGAATTATTGTTGAGGCAGATGTTGTTAGTAAACAACAATACTCCACAACAACAAACAACAACAATTCCATAACTGCGTCCATAACTGTGCCGTAGCTCAGTTATGGACGCATCCATGTCATATGTCTGGTGGTTATGAATCCTTGGAGCATCGAAATCCATATCCTTACTAATATTATAAATGCGAAATTGAGACTGTCTGTCGGTCCGTCTGTCTGTTTGTCTGTCCATCTGTCTGTTTGTATGTTATCTCTGCACGCTTAAACCACTCCACCGATTTAGATAAAATTTGGAATAGAGATAGTTTGGGTCCCAGGGCAGGACATAGGATAGTTTTTATTTGTTTATTGGTTAGTTTGTATGGACTACTACGATATAAATGAAATGAAACAAACGAGCTCCACGCGGACGGAGTCGCCGGCAGAAGCTAGTGTTAAATATATTTTTCTAAGTCTAATTCAACGGGATGTGCCTATATTAGGCACCTACTCGTATATATTATGGTGTCTGATGTTATATCGAATAAAACCGAGCAGCTGATGGATAATTAGTTAAAATTATAAAATTACTAGCTTCTGGAACTCGTTTATATCGCAGTTCCATACAAACTTTTACCCCCCATTTCACCCCCTTAGGGGATGATTTCGGAGATAAAAACTATCCTATGTAACTCTCCATCCCTTCAACTATCTCCACTTAAAAATCACGTCAATTTTGCCGTGAAAGACGGACAAACAAACAAACAAACACACACACATTAGTATGGATTTACATTGAAAATGTATTTCTTCAATTATAATTTGTAGAAATATTATACTTATTTAAGCGCTAATTAACGATATTAATCATATTCGTTTGTCTGTTTATATGTACGCGCATCACGTGAAAACGGCTGAACGGATTTTAATGAAAACTTTACTAATCTGTCGAGAAAATTCCCGGACAACACATAGGCTATAAAAATTATTAAGATAATGGTGCAAAAGGGTTTAAAAATACGGTTGAACTTTGTATGGGAACTTCTTAAATCTATGAACTAAAGACTTGAAAATTGACAAGCATATACTTGACTAGAAAGTAAGAAGAACCCCATTCAAACTTTTAGCAAAATAAAGATAAAACGTGAAAAAACCCGGGATGCAAAATAGTGGTAAACACTACATATTACCCCAAACTGGTTGATATATAGGTGATACTCATAGTAACTGTTATACATATGATACCTAATTAAATTGGAACATCAGTCACTGACGACGTCGCAGTTTATATTGAAAAACCAGCAACCTTGATCTCTGCCTTCCTATAATGAAATCAGAGGTCATCTAAAGTTGGTTGAAGGAAGAGAATTATCATAGTTCACCAACGTCAAGGGATGTGGGTATACAATTTGGACAAAATGGCATTCCGCGGCGAATTGAGTATCTATGGTATCAATTTTTTTAATGTAGAAACCCCGGTGACTTTCTGAAATATGCGCATCATAAGGAGCGCCCCGTAAAGGGATATATTTTGTGCCTTTCATTCCTACGAAAACCTCAGCCTTCGCTTCGCTTCTTCTTCGCTGCCTCCCCGTTTTCCCTCGGGATTTTGGTCCTCAAGTTTTGCTTGCATGACACCGGAAGATAATGAGTGTCTTTAGGGGTGATTGCTCGCATTGAGACCGTTCTCAGAAGAGTTGCCTTACAATACAACGAAAACGCCTTGATTGCCTCGCCACTCACCTTCCGAACTTTGGCATGGAATCTTGCTTGCAAGACATCTGGGAATAGTAAGTGTACATCCCCCACATCGCCATCAGGTTTCACTTGCAAGACACTGGGAGATAATGAGTGTCCGCCCATGGGGGTGCATATAGAGCACTTTCTGAAGGAAAGCTTCGACTCTTTCACTTCAACGAAAAGCACGGCCTTTGGCCTCGCTTGCCTCGCCACCCACCTACGGGATAGTAAGTGTCCGTGAGGGCTCGCTTGCCTCGCCGCTCATCTTCGGTGCTTTGGCCACAGGTTTCGCTTGCAAAGACACCTAGAGATTGTAAGTAACCGTTGGAGCTTGCCTTCAGGTTTTCGGCCCTCGAGCTCGCCTAGGTAGCGGTCTCTAAAAGCATGTTAAATAGGCCTTTAATTCCTACGAAAAGCTCAGCGTTTAGGATTCGCTTGGCTCCCCTTTTATCTTCGGGAATTTGGGCCTCAGGTTTTGCTTGTAAGACATCAGAAGATAATGAGTGGCGTAGGGGATCGCATTTAGACTATTGAGAGTGCTCTCTAAAGGGATGCTGTGGGCCATTCATTCCAAGGTAAAGCTTGACCTTTGGCCTCGCTGCCACCTGGGGATAGTATAATATAAGTGGCCTTCAGCCCCCAAGAGCTTTCTTAAGGCTTGATGTCGATCATTCATTGTTACGAAAAGTTGCCTGGCCACTCACCTTCTGGACTTTGATCTCCGGATATTCCGGATACGAAGATTCCTGGGGATAGTTAGTGACCGTGGGGGTTCACCCCCCGAGCTCACATAGCGACCGCTCTCTAAAAGCATGCTTAGGGGCTGTCAGTCCTACGAAAAACTCAGCCTTCGGCTCCGCTTGCCTCCCCGTTTACCTCCAGAACTTCGGTCCTCAGGTTTCGCTTGCAAGTTACTCGGAGACATCGAGTATCCGTGGGGGATCGGGCCTTAGGCCCTCGATCTCGCATTGAGACCGCTTTCTGAAGGATTGCTTTAGGCCTTGAATTCCAATGAAAAGCTCGGCCTTCGGCCTCTCTTGCCTCATCGCTCAGCAGTTTGGTCTCAGGTCTCGCTTGCAAGACACCTTAAGATAGTGAGTGTCCGTCGGGCTCGCCCTAGGGTCTTCGGACCTGGGGCTCGCATAGGGAGCGCTCTCTAAATGGATTCTTTGGGCATCTATATAATATTATTGACGAGCAAGTATATTATTTAGATTCGAAGTTAATTTGACGCACAATCTATGGAAATTAAATCTTTATTTTCAGTATGTAGTATAGTTAAAATTAAGAATACCATGTAAACCAAAATTTAATATGCGTACGAAGTCGCTGGCCGAAGCTAGTTTAAAATAAAACAACACTGACAGGGGAGTACAATCCCTCGTAGTGCGACATGTAGGGACAGTCAACCCTGTCCGCTATCATGCGCAGAATGCTGTTTAAAATATCCTTTGTGATTTTTTTGAAAAAAATATTTGACTCAATGATTTTTCCGAGCAAGCTCTCGATCATTGCAGACTTTAAAAGCATAAACAGATTTTATGTAAAAAAAAACAATTGTTTGAATGCCAAAATTCCAGGTTAAAATCAACCACCAACACATTGCCCCAGTAACATGATTAAACGGGTACCCAACTTTTGCACATTTGACTACGCGAGATTCAAAAGCCACTGAAAACAGATTTAATAAGGTGTTAATTTAGTGTTATTATAGATTCAGTAAGTACGACTTATGAATTTTATAATAAAGTTTAAGGAGGAATGTTAATGGTAGTTTAGGAGTAGGCTGTAATAACAACTTTTACTTCGGTAATAGTCTCAATCAATAAGTTATTTGATAATAACTCTTAAAGCGGACAATATCTTATAAGGATGGAGCTGGAAGAAAAGTCGTCCAGTTTGTCTTCTAAATAGCTTATGCGAATACAAGAGTTCTCGGAGACAGATGGTTGAACCGACATTACGAGTTTATAAGGGTTATTTCGTTTTACGACAGAACCCTTGAAAGGTTTGACAATGCCTACACATACCAATGTCATTTCATTATGTATAAATCAATACTGTCGCATGTATTATGACGAAAGTATAACTTTTGCGAAGTTTAAGCGAAACACGAATAAAATTTGGAAAGGAGGAACATATATATATCGATAGAAAAATATCCTGGTCCAATATTTTATCGTAATGTTTAATTATATAAGACACCTTAAATTGCATAAAATAAAGTTCACAGTTGAAAACAGCGTAGGAGCGAGATAAGAGATTGAAGAAGTAAACAGTCGATACTGCATTATCTTTATCCTACCAATGTAATGAGATTTGCCGACATGCGTTCGTCAATGGAATTAGATCCCTCGCTCGGGTAAAGTATAAGATTTACTTATACTTTGATCATGCAAATAATATTTTATTCCACGTGTACAGAAAGGAAAATAACCACTTTTTCGCCGATCGTTAGTTGTTTGTGCTTCAGCTATTGGCATTTATTCGGAAGAATGTGATGTCCTTCTGATTAATAAGCCTAGGAGGTGCGTGATGATTAAAAAAACCGGCCAAGTGAGAGTCAGATTCGCGTACGAAGGGTTCCGTACCATTATCTATAAAAACAGTTAAAAAAAATTTGGTGTATGTTATGGTTTTTTTTTTATGTTTTCATACAAGAAGTTATTTATTATGTATGAAAACATAAAAAAAAACATATTTCGACCTATGTTCATATAACATTTTTTACTCCATACGACCTTAGGAATACGCTGGCCAAATTATTCGGGTTCCTCACGAGGCACCCTGTATAGAATGTACAGCATGTAGGTGAACAGTATATGCAAGATGATAACTAACAATTAACTAAATTAAAACTACTTGAGTTAAATCTAAAAAGGCCCTCGAGGCATTGTACCAAGGACGCTGGCGGCATTTCCACGCTGAATTGCAATGCTGATGCGTTGCGCGAGAAAGTCGCTTGCTCTTCGGCCACCAGACGTTTCGCGTTTTCCGCAAAAAAACTTAAACTGAGTCAAGTGCACCAACTTATGATATGCGAAACATATGACGTTACGTGTCTCAGCTATCAGATTTGGTGGCCCTTTTTAAACATGAAATTTCGCATAGTATAGACAATGTTTTTTTCCCCTAGTTTCGTAGTCAACGAGGAACTCTCTTATAGTTTGGCCATGTCCGTCCGTCGGCCCGTCTTCGGCTTTGCTCAGTAACCCTTATAACTAAAAAGCTGTAATTCAGAATGGGAATATACATAAATCACTCTGAAAAAAAAATGTTGTGTACCTCCCCTACACGTAAAGTGGGGATAAAGGGGGAACTTTTTGAGTGATTTATTGTACGCAAAAATGTAGACTTTAAAAAGCTGATAAACCTCAAAGGTTTTCAATCAGGTTTCATCGAGGCATTTTTAATCAGGATCAAGCTTTCAATCACAAAATAAAGATAGAATAGGGACCACTATACATGCGAGGGATTTTTCAAGGTAATTTTTATAATCATGTGACCCAATTTGTGAACATGTGGTATGTTCCTACAAAAAACTAAATACATTAAATTATTATTAATCTAAACAGAAAACTAATTCCTGAGGCTTAATCGTTATATCAATTTCACCACATATAGGTGACCAAAGACACCCTGACCCATGGGATCCCCCCAGTTACCATTTTTTTCTCCCTGAAACCATTGCACCAAACCAGTAACCACTAGGCGATGAAGCAACTGCCAGTGTTGCCAGTATTGCGAAAAAATCTACGAACGTGCTTCTCTTTAATTCAAGTATTTTAGTAGTGGATTGAAGTTGTTATCAAAGTCGACCCGTATATTAAAGTAACTCCGATTTACGGTACACGCCACTCTGGCACTGACGCTTAACCCCATGTGTAAGATGCGTATGCGCATATTTGTAGTTGAATGAAAACTCAGGTCTTTGACATTAAAATAGATATATCTTCAAGAAAATATTACAAGCACGGACTTGCCTGTTCTGTCCAAAAAGTACTAGCGGAGGCGAGTTTCATCACGGACAATGTTTGTTCAGGTAGCTGTAATTTGTTGATAATAGTAATACCTGCCACGCTGACGAGGGCACGGAGGGACGGGTCATACGTTAGTGAGCGTAAATACAGTCACGATTAGAGCAAACAAGGGAGGCACAGCCATTCCTTCTATAAAATTTAGTTCCGTGCAAATAAACCATTTAAAATTATGAAAAAAATCATACTCATAGGGCTTATAAAATTCTTTCAGCGATATTTGTTTTGAACAAGATCGGTTCAAGGGTTATCGAGATATTTATAAAAAACTGCCTTCCTTAAAGAAAAGGACGTAAGTGCCATAAGTTTTCAGTAACGATATGACCTTTTTCATGTCAGACTCACCATACCCCTAGCAATACCCCTGGGGGTAGGGTGGAACTGAACCATACCACCGTAGTGCTGTGCACTATATTATGCTTTATAATATTTATCCCAAATGTCCTGTTACCGTTATCAGTATCACGCAGTGTAGTTGAAAAAGTTAGACTACCGTTATCTGTAGTAACCATTGATTTAGTATATAGAACTAGATGCACAATGTCAAGCAAATATGCCAAGAAATGTGCCCCAGAGCCCCAGTATGACAGCTCTAGTACATTTCAGTAGTTGCTAAAATAGCGTTAACTTATAACCTGCATCAAGATATTTCATAAAAAAAGAACTCAGTGTTTTAGACCTTAAGCACCATATTAGCAGACCAACATCAAAAGATTAAATACTTTATAGTTTATTGAGACATACAATGTGAATTGACTGCTCACGTCAAAACTTTAGTTAGCGTTTAGCGAATGAATGGAGTCGCGTTATTTATTTATTTCAACAGAAAGCACAAATAAATCTGGTTTCTTTATTTTACAAGTGGGGAATAAACAGTTTCAAATATTTGTACAAATATTATATACAAAACAATTGATGAGATTTCCGTAAGTACATATAGTACAGCTGACAGAGTCCATAAAAAGAAGTCATTTTAGTTTCCTTGAAATAGATTCAGTTTGTTAAATAATTGTATTTTCGACCTGCCTTTACTTTGAAAACTTTCTTTTTTGCGATGTAATGTAAGCGTACAGTCAAGTAGAGATCAGCTGTCGATTTTATTAAAACGATCCTATGGGTTTTGAACGTCACTCTCATGATCATTCGACATCTATTCTACGAGTGTTACGAGATATAAGGTCAAAAATGAATGATGATGAAAATTGGCAACAATTTGCGCATTTCCAAATGATGTGTTGGGATTGTATTATAGAATTTTATTATAGTTCATTAATGCTATTAATTACCTTTTGCCAGAAGGCAGAAGATAAAGCTAAGTATATTGGAAGTAATAGAAATTAAAATATGTAATGGAAAGAAATGGGCTTAGGTACGTTCATGAGAGGTGTGGCAGTTTTAGTCAACCTGTTCTTCCATTTTTTGTCGTATAACCTATAATATATCCGAATCATTAAAATGAGCCGAACAAACGACACGCGAGTCGTTTGGTTTAAAAAAAACACCTCGACTGTCGCGTGCTATGACTGCAGCCCATTTTGCACGTCGCTGAGGATTTTTTGGAAATCTTAAAATGAAAACCATAATTATGTAGGTAACGACATCATAAAAAAAGTATCTATACCGACTCCTTAGATTTATGTTCCGTGACTTTGTCATTTGAACTAACAAAAATAATTATTTAAAACATGTTCAAAACTATTAAATTACAATGAGTTTACACAAATTTCGTTATGTTATGAAAATAAATTATTTAAAGAAATAAATCCCATCTTTTTTCAAGTTTTTTTGTTGGTATTTACGCAGTTATTGACTGAACATTTCGACATAACTGACAACCAACAAGTCTCACGGTTGAAACCAGACTAAACCACAAAATAGATAATAGTACATGTACAGAAAGGACACTCCTTTGATCTTTACGAAAGGCGCTTTTTTCTCAGCCAAAACATTAAGATTGATGGCTCTCTGACGTCCCCAACGTTGGGGCACCGGCATGTACTTGTAGCGATGAACGTAAATCGCGGAGTGTCCCGCGCCTGACTAAACGCAAAAGAACCGGCCGATGCGATTGGCGGGTGTTAGGTGTACTACGACCCTACAGCGCGCGAGCCGAGCGAGCGAAGCGAGCGTGCCGCGGTAGCGGCCGGCGAAGCGCCAGAACCGACTACGGATATTTTTTTCGAATAAAGTTAGGTCTGGAGATTCGCCGGCCGCAGCCGCGGCACGCTCGCTTCGCTCGCTCGGCTCGCGCGCTTAAGGGTCGCAGAGTCGCAGTACACCTAACACTCCTCCTCGCTTCACTCGTCGTCGTATCTACACCGACCTGCCTTATAGTATAGGTTGGTTATGAACGTGGACGTATTGCAGTTACGATACGGGTATGAAGATAAGATAATACCCTGCGTGCCAAGGGAAAATTACTAAGGCCACTGTAGTGTCACAGGAAATTCTTTTTTACCCATGACACTACTGGCAGTGCCAAGCAGTAGTGCCTAAGGTAAAAAATGGCCAGAACGGCTTTCGTTTTTTTCAGTTTAATGAAATTAAAATTTTTGTACCTATTTCTTTTTCTATTTTTCCATCAAATCCCAGCACTACTAACGGTGGTATGGTTCAGTCCACATTACCCCCAGGGGTATGGCTAGGGGGTATGGTGGATCTGACATGACCTTTTTAATAGGGACGGAACCCTGGTTGTGCGTTGTCCGACACGCACTTGGCCGCTTTTTTGTTATTAGAATACAGTCAGCTAAGAAAGTGGTGTACTACTTTGCAACTCTATTATTTGTATGTTAATGTTCAAAAGTATATCATGCATGTTAGGACATACATCACGCTACATAAGTAATTATTAATAGACTTCTCCAATGCACTTAACGCTGTCAACCATGACCTTTTACTTGCGATTCTGAAACATCTAAATATCTCAGCAACAGTGGCTGCGTGGTTCTCCTTATATCTTCAGGATCGCCAACAGGCGGTCCGCGCTAATAATGCTATCTCCGATTGGTGTGAACTCACCTCTGGCGTTCCACAGGGCGGCAATCTCTCCCCTCTTCTTTTTTCTGTTTTTATTAATCCCAACACTCCTAGAATTGCATGCTCTCACCACCTATATGCTGATGATCTTCAAATTTACACACAAGCTAGTCCCGATAGTCTTAATTTAGCAATCGGTAAAATTAATAATGATCTGGACTGTATTTCCAACTGGTCTCGTAGCTTCGGCATTAAGGTAAATCCTACCAAATGTCACGCCATTTTAATTAGAAACCCTTGTCTATTGACACTAGTTGACACACAACACTTACCTTTAGTAATGTACGAAGATATCGCAGTTCCTTTCGCAGCGGAGGTGAGAAATCTGGGGCTGACTATGGATAGTGGTTTCACCTGGGCACCGCAGGTGTCTGACATTAGTCGTAAGGTCACCAATATGCTGAGATCGTTTTATAGGTTTAAGCACTTCCTTCCAGTCAGCACGAAAACGCTGCAAATTCAAGCGTTACTATTACCTGTTATTGAATATGCTGATGTGTGTTACTCCAACATTACCCTGGAGCTCTTAAGTAGACTTGACCGGCTTCTAAATAACTGCATTCGTTTTGTTTTCGGCCTCCGTAAATAAGAACATATCTCCGCCTTCCGCCGTCAACTGAACTGGCTTCCCATTTGCGAGCGCAGGTCTTTCAGGATTCTATGCACACTTTATATTGTAATATTGTATTAATGTTATTCTAATAAGTAATTCTAAAGGTGATGAATTGTAATGCTATTAATGTTAATCTTAAATTTTAATTCTGTTTTAATGACTTTTATGATTTCTGTAACCTTATTTTAAGTGTATCATTGTGTGCCCTTACAGGGCGTCATGGCCTGACTATTATTACTTTGTAACATCTTTATTGAAATGTACATGACTTATACAATTGAATAAATAAATAAATAAATAAATATCATCTTTTTAACCCAGCTGCACCGGGATATCTTAAATCTAAATTTTCATTTGTTGCACCCCGTCCTGGTTGCGAGCTACGTACATCGAGGAGTCTTGAACTCTCTGTCCTATTTCACCGTACTGGATTCCTTTCAAATTCCTTCGCTGTTCAGGCTATTCGTCTGTGGAATGATCTCCCGCTTACCTTAAGGCAAGCTCAGAGCAAATTCTCCTTTAAACGCAAGTTGCGTAAGCATCTCTTATCAACTATTAAAGATTGTTGATCTTCATGATATCTTTGTTCGGGTACATATAATTGTATGTATTTATGTAGCTATAAGTAAGTTTATAGTATGCATTATATATGTAAGTATATCAATGTAATTAATTGATTTGTGTTTCCATTTGAGTCTCAGTATTTAGGATCCTGCACCACTAAAGTTTCTGTTTAGCCCAATGGTTGACTGGTAGAGAATGCCTTACGGCATTAAGTCTGCCAATTGTACCTTTATTTTTTATAATTGTGCAATAAAGTTTAAATAAATAAAAATAAATAAATAAATAAGTTTTAAAAAAAACTTTTTGTAGTTAAAGAAATCGATGAACATGAACATTCGGATGATAAATTGCATTTGATTCGGGGTTGGTTGCTACAGAATATTATTAGACATTTTAGGAGTTTCCATTTCGAGGTAAAAAATGACACGTAAAGTATTGCGCACTAGTTATTTATGGTTCTCGCCAGGCCTGGGCAGTGACATGTCAGGAATAATTTTGAATACGTAAATACTTTGTATAACTCAATAAATACTCTGATTATAGGTGATGAAAAGGGCTGGTTGGTACCGCATATAAGAGCATAGGTACCTAGTTAATTACTGCAAAGAAGAAACAGTTACTTACTTTCCTGCTGAGTGTATTTTTGCATTTGAGTTAATACTAAGTATAACTATAGTAACTAGTACTAAGTATAGTAAGTCGTAATAAATGTAGTTAGACTACAACTTGAACGCTGTCGGATAAGCTTTTGCTTTCCTTTCCACGGGCTAATAAAATAAACTAGCACACAGAATACATAACTTAAACAGTAAATTTAAGAAACAAACGAGGTCTTTGAAAATGAATGCGTAATCCTTAAATTGGTGATATTTAAAAGCGTTCTAAGAATGCTCGTTGAGGTAAATATTTTCAGTGTTCAGAAGCGGACTCCTCCTTTATAACCTAAGCCTAAATGCAATCACGAAATGTAATTAAATTATCATTAAAATTAGGAATAAATAATGTTAATACATTTTGAATTTAATTTTCAGATCAAGTTCTCCCAAAACGATTTTCCATAAAGTTATGTTGCATATTTTTTCTCGCTAAAAGAGTCGTTATTCTAATTAATTTATATATTTCTTTCATTATTTTTAGTCTGTAGTAAATAATACGCAATACACATATATTGCGTATTATTTACTACAGACTAAAAATTATGAAAGAAATATATAAATTAATTAGAATAACGACTCTTTTAGCTAGAAAAAATATTTTTAAGAAACTGGGAATAGGTTAGCTTATACGGCTTACGGAAATCATTACTTACTGTCACTTTTCCCTGTTCACGATCGTTGGTCAAATGCGGAGCATCTAGTCACCATGACGACATCGGAAGTTAATGGTGGACGACTGCAGTGCAGACGCAGCGATTTTTTAGTTTGCGGGGTGGCTTCCCAAACTAAGTTAACTACAGACAGTTAACTTGGAAATACTAATATATTTCTGCAGTAAGGGTAGATAAGGAGAGATGACCAAACGATTCAGGAGGTTAGTGACATTAACTGTAGTGCGACGTAACTATTACTAACTGGGTAGGATAGTGATACATTCGACGAATCAACGTTGATAGCCTATTCGCGCTTCCAATCCTGAGAGTTTCATGGCCGGATCATAAACGTTCAACAAATGTATTTTAGCTACAACCCCATAATATTTGTTTGTTATCTGTCATTTTGACATTATCTATCTTTTCTACACCCTTTATTTTATAATGTTCTTTAAAACTTGCTATATAAACTATGTTTTGTTACAACTATATTAATGAATTATTTTTATAAGCGAAAGTATTTTCAGCTTCATTATTATTGAAATGTAAATTGAGTGTTCTTTATCATTTAATTTATTTTACTTAAGCAACTCTGTAATTTACATGTCTTACCTTGCCTTAGTCAATAAATAAATAAATGTATGCTCGTAAGAAAGGAACCAACCACATTTTATTCATCACATATATTTCAAGTTTTATAAATAGGAATTCGTAAGTCTAGAAGCTCTAATCACTACACACTAATAAACGAGTCGCAAAGAGAAATATATTTATATTGAATTATTGCATTTATTTATTTAACGCACACAACAATGCTCACAGATGTAAATTTTCACGTTTAAAATCTTCTCACTGTTGCTACTTCTGGAAACAATGGTTGTGTTATGAATACATAACGAGACATTAGCTCACGTATGTTGCGAGCGTTTATTAGCTACACAAATATTACATCCCCTGCGGTAAGCGGCGGCGCCGTCTACTGGGAGCCTTTCCTGACTGATCGCGGCGTTAAAGTGATCACTATAAACCAAACACTTAAAGCCAATTACTTTGACTAGATGCATAGGTTCTCGCATTTAGTGTTCAATTGTGTTCATGTTTTCAGAGAGGTCTATCAAAAGTTCATGTGCTTTCAAAAATAAAAATATTATATTTATTCTATTGTGTTATTGTTTGTGTTTTTTGGTACTGGTAATGGGGGGGGGGGGGGGGGGGCAAGAGGCAATATTGTTTTTACTGAAGTTTGTAGTCCACAAGGAAACCTCTGACTGCTGAAAAACTTTGTTTATAATAAACAATATTTTCTTTCTTTTTATGCATGTGCTACATAAGACCATATTAAAAATAATCACCTTTTGTTAGTCAAACAGTTGTTTATTATTGGATAAATAGACATTTTAACACTTTGAGCGCCAGGAATCCCGCTAGGGGCAATGCGCCGGCAAGTGGTTATTCTTACAAAGTAGGACGCAGCTTTGTTTGCAGGTTCATGAATAACAAGTGTCCAAAGAAGAAAAAAATGTAGTGTCATTTGTTACGAGAACAATAGATATATAGTATAGTTAAGTGTTTTTTGTTTAAAGGTGACTACTTTTTAGTCTTACCTTTCAAATGTGTGACTTAAAATACTAATTGAAATCTTCAAATACTTATTTTTTATGTACAAATGGCATATTGAATAACTTATGGAATTCTCAGTAGAGAAAATCTTTGGAGGTGTAGCAAAGATACTCTCAATTACCCACGTAAAAGTTCGTAAATACAACGGAGAATAATAATTTCACATAGCATAATATTTATGCAAATAAATATGCAATGAGACATTCTTTGTTTTTTTACCATTACCGAAGTAATTCATCAAACGTAAATAGTTAAACGTACCTACGTGTGGGATACGTATGGGTTTTAATTATAACTTCTGAAATAAATAACCGCAGATCCGATCCGCCTGCAACTATATCGAGAGCACAACAGACAAAGGCGGATAACAATGGAGGAAAGAATTGGATGTCAAACTGAATAAAATATATGTGCGGGGGCCGCCTATTGTTGACAACAAATTACGAGTTCTATTTAGGGATTTAATATCATTTCCCCGAACAATAGACGGACAGTATCACTTGTTTATTTCCAATAAAATTGCAAATGTTAAAAAATATTATTATGATATTGGAGTGGTTGAATAAAATAATTTTCACACCACATGCTCGACAATGCCGAATTATAGGTCATGTAAACCCTACCGAAAGCAAGACATTAAATCCCTTGGTATTAGCCGGGTTATAATGTTGTACTGAATTTCATTATAACCCGCTGGTTAATAATATGATTTCACTTTTCATAATTCTTATTACTATACGCATAAAGTTTAATTTTGCTAAACACAATTTGTCCTAGGCCATGGCCTACTTGATTTGACAAAATAAATGAAGTTTGCCTCCGTGTGAACCCCGGTCCGGAGGAGCGCGGTGTTCGAAATTCGAATTTCGAATCTAGGACCACGGCTTGTGCTTTCGAATTTGGAACGTCGCGCGCCTTCATTTGTTCACGCGTGACGAACAAATCGAGTTCTTGTAGGTGCCTATAGAAGATTTAATTTCAAAAATAATATTGAAAATGTCGAGTGATGAAAGTGTTTTGACTCCTGAGTTTATCAAATTAGACAACTTAACCTCAATAAACGTACCAAATAAAAACATTACCTTATCTTTCCATAATTGGACTAACGTGTCTAATGTTACTATGTACTTTTAATTTGCTAAATAAACATTATTTATCTACTGAGCCTGTTTTTTTGTCTCGCATAAGGTGTGAAAAGTAGAGTATACACCTCGGGGATAAGACTGTTTTAGTCTTGGGCGGTTGAACCCCTCACTGCACTCAGGACTCAGTCTTAATTCCCTCGCTTCGCTCAGGAATTAACTTATAACTCCCTCGCTACGCTCAGGAGTTAAATTATGAGTCCTTCGTTACGTTCGGGATTCAATTCGCTCCCGTGACATAAAACAGTGCTTTATCCCCTTGGTGTATAATCTACTATTCCTTTTATCCGGGAATAAAGTAGTAGGTAAGCATCACGATGATGATTGTGTCAAATGTTTTTTAGTATTGTTTGTCGTCAAATAAAGGATGTTTAACTTTAAAGCATTTACTTTTGATAACCATCGTAGCTCTATGGATGTACTTTAATAGTTTACTTTTAATCTCACATAATTTTCTTTTAAAACAAAGTTTAACCGACTTTAATTCAGTACTCCGCCAAGCCTCTCACATATATATCATTTCCATATTTCCTTTTCACTTCACCAGATTGAACTGCTTTCCGAGAGCCAATGCGTTGATTATTACTGAAAAAACCCAAATCGCTGCATGTGGTTCGATAATATTTGAGGAGCTACGTCGATACCTCAAGAAGCTAAGAATTACCTTTGGCCCTTCATAAGTTGCTATTTACACGAATTCATATCAGAATCTGGTCCATTCTTTTAATTTTGTACCTGCATCATTGAGGAGTTCCAAAAATCATCTGTGGTCTTCAATGAACTCTTCATCATCAGTTCCACTTCACCAACTTTGTGATTTCCAGGAATAAATAGACGAGTTATAATAGAAAATACCGGAATTATTGCAGGCGTACCGAATATATTTAAGGAGATCCAGATTTTCCTCATGATTCCCATCATCCAACTGGAGTTGAGATAACAATGGAACTAATATGGAAGCACATACTTTTAAATAAAAAACAATTGTACGAATCGTTCCATAAATGACGGAGTTCTGAGCTAACACACATGAAAAATATAAAAAAAAACCACTGAATTGAGAACCATTCACTCATTTGCTCAAAGGTTAGCTGGTAGTTATTTTATTGTTTGTCTGTTTTCAATTTGAAATGTTTTATTTACAATAAAGTATTACATTATTGATCAGGAATATTAGAGTTAAAGGCACTTTTTCGTCACGTGGCGCGTATCGTAGGGCTCGGCCGTAACAAGGTATTTAAGCAGAAGTTACGATACACCCCGGCTCCAATAGCCGCTGTAAATAACGCTCTATCTACGAAGCGTCGCACCACCCTGCCAAATTACTTGGCAACCTCCTCAGACTTCCTCTTTGAATAATATAACGAACTGTACAACAAAGCAAAAATAAAACTTATTACCTCCTAAGAGCTGTAACGGCGCAGGGAATTACCTACTATGTAAGACGAATGCAATCATCTACTTACTTTTATAGTTTTAGTTTTGCCTAGAACAAAGTTCATAAAATTCAAAGTATTCATTTCAAAACAACCGAAACCGATTGAAGCCCAGGATCTATGATACCGTTTACGCAATACTTCAGTTAAATTTTGCTTGAATAAGTTTCAATTAAATTTTACCTTTGAACGGGGCAAATATTCCTAACCGAGCGACCGCTATTTCACCGAACAAACAAATGAAAAAAATGGAAAACGTGAGCGGTTGAAACTTTTTACTCCTTCAATGTGACGGACATCATCGGACTGACTCTTTATATGCTCGCAAACGTCGAAGTTGCAACGTGACTGTCGGCGCCGTCTCGTTAATTTATGAATACGAATTACTATTGATTATACTCAGTTAAAGAGTATATGAGTCTCGAATTGACACGTTAAATTGTTGTTATTATTTAAAATTGAATAAATGTGATTTGACATTAAATGTAGGTATTATGTCACATATTTTCTTATGGACAATATAAATATAATGTTAGTTTTATGTTTTTGTTATATCAATCTAATTAATTGTTATTGTGTACTTACATTAATTTACACATTGTCTTAACATTATATCTTTTTTTTTATTTTGACGACCGTGACCTAAAATACTTATTTTTGACATGTAGTACATGCAAAGTAATGTAATTTTTTATCATGATATTTATAAATAATCTTATCTAATCTAGTACTCGTTTACATACTTTTTTCAAACCAGATTTAACCTAAACCTTTAATTTTTGCAAAAAATATCCGCAGGCACCACCTATGCCTGTCTTTGTGTACCTATACCTACAAAACACGCTTTACACAGACGCTCTACGAAAAATGATGATGAAAGACGTAATTGGAAAATATTAAACGTCCTGAATAGGTATTAATCTGAGGAGAAAAGTTGGGACATTTTCTTTCAAGAAAATGACTGTCATTGTGCCCCAAGCGGTGCCAGGTGGGGATTGAACATCGATCCGCTAGCTGTTATAAACACAGACTATTTTTTAAAGATTACATTATATTTTTTTATGATACAAAATTACACTACAAGTTTTCATACATGCAAAAATAAGATTTTTTTATCACGATTGTCAAAAACTAAGAAAAGTCAAGATTAATGGCCGCCATAATAGTACATTGTGATACAAGTGAGTGAGTGAGGTATGTTGATAATTACATCAGAGGCGGTTTTAAAATGTTACTCTTTATTAATTCGTGTAAAATGTCAACAAATGTAAGTGCACAATGACAAGGAAATAGAAAAAAAAACACCACAAGACCCCGGAGTCTGACTTACTTTAATGTCAAATCATATAAATGCAAAAATAGGTAATAATAATAACTTACTACTATAAATAATAATTTACGGTAATAATAATAACATGCCAAGTCAAGACTCATACTCGTTAACTGTTAAATCCTCATCATTTAGATTTTTTTGATGCAGTATATATTTCGCAACTCACTTCATTGAAATCGTAAAACTGGTTAAGTGTCGTTTGTGTACAAATGTTACTTTTAGTGCTTTGGCTTCGAGGCAAGGAGCGGCCGCTGGCCATCCCTTTGGCTTAGTGAAAGAAGGCATTAAATGTATGTTTAGCTTACAAGTTACTACCTTTTCTCTTCGCTCGGTAGTGATGTTGTAAAGATATTTGTGGCCATAATCTTACATTAAAATTCGAGTATTATGATTTCCTTCTTGCGGCAGAATAAATATTTAATAGGCCATTACGAAACACGGTTTACTAGCTGGAAAATATTGTCCCAAAGGAATACTTAAACTGTGAAATCTCTGCTTTTCAGATTAAAAAAAAAAAAAAAAATCAGCCTATATACGTCCCACTGCTGGGCACAGGCCTCCTCTCATGGATGGGAGGGCACGGGCTGTAGTCCCCACACTGGCCCAGTGTGGGTTGGGGACTTCACACACACCTTTGAATTTCTTCGTGGATGTTATGCAGGTTTCCTCAAGATGTTTTTCCTTCACCGAAAAGCTAAAGGTAAATATCAAATGATATGCCGTACATAAGTTCCGAAAAACTCATTGGTACGTGCCGGGATTCGAACCCACGACCGCCGTTTGAGAGCCGCATGCCTGAACCGCTAGGCTACCGTAGCTTCGGTTTTTCAGATTGTCCGCCGGCTTTAATTTTATAAGCAAAACTTTTGTCGTACGTACCTTCTTAAGATTTCGTAGGAAACTATCATAAACGTTATGTTCTAGTACCTAGGTATGTTAACTAAGGGGCTCTCACGAAACATGTTATGAGTATTAAAAAGCAAAAAGGGAGTTACGTCTCAGAGTGACCCCATGTTGACTTCGTTTGTCCTTGCATACGCAATAAAATAAGGCGGAACACAGAGCCTGAAGTACCTAGCACGTTTGATCTAAACGAAAGTGAGATTTCTCAATCGTCTTGATTATGCTTAAGCACATACACATAAATATTATGAAACGGGAGCGGGGTCATTGCTCTAAAATTGCAGTCAAATTTAAACGGTCTTTATCCAAAAATGGAAACGGAGCTCACATTGCACACATTCTTGTTTGACCACGAATATAAAATTGACAACATCAGCAAACGATATTGTAATAATACGGCTACGAGCCACACTTCATATATGCTGGATGCTATTTGACTAAATATATTCAAATGTAATCGGTTAGATAAACTTATATATCGCGCTCATTTTATATCGTTAGGATTGACGCGCGTGAAAACGTGCCTGTGATTCATACTAAACCGATTATGTATCATTAAATGTGTAAGAAGACACCCAGTGCTCTGCAATTACTCTTCTTCGTCGCATCTTTAGGACAAGTCATAAACGTAATAGATGTGGTTTTGACTATACCTACACGAGGCCATCTTTCGCAAACTGGCGCTCTTCAGGTTTTCAAATATTGAGCCAACTTGATTGACGTCAAAGTTTCCTTTGCAGATTTCCACATCTTAACACTTTCGCAACCAAGAACCCGCCTAGCGGGCGCCTACGCCGTAGTCGCTTTCCGCTACATGCGAGGAAAACCACAGGATCGGCTACGAGCGTAGCGCGTAGCGATTCTTGGTAGCGAAAGTGTTAACGGATTAACAATCTTCCACAGCTTTTCCCGAATCCCATAACAATCGGTATATTAAATACACGCAAGTTGAGCTTAACATTTTCCGGTCTCCGTGCAAGTTTATGATTGTCATTAATTACATGATTGGTTGAAGTAGAAGGAAGATAAAGTACAGGAAAGCGGCAAGAGAACATTCGCTGAGACAGCGAATGGACGAACACACGGGGAGATAAATGAAATTCCCTTCCTTTGAGGGTGACGGCTTATATAAACAGGAATGCCGTTATAGTTAATTTTGCGAAGCCCTTTCTTTTAAAGTCGGAAACGATTTTAGTAGAATGCAACACCAAAGGTTAAGTAACGACACTTCATTACAATACAATACAAATACTCTTTTCACTTCTCATGCTCAAAAAGTGCGTCATATTAGACTTAGCAAGCGGGGCTAAAGTAGTACATTTAGCCCCTAGGGAAAATATGTATACATATTTATGATCTATAAAACATTTTAATTTGACCAATCACAACAGTTTAATATTACATCCACCAATCACAAACGTTTATAAAAACATTAGTATTTGCTATCTACTAACCAAAATACAGCTAGACATTAAAATCGACCAATCAGGAAACAGAATTCAATTCAAACATTAGGTGTTTTTATTCCCTAATTCACAATAATTAAAAAAATAAACGCCTCTGACCGACTATAGCTCCGTCCAAACGTGCAAGCGTGGTTGATTGCATATATGACATAAGCTATGAAGATTGAGCGGGATAGACTGCTGTCTATCTCGCCTTATCG
Organism: Epinotia demarniana; assembly: GCA_945867215.1. Classification (NCBI taxonomy): domain Eukaryota; kingdom Metazoa; phylum Arthropoda; class Insecta; order Lepidoptera; family Tortricidae; genus Epinotia; species Epinotia demarniana. The sequence continues at coordinate 10,281,512 of OX244267.1, read as the reverse complement.
TATGCCCCGCGTATGCGTCCGCCACGCTCGGCCGTTTAGACACCGCCATTAGACGGTCAGAGGCGTTTATTCGTGGTGTGAATATTTTGTATCTGTGTCAAAGCAGTTTATTAAAAAGAATGGCGCCAAATTGAACAAACTTTTCGCCTTGGTGTAACTAATTGTTGATTGTGGATGGATAATCTTTGTTTTTACTATTTTCTCGCAGTCGATGTGAAAAGTAAAGTGTATGACTCTGGTCTAAAAGCCATATTACCCCTCGAACTATTTCCCCACACTTCGTTCGTGAAAATATCCATCTCGTGGTAATATGGCTTACTTTAGACCCTTGTCATACAATCTACTATATATTATTGTACACCTCACACAGACAAAGCAGTTAGAAAGGGAAACAATACAATAACATGTAGGTAGAGGTAGACAGCAGCAGAGGTAGACAATTACATATTTGATAAGTATTAAATTAAATAAGATTTATAGAACAAATATTACGTTGGAATACGTTAATATCAGTAAAATTAATCGTCAAAGGCTCACGTTTATAAAAACTTAGACGTATGTGCGTCGTCTGCGTAACGTATGCATAGACCGTAAGAGAGTTCAATGTCATTGGTATACGATACTTGATAGTACGTATTGGGTTTTATGTGCGTATTTATATCTTGCTGGCTGCCCTTCTTACTTACTACAAAGAATGCGCATGCTGTAGAGGGTTAAGTAGATAAGTTAACGTTAAATTACCTACATAGCTTACACAAACATAAAGGAGCCTCATCTGCCAACAAACCACTCTGTGGTTTGGCAGAAGAATAAATGTATTTAGATGTTTGTGAATAAACGTTTATTTATTTACCTAGTTAGTGCCATGGGAACATCCATTCTATTTACTGGTGAAAGATTTTCTAAATCGGATGAGTACCTACAGTTTGAGAGAATATTACCCTAAACATACAAACTAACATTTCACAGCCATTACCTCTTTATTACCAGTCTTTACTGATGTATATTCGTTTATGGTAAGTTTACTCCAGTGGCATTTTTAAGAGAACCAAATAAAGTAGAATTACAATTACAAAAATCTACGTCTCATTAAGTGACAGCTGCGCGTCAATTAAACGTAAAATATAGCTCTCAGACCCCCCTGAGTCCTCCTTCCTGGTCCCCCCGCCTTGCGCCGCAACTCAAACCCCCTCAACGAACTCATTAGCGAAGCTCTGAATGTACAATTTGTTCCGAAACAGACACCAATTGGTATTTTTAAAAAGTATTGCCACTTATTGAAGCTAAAATATCATTTGGCTTCATTGCTTTAGACTTACTGATTCTTCAATAGAGTTCAGTGGAAAGTGTCTGAAAGCAGGGACATGTACTTTGTGATTTTTGATCATTGTTACTTAGTTTACACATCATTATTACTTGAATCATCTCAGCCGAAAGACGTCTATTGGGGGAAAGAGTGCCACAAATCCAGCGGACTCCCTCAAACTTTACCAGGTCATCGGTCCACCTTGTGGGAGCCTACCCACGCTGCACCTGCCGGTACGCAGGCTCGTAGGTTGTTGGTTATCAGGATGTAGTGGAAAGTGCAATATCCACTAGTGACGATTCTGTAACAAGGGGATTGCCGCAATTACATAAGCGAACGAAGATTGGTAGAACGGTTCAGGTATCACAGAGCATGACAAACTTGCTGCGGCGTGGACGGCAAGGGGGAGTCCAGTCATTTTACTTTCACTAGTAGTATGGAATTTTTTTTTAATAATTTATACCTAATAATGGAATTTTTTTCGGTCTATTAATAATGAAACGAATAGAAGAAATCCTACAAAATTTCCACGTTATCCACGTTAGTCACATGACCTCGATCACCCAGGGGAATTAGCGGTAATTATTTTATATTCAACTAGGAATAATCAGTTCGCAGTTCACCTAAAACCTAATCGTTTTTTTTCCCCTGGGGGATCAGGCTATAGGATTAACGTGAACAACAGCAAAATTTCAGACACCAACAAATATATAACTTAATTAACTCCAAAGGTCGGATAAATATTAATAAAGATTTGAATTTTTATTTATGTGCTTTATAATATTACAGATAAATCATACAAAAGATATTAATGCTTCATTTATATTCATGCAATTGATTCCGGGAAAGTTTGTAGGATTTTTGAATGAAGTGTGATTACCTAGGTATCTAAGATTATTAAAATGAAGAAAGAAGAAGAAAGAAAGAAAGAATTCATTTATTCAAATAGGATTCTTGGAACCGCTTTTGCATCGTCATCAACTATGTAGTAACTAGAACAATAGAAACATTCCTGTTTTATAAAATATACTTATACAAAATATACTTAAAACTTAAATTATTGCAACATGTCACAAGATACGTAAATAATCATAATTATAGAGAGTATGTAATGTAATGACAATGTTTAATTATACATATAAAATTATTTTTAAACTTTTTAAACTAGGCCAAGCATATTTATCATTTAGGTAGTCCTCGACAGTATAGTATCCCTTTTTCAGCAAGGAGGATTTTAGATATTTCTTCAAAGTAGGCAATGGCAACTCAAGTGCTTCAGAAGGAAGTTCATTGTAAAATAGTATGCATTGACCCATAAATGATTTAAATACTTTACGCCCCCCCGTACCTTTACTTTTTTCCCCGTGTGGTGTCGGGTTAGAATTTCACCACCCCCTTTCTTCCCGTGGGTGTCGTAAAAGTCGACTAAGGGTTGAAGTGTGTTGTGGGCGATGGGCTAGCAACCTATCACTGCAATATCACATTTTGTCAATCTTTTTTTTTTTACCCACATGTATGCTAAAAGTGGCGCTGGAACATAAGTTTCATGTGCTCTGCCTACCCCTTTTAGGGATAAAGGCGTGAATGTATGTATGTATGTATGTATGTATACTTTACGCACGCGAAATTTAGGAATTTCAATTTTATGCTTATATCTGCAACTGTTCATTTTCTTAAAGGATTCTATATTATAGAAGAAAACATAAAACACGCTGATGTAAATTTATGTTTTACAAAACCGTATTTTTACCAGTGTGTGGTACTCTTCCCTAAATTTGCGCACGGAAAATCACGAAAGACAGCAAAACTCGGTCTCCCAGGTACTACATCACCATCATATCAGCCAAAAGACCTCCACTGCTGGACATATGCCTCCCCCAAAGAGTGCCAAAATGACCAGAAGGAGGCCAGTTATTATAGTGTATAGTAAAACGCCTAAGATCTGATGTGACCAAGCAGCAGCTGAGTGTACCTATTCCAGAATTAGTTTATACAAGTTTCACGCTGAACCATAAATTAAATTCCTAAATGGAAGAATAAATAACTTTGACGTTTATGTATCAAAACTTTATAGAGGATGATTTTGAGGTGATCTATGGGAGGAGGAAGATAGAAAGAGGAAGATAGAAAATAGACGGTTGAACGATAAATATTCTATTCTATTAAAAAAAAATAGCCGTCGAAACAGCGAGCCTCCGGAACCGCCGAAATACGACAACCTTCGGCCAACCTTGATCGTCATTCGCGGGGATGAGACGAAGAAGCAGAAAGAAGTACCTATAACCGATGTTTCATATATCGCAACCATATGGCTTCAAGTGTAATTTTGATAAAAACTTGTACCTAAGACCGTATTCGTGGGTTCCCCTCCGTTAGCCCTAATAACTTCATACCTAATTTCACTAGCCCTAATGTCGTTAACCCTAAAATCACAAACCCGAATTTTCAATGTTCCTAATTATTAATTAGCCCTTATTTCAGTATCCCGAATTTTCATAATGTCTAATTTGTCATGACTGAATTCTTACAAGACTAATTTTATTTAACCGATTTTTTCCTAAGCCTAATATTGCAAACCCTAATAATGACTACACCTAATTATCAATGTCTCTAAAACCACTAAACCGAATCTTCATTTTGCCTAAGTATTTTAGCCCTAATATCATTATCCCAAATAGTCAGTAGTACTAATTTTATTTCACCGGGTTTTTGTTTTTTCGTTTTATGTTGATTCTGGCGCTTTGCGCGGCGCTCTGGCTTCTCGCTTCGCTCGCTCGGCTTGCGCGCTGTAGGGTCGCTGTTCTACCTAACACTCCTCCTCGCTTCGCTCATCGTTGTACCTACACTGACCTGCCATAAGATAAGAGATGCTGCTGATGATAAGAGAAGAATAGGTAGGTAATCCGATGTCTATCCATCTCTTTCTTATTATAAAACTTAGAAAGAGACGTATAGTGCGAGAAAAGGCGAGAGAGCTCGCGCGCCGCCTAGTGATAGCCCTACAGCAAGTCGACGCCACCCCGCTGCGCGGGGTGTCTATTTCTGGTCTGAGGGACATAAGTGTACCCTAACCTAACCGACATAAGACAAAGTTCGCTTATGACAAGCCATTTTTGTCCGCCTTGATAATGACACGACCCAATAATCCGCGTCCACAAAATCTGAACACGGAATATAAGGCCGTGCATTATTGGCTCCCATTTTGACGAGATTAGGTGTGATGATATTCAAAGAAAACCCGACAAGTTCACTGTTTCGAAGAAATATGCATTAATTAGGTCTCGTGAAACATTAGAGCAAAAGTTAATAGGCCAAGTGACAGATAGGTGTGACGAAATTAGGCGTCGACTTGCTGTACGGCTATCACAAGACGGCGCACGAGCTCTCTCATTTTTTCTCGCATGATACTTCACTGTCTAATAAGAGTGAGCTAGATAAACATCGGATTACCCACCTATTCTACCCTAAGAACATTAAACATAGTAAACATTAGGTACAATAATCATTAGGTTTAGTAGTCATTAGGAAAAATCATAACACATAAGTGTACCCTAACCTAACCGACATAAGACAAAGTTCGCTTATGACAAGCCATTTTTGTCCGCCTTGATAATGACACGACCCAATAATCCGCGTCCACAAAATCTGAACACGGAATATAAGGCCGTGCATTATTGGCTCCCATTTTGACGAGATTAGGTGTGATGATATTCAAAGAAAACCCGACAAGTTCACTGTTTCGAAGAAATATGCATTAATTAGGTCTCGTGAAACATTAGAGCAAAAGTTAATAGGCCAAGTGACAGATAGGTGTGACGAAATTAGGCGTCGACTTGCTGTACGGCTATCACAAGACGGCGCACGAGCTCTCTCATTTTTTCTCGCATGATACTTCACTGTCTAATAAGAGTGAGCTAGATAAACATCGGATTACCCACCTATTCTACCCTAAGAACATTAAACATAGTAAACATTAGGTACAATAATCATTAGGTTTAGTAGTCATTAGGAAAAATCATTATTAGTTTTAAATATATTAGCACACTTGATGTTTAGTATTAGTAAAGATTAGGACGTATGAAATTAGGCCTAGCAAATAATTATGCCATATAAGATTAGGTATCCGAATATTAGGGCTAATGAAAATTATATCGAACGTTGGTAGGTGTAATGAAATTAGCACTAATGATATTAGGTTAAGTGGGGTTGACCCGAAAATTAAAAATGGAACGCAAATTTATTTGTTATTTTTGGGCGGGTTGCACCGACTTTACGATTACAGACCGATCAACTTTAAATATGACCCTAGCAGCTGTCCGTCCATAGAAACTTGTCAAACATTCTATTTATACATTCAGATTTTAACGAACACCGCTTACGATTACAGACGGTTTGGTGCAACTCAACCTTAGAGATTATTTATTTGAAATTCGAACATAGGAAACTGTCATCATAACGATGCCTTAGTTCATACTCGTACTAATTAAATTTTATTGCCGTTGAAATTCAACCTCAGATTTTATGCACTTAGGTACTAATTGCAACGACTTTTTCCGAAAAGTTAGTACGACTGGGCTCTAAGGCATCGAAATCGGAGTTCAAGATACAGTGGACGGAACATAAAATTTGTATTAAGTCAGTAGCCAACGCTGACCCCTTTCTTGTAATTTTTTACGTTTTCAACCCATATCTCCGCCATTTTTCAAAATTTCGAAAGACTGCCTTGGCAAAAAAAATGTATACTTACCTACTCACAAAATTTCATGAGAATCGGTTGAGAAATGTGAGCTCTAGGCGAGAACAGCCGGAAATCTTAACATCCGGACATGAGGAAAAATATTTTTTCGTCCAAGCTGAAGCATAGACGCTTCGCTCGCTCGGTCGATAAGATTGGATGTCACTCGGTTTTAGAGTTCCATAGCCAAAATAGCAAAACCGGGAACCCTTATAAACAGTCATGTTCATCTGTCCGTATGTCACTGGCATTTTACTCATAAACTATAGGGTGTATTTGAATGAAATTTGAAGTATAGGATTATAGGTGTATTTTGTTACCTAGTCGTTACGTAGTTGTGTAATTAAATAAGAAATAAAATAAGGGGGCACCTTTAGGTACAAGCAGCATCATTTGATCATATAGTTAATAGCAGCTAAAGTAGCCAAATATATTGAAACACGTCTGTATAGCTCTTTAGTATAGTATCGATAATCGATAATACCTACACTAAAACATTCGATCTTAATTAATATTTAATGTAAGAGCGCCACGATCTACGGGAGCATAAAAGCTGTTCTCGGTATCTAAAATCTCAGTCCACGCTTCCCAGAAAAGGTTACACGGGCTGTCAAAACAATCATGAGGCGAAGGCGGTTTTCGTGTATCGACACCACCCACTGAACTCAGAAGCGGCAGAGATTTTGCTGAAATTTACCTATAAGTCTTTTTTCGGACCGACGGCGACGCTACGTTACAAACATGGATAGCTGAGAGGAAATTTATGTTGTGGTTCGAACGTGTCTAGTTTAATCCGGATCTTAGATTCCTGAAAGCCGCGCAATCTAAGTAAGCCGAGTCTGTTAGAACTTTCATTTCCATTATTCCCCATGCCACGGCGCGGCGCAACCTTTCTTAATCCGCCCCGTGCGCCAACCTTTCCTTTTGTAACTTTTCTTTCTGATAAAGTTTCAAATTAAAGTTAGGAATGTGACTGTAAATCCACTGCAAATATCAGGTTCAACAATCATATTTTAAAATCTCTGGTAATTTTTCTAGTGGGGGAGACCGGATCTGGTTGTCTCACGGGTTAACCAACAGTCCCAGCGGACATACTGAACGAATAAGTTTATCGACTGGTGTCGAACGATCGCAGCGGCCATACTTCCCTCCCCACGTCTCGTCAGACACCGGTCGATGAACTTATTCATTCATTAAATTTTCTGTTATGGCCGCTGTAACAACCAACCCGTGAGACAACCAGACCCAGTCTCCCCTGCTCGACACGATAATATTTTTTTCAACACAACGTCGCTTTGGGTATTACACGCGTGTTTTATAACATTAGGCCTCTCACACACTGGCACGGCCTGGCCGCGGCGAACAATAGTAAATTGTCATTAGCTGTCAAATTTACTATTACCCGCCAGCACAGACCGCGCCAGTATGTTGCAAGCCTTACGTACTCGAGTTTTATGGTTATATCCCGACAAAGACACCTTGCAGCAAGATGTATATAAATTAACCGGGTTGTACTGTATATACAGCTTGTTTAGGGTTCCGTAGCGTAGTCAACAAGGAACCCTTATAGTTTCGTCATGTCCGTCTGGCCGTCCGTCCGTCTTCAGCTTAGCTCAGTAACCATTACTACTAGAAAACTGTAATTCGGCATGGGTATGTAAATCAATCACGCCCAAAAAACAGAAGTACCTATAAAATCTTGAAAAAAAATTGAGTTTAATAACGTCGTCTCGAAAGCTCACCTTCGGCTCGCGTGAACAATCCCGCCTCTAATGTAATTATCAACATGATCACTGGTATCACATTGGACTATTGTTGGAAATTTTAAATCTCAAAAATGATGTAACATAAAAGTATTCAGTTTCCTTTTCTTTTTCAACAGAATTGAAATGATATATATATCTGTATAATAGCTCTACATAGAACTAACGTCACCGTTGGAATATGTGGAGGCAAATAATTGACTGACATATGACATAACGTGGGACGCCGAGTGTGTGTTCAGAAAATATCGGGGCGTCAGAGACGTTCAATACGTTGTGTCATTGAAACACAAGACCTTCAACCGAAAACATCATCGTTTTCTTCGCTAAATATATTCTCAACCTGTGTATATATACTTACCACAAGAATATGCTACTAAGTTTATGGAAGACAAAAAAAATCACGCGAAATTTATGAACCAGAAGGATGAAGAAAACCATTATGATGCAACATCTGTATCTATCGGAAACAACTGACAACCAAAAATATGGTTTTAAGTGAATATCTCGGAGATGTATTCAGGTCTCTGAACGTCGAAATAAAATGAATACCATGGCGAAACTATAAGGGTTCCTCGTTGACTACGGAACCCTAAAAAATATTCTAATGTTCTTTGAGATGTATACTATAGGGTTAAAACAAAAAATGATCATTATTGTAATATTGTCAATGGTGTATTGAGTCAATAACAATTAAACCTGGCAGGAACAGGAAATATCACTCAATACTAGTCTCTTATCTTTACAAAAAATATACATCACTAGTAACTACTAAGGCAGTTACTATGCCCTTCTTTCTAAGCTTTAACGGACCGGACTCCACAAACAGCACCCGTTCAAGGTCATTTCCTTTTATTAAGGCCTCCACACATCGAACGCGGGTCGTGCGCGGCGCGCGGGTTGGTATATCTCTCTCACTACCAACGCATTTAATATCTCTCTCACTATCTCTAGGTATCACACAGTTGCGCTCCTGTGCGATAGAGACGCCGCGCTACTGTGCGAAAGAGATAGAGATACCGCCCGACCCGCGCCGCGCACTACCTTCGATGAGTTTCTTTAAGTTTATTTGCCATAGAAATGAATTTACAACTATTTGTTGCCCGACGGGCGGTTAAGACTATTCCGACGGAAGCTCATTTGGTCAGTTAATTATTATAAACCGTTTCACGGCTCAATACCCAAAGGGTTGCAATGGAAACCCATTACTAAGCATACAGCGTCGATCCATGATGATCTGTCCTACTTTTGAGGAGCTGTAATTGTAATTTGCCCCTTCGTAAAATCACCATGGGATGTTTACAGGTTCAAATTAGTCCGATGCTCCCCTTAACTGAACTGTAGAATGTAAAGACATCAAAGTAAAGGCAAACGTCTTGTGCCAACAGTTTTGTAAGTTTTGTAAACTTTAAGTATTGAAATTCGATGGCAAACGAATTGCTTGCACGCACTTGTAAGTATCCGTTTAGCCTAATTCACATACAGTTTGTCATAATACCTATCTAAAATCAATCTCTCATAGTTATAGTTATCTTGTTCTGTATAACGATGAGTTTACCTGTAATTGGGGTACATAAGCTCCTACACATTTAATGCCAAAGACAACTGTAACCTTATCTTATGTACTCTGTTGGTGTCCCGTATAATGAAAAAAAAAACAGATTTCATTCATTCGTAGATTCACGCCTTTATTCCCAAAAGGCATAAGCAGAGAACATGAAACTGTGATATCGCAGTGATAGGTTACAGTACAGGGAGTTCTTGTTTGAGGGAGTAAACGTGAACAAAAATGTAGTAGGTACCTACGAGTACTTAAATGATATTTGTATTACTTTATTCAAAATATAATTATCAATTTGAAACAGCGCCGATGGAATTGCGCCAACAACTGTGAACGTGCGCTGTTATTCAATTAAGTATCAAAATCTTTCTTCCCAACGCGCAACTTGGAACTAACTTGGTAGTAATTAAATTCATATTTATACAGTGTTGAAGACAAAATTATGCGACGCTTGATTTTGATTCGAGACAATTTTTAAGGTTGGTAGGAATGAAATGAAAAGTACTTTTTTTGAAAACCAAACTGTTTTAATACAAATATTATTAACCTATATCACTCCCACGACGCATCGTAGGCCTTTACACGTCTATTTCAGACGATTTATGCATTGCTGCGGAGACATCGTTTTTGGTGACTGTGAAGGCCGATACGAGACCGGTATGGTCTTCCATATTTCTGGCAAACGAAATTCATGCCAGGGTCTCTGGTCCATCTCTGTTGTCTACGCAACCTTCTATTGGCTAGTGTCTCCAACCAGGTTCCATCGCACAACGGTCTACCGTCCACAACGCGTTTGCGCCATCTCTGTCGTCGGCAAGCTTTTCCCAGGCCTTCCAGTCAATGTTAAAAGTAGCCATGTCTCGCTTAGCACACTCCTTAAAACGCAACATATCGGTCTCCCAACGCTTCTCTTGGCGTTACCAAGCTAGACACAACGAGGTATTCTAGATGCGAGGTATTCAGCCACCGCAAGCGACTCCCACGACTAAGACGAATGTAACAACACCTTACATGTGCCCGTGGTATACCCAAAATAGTAGGTACTAGCTGATCGTATGGGATTTCTAGATTCACCTCATCTCTCCTTGCTGCTGCATGCTGTAAGGCACTCTTTGGGAGAGGCCTTTGTCCAGCAGTTGACGTCTTTCGGCTAATATGATTATGTGGTCAAACCTATTGTATTTAAAACTGGTATCGTAATCGCAGGTTAATCTATAGTTGCGTACTCCTTGCCATGAGATGAGATTTCGATCTACTTATACCCGTCCATTTATATCTGGAAAACGGTGTGGGTTAGTTAACTTCCGTTTCCATTGATGATCAGAGTGCAATTTTGAATTTGAATCTGAATGACTTGAATTGGAATGCATTATTAATTGGGTGTGTTATTAATTGAAGCATGACGTGACACTATGCAAGCGTTTGTGGGATTAGAACATTACCTCACTGATTTGGTAATCAGATACGATAAAGGATTTGCAGTTATTGATTGATGGTAGTGTTTAGTTTATACACCGTGATTTAGTTGAGTGCAGATGATTTTAGGATATTGTCTTTTATGACTAGGTACCTACCTACAGTCGGCTGCAAAAGTTGCTACGCAGGCCAAGTCCTCAAAATGACATACGATGACCTAACCTAAACCTACATCCTCGTACGACTCTATAATCAATTTCAGATTGGAAGAGTCTCATACAAAATTGTGCGTTGCGTCACGCAGCGCACTATTTCGTATGAGAACGTTGCTATCATCAATCGCAATGGTATACAATTATTTAAGGGATGACAGTAATTACTGTCACCGGAAAGTCTGCTTGAACCCTGAACAATAAGTAACAGTGAAATTGTCAAATTATCGAGAAGCAAGTCCGCCATGGTAATCGTTAAGGGTTACCAAGATGAATTAGGGTGGATGCCATGATTAAAATATAGAAACGAATAACCAAACGATGGACTTTCTCTCAACAGGAGGATAGTTTAGCGTGAGTGCTTACATTTGTCGAAATAAACTATGTTAATCTTTCTGACCCTTCTAAGTTCGAATTCATCTAACTTTTGTGCAAAAATCTGCGTATCACTAGTACCCACTAGATAAGTGAGGCAAAACAGATTTACTTATAAAAAAAACAGTTTTTTTCCCGAACGTATACGTATAAACTCATCATCAAAAATATCTATCTATCTATGTTTTGTTGACGTACCGACAGCTGACTCATGGTCCTAAGAACTCAAGAGTTCCTCATCACTGGTAAATTTGCGCCCTGTCAGCTTATCTTTGATAATAGGCAATAAAATAAAGTCGCAGAGGGTGAAATCGGGGCTGTATGGTGGATGATCAACCATTTTTATCCCAGCAGTTTTTAAATAAATGCTGTGCCGGTGCGTTATCGTAGTGAAAATTTCAGTGCCGATTCTTGAGTTTGGACGGATCTCGATAAGTTTATTGACACCCGAGGTAAGCATCCATTAGTGTACCAATTAGTTGTTACAGTACACCGACTGTCCAGAGTGACTCGATCTAATAAACCACGTTTTGAAAAACCAACCTCTTTGTTCCATATTTGTGTGTTGCAAAACTTATATAGTAACCTATATACACCGCTAACGGAGAATAAGGTCAATGTCATCAGTCATCACCGGGAAACAATTTTTTAATGGATGACAGGAATTACTGTCACCGGCGAGTCGAATTTTGCTTGAACCCTGAATAAGTAACAGTTAAATTGACAAATGATCGGGAAGCAAGTCTGTCATGGCAGGTAAACAATAAGGTCACTGTGGGTAAGCCCGTCTAAAAGGAAAGTCCGTCGACACGTTATAACTTTTGAATTTGAAGGCGTTTCCCGCTTTAGCGTCCAGTCGCAAAAGCAGTTTTTCGCGCTTGTTTCCTCACTCTAAAAAAGATGGCGCTATGACAACGAACTTCAGAGCAATCCGCCTAAACAAGTCATTACGTGTATGGAACTCGAAGTGCTAGTGTGATGGTGTCTGGTAGTAAAATTGGTAAAAATAGTAAATGACAAGATTTTGTACGAGAAAGTAACTACGTAAGTAATGTATGAACCGGCTATCTTTATTCTGTGTTTAAATTATCAGAAATTGGCTTAGTTTTGTAATTATACGTTCCGTCATTTATCACATTAAAATGTCGTTAAGTTTGAAAGTCCGTCTACTATGTACAAGGCAAGTCCGTCATATGCCGCCGGGCTTCCCTTGAATCAGAGGTTACCAACTGTTTTTACGACTTCAATATTATAACAATTTCATAAGGTTACTATAGATAAATGCTTTCGACATTGCACCTGATGTTTGTGTTTATTAACAATTTTAATCTCGATACTAGTACGGAAATGTCTTCCTCACCCTCAGCACTATATCACCGAAAATATTAATAAAAAAATACCATTATTATATAAATATTAGCCCCAAACTAAGCAAAACTTGCACTATCAGTGCTAGGTGACGACATATATAAACTTATGTAGAGAAATACATATATACATAGAAAACACCCATGAGCCCATGACTCAGGAACAAATATGTGTAGATCACACAAAGAAATCCCCTTACTGATTATATTTTATTAAGAAAACCCAAAAACTGGTGAGTACGTATAATATAATTATTTGCCAAAAAGTGAAATCAAAAGATTTTTCGTGAGAACCTGCCTGCTTTTTTACACATATTACAGCCTATGTCACTCCTACGATAAAGAGGTATCCAACGACACCTCGTATGTCGAAATCCGTCAAACGGTTTAGGCTGCAGGGCATGCCAAAGAGTAAGACATAGTCACATACATACATACATATATACATACGCTAGAAAAACATAACTCCCGTTTGGCAGTCGGGCAAAAAAGGTTTACCACCTCATTTACGAAATATGCCGCCGGACTTGCCTTTGAATAAGAAACATTTAGTTTATTATGAATCTAAACCTTACATCAACAAGTTGAAAGTACACTTTTCATTATCTTGTTTCATTATTTTTAAGGATTCCAATACAAACATAAAAGCACCCATAGTATGACTGATATTATTACTAGACGGACTTACCTTACTTATATTATTACTACACGGGAAGTCCGTCTACTCGCCGAATTTTAAAAAATACTAGAGTTTCTGCTTAATTTGTGATTAAAATGATTTGTCACTATAGCTTAACTATTATTTATGAAATTCTTCATCGTATGCGATTACAAGCGGTAACGTAGGTGAATAATTAACGCAGCTAGATCACTCCAAAGTAAAAAAAAATGAAGTATGCCGGTCTTCACCACATTGACCTTAACAAAGATCATTAAAATTTATTATTTAATAATATCCTTTTTTGTTTGCAAGTTTTGTATAATCATTACTATTCGATTTTACTGCCCCTTATATGACGATATATTTTGTATAAGGTTCATGAAAACATCCAACCCGTAGGTATATATGCTGTGTATGAAACCAGTTTTATGCACTTGTTATACAATCTTCTACTCGTATCGTGTGTCACTTTACTATTAAAATGGGACTCGAAAGACTATCATATGCAGTCATAAGTATGCACGCGTTTTGTGCACAACGTAAAAAAATATTTCAAGTATTGTCAAATAAATATACCTTAATCATTCGTACTTCAAAACGTTCTCACCTTCGACATTCTAACTATTATCCATTATAAGGATACAATTAAAACGGTGGACCAGCCTTTATAAAAGCTAACCAATCTGGTTTCTCAGAGCAAATACGCCAACAGTTAAATCTACCCGACGTCGGACGGAGCTCGTTACCCTGATTAGGAGCCGTGGCACCGTTTGGATCTCGCTTTCATCGTTTCCGATACCAGCTTCATCTTATTCAACGGGTCTAATTGAAGAATGTTTTAATGAGATTACTTCTCAGAATAAAGCAATTCTGTTAATATTTTAGTATGCGAATGTTACAGGAGCCAATTGGCGTTGGAATTTATTACCATTGTGGCGGCTCTCAGCAAGCACATAGTAAAACCGTACACGTTTAATCTGTAAATTGACGTTCTGGCCGCTACTACGCCGCGTTATAGGTTTTGTTGCGTTTCTGTCAGCGGAATTGCTTATGTCAAAAATGATGAAATATGATTGCACGTTTGTTATTATTATGGGTCAGAAAATATATTTAGTTTCAAGTTGAATACGTGTTATTTATGTTTATGTGATCCCACACCATGAATAGGTAAAGATTGATTCCATCTCATTATATAAACAGCAAAACTGCCTAAAATGTAGGCTTTTTCAGACGTATCGCTAGTGTTTTCACTTATATTATAGGTTAGGTCGGTTCAGGTTCTGAAACTGAAATACCTTGCAGAAATTTCAACTTACTCGTACATACTTAATATTAAAAATGATCTTCATTATTTTTACACCTTTTAACGAAGCAAATTATTTTAGTATCGGTAATTTATTTTAGTATCGTGTCTATTTAACGTGGAAGTCGACACAATCTTTGAACTATATGATACGGAGAACAAACATAATGGAAAAATAAACCGTCATCGAGTCTTGTCGGCTACAGACGATGATGATTTATTTTTCCATTATATTTGTTCACTATTTTTAGCTATAACGTGAGATCTAATTGCGTCCAGCAAAAAACAGGGTGGCCCTAATTAATAAGTAGATGTAGAATTGAAAAATTGGATTAGGTACATTTTTATTGGGTAAGATACTAAATTGTTGTTTTAATAATTAAGTTGTTAAATAGATTTAGTCCAAAATTCGTACTTGCATAAGCTAATGTTGTTCTGTCGGCATTTTGTAAAGCGACCCTACGTCGCGTTTACACAAATTATTCGTGTGTAGCATTCGTTCATGCCACTTCATGCACGAGTGCAGCGAGTGTAAACTTCACATATTAATTAATTGCAACTTTGAGGTTGTAGTATTGTAATTATTACGAGCTGAACCTTTCCCTATGGCTCTACTGTCATAAATTCAAATGTATCAAATACCTAACATTCATAACGACTGTCTCACTATAGCGCGTAGGGAGAATAACTAAGTATTAATGCCTTATTAAACGTATAATTCTATTGTTTCTCTTGTGGCAGAATGAATTCCATTTGACACGCACGCGTCGACTTAGTTTCATCGAGAAACAGAATGAATTCTCGCGAAGCGGAACTACGTAGCTTTAGCAAACTACATATCTAGATTTTCGTTAATATTATCAATCGAAATCAATTTATTTAGATCAAAATCATAAATAAACCAGGAAGTAACTACATACAATTTTGCTATTACTAAAAGGGTACAATTATTAACTTAGTCGAAAAGCCCAGAGATACAAAAGTCTTTCCTTTTCCGAACCTTTTTGACCGGTTCCCGAAGACGTGTGCTTCTAGTATCTGTTATCCAGAATTGTAGGTAGTTACCTACGCAATAAGTACTAAGAGAACTATACGACCTGTGAGACATCATGAGACACTGTTTGAGTAACAGTCAAAGGTGATTATTTATTCAGCAACTTAATTCATGGATGTAATTTGTACCGCGCCACTAAGTTAATTTCAGTGTTTATTCTACTTGCCAGGATGTTTAATCTTTAAATTAAATATTTTTGATATTTATTATTGATTTGCATTTGTATTAGTTATATTTTAACGTAGGTAGTTAGTTATTACTTAAATTTTGACATACTTTATTTTGTTGGTTTAACTTCTATATCGACATTTATAATTTGTACTTTTTTAATTTATTTGGTTCCTGGTTTAATTATTTGACGATCATAATATATAAAGTTGTGTAAAGGAACCTAATGTAATTTATATCGTATTTTAATATTATGAAATAAATAAATTTAATCTAATCTTACTTATGTAGGTATTTTAAAATTATAAAGAGGTTATTTAAGTTTGTGAGGTTGTAGCTTTGTAAGATTTGTATTATTTCCATTATGATTTCTTTATTTCATAAAATAAATTTACGTTATTAAGTTAACTTTAAGCTAATTAACACAAATTTACTAAATGTGTAATCTCCATAACCACAGGATCGATTTCAACAATTTTTTTTTAATATATAGATTGGACTTTCTGGATGGGCATAGGTTATATTTTATTCTTTGGGTTTGTCTGCGGTCTTTGCAAAGCAGCTAGTATTTTTATAATTATTTGGGTATTTATTCGATTATAAACTTCGATGAAAAATTTTAATGCATTTTAGCGTTCGATACGCTCCAACAAATGCAACATAAAAGTTTCAAACTATGTAGTTGTAGGCAACAACATGGGTCAGATATTTTATGGAACTATACAGTTAGGGTGGGTGTTCATTATATTTTTATTTTACCTATTGTACTTACCTCAAGAGTTACGACCAGTTTCGCGCGAGGTTACGACTCCACACGTCTGTCTGCTAGGGGCTGGCTGGTATACACCATAAAAATTGTGTTCATTCCGTTCAGGAACAAAAAGTCATGAGTACCGTAATTTAATGGTGGCCAGGGTATGTTTAAAATTCAATCAGAGTGGGGTCGCATAGTCGCATTGTGGCTCTTCCCGCCACTCTGCGTTGAGTGGGGTAATAAAGTAATAAATAAACAAGTAGGTTGACGAGACGGGGCAGGCACGGGTTGAAGATCGATCGATCGCATTTAGATTTGCATTGCATCTATATATGGAGTCATTTGGAATGCGGTTTATTTTAGAGGGTCGAGGAAACGATTTGCGGCATCGGTCAAACTGACACGGCCCCATTTTTGACCGTGTCGCTGATGTACTGAGATGAAATTGGAATTGTATTATTGGTAGTACGCTCTCGCTTAGGCTAGAACAAATATCCATGGGTGTGACAGCAATGCATCATTCAATTTAATTTAAAACCCCAGTAAAGCGTTCCATAATGGTGCTGACCATTATATAACGGCCGGCCTAGAGATTTTTGGTTCCACATTAGTACTAAATATCATATACGTCGCAACGGAAGACCAGCGCTGGCTACGCTAGCAACAATGCTGAGTTGCGGCCGTTTCGTGACACTAATAATATTGATGTTTTATTTGATTTTTTTTTGTTTGTTTAGTTATGTATATGTGTCACGAATAAACTATTTCTATTTCTATTTCTATTTCTATATACGGGTATGCGAGTACGGAAGATTATTAAAAAGTCTGAATAGGTATCTACTCTGTAAGCTACTCTTATCCTAATACTATTTTGTTTACGAGAACTGGCATGAATGAATTGACCGAAAGTAATGTCACTTGTCACTGTGAGTGGCAGTGTGAGTGCCGTTGTTGTACCTGATACGTTTTCGTTATTCAAGAAAAAATAAATTATATTATTATAATCTGCACCAAGTATCATGTTAATCCTCATAGTAATTATTATTAAAGTCCTTTGTAAATAAAACGTATGTATATTTTTCTGACTTATTTTTAATGTCAAGAATCGAAAGGTAATGGCTTTTTCGAATTGTAAAAAATCTAAAAAAGAGACAAACAATCAAATTCTAAAACACAATTATCATACCTAATCACTTTTTGCATCAACCTGTATTTAATAATTATATGATGCACACATAGACATTATCATTCACTCGTTCAATTCATTCGTGCCAGCTTTCGTGAATCGACCTGTACATGATAGCATAATCTAGGCTATATTCTCCGCTTGGTCGATACCGATAATGACAGTTGTCCTAAGGCCTGCCACACACTGGCGCGGCCTGGCCGCGGCGGACAATACTAAACTTAATTTTTATTTTTTTTTGTTTTTAAGCAGTAACGCTGCTAACGAAAATTATAATTTTTCCCTCAAATACGGGAAAATTGAGATAAGATTTTTGTTTTTAAAATTTTCCTTTCATTAAAAAAAAATATAATTTTCTTTAGCAGCGTTACTGCTTAAAAACAAAAAAATAAAAATTAATTTAGTATGGGGTAGCGCGTCGTTACTGACGATGTCTAAATATAATTTGAGACGTTGGTGCCTAAGCCTAAGTCTTCTGGTAGATGTCGCTACAGGCCTCCCGAAGGCGTTGTATGAAGGAACTGATTGAAAGATTTGGTGCCCGAACCAGATTGTTCCGATAGCTCAGTTGGTTAGTAGCGACGGGCCATGAATGCCCGTGGTCGCCGGTTCGAATCCGACTCGGAGCATTCAATTTTTCCTTTCATTTAAAAAAAATATAAGTAATACTAAACTAGTCCGCCGCTGTCAAATTTACTATTGTCCGCCGCGGCCAGGCCGCGCTAGTGTGATGCAGGCTTAATGCGTTCGAAAAGTCAGTAATTAACCCTCTGGTGGGATTTTAAGCTTACTGTGACGAATCCTCAACTGACCGCATGTTATCTAGTTAACTATTTAGTATACTTTAGCTGCGGCAAAATCAGAAAATTATCGTTAAAATATTCGTCATTGGTGCAAGTGCTACATTACGAATTTTCGTATTTTAATTGAGGGGACATTACATTTTTCGCCAATTGAAAGCTGCAAAAGCGTGTAATTGTGACTGTCCACAGTAATTATAGGAGAACACAATTAACATAGTGCGCATCAAAGCGCTTAAGTAGTTGCCCGAGAGGCGGTTATTGCTTAATCCGCGCGTCATATTACTTGGGTCTTGCTATGAAAATAAAAGGTAAATTATAGATTGAGTAAAGTGGCAAACGGATAATTGATAGTCCACAGTGACATGTATAATATTTTAAAATAAAAATTGTAATATTAACGATATGCCAATGATATGCCACATATTTTTGAAGTGATAAAAGTCATGATTGAAAGTGAAAATGGAATTCATGTTATGGTTTTTCAAGTTTCAGCAAGGGCAACACCATAATATATATTTTCCAATATTGATTTTGCTGTGCCTTTGTCTTATTGTATTCCTTATTTAACTAACAGGTTAAGAGAGAATAAACATATCACTTTGAGCAATAAGTGACTTGGCGGGTGCACTACTGGGCCCCTAGATATGAAAAAAGAACATCAGCGAGTCGGACTCACCTACCGCGGGTTCCGTACTTAATTACAAATGTATAGTTATCAGATTTTTACCTGTACGTACTGTCAGGGTTGAAATATATGGTTTTAATTTAAACTCGATATCTCCACGCGTTTCCGTGATAAAGAGTCTCGACAGGCAGACAGACGGACAACAAACTGATCCTATAATGGTTGGGTTTTTTCTTTTTGAGGTACAAAACCCTCAAAACGCACAAATAAGCACTTGAACTTTATTTAAGTACTCTATTCATGTATCAGAACGACAAACAAGACTACTAAACATTTTTATGAGTCTTGTCTGACAGGTTTCATCCTACAATAAAAATAGTATTCTAGAAAAGTATACTTAATGCAAGATAAATTGGTTCCAAGCAATATGAACAGTCTTTGCAACCAGTATGATTTCTTTTAGATATCATACCTACTTGACATCGAAATACTTATTATTTTTGTATGTTTTTTTGTTGACGCTTGCTTTTACGAACTTTACTCATACCTTTTTCGATTTATTATTCCTTAAATACTAACTTTATTAATACTTCAATATTCTCTTTTGATGGTACAAGAATCATGACATCTTCCCAACTGTCCAAGGACCGATCGGAGATAGGCTCACATTTCGCATTCTAATTTGATTTCAGTGTGTTTCGTCTGCGTTTTATGGCACGTCTGTTATTGCTGTTATTTTTATGAACTACTAGCCTTTGCCCGCGACTCCGTCCGCGTGGAACAATTTTTTTATCCCAAAATCATCCCCTCAGGGGGTGAAATGGGGGGGGGGGGGGTGAAAGTTTATACGGAGCTGCGATATAAACGAGTATTTGTAATTGATGAACAATGTATTTTTTGTATGGGAAAATCACAAGTTGATTTGTCCTAACGCTTCTTCGAAAAGTTACGTGTTTACCCCTCTGGAGACAACAGCAACATGCGAATAAGCAGTTCTGGGGCCCCTCGGTTACCTACGCCCTTACGCACCTCAGCCTCTCCGAGAAGATTAACGAGGACTTTTCGATGGCAGTTCTCATTATTTCCCTCGACCTGTACTCTGGTAATTACCGACAATCGGCTGTGATTGTATTACAAAACAAACAATTATGATGAAACCATTCGGAAAATCGTAGCATAGCTATCGAGGTCAATTTATCACAGTTTATCATCTCACTAATTAAAAAATTTCTTCAATAGGCGTTAACTTCTGCCAATGTCCGATATTAACTTTTATCGCATAAGCTAACCTACGCCTACTCGTGTCAGCCCATATGTGTGTAGAACATTGGGCCCTGCTTAAACAATGGCTGAACAATACGGAAAGTAATATTAGCGGTTGGCGTACAGAAACGCTTGGAACGGCTATCTCTGGAAGTTAGCTCGCTAGCTCCAAGAAACTAGTCAGAAAATTAATCTTATCTCAATTTTCCCGTGTTTTCCTTCTCGACTGTGTTTAATTGTGCAAGTTTTAATTACATGCAAATCTGAATGTGCGGAACCAACGGCCCCCTTCTCGGGGACGAGCTTATATGGAATAATTAACGTGTAAAAATATCAAGCGTGGATAATAATGATTGCTCATTTAAAAGTGCTCTGCGCACCATTGGAAAGTTTAACAATTAGTGGGAATGAAATGTCGATAAACTTTATTGAAACGATCGCAGGGCTCTCGGGTACCGCCCCAACTCCCAACAACTTTATGGGTACAAGCTCCTCAGACTAAGTATATTTTTCCTCAATCTATATCTATACTATCTATACTTAATATTTAAATGCGAAAGTATCTATGTCTGTCCGTTACCTTTACATGTTTAAACGATTGAATGAGAAACTTGGTATGAAGATAGTTTGAGACCCTGGGAAAGATAATTGTCCCAGAAATTATCTGTGCAAAGTGGGCAAAAGCTAGTTCTAAATACAGCTAAAAAAAATAACTATAAATGATTATGTATAATGACCTTTGTGGTCCGGAATATTTTTTCACTATGATAATAACTGTTTGTTTTGTGTATAGGCTTTGTCCTCCTGTTCCGGAGATTTTTCTCTCTTTTCATTAGAAGCGGGGTGAGAACAAGCGCGTACCGTCATTAATCAATCCAGTGCCGGATGCTACTAGCGAATGTGAAAATGAATTTTATGAATAATAAATTTCGGCCAGAGGCAGGTATTATTCAAGAAAAGTGTCGGATAACCACACGTGGTGAAATTGGCGCCTTCATCAAATTATATTTTTATAGGTCCTCAAGGGCCTTGAGTCAATATGCTGAAAATAATACGCGAACCTAAGTCATCCCCTGAAGGGAGATGTATTTTCAGTGTGTTTGTCTTTCTCCGGCCTTTGTCATGACCATTCCAAGTAGATAACTACCTAAAATTCAGGACAGATGGCATGATCGCATTGTACGTTCTGAAATGAAACTCCTCAATACCGTAGATTATTTAATGTATTTGATCACCACAATGAGTACATTCAGTAGTCACAACTTTTATCAACCAAACAACTAGCTAGACTTACAATCACTAGGTCTTGATCACCTAATTACTTAGTACACAACCTCATCATCGCACGGGTAACAACCAAGTGCCCGCGCCCCACGTTCCCTTCCAACGGCACTTCCCCACCATCACGTAACTTTTTTATATCCTACCCTCTAATCATTTATAACAAAGTCGTAATTGTGGCGAAGTACCGTTCAAAATCAATGCTTCAAATATTTTTATATTGCAATACTTATAAAAATCACAGTTTTATATACAAAAATCACAACAGTTCATTTTCTACAATTTACAATGTTCTAGAATATTCCTCAAGATTCAAGAGCGTGTTTCCACAATGATCTGGGATGTTCCTGAACATTCCACAACATTCTAGAATGTTGTCGAATGCTCAATGTCCAGAACATTGAGCATTCACTTGATTCACACATTGAGCACTGTTCTGGAATAGTAATAAAAACAGGAGATAGAGGGCTGCCACACCACATAAGTCATATCTTACATATATCCATGATCGTACCGGGACTCATTTCTGAGTTTTCTTTTATAATATATATTGATTTATTTATGTCAGTCATTAAAATGGTCCAGTGCCTGACACCGATCCAATACTTGACACTTTCAATCTGAAACAATTAATATGTGTCAACTATAATGCATTAAGGTGTAAAACATTGGGACGTAGACCTTAAATGTTGAGCACACGAGACCCAAAAGTTGTGTACCTATGACTAAATACTGCACTAGCTGCACGGTTGGCATCACGATAGCAACCAACAATTATACCATACTGTTTTGTGATGACAGATTTGATTTTTACAAGCATAAACTCCTCAGACAGTAGAAGAAAAACAAAAAAACATTCCTATTTTAAACATAAATATCTGCTAACGTTATGTCTCCGCGTATGGGTAGATGCCAGAAAATGCTAGCTATAAAAAAACCGAGTCAGGCTATAATATCGTCACACCAGTTGTCTAACAAATTGAAACTAGTCCACAAGTTGGGGTAAAATACTTTACGATATTCTTTACGACATGCAGATTCATATCCTACTGTTTTATGAAGGCGACTTTGCTTATCTCGTACCATATTTAAGATACGAGAAATATTTTCATAAGAAAATATTTAAAACTCTCTTTCTTTCCTATTTGGATTTTTTATTACATCACATTTACATCGATATACTTTTCGAAGCGATGTATTGAATGAGATATATGAATATGCTCATTGGTAATATGCTTATGCTGTGGACCCTATCTTGAGGGTCATTGAAAGGAGATGAGAATCAGATCAACCTTAACGAATGCTTAACCGATTGGTGGCAACCTTAACGGATTGGACTGAGTAAAACTAGGTATTATCGCTTTAAAGCGATAAGATCGCCTGGTCATCATCACATCAGCCGAATGACGTTCACTGCTGGACATAGGCCTCCCCTAAACAGTGCCACAACGACCGGTCCTGTGCCACCCGCATCCAGCGGACACCCGCGACCTTTACCAGTTCAGCAGTCCAGCTTGTCTACTCACGCTGTGCCTTCCGGTACGTGGTCGCCACTCGAGAACCTTTCCGCCCCAACGGACATTGGTTCTACGTGCAATGTGACTTGCCCACTGCCACTTAAGTTTATCGATGATTCGGGGGGTTATATCGGTTACCTTGATTTTGCTGCGGATAGCCTCATTTCTGATGCGGTCATGCAGATTAATAAAGATAGCCCTTTCCATTGCTCTTTGGGTGACTTTGGTGATACCATTATTTAAGAACCCAATTTTTGTTTACATGTTTCATGATAGGCGTGGTGCAATAAAGCGCATTTAATATTATTAAGCATTTTGAGCAAAGCTGATTTTAGAGTTTGCTCTGTATGCCAAAATACTCGTATCTCCAATTCTTCATTTTATGTTTGCCCTAGTTATTCACGTTCGAATGCTAAGGGCAATGTTGGTGCCGAAAAATAGGTAGTCATGTAAGTGGATTTTCGTGTAGCAATAATATTTTTTCTCTGTATCCAACTGTAAGGCTAAGTAACGTTTTACTAGTTGACAAGCCAATCACGAACTTAAGAAAATGTATCGGATTTTTGGGACCAGTGGGGAATGGGAATCGCTTTTGTGTTACTCACGTGCCCGTTAGACAGTTTATTTTCGCATGTGATTTAACTTGAGTGAGGAATGAATATAATATGGAGGCTTTACTGTGTGTATTCGTATAAAAATATAATAAAGGCACTTATCCTAATAGAAGGCAATATACGTATACATATTTAATTGTCTATTCCTCTTGACTGGTATTATTTTTGCCTTACCTATCTGCGTATTTAACTATGTAAGTATATCATTGAAGTGATTATATTACTTTTTAGATAGAATAAGTTGCACCCTAAAACATTTCAATCTAACTGAACCCACCAACTTAGTATCGCCAATTTGCCACACAGAATAATATACGGTAAACTAAGATATTTTTTTGTTCGTAAGTAATATAAAATTATAATAGAATATTCTGCTATTCGGAGCGAAGACAAATCGAAGACCAATCCAACCAAATCAAACATCTTAAAAATCGGTCCAGCAGTTCTCGAGTTTATTAGTGAAGACAGACACACACGACTTTGTTTCAGATATTCTATTCAGTTTGGCTACTCGCTGTGTTAACTGTACTGTACCTCAAGCTACACTGCCCCCTGTCACAAACATATGTCAATATAATAATAATCTCCTATTACATCATATAAAATAGGTCCTTGCTTAAAGTTACTGACATACAATATAGAATAATGCACGGCGTAAACAGCTGTATACAGTATGTATCAGAACGAGAGGCCAAGCTGATACCTGGTTGATGGTAAAGTGGAGTATGTTGAAATAGCATACGTTTTATTAACTTTCTGTTGCTTTTTTTAATTTGCTCAATCTCAACATGACTTTAGGTCCTCTTATTTGCAGTCGGTTAAAGATTCTTGTAACACCCTGTAGAAACAGTAAGACGTCGGTTTATTAACGTAAACAAACTAACCAAAACCAATCCAGATATCAGATTACTGCAATTTCAATTATGACTGCACTACCACATGCCTACGGTACGAAACACTTACCACTTGTATACTACCACTGTAATAATCATTTAAGGTAAAAATAACGACTATTGATGTTAATATTAGATTATTACAGGATTTTCGCATGACATTGTAGTTCACTTTGACATTTTAGATTTGTGTCCTCGTTATTGTAATTTTGAAAGACGTCAGGTTTAATCACTTATTGGACTTTTTTCTTTAAACTTAAAGTCACAGAGTACTTTTCTTCAAGTCGAGGTTTGACGTTCGTGTGTCTCAGTCGTGTGTCAGATAAAATCTAGATAGAAAATTAAGTTAAAAATACTGATAATGCCTTTGAACTTCCCTGCGGAAGAACTTGTGGATATGATCCTTGTGTTTACAGAGAGTATAGGAGTAACGGGAATGCCGATGCAGCGCTTCGTCTGTACGCGGAGAGGGTTCCCGCACGAAGGCAACCCAACAACGCCCGTGTGGTCATCAATGCGATTATCTGTCTACGAAATAACAACCCGCCGGTGCCGATTAACCGAGGAGGGCCTAAACGACCTCACGTGAGAGAGGAAGACCAGGTATTGGTCCATTTTCACAACCAACCGGGTTCTAGTTACGAGACGTGCAGCAGGACGCATTTTAGGCATGAGTCACCCCGCCGTCTGCATACTGCATAACATTATCAGGTGACATTTATGACATTTTTGTAATTTTGTAAGTTGTCATTCATTAGATTGTAAATAAATAATACAGGAAGTTGTAAAATAATAACTATTTTTTTCACTACTACAAAAAGATGCTAAATGTACATAAGCCAGGCACCATAATCATATTTATGGTCTAAACATTAATGGTTCGCTTTTTTGGCGTTTCGTACTGATACATATTGTATAAAAGTATGCAATTTGGCATACATATTCTTCAAGGGGCGTATTTTTTTAATTGACCGCCTAGGTCATTTTGGCTTATCGGCCACAAATATAAGAAGGTTCCCTTGAAGCATTATTGGATATCCGGTCTTTACAGGGCAAAAGTTTATATGGAAGTTAATTTATTTTTGGACATGGAAGCTGTCCCTGACTTTGGTTACAATAATTACAATTATTCCTCATTCATCAAGCATCTTGAGTAAATGAACCTTTAGCATGATAAAATCATTCAATCATATCAAGCTGAAACTACTGAACCAACAGTCTTGAAATGTACAAGGTAGGTATTTAAGGTAGGCAAGCAATACAAGAACGGGTTTTACAAAATTCAACCCTGAAGTGGGTTTAAAAAAGGTTTATATGTTTCTATGGAAAACAAGCCAAGTAGGTACGGAAAGGGGCATCTATGAGGCCTGGCGAATTACTAACTTGAGTCTAAAGAGCTTGAAATGGGGGCTTAAAGTTTATAAGAAAGCATTTCTCAAGTGAAAAAATTGGTTCACTAATGTTTCGGCGAAAAATATTTAGCAAATTTTTAACCCCCCAACTATTAATCCCATAATTTTATTTGGGCGAAGTTTTATTTTCCCAACTCAACATTGCGCACTGATATCATTTCGAAACTAATGATTTAATAAAATAATTATTGTTAGGCACCTGGGTTTTTTAAGATGTCATTTATGTATTCGTCAAATGTATTGATTGGCATACCATCATTTTAGCAACATATTGAATACTATATTATAATGTAAGTTCGCGGTTCTTCCTAACACTCTTCTTCGCTTCGCTCGTCGTCGTATCTACACTGATCTGCCTTAACGTCTACCAAAAAATATATTATGCCCGCTTCGCTTGCGTCGTACCTACACCGACCTGCCTTAGAGTCTACCAAAAAATATTATGCTAACTGTACGTTAATAATAATAGTAATTATCATCATTCCAAAGCAAAGTTAAAATTTTCCCAAACAAACATTTGACGATTGGTGTTTTGCCTAAGCAAATGATTTGCTTCATAATTATTTGCCACTTAAAAAATTGTTGCAGTAAAATTTTGCACTATACAAATTTGCCAAATAAGAAAAGTGGGAAGTAAAGTTATGCCAACGATTGGTTAAGAAGAGTTGGTTGCAAAGTGAAATTAAGCGAAACATATTTAGAAAGGCAGTATACCGAGAAAATTATATCTTTGTTCGTACCTACATATTATTTGGTTCGCTGGTTATCATAAATTATAATTGATTCACAATAAGCTATTATATTATAATTTGACCAGCATACAAGATTTGTTTTATTATAAATAAAATCAGGTTGCAACTCTTGAACTGCAAATAATGTGGCAAACCGTCAACAATGTAACAAATATTAAACCCGCCTAATAAAATGTCGAATTCCATACCTCCTAATATTTCCTAATGCTAAACATCAAGTGTGCTAATATATTGGAAATTAATAATTATTTTCCTTATGATTAGGTACTAAGCCTAATGATTAATGTGCCTAATGACTATGTTTAATGAACACGACACTCATTTCTTCACACCTATCTGTCACTTGACATATCAACTTTTGCTCTGTTTCCCTAGACCTAATGCGTTTTTCTTCAAAACAGTGAACTTTTCGGGTTATCTTTGAATATCATCAATTTCTAGAAAAATAACCTCTGGACATCGGATTGCCTACCTATTCCAGACTTTATTCGGGTCTGCGAGTTGACGTGTATTGCTGTACGTAAAAGCGTTAGGTATATTTTTTAAACAAATCTACCTACGTTTAAAAAAATCTTCGCGTAGGTGCTCCTGGACATGTTGACAGACAGATTTCGTTAAATATGTTTAAAGTGATGTTGGTTACTTTAATCTATCACCTAACTGATATTTTATTAACCAACGAAAAAAACGGAAGAGGTTCTCAAGTCAAAGCGTATATTTTTTTTTATGTATGACCTCGCATAACTTTTTACAGAGTAATCCGATTTTGATAATTCTTTTTTTATTAGAAAGGGTATACCTTTAAGTTTGTCCCACACAAATTTTAAATAAGAATTTCAACCCTGAGGGTAGGAAAACAGGGGATGATTGATTGTTCACTTACTGATTGAAATATATGACCACATATGCAGCAAGTAATCAAAAATATTGCATGTAATTATGTTAGTAATTAACTAAAGTAATCCACAGAAATTTGAAAAATAAAAACTTTTTGACCAAAAATTTAAACCGCCGAAAAAAACTTATTTTTTTTAAAATAGTTTTTCACTCTATGTTTGAGTACTCCAAATACATTATTTATACTAAACGGGACTTAATCGCGTATTAACTTATTTATTTACCTCACTGAGGTCTCCCGACGTTTCGGATGTGTTGCAACATCCATGGTCACGGGACAACTGGCTTGTGCGGGTATCAACATCTTCTTGCTGCGCGGGTTTTCCGAACTACCCGCATTTGGTCTTTTTGAACCACTTGTACACTAGGGTTGTCACCCGGCCGACACACGACACTAACAATGTCCGGTGATATAACGGACGATGTTCTCTGACGCTGGCATTTACTTATGATAGGATTCCACGAAGATGAAATCTTAAAACCGTCATCCCGATTGAAATGTTTCCTGATTTCAACGGCTTCACGTATTTTTCTACTATAGAAAAGAGACAAAGAGAGAAGGAGTGCAGTCAATCCAGTGGTTTGGAGTCAGGACCAAACCACTGGATTGAGCTCCATAAACCGAAAGTCCTGTCTACGGAACGTCATTTCTATAGTAGAAAAATACGTGAAGCCGTTGAAATCAGGAAACATCGTAATTTCAATCGGGATGACGGTTTTAAGATTTCATCTTCGTGGAATCCTATCATAAGTAAATGCCAGCGTCAGAGAACATCGTCCGTTATATCACCGGACATTGTTAGTGTCGTGTGTCGGCCGGGTGACAACCCTAGTGTACAAGTGGTTCAAAAAGACCAAATGCGGGTAGTTCGGAAAACCCGCGCAGCAAGAAGATGTTGATACCCGCACAAGCCAGTTGTCCCGTGACCATGGATGTTGCAACACATCCGAAACGTCGGGAGACCTCAGTGAGGTAAATAAATAAGTTAATACGCGATTAAGTCCCGTTTAGTATAAATAATGTGTGAGAATCGTGAAAGTTTAAATCAATATACTCCAAATACGTTAAAAAATTTGGCAGTCAGCAGCCTAAAAAGGCAGTAGAAAAAACTAATCTGCGCATATTGCACTCCCCACTTAGGAGTTAAAATGTATGTGACTTTACCTGTGGGTACCTCCACTAGGCCTTTGATTTTACTAATTAATCATGAAAAAGTTAGCGCGCGTGTCCAACTCCCTATTGACCAGCTTTCATTTTGTTGAATGTTTACCCACAGAATTGGTTCAACTTTGTTGACTGCAACGAACTTCATTGTACACTCGAGAAATATCCACAAAACAAACGTAAACATTAATAAAGCAGGACTTAACGCGACATAGCCCGCATAGATGTATCCGCATAGGTATTTTACTTTAATAGCTGCCACAAAGATACAAAACACCATCCAGTAAGTAATATCGCGGAGAGAAGCAATAATGGCTGTCAACCATTCTATCTGCGGCCCCCAAGTGCATTAAGAAATTTTATCTGCGATACTGAGCGTCTATTTCATTACCATAAAACAAGCGTTATATTTTAATAAAACATCGTAAGCCACGATTCCCTTCCATCATAAATTGACACATTTTAAAAGAATATACACATTTTATCCCGCTGAGCTCATCTCTTTGCTTTAACTATTTCTTGGCTTAACTTAAGAAAGGTTGAGTGTGTTTCATAAATAAATTTTATATTTGCAGTAAATGAATAAGTTACAAATTGTACGCTGCAATCGCAATTTAATTGCAAAACACAGATCTATTGTCACAGCCAGTTGAATAACATATTAATATTCGGCGGCACAGGCCGGCGCCGAAGATAAAAGGCTCGAGGGCCGCAGAGTCGAGACACATGCTCGCTAATCGCCCCCAATCGCTGCCCCTTTTGTGTCGCGATCAACCGTTTTTCCAACAATTTCACCTTGCCTTCAGCCCCGACCGTTATTAATACGACTGGACTTTGCTTATTCATAAAGAAGAATGCATTTAACCCGAAATCGGCGTATACAACCAAGGGGGATAGAAAGCTTCATTATAATCATGATTAATTTCACACCTATCTATAGCAAAGGATAATATCGGTTATTTTCTCACACAGGGATAGCCTTCGCTTCAATGGCCGCAAATTTCTAGATAAGTCCGAACTGAGCCTAAATGTCTTGATATTCTTTTCCACTTCGCCGGCAATGCAGAATGAGTTTGTTCCGAAAAATATCTCTTTTTATAGCAACCGTTGCGACTTTTTTGCGTATCAAAGAGGAATCTTTTCGTTGGCGTGAGATTTGTTTAGAATATCTGCTGAATACAGAATTGCTTGCCCTAACCGTTATTCGATGATCTGAAGATGTGGGTAAACAGAAACTAAACTCCATAGATATGTATACATCACATCTGGACGTCAGTCCAGATGATTCGACAGGTCGATTCACAAGAGCTGGCGCGTAATGTGTATGAAATTAATGATAGCTGCATACATTTTCCGCGCCAGCTTTCGCGAATTGACCTGTACATCAGCATATTTTTATTAAATTTTTTTTTTCATATAAAACTGAAATCTCACCGTATTGTTTTGGTAATGTTTATTGACACAGACCTAGCAAAGACGTAAGCCTGAAAAATTATAGTCTATTTGTTAACTTTAGGAAGGGTCGTCGATGGTGATAATTTGACTGGTGAAATGTTAAAGGGGTGTAAATCCCCGTTGCAAATGACAGGTCGCGCGACCCCATCGGGAACGTGCGGCGGGTATAGCGTGCTGTACCATCGATTACCCACGCGTCATATAATTTGCAACGCCAGAAAAGTGGTTTCGAATATGACTGATAATTATTAGTACGTTACCATACACGAGCGGGGTTTGCTGTAAAGCCCATTATAAAAATCAACGGGTGAATGTTGCAACGTAATCATCATCATCATCATCATATCGTCGAAAGACGTCCACTGTTGGACATCGTCAGGAGGACATAGGCCCCCTAAAGAGTGCCAAACGTAATAATCTAAGCTAAACGTGCTATAACAATTATAGAAGTACATACTCGTAAGGTAGGTATTTTAAATAGACGAGTCTTCTAGTTATCTAAAATATTGCCTAACTTCCAATTCAGTATTCATCTCCTCTGCACCTATCTGCCGTAGCATTGCAATCTCTGATATAAACCGGATGTTTTTATTTGGCATTGATTCAAGGTAAATGAATCGGATCAAATATTGAATCGGAACAGTTTGTGGGATTTATAAGATTTATAGAATTCGACTTTCGTGTAAACGAGAAAAGTTTTCGCCAGATCATTTGTGTTCTGTTCTATTCAGTGGCTTCGTGGACAGAAATTGAACAAAGGCATAATGCTGTTTGGCTAGGACCTGGCATTAAAATTCCTTTAGTGCTGGAAGCTTATAGACATTGTTTTTAGGGTTCCGTACCCAAAGGGTAAAAACGGGACCCTATTACAAAGACTTCGCTGTCCGTCCGTCCGTCTGTCTGTCACCAGGCTGTATCTCAAGAACCGCGATAACTGTTCAGTTGAAATTCTCACAGATGATGTATTTATGTTGCCGCTATAACAACAAATACTAAAAACGAAATTTTGGTTTCAGGTTTAATGTTAATATGACTGCTCACTAAAATTCCCAGTATGATATCTCGTGAAAACAAAGGACCCATTTCCATGAAATTACGCATAAAGTTGATTTCTGACAAATCCGAATAATGTGATGTGCCGTCTGTGATGTATGTGTGCTATTTTGATTGACAGTAAGTACTTCAAAGGAAGTCCTTTTGACCAAAAATCGCGATAGAAGGAAACCGCACACCTGAAGTATGAAAAAAAGCTCGGTGTATTGTCTTGAAAAATATTTGTTTTGTGGTTTAAAAATAATTAGTGAAAGGCGTGTTATTAAAAAAATTGTGAGTCTAGAAAAATTAAATGTATCGTTTTTGAAAAAAAAAATTGTGAGGTTTTTATTCCTTAGTAAAACTTATGGGGAATAAATGTAAGTGGTCAAGTTCTAATAAAAAAATAAATGTCATGAATTTGTTTATTTAAAAAACTTTTTAAAAGAAACTTACCAAAAAAAAAATTACCACATTGAGAAAATTACCAAGCTTTCATTTAGGAAAATACGTTTTACTGCACTCCTATAACAATTTTTTTGTTCCAATTGCTTCTAGAATAATGCTTAAGTACAATGCTTATATCAGGTGTTTAATCATTATGGCATTAGCTTTGGTCACATTACCGCGTTCGCGTTCTGTTTCACTGAGTGTATTACTTTGTTAAGTGATACAAATGAGGACCTGCGTGAATGACATTAAATGTAACCAAAAACCATTCGATGAACTATACTCATAAATATTCCATTTTATTTGGCAAACTGCGTGTTCGTTTCATATACAATAATGCGTAAAAACGTTTTTTACCCATTAGGATTTAAATATCTCTTTTCGTTTTTTAAGATTCAATCAACCTTGTCATGACTTGGCTGGCCCATATCGGCTTCTTCAACGAAATTTAAATATTCTGAATTGCCAAAAATTTCAATATAATCAAAACTATAAATTATGGTCGTCGATATTATTTATTACTGTAAATATATACCTATTCAATGCTCCAAACGTAAAATCTTAGTTTAATATCCCAAATGACATTTCATTGGTTTTGTACTTCGTTCAATTTTAAAACAAAACAAACTCAGCCCTTTAGGCGTAGGTTAGGGGTAAAAAAGAGGCAAAGTCTCAAAACTCTTTCACCGTAAAAAGTTGTGAGGTTATTCGGAAAGTCAAGTCTAAGGCAAATTTTAAATCAAAGGAAAAAATTGAAAAATTTAATGCTCCGAGCCGGATTCGAACCGGCGACCACAATTTGTAATTTTCGTTAGCAGCGTTACTGCTAAAAAAACAAAAGTTTAGTAGGTATGGGGTGGCGCATCGTTACTGACGATTTCTTAACATAATTTGAGACGTTGGTGCCGTTAAGAAGCCTAAGTCTTCTGGCAGATGTCGCTACACACGCCTCCCTAAGGCGTTGTGTGAAGGAACTGATTGAGGGATTTCGTGCCCGAACCGGATTGTTCCGATAGCTCAGTTGGTTAGTAGCGACGGGCCATGAATGCCTGTGGTCGCCAGTTCGAATCCGGCTCGGAGTATTACATTTTTCAATTTTTTCCTTTGATTTAAAATTTGTAATTTTCGTTAGCAGCGTAACCGCTTAAAAACAAAATTAATCCAAGTCTTAGGCATTCTTATTAATCTTTATTTGCTTGCTAAATAAAATTCTGCAACTTGGCAATCTCACGTCTTTACTGCATTTGTGGATTTTTGCATAAGTACCTAAAACTATGTGTGATTACCAAGTCAGTATTTTTTTTTTCATGGAATGTTTTTATGGGATCTCACTTCTTTTTGTAGGTTATTGTGTTAACAATGCATATAAATTAAGAATGCAGTCCCATTCTTGCTTTAATTTTTTTTGTCCTATTCACTGCAAATGTAACTTTGTAATCCATATATTTTTTTATTTATATGAGATTACAAAGTTATTTACTTTTTTTATATGCAGTTGGTATATCTAGAAAAATGGTCGAAACTGCAAAATATTATATAGCTATACATAAAAATTTTGTGAAATTAATTATTAATCAGCAAAATTTTATAAAATTTGTAATATACCGTGTATATTAATGCCTGCTTGGTTACTGAAAATCTAGGCTTCTAGTTTTATTCACAACGAAGTTATATGGGGGTCAATAATGGCCTGAACTGCTTCGAGAAAAGGATGGTACGGCCGTGCCGCTCTTTTGCTCGACTTGGCGTTCATAAAAGACGATATTCGATTTACAAGTTTTATTCCTGCAGGTCGATCACGTTACGCATTGTACGTACGTTAGGTAGATCTAAATGTACATTTTATATGGAAAAACGACAGTTGGATCTACCTAACGCGCGTTCAAAACGTTACGTGGTTAACCATCTGAAGTCACTTTAGCATAGTTATCACTACGCAAGGACGGAACTAACGGCCTCTCGACTATGCCCAGGCAAACATACCCTCGTTCAGTTACATTTCTATAGATCGAGTCAGTACAGATTCTTTACTGCGCGCCTGAATTAAAATTCAGGTTTCCTGACTGGCCCGGGATGCAGGGAAGGCAGTAGGTACAATTTACGACCGCTTTGACCTAGTTGCTAGTGACCCTGCCTACTATTCCGGAGGTCCGAGGTTCGAATCCCGCTAAGGGCATTTATTTGTGCGGTGAGCATGAATATTTTGATCCTGAGTCAGGGATGTCTTCAAAGTTCCTACAGTCTATGTAGGTATATATATCGCCTACCGATCCCGCTCCGCTGAGTCTGGCTATCACCTTAGATTTAATAGCAAGGAACTTAACTTTAATGTACTGAATTATGGGTGTGGAAAATGTTTTCAACTTTTATAACAATAAATAGACATTCTTGAGAACTCTCCGCGCGAATCTCCGGTGCATTTTATTTCCCATTCTAAGTTTCTCATGTAGCCGTAGTCTCCCATGCGAACTATTTGCCGTCACAATACCGCCTTATTTGTATTTTAAACCTCCTTTGTATTTTATAAAAACATTAGATTTTCTCTTTTGAACGTCTCGTAAAAGTAAGTGCTTCATTTATTTTTATTTCGCTTTCTGAATAGAAAAGCGCCTATCTTCTGAGTGATAAATGAATGAAATGGGGTGGGTATTAATTCAAAGGAGTTTTGTCGATTACATCAAATCGTTTGATCTAATCATATATACTACAATATGTATAGGAAGTGCTGATGGCCATCAACCTCCCAAGTAGTGTTCCAAACAGTGTGGTTGTTCCATTAGATTATTGAAAAACTATGTGTTTATAGTATGTGGTGTATGCTACTCCCGCCTCGGTGTTGGCGAGTAGGCCGGGCGCAGATAGAGGCACGCCGCACGAGTTCCGTAGGAACTCTTCGAACGGAGAAGTTAATTGGATTTTTCCGTTTGCGGCGCCGTGTACGTGTGTTGCGTGAATAATAAGTACCTAATAGTGTTTTGAGTGCTTTAAAAATGCTAGCGTGACTCGTTCCCTTAGCCTTAATATACTTACACAATGGGTAGGATTATAAACTTAATTAAGTTTGTTACTCAGCTTTTGGCATCTTTTGTTTGCAGAAAAGATTATCCGTGATGAAGAAATTTTCCCGCACAGGCAGATTAAGTCCAAATTAGTTTTATTAGCCATCGATAATTTCCCTATTTGTGTTGTTACTATAGGTCTTTGTACAAGTTTTAATTACTATACATAAAGGGACATAACATAAAGGAGCAAGTCAAATGAAGAAAATGGCGTGTCGCAGGTGAGTCAACATTACTGTGTAAATGTAATGTTTGTAGTTATAACAGGGCGCGTAAGTGCAAAACTGATTGGCAACGCTATATCATCGCATCAGGCACATACGACCACCGCTAGGAGAATGGGCAGTAGTCCCCACGTTGACGGATAGGACACTTCACATATATTTACCTTTTGAATTTCCTCGCAAGTGCATGCATGTCGGTCAGGCACAGTTGCCAACCAAAAGATGTATTGATTTTTATCACATTAATTACATAGGAAGCAACGTTGAAGGTAATAAGCAAATAAAATTAAAAATGATAAATGTTTTTGTAGGCGACTGTACATTTGAAACGAGCGCCTTACGGCTTCCACGTCAATTAGGGCCTTGGCCCACGGCGACTTTTTGTAGCGATGCTGTCGCGCGTTTTTGGAATCGCGCGACTGCATCGCGACTGCATCGCTACAAAAAGTCGCCGTGGGCGAAGGCCCTTAGGAATGAATACTGTTTTATCGCCTCACATAATGAAAAATAATAGGTTCCTATTTTTTGACGTGGTAACGTCTTGTAAATCGATGAACGCCGGCTGCACGCACGAAAAAGTGTCACTCATTGTCCCGTTCCGAACGGTCAACGGTGGCTGCGCGCACGAAATATCAACGCACAGCGCACAGCCCAAACCGCTGGTTCTAGAGATTCCAAATTTGACACGTAGGTTCCTTATAAGATCCAGGGGTGCACTAAAAAAGATTTTTCAAAATTCACTGCCTAAGGGGGTGGAAATGGGGGTCCAAAGTTTTTATGGGGAAACAAGAATAGATTTACTGTTTTATTCGAAACTTCACAGGAGTATTCCTAACGATAAATGCGTAAATACGTTTTTAAGGTTTTTAGAAAATTCAACCAAACTAATTCAAAGTTTTTTGAAATGTGGTGACCAAAGTCTCTAAAAGAGAGAATGGGGAAAATAACTTTCTAATACCGAAAAAGAATTAAAAAGAAAACTTGGTACCTATAGGTACCTAATATTTAATACCCGTCTTAAAATGTTTCGCTCTTTGAAATACCAGACGGCAAAGTTAATGACTGTTCTCTAGAAATGTAAAACAAAAATAATAAAAAAAAATTAAATCATTCTGTCAGTCGTTGTCATGCACACCCAAAAATAATATAATTGTATCGCAGAAACAAAGAATGTTGACAGTGATGAAGTTATTTATATTATTATGTGTTAAATTGCCTCTTTGAAAATAAGAGTCACCGGCGTAAAAGCAAGTCCCGTTAACTTTTAATGCTGAGTGCTCTCGACTTATGTTAAGAGCGCTTTTGTTAAGTGCGACAT
This sequence comes from Epinotia demarniana, assembly GCA_945867215.1. NCBI lineage: Eukaryota > Metazoa > Arthropoda > Insecta > Lepidoptera > Tortricidae > Epinotia > Epinotia demarniana. The sequence continues at coordinate 10,244,891 of OX244267.1, read as the reverse complement.
TCTTCCCAAAGGTATGTACGTATTCAGTCCGGAGTTACTTTTTGAACTTCCAATGCATTTACGGGTTAGTGATGGCGAATATAGATTATCGCATAATCGGATTTGATTAGACGTCAATACAAGCTTTTATTTAGTTACACTTGTCCCGTTGTCTGTCTGTCTGGAATCAAATCTTGCAAGATAAATTTGACCCACTTCCCGGTGACCGATTGAGCTGAAGTTTTGGGTATAAGTATAGTTTGGATGATCTGATGATGGAGACAGACGGTGAATTCAGTATAAAACCAACGTAACCCTGGGCTCGTTATAATCGTCTCAATGAGTAGTTGCTGATGGTATACAGAAAAGTACAGTCGGCAATAAAAGCTTGTACCAAAAATAACAATTTTGACAGTAACTTGTTTTTATTGGAGGGTTGGATAGGGAACAAGGGGTGCGAGCTGTCAGGCGCTTATATCGCATTATTCTTCCGCCGGTGGTAGGCCGATAGTCGCCTTGACTCATGGCGCATACGTCGTCCGTTACGCCTGTGCGTAAGCGCGATCCTACTTTTACACAAAGCAAAGAAAAACTGTGACTAACATAAAATATACGCAATAGCTTATGTTAATCGCACGTTTTTCTGGAAACTTACTAAATTTTACCTTTTGTATCATTATAGATAAAGCTTTGGGTGAACTTGTCGGACACATAAAAAAAATAGTTTACCTATGCATCATCTGCGCAGAAAAGTGTAAAAAATAAGTTCTCAAGTTATGTACCTAGTGTAACACTTTATCATTATGTGAAGAAAACTTTTTATAACGAATTTGCTACTTTTCTGTATTTATAGGCAACACTCTCGCGCGACTCTGTCCGTGTATTATACGCAGGCGACCCCGCGAGATAAACTTATAGACCATGTCCATCCAGAAAGTCCATTCTATACACAGATGTCAACAACAGCCCTTGCCCTGCCCAAGTAGCCCTTGAATTTCCTTATGTAAAGTATTATTGGAATCTCCATGTATGAATAATTTATCTGAGAGCTTATTTTCACATCACTTAAAAGCTTTGAAATCACATGTCATCATACATTGCAATGAAAACTGAATACTCATTATTAAAACCCGAAACTGAAATAAAGGATGTCGTTTAGATAACGTTTAGTAGACCTGATGACAGTGCTGACTGGTTGCCTAAGTCCTCGTATGTTAATATAATTTACGATAAAGCGAGCATGCTCGTTGCGTAGAGTCATTGTTGCTATATAACGCCACTCGATTTACAGCATCGGGGTCTTATTGGATTCGTTACAGTAAATTTACCGTGGCATATGGATTTGCTCAAGACTACTGCCACAGGCGATAAAAGTGACATATTGCTTTTAATCCTCTTAATATAATTATTGTGGTATTGGTAGGCCTGAGCTGTATACTACTACCAGGTTCCGCAGGCGGTAGATAGCGGAATCGCCATTCAGATATGAAGGTTATAATTATGCAAAAATATTAAATAAATAGTCCCCGAGCACACAGTATCGGTGTTAGGTTTATCAGGATGTAGTGGGAAGTCTTGTACGAGGGGCTTTTCTATGAAAATCCCTTGATGATTTTGTGACATAGTGAGTAATTGCCGCCATTAAATAAGCAAACCTCTTGATGTCAGGTAGCTGTAGCACCTAGTATGTACTGACTGAAAGAAATATGGAAGGGATCTTGTTCAACGGAATGAGACAAACTCGGTTGGTAAACTGCGATGTGGAAGGCAAGAGAGACACAACCACACCACACTTCCCTAAATTAGAGTTAGTAATAGTTCTAATACTATACAACAAGTTGAAATAACTATGACCTTATTTAAAGAAACTTCAAAGGAACAGTCCGTTTATTTCCTTACCGACTATACTTAACTGCGTGTGTGCCCTTAAACTTCATAAAAGTCGTTCTTAATTATCAATCAACCAAGATAAACTTATACTATCTATAGACAAGACAAATTCTTGTATAGATTGTTGCCTGACTTAAGGTGGAAAAACTTTTTGCCACGGTACCTATTCCACTTTTTTTCTGTCTGGCCTGACCGCGTTTACCTATGCGAGCGTGCGCATCAAACACAGGACTGATTTCCATTCAATTTATTTAGTTAGTGGCATAAACTTGTAACGATTTGTTTTATTTGGTCTTTGATTTCGTCCTAGTTATAGAATAGAATACGCCAGTCAGTATATAAAAATCAATCTTTGGTTATTTCTGATTATGTAACAGTCCTTGTTGCGAACAGTTAACAGACAGTCGTAACACAAGAAAATACGTCTTAAACACTCACAAAAACTAGTTTCTCCGCCGATCGTAACGTAAATGAGAACCTATGTTGTAGGCGGCGTCGTAACGTAACCTACCACTCGTTACCCGAAACGGTACGGAGCTAAGACTAGTGAGCACATTATTCATGAAGCAACGTACAGAATGACGAGACGTAAATTAACTACGGAATTATTAAGCGTGAGCCTCCCTGCCGCGGAATTAGACGTCGGGCTTCCTTTCCGTGGTGTTCGTTGCCGAGATTCACCGGACGCGCTGAAAAACTTCATCCGCGAATTAAACAAAGTTATACACTTGTATCTTGCAATTCTTCGTAGCCTAGAGTTTTATGAATGGGACTGTCGAACGTGCGTGTTCGAATCCTGGCTCGTACCAATTCATTTTTCTGGAGTCCCTAACACGCACTGTGCAAGCGTCAGAACAACTGTCCATTCTTTCTCATCCGTAATATGAGGTGTGTGCCCAGCAGTGGAGCATATTGAGACATAATAATGTTACAGAAAATCACGTAAAAACAATAAAGTTTAATTACACAATATTAATTTCATAGTCATCAAAATTTTAAAAACAAAAACTACTTCATTACCAAAAGATTTTTCCCAAAATGTACCATGTGCGTAAGTGTTACCAAGGTCATCATTATACTATATATATAACAACATATAGTTTAGTGAAAGGACAGGATTCGGTTGGATGGGTACCTACTGGAAGATTTATTAAAATGGAAGTCTTATAGGATTCGCTCCACGAGTGTTTGGGATAGCTATTGTCGCGGGACTACGTGTGATTTAGGGTTTTTAATATAGACGAATATACTTATCTCTTCTTATACGAATAAAATATCCTGGTAAGTACCTAACGCTAAGTATTTTACCAATATCCAGTATATACCGTGAAATGGGGTGAGTTGGTTCAAAATCGACAATCGAAACACGATAAAATTGTATTATTATATGTGGCAAGTTGATTTTTGTACAGAAAAAAATCCTGCCATATAAAGTTTTTATTATTATCTGTCGTTTTATTTCATAATTTTTGAGATAAACACAAAAATAGTCGGAAATCCCACCCCACCCCGTAGTGGAGTTAGAGGGGATAGCAATGGAAAATGAATGGGGACAACTTTCGGATTCTGAATTTCGCGATTGACGCTGACTGTACCTCATTTTATTGTAAAGTCGTTTAACAATTTACTTTCCTTTTAATTAATTTTTGTTTATTTTTTGGCTTCGACTAACGACAAGAATCCTTAAAAACAATTATGATTTCACAAAATAATATTCATAATTATACCGGTGAAAAAATATCCGGGCCGACCATAATTGTGGTAAAATCTTACAGTAATTATTTTCGCTTGTTTGTATTTTAAATGAGAACCAGTAGTCTTTTGTTCTCACAGGTCCTGAAATATAATCCCAGGTAAAACAATTAAAGTTTATTATCACCTTTTTAAAGTAGGTACATATAATAATAACAACTATTTATTTGTTTATCGTATGGCAAATCAGTGTATTAAGAATCGTGAGATCTTCGAAAATACAGTATGGTTGCCAGGTATTTGTAGCAGGCATCTAAGGCCCATAGTTACAAAATACCTTAAATACTAAAATTCATACAATACAGTTATGAAAAAAAAACTAATAACCCTACAACTGTTAAAACGCTACGGTAGCTCAGTCGAAAAAGCTACGGTAGTCTAGTTATTCAGGCATGCCTCTGTCATACGGCGGTCATGGGTTCGAATCCCAGACCAATGAGTTTGTCGGAAACTATGTGCGGAATATTTACCGTTAGCTTTTCGGTGAAAGAAAACATCGTGAGGAAACCAATCTAAATCCAATAAGGTCTAGTTTTCCCTCTGGGTTGGAAGGTCAGATGGCAGTCGCTTTCGTAAAACTAGTTCCTATGCCAAATCTTGGGATGAGGTGACAAAGCGGACCCCGGGCTCGTCAAGAGCGCAACCGGGAATAACGCTAGGAGGATGACTTATAACCCTAACGTATACCTATATATCTATGGAATAGGCTGTTAACGGAAGTATGTGCGGATTTGTATCTAAATTGTTATAAAATTAGAAATTATCATTTGTAACGGACTGGATACAGCAGATAATAAAAACGGTGAACACACGGTCTTTTGTAACGTAGGGGCGAGTATTATAGTCCGCTTTTTAACCGACTTCAAAAAAATACGAGGTTCTCAATTCGGCTGTATTTTTTTATTTTTTTCAATGTTTGTTACCTCAGAACTCCGTCATTGATGAGCCGATACGAAAAATGTTTTTTTTTCGTACCGTATATACTTCCAGGTAGGCCCATTTATTTCAAAATTCAGTTAGATAATGGGATCCATGAGGAATTGAGGGGACTCCTCAATTTTATTGGACACGCGTGTAGCTATTTTGGTATTTTCTGTTATAACTCGTGTATTTACATCCGGAATCATAGATTTGGTGGCGAGGAATTGATGATGAAGAGCACAGATGACTTATCGAATTCCTCAATTATGTACTTAAAAGTGCAAAAGTACGTCACAGGTTCTGATAAGATTCCGTTGAAATAGGAACTAATGAAGTGCCATTGGTGATGATCTTGGAGAATCGATGGAAGTCCTCAAATACTATCGGCCCACATACAGCGATTCGGTTTTTTTCTATAGTAATCAACGCATTTGCTATCGGAAATCAGTTCACGTGGTAAATTGAAAAAAAATAGGAAATGTTCTCGTGGCTTGGTGGAGTATGGTTGGTGGCATGGTTTTCTGCTTGGGACAAATATTAGATGTTACCCGGAAATTCATCCTTGCTGCAAACACACATCAACTTGTAAATGTTCACCACTATATGTTTCTCATTTGTTGTTAATGGACTCTGTTTCTGTATCATAGCTTGTGGTGAAGCCAAAACGTTCAGGGGATAACGAGTCGATCTTTTTTGCAAGCCACTTGGACCTGCCTCTGGTTGGTCCATCGCAGTCCGCACGGCACCACACAGTGAAAAATAAAATATGATTATTAATTATAGATACTCGTATAATAATCTCGTAAGCTTCAACAATTTGTTGATTGCCGAATCCTGTACCAATGATTCGTTTGTGCCACAAACAAACAAGCGTCATAAAAATTGATTTTATTTTCTACCCATCTGTCTTTATTATAGCTACAAAACAACAGGGAAATGTGAGATCAAGTAAAAAAGTAATTTAGTACAATGACAACTTCCAGCGCCGCCATTGCAAATAACGCCTCATGAACGATTTTAATCTTCAAGCAACCTATTGACAGTCATAATATTCACAACATTTTCCAACCCACCTCACCATTCAACCAATATTTGTATAAAAATTCTGAGAGTCAACCACTAAGCGTGTTCGGAGGTTTCACTGGTTTTGCCACACTTTGCCTGGAGTGTCGCACACATTCACGAGACCTTCACTCACTTTTGCTCTCAAGTATGTTATGCATCCATTTCTGCATAACATTAAGACATTTTTTTTTGACACGCCATTATACTGCTTATTGATGGATGCATAAATTATTGCATGGCATATTTAACCGCGTGGATTTGAGCCTCTTAAATTGGTTAATAGGTTGGTAAATCATTAGACATTTCTTTGTTTGTAACAAAAAGAAAATCTGCAAATAATGCAATATGTTTTTAATTATTATTCTTTATTTTCTGAATAAATAAAAAAATAAATAAATAAATTATTATTATTTTTAACTCTAGTATTTGTATGGATTTTATGAAACAATGCATTATGAGTCTTATGTTACTCGAAATAAATGATTTGATTTGATTTGATTTGAAATAACGTAATTAATTTCATATGTCTACGTATTCTCTGTATAATTCAAAATACATTCCAATTGTAAGTATATCGATAAAACTTGAGACAAAAGGACAACAGAGGACATATTTGAATTTGACTCTACGTTTTAATAAAACACTGATACAAGTGTCCCAGGCATTGCTTGAAGCACAATTAATCTACATTCTTTAATTATTTTGTCCGAGTGAGTTCGTAACGAGTTCCCTCTAAAATGACACTAATTTTCCTCTCATTTTGTCACTGCAGAGTACAGAATTATAACACTCGGCAACTTTGCAAATTGTAATAACTTTGTGAAACAAAAAAAGAGAATGAAAGAACTTCTTACAGCTGGCTTCAAAATCCGTTACAAAGAGCTGTCGGCGAATTTGAGAGTGGTCTCAATTACTGAGCTCAACAAACTTAGCCATCATACGAGTATGTGTTTGTTTTGTCTAGCTTCTTGCAGACAAAAGCAGAACGGCTTGAACTAGTTCTTCCGTACCCGTTGGGAAACACAACCGGCTTAAGTACTTCTTTTTAATAACTTGGTACACATACTTACTTTCATAATATGTGAAAACTCTCAGGAGAATATTTAACGCGTTGATGAGGATGTTCTTAACATTTAATAGCGTTTGGTCGGAGTCACGCCACATAGTGAGAAGTTGCTTCCTCAATAACTGAACCAAGATCCACATTTGTGAACTCGATTACGCAACGAGTAACTGCTAACTTTGAAAGCTTAAAATAAACAGAGACACGGAAAATTATTCGCTAACTTTGCTCTGAGCATGAAATTTATGGTACGGTTACCGCGAAATTTCTCTACAATGAACGACTCGCTTGGGTTTTCAGCTTATAACTTTACCCACTGTGGTGGGGGATAAGCTATACAAAGACTTTATGTTTGGTAACGATTGGACAAGAACTCGAGATTCTAATGCCTAGTCATATATCATTTAGGACATGTGCTATATTTTTTCATATATTTTTTAGGGTTCCGTACTCAACAAGGAACCCTCATAGTTTCGCCATGTCCGTCCGTCTGTCTGTCTGCCCGTCTTCGGCTTAGCTCAGTAATACTTACAACTAGAAAACTGCAATTCGGCGTGGGTATATAAACCAATCACGCCAACAAAACAGTACAATAAAATCCTGAATTATTCTTTTTTAGAGTGCCTCCCCTAAATGTAAATTGGTGATGTTTTTTTTTATTCGTTAATCCTATAGTGTGGGGTATCGTTGGATAGCTTGTTCAAAAATATTATGGGTTTTCGATAACTATTTTTCAACTCAGTTATGCGTTAGCGAGATAATGGGATTTAAAGCCCTAATTTTTGTTCGAGTCATGTGCCCCCCCTCTCCTGCCAGCTAAATGGCTACTACTAGGGACGTGAAAAAATTCGTGGCAGTAGTACATAATATAATGAATTTAAAAGGAAAACGATCACAGTTAAGTAGACATTACTAGTTAACGAGTTATGTCTAACTAGTTAACTGGTAAGAAATGCACTTAATTTCGGGTGCATATACATTGTCATTGGAAGTTGAACCTTTTACTGTGGACGGTAGAGTTGAACCTTGTCCTTCAGGTGGTCGCTAACCGAAGGTGGTCGCGTAACCGGCGAAACGACCCTGTACATTGGTATGTTATAGAAATAATCTTATTTACGAGGGTAAGCTATAATAAAAACCCCAAAAATTCCCTTTTATAAGTCCGCATTCTGTGACAGTCGGGCAACTACAGAACCCTACACTGAGCGTGGCCCGACATTCTCTTGGCCGGTTTTTTTATTATTAAGAAAGCTTTCAAGTCAAACAGGCATTAAAGCGTGCTGCACACTAAGCAGACTATACGGTAAGATTTTATCTTCGTATGCGTATGCGCGATAGCGGAGACGAGCGAGTCTATAGAGCGATACGGTTTAACTCCCCTCCCCAGTATAGTACGCGGATAAAACCTTGCCGTATCTGCTTAGTGTGCAGCACGCTTTACTCACGTCAGAATAGCAAGTTGCACTAGGAAGAAACTGTTTAAAGTGTACATCTGGAGCATAGCACTCTACGGCTGCGAAACGTGGATCATGACGCAACGGGACAGAGAGAGATTGGCGGCGTTTGAAATGTGGTGTTGGTGGAGCTTAGAAAGGATCAGTTAGACGGAATAGAAAACTAATGAGGAGGTTCTGGATGTAGTCAATGAAAAAAGAAATCTGATAGAAATTGTTGAAAACAAGAGAGGAAAAATGATAGGACACGCATGTTACGCCACAATGACTGGATGAAAACAATAATAGAAGAGAAAAGAAAAGGACGATGGCTGAGAAGCTGGAAAGACGAAGGGAGGGACATCTTTCATGGAGCAAATAAAAGAAACAAAAACGGTTTTTTTAGTATTTGTTGTTACAGCGGCAACAGAAATACATCATCTGTGAAAATTTCAACCGTCTAACTATCAGAGATACAGCCTGGTGACAGACGGACAACTGATAGACAGACGGACGGACAGCGGAGTCTTAGTAATAGGGACCTGTTTTACTAGAAAAGGGTACGGTACCCTAAAAATAAACGCTTCATCGTATAGAGAAATAAAAATAAAGGCAGAATGTAGAATATGTTGGAAATTACTCCACCGAAAAGAGCCTAGCTCTTAAATAAGAAGAGAGAGAAGAGAGCTATTATTATATGTATATGCAGTTTATCTAGACCAAGTATTTTGAATTTTTTATGCATATATATTATACTAGCTTTTGCCCGCGGCTTCGCCCGCGTAGTTAGTGTAATATTCCAATAATTGTTGAATTGCTACGCCGGCAACGGCCTACTCCTACTAATTTCCCCTATGAATAACCCTTCGTCATAACCCATTATGGTAAAATTATTTTTTATTTACTTACTATTATTTTTATGCCCGTGTGGTGTCGGATTAGAGTTTCACCACCCCCTTTCTTCCCGTGGGTGCCGTAAAAGTCGACTAAGGAGTTGAAGTGCGTTGTGGGTGATGGGCTAACAACCTATGCAATATCACATTTTGTGGATCTTTTATACCCACATTTATGCTAAAAGTGGCGCTGGAACATAAAGTTCATGTGCTCTGCCTACCCCTTTTGGGAATAAAGGCGTGAATGTATGTATGTATGTACGTATTTTTGTTATTAAATTTACAATCATGATTAAATGAGAATCTGTCCTCTGGAATAAAAGCTAGTTTATGTTCATGATAACATTGAAATACCAAAATATTTCCACAGTAAATTTGTGGCCTGAACATTGGAGGGGAACAACAGTTTGTATGGGAGCAACTGCAATTAAAGAACATAAATACCAAAAAAATGATTTAATTTTGCGGCAGTCAAAGTGCCTAACTTATAAAAAGTAAGCAGATCTTCGTGCAGCACCTTGAATGTACTTATTACGGATGCAGGCAGTTTCCCAATGTCTCCTACCCTCCCGTCCCGCCACGCCGCCCACACTCGCCTACGTACAACCGATTGATGACGATCGAGATGGCACCAAATACAAACTTTATAACATATAACGCGGGTCTCGTTCCATACCTCAAAAGCAAAAATAGAACCCGTATTTATAGGATCACGTATGGCTGTCTGTCAGTCCGTCTGTTACAAAACATTTGCTACGAAAAAAATGGACCGATTGAATTGCAATTTGGCACAAATACTTTCATGAATTTTCATGTCCACAACATTACATTTCAAAATCTATGCGATTTTCGTAATTAACGTCCGAAAAACCATATAACAACGCCCATATTGATATTAAGACGCCACGTTGGAATGTAAAATAGTTGTTGTGTTCGTAATCAGCGACCCGGTACACCATAGAAACAATAGATGCCGATGTTGATTTTCAGATTTTGTCACCACAATACATGTCCCCCTTTTAGGGGTTGAATTCTCAAAAAAACCGAAAACACTTGTTTAGGTACTCATTTATCGTTAGGAATTATCCTGTGAAGTTTTGAATAAAATTGTCTAACTAATCTTTTTTCCCCATACAAACTTTGGACCTCCTTTTTAACCCCTTTAGGTGTAATTATTTCCAAAACGCTGAAAGTACTTTATTTGTTAATGAATAAGTAATCTGTCCACAAAGTTTTAAGTACGTAATTAAAGAAAAGTTTCCCTCACTAAAACTTTGGACCCTCAGTTAACCCCCTTAGGGGTGGAATTTTATAAAACGCTGAAAGTACTTTTTTTTTATCAATAAGTAATCTTCCTACAAAGTTTCAAGTCTGTTCAGTAAATAATGTTTCCCGCAAACAAACATTGCATCCCTATTTAACCCCCTTAGGGGTAGAATTTTATAAAACGCTGAAAGTACTTTTTTTGTATCTTAATAAGTAATATTCCTACAAAGTTTCAAGACTCTAGTACAAAAAATAATGCTTCCCCCATACAAACTTTGGACCTCTATTTAACACCCTTAGGGATAGAATTTCCCAAAATCCCGTCTTATCAAGGGATAAGACGGGATTTTTGGAAATTCTATTCTATTTTCTAAATTCTTCTAATTCTACTTCAACGTAGGCAACGGCTTACGTCATAAAAGGAAAATCTGGTGTAAATTTCAAGTTTCTAGACCCAGTACTTTTGAATTCAAACTTTGCACCCCTATTTAACACCCTTCGGGGTAGAATTTTATAAAACGCTGAAAGTACTTTTTTTGTATCAATAAGCAATCTTCCTACAAAGTTTCAAGTCTCTAGTTTAACCCCCATCTCACCCCCTTAGGGAAAGCATTTCCAAAAATCCCGTCTTGTCCCTTGCCTACGTCACAAAAGAAAATTCTGGTGTCCCAGTAGTTTTGAATACAAAATTTGCACATCTATTTAATCCCTTATAGGGGTGGAATTTTATTAAATGCTGAAGAAATTTTTTTGTATCATAATAAGTAATATTCCTACAAAGTTTCAAGTCTCTAGTACAAAAAATAATGTTGCTCCCATACAAACTTTGCACCCTTATTTAACACCCTAGGGATAGAATTTTCAAAAATCCCGTCTTATCCCTTGCCTACATCATAAAAGGAAGGTCTGGTGTAAATTTCAAGTTTGTAGTTCCAGTAGTTTTAAATACTAACTTTGCACCCCTATTTAACCCATTTAAGGGTGGAATTTTGTAAAACACTGAAAGTACTTTTTTGTATCTTAATAAGTAATCTTCCTACAAACTTTCGAGTCTCTAGTACAAAAAACAATGTTTCTCCCATACAAACTTTGCACCCCTATTTAACACCCTTAGGGATAGAATTTCCAAAAATCCCGTCTTATCCCTTGCCTACGTCATAAAAGGAAGGTCTGCTGTAAATTTCAAGTTTGTAGTCCCAGTAGTTTTGAATACAAACTTTGCACCCCTATTTAACCCCCTTTGGGGTGGAATTTTGTAAAACGCTGAAAGCACTTTTTTTGTATCTTAATAAGTAATCTTCCTACAAAGTTCCAAGTCTCTAGGTCAAAAAATAATGCTTCCCCCATACAAACTTTGGACCCCCGTTTTACCCCCTTAGGGGGTGAGTTTTGAAAAATCCTTTCTTAGTGCTCCCCTACATCTTATACGGAACCTACGTGCCAAATTTGGAATCTCTAAAGTACTGCTAATTTAGAAGCTCTGAAGTACATTAACGTCTATATCAGACAGTGCCTCAAGCTTTTAAAATATTTATTACAATTTGAAATTATTTATAACATAACTAGCATTTCTAGAACTCATCTTTCTACGAACAGCCAATATTACGATGATGAGTCACGAACAGAAAGCTTATTCTGAACCTTAGAATATACCTACTATACTCATACATGACTCTTCTTGTTCTTCTGCGTCTTTCCCTCATGGCTGAGAATCGTGACCACGTACGATGTCCCTCTATACAACGCGCTGCCACCAAAAAAATATTATTTACTTTTTATTTCACTTTTTAAACAAAAGCTTGTTTTTTAAAAATCGTTTTTTTACGTTTTTTTTCTACTTTTTAGTGTTAAATCTTTGGTATTCACTTATTAAGGTATTTGTTTGTCAATGCACTACTAAGTTTTTCGCTTATTCACATTAATTTACACTATTTACACTGTTCCACCACATGCTTATGCATTACATTTTTTTTTTTATGTACGTCATTTACAATATTTTCTCCATATATTTATATCCGCCTTTGCCATAATATTCACAATTTATTACATTATATTATTGGCAGTTATAATACCTTTGACATACATACAACACAAAAAATATTTACACCATAAACTTTATTTGCACTATATTCATTTATTTACATCATTATTTACACTTTCTTCATATTATTTTTACCACATTACTAAATTAGTTTCAAGTACCATTTCGCATTCTCTTCATTTCATCCAGTGCAGTCATATTACATGGTGTTTTCCCTGATAGTTTGTTACAGTCTAGTTCATTAATCAAGAGACCGTCTAACGATCGAACCCTACTGAGTGTAACATATGATTGACCGGCTGCAAAGAGTTTCAGTTCTAAATACACTACGGCATATTCAACGGTATTGCCTTGTGAACCGTTGATGCCCATGATAAAATCAAAGGTAACATCCGTCTTTCGACAGTACCGTAGTTGTATTTAGCGGAAAACTGTACAGCGATTGGTTTAATTACGTGCTCCCCGTCTTTATTAAAGTTGATACGTACAGACGGTATATCTGACGCATACATTTGGTCGCGGCGAAACAGCGGCCAGATAATTTCAGTGATAAACCCGATTGCTCCGTTCACCAGACCCTTGCTTACGTCGATGTTGGACCTAAACATGACTTTGGCACCCTCAAATAACTGTAGTGTCGTTGGTAAGCCACCTGTATTGTTGAGATCAGTTGGTATTATATTGTCCAAAGGAATGTCACCTAAATTTCGCGATGCATCCACTAACTGATCTTGTGACTTAATTGTAAACCCCCTGCCATTCAGCTCCTCAGCACGTACCCCACCTTGAGCTTGTTGTAAAGTTGTTTATTTGGAACCTTTACATCCCAGTGCAACGCATGTGTTATGCAGGCCAGACCTGTACACAGCAAATCCTGGTAGGGTACCTACTAGCAACACTTGTTTCTATCATGAGACCTTCGCCATCATGTACAATGGTAAGTACTGAAGATAATAAAACAATTGGGCCTAAACTCTACTATCATAGCACGTTCCATCATAAAGTACCAGTAGCTATCTTCCGGCTCCATCATGAGACCTTCGCCATCATGTGCAATAGTAAGTGCTGAAGATAACAAAACATATGACCCCAAACTCGGCTACCATAGCACGTTCCATCATAGAGTTCCAGTCGCCATATTCCGGCTCCAGCATCAGATCAGCTAAATGGTGACAAAGTATTGCATAGTCACCCAACTTACATAAAGCATTTCAAATTTCAGCTCAATCGGATAACGGCAATCGACTGAAAAATTGGTTGCAAATTTTGTTTGACGGACAACTTCCATACTTACATACGAACGAGTCAAGTTAATATGTAATAATTAATATAAAGCTTGTAATAATAATAAAAATGGTATTTTAGGACGTGTGTAGGTACGTAATAGAGGCAACAAAAAATCTATCATACAAGCCCGGTTATTGTATTTTCGCAAATAAGAAGTGTGTCAAATTCCTTAAATGAGAAAAAAAAAAACAAAAAAAACGCAGCTCTTACGTAGGGGATAAGTGCTTTAAATAACCCGAGCAATTAACCGCTACCTGGTAATGTTTGTTCAATGAAGCCTGCAATATAACCGGCTATTAAATATAAAGTGCCGTTTGTCCCTCAGTTAACAATTTATTTAGACTGAAAATAAATCCATTACACAGAAAATTAAAAAGTTACCTACGTAAAACGAAAATACTCTGAAAAGCATAATTAAAACAGCGATACAGTTTTATTTTATTTAGCTCGACTATAATATATACACTGAAGCTCTTCGATACGTGTATCCTGCCCCTAACCTATTATGGCGCCCAAACTTGCTCACAAGATGCAAGATTTGCCGACGAGCAATGGAACGCAGCATACTCGGAGTTCGTAGGATCGATCAGATCAGGAACACGGAGCTGCGTACCAAAACTGGCATCGTAGTTTTGGGTGCCAAGACCGCGAAGCTAAAGTGGGACTGGGCGGGACATGTCCGCCGGATGCACGCGGAGCGATGGGCCAAATTAGCCACCGAATGGCTTCCACAAGATGGCTTCCAACGTAGAGACAGGACGACCTTGATACGTTTTGCACAGATTGGCGAACACTAGCACAGGACCGAGACGAGTGGCGGAAAAAGGGGAGGCTTTTGCCCAGCAGTGGGACACAGTATAGGCTAATAATAAATATGTAATACCTGGGTGTCTATCATTTTAACGAAACGCATTAAGTCGATTTACATTTCGCCGAAAACTATTCCACGAATTTCATTTCGTTGTATTTCTTGTTCACATAATCATCAATTCATAGTTTTTTATTTCATCGAACAACTTTTCATCGTTAATCGTTTCGAATTTGTCTCAAATCGTAGCGTAACGATTCATCGAATTTACTTTTCATAGAATAGTCAGTTGTGTATAGTATTAATTTATGTTGGTACGTTTCAATGTTGGTACGTTCCATATATTTTTATTGCCACGATCAATATTTCAGTTTTCTACCAAGCCGTTTACCTTTCGGTCATTTCGTCTAAGTATATAATACCTAATGGATAAAATGGGTCCACATTGACTCATATATGCTTCGTATACGATGTAGACGTAATATTAAGCCTAAGTAAGTGATATTAAAAAAACGGTTCTGGCGCTTCGCCGGCCGCTGCCGCGGCACGCTCGCTGCGCTCGCTCGGCTCGCGCGCTATAGGATCACAGTTCACCTAACACTCCTCCTCGCTTCGCTCGTCGTCGTACCTACACTGGCCTACCTTAAAGTAGAATAGGAAGGTAATCCGATATCCAGAGGGAGAGGTGGGTAGGCTTAGAGCTCTATGTATACGTCCAAAGTCTCGGTGAAATGTACCTACTCAGTTCGTTGAAAGGTAAATATTATGAAGTGACAAACACTTATGAAACGATTTTCTATGTAATAAGAATTTTGGGAACTGAAACTTATGTTAAAACAAAATTGTAGTAACGGCAATTCGATGAACGACTATGTCGATGAACAAATAAAATATTGAAGTGAAATTCGATGAGTTCTGTTTTGTGTAAATGGTAATTCGAAATGTACGAGCGATCTAACGAAGTTCGATGAATGATTCTTGTGTTATGATGAAATTCTGCGAATGGTGTTATGGGAAACGATAATCGATGAAACTACTTTCAGTAAAATGATGGTTTCCCGTAATACCTTGATAATACCTAATGGACTAACTCATTTGAGACACATTTCAGTTTTTTTTATATAATTAAGGAGACGCAGAACAATAAGCCATTAGGTATTAGGCTTGCCGACCCCATATTATCTCGAGGATTGGATGTGTTAACAGCAGACACTAACTTCCTCACTCTCTCAATAGAGGTCCACATACCTGCAAGTAGTCGTGTTATAATGGGTGCAGTGACTGCTCGAAATATGACTAGAATGATAATTCCGCCATGCTCTCTAGACTTTAATTTCATTTTTAAAAGTAGAGTACATTTAAAACATGAAATATACAAGTGTCGAGCGTAGTTTGAAATGCTAGAGCATCATTATCAGTATCGGCACGTGCGTCCAGCGCAGTATGTGGAGTCATAAATTAGGTTTTATCTGAGGCGTCGGCTCATTAGCGCGCGCGTTGCATCGTATCGCGATGTACAGCCGTCCGCCGCGCCGGTGTCGCCCGCCGCTCCAACCCACGGGGAGATGTCGTCTATTCATTTGTATTATTACTATTACCATCTCTCTTATATATCTTATTCAAACAACCCAGAGGGAAAACTAGACCTTATCGGTATTAGACCGGTTTCCTCACGATGTTTTCCTTTACCGAAAAGCTGATGGTAAATATTCCGCACATACCTACTCTAAAGTTCCGTAAAACTCATGGTTCGAGCCAGGATTCGAACCCACGACCACCGCTTGACAGCCGCATGCCCGAACCACAAGGCTACCTACCGTAGCTTATTATTCAACCTGTAATGTAAGTCTTCGCATCCAAACGACCCGCATTCTCCCAATCGCTAAAACTGCGTCAATTGTTCTGCGTCAAAATCACAAGTTGTGCGACTTTGATACAACTTACAAGTTACGCAACGCAATAGACGGGTCACTGCGTTTATGACGGTTTTATATTATTACCTTAGCAACACATGAAGTGAAATAACTGGCTAGTTTCGACGAAAATGTTAGTCGTAGTTTAATGAAAACGCTGTGCTCCCTGAGGCGTGGCCAGGCACGGCACCGGCCGCGCCGCGCCGCGTCGCTGACCGCGCTATGTACCAACTAAAGCCTGGTTAAATCACAGTAAGCTTTTATAAAATTGAGCACTATTTTGCTTATTTAGTATGCTTTACGATGCCACAATTTTATTTAAAGTAAAATATTTTCGCAAATCAAACTCCAGCTTAATGAAAGATGATTTGAATTGGAATTTTCATAGTATCATAGCTTTCGAAGCAAGGTAAGTGCAATTATAACCGCAGGCAGTTTTATTTGGGTTCATAAGTCTATTAAAGATTATTAAACAGTCTGAGATTTAAGTTGGTAGCCCGAGCCAGGTCAATATTTAAAAAGAAATTCTGTAATTCAAATCAGACATCTCCGAAAATGAAAAAATCGGGCGATAGGTCCATTTCATTTGGAATCGAGGACGCTGAACAAACAGAAATAGGGTTAATTTAAAAATGATTTACGATTACGGTCAAAGCGGCATATTAAGGCCCACAAATCAAACAACCATAACTATTCCAAATACTAGCTATTTGTAGAATAAAAGTCATTTATATAATTTATTCCAAGTCATGGAAATGAGAAAGAACTTGAAACTAGCTATGACGAATATGTATCTTTTCAGAATCTGTTCACTCGAAAACACTGAAAGAGGCATTCTCCATTCACCATTTCTCTTAACATAGAAATTCAAAGTTGCGGATTATTTATTAATAAATAAAAAAAATTGCCATATACCTACCAAATTCTGATACTTCTACCCTGCTTCTACCAAAGAATCTTAACAGGCTTGGCAGGATGGACGACCTACAACGCATCTTATAATGGTTGCGTTTACCCTTTTGAAGTACGGAACTCTTAAAATATATAAAATAATGCAAATTAGGACCTTTATTTAATCATAAACTCCACACGTTTTCCCAGCCTACAAAAATCACACATTTACTGAAATCTCTTAGAGTTCATTCCTTTCAGCAAAAAATCTATGCAAAAGTGCTCACGAATTTCTCAAAGATTGTATCGGCCGTACCCCTAGACTGTAAGGTTTGAATTCCATTGTGCCCCGTCCTGAATAGCTGCAAATGCCAGGCTCACATAATGAAAGCCTCCGGGCGAAGAATTGCTTATATAATTGATTACATACAAGGCGATGTATTTATATTTGAGCAGCGTTCGCTTCGAACTAATTATGCTAATATTTGTGTTCCGCTGACGATATAAATGCGGTTAGGTAACCTGTTTAGGGAATCGCCTCTGAGACTCCAGCAAGCACCCTAACCGAAGTACCAGCTGACTGGAATACTGATAAGACGCTCCCCCACTCAAATATTCAATGAAGAGATAGCCTTTTTGGGTTGCTTTATTAACAACACCATTAATCTATACTTCATAAATAATTATGGTAAGAAGATAACTACGTGAATTAAATTAATTGGCGAGGGGGTTAATCCTACGTCTTCTGCCTAAATGATGTTGAATTACCTTGTCAAAGTGTTTTCAATGTTTGACCTAGGTGCCTGTGAAATAAATGTGAAATATCTGAACAAAAAGATAAGCAAATTCAACAAATATGATACTGGACATCCCTCCGATTTGATTCGTATTAAACTTTATTGAATTGGCGATAAAATGGCCTGAGGTACACACCTAAAAATTTCTCTCCGGTTAAGTAAACACACTTAATTCATAATATCTCATATTCTCAGTAAGTTTGTTGTTTAAGCTAAAATAAAACATTTTTAATGCAATGTCTAAATATTTTAAAATCTCAGTGCTGACTACAGGCGTTTTGTTTTATGAAACCGGAAACTTGAGAAAAAATATGATATTTAACTTGCACCAAGAAACTTGCTTTTTTAAGGGTTTAAAATAAATTATATCAACAATGTCTTGACAAAATAATTGATGAAAGATCCACCAGTGACTTGCACCATCCACCATGCGCTGCTCGTGCCACACTTTGCTCCGGACCATAAGCTCTTCTACCTTGGTCGCTGTGATGGGCAGCTACTGCCGTGGTGGTGCTCACCGACCCAAAGCACCGTTAAATTCTTAAATTGAACTTATAATCCGGCTCAAAGGATCAATGCACAACGGGGTCCCAAAACTATACACCGTTGTCTGGGGCTTGTCGATTTATGTAAAATTGTCCCTCATATTTATTCTTTTATTTATTTAACTCGGGATCCAATTCAAGCATCAACCTAATACCAGGTGGTTAGATTTACGTAATGTCACAACCATGGGCCATTGGTGCTGTGCTTAAAAGCGCCGCGGTGCTTTTACGTATTTTTTTTTACAGCAATTATCCACTGTTTTCGAGGTCCGTTGAAAATAGACAAGATAGCAGTTTTGCCCTATATATCACGGCTCCGTAACTTTTTGCTTCTGAAACACTAATTACTTAACTTTTTGTTGGCTTATAGCCTCCAAATTCCATTACGCAAGTTTTCGCCATTATGATGTAGCTTATGATAATAGCGTGACTCGGTAATTAATGTTAAACTCACCGAATACGTTACAACGTGGCTGTATTAACAGCGTATAACTGATGAGCAAGTCTGCTGCCGTATTACTCAATAAAACCTTACTGTCGCTCGCATCGCTGCTCGCAGTTCCGAGTTTTTTAGAAACGACTGTGAGTAAAATATTGAATGGCCGGTTCAATAGCTTGGCTTTAAAGACAATGTTTTAAACGACATCTACTTACATGGAGATGTTGAGAAACGAATAAGATGTTAAGCGAGAATTCATGTACCGGATAAATGTATAAAATAATGGTAAAGATAGAAATATTTTTAAGAAAATAACAATGACAAAGTAAATTGTAGGATATTCGAATTAAATATAAATCTCATTTTATCGTCACTTATATTTACGCTAACATTATTGATATACCCAGTTAGCTGGCACGAAGTATAAAATAGAAAACGGTTTTACTATCACAGATGGAGTTTGAAAAAATGAGATGAGATGGGTTACTTAGGGAACTAGAATATTTTCTGTTGCTTCATACGAAGTGTTTCAGTGGATGGATAGCGTCATTAGGGAGGTCTCATGAGAACTATTACTTCTCACTACGTGCTTTAGTAACCTACCTAGTTCACGCGAGCACATTCTTCGTCAATTCCTTGGGGACCAAATTGCAGCATTTGAATTATTAATCAGTTTCCTTAGTGTTACTTTTGAACCAACTTTTACTCGGATTCTCAGAAACCCTTAACACAACAAATAAATATATTACTCGGTTTTTAAATGTTTCGTGAAACAGATTACGGTAATGGGTTGAAATCGTTAGTTTTGTGTTAGTGCACTCCCCTGCCCTCATTCGTCATCACAACGCGACAGACCATTTCAAGTACAATCACTAATATAATAAAGGTTATGTTATCATGGTGCTTTTTACATTACGCACTAGAGCATAAAAAGCCATTTTATGCAGACTGTACAAACAACACACAGACGAACTTAACTAATAAGAAGTGAACATTAATGGATAACTTAAGGAGAAAGAAAAAATAAGCCTAAAATAATCAATAAGGCTGATTATTTTAGTTTTCAGCAAATACTTGCTTTTTTACTTGTTTCTTAAGACGTAGGTAGTTTAGCAGGAAGTACCGTATAGGTTACACGGAATAGGTTACAAGGTTGGAACAAGGTGAAAATCCTATTCATTCCAAAGGCGGGTAAGAAGGACTACGCCCAGGCCAAGTCCTTCAGACCATGTGCGCTGCTGAGCTCCTCGATCAAGCCATTCATATAATTATTAAATAACTTTGGTGAGCTTAATCACCTCCACATTGCATGACGTATGCATCCGAGAATGCACCCGTCCATCTTACACAGTTTCTCTGGCTGCCGTACCAATATTTAAACAAAGAAGTTACGTCATGCGGCACGGATGAGTCCTGCAGTTTTCGCCACAACAAGTCATATGACATAATCTGATTATAATCCAAGGCCTTCGACATGGTGATGTCGAAGGCCTTGGATTATACGGCGAATATATATTAACTTGAAATGTTATACGTTCTATAACATTTTGAGTGTCAGCCTCATATACAATTTTCTCCTCTTGCGCAATATAAATAGAATCTAATATTTGAATTTGAACATTGTAATTGTAAGCTCATTTCTCGACGTCTCAGAGACGAGGCCGATGACGGCGACACGGTAAAAAGCGCCTAAGAACGGCATAACAAGAACACGGATGTCTTTATGAAATTGTGTTTTGCCCCGCGTTGAGTGGCTGACGTTGACAAATGACACGGGGGTTGTTTTTCACTGTCAGATCGAAGTGACATGTTTTCCCCTGACTGTGAAGTGTGGAATCAGTAAAGTGAAATAAAAGCCCGAAAAAATATGGACACGAACCTAATGGACGCAAAAGGACATTAGAGTTGTGTTGGCAAAGGGGCCTGTTCTAACAAATTATTTGGGCGAGTGGGATGTATTAATTTTATTTTTAATCCGTATCCATTCATCCATACTAATATTATACGTGCGAAAGTGTGTCAGTCTGTCTGCCTGTTACCTCTTCGCGCGTAAACCGCTGAACCAATGTGGGTGAAATTTGGTATAAAGAGCGTTTTAATCCCGAGGAAGGACAAATGACAGTTTTTATCCCGGAAATCATCCCCTCCGTGTGAAATGGGGGGTGAAAATGATATAAACGAGTTCTATGCGGACGGAGTCGCGGGCAGAAGCTAGTATTAATCATATATGTATTACTTTACTATAGGTATAATTATTAATTTAACTACGGAAAAATATTTTAAATTTTAATCAATGAATAAGAGCCTTTTGATTAGTAAGGTTTGTATCAAACAACACATATTTTTATTTATTTAACAATTATGCATTGATGACGAATGATCCGCCTCAATTTTTTAGCTAAAAAATGACTAATAATAGCTAAGCAGGTAAATGTGCTAAATTTTAGACAAACTTGCGCAATCAATAATGGGTGAAACGATTCTTAAATCCACATATTTTTATTATTAATATATTTACCCACCACGGCTATAATATGCATGAGGCAGAAACCCATCTCCTAACTCCACAAACCCATCTTAATTGAGTGACTATGAAAAAAACTCCCTATTCGACAGTTGCGCAATAATATTGCGTGATATTTATCCGTGTGTAACGAACGAACTCAAAAACTTGCCATTGGTTTTTGCGCGTATAGTATTGATGAGAGCATCTAGCTAAAACCACATATTTTACACCTGGCTATAAACTCTGTTCAACGGCCAATATGTTGCGCCATATTTGTCTCGGATCTCGAACCAATAAGATATGTTCTCTCTCCGTCTACAATTTATATGCACTTAGATTTAAAGGCTAAAGAACCCTCAACACAATTTTATAAATGGGTGCTGGTTCTGTGTCTTGATCTCTGTTGATCTTGATTTTACTTATGTAAAAGCAAAATATTGGCACCATTTACCTAAACGAAGACAAAACTAAGTCCATTAAACGCTCCATCAATCAAAGATAGACTCTCTTTGATCTCAGCCTGTATTACCTAGAAAACCTAAATTTGATCGATGCCTTTGGCATCGCGTAACACTAAATCTTCTAAAGTTGGCACGAAAAAGCATCGTGACATGCTGTCTTTGGGTGTACTAAATCAATGTATCCCATTCGTGTCCTCTATTGGATCAAAAACTCATTTACCGGAGAAAAACGTCTTATACGCGTTTAGGGAGGTGCGGATGTACCCAACTGATGGAATCCTGATTGGGCCCCTTTAATCCACCCGGCGCGATGGCTCTGCTGATATCCGAAGCACCGCTGCACCCTCCTGCAAAAACTAAATTGAATGAATACTTATCACTCCGCTCCATCATCATAGAGACTAAAAAAATATGAGTCTTCTTTATGTTATTGTGGATGGTATTTATAATTACTTACATTATAAAACCTAGTAATAATATTGTCTAATAACTATACAAATAACATTATATTTCAGCGCTGCATCCTCGACATTTATATAATTCACTAGGTAGTCCACTGTTCAATGTACTAGCATCACACACTTATTTAGAGAAAAGAGAGAGAAAAAAAAAAAATGTATTTTCCGAGTCTATGTCGCCGCCTTATCTGTGGCAACACTCGGATCGAGCTTCATTCGCTTTCTGTGTGCAAGCATCACCACATCTCTGATTTAATTGAAGCTAGATTACAATATCAGTGTCTTAATAGTGTCGATTGATTGTCGTAAAAATGGGTCGAAAACGGAAACATAGATACGAAGAAGATGATCGTTTAAGAAAGAAAATACGACATCTTGAGAAGCAACTTCACAACCAGTACTATTCATCGAGTGATAACGGTTAGTTTATCTATATTTTTATCTTTAAAATCATGTTTAGACCGTTTCTAGTAAAAAATCTAACAATATCGAGATAGCAGAGCCGAACGAATAATATCTTAAAAAATCTCGACCTACCCGGTTTTTTCGAGTGAAAAAGATTCATTCCTTTGTTCTCATGAGATTCGGTTTAATAGAATATTCGAATTATTTATCTATACCTATTTAAGATTCGACGGCGGCTATGACTGTCAGTTAGTCGATCTAGTGTCACTAATGATTTATTTCAGAATATGATGGTGATCAGAGCATGTGAGCTATATAAATACCGTGGGTTATTCTGCGTGACGTGATCACGTTAGATAACACCTAGTCTCATATTGTAACGTGATTACAATTCATGACTTTAAACAATAACACTGCAGCAGCAGTATTAAAATATCGCTCATGTGCGATATTATACTTTGTTCGGGTAGCACTGGAGGCTTATGTAAACAAACCGATCCAGGAATGTTGTGCTCGTATCTTTTTTAATTGTATATTAAACGAGTATTTATGGAACTATGGTTTAAAGGCATAAAGTTTAAATAAAAGGTTTGTTTACATAGTCTGAAATTTAAACGAAACCGGGGTGCTCACCACAATTACGGTATTATTCCAGAGGATCACCACTACAGATCGGCATCCCCGGAGTCCGATTACGGACAGATGTACCCATCGGAGTGGGATGAATCAGATGATGAACGCATTAAGTCAGTGGTGAACAAAACAGACCCGACAGTACCCACCGGTCTAACGGCGTCGGGGTGCGGCCTTGTGAACTGCAACACAGCGGCGGTCGATCTGCCTGCAGCCCCCGCAATACCCAGCGCAGGTACTGCGGCCTCCGTAAGCGCAGCGCTAACGTCTGCTGACCCCGTTCCGGGCACAAGCACCACTCCGGCTAGTACTCCGGCCAGTGCCGCGCCGGCACCCTTACCAGCTCAAATCTTAGAGGCTCTTGGTGACCCTAAGGCCAAGGACGAACCACTCGGTCCAAAAATACAAGAAGAGATCTATAAACGTTGGGGTCGAGTACTAGTAGATGGCCTTAACAAGGAACAAAGGCAGGCTTTACATGAGAAGTTCCTGTTCCCAGAAAACTTTAAGCTGGCAAAAGCACCACTTTTGAATCCTGAGATTGCTCCTGTTTTGAGTGAACCAGTGCAGAATAGAGATAACCTGCTACAGAAATCTCAAAACGTGCTCGGACGCGGAATTTCCGGTCTTACTAACTTGACTTCATCTCTTATCGATGAGGACACCGACAAGGTGGAAATAATTAGGAAGCTTTCCGAAATTACTCAAATATTCCTGGATTTACACCACGACAACACTAAAACGAGAAGAAAGTTAATAATTACGTCGTTGGACAAAAAGTTTACGAGCATGATCTCTGATGTTAAAAGAGACGAATTTCTGTTCGGATTGAATTTAAACGAAAAAATTAAAGCTTCTAAGACTGCGGAGCGGTCTGGCTTGCAAGTGCGGTGATCGGACTCAGGACCGTCAAGGAGACAGATATACCATCAGGCGGGGCGGGCCGAGGAACCGCTACTGGCCTCAGACGACCAGGAGACAACCTCCGACTGCGCAACGTCCGTCGGAGTCGTCGAAGCCGGGCCCGAAGCAACGCAGGCCTTAGTAAAGGTAAAGCACGCGGGTAGACTGCGTTATTTTTTGAACCAGTGGAAATCAATCACCACGGATCCTATTGTATTAGGATATATAGAGGGCTTTAAAATTCCTTTCGAATGCTCTGTAAGACAATCTACAGAATGTTCAAATAACAGTTTTAGTGAATCCGAAATTAGACATATGGATTTAGAAATTTCAAAATTAATACAATCCGGGGCTGTAGTCAAATGCCAAGACACACCTGGTCAATTTATGTCGAACATTTTTCTCATACCTAAAAAAGACGGATCATTGAGATTTATTCTAAATTTAAAGAAACTGAATAAGTATATTCGGCCGTTACATTTTAAAATGGAGGACATACGCACGACTGTAAAGCTTATGTCTAAAAATTGCTTTATGGCTACTTTAGATTTAAAGGAGGCCTATTTTCTCGCGAGCATGCACGATGATAGTAGAAAGTACTTGCGATTTAGATTTTTAGAGCAAAGTTACGAATTTCAATGTCTCCCAATGGGTCTCTCGCTCGCTCCGTTTGTTTTTACAAAGCTTTTAAAGCCAGTTATATCACATTTGAGAAACAAAGGCCTGTTGATTATTGTATATCTTGACGATTTAATTTGTATAGGTAATTCCTATGACGACTGCCTCAGTTGCGTCACAGAAACTATTAAATTACTCGAACACCTAGGTTTCGTAATAAATTACCCCAAAAGTTGTCTGATACCTAGTCAGGTACAAACGTTTTTGGGCTTTGAGTTGGACTCATCAAAAATGTGCATACGTTTACCGAACAGTAAACGTGAACGGATCTTTGACCTTCTTAATAAAGTAATAAATCATACAAAAGTAATGTCTATTAGAGATTTCGCTAGATTCCTGGGGGTTTTATGTGCAAGTTGCCCGGCGGTAGCATACGGCTGGGGCTATACTAAAAGACTAGAACGTGAAAAGTATTTAGCGTTACGTGACTCTAACGAAGATTATGAATGTCTAATGTCATTATCAGCTGACTCAGGAGCCGATTTACTATGGTGGAAAAATAATATAATGGTGACTAGTAACCCTATTCGCGCTGGACATTATTCCCTTGAGATTTTCTCTGATGCCTCTACTACAGGATGGGGCGTTTCGTGTAGAGGTGAACGAGCCAGTGGATTCTGGGACGAAACTGAGGTTCAGAGTCATATCAATTTGCTTGAACTGAAAGCGGCTTTTTTCGGTCTTAAGTGTTTTGCTAGTAATTTAAGGAATAAGGAAATATTACTACGCATAGATAATACAACTGCATTATCGTATATAAACAGGGCTGGAGGAGTCCAATTTACCCATTTAAACGATATTGCACGAGATATTTGGGTATGGTGTGAACAACGTCAGTTGTTTATTTATGCTGCTTATATTAAATCTAAAGAAAACGTTGAGGCCGACGAAGAATCAAGACGGTTAAACATTGACACAGAGTGGAGTTTATCCGCACGTGCATTCAACAAAATTTTGCGTCGATTCGGCCAAGCACACATAGACCTTTTCGCCACTAGATTAAATGCTAAATGTTGTAAATATGTGTCATGGAAACGAGACCCCGACGCGTACAATATAGACGCATTCACTTTAGATTGGAATAACTATTTTTTCTACGCTTTTCCACCTTTTTTCGTTAATTTTGAAAAGCCTTCGCAAAATTGTTAACGACAAGGCTACTGGCGTGATGGTTGTACCGTATTGGCCCAGTCAAGCCTGGTACCCACTATTTATGTCATTGTCTCAGGGTGATCCCCTGTATCTGAAACCAGATTTTGATTTACTCGTTTCCCCTTTCAGGACGGCGCACCCATTATGGAAACGACTTACCCTGGTGGTATCCAAATTATCAGGGGAGCGTTTTTAAAAGAAGGCATACCATCTAAGACTATTGACATTATGATTTCCTCGTTATCAAGTAGTTCAATTAAACAATATAATTGTACTTTGAAAAAATGGTGGCAGTACTGTGTAACTCATGAAATTGACTGCTACTATAACGACATTCGAACTGTACTTGATTTTTTAACACTTCAATACGAGGCTGGGGCTAATTACCCCACGCTTAATACTCATAGATCAGCGCTTAGTTTAATATTAGGTAAACGTGTCGGTAATGATGAACGAATTGGTAGGTTTATAAAAGGCGTATTCAGAATAAAGCCCTGCCTCCCTCGTTATCAATCGACGTGGGATCCGAATACCGTTCTTGAGTATGTCTCTACTCTATACCCTAACGTGGGACTTCCTTTAAATAGTCTTACTAAAAAACTGGTAGCTCTCCTTGCATTGTCAACCGGACAACGGGTGCAGACGCTATCAATGATACGTTTAACTAATATCAAAATAAACGCTACATGCATAGAAATAGTCATAACAGACTTGATTAAGACTTCCGCTCCAGGTCGGCAAATACCTTGCTTATCCATACCTTTCTTTCCTCATCGCGAACAAGTATGTCCAGCAAAAACGTTGTTGGATTATATGAAGGCTACTAATGCCCACAGAGGTTCACCGCTAACAGAACATCTTATCTTGACGACCCGGAAGCCAATTCATAACGCAAGCCCTTCTACGATCAGCCGCTGGATCAAACAAGTACTCGCTGACAGCGGTATCGATACCTCGATTTTTTCGGCACACAGCATCCACCTCAGCGGCTGGTCGAAGAGGTGTGCCTATAGACATTATAAGAAGAACAGCTGGTTGGTCTGGGAACTCGTTAGTTTTTGCAAAATTCTACAACAGACCCCTTTATGCGGACGACAGCAACGTATTCGCTGACGCTGTATGTAATAATGTATTAGATTAGTAACCTAATGTTAACACGTGATTTACGATAGGTCGTGTACGACTAATTACTACCGATTTGGTTGTCTTAATGGCAATTGATTAAATTGATTTGCTAATCTCTTTGGATTTCAGCATTTTTACTAATACCTATTTCGGTAGCATATCTCTAAACATCTACCTAGTGAATTATATAAATGTCGAGGATGCAGCGCTGAAATATAATTGATGGTTAAACAAACTTACCTGAGTGAAGTTTGGCCATAATTATATGAAGCGCTGCATCCGAAGACATTTACACTCCCACCCTGTCCCCATGTCATATACATATATGTATACGAGAATCCCGACTAAACGAAATAGGTTTATTACAGCTCTGAAAGAAATGAAGCTCGATCCGAGTGTTGCCACAGATAAGGCGGCGACATAGACTCGGAAAATACAATTTTTTTTTTCTCTCTCTCTTTTCTCTAAATAAGTGTGTGATGCTAGTACATTGAACAGTGGACTACCTAGTAAATTATATAAATGTCTTCGGATGCAGCGCTTCATATAATTATGGCCAAACTTCACTCAGGTAAGTTTGTTTAACCATCAATTAATAAAGTTTTACTTTAATGTAAGACTTCAATACCAAGAATAGGTAATCAATCAAAGTTTAGTTTGCCTAGCATAAATAATGTGGTTGATAACATCGATAGTTGAAATGGCTTAATCAAGGTTGATGCCGTATAAATAAATCTCAGCGAAGATAAAATAAATGCAGGGTAATAAAACTAGCCAAATCCCGCCTGGGAATCCGCATTGGAAATAAAATATTTTATCTCAATAATCCTTTACCGGATAAGAGTTGGATGTCAATTACCTGATGTCTATGTACCTATACGTAATAAATATTACTCGATTTTTCAATAATCAGGAATCAATTGTAAAAGCATTCAGGGATATTAAGTAGGATTTTCATTATATCTATGTTACATATAGGTCTTTAATTTAGTACTAGCTGTTGCCCGCGACATCGTCCGCGTAGAACTTGCCATCTCCATTGCAGTCTCGATTTAACGGTGTTAGAGGTCAAATTATTTTGATTAGCCTAAATAAAGTTCATAAATTAACAAAATGATGTACAATTTTTATCTATAATATCCTTTTTTCGGTTCTGTGAGAAACGCAGTTCCAATTTAAGCTACTTAACCTACTTTTCTGCTAGCAGTTGTATTATGTATTTTTGACTAATAATGGCTTATATTACCAAATAGTACAATATGTATGACCGAAGAATTCACTAACTTCAAAAGTTACTTGTTTCCCATACATAGGTACCTTCAATCCCTTTGATCTCTAACCTTAGAGTAATAATTTTAAAAAAACGCTGTTATTTGTTAACTATTCATTGACCGAAGTTACAGTAACCTTACTTAAATTGTCTTGTTCCCCGTATAAACTTTCAATTCCTTTAGCCCCTTCAGGGAATAAATCTCTTCAATCAAAAACGCGAAATTTAGTTTTAGTATTCAAAGACTAAACAAAGACAAAAGCCTAAAACCGAAGTAACAAATCTCTTACTTTAAAAGTTTCTCGCTCCCAATGCAGAAATTGAACCCCCATTCGACCCTGTTAAGGGCTGAGTTTCAAAAAGCATTTTTTTTGTTTTTAAACAGTCTAAAACCGAAGTTACAAATATCTTACTTTAAAAATGACTTGCTCTCCAAACATACTTTGAACCCCCTTTTAACCCTTTTAGGGGTTGAGTTTTCTAAAACGCTGAAAGAACTTTTTTGTATTCTAATAAGTAATCTTTCTACAACGTTTCAAGTCTCTAGCTTAATAAAAAAGTGTTCCCAATAATAAACCTTGCATTCTTTTTTACCCCCTTAAGAAAGAATTTTCTAAAACAGTAAAAAAATTTTTTTGTTTTCTCATAATTTTAATACAAAGTTTCAATTCTCTAGTTTAAAAAAGTTTCTAGTCCCAGTAGTTTCGGCTGTGCGTTGATGATCAGTCAGCACTTCGTCTTTTATTTTATATACATTAGAAGCTCTTTGATTTCAATACAAAGCCAGTATTCTTTTCTCATCGCCGGTCTCTTGCTACCATCAATGTGCCTGCTCTTCTTGAGCCGCCTGGCATTGTCAGAGATGATGGCAAAAGACCTGATGGAGTGTCTCTGGTTCCGTGGAGTTTGGGACGGATGCTTGTGTGGGACGCTACCTGTGTAGACACACTGGCACCGTCCCACCTCCAACGGACTACTACTAAAGCGGGTGCAGCGGCGGAAAATGCCGAAAATCTGAAACGCATTAAATATGTATAGAGGCCTCGGCAGAGAGTCATAATCATAACCATAATCATTTATTTTGCTAAAACATACACAAAGGTGGTACAATTGACATGTTGGCGGTAGTAAAATTACATGTATGTATGTTCCGCCACTATATGGCATTCAAAACTTACACTAAATTATAATATTTAATTACATTGAAATTCAATATTTATAACAAAATGATTTCAATATTAATTATTATAATACACAATCTGATAAAATAGAATAGAAATTAAAAATACCTATAAACTAACATAAACATTAACATTAACCATAAATCTTCTCGAAATATTCCTTCAAAGAGTAATAGAGTAATTATTAGAATTCGGTAATACTATGTCACTGTTATTCCTTAAAGCAAGCAGTCTGTTATTGTTTTTACACTGATATTTAGATTTGTTCTTATAGATAAATATGCTAATTAAGAAAATATATAATGATATGACTGTCATTATCTTATGTCTTACAAACAGTGGACGACAGTGTTCTAGGGGTTTAGCTTTATCGATACATCTTATGGCTTTCTTTTGCAATATTAATATAGTGTTTATGAGAACACTGTTTCCCCACACCTGCAGACCGTATCTTAGGATGCTCTCAAAATGTGCAAAATACACTACTTTCAGGTCTGTTGAATTTAGAATATTGGACAGATTTTTTAAAGCATAGATAGCACTAGCTAGTCTCTTTCTTAGGACATCTATTTGGTTCGACCATCTCAGCTGGTTGTCTAGTTCAATTCCGAGAAATTTTGTACTTTCCACTTTTGCTATAGGCAGTGGCAGGTCATATGGAATGCTGTTTGTATGTCTGCAAAAAGTTATGTAGTTAGTTTTATCGATATTCATTTTAAGACCATTACTTTTAAACCAATGTAATAACTGCGTCCAAGTAAGACTTATGTCATATTTAAGAGAGGAAATGTCATTATTTTGTACTATTATACTAGTGTCGTCTGCATATAGGTAAGCTTTGCCAATCGGGATATTATATGGAAGGTCATTTATAAAACTTATAAAAAGTAACGGGCCTAATACCGATCCTTGTGGGACACCGCAGTGAATTTGTGTATATTCCGAGTCAAAATATTGCACGCATCCTGAATTATTTATACTCTGTATTTGAACATACTGAGTTCTATTTGTCAGGTATGACGCAAGCAAGTTCAAAACGGAGCCCCTGATTCCATAGTATTGTAATTTGTCAATAAGTATAGAATGATTGACGCAATCGAATGCCTTGCTAAGGTCACAGAAGATCCCAGCACATTTGTGGCTCCGATTGAGACCTCGTAGGACTTCTAAAACTAAATCTGTAACTGCTGATATGGCATTCCGATTTTGTCTGAATCCAAACTGCTCAGGACAGAAATAATTGTTTTTATTAAAATGGTCCACCAACCTAGAAGCAATCGCTTTTTCGAAAATTTTCGATATGACAGATAAAAGAGATATGGGCCTGTAATTATTTTTATCAGTCTTGCTATGTTTTTTATGCAGTGGGATTACTTTAGCTCTTTTAAATTGAAAGGGAAAAATTTCGTTCTCTAAACATGAATTAAATATATCACATAAAGGATTACATAGAATCTGAATGTTTGATTTTACTATTTTAGTACAAATATTGTCTGGGCCACAGGAATTTGTATTCTTCAATGATTGGACTATTTTGATTATCTCCACTTCATCAAGTGGTTTCATATACATTGAATGTGTATTGTTTATTTTATGGTTACGTAAAAGCTTCATGTGCACATCACTTTTCATATCAACTATTCTTGTTCTTTCCCCAATATTCACAAAAAAATCATTCAAAACATCGGCAATAGTTTTGGGATCCTTGATTATTACATTGTTTTCCTGCAAATTTATTGTTAATGTATCTGATGTTACCTTTTTCCCTGAATTTTCATTAACAATTCTCCACATGGCTTTGCTCTTACACTTGGCATTTTTGATGAGTACAACTTTGTACCTTTTGGCGTCGAGACCCTCGGTCCATGGGGTCCCAGTGCGCAAAAGCTATTTGCGGAAATCGCGAAACGTCTGGTTAACGTAACTGGTGACCGAAGAGCTGGCGGCTTTCCCGCGCAACGCATCAGCTTTGCAATTCAGCGAGGAAATGCCGCCAGCATCCTCGGTATAATGCCTCGAGGGCCTTTTTTAGATTTAACTTAGCTTTAATTTAATTTTAAATGAATAGTTTATTCGTTGAAAATAGAAAGATTAAGGTCCATAAGATATCCGCAACGCAGGCTTCGTCAATTGCGTACAAACAAACATACATCCCCCTAGGCACTTAACTAACAACGAAAGAATCCGCAACAGGCTTCGTCAAAAAATTTAATTTAGTTAATGTTATAGTTATCATCTTGTATATACCTACACCTATCGTCTAAATATATTAAACATATCTAACATCTGTAAAAACACTAATAAAACAGAACTAAATTATTTTAAGATTTCTAAAATAAAATATTACAAATATTTATTAGTGTCTGTAAAATATTTTTCACTGTGATTTTAAATCTTGGCTGTATGCCGGAGGGGGGTCCATATTGGCTGCCATAAAATTCGTTATCCTATATTTTAGTATACTAACGTATTGTAGTCATAACCATAGTCTAGTCTTAATTTTTTTCGTCCCACCTTTTTTGTTCCAAAATTTCTGTAACTATATCGGAAGTCATAATGATCAGTTGTCCTAAAAGTTTTCGTCATAATTTCAGTACTAAGAATTTGTTTGAAGTCCTAATTTTGTTAAGTATAACAGTTTTCTTCATAATGGACATCATCATAATTTTGTTAGTCCTAATATAATAACTAAGAACATACTTCAACTCCTAGTTTGTTTTCCTAATGAATTACTTTAAAAACAAAGTTTTAACTGACTTCAATTTAGTACTCCGCCAAGCCACGAGAACATTCCCTGTTTATTTTTTTACAATTTACCACATGAACTGATTTCCGATAGCAAATGCGTTGATTACTATAGAAAAAAACCGAATCGCTATATGTGGGCCGATAATATTTGAGGACTTCCATAGATTCCACAAGATCATCACCATTGGCACTTCATTAGTGACTATTTCAACGG
The DNA here is from genome assembly GCA_945867215.1 of Epinotia demarniana. NCBI lineage: Eukaryota > Metazoa > Arthropoda > Insecta > Lepidoptera > Tortricidae > Epinotia > Epinotia demarniana. The sequence goes on along the minus strand of OX244267.1, from coordinate 10,212,174 downwards.
AATCTTATCAGAACCTGTGACGTACTTTAGCAATTTTAAGTAGATAATTGAGGAATTCGATAGGTCATCTGTGGTCTTCATCATCAATTCCTCGCCACCAAATTTATGATTCCGGATTAAATAGGGGTGCAAATTTTGTATTCAAAACTACTGGATCACCAGAACTTCCTTTTATGACGTAAACCGGGACACACCTGGAAGTATTCGAACAAAAAAAAATTTTTTCGAATCGGATCATCAATGACGGAGTTCCGAGGTAACAAACATAGAAAAAAATAAAAAATAATAAAAAATACAGCCGAATTGAGAACCTCCTCCTTTTTTTTTGAAGTCGGTTAAAAATGCTTGCGTAAGTAAATAAAAAAAATCGGATCTGGCTTAGGGTCGCGGTACAACTAACACTCCTCGCTTCGCTCGTCGTCATACTTACACGGACCTGCCTTAGGCTACGTCCGCACAGACAGGCGGCTTGCTTAGCGTCTAGCTAGAGCCTCGTGGCCTCGTTTGTGCCTTGTGACAAGAACAAACACGTTTATTTACTTCGATAACGCCAAATAACACTTATGATGAAAAATATTATAAAAACAATTTTAGGAGTAAAAAATGTATGACTAATGTCATTCTGAATATAAATGAAACGGACAAGTGAGTGTTAACGATGAAAAAAGTTATGAAAATAAATATTAGGATATGAGAAATTTATGCTTATTGTCATTATGACTTCGAGTAGTTATGACTTACGATCGTTAGGAATAAGAATGATTAGGAATAACGATTATTATGGCCTAAAAATTTATGTAGAACATTTTCGGACTTCCAATGATAGGACTTAAAAAAATAGGTGAAACAAAGCTCCCCCGCCGGGGGTCTTTGCCTTGCGAGCCTTACGGCAAATTCAACAAAATGGACGATTGACACTTTGTAGTTTTAGATGCGTAACGATGCCTATAATTTTTTTTTGAAATAATATCAGTCGCAATAACACTCTTTTCATATAATTCTTGAGTCATATAACAACACTTAATATATTTACAAACGATATAATTATCATTTTATATAATGCTCATTTGATTTAATAACATTTAATATAACATACTTTAATTATAATGCATATTTCGTATAGTGAACAAATGATAAAATTCTAATTTCTTCTAAAACACAATTAGCATAATATTTTTTGGTAGATTCTAAGGCAGGTCGGTGTAGGTACGACGACGAGCGAAGCGAGGAGGAGTGTTAGGTTGAACTGCTACCCAACTGCGCGCGAGCCGAGCGAGCGAAGCGAGCGTGCCGCGGCAGCGGCCTGCGAGCCGAACACTATTTTACTGCCTAATATATAGAAGAAGAAAGAAAGAAAGAAAGATACATTTATTCACAAACACACAGGACACACATATTAAACAATAGCAATAGAATAAACAAAAAAAAAACACATAAAACATGAAACAAGTGTGTCTCTGCAGCAGTGAACCGGACACTGGCTCAGCATTATGCTGAGGTGTCAGACACCTGCAGCGCTGATTTTCAGCCAGCACCGTCGGTGACTCACGGAAACGTCATACAAAAATAATAAATAAATTACCTACATCATTGGGACAGGTGAAAAAGAAATAAACATAAATACAAAGTAAGATAATACAAGTACACACTACCTAGACGCAGTTGCAATAGAATATTAATATTTACAATACACATTAAAAACAAAAACTAGATAAAAAATGAACAATTGGCATATTTATTGCTGTCACAGTGCTGGGGATTAGGACTAGGATTTCTGGAGCGTCAACAAATAGCCTTTAAGCATACGCTTAAAGGTGTATCTGCTAAGCGCCCCTTGAATAGGAGGAGGGATATCATTCCAGCACTTAGACGCCGCATACTTGAAACTACCTCTGAACGCAGCGGTTCGGTGCATAGGTATAATGGCCATTGCCTTAAAAAAAAAGGTAGGTGGGGGTTTCGTGTTTTACCACCCCGAACAGCAGAGTGGCCAGGTGCAGGCACCGGCGTGCAGGCATGTTAAGCAAGTTAGCGGCGTTCAAGTATGGAGTGATGTGGGATCGGGGAGGGACTCTGAAACAAAAACGAGCACATGCGTTCTGCACTCGTTGTATGAGCCTTTTGGAACGACCAGTAATGCACCCGTCATACACGACATCACAATAGTTTAACCTAGATAATATAAGTGATTCACATAGGTCAACACGCAAATCGACACTAAGGTAATCTCGTATATTACATGACGAGGTGTCAAAGCGGACCATGGGCTCCTGCTCCTATAGGACTAACGCTGAATACCGGGAATAACGCTAGGAGAATGATGAATGATGAATGATGATGAGTTATGACATATAACTTGTATGTAACATGATCATTATACCATATAATGATTATACAAAATAAGTGTTATATCCGATGATAGTTACATAAAAAAAAACATATATATTTTGAGATTATAACAAACGTTTATTATATACAATGAGTGATTATATACCTTGAAAATATATGAAATGTTGTTATAGCGAAAGATTTTATACTATTTATTTTTATGCCCATCATTACACACCCTGTAGTTTTTATTGCGATTAGTTTAATTTTGGTTTCAGATGTATATATTTCCTCGCAAATGTGATAAAAAATATTATGCGACACGGATGGTAAGATTTATTCCAAACTCAGCCATCAAAGCCCTTCGCTGCAGGCGCTTCTAATGGTATCTCGTTTGTAAAAAAACACTTACCAACCTCGCGGCACAATGTACTATTGATGAATAGATGTTTTAAAAATGGCGGTTTTTAATTGGTATGGTAGTAGATAGCTACCTAAATAGTATTTATTATCATTTGCATTTTTTATTGGCTGCAAATGGAGATCCAGCCACTCCATTTGAATGCAAAACATATTGGGCGGCTTGTATTCAAGCACGCTCGAATCACTCGATTGTCATAATACAAAGCTTACGAAATGGATAATGATTGCCCGAGATTGTAATAGTGAGGGTGTAGGTAACTCGCTAATATCGCATTAAGCCGGGCGCTATCTGCTGGTTCCGGGAGCGACTAATCCCGCAGTCCCGGGCCGGGCCCCGCGGGATTACGCGCGTCTCCGCGAGCACGACCTAACAATATTTACAGGAGACCGGGGGTATTGTCCATGTCGTCTGATAGAATTATGAGCTTCACGATTTTGTTTGCGTGAAATTGGCTTTTTAGCATGGTTTACACTGCGGCAATGTGCCAGCCGTGAGCCGTGATTTTATTCTGTGGCCAATTTCGCAAAACAAAAGGTTATATTCATATTCATCTATTGGCAATATTAATAATATCACTGGTCATTATAGTGTATAAGGCAATAATAGTTAATATTATCTCAAGTAAAGTCAATAACATCATGAAAGTCAAACAGAACTGTTATTGAACGACGCATCTCGCTTCAACTTAAATTAAATATCCCCGGGCACTTAATATCTTGCGTGTCCAGCAATAAAGTTTATTCTAGCATTAGACACGGAACTGAAAAAAGTTAAGTGCAATATTCTTTAATGTGCATATTTATGTACATACAGAAACAATGCAGTTATTACTCACACACTAACGGGTCCCGGAGGAAGCGCTCAAGTTTTCCATTTAACAACGTTACGGCAAGCAGCGTTTAACATAAAGTAATAACAGGGTAAACCAGAATCTCACCACCTTTTTCAGTTCAATCTGTGATTCTCGGAACCCCACGGTAAGCGGAAAACAAACAGAAGTTTCCAATTTGGCAGTTCGGGGTTGTAGCTCAGGGCATGGGAGCTGAATTGTTAACTTTTATCCCACTCTTTCATATCCACTACCGACTATATTTTTATAATATATATGCTACTCTAGATATAGTAGGTATCGTATAGACGCAATAGTAGATTGGTTAACCAAGGGTTGAAAGTGACTCATTTCACCGAAGATATTTCGGCGCTCGAACGAAGTGAGATCGCCAATAGTTCGAGGGTCAAATGGGTAATTTCACCCGAGTTAAACACTCTACTTTTTATTTCGACTGTGAGGAAAGTAAAATACTACACCTTTATTTTATAAAATAGCTATATTTTAAAAGCGATCAGTTAAAATTTACCGTAAATTTGGAACAATTTGAAAAAGACAAATTCAATGTTTTGCCGGGCATATTGATGTTTTAATTTTCTGAGAAACCTGAGTTCCTTGTATGGTATGAGACCCAGATTGAACATTTTCTTGGCGACTTTGTAGCGAAACTAGTGGAACGATGGCGTTCAATAATTATATATTCAGTTATTTTTGATGTTATTTTGGTTTTATTTTCAACTAAGTCTTCGAAGTTTCCTTCGACAACAGTATCGGGCTTTCATCCGCTATGCCGTTTCAAGGTTGATATGCTAGCCCCCGAATCACCTAACAGGGTGGCGGAAGTCCGGCGGAAACAGTGTCCTGATTCTATGATCGGCAAAAGGTAGGTAGGTTGCAATTTGTCTTGGCATGTTTGTAAATTTATTTTTTCCATTTACTTGTCGTAGACATTTGCCAAGTTGAAAATTTAAAAAATCTATTTGTCTCTATGTTTTCTGGCCGAAGACTGGTATTTTTCGACTAAATTTGCAAATTCGTCACGTATGACAAACTGCCGGTCGATTTTAGTTTTTGTAATGCGTAGTTTAACTAGTATAATTCGATTGTGTTTTTCGACATCGTTTAGGTACTGTAATTTTTGAAAATTCGATGCTCCTACATGCTCCGCATATGCCAAAGATAGGGGTGAATAACCTGCAACAACATAAGTACGTAATTAGAATTAAAAACGTATATATTTTATTTAGGTTCCTACATATACATTTAAAATTTTATTTAAGCACATTTTATACACACCTTATTTTCTAAAAACAGTTCATCGGGAGCTTCGTTCAAAAACCTCTCTACTTCCTGAGCAGTGAAAATCTTGGATTTCTTGCTTTTGAAGTTTTCGGAGTGTCTTTTTAAATACCTATATAGATACAGTTAAGTTGGTGAAATTTTTCAAGTTGACATTATGCTTCGTCTTTATTTATCGTAGATAAGTATAAGCATCGAGTAATTGCTCCAAAGCGTGGAAGGTGTAATGACTTCGATAGTTCGCTAAAATATGCTAAAAACACATTTTCTGAAAGGGAGTAGACATTTTTAGCGGATCTCCAGTTCATGAAATGGTTGTATGCTTTAAGTAAGATATCTTTCCTAAGAGCACTGTGGTAAAAGATTGCTAACAACCACTTTTTCTTGCTCTTTTATCTCATCGGGAGTTAAATCAATGTCCATATCACTGGAATCACTTTCCGAAACCATTTTCAACCACAAAAGAACACGGTATTTATTCACGGTGTTCCCGCTTTTTCAGCTGCCAACTTAAGAAAAGTTTATAAAACGTATCTAATGGTTTCAATTTAAGTTGTAGGTTATACACGTATAATTCTATGAATAAATGTTCAGAATTATACATGTACCTATTACTTATGTTATGACTATGAAATAAATAAATAAAATAATTGTACTACACAATATCCAACTTTTTCGCACTGGCTACATTATGCCACGGCCTCCTAGACTACACGACCTAAATTGTAATCGTCGCGACTAATCTAAAGGGCCATGCCGAAACGTAAGGCCTGCCACACACTTGCGCGGCCTGCGGTGGCGGACAATAGTAAATTTGGCATCGGCGGACAAGTTTACTATTGTCCACAGCGGCCAGGCCACGCCAGTGTGATGCAGGCCTAATAGTACATTACGTAACTAGGGTGGTGAATAAGTGAATGCCCCCGATCGCCGGTGTTTGTGGCCCGAACCGAAGGTGAGGGTCATAAATATGCGCTCTGGGGCTTTACGAATTACCGCCCGTGTTGAGTACAAAATTTTACGTCTTCACCTGGCCACAGTGCGAGTTTTCCCGTACGCGCAGCGTACAGTAAAACTCGCATTATGGCAAGATGTGACGTAAAAAAAGAAAAAGTGACATGGCAATATGGCGGGCAGTCGAATAGAGGAATGATTTTGAATATTTATTTTCTGTAATTCCGTATCAAAATTAACCAACTGTAAAACGATTTTAATATCAACCGTCGTAATAAACACGTCGTTTAATGTAGGTACCAATAGCTGACTGTCGATTTGTGCTGAAAAGCTTTTATTTTAATACCCTATTATGTTTGACTCCGTGACTAATCCTACCAATTAAAAAAAAATACTTTCCACACCCTAGGGGAGAACACGCAATTTTCCACCCGGCTATATAGGTACCCATGAAAACTCAACTTTCAGAACAGGAGAGATGAAAACACCTTTTGCATTTAATTGGCTCGACTTATTTTGATATTTTGTACTTTACTACACCTTGCAATACAATTTCTGCCTTTATTGAAACAAGACCCTGTTGGAAACTACGAGTAGGTATTGATTTACTCCAGTATAGAAAATCATTTATTTCGCATCTTTGAAGTCTCGTCTTTTATAAATGGTTTTTTTAGTATTTTGTTATTGGATGGTTTGCTATCCATATTACATGCCATTAAATTATAAGATGAGGAAAGTACCCAATTGTGACGTAAGCTCCAACTGCGTTTGGGTCCCTTTCTTGAGAAAAACAAAATGTTTCTGATCGAAACTTATTTCAGCACGTAATTCGAAATTGCCTTTCAAGTAGTGTTTAAAGTATACTTCATACTACAATGAATTTACAAGCCAACCGTTCTTAATATTTTCAAGCGCGTAGCTCTTTCAATAAAACCATTTGGATGGATTTTATCACGTATATAATACATTATGTACGTACGTCGGGATTTATATAATGTGTAACTATATATTACGCATTAAATACATCCCGACGTTTCGAACTTTTTCCAGCGCTAAGAGCGTTAAGCGGGTAGACTAACAACGAAACATACCCAACTGTCTGGCGCCGATTTCAATGATTTTTATATATGTTATAGAGTAATCTAAAATAACCGACACGTAATTTTTTTACCTGCCTAAACTCAACCTATCGGGAGATATTGTCCTCCAAAGTACTGAAAAATGGCGAAACCCTCTACTTCGGAACAGAGTTTTGTTCAAGCAAACTGCTTGTTAATTACTGTATAATGACTACTATGACTATTGACTATTTTCATAGCTTTACTCTACATAGTAACTGAATGTGGCCTTTTAGTGTCAGTCATATTATACGCGGCAAGAAAAAAGGAGTGATAAACATCATACGACATAGGGCTATGACTCGTACGATTAATAACCGTCAGCTTCCAAGCGATTTACAGAATGTGATAAACGACTGCAAGCCTCGCCCGCAGACGTATTAAATGAACTGACAACAATTTTTCAGCTCCGCTTACATTGGTACCGAGATGACGCGAATGCTGCGGCGTTTAGGTACTTGTGCACATAGGTGACGCATGACGTGAGGCCGTGACGTCTCTTTAATGTTGTCTGACTCGGTACGCCTGTCTCTTTCTTGTGAGGTTCTATTAGTTTTAGTATTTATCCATAGCTATTTGTCTAGGACAGACATCGCAAGTACCCTAGTCCATATATCTAAAACATGCGAAAAATCGTGCGTGGGCATTTTCCAAATTAAATATTTGAGTCAAATATCGCTGTCCCATGACATTGAAATATTTTTTCTATTAAATATTGTTCTAAAGTATAATGTTTGTTTGTAAAAAAGGTAAAATAACTCATTTACTGTGTAATTGTGGTGAATAATCCCTATAAAGCGTACTAAAAGTATTGTTTTTATCAAAAAAACTGAAGAAAAGGTGCAGATTTTTGGGTGTCCCACGTACTCTTTGCTGACTTTGAGGCGAAGTTTACCTATATCTGTCTCCTTTTAGGCCTGAACTTGGCTGTTGTGTGAATCGATCATATTATCGTTTACAAATTTTGTACCTTATTTTTTAACGTTTAGAGTAAAAATATCATAAAAACACAATTTATTTGCTGTCCTCCAAAACCAACGTGGTGGAAAATTCCACCTACATAATGGGTGTTTTACCAATTAGACAACGAAAAACTACCAAAACAGTTGTGTTTTTATATTACTGGCAACATTTCGAGCCTAAGTAATAACCGTTGTTTAGGTTAAATGTCAGTTTCGCTTCAAAAATGTGATAAGTTGGGCGTGCGTCACGCTGTGCCATAAAAATGTTTCCACCACGAACTGGATAATATATACTGAAGGCGCACAGCCACTTTGAGATTAAACGTTTATGAATTCAGACATATTGATAAGTGCGGTAACATGTAAAGAAGTTAGACGTAGTAAATTGCAAGGAATAAAGCACTATTTCACTTTATTTAACAACTGGCATACTTACGTCACATCCACTACGATACTTTATGTATTAGTGGAAAATAAACGTGACGTATGAAAGGAGCTATTTTCATTCCAAACGTCACGTTTTTTTCTATTACGTTTCATGTAGTTTCTATACGTGACGAATAATTCATTTACATCACTTTGTCCTACTGTGACTTTGATGAATTTTTCAAGAATTCATAATAATTATTAAGAATAATTGATACTATTTGGATTAATTTGTTAGAATACTATGAGCCAATTCTGATATAAAATATAACTTTTGATAGTTGTTTTCAATATGTCTCAAGTTAAGATGATTGTTAGCTATGATGAAAACCAAAAAGTTACGTAAGGGAAAGATTTTGTTAAATAATTTTATTGTGACGCTTAGTGTTGCAAATGTTATTCATTTTTATAAGAAGATTATTGTGTTAAATGCCATTTTATAAAGACTGGTTTGCAAACAACGCTCTGAACTTCACTTAAAACACACCTAAAGTTCGTATTGTAATGGAATGTGACAGCGATAGTCATTAGGTTCCAAGTATAATATTATTCATACTAAGCAATTTATATTGAAAAAGTATTATTTTCAAAGAATATCAGAAGAAGGAGAATTCATTAATAAGCGTTTCTTCTAAAATTAATATTTTTTTATTGGGTGGAATTCCATTACGTCACGGAACTTATTTTGGAAATTGCCCGCGTACTTGTAATCGTAATGTGCGCAATTGTCATGCGATTACAAGGAAGACAATAATTATGAACCGCAAGAACTAGAAGTATTGAAAATTACTTAATAATTGAAATAAGTAAAACTACTAGAATATATCCCTTTCATTATAGTTATATGCAAAAAATTTAATTAAAAAAAACAGACGAATTTATTTCTATAAAATTCAAACAAATGGTAGGTAAATCTTTTTTAGGCCGCGTAGGTATATGGACAGAAAACGCGTCTCGGAAACACCCAATCAAATGTATGACGTTTCTAAGGAGTGTTTATGTACCTTACCATATGCGTATGTAACATGCAAAATCTAGCTCAGCTATAGCAAAGTTGTGTAAATGTCTGACAGCTCGACATTACAATAATAATTATAATTTATTGATAAAACTACACTATTGGAGACAAATAGTTAACACGTGCCTGAGCTAGGGTATCCTGTGTTTCAGGCAAGACATTGACGCTGCTCAATAGGTTGGGGTCTTTATAGCCACAAAGATGACAACAGGGTGTCAATTATTCAAATGTACTGTCAAAACTGGGGACGTTTAACTTTATTAGAAATAGCTAGCGTAGCTATGCCTACGCGGAACAATATGAAATAGAAATGAAGTATATAAACACAAAATACCTTATAGCTCAATTAAGTACAGCTTTCGTCATAAGATTTAAACATCTGTGTCTCTTCGAAATTAAACAGTATTTTAGATTTATTTTCCCATTCTTGTAATTTAATATAGTACGGAAGGCGACCTTATTGAAAATGTAACATTTGGTTTAGTAAAAGCACCGCTAGAAGTTGCTGGGACCATCAGAAAGTCAATTTGGTCGATAACCGTAGTTTTGGGCAAATTCGCGTCACGCTACTTTCCAGAGTTCGTTTTATATTCAGGACTCGGATCGCATAATTCGTAGCGATGATCACGGGAGGCAGCGGTGGTCTCGTTATCTCGTTTTCTATTCGTCACAGAACTTGAAATAATTTCATACTGAATTGAATTTTAAGGACCCGTATCGTAAGAATTACTTGATAGAATATCTACCATTCCATTTTCCATCCATTCATTGTCGGGTACACGCTTGACGTCGGTTTCATCTAGATCTCTCTTTTTAGTCTTGCACTCTTCAGCACAGTGCACTTCAAGATGCAACATACAATAAATGCATGGAAAATATTTTACGACCACAACTAGTTTGTTTTCAACGCTCTATCTATATTGGCTCTACATATAAAATACTCTTGTAGTGCTCCGATATACAATTGATTCTCCCTAAGATGTATCAATTGACATATGGCAACATGCAACCTCCATGGGCTCCATGTGTCTGAAAAGAATACTTACCCACTTTTTACAAGTCATATTCAGTACATATTATGTTTACGAGTATACATAGACCAAAAATGAGGCAATCCCGTGGTTTCTGTGGTCCTCATAAAAATATAATAACGGTTTATGTAAGTATTCGATGTATGAAAACTTTATATCGAAAGTAATTTTCAGGTGAGTAATAATAATAACCCAGGATGGGGTATAATGGTGCCATTTCCAATAGTCGACAGCGTAAATATAATATTTTTCTTTTTTATGTAGGTGTCTATATACGTGCTTGTATTCGTGTAGATATATCGTGATGCGACTCAAATAACCCACAAATTACAAAGAAAGTATAGCTGTAATTCCTCTTCGACATGAAATGTGTAAGAAAAATGCATTTCCTATTCAGTTGCAGAACTAAGTACCTAATGGACAAATCTACTGAACATTCTTTAAACCCGTAATCGTATATTCAGAAGCGAATGGAGTGGCTCACAGGTTGATTTACGAGCCGGGACACGGGGCATTGCAGTGTGAAATTGAAATTTTACACAAATAAAGTGGCGAGACTTGATTTCATTTTCATACGCCGTAAATTTCGGCGAAGAGTAAGTTACGCCTTATTTGGCAGACGAACACACTCGAGCCCATGCCGAGTGATACCTCCCCTCGGCTCCAACCCTTCTCGAGCTCTCGTATTCAGTAAATCGAAAGTCGTTACTTACACAAGAACCGAGATACATTTTTTTCTATCGGTTAAAGCCACGTCTTCCCCTTTTAGTAACTCGCTTTGATGATTTTTCGCCGTTTTACGTCGACGCTTAAGTTATAGAAGGGATAAGTGCTCTCAGACATAGTGGATGGTTTAAATTTGAAGCTTTATAATGTAGAAAGATTCAGATCCACTCTGTTTTCGTATAGATAATGAAAATGCTTTAAATAATTAAAATTCGTGACGACCGCTTGAGCCTAGTTGGTAATGACCCTGCCTACGAAGCAAGAGGTCCTGGGGGTCGAATCCTTTGAAGGGCATTGATTCGTGTGATGATAAGCATGAATATTAGTTTCTGAGTTATCGATGTTTTCTGTGTATTGAAGTATTTATTTCTTTATATATGTAAGTATGTTTATCATCATCTAGTACCCATAGTACCTACAAGCTTTGCATAGTTTGGGACTAGGTCGATTTGTGTAAGATTGTCCGCAAATATTTATTTATTATTATTAATTGATTAATCGCCTCTTCATGTTTACAATATTTTGTTTGTTCCTTAAGTTGCTAAGTTTTTATAGAAATAATAGAAAATAGTTTTGAAGTAGCTATGTACCTACCTTACAACTTCTTTCAAAAGTTCACAAGTTTATTTTTATCGAAGTCACGTGAGGTGTTCTCTTAGTTATAATTCAGAAGAAGTAGTGGCGGCACGTGCTTTGTTGTTATTAATCATGTCAATATTTGTGTTTCTGAAGACGAGATAAGTAAGAGAAAGTTTGTTATTTATTTATTTGCCAGGAAGGGCGCCATTAACTAATTGATAAACGAGTTAGGCTCGGGTCTAAAACACAATTCTTGTTAGTTCTGAATACAATCGTAAATAAGAGATAGAAGTGACTATATTGTAGACAAAATTGATTATTTAACTATAAATAAAGTATCCTCCTGGTAAGCTATTGCTTAGATGCTAATATTATAAAGAGGAAGTGTCTGTAAGATTGTAGGTTTGTACGTAATGGGTAATCTCAGGAAGCGCTAATCTGATTTTAAAAAAATTCAACCGCGTGTAGAATGGATTTTTTTGGATGGTTATGAGCTATAAATTTTATCCCGCGGGCTTGCTTGAGTTATTTGCAATAAGCGGGCAGAGCCGCGGGGGCAGCCAGCATAGATATATACTTAATATAATAAAGAGGAAAAGTCTGTGAGATTATAGCTTCGCAAGTTGGCAAGTTTGTATGTACTGGGTGATCTGCGGAACCGCTTATCCGGTTAGAATAATTATTTCACCTCTACATGTTGAATGGATTTTCCGGTTGTAGTTAGGGTACCTATATTTTATCCCGCCAGTTTGGCTGCGTTTACAATACGCGGACGAAACCGTGCGGGCAGCTAGTATTATATAAAATTGCTTTGCAATGTAGAGTACAAGAAACAGTAACGACCACTTATTTATTTCCTTTACTTTCGTTAGTTACGCATTCCTTTTCTTCTACTTTGTGATTCGGTTGTGTAACATATGACGCAATTTGGCTCTATTCACTGTTAAAATTGCATTTGACTTATAATATGACGACGACACCAGAAAAAAATGAAAAAGTAAAGGAATCAGTGCGAGCGAGAAGATTTTAATTAAAACAAAGCAATAAAAGATCACATTTTACACCGTTCTGACCGCGCCCGCTGTGCTGGCGTAAAGGTTATTATCTGCCTTTTAAAACTTCGCTGCCAGTTAGGGGAATTAAAACTGGGAATATGGATACAGCCTCAATTGTAATTGTCTCTTAAGTAATTTTGACGCATGACTACGCCCACATGACAACACATAACTATGTTACTGTGTTGCGTTACTATTTATGGGTTTTGCTTTTAGTCTTAAATAATTGTTATAAAATCGCCACTATACGATACGAACGGTATGTTATTTTGTTAAACGAATCGGGTCTGAAAAAATATTTTTGCTTTTTAGAGGCATAGGTCCTAACCTAACCTAACCTAACCTAAATTTTCAAACTGATTTTCGTTTTTTTTCAATGTTTTCCGTAAAAAGTAAGATAAAAATGTCGGATCTAAAAACGGAGGACCTAAAAATGTCGGTTGTAACATTACCAACATTTATACGGGACACACAGTGAGTGCAAAATGTGGGACCACATTCTTCTTTATTAGACTGAAAACTATAACAAGTATTAAGTTAAGTTTTTCAGCACTAAATTGTTAAATAAGAGTTCCGTGTAACAATAACAGTTCTGCCAGTTGACATCTTGCACCAACTGTTATATAGGATGTGGCACATCCGACGGTTGTCTATCGGTTGTTTATAATTTTATATTCCAGAACGTTTCATTTTCTATAATATTCATTTGACATATTCTTATTTTCCATAACGTTGTATGCCAGAATCATTCATATTATGCCTTATACTTTACTTGCCATAATTTTTAATGCAATATTTTTTCTTGGTAGAATGTTCGTTTCCATAAAAAGCTACATATTTGCGAGCCGATCAGAATCTTGCAAATGTTCGGTTCTGGCGCTTCACCGGCCGGTGCCGCTACCGCGACACGCTCGCGCGCTGTAGGGTCCTACACAGTCCTCCTCGCTTCACTCGTCGTCGTACCTACATCGACCTGCCTTAGAGTACAATAGGACCCACGGCGACGAGAATATGAATAATAAATCAAATAATCACCCATATCCAGGATTCAAAGTATTTAAACCCACGTCCAAATCCGTTTGTAAGTCAAAAGATTGAAACTCTGCCATACACGAACACAAAATCACGTTATTGGGCAGAATATTTATCCTCTACTTTTTTTCAAATGCGTTTAAATGAAATTTTTTTGCTCTTCCTATTCAGGTAAAATCATACAAATCCTTTGATATGAATTTATATAATTATTAATTAAGGGGCTCCCATAATTGGCGTATGGGATCGTACCTTCGATCTGAATGTCTTAGTTTTCTTAGGTTTTTTGTAGCTTATTATGTTAACAACAACGGCTTTAAGCAATATAGTATCCCATATTTACTTCAAAGTTCATTGTTTTCGAGATATTTGGCATCAAAGTTGAACAATTTGAGGCCAAAAAACCGGTTTCTGGCCATAACTTTTGTGTTGTGTTTTGGTTTAAAATGAAAAACCTGGACCAGTTTTTAGGGACGTCACAGACGAACCCAAATATGTAGATTTCGTATGTGTTACATCTTTCACGTCAATAGAGATACAAAATAAGTGTTATTTTAGACAATGTTTAAAAAGATAATACAAAATTAAATATTCATTTGTTTCAAAATCCGGTAGACCAAAATGGAGATAAAAGATTGAAGAACCGATAACCGTTTGATTTATACTTCTATATGTGGTGCAAAAGTAGGAGATACGAGTCAAAACTTGTCAAAAATCGATGGAAACCTCGGGTAGCCCCTTAAGAATGTAGGTAGTTTAGGATTTTGTCGTTATAATTAAACTGCCTTGTGATTAGCGTAGTTATATTTTTCACTTTACTAAAACACACGAAAGGACGTACACGCCCTGCTGTTTGATTGTATGCAACTTGGCCACCGCACCCCGAGCCGTACAAATTTCTTCAGTAATTTGTGATTTCGCATGTAATATGGCTTTTGAAAGTTATGGCAAATTATATTATGCATATGATTCTGTCTTATGAATATTGTGCCAAATAACAGTTATTAATGATACATGAAATGAGCACGGAAACTGAAATTATGGCCAACGAAATTCTGCCCAGTAAGGTCGCCAGAGCTTCTTAGGATGTGCTGTGTTGATAGTGAGGGACCCGCTTTCGTCTCTAGCTATTAACACAACGAATCCTCAAATCAATAAAGGGTCGTTAACGCGCTTGTGATTCTTTAATTAAGTATTCGTAATTGCAAGCGTCCGTGGGCTACAGTGTCTGCTGCGTATTTGCCACCGTCGTAGTATAAAATAAACATTATGGAATCTATATGCCTTACGCGCACTTCGGAGATTACCGAGCAGGCCACTGTCATGAAGTCAGCGTAGTCAGGGAATTACAGGACACAAAGTCGGTGCCATAACGTGGACACGTAGGTCATGTTTCTAACATGCAGTAAGCGTGTTTTTTTTTAATTTCGGCAAAACCAATTATGTTGATTCTATGCTAAAACTGCTTCAAGCTGTATATTTAATAGAGACCTTAAACAGAATATCCACGCGAAAGAAAACATTCTTGTTTGGAGGGAATCGGTCATTCCCGTCGTGTTAGGATGTGACATTGATTAATGAGGTATGAGCTTGTATTGTTTTCTTTATAAAGCCGAAAGAACCTTTTTTTACGAATTACACTCAATTTCCCTAAAATGAAGGCTTATTTTTTATGAACATTGCGTCTTAATTTTACGCGAAAAATGTTTTTGCGCGATAAACCTAAGTATAAGGAAGTAAACACGGTTGTTGAATATCCTTAAGGAACAATTTGGACGCAGAGTGACATGGATCTTTCGTGAACAATGCCACGCTACTATATATAAACACTAGTTTCTGCCCGCGACTTCGTCCGCGTGGAACACGTTTATATCGTAGCTCCTTACAAACGTTCGCCCCCTAGACGATGCGATGGTTCCCGGAATAAAAAATAATTTATATGTTAATCCAGGTTATACACTATAAGTAAACTCAAAGAGTGCCAAAGTGACAGGTCCTGCCCCACCAGGCGCGTCCACCTTGTGGGGGCCTACACACGCCGCGCCTTCCGGTACGTGGTCGCCACTCGAGAACCTTTCCGCCCCAACGGCCATCGGTTCTACGTGTAATGTGCCCCGCCCACTGCCACTTAAGTTTAGCAATTCGGAGTGCTATACTATATCGGTTACCTTGGTTCTACGACGCTTAAACGGCTCAACCGGTTGGGATGAAGTTTGGCACAAAGATAGTTTATAGCCTGGATTAAAATATAGTATATCTTTATCTCGGGTCGACGCAAACTAAGTCGCGGGTGGCAGCTAGTTAATAAATAAGAAATAAAACTGGCGGAGATCGAGTCGGACTTACGACCCCATGGCCCCCGCTGAAAGAATTTGGTATTTCTTTCCATTGGGGCCTCGGAGACACAATTTTACCCCAGACTTTTTAAATAGGAGTTTGAAGTTTTTTTCTCGTAAATTAGGCTGCCGGGCCGCGTTCCTTTGAACGTGTTAATACTTACGCAATTACATGTCTGTTTTTACTACGGATATTAACAAAGATATAATATTCATAATTATGAGTCACAAATTCAAATAAAAAGGAACAATTATATAATTATCTAGCGACCATAATTTTGTTACAATTTCAGTTTGATAGATGCCGCTGATGTTAATTGTCGATTTGCGCCATCTAGCGAGCTTAATTTTAGTCCACTGCGTCTCGATAGATGCCGCTTATATTAAGTTTTTGATACATTATGGGTTTTATTTGATTCTAAAATTATGAAACAAACACAAATCTAAGTTTCCCTGAATGTATGTATAATTGTCAGACAATATTTCCGTAACTTCGCAAACAGAACATTTTATCAGTCCATATTGTAATTAAATTTGGGCCAGGTTTAGGGTCGTGTTGGACTAAAATCGGCATAAAATAAAAACGATAAGACTGCATGAACGCATTCAAATCCACAACCGTCGATGTAGTTCTTAATGATAAATTTTTGTGTTTACCTGGCACTGAGTTATTACAAAATGAAACAAAAAACCAATAACTGATCGTCCATCAAAAAAAATAACGAAATTAAGTGATGAAAAGTAAACTAAAAACCTTCTCATCGCTGGGGATCAAACCTGCAGCATAAATAATATTAACCATTGGTCGTCGTCGAAGAATAAGCCAGCCTTTTAAAAGGAAATATGGAAAAAGCTTATTTTCTCGAAAATAAGACCAAGCTAGATCGGTTTCTCGGCCTCGAAAATCCCTATACTGCAAATTTAGTCTGAACATGATACCAAATTTATATAAATATAGGTATATTATACACAAATATTGCTCGTTTAATAGATTTAATAGAAGCGGATAAGACCGGTAGCGCCATCTATTATGGAGTTATTCAATCTGGATTTCTACGAACAAACTTTCAAGCATGTTTTTATCCCGTTAGAGTATGAAATTTTAAAAACGCTGAAATTATTTTTCTTGTTTTTTTGTATGGAACCATTTTACGGAGTTTCGAGTCCCTAGCTCGAAAAAACATATAACTTCCATACAAATTTGCAACCCACTTTTGACCCCTTTAAGGTATGAGTTTTCAAAATCGCTGAAATTACTTTTCTTGTGTTTTATTAAATAACTTTTTTATGAAGATTCAATGCTCTATCTTAGTAAATAAATTAATTCCCATACAATTTTTCAAACCTTACATCACTCTCTGAAGAAATTATATCTAAAAATAGGACGCGCTATGTTTATTCTGATGTCTAAACCACAATATTAGAAAGTGCCATCAACATCGATTCAGTAGTTTTTGCTAGAGTTTGCCCCCAAAATTATACGGGTTGGCATCGCCGCCACGTGGCGTTCACTTGACAACAAAAGATGGCGCTGTTGCGTAAATACGACTTTATCCAATCGGTTAGTCTCAAATTTGGTCTGCAGGTCACCTTAATTAACTCCATCAAACTTTTATATAACGTTTCATATGGCTTGACAGAGTTTATACGCCGACAAATAACTGGAGAATGACCTTCTAAGGCTAGAATATGCTCGGAAATTTATGATTTTCTGCATCGCGCTATTAAAGTTTTTAAATAATGTCATATAAATACAGTTTCCTTCATGTACTTCTTATTATATCTCTCTGACAACATCAACGAATTTTCGCATTTATAGTATCAGTGTGAAGTGTGATAATAATATGTACAATGTTAGGTCAGATGGTTGCTTGAAATGGAGTGCTTGAACTGTTTGCAATGCATACTTAGTTTCATAAAAATATAATATACAAAGATGTTTTAATTGTTTGAGCCTTAGACAAAATATAGGGGTGGTCACTTTCGCAAAAACTACTGCCTACCTACGCCAATACTGGAAATAAGATAGACACTGGCGTCTTAAGGTTTGGAACTTTGATAACACCAGGATGAGGTAGATGGTTTCATTCATATTTTAATTCGTCTTATGTACTTACTAACTTCCGCCCGCGACTTCGTCTGCGTGGACCCGGGATAAAAGCTATCCTATATTTTAATCCAGGCAAAAAATTATCCAAATCGGCGGAGCCGTTTAAGCGCGATTGAGTAACAAACAAATATACATTAAAACTTTCTCATTTATATTGTATATATATACATATATTCATACTAATATTATAAATGGGAAAGTGTATGTGTGTGTTTGTTTGTTTGTCCGTCTTTCACGGCAAAACGGAGCAACGAATTGACGTGATTTTTTAAGTGGAGATTGTTGAAGGGATGGAAAGTGACATAGGATAGTTTTTATCCCCGAAATCATCCCCAAAGGGGGTGAATTGGGGGGATAAAAGTTTGTATGGAGCTGCGATATAAACGAGTTCCACGCGGACGGAGTCCCGGGCAGAAATATATATATATATATATATAGATAATGCACACCTTACGCAAATGAAATAAATCCAGTTGAAAGTGAGTGGTATCTACGCGCTAGGGTACCACTGTTGTTTAATTTACCCTAAGTACGAAATATCAAAGCCTTAATTGTAAAAACCTCTCTTCAAGTAACTTTTCGAGAATTCAAATAAATTAGAGACGAAATGCCCCTTGAGGCTTGTGCCTGCACACCATTCAATCCAGATCAGAAAAGATTTCTTGATTGTGTTCGTTTTTTACCTTTCCACCTGCGGTTCTATTACTCCGCGGACGTACCTCGTACCTAAGTCGTAAATAAAAATGGTGCTTTCACAAGTCAATAGGTATTGTTTAAAATTCGATTTGCAAATGTAGAAGATGATGAGTGAAAAGGTTTGTATCATCTTACATCCTCATCCCTCATCTTCAGTGTGTGCTACCATGTACGGTAAGGATTGGTTTCATTTCCAGGCGCTCATTACTAGGGTAACGCGCGACGTATATCGTAAAGCCGCAGAGCTATTACGTGCTAACGATCCACAGACAAGCACAAATTGTCAACTTCTTGAAATCTGCCAAGCCTTACCCATTTTCAATCCACAAAAGAATAACAGTAACTCAATAAAATAATTTATTCTCCAAGTTGTCAAGAGAACAGGAAAAAGTTTGCGAGAGACCAAAAACCTGCCGCAGCTTCATTTCCCGAAGGGGCAGCGATAACGACCCTACTTGTACCCTTCACCTCTTGTTTTCAATTATTCATACATCTAATTTAACTGGCTTCACTCGTAGCCTTTTTGATGAATACCCCTTTAATTAGATAGGTATGTTCAATATTCAATAATTTTCATCGTAGGTGCTCTCTCAGTCTGCGTGTAAGATGACTCCTCAAACGGTTAGGTAATGAGATGTCGGTACATCCGTGTATAGAACAACAGTTTCCGAAGTTAATTAAATGAACAAAGCGAATTTATTAGATAGGAATCAACTATTGTTGTAAGGGCGGGCAATGGACGCTCTTCCCAAGTTCTTATCTTGACTTGTTTGCATGAGTTATCCCTGTTTACCCTTGTACTCCGTTGCTGCCGAATTATATTTGAAACATTACTAATAATAATATTAAATTTTCTAACAAGAGGCTGATTATGTAAAGATGATGAATAAAGAACTTACGCTAACTACATGATATTATGTTTATGTACTAACTATACTAAATAATAGGAGTGTTAATACGCACTAATGTAATTATAAAGAACGTAAACATAAGCTCGGTTGATTGTGTTGAATAATACTGAACCAGTAGGTATAATTGGAAGTTGTGGGCTCACAATCAAAAGTCGATTTAGCAGCGATGGCGGACGGCGTTGTCGAGCTCTGAATTCAATTGATAATACGATTACTACCCTTGTTCTTAATTAATGAACTTAGTTACAATTGCGGCGGCAAACATTGATAAGAGCTTCTCTATAATACAATTAATTACTAACATTAAGAAGTTAAGAATAAGTAACATTAAGGTTACAACTAAACCTAGCTATATAGGTCAATTGTCCGCGTGAATATTCATAGTCACAATATTGGAATGTGGGTTTTAAATTAGGTTTTTCGAGTTGCAATACACGCTTTGACAGTTACTTTCAAGTTACTTATTAGGGTTCTGTAGTCAAAAAGGAACCCTTATAGTTTCGCCATGTCCGTCTATCCGTGCCGGTGATTACCGTAACATAAGCCTTAAAGATTGAGAGACTTACCTAGATTAGATTTATGCTAGTTGAGAAAGGTTTAGCTTTAAAATACCCGAAAACCCAAATCTCTACTAAATGGTAATTAGCTTGGCAAAATGTTGTGCAAGAAGCTCGGGAAGGCTTACCATTTAATTAAACTTTTAAACAAGTTTATTTTTAAGTAAGTAGTAAGCCAATTTTAATATGAAGCATTTACCGCTTCTGTGCATAACAGCTTAAGATTTTTACGTTTGAAAGTATATTGATTTAATTAGTCAGTCAACCACTGATGCCACTCAGTACTAATGCAAATCTAAAGTCGGGGTCCCACGGCCTCATTTCCCACAGGCCCTGCCACGCCAGGCCAGACCGACGGGCCGTGGGAATCGTCACATCCGATGAGGCCTGTGGTGGCCTGTCGTCGCCCGTCCTATCCATCGGAGTCAGTATGTTCAAAGGCGCGGCAGGGCGCGGAGCAACGGCACCTGTCGCGGCCTGTAAGGGCGCGCCTGCGTCCATTCTACCTCATTAATATCATCAGCGGCGGCGCGTGCGCGAACACGCACGTTATGCAGTAGACGAACGATCTAGTACGCGGTAACGAAAGGCTGGTACAGGCTGACACACACCATGGGAACGGCTCGGCGCGAGAAGTGATCAGCCGCAGCGTCCACAGGCGTGCCGCGGCCTATGATAACACGGGCCGTGGGAACCCGCCATAAAACGTCAAGCCACAAAATTTCATTATACTTACGCCGACGATATGCATCTCTATTAGAACGGCAAACATTACATATGCCTACACTAAGTTTAACGTTAAACGTAGAAAAATATATACCTGAGTAAAGACATGTTTGACTATAGTTAAAATGTGCCAGCTACTGTGATTCTGATGGTGTAACAGTTCGAAACAATATCAACATAAATACCGGATTCATATTCCATTACTTCCATTCCAAAACACTCAGATGGCAAAGCTATACGTGACGTGGTAGGGTAAACCAGAGCTTAATTAAATCTAATTACCAATTAAGCCTGTTGCTAGGGCGCCAATACAGCTCGAGGCGAGAAGAGTAAATAACGTCCAAGACAAGGTTAGTAAATAGGTCCATATTGTAAGTACACAGTGTACGTTCGTAATCCTCGCACAGAGGGCCGGTAATGATGCCGCATGTACGTGTCTTTGTGAAAGATGAAGAAGAGCTACCGGAACACAGACCTGACGTACATTCGAGTAATCCCAAAAAGGGTAGAAATACTTGAGCAGATTCTGAACTTGATGACTTACAAGTTTTTTGCTGTAAAGTGTAATCCCATCAAAAACATTGTGTAAAAAACTAGCCAAGTCTCGATGGAGCTGCTTGTTTATTTCTAAAAAGTAATGAAATCTAGACAAACTCGTACCAAGTCTCAGGCATTCTTATTATTCTTTATTTGCTAACTAACGACCAAAGACAACTAAGACAATTCGAGCACGACAAATTTTCGACCTAACGTAGGTATGGGCGGACCTGCTCCGACCCCATTAAATCAGGAAAAATCTTAACACAGCCATGTACGATATGACATATGAGCGTTCCGCGTGCAGCGACATCTATCGGCAAATTAAGTAAACTTTTGCGCGCGAGCTTAAAGTATGGAAGATGATTTTTTTTTATATCGACAATTCTTTATTGCGTGAACCGATTTTTACCGTTTTTTCTTTATTTGAAAGCACGACATTTCATTGTGATTTTGTAGAAATTACAGGTACAATAAACACCGTATACGGTCAAATTACAAACTTAGTTCAGAAATTGTTTTCCTAGAAAGTTTTTATAAAGTTCCACTTTTGAGATTTTTTTCAAATCGTTAAAACTTATGGTTCAAAAGTTAGAGGGGGGGGGGGGGTCATTTTGTTTACTTCTGGAGCGATTATCTCCGAAAATATTAATATTATCAAAAAATGATTTCATTTTATTCATTTTTAAATATCTATCCAACAATATATCACATTTCACATTAGGGTTGAACTGAAAAAAAAAAACACTCCCCACTTTACGTATAGGGGAGGTACCCTAATAAAACATTTTTTCCAGTTTTAATTTTACCACTTTGTCGGCGTGATTGATATACATATTAGTACCAAATTTCAGCTTTCTAGTGCTAACGGTTACTGCTGAGATTATCCGCGGAGAGACGGACAGACATGACGAAACTATAAGGGTTCCTAGACGACTACGGAACCCTAAAAAGGAGTACTGTACTGCGGGGGTTCATGTTTCTATGCGAGTTCTTGTCCCATCTCAACTACTAAACGAGGTAAATTTAGACGTCTAATAAAATATTTCCAGAATTCGTGCGTTATTACGGAGTTGCGCGACTTTTCGAACGAGCGCAGGATGTTTTTACTTTCCATAAATCATCACATTGTGATATTATAAATGTGAAAATTCTTTGATGTTGTCAAAGAGATAATAAGGAGAATCTGAAGGAACTGTATTACGCAACATAAATTAAAAAACTTCAATAGCGCGATGCAGAACATCACCAATTTCCACGCATATTCTAGCCTTAGTATAAGTCATTCTCCAGTTTATTGTCGGGGTCTACACTCCGTCAAACCATATGAAACGTATAAAAAAGTTTGATGGAGGTAAGGTGACCATCAGACCAAATTTGAGAACAACCGATGGGATAAAGTCGTGTATACATAACAGCGCCATATTTTGTTGTCAAGTGGACGCCGTGTGGCGGCGATGACACCAGTATATTTTTCGTGGCAAATTTTAGCAAAAATTACTGAACCGATTTTAATGGCACTTTCTAATATTGTAGTTTAGACCTCAGAATAGGTCATAGCGTGACGTTTTCTAGATATAATTTCTTCAGAGGGTGATACAAGGTTTGAAAAATTGTATGGGAATGAATTTATTTTTATAATATATATACTTGAAACTTCGTCGAAAGGTTCTTCAATTAAATAAGATAAAAAGAATTTCAGCGTATTTGAAAATTCATAATATCCTGAGGGGGTCAAAAATGGGTTGAAAAGTTGTATGGAAACTGTTTTTTTTTTCGAACTAGGGACTTGCAGCTTCGTAAGAAGGTTCCTTAGTTAATGTTTTCTGTCGTCTTGCAAACTGAGCCGAGCAAGCAAATTTAATCATCAAACAAAAAATAAATGTTTCCGCTTTCAAATAGTCACAGAAAGATCTCCTATTCAATCTCAGAGCCTTCAACACCTTCCTGTTAGAGAAGATATTTTTATATACGGTAATTTGGGACTCCATTCAAATTCATTTCGTAGTATAAGTGGAGACTCGTCGCCTCATGTGTACACAGCCGGCAGGTGCGCTATTCTAAGCCGGTGGCTATAGTCGAGTTGACGCGAGCCTCCCTGATTCCTAGCTGCCAATAATACGCACGTGACTGGCATCGCAACCGGACGGTTTCAAACCTCTCGTGCCCGTTATTGAACAAAATATATACATGTTATAACTATGTATGTGGGTCCTTTCATTGTACTCCCCATACCTTCTTCCAGCTGTAATGCGACGACAAAATGACGTTTCATTCGAGCCAAGAAATTGCGTTCAACAGGAAAGTAAAGCCTCATTGTAACAATCGATTCGCGAGAAGAGATTTGATGGAGTTTTGTATCTAATCTAAGGGATTAGAAAGGGTATAGGGCTTATACATAGATTGACCGTATTTGATGTATCATATTTTTGGACAAGTATCTATGATGATTAGGTGTCAAAGCGGACCCCTGGCTCAGAGCCCGCTTTGACTTTGGTCCGAGTTTAGGGTACAACAGGGAATAACGCTAGCAGGAGGATGATGGTTTTTGGACAAGTATAAAATATCCTTGATCGAACCGTATAAAGATTTATCTGACCGGTTGTAACATAACTTTCTCATGTAGTTAGTTTGATAAATGGTGCACCTCAGAATCCCCACGCAGTCTCGTCTATCTCCAGCTAGTAGACTCATATTTAGCAGAATTTTGAAAGTAATCCATCATTGGACTTTACAAGTTCATCGACACGATGAGTTCGCACGGAAGGAAACAAATTTAAAACGTTTCAACTGTATTTAGATGGAATTCGAAATACGTCTGCGTTTGCGAGTAGAAATAATTTGTATCATCCCAAATTTCACGTTCAGTTAGTTGTCATAAACAGTAATTAATCATCTTGTCACCCGTGTAACTTCAAAGGCTCGCTTAATCAACTGTGAATGGTTCGAGCGTCTGCGTCATTACTCAACACGCCGCTTACGCATTCTTGTTTGTCGTGTACCTACAGCATATACGAAACCAGAAACTCGTACCTTAAACATAATAATAAGTTTGTTTGGGGTTATTGCATATTTCAATCATCATGTCATCAATGATCGGGGGGTGGGGGGGGGGTGGGGTAACGTAATAAATTTCAGATTTTATTAAGTGCCAGTGTGTGGCAAACTTTACACGATTGACTTCGGCTTATGTAAAACGTGTCCCAAAAAGCGAAACGAGCCGAAACCAGATGACAGGCGAAGAAGAAGTTTTCAAAAAATACAAGAAAACCAAGTGCGAGTCAGACTCGCCCACCGAGGGTTCCGTACAAATTTGTAGGTACATATTATAAATAGTTCAGGAATCGTCCCCAACTTTTTTTCGAGCTTTTCCGGAATCAAGTTACCAAAACCTAGTTACCAAAACCTAAAGTTACTTAAATTGTTGTGTTTTGTAAGTGACATTTTGGTTATAAGTACTAACAGTTCACACCTAAATTAATTAGGAACAGACACTTAAATAAGTAGGTAGACCAACCTACTTAAGTACTTGTGTAGGTAGGTACACATAAGAGTGCAAGCTTGCAAA
Source organism: Epinotia demarniana (assembly GCA_945867215.1). Classification (NCBI taxonomy): domain Eukaryota; kingdom Metazoa; phylum Arthropoda; class Insecta; order Lepidoptera; family Tortricidae; genus Epinotia; species Epinotia demarniana. The sequence continues at coordinate 10,186,952 of OX244267.1, read as the reverse complement.
CTGTTAGGTACTACATAAACCAAAGTTATTAGGTACCTATACATATAAAAGCGGGAAAAGGCATTCTTTTTTTTTAATTTTCGTCATTAATCTCAAACTATAGGTTAAATACCATAGGTACATCATAAAATATATTTCAAAATCTGTTTAAGCTTGTGCCAATTAAGCCCTTCCATATACCATATCCCTCATGACACGGTTAACTCACTTCAAAACTTGGATCCTTTTTTTATACCCTGTACTTGTAGTATTTATTTGGCAAGTCATATAGTAGTAAGACTATATGACTTGCCAAATGTTAAGGTTAACGGAAAGTACCCTATAAATTTTGATTCTCTTGAGTGTCGAAATGTACGTTTCTCGCGGCTGTATTTATATTTTAAGTTAACTTAGAGGTTAATTTTTTTAATGCGGAACATAGTAGAAGCTCCTCGTTTTTTAAAGTCGGTTAAAAAATAAGAAGATCGTATTACGAGTAAATTACGATTACGTTCCTAGTTAATGTCTATGTCATGTAGTGTACGCACGCGTGATTGCCCATGCAGTAAGGCAATCAAATGCCGAGGAGAGATGGTGTCAAAGTGCATTGTGTCAGACAGGACTAAGGTGTCGTTATCAAAGCACTAATTCCAACTCAATTTAAATCGTCACCTTCATTGAATTCTGTTTAAACTGGTTTATTGAATGTAAAATATTTACCGTAATTTGTTTCCTGTGTTTTGTGCAACAAAGTTTAAAGAAATAATTAAAATAATTAGCCGGAGCAGTATTAATTGTAAGTAACTTTTAGCAGTTATGATAATATTACCTGCTTATTTATTTGAATACAATACCTACAAATACCTATATCTTTCGCCGAAGACAGCATTTTTATACTAATTCTGACTACATTATTCTTCTTTGTTTATTAAAATAACCTGTGGCAATTAGTAAGATACCAAATAAATATTTTTGATAAGAAATAAAAATTGTTACAGACATTATCGTTGAGTAAGGAATAATAATCGGAGGCCTATTTATGATTCATAATAAAGTTAGATAATGTAGGGTGAATATCCAGCAGCGACGTGCGAACATGTTTTTTCACAATATGTTAGTCACCTTACATGTCTATCATCGTTATCGTGATCATCATTATTTATTTAAAAGCTAGCTTGTCGGTCTAGATAACAGGATTATCTTATACAAATCTAACCGGCCCCACAGTAAGCTCTAATGCTTCCAGATCATGATATATTTAATAGAAAACCTCTAGGACTCATAAACAAATATTTGACTTTGACGTAGGCTCACGAGCCAGCCACTACTCACAAGGCTAAACTGCTCGTCAAATTGGTTTCTTTATACCTCTGATTTTCGTCAAAATCGAGATACCATTATTATCATCTTAATTTCTAGCCCGTGCTGACCTGCTCTTTTTTCACTTTCACTTTTTTCACGTATCTATCTACTAATAATCAACAACCTCTGTTATTACCTCTTACGTAAATTGTCATATTTTAAATCTTAAAAAGGGCCCCATCGCATTCTTCTACGGGACACTTCAATGGACTACAAAAATCTACACCTCCCAATCCATCCATTTAGTGCGCTCTTTAGCAACATGAGATACAAAGGTTTTAAAACGCTTTTAAATCCCATCAACAATATCCCATCAAACGTTTTCGATGCCAGTACACATTGGAAATTTGAGTAGTAAAGCTCTTTACCAGTATCTTTTTGGCAAAAATACTAAATTATTGTTAGAACCATGTTTTTCACTTTCAATATGCATGAAAGTACATTTTAGACATAGATATTCTTCTAATTGCGTAAAGCTGAACACTGTTTGATTCACCTAGTTTAACAAATAAACCAAACATTGTTGCAATACAGAATTATTTCGAACCGAAAGCACAAAGCATATTACAACATTCACTGAAAAGCAGCGGGTTGCTGGATTTAAAAATGAAACAAACAATTTAATGATCTTTAATCATTACCCCAAAATTAAAGAAGACTAAGTATTGGATCTTCATCCTTCTTCTCGGGCGTCAAATACCTGCGATCTGACTCATTGTTTGTTTTACCGCCGTAGAAGCAATGTACTAGTTATACTAGTATAGTAACCCAAACGAGGAGTGTTACAAATTTAACATTGCGTATATGTGTGTGTCTGTAGAGACAGTTGTTTTCTGTCTCGGGGGTATATATTTATCAGGTAATCTCATTTTTATATCTCTGAGCTTTGCTTGTGCTTTAAGATAATCATCATTAAAATGAAGATAAAGTAATACGTGGCTGAACATGAACGCGTCGCGAGTCGATAAGACGTGAGATAGCCAGCTGGTAAAAGTTCGCAACTTTGCCTGGGACACTGTTACTTTACTCTCCTATTTTCCGAGCCGACTATTTTGTAAGAAAATGTCCTTTTATAAAATAGCTGTTAAAGGGTTTGCGGTCGGAGAAGCGCTTTTCTTAGGTACTAGGTAGGTAGTTTCGTAAACTTCATATTTTTCGTATTAAAAGGTTTGGTACCTACTTAATAACTAAGTTGGAATACGCATTAATTTTAACAAGACTGTACTTTACTATGTTACGAATCGTCATAGTAAATACATAAAACTTCTGATGGATGGGCTTTTTGTAGGAGTTAAAGAACGGTTTGACGGACAGAGTATCATAGACATTCATAATCTTGTGCTCGCGATATCGTACTCGTACATTATATTTATATAAATTGTAATGCCGCCAAGATTTTATAAATATCCGTTCGATGGTTTGCGTGTAAGATATCCGAATATCATTTACCATCGACGCGTTCAAAATACTATTAATATGATTAACGATTTCCTTTTCGCTTTTGGATCAACGTTTTACATTGGCTTGACTTAGTTCATCACTTTCGCATCGTATTCCCACTACAATGTGTTTTACGTGCTATCTCAACCACTCACCTGGAAGCGGATGTTATAAAGGCGTCGCGCGGACCGAGTGGACAAGGTGGTCTGTGTCCGCAAAGCGCAACGCGGTCTTTGATATTTCTCGCGTTTCGAAAATTTACTGCAACGATATATGTGGAACGCGCAATCTCTTCACACGGCGCCGCTCTTCTACGTGCACGCGCGAGGGATCGGTAACGCCGGGTGAAGAGAACCCGAGTTCTACCATCCTCACATTAAGAGGGCTTTTTAAAATTCGTCAGGAATAAGCGACAATTACCGATTTTTGACGGTCTAAATCTAAGAAACGGAAAGGTTTTTATAGATTCTGATTACTTATTTGCATAGCTCAACTCCTTTTATTGTGCGTACCGGCCTCTGATTTAAGAATAACTGAATATGTTGACCGAATATACCCGATTACCGACAGTAGTTTTCGGAAAAGAGCGCCGAGCCATAAGTTTGACCGCCTAATTCTCCATGATGTTACATGAGAACCTAGTTGTTTTTTTTTCTTTTCACTATTGTAATATGTCCGTATTGTGCGTAGCGGCCTCGAATTTTCCTTTTTTTTCACGTATGTATATGTAAATTGATCTCAATTACACCATATTTTTCAACAATATCGTACTGAAAACACAAGGATTTTCTCATTATTGTTGAATTATTAGTAAATTGAATCTTAAATAACATTAAAGTTCATACTTTTACCAACACAATGCAGTAAAAAAAATACAACATTTTCCAACATTTATATTTTTAAATAATCATTCAAACATAGTATAAATTTACCGTCGCGCGCGATCTCTTGCCAGTACCGGCTTAGCCGTTGTCCGGGTCGGACCTGTACGTCGTGTAATTGTGGCTATTCACGAAGGCTAACCGTCAACTAAAATATTATTTTGATCTCTGACTAGGCATAGTTGTTATCAACGTCGGGGTCAAACTATACTAGTGAGTCATTCGTGAGGCTAATCGAGACAACTTACGAATTGCATAGCTGCCATGTCAATTATTTTACGAGTGATCGTGATACTTGGTGATTTTTTTATAAGCTTTTATTTAGTTCACCTATCCGTTGTCTGCAATCAAATCTTGCAAGTTAAATTTGATCCACTTCCTGGTTTCCGATTGAGCTGAAATTTTGCATGCATGTATAAATTGGATGACAATGCAATATGATTATGACATAAAGCTGATCTGATGATGGAGCTGGAAGGTGGCCATAGGAACTACGAAATTAAACGACGCAACCCCATCGAGTTTGGGCTCCATTAATTCGTCTTGATGAGTACTTGGTAACCAGGGTCTGATGATGGAGCTGGAAGGTGGTCATAGGAATTCCGTAATTAAACGACGCAACCCCATCGAGTTTGGGCTCGTTTAATTCGCCTTGACAAGTACTTTGGTACTATATGGTAACCAGGGTCTGATGATGGAGCTGGAAGGTAGCCATAAGAACTCCGTAATTAAAAGACGCAACCCTATTTCATCAGTCCACTTTGTGGGGGGTCCGCTGCGCCATCCGGTACGTGGTCTCTGCTCGAGAACCTTTCCGCCCCAACGGCCATCATGTTTTTCAGTTGTCTGTACAAGAACCTACAAACCACTGACATAATATGCAGGGTTGTAGAAAATACCTAACAATATGAAAAAAAAAACTTTTTAACCGACTTCAAAAAAGGAGGAGGTTATATGTTTCACAGTATTTTTTTTATGTACATACGTTCGCCGATTTCTCCGTCAGTTGTGGCCCGATTAAAAAAAAATATTCAAAAATGTATACTTCTGAGATATCCCAGGGAAATCGAGGGCAACCCTCAAATATTACGTACTTATTACGTGTTTCATGAATTCTCTAAAGCTATTCAGGTATTTGCGTCTGGTAGTCATCAGTTCATGTTGGTGGGCTGATGATGGAAGGTACAACTCCTCAACCTTTAGGAGTTAAAGGATTTTTTTAAATCTTATAGACCGTTCATCATATTCTTTCAAGTTATTCAGGTGAGCACACGTCAGGATTTGATGATGGGATCCCAGGGGAATTGAGGATAACCCTCATATTTTATAGGCACGCGTGTAGTTGACATCGGTATTTTCTATTATGACTCGTGTATTTATCCTCGGAAATCGTAATTTTGGTGAAGTTGAACTGATGATGAAGACACCAGGCTAATGGAGAATTCCATTCTCCTCCTCCTGGAGCAGTCCTAAAGGATGTAAAAGGATGTATAAAGGATGAATAATCAGTTGAGTGATCCAACTAGAGAGTGCAGAAACCGGTCAAATTTCAAAACGGGTTATTAACCGGTTTTTACTTAAAGCTTAAAACATTGTATTGGAGGATAATTTTACTGTAAGAATGTTAATTCTGGTTTATTAGTAGACGATGTGTAGTTGAATAACTAACTTTTTTTTTACTTTTTATACATCATTATCATTGTCCTTTTACAGACAAGGACAATGATTCGCTTACCGTTTCGCTGATTTATTGCTTGAGAGATGGACATATCTTAAGGAAATTCGCTTCAGCAAGCGAAAGTGTTCACAACGACGATTGATAACGTGAAAGTTCGGAGGCTGGTCCGAAATTGTTGACGTTAATATCATCTACGATAAGATGATTAATTCAAAGTCTATGTCATGGTAGTGCTGTACATGACTCGTAAGGCCGATACGAGAGCAACAGCTACGACCGCATATTTGACAAGTAAATGAGGTATGCCAGGTTCTCATGGGAACAACAATGGCAAACAACAAAACAATGATCCTGGTCCTCAGATTCCTGTTCCCATTTTGTTGGATCGATCTTAAAGGTCATTCATTCAATCATTCAAACAATCATTGGTCGACCCTACTGGTTGTTTAAGATTTAGCTAAGGAGCAGCCAGTCTTACGTAACGTCTTCGCTTCAACATAGCAATAATGCTGGGTGTTTGTGTCGCGTTTGCGCGAAGCACCCTCTCATTCAAAACACGACCTTTCCATAAGATGTCTAGAACACGCCGAAGACATCGTATGAGGAAGTTGTTCAATTTCCGTTCCTGTTTTGTATACGATGTCCAAGTTTCAGCACCGTCCAATATGTATGTCCGGTACACGATCATCTTCGTATTTACAGTCAGGTGTTATCCCATAGCCTTGTACTGAGCTTCCCGAACATCGTGGATGCTTTGCGGAACTTAATCTCTACGTCAAGTGAGAGATTGTTTGACACTGGTGGGCCCATGGTAGCAGAAATTGTGTACAACTGCCAGAGGCATATTATCCAGCAGTATTGTTAGACAGATATTCTGGATTTATATCGATACTAGCTTCCGCCCGCGACTTCGTCTACGTGGACCCGGGATAAAAACTATCCTATATTTTAATCTAGGTTACAAACTATCTTCGTGTAAAATTTCATCCAAATCGGTTGAGCCGTTTAAGCGTAATTGAGTAACAAATATCCAAACATCTAAACATCCAAACATCCAAACATCCAAATTTTCGCATTTATAATATTATAGTAGGATACTCCTTACATTTATCTCTCATTCTTCATACATGCTCGTCGATTGAATACTCTTGTGACCTGACCTTTCTTTAGGATTCCTCCGATTAGGTCGGAATAAGTTCGTCGAGGTCGTCCCCTTCCAACTTTCTATCCACTTTTCCCTATTACACGTCCTTTGTTAATTCATATTCATCCCTTCTAAATGCTCAAACCAACGTAACATGCTCTTATAAATTTATGTAACAACATCTTCAGATTTTTCAGTCACTCCGCACCTGTCTTATTTTATCGCTATCATACTAACTTTAATTAAACTTACTAGAAATTAATATGTGACAATTTACTAGTTTATTTTTGCTAAATAACGATCTCGGCTCACAACTTCAAGCATTTTATAAATGTAACTCATTTCGGTTAGTAACCGGTAGTGATGCGCGACTCCGAATGATTTGCCTATTCGAATAATTAGCGATTACTAATATCAATATTCGAATTGGAAATTAGTTGTACACTAATGCTAATAATCGAATGATGACAACTAATTAGTTGCAACTAATCGAGTACCGAACGATAACCACCGTAAGCGTGACTCTCCTTTCATACTATATCAATGATGGGCGAGCTCAAGTTATGGTGGTTATCTGTTCGATTCATTCGTTAGTTGACTTAGTTGTGACAGTGACATTAGCTACTAATGTCAACGTCTAGTTCGATTCGGGCACATTAGATTAGCGACTAATGTTAAAGTCAAGGTCGACTCATGCGGGCGACCGGGCGTCGAATAGAAGTATTACTAATAATCGAATGATTTTCAAATTAGCCGAATTAGTTGAATGATTATAATAATCGACTAATCGAATTTATCATTCAAAGTCGCGCATCATTAGTAACCGGTTTATAGTTTCCAAAACCGGTTATTAACCGAACTCAAAAAGTTCCGGTTAACCTGTTTGCATTCCCTAGAGCAACCTATAGAAGAGACAGCCGGATAGCCGGACATACGAAAGTATTATTGCCCTATAGTTAAATATCGATACGCTCACAAAATTTCACGAGAATCTGTTTAGAGTTGCACCTCATGCAACCTATAGAGGGGACAGCCGGATAGTCGGACATACGAAAGCATTATTGCCCTATAGTTGAATATCTAACTAGCTCACAAAATTTCACGAGAATCTGTTTAGAGATGCAACCTATAGAGGGGACAGCCGGACATACGAAAGCATTTTTGCCCTTTAGTTAAATATCGAACTCGTTCATAAAATTTCACGAGACTTGATTCAGAGATGCAACCTGTAGAGGGGACCGCCGGATAGCCGGACAGCTGGACATACGAAAGCATTTTTGCCCTATAGTTGCATATCGAACTCGCTCACAAAATTTCAAGAGAATCTGTTGAGAGGTGCGACCTACATATAGAGAGGACAGCCGGACAACTTAAAAAAAAGCATTTTATATTAAAATAAGACGTAACTACTTTAATATTATACTTTGTCAGAGTATTTTAATATATATAGAAAATATGTGCACAAAAAGCAATTACTTGCATTGTTCAAGTTAGGGCACCACGTTAGCGAAGTAATACTTACCATCTTTTAGTGCAAGTATTAATATCGGTCGCGCGTTCGCTCCAACGGTGCGCTATACAGCTACAGTAAGCTTGTGTGCGTGCTAGTAGTATTTACACACACACTACGCACTACGCGTCTCAAAATACCGAATCCTGAGCGAGCGCTTTTTTCAATAGCCCTCTTAAAGTTTCAAATTAAGCGGACGCGCAACGCCGTATTGCATGTTAAAACGCCTCGTGTGTCCTGCGTCTGAAACGAACAAAAAAGACCGGGTTGCACTCCGGGAGTGCCCGCAGAAGTTAAAACTCAATGACATTGTAACAGTTTTTCGATCACGTGTCCGTCTTACGAATTTTCAATCTGTCGAATCTTACGGTCACCTGACATCTTACGGTCACGTCAACTGTTGCGAGTTTAACATTTTTTCTCGATCACAAAAGTGCACATCGCCGCTAAAGAAGTTTTCACTTCAAAAATGACCAGCAGCTTATAGAGCATTGAAAATTATCAAAGCAATGTGCCGGGAAATGCCGAACTCGTAACAATGTTGGACAAATAAGGGTGTATTGCGGCAATGATGCGCCGCCTGGATCACGTCCCCCGAGATGAAACGAATGAGGATTACCCCCGCCGAATGTGAACATCCTCTGGCTGTTATTCACAACCCTTAATCTCACCTCAGACGAACCAATGTAAGTCAGACCTCCGTTTACCGTCCGTCACGGCATCAATATATACTAGATGTTAGCGGTGCGTTGAGTTGAAACAAATTGTGAATAGCATAGCTGGATTCGGGAACTCTAACCTTGTTATTACACGCCAAATTTAGATCGCAGGTGGTAATGGAAAGCAGAATGCGATCGGCTGTGATTGGCAAATGTTAATTGTTTACAGTGCGGTCACTATATAACTTAGACTAAAATATAAGATGCTTTGGTATCCCAAAAAACGTGTAGAGTGTGATATTTTCTTTAGAAATGATACGAGTAAATGCAATTAGACCTTAGCTTAACAGAGTAGCGCTGTCTTTGAACTGAATAAGAAGAATAAGAATAACTTATTGAAAAAACCCTATTGCTAAAGGTTCATTGTGCTTGCACTGTTACATGTTAGGTGAATTGATTAAATGTGTCTGAACTAAGGCTCATGTAACACAGACAGAATACCCCTTTATATTTCTTTATTTTAAAGGAACGCGATTTATAATTGACTTGGCTGTGGTTAAACAAAAGCCGGGTGTATCACACAACGATGTGACAATAGCTAAGCGGGCGCCGTATCGCAAAGACAGTCAACTAGTGAGGCGACTCAATTACAGGCAGCAGCCATAAATCGCGCCACCGCGGCAATTACTGTCGTCGGTCATCCGCAAAACGATGTTAATAGTCCTGAATCGTACATTTATCTCTGCGACACTTGATCGTCAAAGACGTATGAAAACATTGTAGAAGGCGGATTTTCGTCTGATAGAGTTCCCAGTAATTTGGGATTCCTCATTCGAGATTCAAAATGGGAAGTCCCCGGCCTGTACCTATGCTCCTATAATCAGCAAATCTTGCGCTCGCTCATAGTGCGGTAATCTGCAGCCACCATAAAAGCACGGGGGCTTTTCGCGGAGGCCGAATTGGCCCGTAGAAGCGCTTTTATCTAGCGCAACGGTCATACTCGTAGTTGATACAAATGTTTTCCCGCTATGTAGAGGAAGGCGACCACCAAAAGAGGCCCCTGGAACTGAAAACATATTCAATTTCCACGATATTGTAGCTTTGTTTTTACCTTATATATATGCCTAGGAATTTCGTGATCCGGAGCCGGAGATAACCGGAGCGTCTACATTAATTAAACGTCATTACACGGTTGCACTTCCAAGTATTAGGTAATTCACTCAAGAAATGATCTTATTTAAAGTTTGCATCCAGACATGAAGCCTGGGGATCTATTTTACCACACACATATAATTGGAATAGATCTATTAGTATTCTGCCTTCTATCTATTGGTATTCTGCTTGATCTGACACGTCAAACTTGGCGCGCGTGCAAGTGAGTGCGCACCAAAAAAACCAAACATTAGGCACACACAGCATTAGAACACAAACCTTGCTGCTTCGTAGAAACACAGTCCAATAACGTGAATTTATCTGAGCCAGGGACTATAAAGCTTTTTGCGGTCTAGTTTCGCTGCTATTTAGGTAGTTGGTGCCGCTCTTCCGGAATGAGACACAATGCAAAATTACTGCCGTAAGTTGACCCAGTCCCTGTACCAACATAGTTACAAATTATGTTAGGCATGACACAAAAGAATAAGTTCCTATTAGCAATATTTCACAAACGAAATTGTTAACTACATGGCGAAAATGGTTGCTTATGACCTGAAAAATATGAAGACTAGTAGAATATGTTCAATATGTTTATTTATCGAATAAACACTTATTGTAATAATACAGAATATTTTTGTGCCCACATAGTAGAGCCTGTATGAGAAAGATTTTTCTAACAGGTGTTGCCAGGAGGCAACCTACTATATTAACATATTTAAAGATAGCATTCATGTTCAATCATGTGTTGAACATAGTTGGGCGGGGCCAACGGTGATTAAAGGTAAGTACAACTTTTTGCTATATGTATAGGTAAGTACAGTTTACATTATTTTATTATTTTGGCAAGGAACGTCAGTAAACAGTTAGTACAGTAAGAAATAATTAATTTTGCATGATTGTCTAATTGGAATGAATAATTTAACAAGGTATATGGCATAACTATTAATTATATGAATTTTTATGAGTTATGCATACAGCATGTAGTTATTATTTAAATTACTTAATTAAAGAATCAAGCTAAATAACAGTTTCATAATTAAATTGTCAAACATTAACATTTTTTATTTGACTATACACTAAATTATTTCAAAACTATTGCAAATTAGTCCTGTATGGGAAGAGGACATAACTTGTTATAAGACCTATTATAAATTTTGCCATTATGGCCCATCTTAATGTCAGCTACCATGAACTTACCATCCGGCCCAGGGTATGTCTTTACAATTCTGGCCATAGGCCAAGTTAGATTAGGAACATTGTTTAGTTTTACTATAACTAAATCACCTTCTTTTAAATTAACATTACTATATTTCCATTTAGGTCTATTTTGGAGCCGAGTCAAATAATCATTTAGACCAAACTTTCCAAAATTCTTGTTTTAATTTGGTACAAACATCCCATAGTTTTAATCTATTTACATTCTTATCTAATAAATCTTTTTCAGGGTAACTTGTAAGCGGAGCACCTATAAGCAGATGTCCAGGCGTTAAATACCTAAAGTCCGATATGTCAGAACTTAGAGGAAGCAAAGGGCGCGAATTTAAAATGGCTTCTATTTGAGTTATCACTGTGTTGAACTCTTCGAAAGTCAAGCTAATGTTACCAATCACACGCTTTACATGGTACTTGAAGCTTTTAACGCCGGCTTCCCACAATCCACCGAATTCGGGTGAGTAGCTAGGTATATATTTAAAATCTACATCATTTGCGGTACAGTAACTATCAATAGAGTCTTGGTTACTCTTTGAAGCATGTATCTTGTACAATTCTTTTATGTAATTATCTGCACCCTTAAAGGTCTTTCCATTGTCACAGAAAATTTCTGATGGATATCCCCTGCGAGACATGAATCGCTGGAGACCTGCCAAGAATGCTGCTGTGGTCATATCACTGATAAGTTCGACATGTATGGCTTTTGTACAAAAGCAGACAAAAAGTGCTACATAGCCTTTCTTAATTAATGGCCTTCTAATTCTGGCAACTTTAATGTCAAATGGACCACAGAAATCTATTCCAGTGACCAGGAACGGTCTTGTGGGCGTTACTCTGGGAGAGGGCAATGACCCCATCAGCTGTTTTGCAACTGTGGATTTAACTCTGAAACATTTGATACACTTATGCGTTACCTTTTTGACCTCTCGTATTCCGTTAACTAACCAATAACGCTGAGACAGTGAGCTCAGAACTAATTTAGCTCCCACATGTAAAAGTCTCACATGTTCTTTTCGAATAATCATGTCCGTAATATGTGAAGATTTTGGCAATATTATCTGATGTTTTTTGTCAAAAGAACAATTTGGAGCATTATGCAAGCGACCTCCTACTCTTAAAATGGAATCTCCATCTAAGAAGGGATGTAAACCGCTGAGATTAGATTTAATTGGTGTGTCATTTTTTAAAGACTGAATTTCTGAAGCAAAATGGCTTTCTTGTGTATTTTTAATTATATACTTTAATGATTTTTTTAATTCTTTTGTTGATAACGACCCATTAATTTTATCAGAGGATCTGCAATTATTTATGAATTTTAATGTCCATGCTACAACTCTTTGTAATTTTGTCATGTCTGAGAATTTATCAAATAAATTTGAATTTTTTGTCGGGTCAATGCTACCAACATTTGCAGCTGTTTCTTCATGCAAGCTGTCTGGTATGTTCTCAGAATTAATTTGGAAGTAGAACTCATTTTCTTTGTGCTGATACATTGTATCAGAGAGGTACTGTGGACCATGCCACCACAAAGTATTATTTATTAATTTTTGAGGAGCTATACCCCTTGACAATAAATCTGCAGGATTTTCTGCACTCCTGACATAAGCCCAGATGCATCCTGATGTCAATTTTTTAATCTGAGCTACTCTCTTGGAAACATATTTTCCAGTTTTTAAGTTACTTGAGCTAAGCCAAGATAGTACTATCTGAGAATCAGAATAAAGTGTCATATTGAGTGGAAGTCTAGTCTGTAAGGTCTTTTGAACTCTATTTGCAAGTTCAGAGAGTAAAACTGCACTACCTAATTCCAGGTTTGGTATTGTCAAGGTCTTGCCCATGGGTGCTACCCGTGATTTTGAGCATAATAAATGGATTTTGACAGTACCATCCTTGTATATGACTCTCATGTAGATACAGCAACTGATTGCTTTTGCGGATGCATCACAGTATCCTACAAGTTCGGCGGATTCTACATCACCTCCTAGGACACTTCTCGGGGTTGAAATAGTACCCATTTCCTGCAAATTTTTTAAAAACATTTCCCAATCTTGAAGTTGCGCCTGAGGCAATATAGAATCCCAATTTACTTTTGAGGCCCATAAATCTTGCATGAAAAGCTTTGCTTTTACTATTATTGGATCAATTAAGCCTAGAGGATCGAACATCTTGCATATGAAGCTAAGGATTTTCCTTTTTGTATTTAATGCTTTTGGATCACAGTCTGGGCTATGGAAGGTAAGTAAATCTGAATTTATATTATATTTGACACCAAGGGTTTTATTGTGTTATTTTTATTTATGTCTAGTTCATCAAAATATTTTTGTTCCCTAGGTACGTCATCGAGGATGGTGTCATCATTGGAGCGCCATTTGTGAAGCTTAAATCCGCCTTGATCCAATAGGTTTATAAGTTCTTTTTTCAGGTTAGCCAGTTGCTTCAAATCGTCACAGCCGGTGATGACGTCGTCAACATAAGTATTGTTCATGATGGCCTCAGAAGCGAGAGGATACTCACCATGGAACCGCATTGCAAGTTCGACGAGACATCTTGTGCTGAGAAAGCTTGAAGCTCGTAATCCGTATGTGACGGTTTGAAGTTGCAGGCAAACAATTGGCTTTTGAGGGCTATCCCTGTTTAGACAACAGATTTCGTCACCGCGGACGCGATAGCGCTGACGCCGCTGACCACTCCAAATTTAACTAGTTCATTAGCCTGCACAAATATATGTTACTTACTTGCACTTTACATGTATAGAATACAAAGATAATTTACTAGGTTTTACGTATGTGTGCTATAGGTGAATGACTGTATATAAGGTAGAAGCATTTGTAAATAAATCAGATACCAATTGTCCGTTGGTGTTTCACTACCTCCACACCCAACACCTCTGCTTGCTCAGGGCAACACTCTGAGAGTAGAGGATCCCATCCACTTTATTTTACAGGTACCCTTGTTGTGGCATAGACACCCCCAGCCTTAATCGGTCACTTGAGTCTGAGTGACCGGCAACAAGTATCCATCCACTCACCTTATTCCTCGCCCGTAGGAATCCGTCTGTCACTGATAGGTCTCCCGGTGACAGATATCCTTGTACTAGGATAAGTTAGGGCTAGGGAAGTAGGGACTTAGGCTGCTAGGGTCACTTGCTATCATTGCCCACCCTATCTTACAAAGTCTGTACAGGCACATGCAACGCTTGAGTACCATTTTATTCCATATTATTCAGTCCACTAAGAATCCAGGTATTCGGCCTATGCGTGTGACTGTACATTTGGTCCTTCGAACCGGATATGAACCAGTGACCTATGGATACAGTCCATTTGGTCCTTCGAGCCGGATAACTTTATGGAAAACATATCGATGGTTATATGTTAACATAGGGTTGTCCGTTGAGTCGTTATACATTGATAACAAGCCATTCAGTGTTTATCGACTGTGTTAGAACCACCCTCCACTACTAGGATCGTTACAAACCGCGGTCTTGTTAACATTGTCCTCCTACGGTTAGGAATATTTTTTGTTAGGGGTTGACTGACATACTGACAACATGGACGCTGTTAAGCTCAACGAACTCTTGAAGAGCCAGGAAGAGCTAGGGGGAAGACTCAAGACCCTATTGACGAACATAAAAAAGGATTCCGCAAGCAGGAAGACGCATCGGTACATCGCGGATAAGAGGACGATGCTGAGCGAGATGAAAAGACAAGTTGAGGAGAATCACGACCAGTTAAAGACAGAAGAAAGATTATCTACCCACACCTACATGACTAGCTATTATAGTAGCATCCAGAGCGTATACGAAGAAGCCACAACCTACTTAGATAAATGTGAAGAAGAGTTGATGAAGATTAACCAAGGCGGATCCAAGGAAATCAAGTCCGCAGGGAGTCAGGAAGTTTCGCCAAAGTTGGGCATGCAGAAGTGTCGCATATCCCAGCTAGTCAAAAAGTTAGCCGCAGCCAGGCAAGCCGTAAATGAAAATAAGCCGATCTGGTTTCTCCAGACGACTCTCCAAGCCATCCAGAAACAATGGGAAATTGTAGAAGAGGCGCATCTGGAATTGTGCGTACAAGAAAGCTCGTTTAATGACGAGTATTTTACAACAGAAGGATTTGAAGCAAACCAGAAAGATGTCGAAGACACAACGTACCAATTACAAGCAAAAATTAATGAGGTTGCCGAGCCTGCCATGCCACGAAGTTCCACTGAAACCAAGAAAGGTGTAAATTTGCCAAAAATAACCATCCCTGTCTTCATGGGTGAATACGAGTCCTGGTACTCGTTCCACGATCTATTTAAAAATCTTATCCACAATGATACCACCTTATCCAGCACAGAAAAGATGCAATATTTGAAAACACATTTAAAAGGAGAACCCGCAAAGATAATCCAGCAGTTGAGCATCAGCGAAGCCAATTACGACACTGCGTGGGCCTTGCTGACGCAAAGATACGAAAATAAACGACTAATCACTTCAAAATTTATAGACAAGTTGCTTGACTTACCAACCATAGAACAGCCCAGTGCGATTAAGATAAAACATATGTTTGACACCATAAAAGAGAGTTTGGCCGCATTGACCAACCAAGGAGTAGACACTTCGCAATGGGATCCAATAATAACTCGTATTGTCTGTCGGAAATGGGATTCAGAAACTAATAACATCTACGAGCTAGCTCTGAAAGAGCCAAACAAGAATCAAAGTTTAGCAGAAATGATGGAGTTCATGGAGAAGAGGTTCAAGTGCCTAGAAACTGCAAATCATGCCCCGTTGACGCATCCACAAAGGGGTTATGGGAAAGGGATATCATCAGCCGTAGAAACAAGCAGACTTAACGTACGAAGATGCTGGTATTGTAACAATGAAAATCACAGCATTTATTATTGTACGAAGTTCAAGATGCTAAGTCGCCTGAAGGTGGTAAGAGAAAAAAAGATATGTTACAACTGCATAAATCATGATACAACAGAGAAATGTAAAAGTACGGTGTTGTGCCATTTTTGTAATAAACCCCACCACTCGATGATTCACGTCAATCCTATTAACAAGTCTAATGACGTAAGGAACCAAAGTGGTTTCAGATATCCAACGTACAATAGAGAGGGCCAGAATAGAGATCGACGCATTCAGAAAACAACCACGCATGCAGCTATGACAGCTGAGCCACGAGAGTCACCTAAGAGGACGACACTGTTAGCAACAGCATTAGTCGAAACCACCACGTACTACGGTGAACCACAACTATTAAGAGTGTTGTGTGACCAAGGGTCAGAAGCGTCATTTTGTACAGAAGAAGTGGCACAGATGTTATCGTATCCAAGACAAAAAATACGAACCCAGGTAAAAGGGGTCGGGGATGAGCAGCCGAAAGAATCGAAATATTGTATTACAATTACAATTAAACCACGGTTTCCAAGCCAATACAAGTTACCAGTGACACTAATAGTGTTACCTAAACTAACCTCCGCAGTACCAAAACAGGATCTATCACAGTTAAACTCCAAGGATATAGAAAACAAGGTTATAGCCGATCCGACATATTACAAGAAAGGCCCAATTGACATCATACTGGGAGCACAAGAGTACAGTCAGTTCCTGCGAGATGGATTTGAAAGAATGGAAGATAATATGATAGCGCAGGAAACTGAATTTGGGTGGATTCTGTCAGGATGGCGCCTAACTGATTTCGTAGACTCAATAAAGGTCATGTGTATGACGTCAAGTAGTGAAGAAATTAAACAATTAACAGCTTTTTGGGAACTTGAAGAAGTTCAGAGAAATATGGAGCTAAGTGAAGATGATCGAATTTGTGAAGAGTACTACAGCAAAAGCACAGTAAGAGGAAAAGATGGCACATACACAGTCCGCATTCCGTTTAAAAATCCCGACCTAGCATATGGTGAAACTCGTCAGAAAGCAGCAGCACGACTATTCCAAATAGAGAAGTCCCTTAAGAAAAACGACATGCTACGAAAGCAATACAATGAGTTCATGGCTGAATATCTAAGAATGGGACATATGATGAAAGTGGACAAAGCCGCGCACAATAAGGGGAAGTATTACATACCTCATCATGTAGTGATTAGGGATGACAGTTTGACCACGAAATTAAGAGTGGTCTTCGATGCATCCAGCAAGGAAAAGGGATATCCAAGCCTTAATGAGAACATGTATAAGGGTCCGCGCCTACAGGAAGATTTATCCGACATTTTGTTACGTTGGCGAAAGCATAGAGTTGCATTTATGGCGGACTTAGAGAAGATGTACCGGTTTATCAAAGTTCACAAGTCGGACTCAAAGTATCAGAGAATACTATGGAGATGGTCCACAAGCGAGCCAATTAAAGAGTATGAGCTAACCACGGTAACATACGGAACAGCTTCGGCACCATATTTGGCCGTAAGAACGCTACAGCAGCTGGCTCGCGACGAGCAAGAAAGCTATCCTTTAGCAAGTAGAACAACTCTACAAGATTTTTATGTCGACGACATTTTGTCAGGAGCAGACAGTGATGAAGAAGCTAAGATGCTACAAGGCCAATTGATAAGTATGCTGCAAACAGGAGGATTTAACCTAAGGAAATGGTCATCTAACAGGATGGAATTGTTAAACAACATCCCAGAAGGTAGCAAGGAGAACGACATGATAAAATTGCCACAGCATGAGACCAGAAAATCACTAGGAGTGATATGGTCACCAGCAGAGGACAACTTCCACTTTCAGATAAAAATCGCCAATACTGAAAAATTAACAAAAAGATTCATCTTGTCCGAAATTTCCAAGATATTCGATCCAATGGGGTGGCTGGCACCAATCTTAGTAGAAATGAAGTTGCTAATACAAGAGTTGTGGACTAATGGAGTTGAGTGGGATACACCTGTAGACGAAGCCATAAAAAAGAGATGGGAAGAGTTTTATACACAAATTAAAACAATTGAAAATGTGAGAATACCCCGTTGGATAGATTACAGTAACGCCATGATCGAGTTACACGGATTTAGCGATGCATCAGAGAAAGCCTACGGAGCAGTGATTTACAGCCGAATAAAGATGAACGGCCAGTACTCCATTTCATTATTACAAGCAAAATCCAAAGTAGCGCCAAAAAAGAACAAAAGCACACTACCCCGACTCGAGCTTTGTGCAGCACACCTGTTGTCCAAACTGATAATCAAAGTTAAGGAGAATTTAAATTGCGACGAGGTAACAATACACTGTTGGACAGATTCCATGATCACGATAGGCTGGATAAAAGGGGAAGCCGGGAAATGGCAAACCTTTGTCGCAAACAGAGTATCAGACATTCAGAAAAAGACACCCAGCAAATGTTGGAACCACGTGAAAACAGCAGATAACCCAGCAGATGTACTATCAAGAGGAATAGAACCACAGAAATTGGAGAATCATAAGTTATGGTGGAAAGGGCCAAGTTGGTTACAAGAAGAGGAGTTACCGTGTACCAAAACCACACTAGAAATTTGCCAAGAAATAGAAAGTAGCCACGTCACGATTGCAGAAGACAAAGATCAAAAGAAAGTATGGGAAAGATTCTCAGGGTTTCAACACATGATAAGGGTTTTGTCATATTGCTACAGGATGAACCAAAAAGATCGATCAAGTGATACGTTAACATGCATCGAAATGAAACAAACAACAGACAAAATACTGAAATTAGTTCAAAACGAAGCCTTTGCGGAAGAATACGAATTGTTAGAACACAAGAAACAAATAAAGAAGAGAAGCAAGCTACGTTGTTTGGATCCGTTCATAGACGATGACGGACTACTAAGGGTGGGCGGACGACTACACCGCTCACAGTTGCCTTACAATCAAAAACATCCAGTCCTACTACCACACAACCACCACGTCTCGAGAATGCTGATTGCACAAGCACATCTACAAACACTACACGGTGGAACGAAGTTGACAATGGCATTCGTGAGACAAAAGTATTGGATTTTGGGGTTAAAGAAAATGACAAAATCTTGCATACGTAATTGTGTTAAATGTATACGATATAAGGCAGCCACTGCATTGCAAAAGATGGGACAATTGCCTGCACCTAGGGTATCCCCATCCCATACGTTCAATCACACTGGTGTCGACATGGCAGGACCAATTCAAGTAAGGACTACGAAAGGCAGAGGAAATAAAGCCACAAAGGGCTATATCGCAGTATTTATATGCCTTGCAACAAAAGCAATACACCTAGAGCTGGTGGGAGATTTGTCCACGGAGTCCTTCATTGCTGCATTTATTAGGTTTAAAGCAAGAAGAGGTCACGTATCACACATGTACAGTGATAATGGAGGGAACTTCCTAGGAGCAGCAAGGATGCTACATACCCAATTATTAGAGATCACACAAACGCCGCACGTTCAAAATGCCATAGCTAACATGGGAACACAATGGCATTTTAATCCACCACTCGCTCCCCATTTTGGCGGTATTTGGGAGGCTGGAGTGAAATCAAGGAAGTACCATTTGAAACGGGTAATAGGAGAATCAACATTAACCTACGAAGAGTTATCTACATTATTAAGTCAAGTAGAGACATGCTTGAACTCAAGGCCGCTTTGCGCACAGAGCGATGATATAAATGACAATACCGTGTTAACACCAAGCCATTTCCTGATTGGAAGAGAGGCAGTAGGTATCCCAGATCCAATTAATGATGTTAGCGTAAACCTGCAAAACCGATGGAAGTTGATTCAGAAAATGAAAAAAGATTTTTGGAAGACATGGAGTAGAGATTATCTACATCAACTCCAGCAGAGGTATAAGTGGCAATCCAACCAAGAAAATATTACAAAAGGAACCGTGGTATTAATAAAGGACGAGAATGTCACACCCAGTAAATGGCCATTAGCAAAAATAATTGAAACTCATCCAGGAAGTGACGGGATAACGAGAGTAGTAACATTACAAAAAGCACCCGGGAATTGCTTAAAAAGGGCAGTCCATAAAATAATCCCGTTACCAAACAACGAGGATGATACCACAGGGACTCAACATGCTGATATCACCAGTAATGTGACACAATTAGCGGCAGCCAATGCAACGACAGGTGAATCCCGAAACCCAACAACAATTGAGACAAGAGGAAGAAATACGACCCCAACAGAGAAAAATAGACAACAAAGAAAAAAAAGATCCGGGAACAAGTACTCGTGGATATTGTTCGTTACTCTGATATCCTGTTTAATAAATACGACAAAGGCAAATTACACAATAAAGAACATCAATGAAGGAATTTACGTGGAACACATAGGAACGGCAACCATAGATAGAGGGATTTTCCGAATTCAAACGAATTACGAAAAAAGCAAAATAGAAGAAGATGTTGCAAAGATACGAGGAATAACCGCGCAATTCAAACACTACTGTGACACATTATCAAAGACCAATACAGAAATACACTGTACCCAACTGTATCACCACTTATATGAAGGACAAGAAAAATTAGAGAAAATCAGCAATTTAGTGATGAACATCGGGCAAATTAGGAAAAGAAGAGGATTATTCGGCCAAATGTTAACCTCAATATTTGGAGTTAATGATGAAGTCTACAAAGACATAGATACATTACAAGGAAACCAAAATAAACTAATAGAAGCAGCAAACCATCAAACCAAGTTTATGATATCAACCATCGCCACAGTCAATCAAACAGAAGAAAGAATAGCAAAAAAGTTAGAAACATTTCAGATCAAACTAAATCAAGCAATCCAGTATATGAACAATGTAAACACATGGTACAAAAGAATAGACCTTAACCGTGTAAATATTCAGATCCTGCATATGTACCAACTCGCAACAAACTATATAGATGAGGTGGTAGAATATTACTCCAGACTTCAAGAAGCATATATGCATCAAGGAACTATCTATGACGTATTAGAACTAAAAGAAGTTAAACAAATTCTAACAGAAGCCAACACTAAGCTACCAACGAAGCTAAGAATTGTTCAAAACCACCTCATAGATACGAAAGTAACCGAAGACTCTACGCATATTAAAGTATATGGTTATTTCGCATTACAAGACATAACCAAATACACGTTAATTCATGTGACACCCGTGCCAAAGAAAGACAAGGAAGGAAAAGTGTACAGTTTAGAAGTATACCACAACATAATTGCGATTGATTACAACAATGAAAACTTTTTTGAACTAGAACAAGAGGAATTTAAAGCATGTCGCAGAAGACACACTGAGTACATATGCTACCCGACGTCTGTCAAAAATATGCAATCAAACAAGAACTGCATTATCGATCTGTTATTTAAGAAAACTGAGATGGTCAACTGCAATACGAGACAACTAAATATAACAACAACCGTGTGGAAACAGTTATACATGCCAAACACATGGCTAGTTGTTACAACGAAATCCGTAAGAACGTCCATCATTTGCGATGGTGAAAGAGAAGAAACAATGATTCAGAACACAGCCGTCATCCACATAGCAGAAAACTGCATAATTAAAACGAAGAGCAACATCTTAGCAGCAAGAAGAGCTAACACAATATCAGTATTATCAACATATTCGAGACAAGCAAATTTTTCATTAAACACGAATGAAACAGTAAAACAAATAGAAGATATAGCAAGAGATGAAGAAGTGCTTGACAGCTCCAGGGACATATTTAAACATCTAATTAATAATGAAAAATTACTTAAAAAAGAATTAGACAATACAATTTGGAAACAAATACAAAGCAACACTGTAGCAATTAGTCTTGGCTCTTCTTTAGCAGTGTGTATTCTAATAATATTAACAGTTTGTTATGGTCCACAGGTCATGTCACGAATACGATCCTGCGCAGCCAGCAGGAGGACTGCTCCGACGCGCGCCGCCCCCGCCAGGTCGGCTCCACCGAAACCCGAGCGCCGCAGAACAAACTCCACAACCACCAGCGGCCAATTCGATGAAATAGAGCTGCACCCGATACAGCCTCTATAGAACACCTTCATCATCATCCCTGCCGTCGTCGTGAGACGCCAGGATGTTTAGACAACAGATTTCGTCACCGCGGACGCGATAGCGCTGACGCCGCTGACCACTCCAAATTTAACTAGTTCATTAGCCTGCACAAATATATGTTACTTACTTGCACTTTACATGTATAGAATACAAAGATAATTTACTAGGTTTTACGTATGTGTGCTATAGGTGAATGACTGTATATAAGGTAGAAGCATTTGTAAATAAATCAGATACCAATTGTCCGTTGGTGTTTCACTACCTCCACACCCAACACCTCTGCTTGCTCAGGGCAACACTCTGAGAGTAGAGGATCCCATCCACTTTATTTTACAGGTACCCTTGTTGTGGCATAGACACCCCCAGCCTTAATCGGTCACTTGAGTCTGAGTGACCGGCAACAAGTATCCATCCACTCACCTTATTCCTCGCCCGTAGGAATCCGTCTGTCACTGATAGGTCTCCCGGTGACAGATATCCTTGTACTAGGATAAGTTAGGGCTAGGGAAGTAGGGACTTAGGCTGCTAGGGTCACTTGCTATCATTGCCCACCCTATCTTACAAAGTCTGTACAGGCACATGCAACGCTTGAGTACCATTTTATTCCATATTATTCAGTCCACTAAGAATCCAGGTATTCGGCCTATGCGTGTGACTGTACAATCCCTCCATAATATATTTATCAATCCTGCTTGATTTTTATTTAAATATATCTGCCTGAACATTTTCTCAATATCGCACATCAGTGTAAATCTGTAAGTCCGAAACAACGTAAGTATATCAAACAGTTCATTTTGCACTGTAGCCCCATTGTACATTTTATCATTAAGAGAGACTCCGGTTTTAGATTTCTGGCTTCCATTAAAGACGACTCTTAACCTTGTCGTTTTGCTGTGCTGATTTTCTACTGCGTGATGTGTTAAGAAATAAACAGGATCATTTTTAACATCATAATTACCAATATCAACAATCTTGGCATGTCCCAAGTCAATGTACTGGTCAATGAAATCTTTATAGTGCTGAAAATATTCAGGATGTCTATTGAATTTATTTTCAAGGGAGTAAAACCTCTGAAGAGCTATTGTAAAGGAATCTTCCAGGTTTAACTGATCCATGGGGGCCTTAAGCGGCATGTCAACATAAAGTCTCTTATCAATCAATTGCACCGATTGTTGGAAAATGTCCTCAGCTTTTTGACATTCCGAGGTGACCTCTGCTACTTCAGGGATTTTCTCCGCAAGCCAGAACTTGTTCATGACTTCATTTAAATTTTCTTGAGTGTCTTCGATTACAAAATTTGACACCATATTATTATTGGTCTGCACTTGAGCATTGGTGAATGACAAGCTACCACCTACATGCCCAAACAAAGTATTTTGTAGTACAAGACCATTGTTTAAATTTATTTGACCAGTCTGTATAATTTTGAAATACAGATCTGCACCTAACAACAGTTGAATTTCAGATGGGACATTGAAGTCAGGGTCGGCCAGCTTGACACTGTCAGGCAATTTAATATTGGACATATCAATGTACTGTTGTGACAGTTTTGATGTTATTTTGTCAACAATGTGACAATAGACAGGCAACTCCACATTATTACCAGTGTGCAATACAATATTTGTGCACCTGTCCAGTTTGTTGGGATTGTTGCAAATACCTACAATTTTTGTATTTGTCTTAAATAGAGGCAAATTTAACTTACTGACAAGATCCTTTTGAATGAGTGATGCTTGACTGCCAGTGTCAAGCAAAGCCTTAACATATACATGCTGTCCACATATGTCAGTAAGTCTTACCTTGATAGTGGGAAGTAAAACATTCCCGGTTGATTGCTGGTTACATAGGTTACCAACTTTTTCATCTTTTGGGCCCTCCTCATGCAAGAGGGTATTGTGATTGAGCTTGCAAATTTTGCATCTAAAGTTAAATTTACATTTATTTTTATGAGGCTTAAGGCACACATTACACAAATTTTGAGATTTTGCAAACTCAATTCGTTCCCCTATGGCCGCAGTTTGAAATGCTGGACACACATAGATAGGGTGATCTTTATTGCAATAAATGCATGTTTTTTGTTTGGATGTGTCTTGAGCAACTGCATTGCTGACTTTATAAGGACTGAACTTGGCCCGAGCACTCTCATAGGAAGTACTTTTTAATGCGGGACTATCCTCCAGCGCAATTGCGCGCCGTTCCAAATATGACACAAATTCATCCATTATGGGTAAATTATCAGGGTTCTCTCTGTCGAGGTGATATGCCCTGCATGTATAAGAGTCCAATTTGCGACTCAATATTGAGATCAATAGCATATCCCAATGTTTTGTGGGCTGTTCAAGGTTTTTAAGCGCATATATTTGTTGCTGCACCTCAGAAATAAATGCCCTTATGGAGCTAGCTGTGCCTTTTTGCATGGGAGGAAGATCCAAAAGATGATTAATGTGGTGGAATATCAAGCGAGCTTTATTGTCAAAGCGTTTTTTAAGAAGTGTTAATGCCTCAGGGTAAGACTCATTGACCATTGGCAAATTGACAATCACTGACAACGCCTCTCCTTGTAAATACTTGCGGAGGTAAAACAATTTTTGGATGTCCGACAAAGATTTGTTGTTGTCAATGAGTGCTGTGAACAAATCCATAAATGGTTTGAACTGTGTAAAATCTTTGCCATCATATGTCGAAATTTCAATATTTGGCAGCTTTGACATGGATACATCCTTGCTAGTACTTTTTACATTATCACTGATATCACAACGTTTAATAGATTCACTTAGCTTTGCAATAACTTTGTAATATTTTGACTCTACTGTATCAAATATTTCTTCATCATTTGGATCTAACATAGATATCTCGACGTTAATGTCCTCATAATCTTTGAACGTACTCACGAGTCTGCTCCTACGCGCCTCCAAGTCCGCTGTGGAGGCCGATGCAATACTCACTGGGTCGTTGACAAAGTTCTCCAAGCGTGTGATTGTTCCCTTTAGATGGCCACGCCTGGCACGCAAATGTGGGAGTTGTTCCGTCATTTTTAACCGCACAACGCACTATTTTTCTTACTATTTAAACACTTATGCACAGCCGCTCTTAAATTAATGCAGTAACCGCAAAGTTTAATAACAACATCGTCGTACGCACGAACTTCCTTTGACAGCCGACACTGACGTTTACGTTGACACCTGACAGCTCGAAACCACAGAAACTGCGCACTCGCTGCTGTCAATTTTATTTAGCGTTTCGCTACGCCGTAATTTTGATGTTGCCAGTATGCACCGCTATCAAAGTCCCCACATTGTAGGCGAAGTCGTCCAAATTTTGAATTTGCCGCTATTGTAATGCGAGCGTATTTATCTTCCGATTATGTTTTCTGGTGATCTTGGGGATCTTCTTAACTTGCAGGCAGTCTCATTTGAGTCAAAAATGCACACCCTGATGCGGATCGGAGAAATTTTGTTCCCGGTCACGTAGGCACGCCGACTCACGCGCTGCTTTTTTCTGAGGATATAGACCTCTTTCCTTCACAAGTTGCACTTAATCCACTTGATTTGATCGAAATGCACGGCCTTACGATTGAGAAATATAGATTCTCGTGAATTTGAAGTAATCGCGTAGTTTTTTCGGATTGCGCACGAGATTAAAATGTCCGCCGCTGACCTGACCACTTTTGCACTCGCGAATAAACTTCTTTCCACTTATATTTACGAAGGACCACTTGCTCTGTTGGATAACTCAAACAGAGTAGAATATGTTTAATATGTTTATTTATCGAATAAACACTTATTGTAATAATACAGAATATTTTTGTGCCCACATAGTAGAGCCTGTATGAGAAAGATTTTTCTAACAGGTGTTGCCAGGAGGCAACCTACTATATTAACATATTTAAAGATAGCATTCATGTTCAATCATGTATTGAACAGGAGCGTCTACATTAATTAAACGTCATTACACGCTTGCACTTCCAAGTATTAGGTAATTCACTCAAGAAATGATCTTCTTTAAAGTTTGCATCCAGACATGAAGCCTGGGGATCTATTTTACCACACACATATAATTGGAATAGATCTATTAGTATTCTGCCTTCTATCTATTGGTATTCTGCTTGATCTGACACGTCAAACTTGGCGCGCGTGCAAGTGAGTGCGCACCAAAAAAACCAAACATTAGGCACACACAGCATTAGAACACAAACCTTGCTGCTTCGTAGAAACACAGTCCAATAACGTGAATTTATCTGAGCCAGGGACTATAAAGCTTTTTGCGGTCTAGTTTCGCTGCTATTTAGGTAGTTGGTGCCGCTCTTCCGGAATGAGAAACAATGCAAAATTACTGCCGTAAGTTGACCCAGTCCCTGTACCAACATAGTTACAAATTATGTCAGGCATGACACAAGAGAATAAGTTCCTATTAGTAATGTTCAAGGAAAACACAATGAAACCACCTGTTAGGCAACTCAAGTAGAACTGATTTATTCCAAACAACCCTACCCTCAATACATTAATACATAGACTACCTACATATACAACATGTTCTTCCTTAATAATATTATGCCCGTTTGAACCTATATAGGTCTAGAATTAGGAACAGTAAGTAACTATTTATAACTTGGTTAGACTTTATCTTACAAAGCCTAGCAAGATGAATAAATGTTAAACTAAATAATTAACTACATGCACATCATGCACATTGTTTCTAAATAACACTAACTTAAATTTATTTGAGCCAAATCACAAGTTATTTACTATGAATACCTGACCTCCTGATGATACCGATAATTTTAATATATATATATATGTATTTATTTGTATTCACATTACATATGTATATATATATATATGTATAAGGGTACATCCATAAGTACATATGAAGGCCAGACGATGATGATTATTATTTTACATTGATACAGAAGTTGAATGAACACAATCTTGTGTAGGAATGTAGACTTATTGACAATAACGAATATTTAGGTAATTAACTTATTCTTACATTTTATGTTTTATTACAATTATTGAGAAGTATTCCGTAGGTACCTACATTGTGAACAAGACACATGTAAATAAGTTAAAAGAATACACGGATTATAAATTTAACTATGTTTCGTTTATGTATATCCCCAACGGTCGGGTGGATGAACCTGCCTACCAGAGCGGGTTACGTAACAGTTGCGTGCAGGCGAACGACCGGCATTGTTATCGCTGACGCTGTGTTGTGGTTCTGTGTTATTTGCACTTTTATTGTTATCTTCTAAATCATCGTAATGCTTGTAAGTTAGGTTCTGATTTGGTTTGTGACTGATTGATTGTGATTTGAATGCGAGTGATGAATTTTGAAGTTTTGTAGGTGCATCGGCAATACGTTCGCGTTGCGGTTGTGATAAAATCTGCTGTCTATTTCTACGATATTGACCACCATCTGGCGTGCGCAACCAATACGAGCGGGGATGCGCGGATTTATTCTCTACGCGTGCAGTGATCCACCGCGCGTCGCGACCAGAGTTCGGTTCCCGGATTCGTACTTGCTCATTTCTGTTTAGTGGTTTTAGTGCCTGAGTTCCTATATCGTAATGCTGTTTTATTTTAGCCGTTTTTTCTGCCCGAAGTCTCTGTATTGGGACTGCGGCCGGAACCTTTGGCGCGAGTAACTTATCCGATACAGGAAGCCTGGTATTGAGTCTGCGCGTCATGAGAAGCTGCGCCGGGGAGTATGCCTCACCAGAAACGGGTGTGTTGCGGAAGTTTAACAGTGCTAAGTACGGGTCAGTCCCATCACTTAGCGCTTTCTCCATTAGCCTCTTTATCGTCTGCACATTTCTTTCTGCGAGACCGTTAGACCTGGGATAATACGGCGAACTAGTGATGTGTTCGAATTCCCAGTTGTGCGAAAAGGCTTGAAACTCTGCCGAGGTATACTGCCGGCCATTATCCGATATGAGTTTCTTAGGAATTCCGTGCCGTGAAAATATAGATTTTAGTTGAGAAATTATAGTTTCACTTCTAATATCCGATAAGGATACAACCTCAACGTATTTGGAATAGTAGTCAACTACTAATACGTAATGTTTCTTCTTAAATTCAAACAAATCAGTGGCTACTACCTCCCATGGTTTTCCCGGAGGTTTGTGCGGGCGCAGCGGCTCGCGCGGCTGCGCAGCGCGACGCTCAGCGCAGGCGGCGCAAGCCTGCACCACCGCCTCCACCTGCGCTGACATGCCCGGCCACCACATTACATCCCGAGCCCTGTGTTTACATTTCTCAATGCCCAAGTGTCCTTCGTGGATCCTGTGCAACATTTCTTTCCTGAGACTCGTGGGTATCAACACGCGATTACCTCGGAATAGTATGTCATTTATGACATGTAATTCATCTTTGACGGCCCAGTAAGGCTTGGCTTCACTTTCTAGGATGTTTTTTGTATGTGGCCATCCTTTCAAGCAATATTGCCTTACGTTTTGGAGTCCCGATTCCTTATCCGTTTCTTCCTTAATTAACGTAAGTTTGTCAGCGCTGAAGTTTACACTATTATAGAGGGCACTAACGTGGACATCAATGTCGTCGCTTGTCTTATCGTCAGTTGCGCTATCGGTGGGGGCACGGGACAGCGTGTCGGCGACAAACATTAGTCGCCCGGGGACGTACTTTATCCGAATGGTGTATTTCTGTAGGCGCAGCAACATTCTCTGCAATCTAACAGGAGTATCATTCAGTGCCTTTCTGAAGATGGCCTCCAGGGGTTTGTGGTCGCTTTCTACTAAAATATTTTTATGACCATAAATGAATTGATGGAATTTTTGGCACCCGAAAAGTATTGCCAGCAATTCCTTTTCAATTTGCGCCCATCGTGTTTCGGCAGGCGTCAGCGTACGCGCGGCGAAAGCGACAGGCCGTCCGCCCTGCAGCAGACACGCGCCCAGACCACGCGAGCTAGCGTCTACCGACACCACCACAGCCTCTCCAGGGTCGTAATATCTCAGGGTGGGCGCATCCATTAAACACTTTTTTATCTTATCAAATGCTCTAGTGTGAACCTCATCCCACTGGAACTCGGCATCTCGCTTTAATAAACCTCTCAGTGGTTCTGCGAGTTCGGCGTAGTTCGGCATAAATCGCGACACATAATTTGTCATGCCGAGGAACCTCTCAAATTCCTTCCTGCAACTAGGGGCAGGCATGTCTCGAATGGCCTTCACACGGTCGGTATCTGGACGCATACCTTCGGCGTCGAATATGTGACCTAAATATGTGACCTGTGCTGCGCCTAACACGCATTTATCCTTGTTAAACCTCACCCCGTTGTCTAATGCGCGTTGCAGCACGGCCTCTAACCTGGTATCATGCTCCTCTTTAGTTCTTCCGTAAATTAGCAAATCATCGATGAAGCATTCTACCCCCTCCATGGCAAATATTTTTATCATTGCATTGTGGAATACCTCAGAGGCCGAACAGAGTCCAAATGGGAGCCTCAAGAATTTAAATCTACCAAATGGCGTGGCGAAAGTGCATAGTTTTGAGCTATGCTCATCGAGGACGACCATATAGAACCCTTTGCTCGCATCAAGATGCGAAAAATATTTATGAACTCGACTGTACATCTTACTATCTATCTACTGTACATATTTTTGCCCTTGACTGTATAGATATTTTGGCTTGGGTTTTGTTCTTATGTATGTGAGAGTTGCGTGTATATTTATGGCCTCCTTTTTAATAATAATAATAATAATAAAAAAAAAAAAAAACATTTTTGCCTACATATATTTGACTGACATTGTACACTTTTTTATACGGCCATGTAAATGTCCAGAACTTTTTGCATAATAAAATGGTCACATATTTTTGACCGGATTACCGTATAGATATTTCTGGCTAATCAACTGTAAAGATAATTTTGACGCCTTGGGAACGTACATAAATTTATGCCCTTGACTGTACCATGAATATTGCATGATTATAATTTACTGACATTAACATTACTTTAACATGAAATGTTAATCATTATTATTTAAGTTGACATGTAAAATACAATTATTTTATCAAGAAATAAATGAAATTAAATTAAACGATTTTGTGTAAAAATTAGGACTATTCAAATTGAATGTGGTGAATTTGTTTTGTAAATACTTGCGAATGTTCAGAAAGTTTTTGTAAGCCACTACGCCTAGAGTAATACCCATATACGATTTACATATGGATCAGCAGTAGCAGTATACATAGGTACACTGTTTGCTGCTAACTGATGCTTGAGTTGGAAGCTAGTATGAGGACAAATACAGGCAATAGGCTTGCGGTACCGTAACACAATACGCAGTTGTTTGCATATGACAGTGTTTATTATGGTTTATCATCAAATTGTCGACACTCAATTCGTCGAATTTCACTTCAAAGTCAACGTTTCATGTATTTTCATTTCGGCGACAATTCAGTTCGTGGAATGGTCATTACAAGTAATTTTAAATCGTGTATTTTTACTTGTCGGATGATTCATTAAATAGTTGAATTATGTCATGGAAAACGTTTTGTGATATATTGTTTCAAGTATTTTTAATTAACATTCATTCTTATTTACTACGTTATTCTTACCTTCCTTTTTGGTTTTATTAATATTGTGTTTTATGAACCTCCATGTCTGTTTGTATCACCTGTCAGTTTTTGTACATTGTGTACAACACATGTAACATGTTTATTATGACTGTTTGTGTTCTAAAAAAAAAAAAAAAATCATACAATTTGTTACAAGGATCAATTTTTTAAATGAAAATAGTTGACATACACAGTTATCTATGGCAATTATTTTAACCTAACCTAAACCTAACATAACCGCCAGCGTGTCGACGTCACCCCGCTTCGCGGGGTGCCTATTTTCGCTCTGAGGGACGCAAGTGAACCTTAACCTAACCTACTTATAATACAATTGTTATGGTTTGGTATTTTTTACTGCGGGGGGCTTCTCCCCCGAGCCCCCTTTTTCTGGCTGCCCTAATCTAGTTAAGCCCCCTGTAATCAGTTGTTGTTTGTTTTTGTAACGTTGTAATAAAGTTTGTTATTCTGCCATTTAAAATTCATACAAAATGAATCATTTGCCAAATAATATTCCCTGAACAGTTATTCTATGAAATAATAAAAATTTGAATGATCTGGTCATGAAATAAAATTACACCAAATAATAATTCATAAACTAAATGTTACTTGAAACGATTTCGATGAAATAAAATTCGATTAAAAGTTTGTCGACAAAACAAGGGACACCCGTTTATTATCTTGCGGCAAGAGGTGGCGTACTGTAATATAAAAATGCTACCGACCGGTCGGTACCGTGTTTGCTGTAAGTGTTTCATTAATTGATGTAACGAAATACGTTAATTCATTTATTTCACCATGATCATTTTACAACACTCTAAAGACACGTTCAGTCTTCAATTATAATTATTATCAATAAGTTTAAAATTAGCTACGAAGCTACTGTAGCCTAGCGGTTCATGCATGGGGCTGTCAAACGGCGGTCGTGGGTTCGAATCCCGGCTCGTACCAATGAGTTTTTCGGAACTTATGTACGGAATATCGTTTGATATTTACCGTTAGCTTTTCGGTGAAGGAAAAACATCGTGAGGAAACCTGCATACATCCACGAAGAAATTAAAAGGTGTATGTGAAGTCCCCAACCCGCACTGGGCCAGCGTGGGGACTACTACTCCTACGGACTACTACTCCATATGACTTGATACCCAAAGAGCCTTATAAACTTATAGTAAAAATATAAAAATATATAATATATTTCGACGACCGCTTTAGCCTAGTTGGTAGTGACCCTGCCTACGAAGCAAGAGGTCCTGGGTTCGAATCCCGGTAAGGGCAAACATTTATGTGATGAATATTTGTTTCTGAGTCATGGATGTTTTCTATATATTTAAGTATTTATATCTATTATATATATCGTCGTCTAGTACCCATAACACAAGCCTTACTGAGATTACTATGGGACTAGGTCGATTTGTGTAAGATTGTCCCCTTATAAGAAAATGTTAATAGATAAACTACACTCTTAAACTAACCTTTGTTACAATTATAAGTAATAAAATACTTAGCGTAATTTTAAAAATTCGATTAGGAAACTTAAAATAATAAGATTAAGCGTTATCGCTTGAAATGTAACATTTTTAAAACAAATTAAGAAATAAACAGTTCAAATTTTTAATTTTATTTTTCTGTTCCCTCTCATTTATGAGAGGAGGACTGTGCCCAGCAGTGGGACGTATATAGGCTGATTTATTATTATTATTTATTATTAAAATTACTCCAGTATTAATTAAGTTATTGGTAACGTAGTATATTTCATTTAAAAAGTAACACGTTTTATAGATTCACCTCATCAGCCATATTAAATACACATTATATATTACTTATTGACTAATAAAGTTTCGTTGGAGGCTAGCTCAACTGGTCTCGGCTGGAAAGAGCTAGAAGTCGAGTAGCACGTCTATCATGAGACTGCCGCGACATACTCTCGATTTTTCTCGCACTATAACTACCTCTTGTTCTAAATGTTCTAATAAGAGAGACGCGGATAGTGCGAGAGAAATCGAGAGAGCTCGCGCGCCGTCGCGTGATAGCCGTGCTTTCGTATACAATGGAGAACTCTTCTGCGAGCCCTAAGTATATCCCTAATGGGGGGGGGGGGGGGGGGCAGCTGGTCGATCACGTAACGTATTGTACGTACGTTAGGTAGAAAAAATTACATGATTACCCCCTAGGAATACATCATCATCATCAAAGTTCGGTTGTTTAAAAGCTGGCATTGAATAATGTATGCTTCTATAGGTACTTACTAATATTATAAAGAAGAAAATTCTGTGAGATTGCGTTACCTAGTTATACGTATTAAATTAGCGACGTAGTTCGCCTCGTACATTAAGCACATAGAGCTAACGAGGCATGTAAAACCGTTACGAGTAGATAGGTTAATAAAGTTTTTAATAAAGGGGGACTCTTTTACATCCCTTGTGGCCTTGAGCTAACAGTGCGATATGAGAAAGGGGGCTTTATTTTAACATGTATCTCAGTCCGATTCCCCTTAAGCCAAACAATATCTGCGCGCGGTGCAAGTGCCCAACAATGCAACGGCCAGCCACAAAGCCCGCCAAGATAATGGATATTGCTTTTCTTGCGAGTTTCAAAGCAGCCTACTTCGAACCTCTTATAATCCGCTTA
This sequence comes from Epinotia demarniana, assembly GCA_945867215.1. Taxonomy (NCBI): domain Eukaryota; kingdom Metazoa; phylum Arthropoda; class Insecta; order Lepidoptera; family Tortricidae; genus Epinotia; species Epinotia demarniana. The sequence continues at coordinate 10,153,747 of OX244267.1, read as the reverse complement.
CAGCTTCTCGCAAGTACGTTATTGTGTTTTAGTGGAAACATTTCCCCGGGACTGAAAATTCGTGCCTCCAGTTACTTACGACTTTGTGATCCGGCTTTGTAGCAAATAGCCCCAATACCCTAATGTACGCTGCACGCTGGACCAGGTTCTCGGAAATTCTCCATTTAAAGCTGCTCTTACTATATTTTGATCAACCTTCGTAGCAAAATATAAACATATCAAAATTGATTCATTAATATTTATATGTGTGTGTTTCCCTATATATATTGGCATTATTTGTAGGTGGTAAGTATACAACTATATAATATAGACATATATTGTGCATATATTTATGAAGCCACTTATAAAGCAACGTTCGCTGCATGTATGTTTGCAATAAACTCAAGAACTACTTAACCGAAGTTTCCGTTTCCGGCTTGGCTAAAATATGTTTTACGGCAAGCCTATAGTTATATACTCTAAACTCTTTCATAACTTTTTTGTTCGGGGTTGCCCATTGATAATTTACACGCGCAGCCATTGGTAGATATAGCTACTACTGTACTGTAGACTACTACTGTACTGTACTGTAGACTTATTATGACTTATGATAGGTATTCGAGGGTGGTCGTTAGTTTCCTAAATGAAATAGATTTCATGAAATTGGCTCTCAGTTACCCGCACAGCTTAAAACAAGGTTACGTTCTATTATGTTACGTTTAAATAATATGCATGAGTGTTCACAAACTTAAGCAGGTATGCTTATAAATGCATGGCATGTGTGTGCTTACGAGTAAGGTGCGGTGTTTGGAACTTATGTCTTAGTGACGCTAGGAGCAAACCAGTTCTAACATAGAATAAGTACCTATATGTAAGATAACTTTCAGTGTATACATACAACTAGATGGTAAAGGTTAGTAGGACCTAGGTACTGCAGTAAGTTTGGCTGGTCGCAACATTTAAAGGGACCTTTTATGAGCACTTCCACAATTTCGGTATACGGTTACCTTAGATCTCAAAATTTCGATAAAATGTGATTCTGTATATAGTATAGGTTACTAAACCGTAAGTCGTAAGCGTAAAAAACTGTTACAAAGAGTATACCTATTACGACAGGGGGCGAATCCTCCATGAATTTCATCGATATTAATATTTCGTTCCAAATATGAATAAAACTGCCACTCGTACAGGTAGGATTTTAAGTACTTTACTAAACAAACATTTTAGTTTTATGCATAAGAAATGAGCTCGACTTTAGGTCACTTCTTTATTTGACGGCATGGAGTCAGTGTGGTACCAGTAAGCTGTCAGTGTCAAGTCAGTACAGATTCTCTACTGCGCACCCACATTTCAATAAGTGCCTTCTGATTGGCTTATTGGGGTGCGCGGAAACGTGCCGCCCCATTTCTACACAATGTAATACTTATGCACAAATATAATACCTACTGATAGTATAATTACCAACACAAAAGGGCCCGCCCTATTAGTAAGTTCTCGGTAAAGTGCAATATACGGTGTACAGATTCCGCTCCGCATAATGCGGAAGGGGCCTTAGGGTAACTAATTTAAAACGTGAGAGTTTTAACATTCAAGTGGCATATATCTCATGTAATTTACACCCTCGAGTCGAATAATACGAGGTAATGTAACATCAACAGCGGCGTCGTCCTGACCTTGCTTTAAAATTACTTATTACATTTCCAAAACACTTTAACGGAAAACTTTTGTATGGGTACAAACGGACAGGAAACTCTGTAGATAAAGGCATTTTCCAAAGTGATAAAAATACGTACAGATCATTATATAACTCATGTACTAACTTTTTTTTCCCATTTCCATTCGTCAATGGGGTACCACTAATAACAATCTCAATCTCAGTAAAATAACATATCTATATGCTACAATTACTAGTAACTACATATTTAGGATTCATACGCTTACTAAATACAATGGCCCAATCTCAATACTCTGAAAAGTATTTTTTTGCACAAGTGACGTAAAACGTACGTACGACGAAACCGAAAACTGTTTGCGCCAAGGATTCAATGTAATGTAGAGCCCAAAAGTTTAGAATATTGGACTTAATGTCCATGCCAAGGAGCTGCAGATGTCGTTTAGTGGACAACAAACGTGCCTTATGGGATTCGCAATTAGGGAAACGAGATAGGTAAGTAATAAAAACTGTTTGCCGATCGGATTAGACTCGAGACGCGGGGCAGGATAAGAAACTAAGTAAAATAGAGCGCGGAGCTTACCGCGTGTCCTTCCCGACTCACTTTACTCTGAGAATACGAAAATTAGTGTAGCTTAAAGCCTCCAGCCGAGCCAAGAATATATGACGTGACGTGAAAGCTACAAACTTGAATAACTCCAACAACCGCCTCATGTTTATTGCGAAAAGGATTAAAAGGATATCCTGTTCTTACGCTTACGACATTAACTGCGCCTGCGGATAAACAACACCTTACTCTCTTAATGCGCCGTTACGGGCGCCCAAGACATTGTAAGTATCAGGAAAAGCACTTTTAACACAATTTAAATAGACACTGTCGCTTTGTTGACTTACATTTAACGCGGTTTTAATTAAAGGCAATGTCTGTTCATTTGAGATTGAAGTAATTGCAAGTCGCTGGGTAGAAATATTATAATACAATGCTCGTAAGCGTTACTCCCGACTGTGGAGTTTTATTAAAATCATAAATCCCGTGTCAAATGCACCCGCTGTGTGCCAGGACTGAATAAAAGCGGTATAATTTTGTATTTTATGTAAATCACTTTCTTACAGATAGAGCGAACGAAGCCGAAATAGATTAACCTATGCATCTGTTGCCAAAGTTCTCTCTTAGTTCGGCTTCACATAAAACTCAATGGGGCTGTCAAATAAGTACATAATGTACTCGCTTGCAGTTACTTTAATAAACCTTTGTAAAGCCCGACAAGCCGCTCTCTGACCTTGAGATAGTGTCGCTGTGTACGTGGCTAATAGTGTCAAATAGAAACTTGTCGGGGCTGTAAGTAAATATTTGAACGAACATGGCATTTATTCGATTTATGAAAGCGATTTACAATGACAACTATTACAGCAATACAGTATGTTAAAACTAATTATGAGCTACAATTAGATTCTTAGTAATAAACTGCAAAAGTAGTTTTATAGGTAGGTACATAGATACAAAATTACTAAGATATGAATAAGTTGTACTATCTATAATATTGTTATGTTTAATAAAGTATAGGTACACCTTATTACTTTTAGGTATTTAAGAGCACCTCTGATTAATTAATTATTTGTTGTACTTAGAACAATATAACACCAACAAACAGGGATAGTAGTCAGCAATCTAGTCCAAATTCGGTCCCCCGCGACATCAAGACAGATTATAGTCCCGCCCGAAGCCCGTGGCACTTCGATGAAAGTGCCGCCTGCATTCTACTAATAAATTAAACCGACCACTAGCCTAGTTTATTGCTGCAGGGTAAACCACTGATTTTAGGCCACTATTTTTAGGAAATTTGAGTCAAATTTATCGACAAATAAAAATATTTGGTGATGGTGGTTCTGTGGGTAACGAAAATTATAATTCGTATAAATAAACGTACGAATGGTTTCCGAATTAATAAATATTGGGGGGCAACCTCACACAAATCGACCAAGTCCCAAACTAAGCAATGCTTGTACAAAGCGTACTAAACGTTTCAAAACTTTAACACCATTTGCCGCATATTTTGGCGTACCACTAGCTCTAACATTATGTATCTTATCTGATTCGAATAAAATTAATATTGTAACGATCAAAACTTGCGTGTATAATAAGGCTTATATACACAGCTCGGACAGGTCATCGCAAAAACAGATATGGAAATAGAACAAGACTCTATAGAGTCGATACTTAAGAGTATGATTAATATTAATTGATCAATTTACTTTATAATGAAATGAAAATAGTGAATAAAAATAACACAATCCATCCATTCAATAAAAAACATTGGTTTGTTTCAGAAAATGCAGTAGTTGATGGTTGGTTGCATATGTAACATAATTATGTTCAATGCAACGATCAGCATTAAAAAAAATGTTAATGGAAATACCTTCACAAACATATGGTTAACTAGCTTCTGCCCGCGACTCCGTCCGCGTGGAACTCGGTTATATCGTAGCTCCATACAAACTTTCACCCCCCATTTCACCCCCTCAGGCGATGATTTCCGGGATAAAAACAATCCTATGTCCTTCTAAACTATCTCTATACCAAATTTCATCCAAATCGGTCCAGCGGTTTAAGCGTGAAGAGGTAACAGACAGACAGACACACTTTCGCATTTATAATATTAGTATGGATTTTGGGTTACCGTTATAAATGTATTGAAAAATAGAATTAAATAATACTGTACATAATGCGACTCTATTAATCTTGTTCTATTACCGTGTTACGATTGTTTTGCGATGACCTGTCCGAGCTCTGCAGTTATATAGGTCGGCAATTTATCTATACTTAATATAAAAGATTGGTATATAAAAATACTAACAATCCCGCCTTGGCCACCACGACTTTGGTCTTAAGCGACCTGCGGCAGCGGTTTTTCTAATTCATTGCACGTGATCCCAACTAACCACAGTGCGTTGCGCGTCTCGACCGCGCAATGAACAGAAAAACGCTGCCGCAGGTCGCTTAAGACCAAAGTCGTGGCCAAGGCGTCCCTGTGGTAAAAGTTAGGTCGTCGTTTTGTAACCAAATTGTAGCGGAAAGAGCCAAATATGTAAAAAGTCATCAAATTTTTATTAACTGTATCAATTTTGGGCGTCCTTTAACTTTTCATTTCATTTTTAATTTATTATTTTATTATATACGACTGTTATAAGTAATTGTTCCTGCTACTCTATTCACCCAGTATGTAGCTATCACAAGACGGCGCACGAGCTCTTGATCGCACTATCCGTCTCTGTCTTATTAGAAAACTTAGAAAGAGAGCTTTGTGCGAGAAACATTGTGAGAGTTCGCGCGCCGTCTTGTGATAGTCTTGCTGACATTTACCTGTTTATAAGTTATATTTTGGAGTACACTCGTAGTCGATCACGTAACGAATTGTACGCGCGTCAGGTAGACAGATCTAAATTCCCTGACCTACACCTTTATAAAGAAAAATGACAGTTCAATTGTCCTAACGGTCGTTCGTAACATATTACGTGTTTATTCCTCTGTAATTTGCGCTAAAATGCTAATTTATTTCTATTCTCCCAGTTTTGTCAAAGATCATTGAACATTATGTTAATCGTCGTCTCCTTTCTCATCTTAACAGAAATTCTTTGTTTAATCCTTTCCAATCCGGATTCCGCCCCGGGCATAGCACGGTCACCGCTTTAGTTAACGTCACCGATGACATTCGTCTCAATATCGAGTCCAAAAAGCTCACTGTCCTTGTTCTTCTTGATTTTAGCAGTGCTTTTAATACGGTAGATTTTGATATTCTGCTAGGTATTCTCCGCTCTCTTAACATTTATGAAACTCCCTTATCCTGGTTTCGCAGCTACCTCTTTGGCAGGCGCCAGCGCGTTACGTTCGATGACAAGATGTCCGAGTGGTGCGAACTCTCCGCTGGCGTTCCACAGGGCGGGGTGCTTTCTCCATTATTGTTCTCTGTTTTTATAACTAGTATCACCGAATCCCTAACTACATCATATCACCTTTACGCAGATGACCTACAGATTTATGCAGCGGCTACTGTGGATGATGTCTCCGCATTAATTTCGGAAGTCAATCGAAACCTAGAATCTATACGCTGCTGGGCGTGTAAGTATGGTTTACAAATTAATGCGAAGAAATCGCAAGCGATTGTTATTGGTAGTCCTTACTATGTAGATAAGCTCTCAAAGGTGGTGGTGCCTGACATTATTTTTGATGGAATTTCTATTCCTCTTTCCTCTACTGTCAGGAATTTGGGTATCACCATGGACCAGACGCTTTCTTGGTCAACCCATATAGCTGAGGTGAGTCAGAGGATCTTTAGATCCCTTCACTCCCTAAGACGTCTCCAGAATTTCCTTCCTCTTCGTACCAAGTTGACCCTTACTCAATCTCTTTTGCTTCCTCTTCTGGACTATGGCGATATTGCGTTTCTGGACCTCAACGAGGAGCTACTTGATAAGCTGGAGCGTCTACAAAATGTATGTATCAGATATGTATTTGGTCTACGCAAGTATGATCATATCTCTGAATTCCGCTCTAAGCTTCGATGGTTACCGATTCGCCGGCGCAGGGATGTGCATATCCTGTCATTACTTTTCAATACACTGTTCAGCCCTACTTCCCCTCCTTACCTTTCTGAGCGGTTTAGTTATATGGCAGACGGCAGTGGCCACCGCTTGCGGTTGAGTACTAACCTTACTCTTGCTGTACCGTCTAGAAAGACGCGAACATACTCCAGATCTTTTACTGCGCGCGCTGTTAAATTGTGGAATGAGTTGCCTTTGTCGCTGAGACAGTCGCAGTCTATTGCGTCACTTAAGATGAATTTGAAGAAGTTGTGGCTTTCCAATGACTTGTGAATTGGTTGAATATAGTATTTGTTTATTTATTGTATATTTGCGATATATATGTGACATGTGTTAGTGTGTATTATATTTTATATTGTATGTTTATATATGTATTGGCATGTTTTTATTTGTCTAGAATTAATACTAATTAGGGTTTGCTTTATTTTCTCTGTTTTTGTACACGGTGTAAGTTTGCCTATCTCGTTCTACCTACCTTCCTCTCAATTGCTCAAAGGTTAGCTGGAAGAGATCCCTTATAGGGATAAGTTCGCCTTTGTACTTTGATCTATTGTGTGACATGTATATTCCTTAACCTGTTATTGTGTACAATAAAGTGCTTACATACATACATACAATTTATGCTGTTTTACTCAATAGAATAGAAGGTTTCAATTATTCGCGTTATTCGATGTGTATCTCTGTGGCATGTTCAAACAGTTGGATATGACGTATCATAATAGGATCATTAGCGGTCAATATTCGACAAACAAGGATTAACAATTTCACCGTAAATGCTTAATTTATGCGTTTTCCAGCTGAATTTAAATATTGGATATCAAAACTACGGCTAAAACCCATTACGAAATATAGGGTGGCATTAGTATTTATACGTTGAGCTCTGCTACCAGTTATTATTATTAGTACTACTTGCATAATATGTAACTTACATTATAGTGCGTTGCTAGCCCACGAAAACCGTACGGTGAAAATATGAAGAGCAACCCGGGGCCCGAAAATTAAGCTTAGAAGCAATCCTAATATATGTTAATACTCTCTTCTCTTCTTATTTAAGAGTTAAGCTCTTGTCGGTGTAGCTCAAAGTAGGCCCTCCATCTACTCCGGTCCGGCCGGATTAAGGGCCGGCGCTCACTGACGGCGTGGCATGGTATGGCACGGCAGGTTGTGCTGCGGTATCCCACGGCGTTCCGTGTCATGCCATGGCATCCCGTGGCAATCCAGTGCGTCTTCTCCCTCCCGCACCTCCGCGCACCGGGCTAGGGAGGGAGAAGACGCACTGGCATGCCACGGGATGCCACGGCATGACACGGAACGCCGCGGGATTTATTTATTTATTTACATATACACACCCATCCTTACAGGCTATCCTAATTCGACAGTATGGAATTTGACACAAAACAGAAAAATTAAAACATAGGTACATTACAAATTAAAATAACACAATACATATAACGTGGCCTTTGTGAATTCGTTCAAAGAACAAACAAACAAATCTACCTCGATCGCTACCCGATTGAGGGTCCGAATTGCGCACGTAAAGGGGGCCTGGCGAAGGAGTTGCGTTCTCGCGCGCGGCTCGGCCAGCAGGCTCGGCCGCCGCCGCCGCCACACATACCGATCCGGTACGCTCAAGCACACCTCCGCCAAGACGCCAGGATTGCTCAACTTGCCACGCATCAACTTAAATATATATGAAGCCAGCCGCAGTTCCCTTCTAACTTCAAGTTTATTGTATCCTACCATTCCTAACACGAACACTGAAGGATACATTAACGGATAAAAAGGATATACTCCGTATAATTTTAAATATATAAACATATTTTTTTTTTTTTGAAGGCGTTCCAACATTTGTCTATATTTCGACTCGTGTGGACTCCAGATGGCCGCACTACCCTCTAGATGACTCCTGACAATTGCCTCGTGCAATACACGTATCGCTTTGATGTTAGTAAACGCATGAGCCTGCCTCATCACAAACCCCAGATTTCGGAAAGCCCTTTTACATATTGAAACAATATGGTGTCGAAAGGTGAGGTCGGACTTCAGCAGCACCCCTAAGTCCTTGACCTGTTCAACGCGCTGCATTGGTGTCTCTTCTAACAAATATTGGTAGCAAAGAGGATTCCAAGATCTGGTGAATGAGAGTTACCAGGGATACTAGGGATACCACAGCACAACCTGCCGTGCCATACCATGCCACGCCGTCAGTGAGCGCCGGCCGTAACTCTCTTTTTGAGTTGCTCTATGTAGGTAATATATTCTAGGTCATCCTCCTCCTCGCTTCCCATCTTTCTATATATATACATAAGACGTAATACAAAATACTTTTACTATGGGACCAACTTTGTGTTATGCCAAAAAAATCCAACTATTTCATACACTGTGCTCATTTTAGACTGAAGAAAATGTATGAACAGATAGTTCTTGACAGTTCATAGCAAACGAATGTTGCCGCAGTTACTATAGTGCTGTTATCGATGTATAATTAATATCGATATTTAAAAAATCCAGTTAATACCAAAGGTTTAGTTAAGCAGCATAATTGTGTTTGGAATAAATACACTTTAGAAAAGAAATATTATGAACTAATATTATTAAACAAAATAATAACAAAAAAATCGGTTGGTATGAAATATACCTCGAACATCATTTTAGGGCTGAGCTGCAGGCTACTACCGGGGTCCACAGGCGGCGGATAGTGGAATGGCCATCAGATATGATGGTTAGCTGCGAATATACTGAATAAGACCACACAGCGGCAGGGTTATCAGGATGTAGTGGGTAGGCTTGTAGGAGGGGCTACTCTATAAAAAGCTACAATATCCGACGACGATTCTGTGACATGGCGAGTAGTTGACGCCATTAAATAAGCAATCCTCTAGTGTCAGGCAGCAGTAGCACTAGTACCGACTGGAGAACGAAGATAGGAATCTGGAAGGGCTCTTGTTTGGACATCACGGTGCGGGTGAACCTCGGTTCGTGTACTGCGGTGTGGAAGGAAAGGAGGAAACCACCACACTATGCTTCCTCAAAAAAGGAGTAATGGATTACTCCACCGACAAGAGCCAAGCTCTTAAATAAATAATGATGATGATCATTTTAGGGCATCACTAAAGCCGTTGTCCGAACTTTGGTTTTATTGACAGTTCCAACCATTTACCAGCCAAGCCATTCGACTTTCCGTCGTTGGTCTGCTCCGAGCTATCTAGTACAATGATTGCACATCTTTCGTACGTCGTTGAGTTATATTTAATAGTGTTGTTATCATGGGTCTTCTAATTGAATCAGATTTATAATAGTACAAGATAAAATACAAATTTAATCAGTTTTATAGCAGGTACAAGGTTATAAAATTAACATGTTTATTGACATTGATATGTAATTTTTATTCAGGTTTATATTTTTATTTGACGATCATAATATCAAGTCTTGTAAATTGACCAAGAGTAATTTATATTGTATTTTTACATTATGAAATAAAGCAATCTAATCTAATCTATCTACACATTTGTATCGACATAAACCTATCACTATATAATTGTTTTCCAATGTCAGGCAACATTTTCAGCAGTAAAGTTTTTTTTTTTTTATTATTGGAGAAGAAACAAGTGTACAAGAAGAATTATAAATAAAGAACACACGTGGGGGGAACATATATGGACACTTAGCATGCTTATTTCCTAGGTAGCTCTCTATAGTTACCCACTAGTTACCCAAAAGTTATTTAGAAGAGATTTCTCATTAGCGCTAAGACCAGATATTGGCAACCCACGTATATGTATGTATAAGGTCCATGGGTTGTCTTTTGGACGAGCGAGCGAAGCGAACGTACTTTTCGGTTTCAGCTTCGGCAAAAATGCTTTAGTATGTCTGTCTGGTATTGGGTTGTCCAGCTGCTCTCCTCTACAGGTTGCAATTCTCAACCGATTCTCGTGAAATTTGTGATGATTACACAATAGATTTTTCAACACAGTTACTCGTAACGTACCCCTTATTGCTTCGTTTTTAGGCTCATAATCCTGGGTATTATAACATTACAAAACTCATGTTTTATTGTAATACTCGTATCTCGATTAAGAAACATTGGCACCTTGCAACTTAGTGTATGTATGGACACGGCGCATTCTTAAATGAACCGGGTAGTACAGGTTTTTTTTTAATTCTCGGCAAATGGATTCTTATTCGAGAAAATGAATTAAATCCTTTTTGAGAATATTTTGATTATTTCTTCTTGGAAATGATATAGTTAAAAGTTTCATTAAGTAATAACAGAGGAAATAACTTATTTTATGAAAAGGATTTTTTCCTCGCAAATGTGTTGAAAAACGTGTATGAACCGCGGGAGCTTTGATAATTACATCCTCGGCTCTCTTATCACACGCTCACCTGCGGCTCGCGTGAACAATTCCTCCTCTAAATAATGTAATTATCAACATACCTGACTTGTACCACAATTTTTTATAATAAAAAAATTTCGCTTGTTTTACAAGGCACACATATATTATTATTATTTATTTTAGTGATTAAAAAGAATATGATTTGTATTTATTGTAAAATCACACAATTTTCCAATTCACGCCCTTAATAATAATGTACGTAGGTAAACTGACGGATGCTTCAGTTTGGAATATTTGCTAATTAGTTAAGTTTCTCTTTGACGTCGCACTGCTAGGTACTTTACTAACGCAATGGGAATAAGCTCTTCATAATAATTACCGTCGTTAGCAAACTCCGGAGACGCGATCCTGAATGTGTGCTACATACATAGTGGAAAATACTAGGTAAACTCCGCCTTTGACTTATCTCTTTCACATTGAAATTATGAACCTTGACTTTGTGTGTGTATGTACCTGCACTTGTAGAGTGGTAGGTTAAAATAATAAATCACATTAAAAACATTCTAGTACCGACATTCTTTTTTCGTACACGTAAATTACACGTATTCGTGCACAATGTTTAGAAACTATATTTAACTTACACTGGAACTACAGAATAATATATAGTGAAGTTTTCCGCAGAGAAGTATCGAACAATTAAAAACTAGTGACTGAGCCTAACAAAAAGGTATTAAAAATAAAACAATTTTGAATGTTTCACTAGAATCGGTTGAGAAAAGCGACCTGTAGAGGAGAACATTTCCCCAGCTCAAACAGAGAACTTCGTTCGCTCCGCTCACTCGTGTAGGCAGGTAACAATGGTGTTTATCATTAGCCGTTAATCATATTAAATCATAATTTACATTGGCTCTTTAAATACAGGCTAACGATGCTTGCCGACGGGTTGTGGCTCTCGGAAATGATTCTGAAGGCCGTGATCTAAATCAGCATATTTGATGGTGATAAGCTGGCTTACCGGGAGACCTTTTTTAATTTCGATCAAAGGTCGATTTTTTATTGCGTCGAGCGATATTTTTTTCTGATGCGAATGGTTTGATAAAAATGTAAGAGGCGCTATTCAAACTACAAATGACACGATTCTGGGATGTCACTGGCCTTCTTTCTTGTCTCTTAAAACCAGAGACAAACATCACGAAACTAGCTATCTGTCATTTAGACACGTAGAATACCGTCCCTCAGCTGATACGTCGAACATTAACTGTTCCACTGATTATGTTCATAATTGTTCACGCTATTGGTGATTTATTTTAATTTGTTTGCAAGAAAACGTATTCTTATATAGACATGACTTTATTGACTGCCTTGACACATGACATGATAATATTTCATCTCAAAAGCTATAGAGTTTGTAAAGTAGTAAAAAGGCTGAACAATAATAACGCATTCAATAAAATCATATTCCATCCAGCTATGAACCTCTAACAACTAGCTAAGTCTTTTGAACATCTTGCCAGGCCCTGTCGGACTAGATTCTGCAGCCAAGGAGGATTATTCCCGACAGCCAGCTTAATCACTCGGCGACGAAATTTCAATCAGCACTCATCTCTACGTCCAGCGGTAAGTAGGTAGGTGATTTATTTCGTGATTGTGAGGTGTTTTGTTTGAACGTGAAAATGTTTTTGAGTTCCGATTGTACTTCAAGAATTTACATATATGAGGGAACGGAATAGGTTTCAATTATGAATGGCAGCATCGCTTTTATTAATTAGTTAACCGATAGGTACCTATTTTTGACTAGAATGAGAAAATAGTTTGATTGTTATGACAGCGCGCGCATTATTATGATTATATTACATCAAAATTCTATAGAAAGGCCATAAATGACTCAAAAGCTTGTGGGAACACGAGCTATTGTAATCATTTGTTTAATTAATGTTCTTCAAAAAATATAATCATGTTGGTATTTTTTTTCGAATTAAACACAAATGACGCGTCATCCATATATTACGTCGTTTTTTGCAGCCCTCGTTATCCCCGGTTGTGCCCTACGCCTAAATGCCTAAAAAACGATATACAAACAAAACAAGAAAATCATTTAAAAAATATCCATATAATTATTTATTAAGTCCCCAGTTCGCAAGAATATAGATAATATATAAAGAATGTATCTTAATTGGTATTAAAAAAAATTATCAACGCCATAATTTGGCTTTTGAATAATTATGTACCTAGGTACTACATTAGAAAATATTTCGTCGTGTGGGGTCGGGTTAGAATTTCACCACCCCCTTACTTCCCGTGGGTGTCGTAAAAGTCGACTAAGGGACCAGGGTTGAAGTGTGTTGTGGGCGATGGGCTAGCAACCTATCACTACGATATCACATTGCCGATTTTTCGTAGCCTAAAAAGAGGCCCTGGAACATAAATTTCTCTTGGGGTATAAAGGCGTGTATCTATGTATGTTGTATTTATACAGTGTCCAAGTGATAAAAGTTGGGTTCAACAAATAAGTAAAGCATATAAATTTCCTATATATTCATTTGCTACTAAATTTCTTATAGATAACACTGTTCCCGGTCACCGCGTTCATTGTTTGTGTATCTATACGTACTTGCGTAGATAACAGGTTAATTTAAATCTTCTGCGAGGGGCCTGAACATCTCGACTGGGCAATTTAATATCTGATCAAGGCTGATGTAATAACTCCGTAAATATGAATGAACAGTGCAATTTACTGAACGTAAATAAGTTGCGAGGGGGACTAAAACGCAATTGTTAGAGATAAATATTTATTTATGTTCTTTGGTATGGTTGAGATAGATTTGTGTTTTGAAGGGAATGCAAGCAGAGATGACTAGCACAATTTTGAGAATATAATAGAATGATAGAACACGGATAAAGATCAACTTACATAAATCAATGTATAAGACAATGAATAGATACCTACGTAAGCGACGATCATTTTAAATCAAAACCCGACATTTTATGTAGGCACTATGCCGGTATAATATACCATTGTCTTATTATTTGAGATTATAGCGATGGAATAAACTGTCGTTCTACAGCGAACGTGGTGGCAGCAAGGGCCCCGGCCCGGCTCACTAGCCCCACACAAATCGGATATGAACGGGATTATGAGCCCAGCTAATTCAAAGTTTCACAACTTCGTTACTCGCACCACTGAAGTTCTTAGGTGAAGTAGAAACTACACATTAAAAGATAGATCATCAAAGTTTAGCACATTGATTGTTCAAAGTATTTCTGCTCGTAATACTAAATACTTCGAAATTCTAATTGGCTAAAACTTATTACACCTATATGGCATAAAACATGTCTAGCCCAATACTGGTGTTACTAAAATTGCAATGCCTAAAATATTTAAGTACTAAAATAGATAGAGGTACGGTGTCAAAAATGTATGAACCGCAATTTAATAATAAAATGTATTACACAATAAATACTATGCACAACAATAATTAGGACAATCCATATTATGCGTTACGATTTCGGCGAAACAATATTATATACAGAAATTATTAGGCCAAACGTTTGTAGTAGGCGAAAAGTGGTTAAGCGACACGAAAATCGAACAATGAAAAATTATGCCATCCGATATAGACTTTACGTTTATGTACTAGCTGTAGCCCGCGACTTCATCCGCGTAGAAATTGTTATCGTGTTAGAAAAATGATTGCTGTTAAATTATTTTAGTCGGAAGCTTAATTATCGCTGTCCCAAACAAACTTCTAATATCTTAAGGGGTAATTTCCGAGACTAAAACTATCCTTTATTTTTATGCCTTTCATCTAAATCCGTTAAGGGTTTAAGCATATAAGGTATCAGTGCGATGAAAGTTTAAATTGCCTAATCTAAATTCAAGTAAGTATACGTGTTTACAAATAAAAATAATTTACACACGGTTCAACTCACACACACTTAACACTGATACTGAAGAACAACTACCGAAGAGTTCGAAGCATGTCGCTTGTAGTGGCATTTAATACGTGATTAATTTAAGCATCATCAACTGATGTTTTTACTTAAATTGTTACATATATTTTTTGTCTACTAAGCTACATTATTGAAAATGTTTTGCCTAAATCCGTTCAATGGTTTTACTCACGATCACATCAGTCCGGGCTACTTGAGTAGTTTTGAAAGCAAAATTGTTTCATGCCAAGAGACGTAGAATGTTCCATCCCCAACCCTCTCGCCCTTTTAACGATGTCAGAGAATAAATTATATTATTAGCCAAAATAAACTTCTTAGAAAAGAAAAATTCGCTGGGGGACATTATAATATGGCCGTAGGGCAATCAGTTAGGTACCAATTTTATATTAAGTACTAGCTGTTGCCCTCGAATTCGTCCGCGTAGAACTTGTGTTGTGTGTTATTGCTATTAAATTATTGTTGGCGGAACCTTAATTATCGCCGACCCAAACAAAGTTCTACCATCTTAAGGGATGATTTCAGAGATAAAAACTCTGAAATCATCCCTTAAGATGTCCTGTATCCTTCCAAGGGTGTCAAATTCACCGTACGGAAAATTTCATCTTAATCTGTTCAGGGATTAAGCGTAAAAGGTAACAGTGCGACGATTTCATTAGTTTAAATTACTAGATTTAAAACTCCGTTTTTAGAAATATAAATATCTTAAGAGTCATCGTTTCTCCTTAAATGGTACATTTTTACATAATGTATTAAAGAAAGCTACATTACTGGAAATTTTTGCCTAAATATGTCCAGTAGTTTTACCTACTCACGACGTCCGGGCTACCTGTATAGTTTTGAAAGCAAGACCTTCAAAAAACTCTGAAATCAGTTTTGTAGAAATAGAAAAAAAATATTGTACTAAAACCGTGCAGGCATACAAAGGTAAACAGTTGCATGTTTAGAGTTCCAACAGTTTTTACCCTTTTCGGGCACACAATTTTATAAATCTTAACCTAGCAACAATTTATAAGAATGACTACATTATACATAACTATAACTATAATATTCATTTAGGTTGTAGAAAACCTTATCTATGAGAAAGTTTTTTAGACGCCTCTTAAAGCTATTTCCTTCCAGGCTTTTTATTTCTATAGGAAGACTAGCTTTTGCCCGCGGCTTCGCCCGCGTAGTAAAAGTAATTTTCCAATAATTGTTGAATTGCTACGTCGCCTACTAACCTACTACTACTAACTTCCCCTACGAATAACCCTTCGTCATAACCCACTATGGTAAATTAATTTTTATTTACTATTATTTTTATGCCCGTGTGGTGGCGGGTTAGAATTTCACCACCCTCTTTCTTCCCGTGTGTGTCGTAAAAGTCGATTAAGAGAGCAGGGTTGAAGTGTGTTGTGGGTGATGGGCTAACAACCTAAGCAATATCACTTTTTGTCGATCTTTTATACACACATTTATGCTAAAAGTGGCGCTGGAACATAAAGTTCATGTGCTCTGCCTGCCCCTTTTGGGAATAAAAGCGTGAATGTATGTATGTATGTACGTATTTCTGTTATTAAATTTACAGTCATGATTAATGAGAATCTGTCTTCTGGAATAAAAGCTACTTTATGTTCATGATAATGTTGAAATACCAAAATATCTCCACGAATGTCAAGTCAAATTTGTGGCCTGGACATTGCTATAGGCTAGTTTCCTGAGATTTTTTTTCCATGCTTTTCGAACCAGTATTTAACATAAATACCCAAAAAATTGTTTTAATTTAACGGCGGCCAAAATGCTTAACTTATAAAAAGTAAGCAGGTCTTCGTGCAGCACCTTGAATGTACTTATTACGGATGCAGGCACTTTCCCAATGTCTCCTACCCTCCCGTCCCGCCGCGCCGCCCGCACTCGCCTAGGTACCGATTGCTGACGATCGAGATGGCACCAAATACAAACTTTAAAACCTATAACCCTATATAACGCGGGTCTCGTTCCATACCTCAAAAGCAAAAATAGAACCCTTATTTATAGGATCACGTGTGGCTGTCTGTCAGTCCGTCTGTTACAACCGATTTGCTACGAAAAAAACTGGACCGATTGAATTGCAATTTGGCACAAACATTTTCATGAATTTTCATGTCCACAACATGACATTTCAAAATCTATGTGATTTTCGTTATTAACGTCCCAAAAAACCGTAATAACAACGCCCATATTGATATTTAGACGCCACGTTGGAATGTAAAATCGTTGTTGTTTTCCTAATCAGCGACCCGATAAACCATAGAAACAATAGATGCCGATGTTGATTTTCAGATTTTGTCACCACATGTCTCCTTTTAGGGGTTGAATTCTCAAAAAACCGGAAACACTTGTTTACTCATTTATCGTTAGGAATTATCCTGTGAATTCTCGAATAAAATTGTCTAACTAATCTTTTTTCTCCATACAAACTTTGGACCTCCTTTTTAACCCCTTTAGGTGTAATCATTTCCAAAACGCTGAAAGCACTTTATTTGTAAATGAATAAGTAATCTGTCCACAAAGTTTTAAGTACGTAGTAGCTAAAAGTAAGTTTCCCTTATACAAAATTTGGACCCTCATTTAGGGGTGGAATTTTATAAAAAGCTGAAATTACTTTTACGTTATCTTCCTACAAAGTCTCAAGTCTCTAGTTCAATAAATAATGTTTCCCCCCCACAAACATTGCATACCTATTTAACCCCCTTAGAGGAAGAATTTTATAAAACGCTGAAAGTACTTTTTTGTATCTTAATAATAATATTCCTACAAAGTTTCAAGTCTCTAGTACAAAAAAATATGTTTCTCCCATACAAACTTTGCACCCCTACTTAACCCCCTTAGGGATAGAATTTCCAAAAATCCCGTCTTATCCCTTGCCTACGTCATAAAATGAAGTTCTGGTGTAAATTTCAAGTTTCTAGTCCCAGTAGCTTTGAATACGAACTTTGCACCCCTATTTTACCCCCTTAGGGGTGGAATTTTATATAACGCTGAAAATACTTTTTTTTGTATCCTAATAAGTAAAATTCCTACCAAGTTTCAAGTCTCTAGTTCAATAAATAATGTTTCCCTTATACAAACATTGCACCCCTAATAAACCCCCTTAGGGGTAGAATTTTCTAAAACGCTGAAAGAACTTTTTTTGTATCTTTATAAGTAATATCCCTACAAAGTTTCAAGTCTCTAGTACAAAAAATCATATTTCTCCCTTACAAACTTTGCACCCCTTTTTAACCCTCTTTGGGATAGGATTTCCAAAACTCCCGTCTTATCCCTTGCCTACGTCATAAAAGGACGTTCTGGTATAAATTTCAAGTTTCTAGTCCCAGTAGTTTTGAATACAAAATTTGCACCCCTATTTAATCCCTTTATGGGTGGAATTTTATAAAACGCTGAAGATGTTTTTTTTTGTATCCTAATAAGTAATCTTCCTACAAAGTTTCAATTCTCTAGTTCAATAAATAATGTTTACCCCATACAAACATTGCACCCCTATTTGACCCTCTTTAGGGGTGGAATTTTATAAAACGCTGAAAGAGCTTTTTTTGTATCTTAATAAGTAATATCCCCACAAAGTTTCAAGTCTCTAGTACAAAAAATAATGTTTCACCCATACAAACTTTGCACCCCTATTTAACACCCTTAGGGACAGAATTTCCAAAAATCCCGTCTTATGCCTTGCCTACGTCATAAAAGGAAGGTCTGGTGTAAATTTCAAGTTATAGTCCCAGTAGTTTTTAATACAAACTTTGCACCCCTATTTAACCCCCTTAGGGGTGGAATTTTGTAAAACGCTGAAAGTGCTTTTTTGTATTTTAATAAGTAATCTTCCTACAAAGTTTTAAGTCTCTAGTTCAAAAAATAATGCTTCCCCCATACAAACTTTGGACCCCCGTTTTACCCCCTTAGAGGGTGAGTTTTCAAAAATCCTTTCTTAGCGGATGCCTACATCATAGTGGCTATCAGCATGTCAAATTTCAGCCCTATCGATCCAGTAGTTTGGGCTGTGCGTTGATAGATCAGTCAGTCAATCAGTCAATCAGTCAGTCACCTTTGCGTTTTATATATATAGATTGTTTTAAATGCGTATGGCTGATATGAATGTACTTTTCTTATATATCGATGTACTCACTTTTGGAACGGTTATAGTATATTTGTATTATATTATATGTAGTATTTTAACATACAGGGTCAGTAAGACCGAAGTTATAAATCTCTTACTATAACATTTTCTTAGTCTCCATCCCTTGATTCCCGTTATAAACGTGATTTTTTTCCAAAATGCTGGAAGATTTTTTTATTTTCTGATAATAATTGTTTATACAACGTTTCAAGTATCTAGCTCTAAAATAAGCGTTTTCATACAAACCTTGCACCCTTTTTTAACCTTCCCCCCTAGGGCTGGAATTTTATAGAATATACTTTTTATATTCTAATTAGTATATATATATATAATCTATCTACAAAGTTTCATATGTCTAGCTCAAAAAAGTGTTTCCCATACAAAACTAGCACCCCCTTTTAACCCCCTTTGGGATGGAATAGTCAAAAAATCTGAAAAACGTTTTTTTTATTCTAATAAGTAATCTTTCTACAAAGTTTTAAGCCTCTAGTTCAAAAACTAAGTTTGCCCTATATTCACCTTGAACCCCTCACTGACCCTGACTTAAAACATTGAAAATTAAAAAAAAAAACACTCAGGGGTGGAATTTTCAAAGTCACTGAAACGACTTTTTCTGTAGTTTAATAAGTAATCTTTCAACAAAATTTTAAGTCTCTAGCTAAAAAACTAAATTTCCCCCATACAACCACGTCACCCTTTTTGTAACCCCCTTAGGGGTGTATTTTTCCAAAACGCTTAAAGTGTTTTTTTGTTTTTTAATAAGTAATCTGTCTACAAAGTTTCAAGTTTCTAGCTCAAAGGAAAAAGTTTCCCTCATACAAACTTTGCACCCCTAGTTAACCCCATTTAGGGTGGAATATTCTAAATTTATAAATTTTTCGTAATTCTTAAATTTATAAGAGAGAAAGAGGATCCGCCTCCAAAGTGCGGCAAAGTGGGTTGCGCGGCGTAGCATCGTTGTAGTTCCGAAAGTACCTACTACTAATATTTAGTACTACTATTTTTTCATCATATTCCATACAGTCCATTCGATTTTCCAGGCTGCATTGGGGGATCATAAAATTAGACATCACATTTGTAGGTACCCCCCCCCCCCCATTTCATCCCCTTAGGGGATGATTTCGAGGAAAAAACTATCCTATGTCACTCTCCATCCCTTCAACTATCTCCACTTAAAAAATCACGTCAATTCGTCGCTCCGTTTTGCCGTGAAAGACAGTCATACAAACACACACATACACTTTCCCATTTATAATATTAGTATGGATTAGGTAGATAAACTAACCACTCTTGTCCAGTTTAAAAAGACATCCTCTACATACTTACGAAGTTCGCGGCGTTCCCGGCCAACACTATTCAACTGTCCGATTGAACACGGGAGCGCCTAATTACCAACGTACGTCTCTGCCACTGCTCCATCTTCGAAACTAAACACATACAAAAGCTTAACTCTTAAACGTCCAACATGGAAGTTTAGTATTCAGAGTGCGCTCGAACTCGGATCTTACTGGATTCAATTCATTGACAATGTTGTGTTAAGTTGAGTTGTTAGTAAAATTTAGTCTGATTTGATTAAGCACCTACATAAAAGTGCTTTGTCTTATGTTGTGCTTGTTAGCATAAGATAAAGCTCTTTTATGTACCAAATAAGTTTCAATCATTTTGTTGTGAATCTCAAACGATAACAGACAAATTGTGGAATTATTAGCTACTGTGGACAATTTTACTGTATTAAACTATTTATTATGAATATTATGATCCTATGAAGATAGAATTAGG
This sequence comes from Epinotia demarniana, assembly GCA_945867215.1. Taxonomy (NCBI): domain Eukaryota; kingdom Metazoa; phylum Arthropoda; class Insecta; order Lepidoptera; family Tortricidae; genus Epinotia; species Epinotia demarniana. The sequence goes on along the minus strand of OX244267.1, from coordinate 10,133,298 downwards.
ACCCGCCATAGAGTCAATTTTATATTTCGCAGCGCGTTAGTCATGTCGCATTAGACTAGTGTAAACTGTAAAATAATCTTTTACAGATTGATTGATTCTGAATTGTTTCAGTTGACTGTCAGTAAAAATGTTAAAATGAGGATTTGTTTTTTTTATAGATTATAGATTAGATTAGATGGATAAGAGATTTTAAGCAATCAAGTTTGGGCTCCTGAGTAACAAAAAAATATAAAATATAGTTAATTTACATATATCCCAAAATGAATTGTTTTTCTTTACTAGTTTGACCAGGCTTTTGTTAATTCATTCAAAATCAATTCAAGTGCATCCCATCCCGTACAATAAAAATCTCTTCTCATTATTTTTACTAAACGGGACATTATCGCGTATAATTAACTTATTTAAAAACCTCTTTGAGGGTTTTTTATAGTTTCACATGTGTCCTGGGTCGCGAAATGACTTAACCAAGTATTACTTAATTCAAAGTAAAGTTGTCCCTCATATAATACCTATATTCTTCCATTATTCGACAATTTCTGCAGCAATGCGATTTTAAGTGAATTGTCTAAAGAGTAAACGAAACTAGAGTGCTGGCGACAACCGTACGGGTTTTTGCATCTAATTTTGCCAACACGCCTCTGAAGTGTATTCGACTAAACCTACTCAATTAGATCAGTTTTGCAATAGTAGCGCGCAATCTTCAACTCGCGCCAAGCCTAACGTTTCTGAGCGAGCACGCACATTAAATACAACACCAATTCAAATTCGTTACATTTAGTCAAATAGGCCTCTAGTATGTGATCTCATTTATAATAAACTGCAAGCACGGACAAGTATTGCCCTCATTGCCCGTAACTGTGGCAATACTACTGCATGAAGTACGCAGTTACGGCGGGAGCGGCAACGCGAATGCAATTTCATTCCGTTTTATTTGAACTCGTACCGCAAGAGGCAGTAAGTAGACTATAACGGAGAGCGTTCTGCACAATTCTCATTTCAGTGCACTTCTCTTAACACATTAATTAGCGTTTGGGACGTATTTGCTCGTCTGCGCAGGAGGGCCTTCTTCAATTCGTCAACGTGCATGCAACTTACATTTATGTATCGGTCTGTGCTTTTGAAGATTGTTACTGTTTTTACTGATATTATAGTTTACTTTTAGTTTAAATACATGTAGTAATTAGCGTTTGAGATGTGGTTGCTGACGTTTTCTCGCCTATTTCCACTTTCAGTCCTCTTTGAACTATAGGTGGACCTCTTAACTCAGTCCTCGCCTGCGCAGGGTGCGCAGGTGCGAGGGTACGACGATGACGGGGCGCGGGCGGCCTGCGGGCGCCGGGTGCGCTCCTCCTGCGCGTCGCCCGCTACCCGTTATCATCCTACCCCCGCACCCGCGCGCCACGCATGCGAGAACTGAATTAAGAGGTCCACCTATAGTTAAAAAAGAACTGAAAGTGCATGCACTTTAAATTGCGTTAACAATTTTTGAAGACTGTTACGGTTTTACTGACCAATAAATACATGTTTTAAAACAAGTGTCTTTTGAATAAAATATTAAGTAAGAATGCATGTCTGTTCATAGGTTTGCAGCTTATGCAACTCACTACTGCGGCATTTTACATTATACCCACGTCTGCCGAATAATCTTTGTCCAACGAGATCGAATTATCAACACGACGTGGATCGATTCAAAGGAATTAGTGCCCCATTTAAATCTAGACAGCTCACATTTCGCAAATCCCTGCAGAATCCAACATGTTGGTGCAAATCGTTTGCTCTGGAGAAAATTAAATTTTCTGATTGATACTCAATAATCATAATCCGATATTGAAGACTTGGGAGATCAAACGATTCACGACTCGCCATTTCGTTTTTCACGACATGACGGTACAGACGCATGGATCACATTTTATTTCCTCATTTGCCTATGTAAATAGGGCAAATGTTTAGTTTTCATCTTTCTTTGCCAATTTATTAGATATTGAACATTTTTTAACCGACGAAAAAAACGGAGAAGGTTCTCAAGTCAACGCGTATATATATTTTTTTTATGTATGACCACGCATAATTTTTTAGAGAGCAGTCCGATTTTGATAAATCTTTTTTTATTAGAAAGGGTATATATAGGGTACCTCGAAGTTGGTCTCAAATAAATTTTAAATAAAAATTCCAACCCTAAGGGTAGGAAAACAGGGGATGATTGATTGTTCACTTGTTTAATAAGTAATCTTTCAACAAAATTTTAAGTCTCTAGCTAAAAAACTAAATTTCCCCCATACAACCACGTCACCCTTTTTGTAACCCCCTTAGGGGTGTATTTTTCCAAAACGCTTAAAGTGTTTTTTTGTTTTTTAACAAGTAATCTGTCTACAAAGTTTCAAGTTTCTAGCTCAAAGGAAAAAGTTTCCCTCATACAAACTTTGCACCCCTAGTTAACCCCATTTAGGGTGGAATATTCTAAATTTATAAATTTTTCGTAATTCTTAAATTTATAAGAGAGAAAGAGGATCCGCCTCCAAAGTGCGGCAAAGTGGGTTGCGCGGCGTAGCATCGTTGTAGTTCCGAAAGTACCTACTACTAATATTTAGTACTACTATTTTTTCATCATATTCCATACAGTCCATTCGATTTTCCAGGCTGCATTGGGGGATCATAAAATTAGACATCACATTTGTAGGTACCCCCCCCCCCCATTTCATCCCCTTAGGGGATGATTTCGAGGAAAAAACTATCCTATGTCACTCTCCATCCCTTCAACTATCTCCACTTAAAAAATCACGTCAATTCGTCGCTCCGTTTTGCCGTGAAAGACAGACATACAAACACACACATACACTTTCCCATTTATAATATTAGTATGGATTAGGTAGATAAACTAACCACTCTTGTCCAGTTTAAAAAGACATCCTCTACATACTTACGAAGTTCGCGGCGTTCCCGGCCAACACTATTCAACTGTCCGATTGAACACGGGAGCGCCTAATTACCAACGTACGTCTCTGCCACTGCTCCATCTTCGAAACTAAACACATACAAAAGCTTAACTCTTAAACGTCCAACATGGAAGTTTAGTATTCAGAGTGCGCTCGAACTCGGATCTTACTGGATTCAATTCATTGACAATGTTGTGTTAAGTTGAGTTGTTAGTAAAATTTAGTCTGATTTGATTAAGCACCTACATAAAAGTGCTTTGTCTTATGTTGTGCTTGTTAGCATAAGATAAAGCTCTTTTATGTACCAAATAAGTTTCAATCATTTTGTTGTGAATCTCAAACGATAACAGACAAATTGTGGAATTATTAGCTACTGTGGACAATTTTACTGTATTAAACTATTTATTATGAATATTATGATCCTATGAAGATAGAATTAGGACCCGCCATAGAGTCAATTTTATATTTCGCAGCGCGTTAGTCATGTCGCATTAGACTAGTGTAAACTGTAAAATAATCTTTTACAGATTGATTGATTCTGAATTGTTTCAGTTGACTGTCAGTAAAAATGTTAAAATGAGGATTTGTTTTTTTTATAGATTATAGATTAGATTAGATGGATAAGAGATTTTAAGCAATCAAGTTTGGGCTCCTGAGTAACAAAAAAATATAAAATATAGTTAATTTACATATATCCCAAAATGAATTGTTTTTCTTTACTAGTTTGACCAGGCTTTTGTTAATTCATTCAAAATCAATTCAAGTGCATCCCATCCCGTACAATAAAAATCTCTTCTCATTATTTTTACTAAACGGGACATTATCGCGTATAATTAACTTATTTAAAAACCTCTTTGAGGGTTTTTTATAGTTTCACATGTGTCCTGGGTCGCGAAATGACTTAACCAAGTATTACTTAATTCAAAGTAAAGTTGTCCCTCATATAATACCTATATTCTTCCATTATTCGACAATTTCTGCAGCAATGCGATTTTAAGTGAATTGTCTAAAGAGTAAACGAAACTAGAGTGCTGGCGACAACCGTACGGGTTTTTGCATCTAATTTTGCCAACACGCCTCTGAAGTGTATTCGACTAAACCTACTCAATTAGATCAGTTTTGCAATAGTAGCGCGCAATCTTCAACTCGCGCCAAGCCTAACGTTTCTGAGCGAGCACGCACATTAAATACAACACCAATTCAAATTCGTTACATTTAGTCAAATAGGCCTCTAGTATGTGATCTCATTTATAATAAACTGCAAGCACGGACAAGTATTGCCCTCATTGCCCGTAACTGTGGCAATACTACTGCATGAAGTACGCAGTTACGGCGGGAGCGGCAACGCGAATGCAATTTCATTCCGTTTTATTTGAACTCGTACCGCAAGAGGCAGTAAGTAGACTATAACGGAGAGCGTTCTGCACAATTCTCATTTCAGTGCACTTCTCTTAACACATTAATTAGCGTTTGGGACGTATTTGCTCGTCTGCGCAGGAGGGCCTTCTTCAATTCGTCAACGTGCATGCAACTTACATTTATGTATCGGTCTGTGCTTTTGAAGATTGTTACTGTTTTTACTGATATTATAGTTTACTTTTAGTTTAAATACATGTAGTAATTAGCGTTTGAGATGTGGTTGCTGACGTTTTCTCGCCTATTTCCACTTTCAGTCCTCTTTGAACTATAGGTGGACCTCTTAACTCAGTCCTCGCCTGCGCAGGGTGCGCAGGTGCGAGGGTACGACGATGACGGGGCGCGGGCGGCCTGCGGGCGCCGGGTGCGCTCCTCCTGCGCGTCGCCCGCTACCCGTTATCATCCTACCCCCGCACCCGCGCGCCACGCATGCGAGAACTGAATTAAGAGGTCCACCTATAGTTAAAAAAGAACTGAAAGTGCATGCACTTTAAATTGCGTTAACAATTTTTGAAGACTGTTACGGTTTTACTGACCAATAAATACATGTTTTAAAACAAGTGTCTTTTGAATAAAATATTAAGTAAGAATGCATGTCTGTTCATAGGTTTGCAGCTTATGCAACTCACTACTGCGGCATTTTACATTATACCCACGTCTGCCGAATAATCTTTGTCCAACGAGATCGAATTATCAACACGACGTGGATCGATTCAAAGGAATTAGTGCCCCATTTAAATCTAGACAGCTCACATTTCGCAAATCCCTGCAGAATCCAACATGTTGGTGCAAATCGTTTGCTCTGGAGAAAATTAAATTTTCTGATTGATACTCAATAATCATAATCCGATATTGAAGACTTGGGAGATCAAACGATTCACGACTCGCCATTTCGTTTTTCACGACATGACGGTACAGACGCATGGATCACATTTTATTTCCTCATTTGCCTATGTAAATAGGGCAAATGTTTAGTTTTCATCTTTCTTTGCCAATTTATTAGATATTGAACATTTTTTAACCGACGAAAAAAACGGAGAAGGTTCTCAAGTCAACGCGTATATATATTTTTTTTATGTATGACCACGCATAATTTTTTAGAGAGCAGTCCGATTTTGATAAATCTTTTTTTATTAGAAAGGGTATATATAGGGTACCTCGAAGTTGGTCTCAAATAAATTTTAAATAAAAATTCCAACCCTAAGGGTAGGAAAACAGGGGATGATTGATTGTTCACTTGTTTAATAAGTAATCTTTCAACAAAATTTTAAGTCTCTAGCTAAAAAACTAAATTTCCCCCATACAACCACGTCACCCTTTTTGTAACCCCCTTAGGGGTGTATTTTTCCAAAACGCTTAAAGTGTTTTTTTGTTTTTTAACAAGTAATCTGTCTACAAAGTTTCAAGTTTCTAGCTCAAAGGAAAAAGTTTCCCTCATACAAACTTTGCACCCCTAGTTAACCCCATTTAGGGTGGAATATTCTAAATTTATAAATTTTTCGTAATTCTTAAATTTATAAGAGAGAAAGAGGATCCGCCTCCAAAGTGCGGCAAAGTGGGTTGCGCGGCGTAGCATCGTTGTAGTTCCGAAAGTACCTACTACTAATATTTAGTACTACTATTTTTTCATCATATTCCATACAGTCCATTCGATTTTCCAGGCTGCATTGGGGGATCATAAAATTAGACATCACATTTGTAGGTACCCCCCCCCCCCCCCCCCATTTCATCCCCTTAGGGGATGATTTCGAGGAAAAAACTATCCTATGTCACTCTCCATCCCTTCAACTATCTCCACTTAAAAAATCACGTCAATTCGTCGCTCCGTTTTGCCGTGAAAGACAGACATACAAACACACACATACACTTTCCCATTTATAATATTAGTATGGATTAGGTAGATAAACTAACCACTCTTGTCCAGTTTAAAAAGACATCCTCTACATACTTACGAAGTTCGCGGCGTTCCCGGCCAACACTATTCAACTGTCCGATTGAACACGGGAGCGCCTAATTACCAACGTACGTCTCTGCCACTGCTCCATCTTCGAAACTAAACACATACAAAAGCTTAACTCTTAAACGTCCAACATGGAAGTTTAGTATTCAGAGTGCGCTCGAACTCGGATCTTACTGGATTCAATTCATTGACAATGTTGTGTTAAGTTGAGTTGTTAGTAAAATTTAGTCTGATTTGATTAAGCACCTACATAAAAGTGCTTTGTCTTATGTTGTGCTTGTTAGCATAAGATAAAGCTCTTTTATGTACCAAATAAGTTTCAATCATTTTGTTGTGAATCTCAAACGATAACAGACAAATTGTGGAATTATTAGCTACTGTGGACAATTTTACTGTATTAAACTATTTATTATGAATATTATGATCCTATGAAGATAGAATTAGGACCCGCCATAGAGTCAATTTTATATTTCGCAGCGCGTTAGTCATGTCGCATTAGACTAGTGTAAACTGTAAAATAATCTTTTACAGATTGATTGATTCTGAATTGTTTCAGTTGACTGTCAGTAAAAATGTTAAAATGAGGATTTGTTTTTTTTATAGATTATAGATTAGATTAGATGGATAAGAGATTTTAAGCAATCAAGTTTGGGCTCCTGAGTAACAAAAAAATATAAAATATAGTTAATTTACATATATCCCAAAATGAATTGTTTTTCTTTACTAGTTTGACCAGGCTTTTGTTAATTCATTCAAAATCAATTCAAGTGCATCCCATCCCGTACAATAAAAATTTCTTCTCATTATTTTTACTAAACGGGACATTATCGCGTATAATTAACTTATTTAAAAACCTCTTTGAGGGTTTTTTATAGTTTCACATGTGTCCTGGGTCGCGAAATGACTTAACCAAGTATTACTTAATTCAAAGTAAAGTTGTCCCTCATATAATACCTATATTCTTCCATTATTCGACAATTTCTGCAGCAATGCGATTTTAAGTGAATTGTCTAAAGAGTAAACGAAACTAGAGTGCTGGCGACAACCGTACGGGTTTTTGCATCTAATTTTGCCAACACGCCTCTGAAGTGTATTCGACTAAACCTACTCAATTAGATCAGTTTTGCAATAGTAGCGCGCAATCTTCAACTCGCGCCAAGCCTAACGTTTCTGAGCGAGCACGCACATTAAATACAACACCAATTCAAATTCGTTACATTTAGTCAAATAGGCCTCTAGTATGTGATCTCATTTATAATAAACTGCAAGCACGGACAAGTATTGCCCTCATTGCCCGTAACTGTGGCAATACTACTGCATGAAGTACGCAGTTACGGCGGGAGCGGCAACGCGAATGCAATTTCATTCCGTTTTATTTGAACTCGTACCGCAAGAGGCAGTAAGTAGACTATAACGGAGAGCGTTCTGCACAATTCTCATTTCAGTGCACTTCTCTTAACACATTAATTAGCGTTTGGGACGTATTTGCTCGTCTGCGCAGGAGGGCCTTCTTCAATTCGTCAACGTGCATGCAACTTACATTTATGTATCGGTCTGTGCTTTTGAAGATTGTTACTGTTTTTACTGATATTATAGTTTACTTTTAGTTTAAATACATGTAGTAATTAGCGTTTGAGATGTGGTTGCTGACGTTTTCTCGCCTATTTCCACTTTCAGTCCTCTTTGAACTATAGGTGGACCTCTTAACTCAGTCCTCGCCTGCGCAGGGTGCGCAGGTGCGAGGGTACGACGATGACGGGGCGCGGGCGGCCTGCGGGCGCCGGGTGCGCTCCTCCTGCGCGTCGCCCGCTACCCGTTATCATCCTACCCCCGCACCCGCGCGCCACGCATGCGAGAACTGAATTAAGAGGTCCACCTATAGTTAAAAAAGAACTGAAAGTGCATGCACTTTAAATTGCGTTAACAATTTTTGAAGACTGTTACGGTTTTACTGACCAATAAATACATGTTTTAAAACAAGTGTCTTTTGAATAAAATATTAAGTAAGAATGCATGTCTGTTCATAGGTTTGCAGCTTATGCAACTCACTACTGCGGCATTTTACATTATACCCACGTCTGCCGAATAATCTTTGTCCAACGAGATCGAATTATCAACACGACGTGGATCGATTCAAAGGAATTAGTGCCCCATTTAAATCTAGACAGCTCACATTTCGCAAATCCCTGCAGAATCCAACATGTTGGTGCAAATCGTTTGCTCTGGAGAAAATTAAATTTTCTGATTGATACTCAATAATCATAATCCGATATTGAAGACTTGGGAGATCAAACGATTCACGACTCGCCATTTCGTTTTTCACGACATGACGGTACAGACGCATCGATCACATTTTATTTCCTCATTTGCCTATGTAAATAGGGCAAATGTTTAGTTTTCATCTTTCTTTGCCAATTTATTAGATATTGAACATTTTTTAACCGACGAAAAAAACGGAGAAGGTTCTCAAGTCAACGCGTATATATATTTTTTTTATGTATGACCACGCATAATTTTTTAGAGAGCAGTCCGATTTTGATAAATCTTTTTTTATTAGAAAGGGTATATATAGGGTACCTCGAAGTTGGTCTCAAATAAATTTTAAATAAAAATTCCAACCCTAAGGGTAGGAAAACAGGGGATGATTGATTGTTCACTTGCTGATTGAAATGTATGACCACATATGCAGAGAGTAATCACAAATATTGCATGTACGTAACTAGTAGTTTAGTTAGTAATTAACTAAAGTAAGCCACAGAAAATTGAAAAATAAAAACATTTTTACAAAAAATTTAAAACGCCGAAAAAAAACTGAAAAGCAAAAAGTAATAAACCTTTCTTATTTAGTTTAGTAACTTAGTTCTTAAATGAATCTAAGTGTACCTAATTAATTTTGATTCGGTGACAATTCAAAATTACTTAAGTACATTTAGATTCATTTAAGAACGTAGTTATAAAGGTTAATAAAACAGGTTTAATATTAATATGATTGTTTGGCGCCGACTCTAAATTACTTAGGTACACTTAGATTCATTTAGGAACTTAGTTATTAAACTTAATAAGAAAGGTTTATTATTTTTTGCTTTTCAGTTTGTTTCCGACTGTTTAATTTTATTGTTAAAAAGTTTTTTAGCATAGCAACATAGCATAAAATGCAAATTTCCTCCACACATTTGTTTGGTAAAATAGTGCCTTCTTAGTATTCATTCGCCTCTTCCTAGATTCGAGGAAGATGTAAAATTTATCAAATCTATTTTCTATGATGGACTTATAAATAAAGTAACTATGTAGTCGTAAAACCTGTTCATTGCACTATTCGCTAACGAAATGAACAACCGTCCTAACAAGAGTTATAAAATAAATATTATGGCTTATAGCGCACCGTGCCGACTCCTCGTTATCTTTACTACGTCTCTTGCTTGAAAAATGTTACTCTCTTATTAGGTCAACCTCCTTATGTTCAATGCCATTATAATTATAACATACACTAAGTAAATAAAGTAAGCTTTTCAATTAACATTTTGTGTCGAACAATAACCACTTTCGTCACATTATATTGAACATAAATTGTTATTACGCTTCAGCAAGGAAACAATTAAGCCTACTTACAAATTTTCACAAGCAGTCTGGAAGAACCAACAAACTTAGAATAAGTGTTGATTACAGTCCCGTATTCTTCTAGTTCAGCTTACAATGTTATCAAACTTTGCTCCCCTTGAGGTCGCAGGGTGGTACAAGTGACTTGTTTTCAATTCACATTTAATTTCTCTTTGGCAAATTTGGTGACATACAAGTTTCCATCAACTTTGTTTACAGACAAGCGCGGATGTGGGCCCTCTTCAAACCACGCCATGTTTATTATTTCGTAACTCCCCCGCGCTCAACCACTAAGACTTTCCCTCGTCTTGTAATTTACAAAACTCGCTATAATTACGGGTAATTACGTACGTCAAGTGTCGAGTGCACCCTCTAACCCAGCCGGAAAAGTAGTTTGGCCTGGAACTTAAAAGTTGAGTACTCGTTATTTAAACAGGGAAACTCGGAACCATACCAGAAACGAATTATAAAGCGAAATTAAATGGAGAAAGAGTAGTCTTAGTTAAGAGCGGAAAGCTAATAAGGGAAGAAAGAAAAAATTGCAGATAAAGTTTTTCGTCGCTGAAAATATTTTCCTTATGAAAACATTGAGTGAGTTAGCTCAGATTACGTCGGTTCACTTTATTCAAGATAATTTATAATTTTACTCTCTATTAGCAAATGATTTGTGATTTTCCTATTATATTACTTTAAAAACACAACGTAATATTATATTCATATTAATATTATGGGAATATTTCCGACAAACTGAGAAAAAATTATAAAACAAAAATAATAAATATAAACGAGAGCAAGATATTTTTAAAGTTAGAGATATTTTACCTTGGTTTTGGGCTGTTTGTTTAAAGATTAGAAAATGATTTAAGCGATTTTTTCAATTCATTCCCTAAGAGGGTTAAAAGTGGGTTTGAAGGTTGTATAGAGAGCTAGACATTTTTAAAGTAAATAAGAGATTTGTTACTTCTGTCTTAGACTATTTGAAATTGATTCCTAAGGGGGTAAGAAGATATTCATCGCCTAAAGGAGCTAAAAGGAGTTGGAAGTTTGTAGGGGGGGCAAGACAATTTTAGTGGTAGGAAACTGTAACTTCAGTTAAAGATACAATAAGAAAACGAATTACAGCGTTTCTTTTTTTAATTCATCCTCTAAGGAGGTTAAAAGGAGTTGGAATATGTATGAGGAACAAGTAATTTTTAGGGTTCCGTACCTCAAAAGGAAAAAACGGAACCCTTATAGGATCACTTTGTTGTCCGTCTGTCTGTCTGTCTGACAAGACCATTTTTCTCAGGAACGCGTGCAGGTATCAAGCTGAAATTTATATCAAATACCTACTCAGGTCTATTGTCACTTGGAGCTGTGAAAAAAACAGACTTAAAAGCCAACACAATCAAAAGATACAGTCGGTTATGCTGCAAATTTTAGAGTCTTTCGACACTCGCAAAATCTACGGGGTACTTCCCGTGAACTCAGATACTTGAAATTTGGCACGAAGCAAAGTCATATATAGCACAGACAAAGGAAAAATTACGAATCGTAGACATTTTTACTAAAATCTTCCATAAAATATATTTTTAATATTATTCTTAACTGATCTAAAACTGATATATTACAATCTCAAAATAACTTAGGCATCTAAAATGCCCTTTTTATGAAGGAAATTCCTGAAACAAAACAGTCAACTCACCATTGACGTTGCGTTCCGGTGCTCGAAGGATGTAAAGCTACATCTGAATCTTAACAAAAACTTCCTTCGAACTACTTCTCAAATCGGAAAATTTATTATACTTAGGGAATATTCTCAGTTGCTTGTTTTGTTGGCAAGCTAATATCAGGACAAATTCTATAAATCAAGCAGTGGGTGGACACGGACGGTATTTATCTGGCAAGATCGCTGTAACTTCACAGCAGGCAAAATGTCGCTTGTTGACTGTTGATTTCAAATCGATGTTCATTGTGAGTGCAAGCAGGGGGAAGTGAAAATAAAATTGGTTTCCATTGCCTACATGCCTCCTATTAGACTGGAATGAAAAATTTCACCTGCTAAGATATTTGCTATTAAAATAATTTATTCAAGTTCCGCGTTCGCTACATAATAGGATATGAAATTGAAGTCACGTATTCAAAGTTAAACCTTAATCGAGAAACAGCCGTAGGTATCCTTACTTGCCTATTATTTAATGCTCATGATATCCTGTGATACGGCGACAAGAGAAGGCTTTTATGAGCAATAAAGCCGTGCTTGTCTCGGACTATAAATGATGAATTACGATATTTGTCAAGATTAGGGATATGCCTAAGTTAATGTATTGAATAATCGATGATTGTGTGTATTCTGTATCTATTAAGTAGGGGAGACCGGGGATGGTTGACCAAATTTCAGCTTAAGCATTTGTATTTTTATTTCTTTAGAGTATATTAACTTGATATCGATTTCAGTTAATAGATATACTATTAAGCTTTAGAAAAAAGTGGCAAAAAGCACGATATTCATTACGATATAGTGTAACTACAGGATCTCGTAGCATAGGAAAAACTAGTCAACCTACCCCATGTCTGGGGTAGGTTGATTTGTCAGCAGGGGTAAGTTGACCTATGAAGTTGTTAGGGCAATGTCTACGAAGAAATAGGATAAAAGATACAAAAAACAGTAAACATTATTCATTTTTTTTATTGAAACAAAAAAGGGATCTTCCACCACTCTTAAACATAATAGACTTCCAATAACAATAAACAATCAGACAATTAAACATTAGTCAATTTGATTACCTAAAATGTTAACCTGGTACACGTTGTACTTTCTTATTAAGTATTTAAAACATAACTAAACAACTTTAATCATTTGGTCACAAATCGTACCTAACAAATTTAATTATTTTTAATATATGGTAACAGTCTTGATAGGTCGACCAGCCCCGTTATAAATTAGTCTACTAACCCCGAACCACGTTTTAATTAATAAACACGTGCCATAACCATGTAACTTGCCACGAAATCAATAAGAATGATAATGTATAGAAAGACCATGAGTCAAACTTTCGTTACAAATGCTTTGATAATCAATAACAACAAATAAGTAGGCGTCATTACAAATAATATTACGACAAAAATAATTACTTACGTGCGTTGTTTTTCAATATTACGCTCCTTCTCTCCAAAGACATGCGTGCACGACGTCGCATTCCCGGTGACGGAGCGGGGGGAGGTGACGGACTCTCGTGGCTTATTGGTTGGCTCAAGGCCTTTGCGTCAGAGGAGTTTTTGATAGTTAGTCTAGTCTACCTACCCCTATAGTCAACCATCCCCGGTCTCCCCTACTGTAGGGTATGAAGACGGGGCAAAAATATGTTTTCTTGAAAGGTAACATCTGTTGCAGAGACCCTTGATCTGCCATTTGTAACACTAACACCTTATGGACTCCAAACGTCTGAAATAAATGATTTTTATTTTTATTTTTTATTTATTTATTTATTTTATAAAAAAAAAACTTGAATGCTGCCTTGTGTTCGCCCGGTAGGACGCTAAGATTATGCAGATACACAAACTCCTCGTTGCCCATAAAGATTGAAGGTAAGTTAAGGCCCGGGGGGACTCGGCACTCACGTGCGTTTCAATAATAACTTTTTATTGCCATAGAGCAGGGCACTCAAATTGCCGAAACTGGAAATGTAATGGGATTATCGCTGATCCGAAACGATGAAGGCCTCTCGTGTAGTACTTAACGAAATTTACAATTGCTTCCGAAAAACTTCGGCTGGATAACGTTTGGGATGTCTTTTATTTGAAAAGTTGAATTTTACGACGTAAACAAGTGAACGTCGCTTCGCCCTTGATAAAAATAAGGTGTTTATTTAGTCGTTAAAAAATACGCGTTAATAATTAATCTCTTAATACCGTACAGTTTTCCAAACTCACTGACAAGGCACAGCACGCCACAGCGTCTGCACATCGTCGTCTTCTCGGAAAGATTACATGTTGCAAATAATTACTATCTACAACTGAAATTTTACCATACCTATACAGGTTATAATAAAAAAACCCGTGCCTTTTCAAGTAATTGACTGGTGGAAGTTTCCGTGTGAAGTGCTTTCTACTTTGGCTAAAGTCGGCTCGAATGATGTGAAGATATCGTCTTGGGTTGGAGCCAAGTGTTTGCCAATTGTCATGCTTTGACAAAACAATCCATGCTTCCACCGATGAAATAGTATAAAACTTTCCGAATTTCGTAAGATTCATACACATATATGTCGCAGTGGAATAGTATTATCCGCTATTTGACACAACAGCGCTGTTTTGTAATACGGCGGGTTGACGATCAAGCGAATTGAGTACCACTGCATGAAAATCCGCTGGAATGTGTTCGGCGCTAACCGTTCTTCGATACGACTAAGTGGTAATGTAATACAGCGGGTCATTAGCCGCCGCTTTGGATTTTTTAAATTCCCATTTTAATACTCGCGGCGCTATCAGACAGTATAACAACAACAATGGCGTCGGCGTCGGCGAGTTTCAGAGATTATAATGCAAATTAAAACGTCATTTTTTTTGTCTTATTTTGACTAACACCAGAGTGTTTGGCGGAATCCAACACAATATTAACGGGACTGGCATCACGAAGCGTTCTACAATATAACGGCAATCCGCCGTATTACATTACAGCTAGCTGTATGACAATATAGCGGCAATCCGCCGAACACATTCCAGCGGATTTTCATTCAGCGGTATACGATCCGCCTGATCGTCAAGCCGCCGTATTACAAAACAGAGCTGTTTTGTGAAACAGCTAGCTGTTATGTAAAACGGCGGATTATACAATATGCCTGCGACATGACTTACTTTTTACAGAAATTTGCGACTATTGGAATTACTTTCATCGAAAGCATAATTAATTTCAGGGCTTCATTGTGTACTTACTCGTAATACAACTTGTGTCAAACGGCCAATTCAGACTACTTATAAACTCAATTTAGGAAAAGTAGAATGAATGAGATTCTTTATATGTACCTTTTTCAATTCATCATGCACGAGTTATCTAAGAAATGAAAACCTAAAAGTTCTAGACTGGCAACATTCGAGGAATATTAAAAGTTTTGTTTCGTGGACAGAATATTCAAATGTGGGACGGCTCAAAATGTACCCAATTAAACCTTTAACTGACATGGTATACGTCTCACAGACGTCATCATTTTTATTTTGAAAATATGTTGTGTACCTATGCGTGGCTTCTGGCGGCTTTTCCGCTCGCTTCCTTTTTTGGGGTCCTCTATCCACAACTAAGACCTCAACCGCGGTGAGATCGACTTCTCACAGATCACGGCGTTTATATACAAAAAGTTGTGCACGTCTGGACGTCACCTCGTGTCTCCCAGACGTGAGGTCGTCTTTTAACTTTGAGAAATATGAATTATGGATTTTCAAATAGAACCTTTAGTAAAACAAATAAGCTTCGGCTCTCAGCATATTATTACTACCCGTAAGGTTAAGGTGTAATTCGTTAGCCGCTACATAGTTAATAATCCACAGGAGATGTGCGATGCTGTTGTTAACTTATTACATATATTTGACATATATGTAGTTGTGACAATTCGCTTGTCCCATGTGTTGATCTGGTCGGAATAGCACCTCTCCACCAGAATATAAGTATTAAATATCAAAGACTTCATTAATATGCAATGAGACGAGAATGTACGAAAATAAATAAAAGAAGACGTATTCTGTTAATAGGCTTATGCTAGCTCTTTTACATGTTATCTTATAAGTATATATTTATATGTATATATTCTATTTTAACATAAATGCATCCTTATCTTCTACGAATTCCTTTAGAGTATAATAAGCTTTCTGTAAAAGCTGTCGTCTCACAGTTGACCTGAAATTTTTATTCATTGACAATTTCGTTAAATTAGATGGTAGCTTATTATAAAAGCGCACACTGTTCCCCATAAATGACATTATTTACTCTATTTAAACGTAATCTCGGAATCGCCAATTTATCTTTATTTCTAGTATTATAATTGTGTCACTTTTCAATTTATACATGCCCATATTTTTCCTTACATACATTATATTTTCGTAAATATATTGGTAAGCAACAGTGAGAATATTGATTTCTTTGAATTTGTCTTTAAGAAACACTCGTGTTCCTAAATTATATATGTTACGTACAGCAGGTTTCTGTAAAACAAAAATTGGTTTGAATAAACTTTCCCTGTGGTTATTTTGTGCCATAAGCCAATTGACAACAAATATATATAGTTTCAGAAAAAAAACATTTATTTTACAAGATGTATTATTCAAACTTAGTTACAAGTACTACGCTGGCTCAGCGACAACGGCACAAAGACACGCCACTGTGCGGCAGTTTGAAGCTGGCACAGGTATTTCTGGACTTAATTTATCCAGCGATACCTTGGTCGGCCGACTGGACGTCGTCGACCATTTGGGTGGCCCAGGTAGACTCTGTTGGCGGCACGAACCTCCCCCATTCTCTCGACGTGGCCGAGCCAGCGTAGTCGAGCAGATTACCTGTACCCGATGGTGTAGGGCTTGACAACCAGTGCTTCCGCTTCTTCATTCTTCATCACTATAACACTACCATTTTCTCGTTTTATAATAGGTCCCAGAATATTCCTAATGACTGTGGAGAGCCGAGCATCTTAGGGCGTTCTGCGTCTGACTCTGATTGGTCTTCGTCAGTGTGCATCCTAGGTACTAAAGTTTTGCTACGCCTTTATAGGTAGTTCTATCCACATTGAGGCTGTTTCTGCTAGACAACCACCCACCTCTTCGCATGTGTACATTGTCTTGTCTAGGCTAATTCTGAGACCTACTTTATTTTCTTCCTCATCTAGAGTTTTCGCCATCACTCAAACGTCATCCTCATACTGTCCTAGAAGGGTCCTGACCCTTCTAGGACATTATGTCCTTACTTCATCGGCATATCCGACAATTTTAAGTCGGTCATTTAATTCCACTCCGCCGGCATACATCAGAACCTTTCCGATGCGATGAGATGTTCGAGTATTAAATTAAACAGGATCGGAGATAATGCATCGCCTGGTTTCAGCCCTGTTGCCACTACGAACTCTTCGGATAACGAACCCCCCTGACCGATGACTGCTTTCTTGCGTGGCGACTCTAACCATTTTCAACTTTCCAGGTATTTTGAGGGCTGTAAGTAACGAGTTTATACGATGATCAGTAACATCTGGGACAAGGAGCTGTTGAGGTTTTAGGTAGAAGAATAAGCATTATTTATCACAAAACATACTATATTCATAAAACATTAGCACGACACAATCTGACACAATCTACCCATCGCTCCACGTGCATCCGGCAGACATGTCCAGCCCAGTCCCACTTTAGCTTCGCGGTCTTAGCACCCACATCTACGATGCCAGTTTTGGCACGCAGTTCCGTGTTCCTGATCCGATCGATCCTACGAACTCCGAGTATGCTGCGTTCCATTGCTCGCTGGCAAATCTTGCGTCGGGACTTTTGGGCTTCTGTTAATGACCAAGTTTGGGCGCCATAGGTTAGGATAGGCAGGATGCACATATCGAAAAGCTTGCGCTTCAGTGTCAAAGGAAGGTTACCCTTCATTAGCGCCTTCATGGACCAGAAGCTCCTCCAGGCGTTTGCGATGCGTCGATCGATTTCTTTACACTGCCTGTTATCGAAGGATGCTGTCTGGCCCAAGTAGGTATACTCGTCGACATATTGCATATCCTGCCCATCTACCCTAACCCTATGCTTTACGCCGTTGGTCATCAACTGGGTCTTTGCCCTATTAATTTTGAACCCAACTTCAAGACTGGCTGTGTGTGTTTACATATGCCTTTTAAATTAACGATTTCCTGTGCTAATGATGCGGCAGTTACGTATTCGCTTTCGGCAGACGATAAAGCTACACATTGTTGTTTCTTTGAAAACCAAGCAATGGGGTTTTGCCCGTGTAAGATAATACCACCGCTAACACTTTTTCTGTCGCTTCTATCTCAACCAACGGAGTGAAATTTGGATGTGGTATGTCCTATTCATACGAAGGGCTTCAAAATAAAAAGACCGGGTTGCACTCCGGGAGTGCCGGTAGAAGTAAAAACTTGAATAATTTTTATTTTGCAAAAAAAAAATCCCTTCCTCCCCCCTCCCTCCCCCTGCATGCCAATATATCTAATAACAACCTTATTAGTAGTAAGCTATAGTTCAACTTAACTCAGCAAAATTGATGAAGGAGACGATGAAATAAAATACCAATCTGTTTTTGCCATTGCCTAATATTTTTCAAAGCTTTATATCTTTAGGAATAACGTTCAAATTCGAACTATTTGAATTTTGCTCAATAGCAAAACGGTAAAGTACGCGTGGACAAAATTACTAATTTATTTGCAGAATATGCAATTGCAAAAAGTGTTTAACGGCTTTATACTCTTACGAATAGTGTTCAGTTTTGAATGAAGTCGGATCTGATGGAATACATACTTATGAATTCCACACAACTGAATTTGATCACAATTCTTTATATTTCAGAGTCATTATTTTTACACAATCCCGGTTCTTTCTATAATTTATACTGGACCATATTCATTTTGCACTACTGAAATTATATCACATTAGATTTTCTTCATTGGTATTTATTTACACAATCCCGCTCCTTCTTGTTTGCAATTCTGCACCATATAAATAAATAAATAAATAAATATAAGGCGACAATCTTACACAAATCGACCTAGTCCCATAGTAAGCTCAGTAAGGCTTGTGTTATGGGTACTAGACGACGATATATATAATAGATATAAATAAATACTTAAATACATAGAAAATATCCATGACTCAGAAACAAATATTCGTGTGCTCTTCACACAAGCCACTTTTGCCCTTACCGGGATTCGAACCCAGGACCTCTTGCTTCGTAGGCAGGGTCACTACCAACTAGGCTAAAGCGGTCGTCAACCCAACAATCAATCCACACATTTGCATTTGATCACATTCTATCGGGACTGGTCATTGTGGCACTCTTTGGGGGAGGCCTATGTCCACCATGGACATCTTTCGGGTCATATGATGTTGATGATTATAATGATGATGAAAAGTTTTTTCTGTTTAACCATTTTCTTGGTCAAAATGGGCGGTAACAACATGGAATGTTCCTTCTTATTTGGGACCACTGGAGACAAATGGGTTGTCCCAAGTGCTAACAAAATGGGAATGATTCCTCAAAGCACAATATTGTCTCTTACGCATGACTCGTAGGAATGTGATGCAAGAAAATAAAGCTGGAATCGTGAAAATGTAAATTTATCCCATTGCGTTGTTGGAGGAGATGTCACAATGTAATTACGAATGTCACATCCATGGCCCTTGTAGCTCGGCGGCCCCTCCGATACAGTCCCTTACATTAATTGGCACAAGTTTTCCGCGCAGCAGGCACTAAGTCCGCCTAATGCGAGACTGCGGCCAAGTTTCACTCGTTCTTCCGTAATTACTTTTATTGCTTCCTTTCCTCTTTCATTCATAAAATCGCTGTCTTCTTATGAATTTATCGCCAGTGGAAAATATTTTTATTGATGCTCCCCGGAGTTCGCCGACTAATTAAATTCTGAGATGGGTAATTGATCACACAAATTTCAATCTACGTGAACGATCTTTAGAATTATTATTTTATTCGTTTCCTTGGAAATAATAAATATCTACTGGCTTTCTTTATATCTATCGCATAATGAGCGTCATAGCACAATTTAACTACGTGATCAACAAAGTTATAAAAGGCTCACGAAAATAGTAGACATCAAGACGTCGGTACTTGATACGAAGAGAGAACAAGTCGCAAACAGAACTGGGGCAGTAATTCCAGGAACTTATAGGTAGTATACCAATTTATTCCAGAACATTGGCCACCTTATGCAAAACATGCCAATTTTCCCCTTGACGCTCATTGGGCGCCTATCCGCTATTTGTTGGGAAGCTGACCCGGATAAAGGCGTCAAATTACCGACGTCAAATTCTACTGTCACCTGAGCCAGGGCCGCCGCCATTTTTATCCCATCCCGACTTAATATTCCGTGGACGTCCGCCGGGAGCGACCATGTAACGGACACCCGGTGGAGCTACGAATTACAACCTGAGCTGCACCGGCTCACAGCAAAAAAAAAACATTTACGACTCGACCGCCTCGCATCTTCGTCACGTTCGTCCGTGGGTTACGACTTCGTTAATAATTGACGCGTTTAAACTTGAATCAGACTGCTCAAATTCTTAATAAATAAACTTTTTCTTTTGCAGATTAGGGTCTGATACATTACTTTCGTATTCCAATAGCAATTCTACGTTTTTTGCGCGCTGCAACCTTCGTAGATTACAAGTAACCCATTACGAATGACAATCACGACACAAAAAGCGCGCCAAGCAAATAAAAATGGGAAAGTTATGAACCAAATTGAGATCTAATAACAGGCCAATCACTGTAGGCTTGTGTACGAATTTTATAACTATAATCAATTATGAACATTAACTGAATAGGGGACACATTATATTGATGAACCAATTTTGTCTAGTTTGGGAATACAATAATTATCGTTTCCCTGCAAAGTTCTGAGCAAGTACAAAAAGAAGATTACGATATGCCAGATTAGTCCTCCCGGAAGACTAGGTCCCGCGTGAATTAGGTCAAGGAATATGCACAGAATATTTTATTTCCTCCCTCTTCGCGGTAATACAAGGTCGAATTCCGAAGCGACTTGGTGCATTTACAGCTAGACTAAAAGTCAACTATAAAAAGTCGTCAAGTATGCGAATTATAGCCGGACTGCTAATTTTTTGCAGTGGCTTGACATTAACAAGTTAAATGGCTCGTTGCTCCAGCCATGGTTGTGAAACCTTCGGGTAGAATGTGAACATTAATTATAATTAAATAGCTTCGCCCCGCTGCTATTTTAAAAATGATGTGGTAACTACGTTTTCCATAGGGTTTTAAATATTACGATCAATATTATTAACGTAATATACGTTTTTAGTATGACTACGTACATAATTCAAAGTAAGTAAGAATAATTCATTGAGGAACATAATGAGGCAACGCAAAAAGTACCTATCCATGTATACTTTATTTACGTTTTATCTTCAACGCAACAAGATGCTGTTTTGGTCTTGGTCATTGAATATTTGGCAATGCGCGTTTATGGCATTTCGCGTATGAATGGTGTTTTGCGCTTTTGACATTATGCGTTGAACAGTACAATAGTATATATTTAAACCATAGATACATACACAAAATATCTCTAATCTAGCTATTAAAGTTTAATGAATTGTAATAAACATTTAATATTTTTGATTCCCAGCAAGGTCTGTAAGAGTTTCTGCTTTAAGTCCTGACTACGTCATCCGATAAATATTTTTTTATTGAATATTTAATGAAAATGAAAATGAAAAATGAAAATGAAAAATTGTTTATTTTCCTTTTGTGAGAAAGTACAGTGCCTGCAGTGATTGGGACTTCCTTTTAGGTAAGTAAACCTGTGTTAGGATGCCCCGCTCTTCCATAACTGGTAAGTAGGTAGGAAATATACATCTAGAGGTATTGAATCTTAGCTTAATACATTCTTAGCTTAACAATGGGTTTAATTAGGTGCTTATGTTGTATAATTAGGATTTTAGCCTAATTTAAGAAATACTAATACAATACTATATGAAAGGTGTGTGTGTGTGTGTGTGTGTGTGTGTGTGCGTGTGTGTGTGTGTGTGTGTGTGTGTGTACATTTAGGATCAGTTAATTATTAGCACGATACAGTAGTAACTCCGTATCATCATAGCTTAGTTGTTTCAGCCATGTTATTACTTCAGTCTTACACTTGTTTAGTAATAGTTGTTGGATATTGACTACACTATGTACTTTATTGTAAATATATGCCGATTGCGCTTTGTACTGCCTTTTAGAGAACATGGATTTACAGTTAGATTTGGGGGCGACGGGTTTTTTACGCCGGCGTGTTTCTAATGGAGGGTTAAAACCTAGGGTTTTGTGAAGCCTGAGTGTTGTACTCAAAACATACAGCTTCCTCATAGTTAGTTGGTCACTGGTTTCATAAAGTTCCTTTGTGGGAAACCTGTATGGTTTTGAGTACATCACCTTGAGCAAGCAGCGTTGCCCCCGCTCAACCTCTAGGAATTTGGTTTTGGCTGCTCCACCCCATACAGTGATACAGTAGCTCATGACAGGCTGGGCTAGTGTTATATAAAGTTGATTTATAAGTTCCTTGGTGGTTATATGTCTAAACATCTTAAATATCCAGTTAAGTTTTCTTATTCTATTGTTCACGTTTTCAATTTGCATGTACCATGATAGGCGCTGGTCTAGGAGTACACCTAGGTATTTAGTAAATTTAACCTTTTCTAGTCCTATGCATTTACAGGGAGGAGGGTCATGTTGGTTACAGGTATGTATTTTAAGCTTTAAGTTAACGTTAGGTTGCGTACTATCATATTTAGAGAAGCACATATAATTGGTTTTGCTTTCATTGAGCGTAAGGAGGTTATTCCTAAGCCATGCAGTGACTTTACAGAGGCCAGATTCTGCATTTCTGAACACTGATTCTCCATCAAACACTATTGCAGTGTCATCAGCGTAAGAGCCGATGTGCCCACGTTGTAGTTTGAGATTCGTCAAGTCATTTATATATAAGAGGAACAACGTGGGCCCTAAAACGCTGCCCTGGGGGACACCGTAAGTTATATCTAGTTCCTTACTTATGAAGTCTCCTATTTTGACTTTTTGTGTTCGCCCCTTTAAGTAGTCACTCAACAGTAGCAGAGGTAAACCCCGTATGCCAGCCCGTTCCATTTTTTGAATAAGAGTGGAGAGAGAGACCGTATCAAAAGCCTTTTTAAGATCTAGAAATATGGCGAGGCATTTCTTGCCTTTGTCAATTTTGTCAGTGATTAATGATGTTAAGGATAGTATTGCATCTTCAGTGGACCTAGATTTCCGGAAACCAAACTGGTTGTCGGATAGAGTATTAAATTTATTGAGGTAAGAGACAAGTCTATTATTTATAATTTTCTCTATTACTTTGGAGATGGCAGTCAGTACGGAGATAGGTCGATAGTTTCTTACGTCATCTTTCTCTCCACTCTTATGCACCGGTGTCACAATAGATTGTTTTAGTGGGGCTGGGAATACACCCTTTTCGAAACACAAATTTGTTAGGTGGCTAATTAGAGGGGCAATAACAGTACAGGCGTGCTTAAGGAATTTGGTTGGTATATTATCCCACCCAGGGGCGCTATCAGCTTTCAGGCCCATGACAATGCAATGTACTTCCTGGGGGTCAGTGTCCAGGAGAACAAATGAGGAGGTATTACAATCTGGCATGTTACTTTCAGCAGGGATATCCTGCTGTCTTGGATTACTCAAAATTACCTCTGCTAATCTTTTTCCAACGTCAGCGAAATAATTATTTACGTGATCAACAGAAGCAGTTGGGGATGTCTTAGTATTTAACAGTTCAGTGTTTTTTGTTTTATCGGATTTGTAGTGTGTTATTCTTTTTATTGTCTTCCAGAGCATTTTAGAATTTTTAGACGATTTTAACAGCTGTTCCTTATCATATTTTCGCCTTACTTTTTTTATTATATCATTGCAGAAATTGCGGTACCTCTTATAGGTGATTTTAAGAACTTCATTATATGGTTCTAGTCGTGACTTAAGTTGAAGTTTGTTACGATTCCTGATGCAACGTAACATACCAGGGGTCATCCACGGTTTAATTATTCGTTGACTTGCTGGTATGTATTTAATACTTCTACTTTCATCCAAGGACTGCCTAATTATGTTTATAAGCTGAATTGAAACAAAATATGGGTCATTTGATAAAAGGAGAATTTCGATATTTTTTTCCAGAAGTTTTTTAAGTGCATTATCATAGTCAACGGTTTCTATTTTACCAGGAGTTCGCTCATTGGGTTTGTTATACGTTAATGTTAGATGTAAAGTTTGATGGTCAGTGACAGAGGTGTTTAGGATAGCAACATAGGCAGACGTTATTTGAGATTCAATTTTCAGCATGAAGTGGTCCAGGCAATTAGTTTGTCTGGTAGGTAGCGTGTGACCAGGGAGTACGCCATGAGATGACAGCATGTTTAGATAACTAGTTCTATTGGCTCTTTCATATATTGAATCTTGCTGTCGAGGTATGAGGTTAATGTTTATGTCTCCCGTGATGATAATATTCTTAAAAGATGTTAATTTTTCGAGGTGATTATTCAGTGAATTTATGAAGTCTGCTGCGTGGCAGTTAGAGGGGCTACGATATATACCTAGCGGATATATAATTGCGGTGTTTCCAAGTTTTAGTTGTATACAGGTCGATTGTTCTATATTGATCTCTATTGCTTGGACATTGAGTTCGGTTTTTATGTAGGCCACTACGCCGTCACATTGATTTAAACTTTTAACTGTGGATAAACCGGTGTATGAGTTTAATTGAGGAATTGGTTTGTATTGATTTAGGTGACATTCTGTGAGAATAATTATATCGACAGAGTGGTTAAGTTCAGTTAAGTTCAAGATGAAGTCATCCAGGTTGCGATACACACTCCTAATATTTTGTGAGCAGATGGTTAAGTTAGAGTTTGCTGTTGGTACATGTTTATGTAGGTCCTGAATGTCACACTGTATAGGGATCGCAACTTCCACTTCGTCAATTTCATTTAAGATATTAGAGTTTAAGGTCATGTTTTGTCTGGACTGGAGATACAAGACACAGTGAGCAGGGGAGATAGGCGTAATCCGCAGTATTTGTAGCGATAACTATTTGAGTGATAGATTGGCATGGCATTTACAACATGTACATGTGTAGTGTGTGTGATTGAGTGTGAGATTGTGTGTGTATTGGTACTTACAATAATGTTTTTTTGTTGGCAGCAGATGACCATACTTAAAAAACGTAATAATTCATGACTATATAAAGAGAGAAAGGTTTTTTTCTTGGTGCAATAAAATTTACACTTTAAAACTAAAAATACACTCGAACCATAGCAACGTCACTTTTCATTGGCTAGTAGAGTAACTTGGGCCTCATTTATTATTTGGGTAACCTTCGCATTATCGTCCTTTTTCAGGTATATGTTACCATACGCCGTCCAGCAGTATTTGTACTCGTGTTGCCGTTTGAGCTCCCGGGCTAGGAAGTACAGACGGGCCGCCTTGGGCGTCAGCTGCTCCGCGACGAACACGGGGGTTTCTTGCAGGCTTTAATTACCATATTTAGTCAATGTGACCCATGAGGAACCTCGAAAATAACAGGCATTCTCTAAAATGTTGTCCTAATTTCTGCTTCTATTTGATAATGCTCATCAAAATGCATACCTACAGTGAAGAGGAACTGGTGATGTTGTACCAACGCAATTCTTGAAATACTTTTCGAAACTCTTTTACTTCATACGTATCGGCCCACAAATAAAAATTTGGTAATTTTCTGGAGTGACCCATGGACTTGCTCTCGGGGAGTACCTATTTTATAAAGTGAAGTGGAGAAATGGATTTTACCATGATACAAAATATGTACTTCGGTATCAATGACGTAGCGCCCATATAGAACACGATTCCCATGAGATCAAGTGAAACGAGCTGCCATATTTGATGCCACTCGGTATCGTAACAATGTAGTTAAGAGCTTGGCTCTCGGTGGATCTATCTCAATGTATTTTTTTTATGTGATAGGAGGCAAACGAGCAGACGGATCACCTGATGGTAAGTGATTACCGCCGCCCATGGACACCTGCAACACCAGAGGATCTCAATGTATGTTCTCCAAAAATATAGTACTTCAAAATAGGTATAGTACTTATTGTGGGTTTCCAAACCGCAGCTTAGGAACCGAGGCGTTCGCGCCTACTAGTGTACTTTGACATATACTTTGTTGCACAATGTAGGGTCATGTGGTATACAGTGGCTCACTTTTTTTCCGAGAGCCATAGCTCCGAAATAAATAATCGTAGAATGTTGTTTAAAAGCAATATTAGTAGCAAATTTAATCTATTTTACGTATGTATAATTATTTTTTTCAGAATGGTATAGTGGATATGATATACGTGTCTTTTTAAAAAGGCAGAAATGAGCCACTGTGTACGGTGGGGTCGAAACAGTGGTTCGGCCCCATTTTCACAGTGGTTCGGCATGGTACACAGTGGATAATTTTAGTTTAATAAAGAGAAATAAAACAATTTAAGTCGTAAATCAACATTTATTTATTTTTATTATAGTATAAATATCAAAAACTTAACGGTTTACCTAGTCAGTCACTTTGATATTGGTAAAATACGAGATTACTGAATATCAATCTTATAATAATAGGTAGCTTCTTATGTAAACACACAAAAATTCAACAAAGACAAATCTACTAGTTCGAGTTTTGAGCAAAATAAAGGTCATTAACAATCACATATCTTTTGTGAGAACGAAAATAATATAAATTAAGAGATCAAAATTGTTTAGCACATCTTTCAATTGCAATTAGTCAGTCATGTCTCATCATTCATTAGTGGCTCATGATCCCCTGTGTACCTTCGCTAACTGCACCACTGTAGAACACCACCGCCATTTTGAAAACATTCATAAGCCACGAGAAATTTACTATCTATTTCCTATTGAATTTCACACCTCTGCCTCCCCAATTAACCACATATTGCAAAAAAAAATACAATGTGCTTAAATGGCGTAAGCTATGGTAAGTAGAACACAAAGGAAACTTACCTTAAATACACAATTTGCACCACCGAAACACAAAATACCTCCTTACACGACAACTATGCGGCGCAGACGCCAGGCGACTAGTTCGTTCCTGCCCGGGTGCCTCGAGCGTCCGCGAAGTGCCGAAACAAACAGAATATAGCTATCCCTTTCTCAGATATAGTACCTGCGCCACTGTTTCTGCCTGAGCCACTGTCTAACAAGTGACCCTACATGTTGCGTTTGTCTACCTCTTCTCGTTTCTACTCTCATCTGTCAAAGGTTAGCTGGAAGAGATCTCTCAAAGGGATAAGTTCGCTTTTGTACATAACTTATCTATTTGGTAATCGTTTACTATGTTTATTTTGTACAGTAAAGAGTAAGATAATCTATCCTCGGCCCTCCGCTAGTAGAAATACCATAAACAAATACTCTTTACTTCACACCTGGCCATAACGCGAGTTTTACTGCACGCTGCACGTGCGGGAAAACTCACATTGTGGCCAGGTGAAGACTTAAAATTTTGTACTCAACACGGGCGGTAATTCGTAAAGCCCCAGAGCGCATATTTATGGCCCTCACCTTCGGTTCGGGCCACAAACACCTGCGATCTGGGGCATTCACAAATTCACCGCCCTAGTTACGTAATGTA
This sequence comes from Epinotia demarniana, assembly GCA_945867215.1. Lineage (NCBI taxonomy): Eukaryota > Metazoa > Arthropoda > Insecta > Lepidoptera > Tortricidae > Epinotia > Epinotia demarniana. The sequence goes on along the minus strand of OX244267.1, from coordinate 10,106,020 downwards.
CTATAACGTCACACCTGGCCATAATGTGAGTTTTACTGCACGCTGCGCGTACGGGAAAACTCGCATTGTGGCCAGGTGAAGACGTAAAATTTTGTAAACTGTACTATTATTGCACACTTTAAAACACGAATCAAAAATACAACAATTAATAAAAAAATAGGTATTAACGACAGGCGGTCTTATCGCTAAAGATCGATCACTTCCAGACAACCTTTGGATAGCGAAGAAATAGCAACAAAAAAAATTACAAAATAGGTAGGTGGCAAAATTGGAAGTAAACGAACTTACAACATACACAACTACATCAATAATAAACATACAAATACTTATACATATAGTGTTAACCATAGAGATTGAAAATAAATAAATAAAGAAAAATAGTATCTATGAGGAATCATGGCAGAGACAGATTGTGGTCCTTTAGGTGAACTTTGAAAGTAGCGACAGATCTAGCAGGCAAGTCCATGGGCAGAGAATTCCAGAGGCGAATGGGTTTGAATGTAAACGAGCAATTATAGAATTTTGAAGAGGACGGGACAGTGAGAAGAAGATTTTGGGATGACCTGGCCGACTTGACAAAAGTGAATCGTTCTTTGAGTTAGCGGGGTGTAGCGGGATGAAACAGAACATTATATAGATGGGTCAGGTCAGGACATGAGCGTTACAACGATAACGAATAGGTAGCCACTTAAGCTGAGGAAAATAAGAGACATGGTCATACTTGAGTAGCCCAAATATGAACCGTATGCAGACGTTTTGAATGCACTTAAGCTTATTAAGTTGGTCTTCAGTGAGATCGAGGTAGGTAATATCAGCGTAATCTAACATAGATTACGCTGATATACAATATACAGAGTATTGTCTGAGCAAGCGCAATACTACTAATACTTATGGCGCTGCTGTCTAAGAACACATTAAGAATCGGATTTCAAATGGAGAATAATTAGCATACGCTTACGCAACGATCACACAAAACTCGATGTCATTTGAAACCCTACTTAGCTCTCAAAATCTGGGATCAAAGCTTGACAATATGATTCCAGCGTACGACATCGCTACCTAATGGAAATCGGAAGTCTTTCCAATGAAGGTTTCAAATTCAGACCCCTGTTTGCAAAAGTTGTACACAGCTTTGATAAACAACGTTGATAAACAAAGTCTCCATTCAATGATCCAATATTGTGGGGAATGATTTTAATATAACGAAGTTATTGCTACCTATTCGTCGAAATTTTGACGCGTAAAGACATTACGGTCGGGTCAAGCGCATTAGGAGGATTTACCCACCATTATCGTCAGACCCGTTTCCAATGGGCTCAGCACAGAACAACCGAAGGATTTTCCTTTGTTACCCTGGCACTTGATGGGATACGATGTTGCATAATAGAAGTAGAAATACTGTTCATATTACTACCTTGAATAGGTACAATAGGATTACTCCTTTATGTAATGTACTACTAATTATTAAGAAAAATTCTGGAAAATTTGGCACTTAACTTTCAAATGGCCAAATTCCTGGTCATATCGTGAAACGCCGCCATTTAAGTATAAAATTATATAGATTAATAAACCTTCACCCTGCCATGGATTTATAAAACCGCGCACCCCCGGAGAAAGTAACAAATTAGTTAATGTCTTAATAATAACAGACTTCAAATAGCGTCGAACGTCGAATTAACTACATTTGTTTATTGCACGGCCAGAACCGTCTCTCATTATTTAGCAAAAATGGTTTTAGTCAAAATCAGCGTCCAAAAGATAAGAGCTATTGCAAATTTAAAGTGGTTTAAAATTCAGCCAATAAATATTCAAAATAAACCAGCAACCGAATATACTTTTAAATGAAATCTCTGGATCAAACTAAAACATTTCAAATTATTAAAACCGGTAACAAATGTGGCAGACGGCTCTTTAAGCGAAATGTGGCAGCTGTCGTCAGCGGGGCAAAACGTAGTTCCACGTCGCGTAGATATTGTTAGCATAACTGCGATGGCCGTCAGCGGTCCACTGCCCTACTACCTCTCACCAGCTCTCATTACCATTCTAAGAGGATTTAAAATTAAACCGTCTCTGATTGTACGAAGGTGGGTTTTACGAGTAAAGGGTTGAGAATAAAACGAGCTTGCTAAAGCCACCAGTTCATTTAGTCTATGTGCCGCTTAACCTGTGCCTCCCTGTGAATATAAAGAGGTTGGTTTTACGACTGCTCCTTTCAGCACGCTTTGAGATATGAATTCTAATGGGTTTTCTCTTTATTTGCCTCTAACAAAGCATGGTTGCATGTGCACAATGGAAGAGGGTCGGTATGAACTTAAATTGATACGGTTTTGACACACACACACCCCAGTCTGAGCTCCTTCACTCGCCACACTGTCATATAGATGACGTAAGCTCTCGGTTACACCCGCCGTTGTCACTAAAGATTAGAACAAACAAAACAAAGCATATAAATAAACGAAAACACGACAAAATAATCAGTTATTCACCTGCACTTTGTAAGTTTTCCGCCATTGTAAAAACATGGCACAATAACTACACCCGAATCCTGAAATTTATGTTAAAAAAGTTGAACTTTGGGGACAATCGAATACTGATTCAATAGTGGATGAATTCAGTGGGAAGCATTGTGCTTACCATGCACCAACTGCATTGAATGGGTACACTGTCCAATTTAGTTCATTCATTCACTTGATTTACATTCACCGTGCGACGCTAAAGGCTCATTCGATTTAAAATTCACAGGTAAAGTTTTTTTTAAGTAGCTTGGATAGGAATAATGATCCTATATAAATGTATCCAATTTAATTAAAATAATATAAGTAAGGGCATTAATTCCCGGTGCATTTGACAAACGTTCTTTTGTGCTAAAGAGTGACAAACTATAAAGGCGAAATAATATATGTCATTCGATTAAAATAAAAGTACATACATACATATCTCAAAGTTAGGCTACTCGAGCGCACCATTTCCAATGATCACGTCTTGCAGAGAGGGCTAAGTCCCTTTCCCTTACATTTAATGACAAACTTTTGCATTTTCTCAGATGAAAAAAATAAAAATGAATGTATACAAACGCCATCATGGAAGAAATCCACAAAAGAGAAAGTGTTTTTTCAATCACTGAATCGTCTGAAAACGATATAAATATATCGAACCTGCTCACAAAATTTCACGAGAGTCTGTTGAGAAATGTGACCTATAGAGGAGAACAGCCGGATATTCGGACATCCGGATAGACATACGAAAGCATTTTTGCCCAAGCTGAAACGTAAAACTTCGTTCGCTTCGCTCGTTTGTTTAAAAATCGTAAGTCCATAAATATGTTCGATGCTTAGTTTAGAGTTACCGCAGCCTGACTTAGTGAATACCCCATCCGCGATAAGCATATTTAGCCGGGGCATTCTCAACACTCTAATCGCACACACACAGGGCTTAGACTTCAAAAATAAAGCATGCATAGCTCTCCCAAAAACGTTTTTCAAAGGTAAATTGATCCCAATCGATGGACAACCAATCGGAAGGTCCGCCCGACGGAGCTGCCATCCTCTCCTCTTTTTACCTGTAACTTAATTGCGTGCCTGTATTCATCGTGAACCGAAACGTTGTGTTTTGTGTATATAGAAACTAGATATTTTTAGTTCGCGCCTGCTTAAGCTTGACGCCTTTCAAACGCGAGAGAAGCACTTTGTGGCTCAATAACACGACTCCATTCAGAGCCGAAGTGGTGTGCAGCTCTCCGTTTAATGTGCTACTTGTAAAACGTGCCTACTCAAGTAATATGCCTAGCTCTTAGACTATTTTTACCGGATTTTTCTCGCCTTCAATATAATGTTCGGCCCACGCCGAGGTTAATCCCCTTTGAACAGATTTGTCACACACACGTGTGTGTGTGACAAGTCTACGACACACATACGATGATGAATACGAATATAAACCTATTAAGTACTCAAACAATACCTTTATTTCAGTCATCATTCCCCTTTTAGGAGAAAAATAAGTTTAGTATAATTAAATACGTAATATTCTAACCTCCTGACAAAGGATAGGTACCGCCAAACAGTAAAGTTCGTGACCAGAACAGCTACAATGGCAGAACTTCCATCGCCGTGTATTAATTACGACAGTGTCACGAAGAGAAGATTTAAATTTCTGTTCTGTACACAAATCCATGCGGCGGGATAAGCTGATTAGCAAGTTAAAAGGATAGCCCGCAGAAGCGGCGAAGTTGGCCGAATTAAAACAATCTCGCCCAGCAGACGTCAAGAACCCAGCCTTATACGACATTTAGCACCAGCCCTTTATCAACTTAATTGCTGTTTTTATAACTCCAGTTTATTATAACAAATATTTCAACTAATTTAAACTAGTTAATTTTCTTGTACAACCCAAGATTATCTGCTAAGTACAAGGAAAAATACATGTAGTTTTCCGTTATGAACCGATTAAAATCAACTTGCGACTTTCTTTCCTTCACTAAACCGTTTACTATTCTAACTAAATTACATAAGGTGTATGGATAAATTAATTTTACTTTATGCAACGCCCTAGCAATTTAAATAAAAGCTTGTAAAAAAATCCGTTGGCAAATACAATTTATTATTTCCATATTTTATCAGAAATACTCAAGTAAAATGAATACGAAAATGCCTAACATTCATTACGTGAAAGTGCTTTCTCAACTAAGAAGATTGGCCAGACAATTCTGATGTCTCTTGAAGCAAGGTAAAATACCTATACTATAACGTGATTTTTTCCTTCACACTATTATTCTGAAAATGTGTTGCACCCGCTTACCGCAAGCGGTGGGAGCGTTAAAACGTCTCGTTTTAAAATATGAGAACGGCTGGGGTTTAATATAATGAAGATTTATATAAACTATCTTATCTTTATTGCTGCCTGCAGCCGCAGCTTACACGCGCTTTTGTTGCGCTTGCTATTTTCATGAGAAAATGTTTGAAAGTACTTAATCACTTAAATACGACAATACTTCAAATTAGTTGCCACTTAATCATGTGTAAATGCTATATGGCCCCGGTTTTTTTGATATGGATATAATAATCAAACGCCTAAACCACAATGATTTTACCATTTATCGACGTTGAATATTGGAAGTGTACCTATTAGGTTATTAACAAAAGAAATCCAAACACGGTGGTGGATTGATCTCGCGTCGAGACACACGGTAAGTAGGTACATGCCGCGGCCGCCACCCTGTGGTTATTGTAAAACGCAGCTAGGGTGTAATTTGGCAACACGCTTCGATGTTATCGCAACGCATTTCCCTACAGATACCGCGTTATTTAACGCCGCTGTTTGGCTCGCGTCCTGCGACAAACAAACAACCCTTTTTGCATTTATTTTCCCGTAAATTGAGGCCTGTACCTGCCTCATTCGCAAATTAACTTCTCTGAAAGTAAAACAAAAACAAACGTAACCTTTTGCCGGACTGGCAGAAATTACTTTACGCGTTGATCTATTGATTTACTGTAGTCTCTGTTCCGGCATTTTAGCTTATTTGTTTAACCAAGATCCAAGCTACACCCTCTTCATGTTGGGAGGAAACAAAATACTTCCATATCGGCCTATTTTGCTTTAATGATTAAAATTTCCGACAAATTCCTGATATTATAATGAAACGATTTTGTAAGGCCACGGCGAGCGCAAAATATTCATCTCAATGCGTGTTTTCAGCACCTCCAGCAGCTGAGCTCCCGCCTGCGTAATCCAGACAATATACTGTCGGGATAAAGAAGAGATTGCGAGTAAATTGTGATTATAAAACTTCGTAATAAGAAATCTTTGCGAGTTATTTGCTAAATATTTGAGTGGGTCGGAATAAACTCGTTCACCTGGCACCTGCTTAAAATTCCGAGGTGCCGTGAGGGCAGGCAAGAGTAAACTTAGCGAAGCTGTCGGTGTCTCGGCAGGCCGACGCTTGACACCTCCACTCCGAACAGACAACAAGCCCCGAACTTTTCAAATACTTACTTTCACCGACCTCTTGTCTGAAATTACATCTTCGCCTCTAATTTAGGCGACTAACCCGAATCTATTTACCTGTACCTATTGAGCTGTAAGTATTTACCAATATCTTGCACGAGTTATCGAAACTCAAAAGGTGGGTATATTATTGCAGTACTTAAGTACCAAACTCTTATCTCACGTTTTGTATTTGCTGAGTGTGATGAAAGGCAAATAATATGGGCAACAAATGAAGCAACTCCATAAGAACTTTGTTTTAAAAAGAGTGTCAAGTGCATCCGCGAGTATTGGCGACTGTAAGTAAAATCGAATAGAATTCTCTTGTTTACCTGTTCTTTCCTACCTTTACACTCACCTCATTTAATTAAACCTTGGCTTTCATTACCGTAAATTATTTGCTTTACGACATAGGTACAAAAGACATGGAGTTTAATCTTTGCAGCACAAACACAGCTTTTGTTTCGTATCCCAGAGGAACCAACTTCAGGCCGGCAGCGGCCAGTATGAACTGCTGTAACTGCTAACAACCGCTCAACTTTGTACGTGGGAACTTTTGTACATCATTCAATTAGGCAAGCCACGAAAAATTTGCTTGTGTGGGTGTCCATTATGTTCAGGTGATAATGAAAGTGGTTTCCGTGTTGTGGTATTCAGACGGTTGAACACTCGACATAACGTTTCTCAGATTTTATCGCGACTGAAGCGTTGTTTTTGTGTCGGCCAACGGGTCCTCCAATCACTCACTACTATGATGGGCGCTCGAGACCGACTAAATCGATGATTACTACGTGCAAAACTGTTTTTGAATGTTCCAAAGTTATGGTGATAGGACGGTAGTTTGACAAAGTTACCCGCAACTGAACATCTCGGTCAGGTATCAGCAACTTGGCAACTAATCTAATTAACGCGGGCTTACCAGAGCTCCATGGATCCATCTCCGGCTTTGTTGTTATTGACAATCGATTAGACAGAGATAACAGGCGCAATTATTCGGGGGGAAAATTGAATGTTTAGACTCTTTTGATGCTAAAGGGACGAGTTTCAATAGGATTATTTATCAGAATAACATTATACATAAATCTTTATTTTATTTCGAACAGGAAAATAAAGAATTACCGATTTAATCTATGTTGAAATGTTTTGAATTTTCTTTTTTTTTCTCCCTGCCTTGCAAATATTATTGGAAAGGACCAAAGGACCGATGATCAGATGATCATCAGGTATTTATGTTTAAAAAAAACGAAGTACGAAGTTGAACAGAGTTTAGAATAGAATAGAAATTCATTCGGAGTTTGTTAAATCTGTTTCTATTTATTTTCATCAATCGGAGTACTTCGCTGAGCTGAAGGCCAATCACGTAACGTTCCGAACGTGCGTTAGGAAAATCCAACTGTCATTTTTCCATATAAAAATTGACACTTAGATTTACCTAAAAATGCGTTACGTTATCGACCCGCAGGAAACTCACAGCTATAAGATTTTTCACATGTCATCATTTCCTTTGAGATTATGAGCGTTGTGACAAGTGTGTGACTGACAAGGTAAATAAAACTTCGTAACAGGTAATTTATTAAAATAATGAAGTTAAATTACTAAAGTTCAATGTTTTTGCTTGGGTGTCTTTAATTTTGAAGTATTGATTAAAGACACAAAATTAAATTGTTTGTTTAATCTGTTTGTAGTTTTTTTCATGAATCGGAATACTTTAGCTGAGGGGCAATCAGTCGCGCAACGTTCTGAATGTCATTTTTCCATATAAAAATTTACATTTACATCTTCCTAACATGACAGTAGGATTTTCCTAACGCGCCTTCGGAACGTTATGTAAGCACCCCTTAGGTCACAGAGGTACGTATCCCAGATAAATCTGGTACCTACTTTTTAGCATATAATCGACCAGCAAGGTTTTATCGAAACAATTATGATGTTTAATCACAGAATAAGTTTGTTTTGTTTGGGCGTATTTCATCGTGATTTTATTCAGCGCGCCTTACATTTTGATGACATGCATCATGAAGTGGTGCAGTTGTGGTATAAGATCTAGTCGACCAATACGATGTAAATTGTTGTAAAACAGTCATGTTAATAAGGAGCAGAGAAGTTGTTTTGCTACCAATAAAATTAATTCTTAAGAAATCATAATTTAGTGGCAAAAAGCGATCGGAACGGCCCCAGGAGGTCGAGAGAAAGGACCGGTAGGGTTGCCACTTTGATTGGATTAAAACGGTTGGATCAAGGGTTGTCTACAACTGAAACTGTAAGCTAGGCCCCTCCTTTAAACGTGTATGTTTTGCAAAACTGTTCCGAAATATCCGAGTCTAGTGATAATCATCAAATCATCCTATTTATCCAAAAGACAAGGTCTAGGGACAAATCCTAGTAATAATCATGCAACGAAATAACTGTTACATAATGAATCGCAAATTTTAATTTATAAAAAATTATCAGCATTTTGTAGACTTCTAATTGTTACCGTACGAGTATATACTACCAAAATTGCAAACTTCGGCCAGTCCTATATGCTCTAAGCTAGTGTAAGTTTTATTAAATCAATATTGAATCATACTTTCGACAACCGTCCTGGCTTGGAAGTAGGGAACGCATAGAAACTTCCCCGAAAACAACTATTTGTGACAGCCCTATAAGCATCAGGTCCACAATGCCCTCACCTAATTGGATTAGTTTGCAAAACTTCGCAACATGACCTCTGGATTCTTTCCTTTGAATTATGACCAAATAGTTTACGAAGCATATACTATCATAATTGTAATATCCTACATATTGGCCTATGTAAAGCTGAAAAATGGCACCCGATTAAGAGCTAAAAAGCATTCTTATTTTCCTGAGTTTTTATGATCCTAAAAACTTAGTTCAAAAGAATTGTCATAATATGTGGATAACCGTGATTTTGCATTGTAACTGTATATAGTTACATTTATAGCAATCCTTAGAAGAGTGTGAACATTTTAGGTTAGCACTGTCGTGAGGTGACGTAACGTAGTTTTACGGCACCTGCATACTATCTAGTGTCCGACGAGGAAGCTTAACTACATTGTCAGGTAGCTGAGCAACATAAAAATCTAAAAAGCAGGAAATAAATGGATAAGTGAGTTCGAGGTCCGTGCCGAAGGACCTCGAAGAATACGAGTCCATCTATTATATTGCACTATTAGCCGAGACATTGCAAATAATTATAAATCTAAATTAAGAAAAATTGTAATTGAAGATCATAATACAACGCCGGAGCGCGGCCGGCGCCCACCCGCACCGGGGGACGCGCGGGCTACTCTGATTGGTCGAATCACTGTTCCAACTCCTCAATTTTATTGCACAAAAGAATATGTAATGGCACAAAAGGCGGACTTAATGCTATAAAATACCAATCAACCTTAAGGCAAAGTAGATAAAATGTGGGCAGTGCAAATTTATTTAAACAAAAAATATTAACAGGTTGTAAGATGAGACGGATAGTATAGAAAAATACAATACAATATAAATATATTAATACATATATACACATACATAAGAAGATAGATGAAACTTACAAATCATATCGATTATTTTTTAGTTCTACCAGAAAAGAAAGTTAGTAAGGACTTTTGAAGATAAGCCTGTTTGGAGATTGCTGAATTGTTCCATAGGCGAGCTACTTGGACGAAGAAGGAATTGGATATATAACCAGTACGATGAAGATACAGAATATTAAAATCAACACGGTTACTTTTCACGCGATGGTCCCAAACAATCATATGTACCTGTAAGCAGGCACCGCAGCCCATAGACGCTTGCGAATAAAAGAAGAATAACAAGCGCGTTGCCGAATCTTTATTGATTTGAGGATTCGTTTTGTTCACAGCAACATGTCCAAACATATTACAAATCCCAACAAGTCAAAACAGAGACAAATACAAGTCCCTAACCTTCGACACGGCTCATCGTCAGCAGCAGCTCACTATGTACAGACAGCATCATTTAGTTTGTAGCATCCAAAGCACCAAATACTAGTAGCCGTGTTCAAAAGCCGTGTATTTTTCCCAGTGTACCGACGCAGCAACGCGCGTGATTCCGCGTGTAAAAAATCTGCCGCTCCACGCACCGGACGCAGTGCTAGTGGGAAAACCGCCTTAGTCCTCAGCGGGTTGTATGAAATGAGCCTTCTCTAATATCGTTAAGATATAATTCACACTCATTATCACAAACGGTTTTTTTAACGATACAATTTTGTTAGTGTGCAAACTCTAAGTGCCTATTAACTAAGTATTAAATAAAAAGCGGCTGTAGCTGAATTAGTTGTGTTGGTGTTGTCTAAATATGTTTAGGGTGTTTAGAAAACGATGCTAACTTAACTCGTATCTCTGTTTTGTTTATAAGGATTTAAACTAAAAATTTTGCTGATGATTTGTTGTTTGCATAATTAATACAATAATTTTTTTACTTGGGTTTGTCGAAGCAAACCGTAATTTAGACCATTTTCTATTACTACCAACAGCTTAAATATGCCCAAGGTAGGTAGTGTTTTAATCATAAATTTAATTTAGCTAATAGGCACATCTTGTATCATAAAAAAACAATCTGTAAAACTTACAAACGTCGTGAGGTGCATCGGTCAGCGTATTAGGAAAAAACTACTTCACAAATTGACTCTCTGCCAAGTCTCCCGACCTCCAATATCGTACGTAACGCATAAAACAATTTGCCGAAAAAATCTATTCATACGTCAAAAAGAATATTCAAGCATCTTCCTTATCTCCGGGAAGTTACGCAAGTTGGACAAAAGACATCAACAAGTTCTGTCGTTGAGTTAAAGGGACGTGAAATTACGAGGGTAGTAATGTTGGCCGTAAACTCACCACGCGCTAATAACGGGCCAGATAACGAGGCAGACCCAGCCAACGGACCTGCTAGCTACATGTCATTCATTACACTAATTTGTGTAATTACTTTTAAAGCCAATCTTAACTGATTTAACTTGGTAAGTGCGTTTGTCTGCTAATCTTGCACTCGAACAAGAAGTGGGGTCCGGTTTAACCACAATACAATAAAGTGCTCATAGCATGCGTGCAATATTCTTGCATTGAGCGAAAAGGAAAAAGTTGGAGAGGTTAGGTAAAAACTAAACTGTTTTGCTACTGTTTTAATAACGCAAAATATCAAACATTTATGAAAACAAGTACCAATATCAACATTTTACTTACATTAGGCCATGCAGCTAAGGATTAGGTACTTGACTAGTATGAGATAAGATTAGCTAGACGACCGCTTTAGCCTAGTTGGTAGTGACCCTGCCTACGAAGCAAGAGGTCCTGGGTTCGAATCCCGGTAAGGGCATTTATTTGTGTGATGAGCACGAATATTTGTTCCTGAGTCATGGATGTTTTCTATGTATTTAAGTATTTATTTATCTATATAAGTATGTTTATCGTCGTCTAGCACCCATAGTACAAGCTTTGCTAAGTTTGGGGCTAGGTCGATTTGTGTAAGATTGTCCGCAAATATTTATTATTATTTATTTATTATTTATTTTAATATTCGGAATGACATAGGTACCTATAATGTTTATGCTTTAAACGTTATGTCTTTGCTTTAATGTTGTGACCACAGTGTGACTTGGCCGCCTCCGTTGATGAACAATGTTATTGTTGTGAAAGGAATTACGGCGTTCCGTCTTATCCTGAGAATAACTATCAGACATATTTACATTTAATAAGTAATAAATAGTGTAAGTACACTTTAAACATGTCTCAAAGTTATTATTTCGCCAGATTTTGGTATAACCTACCATCAGTAAGAGTGTTTTAAGTCTCAAGGACAATAAAAAAATCGACCCCTCATCACAGACGTTTAAAGCTCTTATGTTCGTACTCAATAGAAATTTGGTAACTTTTATTTCTGGCATCAAAAGCAATTACCTCAGATCCCGCCGTCAAGTAGATAAAAGTTTCCGTTTTAACTTTTTTCTTTCAGCATTGGCAATGACACGGAATAAGCCTAACACAGGAAGAGAGGGGGCGGGTAATCTTGCAACTTTCGCCCTTCGATTCCTATAATAACGCCGTTTTATCTTTGCTTGTGCACATCAAAGGGACTGACGAACCTATAATACCTATACCCCTTTCATTTCCGTCTATTTTTAGACCAACACGTATATACGTTACTTTTATGTAACGGATGATCAAAGGTGTGAGCGGTGTCATTGCCTATTTACAGATTAGGATTGATTATTTGTGAGATACTTATTCATATTTGTCACGAAATGGCCTCAACTCACCATAATGCTGGCAGAGCCAGCGCGGGGCTTCCGTTCTGCCCATATTTTCTCAGTACCTTTACTTATTTAAATTGGTTTAAATTATGATCAAGTATGAATCATCTTTTTGAATTTAGTGTCTATTTACATACACTGCAGAAAAAATCTTACACAATGTTATCCCAAAATGGCAAATGACGTCATAGAAAGTTACGACTCTCAAAGGCCTGGAACTAAACGCCTCCACAGCACGAGTATAATACAAAACAGCATTGTATTTATACTCGAATTGGTTTCGCTGGGACTCTTACGAACCTTTAGGCTCTCGTTTTAAACGCGTTTGTAGATTTCTTCGCAGTAGCAAAATAATTGACAGAGGTAAATGGCGAATAAACAGGCAATTTAACAGTAAATAACATTGTATAACGAAAGAAATCTGATTTATGAAGACAATTAAGTAAGATAGGGCAGACCCTTACTATTGTCTGGTCGTAACACAATTCACCGAATCATAAATAGGAGGAACAATAAGTCAATAAAATTAGATAACAATGGGATGAGAATTGGCAAAGAAAATAAATAAGGTTTTCCGAAGAGGATATGAGCTTCCACTTCATAGGATAAGCGGATAATAAATGGTATATAGGTTCGTCTGAATCAAGCTCTGCCGGTGGCCCGCCTCTAATGAGTGCTTGCCGTAACATATAATCACGTTTAGGAGAACATTCACAGCGGAGATTTTCCTTGAATAGGGAAGATGCAATATTCACAATTTGGCTTTCATTAAAAAAAATCGCATACATGTAGAATATACCACGAAAGGATTAAAACTAACAGGGTGTCATGAATTGACTAAATGAACTGTAACACCTTTATCATGTAATTATGTTCGTGACTGTGCAATAAATGAAATATTAAATATGAACAATTTATAAATACTATATTATTATTTTTTTATATTTAGGCAACAAACAGTCAAATACAAAAAGGTAATTGATACCTTAATATACTATAATACATAGTTACCGCAGCAGTTCCGCAGCAGAATCAAGGTAACCGATATAGCCCTCCGGATCGCTAAACTTAAGTGGCAGTGGGTGGGGCACATAGCACGTACAACCGATGGCCGTTGGGGCGGAAAGGTTCTCGAGTGGCGACCACGTACCGGAAGGCGCAGCGTGGGTAGGCCCCCGACAAGGTGGACTGATGACCTGGTAAAGGTTGCGGGAGTCCGCTGCATGCGGGTGGCGCGGGATCTGTCACTTTGGCACTCTTTGGGGGAGGCCTATGTCCAGCAGTGGACGTCTTTCGGCTGATATGATGATGATGATGATGATGACATAGTTACCTATAATACATAGTTAAAATTAAAATTGACAATATTATATTTATTACCGGTGTGAAGTTAGCGGCCAAAGTTAGCGGCCGATGATAACCCGACCAAATTAAGAAGTTATGTATATTTTCAACAAGAATAGTGTCAAAACATGGTCAAAACAAGCAGAATCGCAAAATATCTACTTTCTAATAAGAACAAAAATAACAAATCTAAACATTGCCGTGTTTGAAATGTTTTTGTTTGTTTATTTAATATAGCAGATAAGTGTTGCCATATAAATCTAAGGAGGCGTGTTAAGGTTGTATACCTAATGTAGATTTATATTGGCAGCTAATCGCAAAATATCTACTTTCTAATAAGAAAACAACAAAAATAACAAATCTAAACATTAAAAAACGCTAATAACTAGAAGTGCACTTTGGCCGCTAACTTCACAAATTAGCAGCCAAAAATATTTTTGATACATTTTCAAAATTTGCACCTTAGACAACTAGCAATCAGCTATCAAATAGGGTGATACTCAACTGCATATAAAAGAGACAAAAGCGACCACGTAGAAACATCAGCTTTCTATGAAAAAGTGCATTAATTCAAGATTTGCTGCATCTTAGACGGCAAGCGAGTAAACCTCATTGTAAATGATGACGAGAGGTTGTTCCGTGAATCGATATTTATTATATTAAAACATTATAATCACACAATAACATAAATTACTTGACATTGCTATTTTCCGACAGACGACTGAACTCATAAAGAAAACTATTAGCTGCCAATATAAATCTACATTAGGTATACAACCTTAACACGCCTCCTTAGATTTATATGGCAACACTTATCTGCTATATTAAATAAACAAACAAAAACATTTCAAACATGGCAATGTTTAGATTTGTTATTTTTGTTCTTATTAGAAAGTAGATATTTTGCGATTCTGCTTGTTTTGACCATGTTTTGACACTATTCTTGTTGAAAATATACATAACTTCTTAATTTGGTCGGGTTATCATCGGCCGCTAACTTTGGCCGCTAACTTCACACCGGTATATTTATTGGGGTAAAGCTTTAATCTTTTTCCAATTTCGGAAATTAAACTTTATCTATTACCTAAATAAAAATGTTACAAGCATGCTGGGTAACTATTACTAAGTACCTACAGTTATAAAAATGCGTATCAGTACTGTAGTAATGTCCTAAGTATATTTTCACCCACGTTTGAAATAAACACGAGATCACTAATACGTGCATCCCTGCAGAACCACGCGGGAAATCGTTGAGAGGCAGTAACGAGCATCCAGTTAAAATTTCACGAAGCTTGCATTTCCACTCTGCTACAATGAAACAATGCCTTAAAAATTGGAAAGTTGAAACAAAAAACAATTATATAAATAAATAAGGAAATTTTGTAGCAAATTATACTTAAAAACGATGGTCGAATTTAAAATTGCTTTAGCAGGGGTCGTTAATAGGTGCGTTTACCTTATCCGTAAATGCTTTTATGTGCGTTTAATAAATATGTGCTATTTGTACAAAACCGTGCCTTTCAATTTCAACTTTCCAATTTATAACGCATTGTTTAATTGTAGCAGAGTGGAAATGCAAGCTTCGTTAAATTGTAACTGGATGCTCGTTACTGCCTCACAACGATTTCCCGCGTGGTTCTGCAGGGATTATTGATCTCGTGTTTATTTCAAACGTGGGTGAAAATATACTAAGGACATTACTCCCAGTGGTGAAAATAAAATATCTCTATTCATTGCATGAGTCAAAGCTAAGTTATTTTACAATTGCATATTTGCCTGACAGGAAGGTTTTACTGTCATAGATATACATAGTCAAGTAGGAACAATTACTACAACCTGTTTTGGCCAAACTGGAATGAAGACCTAACCTAAGAATAGAGTTTGTTCCAAAATTAGTGCATGCTTTTATATATTTATTGCAATTTGGTATTTATGTAAATTAATATTGCTAGACTTACAATAAACATTAAAGCCTCCGAATAACAAGTAACTATTGCCCCAAACCTATGAGCCTTTTTTTTCGAAAAATGACTTCGAAATTGCCAGCACTTCAGTTTAAACACACCGTTTAATTGTTGCACAGAGGAAATGCAAGCTTCGTTACACTCGACCCGCTCTCCTCCGGGTTCTGCGTAGGGATGCACCTACGTGCTAATGATCTTTATCTTGATATCGAGAAAATTTTAGAGATCGACGATGTAAATACGCTGATGCCCAGTTTACGTAGATTTGCGTCACACGTAAAATTCTCATAATAAATACACGCAAATCCATTTCACGATTTTACGCAGCTTAAATTATTTACGCAACTACATTGTGTGCATTTAAATCGTGATACGTAAGATACAGAGTAACCGTGATACCAGCGTATTTTGAAATACGGTGCGGTCAATCATTTATTTTACATCTAGGCATCATTTGAAGACAATTAATAATTTATTAATCTCATGTCATAAATAGGCTTCAAGTCAGTCTGATCATACATGTGCTGCGGAAAATGACACCTAGTTTTTAAGAAATGTCTAAAAAGGTCCACAGTTTAGCTATATGGCCTGTAGTACAGTAAAATTTTGCCCCAGCAAATAGCTTCCTTCATAAGCAAATAAGTGGGGCATTATTACAAAATATCAAGTAATAAATTGACGGTGCGTTCAGGGTCCACCGCTGCTATACTTTGACAGTAAACCCCGCAACTTCATGTTTCCATTGATGATTGAATTGAGAATTCAATTTTGTTGAGGCGTAGTTTAGAATGAAAAATAACTGCAGCTCAACCAAATAAATCACGCAACGAAATACCTAAAACCCTTATTTTATGACAACCAATCCAGAGTAATAGGCAACCCTAAAACTGCCGGATTGCCTTTGCGCCCCTAATAGGACTCTTAAAAAATAAAATGCTCAACCGACCGAAATCATTAATTTCTTCATCTTTAATATTCGCATCTTCGGAGGCTCTGACGCCTTCACTTATTGTACCAGGTTATTAGCTTTTAAATATTTTTCCTTAATAAATTATTAATAACACGCTTTTGTCTGCGACCAAGAAAACTAAATGTGTTAGATTTTCTTTGCCTAATGTTAGACCGGTGCAAACTAGTGTATATGTAAATGATGAGTGTTTAGAAATCCATACTAATATTATAAATGCGAAAGTGTATGTGTGTGTTTGTTTGTGTGTCTTTCACGGCAAAGACGTTGATATTTTAAGTGGAGATAGTTGAAGGGATGGAGAGTGACATAGAATAGTTTTTATCCCCGAAATCATCCCCTAAGGGGGTGAAATGGGGGGGTAAAAGTTTGTATGGAGCTGCGATATAAGGGTGAATTGCAAAAAAATTGTACGTAACACAATGGAATATTCACAAAAATGTTACACAAAAACCAAGAAAGTTACACAAAGGAATTTATAAAGCCGCTTTCATATTAGAAGGAAAAGTCCTTATTTCAAGAAATTAAATGAATACCTACCACAGTTTTGAAATCAAAGGTTCGCTTCGCTTTCATATTTTTAGGGTTCCGTACCAAAAATGGTAACAAAGGAACCCTTATGGTGCGACTCCGTCCGTCTGTCTGTCTGTCACAAAGTGAAATATCTCACGAACTACTCAAGCTATCAACTTGAAACTTGAAATGGTTATAAATGAGAGTTATCCGCGTGTATGGAAAATGAAAAATTTAAATATACATTTAATTTTTCTATAAAAACTTACGAATATGAGGGGGCAAAAAAAAATTCAACTAAAGGGTCAAATGGGGTATCATTCGAAAGGGCTTGAGTTGCACTTTTTGAAGCAGTTTTTTTTTCTACACGGAAAATTTTGATCTATGAAGGAAAATGTAAAAAAAATACCATCCACCACCCTTATCGCCGAAGTTATTCAAGCGAAAAATTTGAAATAATTACTTTCGATTAAGATAAACATATATATTACGGTAAAAGTTTTTTTTTCTGTATCTAGCATATTTTTTGTTTTATTTTCAAAAATCATTTCCTAGTTAGATTTGCAATTTAATCAACTTTATAAGTTTTTTTTGTTTTGAAATTCCTATAAAACTATAAATAGAAGTACTCTCTATCAAATAAAACAATAATAATCGAGATCAGTTCACATGATAAACAATAATCGCTAAAAGACCAACAAACATACTAAGCCGATTGCCCTTGCACGTTAGTACCAAATGGGGCCGATAGATGGCGCTGAATCCATTCGCGCTGTTAAGATTTTTCTAGAATTAATGGGGTTGGGATTGGGACGCGTATATTGATTTTCAATAGCAGGTCAAAAAAAGATCGCGATTCAATTGTCTTGGTGTAAAAGTTACTCGTTGTTTGAAATTGAATTCTATTGTGTTGGGTTAAAATAAGTAATTTAACAAATATATTGGGACTTTTACTTTACCTCGAGTTAATTGTTACTTTGCACGGAACCCTCGGTGCGCGAGTCAGACTCGCACTTGATCAGTTTTTTTTTATTCATTTCAAGAAATTATCATATATAGTGTCCCACGTAAAAAAGAGGCCATGTCTCGAAACTCTTTCGTCGTAAAAGGTTGTGAGATATTTCGTGGTACCAAGTCTCAGGCATTCTTTTTAACCTTTGTTTGCTGGCTTCTGCAACTTGACAATCACACAAGTTTACTGCATTTATGGTTTTTTTGCATACCTAAAACTACATGTAGCATTGTGTGATTGCGAAGTCACAAAATTTTGTTTAGTTAGCAGGTAAGGATGAGTAAGAATGGGGAGGGGAGGCCTATTGATGAAGTACGACATTTACAGCCGACGTCAAAGATATGTATACCAAAATATTTCGCCTTATCACGAAGCAATAAGTGTAAAAATATGTCTATCGTCTTTTTTTACGCTAAATTGCTACATTTGTATTGTGCAAATCATTGTCTGTATTTCGCGCCATGAACACTCGCTGCACGAGTCGCCCGTCATTATCGTGCGTGGCCGTAAATTGAAACATAATCTACGCTGCTGTGCGTATTCCGCTACCGACAAACATTCAAAAATATTTATAATTTAGTTATTACAGAAAACAAAACACTATCCTGAGTTAGATACTAAAGTTGGGACGATTGGGTTTCTTTTGTGTGGCTTAGACAGTACTTTATTATATATTCTAAATACTATAATAAGTTAATTCTAAAAAAAAGGTTAATTTTAATGTTTTCAAATTATAAAATATTGTACTAATCTACCAAGATGAACGAACCCTAATGTTGGTTTTTGTGTGAAACGTTACACAATGTTACACAAACGAAGCCAAAATCAATGCCGTACACTGTTCTAACACGTGTAGAAGAAATAATTAATGGAATTCAAGTACTCCCTAATGCTTAACTGTTTACCCACTATTTTCGTCATTCAACTAAGTAAACATTTAAGTTGAAGACAATTCACTACCAGTTTTAAGCATAACACAATATATCTTGAAATTTGCGAAAAAATCCTCCGAAGCACTGTTTAGTATCACTGCACAAAAACTAATATGGCTACCGGCGCGTGCGATTCCTTTGGCAGTTCGCTTTGAGTTGCCAGTCTTAATAACGTTGCGGATGCGTTCATTGCTACGTCAAAATGCGAAATATCGCGTTACACAGCTGACGTCACACAAAAGAACTCCTGAAGAAGAAGAAATCCTTCCCCGAACTTTGATTTAAGATATTGATATAAAATATTTGTTCTAGAGACCTGAAAAACAACTCCCTTGATGTTTTACGGGTATTAAACAGACCACAAGCAAATTTCTTGGCCAGAGCTGTTTAAATCAAAGTTATGATTTTTTGTTTATTGTGTGTTACACAAAAGACAGGTATATTTTGTATGGGAGCAGAAATCATTTTTTTTCTTTTAATGCATTTAAAAATATTTTTATCATAGTTATAATATAAAATTGTGCAAATCCTATTAAACTATGAACAAGACCACGTGAAATCATATCTGGAATACATGTTACTTGAATACTTATTTTTTTATAGAATTTTGAAGTATGAGGACATTTTCCAATTTTGGAATGTACAATTTTTTTGCAATTCACCCATAAACGAGTTCCACGCGGACGGAGTCGCGGGCAGAAGCAAGTAGTAGAGAAAGCATTATTCTTGGGCATTAGACAAAAAATTACAATGGAGTGCCCATATAGCCGTGTTGGCGCGTAAACTAAGTTCAGCCGTATATATGCTATTAGAAAAATAAGAAAACTCACCACTGTTGAAGTAGCTCGCTAGTTTATCATATTTATTTTCATAGTATTATGTCGTACGGTATTATGGTTTGGGGTTAAGCAGCTGACATATAGACCAGACCATCTTCGTATTACAAATAATAGCCATTCGTTCTATATAATATATCCTGAGAGCAAGAGAATCCGTGAGAGAACTCTTTAAAGAAATTAGCATTTTAACAGTAGCTTCTTCATACTTTTATGAAGATATTGTTTATGTCATTAAGAGCATAGATTCATTTTGTACAAATTCTGATATCCATAATTTTAATTCAAGAAAAAAATAAAATAGCAATTAAAAAGTTTCGTGTTCGTAAAGTGTCTGTTTCGGGTCAATGCTTCCGTTTTTATAATAAATTACCTAATAAAATTTTGTCTCTACCCTCACCAGTTCTTAAAAATTACTTGTAAAAAACATTGAGTTGACCTCAATGTTTTTTACAAGTCTTAAATATTACAGGGTTGAGAACTATCTAACTGACAGAAATGCATGACCTAAACCAGAGCCCAAAATAGCTTTATCATGATAATAGATCATGATAATAGATGACACAGTTCCTACAAGAAAGTATACCCAAGGATTTAGCTAATAGTCGCATTTCTTTTTTTTCGTTTTTAAAATATCTGCCTTGTATTATGTAACACAGTTTCGGACATGCTTTCTCATAACAACACATTATTCAAAAATATCATAAATGTTTCTTCATCACACTTGCTCGAAAAGGGTTTCATAATGCGCAGATATACAGAACTACAATAGCCTATGTTACGCCCACAAGCGTAATGATTTTTTTCTTAAATAGTATCTGTCACTCATGCGGCAGAGGCACAAAGCAAGGATGTCTGAAAACGTATTAATAAATAAATTTAAACTTGAAAACTACTAAAACATGTTTAACAGAGTTATTTACAGATTTAATAAGTAGTTATTTAGTGTCTATGTAAAATGTTTTTAAGTGCTTTCCAATCGTGGCTGAATACCGAAGTGTCTTTGCCATACGCGCCTCGCGTCAAATTTAACAAAATGGACAACTGAAATGTTGCAGTTTTCATTACGATTTGTATTAATTTCATCTTAAATGTATTTGTTTCCTAGCAAATATCATGAAAAGCATTGTGTATAACACGGGCGTAAGAATATTGCAAACTCGAGTCATCAAAAGACTCTTGTTCGCAATATTCCACTTACGCCCCTCGTTAAACAATGTACTATTTTTTCTTTGTATGCATATTCAGTTAGACTTATTTTAAGTAGGTTAAGAACTATCACTGTAATAAGTTTTTTTTTTGCAAAAAGTACTGACTGTGGAGTTTGTTTCGGCGTTTCTTCTCAACTGTGGTCTTCTTTTTCAGAATCGCTCGTAGAATTTTGACTTGTAAACGTGCCATTACGGCCTACTTGCAAATTGAAAAATCATTTATTTCATTTACGTGACATAGTGTTTAAGAGCAAGTTTGGTCTAGCCAGCCATGTTAGGGCTCACAATGGGGAAAATCCATAATGAGTCGCCTAATCGAACTCTATGAGGAGAACTATACGTATGTACCTAATACACGATGATTTTTTTAATCCGTGATCAGGAGTCGAAAAATATTGATAAACAGCCAAACCGGATTTCAATGGATGAGGTCTCATGCAATTAAATCACTGTTTAGTTAATTAAAATTAATGATAATATTAACACTAATATCCACTGAATGTCTGGTCACCCTACATTTCTTGAAGACACACTTCAAACACGCGTCACGCAAACTTGCGTTAGGGTGACAACGATTTTGAATTATAAAGTGATTCTGTTTTCAGTTTTATTCAGAAAAAAAGGACGTTTGTTTTAGGTAACTTCGAGTTTTGGTATGAATTACAAAATTAGAAAATTTTACTCCCGATCACGAATTAAAAATCATCGTGTATACACATAGATATGTACTACTGAACACCATACTGAAGGAACTCGGCATCAAGCAGCGTGTATAGCATATGGTGTACAGTACACACTAATTTCTTAGATTAGGCAAGCCGATGGGAATCAATTGAAGACTTTTCACTAATACATAATGCACCCTTCATTGCATGCACATATTCGTCACGGTCACGCATAATGTACCAAAGAGTGACACAAAAGACAAATAAATGTAGTAACTACCACTATTGAACATCTATAAGTAATGGACGGTTCAAATCTCGCGAGACTTGTGCAATGTTTCAAGTGCCGCGAAGCGATGTTCCTTCAACGTCTGAATTATTCAACGATTCTTCATTCTGGGGGTCCATTTGACTGGACGTTTTGAAATTATATTGCAATGACATTTTCTTTCCCATGCATTGGTTTTATAAACTAACTTATAATTGCTAGAAGTGGCACTATAGATTAGATTGCATGTGCATGCCTTTTGTGAATACGAACGTGATTTTATTAATTTATTAGATATGTACCTGCATGGTTAGCACAAGACAGCGCGCGAGCTCTCTCGCGGTGAGGTAGAGTACCTATCCGTCTATTTCTAAGTTTTATCTCTTCTTATAGGAAAGAGACGGATAGTCTATATAGCCGCGAGAGAGCTCGCGCGCCGTCTTGTTCTAACCGTGCAGGGCACCTACACTCCATTTCACCCACGCTATGAATAGCGTCTCAGGGTAGGTACTGCGCGTACAGTCGCATCTAAAGTAACTGCGCAAACGAAGACGTCAAAAGTCTTGACTAAAAGGGAATAAAAACTACTTCTTCGATTGCGCAGCTATTTTTGATGCTAACTGTATGTACGTCATCATGAGCGTCTTCAACGCTAGCAAAAAGAGCTTTTAAAAAGACATCTATGTGGCACTTTAGAAAATAAGACAGCACTTGTTTATAGCGTGAGCGAGGTGTCTTAAAAACTAAGATCATTACTTGCTATTAAGTCGTTGGTGTCTCAAAGTGAGTTGAGCTAGCCCACAAAGAATGTGCAGGCTACCAATGTCATACCAATATCATACCCAATACGTCGTGTCAGATACACCTACTGCTCATTTCCTACTTCGCGTCATTTCAATTAAAAACACTTGGCGACTCTGTGCGGATTGCCGATGCAAATATTGAAATTGGATTTTAAGCAAGTTAGGGAAGGATAATATGACTGTGCGTATGTTAGAATAAGGGAATGTAGGGGTTACGCTATACTTAATCCATTCACCGCCACGCTGCTCTAGTAGCGGTACGCCGTAGTCCGTAGCAGCTTAACACATTCACTGGCCAAGTATAGCTATGCCCGTAGGCGATTTCGTGGTTTTCCCCGAATATAGCGGAAAGCGACTACGGCGTAGGCACCCGCTAGGCGGGTAGCCGGCAGAGAAAGTGTTAATGTCCATATATAGCAAAAAGCACCTGTCCGACGCATATGTATCGTGATTGGCGCTGAATGTTTTTAACACTTTCAATGATAACAATCGTTACGTGTTACGCTCGAAGCCAATGCCGTGATTATCCGCTAAGAAGCAGAAAGTGGCTACGGTGGAGACGCCCGCTAGGCGGGTTCCTGGAAGTGAATGTGTTAAGGACTAGCACGCTTTAGCACTACGGTGTGCAGCGCAATGGAGCTCGCTAGCTTGCCTGCGCTAGAAAATACCGTAATGCGTAAGCGAGACCGTACCAAACCAAATATATATGTCGCAGTGAAATGGCCAAAACAGAGATTTGAACAAATCCCTAAGGGATATGATCAAATCACGCAGGATGTTAAAATGGCGAATCCATTTTATCATTTACCTAATACAAATCAATCATTTGATCAAATCTCTGAATCTGTTTAGTGAAATGACGAAATCGGACAAAAAAGGCAACTCGTTTTTTTCATTTCACTAGATTTGTTTAGTGATTTGATAAATCCCTGAAACGCGTCAGTGAATTGACGAAACTAACTCGCAGATATTGGCTCCTAAATCATTAGTCATTTAAACGGTTCTGGGACTTAGACTCGGATGGCGGATAGGTTAGAAGCGGTGGTTATTTTTTTTATAAAAGAGCGGAAAAATCTTTGCGTTAGTTTCGTCAACTCACTGACGCGTTTCAGGGATTTTATCAGATCACTAAACAAGTCTAGTGAAATGAAAAAACGAGTTGCCTTTTTTGTCCGATTTCGTCATTTCACCAAACTGATTCAGAGATTTGATCAAATTACTGATTTGTATTAGGCAAATGATAAAATGGATTGGCCATTTTAACATCCTGCGTGATTTGATCATATCCCTTAGAGATTTGATCAAATCTCTGTTTTGACCATTTCCCTGCAACATATATCCGTCATCGTAACACGTTCCGGAATGTGCCCCTCATGAATTAGTTCACTTTGCTTGTCAAGCAACGCAATTGCTACGACGACCGCGACGTAGCACGCGTAGCTTGGCACTTTGTGCCAGGTGCGGGTTCGTAGCGTGTTTACGCTACATTATATCCGATTATCCCATGTTATCAGCTACGCGAGTAGCGCTACGAAAACGTTTGCATTGGGGGCTACTCCTGCATCCACAATTAGGTATTTGATAACAGTAAAGATAAACTACCAGTATTCGTACATTAACTGAACCCATGAAAACACGCTTTCAATTTTTTTGCCAATTTTAAAAATATAAAAATATTGGCTGTTATGCCATAGAAAATCGTGGCGTATTCCTATTTCCCTACACACTTCACACTAACAAAGCGTTTTTGATATTTCATGAAAAGTTACTGACTTGACTATCGTGTTCATGTGTATGTGAATTGTCCATTGACGTTGTTGGAGCCAATGGCAGCGAAATTGTTGATACACCTAAGCCTTTAATCGATAGCCGGCAGTTGGAATTTACAAAATCAATGGATTATACTCGATTTGGTATTCAACGACCGTTAAATATTTATATATTTATACAACGTTTATCAGTACGTACTACGTTGAATTAGCGTTTGTGTTGATTTATACTATGTATTTGATCTACTTCGATTCTAAGTATACTTGCTAGGTAAAAGACGCGACGCTTTATAGCAGGAAAAAATGCTAAAATGGTAATCGCAATAAGTTTTCGAACGAGCGCATATCAAAAGTTATTTTACCTTGAAAAAAAAAACAATTTTTCACTCCTAAAGCGCGTTCGAAAAGGCGCGCGGCTGAATAGCCGCAATGAGTTTGGGAGTTGAATGGATCTGTCAGTACATTTCCATTTTGACGTATTTATAGGGCAAATCTGTCACCTCCAATCCCATTGTAATCTCGTATTAATATTATACTCGGCATAATATTCATATTATCCAGTCCAACACTTCAAGAAACATGTAGAAAACTCCGTAACCGAAAAAGTTCGGGAATCATATTTTTATAGTTAGATCACAAACTACAGGTGAGCCCAAAACTTGGGTTCATTATATAGTCAGCAGCCTGAACTTGCTAGAAGCAGGCCTGCCCGTGACAGCGAGAGCGGGATGAATTATTCAGGGCTCCTTCGCGTTACGGTCGCAACACCACACCTACGACTATAATGCACAACATTTTAATACTACTCAGTCGTTCCATTAGAATCTTGGTTTCAATTGCTACTTTATTTGTTCGGGTTATATATGCCAGATGAATTAGCGAGACTAATGGCCGTAACATTAAACAAACCTATTTTAGCTAAAATGCTATTAAAATTCGTTTGTCGGTATATGTCAATTGGATATTTGTGTTCGTAAGAAAGTGCTAAAACACTGTTAGGAAATTCAGGTTATACAATAGAAACACTGTTCTTATTGACATTTATTGTTCATATTGACACTGAAAAAAACAAAGCAAAACACTGTTTGTTTAATATTTTTTTATGAATATGAGGGGGTAATCGCTTAACTTTAGAACATCGTTAGGATATATGAAATGTCACGACAGTTGAAAAGTTACACAATAACCGAGCAGATAACTATATACTGTAATGGTACTCATGCGATTACTTATTACGTTTTGCGAAACAAACATAATTATGGAGACGCATCTTAGCGCATCTTTGGTGGATATTCACCCTAATTGTGCGATTTCGTAGTTACATAATTTGACTTTGACGCTAGTCATGTTTTTGTTATTTTTTATTCATTTATTTTCAAAAAGAAGTGTAAATATAAAAATTTGGAAGTCCAATAAACATGCAGCTACCACTACACATGAAATTTGTTTACTCTTTCTGAAACGGTAGGAGGTCGAACGCGAGCAAAAACTAGTTCTACTAACTATAAAGTAGTTTTATGTTTTCGTATTTTTGACAGAATGTACTGTTACAGTTAGTATACGTGTATAATAATATGACATAACCAATGATCCTTGGAAATATATGTCTCGTATCAGGTATATGTATGTGGGTGAAGAAATACGAGTAATTACCCACAATTTTTTTAACTGCTATACTATAAATAATACTTCAGAAGTAGGTACTTAATCAATCAGTAAAACATCAAGTCATTCTATTAATTTTCATAATCTATAACAATAAAGCAAAACCGAAATTGAAATTAAACATAACAGTAGGTCATCAACATCATCATCATAAGACGTCAAAGTAGTCTACTGGTGGACATAGGCCTCCCCCAAAGAGTGCCAAAGTGACCCGTCCTGCGCAACCGGACTCCCGCGACCTTTACCATATTTTCAGGCCACCTCGTCTACACACGCTGCGCCCTCCGATACGTGATCACCACTCGAAAACTGTAGGTACTTGCCTGAAACACGTGGACGATACCTGCGCACCGACTATTATATTAAGTTAGGCGGGATAATGACCCCTTACAGCGTGTAAGTACCTACTTTGCGGTGGGATTATCTCATTCTCTTGATACCTAAGAATAATTGGATAAATCCCTGTTTCTGATTAAAATTGTTTCACACGTTGTTGTTCACAGCTAAATAAATACATCAGCTTGACTGTTGTTAACCTCACACATCTGTAATCCGCTTTAACTTCATATTTTTTATCTCACTTGCTCGTAAAGGGTTTCATAACACGCATGCATAGGTACTGAGCTACAATAACCAAGATTACCGTCAATGGACCTAATGGTCTTTTTCTTAAATTGACGCATTTTAATCTGTTATTCATAAAATTGGAGGTATAAATGGTTGATGGTTATAAAACATGTAGGTAGGTACTTACTCGTACACAGTTTCGTCGTATTATGCAAAAAAAAGCATTGTACATACGTAGATTATGACCCGTCTTATCAGTTTACACACAAAATACGAACCACCTTCAAGCTTCGAGGGACAGAAGAGCTCCTTTCGGCAAATTCAACACCAACCCAATGACATTCCCTCCTTTACGCTTGTGCAAAGTCGTGGTATGGTCGCGGCGCCGCCTAGCCCCTCACCGCCGCTTTCGCCGTGCCGTGCTTGACGCGCCGCTCGCAGCTTAGATCGAAAGTCGTGGCTAGGCTTTTATACAGCCTTTCACTGATACAACGTGGATTAGTTGCATAACTTATCTGCTTTTTGTTAAATAACAACTCATTTACCCACGACTCATCGCAGGTAACTGATTAAAAAGTGAGCAACGTAGACTGTGAAATTGTCAAAACGGAGTCGGTAAAACATTCACAAAAACGGGATGAATTTCAACTACGAGTATAAATAAATACTCTTTATTGCACCACAACAAGAGAAATCATCTTACAATAAAAACTGTAAGTTGTACTATATTTAAAGGGCATTTATGTTGTGTCAGATTTATCAGCAACTGACCTTAAGAGTAAACTAAACGTAGCGTAGTGCGCTTTATAGGTCAGCTTGTATGTTGTTCTTTATGCATGAAATAGATTTTTAAAATATTCTCCTTCCTTTTATATCCTTAATGCTGAAATGTAGTTTTTTGCGGCCTTCACGAACGTGTAGGACTTTACGTCAATCTTCCAAATATAGCTACTTAAAAGGGTCATCTTAAGTGCGGATTGATATTCATGCAGATCGGAGTAACGCTTGTGTGTAATCCGCATTTGACGAGGCTCTCGGATCGATTACCCTCGTCGTGGCAGCTGCCCCAAATGCTCTTCGAGCTGTTGCCTCGCTTCACTTTCCTATTTAGTAAGTAAATACGTAATGATATAACATTGTGAGAATATCAGAATACTATCAAACGCAAATAAACTAAATAAATACTCGTAAATCCCGCATATTTTAATATGGACGTTTTTACATAAATTAACCTAGGCTCACACTATAGCTACGGAACGGCCATATACATATTTGAATATATTAAATAACCACTTACAATAAAGCACTTACTTGAGTTATGGATCGATGACAATACTTATATAATATTTAATTTTCTACCTTTGAAATATAGAAAATATTGTCTAAATAATTATGTTATCTCCATAGTAGGTGCCACTATCAAAATTACATAAAAAACCATTCCTTACAACGGAATTTACAATTTTGAATTTGCTCTAACAGGTCTTCAGCCAACTTGAAGTTACGTAACGGGCCACAAAACACGCTCCGTGACGCTTATTAGCTTATATGTTGAGTACGTCTACACGTGTATATATAATTAGGAAATTTCTGAGACTTACCTTATTCTAAGGTCTCTTCGGCACATTATCAGCATTTGAATGATAATGATCAACTGTCAAACGACACTTTGTGAGCCCAAGATACAATCTAATCACAACACTATTCATACCTAGTTAATAGCTAACTTCAAGATAAATTAATAGGTTTTAACTTTAACTTCGTGCCAAGCGTTAAGATTATATCTGAGGTTGATAACATAAAGATAAATTTCACATAAAACATACTCAGAAAGTGAAATGTGTACTGCGTCGACAGTGCTAATAAAGATGTGCCTTATTGATAACAACCAATTTAATAATTAATTCTGTATATTCGAGAGAAACACTGAGTAACCCCGTCATTTTAAACAGATTGACAAAGAAAATGAACGCAGTAAGATATCCATTTATAAAACCGTCGCTCGGAGCCGGGGCACGTAAAGCAGGTGATCGCGAGGCGGGGGCACGACAATGTTAACAAGGTTATTCCTATTCCATAGTGAAATGTAAACAGCCATTCAGCCATTATGAGTCGCGGTGCACAAGACAAACAGCCTGGGAGCGCGAGTCTGTGCCCTGCTTAAATATTGATATTGGGGCTCTCCTGTCAGTGATACCTACCTACCCTATTCACCGATTTCGACTAAATTTATTTGTCAATTCAATGAGCCATATCCACTTATACCGACCCTGAGCTTGCCCCTGTTGCTAATTGGACTATTGTGTTTATAATTAGTAATCGAGAAAAATAGTGAGCTGAGAGCTTGACGCGGGATTAAAATTAAAGCAATCATAGAACCGAAGCGGGGGCGAGAGCCAGGAGTCAACATTTGTTCAAGCACGCGCCAGTAAATAGAACCTTTTTAGGTAAACAGGTTAAACAGAGCCGTCCAAAAGTATAGGTACTACATAAATACAATAATTTCAGAGATAATCCAGGGGTAATTTAATTAAAATGTAGTGTCTATTAATAAGTATTAAGCAACAAAACACGAGACTTCATAAATCAAAGTGTATACCTGTAGACAAAGGTCATTAATCCTGGCGGGGTTTAATTACCAACCCTGCTTAATCCTAGGTTCGATAAAAGCATTTAATTAAAATTGTACGCTTGCGAGAATAATATCGTTGACAGTTGCAGTGTAGATTACAATTGAAACGGTAGGTAATAATAACTTAAATACTGTAGGTAATACTTATCAGAATCTGCGTCTCCGTAGCGTACTAATAGAGACTTCATATTGTCCAAAATATATTATATTATTGATAACCTATAATTTGACAAAAAACTTTTGACTGAAAATCAGCGTCACGGCTTGTCGTGGCAATATGCTGAGTGGGCGGGCTCCTTTTAGCGTCGCTTGTTGTTATTTTGATATATATTGTGTAATCGTTTATTGTGGCGTTACTAAATAATTATCTTATCGTATCTTATCTGATGACCTGCTAAAGGTTTCTGGAGTCCTCTTTGGGGGAGGCCTATGTCCAACAGTCGGCGTCTTTTGGCTGATATGATGATGATGAAGATTTATCTTTTTTCATAAATTCATTATTTTATAAAATATTCATTTCACATATTTTATTCATGTGATAAAACTTTGTACCTAGACCAACTCTTCATTTGATAAATTAACGCACGATAAATGGAACCATTGAAAATTGCATTATTTGTCAATTACATGACTAAACAAAATAGCGAAAAATCATTCAGAGGTTAACTTCCCCTGCAATCACTTCCGGGCGGACGTAACTTCCGATCGTAGATGGATGGGGAATATTCGAGCGCCTTTGAATCGGTTATAAACTTCACACAATTATGGCCAAACATTTTATGAAGAATGTTGCATCTCCATCTATAGGTAGGTACTTGGTACCCACCCAGTCATGCGTCCGTCGTCCGCGTAGTAGTCATAAAAACGTGTATGATTGTCAAATTTATTCAAAGCAAAGGATCCCGTAATCGCGGGGAAGTGAAATAAACACATTTCGTCTGACTGGGTTCGTTGTTATAAAAAATGTGTGTTTGAATTCAGTTCAAGCGCCCGGAGGCACGAGTAACGCGCACGCGGCCCCTTATTTTCCCTGTCAATACAAATATTGAAAAATCATTACGTACGCTCACTTCTTTTATTCTGTCGTGAACACCAAATTCTCTTTATAAATTCTTAAGACAAGCATTTCGATTTGTGTCCCTCTTCATTTCTTTGGGGCATTTAACTGACATCATTGGAAACAAAAACATAGTAATCTCACTACTAGCCGTGTTAAGGTGAATATATTTTAGTACTAAAACTATGACAATATTAACCTCAAGCATTTCGTTTAAGACCTTGATATCACTTGATCAATGAAAGACAATGGACTGAAATACCAGCTTGTGTCATGGCCGTCAAAAAAAGAATATATTGCTCATTAGTAATAATATAATAACCACCATATCACGTTATTAGACTTGTAATAGTTAAACGTGACAATTACACCTATGATCTAAGACTTATTTAATCGCCACGTCTCGGGTGGTCGCTGGTTGCATTTCGCTTGAGCAGTGACCGAGTGAGAAATGAGTAACTACTCATATACATATTTTACGGGTAGGTAGGTTATCTGCGTTTATGTTGGACATAAAGCATATTATGTCCCGCTCGCACTTACGCACTAGTTAGTAAGGGAAGTTTCAAAGACAGGGCATTAATGACAAAAGACTGTTAAATGTGATTCTATTTATTTCGTTAATCTTTAGCTATCTGTTTGTACATCATAAACTACAACTTTACGTAAAAACATATATCTATATCTACACATGATTGCCTTCAAACTTTAAATATCGAGTTACAACCTTAGTTTCAGAGTGTTAAGAGATTTACTTTTCCACTTGTATTATGGGGTGAATATGTTAAAATTCTATTGAACCATTTCATTATTTGCATATCATTACTTTGTCTAAACTAAATACAAGCTATGTTATTTAATGAAAAATTAAGAACCAGCCTTGCTTACGAGCTAACCTCCTGAAACCTGAGGGGTGATTACGAAACTTTTCGAACGTGCGTTAGGAAAAATCCACTGTCATTTTCCCATACAAAATAATACATTTAGATCTACCGGACATACACGCGTACAAAGCATTACACAATCGACCAGTAGAGGGGTAATTACTTGACTTATCGAACGTACGTTAGGACAACTCAACTCAACTATAGTTTTGCCATACAAAAGGTGACATTTAGATCTAGGTACCTGACGTATATGTACAAAACGTTATACAATCGACATGCTGGCCTCGAAACTATAACTGATCGTAAGAATTTTGGCCTCTTAAACTGCGGTTTATTCCAGCTGGTTGATTGCATAAAACGTTTTATTCGTAGGTACGTCAGGTAGATATACAATATACATGCTTGCCAGACTACACTAATAATTGTCTTCCAAACGTGGTTGCATAAATATTCGAAGTATCAAGAACACACTTTTATCCCACTGAGTTTAATCACTTAATTTTTGTCATTAAACCAGCGAACTCAACTCATAAGACAGAA
Organism: Epinotia demarniana; assembly: GCA_945867215.1. Lineage (NCBI taxonomy): Eukaryota > Metazoa > Arthropoda > Insecta > Lepidoptera > Tortricidae > Epinotia > Epinotia demarniana. The sequence goes on along the minus strand of OX244267.1, from coordinate 10,074,144 downwards.
TTAGAATACTTCAGTTTTTAATTAAATCGTTTAAAATATATATATATATATATATATATTAGTCGCTAGTAGTTTGTTAGGTCGCTTGTTACCCCAAACACAATTGTTCTTTAAAGCTGATTTTATTTATGCATTTTTTCCCGAACGCGATTATTCTAGTTTCTTCTTCCACTGCAGCTTACTTTCACAGTCGTGTTGCCCCCGTATCGTATTTTATTACGTCTCATTTTTTATTCCTTGTAGGAAATCCATTGCATTCGCGTAAGAATAGGTAGGTTAAGTTCGTTAGGTACCTTCATACTGCCCAGATACTTTATCTCCTCCTTGAGCCCCGCGCAGCGGGTCTGCGTCGAAACAGTTCAATTGCGAATACAATTTATGTTGGAAAACGCGTTTGTAAACTTAGGTATGTGAGCAAAAACTTTGCTACCATAATATAGTGAGGGATGTCTAACAAATCCTAAATCCCAAATAGTTACCCGATTACAGACTTATAGTTTGCTCAATAGAAAATCTAATTTCAAATACCACAAATGGGCCCGGGCGTACCTCTACATACCAATGCATGTAACCAAAGGCATCGGCAGGAGTACGAGTGGCTCATCGCATAATGTCATTTCGAACAATTTGAAAGAATATCTGGAATTTAAAAAAAAAGTAAGTTCTATTTAAAATCAGAATTTTCAATCATCCCATTTACAAACTCCCGGTTTTATAGAGATCAGTTAGACCTTATGTCGGTACACAATGACAAAAAAATTATTGAGTTATTAAAGTTTTATTTGACATTTGGTCTAACGCCTCTTTATAAACCCGGGCCTCAAACACCCATTTAACGCACAGTTCACGTTATTCAGTTTTGGCAAATGAGAGCTTTTCATATTACGTAAGTTTAAATTATTTTGTTAAAAATAAGGATGTCGACAACAATAAGTAAAGCAAACGTACGATTACGAATAAGTTTTGGCACTACATTAACCAGGGCATGATCGTTTACAAGGTAGCTTAATGTTATTTATTACAATGAAAGGGTTAACAAGGAAGACGAGATCTGCTCTATGTAAATGTTTTACAGTAACATTAATTATTAATACGTATTTCTTACAAAATATAGGTATTTAAACGTCATAGGTACACTTACTTACCTAGGTATCTATACTCAATCAAATGTTAATGTAATGATCACTGCTACGACTTTACACAAAAATACGTATCTCTATGTTTTAATTCATTAACAAAACGTTTTATTTACACTTTAGACCCAAACAAGTATAAGCATCGCTGCCCTTCCAACTATTTGTACTTATTTCATAGAAAAATATGTACGTCCAATTATATCACATAACAGCTCCCATACTGCGTGCAGCCGACCGCTCCGAACTGAAACAAAGAAGGCGTTATCTACAGCCCTCGCATGCTCCCTGCGTTAAACGCCCTAATGCCGAAACAACAACCTATTGTTCCACTTTACATTCCTGCTTCCCGAAATATTATACATATGCCGTTTTGTATTTTAATAAAGCCAAACACCGAAATTGTTAAAGGGTACAAGAATAAATTATTTAATTAACACATTTAATTAAGTATCCATTGAACTTTTAAATTGAATTGAACGGTCTGCGAGTATCTAATGTATGTATTTAATTGCACAAAGTTATACGCGTTGACGTATGTAAGTATAGGTAATAATAATGAGTTCCTCTAACTAAACCCTCTACCCGCCACAAACAGCATTGCAGATAATTACTCGCTGTGAATGAATATCAACATGCCTCCAGCGTTAGGTACGCACGTATCGTTATCGCTAGATGCCTAGATGCGTTAGTAAATGCACGGTGAAATCGAACCGTCTGCGGCGGTCAAAGGGTATGGAATGAACACTATAGATACTCACACTGGTGCTACGTCAGAAGCGAGTCGTATTCGAAGGGTGTGGGGTCGGCTGCGCGCAGGTGTCACCACAGCACCCCGCCAGATATATTCGACACCTCTATTTGGTCCTCAGCATCCACCTCCACGATTGGCATTCGCCTCCTCCTATATCTCAGACGAAAACTGATCCAAAGGATCAATGACATAACTATCAATACAGACACAGCGACTGTGCCCATGTATTGCGCATAGTGTGTGTGAGGCGACTGGTACGGTGAAAACTGTGACTTTTCGTTCACATCCACAGTATGATTGCCGTCGACGACGGCGAGCCCTATTTCATTGTGAGTTACATTTAAAAGGGTCGCTGGGTAAGATTCATTATTCACTAAGTTCATTTTTAAAAGTTTTTTAGCTTCCACTGGTGTATTCAAGCGCTTGCCAGATTTATTGTTTTGCCGAATTTCTGGAATGTCATCTTCATTTCCTTTTTTCGAGTCTCGCGATGTCGGAGATAAATTGGGCTCTGGATCTAAAAACCTTTGATCTATATTCAGTTGATCGTGTAAAAGTTTGTTTTGTTCTAGAATTTTCGAAGCCTCTCGAGACTTAATAGCTGTCGTTTCGTTTAAATAGTCTAAATATGGAAATTTCAATGCATTTTTTATCTTTCGCGTTTCTTTACTTTCCTCAGAGATAGAGCTATTTGCATGTTTCGTATATTTGGCAATAGTCTTGTTCAATTTAGACTCATAGTCGTAGCTAAGAGAGTTATGTTTATTCCTGTCACGATTAGTGTAATCGGAACTTTTCTCGGTTTTATTATTGAGATACCCGTAATACCTCAATAATTTATTTATCATTTCAGTGCTGTATAAATTCACCGGCGGTAAGCTTTCACTTATAGTGAACGTTTCTGGGAACGTACAATTGTATTTTATTATATCCTCCTTGGCTTCTGAAGTAGAATAATAGCAGCTCTCGCCGTTTGATGTAGACTGATTCCAATTCATCCAATCTTTAAGCCACATCTTGGCGCTACAATTGAGGCTGTTGCCGTGTAATCTTAAAGTTTTTAACTGAACGAGATAAAATAGTAAGTCGCTTCTGATTTCCGTGAGATTATTCAATCTCAGGTCGAGGTACTGTAGATGTGAGAAGGCGGCCAGCGCGGCGGAGTCAGCCAGCAACTGGCGCGCCAGGCCCGGGCTGGCCTGCAGGTGCAGCATCTGCACGCTCTCCGGCGCTGGCACCGGGAACGACCCGTCCTGCGCCGGCACCGATACGTTCAGGTAACACAGCCTCAAATCGCGAAGCGACAGGGGCCCATCGAACGTGTTCGATGACAGACTTTGTATCGGATTACTCGACAAATCCAGCATCTCAAGCGACAGCAAATCGTCGAACACGTGGTCCTGTATGTATCGTATTTGATTGTTTTGTAATAACAGTATCCGCAAATTGGGTAAGTTCTTAAAGTCATGCCTGGATAAGTTTTTTATCAAATTGTTGTTAATAGATAAATATTTTAATTCATCGGGTAGAGATTTGGGTACTGTAGTTAAAATGTTCTTATTAATATTTAAAAATAAGAGCATTTCTAATCTACCCAAGGAGTCCTCCTCCACAGAAACAATTTTGTTATCAGAGAAGTCGAGAGATTGCAGCAGTGGGTAGCTGTCGAGATCGCCGCACCTGACGGCCGATATCTTGTTGCCGACGAGCGATAAAAAGCGCACGGAGTGCGTGAAGGCCTCGGGCACCTGGTAGAGGCCGGTGCGCGACGCATCAATCTGCTGCAGCCGGCGTCCCGTGCCCACTAGCAGCTGCCTGTCTAGTTGCGTGATTCCTAAATGCGGATTATCAGTCAGCAGCAGGCGCGCGAGGTTCGGCAGTAACTGGAAGGCGCCTGGAGCCATCTTCTTCAAATTGTTGTGCGACACGTCCAAATGTTGCAACAACCAATTGTTAAAGTAGTTCTCGTGAATAAACTCTATGTTGTTTCTACTTAAATTTAGATTCTGTAGGTTTTTAAGTGGAGTGAAAACATTTGCTAATATTGTTAAGTTGTTTTCCGATAAGTCCAGCAATTCTAATTTTGATAGTCCGTTAAAACTTCCCGGAAATATGCTGATTATTTCATTTCTACTTAAAATTAGTTTCTGAAGATTCAAAAAACTATTAAATATGCCTTTGGTAATTGATTTTAGTCTATTGACAGATAGGTCGATCTGTCGTAAGTTTTGTATCTTGACGTTGATTGCAATTTCGGAAAGGTTGTTGTTTGCGATGGCTAGTGAGTACGTGTCGAGGGACGGCGAGTCGAGGTCGGCGCTGCCACAGGAATTGCAATAGCGAATCGACACTTCTGATAGCGTTTTGTTTGCGAACTCCTGCCTCCATGTTTGCGCTTCGTCTCCACAACACACTGACAGGTGATACACATTCGTATTCACTTTTAATGTAACGTTGTATGTGCATTTTTGTGATAATGTTATATTGTTATGGCACGTACATTTATCTGGACACGTCGACGCTAGATTGCTGACTTGCCAAAACGATAAAAATACAAAAAGTAAATACTTCATCGGAGATAAAGCCATTTTCATTCACTTCCAGTCTATGCTGGATTAAAAACGAGATTCGATTGATTTAACGGATATATACAATCGTGGTTCACAACAACACTGAAGTCATATGTTCTACTCGTTTGAAACATGTTGTTTTCACTCGGCACAAACACTTGAGGTAGGCGCGACCGCTGTCCGACAGGGTACAGACATGCCGGCGGTCACCTGGCGCAGGGAACAGTTCTGGGCCGTGCACTGTACAGTCGCGCCGCATCGGTCGGCGGTCGGCGGGCGAGTGTCGTGTTGTCGTGTCGCGGGGCGGAGCGGCGCTGACGGCCGGCGACACGGTGGGCGCCAGCGGGTCTGCCCGCGAACTGCGAGAGCAAGGGCGAGAGCCCCGGCGCCGGCGCCCTGCTGCCGCCGTAATATCCCTCACAACCTCATTTTTATATAGTCAACTGACTTCCACACCGCCACTATTTATGTCATACTCGGCGCTCCCTAATACGTTATTTTGAGGGGGCAAGTATTTGTAAATGTACGTAATATTTTTCGGTCGTTCTAACTGAGATTGCTCCCAGTTGGGCTGTCTCTGTGGGAGAATATGATTTAGACAGATATTTATTACGGCTGAATAGTTTTACGAACTTGTATCACTAAAAAGTTTACGGTAATGCACCACTGTATGGGATTCGCCTTTATCGTGTGAATTGAATTAATCGTGTGTACTAGTATTAGGTATTTATTTGGCTATCTCAATATGCTTTTTATTTATTGGAGTAAGCTAACTTAAAACATAACTATACAAGAACATTATTAGTCGTGTTGAAATAGTGTTCTAGTGTAAATCGCAAGTCAAGCTTACCATTTTATTTGTTCCACAATGAATGGATGGCAATTTTTCTCTATTTGCGAGAGTAGGAAAACCGATTAAACCGCGGTTGGTGGCGGCACAAAGCCATAATACCTTTATTGTGGATGTTCTGTTTAACTTGCAAAAAGACTCAGTGCGGAGTAAAAGAAAGGCGCGAACGAAGCCTACCTGTTTATTCAACCCTTTATGCTGTTTCGAATGTCTTTACTGGAACGTTCGACTAGCATTTTCATGAATTGCTCCCACAAGGCTCTCCAAAGGGTCTCTTTATTGCGCTCCTTAATTTGGGTTATTTTAACTTTTCTTGTCCTCTCCTGAATGCTTTTGGGGGGAGCGTTATGTTCAGCGGGCCGGGGATTGTTGTGAATACGTTCGTCAGTATAAATTCCATCGCTATTTAATGGATCCTTAATCCTAAGGTAACAGAAGATTTTTTTTATACCACGATAGTCGCAATTAAGCATACGGCCGGCCTTATATTTCGAAATCACCATAGCATATGGACGTTGGCTTTGTTGACCCTCTATTGACTTAAGTATTCCTCGACAGTTAGAGACAAACGCAGGACCGCTGACAAGTTTCAGCGGCGCTACTCGTACCACGAAAATCGAAACTCGAAGTTCATATCCATGCATCCCTGTCACTCGTGTATTGATAGTGCGATAGAGGTGGAGATACCCGAACTTGGAATTTCAAAGTTCGTAGTTGTATAGCTTTGTTTGGCCAAGTCTGCGAAAATTGTTTTGGAGTTTGATACAACATTTGTACAAAGCTTGCTTAGTTCGGGACTAGGTTATGTATAACTAGCGACCCAACGCGGCTTCACACGGGTACTATATTATTGATAGAAACCTTCCTCTTGAATCACACTATCTATTTAAAAAAAACGCATCTAAATCCGTTGCGTAATTTTAAAGATCTAAGCATACATAAAGTCGCCGTCAATAGAATTTGCTAAATATGTAAACAAACCGCCATAGTGAAAGTCAATTTCACTATGGCGGTTTGTTTACATAGTTAGCAAATTCTATTGACGGCCACTTTAGGGACAGACAGCGGGAACCGACTTTGTTTTATACTATGTAGTGATAAGGTACCCCAAATATTTCGCATGTAACTTGGTAGTTATGTACTAAGTATTTAAGCACACTCAAGAATACTTTTAAAGAATGAAAAATAAAGTTTAACTTACTCAAAAAAACTCATGAATAATTAGGTATTTCAAAGTGATTCACATTACCTATATGCTGCCTACCCAACTACACTCGGCGTCAAAAAAACAAACATCTCGAAAATTTCGTTTTGTGGGCATTTAGCTCGTATATAATTTATTGTACCCTAACAAGATTAATATCATTTAAAAGCGTAATTAATGAGCTTTTAAATGAGCTATTGTTTGTTTCCGTCAAAACAATCATCGCCAAAAAAAAATTGTTTTAAATCAAAAGTTTTTAGCTAAAGCTTAGTCTTACTGTGATATGACTTGCTGGTCGATTACCTAATGCATTGAATGTGCGTCAGGTAAATCTAAATGTCACTTTTTGTATGGGAAAACGACAGCTGAATTGTTCTGACGGTCGTTCGAATCGTTACGTGTTCACCTCTAAGGTCATCTAAATGTCAAATTTTATATGGAAAAATGACAGTTAAACTGTGTTAACGCGCGTTGGAAACTTTACGTGGTTACCCCTCTGAAGGTGACATCTATAATGTGATTTAATATTTTGTTCGGAATATAACAACCGATCGCCGCTTGCCGTGGTTTATGCGGATGCACTCATTCAAACAACCCATTTATAAGTGACAATACTGAAACTTTCCCCGGAAATGAAGCTATTTATAGTTTGAAACTCGTACAAAATCCGTTTTATGCTTATCAAGTTATTATTATAATAACCAATACTATATAGGCTCTAGGTTAAGTGACAAAAGCTATTTGAATTGCCTTAAGTGTAGTTGAAAACTGATATTTGGGTGTCTATCATTACACCGAAATTTCTTAAGCCGATTTTCATTTCGCCGAAAACTTTTCCACGAATTTCATTAAAAAAAACTAATCACATATACAATTCAATGCTTTTTATATAATCGAACAACTTTTAATGGTTAATCATTTCGAATTTGTCTCAAATCGTAGCGCAACGTTTCTGAGTATATGAGCAGTATGAGTAGTACGAGTATTAATATATATCGAAACATGATTCACAGATGGAACGTTCATTATATTTTTAATGTCATGACCATTGTTTCACCGCATTAATTAAGTCATCATCCTCCTAGCGCTATTCCCGGAAATGCCCCCAAAGGAAGCCGGGGTCCGCTTTGAAACCTAATCCCAAGATTTGGCATAGGCACTAATTTTATGAAAACGACTGCCATCTGACCTTCCAACCCAGAGGGAAAACTAGACCTTATTGGGATTAGACCGGTTTCCTCACGATGTTTTCCTTCACCGAAAATCTAACGGTAAATATTCCGTACACAAGTTCCGAAAAACTCATTGGTACGAGCCGGGATTCGAACCCACGACCGCCGCTTGACAGCCGCATGCCTGAACCACTAGGCTACCGTAGCTCTCATCGCATTAATTAAGTAATTTTGTATATTTAATTTTATTTCTACTATATGTATTTTTAACCAACTTCGAAAAAAAGGAGGGGGTTTCAATTCGGTTGTATTTTTTTAAATAAAATGTTTGTTACTGGCGCTTCGCCGGCCTCTATCGCGGCACGCTCGCTTCGCTCGCTCGTCATTCTAGCTAAAGGATACCTGCCTAACACAAGCTACCAATGTTTCAAATAATAGAATTATGAGTAACAAAACTTGTTTTATACTATTTAAATTCGGATATTCGGATGATTGAGATTTTGCTAAGATGTAGGTACTGTCGTTGAAACGTAAGTATTATCAAGTATGTATAGTATCTTAGTAGCTAACACTGGTGAAACGATTTTCTGTGTAATAAGAATTTAGGGAACTGAAGCTTACGTCAAACCAAAATTACAGTTAAGGTGGTTCAACGAAAGATAATGTCGATGAACAAAAAAAAATTAAAAAAATCGATGAGTTGATCCTTGTGTAAAAGGTATTTCGAGCAAATGTATGAGCGATCTAACGAAGTTCAATGAATGATTCCTATGTGGTGATAAAATTTGCGAAAACTGTTATAAGAAACGATAATCGATGAAACGATTTTCGTTAAAATGATGGGTCTGATATTTATTTGAGACTCGGTGCCCGTGCGATTTCGCCCGCGTATTTTAAAGAAACCAAGGCAAACTCTCGGGACAAAATATACCCTTCAACCATTCAGAAAGTGAAAGAGACTACACGTTAGTGAAAGAGATTTTGAAGTCGCATAAGTTTTCCTTAGTCTACTAAGGTTTGTTCACGAAAAAAAGTAGCCATCGAAAATTAAGTCACCACTGTCACCCAGTAGATCTAGGTAGTTCAAACCACTAGTAGGTTGCCAACTGAGTATTCTTTTTCATGTGAAAGAATCTAAAATTTATCATTTTTCCTTAAAAGTTGTGAAATCCTACATAGTTAAGGTTTAAAACTAAAATGATTGCATAGAGATGTGTGTACTTCTAGCACGATTTTAAAGCATTTATGACCTGCATTTGGTTATTAAGAGTCTGGGCAGAGATTCGCGGAACATTATAGCTTCGATATTCTATTCGAGTAAAGAAAAAGAAATTACCTCTACGACGGAAACTTGAAAATTACAAAATCAATGATTAAAATCCAGAAATTTCGAATGTAAGCCCAAAAATGAATAACAGCTGACATAAATATCTATAAAGCTACTCAAAACGAAAGGAAAGAGTCCTTCTTTAAAATTCAATTCTTCAAAAAATTTTTTTCATATTGAGAACCTGAATTATACAGCAGTGGCTACTTTTTTCGTGAACAAGTCTTAGTACTATTTAGTCTACTACCTACTAAATATCAGTAATCAGTAATTTATTGCTTTCATAGGTACATAACATAAGGTGGTATATCGAAACAAGATCAGCTATGAGCCCTGCAAGGGCACTGCAATTTACATTCTTAATTAGCTTATTAACTAACTAGACTAATAATAATATAGCAGAAATAATTAGTAACAACATTTCAATAATAATAATAAGACTTTAGTTGTAGGTACATATACTAGCTTACATGAGATCATTGTATTTTATTTTCATTATTATGCACTAAATTTAGGAACCATCGCCTGCTTGGACTATAATTCAATTACTGAGTTGTTATTGTCTTGTCTTGTAGGTATTCCTCAACTGTGTAGTAGGTTTTGTCCACAAGAAATTGTTTTAAGATTTTTATAAACTTGGTTTGGTTGGGTTCATTTTTTATGTGGTTTGGCAATTTATTAAAAATTCTTATTGATGTGGGATAAGGTCCATTCTTGTGTATTGCCGTACTAGTCGTACTATTGCCCATTATGTACATACAAACTTACTAAGCTACTATTTTACCTACGTATCTTCTTTATAATATTAGTATTTACTCGTATATTAATCAATAAACTATTTTTCATTTTCAGTGTAGATTACTAGTAGAATCTAATTACCGTGACAAATATATTTTGTTTTCAGGCTAGTCAGCAGCAAAGTCCACTTCCATTTCTAAGAATGAACACCTTAAACGAATACATTTATAAATGTGACCCATCTCAGAGGCCGAGAGATAAATCATAGTGAGGAAATAGCGGGTTTTCTTATAGGCGCGCAACCGGATGGAAAAGGTAAACCCAAGGCTTTACAGGAGTAACGACGTGTACTAAAATAACGAAAGATCTCGGATAAAATCATGAGTGACCCCAAGATTACAGCAGACAGCAAATAAAAGTAAGGAAATTGTTGTCGGCGTCGAGCGTTCATTACCTCGGAATAGGAAGCCTTGCGAGAGGCAATCACCCCGTGCCAAATAACCTGGTCCGACCGTCCGTTAGCCATCATATTATGTACCTTTTTCACATCAATTTGTTAAGGTAGGTCAAAGTTAATGAGTATGATTAATTACCAAATTATCTAAATTAAAATTACCTAAATTGAGACCTGACGAGGTTCATATTTTTATTTGGTTGACATAGTTCAAAATGTATTAGGTCTCTCTGCATTTTGATATCGTTTCTAGTTAAGAAATGAGAGTGTTGAAAACAATTGATAATTACTAAATCTTACTCGTACAGTCAGTTTTTTTTAACAGTTTTAGCTTAAGCGCTTGTCGTTGTTTATTAACTAAGACCTCATACTCATACTTTTAATGAATACTATCCTTTGGATAAGACGGCATGAATTAATAGAACAACCTTCCTCTCGAGTCGCCGGCACCCGCTGCGAGTCGGAGCTAAACGGTCCATTACTATCGCTAGATAGAAGCGATTAAGTAACAAAATAAACGTAGTACAAACCGAAGCATTAGGCCATTAGCAACGGGTACAGTAAACTGTTCCGTGGAACTAAAAGTAAGGCTACGGCGGAACGAAATCGCTGTCATTAGGGTAACGAGGCAGGCCGCTGCGTCAGCCTGGGTCCGAGCAACTCTTTAGTTGCAAGACCTAATGAACCGGCATCCTCTTGGCAGCTTGCCTGCCGTGGACTAGCATTGATTGCTATTGCCTTGTTACCTTTTCCGTTAGAATTAAAAGCTAATTGTTTGATCGCTACAAATAAATCGCATTCGCCGACTCACCTTGCGAGTTACAAGTCCTTTCAACAAATTAAATGAACACCAAAGCAAGAGGTTATTCGAGCTTTTTACGTTTCTTGTCTTATTTTACTGGACCAACATAACTTTATATGGTTGCCAGAAGTTTGGTCATGAATTTGAAACTGATTTCATTTCTAAGTTTTCAACAAAAACTTGCTTTCCTCTCTGCGTCCGACGATACTTAAATGGAAAAACACGTTCCGTTTGAGCGAGACGGAGTTTTGAACGAACACAAGGAATGTATTGACATAATAAAAGTATTTCATTAAAAGGAACTTTACGTCCTCAAAGTATAGAAACTATCGTTTGAAATTGAGGAAAGCAAAGTTAATTAGAATGTTGGGAATCTGTGTACAAGTAAATCTGTTTACCCGTTGTTAATCGTCCTGTCCGACGGAGACTAACGGGTGAGCCGTGGGAACTGCGAGCCGTAATAAGGGTCGTGGCGTAAAACTTTATTACACGCTCCACCTCAGCCCATGAGGCGGATGCGAAATGACGGCCATTCTCATTAACCTCGCCACCGCCTCGCTTTGTATCAACGCTGGTTACACTTTTTTCTCGTAAATAATAACAGCAGCACATTATTGCCGTCCTATTGCCTCGAATAGCGCGCAGGGTTGCGCATACGGATTTAATGTGTGCAGTACGTCCGCCGTTACTACGTAACATGCCTTTTATTCGTATTATGTTCTAACGTTTGGCTGACCTCTGTTTTAATACTGAAGATTAGGTATTATTTTTGGCTTCTCCGCTTCGTAATGTTACGATGTGGTTACGAAACTTTGACATACCTACCAAATTCCCTTGAAATTTGTTCTTAATTCACACTTTGTTGTTAGTATCAGTTTAATCTGTACGTTGGAACACATTTATATTGAACGCAGATATAGTGCAAATGACATAATAGCTATCTATTGACGTGTAATGTATCCTAACTGTAACTACATACGTATATGTTTGTTAGGGTGGAATCTTGCAACTCAATTTTGAAGCAGATATCTTCAGCCGATTGAGATGAAATTTTGTGCAAAGCTTTTTTGATAATTTGTTTGGATGACAATTCAATACTACGTAGCTACCATCGAGCTGAGACAGAAGGTGGGCATGAGTGATTTAACCGACGTAACCCCATTGAGTTTGGTCTCTTTAGAAACATCTCAATGAGTAGTTGATGATGGTAAACAGAAAAGTACAGTCGGCAATAAAAGCTTGAACCTAAACATATTTTTTGACAGAAACTTATTTTTGTTGTAGGCTCATCTGATGGAAAGCGACAGAGCCAGAGATGAAACTCACTGGTCCAGTAATTGCCTATTCACTCTTGTTTTGAAGGGACCTAGAACGCAATTGTCAGGAAATACAGATCACGGGAGCGAATTCCATTCCTCATTAGTTGCCTTGCCACATCTATTTTACAATACGTAACCACTTAACCCTATCTAATAAAATAACAACCCGTTTTGTACAAGTGTAGATAGCAACAGAATAAGTAGTAATCATCGTTTGGAGCTATACCCTCGGCCACAAGCCGACGTTTGGGATAGAAACATGCCCGAACTCAACCCGCGGAGCGGTCGCTAGAATTGCTGAAGGTCGACACTTTAATCAATCTCACTAGCTGCGGCTCAAAATGCACGGTGGGTTCGTCTTGAAATATGAGAGCTCGCCCCGGGGAACTAATGTTTTATATTCTGTCGTTGTATTGACAGTCATGACTTATTGCCCGACAGATTGCGAGCCTCGTCTCCAACTAGAACTGCGCAAACATTATTCTGCAGACCGTTTTCAAACAGTCATCGGTATGCCTTTCGCGTAAAGTACACAATTCTATAAATAAGCTTTGTTATACATTTGTTGAGCTGGATTGTAAATCATGTATCGTTTCTTTAAGAATATAACTGTTTTCCACTGTCTTGGCTGGGTGGTTTTGCAATTTCATGGGTGTAATTAATTGTAATGTTGTATCCAGTCCTATCGCTTCAATTGTAAGATAAAGTATAAAGCAACGGTGGTTGTAGTTTAGTATGAATATCATTATAGTACATTACGTAACTAGGGCGGTGAATTCGTGAATGCCCCAGATCGCAGGTGTTTGTGGCCCGAACCAAAGCTCTATGCGCTCTGGGGCTTTACGAATTACCGCCCCGTGTTGCGTACAAAATTTTACGTCTTCACACTGGCCACAATGCGAGCAGCGTGCAGTAAAACTCGCATTATGACCAGGTGTGACGTAAAAAATATTAATCCATTGGAATATTATATTCCATTGGAGGTCATGCAACGCTACGTGCGCCGTAGAGCGTAGCAGTATTATTCCGCTCTGTAATGGAATTCGAACGTTGAGGCATGACTCATATATAAGACGGAACAATGTGAAGAAGTCAGATTGTAGGAGGTGGAAAAGTTCTGCGGGGTATTGTGAGGTCTTGTGAGGTCCAAAATACTATAAATGCATACTTCCATACTAATATTATAAATACGTAAGTAACCCTGTCTGTCCGTCTGTCTATCTGTTACCTTTTCACGCTTAAAACCCTGAACTGATTGAAATTGTAATAGGGATAGTTTAATCCCGGGGACGGACATACCCAACAAACAAACTAGCCTTATAAAATTAAACTATAAGGACTTCACTCTCAAAGCCGTTTTCAAATCGCATTCATTATGTAAATGTACCTTCTAACGGCTCATTATAAGAAGATTTGGCTTTATTGTTATAATTTGGCTATGTAAACGTTAATAAATCCAATTTATAAGGCTACTATTAGAGTTCAAAATGTTTTCTTCTTATAGAGGCCAGTAACAATGCTTTTTAGCTGTATCATATTGAAAGCCGTGTAAAGGCTTTTAATATTGCCAATTACTCTTTTAAAAGCACAAGGTAACTATAATGCTTCTTGACTCATCAGAGCATTTTATAAGATGTCGTTCCAACAATCAAATTATAGCATTTTATATGGCCGTTACAAGTATTAAAGCAATCCATATTCACTTATATGAAAATTATAAAGACATTATTCTCTATAGTGTTATATTAAACTAGATTCGCCATTTATTAGAAAGTGCAGGAGATGATGTGACTGTGAATTGATTACGGAGTTACAAAACGAATTATGAAATGACCAAACTGATACTGAATTATCAGCCAGTGATTCCGTAGAGGATCGTTTTATGGAACATGAGAATAAACAGAAAAGAAGACATATAATGCTATTATATTTACGTCATTATTTAAAATTTACGTTAAGAGGTACAACATATTACGAGTATATAGCATTCATGTATCATGGAAGTTGAAAACGAGATTCATACGCGTGCAAGTACTAGTATTACATAAACCATTTTTTCCTATTCCTGGTATAATTTAATCACTTTTAAACCTTTCAGCGTCTAACTCAAATTACTGAGCGTGGCAGGAAAATCCACGCTCGGACCGTGGTGTAAAAATGCACGTAACATGTCTCTTCAAAGTTTTTCATTATTAAGAGCACTATTAAAGGCGTCGTAAAAACGCCACAGCACTTTCTTTCTCTATATTTTTTACGGCTCTGGGTACCACCTACATCATAAAAAGTGAAATATTGTGTCTCGGCGCGGATGCGGCGTCCCTTTATGAGATTAGATTGAACTGAAATCCGATAGAAACGGAAACGTTTCATATCACGCATCGAACCTATTTGATCCGTATAAATTCGGGGCTTAGCAAACTTGACGTAGCGATACAAAAAGTGTCGTTTGCATGCGTATAAGCTCACATCCCCTATAAACTACAGTGTCCTGGAAGTGCCTCTTATCTTGTAGATTGCGATTTCTGGAACACTTAAGTTTGGAAGAAGGAAGGATAGTATTACATTTCTTAATACCCCAGGAAAATTACGTTTTTTATCAAACATTAATTTATAACAGTGTTTTTTTTGTTTGTATTATTTTCAAATGTTATCCAAGAATCCTACAAAATTTCCATCGGGAAGTAAATATATAAAAATAAATGACACATCCATTATGTTTTTTGTGTGGTGTTATTTATTACTTGAAGAGCTCCTGAAAATTAACCAAAACAAAAATTAAAATATATATTAATATTTTTCCTCTTTTTTCAGGAATTGGTTAAATATCGATTTTTGATGACTAATATTTTGGTGGATTTTGAGTCTACGTAATGAATAAAATGATAATATATCAGTTAAACACAAAAAAGCTGCTTTTATTAATTATTTCCAAATTGCCACTTTTCCATACTAATGAAAATAAAATGCTTGGGCTATAATGAGATTGTGAATATGTGTTATGAGTACTATTATCAGTGATTGAGTATCAATTTTGGAATCTCGCTTTGTGAAATGATACAGATTACTTAGACAAATGCACAAGGGACTCATATATAGGGGGGCAGAATCCGAGTTAAGCTAAGCCAATATTTGTTGTCACCTAACACGTAGGTACAAGCCAGGATTCAAAATTTCAAACTGATAACCCCTGGATTGAAAGTTACAATCTACTTTGGACCTCGAAGAACCGCATTTTCGTTAGATAAGCGACAATAGACAATAATAAGATAAACAAACAGAGTTTCTCATTTAGAAAACCCAATCTTCCATCATGCAAACTTATTATCGAGGATACGCAACGTAAAAAAAGCATGAACCTTCCCGTCGACTTGATATTCAAATTCTGACCAAAAAAACTAGGATCCCATACAATGAGATCTTTCTATGCAAAGTCCATAAAACCCTTGCAAGCACATTTAACGAATTAAGATAAGCATACGCCGAGCAACTAATGGCGCGAAAACGGGGACTATCGCGACTGTGCCGTTTTCGCTAGCTACCTCCGCCTGAACAAAGAACTAAGGCGCCAAAAAACTTGTACATACCAAGATAGACATTTGGGTAAAAAGCCGTGGTTTCAGCGAATAACTAAGCTTTACCCGTTTGAACATGGTAGAATAAGTCTTATTCTCATTTTTTTTTACATTCGAAAAACTGAATCGACCAGAAATTCAGTATACTTATTAAATAAACCAACTCACAAAACTTCATTTCACGACAATGGGCTGAGAAATTGACCTGTATAGGTGAACAGCCGGACAGGGGCCGGATATACGAAATATTTTTTGCCAAGCTCAGTCGGAGAACTTCGTTCGCTTCACACTCTCGTTCAACTAGTTACCCGCGCGTATTACAAAAAACGCAGGCAAACCGTGTGATTAAAAATAGCGTATATCCATCCAGAAAGGCCGTACACT
The DNA here is from genome assembly GCA_945867215.1 of Epinotia demarniana. NCBI lineage: Eukaryota > Metazoa > Arthropoda > Insecta > Lepidoptera > Tortricidae > Epinotia > Epinotia demarniana. The sequence continues at coordinate 10,057,865 of OX244267.1, read as the reverse complement.
GGTGAAAGATTCGAGAGATTACCCCCCTACATACAGACCTTCAAGACAACACTCAAAAATTTCACCTATTTAGAAAATTCGTCGTCCAAAAATTTGCACTTAACACGCCCTTGTCCGACGTAAATAGTTAGGAATAACAGCAGCGGCATTGAAGATTAAGTTAACTATAATTATAATAGTGGACCAGCACGGCTATCATGAGACGGCGAGCGAGCTCTCTCGATTTTTCTCGCAATATCCGTCTCTCTCTTATTAGAACACTTAGAACAAGAATAGAATAGAATATAATAGAATTATTTTATTTGCCAGAATACTTATAAATATAGTACAGGGTGTTGAGGTACAGCAGTACAGTATTCAGTCGGTGAACGATATGCAAATATTATACAGGACGAAAATCTGACGAAGAAGACCTCTGTAGCCTAGTTAGGTTGGTAGTGATCCTGCCTACGAAGCCGGAGGTCCCGGATTCGAATCCCGGTAAGGGCATTTATTTGTGTGATGAGCATGAATATTTGTTCCTGAGTCATGGATGTTTTCTAAGTATTTAAGTATTTATTTATCTATTTAAGTATATATATCGTCGTCTAGTACCCATAGTACAAGCTTTGCTTAGTTTGGGACTATATCGATTTGTGTAAGATTGTCCCCAGATATTTATTTATTTCTTTTATTTATATAGCGTACAATGTATCAACCAATATGATTTTTTATTTTTAAAAAATAATTGAATATTAATGTCAATGTATTTCAATAGCACAAAAAAAAAGGTATATACTCGTATAGTGCCAGAAAAATCTAGAGTATGTCGCGACGGTCCCATGATAGGCGTGCTGTAAGCTGTAGAACTCGCGATTCCGAGCTTTTGTTTCTTTTTGATACATTTTCAAAAATTGAATCGGCGAAAATCTATATAATTATCCTGAAACTTCTCCCAAAATTTCACTAGAATCCGTTGAGAAATGCGACCTTACAGTAGAGCAGTCGGACGGCCGGACATATTTTTTTTTTGCCCGAGCTGTACCCGAGATTTTCGTTCGCATCGCTCGCTCGTTCAATAATAACACTCAAACAGAGAACTTTATCAGTTCACCCATTATTTCTTAAAACAAAACTGATATTTTTTTATTATCACACAAAAATAGCATAAGTAGAGCCAACAAAAAAATTACAACAGCATATAAGTGACAAAGAGGATTTGTTATTTTTTCCAAAAAATAAGGATCACTAGAATACGAGTATGATTGATGATTTGCTACTTATTTATTTAATCGTATGGCATATATGTATTGTTGTGGCCTTTAAAGTTTGTCACTCTTTAGTTTACTACTATAATTTTTATACAACTAAGTATGATAAGTAGTTATCTACTTTGAGAATAGAGATTTAGTTTTATCGCTTTCCTGAAAAAATATGTTCAATCTAGTCATCTTGTTTTTGCGACCCTTCAACCTCTTATTACCTAACATCTTTGTCAGGAAACCCTAAAGCCGGAATTACATTACGAAATTAGTGGTGTGAAATTAGATTTCGTGACACTAGTTTTACCAATATACAGATATATATAGATTAAGGATTATTTTAGAACGCACGGCAAAATGGGAATGTAGGCATTGAGTAGGCACGTGCGCCTTTGCTGCCGCCGCCGCCGCCGCCGAAGCCAAATTTGTATTGTCGCTCGAGATCGGATAGTCTATAGTTACCTAAAACTTACCTACAGTCCGTCCGGTAGAGTTGTTGTTCAATTTTAGGTCCAGATGTAGGGATTATTATGCAATAGTACTTGATTTCTGAATTGATACCTATATTACATCAATTAAATTTTATTTTAACAATTTCAAGTTAAAGGTATTGTAGCCTAAGATGATTTAAATGTTTCTTGTTAATTGTAATGCGTAAGTAGTTTGTTATTGATAGTGACTATTGGATAATAGTTACCTTACGCTAATTAAGAAGACGCTACACGGGACAATATCGGCGGACGGCCAAGCAAGGTCACTGAAAATCTAGTCTGGACTTAGGGCTCCCGCTACACATGTTACACGCCCGCCTGAATACCCGCGGTGCTAAGCATCCATTCCACCCGAATATTCCCGAAGCCGCCCGGTCCGCGGGCGTGCCCGGGTACTCGTGTACCCGTGCGGGCGGGTTCTAAATTCTAATTACACGCGGGTTCGGACCGTCCGTGACCGTGAGTAGAAGCAACAGACGCTAGGTTAAAATTATTGTTCTCTTACAATACAATACAAATATTCTTTATTGTTCACCAGACATAGTAAAAATAAAATAGAAAAATAGAGGTAAATTAAGCATAAACAATGGTAGACAACAGGCGGTCTTATCGCTAAAGAGCGATCTCTTCCAGAAAACCTTCTCTTCCTTCTCTTGTACTTACCTACTGTTTTTGTTTATCCGTCGTATCTATAAGTGGTTATTAATAAAAGTTAAATAGTTTGCGTGCCCTTTGTCGGGCAATCATGAAATAAAATACTAGGTTTATACAATATTATGACGCAACTATATATGATATAGAGCAAACATATGCTTCCTGCGATGTTTCCTTTTGCCTTATACCTACCTAATGTAAACTAATGAATTCGCTTACCAGATAAAGATTAAGTGTTCTTTGCATCGGCTTATGCACAGAAAGGGTTTATTTTAATATTTGAGCCCATGTGTACATTCTAAGAACTAATAAATGCACTTCCCAGATAAGTATAAAGTATTGTTTATCGGCTTCTGAACAGGTTTTTCTTACCTGCAGCTTAAAGTTAGAGAGAACAATTGCAGTTAGAACTAGAGGCTCTGAACGAGTGATTTAAAAGTGTTTATACACGTAAGAACTGTATTTGTTTATCATAGTGCAATAAACGCTTGATTGATTAGTTCTAAATTGGTGAGGGTCTAGTTGTCCACGCAGTTGGTCAGTTGGATACCTAATTACTTTTGGTAGCTTTTTAGTAACTGTTATTTTTTGATTTTGTTAGAGTTTAGTGTGTTGTTGTTTTTTGTTGTTCATTGTTAAAAATGAAAAGAAATTGGGTGTGGAGTTACGCCACTAGAGTTGATGACAAATCCTATTGCATTTTGTGCGGTGACCGGATTAATGATGAATTTTCGTGTCTTGGTGGTTCTACTGGAGCTCAAAAGTGGAAAATCACCAACCCTGACATTGCCTTCTGAGGAAGTACTTGTGTCCTACCAATATTTTACAGTACTGTAGGTAAAATGTTATTTTATTCAAAGAAGTTATCACTATATATATAGCTTACTTATTTTAGTAAATTATATGATTGAAACAAATGCTTACATTTGTTTCAATTATCATGTTAACTGTATGTAATTACCCGTTAACTTGGACTTGGATTTTGCATTATTTAACGTATTAATCTATATCTACTAGGACCAGCTTTTCAAAAAACCCAGTACCGGTTCTGGCGGTTTAAAATCCTGATATTTCAGTCCTTTTCGATATTCAGCATTTTTTGTATATAAATGTAATTTTTTTGAAATAAAACGCTCATTCTATTTCAGTAGCATGATGACTAAGATTTTTTTATGATGTCATTCGACCTAATTTTTGGGGAGGAACAAATGTGTGTACGGGAGTAACTACAATTAAAGAACATAAATACCCAAAAAAATGAGACAAAGATACCTCGCTGGCGGTAGCGCAAAACGCTACATACTGATAGACAGCTAATTATGACGTCACAGTATTATTAGTACAAAGTATCGTTGTATGGAAAATCAGGTAAATTGTTGTTTTGGTCGCGAAACTCGCGAAATACTGCGTTTAAGTACATTGTTGTCTTACAATTTTGTTTCTATAAAAGCGTAAGGATTCTATAGGTAACTTTAAATTTACTCTTGGTCAATAAATAAAAATGCATATTTTTTCTTAACTTTCAAGGTTCATATCTTTTTACATAGGTTCATATTGATGTCAGTTTTGTAACATTGTCGGTCAGCCTATACGTAACGGAGCGATTTGTTACAAACCTGACGTTACGTTTTTCTACTTAACTACAATCAGAATTTAACACTGAACTCATCTTACATAATAAAACTATTATTTGTGTAAAAAACAGTTGCAGGCGATTTCCATCTATAATAAATGAACATTATGTAAAAGCTAATATTATTAAAGAAAATTGATCACAAACCTGACTGACGAAACGTGTACGGTCTGCAGTCCACTGACAAAAATTCCCTTCACAACTTCCTGTCGCGTATTGGCGGTTAAAAATTGTTTGCCGACCGATCACGTGTTATTAATGTTGCCATTCCCAAAGTTTAATGTGGATTGGTAGAAATTTCAATGTAGTTTTGATCGTTACAATCCTGACTTGTCAGGTGGCATCAGTTTTAAGCAATATTATTTAAATTCAGTTTTTAATTCAAAATCAGCAATGTTCAATTCAAAACTTTGTTCATGTCCCCCGTAAGACTCTTTAGATTCTAGTAACAATTTAAACTCCACAGCTATAGTAGAAAAAAATTGCACGTTGTGACTTGCAAAACCATATAGTTAGGGTGGGACACGTGAAAAACCGGTATCTTGGCTGTTTAAAAAATTATAATTACATTATGCTTATCTTAACTAAAACTATTGACGAAACCATTAGTTAAATATATGTTTCATGGGTATAAATTATTAAACTCGGGATAAAATAATGCTTAACGGAGTAAAAAAATATTGAACACGCGGGACATCAAAAAACGGGGGTGTCCCTAAAAGTGAAAATGCCCCTAGGTACTTTGGGTTTAATTGAGATTTAGATAATATTTTTATTTTATTAAGTTTGTGCGTTGCGTAGGTACTAAATAAGATTGATAGGTTCTTCTTTCATTTGTTTTAATACTTTCAGACGACTGTAAAAATGGTTTGGTATGCTGACTTAATCATTTAATACGGTGTTCTTTTGTTTGGAATCCATGAAATAATACCGCCTTTGCCTGGTTTGCGGTCACTTTACGTTAACTCACTACAGTGTATTTTTTAAAACTATGCGTGTCTATTCAGTGCGTGGACTGCGGTTAATGAAAACATTTTAATTCCAACAAACTAAAACTAGATTCATGCTACTAAATTATTTCCCACATTTTAAGCTCAAAGAACAATATAACACTTACTAGCTTCTGCCCGCGACTTCATCCGCGTGGAACTTGTATATATCCTTGATCCCTCTCCCGGGCTCAAATCATTATACCAAATTTCATCTTAATCGTTTCAGCAGTTTAAGCATGAAGGGGTAACAGACAGGCACAGACCCACTTTCACATTTATAATATTATTATGGATTCTTACTTACTTTTATTTTAAATCTGAATTTGAGAACGCGAACTTAATGTGCTTGGTGATCATTTATAACATTCATCAATCTGCTATTTATATTTACAAAAAACGATGTTATAATTTGTAAAGCTAACTTGGATGTAGGTACATTCTTAGAACAACGGGATACTCCCTAGCTTCAGACCTCAAGGACGGGTAGTAACCGCGCCGCGTGTAAAAAAGACGCAGGTACGGGTAATGACCCGTGTACACGGGTACACCGTGCGCTAATTACATAGATCCGTTCGGACCGGTCGCTTAAAACCACGTGCGTGTAATACGGACACGGGTACCCGACACGATTACACAATTACAACCGCAAGCCCCAGATGGAGTGACCATGATTTCATTGGCCGCAGTGCTTCCGACACGTATTCACACGGGCCGAATCACGTGTCGACTGGCGCATGCAATCCGGCCGATATCGACCCGTGTCGTGTAGCATCTAACAGAGCATTTTAGTTATTTGGCCACTGACAATGACCTTCGCTTGCGGTCGAATGCTAATGCTACCCTTGCTGTGCCGTCTCATAAGATGCGCAACGAACGCGCACATATTCATAATCTTTTTACTGTCTCTCGGTCGGACGTTAAGGCGGATATCACACCCGAATTTGCCAAGCTATAGGCGGATGTCACACTGCGCCGCATCTCCGGACGGAGGTGCGGAGCTGCATACAAATTTCGCCGGACGGGGTGCGGTGCAGTGTGTCGTATCATACGAAATTTATATACAAACTGAGGTACTTGCATACAACGAGCTCCGCACCTCCGTCCGGAGATGCGGCGCAGTGTGACATCCGCCTATAGCTTGGCAAATTCGTTCGTGACACTCCCATGGTTCGCGGGGGACAAGGGACGAAGGATAGCCGGGGTGGTATGAAGTGTGCGGGCGGCGGGGCTGTCAGTCAGGAGCGTCAGTCGCCCGCCGTCGCGGTTGGCGGCAACATGTGTACATGACATGAGCACGGCCGCTCTTAACAAAACGCACACGAGATTGCTACGCAACGATGAGTCCGCCGACAGGCAAAGTTATTGGATGCGTCAAGCCAAACAAATTCTATATAATGTATATAGCCATTTTAAAAAGTTAAGGAAGATCCAACTTCAATCGCGACGATAAATATACTTATACTAATAAATACATAGGTACATAAATACGTAGAAAACATCCATGTCAAATGATCAAATATTCGTGCTCAACACACATATAACTTACCCTTACCAGAATTCGAACCCGGGACGTCCAGCTTCGTAGGCAGTGTAGTGCTACCCACTAGGCTAAACGGCCATCAAAAATATAAATTAACCAATCATTTATTCCTTATGGTTACTCGGTATCACAGCTAAGTACACAATATTCAGAAACAGATTAGAATATTGTTAGGGATATCCGCAGACATATTCTTTACGTAAATCATACATATCGTGTGTAGCGACGAGTAACACGTCAAAGTTCCCTGCCCAGTGTCACGAACGAAATTGCTAAGCTATAACTAGGCGACCTTGTTATTGTCCCCCGTCGCGTGCCTCATGCCGCCGCGCCGTACCCCTCCCAGGTAGCAATGTGACGTCACTGACGAAACCAAGACGTCATTTGTAGGTCATTCAATTAACGTCATACATCAGTCGGTCTTTTCGACGTCAATTTCACGTCACCCAATCGAAGTCCAAAGTTCGACGTCCACCTCACGTCTCACAGACGTTGCCTGGCTGACGTCTCACTTTTGCCAACTGCAGTACGTCACCACGGCGTCAGTATTAAGTCACCAAATTGACGTCCGAGGTTCAACGTCTGTATCACGTCCCTAGACTCTAACAAAGTCACGTCATTTTTATGGCAACCGCAGTATGTCTTTGCGACGTCATTCTAAAGTTATCCAAGTGACGTTTATATATTCTCGTCGCTTTTACGTCACACTGACTCAAAGTGCCTGACGTCTGCCTTAGGGCAGCTGCTGTACGTCTCCACGACGTCAATTTTTAGTCACCCAATCAACGCCCAAAGTTCGACGTCCACCTCACGTCTCACAGACGTTGCCTGGCTGACGTCTCTATTTTGCCAACTGCAGTACGTCACCACGGCGTCAGTTTTAACCACCACCAATTGACGTCCGAGGTTCAACGTCCATATCACGTCCCAGGACTCTAACTAAGTCACGTCATTTTTATGGCAACCGCAGTATGTCTTTGCGACGTCATTCTAAAGTTATCCAAGTGACGTCTAAATATTCTCGTCACTTTTACGTCACACTGACTTGAAGTGCCTGACGTCTGTCTTAAAGCAGCTGCTGTACGTCTCCACGACGTCAATTTTTACTCACCCAATCGACGCCCAAAGTTCGACGTCCACCTCACGTCTCACAGACGTTGCCTCGATAACGTCTCACTTTTGCCAACTGCAGTACGTCACCACGGCGTCAGTTTTAACCACCACCAATTGACTTCCGAGGTTCAACGTCCATATCACGTCCCAGGACTCTAACTAAGTCACGTCATTTTTATGGCAACCGCAGTATGTCTTTGCGACGTCATTCTAAAATTATCCAAGTGACGTCTAAATATTCTCGTCGCTTCTTCGTCACACTGACTTGAAGTGCTTGACGTCTGTCTTAGAGCAGCTGCTGTACGTCTCCACGACGTCAATTTTTACTCACCCAATCGACGCCCAAAGTTCGACGTCCACCTCACGTCTCACAGACGTTGCCTGGCTGATGTCTCCATTTTTCCAACTGCAGTACGTCACCACGGCGTCAGTTTTAAACACCACAAATTGACGTCCGAGGTTCAACGTCCGTATCACGTCCCTAGACTCTAACTAAGTCACGTCATTTTTATGGCAACCGCAGTATGTCTTTGCGCCGTCATTCTAAAGTTATCCAAGTGACGTCTATATATTCTCTTCGCATTTACGTCACACTGACTTGTAGTGCCTGACGTCTGCCTTAGGGCAACTGCTGTACGTCTCCACGACGTCAATTTTTACTCACCCAATCGACGCCCAAAGTTCGACGTCCACCTCACGTCTCACAGACGTTGCCTGGCTGACGTCTCACTTTTGCCAACTGCAGTACGTCACCACGGCGTCAGTTTTAACCACCACCAATTGACGTCCGAGGTTCAACGTTCATATCACGTCCCAGGACTCTAACTAAGTCACGTCATTTTTATGGCAACCGCAGTATGTCTTTGCGACGTCATTCTAAAGTTATCCAAGTGACGTCTAAATATTCTCGTCACTTTTAAGTCACACTGGCTTGATGTGCCTGACGTCTGTCTTAGAGCAGCTGCTGTACGTCTCCACGACGTCAATTTTTACTCAACCAATCGACGCCCAAAGTTCGACGTCCACCTCACGTCTCACAGACGTTGCCTGGCTGACGTCTCTATTTTGCCAACTGCAGTACGTCACCACGGCGTCAGTTTTAACCACCACAAATTGACGTCCGAGGTTCAACGTCCGTATCACGTCCCTAGACTCTAACTAAGTCACGTAATTTTTATGGCAACCGCAGTATGCTTTGCGACGTCATTCTCAAGTTATCCAAGTGACGTCTATATATTCTCGTCGCTTTTACGTCACACTGACTTGAAGTGCCTGATGTCTGCCTTAGGGCAGCTGCTGTACGTCTCCACGACGTCAATTTTTACTCACCCAATCGACGCTCATTGTTCGACGTCCACCTCACGTCTCACAGACGTTGCCTGGCTGACGTCTCCATTTTGCCAACTACAGTACGTCACCACGGCGTCAGTTTTAACCACCACAAATTGACGTCCGAGGTTCAACGTCCGTATCACGTCCCAGGACTCTAACTAAGTCACGTCATTTTTATGGCAACCGCAGTATGTCTTTGCGACGTCATTCTAAAGTTATCCAAGTGACGTCTAAATATTCTCGTCACTTTTACGTCACACTGGCTTGATGTGCCTGACGTCTGTCTTAGAGCAGCTGCTGTACGTCTCCACGACGTCAATTTTTACTCAACCAATCGACGCCCAAAGTTCGACGTCCACCTCACGTCTCACAGACGTTGCCTGGCTGATGTCTCCATTTTGCCAACTGCAGTACGCCACCACGGCGTCAGTTTTAACCACCACAAAGTGACGTCCGAGGTTCAACGTCCGTGTCACGTCCCTAGACTCTAACTAAGTCACGTAATTTTTATGGCAACCGCAGTATGCTTTGCGACGTCATTCTAAAGTTATCCAAGTGACGTCTATATATTCTCGTCGCTTTTACGTCACACTGACTTGAAGTGCCTGATGTCTGCCTTAGGGCAGCTGCTGTACGTCTCCACGACGTCAATTTTTACTCACCCAATCGACGCTCAGTGTTCGACGTCCACCTCACGTCTCACAAACGTTTCCTGGCTGACGTCTTACTTTCGCCAACTGCAGTAGGTCACCACGCCGTCAGTTTTAAGTCACCTAATATAGTGCCAGACATAGCTAGTGGTACACTATAATTTAAGTAAGACCTGTAAGAGCTACAAAAATATTTATTTTTTCAATGACGCAATATGTGAAACGAAGCAGAGTACTGGAAACAGTTCCGTTTCACAGATTGCGTCATTTTAAAAAGAAATATTTTTGTATCGTATTCGACTGGAATCTACTTAATGGACACCGATATTGCTATATGTTTTTAAAAAGTACAGTTTTTACATTTTTGATTATTTTGCTTCAAAACATAAATTATGTTTCAAAAAGTTTTTGCGAACATAGTACGCATAGTTCGTAAAATTTTGAAGTGTGATGGGCAATCCACATTATGTGATTTTACCCCAATTTGTCAGTACAACATGTCGAAGTCATGGGCAATCCACATTAGGTACGTGATTTGTATCTTAATGTGGATGGTCCACGCGAAGCGGACTGCAAGATTGTTACTAACCGATGAGATAGGGCAAGACAGCACGTCTAAAATGGGACGGCCGCGACATACTCTCGATTTTCACTATACCTCTTGTTCTAAGTGTTCTAATAAGAGAGAGACGGATCGTGCGGGAAAAATTGAGACCTCGCGCGCCGTCGCGTAATAGCCGTCCAGCACACAAAAATCGAGAGTATGTCACGGCCGCCTCATGATCGACGTGCTGTCTTGCCCTATCTCATCGGTTAGTAAAAATCTTGCAGTCCGCTTTGCAGGAACGTTTCAATGCGGCAATTTTCGCTTTCCTACTGTTATCTGGCCACACTGAATTAAATTATAGTTGCAGTTGTTACGTCTGTACGCTACACTCAATTCTGACTTCGACATGTTGTACTGACAAATTGGGGTAAAATCACATAATGTGGATTGCCCATCAGTCATCATAGAAGTCATCACTGGTGAAAAATACTGTAAATGGGAGCCAATCGGTAGGCTCGGTGACAAATTTCCTGTATGTGGGCTCCAGCACTATTCGCTTATGCTGAACAAAAGTCAACCTTATTTAGATCGAGGTAGAGTTGATCATACTTATTTTCGCTTACAACGATTAAGGTCTAGTTGTGTCTATTATGTCTATGCCAGTGTTGCCGGTGCGGATCTTTTGGTCCGATTTCGGATAATTCAGACCCAAAGAGTAAATCAGACCTCCGGCGGATCTTGTACGGATCGTGACTCAAATCGGACTATTTCGGATCCTATCCTACGGGACTGTTATTTTGTGGGTATATTTTTTCACTTCTCATGCTCGAAAAGTGTGTCATGTTAGGATTAGATAGCGGGGCTAAAGTAGTACCTTTAGCCCCTAGGAAAAAAGCTTTGAGATTGAGCCTGCCGTACTACTACTAACTACCGTCTACCTCGCTTTAGCATTGCACCGTATGCTGTCCGCCGCGCTTGGCCGTTTGAACGCACTTATTATCTCTTCTTTGTGGGATCGCCAGTAGGCTAGATTGCCCCATAACGTTGCATTGGGATAGCCTCCATGTACACTCGTTGCCTAGGTTCGTTTTATTATAGTTCTAGGGACATTGTAATATAATTTGTTAATTTGGGTATTGATATTTTTAAAGTTTGACATGTTTATGTAATTTAATTTAATTTACTCAAGCTTATTATTACTACTAACATATTATTTACTTATTATTTTTCTTTTTTTAGACATGTACAGTAACACATGATGGATCCTTTGTTATCTGAAATAAATGATAAAGGCGAAATTGAACAATCCTTTCCCCGCCGTGGAATTTATTTTTCATTTAAAGCAGCACGGATATGGAAAGACGGCGCGCAAGCTCTCTCGTTTTTTCTCGCACTTTACCTCTCTTTCTAAGTGTTCTAATAAGAGAGAGACGGATAGTGCGAGAAAAATCGAAAGAGCTCGCGCGCCGTTCTGTGATAGCCGTGCTGGATTGCACGTATAGAATTAATGAAAATAAGCGACATAGGGAGACGAATGAACTCGGTTTTTCGCTCTACCGCACGTGGGGATGCGCAGCTCTTATAGGTCTTAAACAAATCATAACTGTTTTTTTAAGATTTAGGCAGACGAATCACGATAAAATACGGTTGGGGTATATTGTCAGTATGGGGTAATTTTTTAATATATTTTTTTATTTTCTTTTCCTTTAAAAAATGCGTGTTTTATTCGTTAAACTTTTTCTCTCAGTTCGATATTCGGGTTAAAAGGTCAGTCATTTAAACGGTTCTGGGACTTTAAAGAAATCGGTATCGTGAACGGACTCGGATGGCGGATAGGTTAGAGGATGCCGGCTATTTTTTTTTAATAAAAGAGTGGAAAAAACTTCTTAAGAGAAATGTTTTCAAGTAAAAGATGCTTATTTTGAGGTGTTCTATACGTAACAATCTTTTAAAATAGGTTTTATAATGACATCACTTTGGAAAAAATATACTAAGTGCTGAAATGCCCCTGATTGCTCCACCCAAAGCTAGTAAGGACATACTTAATGCCTTTAAAACACTAATATACAGAAATTATGAAAATGTACTTTGCGGATCCTCGCGACTATTTTCGAATTCCACTGCTGGCAACACTCTAAGGAAAAGCGTCCGTTCGTTTCGCGCCCTTGCGCCCACGCCTTCTCTTAGCAGCCATTTTTTTTGTCGTGTGGGGTGGGACTCGTCTCGTCTGACTCGTCTCATGGGAATTTGCTCTTGCTCCGCGCAGTGGTGCTGTAGGGAGTTTAATCGGTCGACGTTGCTTTATTTGCGATACATAGTGATAAAACTAACGCGCCACTACTCCTATTTGTGATAATGTATGGTGTGGTCCAGTTTGAAGCATGTGAAGGCGGATCAATCTCAGTCTTTGTGAAAAAATGGCTAACACCAATGAAGACACGAATTCTTTGGCCACCCAACGTTAAGGAAAGTAAATCCCTGGATAGGTTTCTAAAGCGATGCGAGTCACCAGATGCTGAGACGTGGACTCCTTATGGTTTTCAGCGATTTTTCTACGAAACTGGTAAGTTAGAAAACTAATGTATTGTGTTTTAACCTCTCGAGTAGATTTCTGTACATTGCGGCTAGTGACTGAGCCTCTGCAACGATCGTTTGCGTCTGTTGCACGCGGCCGACGGCTGAATGAAATGTATGAGCTGCGCTGAATGTATGGTGTCGGCGTCTGTCTGTCTGTGAGCGAGCGATCGGCCGCAATGCAAGGAAGTCTAAGAGGTTTGCCTGTTGACAGCGGCGAGCGCGAGGCAGGGCAGACTCCACTTCATATATTCGGAATGCTCCCTAAATATTAGTGTAGGTATCCAGGGGGCTGAGATGAACACCTTGACTGACTGACGAATGAGACTGATATCTAATAATAAATTAAGTGGACACAGTCAGTAAAGAAGTTACCATTTGACATAATGATCTATAAAACTGGATAAAGCTATCTTGCTTTCTCAATATATGTATGTCAGCCCCTTGTAGGGCATATTCATTATTTTAGGGCCCTTAAACGGATAGTTACGGAAAGTAACAAAACCGACAGTCAATGTCAATTGCATACATTTAGTAACAAAACAGACAGGTTAGATGTGACTTAAGCATCACTGTAGTTAACCTTAATCTGCCATTTTTTTAAACTCCCCGTATTACATTTAATGTATGGGTTTACTGTTGGATTACTCTACTCAATGCTATCTCTATGAATTCATGTTAAGCCTACTGGATATTATGACCAAGCTAGCGATTGATTAAGGAAACCCAACCAGACTCCTTTGAGGCCGTGCAACCATCGCATTCATCATCATCATCGACAATGTCCACTGTTGGACAAAGCCCCCCCCCACCCCTTAAAGGTGTATAATATATAATTCTGTTTAACTCATGCTGTCTTCCAGATGATCTTGAAAAAGCTAAGAAAAAGCTACTTATCTTAGAGTCAACATCTGATATACAAACCGAAGAAGAGAATGATGCTAATGCTGTAAATAAGAAGAGGAAACACCAAAGAAACAAGAATTTTGGATCAGACTCAGACTCATTCGATGAAGATGCAGGACTGAGTCGCCCACCACCGTTGAAGAGATCATTTCTAAAAGGTAAGTACTCATAAGTGCTTGTACAATTAAATAGGGAAAACATTGTAAGGAGTCCTAGTCCACCCCAGGCAGCAGTTCTACTATGGTAGAGACAGTTGAAAACTTAGAGCATTAAACCAACCGGAGTGGCCATTAACAGGCGTTCCCCTCTGCCAAAAGTATATGACCAGTGGTCATACACATTGTATGGACTGACGTTTATCTGACGTAGCTATTTTCACGTTACGCATACATTTGACGTTCCCCTCCCCCGCAAAAATCGGCAGACTTTTTATGTATAGAAAATGACTCATGGCCAGTCCGGTTGGTTTAATGCTCTAAGGTTGAAAAGTCCGCGCGGTGGCAGAGCTCAGGACAGATTGTCTGGCTGCACTTACCATCAGGCAGTTTGTGGTGAAGAGTATAAAAAGCACAATAATAAAAATATAATTTTGGTGACTTATAAACATACTGTACATCATCCCAATATTGATGTATTTCATGATTCAAAATGCTCTTTTGTTAAGGCTATATATTTGTTATTTAGTTAATATTAATAACTAGCCCCCTTATTCATAAACACGTACAAAAGTTGACAAGCCGCTGATCATCGTTTGTCCCTTTCCAACGTATATGTATGATGGAAAGGGACAAACGATTATCAGCGGCTTGTCAAGTTTAGTAGGCGTTTATGGATAAGGGGGTTAGTTAATAACCATATTTTGTAAGATAGTTACCACTTAAACAATATAGTTATTTACTGTAAGCTTTTGTGTGATAATAAAAAAATCTTTAATGTTCAAACGACGTCGTGAAAACGTACCGCACTGGCCACAAACCTAGCGTCAGCTAGTTTGATGTCAATATGACGTGAAAATGACGAGATTATATTAACGTCAGTTGGATGACTTCGGCGGCGCGACTCTGCCGCGCTGCCTCCGCGAATCTGGCAGTGTACGCAGACCAATTTGGTTTGTGTAGAAAAATATAAGATAGGGCTGACCCAGGGTATGATGATGTTAATTTAATGTATGTATGTATGACTTCCAGTTCAAGACAACAATAAAGAAAATCAAGATGATGTAATTAACTCTGACGACGCCGACATCGTAGAACATACAGAACATACTACACCTGTCAAATGGCTTGCTGCCACTATTGGTGGGTAACTTATGTTAAGATTCAATAGCGGATTTGCTAACCACAAGAAACCAGATTTTAAAACGAGTATCGTTACTTTTGTATTGGTAACTAAACTGTGTTTAAATACTTAATCAAAAAATTACTTAGCCATTTTTTGAATAAGAAAAAAATCTATGTATAGATTTACAATCGCAACGGTAGAAATATCTATAAGTACGCAGTTCTAGTTCTAATCTATCCGAACTGAAACTGTTCAGATAGATTAGAACTAGAATGTGCAAATGATTGAATCTCAGACCAAGAAAAAAAGACAGACGGAGCGTTACGAACAGTCAAGTGAAGCCAAAACACATACAAACAAAACCAAGCTACACCAAGTTTAGCGCACGCTCACGCACACATATACAAACAAAATTGCACAAAACTCTTCAGCACGTGTCGCAATGCTGTCAAGAGCATTTATTTCGAGTTTTGTGCGATTTAATTTGTTTAGCGTGTGCTAAACTAATGGGGCTTGGTTGAAAACCGGTTGGCTTCACTAGAATGTTCGTAACGCTCCGTCTGTATATTTTCTTGGTCTGAGGATTGAATGTATGCCATTAATATACTATATATAATAACGTAAATCATGGATCAGGTATGTTACCTAACTGAGGTAACTGGGACCATATGGACTTAGTTTGAAGTGATCCCAGTTGCCTGACAACCCCAATATCGTGTGCATTTTGTGAACCCACCTTTTTGATTAGGTTGAGTTAGGCACTAACAAATATTACTTAATTATTTGAAATTATTCACAGTACTTACAGACACAATCATATCGCTTTTAAGTGAAATAAAAGTTCAGAATCAAAAAATCATAGCTTTGCTAACCAATTCAGCACACACATATTATGAACCATTACATGAAGACTTCAAATTTCCAATCCAAAATGAAGAAGAAATGACAACATCTGAAACATCTTAAAATGTGTTCTTAATGACAGAGAGTCCCTGTTTGTTTATGGGAAACGTTTTCTTCAATATGATTCACTTTATGTGTATCCACATGACTCTAAATTGACCAATATCTGCGTTGCTTCCAAACTGTCAAGCGATTTCGAAGTAATATCAGTGCAGTGTATTACAGCAAAATGTTTGTCAGTGCCCACTGAAGATAATAAAAGTATCCGTATATGTTTTCCATTGCTTCATACTATTGATTAGTAAATAGTAAGTAGACACCTAAAATTAGTAATAAGAATACAATCACTAAAGTGGGATAAAAATGGATGACCAGGCAAAAGCGGAAAGCCCCAATTCGGAATATACTATATAGTGGCATTGGTAGCAGATGAAATACGGCGTTTCGTGAACCAAAGATTTCCTTTGGCAGGATTGGTCCTTAGGACCCATGGATGGATTTTAGAAGTGGGCCCACAAAGATTTTTGAGGGGGGGGGGGGGGATTGTCAACTTTATCTTTATATATACACCGGCCGAGTTTGGTATCGTTTTCTTATAAATTGCGGATGCCGAATTCGTTTTTGGTATCATATCCGACACCGTTCCGAAGTAAAAATATATAAAATAAAAGAATAATCGTTTTTTTAATTCCCTATTTCACGAGGAAAAATTCCTTAACTTATAAACAACTAAAAAGAGATGCTTTAGAGAGCCCTATTCCTAGTCCACTAAAAAAAAATTGAATGTCAAATTAAAATGTTTCGTATGGGTGTAGTACAAAAAAAATTTTGATGGCGCAAATAAAATTAATGAAAAAAAATCTAATTACATTGTTATTTTGAGATCCTAGAATGATAGGGGTGGGTTCGCAAAAACGATGAAGATGTAAAAAAAATATTAGTAATGCTTATGCATTCTGTTTTAGGTCAATTTGTGCCATAATAACAAAGAAAATTTAACTTAACAATGTCAAATGAATTAACCACGCCATAACTGTTTTACGGAGGTATTTATTACATAAATAAGTTGGCCGGTGACAGTACATCTGTCTCTTTTGCACGCTCGAAGTGAGAAAAAGAGAGATGTACTGTCGCGGCGACAATAGTTGCCCGTGCGCGCCTAGTGTTATATTACGCTCGCACGCCGTTTTGATTTTTTTAAAGACACTTATTATAAAACAATGCTGTCGGAAGTTTTTTATACGTAAAATAGGAGAATGTTACTCTCTAAAAATAATTTTTATTCCCAAAATATTCATTATTTGTAGTACAAAAAAATAAAGTATAAACATATATGGATTTTTTAACCCTTTTTAAAATTTCTATGGGTTGATGTAATTTTTATTCCAGAATTAAATTGTACATCCTTGATTTAGTTAAAAATGATACCAAACTTGACTAAGTTAGTCCTTTAACTTAAACAGCTAAGACATCGCTGGTGCGGAAACCCCCCCCTCCCCTCCACCTGCATGAAAAATCTTGGTGGCTCCACTTCTAAAAAAAAAGATAGATAAAACGATAATGAAAAATTCCTATTAATTTAGCATAGGTATTATGTTACTTTTCATTAAAAATAATAATTTCAAAGTGTCGTATATTTTCTGCTGCTGCTTAGGAATAATAACAATTTACTTCCTGAAAAAAAAAAGGTACCTATTGACAAATGTGAGAAATGTATACCAGAGACTATGCAGAGCCTAGGCAACTGACAACTTTTTTTGCTGCCCTAGTTGACCCATTCAGCCTTTACAAAATATATAGATATAATAAGTTTTTTTATAAAATAGACCTGGAGGATGTTTGTAGCACAACTTTATGTATATAACTTTTGTACTAAATTTTTATCTATCTGTATTACTGAGATTGTGAGATTCTTATGAAGGTCGTAATTGTAGTATTTTGATTTGAAACATACTTGTCGTAGTCAACTTAATGAATATAAAAGCGCATTTACATTAGTCGTTTGCAAAAGTACGTGCATGTCGGTCGTTCTGGCCCGCGTGTTTTCTAGACCGCATGCTTTCCAGGCCGCATGCTTAATCCGTTTACATTAGTCGTACGGTCGTTTTGGGAGTTAAGGATAAACAGTACCCTCACGTGTCTCCCTCATCGGTTTTTAATTAATTGCAACAAAGCTACAGAAGATATGATTATGGTAATTTTAAACGAGAACTATACATTAATACGGTGTTTTAGGAGTTTACTTTCTATGAAAAGATTGTGTGGTAGTTATGTACTGAAAAAAGTGGTCACTTTTAACAAAAAACGACATACGTAAGTACCACAAAATCTTTTGAGAGAAAGTGAAAAATCCTAAAACACTGTATTTGCATGGCTGTCGTTAAAAAGTTACCATAGTTATCTTCTGCAGCTTTGTTGCAATTAATTAAAAACCGATGAGGGAGTCACGTAGGTACTGTTTAACCTTACTTGGCGCTTGCTTTTCGCCGCATGCTTATCGACCACGCTCAATAACCCGTCGTCGTTTACATTATGCCTTTACAAGCACGTGCCATGCCTTAGATTTATGAAAGCATATATACTTGCTATCGACTGTTTAAACGACTTATGTAATTGCCCCTCTTTTGTATTAAACTTTGATCAATCACTGATTGATGCTTATATATTAAGAGTATAGTTTGAAACATTCCCATTATGATTATTGAATAACGATGTTTGTAGCACAACTTTATGAATGTAACTTTTGTACTTTTACCTATTTAAATCACTGTTTGATTCTATATGACTAGGTCGTAATTGTCGTATCGTAATTTGAAACATTCCCATTATGTGATCATTATGATTATTGAATACCGATGCTTGTGACACTCAATTTTATCAATATAACTTTTGTACTCAATTTTGATATGTTTGATTGAACCGTCATTATTTGTGACTTTTTGAGTAACTTGCCTAATATATCGATCGTTCTCCGTTTGGCACAGCACATACCAGCGCGGAAGCGGAGTGAAAGCGAACCGAAACTGCGGTGCGTATCCCTTTCACGCGCTCAAAAAGGTGTTCACTCTGATTTCGAGCTGGTGTAGCTCTATTTTGGTTGTAATAAGCGCGACGTCGGTATTAGACGTTCTCAGGACGTCACAAGCAGACCTGCCAAGACGTCTGAGCTACGTCCATATTTGACCGTCTCAAGACGTTACAGTATATGACGTCTTGGCTACGTCAAAACTACTATACCTCGTGACGTCTTGACGACGCCTAAATTTGGCAGTCTCAAGACGTAATTATGTAACGTGTAAGTGACGTCTCGATGGCACGTACTGACGACGACATAACAATACGTCTTCGCGACGTAGAAATTTGGCCGTCTCGGAGATGTAAGTATGTAACGTGTAAGTGACGTCTCGATGGCACGTACTGACGACGACATAACAATACGTCTTCGCGATGAAGAAATTTGGCCGTCTCGGAGACGTAAGTATGTAACGTGTAAGTGACGTCTCGATGGCACGTACTGACGACGACATAACAATACGTCTTCGCGACGTAGAAATTTGGCCGTCTCGGAGACGTTAGTGTTTGACGTCTTGGCTACGTCTCAAATTATGAGCATCGTGACGTTTTAATGGCACGTCCTGACGACGACATAACAATAAGTCTTCGCGACGTAGAAATTTGGCCGTCTCGGAGACGTTAGTGTTTGACGTCTTGGCTACGTCTCAAATTATGAGCATCGTGACGTTTTAATGGCACGTCCTGACGACGACATAACAATACGTCTTCGCGACGTAGAAATTTGGCCGTCTCGGAGACGTTAGTGTTTGACGTCTTGGCTACGTCTCAAATTATGAGCATCGTGACGTTTTAATGGCACGTCCTGATGACGTCAAATCAAGACGTCCAAATTTGGCAGTCCTAATGACGTCTTGGCTACGTCTGAAACTAACAGCCTCGTAAAGTCTTGATGGATCGTCCTGACGACGAAGCCTGGGCCACGTCCAAATTTGGCCGTCTTAATGATGTCTTGGATACGTGAGAACAATCAGCTTCCTGACGACTTGAGGATTCGTCCTTGTGACGTCGGTAACATGTCGTCTTGAGATAACGTCTGTGCGACGACAGGAAATGACGTCAGAAGTCGCGACATCACGACGTCATTTGCGACGTCGCAGGTACTTCGCTTTTATGACGTCATTACGTCAGAAATAACTTTAATATGACGTCATTACGACGTTAAATTGCTAGCTGGGCTCCGCTCACCGCGCATTCCCCTCTCGCGCCTATTGTAATTGTTGATGTATTCAAAACCACTTAGTAGGTAATTTTAAGGTGGATTATCATTTCACCTATTTCAATTTGACCTTTAGGAAAAGTCTTCGTAGTGCGTTTGACTGATATATTTATTTCACCAGACTTTTTCAAAGTTAATATACCTTTAGGTATTTTCGACTGATTCTGCAAAAACAGTGTCCAGACACGTAAAAGAGACATAAATAAACCATAACTATAATGTTACCTAATATGCCCTTAACGGTATCATTTTTTATTGTTTACTTTAGTAAAAATACTGTGTAGGTATTATGAAGTTCCCTTTACAAAACTTAGTGGATTTTATATGCATCACAAAGAACATAAATAGAAGTAGTATATCATAAAGCAAATCATTCTTATAGCATTTTCGCCAGATCTTTACGTAATTTATATAGATAAGTTTTTATTATTTAGTACTGACGCCGTATTAAATGTAGGTGGATTATTAATTCATAACTTAGTCAAATTACCCGATCTATTTTTTGGTGTAAAAATCGGGCAGTTATCTATACATTGTTGTTTTTCCATAGAGTGAAACCGTACCGCTCTCAGGCTATAGTCCACAAATATTTTTTTATTCGTTTCTGCCGCAAGGCGGAAGGCGCAGCGTGGTAAGACCCCCGCATGTGGACTGATGATCTGTTAAAGGTCGCGGGAGTCCGCTGAATGTGGGTGGCGCAGATCCGGACGTATTTCGGCTGATTTGATGATTAAGGTACTTTCGGGTAATAAGGCCTAGCTAAGGGAGAATGTTAATAAAATGTAAAATAGCTTATTTAATGAATATATTTACATATGAACCAGTCTTAAATTTCAATTAGTATACAACCAATGCGGAAAATGGGGGTAATTCCCATAGGGTGACATACAGTGACCGGTTTTTTAAAACCCTACTAATAGGCCTTATTATAATATGGTGGTATAAAAAGGCCTAAGACGTTAACGTACTTAAATAATTGAAACAAATTTGCTGTCGAGATTAGTAATCACGTAACTATAACAAATAAGTTTATATATTCATCTATTGAGATATAATATGGGTCATTGTACGGATATTTAGTACAAAATTACATCAAAATATGCCTCTATATTAACTAGCAATCTAATTAACATGTATCGAAATAATCAGTCTCAGATTTTTACCAACATAGAAAATAACAAAAAATAGCAATTACTGCTATAAAAAAGAAAACAAAAATGTTTTATTTTGGATTTCTCCTAAAGGCCTTATTTTACTGTAGGCAATATTATAGTATAGGAAATAGTATCTGCAGACACTAGGGCATCTTAAGACCACAATGCTCGTTTGGGAGGCAGCGTGATCGAAACTAAAAATATAACAAATACGTTAGTCATTATGCACACTAAGTTAGTAGTATAACTTAAAATAACGAAATTCGATATATGAAGTAGGAGGATAATAAGGCCTATAAGAAATCCCAAGCCATAGAGGGCAATAAGGCCTATAGGTAAATTTTGTAGGCCTTATTCGCCACCGACCACGTGTATAAATAAAACGAAATATAAAATATTGTCATCACAATACGTTATTGAAGCTTGTATTACATTGCAAGCGTTAATTAGGCAGAAAAACTGAGAACAAATTGACATTATTAATGTAATATTATAATAAATACTCACGTCTGTTTCGGCCCGATTTTTGTATTACGAGCCACGTACTCACCTTCCGAAATGTATGAACCAATCCTGGCGGCGGGGAGCGGGGAATCTAGCCAGTTGGAACGTGTAGTTCCTTGTTTATCTGCTTGGCATCAGGGAAGCTAGCCTTGAGCACGAGTACCCGTATTTAATGCGATTTTGGTTAATTAGGCCTTATTAGCCGACAGGCCTTATTACCCGCAGGTACCTTATGACTTTTTTTGCACAGTCATGTAGAGTCTCCAGGAAGCTCGACACTCCACTACACACTTCCACACTAGAATAACATGAATGAATGTATGTGTGTAAATACTTTATTGTAACCAAGACGTTGGTAAAAATACAGACAAAATAGGTTAAGTAGGAACTGAAACTGACGGTGGAGGATGAAACTGTCGGATCCCATTTTGAATACAAAGTTTCATGTTATTCCAGCACGGCTATCACGCGACGGCGCGAGCTCTCTCGGTTCTTCTCGCACTATCCGTCTCTCTCTTATTAGAACACTTAGAACTAACTAGGTATAAGTGCGAGTAAAATCGAGAGTATGTCGCGGCCGTCCCATGATAGACGTGCAGCACGCCGTTAGCCAAACCATACGTGTGTGTCGGGGGCCGACTTGCGTCGAGCTTCCTGGGGACTCTTAACTACCTACTTGTTAAAAGGGTTTTGGTGAGCCCAAACAGATTATCTTGTGATAAAAAAAAACTTTATCTTTCTTCTTCTTGTATAACACATCACTTTAGAAGTTCCTACGACCACCTTTCGACTCCATTATCAGACCAATGGTACAATGATATTGCTTTGTCACTGAACTTACTTTCTAGATCGCTCTTCAGGGATAAGATCGCCTGTTGTTTATCTCGACTTGTAAGTTGTTGTTCTTATTCTCTGTATTGTTTTCATAAATTAAGGTATAAGAACAAAGAGAGTATTTTATATTGTACTAGCTTCTGCCCGCGACTCCGTCCGCGTAGTGGAACTCATTTATATCGCAGGTCCATACAAACTTTCACCCCCTCCCCCCCACTTCACCCCTTACGGGATGATTTCGGGGAAAAAACTATAAACTATCTCTATACCACATTTCATCTAAATCGGTTCAGCGGTTTAAGCGTGAAGACGTAACAGACAGACAGACACACACACTTTCACATTTGTAATATTAAGTATAGTATATATATATATACATATATTATGGATAATTATGTCTCAGGTCAATCGGATATCAAGGAAGTGGTTAGGCTTGCTAAATTTGAAACGGACGACATACCTAGATACCTACATTGCAAATTAATTTATTTGACAAAACGTTTTAGTGAATAAGCACTTATTCATAAAATGTTCCTGTAATAGGAAAAATATTGGCTGATAATTATCATAATAACTATAATTATGTAATTTCTGTAACGCAGACTGCAGAACCTATTGTTGAATATAATGATGTACTTAATATAAAAAGAGGTAGATAGGATATAACCGCTGACAGCGCTCCAAAAATAGCACACTAAAACTGAGTCAATTGCATCATCTTGCCTCAGTTTCGCGTCGTCAACATAATAATGGTGTCGCAGCTGTCAGATTTGGTAGTCATTCTTAAACGCGGAATTTCGTATAGATAACGTATCTACCTCTTTTTTTATATTACGTCATACGTACGTTAAGTCAGTTTAGTCGGTAGACAAATACGTTGAAATGATTAAGGCTAAGTTCAGATGACCGCGCGGCGATATTTGTTATTTATTTATTCGTTTTAAGACTAGACGTCATTTTAAAATATACTGATTAAATCAATAGCTACTTCTTGGGAACAATATTTTTATATAACATTTATATAAGTAATACATATTTTTATTTAGTTGTATACACGTGACATTACAACATTTATTGATATTATACTACATTATTTTAAATGCAGCTATATGTTATATTTTGTATATGCGCAGACCATTGTTCATTACCATTTACTTATGCATTTACTTATGCATGATTCAATTAGTATCATTGTGTAACGATCACTATATGAAATTAGTATACTAGATGAAATAAACTAAACTATTGAATATCTAAATAAGTCCCGACCACAGAACTATATCAAGATATAGTTCTGTGGTCCCAACTGTGATAATTTTGTTTATTTATTTTTATCTTCTCAAAGTTTACTGAGTTCTCGGTCCCTAAGCTAAGGTTTGGGTGACGCTACCGCTACACAATTTCTCCTAACGATGTCTACTTTCCCTACGAATTTTCCTGTTCAGCCAAATGATGCTAAAAAATCTTTTT
Organism: Epinotia demarniana; assembly: GCA_945867215.1. Taxonomy (NCBI): domain Eukaryota; kingdom Metazoa; phylum Arthropoda; class Insecta; order Lepidoptera; family Tortricidae; genus Epinotia; species Epinotia demarniana. Next base: position 10,033,755 of record OX244267.1, on the reverse strand, counting down.
TCGATGTAACAACAGGCTCGTTTTACCAAAGTACGGTCACCGATAGCAGATTTCACTAAATTTATTCCTAAACCTTTTTCAAATATCTTTTACTTTTCCAGTTATATCAACTTAAGAAAAAAACCAGTCAAGTGCGAATCAGGCTCGCGCACCGAGGGTACGTACAAACTGCTCCTATGGATTGCAGACCTGCCTTTGATTTTAACTTCCGCTGGATAGCACCCCGCATTCCTAAAAAAAGGTCTATACAGCCCAGCCAGACAGAACCCCCAAAATCGCCGAATTCGTTCGCTATTTTAAAAAAAAATAAGGTACCCGATAAGTAGTGCCTTGCCTATTTAACACTAGTGACCAGTAATGTTTCCGTTTCTCAAATTAACAGCTCATGGTAACGACGTTATATCTAGGATTAGGATTCTGGTGGCAGTTTAGCACAAGTAATGCAGTAGAGTCGCCATTGGAAGGAAAAGGACAAAAAAGTGCCAGTAAGTCATATCGTCCAATCTCTTTAGTACCAGCCCTCAGCAAAGTTATCGAAGTCGGTCTCAACCAGCGAATGTTGTCCTTCTGGTTGTCCCAAAACGCGATGTCGGACCGACGATACGCGTATCAAAGAGGACGCAATTCAACGGACCTGGTCCGTGAGGTGGTGTGGGCGGTGCTGAAGGCGCGCGAGGCCGGGCAGCAGGCGGCCGTGCTGTGCTGCGACCTCTCGCGCGCCTTCGACACCGCAGACCACTGTCTCGTCGAGGCCAAGCTTGATCACTACGGTTTCCGCGGACCAGCGCTCAATATACTAGTGTCCTTCATGAGGAACAGAACCCAAACCGTAGTAGGAGATCGAGGAAGAGTACGATCTGCAGAACAAAGCAGCATAATGGGGGTCCCGCAGGGCTCCTGTTTATCTAATACACTGTTCACAATACTTCTCAACGATTTACCGGGGGCCCTCGATGAGGCCGAAGTGTTTATGTATGCCGACGATGTGACCGTAGTGATCACAGCTCCGAACGAACAATTACTCGAAGAGGCTTTAAATGACACCGTTAACCGATTGCATGTTTGGTTTGCGCAGAACGGTCTAGCGCTTAACACGGAAAAGACCTGCTTCCTACGAGTCAGCCTAAATGGCCACCCTAGCACCAACCTCAAGATCCACGCGGGGTGCACAAAAATCGAACAAGTTGTGACCACCAAACTCCTCGGATTTGTGCTGGACAGCTCGTTGTCTTGGCGGGAACACATCGACGGTGTATGTGCACGACTAGGTCGAGCATGCTACGCACTGCGACGCCTTGCATCGACGGCCAGCAGAAACACGGTCAGATCATGTTATTTCGCCACCATTCATTCTATATTATCATACGGCACTGAGCTATGGGGCAGAGCATCGGATTTTGACCGTGCCTTTCGAATGCAGAAGCGCGCAGTGCGAGGCATCGTAGGTATCCGCAGTGATGAATCAGTCCGCGACCACTTCAAAAACCTACGCATACTAACACTACCAAGCTTGGTAATCCTTCAGATCGCAACCTTTACCCACACAAATATAAATAAATTTAAACGCAAAGGGATAGTGACCTCACATAACTTACGAAGCAACGCACACCGAGACCGTCTAGTTGCACCGCTTCACAAGCTCACAAGGTCAGCGCAGTCTGTGTACGTCACAGGCCCCGCGATATACAACCGCCTCCCAGAAAACATAAGAGATGCTTCATCTCACCAATCCTTTAAAAGTAATTTGGAGTCATGGCTACTCACAAAAACCTTTTATACTTTTAACGAAATTATGGAATTGCCACTGACTATGTAATAATTTGTTAAATTTATTTTATTTTATTCAGAATAACTGACATTACTACGCTGTGTATATTTCGAATGAAATAAGTACTTACTCTGTAATGTGGAATTTGTATGTGTATCGTACAAACTGTATTTGACGTGTATCAGTATGCTACCAATAAAGATTATCTTATCTTATCTTATCTTATCATTGTGTATTTTTTTATTTGAATAAATGAATAACTGAACAATAAATCTATATTACAGTACCGGCCAATAATATATCACCTTTGCGTTTTATTGTATGAACGTGTATGCAGTAAACAATTTAGGTTTGTTGATACATCGCATATTTTACTAGTTACATATTTTACATACATTTTTGACAACAACTGCAATGCAATACTGAAAATTATAATTATGATTTTAAAATATAACATTCAAATAAATTTTACTTGTTTGTTAAAATGTTTCTGTATTCAAGAGCTTGAACAACTTGCAACTGGAATTAAAGTTTCAAAATCTTGCATATTATCTTCTTCAAACTCAAAATTATATTAATTCAAGTAAGCCCAGCACAAGCACTTGCACTGTGCAACAAGCACTTTCAAATCGTCAGGTAGAAACATAATCTTAAGCTAATTACTTAGAGTAATTTATTAAACATAAAAGTAAAATTTATATGAAGTATTTAATTTTTTATAAAACAATACTAGTCTAGAATGTTTCTAGAAAGACAATCTAATGTCAAAAAATAAATAAAACGAGAATAATAAATTAAAAACACAATGTCAAAATTTTCCAAAAGGAATAAATAAATTATAAATCCAGTCAAAATTAGTCCCAAGAAGTTTTATCATTCATGTAGTCTTGTGTGCTATAATAAGCTTTCGAAATAAGTTTACGTTTCACATAATTCTTGAATTTATTAATAGATAACTCAGTTACATTTCCAGGAAGTTTGTTATAAAACCTTACACAATTACCCATGAAAGATTTTTTTATTTTTTGGAGCCGAGTGGTGGGCACTTCGAGCTTATGCTTATTTCTAGTATTAATATTGTGTATGTCACAGTTTTTCATAAAATTGATAATGTGTTTATGTACATACACAATAGTTTCATAGATATATTGACAATGCAATGTCATTATATTAACATTTTTAAACTTATCTCTAAGTGAGTCTCTATGTTTCAATCTATATATCGCCCGAATAGCCCGTTTCTGCAAAAAAATCGAATGAATATCCGAGACACTGCCCCACAATAAAATACCATATGAAATAATGCTATGGAAGTAGCTAAAATATATTAATCGAGCTGTTTTCACGTTCGAGATATTTCCAATTCCTCATCTTTCACAAAGACACTCCCTTGTTCGTGTTCTACGTGATTCGTGACAAATTTAATACATTTAGTCTTCTTCTCATTTAACAATAAATTATTAACATTAAACCAATTTACTACTTTAGAAATAGCATTGTTTACGTCATTGCAAGCTTTTTGCTGTCTTATAAGTTTGAAAAAGAGGTGAGGTGTCATCAGCAAACAATACTATATCATGGTGGGTCTTTACGAGATATGGCAAGTCATTAATGTAGATAAGGAACAGGAAAGGCCCCAATATTGATCCCTGCGGTACACCCATCGAAACCAATGACCCCGGTGATCGCTGTCCATTCACTTCGACCCTTTGTATTCTACCATGTAAGTCCATAGTAGTCGAGTTTCCTGATCAATGTTTCATGACAAACGCAGTCGAAGGCCTTGGATAATTCTTCTGATGTTAAACGGCTGTCAAGATCATGAAAAAAATATACTATGGCAATTTTTCCATATTATCTGGCGTTATACTGTTTCTTAACTTGTAAAAAATCCATACTTGTATGAAACCAATAAATTTAATTAGACATTATTGGTTTATCAATCATTTATTCATTCAATCAATCAAAAAATATATAACAACGACTCCATTGCTCTTTGTTCACCCCAATGCCACCAAACATCGCAACTCTAGTTATATCACATACTCGTAATAATGGCAACAAGTTTGTTATTTAAATGGACCACTCGTAAAATGTTACACATACTAACCTGTATCATGGGAATATTAAACGTAGATCGATTCAGAGAGCAGAGAGTTAACTTAACAAACGTAATTCACTATTTATATGAAGGTTCGGTGTATATAACTTGTAAGAAATATTAGGTCATTTCGACACCAAGAGAGAGATAAAAATCAGACAAAAACAGAGTGATTTATCAAAAATTAACAACGTTGATTTGTGCCGCTATTTGTCTGGGAGCGTCGTTATATCGGCCGTGGGATAGGTACGAGGGAGTCTATTTTTATTCGTCGCTCTACATCCCAACCAGAGGTTACATGTGTTAGTGCGGCCACCTTCAACGCGCCGCCGTGTGGACTAGTCCGAATGGCAATGAAACACATTGAAATGCGATTGTGGATGTGAAAGAGGTGAACCGAATAGTGGCTCTATACATCTATCTGTATTAGGAGCGCAGCATAAGTAGGGCCATAACATTATCATAACAACCCAATTCTCGGGCTAGAGGATCCGATAGCAGATAATAAAAAATATTGACTCACATCATTAATACATATTCAATGGCCGGCCATGGACTATTGACATAAGTCGATATAAAAACAGTGTAACCCGCACTTACCTTTCATTCATGAAAACTGAAAATTTTGCGTTCACCTATAAAAATACGGACTCACACTTAACCGGTTTACGACCATCTTAACGAATTTCCTTATTTTTTACGCGCCGAAATTGTAAAGAAAGACATGAAACCGGTCATAAAACTGCCGACAAAAATTTACGAAGGAAGGGAATAAGGAAAAAGTAAGCGACGACGCATTAATTAATGAAATAGATTATAATTATGATCATGATACAAAAATTGTATGCTGACGGTTGTCATATTGTGCACGTCTATAAAAGAAGTCCTTATTACTGGCTGAACTATCATTCATCACCATCAGCAAAAAGTGTTGAATCTGGAAAACTGAAATATGCTGAATCTGGATAATGAAGTAGGTTACTTAGGTGACACAGCACAGATAAGAGATAAGAATGTATTTACGAAAATATAGAAATATCCACGGAAATATCCGAGCTGGAAGTTTCTATGAAACACTCGTCTGAATTTTCGAAACCATGTGCGCGAGACCGCCTAGTGGGTATACCTACATATGTATAGCTCCGGACATGAAACCCTTAAAAGGGTTATGTTTGGATTTCAAGGAATTATCTAATGTTTGTTGTTAGTGTTTTTTAGTAAAATTCTATTTCTCTTTTTAGGAACAGCTTACGTTAAATCCAAAATTATTTTGTTTAATTAGTACGTGTAGCCCTAACTAGGGATTTAAAACTTAAAAATAATATTAGTGCAGAAGCCAGTGAATAATGTCCAAGGGAAATGTTTACGGAGCATTTCCCGTTATTCTTTAACTCACCATTGATTGTTTATATGAAAAACGAAAATATGATCTCTGTAAAACAGAGGGGTAATTGCGAAAATTGTGATTGTCTATAAATGAGCCTAAGGTAACTCAACTGTAGTTTTTCTATACAAAAAAAAACATTACAGTACGCTCTTGCGCCCTTAACATTTGATATACATATATACGTATTCGAAAGGTTCCCTATCCCATAGTTCGTTAAACACGTCGCAGCAGTAACATTAAACGGATCTATTAGGCAGTACCGCTTTATTGCCAGTAATCCAGCCCTCAGTTACGCCTATATTAGATTTCTTCAGATCAAATTAAAATTACATGCAAGAAAACGTTACCTACTACCAACTTAACAAACCACTGAATGTTTTTACTTCAAAGAAATTATTGTACTAAAGGCCTTGCTGCCAACTTAAGAAAAACCTTATTCTATGACAGTACTGGCAAGTTGAATTAAGAACAAAACAGACCATAAACAAGAGGTGTCAATGTGTCATGTTTCCAATTTCCCACACAAGTTCCAGTTCAAAATTAAAAGACAAAATATGATAACTATTCGTTATTAATAACTTCTTAAGATTTGATTCGTGTTTGTGAAGTGAAGAAAAATGTGTACGTTCCTTTTAAAATGGACGAAGAAGAAAATAACTGCACCGCTGAAGAAATTGCGTGAGTAGTAATAGAACTAACGGAAAACTTACTGCCTGAAAAGTCAAATGCTATTTATTTAAATTTAGTCGTAGAAAAAGTATTGTATGCAACGGTGTATAACTTGGTATTAAAACGCTCGTGACGACTTTAATTGCGATGCTCGCCAAGGCTCGCATCGCAACTCACGACACTCGCGTTTTAAGACCCTACTTATACAACAGTTGCATAAAATACTATTATCAAACCGGTTCGGCATCTTAAACGCTGCGGTGGAACACACGTAACAAATACAAAAAGAGATTGCTAAAAACATATTCCTTCCTTCCTTTAGGCGTAGCACGGTTGCCATTTTATCACTTGTCGTTGTGGATAAGACATCCGTCACTCTCGCACTCGCATATTTATCAGAACGTGACGTATGTCTTATCCAAAGCGATAAGTGATAAAATAGCAACCGTGCTAAGCCTTCTGCTCTGTCGTGGTCAGACAAAAAAAAAGTAAAGAGCAAGTCCTCGCATGTGGGAGTCGCGCTGTAACGGCTAGTAAATATGAGCCCTTACGTACCTATTTCGTTTAGGTGCTCACGTCTACATTTTAGGCTGAAATAAGACGTAGACGTAGGCAATTTCTGTCTCGCACTGCCTCCGCCGCCACATCTGCGACGCCCGTTCATTTGAAGCTAGAGCGACTACGAAATACTCCATTAGAGCGCAGCTGTCGTGCGAATTCGTAATTGGCAGGCCCTATAAATATTTACCGGCTATGTTTTGGGTAACGATTCACTATAACTAACTTTCAAACCGAATTCTAGGTTCATTTCAACAATTTACTGTTACATGTCAGGTCCCAAGTATTTTATGAGAGCAGGGAGTGTTGTTTCGCATTATACTGTATTCTCCGCGGTCAAATTTTGAGTTGGAATTAGTTAATGCGTACTTTAGTAAAATGTACGCATTAATTACATTTCATTTATTAACTCAGATAACAAGATCCATTATTTGTTAGTCAATGTAAGTTATCATTCTGGATGTGGAATAAAACGTCAGCACTATTACCTAAACATACGGGTATAAGTGTTTTTCAGAATTTGCGTCGTCAATCATTTGCTGGAATGGCTCTACGTTTGACACGTGCAAATCAAAGCAAAAATATAAACCTCCCCAACTACTCCTCACTCCGCGTTTCAAATATAAAAAATTGCATAAGGTGGCGGGTACGTCTTAACTAACTAGTACCATAGGAATATTACGTTTCTTTTTCAAACATTAATTTATAACAGCGTTTTTTTTGTTTGTTTAATTTTCAAATGTTATTCTAAGATGCCTTATCCAAGAATCCACCAAAATTTCCAATGTTATTCTAAGATGCCTTATCCAAGAATCCACCAAAATTTCCATCGGGAAGCAAATTTATAAAAATAAATGACACATCCATTATGTTTTTTGTGTGATTTATTTATTATTCTTGAAGAGCTCCTGTAAATTAACCAAATCAAAAATTAAAATATCTATTAATATTTTTCTTCTTTTTTCAGGAATTGGTTATATATCGGTTTTTTTGATGAGTAGTATTTTGGTGGATTTTGAGTCTACGTAATTATTAAAATGATAATACATCAGTTGCACACAAAAATGCTGCTGTTATGAATTTTTTCCAAATTTCCGTTTTTTTCCATACTAATGAAAATAAAGTGCTTGGGCTATAGGGCACATTCGACGAAGCTACAAGTTACAATTTTTAAACATTGGTCAAAATCAAAAGCCCAGTGGATTTCAATTTTAACATTCCGATATTTATGAGGTCACTAGCTTCTGCCCGCCACTCCATCCGCGTGGAAGTCGTTTATATCGTAGCTCCATACAAACTTTCACCGCTTTTGGGGATGATTTCCGGAATAAAAACTATCCTATGTCCTTCCCCGGGACTCAAACTATCTCTATACCAAATTTCATCTAAATTGGTTCAGCGGTTTAAGCGTGAAGAGGTAACAGCCAGATAGCCAGAGAGATAGACACACATACAGACAGACAGACACACTTTCGCATTTATAATATTAGTATGGATGATGATATTTTGTTACACATTAAAAAATTAAGGCAATTAAGTATATTATTTACGGTAGCCCAGTGGTTCAGGTATGCGGCGGCTGTCAAACGTGTCGTGGGTTCGAATCCCGGCTCGTACCAATCAGTTTTTCGGAACTCATATGAACGGAATATTATTTCATATTTACCTTTAGCTTTTCGGTGAAGTAAAAACATCGTGATGAAGCCTGCAATACATCTGTGAAAAAATTCAAAGGTGTATGTGAAGTCCCCAACCCGCACTGGGCCATCATTGGGACTACTGCCCGTTCCCTCTCATCCATGAGTGGAGGCATGTGCCCAGCAGTGGGACGTATACCTATAGGCTGATTTATATTTATATATGTACTTATATAAGTATATTAGATTTGATTGCAGGAGTAGATAACATGAACTTTACCAGGAAAATTAAAAATATAAATATTTGCGGACAATCTTACACAAATCGGCCTCGTCCCAAACTAAGCAAAGCTTGTACTTGGGTACTCATCATCATCATTTATTTAAGAGCTTGGCTCTTGTCGGTGGAGTACTCCATTACTCCTTTTTTGAGGAAGCATAGTGTGGTGGTTTCCCCCTTGCCTTCCACACTGCAGTACACGAACCGAGGTTCACCGGCTCCGTGATGTCCAAACAAGAGCCCTTCCAGATTCCTATCTTCGTTCTCCAGTCGGTACTAGTGCTACTGCTGCCTGACACTAGAGTATTGCTTATATAATGGCGGCAACTACTCGCCATGTCACAGAATCGTCATCGGATATTGTAGCTTTTTATAGAGTGGCCCCTCCTACAAGCCTACCAACTACATCCTCCTGATAACCCTGCCGCTGCGTGGTCGGGGACTGCTTATTCAGTATATTCGTAGCTAACCATCATATCTGATGGCCATTCCACTATCCGCCGCCTGTGGACCCCGGTAGTAGCCTGCAGCTCAGCCCTACCACTTGGGTACTAGACGACGATAAACATACATATATTATATAAAGAAATAAATATTTACTGAAATAAATAGGAAACATCCATCACTCAGAACCAATATTCATGCTCATCACACAAATAAATGCCCTTACCAAGATTTGAACCCAGGACCTGTTACTTCGTAGGCAGGGTCACTAAGCTACCAACTAGGCTAAAGCGCTCGTCAATTTTAATAGGTATTTCCACTGAAGCTTAAGAATAGGTACTGTACGCTGTATTGCATTCGTAACTTGCATTGAAGATATTGAAACAGCCCAGCCGCATATACAAATACAACGAAGTACTTTACGAAAACATTCACTTAGCAAAATGGGAAAGCAAATGGAACGCAGGGTCCGGGGTGAGGTGTTCGGGCGGGTATTCATGGATCAAATATTGGCCATCTATGCCGGGCCGAAGCCCATCGCTTTCTGCAGTAATAACACTGCAGATAGCGATGTCAAAGTCAGTCAATGAAGCGACTTATCAACTGAACTTCCATTTCAAATAATTTACTTTAAAAACAGAGTTTTAACCAACTTCAATTTAGTACTCTGCCAAGCCACGTGAACTTTTCATTTTTTTTTCCAACTTACCACATGAACTGATTTCCGAGAGCAAATGCGTTGATTATTAGAGAAAAAAACACTTGGAGTTTTGGATGACCATCCGTGGTCACCAGTTCCAGTTAACCGAGTGCTACTGCATTATATCTGCTTTTATTATTATTTTATTTTTTATTTTGCTAATATTACTGAATGCAAATGCTTGGTTTATTGCCGAAAATACTAAAATTACTATATGTGTCTCTTGAATTTTTGAAGAGTTCCGTCAATTCCTCATGGATCCCATCATCAGAACTGGATTTTGATGACAACGGAACCAATCTGGAAGTATATTCTTTCAAACGAAGAAAAAAAAAAACAAATCGGTTCATAAACTGCCAAGTTGTATATCGCATAACAAACACACGAAAAAAATACAGTCGAAGCCGAACCTCCTACTTTTTTGAAGTCGGTTTAAAAAGCAGCTAACATTTATAAGCCTAGTTGAATAATCTGGACTGGACCATGAAAACTTTAAGAAATAAGTAGGTTGTAGTAGTTTTAAATGGATACTAGGATTTGGGGGTTTAGCCTCTAGATTGGTTGAACTTGGAATTCTTCAAAAATACGATTAATGTTACAATATATTTTTAACTGGCCTTCATTGTCAGACAGTTCATTAAATTTATAATCAATTTTGATTTATTCATAAAACGGGAAGCGAGAGCGTCATTTTGTGCGATTTTGAGACCCTTATATTGCATTAAATTAGGGTGGCGGCTAATAAATCCCTTCAATATTTTCAAAACTCGACCCCGACATTAAGAGCTTTAAGACTAAAATAATTAAACAACTTCGCAAAACAAACGTTTTCGTATAAGTTACGGCGTTAGTTATGCATTCCCTCGAGGCGTATTATTATTATAGTAGGTATGTCTATCATTTGGCAAAGTTGTCAATAGGTTTTATTTATATTACTTATTTATAACCATGATCACTGTAGTAATTAACACACTAAACTACTTATTGGTGAAGCAGCGTGGGCCCCGGCAAGGTGGACTGCATGATGACCTGGTAAAGGTTAGGTTAGGATGGGTGTGGCGCAAGACCGGTCACTTTGGCACTCTTTGGGGGAGGCCTATGTCGAGCAGTGGATATCTTTCGGCTGATATGATGAAACTACTAAATGACCTATATGTCATGATTAACATTTGAAACATATTTTAGCCACGTCCGACTTAGATGTGAGGAGCTTATTATTATCACTAACATTAAATTATACTTACGGATTCAATAGCTAGAGATAATTTGTACGCATTAGAAGCGGCGAACGTCTCATATATTACTTTAATTGCTAATGTGAACGTTCCGAATAACATTAACTGCAAGAAATAATTTAATGAAAATTCGTACACCATACGCATTGGGTAAGGTAGCCAACAATGGTCCAGTGGTACACAAAGAACCAACGCTTTTATTCGAAAAAGCGACGTTGCCAAACCGTACTACGAACATAGGCACGCTTCGATATGGTCGCGTCCCACGCTCCCCAGTCGGCAGCCGGCCCGGCCTGAGTTGAAACCGCACACTTGGTGGAGTATTTTCTGATTTTCGACATCAAAACAACAAAGAGAGAAAACGTTTCGTTGTTTAATTTGCTGTCAATCTTAATACATTGAATTTATCAATTTTGTATTAAGTAATTGTTTGGCCATCGATTAGTCAATCACTATTAACGGGCCTATCTTGTTAAGTTTACATTTTACCTAGCCTAAAACATCTAAAGGTGTATCGGGCACACAATGACCCATAAAGATGGAACACACAATGATCTACTACTACTGGTATAAGTTATAGTAGGTAGTAACTCTAGTTAGCATAACTTGTGCCAAGTTTAAGAGTTATTATACTGCTTAATTATTACTCATTGATATTATTATTTGGTTTGATAGTATAGTACGAATACGAACATTGCGATATAATGCTAAAGCTAGCTTATTTTTGTGCATTTTTGAAGTCCAAGGCTAAATGCCGAAATGCACTGACAGCGGTGGCGGAGCGGCGTGGTGCGGGTGCGGCGCGGAGCCATCACTGTCAGTGCGTTTCGGCCTTTACATTTTCATGAGCTGTAAAATATTCGTTTACTGCCGCTGGTTATTTTTTTTACGTTATATTTTATTACAATATTTTCCTTATTTGGTTTGTATTCAGAAATTTTATTGATGGACGGTTCATTGAATACCTATCATCGGTTCAGCCAGTACCATAGGTTGTACACAGTAGGCCATTTCTCATCGTCTATTTTTTAAAATATTTTTTCTTCTATTGGGGTTAATACAAAAACATTGATTCAAAATGAAAGCTAGATAAATAACAAATAATCCGGTAGGTATATATACTATTGTAATACTTTCACATTAGGACTATGACTTTTTAAGGTACGAATTTTTGGTGATACTTTGTTGGCAACCTTACCCTAACTATTTTTGGAGACTGCATTGTACGAGACGCTTTTCGTGTATATAATTTATAGCATGTTGTTTCATGACTCGCCTGAGTTTAGTTAACTTTTTCCTTTCAGCAAGACTTAGGTAAAGACAGTAAAAACTTTATTGCTTAACGCGACCCTGAATAGGTTCTGAGATTGTAATTTGTCCAAAACAAAGTAGGTAGAGGCCCACAAAAAGGTAACTAATTATATAAGTAAATCTTAAGCAGCATTACATCTCATCGCATGCTCATGTATGCTCCATTAAAGACGACTCATTTAGAATCTAAATTTATTGTTGTTGTTTTGCTTATTTATGAGGCTCAGTTCATTAGATAATAGATACGAGTATTATGCATATTTTAGTGGTCTTCATCATCATATCAGCCGAAAGACGTCCTCTGCTGTACATAGGCCTCCCCCAAAGAGTGCCACAGTGACCGGTCCTGCGCCACCCGCATCCAGCGGACTCCAGCAACCTTTACCAGGTCATCAGTCCACCTTGTGGGGGGGCCTACCCACGCCGCGCCTTCCGGTACGTGGTCGCCACTCGAGAACCTTTCCGCCCCAACGGCCATCGCTATGTGCCTATGTGCCCCGCCCACTGCCAGTCCCACTTAAGTTTAGTGATCTGGAGGGCTATATCGGTTACCTTGGTTCTGCTGCGGATAGCCTCATTTCTGATGCGATCACGCAGAGAAACTCCCAACATACAACATAGCCCTATCCATAGCCCTTTGGGTGACTTTGAGCTTTCTTATGAGGCCTATAGTAAGCGACCACGTTTCAGTGCCATATGTCATCACTGGCAACACACACTGGTCAAAGACTCTTGTCTTGAGGCACTGCGGAATATTGGACGAAAAGATGTGCCATAGCTTCCCGAACGAACGTGCCCAGCCGAGTAGTATTAGTGGTCTTACTGACTTTAAATAAATACAAAATTTATTTGTAACAAAAAGGCTACATTATTTCATTGTTATTGAATCAACCTGTGCATAACTTTAACTCGCTCCTCTGTCTCTCTCTTGTAAAACATTCATCCTTCAGTAGCAAGTATGCAAGTGCGAGAGGGATGAATGCTTTATATCGGACGTAAACGTAATCATGCTACCAGTCAGTGCTGGAATTGGGTGAATATCGATTTGAACAAAACGAAGAAGATATCTTCCGTTAGTTACAAGGGCACTAAATAATAATCGTTTCACCATTATTACAATAACGAAAATACCTACTAAAAGCTACTTACAGTTTCCGCCACCACGACGCCCTATCAAGATTATTATAGCACATAAAACCCTGGCATTGACACGGAACTGGGTAGTAACATTAATTAATTCCCTTAAATCAAAACAACGACGCTCCAAGTCGCGACCGCTCACTTTAAATTTAATTGTGGAGAAACGAGGAATGGAAACAAATTGTGCGAGTTAAGTACAAATTCAGGAAGATATTTACCAAATAAATGAAGATAAGAAATTCGTATTTTTAGCAAGGAATGCAAGCAAGATTTATAGGTATAAACAGTTGGAGTATTGCTTGTTAGACGGATTCTTCATTATTAATATTGTTCATTTCAAGACAGAAGTTTTGACTAAATCCTACTAAATACGTGCGAATGTTTGGATGTTTTGATCTTTAGATGAAATTTTGCACGAAGATAGTTTTAAGCCAGGGTTGAAGTGTGTTGTGGACGATGGGCTAGCAACCTATCACTGCAATATCACATTTCGTCGATCTTTTATACCCACATTTATGCTAAAAGTGGCGCTGGAACATACGTTTCATGTGCTCTGCCTACCCCTTTTGGGAATAAAGGCGTGAATGTATGTATGTATGTATGTATAGTTTAAAGTCTGGATGAATATATAGGATAGTTTTTATATCGGGTCCAGATGAAGTTGCAGGCGGAAGCTAGTCGGCTAGTAATTGATTTTGAACCCCTCGCAACGTATTTCGCGCGCTCTTTTCGACACGGTACCCACGCTACGAGCGCGTGGAAAAAGCGAATACGTTACGTAGTGACGGACAACTAATTGTCCCCTTCCTGAAAAGTGTAGTAGAATAGCATTATCTATATCTATTTAGCCCCGCAATTGTAACCTCAACCTTAAACCTCTAATCTGTAACTTGTTTGAACCTCACATCATGGGCCATCCACATTAAGTGATTTGTCAGCCCCAATTCATTAGAATCTGACTAATTGCTATAGCGTGGATGCATGTTCCAACCGTCAAACGAGTTGTACGGACTAATTGCTTGAAAATCACAATTTGGACCATGGAATTTGCATGATCTGCCAAGTATTCTTTTTCTCACAAATTTCATACAAATAATAATAATAATAATAAATACTCTTTATTGCACCACAACAAGAGACAAACAAGTTACAAAAATAAATAAATAAATTTAAACGATAATTTAAAAATGTATGCTAAAGAACATTGTATTAATATTTTACACTGTAATTTTGTAATTTTTTGTAAACCGGTGCAACTACAATTTCATTCAGTGTGGCCAGTTAACAGTAAGAAAGCGAAAAGCGAAGCGGACTGCAAGATTGTTACTAATCGATGAGATAGGGCGAGACAGCACGTCGATCATAAGGTGGCCGTTTGAATGCGCCAATTTTCGCTTTCCTTCTGTTAACTGGCCACACTGTATGAAATTGTTGTTGCAGTTGTTACGTCTGTACGCTACACTCAATTCTGACTTCGACATGTTGTACTGACAAATTGGGGTATAATCACATAATGTGGATGGCCCATCACCTGTCACCCACAAATTGACCTTGACGCCGCAATTCGTAGTAACTAAGCTTAATCTGGGCTGTTGTGCGCTACGCGCTAATGCGGCTCACCCCGCCGGTCACCCGTCACGAAACTAGACCTCTACCTACGCTTAGTTACTGCGCATCGCGGTGTCAAGATATATTTGAGGGTGAGCGTTGAGTCACCTCAACGCTCAACGCTTATAACAAGTTACAGAATAGGGGGGCAGATGTCTAGTTTCGAAAGGAGTGACGGGTCAGGTGAGGCCATTGGACGCGTACAGAATAACAGCCTAGGTGTACAGACACCTAGGCTGATGTATTCTAAAATTGTACACACTAACAGTAGTGGATACAATTTTATGAATGTAGGGGACCATCCCCAATAGTACTCGTCAGGATTCAAAAAAACTTGCACCTACTATATATACTTGCCCATTCTATAAGTTTTTCAGGGTGGAAATAGGTTATATTTATCTTGCGGCGTGGTTCTTTGTACTCGAGTGGAGCCCAGCAACTCATATGTTATTAAACAGTACGTAATTAATGTTCGCAATTGACATCCACGGTTGTGACAGTGATACCTATTCCTTGAATCCTTGCCATTATTGCATTTTAAACGAGCAAACGATACCCGTCTATCTGTGCATTATAGTTATTCTAAGATCATAAAAGCTAAGAATTCAATATGGAGGGACGGTAGACCCTCCTGCCGCATTCCGGCCTGACCCTACCCATAATAAGGCCTCAAATGCCAATCATGCCCCAATATTCTGTAACGGATAATTAATGTGCAAGCATTGAACCATTATTTGCTGTCATTATTAACTTAATGCTATTTATAAATAGTTTAAGAGTAGGTACTTGACAAACAGTAAAGGTACTAGTACTGTTTAGTATTAGTAGCTTGCTCAATTATTATACATGCAAACTAGCTTCTGCTGGCGACTCCGTCCGCGTGGAACTCAAGAAAAGAGCGTAGGTACTCCCATCTTAAAGGCCGGCAACGCACTCACAACACCTCTGGTGTTGCAGGTGTCCATGGGCGGCGGTAACCGCTTATTACCATCAGATGATCCGTCTGCTCGTTTACCTCCAATAACATTAAAAAAAAACTCGTTTACATCGCAGCTCCAAACAAACTTTTACCCCCCCCCCTCATTTCACCGCCTTAGGGGATGATTTCGGGGATAAAAACTATCCTATGTCACTCTCCATCCCTTCAACTATCTCCACTTAAAAAATGACGTCAATTCGTTGCTCCGTTTTGCCATGAAAGACGGACGAACAAATAACAAACACACACATACACTTTCCATTTATACCATGCAACATACTAGCAACTTTACATTTACACATGCTATTTGCTCGAAACAAGCATGCTTTCGTGCTACTAAAGAGCATGTGTAACAGTACCTTAAGATTGAAATGGACTTTCGCTAATACCTAGTTCTGTCTCCACGTTCCCTATAAAAAGACATCATGAAGGGCAGAGAACGTACGCTTTTTGTTTATTTTTTTCTGACTAAAACCTAAAAATATATTTAGGTAAGTAACAAAACTAAGATCTGACATGGCACAAGGAACATTTGTTTCTAGATTACCTATAGGTACTTCATATTTGAACACGTTAAGGATAATGATACGAACTAGAGGCCTAAACCAAATACGAGTAGTAACAGTGACATAATTAATGTTAAACCACTATCATAACATTTGCGACATAATTTTCCTTTTATTATAAGACCATTTCCGCAAAGCGTACTTCTGTATCTAGAACTCTTTTTATCGTCGAACGTAAGTACGTATTTGCGAAATCTACTTTATTGGGAAATATTTTATTCCATACCAAACAACTTTTGTGTGTCGTAATTTTGTTTCACGACAGAGGTTTGGGAAATTCAATTTATTTTCTGCGAAAAAATGCTGACTATATTTTTTCACATAGTGTACTTCTAAATTATTCAGACAATGTGTCGTGTAGGTAGGTAGGGACGTCGTCGTGGATGTTAAGAGTTTTAAGTGATCAGTCTAAGCAGCTTTTATTTCAGATATAAATTTATTACGTACATACTCTCCTATGCCCTCTATGCCTATGCGACATGAAGGGAAAGTACCTTTCATAATCATATTAAACACTGCCTTGGACACATAATTTAAAAAAATTGCTTGTTTCCCTGAGTACGGAAATAAACATAACATTACCTATTCAAAATAATAATTATAATCTCTTCATACAGCAAAATAGCCTGTATTTAATGTAAAAGACAGTTTTACAGATAGACGGTCAGCGTATATGGTTGACATTTTATAACTTATCGCTGTCGATAAGACTTCCGTCACTTATGCGAGTGCGACAGTGACGCATGTCTAATGATGCCTAAGAAGGTTTCCATTTTGTCACTTATCGTATAGCCATTTATCATCACGTCTTGCAAAATCCGACAAGTGGTTCTTTTTGACAATCGGCTTTTGGCATAAAAGAAGGCGAATCTTCCTCTATAATCAATTTGTCAAAATTTTAACTGCTTCACTAAAAGTAAAACTCAGCTATGTAAAATAAGTATTGAAAATGCCCTTCAAAATGCGTTTTGTGTTAAAACGCCACATAGCGCTTCTTGTGACTATACACCTGTGATTATATTTTGCGCCCTGCTTTAGGAATCAGTGGATTATACGAACAAATAGTTAGCCGTACTATTGGACTTTTATTTGAAAAACGTAATTTCATTCGGTTTCATTTATCGGCAAACAATTAAAGTAGTGAATACTACGGTAGCCTAGTGAAGCTACGGTAGCCTAGTGGTTCAGGCATGCGGCTGTCAAGCGCCGGTCGTGGGTTCGAATCCCGGCTCGTACCAATGAGTTTCTCGGAACTTATGTACAGAATATTTACCGTTAGCTTTTCGGTGAAGGAAAATATCCTGAGGAAACCGGTCTAATCTCAATGCCAAATCTTGGGATTAGGTGTCTAAGCGGAACCCGCGCTCCTTAAGGGGCATTACCGGGAATAATAACGCTAGAAAGATGATGATGAATTAAAGTAGTGAATAGTATGTGCTATTTGGTAAAAGAGCATTAAGATATCATGTGTCAAAGTGTGCGAAAACCGTCATGCGTCTTACTCCGTATTTATTATCAACATCATAAGTTTTCTAAGTTGCAAATCGGTAGGTAATATATCTCTCTCTCTAGACGTTCCCTCATGACTGAAGATCGTGGTCATCAACAAGTGGTCCACACTTGGAGTGAACTATTTGTTTCCATCAGCTTCTGTCCATCGCGGCCCTGACGACGGAGCTAAACCTCGGGGACCTGGAGTCTTTTATTTGGTCGTTCCATCTGGTAGGAGATCGGATCGGGCTCAAACGAGCACTTGCCATTTGTGTTCCCAACTACGATTAATCTCTCCAGGCTCTCATTACCCCTTCGCATTATGTGGCCAAAATACGAAAGCATTCGTAAGTGGCATATCTTGGACAGACGGGTTCTTATCTTGAGCTGTGAGAGGATCGAAACATTTGTCCGCTTGGCCGTCCAAGGTATCCTCAACATACGCCTCCAGCACCACATCTCCAAAGCAGCAATCCTCTGCCTCTCTCGAGCCCGTATCTTCCACGACTCCACGCCATACAGAAAAATGGGGAATATCAAGGCACGTACTAACCGGATCTAATATATATGATCGGAGGTAATATATATAATATTTGAAATTAATGATATCAGTCGGAAGTCGAAGTGTACTAATGAACAAGCAGGCAGTCCTCTCCATTGCTTTTTGGGTGACTTTGACAACGCACACTGGTCAAAGACTTCCTCGTACCAATTTTCCGAATAGTTTGGTCATGTATTCTCTGAATGTCAGGGATCTATCCAGAGTCACTCCTAGGTACTTTGGGCTAGGATTGTATCTTAGTGCTTCGCTATCCAAGATTATATTTCGTTTGTGACTGGCCATTTTGAAGCATGATATTTCAGTCTGCTTGGACTGGGTATAAGTCTCCACGCGCTGAGGTATGCTGACAGGGCTCTTAAATCTGCTGTCAATGTCTGGGCTCCAGATTCAACGTCTTTGCTTTGGGTTATGAGTGCAATATCATCAGCATAAATGAACTTGGTGGACTCTGTATGCGGGATATACAAGTTAAATAGTAAAGGAGCTACTGACCCTTGACTGGCTCTGGACTGAGCCTTGCGGGAGGTCGTTGTTAAGTTTCCGTTTTCTGCTCTTTTTGCTGCCCGAGAAAACCTCAAACATCCTTTCAGAAAGCATATTAGATATAAGGTCGGCTAGTTCCCTGCATGGGATTACCGGCAGCAACTTGTGGATCAAGCCATTCTCCAGACTGTATCATACGCAGCGGTTAGGTCGATAAATGCTGCGCTAGATTTGAGGCATTTTTGGAATCCAGCTTCTATATGATTCGTGACAGCTAAGACCTGATCAACGCAGTTCCTGCCCCTTCTGAAACCAGCTTGCTCCGCTGGGATTACGGCCTCTATAAGTGGTTTTATTCGTCCAAGGAGCAGGCGTTCCAGCAGCTTATATGTGCAGCAGAGGAGTGCAATGGGATAATGTTGTATATTGTCACGGAAACACAATTTGCGTGCGAATTTTCTTAAGAATCGGTTCAGTAAAAGTGGTTGATGTTGCCTTAATATGCCTTCGGAAAATTCCAAAATACGGGGTCAAGCTAAATAAAACCGTTTAAAAAGTAGGAGTGCATGAGTGGCAAGAAGATCTCAAGTTTATTCAAACTCAAAATCCTATAAATGAACTACTCATCCTCCTGGTGGCCCTGGTGCCGCGGTACACTCACTGTACAACATCGAGGTACAGTGGCCATTTTATTTTCATCAGCCAATAAGCGCGCGTGCAGGTATAGACCGTCATTGATTAACCACGCCCACTGCAACACTATTGGATGTCTAGCCCCGCCCATTTTTGGGAATTCGGATCTGCCCGGCGGCGTCGAAACTAATATCCTATAATTGAACTACTTATCTTCCTGCAGCCCTGGTACTGTACAACATCGAGGTAGGTAGGTAAAGTGGCCATTGTATTATTATCAGCCAATAAGCGCGCGCGCATACAGACCGCCATTGATTAACCGCGCCCATTTTTGGGAATTGCCATCGCGAATT
The DNA here is from genome assembly GCA_945867215.1 of Epinotia demarniana. Classification (NCBI taxonomy): domain Eukaryota; kingdom Metazoa; phylum Arthropoda; class Insecta; order Lepidoptera; family Tortricidae; genus Epinotia; species Epinotia demarniana. The sequence continues at coordinate 10,013,850 of OX244267.1, read as the reverse complement.
TTGCGCATCTGCGTGTGTGATTTACCTCCTATTATTATATATGGCGCTTGGTAAGCAAATGCATAAACACAAAATCCTCGAAATAGTATGGTCACAACACTCACAACGCAAGACCAGCGCTGTCTCTGCCAGCATTACGCTGACTTGTGACCATTTCGTGGCAAAGTGCGAATGTCATTGTCTGTAAATTGTCTTGTGTTTTGTCAGGAAAAATGTGTCTTTCGTTCTTTCAAGTGTACCTATTACAAGTGAGGCGGAACGCCGAACTCTGAGGGGTCAAGCTGCCTCGTGGTAAGCCAGTACTGTCTAGCTGGTCTAATTAGACAGACATTCAGATGTACTCTATGAGTAATGATTACAAGGATAATTACGCCGAACTCTGCGTTTGTTCTAAACACCCCAACCGCGGTCTCTAGTTGAGCTTGCGGGCCGAAAGCTCGAAGGGGCACTCACTATTCTTGAATGTATTAAAAGTGAACTTAAGTGCCAATAACCCGAAAGTGAGTGGCGAGGGACGCAAGCCTGAAGACCGAGATCCGTGTAGGGCCGAAGCCTCAAAGTGTCCCTTTCGAGCACGCTCTCTTCGCCCGCCCGAGAGCGGAAGGCCCGAAGGGCAAGCCTACGCGAATACTCACTATTCCCGAGTTTCTTATAAATAAAGCCTAAGGGCGGGTTGCACCGACTTACGATTACAGACCGATCAACGTTAAATATGGCGCTGACAGCTGTCAGTCGATAGAAACTTGTCAAACGTTCCATACATTCAGATTTTAACAAACACCGCTTACGATTACAGACGGTTTGGTGCAACTCACCCTAAGGCTCAGCCAGCTCTGCGTAGGCCCAAAGGCCTGAACCGTCTCTTCATAGCGCGCTTCGTACGCGAAGCCGAGGCAGAAGGCCCGGAGGCAATGCGAAAGTTTGGATGTATGGATGGATGGATGGATGTATGTTCCAATTAATTTCAAAAACTACTGAACGATTGTTTATGAAACTTTCCAGTTATGTACCTTATGTATCAGAATAGGATATACGCTATAGTTTATGTCTAATTCCATCCCTCTTAGTGACGAAAAAGGGGATGAAACTTTGGATGCAGACCAACAGTGTGAAATGTCAAATGAGCGTTGCCAAATGTGATATATCTATTAGTCACTAGATGGCGCTAGACGTACTTTCCTAATTCGTTCTATATACGTAGGTATTGCCTTTTTTTTACGTTGGGGGAATGATTTGACGCACCGTTCGCCCAGTCAGGGGGGACCAGACGGGTGTGTGGGACTCCCGGACAAAAGTGAGTACCTGCACCAGGTGAAAGTTTAGTTCGCCGGGTTTGCGGTTGACCCACTTCTCAAAGCTCTCCTCTTCGCAAGATTGCCCCTATTGTAAGTTTTCCGGCCGTGCTCACTTCCAGATCTGCCCTCCATCTCGGGAGAAGGGCAGTCATTGCTGCATCGCGAAGCCCTTTGGTTAGGATGTTCTCCCCTGGCCCTCAGCTCCGCACGGTATCGATATATCTAGGCCAGAACCTCCGCTTGTAATTCCCAGGGCGGATCTCCTGCCAGTAGTGTGGCAGCCGCCCAGGAGACTGTGCGGTACCCTCTGCACGCCCTTACACTGATAACCTTCTGCGACCGTATTAAAAGCGTCTTGTTTTTGAGCGTGAGGGCATCCATCCATACAGGTGCCCCATACAGTGCACCGGATTACTCCTGAGTAGAGGCGCCTGCAGAGAGACTGAGGGCCTACTTGATTCGGGAGCAGCCTTCCCAGTGCTGCTGCAGCACCTACCAGTTTAGAGGCCAGCTGAGTGAAATGCGCCTCGAAATTCCACCTAGGGTCGAGGGTGAGGCCGAGGTACCTCATGTCCTTCCCTACCTCAATGACTGTCCCCATAAGGATTAGCCGCGCCCCTCGTGGGGGGCCTTTGCGTGGCCCGTGGAAGAGGACCACCTCCGTTTTACCGACGGCGACTGTGAGTCCCAGGAGGTTGATCCTCTCAACGACCATTGTGACTATCACCTGCCCTAATCGCGCGGCCTCGTCGTAGGTCCGATATGCTCGCCCCGGGCCGTGACGAGCATATCGTCCGCATAACAGATGACGCTGGTTCCGGGGAGGAGCGGGCCGCGCAGGAGCCAGTCGAAGCCCACGTTCCACAGAATCGGTCCCAACACAGAGCCTTGTGGAACGCCGCAACCCACATTTCGGTGGTGGGGCGCCTCATCTGAGCCCTCCCAGCGGATCACCCTGTCGTGGAGGTAATCTTTCAACAGCCGCTGGAGGTACGTTGGCACTCCATGATACCGGAGTGCCTCCATGATCGTCTCGAAAGGCAGGCTGTTGAATGCATTCTTTACATCCAAAGAGATTGCAAGAACTACCTCATTTCCCTCTATTGCCTCTTTGGACCGGACCTTAAGGGCGGTTAGAGCATCAATTTTTGACCGTGCCGCTCTAAACTAAAGCCATATTGGTTGTTAGATAGGTCCGGTATGACTTCCTCCAAGTGGCGGATGAGGCGGTTTGCCAGGATTTTCTCCAGCATTTTTCCCACCTCGTCCAGCAATACAATAGGTCTGTAGGCTGAGGGAGTCCCTGGTGGGCGACCATCCTTCGAAATCGGGGCGAGACGACCCTCTTTCCATATTTTCGGGAAATGTCCGACATCGAGGCATGCATCGAATATTCCCCGAATCCTTTCTTGCATCTCTTCCGCTGCAATCAGAAGAGCCTTGCCCGGGACTCCATCAGGGCCCGAAGCGGTTTTTCGCCCCTTCAGCCGTAAGAGAGCCACGCCTATTTCCCCGTCCCTTATCGGGGAAACATTTTCCATTCTGCTTTCCTCCTCCGACAGACGCGAAGGGGGACCCATAACGGGGGGCGAGTGTCCGGTTGGATCCGGGAACAGTGCCTCCACAACCTGTTCTACCACATTTGGGTCCAGGGACTCTGTAGGTGGCACGCCTCCAGCACGGAGTTTTTTTCGCGCAGCACGATATGGACGTCCCCAAGGGTCCCTATTGAGGTCCCGGAGGAGTTCCTCCCGTTTAGAGGTTTTCGCTTTACTTATCGCCAACTGCAACTCCTTTTTTGCCTCGCGGTAGGTATTCCACAGTTGGGTCTCCACCTCTGTCAACTCTGCATTCTGACGGCGGCGGCGTCGACGATATCGTGTGAAGGCTCGTCGCGCTGTATTAGCCTGCGCCCTGAGGTCCGAAATTTCCACTGACCACCAGTAGACTTGGCGGCGTGGAGTGTGCCGTCTGGCCCTCGGCATGGCCGCATCACAAACCGCGGTCAAAGCAGCGCGAAGGCGATTAGCTAGCATGTCGACGCTGGCACCATCTGTCACCGTCTCGCTATTTGTTGCCGTCCCGGGAGCAGTAACGGTGATCCGACAATGTTTCCGTATCTTCATCTACCCACCAATTTTGTGCTCTGCGTGCGATAGCTGGGGTGGGGAACGAAATGTCCACCACGGACCCCTCTGCTACCGGACGCAGGTGTGCACTGACCCTTTGTTAAGGGGGTTCAAGCCTGTTTGAATGGCCCAGATTTGGGCTGCCCCATACGCGCGACTTGGTGTTTAGGTCGCCCATAAAGATGATTGGCTTTAGGGACGATCGTTCGACCACTTCCGAGACTTCTCGACGGAGTCGAGGAACGTTTCGAACTCGGCCAGAGTCCGTTTTGGGGAAAAGTATGCCCCGATTATGGCATACCCTCCCCATTCCACCGCCACAACACCCGAGCCTCTCGCAATAGGTGAGAGAGGCAGATTTGTGTTTGGTCCAGCAAGAACCGCTACCAAGCCATCGAGGTCCCCCACCCAGTTAAGTTGGCTAGGAACGAAATACGGCTTGCATGCTACCGCCATATCAACCTGCCACTGCGCCATGGATTGGAGAAGAAGATCTTGTGCTCCTGCGCAGGGGTTCAGGTTCGCCTGTAGGAAGCTGCTGTGTCGGGACAGGTTCATTCCAACATTTGTGTAGTCTCCTCCTGTCGCCCGGTGCGACCTTCCTCCCTGACGGCGGTGACTTGGGTCCTTGAGGCCACTTTTCCTTGCACACTCAAGAGCGCGGCAGCTCCTACTGTAATATATGTGGGTAAACATACAAAACGCGGATTGACGTGTGTCAAAAATCCGCAGGTCATTCTCTCGATTACATCTTGAATAGTACGCACGTATTTTAATACTATCCCGCTAAACCCCCCCACATATTCCGTGGTGTACCTAATACATGACAATTGGCGACGAATCTGGACTCACGTTTTGTTGATAAGTAACAAGTGAATTGTGCTCGAGTGAACGGTGCGCCGGTGATTATCGGGACTTATTATTCAGTGCAGAGTTAGAGTTAGGTAATTAATGGTTTGTGCATGATGGCGGTCGGTAGAATTGAACCTTTCGACGCGAACTGTGATAATTGGTCTTTGTACGTGGAGCGTCTCGAACAATATTTTATCATTAACAATGTGGACGAAGAATATAAAGTACCTATGTTAATCACTTTAATCGGCGGCGACACTTACGAGCTGTTAGTGACCTTGTGTTCACCCAAGAAACCATCTGAATTGAAATACAAAGACCTTACTAAGGTTATGTCACAACATTTGCACCCAACACCCAGTATTTTGGCTGAAAGGTATAAATTTCGGCAAAGAACGCAAGCTAAAAGTGAGTCTATATCCGACTATGTGACGATTTTAAAAAAGTTAGCTAGAACCTGTGATTTTAAAACAGCGCTAGATGAAAGCTTAAGGGATCAGTTTGTATGTGGATTGTTTAGTGAGGGAACCAGACAGAGACTGTTCGCGGAGGATGAGATCAATTTTACCAAGGCCTGCAAGTTAGCCTATGCATTAGAGGCGGCAGAGATGAACGCGGCGGTAGTGAATGCTAATAAAACGACCGATAACAGCGCAGTGACGTGTCATGCCATAACGAAGGGGTCTCCGCGGGCAGGGACCTGGCAGCGAGATCGCACCGCGACATCGGCGGGCGGCTCCGGAGCGCGCGCCCGGTACAGCGCGGGCGCCGGCGGGAGCGACGCGCCGACCGCGGCTCGCGCGCGGGCGCCGGCGGGCGCGAGGCAGTGGCGCGGCGGGGCGCGGGCTGGAGGATCTCCGAGCGGGCGCGGCGCAGGCGGTGGCGGTGGCTCGACTTGCCGGGCCTGTGGCGGCCATCATGACACGGCGGGATGCAAGTTTCGCGTATACGTATGCCGGATTTGTAATCGAGAAGGTCACCTCAAAAGAATGTGTCCTAAACTCGGCGCGGGCGGTGCGAGTTATGCGGACGGCAATTATGTTCAGGAAGTAAACAACTCGGATACCGATGAAAGTATTGAGGTAATTACTCCGATTTATAACTTGAGTGGCTTAAAACGTTATAAACCGTATAGAATATCGTTACAAGTAAATAATAAGATGTTAACTATGGAGCTAGATACAGGCAGCTGCATTTCGTGTATTAGCCTTGATTGTTATCGTAATATGTTTACTGATTGTGAATTAATGAATACTGATCTTTTGATTCGATACTATACCGGAGAGACGGTAGGAGTTGTAGGTAAAATAAGGCCTATTGTGAAATATAACGATAAATCACGAGAATTAAATTTGTTTGTAGTTAGTGACGCGAGGACGTCATTAATAGGGCGCGAATGGATTGAGGAATTGGGTATTGTGGTACCGAATGCTTTGTGTAACAGTATAGTTACGGAGGGAAAGTTTAATTTGCACTCGTTCAGTTCCAGATACGCGCAGGTTGGTTTTTGAGGACGGGCTGGGACGATTCACGGGCGAGCCGGTGGGGCTACGGCTGCGCGCCGGAGCGGTGCCCGTGTTCATGCGCGCGCGCCCTCTCGCGTTCGCCTTGCGTACGCCTGTCGAGCATGCGCTGGATCAGATGGTAAGAGATGGCATCATTACCCCAGTCGAGTGTTCCGACTGGGCCACACCAATTGTACCCGTCGTCAAATCGGACGGCTCGATTAGAATCTGTGCTGACTACAAACTTACGCTTAATAAATGGTTAGAAATAGATAGATATCCTGTTCCTAGAATAGATGACTTGTTAGTTAAATTGAATGGGGGAGACAAATTTTCCAAAATTGATTTAAGTCAGGCTTATGCGCAGTTTCCACTGGATGATACCAAGAAAGTAACTACTATTAATACCCACAAAGGATTGTTTCAGTATAACCGCCTCGTATATGGGCTGGCTTCCAGTCCTGGTATCTTCCAGCGCAAGCTGGAGCAAATGTTTGCCGATCTGCCCACGGTGGGTGTTTATTTGGACGATGTGATAATTACGGCGAAAAATGATCACGAGCATTTAAATATACTTTGTCAGGTATTTGATAGATTACTAAAGTATGGGTTGAAAATAAAGAAGGAAAAGTGCGCGTTTTTCGCGGAGTCCGTCACCTATTTAGGGTTTATCATATCTAGGGACGGGGTTTCAGCCTCCTCAAGTAAAATTAAAGTAATTGATAAAATGGCTAGGCCGCATAGTGAGTCGGCGTTGAGGTCATTTCTGGGAATGATAATGTATTATGCGAAATTCGTTAAAAACATAAGCACAATATTGTCCCCATTGTATGAATTATTAAAAAAAGATGTCACATTCGTATGGAGTGAAGATTGCCAACACGCATTTGAGGAGGTCAAAGCTCTCCTGCAGTCGAGTGAGGTGCTCGCGCACTACTCGAGCGACTTGCCGCTGGTGCTCACGACGGATGCCAGCAGCACGGGCATCGGGGCCGTAATCGCACACCGCACGTCGCAGGGCGAGAGGCCTGTGGCATACGCGAGCCGCGTGCTCAACCCCGCAGAACAGCACTACTCGCAAATTGAAAAGGAAGGCCTCGCGATCATCTACGGCGTCCAAAAGTTTCACCAGTACCTGTACGGGAGGAGATTTCTTTTGAAAACCGATCACAAACCGCTGGTGACTATTTTTGGGGATAAAGTTGGTATACCTAGGATGGCGGCGAGTCGACTACAAAGGTGGGCGGTGATCATGTCTGGGTATACTTATGATATAGAATACGTACGAAGCGAAGACAATGGAGCGGATGCCTTGTCGCGGTTGGTAACCGGCCCGGATAGGGTTCAAAGATCGGAGGTAACTTACTTAAATTACGTTCAAAACTTCTTGCCTTTAACGAGTGCAGATATAAAAAGAGCTACGAATAAAGACCCGGTATTAGTTAAAGTTTTAATGTATATTGCCTCGGGATGGCCTGTGTATTGCGATGATGAAAACCTTAAACCGTTTTACATCCGGAGAAATGAATTATATATGGAGGCCGGTTGTATACTTTGGGGATATAGGATAGTCGTACCGGGTAGTCTTCGAGAGAAAATTTTACAGGAATTGCATATTGGTCACGTGGGCATAGTTAAAATGAAAAGTCTGGCCCGCAGCTACGTGTGGTGGCCCGGCATTGACTCGGACGTGGAGCACGCGTGCCGCGCGTGCGGCGCGTGCGTCGCCGAGGGCAGCGCGCCGCCGCGGGCGCCGCCCCACCCATGGCCATACATGTCAGAGCCATGGACTCGCCTTCACTTCGATTTTTTAGGTCCTATTGAAAAAGAGATGTTTTTTGTTATTGTAGATTCGACATCTAAATGGATTGAAATTTTTCGAATGCCCAAGACGACTGCGTCGGCGGTTATTAAAGTATTGTGCGAAACTTTTGCTAGATTTGGATTACCTAAATCATTGGTATCGGATAACGGCCCTCAATTTTGTAGCGCTGAATATGACCAATTTCTACAAACGAACGGGATTAAAAAGATACTGACTCCGACTTATCACCCATCGTCGAACGGTGCTGCGGAGAATGCCGTAAAACTATGTAAAAAAGCTATAAAAAAAGCAAAAAGAGAGGGTGTAGATGTGGATATAGCTTTACAAGCATACTTAATGTCATATAGAAATGCAATTCATGGTACAACTGAGGATTCCCCGGCGTTGTTACTGCAGCGGCGGAGGCTGCGCTGTCGACTGGACTTACTGCGCGGCAGCGACGAGCGCGAGCGCACAGTCCAGCGCGCGCAGGAGCGACAGGTTCGCGCGGCGGGAGGATGTGAGCGCCGATTCCAAGTGGGTGATCAAGTATATATGCGTGAACAGGCCAATCCAAATAGGTGGATTCTAGGTAGAATAAAGGAAGAGGTAGGTTGTAGGAATTACATGGTTGAAAGATTAGACGGAACGGTAGTTAAAAAACATGTAGATCAATTAAAATTAAAGCACAGTTCGCATAAGGGTATTCAGTTGGTGTGGCCCCGTTGGGATATGTCTTCGGACGGGGAAACTTTGCCTGGTCAAGCGGGTGCGGCCGCGGCGTCGGGGATTGCGCGCGCGCGTGGGCGCGGGCCCGAGCCGGCAGTGGGGGAGCAAGCGTTACCTTCACCCTTGCCTCCGTTGCCCGTCAGTCGTTTCGGCCGGCCAATAAAACCCGTTAGATATTATCGGTTCTCTTATTTTTCGCAGAAAATTGTTTGGCCAATTATTAGTTCCCAACCAACGTTTCGCAGAATATTATTTCGCCAAATAATCACTTGCCAACTCGTCATAAGATTTCGTTTCGTTTCCCAACCTCACAGTTGCCAACTGTACGTTTGGTCTGATGATTATAAAGTAAACTTTCAAAATGCCAAAAATCGTTTAACAGAATGTTTTAGTTGGCTGAATAGTCATTTCGTTGTATAACGTTTCCCAAATGTTTCACGCAGTAGGGTTCGTAACTATGTAATATAATTTACAATGTGGGTAAGCGCAACTGCTCACTTCTTTTAATAACTTTGTGGGTGAGTAAGAATAAACTGACTTATTAGCGATAAGTGTTTACTTATTTATTTTGAATATTCAATAAGGCGATTTTGGCACTCGCCGGCCGCTGCCGCGGCACGCTCGCTTCGCTCGCTCGGCTTCGTGCGCTGTAAGATCTCGGTTAACCTAACACGCTCCTCCTCGCTTCGCTCGTCGTCGCACCTATCTGGACTCTATCACAGTTATTATTTCTGTTACGTAACTATTGCACTGACGAAACGTTGTTCGTTCAATAGTTGTTTGGCCTAGTGAAATAGTTGGCAAGTGATAAGTTTTACAAACATTTTTAGTCATTGTGATATTCTGCTTTATAAAAATTCGACCAAGTGTCAGGTTGTCATACAAAAAGTTGGTAATGGTTAGTTGTCAAAGTGAATCATTTTCGAAATGTTGGTTGGCAAGTGATGTTTGACCAAAGGAAATTCTGCGAAAAGGCAGAACACCGATATTATCCTATGCCAGAAATAGATTAAAGTATTTGTATAGGTATTAAATTAGTGATAGTATAATGTGAGATTATATGAGTTGGCCGAATTGCATCAAAGTGGTCCATTCTGAAAGAAGCTCTACTGTCCTAGGTGGACGATTCCAATTCCAATGGCAGTTTTTGTAAAAGGTCGGCCACTTTAAATAATCTCAACCATAACTGTGTAAGTTTAGATGGTTAAGTGGATTTATTGTTTGTATTTTATAACTACTTGCAATCATGTTTTATGGAACAAGATAAGTACTTAATTTTAGTATTAGAGATTTTCTTAAACGCAGTATGTGTATGTATAAGTGCGAGGGTGTAATATATGTGGGTAAACATACAAAACGCGGATTGACGTGTGTCAAAAATCCGCAGGTCATTCTCTCGATTACATCTGGAATAGTACGCACGTATTTTAATACTATCCCGCTAAACCCCCCACATATTCATATTCATATTTTTTGGTGTACCTAATACATGACACCTACCACCCATGTAATGATCGGCGGGTTTGCCATGCCTGCATCGTCACACAAGCCGCAACGAACGGTCCCGTCGCAGTCCACCGCTTTATGACCCTCCTTGCCGCACCGGAAGCACAAATTGTCCCGGCACTTATAGGACGGGCACATGGCGCTAGTGTGTCCAGGTGCCATACACTTGAAACAGCGCAGGGGGCGCTGTTCCATATTGCCTATCGCAACTTGGGAATTTTTTTTTCGGAAAATACACTCGGTATTTGAGATTGAGAAGAGACGGTTCGTTTAGACTAAAAACAGACTGTAACAACAGGGTAGCGGGGGTTGACTAGGGGCATATAATTCTGCAGGAGGAGTACTAGAAATATTCGATATGTGATTTGCAAAATTTATGAAGCACGGTACTAGGGGTGCATAATATTGAGCTGGTTGTTGCAAGCACTTTAGTTGATTTATATAGCGCGTTGGACAGCGGCCACTACAGGGTAATTGCACAGTATGACCAGGAACATATAGATTGAGGTAAATATTAGAAGTAGCCCATTCCCTCTCATACATGAGAGGAAGCCTGTGCCCAGCAGTGGGACGTATATAGGCTGATGATGTGTGATGTGAAATATTAGAAGTAGGTACCTAGTTTTGTGTATATGCATCGCGTAAGTGTATGTATGAGAGAGTGAGGTAAAGAGCGTGTAAAAGCGAAGCATTGAGTTTCGACTAGGTCGGGTTATTGGACTAGGAGTGCAAAGGTATCTTGCACGTATTTATATTTAGGTATGACTTGCAAAATAATATATATATTGAGTAAAGAAATTATCCTACTGTAACTAGGAACGCATGGATGTGCAGGAGCATAGCTAGTGACGCTAAGTATTCATTTAAAAATAATGTGTTGCTAACCAAGTAGGTAAGATCCATAAAAGTTTGCGAGGCACCCGGGCACCATAACACATACAAATATATGTATATGGTTTTGGAGTTCTCGTTTTGGTGGCTGGGCGTGTACATCCAGAGTTGGGCACTTAAGAATAAAATCATTATTTGAATAAGAATACGCATGAATAAAATCATGTTGATTTTATTCCCGTCAAAGTAGTAGCAGTTCCACTATCCACCTCCTGACTCCATCATCAGACCATCGTCACCAAGTGTAATGTATAGAACTCGTCAAAACAACCCAAATGAGCCCAAACTCGAGGGGTATACAAGTCGCTATTGAGAAGTTCCACTATCCACCTTCTGATTCCATCATCAGACCATCGTCAACAAGTATAATATATACAACTTGTCAAAACAAACAAAATGAGCCCAAACTCGAGGGGTATACAAGTGGCCATAGAGGAGTTCAACTATCCACCTCCTGACTCCATCAACACACCATCGTCACCAAGTATAATATACAGAACTCGTTAAAACAAACCTAATGAATCCAAACTCGAGGGGTATACAATAGCCATTGAGGAGTTCCACTATCCACTTCCTGATTCCATCATCAGACCATCGTCACCAAGTATAATATATACAACATGTCAAAACAAACAAAATGAGCCCAAACTCGAGGGGTATACAAGTGGCCATTGAGGAGTTCCACTATCCACCTCCTGATTCCATCATCAGACCATCTTCACTAAGTATAATGTACAGAACTCGTCAAAACAAACCAAATGAGCCCAAACTCGAGGGGTATACATTAGCCATTGAGGAGTTCCACTATCCACCTCCTGACTCCATCACCACACCATCGTCACCAAGTATAATGTATAGAACTCGTTAAAACAAACCAAGTAAACCCAAACTAATCATAAAATCCAGTTTGTGAAAATCAACTTACAAAATTTTACCGACGATACCACAAAATTAACTTTATTTGAATAACGTTTTATTTAAATAAAATGTTAGTTAGAATAACCCAATTTGTGGAATAATTATTCCGTATTTTATTCCTTATTTAAAATAAAAGTAGCATGATTTATTCATCTTCATGATATTTTAAATAACGAGCGCAAGAATTATTCTTATGCAAATCGATTTGAGAATAAAAATTCTGTTTTTATTCTTATTCTTATTCAAATAAAAATTTGCCCAACTCTGGTACACTAGACAGCATAAGTGCATGGTCAACTGACAAACTGTTTCCTTTGACGCGCTCGCTAACGCCATCTATGTGCACGACGTGTAATATCATTATAGATGTAAATGTAAACCACAGAGGATCAGCAAGGTTTCACTAGATGGCGTTGTTAACAAAAATGGAAACAAAAAGTAATGCTACGTCTTGGATATAATTATAATTATTTTCTTGGGTTATTATTTTTCCTATATTATATTGCCAAGTAATCTTGCCAATGCATTATCGATCGATAATGGCGGTATTATGACGCAATTTGGAATGTGTATTCTATTTATGTGCTACCTTTGTGCATTTATTTTTCTTGCGATGTTTCCGATTCACTACCAGTGAATATCCAAACAATTCCAAAAACACATCTTTCCCAACATATTTTTGGTTGGGTGCGGGATTTGAACCCACGACTCTCAAGCTAGGTGTCGACCTAGTTACTTGCCTTGTTGGCCACTCGACCATCGGTTCAATTGACTAGGCAGTTGAAATTTATCATAAGTTTAATTTGCTGCTCAGATATTAATCCATTACTACTACGATTAATATAATAATCGATGAGGGTAGACGAATGAATCAAAACTACCATACTTATTCGTTTTTATCACAAAGATGTTACGTGTTCGTTCGTAGGACTACTCAGCTTTGTTATTCATATTTTTTTCTGGATAACATGAATAATAAAACTAGTTTTCGACGTAATATTGATCTAGTTAAAAGGTCGCAAATATTTGCGATATGTAACGAAGCTACAAGCTACAGAAACTGATCTAAACGTAAGTAGTTATTTTACACGTTTGTGATATAATTATTTAGTAACTACTACTGAACTATCATACATTTTTCTGATGATTTATTTTCAAATAATATCGTTACAGCTAGAAAAAGGTTGAGCAAAAGGAAACGTCTCTGCTACACCGACAAAGAACGGCCACCAGCCATTGACAATGGACTATAAAGAAAATGATTTTGAATCGACAAGTCATTACGTCGATTTATTGCACAAGTGTGGAGTTCGTCGTGTCTCCATAACGAGAAGGGTTTATAATTATCATGGGCATGCTGTTAAACCCATACTTACAGAGAAGCACATAAAACAGCAAATTGTCGCAATTTGGACACTGGACAACTGGATTTTTGTCATGTTTAGTGATGAGAAGTGAGAAGTGTTTAAATCTATTCATAAGGACATATAAGTTCACGTTCAGTGATCACATAGTGCCTAACGCGGAATCTGGTGGTATATCTAACTGTGAACATGTAGGGTTTGAAGTTCACTGATTAGGGGCCGCACGGTCCGGCGTCCTAGGCACACACTCACGGACCCGGACGACGAAATCACAGCGTCCATCGAAAGATGGAACGCTGCGCTTTCGGCGTCCAACACATCGCGTACACTTCAGCGTTCCCGCCGGCGGGGACGTCCACCGCGAGACAACACAGACACATACAGTCCGCTTTCGTCCCGGTACCGCCGCATACCGGGTAGAGTCAGTCCGACGCAAGTCGGGCCTAGCTGAGTTTCTTGCTGGACTCTTCTCAGCTAGGCTAGGTTTTAGCGAACCAGCGATAAAACTCCCAGTAGTTCGATACCACTCACACCCCAGATTCGGTTGATACCGTTCAACCAATCTCACTGGAGCGCAAACTCTTAAAGTATTCCAGTGTACAAACTTCCCCGCGTGGGCGTGCCGGAGTCTTCCCCTGGATTTTCCCCAGGCCACCCTCCAACCACGCAGTTCGACCGCTATATTGGGTCCGTCCTATTATAGCAACAGTCAGGTTCAAAAAAAAAAAAAAAAAAAAAAAAAAGGTTTGAAGAAAGACAGACCGGGTTATATATAAACAAATGACAAAAGTAAAATATGAGTAGAATATAATCATTTTGTTAATTAACGAGATCGAGTGAGATAGATAACTGTAGAAGCCTACCATTATAATCTATGAAATACTAGTATCAATAATAAAAGCCTTAGTGAACTGTAAGATTGTTTCGTATTTTTTTATTATTTTAAATGGCGGGTTTAATTACTTATTTCAAATCTCACTTAAATAGAAAATGCCAATAAACACCAGAATGCGTTCGCCTGATATATATGTTATCATAACCCGGTCTGAAATTATTAATAAAATTGACAATAGGTATTATTTTTATTGAGGTAAAGCTTCAATCTTTTTCCGATTTTCGGAAATGAAACTTAAGCTATAACCTCGATAACATGTTAAAAAGTGGCTAATTCACTAATACTACTACTGAATAAATATAATTTTAAAATGAAAAGTTCTTTGAGTTATTTAATTGTATTTAATTACTGTTATTTATATTTAAAAAATCTACTTTTGGCTGTGCAAAATAGTGTAAAAAACAGAAATCATAAAAACACTAAAAAGGCAGTCAGCACCGTGTCATTTGCACTTAATAGGCTAATCCACAAGCCCATCCAATCTTGTTGTTGACACTGGTCAGTGTTTTATCACGGGTATACATATTTCAACTGTGAAATATATACCTTTGATAAACGAGTAGGTAGGATGACAGTTCAGTCACACTCAAATACGGTTACAGTAGATTAAACCTTGCTAAACTTGTCAATAATTGTACTCGCATCGCAAGAAAATGTTATGGTGATTACAGGAGTCAATTATTATCAGTGAATTAAGTTATATTCGTCTATATATCAATATTTTTGGCCAGCAGCGCCATCTAGTTTATTTTGTGCGCAACGCATGCAATCATATCAGCTGTAGATGTCAAACGGTGCAAGCGAAACTAGACCGTAAGGTGTCCATGCATTAATGCAGCCGATAGTACATACATCCACATGTTATTATATATATATATATATATATATATAAAAGAAGAAGTCCTGACTGACTGACTGGCTCATCAACGCACAGCCGAAACTACTAATGTTAGAGAGTTGACTTTTGCACAGTAGGTTACTTTTATAACGTGGGCTAGGGATAAGATGGATTTTTTGGAATTTCCACACCTAAGAGGGTTAAATAGGGGTGCAAAGTTTGTATGGGGGAAACTTTATTTTATGAACTAGAGATTTGAAACTTTGTAGAAAGACTACTTACAAAAAAACAGTTGTTAGCGTTTTTGAAAATTCCATCTCTAAGGGGGTTAAATATGTGTGCAAATTTCGCATGAGGAAAACTTTTCCTTTTGAGCTAGAAACTATAACCTGTAGAAAGTTAACTTAATACAAAAAAAGTAATTTCAGCGTTCAATAAAATCCTATCCCGACGGGGATTAAAAAAGGTTGAAGGTTTTGTACAGGGAAGAATGGATTTTTTAGCCAGAAACTTGAAACTTTGTAGAATTACTTATTAAAATACCAAAAAACAAATGTCAGCGTTTTAGAAAACTCCACCCCTAAGAGGGTTTAATAGGGGTGCAAAGTTTGTATGAGAGAAACTTTATTTTCTTAGCTAGAGACTTAAAACTTTGTTGAAAGATTACTTATTTAAAAAACTTCTAAGGGGGTAAAAAGAGGTGCAAGGTTTGTATGGAGGAAACTCACAGGGTTAAATTGTCATCCCTTGTGCAAGCAAAATAAGGGTTGATTATACGTTTCGCTATTCGTCAGCAGGTGGCATTAGTGTAGCAAATGAATTTAATTATTCCTTAAGGGATTTGCCACACTGGACGCGTTCTGCGGTCTGCGGTCAGGTCTACCATACAAAATTGTTGATTATTGGGTTGCCATCTCTAAAATTTGG
The DNA here is from genome assembly GCA_945867215.1 of Epinotia demarniana. Classification (NCBI taxonomy): domain Eukaryota; kingdom Metazoa; phylum Arthropoda; class Insecta; order Lepidoptera; family Tortricidae; genus Epinotia; species Epinotia demarniana. The sequence goes on along the minus strand of OX244267.1, from coordinate 9,998,197 downwards.
CAACCAGGACAAGACGCGTGAAAACCCCGGATTTTGGAGCCCAGAACCCGGACATGTCAACGGGTTTTTAGCGACGCGGCGGCCCAAGACTCCGAATTTTTTAACCCGGACTACAAATGAAAAGCCCGCCCGGACGCTCCCCGGACGCCTTTCCAACTAGGACAAATCCGGGGAAACCCGGACGGATGGCAACCCTAATTATTATTGAAAGAGATACTCTTCATTAACCTGTCTCCATCTCTCGATTTCCAGTACTGAGTTTAAGATTGTTTTAACAGCCTTACGATATTTAACTTTTTTTTCAATCTCACTCATAATAACTAAGTGTTCAAGACAGTCATTATTTAGTAAATTTCGTAGTCTTATTCCCATCTACTATTATAAACACATGTAGTGGGTAAATGTGAATGGAAACATTTCGATCTGCCCACATAAGAAAAAAGCGTATTGAGCAAGCAGGCGCTCGATATTATGCATCTCGTTTTAATTATAAAACATGTGGTGGGTAGATGTGAATGGGACTGTTTCAATCCACCTACATTTAAAAAGAGCACTGAGCGAGCAGGCGCTTGTTATCTTGTGTCTCGTTCTAATCATAAAATGTATGGTGGGTAGATTTGAATGGGAGTATTTCGATCCACCTACAATACGAAAAATAAGTAGTAAGCGCGGCGCGCGATATTTTATTTCGTTTTTAATCGATACGTAAATATGACTGCAGCGCGCGTTTCAGTAGTACCTGAAAATTGATGTACACGCATGTATTGTAAAGGTGAGAACGAAATTTGGATTGACAAATTTATACTCATATTTGTTCGATTAAGCTACCTTGGTTAGCATATTTCTTGTGCTTACGTATTAGGGGGAGACTGTTCAAGGCAGCCGTCTGTAAGACAAATACATAGCTTTGACTCTTTATTTTACCATCTTAACAGCTCTCTTTGGTTCATAGGTTTCAGACTTATGTCAAGATACTTTCTCCTACAGTTAACATCTTATATGAGCGGATTGGTTTAGTTTACTAACCATCCAAATATACCCGGACTTGACAATAACGTGTAGGTAAAAGCCTCCGTTAAGAGCTTTAAGCTCCAAACATAAATAGGTAGACCAAGTTGTACCATTTATAGAGGTCACACCTTTGGTAGGTGTGCCTCATGATTCAAATATTCCTCATTGATTGTGACTTTGGCCTGGCCGCCTGAAAAGCCGGTGGCTGCAAAGCTTTCAGAGTGCGCTTTGCAAAGCTTTCAGTCACATAACCAAAGCTGGGTTCATTTAGTTTTCATACAAGGTTGTTTCCATATTTTCTAAATTTACTTAATTTACATTCATGTAGAATCACAAAACAACCTTTGCTTATCCGTAATTAATTCTGCTTAAAACGGCAATGCGCCGAACGTAGTTAAGGATTTAGCATAAGTTTTAACCGTAAGAGCTTTCACTAGCTTCTAGCAAGCTTTTCTTTATATTCAGTAGAATCTGCATATAATTGCATTAATTTTGTAACCATAATTATATTCTAGATACATGAGTTGTTTACATACAAGCTTGATAGTAAAGTTAATAACTTGCCTCCTTTTTCTGTAGTAAATTTGCATAAGCGGCACTATGCCACGGTAGGTAAAGCTCTTCAAGCTAATTAGAAACATGTATTATAATCATTTCCTTTGCATAGCTCATATTATGGTAGTTTTCGCTTGCACTATGCTCATAATTCATAAATATTAGACAAGCCTTAAGCTTAATACAGTAAACTTTACTACATCAATAATCTACAGTGTTATATTAATCTAATGAAATAACTGAGAATAGTGCTTACGACCTCTGTTAGATATAACAAAGGAATCAAAAGTATTAATTTATATAAAACTACAAAGGTTCAGTGTTTAGATAGGTATTTCGCCTAAACTATTTGCAATGTATTCATTTAGCCTATTAACAATTATGCACTAAGTAATTCTGTACAAGATTAACATAATTTAAGACCTAGGTTTACCTAGATTAAGACGGTACTGGAATGCAAACGCAAGAAACCTAAGACGAATTTGTGTAAAGAAATGATTGTTTATTTGAAATAAAGATGTTTCACTTTATGGTAATGTTGGAAGGTTTATATATGAGGTGGAGTATAAGCAAAATGTTCTCATAACAAGCTCGACTATCACTAGAGCAACATATACCCATCTCGCTCCAACCAACCAGCCGTGCCATCAAGCTTTCTCAAGAGTATCGGAGTTTTATTTCCGCCTGTGGATCCCGCTTGTGTGTGAGCGCGACGACAACTGAGCTCCCGTCACGCTCGCACCGTGCCTCCGCTGCTGCAGTAAACAGTCGACGGCCACACATGCTAATTTGTGGGCGCGTCGACCTACTTCGCGGTTCGGACTAGCGACCTCGCTAGGTCAGCCCACTTAGTCCGAGGCTATTGAAGCCAGGCACCAGACGTCGCAACCCTCTTCCCGTGATGTAACTACGGGGCACCGCGGCGTTCAATGGTCCTTCGAGAGCCGGATCCCTGACGAAGCAAGCAGTTCAAGCAGAAGATTTGGCTTTAAAGAAGATTCTTCTATCAATCAAGCATTAGATTGGCCCTTTTAAAGAAGACATCCTCTAACAATCTTCAAGCATCGTACGAGAAGCTGCCATTTGAAGCAAGCAGTTCAGCGCGAACAGATTGGCCTTAAAGAAGATTCCTTTCTAACAATCAAGCTGTTGGATTGGCCTTAAAGAAAGTGAACTTCGAACAATCTGCGCCGTACGAAGAAGCTGCCAGGAAATAAGAACAAAGAACTCTCAAGCAAGAAAAGCCCTCAACAGGGTTAATGAAGAAAGAAAGCAGAAACAAGAAGAGCCCTCAATAGGGATAACGAAGGCTCAAGCACGAAGAGCCCTCAACAGGGTTAACGAATAAAGAAGCCTCAAGACCGAAAAGCCCTCAAAAGGGATAACGAAGCCTCAAGACCGAAAAGCCCTCAACAGGGATAAAGAAGCAGGAAAAGGCGTACCAGCGAGGAAGACACACCAGCGAGGAAGACTTCGAAATCGAAGCATCAAGTCGTCGTGGTCATCGAGCATCAGTAAATCCTATCAGAACCGGGTATATGTCAATCCCCGTTGTAATCTGGTAGGTGGCGTGGCTCTGGCCTAACGGTGTCAACCAGAGCTCATAACACGTCTTAGTGCGGTATACCGAGTGGTTACTGCAGCGCTCTTTTCAGAGCGTCTTTATAACTCGGCCGTTTGCTGGTATTGATACTTTGCGGTGTTTGGCCACAGGTTGGCAAGCTGAAGGGCGTGGCGTTCCACCACGTCCCGAGCACCTACATCGCACAGTGGTCCTCTGCCAGACGGTACCTATCACCTCCTTCCTCCCTACGTTCCCATTCTCAATCGGCATCAATACGGTAGTACGCCGAGCGAGCAGATAGGGCCTGTTAGTGCTAGGCAGGTAGGGACTGTTAGTGTTAGGGGGGTAAGGTTAGGATGACAGGTAAGGGGGAGGGTCGAGTAACGAGGTCGAGGAGTAGGCAGGAGTCAGACAGCGGTGAGGATGAGAACCCCGTTCTAGCCAATAACGGTAAAATTTTAGACGCCGATAGTTTAGGCGCGAACCTACAAGACGCCAACCCTTTGGGCGCAAATATTCTAGACGCCAACAGTTTAGGCGCGAATGTAGGCAACGTAGTTCACGCGGGCGTTGTCGATCAAGTTGTAAATCCGCGTAGTGGTTCGAGAACCGGTTCAGTAGAAGGTGAGCGGGCACAAACGCCACCTAGGGTCATTGACGCCACTGATTATGACGCCGTAAGAGCTGAAGACAATAGGTTAGTTAGACTACGTGCGGAGTCGGAACTCCGCGCGTCGCAGTTGGAGCAAGCCAGGGCAGCCGTCGCTTATGCCGCTTCTAGGTACGAATTGTTGTTAGCTGAAAGTCAACATTCGGTTATAAGAGCGCCGCCGCCCAACCCTTTTTGTTTGCCCAACGAAGCCACGCATGGTAGAAACGTAGCTAACGCCTCTCCCACTCTGGGACAGCCAGGTAGCAGTAGGCCACCACAGCATAGACCCCAAGAAACCAAGGGTATAGATAGGAACCACAGCCCAAACAATACGGCTGGGGAAATTAGCGCTCTACGCGACGCTATAGTGCAAGCCATCAGTATGAATAGGACTGACAACCACGTTTCACCCATGCCACAGCAATTCACCTCGGGCAAATATATAGGTGACTTGCCCTTTTTTGACGGCAATCCCTCGGATTGGATTGCATTTAAACGTGTTTATTTAGATACGGAGAGTTCGTTCTCCGACATAGCTAATATGGGACGCCTTCGGAAGGCAGTCAAGGGACAGGCACGTGAGTCAGTAAGGTCTATGTTACACACATGCAGTAATCCTTACGAAGTAATCGCCGCTTTAGATAGAGCTTTCGGCAAGCCAGACGTAATTATTTTGTCTGAAATTCAGAATGTCAAGCGGATGCCGCGATTGAGCGATGATAGTCGGAACATTTCTGAATTCAGCAATCGTGTGTGTAATGTAGTAGCCTCTATTAAAGCCCTGAATAAGCCACAGTACCTATACGCTCCTGAATTAGTTAGCCGTATAGTAGAAAAAATGAATAATATAGTTAGATTTGAGTGGTATAGGTACAAAAGCAACGCTAATGACGTGCCGGAACTCTTATCATTGTCAAGATTTTTGAAGGACTTGAGTGAGAACTTTAACTGTATGTTCGCGTACGAACAGTCCAAGATCAAGTCGGGTGTGCGCTCACGTAGGGTGAATAACATTAATTCACGGCATAGGTATAGGGAGAGCTCGGTGTCGTCCGACGATGAGGGAGGTAGTGATTTCTACGATGACAATTCCGTATCAAGTCACGACTCTCGCGCGTCTGCGTCACATAGGCAGGATAGGAAAACTCTACCTATATCAAATGATTCTGATAGTGAAGCCGATTCGGAGCAACATTATGTTGCAACGGCAAACAAGCGCACAACGCGAGGCGGCTTCAAGTCTAGGCGTAATAATGATAGGAAGTTTAAACCACAGGAAAATAGGAATAACGTCTCTGCTAATAACAGTCAGAAAAGTAAGTGTGCAGTTTGCGCAGGCAATCATCCTGTAGCAAGTTGTGCTGACTTTATTAAGCTGAGCGTTAACGATAGATGGGACGTTTTAAAACGCTATAAGCTCTGTTTCCGGTGTTTAGGTGACTTGCATAAATCCTCATACAATAAATGCAAATATAACCCATGTGGGAAGGGTGAATGCGAGGCATCCCACCATGCTTTATTGCATGGCAGGAAAAAGAGCTTAGAGCGTAAAGAAAAGACCGTAGCGACTAAAGAGCAAGTTAGTTCGGTTAACTACTCGAACCAGTCTCAAGCGTATTTAAAAATAATTCCGGTAGAGCTAAAGGGTTCAAAAGGTACCATCTCTACATACGCTTTGATGGACGAAGGCGCGACGCTATCGTTAATCCAGAAGGATATAGCTTTGCAAGTTTCGCATCCCGGTAAACGGGAAACCCTCTCCTTCGAAGGAGTAGGTGGTCACGAGGTGATAGACAACGATTCTTCGCGAGTAAAACTTAGAATTAGAGGTACCTCTAGTAGAGAGTTTCATGATTTTACCGCGCATACGATAGATAAGTTGAACCTTGCGTCGCAAGCTGTAGATAGGTCGGTCGTTCGTAAATGTGCTCATTTACGGCATTTAGAAGATGAGTTGTGTTACCAGTCAGCACAACCCACTATACTTATAGGTCAAGACTCATGGCATTTGATAGTGAGTAGGCAAGTATGTGAAGCAGGTAGAGCTTTACCCTGCGCATCCCTGACGCACCTCGGTTGGGTGCTTCATGGAGTTAACGATCTTCCTCGTAAATTGTTAGGGGCGGTTAATCACATTAAACCTACTTGCGATAATCAAGATCCAGCTCTAGCTTTGATACGCGAGCACTTTAGTATAGAGTCATTGGGCATAGAGCCGCGTAAACAAATTAACGATCCAGAAGATAGAGCTGTTAAGTTGCTAGAATCTACGTGTAAGCGTATACCTAACGAGGATAGGTTTGAAGCAGGTTTATTGTGGAAAACTGATGATGAGACTCTACCGGATAATAAAGCTCACGCATTGCGACGCTTATACACGTTAGAGAAAAAACTAGATGGAGACCCGGAACTTAAGGCTGAATATAATAGGCAGATGGATGATCTTATAGAACAAGGTTTCGCTGAAAGAGTTGACTCTATCACGGACTCACCGCGCGCTTTTTACCTCCCGCATTTTAATGTTATTCACCCCCAAAAAGGAAAAAGTAGAGTCGTTTTTGATGCTGCGTGTAGAACAAGCGGTAAAGCACTAAATGACGCGATTTTACCTGGTCCCGATTTAATTCAATCGCTTTTCGGAGTTTTGATAAGATTTCGTGAGGGTCGTATAGCGGTAATTTCGGACATAAAGCAAATGTTCCTTCAGGTTAAAGTCATAGAAGCGGATCGCGATAGTTTACGATTTTTATGGCGCGGGGAAAGCAGGGACTCGCCTCCACAGACTTATAGAATGACGTCTTTGATTTTTGGTAGTGCGTCGAGTCCTGCTACGGCTATTTATGTTAAGAATAAAAACGCAAACGAATATCGCGATACGTATCCTGAAGTAGCTAGACTCACGGAACGTAACTTCTATGTAGACGATTTTTTGGGCGCATTTGACACGGTAGAGCAGGCGCAGAAAACCATTAGCGACATGGACAAGGTGTTCAGAAAGGCCTCGTTCACGCTATGTGGCTGGGCATCTAATGAACCTAGAGCTGTGTGCAACGTTAAGGATGTGTCTAAGGACTCTACCACGATATTAGGAAAATCGGACCACGAGCGTACCTTAGGACTTTTGTGGAACCACCAAAATGACAGCTTAGGTTTCAACTTGAATCTACGCAATACACCTATAGACGTAGTCAAGGGACTTAGGGTACCTACGAAACGACAGGTCACAAGCGCAGTGTTTAGCGTTTTCGATCCGACTGGCATGGCGACACCAGTAACGATTTTTGGCAAAATGCTAATTCAAGATTTGTGGAGGGCGTCTTGCCAGTGGGACGAAGCGATACCCGAACATCTAAACAAAGCATGGCGCGAGTGGTTGGATAGTCTGGACTTATTACAAGATCTTGCTATACCTAGGCATATACCTAGATCGAAAGGACCAGCTTATCTGCACGCCTTTTGCGATTCGAGCGAGAAAGCTTTTGCAACTGCGATATACATTGTAGTTACCGACTTTGACGGCAATAAAACATCACATCTGGTCAGTAGTAAAGCTAGGGTAACACCTTTAAAGTGTATTTCGATACCTAGACTTGAATTACAATCAACCGTCTTAGCTTGCAGACTGGCAGACGCGGTCCGGCGTGAAACGGACTACGAAATCTGCCAGTCCTACTACTGGACTGATTCTCGAACCGTACTTGCTTGGATAAACTCGGATCCTAGGACATTTAAACCGTTCGTAGCACATCGCTTAGCCGAAATAGAGACTTTTACGAGACCGTCCGATTGGCACTGGGTACCGACCAGTGAAAATGTCGCGGACATTGCGACACGCGGTATAAAATCAGATTTCGATATAAACCACCGGTGGTTTAGAGGCCCTCAGTTTATTTTAGAGTCTCCAGATAAGTGGCCTAAAATTAAAACGATAGTACAGGCTACGTCTAACACCGGTGAAGAACGTAAACCGGTTAATACTGCCACCGCCGGCAATGTCACCAAGGATAGGTTCGCTCACCTGCCAGATCCGCAGCGTTTTTCACGTTTCGTCAGATTGCAGCGCGCTCTCAGTCGTTTGTTGGTGGCTGTTGAAATTTTTGCCTCTAGGCAAGTAAAGAGTACGTTAGGTAATGACATGATGCCTTTCGGTAGTTTCAGCGATAAAAAATCTCTTAAAAATAGCTGGCAAGAAGTTCAGCAGCTCGCTGAGAGATTCTGGAAGAAGTGGCTCATAGAATATAAACCAACTTTGTTACCACGCAAGCGGGCCTCCGACTCGCCAAACTTAAAACCCGGCGATATTGTTTTAATAGCGGACAACACCTTGCCTAGAGGTATTTGGCCCCGCGGGCGTATAGAGAAAGTTTATCCTGGACCTGATGGCAAGGTACGTGTCACAGAGGTAAGAACATCAGCTGGACTCATCCGTCGCCCGACCTCGAGACTCGTACTGATAGATTCGACTAGTCTTGATTAGTTTTTGTACTTGCGTACTGGGGGGAGATTGTTCAAGACAGTCATTATTTAGTAAATTTCGTAGTCTTATTCCCATCTACTATTATAAACACATGTAGTGGGTAAATGTGAATGGAAACATTTCGATCTGCCCACATAAGAAAAAAGCGTATTGAGCAAGCAGGCGCTCGATATTATGCATCTCGTTTTAATTATAAAACATGTGGTGGGTAGATGTGAATGGGACTGTTTCAATCCACCTACATTTAAAAAGAGCACTGAGCGAGCAGGCGCTTGTTATCTTGTGTCTCGTTCTAATCATAAAATGTATGGTGGGTAGATTTGAATGGGAGTATTTCGATCCACCTACAATACGAAAAATAAGTAGTAAGCGCGGCGCGCGATATTTTATTTCGTTTTTAATCGATACGTAAATATGACTGCAGCGCGCGTTTCAGTAGTACCTGAAAATTGATGTACACGCATGTATTGTAAAGGTGAGAACGAAATTTGGATTGACAAATTTATACTCATATTTGTTCGATTAAGCTACCTTGGTTAGCATATTTCTTGTGCTTACGTATTAGGGGGAGACTGTTCAAGGCAGCCGTCTGTAAGACAAATACATAGCTTTGACTCTTTATTTTACCATCTTAACAGCTCTCTTTGGTTCATAGGTTTCAGACTTATGTCAAGATACTTTCTCCTACAGTTAACATCTTATATGAGCGGATTGGTTTAGTTTACTAACCATCCAAATATACCCGGACTTGACAATAACGTGTAGGTAAAAGCCTCCGTTAAGAGCTTTAAGCTCCAAACATAAATAGGTAGACCAAGTTGTACCATTTATAGAGGTCACACCTTTGGTAGGTGTGCCTCATGATTCAAATATTCCTCATTGATTGTGACTTTGGCCTGGCCGCCTGAAAAGCCGGTGGCTGCAAAGCTTTCAGAGTGCGCTTTGCAAAGCTTTCAGTCACATAACCAAAGCTGGGTTCATTTAGTTTTCATACAAGGTTGTTTCCATATTTTCTAAATTTACTTAATTTACATTCATGTAGAATCACAAAACAACCTTTGCTTATCCGTAATTAATTCTGCTTAAAACGGCAATGCGCCGAACGTAGTTAAGGATTTAGCATAAGTTTTAACCGTAAGAGCTTTCACTAGCTTCTAGCAAGCTTTTCTTTATATTCAGTAGAATCTGCATATAATTGCATTAATTTTGTAACCATAATTATATTCTAGATACATGAGTTGTTTACATACAAGCTTGATAGTAAAGTTAATAACTTGCCTCCTTTTTCTGTAGTAAATTTGCATAAGCGGCACTATGCCACGGTAGGTAAAGCTCTTCAAGCTAATTAGAAACATGTATTATAATCATTTCCTTTGCATAGCTCATATTATGGTAGTTTTCGCTTGCACTATGCTCATAATTCATAAATATTAGACAAGCCTTAAGCTTAATACAGTAAACTTTACTACATCAATAATCTACAGTGTTATATTAATCTAATGAAATAACTGAGAATAGTGCTTACGACCTCTGTTAGATATAACAAAGGAATCAAAAGTATTAATTTATATAAAACTACAAAGGTTCAGTGTTTAGATAGGTATTTCGCCTAAACTATTTGCAATGTATTCATTTAGCCTATTAACAATTATGCACTAAGTAATTCTGTACAAGATTAACATAATTTAAGACCTAGGTTTACCTAGATTAAGACGGTACTGGAATGCAAACGCAAGAAACCTAAGACGAATTTGTGTAAAGAAATGATTGTTTATTTGAAATAAAGATGTTTCACTTTATGGTAATGTTGGAAGGTTTATATATGAGGTGGAGTATAAGCAAAATGTTCTCATAACAAGCTCGACTATCACTAGAGCAACATATACCCATCTCGCTCCAACCAACCAGCCGTGCCATCAAGCTTTCTCAAGAGTATCGGAGTTTTATTTCCGCCTGTGGATCCCGCTTGTGTGTGAGCGCGACGACAACTGAGCTCCCGTCACGCTCGCACCGTGCCTCCGCTGCTGCAGTAAACAGTCGACGGCCACACATGCTAATTTGTGGGCGCGTCGACCTACTTCGCGGTTCGGACTAGCGACCTCGCTAGGTCAGCCCACTTAGTCCGAGGCTATTGAAGCCAGGCACCAGACGTCGCAACCCTCTTCCCGTGATGTAACTACGGGGCACCGCGGCGTTCACTAAGATTCCCATTTTCTAACTCCAAATCCATGCGTCGCTCTATAATATCTTGCTGAGTCATTTTTGCCAAAGATTTAAAGCATCTGGTAACTGACGGAATAAGTATTAAGCATCCTGCAAACAATTCCCGGTATCTAATTGGAAAATCTTCAAAACTTCTTTAACAAATGCATATCAGTGTCTGCCACTTTATGAAATGTAATATGTCTAGACCATTCTAAAAATAAAATGCCCTTACCTATTTTAATATCTTTGTCATCATCAAAACTCTACGCGGACGAAGTCGCGGGCGGCCGCTACTTTATCATAAGTATTAAGGCAATTACAACTCTCTATACCTACTTGAATGGTTTAGGTAGAGAGAGTAGAGTCCTAGAATACTAAGTGAATTTATTTAAACCAATTATGCAACGAATTATGCAATCAATTATGATGGCGTTTGAATAATAAATGAAATTTTCGGCATAGGTACTTCATTTTGTAGTTTTGACCCTGGTAATAGATTTAGTGTCTCCTGAAAAGTTAAGGTTTTTTACATAGCGGATTTTACAAGCGCAGCGACGATCAGTTATATTGCCTGTATAGGTACGTAGGTATAGTATAAGTGTATGTATCGGCCCCGACCCTAAAAATTGAATAGGTAAGTACTTTCATCGTGGCTAATATATGTAGTATATATATTTACTTCACGTCTAACTATAATTTAGAACTTACGAGTATATTGATGTAGGTAGTCGACTTAGAGGGCTTATCGAAATGTCGTGTTGTGTCCGTTTGTCCGTCCCAATCTGTGACAGGGCTCTACAACAACTACCACCAAACTTAATATTCGAAGGCGTACCTACGCATAATAGGTACATTTTATTATGGAGTTAATTTAAGCGAATACTTTTTAACTGAAATAGTCTTACAACTGCGAAACCCAATTATTATCCATAAAAAAATAAAATGCTGATAAGGATTGGTAATCGTACAGTGTACACGTGAGCTATGTTGATAATTACATCAGAGGTGGGATGGTTCACGCGAGCCGCAGGTGAGCGTGATAAGAAAGCCGAGGATCTATGTAATAATCAAAGCTCACGCGTTTCATACGACGTTTTTCAACATATTTGCTAGGAAAAAATCATTTTTAATACAGTTGCTTAAAAAGTGCTACTTTACGTAGCTGTTTAGCGTGCGAAAAGTTGGTTTTCCCGAACTAGTGCTTTACACTTTTCCCACTCAATAATTGTACAAATTGTACCATTAATTATTAAGCCAATAAAAAATTTATAAGATAGAACTGTACTTTAAAATTTGATTTTTTGAATAACTTCACTATTTTTCAACTGTATTACAGTGATGATACAGAATTAATAATAAAAAAGTTTCAAATTCCTTGCTTGTCGTTTTTCTTATTTTTTCGCAACTGTATTAAAAACGTCGTTCGATACATGCGGAAATGTTATTCTTCACTTGTCCCGAGTCTTGCCACTCGCCGACTGCTCGTGGTAAGATATCTCGGTACTCGGGACGTAATGACATACATTACGCACTAGCATCGAAACGAACTATTTCATTAGATAAAAATTTTATAGGCTTCCAAAGTTATTTTCTTTAGTTATTGGCAGATGGCAGGCGTCAATTCTATTCATCACTTGTCTATTGACCACGAGTCAACATTTTTGATAATAACCAAACACGCATTAACAATGAATTTATCTCCCAATGCCTTTTTAACAACTCATCTGAGGAGAACCAGTATATAGGTCTGCTTATTATGTATCGTTGTTTCGATTCTCAGTCATGATATAAGTCTTACTAGACGTCAGTCTGAAGCCACCCCTCAACCCTTGCTTCAGCTAACTTGGTATGCGAACATAGATACATTTTTCGAATTCTATCAATCGTAGCAATGAAGTCAAATAAACAACCAAAAATTTCGATCACTCGTCATAATCACTACATAGTAAAAAACAAAGTCGCTTGCCGCTATCTGTCTCTATGTATGCATAGATCTTTAAAACTACGCAACGGATTTTGATGCGGTTAGATAGAATGATTCAAGAGGAAGGTTTATAATGTATAATACAATGCCCGTGCGAAGCCGGGGCGGATCGCTAGTCATTTATTAAGTTGGTGTCCGGAATTAATATGGTGGCATTTTTGAGCTGTCATAGTGACTTCTTATTCATCGATTTCGTAATATCGAAATTCACGTAATGAAGTCTCAAACATTTTATGAATATACAGTGTGTATATTTTATATTACCTCAAATTGTAACCAGAGGTACGTGTTAGGGCTATGAACCGATATTGCAAGAAAAAATTAAGATAGTCTTAACTACCAAAGAGTAATTAATTTTTGAAATTTTATCGAACGGCAATGTATTGCGTACACTCAAGAATCGGGTGACATGTGACGATTTATTGTGACGTCACGTCAGTAAGACAAAGTAGTGATCCACTGCGTGCTGAATTATTTTATATGAAAAAAAAAAGTTCGCTTTTTTAAAATAATTTTACGATAAATATATTTATTAGTGCCTATACTAAGACCCCCTAAAGTTTGCGGTTATATCAAATATACACGCTGTATATTGATTTAAACTTTCTCTGATTCTCACACATTATTTATACTGAACGGGACGGGTGAGGTAAATAAATAAGTTAATATGCGATTAAGTCCTGTTTATTAGATTTTCAGAGGTTCTTCAGATTATCAGGTGTCAAAGCGGACCCCGCGGTCCTTTAGGACGCAACTGTGAAACACGATAGGAATATAGAAATCAAACATCACATTTATTTGAAATTTAAGGCAAATACAATTTATTCCCTGCAATTACATATACCAATAATTTGCTTTATATCTATTTTGAAATTACGTACGTATATCACAATAGCTGGGTAAAGCCGTTATTTCTTATACCTGATTAAGCAATTAAAAATGTCCACTTTTTAATCAATTCCAGTGATTAAAAAGTGGACATTTTTAATTGCTTAAGCAGGTACAAGAAATAACGGCCTTATCCAGCTATACTTTAAAGTCGATAAAGGAGAAGTCACTATGACAGCTCAAAAATGCCACGAAACTATGCGCACACAACAAGAAAGAGACAAATATTTCCAATAACGAAATTAAGTTTACCCATTGTACCAAAGACATTTTGTATATTTCTTGATCAGATAAGAGTAGACTGCGACTAATTACCGGTCAGGGGAGAAGCGGCGGCCGCGTGCGATTGGCAGCTAGAGCCACGCGTGCACGATAGCTAGAACTGCGCTAATTAATATTGCCCCGAGGACCGGACCAATATTGACGACTAGCAAACGAGTAGGAACTACTAGTAAGTTCTCATAAGAAGGCTTAAAGTCACCAAAAGGGCAATGGAGAGGCATGTTGGAAGTGTCTCTGCGTGATCGCATGAGAAATGAGGCCATCCGCACGTAGAACCAATGGCCGTTGGGGCGGAAAGGTTCTCGAGTGGCGACCACGTACCGGAAGGCGCGTGGGTAGGCCCCCCACAAGGTGGACTGATGACCTGGTAAAGGTTGCGGGAGTCCACTGGATGCGGGTGGTGCAGGACCGGCACTTTGACACTCTTTGGGGGAGGCCTGTGTCCAGCAGTGGAAATATTTCGGCTGATATGATGATGATGACTAGTAAGTTAACCTTATGAATTACTCTTCGACTAGTATAGGTGCCCTGGTAGCCTATTTATTTGTTCATTAAGGCGCCGTAGGTTCAGCGAAGTTAAGCGAACAGAGTTTTTGAAACAATATAACGCGTCTGTTTATAATAATATGGTTTTAAAAAAATATTAATAGTAATCTTGAGGCTTTTCTGCAGGGAGATCAGTGTTTAGAAACATGATTAAGCAATTTACGCTCGATAGAAAAAAATCACGAACATAGGTCTAAAAGGGTCTAAAATACACTTAAAATATATGTTACAAATTATGCACCAAAGCTAAAAATATTAAAATTGCTTCTAAAAATCGGCAATATCATGTTTGAGAGAACTCAGTGTTTACTTTTTTATTTATTTAAACGGACAAAAAATTAAAATTAAAAAATATGATTTCCGCGCTTCCGAGCATGCACTTCCATCTCGCTCACGCTTATGCTCAGTGAGAGGGAGAGAAGACCATGAACCTACGGCGCCTTAACATTGCAAATTCCTTTTACTCGAGACAATACTCGAAAGATCCATCCTAAATATTAGTGAAAAAACTATGAGTAGGTCGATGACAATGGATGCACTGCTGCAGTATGTTTGATGGCAAAATTAAATGCTATTGTTCTATGTTTCCGTTTGTTGAATACAGGGAATTGTGCAATACTACTCTTAATATAACTTAACTGAATAGATAAATAGTAAAAAAAGGAGAATATAACAACCGCATCCGAATCGGTTCATGATGAGACAGACACATCGATACCTTTAGACTCAAAGGGTGTAAACGCCAAAACGCCACTTTACAGAAGAAGCAAAAAACTAAAAATGATTTAGAAAATAATTCAGAACTTTTTTTATTTTAAGACATACAATGTTGAGTTTTGGCTCAAAATCTTAAATTTTGAAGATAATATTTATTGGTTTTATAATATTTAGGATAAACCAAATAAACAAAGGATTTTTATACGCCCCAAAAATCAAGAAAAATGTTTATACGACCCCAAAATTCGCAGTCTGTAAAATTGTTAGGGTGTAAAGGTCACCAAAAGCATTTTTTTGACAAAATGGGGTGTGCTAAAAGCTAATTTTTACAATGCATTTCACTTCTCAATTGTAAGTGTTATTTGTATCATCGTCATGCCCTCAAAATTGATGAATTGCATTTTTTAAGTATGTCTGCAAAACTTCGGCAATCATTGTCTCAAACTGTCGGCTAGATAACTAAGGTCAGGAGCAGGACAACCCGCGATTTACGTTCATCGCTTCAAGTACATGCCGGAACCTGAATTGAATGTTGATGTCTATTCAGTGGCTGCCACGCTGTACGCTGTGCATCGTACCGCACGCACATATAGTAAACATTTTTTTAAAAGTAGGAATCGTACTATAGGATCCTATAGTAGGATTCCTACTTTATTAAAAATGTTTACTATACCTAGGTACTTATTAAATCATCAACTTCGTAGGTATGCCTATAAAGGGTAGGTACGTCATAGTCATAGAGGTTCTTATTGAAGTTGGGTGCTATCGTCGCAGTTCCGTTAGCCGTCGCTCATGCGCTATCTTGCTCTCACATAGCGGCGGTATTCATGGACGTGAAAGAGAAAACTATCAAATACTAGTTAAGGTTCTAAGAGCCTTCGCCGCCGTGATTCTTATTTCGATCGGCAAACAAAAATTCACTCATAAGACGTTAATACTTGAATATTATTTACGTCGGTCGTAAAACTCCAAGAGACAAACAACTATGGTAAAATAACGATCAGTGTTTGAGGTAAGTACCTACACTTGAGAATTAAATTAAGTCCTCTTCAATTTCACAGCGAAATAATAGCGGCGTACCTATGCACGATTTTTGGTCTGGGAGTGACAATACGATCTGAATTTAGCTATATGAATGTTAGGCCGTATGAGCCAACTTAATTTTTATTCGAGAATAATGGGTAAGGCCGTTGAGATTGTCACTTATAACACAAAAATAACAAAGTCACTTTTGTGATACCATAACACAAAGCAACACAAAAGTAACACATTTTTTTCTAAAGATTGTTTCATACTAGTTTTAAAATACAGCGTAAGGAAAAAAAATCTTTTGTTTACGTATTTTAATATATTTATAATGAAAACATTTTAGATACGTGATCGATCGGTATTTGACTTAATCAGTATTTTTTATGATGATCCGCTTTTTTATACAGAACAGATAATTACCTTTTCTTTCGGCGGCGATCTTCTAACATACCGCCAAAGATTGACATTTGAACCCAAATATCTCGGTAAATATCGATCTGAGAGAAAAGGTTTAAAGAATAAAACGTGCTTATTTTTACGCATTTTTTAAGATAAGAAAAGAAAATTTAAAATACTTATAAAAAAAAAATCAAATCCTAAAACCGGCCACCTTTTTATTATACCCCAACCGTCGCATGCCACGCGTGTCAGTCGAAGGCGATCGATCGCGCGCGGCTGCGATAGCCGCGATTCACGGAATTACACCTTAAGACCTAATTCAAGTTTGATCGAATGCGGCATCACTGGTGTACCTACATCGTCCGGTGATAACCTAAACTATCTAATAAGAAGTAATAGGTAAGTCCATGAAAACTCGACCTCTACGTTAACACACTTGATAATTGTTTTTTTCTGCAATTGCACTAAATAGTGAGTTTTGGTTGTCACCCGACGACCATTACTGCAAGAGTAATACGTTTAGTTAGACTATTCAAATTTGAGTAACAATTCGAATTAATCTTAAGATAATAATAAAATGTTTTTCTTTACTATTACAGTATTATCAATCTGCATGACTCTTTACACTTGTTTTGTGTTACTGAACACAAAAGTAACACAAAAGCGCCATATATATAACACAAAAGCCGTTTTTTACAAACGTTTTAGGTTATAAAACCAAACTCAGTTAAACTAGACGCAATTGTACATGTTTCATGTAAGCTTTAAACATAAACGAAAACAACCATACTAAAGTGAACTTCTGAAACGCTTACTTACTAGAGATATACATAAACACAAATTTTGACGAAAATATGCCACTCACCTTAAACGGTTCTCATAGACAAACTAAAAATGACAGTTTCTTTTTTTTAATATTGATTGAGACCTCAAGGTGTTGCCGTGCCAAAATACGTATTTCCCCAGTTTTCTGTTAATATTTAGGGGTAATTATGCATAACAAAAATTTGTGTCACGAAAGCCAAAACTCTGCCCACTAATCTAAAGATCTATAAAATACGCAAATCAAAGTATTTAAACACCGTTCTTGTACTAACAGAAAGTAATGTGTCTAATCTTTCAAACGTATTTAAACGTTTTTTTGTAAATGTTCAAATATGAAAATAATTCATAGTTTAAAAGTACTCGGAAAAAAGCGACACGGCATTTTCGACCAAAATTAGGGGGGTTTGGTGAACATAAATGCAAGTATTTTATAGAAATAACCACTTTTATTCATTGGGCCAAATGGGGAAACAAGCTCAATAATTGCTTTATAGAATGAACTACCTAACAATAACGGCGGTAGTGCTTACACGTGTGGAGAAAACGAACTGGAAAGTTTTGTTCAGACCAAAAGTAACAATGTCGGCGGCCTTACCCTAATAAGGGTGTATACTCCTATTTTGGATTACGAAATATAATACCTAAATAAAGAATAATATAAAAAAATATATCCATTACGCCTCACCTTTCTGCAAAATCTTCAAAAACAACGTAGGTCGTATTTGCCTTAAATTTGCGAATATTGCAGCTTTAACTATATAGATCGATAGAGAAAAAAAAACTGGACAAAACTGCATCAAAAAGTAGTTTTGGCCAAAATGGCGTTTACGCCCTTTGAGTCTAAAGGTATTGTATGTTAAAATTACTACACGAGGGGTTTAGGTAATACCATCAACTGAGACAACGCGTTCCAACACTTCCAACCTTATTATTTCACCAGGTACTGTGTAGTGTAAAAGTAACTTGCCGGATATTATGTACGAAACTAGTAAATAACCGGTGCACCGCACGCGGTGAAATATCAGAAACGTTGCGAACGGAAATAAACAGAGCTAGCACCTAAATCGGTAACGCCTCACGAGCGGATGCGGTTTGAAGGAATTAATTATTATCGGGCCAATTTTCCAATCGAACGCCCCGGCGACACAGGCGACAGCGGAAATTTATTTCAAACTTCATTTCAAAATGCAAACCTCCATCGCGCAACGCCAGCCGCGGAAAAATGACAATTTCCTCCCTGCGTCCCCGCTTCCTCGCTTCTTACCTTTTATATTGCTCCGTGACGATAGCATCTGAATTCTGAATCTAACCAATGACGATTTTTCAGAATCCACCCCATTTTACGACCTCGCTCGCTTTAAACGCGCTATTTCCCCATTTTTAACCGCCTTCAAAAAAAAAAGGAGGTTCTCAATTCGGCTGTATACTTTTCTTTTTCAATGTTTGTTACCTCAGAACTCCGTCATTGATGAGCCGATTGGAAAATATATTTTTTTGTTCGGATGTATATACTTCCAGGTGGGTCCCATTTTTTTCAAAATTCAGTTAGATGATGGGATCCATGAGGAATTGAGGGGACTCCTCAATTTTATTAGGCACGCGTGTAGTGATTTTGGTATTTTCTGTTATAACTCGCGTGTATTTACATCCGGAATCATAAATTTGGTGGCAAGGAATTGATGATGAAGACCACGGATGACTTATCGAATTCCTCAATTATGTATACGTTACTATCTATACTAATCTATATACTATCTAATTAATCAACGCATTTGCTATCGGAAATCAGTTCATGTGGTAAATTGTAAAAAAAATAGGAAATGTTCTCGTGGCTTGGCAGAGTACTAAATTGAAGTCGGTTAAAACTTTGTTTTTAAAATTATTATAGAATACAGAAGTCAAACCAAATGTTTATGCTTTAGAATATTGCTCGTACTCACGCTGACACGTATCGTATCCGAATGGTAACCAAACAGGTATGAGAGATCGCACAGCACTTATAATATACATTACGTAACTAGGGCGGTGAATTCGTGAATGCCCCAGATCGCGAAACTGAGATGCTCTTTTATACGTATGTGGCCGCAATCGCATGTGCTCCACAAATTTGAACTGGTTATGACAACCATAACTGAAAGTATTAGGTGGGCCTTATTAAGAACCGAGCCTTCATTGTCTTCCCCTTCCTTGCATTTGAATTACTTACCGAATGCAGGCCCTATGTTCCCTTGCAGAGTAATAACATAAAGTTTCTATAAGGTACCTGCAACTAGGAAGCAATAATAGAGTTTTTTATGCTATCGGGAAGAAATAAAAACATATGTGTCGTACGTACGTAGAATCAAAAGAGTAAAGAGCTCGTTTTATGACTGCATCGCTGTTTGCGCAAACGAATTTTAGTACGTAACCCAGCCGTAAAAACACGTGTGCAAGTATAACAAAATATATTTATTTATAATATTCAAATTAGTAAGTTGTCTAGTTTGCTTACTCACGATAAATACAATGGTCACTAGTTTAACATATATTTTACCTATTAGTACTATACTGTTGAGTCTCATCACTGGTTCTTTGGGCATCGGCATCGCCAACGCGACAGCGAAGTAAGTAAACGATGTAATATTTTTTATTGCATTTAGAGCAATAGACCAAAAATATCGAGGGATGAGGATTATGCCATACGATCGTATTAGTGGTAGCCCTACGCTTAAAAAAACCGCAAATCGATGTACAGTTTAGCCGTTTGGCACACACATATACTTGACCCGCAGTTCCTAAAAAAAATTCCCTTAGGGGGGGAGTGCCGAGTTAGGAACTGCGGGTCAAAAAAATTGTTTTGACCTCTAGTATGCGTGTGCCAAACGGCTAAACTGTACATCGACATTTTTATATATTTTTTTAATGAATCTTTGATTTTCAATTATGTCAGCCCCTCGTACGTGAATTGAATTGTAATCATTCATATACCAAATGATTCTTGTTTACTGCCAAATTGAGGACCGAAACGCAAAGTTTGAAAAATACTCCAATGAAAACTCATTTATTTTAGGTTTATAGATAATTTAAATAAGTTCTCAGTTTTTAAATAAATACTAGTACTTATGTCGTAATTTTGAATGAAAAACGAAGCATTTTGCAGACCACGGCTTGAAAACTTCTAACCTTTTAAGTCCAACAGAGGCCTGGCTGTGAGCCTGGCCTATCCCACTGTCAATTTGGGGCGAAACAACATTTGTCTATGTAACCTCCTGTGGAGGTCTAAAGCCGAGTCCGCTGCGCCGTGTTTTTGGTGTTTTTAAACACCTAAGGCGGTGGCGGACAATAGTAAATTTGACAGCGGCGGACAATAGTAAACTTGTCGGCCGCTGTCAAATTTACTATTGTCCGCCACGGCAGGCCGCGCCAGTGTGTTGCAGGCCTAATATGTCATCCGTCAGTTTCGGCAAACAAATAGGGTATTGTTTTGACTAGCCAAACATGATAAATGTTTAAAAACATTGAAAACACGGCGCAACAAGGGTTGTACAGTGTGTCGTACACAGTAAAGTTTCATATATATACGTTACATTTTAAATAATTTCATTGATCGCGCACCGTTATACGAATTTCACATCTTCCTAACATGACGAAAGAAGTAATCCCATTGCAAAATATGAACTGTTTTGAAAAAACTTAAACTGTATTGTATTTTTAAAACTTAAACTGTACTGTATTTTTTTAATTAATCCTGACTTGTCGGCTATTGCATTATTTTATTATCATTATTTCCGAAATTTGATGTTCATTTCGATAGCAAACATAGGAACTAAAATAGTTATCATTTAGGATGTTCATTTAAGTATGTGGTACATTAACAACCCTATCTAACTCTACGATTATCTATTGCAAAAAATTACAGCTAACGTCAATACAGGCAGTGGACCTTTTGTACCTTTAAGTACTATTAATTGTTCTGTGCCCAACATTCACATTTTTGTCCGCTGATTTGTCAGTGGCGACCTGAGGTGGAGACAGGTCCATGGACAAATTCGCGTATCTATTCGCTATGCCAACCGCTCGCGAGCGGGTCGCGTACCTACGGCTCACGATGGGCTCGCGTCGCGGACAAACCCTATTGTATGATTTGTATGGTTGCGTGAGATCTCTAGATAGGGGCGGATTTGTTCAGCGATTTGTCGATAGGTAGGTGTAGCTCGGGAAGTGAATCCCGGGCTTTAGGTTGAAGAAGGCTTCCACAAAAACTAGTGCTTAGCCAATACCTCTTTGGGATTAGATAGCGTTGGCCAATGGACACGGGGACCAACGCTAAGATTATTATTGTTAAAGATTTTCTTAAGGGGATGCCCTGATTCGAGTCGACCACGCCCCCTTGACAGAGACACGCTTTTTCCTTCCCTGCACGAGAAAAAGAGATGCACTTTGGGAATGGCTTTTTTGGACAAATTTCGATAAACACCTTACTTCGTGAAGTTTTATTGAGATAAAATACTACCTATACTTAAACTTGATTCCGTCGTAAAATAATGTATAGTTTGAGTAGACTGAGTGAAAAAAGGAAAATAATGGATTGGATGTTTTTTTTCTATACAGGACATTTTAGGCAATAATTTATCGATTAAATCAGATAAACAATCATATAGCCAAGAATCATATATCTGAAAATCAGACCTTATTGTTTCTTAATCTAGTCGGAAGATGGGCGTTTCAAAGCAAGCGGTAATTTCCATTTCACCCCCTTAAATCTATACATATAAATGCCTATGTCCTGACTGACTCACTCATCAACGCACAGCCGAAACTACCTACTGGGACTAGAAACTTGAAATTTACACCAGGACTTCCTTTTATGACGTAGGCAACGGATAAGACGGGATTTTTGGAAATTCCATCCCTAAGGGGGTTAAATGGGGGTGCAAAGTTTGTATGGGGGAATAATTTTTTTTTTAACTAGAGACTTGTAACTTTGTAGAAAGATTACTTATTAAGATACAAAAAAGGGATTTCAGCGTTTTAGAAAATTCCACCCCTAAGGAGGTTAAATAGGGGTGCAATGTTTGTATGGGGGAAACATTAATTTTTGAACTATGAACTTGAGACTTAGTAGAAAGATTACTCATTAGAATACAAAAAAAGTGATTTCTGCGTTTAAGAAAATTCTACCCCTAAGGGGGTTAAATAGGGGTGCAATATTTGTATGGGGGAAACATTATTTTTTAAACTAGAGTTTTGTAACTTTAGGTTTTTTTTATAACGTGGGCTAGGGACAAGAAGGGATTTTTGGAAATACCTCCCCTAAGGGGGTCAAATAGGGGTGCAAAGTTTGTATGAGGGAATCTTTATTTTTTGAGCTACAGACTTGAAACTTTGTAGAAAGATTACTAATTAGAATCCAAAAAGAATAATTTCTGCGTTTAAGAAAATTCTACCCCTAAGAGGGTTAAAAATGGGTGCAGAGTTTGTATGGAGGGAACTTTATTTTTTGAGTTAGAAACTTGAAACTTTGTAGAAACATTACTTATTAAAATACAAAAAAAGTAATTTCTGCGTTTTAGGATATTCTACCCCTAAGAGCGTTAAATGATGGTGCAATATTTGTATGGGGAAACATTATTTTGTAAACTAGAGACTTAAAACTTTGTAGAAAGATTACTTATAAAGATACAAAAAAAGTGATTTCAGAGTTTTAGAAAATTCCGCCCATAAGGGGGTTAAATGGGGGTGCAATATTTGTATAAGGGAAACATTATTTTTTGAACTAGAGACTTGAAACTCTGTAGAAAGATTACTTATTAGAATACAAAAAAGTAATTTCTGCATTTAAGAAAATTCTACCCAGAGGGTTAAGTAGGGGTGCAAAGAGGGAACTTTATATTTTGAGCTAGAAACTTGAAACTTTGTAGAAAGATTACTTATTAGAATACAAAAAACGGCAGGCAGCGTTTTAGAAAATTCTACCTCGAAGGGGGTTAAATAGGGGTGCAAAGTTTGTATGAGGGAAACTTTTCCTTTTGACCTAGAAACTTGAAACTTTGTAGAAAGATTACTTATTAAAAGGTTACGAGACATTGAAAGAGCATTCAAAGCTCAAAAAAATGCATAAGGGCATTAAGTGGTATTTCAACTAGAGAGTCATGTAAGCCTGTTTTTAAAAGGCTGAATATCCTCCCCTTGCCATAATAAATAGATTTGCATGCCTACTTTTGTAAGGTATTGACATTATATGGACATTATTTACCATTTACCATACCAACTTTATACGTACATAATTTTAAGCAAATGAACATATTTCATAAGATACAAAAAAGTAATTTCAGCGTTTTAGAAAATTCTACCCCTAACTCAACTCAACTCAACTCAAAATTATATTTATTCAAATAGGCCCATTAACAAGCACTTTCAAATCGTCAAGTAGAAACATATTCTTCAGCTAATTAAACATATAAAGTAAAATTTATACGGGGTAAACATTTTTATAAAAAATACGGGATCCTGTTGTTTTACCAAATTTATTTTGGTCAAATTTCATTTCCCAAACAAATTTGAGCAACTATTTTGTTTGCCAATGCAAACTTTGGCACAATTTTAATACGAATATTTTCATTACGTCAAATTTTCATTCAGAAAAATATTATTACGAAAAATTACATTATGGCATGTGGTCTTTTAGCAAATGCTTTAATAAGGCAAAAAAACATTAGACAATCAACATTTCGTCAAGTTAATGTTATGGCAAACTATAAATAGACAAACATCACAACCCAAACATTATGACATTTTACTAAAATACTATTAATAAAACGGCACGGTCCCTTAAATAAAAAAAATGCACGGTTAAGTAGGTCGGTAGGCAAAGGCGTTAAATAAGATTAGGGCAGCGAAAAAAGGGGGGCTCGGGGGGCGAAGCCTCCTAGCATTAAAAAAACAAACAATCGTAACAATGGTAGGTTAGGTTAGGGTTAGCTTGCGTGCCTTAGAGCGGAAATAGGCACCCCGCGAAGCGGGGTGACGTCGACACGCTGGCGGTTAGGTTAGAATTGCGACTTCTACACAAATTATTTTTCCCTACCCACAAAAAAAAAAGTTGTAATTTTATTGTGAATCTTATACACCAGTGAAATAAAGATGCAAATGATTTGTCATTGAAGAGTTCCTCTGCTGATTAACCGACGGAATAGAAATGGTCAATTAAATATTGACGATACAAATCATTTGCCTTATTTTGTTTTGGTTAAAACATATTATGCCAACTAACATATTTGACTGAATGAAATTTGGTCATAGTGCCAGTTGGTAAACGAGATATTGCCTAAATATGAATATGCCAAACATAAGGTTTGCGTAAGTATTATTTGTCGAGTGTTAATTTGGCAAACGATTATTTGGCAAATGAAATTGTACGAAAAATGTTTTGGGAAGTGATAATTTGTCAATTTTTTTTTGGTAAAACAAAGGTAACCCAAAAAATACTAGTCTAGAATGTTTCTAGAAAAACAATCTTATGTCAAAAAGGGGGTTAAATGGGGGTGCAATGTTTGTATGGGGGAAACATTATTTTTTTAACTAGAGACTTGAAACTTTGTAGAAAGTTAACTTATTAAAATACAAAAAAGTAATTTCAGCGTTTAAGAAAATTCTATCCCAATGGGGGTTAAAAAAGGTTGAAGGTTTTGTGCGGGGAACACTGGATTTTTTAAAGCGATGTACTCTTCATTAACCTGTCTCCATTTCTCGATTTCCAGTGCTGAGTTTAAGATTGTTTTAACAGCCTTACGATATTTAACTTATTTTTAATCTCACTCATAATAACTAAGATCCCCATTTTCTAGCTCCAAATCCATGCGTCGCTCTAAATCTTGCAGTCATTTTTAACTGACGGAATAAGTATTAAGCATTCTGCAAACAATTCCCGTAATCTGATTGGACAATCTTTAAAAATTCTTTAACAATCGCATATCAGTGTCTGCCACTGTTTGAAATGTAATATGTCTACTTAGACCATTTCAACTAAGGATAAAATTCACTTACCTATTTTATATCTTTGTCATCATCAAAAATCTACGCGGACGAAGTCGCGGGCGGCCGCTAGTTATATCATAAACCAAAACCTTTTTTTTAGGTGTGAAGAAGCAACTGCCGCGGCACACGACGTACTCGTAATTTTCTTCGAGCTATTCCAAGGATGTGTGGCTTCAACCATGGGGAGTAAGAAGTCAGTAACATTCTATTAATTTACTACATCATCTACGAGAGAATAGCCCGTGTCCAGCAATGCTATATCACGACAGAAACTTGCCAGCAGGTATAAATAAAGTAAATATTTGGGGGTAACCCCTCACAAATTAAGACATTCTAAGCAATTGATCTGCAACGTTATTTGGTTGTCACTGAACCTATTCAAATGTAAAAAAATACCACACCAAAATTAAATCGTAGGCTGTGCCAACTTTTCGTTTCAAAATCATTGAATGTCGAGGCAGTTTCTACATGGACCTCTAAAAAGTATAGACCCGTCTCGCTTATTCGCGGGAGTCTTATGTGGCGACGGAGATATGCCCTAAAAAACTATACTTTTTAGCCAAGATGTTGAATTTGTAGAGCGTGGCTTGTAGAGTTAAGCCGTAGGGTTGCTTGGCGCTAATTGCGATCTGATATCTTTTTCACGCTGAAAGCCTTATAAGCTACGGAGTCCTGGCAATCACTTTACATGTAATGTTTTTAGTGGGGATGAGATTTTCCCTCAAATGTAATCAGATCAGACGTAAGTTCAAATTTCAAGAGACGTAAACGTAAACGTGTTGGTGAGTGTGTGTAGTGGACTTGACAACTGTTACTTGCATTTTGAACCCATTTTTAGGGTTCCATAGTCAACAAGGAACCCTTCTAGTTTCGCCATGTCCGTCTGGCCGTCCGTCCGTCCTTCCGTCTGGCCCTCCGTCTTCGGCTTAGCTCAGTAACCATTGCTACTAGAAAACTGTAAGTGAGCATGGGTATATAAAACAATCACGCCGACAAAACAGAAGAATAAAATCTTGAAAAAAAAACTTTATGGGGTAGGTTAGACTAGACCTAAAATGGGGATGTAATTTTATTTTCTCGTTAAACCTATAGTGTGGGGTATCGCTGTTTAGCTTATTTAAAAATGTAACGGGTATGTTTTTAAAAAAAAATTCAGTGATTCGTTTGAAGGATATTGGGCTAAAAAAAATTGGTTCGAGTCATATGTCCCTCCCCCCCTGCCAGCTAAATTTCTATTCGCCTAACGCAACTGCATCATTTAGTTGGAGCGCGCGTGTCGATGTAACTAAGACAGACAGGCAACTACGGAACCCTACACTGCAAGTGGCCTGACACGCACTTGGCCGATTTTTTTTTATATTACATCATTGTCTTATCCAAATTGAATTTAAGGATTCCGTGTTTTTTTTTAATGATTTCTCTTGAATATTATAGAGCAAATGTAAATAGACCAAAATGAATAGTAAAACGAATATTTTCTGCATTTAAAGACCTTTTGAGGGATCGTGTCAAGGTTTTTATCTAAAAGAGTTGTAATTAATGCAGCTTCTTAAATTGTAATTTTTGCGTTGAAAATAACTTACTATCCTAGTAGGTCAGCAACTAATTTTAAGCGTCTAATAAATACTTTTCAAGCGACCGTAGATTGTGTAATTCAAGCTACGTTAGTATGACTCAGCATGGCGATTATTTGGCAACTAAATTGGTAACATGTCGCCATATTTTAAACTTCTAATATGTAAGTGTCTCTTTTGCATCTATAAAATAATTTCAACGGACTCTAATTTAATAATGTCACGTCTATTTTTGTAAGTTTTAGTATAAGTAATTGATGACTGAATCTCTACTACTACTACTATACTCAACTATAATTGAACATGAAATTTACTTAATATTGTCATCAAAAAATGGTAATTGATAGCTCTATTTTCATATAGCGACCAATGTTTTTAGCATAAGTCATTGACGACGGAATCTATATTTAACCGACTTCAAAAAATGAGGGGGATCTCTATTCGTCGGAATCTTTTTTTAATGTATGTTCCCCAAATTCGAGTATTTGGGGAACTTGCCGGGGGACGCCAGCAAGTCGACGAAGCCCCGCTTCCGCGTGGCTCCTACTTTCTGCTCTGATGGACACAAGTTAACGAACGAACCTATACCTACAGTTTTTAGGGTTTCGTGCCATACAAGGTAAAAAAGGAACCCTTATGGCGCGACTCCGTCCGTCTGTCTGTCTATCACAAAGTGTAATATGTCAAAAAAAAATGAAGCTATCAATTTGAAATTTGGAATGGTTTTAAATGAGAGCCATCCACATGCATGGAAAATAAGAAATGTAAAAAAACATTATATTTTTGTATGAAAAATAACGAATATGAGGAGGGGGCAAAAAACATATTCAACTATTAGGTCAAGTGAAAGGTCTTGATAGTCCAGGCAATGAACTGACAACTTGTATGGAAAAAATGACAATTTTGGAAATAATTTATAATATTTATCTGAGTAATTATTTATTTTTTCTGTGTAACGGATATATTATCAATTAAATAGTCACCCAGCGACAGAATCCGACAAAATTTCAGACATCAAAAAAAATATAAATTAACTAGCTACTGAAAAGTCAGAAAAAATATTAATAAATAATTTTGTCTGTATTTTGATTCATTTACGTTTGCTCTATAATATTCAAGATAAATCATACAAAAAAGACAACGCATGCTTCATTTCAATCTACTTAATTACTTCCAGGTGGAAAGAAAACATCTTAGAATAACATTTTAAAATGAAATCAACAAAAAAAACGCTATTATAAAATAATGTTTTTCAAAACCGTATCTTCCCTGGAGTATTGAGTTGCACTTCTTGACACAGTTTTTCTTTTTTTTCTACATTAGTAAAATTTTGATCTATGAAAGAAAATGTAAAAAAATATACCATTCCCTCCCCCCCCCCCCCCCCCTTATCTCCGAAGTTATCAAAGCAAATAATTTGAAATAATTGCCTGTGATTAAGATAAACATCAATATTACTGAAAAAGTATAACTTTTTCTGTATCTATCGTATTTTTTGTTTAATTTTCAAAAAATATTTCCTAGTAAAGTTTGCAATTTAATCATCTTTATAAGTATCTTTTGTTTAGAAATTCCTATAAGACTGATATAGAATAATCTCTTTGAAATAAAAAAATAATAATCGAGATCGGTTCACGTGACAAACAATAATCGCTAAAACACCAACATACATACTAAGCTGATTGCCCTTACACGGTAGTACCAAATGGGGCCGATAGATGGCGCTGTCCCCATTCCTACATCGCGCTATTAAGATTTTTCTTGAATTAATGGGGTTGGGACGGGTATATTTCAACAGCAGGTCAAAAAAGATCGCGATCCAATTTGTCTTGGTATCATGGCTGCCAGATTGTATATTAGGATACAAAATATGTATAATCGGACAGTGTCTTGTATCCATGATCATTCCGTATAATACGATACAAAAGAATACGGCATAAATCCATTTCACTCGTAATCAAAAAAACGAAACCGCATCAATGTACAGGTCATAGTGTTCGATTTATGAAAATATAAAGGAAAAACGATTTATACAGTGTGTATAATTTTATATTACCTCAAATTGTAACCAGAGGTACGTGTTAGGGCTATGAACCGATATTGCAAGAAAAAATTAAGTTAGTCTTAACTACCAAAGAGTAATTAATTTTTGAAATTTTATCGAACGGCAATGTATTGCGTACACTCAAGAATCGGGTGACATGTGACGATTTATTGTGACGTCACGTCAGCAAGACAAAGTAGTGATCCACTGCGTGCTGAATTATTTTATATGAAAAAAAAAAGTTCGCTTTTTTAAAATAATTTTACGATAAATATATTTATTAGTGCCTATACTAAGACCCCTTAAAGTTTGCGGTTATATCAAATATACACGCTGTAGAATGGTTATGTATAATGCGAACAAATTTTGTATAATTGCAGATACTTAAAAACCGTATAGCCGCGATTTATTTGCTGGCAGCCCTGCTTGGTAGTTCCATGGTCTTGGTGTAAATTCGTTGTTTGAAATTGAATTCTGCTGCGTTGGGTTAAAATAAGTAATTTAACAAATATTGGGACATTTACTTCACCTTGAGTTAATTGATAGTTTGTACGGAACCCTCGGTGCGCGAGTCAGACTCGCACTTGACCAGTTTTTTTATATTAGCCGAGAGTGAGTTTGTGTAAGGGAATAAAATCATACAACCATCTCGCGAAGTGTGTTGCTATGCAAATTTTCAGTTGCTGTGCATATTTTATTTAGTTGTTAAATAATTATGTGCGATACGCCTTAAGGAGGCTAGATATTGATTTTATTATTAGACAACTGTTGAATCTTTAAAATAAATAAAGTAGCTGACCCACAACAATAGTCACCGAGTTATCAATTTAGAAGATAATACATATATTTTATCGTTATTATTGTTGTGTAAATTGGCGCTGGATTTTTCATATTCTGTTGGGATAGTTAGTAAAAATGGCGTATTAGTTTAACAGAAGCTGTTACGATGCAGATGTTAATAAATACTTTAGTAGCTGCTCTTATAATAGTTTCACAGATAACAGCTAAGTATCATACATTATTTCTAAATTTGTAATTAATTCCATACTAGTTGTCAGTAAAATAACAAACTATTTTCCCAACTAACCTAAATTAAGTATTTAAAAGTGTAATGATACCGAATTAAATTGTTTACAGTTTTATAATCGACAACCTGCAAGCTTTCCTGTTTTATCCGGCGAAGACGACCGTGGGGTACGCCCCAAAATTCACAAGTAACCGCAAATTTTTTGCACATCTCATAGGGACGACTGAATTCCACCACATGATAAAAAAGGACTTGGACGATTTGCGCGCAAGCTTTGTGGATAAGCTCAAGTTTTGTGACCACACCATGATGGACGAAGCCATGCTACAAGACTTGTATGACAAAGAGTATTTAGGGAATGCTAATCTGAAATGATTTCTTCAAATAAACCTACACCTATACGACTTCGTCTTATTGGCACCTCGAAGGGTAGAAATAGTTATTTGTTATGCAAGGCTGCAAAGTTGTTGTTTGGCGCAAGTGCTTGTATTGAAAGCCGAGCTAGCGAAGGATTGTAAAATTGAACCATGAGCGAAGCGAATGGTTCAAAAGTACAATCCTGAGCATAGCGAGGCTTTCAAGGCGCGAGACGCCAAACAATTTTGCTGCCGTGCGAAACAGACAACTTTTCACCTCACCACCGCGAGGAAAATTGTAGGTAAATGTAGGTAATGGAAGTAATTTGGGCCTAATAGGTACTTATTTTCAATAAAGGTTTGTTTACATCTCATCAAGATCTAGCATTTTATAATTATTAAATGTAACATATATATTTTTGCATCTTTAAATAAACCCCACGCTTACCTACATTAAAAAAGTCAAAGTTATGTTGGGTACTCACGGGTTTACTAAGGCTCAAATTCGCTTATGCTTTTAGCTATTAGCTAATAGCTGTATATCTTCTGTACTAAAATCTATAAATAAAATAACCACCACTATTTTGGTTTTAGAACAAAACAAAATTAAATGTAGGTTGTTTTTTCTTAAAGTAACTATTCAAACGGTGCGTTCCAAATTTGGAAGAAGCGAAATTTTTTGAAACATAGAACTACAATTTTAAATTATTTATTCGTATTTTATCCTTATAAATCAGTCTAAATATTAATATTTCGTATGTACCTACTTAATTAAGAAAGAATAAGTATTATTAATTTTATTTTATCAAAATAATAACAATTAATTACTGGCATAACACCATCAGTTTCTGAACGCACCTCTCATTCTGTATTAGAAAAAAGTTGGATCTCGAGATTGACCGTCACGTTCCAAATTCAAAAACTCTTTCCACGCTAGCGGATAAAATGGACTTTTGGGCGCAGATTTTGAGCGATAAAGCAAGCCTTTTCGAGCCGTTGAGGTGAAAAGTAGGTTCCAGTCACGCCGCTAAAGCTAAAGCGCTCACCCCGCCGTTCACCCGTCACACGAAACCAGACCTCTACCTACGCTCGGTTACTTCGCATCGCAGTGTCAACATATATTTGTGGGTGAGCGTTGAGGTGAGCTAAAGACAAGTTCCAGAATAGGGGGGCTGGAATATCATTGAGCGAAGCGAACGAACTTCTTGGTTTCAGCTTGGGCCGAAATTCGTTCATATGTCCGGACGTTTCGCTGCTGTTCTTCTCTGCAGATCGCATTTCCGAACCGAGTCTCGTTAAATTTTGTGAGCAGGTTCAATAATATACATATACTAATATGATAAAGAGGAAATGTCTGTGAGATAGAGCTTTGTGTGTTTTGGGTAAACTCCGGAACCGCTTATCCGATTTCAAAAAATTACCTGCGTGTAGAATGGACTTTCTGGGTGTTTACAGGATATAATTTATCCCGCGGGTCTGCCCGCGTTCTCTGCATTACGCGGGCGAAGCCAGCAAAACGAAACTACACGATGATTTTTAATCCGTGATCAGGAGTCGAAAAATATTGATAAACAGCCAAAACGGATTTGAATGGATAAGGTCTCATTGAACAAACCTATTTTAGCTAAAATGCCGTTAGAAATCGTTTGGCATTATCTGTCACTCTGTTTAAATCAGTAAGAAAGCGGCAAAACTCGTTATATTTAACAGCGGTATTGTAAGTTTTATGAATAAGGGGTAAAAGTTTAGTAGATGTTTGGGGCAAAACCTAGACATTTACTGTTAAGTAGTACACTTAGTAGTATAAAATTTATTATATAACAAGATAAAAAAATAAAAGAGTTTGCCCGCTATTTCGTTCGCGTGAACTCCAATAGGTACCTGTCCTCCAATAGGTCTTCATAAATTCAGCACCGATTACCAATTTAGCACGTAACGCTTGACTGTTAGTGTTATTCTCTCACTTTAAATAAATCTCTAAATTAAAAAAAGAATCAGCCAGTATCATAAACTAAGCATTGTTCGGTCACGAATCTCGGCCTCCCATGACCAGAAAAACATGTTTTTTTTTATTATTAGTACCTTATTATTCTAGCTTCCGATAAGAAAAGTTTTTATCCGACTGCGACGATTAAGTCTATTCTAGTTTCTGCAAGATTACACGCTGAGTATTTGTCTAGATACTGGTTGGTCAGTATTTATATTTATCAGCAATAAACAGTAAGTATTAAATCTGTATAGAACGGGCCTTTTATAAACATTAATTATCAGTCGCGTAAGGCGGTATTATAACTTCGTACTTCCCGCCTTCAAGTTGACATTCAGGCAATACGAGTATACACATAGATATACAGAAATTGGCCAACATACAGGAATAGTACATTACGTAGGGCGGTGAATTCGTGAATGCACCAGATCGCAGGTGTTTGTGGCCCGAACCCAAGGTGAGGGCCATAAATATGCGCTCTGGGGCTTTACGAATTACCGCCCGTGGTGAGTACAAAATGTTACGTCTTCATCTTGCCACAATGCGAGTTTTCCCGTACGCGCAGAGTGCAGTAAAACTCGCATTATGGCCAGGTCTGACGTACATTTTTCATATCTCATAGGAGCCGCCATGAGTCATTTTCTATACATAAAAAGTCTGCTGAGGGGAACGTCAAATGTAGGTATGCGTAACGTGAAAATAGCTACGTCAGATAAACGTCAGTCCATACAATGTGTATGACCACTGGTCATATACTTTTGGCAGAGGGGAACGCCTGTCAATGGCCGCTCCGGTTGGTTTAATGCTCTAAGTATCTCATGCTCTGAAAGTGGGTCGTTATTGTTCTAAAAAGTGTGCTGAAAGTAATACGTTTCTGCTCTAGTGCAGAAAAGTAGTGTAATCCAGTTAGTCCTCATCATATAAACATTATCCGGGAACTAATTCTAATAAATATCAATACGTAACCCGCCACTGACAAAGGGAAATACTTTTATACTTAGGTACTAGTTCATAAAATTTATTTTATTTTATTTAATATAAGTTTATGTTGTAAATTCATTACTTTTATTTTAGCTAAAATATCCACTAGGGTCTATGAGGTGGAGACAAATGGAATACACCCACAATGCTTTTTTTTTACTCAAACTTGTGCATGTGAGCTAAGGCAGAAACTCTTCAACTAATACTAATTAATAATAAATACAAATAGTATGAAAAAAATTTGAATAGGCTATAATTTCGTCTATCACAATTAAATTATGAAAGTATGTTATTCATATAATTTTGACTTAGGAAATATGAATATAATACCTACTATTTGGTTATAAAACGTGAGCAACATTTTTATTTTCGAAATTAAAATCGTAGTTGTATTATCTGTGTCCTCTCTCTGTCACGTGACCGAATTACACCATATAACCATAAGCGCGAGCGAGACAGATATTTGCCTCTTTCTTTAGGACAGGTGAGATAGGACTATTCTTTCGGCTCGGATGACGTCACGATAATGGCGGCTGCCGTTTTTGAATAGTATACTTTGAATAAACATAGTGTTTAATTTTCCGTCTGTTTTTTCCACTTTCCTCATTTTCGATATGAAAAGTAGTGTACCCATTCAGGGCCCGTGACTCAGGGTATGGGTCATGTTAAAACAGTCGCGCAGGGCCCGTGACTCACATGTGAGTCGTGAATAAATTCTGATTTAAACATAAACAAAACGTAATATGACGAAATAATATAAGTATAATTTGAGCTAACAACCATCTTTATAAGGCATGTTGAAAAACATAATTGTAAACATGTTTTTTTAGTGAAACAGGGTCTAGAATATTCAATTTTGGTTTACTGGAAGTGTAATATAGTAAATATTCTGAAATTCGAGATACATACGTGTCCCAAGCAAATGGATAAACCTACATTTCAAAAATATCAAAAATATGTGTAAGCCTGAAGTTATTGACATGACTCAAGGTATGGGTCACCGTGGCCTGGCGCTAATTGTAAAAACTACACATATCTTCATAGCACGCAAAAATAAACTTTATACCTTGGTTTTAAAGCTTATTTCATGACGAAACTCGTTGCAAATTGTACCTTTTTTACAATGGATTACTGTTTGGATGGTAGCAAGCAACATTTCTAAGGACCAAACTTATTACCATGCCAATTTTTTTTGTTTCATTGTAAAAACAGGGCAGCTTAAACTGTCACCAACTAAATGGTATATTGTATTATCACAACAGTGTGTGAGAAATATTTACAAGAAAATATTTTTTCTGAACCCTATAATTATATGAAAATAACAGCGCCCTCTTGACAATGATCATCTATTTCTGATCAGGCTTTAAAATGTTCATTCTTAGTTTCTTACAAATATCAACAAATTAGTAAATATCGTCGATGCGAATAAAAAAATCGCTGTGTTTTTTTTTGGATTTTTTGTTTCTTTCATGTTTTAATTGCTTTTAATATTATCCATCAACTCATAAAATCCTTTTTCTATTATCTTTATTGGTTTCGAAAATACAAAATTCGCTATGTGTATCCCAATCAAAATATGGACGGAAAAAATCGCTATGTAAGTTTTATCACATAGCGTTTTTTTCTTCGTCTGTTTTGCATTAAAGTCAGCTAAAACTTAGTGCGATTTTGTGTATCCCGAACAAAATATGGACGGAAAAAATCGCTATGTGAGATTTATCACTTAGCGTTTTTTTTCTTCGTTCCAAGTTCCCTGGATTTTCGAAGATAAGTAGATAAATAACAACATTGTTATTAGTATTCAATTTTGCACATCTGTTTCAGACATAAATTCGATATCATTCTTTTAATTTTTTTCTGGCAACTTTTGATTTTAAAAGATGTGTTTCAAGAATGTGTTGTTACTACTAATAAATTAGAACTGATGAGGAAAATTTATAAAAACGTATAATTCTCGTAGCAGTTATAAAAAGTTTCTCTTATTACCTTAGTGAGTGATGGCTATTCTTACCAGAACAGAAACAAAATGTGCAGTGCTTTATCGAACACCTCGACATGTTTGGAAATCGAGATTGAACAGATGATATCGGATAGAGGTATGGTAATAAACAATGAGAATGTAACTGAAAACTTTTCGAGTATTGGGCCCGGTAAACGTCCTGGCGATCCAACAGTGACTGATATCAGCACGTCTATCATGGGACGGCTGCGACATACACTCGATTTTTCTCGCACTATACCTCTTGTTCTAAGTGTTCTAATAAAAAAGAAACGGATAGTGCGAGAAATCGAGAGAGCACGCGCGCCGTCGGGTGATAGCCGTGCTGAGGTCTATATGGTACAGCAAAGGTGATGTTAAGTAAAAAATTACGGCACAATGCGTTCACCACTTTGCCACAAAGAAGACCAGGGCCCTATTTCACCATCTTGACCATTGTCACCTGACGTACATTGCTGGGTCAATAGGCTGTCCAGCAACCAACTTAACCTGTCGACGCAGCCATGTAAGTTGAATTGTCATTTTTAAGCGACCAAAGTCGATATGTCCAGGCCCCTATTTCACCAACAAGATAATTGTCACCTGACAACGACAATTCTCTGTTCATTGCTGGATCCACAAATACCCTAGCGACCACCTTAACTTCTAGAACAAGCAATGTTTGGCGGATTGTCTGTGTCAGGTGAAAATTGTCCCGCTCTTTTATATGATAGTCGCCCAAAAATTTACTCTGCGAAATATAATAGCTTCCAGTCCTTAAAATGTAATTGCACACAGTTTTTCATCCTTTTACAATCTCAGTGTCTAAGAAAATATGAATGAACAACATTAAACAAATTTAAGATGTGATTTGGCTTATTGACAGCAAAATAAAAACAAAAAACATAATTAACTTAATTTTACTTGACTATTAATTTATACATATAATTTATGTTTAAGTAACTATCAGTGCCATCTTACGGACGTACGATTTATGTTATTATAAGAATATTGACTTATCGACGGGCTACACAATTTTAAATGCAAAATACTTCGTTATCTCGTTAATAAAATTGTTTACATTAGCGGTATTAACTTACTCAAAACTCGCTATGTATCATCCTTTACACTTAAGAGCAATGGTAAAAACTCGTCATGTATAGGAATGACACAAAGCGATTTAAAATGAACCAAATTTAAATCGCTATGTGGCTGGATTTTAGTTTTTTGCTGAGATTGTGAAATATAACATATGAAACATTATTTTTTCAACCACCATGACATGTAAAATAATTTTGCCGATTATTAAAAAAATACTTCTCATATAAGAAAACTGCGCATTTCCGATATAAACAGTTTTTTTCTTCTCCTGTAAAGTAGGGTAAAAATACATAGCGATTTTTTAATTCGCACCGACGATATATATATTTTAATATGAACAGTTAACAGTTGGTTAGTAAAAATGTTGCATAATATTGTCCAACGGACCGGATTCATAAGCGGCAATTTCTTTGACGTTCGCGCCAGGCCCCGAGACCTGAGCTGAGTCACACGTTTTAGCTGAAAACGGTTTGTATGGTGGCCCGGCGTGTTGTGTACGCTTCGTGGTTCGTGGCCATGAATGGGTTAACTCGGGTGAAAGTCTCCCATTTCTGACTCTAACTATTGGCGCCTTCCAGCCCTTGGTTAACAATCTACTATTATTATAAAGCCATTTATTACACACATTTCATTAAGTTGGCGATGGCGCCATACCTACACAAGATTTGGCAGAATGTGATATGATAGTGCGATCTGAAACGTTGCAATATGAAAGAAATAAATATAATATGTATTACTTTAATATTTTTAACCATTACGTTTAATAGTATGTCGGGGATTAGTTCCTAAGTCTTAATTTTTCCCGTATGAAATTTTGCTAATTATTATCGGGACGAATTCTTCTTTATGAAAAGTCTTAATTTTTTCAATTCTTAATTTTCCGAATGCCTCATTTTCCTTATTATAGATAGTACCAATTCGGGTTTTTTTACTAGTATGACTGTAATACTAGTATACTTTAGATGACCAAAGAAAACCGCTCCTTAACCGTAGTACCATCAGGTTGTACCATTGATAGTACTAAGGTGTTTTTTTTTTGCCGTGGGACCAATATGTATGGGACTGCGGCTGATATTACTTTTTGTTACCCGCCGTGGTACCATTGACAACCTAAGTATTTTATTGCCGTGTAGCCTACCTATATTCTACCCTAAGGCAGGGGGCCTAGACAAGGTTACAATCGACAAGCGTAACGCTAATAGGATACGAATAAAATGTATGGGAATGACAGATGTTAACGAAAAGTGTTTCGTCGGCATCTGTCATTCCCATATATTTTATCATTTTCTATTGGCGTTAGCGCTTGTCGATTGTAACATTGTCTACGGCCCCAGGTCTCTGTTAGGTACGACGACGAGCGAAGCGAGGAGGAGTGTTAGGGGAACTGCGAGCCTGCAGCGCGCGAGCCGAGCGAGCGTAGCGAGCGTGCCGCGGCAGCGGCCGGCGAAGCGCGTGAACGGAAACCTTCACTTCCTCATACTTACGAGATAATCACCTGGACTTTTGTGCCGATTGACATGACATAGGTTTCTTCATCCATCATACATCATACACATAAGTAAATGAAAATGAATTTTCGAATATTATTGGTATTATGAATTTTTTAAATAAATGTAATATGTCTACTAACTGTACTATCTCTGTAAAAAACCGAATTAGTACTGTCTATAATAAGGAAAATGAGGCATTCGGAAAATTAAGAATCGGTAAAATTAAGACTTTTCATAAAGAAGAATTCGTCCCGATAATAATTTGCAAAGTTTCATACGTGCAATATTAAGAATTAGGATCTAATCGCCGACAGGCCTTTTGTTCCCCGTAAACACTAACTGGTCAATGGGTAGGGTCATTTCGCCGGTCAGCGACCACTTGGCTGAGTTGGTGAACTGAAAGGATATTTTCTCGGTTTTTTAGTAGATTTTTATTCTAAAACACCAAAAAAATGCACGTACAGACTGTCTCAATAGAGTCTGTAGAATCGAAGTTATCTTCAATAGAAAAACCCTTCTCCTTCAGGTGGTCGCTTATCGAAGGTGATCGCGTAACCAGCGTAATGACCTCGAAAGGATTATTTATTATTAATTCCTAAACACATCTTTATCTGAGAGTCGGAGTGACTCAAGACCATTTCGGTCATCACGTTTTTATTTATTTAATATAAAACAGTGTTAAAAATATGTAGAGAAGAAGATCAATAAACATGCTGCAGCCTGTGTCCTATCTGTTGGATCTACCTACTTACCCTGACCAATTCGATATTGTATTGCCTACCCCCTCCGTTACCGCGGGTGCTGTAGGTGCCCGAAACGTCGAGATGTAGGAGATGTAACCCGAAGTAGTCAATATTTGGCGAAGTTAAAACAAATAATAGGATAGCTGCCAAAAAAATATAATAATGTAATTTAATCCACAACAGTAGCTCTGAGACTCATGAGAGAGGTCTCGATCGTTCATTGCAGATTATCCTCATTATGTAACCATCACGGTACCGGGCTCCGGCTCCACGTGGAATCAAGCCTTATTTATAATCTTATTACAAAGGACGACAGCGACCTTCGTACTTAGAATGGGTCTGGAAGATCTTCATACGCCATTAGTGAACCGCTATGCCATTCACCATTTATCTCAACAGACTCCACCAGCATAATTTAATGCAGAGATTCGTGATAACTACGAGTAATCGGAGGTTATACTTACACTGGCTGTCATGAGGCCAGTTCTTGATAAACCGATGTAAATAACGGCCCAGGTAATTTCCTCAAGGTCGAGAGTATAGTTCCTATACCTATTTACCTACACACAAATAGGCGGCGGGGTATGTGAACATTTTAGGGACTTACTTGTGTAAAGACTTTTTCAGGAAGATAAGTGATTTGACATGGTCCTAAATGGCATCGAGCTACCTAGATCGAATAAAAGTTATTTTCATCTTTCTCAGTCGGTTGCTTAGGCGCGCGGTTGTTTTATGTGATGAACGCTCCGATTCCATAGGCTGCGATTACCGCATAGAAGGTATCTATGGAATCGCAGCGTTTAACGCATAAAACAACCGCGCGCCTTAATACAAAACGATTCAACACATTTTGTCAGACAAGCCGCATAGACCATCGGTTTTTATGTATCAATTTTATTGATACATTAGAATCGTTAGATTAAATAACCATCCGTATGATTTTGGGGTAAGGTTCGCCCACACACCCCGCCATATGCGCAAACAAATGAACGGGAAGCCACAAATGTAGCCCCGACCTCAATTCCGAGGACCGTTACCTTCACATTCGTTTGTAAAACCCTCAAATATATTGCTTTTTGCGTGCTAATCCCAAACGCAAGCTCCGTCTCTCTTAATGTCGTGGGAATTGGAATGGGTGGGAACTGTTAGGTCAATTCTTTACCTCGTCATATATATATATATATATTGAGTATTGAGATAAAAACTATCCTGTATTTTAATCCAGGCTATAAACTATCTTCGTGGAGTGCTACGGTAGCCTACTGGTTCAGGCAAGCGGCTGTCAAGCGGCGGTCGTGTGTTTGAATCCCGGCTCGGTTGGAAAAGTAATGGTAAATATTTTGTACCCAGGTACTTGCACCTGGGTACGAAATATTGACCTTTAGCTCTTCGTCAGATGGCAGTCGCTTTCGTAAAGACCAGGACAGACAGCACCGTTCGCGGGAGCGCGGCCTACGCGCGACGGGTGCGCATCGCGATATTTCCATACAAACCGCTAGCGTGGTCAAACAGACTGCGCCCCGTCGGCATCGCGCCCCGCTTCTGTAGCGGCCGTCAGACAGCGCAGCGCGCGGTGTGTACGTAGCATGATGGCGTGATACCAGCGCAATGCGCGCGTGCTCTGAGGCCCTACCGCGAAACGAAAACTAATTTCACTCGTGTATCTCCCTCTCTATTGCACTTGCTAGTTCGAGCGACAGAGAGGGAGATACTCGAACGAAGTTCGTTTTCACTTCTCGGTAGCCCCTCTGTGTCCGTCCCGCCCGCATCACGCGCTCATCAAGCTCCGCTACCGTCCCGCTGGCAGTCTGTTCGAGCCATGAAACTAAGTGCATATGCCAAATCTTGGGATTAGGTGTCAATGCGGACCCCGGGCTCCTTTAGGGGCACAACCAGGAATAACGCTAGGATAGAAGGATGATGATGGACTATCTTCGTGCAAAATTTCGTCCAATCGGTTGAGCCGTTTAAGCGTGTATCGCAACGCCCTCTTCATAATGGAATGTTACACATTAATGATGATAAGTTATAAACTCTTGTACAATACAATTATAGACTGCGTGAAGCTTGAGGACGCCACGATAGGGTTTAAACATGATCTCTGGATAGGAAATTTGAATCCTACCTCAAATCATTCAACGCAGTCCATGGATATATCTGCTTCGCTTCTAACGGCTTGCCCCACCTGTGGGTTGAGTGTTATATGAAAACACTGTCACTTGGGCCTTAGAACTTGGCACACGCTAGTTCTAACTACTAAACAACGGGAGATGCTTTCCTTCTTGTAGCTATATTAATGGTCGTCGTAACACGCCTTAGAGCATTAAACAACAGGAGCG
Source organism: Epinotia demarniana (assembly GCA_945867215.1). Classification (NCBI taxonomy): domain Eukaryota; kingdom Metazoa; phylum Arthropoda; class Insecta; order Lepidoptera; family Tortricidae; genus Epinotia; species Epinotia demarniana. The sequence goes on along the minus strand of OX244267.1, from coordinate 9,957,427 downwards.
GTCATGAGTCATTTTCTATACATAAAAAGTCAGTCGATTTTTGCGGGGGACGGGAATGTCAAATGTATACGTAACGTCAAAATAGCTACGTCAGATATACGACGTCAGTCCATACAATGTGTATGACCACTGGTCATATATTTTCGGCAGAGGGTAACGCCTGTCAATGGCCGCTCCGGTTGGTTTAATACTCTAAGTAACACGCATCTCAATTACATACTGCCAGTTCCCTGTATGTACTATGAAAGGTTAGCCACATAAGGTGAGTGCACTGTATATTGCTGTCCATGTTCTCGCCTATCTGCCGAGCAACTATGCTGTAGCTCACATATATATACTGATATTATGTCTTGGGCACACGTTCTCTCACAAGTAACTATGTTCTTAGGTTACTGGTAGCATGTTATCACGATGGTTAATTGTCATTAAGATCTAAATCAATGGAATTTGCTGACTATGTAAACAAACCGTCATACTGAAATTGACATAAAATGTCAATTTTAATGCATTGTTTGTTTACATAGTTAGCAAATTCAATTGATTTACATCTTACGTTACACAGGAATCAGAAATACTACTAGTATAAAACCTCTTTAAATACGTACTTTTAGATTACGTACGTAGATTTTATATCACAATCATAGCAGAACAATAAATAAATAAATAAATACAATTCATTTATTTCGGATAACAAAAGATCCATATTTAAAAACACAAACAAGTTTACTTATTACTACTTAAACCTACAATAATAATAATAATAATGAATCACATTTATATCCTACGATAGTTGTAAGATATAAGTGTGATTGTAAGTGGGATATATATATGATGTGTAATATAGGACATGCAATTATTACATGTCGTATATTACACATCCCCTGAGCTTATCAACCCATTGCTTTTGGATGCCACATTGACACATTCTTTCAGAAATAATATTCAGAATGTTGTTGTGACTTCCCCTTAGTCGCCTTCTTAATGATGCATATTTTTTGCGCATGACGGCGTGGAAACCATCCACGCGCGCGCTCATGAACATACCTGAAGCGCTGCATCTCCGGGGCAGTCCCATCAGCATTCTGAAGGTATTGTTGTAGAGGACGCGCAGGGCATTGTATGCTCGTTGTGTGCATTTGACCCACAGGCCACCCGTGTAAAATGTCTGGCAATAAGCCTTAAATAGAGTTATTTTTACCTCCGGCGTACAGCGGACGAACCTACGGGCCAGCATATTGCCTCTGACAGCCAACGCACTGCGCTCCCTCTCAATGTCCGGGTCATCATGTAGGGTTTCCGTGATGACATGTCCCAAGTATTTGAACTGCCTGACCACACTCAGCTCGGAGCCGTTCAATACAACGAATAGGACTAATAATGAACCAAGAAACTAAGACACTTAGCTTTCAATAGGGACTAGCTGTATAGTCCCTAATTTCTCGTTGAGATTTCATCAGATGGGCACAAGGGATGATTAGTGAGCCCCAATTTATCAGAATCTACTAGTGTTAGTAGATTCTGATAAATTGAGGCTGACTAATCATGACATTTACTAAGTCTCTGATGGGCAATCCACATTACGTGATTTGTCAGACCCAATTCATCAGAATCTGACTAATTGCTATAGTCTGGATGCATGTTCCAACCGTCAAACCAGTTGTCCGGACTAATTGCATGAAAATCACAATTTGGACCATGGAATTTGCATGATCTGCCGAGTTTTTTTTTTCTCACAAATTTCATTCAAATAAATTTAAAAGAAAATTTAAAAAATATATGCTAAAGAATATTGTATTAATATTTTACACTGTAATTTTGTAATTTCTTTTAAACCAGTGTTTTGCAATTACAATTTCATTCAGTGTGGCCAGTTATTAGTAAGAAAGCGAAAATTGCCTCTAACGGTCCTGCGAAACGGACTGCAAGATTGTTACTAACCGATGAGATAGGGCGAGACAGCACGTCGATCATGAGGTGGCCGCAACATACTCTCGATTTTTGTGTGCTGCACGGCTATTACGTGACAGCGCGCGAGCTCTCTCATTTTTTCTCGCACGATCAGACTCTCTCTTATTAGAACACTTAAAACAAGAGGTATAGTGCGAGAAAATCGAGAGTATGTCGCGGCCGTACCATTTTAGACGTGCTGTCTTGTCCGTTAGTCTCTTATCTAATCTCATCGGTTAGTAACAATCTTGCAGTCCGTTTCGCAGGACCGTTTGAATGCGGCAATTTTCGCGCTTTCCTACTGATAACTGGCCACACTGAATGAAATTGTAGTTGCAGTTGTTACGTCTGTGCGCTACACCCAATTCTGACTTCGACATGTTGTACTGACAAATTGGGGTAAAATCACTGAATGTGGATGGCCCATGACAAATACCACAATCGACCATGAGTTAGTCCTCGCGATATCATCAACTGACATGATTCGCGGCAGCGTGATTGTGTAACAAACATCTAAACATCCAAACTTTCGCATTTATAATATTATTTATTTATTGAAACTTTATTGCACAAAACAAAACAAAACAAAAAACTGGCCAAATGTGAGTCGGACTCGTGCACGATGGGTTCCGTACCATTATCTATAAAAACAGCAATATATATATACATACGTTTGTTGTATGGGAGCCCCCCATATGATGGGGATATGGAGATAAGAAGCAGAAGTACCGTCTGGCCACCCTTTATAAATACTGACGCGATAAATAAGTAGCGTTTAAAGACCATTTAATACTGCTTCCATATAATAATATGCCATATATAATACTGCTTCTGCTTTTGTCAGTATTGCTGCTGATACTGACAAAACAGGAACATTAGTATTAATCACCGTGTATTGGCCGCCAAACAGCACCCGATCAAGAGTATAGGAAACGCTACACGGGCCGATATCGGCCGGACTGCATGCCGGCCGACGCCTGATTCGCGCTGTGTGGATACGTGTTGGAAGATTGGCATCCAACCAAATCAAGGTCACTACATACTGAATTTTTCTGCAGTCCGACCGATATCGGCCCGTGTGGATACATGTTCAAATTCAAAGCACGGCGGCCAGCAAAATCAAGGTCACTCCATACTAAATTTTTTGTGACCTTGCTTCGCTAGTGTAGCATCTCCGTATAAAGCAAATAGGAGCCGCTACAGCAGCGAAATCTCAGCCATCGCCTCCATCAACCTTTTTTTTAGGGCAGCTGGCGACCCGATCTAACTATACTTTCATTCTAATTATAGCAAGTTGGTGTGATAAATTGCATCGTTTGAAGTGTGCTTTTAACGGCTGTTGACACTGACAGTGATAGTGATAGTGACACTGACACTGACAGCTAAACTATCATAATTATCAACATTCAACTAAACTTCCTACTTCCTACTTCCTAAAACACGATTCGAAAACGGTCGTAATCGTAAACAAGCATAAAATTATCATATCATATTTATTCTCTTTATCAGGTAAGAACAGTGGATATATTAATCAATAAATGTATAAAGGTTTTTTATTTCGTAAATTCCATTTACTGAGCTTCATTGTTGGTTCGGAGTTTTTATCGAGACTGTTAATAATAATTTGTTGATAGACTCCTTATGTTTGTTCATTCGAAGAGCCAAGTTATCGGTGCAGCATATCAGCAAGGGGTTACAACATATAATTATAACTTTTATAAGTGTAGGTGGGTACTTAATGTTATCGTTACAATCCCAGCTCATGTCGACCGCAATATGATAGATAACCATCATCATTGTCATCAATCAAGGTCTGATTTGTGTACTTCTTACATTTGGAATAATTAATCCATCCCCAGAAACAAGTGATACAGAATCTATGATGTCCACATGTATTGTGGTACAAACAAGAGAAGGACCTATACGCGGATGTATTAATAGAAGAGATGAAAAAACCGACTACAAATTCAAGAGTATTCCTTATGCCAAACCTCCTATTGGCCATTTACGATTTATGGTTTGTATTGCTTTGTTTTACATTTTTCCCATACTCACACACCTTAACACCTTTGGGTTTTTCAATAAATGACCATTTCAGTAATACTTAATTTATTCGTTTTCAGAAGTATCAAACTTTTCATTGTTCAAGGTTGATTATGTCTGCATAATGACAACAAAAGAGCTCTTTAACCACACATGACATGTTAGGATCATGAAATTTAGAAATGTACTGTGTTATGGAAAATCTTGTTTCATGAGTTTCTTAAAAAAAGTAACTCAATTTTTGTAAAAGGTGACTTAACTTGCCATTTACTTTTACAGTACATATGGTGCTACTTTCCCGCACTAGTGCGGAAAAGTGCACTTTCCATGCATATGTCAAAACTTTAAAGAGCCATATGTACAGTAAAATGTTGTACGATACATTTTAATTGGCAACTCGTGTTGATTTAAAACACTCCCTTCGGTTGTGTTTTAATTTATCACCACTTGTTACGAATTTCCTATTTTCGGCACTTGTATCGTAAATAACTATTTTGGGTTCCATACCAAAAAGGAACCCTTATGGTACGACTCTGTCCGTCTGGAATTACTCAAGCTATCAATTTAAAATATGGAACAATTTTAAAATGTGCATGGAAAATGAAAAATTGTAATATTCAATTATTCATTTTTATTATCTGTGAAATTAAGAGGGCACGGAGCTTCTGCCGTGAATTGATTTTAGGTATTCAATGCGCTCCGTGCATGTGTGTGTGAGGCACACAGGCGAGAGCGAGTGGCGCGGCGGCTGGAGCTGTACGCCGATCGCCCGTCATTCTTTGCGCTCTATGTAGTTGACATAGAGCGCAAAGAATGACGGCAAATGGCCTTAAATGCTTTCAGCGAGGGTGCTACTAATATTTACAAAATTGGACAAACAAACGATTTCAAATAATTGTATTGATAATATTGACATTTAGAGAAAGATTTATGCAGATTTGTCAATTTTTTATTTATTTATATATTTACCGTCCGTAGGTTATCTACGATGAATGACAAAATAGTATTCAAAGCACAATAGTATAGCTCAATAAAATTAACTCAATAATGTTAAATAACAGAACGGCTAAATAGGGTAAAAATATCACTAGGCACCCCATTTTTCAGGGTTCCATAGTCAAAAGTTTACCTCCGCTACACCAAAGTAGGGATGCAATTTCTTTTTTCTCGTTAAACCCATTGTGTGGGGTATCGTTGGCTAGCTTGTTAAAAAATAATAAAGGGCCAGCGGCTCCATCCGCGTGGAGCTCGTTTATACCACGTGTTTTTGGCAATTTCCGTTAATTGCAAGGGGGCATAGGTTAGATCAAATAAAGTTAATTTCTCCAAGACAGTAGTATCTTAACTCGTACTGTTATCAAGATATTGAATATTTTAATTTTAATCAGATTTGCAGATTTAGCCAGTTTAAAGGCGTTTAACTGTGGTGTCATAACAGCTTTTTAAATGTTGTAAGGTTCCTATACACTACAAGAAGATTTACCAAGTGAATTCGTTCGATATTAGGAAAAAACTGCGTCGGAGGTACATTTTTTCTATTAAATGTGACTTCTTGGACCTTCTGATCTTGAACCCTTGTACAATAAGACAATAACTGTCTACATCTACAACTACAATCTACTGTCTAATGCTACATTAAATTATTTTGTACAAAAAAAGAAAAAAAAAATATTTTTTCAAAAATGATTATGCTATTTGGTTTCTGTTAATGTATTCTGCAATATGCCGAAGTTAACGGAAATTCCCGGGAACACCGTGTATAGCAGCGCCAAACAAACTTTCACCTCCCCTTTTCACTGCCTTAGGGGATGATTACGGGGATAAAAACTGTCCTATGTCCTTCCCCGGGACCCAATCGATCTCTATACCAAATTTCACCTAAATCGGTAAAATACTACAAATGCAAAGGAGTGCCACATATTAGCAATTACCCTTTATTATTACTAGGTAGTAGGTAGGTATAGGTACTGATTATGCTTATGAAGGAACAGGAGTTGTTACGAGCATACACTTTATCTTTATCTTAAAATTCTCTGCATATTAGATGTCTTGCTCTAGAATTAATTATTTATTAGTTTTTAATATATATGTTGATTTTACATTAAACAATAAATAAATTAGTACATCAGAAATTTGGACAGTACGGCGATAATCAAAATTAATTTCGAACGAGACTGTACAGCTGTCACCCGCGCACAGTCCCTCCCTGGGCGCATAATCTGTAGTTAAATGAGTTTTACTTACCTTTTTTCATGCAAGTGTCTTGCATTGCTTTTTCGCCAACCTCTTATATTCTTTGATTTATACTTATTATTATTTATTAATCCCCATGAAAAACCCAAAATTCGTCGTTTAGTTTTAAAGTCCGTGCGTAAGCAAAAGCGACACATCCTCCCCGTCCGACAGCCGAAGCAAGACTAAAGCGGATAGGGGGGAAGGGAAGCATGGCGGCTCTAGCTAGAATGGGCGAAACGTGCACGAATCTAGTTTTTTCCGTTGTATTTCTAAAATAATTCATATTTTGAAAATGAAGAGCATATACGTTATTATTCAAAAACTGTTGACCTTCCGTGAAGTATTTACGTCGTACTAATGTTATCTTTTCTTTATTAGAGGTAACTTTGGATTTAATTTCTATCAAGGAAAGTATACGTAGTCGTGTTTCTAAAGCATTAGTATAGAGTTAATCTTACAATTTAGTAATAATAATACAACAATATATCAAACGAACGCAATATTTTCATAATTTCCTCGGTGCAGCCTTAAAGAATACGTTAAAAATTCAAAGTCTAGTTAATAGATCAAGTCACAAATAATTTCTTTGAGTAGTGTGTATTTTAATAATGTGCGAATGCGAATATTAAGGAAGTGGTCTAAAAAGACGAACGTACTTAATCACTTTTTAATCATTTTATTTACTAATCACAAGTATAAATAAAAACCAATCACAAGCTACTACCCAAGTAAAAGTGCATTCAATTGGTTAAAATTAATCACGTATACGGGTAGGCGCGTTTTGCGCATACCCGAGTCGGCGGCTCGGCGGCAGGCGGCCGGCGCGGGCGAAACACGCCACGACTTGCACCTTGCACATTCGCATTCGCAAAACATTCGCATCGTTCGATGACGATACTTCAAATTCCTATAAGATTATTAGTGAAGTCTCTGCTGTCTCCACCATGGCGAATACGTGTTGTCATTGGCCATGAATGGGTTAAAATAAAAATAGAATTATCGAAATCGTTAGGTACAAGTGATAAAGAATTATCGCTGAAAATCAAATGTAACTAGGTTGTAAGTTATTAGAACCAAAATAGAGATGGTGCTGTACAGCGGTAACTTCTACTATGTGCCGTTTAGATTTTTCAAGAATGAATGGGGTTGTGATGGCTATTGTGTATGAAAATTCGTACGGAACCCTCGGTCAGTCGGACTCGCACTTGACCGTTTTTTTTTAATTATCATCACATTTCAGCCACCTCAGCCTGCTCCTCCTTGGACTCAGGAAATAGATTGCACCAAAGACTCGCCCAAACCACTATCTTTTGGCCGTGGGATGAAAATAGTTGGTACCGAGGACTGTCTCTACCTAGAGGTCATCACTCCAAACATCAAACCTGACAAACCAATGCCTGTTATGTTTTTTATACCCAGCTATGGGTTTGCTTTTCTTTTGGAAGAGATTTATGATCCATCATTAATAAATGATCAGGAAGTTGTGTTTGTTCTCTGTAACGCAAGAGTGGGCCCGTTCGGGTTCCTGTCTATCAATGACATATCTGCACCTGGTAACATTGGACTGAAAGATTTAGTAATGGGACTGAAATGGGTTCAGAGAAATATAAGTGCTTTTGGCGGTGATCCAAGCAATGTGACAATATTTGGCACGAGCTCGGGTGGCTCTATGGTGCATTTTATGATGCTGTCACCAATGGCAACTGGATTATTTCACAAGGCCATCATTCAAAGTGCTACAGCATTAAATAATTGGTCTATAGATAAGAACCCAACTGCCGCTGTGATGGAACTGGCCAAAAAAATGGGCATAAAATCAAGTTATTTGATTACAATTGTAGAAGAAATGAAAAAATGCTCAAAGGATGACATCATGTCTGCCTACTTCAATATAACACAAGAATGTATATTACGATATGAAGGTAATTATGTGGATACCATCTTCAAACCATGCATTGAACAAGAGTTCGAGGGCCAACCAGCTTTTCTTACAAGAAGCCCAATATTAATTATTAAATCTGGAAAATTCAATAAAGTGCCATTTATTATTGGAAGCAATGATAAAGAAGCAGATTTTTTAAAGATTTTAAATCATAATATCTACGATCACAAGAAAATCAAAGAAAATGTCAGACACATGGTCCCAAAACCTCTAGCATTAGAAGATAATCTAGAACAGATAGTGGGGCAAAAGATATCGACATTTTATTTAGGCCAGGATTCTTTTTATGAAAATAGTAAAGAGCAATATTTACAAGTTGTCACGGATTTCTTTTTTTTGTACTATGTAACTAAAACTATACAACTACACAAAACAATTCAACCGGGATGCCCCATTTACTACTACATCCTAACCCATGCTGGAGATTGGATGTTACCAGAAGATTTGTCGTTCTTCAACATACTAGGTCATCATTCAGAGATACCCTTTATATTTCGACTTGCTGTCCCGGGGTCACCGCCCTGTAAGGGCAGTCGAGATTCCATTACAACTAGGAGCAGAGTTGTCAAAATGTGGACCAACTTTGCAAAATATGGGTAAGTTTTTATCGAATTTCGTCGAAATTTCGCAGATTCGGGTTTGACAAATGAACTTTGGTCGAACAGTAAGTAATGTAATATTTTTAACTGTTATCTTACAAACAAAAAGCCAAGGTGTAATAAAGAATTCAAACTAGCATAGAACGTAGTGTGCTTGCCTTTTTTTGGCGAAAAAGTCGTATTAATATATATATGTAGAGCCATTTTATCTCTCTTGGCCTTGTTTTAAAACGCTTACCTAGGTGTTCTTGAACACTCGACTGTCAACTTTTTTATTTATTTACAGTGACCCGACACCTGATGAAAATGATCCTATACTACAGATCAAGTGGAACCCAGTTGAAAATACTAATAAACTGAATTATCTAAGTATCGGATCCGAACTTACCAAAGGTAGAAATCCGTTCAGTGACAGAATGGCATTCTGGGATGACCTTCTCAACCAACATCAGTTCTTGAAAATACTAAGAGTCTTCCAGGATCTTGGGGTCGCTTGCTGACATACACAGTGAAGTCATTTTATTAATACTGTTGTTTGTTTAAGTGAATTTTTTCATAGTTTGTAAGGAGTAAAAACCAAAAAGTTGGACACTAATGCAGATTTCAGCTTCATCATTCTATGGGCTTACCTTTTTGAACTCCACTCAAATATTTAATTAAGATTTTGTGTCTGATTTGTAAACAAAATACAGGGTCAAAATCTATTTACTTATGAGCAAAAGGGTTATAATTAATGAATTTTAATTATTAATGTTTTTTTAGTACATATTTATACATTATTAATGTTATATTGTTTCCTTTCATAATATTCCGATGCTACATTCTGGAATCTTTGCAAGTTAGTCATAAGGAAGGCTAAGGCCGACGTATAAATGAAAATTACCATGAGGTTTAACCATTTTGTAATAATACATATACATATAATCAAATAAAACGTTACTTTCCACATAACAATGTACAGGTATGTATATTTAATATTAAGGTGGATCGCCGACCATACAAAACGTTTTTTGAGATTCGCATATTACGGCGTGATATTTTAAGAAACTTATGTAATAAATAATCTTTTATAATTGGCTTTCCATTTACGTGAAATTCCCCATTTCCTAGAATATAAATATAAGTTTCTTAAAATATCACGCCGTTAATCAGCGAATGTTAAAAAACGTTTTGTATGGCTGGTGAACCACCTTAACAAATATTTGCAACTATTGTTGACAAAAAATACATATATTCATGTTTCTAAAAAATAGATGATCTAGATATAAAGTTATCTACATAGCAAATAAGCAGAAGCGCGTTTATTGTTAACAATTATCATACATATAAATTAATAAAATCACATGCAGGTACCTACATTGGTGCAAAATATAATTTCACTCTGGTGTTTTTGTTTTTGTTCCGCAAACAACACTATGAGGACCTTATGGATGATTTTCCTGTGATATATTCCCTTGCTTTACGTCATATTTCATGAATAGACTATCACTAGTTTGATTTAGATACATCTGCAATAGAAATAACCAAATTAATGTAAATAAGCAAAGTGCCTAAGCACCAAAAAGCCACTAAACACGGAAAAAAGCCTATTCCCGTGCACAAACGACTTTTACCTTTACGCGGACGAAATCGAGTGCTTTACATATTAGTATAATAAAAAGGTATCGAAAAAAATTGTCCTTTCCACCGATATTTTTGCATTGCTATTTTTAATTAATCTCGCGTCAGAAAAAGAGCCAATACAGCAGAGCCCACATGAAAATTATTATTATTTTGGTATTTTTAATTAACGCTGGCAACCCCTTCCCACCACCCGATCGATTAAAAATTTTTTTGGGTGCACAGGGAGTACAGAGCAACTGTTTGAAAAAAAAAAGTCGCTGAGCATTATTTTTCATTTTTTTCCCCACCCCACTACACCCGCACCCACCGCCCGCGGCCTGCCAGCACGAAGATTATCGGAAAAGGTTGTTAAGGGAAGTAGCTAACGGAGTTTCAATACAGCTGAAGCCACATGACCGATTTGGTCGCTAGCTCTTAGACCATGAATAAATGGTTTTAATTTCAACAAGATATAAAGGGTGTTGGCAGACAGACAGACGGAAAACAAAGTGATCCTATAAGGGTTCAGTTTTTTTTCCTTTTCGGAACCCTAAAAAAGACTTCATAACCACAGAATCCATTGTTTCCTTTTTCCTTTTGAGGTATCGAAACCCAAAGAAGGACTCCATAAACCACATAATCCATGGGTTTACTATACACCGTAGTTAAAAATACCCTAATGACTATGTACTTGCTAATATTATTTGAGAAGTTCGATCCTCAATGATTCCTTCATCAAATCTTTGCTCAATTTATATAGCTACGCGACATCAGATCAGACTCTACCCGAGCAGCCTCCTGAGAGCCGAAGTATTTCTCGACTTCAAAATATAAGAGAACTAAAATAGGTACAACTGCACAATAAGCGTTGCCGGTATGATTTTGAACTCAAGTATGTCCACGGACGCTACGGTTGACGCCAGCCGACCATCCTCCCCAGAGCATAGGTAATTTTTGACTTTAAATTTACCACTTTCGCAACCGGACTAAAAATGGAAACATTCACCAGAAACCAATTTTGCTGGGCGTGTGAGTTCATACTACTGCCTGCCTAGCGGGTCCAGCATCTGAGCAAACATTATGAGTGCCCTCTAGGCGGGTTCTTGGTTGCGAACGTGTTAAGAGCGGTTACCCATGGCGACTTTTTATAATATAAACGCGCGACTTTGCGATCCTGCACCGCTGCAAAAAGTTGCCGTGTAACTGCACAATAAGCGTCATTAGCATACTAACGGACCCGGTTTGAATTTGAACCTACCTATGGACCAATCCATAATTGGAACTGGTCCGTAGCGGACTAAAGGTTGGCGCCAGCCGACCGTCCTCCCAGGAGCCGAGATACTTCTAGACTTCAAATAAAAGAGAAACTGTGTACTAACTGCACAGTAAGCGTCATTAGCATAGGAGCGGAGACCGGGTTAGAAGTTGAATCCGCCCATCGGCACGGGCTGGTCCGCGCTGAACTGGAACTGGTCGGTGGTGGACGACACCGCCGGCGCCAGCCGCCCGTCCTCTTCCTCCGAGCCGAAGTAGTTCTCGATTATCTCGAACGACTTCTTGTAGATCTCGAGGTTTTCGTGCGACTGCAGGAATTCTATTTTGTCGAGGCCTGGAAGGGAGATAAAGAGCTTATAGATGAGGGCGATAAATATAAAGTTAATTAACACTTTCGCAACCGGACTAAAATTGAACAATACACAAGATAAAGCAGATAAGGCAGTAAACATTCACTAAATGTAGTTTTGAAGACCAGATTTTAACAGAATCTTCTCACACAAAGTTTCTAGGTATATGGATGGACGAAACAGTTTCATGGAAAGAACACATCAATAATTTATGTAGCAAGTTAAACTCATTTTCATAGGCTTTGTGGAAACTTACAAAAGTCAGTACTAAAGAAGCTGCTATACAGGCACATCATGGCTACATTTGTTCTTTACGTAGGTATGGCATTCTTCTCTGGGGCAATTCTAGCCATGTGAGACGTGTATTGATTGCGCAGAAACAATGTGTAAGAGCTTTATGTAATGTAAATATGCTGACATCTTGTAAGCCACTATTTAGAGACTTACAACTATTGACTGTACCGTGCATATACATTTATGAAGTTTGTTTATTTGTAAAATCTAATCCAAACTTCTTTAATAAAAAAAGAGTCTTCTGTAAATTTAACACCAGATACCCTGATCGAATGGCTATCCCGCATAAAAGAACCAAATTATATGGCAATAATGCATATTGTATGTCAATTAGTATATATAATAGATTGCATGATGACATTAAAGAATTACCACTTACTTTATTTAAATGTAGACTAAAAAAATGGTTGATACAGGAATGTTTTTACAGTGTCAATGATTATTTTGAATATTATAAATCTTGACATGTTTATTTTTATTTTATACGTATAGATTAAGCAGTGGCATTTTACCTGAATTATTAATTTCTTGACTTTATTATTATTCTGAATTGCACATAATTATTGTAAATATATGATCAGTACTCTTAGTGTTGAATTGTTTTCGTTTTGCATGCCAGCTACTGGTGAAATGTGTGTTTCAATTGTTTGTATACTTGACCATCTTTATGTACCATGTTTTATGCAAAATAAATGAATTATGAATTATAAGAAACCGACTGAACTCGCTAGGCGTGTAGGTTTATACTACTGCCCGCCTAGCAGGCTGAGCCGGCATCTGCCAGGCGGGTTCCTGGTTGTGAACGTGTTAATGGACTGTGAAAGGCGGTATCCATACAAGTTACCACGGCAAAATAGACCCTTTAGATGGAATATGTATTGCTGCTGTGTCTACCAGCCTATTGTTCCTGTCAAATTCTGGGTTGCCGTGTAGTCTAAAATTGCCGTGTTTTAAGAGAAACCCTCAAATAATTGCCGTGTTCTGTATATGTATTTGAAAAATTAGCCCCAGAATGCTTAAGAAAAACGCTAAATTCCTTCTAATTTGCCAATTGAAACGCGGCAACACTCCGCCGCGTCAAGCAGTGACCAGACGACCCAGCATGGCAGTCCGCCTGGACCCGCGGGAACTACGGTAAGAGAGCGAGATAGGTTAATGAACCTTGGTTTTCTCGCTCTATCTTACAACGAATGGACGTGTCACGTGTTAGGCGCATTACATACGAAGCAATTTGGCAGACGGTCCGTGGCGCTTAATGGCGATATCTATCGCGAGCTGCAGCTTCGTGAAATTGCCATGTATTATTTATTTATACTTAAGTGTATGATCCGGTAATGGATTTGCTGCCGTATGCCGTGTTTTAAGTCCGACGATACATGGAACAACACTGGTGTCTACTTACCAAAGCATTCCTCAATAAGCACCGCGTATGGATTGTCCCTGTTGTCAGACTGCTGTCCCGCTTTCAATATATTGTCAATTCCGTTGAGTGCTACTTGCACTGTCTTAGGGTCCGCTAAAGTTAATAAGTCACATAGTGGTGGTATGCAGCCTTGCTCAACTAGGTACCTGGAAATAAAATTATCTCAATTTAAAGTAGGCAATTGTCTTAGTTACAGATATGGTGGAATATAATATTTTTATAATAACCCAACTGCTTGTTTCAAATATTATAGCTGATGTCACTCCCTCGATTACGGAATCCAATGACGCGTGGTGTCAAAATGCATCAAGCCGTTTAGACATGGACAGTAAAATAGATTTTTCTTATATACATTTTTTCTTTCTATACGCTCGAAAAACATCACCAAAGTATGTTTATAGGAGTATGTTTTTGAGTTTGAGGCGTACAAGGTAGTTGTGTAAAAATAAGTAAACGTTTTGGCATGTCTGTACCTCTTGAACACAGACTATGGATACTGTGGATGATGTCTCCGCATTAAATTCGGAAGTCAATCGAAACCTAGAATCTATACGCTGCTGGGCGTGTAAGTATGGTTTACAAATTAATGCGAAGAAATCGCAAGCGATTGTTATTGGTAGTCCTTACTATGTAGATAAGCTCTCAGAGGTGGTGGTGCCTGACATTATTTTTGATGGAATTTCTATTCCTCTTTCCTCTACTGTCAGGAATTTGGGTATCACCATGGACCAGACGCTTTCTTGGTCACCCCATATAGCTGAGGTGAGTCAGAGGATCTTTAGATCCCTTCACTCCCTAAGACCTTCCTCTTCGTACCAAGTTGACCCTTACTCAATCTCTTTTGCTTCCTCTTCTGGACTATGGCGATATTGCGTTTCTGGACCTCAACGAGGAGCTACTTGATAAGCTGGAGCGTCTACAAAATGTATGTATCAGATATGTATTTGGTCTACGCAAGTATGATCATATCTCTGAATTCCGCTCTAAGCTTCGATGGTTACCGATTCGCCGGCGCAGGGATGTGCATATCCTGTCATTACTTTTCAATACACTGTTCAGCCCTACTTCCCCTCCTTACCTTTCTGAGCGGTTTAGTTATATGGCAGACGGCAGTGGCCACCGCTTGCGGTCGAGTACTAACCTTACTCTTGCTGTACCGTCTAGAAAGACGCGAACATACTCCAGATCTTTTACTGCGCGCGCTGTTAAATTGTGGAATGAGTTGCCTTTGTCGCTGAGACAGTCGCAGTCTGTTGCGTCACTTAAGATGAATTTGAAGAAGTTGTGGCTTTCCAATGACTTGTGAATTGGTTGAATATAGTATTTATTTATTTATTGTATATTTGCGATATATATGTAATATATGTTAGTGTGTATTATATTTTATATTGTATATTTATATATGTATTGGCATGTTTTTATTTGTCTAGAATTAATACTAATTAGGATTTGCTTTATTTTCTCTGTTTTTGTACACGGTATAAGTTTGCCTATCTCGTTTTACCTACCTTCCTCTCAATTGCTCAAAGGTTAGCTGGAAGAGATCCCTTATAGGGATAAGTTCGCCTTTGTACTTTGATCTATTGTGTGACATGTATATTCCTTGACCTGTTATTGTGTACAATAAAGTGCTTACATACATACTTACATACATACTATGAGCTACTAGCTACAAACGTTCTTTAAGCACAGTTGTTTTATTTCACAAATAAACCAGAAATGTATGGGACACATTGTCTCTCTGTACGTGAGCTTGGAATGATTAGGTACCTAATTGACAGGTTTGACATGTGCGAGAAAGTACTGTAATAGTCAAAATACATCCGTGTATACCTGATTTGAGCGTGACTGCCTCCACTGGTAGCATTTGTTATCGCCCAAGCAGCTTCTTTTCTAGTTTTGAATTCGGCTTGCCTTAAAATGTCTACCAGAGTTGGGAAGATATTTGCGTCTATAACAGCCTGTAAAATAAAGAATTGTTACTATAAGTATTTGAAGGCCAACCTCTTTTGCACTTTGTTGGTAATAAATGTATCAGACCATGTTTAATTCGCATGACAGTTTTTCAGACTACGCAATGGTGGAGTACACCACAACCATACGACATTTACGAGTATGATACAAGTTCGGAAAGTAACTAATTCCCATTGAATGGCTGTAAACAAATACATGAGGAATCGCAGTACAGTTATTTAGGTGTCTGCGAGTCACCGATAACTATATACACCTGCCCTGCGAGCCAGCAACATATTTTCATGACCAAATTTCTCCCGGACGATATCTTGTAAGATGTGTCAGTTGTATCGCCCAAACACGTGAAAAAACTGGTTTATCATCAAAATATTACCCTTGAACAATGGGTATTAAATCAATCAGCGATGTGCTTACAGTAGTACCACAAATCTAGACACGCGGCAGCATGTCAAGCCAAGTTCAAGCAAAGGAACTGGCTAGCCAGCGCCGAGTGTATATAAGTTACAACGATGTACCTACCTGCGCAGAAAGCATATTTTTTTTACATTTTGACTAATCATAAGGCAGCGCATTTGCGCGGGTAAAATCTTCAACGCCCATTGGGCAAAATTTTGCGCGCGACACCAGCTGCTCCGGCGCCCGCCACCTTGTCTGGCGCAGCACGACAGCACCTGCCATTGCATAGTGTACCTTACGTATAGTGCAACAAGGTCTTTATTGAAATGGTCGTACGGAGGACTAAGATGGCCGATGTAACTTATATTTGTGGTACTACTTTACGTCATTAGACTTCTTACAGGCACCGCATCCATAACCTTGTGACCAGCTGCTTTATTTTCCCCATTACAGTAAACTGACGAATTCTTCTTCAGGATATTGTGTAAGCTATTATTAGGAAATTACAAAATTTTCCTTTTTTTGACGTGTTTGGTACGTTGCAACTGGGAAATCCACCAACGGAGCCGCAGCTGACATTCTCGGGGCTACATGATACAACTCTCTAAAGCCAGGTTCAAATTGCTGTGTCGGGGTGTGTAAAGGCGCGCCAGAGCGCAATCGTTTACGTATATTACCTATGATTAGATTCACATTAATAGGTTGTGTTGTGTCGCTAAGAAGCCCTAAAGTCGCCCGTAAAGAAAAAGAAAATTGAGGCAATCTGTGTGGGACGGGAACTATACAGTAGCAGGCAAATAACTTGCGCAACGCGGGACGAAGTGGGGGGGACAGCTCGCGTGTACAATTCGCCTTGCGAACTGCCCCTCCCCTTCGTCCCGCGTTGCGCAAGTTATTTGCCTGCTACTGTACCTGTATGGCGCTGCCAGCAGTGATGTTAGAGAGCATCCAGCAAGCCTCCTTGAGCAGCGCCTCGGGTCCGGAGCGGAGCAGAGCATGCAGCGAGCCAAGCGGGTTGCAGTTCAACACTGCTTGGGTTTGCGAGTCGTCCCCGGTCACTATATTGTCGCCCGAAAAGAAATGATTGACGCAATCTGTGTGGAACGGGGACTATACCTGTATTTGTTTGGCGTTGCCTGCAGTGATGTTAGAGAGCGTCCAGCAAGCCTCCTTGCGCAGCGCCTCGGCTCCGGAGCGGAGCAGAGCATGCAGCGAGCCGAGCGGGTTGCAGTTCAACATTGCTTGGGTTTGCGAGTCGTCCCCGGTCACTATATTGTCGCCCGAAAAGAAATGATTGACGCAATCTGTGTGGGACGGGGACTATACCTGTATTTGTTTGACTTGCCTGCAGTGATGTTAGAGAGCGTCCAGCAAGCCTCCTTGCGCAGCGCCTCGGCTCCGGAGCGGAGCAGAGCATGCAGCGAGCCGAGCGGGTTGCAGTTCAACATTGCTTGGGTTTGCGAGTCGTCCCCGGTCACTATATTGTCGCCCGAAAAGAAATGATTGACGCAATCTGTGTGGGACGGGGACTATACCTGTATTTGTTTGACGTTGCCTGCAGTGATGTTAGAGAGCGTCCAGCAAGCCTCCTTGCGCAGCGCCTCGGCTCCGGAGCGGAGCAGAGCATGCAGCGAGCCGAGCGGGTTGCAGTTCAACATTGCTTGGGTTTGCGAGTCGTCCCCGGTCACTATATTGTCGCCCGAAAAGAAATGATTGACGCAATCTGTGTGGGACGGGGACTATACCTGTATTTGTTTGGCGTTGCCTGCAGTGATGTTAGAGAGCGTCCAGCAAGCCTCCTTGCGCAGCGCCTCGGCTCCGGAGCGGAGCAGAGCATGCAGCGAGCCGAGCGGGTTGCAGTTCAACACTGCTTGGGTTTGCGATACGTCCCCGGTCACTATATTGTCGCCCGAAAAGAAATGATTGACGCAATCTGTGTGGGACGGGGACTATACCTGTATTTGTTTGGCGTTGCCTGCAGTGATGTTAGAGAGCGTCCAGCAAGCCTCCTTGCGCAGCGCCTCGGCTCCGGAGCGGAGCAGAGCATGCAGCGAGCCGAGCGGGTTGCAGTTCAACACTGCTTGGGTTTGCGATACGTCCCCGGTCACTATATTGTCGCCCGAAAAGAAATGATTGACGCAATCTGTGTGGGACGGGGACTATACCTGTATTTGTTTGGCGTTGCCTGCAGTGATGTTAGAGAGCGTCCAGCAAGCCTCCTTGCGCAGCGCCTCGGCTCCGGAGCGGAGCAGAGCATGCAGCGAGCCGAGCGGGTTGCAGTTCAACACTGCTTGGGTTTGCGAGTCGTCCCCGGTCACTATATTGTCGCCCGAAAAGAAATGATTGACGCAATCTGTGTGGGACGGGGACTATACCTGTATTTGTTTGGCGTTGCCTGCAGTGATGTTAGAGAGCGTCCAGCAAGCCTCCTTGCGCAGCGCCTCGGCTCCGGAGCGGAGCAGAGCATGCAGCGAGCCGAGCGGGTTGCAGTTCAACACTGCTTGGGTTTGCGAGTCGTCCCCGGTCACTATATTGTCGCCCGAAAAGAAATGATTGACGCAATCTGTGTGGGACGGGGACTATACCTGTATTTGTTTGGCGTTGCCTGCAGTGATGTTAGAGAGCGTCCAGCAAGCCTCCTTGCGCAGCGCCTCGGCTCCGGAGCGGAGCAGAGCATGCAGCGAGCCGAGCGGGTTGCAGTTCAACACTGCTTGGGTTTGCGAGTCGTCCCCGGTCACTATATTGTCGCCCGAAAAGAAATGATTGACGCAATCTGTGTGGGACGGGGACTATACCTGTATTTGTTTGGCGTTGCCTGCAGTGATGTTAGAGAGCGTCCAGCAAGCCTCCTTGCGCAGCGCCTCGGCTCCGGAGCGGAGCAGAGCATGCAGCGAGCCGAGCGGGTTGCAGTTCAACACTGCTTGGGTTTGCGAGTCGTCCCCGGTCACTATATTGCCCACGGCGCGGAGGGCCGCCGATACGACGGTCGATTTGTTGTGTCTAGAATAAAAAAATGTTTATTAACTTTTATAGAAATTAGTATATAACATTACATCATAAAACCCCTAAAAGTTATACGATGTATATAATCATCATCATCATATTAGCCGAAAGACGTCCACTGCTGGACATAGGCATTCCCCAAAGAGTGCCACAATGACCGGTCCTGCGCTGCCCGCATTCAACGGACTCCCGCGACCTTTACCAGGTACGATGACGACGACCACATACGATGTATATACCTACGTTTATTTAAATTCATAATAATATTAATAATCAAAACTTGATCATCATACTTAACGAAACAACACGAGTGCTGTAACAGAATATTTGCTTAGTTAATACTAAGCAAATATTCTGTTACAGCACTTACATATTCATTGATTGGCAATTAAGATTAGCATAATAATATGTAACAGTAACAGCATTAAAGTGCAACTGTTCAGTTACAAGGTTATCGCATTATGAAACTTACTGATCGTATTGATTGTTGAAAGAGATTGCTTGATATATCATGCGAGATTCTGATTTAGTTTTTTTGCCATCAAGGATGTTGCTGACATTCGCATCCGCCAACGCTGAAGTTCCGCACAAATTTCAACAACAGCATCCACATCCGCCATTTCCAGTAATGTTCACGTCAAAAGCGTATTTCGATCGGAGGCAGTGGGTTTCAATTCCGTCTAGTAATTATCTAGACATCTATAACTACTAGGCAAATATAAAGAGAAAGTGTCTGAGAGATTGTAGCTTTATAAGTTTGTTTAAATTATTTCACCTGTGTATATAATGGAAGTTCCGGAACTGGATGATCCTAGGCTATTTTTTATCCCGCAGATTTGGTTAAGTTGCAATAGTTACAGTAAATAAGCTCTCGTTGGGACCGTCGGACACATAGGACAGCGTCCAGCATGCGTCGCTCAGTACGTCTGCGTCCGTGTAGTGTAGCAGTCGCGCCAACACTGGGATGCCCGACACACGAGTCAATAGTCACTCACTGTAGTAGCTCGACGAGCCGCTGACAGACGCCGGCGTCGATGACCGCCTGTATCTTCTCGTTGGGACCGTCGGACAAATAGGACAGCGCCCAGCATGCGTCGCTCAGTACGTCCGCGTCCGTGTGGTGTAGCAGTCGCGCCAACACTGGGATTCCTGGCACAGAAGATAATAAATATTAGGGAATATTAGGGTTACACCAACTTACGATCACAGATCTATCAACGTTAATCATGGAGCTAGCTGCTATGATAAATAAATAAATAAATATATAAGGGGGACAAACTTACAAAAATCAACCTAGTCCCATAGTAAGCTCAGTAAGGCTTGTGTTATGATACCATAGAAACCTGTAAAGTTTGACAAGACCATACATTCAGATTTTAACGAACACTGCTTACGATTACAGACGGTGTGGTGCAACCCACCCTGAACTTGCCGTTTGGCATCCCGCGGGTAGTGAGTCACATGAAAACACATTTAAAAAATATGACTATGTGGCCCTTGGCAAATGGTTGGTGACCCCTGTTCAAGACTGTACTATGGGAACTTGGGAACTAGACATATACTATACATAATGTAAGAGATGTACTGTTTACATGGGTACATATTTGATTGAACTAACTTCATTTAACCAGTGAGTCAACAATTCAAAAAACCGAAAATAAGACGTTCTTATTGACTTTCGCCAGTGATGATGATGAGTATTTTAGCTATTAGGGATACACACGTTAAAAAATACAGTAATTTACCCATCAGACTCTTCTGATTTTCTATATTTTTTTTAAATTGGTGCACAATTTGCCTAACATACCTGGAGCAACAGCTTCAAAGTTGGTCGGGGGATTCTTGCCTCTACAGAGATTCGACAGTGTCCATACAGCATTCCTAGTCATTGATAATCTGGTATATTTATTCAAAATTCTGAAATAAATGCAGTTTCATTAGTATTGTTTGTTTATTGCACCAACTAATTTTGGGCGTTGGTTTCCCTCGGTTCGGTAAATGTGCCTTTGAGTTGCATTTTGTTGTTTTCTTTTGTAAATGTTTTCCTTAGGTACATAATGCACATTCTATGAGTCATCTATTTATGGGCGTAAATGTGAAATTATTTGCATGAAGTCAGAATCGAGAGCACTTTCCAACCTAATAGGAGAAAAAAAGTAGGGATGCAACGATACCGATGCCGATAACCTTAAACCGCAGGTTATCGTTATTTTTGACGATCATCCGTATCGTAAAAAGTATTACGATTAATAAAGATTCTTAAAACTAGTTCGATTTCAAATTATTGGTGAAAAAATACTGTATTTCCTAAGTTGAAAAAATTGGTCATAAGTATTTGTCCATCAAACTAACTAGCTACTGTAGATTCAGAAAGATTGTTTTCCACAGCTGGTTTAGTCCATACGGATATACGAAATAGACTTAAATCCCGATAATTTAAAAATTGAATGTTTTCAATATAAGTATTTGAAAGAAATTGATTTTTATTATGACATTTAGGTGGTAAACTGTCTAAAATTTAAATAAATGTTGATTTTACTCAATTCTCTTGTTTAACTAGATGGAAATTAAGAAATCGTAATGAATTCGTTATCGTATTCGCTATTACGATGCATACGTCATTCGTATCGGTATCGTAATAGACACATCGTTGCATCCCTAAAAAAAAACTGTTCACAATGTTACATATAATTTCGGTTTTCCGTTCCGTTACCACCATACAAGATTAGTATAGAACAAAATTAAAATTATTCAAGTTTTCACTTCTGCCGGCACTCCCGGAGTTCAGCCAGTGTGGGGCAAAAAGTAATTGCATTACAAATTACAATTACAAAATGTCATTTCAATTATTGCATTATAAAATGTAATTTGTAATCGCATTACAGATTACAAAATGTAATTTAAATAAATACATACATACATACATTCACGCCTTTATTCCCAAAAGGGGTAGGCAGAGCACATGAAACGTATGTTCCAGCGCCACTTTTAGCATAAATGTGAGTATAAAAGCTCGACGAAATGTGATATTGCAGTTATAGGTTGCTAGCCCATCGCCCACAACACACTTCAACCCTGGTCCCTTAGTCGACTTTTACGACACCCACGGGAAGAAAGGGGGTGGTGAAATTCTAACCCGACACCACACGGGTACAATACGGCTACGGGTAAAATGTAATTTGTAATTCAATTATTGCATTACACATTACAAAATGTAATTTGTAATCGCATTACGGATTACATTTTGTAATTTTAATTTGTAATGCATTACTTCGTAAAATTACAAATTACTTTTATTTAATAAATCATTTTTCATGATTAACCTTGGGTTGGGGTATAGCAAAGGGGGTTTTTGGACTTTCGATAAATTTTACTTTTATTATTTTTTTTCTTTTCCTATCGTAAAAAATGCGTAAAAATAAGCGTTTTATTCTTTAAACTTTTTCTCTCGGATCGATATTTACCGAGATATTTGAGTTCAAAGGTCAGTCATTTAATAGGTTCTGGGAAAATTCGATATCGTGAACAGACTCGGATTTTTGAACTTAGAAATGTTTGATATTCTTTTTTTTATTTTCTTTTTCTATCGTTATAAATGCGTAAAAATAAGCATGTTTTATTCTTTAAACTCTTTCTCTCAGATCGATATTTACCGAGATATTCTGGTTCAAAGGTGGCAAAAGGTCTTGTTTTTTTTAATCAAAGAATGGAGAAAAACGAGAAGATTTCTAGAAAAAGATGTTTTTTTTGACGTGTTCTATCCTCGTAGCGCCCAGCACGCAAAAACGAACAGTGAAATCTGAAGTTTCCCTTTAATGGAATTAATTTGAATTTTCATCAACTGACACCGCCTTTTAAAAGGCGCGTGGGCGCCACGAGGTTAAACGTAACAATCATTTAAAATAGGTGTTATAATGACACACAAAAACATTACCAAGTGCTGAAGTTAGAAAACTTTGGAACGCTATACTTCGGTCATTTTTAAATTTAGAGAAAAGTTTCTCAAGTAAAAGATGCTTATTTTGACTTATTCTATACGTAACAATCATTTTAAATAAGTGTTATAAAGACACCACTTTGGCAAAATACTAAGTGCTGCAATGTCCCTGGATGCGATTACGAATGTAATGCCGTAATGCATTACATTTGTAATCGCATTACATGTAAGGCATTACTCGTAATTGCAATGTAATGCGATTATGAATGTAATTCATTACTTGTAATCGCATTACATGTAATTTAATTTGTAATGCTATTACAAAAGTAATGCATTACGCCCAACACTGAGTGCAACCTGGTTTTTTTTCTCCTATTAGGTTCGAAAGTGCTCTCGATTCTGAGTAGGAAAAACCCGCTTTTATCAAAGTTTAAGTCGAGTAC
This sequence comes from Epinotia demarniana, assembly GCA_945867215.1. Taxonomy (NCBI): domain Eukaryota; kingdom Metazoa; phylum Arthropoda; class Insecta; order Lepidoptera; family Tortricidae; genus Epinotia; species Epinotia demarniana. Next base: position 9,933,964 of record OX244267.1, on the reverse strand, counting down.
AACTTTCCGTAAAATGGCCCATCTAAGGGATAATAATTATCTTATGTATGGGGTACGGTCCCGGAATTCAAAGTATCTCCATCGAAATCTGTTCAGCGGTTTAAAACCTGATAAGCTGATAAGGATAACAGACAGACGGACAGTGTTACTTCGCATTTATGCAGGCACTCACTCGACGAGCGGCGGCAGCACGCCGGCCGCCAGCACGGTGTCGCGGCAGCGCGGCGAGTCCCCGGCCACGTTGCCCAGCGCCCACACGGCCTGCTCGCGCACGTCCTCACTCGCCCCCGAGCCCACTAGCCCGACCAGCACGTCCACTGCGCCGCTCTCGACCACAATGCGCGTCTGCTCCGCCGATCCTGATGCGATGTTCGTCAGCGCCCATGCCGCTTCAAACTGGACAAACATAGTCACTGAGCAAAGCAAACTAGTCATATCATCACGCGAATAAGTGCAAAACCACCGCAAGTTCAACCCGTCGGGCTGTTTAGGTAGGTAGTAGGAAAAACTGTTGATTAGATAGCCTGAAACAGCACGAGTTACTTCGCATACGAGAAATGGACACTGGACAGTGATCCTTCTAGGTATTAAAATTGCCCGTCATTTTTCCAACAACTGTTACGTATTTTATATAGATATATCAGTATTGTTTGCACTTACTCATACTATACTCATTTCCATAACATGATTAACATGCAATCTCGTGTATCTTTCGTCAGCTTTACTGCCCAACATTGAGATCCATAGATGACGACCGGTCTTATTAAATTAAACCGATATAAATAAGTAATTAATTGTATAAAATAATGATTACCTGCAAAGTAGGGTTAACACTATTAGAGAGAAATTCCACGAATTTCGGAACGATTCCGGTCCGTATAACTTCGTCTATAGGAGGGTTCGGCTCCCGACTCAAGAGTTTCCGGAATTTCTGTGTGGCCATGACTTGCTCCTGGGGGTTGTCGCTGTAGAGGGCCGCGACCATCGCGGGGGATATGTCATCTGATAAGGAGATGTTGATGTCATCCTGGAATAAATTAAATTTTTCTGAAAAATAATCGGCAAAGTTGACTTTATTAGTTAATAAGTTTCCGTCAAAAATGACATTTTTGGTACAAGCTTTTATTGCCGACTGTACTTTTCTGTATACAATCATCAACTACTCATTGAGACGATTCTAACAAACCCAAACTCAATGGGGTTACGTCGGTTAAGTACTGAATTCCCATGGCCACTGTAGTGATTAATGAAATAAAAAATTAATGAAATAAAAAATTCACGAACAAGGACAAGATATTAATTTATTCATTATTTTCCAAAACACATAACATTACCGCATAAGACTATACGGAGACACTTTATTAAAATACCGACAATGGAACGGTGATTAAAAGGTCGTTCAAAACCCGGCGTTTAAAAGGTTCACGACCTTAAAAACCAGTTTTACACCTCAAATTGTAGTACCGTAAGTACCGTAACCAACCAGACCTTATACTGACCGGTCAAAATCCTCTGCCAGAACTGTGGTAGACAACGCACCAGGATAATATAAGTCGTAGTTTAGTGATTCTTAAACGTGGGGTGTATGAGAACTGAATGGAATGGGTAATGAATGATTGAAATGATACCTAGGGAGCCGATAAAACTTAGCGACAGTGGCGTTCGATGTGCCTTTCTAAATTTTGAGATATGTCTTATTGTAATCGGATGAAGTTATCCTGACCACAACGTTGACGGACTGTTTGTAATTAGAGATAAGTAAAAATCTGGTCAGTGATCCATACGGATGGAATTACTAAGCGTCACGCGGGCTTACACCCTGCCTAATCATAATAACCTACACAAAACCTTAGCTAGGCAAAACGTCATGTATGAAGAACCGATGCGTAGTCCATTCGATGCGGGTGTCCGACAACCACGTTCTACTGCCGCGACTTTTAGAACTGTCGAAGCTTATGCTGCATACGGTTGAACCCTCGCGCCGTACCCGACGGCAGCGGCGTTTCACACTCCGTCGTAAGGCCCATATGCCCCGTAACCGGGAGCTACGAATTAAAATCAAGAAGTAAGTTCCTACTACAGCACTACTGAGACAAAATACGAAGTAAATTTGAGACTTAAGCAAACCCAACTCACCCAGCATGTACTCGGACATCTGGCTATTACGATAAATAGAATAATGTTTCCACCATTTCTCGGCAAACACATAAAACGATTTGGTCACTTCAGCGGCTACTTTACGGTTGGAAGCACTTAACAAAACTGTTGGCGCTCAACACTGATGGACTGGAGAACTGTTACACAATAATCTTCTCTGTACGACTCTAACGCCGGTGCATAGGCTCCCCAAAAAAACTGTCTTCTTCCAGTAGCCTGAAAATAATGAATCTAAGCAAACAACACGTCCAGAACCGGTTTACTTCTCAAGGCCTTTTCCTTTAATGAATTTTTTCAGTCCATTCAAAACTGACAATACTCAATACGAATCTAGAACAAATCATCTTTGAAATTTCGGATAGAATTCTAAAATAACAACCAGTAACCCGTTGACCATACAAACCGACTAAAAGTTCGTAAAACAAATCGGCTAGAGCCGCCCTCTATGAGCAACCCTTGGAACTATAGCAACTGCTGGCAGATTACGCACTGTTGACAGCCAATCACACTCCTGATGCAGCCTCGAAACCGCACAATAAACGCGCTAGGGGGCGTGGAAACAATAAACGGCAGCTTAGAACGTTCTGAAGCGACTTAACGCTACACCACCTTCAGTCTTCATCATCAGATCAGCTCGATGGTACCATAATATTGAATTGTTATCCAAACTATACTTATACCCAAAATTTCAGCTCAATCGGTCACCGGGAAGTGGGTCAAATTTAACTTGCAAAATTTGTCCCATACATACTAACAGGGCAAGTTAATATAAAGCTTGTAAAAATCAGGACGTGAAGTGCATAGTTTATGGTTAGTCAAAAATTAAAAACCTTGCCGGCTCTATTTTGCTCGACTATAATGTTGCATACAAATTCCATTAAGTATCTGTCAAGATACAAACTTTTGTCAACGTCGAGCCGAAAACGGATGACAAGTTAGGTTAGGTTAGGATATTACTATATTCCACATCGATTTATGATATTTCAACCCGCGGCTCCGCCAGCGTCCTTTATATTACGGCCTGAGCCACCAGGACAGCTAGTATACTAGGACGGTGGCAAACAAGCAAACGGTCTTCCTGATGGTAATGCGATTTATTAGAGTAGTAATTCAACGGATTAATAAATTAATGCTGCTGTGCAAGAATGCACAAGCTTTTATAGTATTTTTAGCTCTTTATTATTACTTTTATTATTATATTTGACGTCATTGTCATTATACTTTTGTTTCTACCTTCCGAACGAGTGCCCTTTTAATTTATCCTAAATATTTGGTACTTCTACCGGCAGTAAAGTATGATCACTCGTTCTAAAAGTGCGAAAATAAGTGCGCCTTGCACGGGAGACGGTGTGATAGCTGGGGCAAACGAAAGTAAGCCAACCGCGCAGACGGCCGTGGACCTACCCCCTCAGCCTGAGCCGTCGGCACCTTCCCACGCATCGAGTACCGCCACCTAACGCTCCTGTGCCCCTGCGCCCCTGTGCCTCCAGTTGCCGGGCCACCATCGTGGCCCGGCAACTGAAGGCACAGGCGCACCAAGCGCGCTGACTAGCTGATTTAGAGCGCCACGCTGCAGAACGAGCGGCCGAGCTAGAGCGCCAAGCCGTGGAACGAGCGGCTGAGCTAGAGCGCCAAGACGTGGAACGAGCGGCCGAGCTAGAGCGCTAAGCCGTGGAACGAGCGGCCGAGCTAGAGCGCCAAGCCGTAGAACGAGCGGCCGAGCTAGAGCGCCAAGCCGTGGAACGAGAACGGCACATTGCCGAACTGCAACTGAAAGCTGAACTCGCGACTATTGAGGCAGGCGTGAGCAAGCGCGGCAGCAGCCACGGCACCCATAGTCACGCAAGTGTACAGGAATGGGTAAATAATGATATTCCTAATCCTAATGGATCAACATTTATTAAGTGCCAACCCACCTTTCAGATATGACAACACTGCGGCCCAGTGCGAGGCACAGGGACCCAGGGTGCCGCGGTTTATAGGCATTCTCTCGAGCAGCATTGTCCTGAAGAGGGAGGAGTGACGCGCCTAGTCAATTCGTTGGAAAAGTTATTAAATAAAGTTAATCTTGAACCACACGTCACGAAGTCCGAGTTGCCAACATTCGATGGCAAGACATACTCAGATTGGTTAGGCAGTGATGGAAAACCCGTCAGCTGGTCACAAGAACATAAACGCCTGCTATAAAGTGCATGGCATAGTATTGCGCCGTCGCTTTAACCGCGCGTTTAGCAGGTTAACGCCTGCTACAAAGTGCATGGCAAAGTATCGCGTCATCGCTTTAACCTTTTCACCGACAGATGGTAAAGCAACTTACCGTGCCACCTCACGCCACAAGGGTAAAAAAATAATGGATAAAGAAATAATGCCAACATGAAATTGGGCTATTTCAGAGTAGGTTTATATAAATAAAAAAAAAAAAAAAATGACGGCAAATGCCGTCTTTAGCGTCGGTGTCACGAATCGTCGATGACGTGATTTCACGTGTTTGGCGGTGAAAAGGTTAACCGCGCGTATATAGTAGTTATATATTTTAACATCTTCATGTGACCAGCTGACGGGTTTTCCACCACTGTACAGTCAGCTGACGATTGTTTTTGGTCATAATATTGGATTAACTATCATTTGATGATAAAATGAATCGGGGGTAAATAGCAAAATTCCTTCAAATACGCAGAACCATGCTTAACACGGTCCTCTTTGGTACTTGCGGCATTTTGGCGTTACTAATCCGAACAAGCCCAATAAATTACAGACAGTACATGACGCAGCCGCCTTATCTCACGGCGTATCTTTAACTCTCTGTTATTGACAGGCCCAGATCTATTGCAACACTTGCTGGGTATTCTGATACGGTTTCGGGAGGGAAACGTCGCCTTAAATGCAGATATTCGTGAAATGTTTCCTCAAATTAAAATTATAGTAAAAGATAGGGATGCGCAAAGATTTTTATGGCGCGATTCCCCAAACATCCGATCAGAACATACCGCATGTCGTCCATTATCTTCGGTGCGGCCTCTAGCCCGTTTACTGCCATTCATATAAAAAATTAAAAAGCTTTGTAATGGCGGGAAACTTCGCGCTGATCACTACATGGACGATTGCATAACTAGCTTAGATAGTGTCAGCAAAGCCGCCAAGCTGGCATCAAATATATATACCGTTCATTCTCATGCTGGGTTTGAGATGCGTGCCTGGGTATCGAACAAACCTTTGGCGCTCTCGTTGTTGCCTAAGGATTCACTACTTGAGGCACCAACTCAGAATGATATTGACATAGATTTAGGCCGTCTGGCGCCCGTTCGTACGCTTGGTCTCATCTGGCAACCCGCCCCAGATGTGATGTTTTAACACGGAGGTAAAAAAAATGGTCTTGTTGCCAGATAAGCTGACAAAGCGCGAGGTGCTAGTGCACGTGATGCGAATTTATAATCCACTTGGAATCCTTGCCCCAATCGTTGTTCGTGGTCGCAGCATGTTTCAAGACGTTTGGCGCAAGGGTGTGGACTGGGACCAACTGCTCCCTCAAAGTGACTGCAAAGCCTGGAGGTTATGGTATCAGGATTTAATATCGGTTTCCACTCTGCGCATTCCTCGGCGCTATAACTTAAGTGATCTTAAGGTAGTAGGTTGCGAACTTCATTTGTTTTCAGATGCGAGTGAGTCTGCTTTTTCAGCGGTCGCGTTCTGGCGATTCCTTTACGAGAATGGTGACGTCAGGCTCTCTCTCATCTGTAGCAAAGTCAGAGCTTCTGGGTGCTCTGATGGCTGCACGTCTTGCGACGCCTATATGCGAAGCCTACCGATTGAAGCCTTAGAGACGCATTTTTTAGTGTGACTCAATGACTGCTTTGGGCTGGCTTCGCAGCCACGCTCGCAAGCTCAAGCCTTTCGTTTCTCATCGAGTCGGTGAGATACTGGAGCTTAGAAATGCTACCGAGTGGCGTTGGGTCCCGAGCGACTTAAACGTAGCAGACGATGCCACACGTGTGAAGCGTATTGTTCTGTCTCCAGAATCTCGCTGGATTTCAGGACCCAAATTTCTTATCTCTTCGGACTGGCCCGCCGAGCCTAAAATTTATATCAGCAGACTAGGCTGTGAAGAATACAAACATCATATTCATCTGATCACCCAAACCGATCTGCCCGCACCAGTCTCTCTCTGCAAACCCACACCGTTTTAGTTCGTGGTTGAGAATGGTGCGAGCAACGGCTAAAGCGCATCAATTCAAATCATTATTGCGTGCGCGTAGTCTGCAAAGACGCGATCGTAACTTTGACATGCCTCGTCTAGAAGGATATTTGTGTATGTGCCTTCCAACCCACTTGCACACATCCTCAGGCCTAAGAAATCCAGTCCGGTTTGTAGCCCACAACTTCCAGCTGTGCAAACTCCGGCGCTCCAGAACCTTCCAACCACCGATAGGAAACCTGTCAGAAGCTCGCTTGGCTCACCACCAGAGGCCATTTTCTTTCGTCAGCCTCGACTACTACGGCCCTGTTCACGTTACTGTTAGTCGGCGACAAGAGAAGCGCTACGTGGCTCTTTATACGTGCCTAGTTGTTAGCGCCGTACACATAGAAGTAGTTGTCGCGACGAACGCGATCATCGATCAATGCCGGTAAAAATATGTCTGAAACGGACTCAATGGAACTCAACTGTCAACACTGGCGGGATTTTGAATTGAACTGTCAGACAGAAAAAAATGGATGTAACGGTGACCAAAAGGAATTAGTTTTTGTATCTCGAATAAAAGCTATACCGTAATAGAAATAAAGAGTGAGAGTTATTGTGAACGAGTTTAAGAATAGATATGAATGGAAAGGATTGATCAGTAGTCAATGACAACTGTATCAATCGTAGTATTTATGTGAAGATATAGGAAAATGTCGAACAGTGAGAGATATGTTTAGCAAGGCAGGAAAGAATGAATTGTGGGAGAACTACAATCACGCTAATGTTCATCATATTAGGTACGCTGAACATAGAAGTAAGAAATAGAAACATGAACAGTAAGTACCCACGAGGATAGAATAGAGGAGAAGACAGCTGGGGATCCCGGTGAGAGTCTTATGTGTATTATTAGAAGGATGAGTTGAGAGATGAAGGGATATTCAAGTAAGAGGAACATACAGAATAGAAATAGCCAAGAATATGCCAAATGGTTATGAGAGGACAGGGGCGGGCTATAAGGGGAGTTGTGGAGGCCCGCGGCGGGAACAGAATTCCCGCCAATACGTAAGAATAGAAAGAAATCAGAATAGAACAAGAATATAATCAGCATCGTGATTAGAATGAGAATCAAGAGAAATCACTTCACCTCTCACTCATGTATGATCGTACGGAGCAAGAAGCTCCATCAAAGAGAAATTAGAACGGAAAGGATATGAGAATGAAAGTTACAATATACTCGTAAGAATGAATACTTAGAAACACGTCATCCTGTTTGTATTTAGGCAAATGCATGTCAATGACATACATTTGTGTTAGGATGTCTTGTCGTTATGTATATGCTAGTACTCAGGCAGAAACCAAGGTTTACACAGAATTGCCTCACGTTAGAATCAAGATAGAATCAAAAGCATAGCTAAACGTAGCGACAAATTGGTGGAGATGCTGAGCGAAAATTGTATTTAAGAATAGATTGAGCGAAGCATAAAGAAAATAGAAGAAGCATCTTTCTTTGGCTCGGGAGGTTCCGTATGAATTTCCTGAGTAGGTAGAACCATGGTGGATGTGTGGCTTAAGGCAGTTCCAAATATGTACAAATGTCTAAGTGGAAACACTTATTCAAACCTGTCTCATTGGGATCTGCAATGAACATAAGTTTTTGAACTGTTAAGAATTTTCAATAAAATTTAGTGCACTGTCCTAGAATAATGTAGAAAGAGATACTCTATTTATTGTTTGGTTATTAATATTGATTTGATGTGATGATTGATTACATTGATGTGCAATTAAATATGTGGACTAAAAGAAAAGTCATATTGTATATGCATATAAATTAAATAAAAGGATTAAAATATTTGTTGGTCTATGGGTGTTTAAATTCATCCATTTCAAAACCACAGATATTTTAATATTGCTTCTGATGTAGAAAAGTAAGAAAGTTTGTGTATTATCAGAATGTGTAGGTAGGTATATGGACCACCATATTTAAAGAAGATGAATGGCCTTTGTAGAAATATTTTTTACAAAAAGTTACCAGTCCCCGACTAAGAAATATTGGATTATATTGCCTGAGTAAATTCAGCTTGGTTACATGAAAAAGATTGGTTAAAATTAGAATATATGCTCGCGGAGCTCTGCCTGCATATGATGGATAAGGTACAGCCTATATCTAAGGTCCATTATACCTGTACTGGAGAAAAAATTATGGGATTGCATGGATGGTCCGGGGATTACCCCTACTCATAAACATGCAAACATACAGACCTTACCTCATTCATGGTTGTATTACTATAGGTGCCTGTATTAATGCACTACTATGTTATTTGAATATAAAAGAATAATAATCCAAATCAATGTTTTGGTAAAATAATAATAACGCCAGCGCTGCGCTCCATGAATCTCTTAAGAAAGTCGTTATAATACTACTTTGACTAATTAAATTCACTGTTGCAGGATACTAGAAACTCACAGTTCGGTGGAGACCTAGAAACTCACAGTTCGGTGGAGACCTAGAAACTCACAGTGCGGTGGAGACCTAGAAACTCACAGTTCGGTGGAGACCTAGAAACTCACAGTTCGGTGGAGACCTAGAAACTCACAGTTCGGTGGAGACCTAGAAACTCACAGTGCGGTGGAGACCTAGAAACTCACAGTTTGGTGGAGACCTAGAAACTCACAGTTCGGTGGAGACCTAGAAACTCACAGTTCGGTGGAGACCTAGAAACTCACAGTTCGGTGGAGACCTAGAACCTCACAGTGCGGTGGAGACCTAGAAACTCACAGTTTGGTGGAGACCTAGAAACTCACAGTTCGGTGGAGACCTAGAAACTCACAGTTCGGTGGAGACCTAGAAACTCACAGTTAGGTGGAGACCTAGAAACTCACAGTTCGGTGGAGACCTAGAAACTCACAGTTCGGTGGAGACCTAGAAACTCACAGTCGGTGGAGACCTAGAAACTCACAGTTCGGTGGAGACCTAGAAACTCACAGTTCGGTGGAGACCTAGAAACTCACAGTTCGGTGGAGACCTAGAAACTCACAGTTCGGTGGAGACCTAGAAACTCACAGTTCGGTGGAGACCTAGAAACTCACAGTTCGGTGGAGACCTAGAAACTCACAGTTCGGTGGAGACCTAGAAACTCACAGTTCGGTGGAGACCTAGAAACTCACAGTGCGGTGGAGACCTAGAAACTCACAGTTTGGTGGAGACCTAGAAACTCACAATTCGGTGGAGACCTAGAAACTCACAGTTCGGTGGAGACCTAGAAACTCACAGTTCGGTGGAGACCTAGAAACTCACAGTTCGGTGGAGACCTAGAAACTCACAGTTCGGTGGAGACCTAGAAACTCACAGTTCGGTGGAGACCTAGAAACTCACAGTCGGTGGAGACCTAGAAACTCACAGTTCGGTGGAGACCTAGAAACTCATAGTTCGGTGGAGACCTAGAAACTCACAGTTCGGTGGAGACCTAGAAACTCACAGTTCGGTGGAGACCTAGAAACTCACAGTTCGGTGGAGACCTAGAAACTCACAGTGCGGTGGAGACCTAGAAACTCACAGTTCGGTGGAGACCTAGAAACTCACAGTTCGGTGGAGACCTAGAAACTCACAGTTCGGTGGAGACCTAGAAACTCACAGTTCGGTGGAGACCTAGAAACTCACAGTTCGGTGGAGACCTAGAAACTCACAGTTCGGTGGAGACCTAGAAACTCACAGTGCGGTGGAGACCTAGAAACTCACAGTTCAGTGGAGACCTAGAAACTCACAGTTCGGTGGAGACCTAGAAACTTACAGTTCGGTGGAGACCTAGAAACTCACAGTTCGGTGGAGACCTAGAAACTCACAGTTCGGTGGAGACCTAGAAACTCACAGTTCGGTGGAGACCTAGAAACTCACAGTTCGGTGGAGACCTAGAAACTCACAGTGCGGTGGAGACCTAGAAACTCACAGTTCGGTGGAGACCAAGAAACCCACAGTTTTGTGGAGACCTAGAAACTCACAGTGCGGTGGAGACCTAGAAACTCACAGTTCGGTGGAGACCTAGAAACTCACAGAACGGAGGAGACCATGAAACTCGTAGAGTAGAGAAGACCTAGAAACCTACACAGTACACACATTTAAGAAGTTAAATGTGTGCCCATACCTTGGTAGAAAAACGTGATAAGAGTCTAGCCTGGGAATCCTAGTGTGGTCTCGTTAGAATTAAAAGTCTCTCTTCTTTATCTCGTCATTTTTGTTTTGGACCCTATGCTAGGAATCCTAATTCGGGCTCATAAATAAAGTATTATAGTTAGGATAATGTTTAAGAACGTCCATAGCCTAGGAATCCTAGTATGGACTCAGGTGTAAAATATGTTTTCCTTTTCTTTATCTTAGTTGGGGTTTACATAGCAAGAATTCATACAAGAAACATCGATATGAATAGAATAGAATAGAATCGTTATTAGCCTAGAATAAGTAGGTACATCGGTGTTCTTAGTTATATGACAATAAGTATCTTGTTCTGCTATCTGTATTGGGTAATACTAGCATGCAAATACCTGAAATATTGTTAAATTTCCTGAGGCAGGAAATCTTTCCATTCACTTTGAATTAATTGTACTGTCAATACATCAAAGGACAAACGCCAACGCAGATAACTGACCGTCCTGTATTTATATAGAACCTTTAATACAATGCACATAAAGTGCACGTATGGTTGGTTAGTTGTGCTGTCGATAGTACAATCAAGTAAGGAAGAAATTAAGCTTTACGCTTCCTGGATGAAGTTGGTTTGTGTTATGCGTTAGTTTTACAAATGATTCACTAAAAATTAAATTTGTTTGAGTGTAATTTAATTGAAAGCTAAATCAATGTCGTTAAGAAAATAAAAAATGATCAAATTCAGGCGGATATAAATGGAAATTGCTTAAAGAAATAGAATTGAAGTACGAATGTAACCATAAACTAAGTGTCAAACGTTATGAAGAAATATAATTTACATACTTTTATTACCCAAAGCCAGCAGAACATCACATGAGAAAATGAAGTTTTATATGTCCCTGTTCCGAAACAGAACAACAATTTGGAAATATTTAAAGGGCAATATTGGTAACTAGCAAAGCCAAACTACCAAAGTGTATAATGGAACCTGGTTCAAAGCTAAGTCCATGAATAGCGGCTTACCAGATGTTGACAAAATAGAATACCTGAGAGTTGGTTGTTTGAAGTTGAAGTAATCCAATTAGTAGAAGGTCTCAACCAATTGAAGTATAAGAATACTCGTTTAAAGAATGTTGTGCATATATAGAATAGTGGAGAGAGGGGTGATGCTAGCTCTAAGCATCCTACAACGGGCCGGCTACACTGTGCAAAGAATGGCAAGGGTAGGTGAGGCGACTAAAGAACAGAACCGAACAAAGAATAGTAATGTATAGCCTTGTAGGCTTGTGAAGAAACTGGAGCTAAGTCCGGATCAAGAACAGTTATTATTGTTTGGTAATGACGACCCAATCGAAATCAAATCAATATCGAGATGGGAACGATATTGTCAGAAGAAGGAAAATAGAAGGGAAAAGAAAAACGGAAGGCCAAGGATATCTTATATGGAGCAAAATAAAATATAAAATAAACGCTTCATCGTATACAGAAAATATAATAAAATATAAAGTATAAATAAATAAATAACATAACATAACATTTAATAGAACGTGTCCATATCTCGATTCTTGTAAATTTTATGAGGTTAGTGAAAATAGTGAAAGAATTGGTTCTTTATCAATACCGTTCTCTAGTGAATGATTACGGGAAAAATCATAGAATAAAATTTAGCTAATCTAAGAAACTGGATCTGCCTATGATACTCAAAGGAAGAATTGTGGTTCAATGGACCACATTTCCTCTCGCTAAGTAGGGAGGGCTGGCCAACGTAAAATAAATATGGCCAGTCAGCTCATTTTATGGAATTAGAATCGAGATTAAGAAAATTAGATGAAGATGGATATATCAGGTAAAAATAAAAAGAATGACCCCAGAAGAGAAGAATGGTAGTTCGATGCAGAAGAAACTTTAGGTCACAAAAACACGTCATGGACCTAAAGAATTATCGGGAAATTCCAGTCTATCCAGAAATACTTAATTATTGACGAATATGGATGTATTAAGATGCAGGGCAGTTAATGATACTTGAATGCCCTTAAAAGTACATACCAACTGTAAGGAAGAAATAAGGTTGCTTAGACACCTGCCTAACTAAATGTACCTACTGTTGATGTAGAAGTAGTTGGTGATATGACAAAGGTAGAAAGTTCGCATACTACGAGGAAAATGACGTAAGCAAGAGGCATGTAGAATTAAGTGCGATGCTATTCAGCTACGGCAAAAGTGCTGTCAAAAGTGTATTGTAGCGTCAATAAGGTGGGAATTTATTATTATTTTCTGACTAAGCCCGTCGTATGGAGGGTCTTATACAAGAATGGTTGGCACAGTAAACGTTGTATGACACTCACCTAAGAAAAACAGCTAGGTAGAAAGATAAATCGCTGAATACAGACAGTCATTAAAGAAATTGAAGATGTCATGAATTAAAACCCTCTAACCGGTGCAAATTTCGACATAGATTTTTTATTCAAGCTAGCAGAATCACCGACTTATGGTATACGTTTCTTGCCATCAATATGATGCAATATGATATATGATCCAGTGGCAAAAGAAAACCTCGTAGAAATATGGAAGAAGGGTTAGTGTATAGGTTCTAGAAGAATTATAAAAGAATGTTTATGAAAACAATACACGTGTAGTTTGCCCGCAATGAAAGAGAATGCTGGTACATTATCACAAGAAGCCGCGGGTCAGAACGAAACAATGCCCAGCCAACATACCTAGTCTAAATCAAAGGTGACTCAAAGAACACAGAAAATAGAAAGTGGGAAAGGTCACCACTATAGAGAAAGGAACTGATGGAGCATAAAGACTGACTGAGGAAATAACTTCATGAATTTCTTATGACATTTATATCCTTTAGAAGTAGAAGATGCTGGACACCAGGATATGTTACAAGAGTCAAAAGAACCGACACCTTTCCCCCAAAAGAACTGGAAGTCCTTAAATAGAACCACTGGCTCTGACCAAAGAGCTCATTACACAGGTGCATGGAAATGTTGTGGTTTAAGATAGTGTTAAAACGGTAGATATACCTGGTGCCTCTGCTCCTGTAAAAAAAACCTAGATAATAATGTGTAAAAACTAGAAAGAACGGAGGCAGTACGGGTAAGGTAAGGATTGCCCTATAGACTGGAGAACTGGCAGCAGTCCAGATTCGCCCGGCGGTCGGGAGTGTCGCGACGAACGCGATCATCGATCAATGCCGGTAAAAATATGTCTGAAACGGACTCAATGGAACTCAACTGTCAACACTGGCGGGATTTTGAATTGAACTGTCAGACAGAAAAAAATGGATGTAACGGTGACCAAAAGGAATTAGTTTTTGTATCTCGAATAAAAGCTATACCGTAATAGAAATAAAGAGTGAGAGTTATTGTGAACGAGTTTAAGAATAGATATGAATGGAAAGGATTGATCAGTAGTCAATGACAACTGTATCAATCGTAGTATTTATGTGAAGATATAGGAAAATGTCGAACAGTGAGAGATATGTTTAGCAAGGCAGGAAAGAATGGATTGTGGGAGAACTACAATCACGCTAATGTTCATCATATTAGGTACGCTGAACATAGAAGTAAGAAATAGAAACATGAACAGTAAGTACCCACGAGGATAGAATAGAGGAGAAGACAGCTGGGGATCCCGGTGAGAGTCTTATGTGTATTATTAGAAGGATGAGTTGAGAGATGAAGGGATATTCAAGTAAGAGGAACATACAGAATAGAAATAGCCAAGAATATGCCAAATGGTTATGAGAGGACAGGGGCGGGCTATAAGGGGAGTTCTGGAGGCCCGCGGCGGGAACAGAATTCCCGCCAATACGTAAGAATAGAAAGAAATCAGAATAGAACAAGAATATAATCAGCATCGTGATTAGAATGAGAATCAAGAGAAATCACTTCACCTCTCACTCATGTATGATCGTACGGAGCAAGAAGCTCCATCAAAGAGAAATTAGAACGGAAAGGATATGAGAATGAAAGTTACAATATACTCGTAAGAATGAATACTTAGAAACACGTTATCCTGTTTGTATTTAGGCAAATGCATGTCAATGACATACATTTGTGTTAGGATGTCTTGTCGTTATGTATATGCTAGTACTCAGGCAGAAACCAAGGTTTACACAGAATTGCCTCACGTTAGAATCAAGATAGAATCAAAAGCATAGCTAAACGTAGCGACAGTAGTCCACAGCCTTTCAACTGACGCGACAATAATGAGCCTTCACCGCTTTATTGCTCGTCGTAGGCTTCCTGTCGAAATCTGGCTGACAACGGAACTGCTTTTGTGGGGGCCAGTAGAAAACTACAAGCGCTCTATAGCGAGTCAGTTGAAGACTATATTGCTAACGAGTCTATCAAATGGCGTTTCATTACCCCTGCGGCGCCTTTCATGGATGGAGCGTGGGAGCGGCTAATCCGTAGCGTTAAGGACGCACTGAAAGTGACACTTAGAGAAAGAGCTCCTTATGACGAAGTCCTGACTACCCTTTGGCGGAAGCTGAGGCACTAGTGAACACGCGACCTCTTACACACGTCTCGGATTCCGACGCCGACGAAGCGCTGACGCCAATGCATATTCTTCTTGGGTCATCGTCTAGGCGCCCTATCCCAGCTACCCTCGATGAATCGGATCATTTAAGCCGAAGCAGGTGGCGAAGAGCGCTTCACAGGAGGCGGAACTACACCCAGTATCGGCGAGGGCGATGTCGTAATCATCTGCGACTCCAACCTGCCACGCGGTTCGTGGCCCTAAGGACGCATCTCACGGCTGTACCCAGGGCGAGATGGTGTAGTTCGTGTGGCAGATGTCGCTGCCGCTGCAGGCACCTTTCGCCGACTTCTGAAGAAGCTGGCAAAAGTCCCTGTCTCTTAAAAAAAGGGAGAATGTGCAAGATTCCACAACATTTTATAGTATTTTTAGCTCTTTATTACTTTTTATTGTCTTCGGTTTTTATACCCTTTTTAGTGTCATATTTGACGTCATTATACTTTTGTTTCTACTAGCTGAACCAGTGCCCTTTTATTTTATCCTAAATAGCTACATTGATATCAACAAACCTGTAACGCTATATCAGGAGCATTCGGCACCGGCAGGGTGACATTCCGTCGTTTGAACAACTGTTGCTCTCTCTTCTGTTTCCGCACTTGGACGCCTCCTCCTCCCGGCGGCGCCTCAGCTCGTCCGCGCTGAGACCCACGTACTTGTACCAATACTTTTACTTCATATCAACATACCTGTAACGCAATATCAGGAGCATTCGGCGCCGGCAGGGTGACATTCCGTCGTTTGAACAACTGTTGCTCTCTCTTCTGTTTCCGTAGTTGGACACCCTCCTCCTCCCGGCGGCGCCTCAGCTCGTCCGCGCTGAGACCCACGTTCTTGTACCGATACTTGTGACCACCAGACATCTGAACAAGTTTGTATACATTTATGTGGGTTGATCAACTTTGACAGGAATTAAAGTTTCTTAGAAAACTGAGTATAATATGGACTCTTGGCATGTTTAGGAGATGCCCAACTATAAAATAGATTTACCATTGTCAATAAAACACATATTTAGTAGATTTAAACTGAGGCGGTGTATAACCATGGCAATGAGCAACAAAAAATTGTTGAATGGTTGCAAGTATATAATTTTCAAGGATTATCCATGCTTGTTTTTTTTTCATTATTAGCAAATTCTATATTTAAGTAAAACAGTATCCGCAATATGTATATAATTTAATGATACACATAACAGACAAGTTGGACTCTGTATATTTTTGTAACTGTAAGTTTTACCTGTGTTCTAACTACATACAGGTTGTCCCAGAATTTGACGTCAAGCCGTAAACGGATGATAGACCAAGTCATAACAGTTATCATAAAAATACAAAAAAAAAACCAACTCATGTTCTTTAAAAATTATGGTCACTTAAAAAATTCACTAAAAAATCCACACCCTGTAATGGTTCTTTAACTCTTGTTACTACAGAAAACTGGTCCTAAATTAAAGTAAAAATATTGAGTCAATATCATAACCTTGCTCTTAAATTACGTGGAAATTTGATTTCGTATCTCGCTCACACTTCGTAAAATGACTCTTCCCATCTCTATCAAACTAAGAAACGGCGTTAAGCAAAGATTTAGGTAAGCTAAAGTCATTTTAAGGAAGTATGGACATTTTGTGAAAAATTGGGGTTATTTACAAAAAAAAAAAAATACCAATTAATTAAAAGGTAATCTAGCAAGTGTAATACAATTTTGGAATCCTTATCGAATGCGCCACTTTTTAACGTTACTTGCCAAACTAGCGTAGTACAATTTTTTTTCATTACAGTCAGTTAAAGTTGGGCGAAACAGTAAATTTAAATAATTGGGTTTTGAAAAAGTGTATTTTTCTTCCAAGTAGGAGCAGTTGGCTTTAAATTATAGGCAAAAATCTTCAGAAGCATTATTCAAGATTACATAATAATAATAAAAAATAAATAAACTATGCAATTTGTGGTAACAAGAGTTAAAGAACCATTACAGGGTGTGGATTTTTTAGTGAATTTTTAAAGTGACCATAATTTTTAAAGAACATAAAATTGTTTTTTTTTTGTATTTTTATGATAACTGTTATGACTTGGTCTATCATCCGTTTACGGCTTGACGTCAAATTCTGGGACACCCTGTATATGCTTATGCTTGGAAAATTAATTAGTTACAACCAAGGGAATATTTATTTGGGAAATGTAATTTATTGAACTAACAGTACATCTACAAAAATACAGAACAACTATTTAAAAACATGGTGTAACACACACACACAAACATACATACACACTCACCCACACGCACACACATATTACATATATATATATTACACATTATATTATATATATATATTACATAGACATGTAATATATATATATATTATGTGTGTACTTATTCAAATCACAATATGTTGTATATAACAGTGTAAATTTATGTTTTATGGGGGCATGGCAGGCAACTTTACGGATTTTTGCATACCTAAAACTATGTAGTATTGTGTGATTGCCAAGACCCAAAATTTTATTTCACTCACAAATAAAGACTAATAAGAATACCTGAGGGTTGGTACTACGAAATATCTCGCAACTTTTTACAGTGGAAGAGTTTCGAGACTTGGCCTCTTTTTTTACATGGAATGTTTTTTATGGGATTTTATATATACTACATGTTTACTAATAGGCACAGCACTCGATAATCAGGCGTTGCTAGTCTATTGTGCACATAATTTAACAATTTTGTTACCATTGAACTAGATATGTTTTAATACTATTTGTTAAGGACAGTGAATCCTGACCCACCATGATCCAGTTCACATATAGTATGGGGATCAGTTGAAGCTTATTAAATTTGGCTTTTACTTAGTTTACCTACTACAAAAACAATGTAAGCATAACATGTAACACTTACCGTTTATTATAAGTAAGAAATGGTAAGTTTTACATAGTACAAGCTTTGCTTAGTTTGGGACTAGGTTGATTTGTGTAAGATTTTCCACAAATATTTATTTATTTATATCATTAACATTTGACTTTTAATTAAAAGCAAAATAAACTCTTTTGCTATACTAACCCATTTCACATTTCAATCACTGTCTGCTATATCATGTATAGTGTATAATGTGGCAGTACATTCTGTTAGGTATAGATATTTTTTTCAACTTTGTATTCTTTCATAAACATTTTGTTGGTGTTTGTTTTATATATCAATGCGGAATTACAGCTTTCTAATAGTAAGGGTCACTGAGCTAAGCCGCAGACAGATGGACATGGCAAAACTATAAGGGTTCCTTTTTGACAATCGAACCTTAAAAACTACATCTTGATGAAAACTGAGATTATCACAAATAGACTCACAAATTACTCGTAACAAACAAACATGAAGAAGCCAATGCAGTTACTTAGTTTACAAACATTTCATTTACATTTAATGATTGCGAAAAAGCCCACTCTGTATCAAGGTCAGATAAAAGCAGTTAAATATTTCGTCCATTTGCAACAAATTCAAAATGTAAAGCCTATTACAGACAAGGTTTTACTTCAGCAGGTATTTTATTAATTTCACAATTTAAACAATAAACATATGAGTAAATTACATACGTACAACAAGCAAAATAGAGAGGCCACTAACACTAAACAATACGTTGAATCACTCAGACGACAATGAATTTATCGTTCAATACGTCCAATAATTTGGTACTTACAATATTTTAACGTACACACAAAACTAGTATGTAACTTACAACTAATTAAAACTAATCGTTGCTGCAGAAAGGAGCCAAATAACACATTTAAACTCAATTTCGTGCATGCATATCGACAAAAAATTTACACAAGCTCACAGTCAAACTTACAGCGACTGATGACGACGAATTGTTGATGAAGAAATTTTACTGCTGCTGTAGAAACAATCAATGTCACATCAACCACTAACAGATTTAATTGAACGAGAATGAAATTAACTGACTCGAAGCCAACCGCATTCGTGATTTATTAAATTCGATTGTGAATTACACTTTTTGCAGACAAACGTCACACTCGTCAGTCTCGTCACAGTCACAGTGCTTTGCTTTTTTCTTAACGCTGCGTTCATTCCTTCACCAATGCAAATTGCAAAAATATCTCCGAATGAATATATTCGCCTTTGACAGCAGGATAGGCTATTCAGGGTTACTGTTGTAAGAGAAAGACAGAATATACGGTTTCCCCCAGTATGTGTGTATCAACACCTTTAGTTAGGTCCTTTAGCTTGCGTCATGGGTATTTTCGATGCACAAATTTAATAAATGGATTCCATGCACCAAAGCCATGCACATTGCACACGGAACTCGGTTCGTGAGCAACAGACTTTATGAAATGTCATTCATTAATAACCGAGCGAGAGAGGAAAAACCGGAAAAAGGAAAAACACAGGAAAACTTCAAGTTGTCATTGTTTTTAATTCGACGGACAAACACTGTGCGCGTTTAAAAATGATTAAACATTTTTTTCCAAGAACATTATGTTTTATAAGGAGAATGTGTACTCCGCCAGCTGCGCCGCCTCCTACACCGGCTTCAAGCTCTACTTCTGGTTCCATGTCGGCTAGATACCGACCCACTGATTTCCAGAAGTTTATCCTTGTGTGGACCAAGAAGTATAAGACAAAGGAGGAAATCCCGACGTTCGTCTCGTGAGTAAATAAGTCGTCTTAGCTTGATAATGTATATCTAATTTTAGGAATATGTTATGCAATATTGTTTATTAACTATTTTTTTTGTTGCCATTGATGATAGAAAAATTTGAAGGTCAAAAACATTGTTTTATATTGTGAACACGCATACATACGTGACCGTGAATCCTCTGAAACTGATAAGCCACAATATGCTACAGTATGGTCATTAATAAACTTTGTAATAAACATTGTATTGTGTTGTCTTTGTAATTTCAGAGCTGAAATCATTGAGAGGTCTCGCAGTCAAGCCCGAATTAAGATTTCGAATGTGCTGATGATTTTGACTGCTCTTGCAAGCTTTGGGGCAATTCTCGCTGGGAAAGCAGCCGCAAAGAGGGGAGAATCCATCCAAAAGATCAATATGGACTTCCACCAGCAATACAGAGATGAACAAGATAAAATAGAAGCAGCTGCAGCTGCAGCCGCAAAGTAGAATATGACAAGGTCATGCCATACGCAATAAACAGCAGAAATACTCTAGTTACTGAATTCCTAAAGTAGCTTGCTTTTAAATGTTGTGTACATTAGATATTATTAGATTAAGCATTGGATTCAATAAAATAAGTTTTAACTCAAATCTATTTATAATATATACACTATAAACTCAAAAACAAATGTTCAATTCTCAGTCTTCATAAGTTGTCAGGCTTGTAGTGGCTTCTACACTTCTCTGTAAACAGCTTTGTGGTTTTCTCTTGGATAACCTCTTCTACACTCAGTTCAGTTTGCAGAAGACGTAACTGTGGGCAAAATTACATTTATAACATTGTATGTATAGTCTATTTTGAAAATAAATATACATGATATATTTTAATTTTTACCACCATTTGTATTTCCTAGATATATGTGGATAATGAATTTGTATCCCATAGCATTGCCACAAGATGCAGAATTATTGGCATTGCCCAACTTTAATGCCAGTTGGCTGACTAAAAATAACAGGTCATTTGGACATCTAAATATAAAATTCCTCACAAGCATCATTGGCCAAAATGTATAAAAAGTCAGACTTCAAAGATTAATTTACAAACTTCCATGAATGCACACAATAATTTGGTGGAAAAAGGTGGTTCAATTACCATATAAAATGTCGCTTGACATTTGCAGGCTATTATTAATGAATGTTTGTTACATTCGTTTCTAAAATGAAATATCCCATTAGCCTGTGAATGTCAAGAGACATTCTGTATAGAAATGCTGGTAATGGAGCAAGATTACATTTGAAATTAAGATATTTTATAGGAACCATCATCAGAGCCTACTGGACCTATCTTATCAGTATAAAATTTTATATTGTCTGACACTGTTATCTTTAACACATTCACAACCAAGAACCCGCCTGGTAGGCACTCTCAATGTTTGCTCAGGTGCTACACGCCTAGGGCGTTCTGTTGGTTTCTGGTGTATTGTTCCATTTTTACTCCGGTTGTGAAAGTGTGAAGCCGAGTACTAAATTCCCAATTATTAACTTGAATGTAGTTAATTTAACTGGCCAGTTCAACTGCCAATTAAATGGTCTCTCAGTCGTATCAGTCTTAAGTAAGAGTTCCATCAACAAAAGTACTACAATTAATTCCCTTGGAAAACTATGACTGGTCCCTGTAACATTTACGGGTAAGGCCATTATTTCTTGAACCCAATTAAGCACTTTGAAATGTCCACTTTTTAATCAATTCCAGTGTGTTACGCCAATTAGTCATATAAAGTACAGGTACAAGAAAAAATGGCCTTACCCTTATGGACCTTTACACAGAAACTCCCATGTCAGACTATTTATTCATTAAATAACACCTGATTCCATGCCTGTCTGTTTCATACCTGTTTTCATACTAAAAGCTTGGTTTTAGTATGAAATATTTGATCATCTATTTTATTCCAGATATATTGTAATGCTGTTTACTACCTTTCGCTGCTCTGCTTTTAAGTTTTTCAAAACATCATAATCATCAGGCCTCTCCTCTTTAGCTGCTTTCAATTTTTTTACAGTATCAGCCGTGGAAAAGATGCAGTTTTTTATGACTGCTTCCCTGTCTGTATGTCCCTTCTGAATCTGTGAATACAAGTCTGCACATGCTGCAGTTGCATCTATTTTCTTCTGGAAGGACTCTGTGGGTAGTGATGTATTGAGTGCATAGACTATCTTGTCATCTAACACACGCATTTTCTTAAGGACATCCTAAAACAGATTAACCATAATTTGAATTAATAATTTTCTTTTCATTCCCATCCAATATCTGGTAGATACTAGTACTAATGAGTAATCTCGACCGATAAGAATCCTATTAGTCAATTATACCTCTTGGGTTAACTCATTAGAAACATCAAAACAAAATTTGGGACAGTGATAAGAAATTCTACCGGCCGCCCGTTTACTAATTTTAGAACACAAATCAACATTACCTGGAACTCTGAGAAATCGGGACAAAACATGGCAACGTTTAAAGTAAACGAGCTATAGAATTAACTCAGTAAATTTGACAAAACTCGCGATATTTATTTTGATTAAATTAATTAGACAACATAACATAACTTCGACTTATTTTCTATTTCATTTGCATTGGAATATTTAGGTTAGAATCACAGGACTACTAAGAAGTTAGAATATAATTTTAGTGACGTACGTTCAGTTCAACAAGCACAGACTACTAGTGCGCATTATGCTTTAGGCTATGTTTAGGCTACACACACACATCGCGATAAAACTTCATCTTGGTGGGTACACACTGAGCAAACGAACACGAAGCATTTACGTGACAGCTATTTGTTAGAGTGAGATACATAGCCGTTCGTTGGCTTGGTGTGTACCCACCATTCGGCCTAGGGCGAATGTGGATGGCCACACTAATGGGGAATCCACATTATGTGATTTTACTCCAAATTGTCAGTACAACATGTCGAAGTCATAATTGGGTGTAGCGTACAAGCCACATGTGATGAACTAAGAATAAATCTCAAAAATCTCAAAATACGTATGAAAAAATATCAAGGGCTCTACAAACGATATAATTATCACTTCTGATTTGTCGCATCCAATTTCTGAGCCGGCTTTATGATTGTGATATCATGGTGCCTATACATGTAAAGAAAGAAAGAGAGAGAAAGAAAAAATTTATTAGTGCAAAAACTATACATAGATAAAAGTGTAACAAATCTTAATGATTTGTCAGCCCCAATTTATCAGAAGCTGTCTAGTTGCTATCGTCTGCACGTCTATCATGCGGTGGCCGCGACATACTCTCGATTTTTCTGGCACTATATCTCTTCTTCCAAGTGTTCTAATAAGTAAAAATCGAGAGAGCTCGCGCGCCGTCGCATGATAGCCGTGCTTGAGCCATGTTGCGAAATGAAAAAAAAACTGCATGCACATGTGGCTTCTGGCAAACGAAGCGTGGGAAAAAAAAATTCAAAAAAATTACATATGGTATTATTAATTTTATGTTTTTTACGGATTCCTATTAGTGTACAACTCTATATCACTAATTACACATTTTGGCACAGTGGGTATATGAAGATCACTGATAATAAAGGATTAATTAGATAGAATTAATCTTTATTCGACATCAAATAAAACATGACATGACAACAATTGGACAACACAATATTGACACAAAAGACATATAGATTTGAAATTAAAAAGAATATCATAGACTGTCTTCAGCCTGTTAAAATACGTAACGCGTAACCTCTTTTATTCTAACACTCCTCCTTAATTTCATTCCTCTAGTCCCATACCTCTCGCACACAACGTAAACTTACCCTTTAGCAGGGGTTTCGTAAGTACGTCCGCCACCATTCGCTCAGTCTCTACATACTCTAAACGAACATGCCCATGCTTAACAGATTCCCGAATAAAGTGGTGGCGCACATCGATATGTTTTGTGCGTTGGTGGTGCACAGGGTTCTGCGCAATGGCAATTGCTGACTGACTGTCACTGTAGATAGTCAGTTGCCTCTCCGGTTCTCCGGTGATCTCAGCAATAAACCGTTTTAAGAATATTGCTTCTCTGGCTGCTTCTGAGATGGCAACATATTCAGCTTCTGCAGTTGAGAGTGCTACAGTTTTCTGCTTTTTGCTTTCCCAGCAAATTGCTCCTCCTTTCCACAGGAAAACCAATCCGGTGTATGACTTCCTGTCATATGATGTAGCATGACTCGCATCTGCATAGCCCACTAGCACCTTTCTGTCATTTTTCCTGTACATGAGTCCACGACTTTTAGTGCCCTTTAAAAATCTGAGCACTCGTTTCGCTGCTATCCAATGATCCTCAGTAAAGCAGGTGTTAAATTGGCTCAGATGATTCACTGTATGTGCTATGTCCGGCCTCGTGCAGACAGATAAATACATTAGCGAACCAATCAGATTTTGGTACGGTGTGCCAGCATCCGGTATGTGTGATGATCCTGGTTTTTCCAATTTTTGTCCAGGTACAGATGGCGTTGACGCAACCTTGCAGTCTACCATACCAAAATTCTTCAAAACCTTATCCACATAGCTTTCCTGGTCGATTTTGATTTCAGTCTCGCTTTGGGTGATGCGAATTCCTAGAATAAATTTTGCTCGACCGAGATCCTTCATCTCAAATTTTCTCATTAGACCTCTTTTGAGACTACGTAGTTCTTCTTCGTCATTCCATAGAATAAGAATGTCATCTACGTAAACCGCGAGTACAATAACCTTCTTTCCATTAGATTTCTTATAAACACAAGGTTCATTCTTAGACCTCGTGAATCCTAGCTGTAACAACTCGCTGTTCAACTTGGTGTTCCATGCTCTAGGAGCTTGCTTTAATCCATAGAGCGAGCGTTTCAGCAAACAAACATAGTCAGTTCCCTTTTCCTCAAACCCTTCTGGTTGCTTCATATATACAGTCTCTGATAAGTCTCCGTTAAGGAACGCCGTTTTCACGTCCATCTGATCGATTTTGAGATGATAAGCCGCTGCCAGTGCTAAAAGTGTCCTCAGGGAACTATGTCTCACGACCGGGGAGAAGGTCTCATCATAGTCAACTCCGTATCTCTGACTAAAACCTCGAGCCACGAGACGAGCCTTGTATCTTTTTTTTCCCTCCCCCTCGTCTTTGATTCTAAAAATCCATTTGGAATCAACGACGTTGCATCTTTCTGGTCGTTTGACAAGGACCCATGTCTCATTTTTCCTAATAGCACTCAGCTCTTCTTGGATAGCGGCTTTCCACTCCTTGCTGTCATTCCTTGACAATGCCTCACGAATTGTACAAGGATCCTGTTCAGTTTGTTCAGTGGCTTGATAGAGTACGAAATCGGGAAACTGGGTAGGTTTCCTTCTTCGAAGGGGATACCTCCGTGTCCTCTCCTGCTGGTTCTCCTCAATTTCTTCTTCAACAGTTGAACCTGATTCGCAGTCTTCAAACTCGGCCAGATCAGAGTCTACATTTGGCTCATTTTGTCTATAAAGATCTGCAGTCTCGTCTTCCACACTAGCGTGTTCTACTAGAGGACGTTCCACTCTAGGAATATTCTCTTCCAATCCTCGTTCAAAACCAAGTGATGTTTCTCTTTCATCACGTTCCAATATCGGTGACTGACTGCTCTCCAGCTCTACAGTGTTTTGAAGTGATGAATGTTTCTCTAAACTATCTTCCGTCAGATTTAGTATCACCTCCGAATGTTCTTTAGTTTCTGAATGCTGATGATACATTTGGTTCTCCAAGAACACCACGTTTCTTGCCTTGAAAACTGCGCCAGAACAGGGGTTGATTAATCTATGCGCTTTAGAGTTGTCGCAAAAACCCGTGTAGATCAGTTCTCTGCTTTTAGGATCCCACTTTTTTCTCATTTGTTGAGGGATATGCATAAAAGCCTTGCAACCAAATATCTTCACCATGCTCAGGTCAGTTTTCTTGTGTGACCACTTCTCTTCAGGTGTCACATTCTTCACCGCTATCGTTGGTGACCGATTTTTCAAGAACACTGCATGGTGAACTGCCTCTGCCCAAAATCGTTTAGCCAAACCGGAATCTTGAAGCATGCTTCTTGCTTTCTCGTTGATTGTACGGTTCGCTCTCTCTGCCACTCCATTTTGCTCTGGTGTGTATTCAACTGTCAGCTGATGCTGAATCCCGAAGTTCTTCAAATAATTATCCATACGTTTATTGACGAATTCCGTGCCATTGTCTGAGCGGAGAATCTTCAGTTTATTTCCACTTTGAGTTTCGGCAAACTCCTTAAACTCTATAAACTTTTCAAAAACTTCGCTTTTCTGTTTCAAAAAATACACGAAAGTTTTGCGAGTAAAATCGTCAATAAAAGTTAAAAAATATCGGGCCTTGTTGACAGAAGGTACCTCCATAGGTCCACATACGTCGGAGTGTACCAAACCAAGTACCTCAGTACTTCTCGTCGCATTGGTCTTCGTAAAGGGTTGTTTGGTTTGTTTTCCCATAATGCAGGGTGTACACTCAAGTTTAGTTAAAGTGTTGGGAAAACTTACCCCGGTTGCCATCTTATCTCTGAGTAATTTCAGGTTTTTCATACCAAGATGCCCCATCCTCCGATGCCACTGCACCAGCTGGTCACCTGCAGTTGCTGAGGAAAGTGCAGAACCCTGTGAACAGCACTTGATTTTATAGATGCCTCGTTCTTCCACACCTTTCACTACAGCCTTTCCTCGAATCTCACATTCATCACTCTTAAAGATGTCACACCCTTTATCGGTAAATACCACCACATGTCCCTTTTTGACAATTGCATTAACACTAAGTAAATTAGAGGCTAATTTAGGAACATATGTTACATTGCTTATTGTTAAATCAATTGACTCACAAACTACAGTACCTTCGCTTTCACCCAATACCTCGTTACCATCAGCACACGTCACTCTTAATGGCTTAGGAGTGTCCTTTAAATTCCTGAACCATGATTTGCGATTCGTCATATGAGTCGACGCTCCTGAGTCTATGATCCAATCATCCGCATGTGGTTTGGTCAATGTGCCAAACGCATATGCCTGCAGCGCCTCCTTCCTTTGTTTTAGATTCTCTGGACAGTCCTGAGCTTTGTGAGGTCCTTCACAAATAAAACATTTGACTTTTCCTTTAGTCTTCTTTTTAGGAGCACTCTTGCCTTTGTGCTTATTTGTCAAAAGTGCTGATGTTGACTGCTTCTCACTAGAGCTTGTCGAGTAGGTATCTTCCATTTGGAATAGCTTTGTTTTTACATAGTCGGTAGTCAAATTGACGTTGCTGTTTTCTATGGCCAACCTCATAGGTTGAAATTCTGGGGTAAGACCTTGAAGGAGCAGAGCTGCCAGTAGCTCATCATCAATCTCCTTCCCTAAGTCCAACAGCTCCTGTGATGTTGTTAATACAGACGTCACATACGCGCGAATCGTCGCAAATTGTTCGAGCCTCATGCTCACTAGCTTTGTCAACAGCCGGCAGCGGTTGTTCAAACCTTTATCTTCGAACGCACTTTTTAAAGCTTCCCAAGCGTCTTTAGCCGTTTTACTGTTTCTTACATGCACTAAACAGTGGGGTCTGATCATTAAACAGATTTTCGCTCGTGCTCTTTGGTCACGCTTCGTCCCAGAAACGTCACTCGCCGCAGGAGTGGTACTTGTAAATTCCCACAAATCATCATGGATGAGATACATTTCCATGAGAAATTTCCATGTTGCGTAGTTACTATTGCCATCCAGCTTCTCTAGTGATGGTAGGGCACTGCTAGAACTGCTGTTGCCAGAACTGCTAGGTGCAGTTTCTCTGTCTCCACTCTCAGCCATAATTTACGTGCTCGGGCCAATAACCTATTAGTGTACAACTCTATATCACTAATTACACATTTTGGCACAGTGGGTATATGAAGATCACTGATAATAAAGGATTAATTAGATAGAATTAATCTTTATTCGACATCAGATAAAACATGACATGACAACAATTGGACAACACAATATTGACACAAAAGACATATAGATTTGAAATTAAAAAGAATATCATAGACTGTCTTCAGCCTGTTAAAATACGTAAGGCGTAACCTCTTTTATTCTAACAATTCCTTGAATATTTTCAAAATTATCCGTAAACATAAGAAAGGTATCATCATTATCGTCCATATTATTATAACAAATAATTAGCCAACAATGAATAAGATTACAAAGTCATACTAACCTAAAAAATCCGACATCGCATCTAAACATTGTTGTTTCTCTTGGAAAACAACTACTTTCTCATATTGTTTTTGCTTGAACTTACTGATTGATCATAGTATGTAACAGCTTTCGCACATTACTTTTTAATGTTTTACCCATATTACGGCAATTATGAATGCAAAATAATTGTGAACCTAAACAAAATCTCACCAAAGAATTTGACGTGCCTTTGACAGATTCAATAACAATTTGTTTTCTAAAGTAGGTATATACAAGATGATAACTATAACATTAACTAAATTAAATTAAAGCTAAGGTAAATCTAAAAAAGGCCCTCGAGGCATTGTACCGAGGATGCTGGTGGCATTGCCCCGCTGAATTGCAAACATTTGACAGATTTTAATGTTGCCTAGGGTGGTCCTTAAAAACCGAAAGTTTAAAATTTCAACGAGGCACCCTCTTATATTGTTCTAATACGTGAAAAAATAGTGTGTTTTTTATTTTTAGATAATATTTAGGGGTCTCTACTGTTTTTTTAAACTTTTTAAGGTTTGTTTTTCTTCATACTAAGTTTTTTTATTATTGAATTTTTGATACTTTTTTTGAGCTACATTTAATAACAAGGAATAAACAGTCTAGAAAAAAAGAAATTCGTTCACTAAATGTTCGACACAATGTTTTCATCATATGAGCACAATAAAATTCATTTTTGAATGAATGACTGAAATTTAGTGTTTTTCTTTATGTTATTTAAGATTATTCATTTCCTACCATCAAATGTAGCTCAAAAAAGTAGCAAAAATTCTATAATAATAAAAAACTTAGTATGAAGAAAAACAAAGCTTAAAAAGTTTAAAAAACAGTAGCGACCCCTAAATGTTATCTAAAAATAAAAAACATACATTATTTTTTCACGTATTAGAGCAATAGGGTGTGTAAAATACTCAGTAACACCAGGTAATCACTCCACGCACGTCCGCTCGGTACGGTGGTTGACAGCTGACTCCCCCCACTAATCCAGCCCTTGCAGGTGCAGGATACTACATCCCTTCCTTATTAAGGAAAATAAAATAGTCTGGGTTGCCTTGAACTTGTGATTGACTTGCTACAGAGGGACCTCATTAATGTTATTTCCTTATGGCTATGCACCTCTAATATCTTATTGGGCATCGGTCGACTTGCTCCGGTCTTAACAGGGTATACCCTGGTGACTCTGTTCGTGTTTGCTTTGTTAGTCACTAAGCCGGATAAATAAACATATTTACAATGCTATGGCCCCCAAGAGGTCCAGTCGACCGTGCCAGTGTGTTTCCGGACCACACCACCAATATATGGGAGCTCCAGGCTTGTCTGTCCAATTCTAAGTGTGTTGTGCTACTACAATTATGGAAAGAATGTCATATGAATCATATTACAATAGTCCTCTCATCTTTCCACTGATCATGCACATATAAGTGGACATAAAGATATGCAAAGTGAACACTCACCGGGGTCCTGCAGATGGACCTCTCAAGAGCTCGGGGCTCCTAACTTCTTGGTGTCCTTTACTTTATTCACCCACCTTGCCCATGGCGAGTCCGGCCTCCATCTTCTTTCCCGCCATCTTTCGATTGTTGTATGGCGAATCGCGCTGGGCGTGACACTTGTCCAGCCTGGGTCAAGACTCCTGGTCGGTCGGTACAGTTTGCCTTGACCCCCACCTGGCACCCGCCGGACAGGAGACCTTTTGGTCTCCCGGGAACCTTCACCTTCCCGTCCTTACGTACCTTAACTGTCGTAACGGGCGAGACATACTCGCTCCTGTCCAATTTCTACGCACCATGTCTATGACATTACTCAAAGTACATTGTACTAGCGTTTATTGGACCCAGATATATGAAAACTTACTACTGCATGAGTACAGTCTCATCATGTTTCCACATCATATGAGTCGACCAGTTTTCTTCCACTCTTATTACATACATATGTATAACTTGAACGGTGAGGTTAAACCTCTCACTTGTGACAGTGTCTGTCTCTCACATGCCATGGTTATACCAAGGGCCTTTCCATCTCTTATTGCCTCTGCGTGGTTGCATATCCACGAACTCTATAGAGGAACCTCATGACTGTTATTTGGCTGCAGTCTATTAATGGCTATGCACTTCCTTACTTACTTAGGCATCGACAACACAACTGACCGACCATACGTGCACTTTATATGCATCCTAATAAGGTTCTATATAAATACCGGACAGTCAGCAAACCGTGTTGGCGTTTGTCCTTTAATGTATTCACAGTACAATGAATTCAAGGTAAATGTAATAGATTTTCTGTCTCAGGACATTTAACAATAATATTTAAGTTATTTGCATGCTAATGTTACCCAATACAAATAGCAGAATAAGATAATTATTGTATGTCATATAACAAGTAAGGACATTGATGTAGCCTACTTATTCTCAGCAAATAAAGATACTATTCTATTCTATTCATATCGGTGTATTTCTTGTATGTATTCTTTCTTTGTAAACCCAAACCAGGACAAAGGAAGGAAACATATTTTACACTTGAGTCCATACTAGGATTCCTAGGCTATGGACCTTCTTTAGCACTAACTATAATACTTCCTCCCATTCCACATGTTCTGCTCTGAGGTTACACAAGACTCCACTTGTTTTGTTCTCTGTTGTCTAGGTCTCCACCGTACTGTGAGTTTCTACGTCTCCACCGAACTGTGGGTTTCTAGGTCTCCACCAAACTATGAGTTTCTAGGTCTCCACCGAAATGTGAGATTCAAGGTTTGATCATATACCGACACACCTCGGTTTTATTATCTGAACTTCTATTAAACCTTTCTGTTTACAGCGATAGTACTCTTACTCTTAGTACGCCAATGAAGTAAAACATTAAACTGAATACTTAAAGATCTCTAACGTAAGTTCCTATAATGTTCGTGGTGAAATGTATCTTTCTCGCCTTTTATCGCCATTAGCACCAGATACTTACTATGTAATATGACTTATTCAAGTGTAATGCGCTTCAAAGTGGATCAACTAATACTGTCATGTATTTATTCCTGTTTAATAAATCCACGTAACTATTACAACTATGCTGATCTATTGACTCTATGCACTATACACTTTAGATTATTTATTCGTTGACCCGAGTCTACTTTCATCAACACAGTTAAGCACTGTAACACATAGTAAAGTATCGCACATAGTGAAGAATGTGACTCCAAATTATCATGAAGGTAATATGTATAGAATCTCATTGGGATTAATTTGGAATCCACATACTTGTGGCTGGAATCTACACACGATCTACTTCGTTACTTTTAGTTTCTGATAGTATGCACCGTTTTAGTTACGTAACGTATAAAGTACTTGTCCGACCTTTCAATCAAATCTTCAATCGTAAATAGGTCAGAAGTATCTCGCTGTGATTGCGTATGAAAGTTTACACTAAGTACCTAAAGGTCTGGCCAGTTATTATAATTCATAAATAGTCACACGCTTTCTAACATATATCTTATAAACATAGTATATGTGACTATAAAATATAGTTAATTCTACGATAGGTATCTCATTTATACAATACTCGATTAACTTTGACACAACGCAACAGAACTTGAACATGTCCTGCTCGTAAACTGACTCACATAACTATATGTATGTTCCAAATAAATGCTGCACTTCGGTATCGCAACACTAGCAATAATTTCAGCTCATAAGCCAAATCAAACCACTAGCTTCAAATTAAAGATCAATCAATTCAGCTCTAATCACAGCAACACTCGTATGTACGAGTAGATATTCTGAGCAACTATTGAATTCCACTATACTTCCAGAAATTAAGCCGCTACGCTCTACGGCGTAGTACTACCGGTGATATCTACATATACCAATAAGCTAATAATATTTCCTTTTATCCAGACGAACCATATTGCGAGAACAAAAGTTCTACTATTAGGTTCAAGCAAGAAACTGGTACTTAACACATGATCGCTCACCAATGCTGGTATAATTATTATCGAAGCTGGCTACATGGCTAGAAACTCATTGAGCTATAATACATTATAGTTCAATGTAGAAACTATTCGATTCTAATCCCAATTCTATCTCATTGTACGATTTCATAAATCAAAACAACATCAACATTCTTGCGAACCAGCCGAATCTGATATCGAGATTCTCGAACATAAAGTATAACTTTCTTACCTCTAACTATACAAAGGTAACGCACTTCCTGTAGGTATATCTTTCTCAAACTAACAGCTCGTTTCAATATGACGAATTCGTATTTTGTCTCCAACACTGATGAAAACTCAATTCACTATTAGAAATATTTCGGTCTATACCATGAAATGTCCAACTGCCCTTACGATCAAATTTATGAAATTTATCTCATTTTGCAGAGAGGTACTCCAACCGCCATCTAACGGAAATGCTAGCACAACTCCTTGATACTTTGTCATATTTTGTCCTGATATAAATCACTCTAGCAATATTTGCTTGTCTTACCTTTATGTTTTTCAAAATATGCGTAATTATACAAATCTATCATTAAAACAGTTTAATCCGCTGATTTCATTTTTGTTTATCTACTTGTAAAACTAGACTATGACTACTAGATACAATATTGAGTAGACTATCTCTACTAGATACAATATTGAGCAACAGTCTTGTTATAAGTACGCATCTAATTTCTCCAAGCCGTTTCGTAAACATCGACGCCATCAGCTTCTTCGGCGTGTGCACCAGGCAAGTTATAGAGCGAGCCCACGCTTTTTTGTGTGTCGGTTATACGCGGTCTATCACATAGACCCATCAACATACATAATACGGTATTTCGTGCCATCCAGCATATGCTACTTAATTTCTTATACTCCAAGGCCCTCGTGGTCTGTCAAATTGACCCCTTTGCGAAACTTACATAAGTAACTTCTATTCAGTTGGCCTGTCAAATTGACCTCTAATATAAATAGCTCACCTATTCACAATCAGACTATCAGACACAACACAAGTCTTCCACATCATTTTCCTCTCAAGTACTAAACGCCCAGGTGGTCTATAATATTGACCCTTCATATAAAAGTATTTCATATCACTTTTAGTCAAGCAGTCTTTCAAATTGACCACATTATTGCAACGCAATGGTCTATATTGTTGACCTTTCATTTTAAAAGTCCTTCATATCACTTTTATTCAGGCAGCCTGTCAAATTGACCACATCATTACAACGCAATGGTCTATCACATTGACCTTTCAGTTTAAAAGTCCTTGATATCACTTTTATTCAGGCAGCCTGTCAAATTGACCACATAATTACAACGCAATGGTCTATCATATTGACCTTTCATTTTAAAAGTCCTTCATATGACTTTTATTCAGGCAGCCTGTCAAATTGACCACATAATTACAACGCAATGGTCTATCATATTGACCTTTCATTTTAAAAGTCTTTCATATCACTTTTATTTACGCGGCCTCTCATATTGACCTCTTAGACTATTTGATATATCAATACAGTTATGGTCTATCATATTGACCTTCCATATAACCTCAAATACTCACCCAAACCCTTTGTCCCAATCATAACAAGGGTATGGATTAAATGTCTCATAGATTTATTATACCAAATAGTACCTTCACTGCATGTATAGTATAGGTATATTCAAAGGTAGCCGTTAACATAAATTAAGTACAAAGTAGTGAGACGGCAGTACGCAATCATCTAATCATTTCATCGCACGCGTTTCCAAACGAACCAAGTAACGGATTAGTTACCAATTTAAGTTATTTCGTCAGTGCACTGCACATATTATTTACATTTTACATACAGTGAAAGTAATTACATACCATACGTATATTCACTAATGATAGGTACTTTGATCTCCAAATAAGCAGATATAAAATGTATTATGCATCGAAGTTAACAACACAAATGACTCATCAAGAAACTGCTGCGCGGCGCCGCCGGCCGGTCGGTGGACAATGCATTTTAGGTAACTATTGTTTTAAATGCTCGTCAACACTGTTCACGTTACGCTTTAGTTAGTTTCTAATTGATTTCTAGTTACCCGACACACAATAGGTCTTGGCCGGATAAACAACTAACTTCCATAATTATTTCCGTATACATTTTATACCTACTTAGGTACCTTCCTTTCCTTTAAGAAAATATCGCACTTATTACGTTTTCCTCGTTCGCCACTTGTAAAATACTCAGTAACACCAGGTAATCACTCCACGCACGTCCGCTCGGTACGGTGGTTGACAGCTGACTCCCCCCACTACTCCAGCCCCTGCAGGTGCAGGATACTACAGGGTGCCTCGTTGAAATTTTAAACTTTCGGTTTTTAAGGACCACCCTAATGTAATGTTTCCACTTTTAAAAAAGTCCAGGTCATGGACCATCCACATTAAGTGATTTTACCCCAATTTGTCAGTACAACATGTCGTAGTCGGAATTGGATGTAGCGTACAGACTTAACAACTGCAACTGCAAGATTGTTACTAACCGATGAGATAGGGCGAGACAGCACGTCGATCATGAGGTGGCCGTGACATACTCTCCATTTTTGTGTGCTGCACGGCTATTACGCGACGGCGCGCGAGCTCTCTCAATTTTTCTCGCACTATTCGTCTCTCTCTTATTAGGACATGAGAAATCGAGAGTATGTCGCAGCTGTGTGTTAGACGTGCTGTCTTGCCCTATCTCATCGGTAAGTAACAATCTTGCAGTCCGCTTCGCAGGACCGTTTGAATGCGCCAATTTTCGCTTTCTTTCTGTTAACTGGCCACACTGAATGAAATTGTAGTTGCAGTTGTTACGTCTGTACGCTACACCCAATTCTGACTTCGACATGTTGTACTGACAAATTGGGGTATAATCACATAATGTGGATGGCCCATAACACTCGCTCAAAAGTCGTTTTAGTAAAATCACGTAATCTGTAGATCACTTCAACTTTCTGAGTTGTATTAACAAATTGTATCGTTTGTAGTGTGCTTAACAAACAATCTCCTTTTACGGACCCTGTGGTTTAGAGTATTGACAGTTAGTTGTGACAACTCTGAATCCGAATATTTGACAGTTCTTTCGCGTTTGACAATTCAAAATGAAGTACGTTTTCATCATTTCTGTTTTATATCTTATTGTATTAGAGTAATCTTTTAATGATTCTTCATCAAATTAAAGGAATATTCCAAATCCGTGTGTTCTTCTTACAATGTTCGAATTATTTTCAGGATCGGTCTGTGCGCGTACAGTGGATTCAAGATCTATCCCGGCCATGGGAAGACCATGGTTAAAGTGGATGGCAAGGTAAATTATATACAACAGTACAAATTATTTGCAGTTAAGGAGTATATTATATACAGTCATTTACTTCCTAGTAATCGCTACATTTCGAAGGAACACATCTAAACGTATTGTTCTCACAATGAATTTATTTAATAACCGTGTTTACATCATTGACCCTTATAACCTAACAGAGTATGAGCAAACTACTGGGTATCCAATTGTACAAGCTCTTGCACGTTTAAACTAATCCATTAAGAGATAATAACCCCTCTGTGTCTATAAGCATGAGCATTTTCTAGTATTTACCATGGTTTCACACTCTTCACATCCTTGTGCGTTTTATTTCAGAGCTACACATTCTTGAACTCAAAATGTGAAGCCGCCCATCTTATGAGGAGGAATCCTCGTAAAGTGACATGGACTGTGCTTTACAGGTAATACCAAAATTGCTTATTCAATTCCAATCTGACCAGAAAATAAAACTGTTCAAACAATAGTATGAAAGTTAAGTATCTCTTGTGATTTGTTATGCTGGCTTTTTTTCTCTTGGTTGTATTGTTGATTTATTATAGACTTAAAGTATAACTTAATAATGAGTGAGAGTGACGACTAGGCACTTCTTAGTGTGTGCTCCATGGCATTAAGGCTATCTATGTTTCGTCTTCGGTAATCTTTCGAATTATTGAATGTAAGCTATAAAATATTAGTTAATGTCAGGTAGATACATCTTTGATCAGTATAGTTTGTATTTTAGACTAGAATGTGGATATACAGGAGTTACCCTCTTTGCGATTTCAAATTCAATTAATTTATGGCATCTTTACAGTGTCACATACTATTTGACCTGAATACAAATGCAAGAAAGTAGATGATAATCTGCACAGCTAAGTGTTGGTGGTAGCTACCATTAGTGGTAGCAGCTGAAGGGAAAGAAAATTCACCCTGGGGTAACTTTGATGGCAAAAACTTGATATTTTTCTGCATGTAACCAGTGCTCATAGTCATGCAGGAATAGATCTGAAAATAGTTAACCCCATGTATCTCTCTACTGTGGTTACCATTGACTTACAAATTTTTGCCAGAGCTGTAGGATGAGACACCTGTAAATGTTTATGTGGCAGTTCTGAATTGCATTACTTAATTGTTTTTGCTTAGGAATGTATTATTTTACCATTGATGAAAAGAGTTCTCTTACAACTTTTCGACAACTGAAATGGCTATAATTATATCTTTTCCTTTTAGACGCAAGTTCAAGAAGGGTCAAGAAGAAGAGCAGACCAAGAAGCGCACCCGCAGGACCCAGAAGTACCAGAGAGCTATTGTGGGCGCTTCCCTCAGCGACATCATGGCCAAACGTAACATGAAACCTGAAGTGCGCAAGGCCCAGAGAGACCAGGCCATCAAGTAAGTATTTTTGTATTTCACTGATTATTGATCGGACCCGGATATCCTAAAACTACGACCAAGACCACTGGGGGATGGGCAGCAGCATCCCTGGAGTGAGGTGGAAATACTGCGATCGCCAACCCGCATGCCAAGCGTGGCGATCATGGCACATACCCCCCAAATGGACTGTACAAATAAACCACGGCCCCGAGGTTCCGGCAACCCCCGGTACCCAGGTTGTGGTAGCGGCCAGGGTACCAGCGGGGTCAGGGTTGCGAAGAATCTCCGGCGAAGATCCGGCTACCAACACCGACGACCTCTGGCCCTGGCAACGTATAACACGCGCACACTGCGGACCGACGAAAGGATAGCGGAACTGGAGGAAGGATTGAGCGAGTTGCGCTGGGATGTCATAGGGTTATCTGAAGTCCGAAGAGAGGGGGAGGACACAATAACCCTCAAATCCGGCAACTTGCTCTATTTCCGGGAGCGCGACCAACAGTCCCAGGGAGGTGTTGGGTTCCTCGTCCACAAGTCCCTCGTAAATAACGTGGTGAATGATCGAGAGTGTGTCGACTAGGGTGGCGTACCTAATATACTCAGAGTATCCACAAGGTACTCATTGAAGGTCATACAGGTCTACGCACCGACCTCGGCACACTCCGACGAAGAGGTGGAGGCTATGTATGAAGATATATCGAAGGCCATGCATAGTTCCAAAATCTACTTCACCGTTGTTATGGGGGACTTCAACGCAAAACTAGGCAAGAGAGATGGTGAAGAGCTGAGAATGGGGCAATTTGGAGTTGGAAGTCGGAACCACCGGGGCGAACTACTGGCTGGCTTCTTGGAGAAGGAGGGACTCTAAATGATGAATTCCTTCTTCAAGAAACGCGAGCATAAAAAGTGGACCTGGATGAGTCCCGACGGTGCAACTAAAAACGAGATTGACTTCATCATGTCGATGAGGAAGTATATATTCAATGATGTCTCTGTGATCAATTCGGTCAAAACCGGGAGCGATCACCGTCTGGTAAGAGGCACATTGAATATATGCGTCAAGAAAGAGCGCTCTCGATTGATGAAGTCTACGCTCCATCCAGCATCAATCCAAATTCAAAACCCCGAGAGCTTCCAGCTGGAGCTCCAAAACCGTTTTGATTGCCTAGGCGGTGATGTGTACGAATTGAACGACGGGTTTGTGGAAGCTGTGGAAGCTGTCCGTGTCACTGGGTCTAAGTTCTTCAACGGAACTAAAGGCTATCTAGGTCCGTAGCTCCACTCTGAAGCTCATGAAGGAAAGGAGTGAAATGGTTCTACAGTCTTCAGCCGATGCGACCTTATACCGGCAACTCAATAAACAGATCTCCAAGTCCCTTACCCGCGATCTGCGCCAATTGAAGAGCCCATCCAGTGTAATAAAGGCTCTAAAGTATTCTCGAGAGATCTGTCTATAGAGCAGAGCCAGCTCGCGAAGGTAAAAACTGAAGATAGTAGAATCGTTTCGTCTAAACCTGAGATTCTGGGTGAGATAGAGCGCTTTTACGGACAGCTATATACATCAACACGCAGATGATGATGACTAGAGGATTATTCTATGGCATGTCCATGTTTTTTGAGGGCTCTTTTACAGAAGTAAGCACAGTATGAAAGTGTAATAAGGGGAGCTACCAATTCCTAATGGACACTCATTGCTGCAGAGGCCTGCCCTCTAGATGTTGTTAGCATTTAGCCTTGTGAAGTAAATGAGTATTGTCACTATTACATATTCTCAAGCTGTGTCCAAATGTGACCTTTGGCTTTGAAAGGGTATGGCTTAGTACTTAGTCATGGATGATGGATGACCAC
Source organism: Epinotia demarniana (assembly GCA_945867215.1). Taxonomy (NCBI): domain Eukaryota; kingdom Metazoa; phylum Arthropoda; class Insecta; order Lepidoptera; family Tortricidae; genus Epinotia; species Epinotia demarniana. Next base: position 9,895,606 of record OX244267.1, on the reverse strand, counting down.
TGAAATGAATAGCTTAACATGAAAGATCCCTTAAACAAATGGACTGTGTTCCAAATCCATGTAAGAGTCTGTGTGTAATTATTTCAGTATTTGTATGGGGTGGTCACGGATTAATATGCCTCTCTAGAAGCCACACGAGCCATGCGACACTAGTCAGTATATGAAAATGAACGCATCTCTCGCAGACTTAGGAAGCGGCGCTACACACTGACTATTTTCGCATCAGCCGCGCGCGTCAGTCGCACGCGATCGGCCGCGATGCATGGAGTTACACCATTGCAGTCACCCACCTGAGGGCTGACAGCGTTCTCTTTGCGTTACCTGCACAATTACAGCAACTGTGCTGGCGCCACGCGGCATGACCACACTAGTCCAGACCGACTGACATAACAAATTATGGAGCTTCACACTAATCAAAATCTTTTCTCTTTTCCAGGGCTGCCAAAGAGCAGAAGAAATCAACAAAGGCCGCAAAGAAGACTACCGCTCCCCCCACGAAGGCCAAGGCGGCTCCCAAGGCTAAGGCCGCTAAAGTGAGCCAGAAGGCAGCGCCGCGCGTTGGTGGGAAGCGATAAGACCTTTTGTGATATAAAAAAAATCTAAGCTAAAATTGACTTTTATTCTCTAACCTCAATTTATGTTTTTTGAGCGTATGTATGTGTGTAGGTCTTATTCGTTGGCACCAAGGCTCAACACAGTTGTCATTTGAAATGGAATTGTTTGTCAGGATGCCGTCTGTCTACCAAACTAGGTGGTCAGCAGCTAATACATAATTTTAAATCACTGATTTTATCTACTAACAAATGTTCAATACAATACAATACAATCCTTTATTGGTAATAATTTACTTTAAAAACAAAGTTTTAACCGACTTAAATTTAGTACTCCGCGAAGTCACGAGAACATTTCCTATTTTTTTTACAATTTACCTCATGATTCCCGATAGCAAATGCGTTGATTACTATAGGAAAAAACCGAATCGCTGATGTGGGCCGATAATATTTGAGGACTTCCATCGATTCCCCAAGATCATCACCAATTCACTTCATTAGTTCCTATTTCAACGGAATCTTATCAGAACCTGTGACGTACTTTTGCACTATTAAGTACATAATTGAGTTCGATAAGTCATCTATGGTCTCCATCATCAATTCCTGCCTCGCCACCAAATTTATGATTCCCATACTCATACTCATATATTTATTGCGATCATGTTCATTACATTTGGTATGTTATGTTAACTTTGTTAGTGGTCTTTTGGTTAGTAAGTACATGATACCCCATTAGGGCATTGCAATTTTCTTACTAGCTAGGCAAAGGCAACCTAAACATAAAATATTTTCATGGTATTTCAATGGAATACATTCATATTTTAAAATATATTCCGGATGTAAATACACGAGTTATAACAGAAAATACCAAAATCACTACACGCGTGCCTAATAAAATTTAGGAGTCCCCTCAATTCCTCATGGATCCCATCATCTAACTGAATTTGGCAAAAAACGGGACCCAGCTGGTAGTATACAACGTGTCCCAAAACTCAACGATAAGCCGGCACCAGAGGATGGAGCTGCTTATGATTAGTCGAGAAAAAAAGAGGAAAAAAATATATCTCAAAAAAAAAAATATCTTTTGAAAATAATTGCCATAGTGGTGTCAATACTATTTTTTTACACCATGATGATTGAAAGTGGACTGTTAGAAAAAATCTTTCAAAATTGTAGGGACAAAATGAATTTTGATTATTTTTTGTGTAAAAACTACATGTATTATGATATTTTTAAGAACTGTGTTAGATAGCAGGGCTACTTAAGTTTCCAAAAACAAACAAAAAAAACAGTAATATTTGATGAATTTCGATTTTCGATGAATTTCATTTTTTTTCTGTAATTTCTAAAATAATTGAGATAAATTTTTTTCCTTATTTTTTCTCGACTAATCATAAGCAGCTCCATCCTCTGGTGCCGGCTTATCGTTGAGTTTTGGGACACGTTGTATACATACGAACAAAAAAAAAAATTCGAATCGGCTCGTCAATGACTGAGTCCTGAGGTAACAAACATTGAAAATAATAATAATAAAAAAAAATACAGCCGAATTGAGAACCTCCTCTTTAATAAAAAATACAGCCGAATTGAGAACCTCCTCTTTTTTTTAAGTCTGTTAAAAATGGCATGCCAAATGCATTGTTATTATATCTTGACATGGGCTCTTGAAGCAAGGCAAGATATAATTGCGTTGGATGAGTAGGTGTTTTTGCTGACTGTACCTATGTACTTAAATGGCATTCTAGCACATTCTAGTTATCTAAAAAAAAAAATAGATCTTAGTGTCGGACGCGGTGGTGAAATCTACAGCAAAGATTAGTTGTAGTTGTATGATCTGCAGTTCCAATTCAATAACACGTTATTTATGTAATAGAACTTGATTTGCTATATAATGAATAAAACGTCTAGTAAATAAAATAGGGAGACCTAATCAATGTTACAAACATCATAAACAAAAATAATCTGGGGGCACGGCAGTGCCCCCGCCAAGTCGAGCGCGAAGCAAACACTGCCGTATCATCCTTTACTGGAACCATTTCGCCGCATTTTCAGGCCCCTATTTGAGAACCTCTGGATAAGACCAGAACGCAGAAATTTTCGTCATCCAGTAAGCTATAATCACATACTTAAAATCCAAAATTCAAGTCTGTACGTCATTTAGTTCCGAAGTTAAGCGAAAGCAAAGTTTCGCATTTAAGACACTCATGATCATCAAAATAGAACTAGTACTTCCCATAAACTCAGAGCTGAAATTTGGTACAGAGTTAGGGTTTAATGGCCACATAAAGGGAAAACTATTAAAACTAGGAAAAAAAAACTATTACGTTTCAACAGAAAGAAGTGAAATCCCATCAAAAACATTCTGTAAAAAACTAGCCAAGTCTCGATGGAGGTGGATGGATGCTTGTTTATCTCTAAAAAGTAATGAAATCTGTGAGATATTTTGTTGTGGCAAGTCTCAGGCATTCTTATTATTCTTTATTTGCTAACGAAATAAAATTTTGTGACTTGGCAATTACACAATACTACATAGTTTTAGGTGTCCATAAATGCAATAATTATTATTATGTACCTAGGTATGTCTTTCCCGTTCACGGGACAATGATGTCCCGGACCTTTGGGAGACGTGCGTGGAGCTAGGTACCTACAAAGTACCAACTGGGCCAACACGTAGAGGCCCTTTTGACAATGTAATGAAATGCAAGGAGTACACCGAGTGGATGCTGTCCCTGCCCGTGTCATGGGACGCACACAGAGACAGCACCAGCTGGGGTGTATAGGGCCTATTGATGGATGATGGAATCTAAATGAAACGGGCTATTGGGTTAAAATGATGGATGGCTGGGCTTTTGGGTGAAACATCGGACGCTTGCCTAATAAAACTGTTCCACTTTTTATCTCTGGCAGACGGTGACTCGTTAACTGCTAGATGGGCCCCTATTAATAGCGACATTAAAAAATGGCCTAAGGGCAACACCGGTCAGAGAGCTGGGAGGTAGAGAGGTGGCACTGGACTTTAAACATAGCCAACTCGCCACTTAGGTGTCCACATCTACCCTCGAGCAACAGCTCTTGCGACTCCACTCTGGACGGCCAGTAAAGGCAAGCCAGAGGCGGAGGGCCTGTCCAACCAACCACCCGATCGGCTCAGCCTGACCATAGGACACCCCCAGGAGCACTCAGGTACGTAGGGTCGCTACTCCCTAAGCGCCCGCCACAAGCTGCCTTACGTTGACTGATTGCACCACAAATCTGGTGGGCGATGGGGCCGTCACATCCCTACGCCTTTTTATCATTATTATTAAATGCAATAAAGTTGTGTGATTGTCAAGTTGCAAAATTTTATTTAGTTAGCAAATAAAGAATAATAAGAATGCCTGAGACTTGGCACTACAAAATATCTCACAGATTTCATTACTTTTTAGAGATAAACAAGCAGCTCGATCGAGACTTGGCTAGTTTTTTACAGAATGTTTTTGATAGGATAGACTTTATAATATAAGAAAGATGAAGGGTAGGAAAAAAAACCATTATTTTTACTATATTTTAATAGGCGATAAAATTCATCGTAGTAACATGTGTCCAGACACAATTCGGTTGATTATGTATAGCAATGGAAACTTTTCTACAAAACATAATGTAACCTTAGTTCTTCCCGCTGGTCAATCTTTCCAATAAATAAAGACTATATTTCCCTTACACTATTTTGTAATATTGGTCTAGGTGTTCTTGGCTAGGGTCTCCGCCTTGGCGACAACTTCCTCGATGGGCCCGACCATGTAGAAGGCCACCTCGGGCAGGTGGTCGTAATCGCCCTGCAGGATCTTGGCGAAACCCTTGATGGTCTCCTCGAGCGGCACCAGCTTGCCGGCGTGGCCCGTGAACACCTCGGCCACCTGGAAGGGCTGCGACAGGAACCTCTGGATCTTGCGCGCGCGCGACACGGTCAGCTTGTCCTCCTCCGACAGCTCGTCCATACCCAGGATAGCGATGATGTCCTGGAGGGACTTGTAGTCCTGCAGGATCTTCTGTACTCCACGGGCCACGTTGTAGTGCTCGGCGCCAATGATGTTGGGGTCCATGATACGGGAGGTGGAGTCTAGAGGGTCTACAGCAGGGTAAATGCCCAGTTCAGCAATAGCACGAGACAGCACAGTAGTAGCATCCAAGTGAGCGAAGGTGGTGGCTGGGGCAGGGTCAGTCAAGTCGTCAGCGGGTACATAGATGGCCTGCACCGAGGTGATGGAGCCCTTCTTGGTGGTGGTGATGCGCTCCTGCATAGTACCCATGTCAGTGGCCAAAGTGGGCTGGTAGCCTACAGCAGATGGGATACGACCCAGCAGAGCAGACACCTCTGAACCAGCCTGGGTGAAACGGAAGATGTTATCAATGAACAGCAGCACATCCTGACCTTCCTGGTCACGGAAGTACTCGGCCACTGTGAGCCCGGTGAGGGCGACGCGGGCGCGCGCGCCAGGCGGCTCGTTCATCTGCCCGTACACCAGCGACACCTTAGAGGACTTGTCCGTGAGCGAGATGACGCCGGACTCGATCATCTCCTGGTACAGGTCGTTGCCCTCGCGCGTGCGCTCGCCCACGCCCGCGAACACGGAGTAGCCACCGTGCGCCTTGGCCACGTTGTTGATAAGCTCCATGATGAGCACCGTCTTGCCGACGCCGGCGCCGCCGAACAGCCCAATCTTGCCGCCCTTGGCGTACGGCGCGAGCAGGTCCACCACCTTGATCCCGGTTACCAGGATCTCCTGCTCCACGCTCATGTCCACGAACTCCGGCGCGTCAGCGTGGATGGCCGCCCTCTTGTCGGTGGGGATGGGGCCGCGCTCGTCGATGGGCTCGCCGATCACGTTCATGATGCGCCCGAGCGTCTCCACGCCCACGGGGATACGGATGGGGGAGCCGGAGTCCACCACGGGCTGCCCGCGCACCAGACCCTCAGTTCCGTCCATGGCGATGGTGCGCACCGTATTCTCTCCCAAGTGCTGCGCCACCTCCAGCACGAGCCGGGGCTGCCTGTTCTGCACTTCCAGGGCATTCAGGATAGGCGGCAGGTTATCTTCGAACTGCACGTCCACCACGGCACCGATGACCGCGACCACCTTACCGTTCGCCTTTGCTGCGGCCTTGGCTGCATAATCACGTTTGTTGACTAGAGCTCCGGCGACTAAGGGTGTCTTGTCGGCTACAGATTTGTCCACTACCGACTTCGCGGCCAATCGACCGGCTCTACAGGCGGTAGAGAACATTTTCGAATATTAATCGATCGGATAGAACTAAGTAAAAAAGGTCACGCTTACTTTGACAAATTTACGTAAGCGGCAAATGCGAGAGAAGAGACGTGGAGGGTAAGGGAGAGGAGGGGGAGGGATCGGCGCAGACGAGGTAAAAATGCGTTCACATTTTATGATTAATTTAAAAAGGGTTATACAACATTTTATCACTAAGTTTTATCAGAATTCGTTTAATTTAATGTAAAAACGGGCTAAGCACAAGTGATGCTTGCAAGATAAAACATACTTATTATACTCTTTGGGTACACCGTATTACTACTAACGTACATCGTACTATCAATACAATATGCAATGAAATACTATGTCATTCCAACTCTACCACATTGGTCTGATAAATCGCTAGGTGTGTATCGCTAGCCTTTAGTATTAAGAAAAACGGATAAATGTGACATCAGTGACATGTTCCGTTTACGTCATGGACGTAGAATAATCTGGACAGGCTATGGTAATAGTAATACTAGGGCTCGCGGTCGTGTCCGGGTATCGTGTATTCATGTCGGGTACCCGTGTCCGTGTAACCCGCACGCGGGTTTAAGCGATCGGTCCGACCGGATCCGTGTAATTAGCGCACGGGTACCCGTATCCTATTTACACGCGGGTAGTACTACCCGTCCTTGAGGTTTGGTGTGAAGCTAGGAACTATCCCGTTGTTCTAAGAATGTACATACAAGTACTAAATGAGCTTTCGTAGCTTTGAAATAGGCATGATGACAGTAATTGAGAATCACTAAAATATGGTATTTTCTTAGTGAAATTTTAATCATAGAATTAGAAAAATGCTTATATTTTATTATTGAGCAAGATATTGTTATTTATTTTGATAAAATTAAACTGAAAAATGCCATGATATGTAAAACACCAATCAGAGCGCATGACGTCACACTTGTATAAACAAATACCCTTAACGGTCATTACCACAGATTACAGAGAAAGGCAGATAGGCCCTAATAAATTAGACGTTTACTATACATCCGAACACTTCTCTCTTACGTACTGAACGACTAGTAAGACAGGGATAGAACCATGTTATCTGACAGGTCTTCATACGTCATTTCGTCATTGATCGATTTCAGACTTGTAAACTTTTTAATTCCTGTTTATTCAAAGAGCAATGGAGCATCTAGGTAGCAAACGTTAAAGGTTTGCATTCTGTTTATACAAACGTGACATAAGGCTCCCTAGTGACGTCACGTTTGTATAAACGGAATGCAAACCTTTGACGCCATGACACTGACAAGCGTTTTAGCGCCAATTTTTAAATTAAAAACTAAAATGCATTTTTTTCCTACTTAACTGTTATTTTCTCTAGAAAAATCTTATTCCTTGTACATAATAAATGTTTCCAAACATTATAGAACAGTTTTTCAAAATGTGTCATCATGCCTATTATAATATATTTTTTTGTGAATAATAATAATAGCATATTAATAAATGTAACAAATAATAACAAAGTACATAAAGTTTGCCTTCTCAGATTCAGATTTTAAAAAAGGTAGTACGAATCCATGCTAATTTTATAAATGTGAAAGTGGGTATGTCTGCCTGTGTATTTCTGTTACCCCTTCAAGCTTAAACCACTGAATTGATTTAGATAAAATTTGGTATAGAGATTTGAGTCTGGGGGAGGACATACTTAGGATATAAACGAGTTCCGCGGGCAGAAGCTAATAGTAAGTTTTATCCCATAAAAAAACATTCCAAGCCTCTGGCATTCTCATTTTTAGGGTTCCGTACCAAAAATGGTAAAAAAGAAACCCTTATGGTGCGACTCCGTCCGTCTGTCTGTCTGTCTGTCACAAAGTGAAATATCTCACGAACTACTTAAGCTATCAATTTGAAATTTGGAATGATTATAAATGAGAGTTATCCGCGTGCATGGTGACGATGGCACTATGAAAAATTACGAATTTGAGGAGGGGGCAAAAAGAAAAATTCAACTATTAGCGTATTAACTTATTTATTTACCTCACTGAGGTCTCCCGACGTTTCGGATGTGTTGCAACATCCATGGTCACGGGACAACTGGCTTGTGCGGGTATCAACATCTTCTTGCTGCGCGGGTTTTCCGAACTACCCGCATTTGGTCTTTTTGAACCACTTGTACACTAGGGTTGTCACCCGGCCGACACACGACACTAACAACGTCGGGAGACCTCAGTGAGGTAAATAAATAAGTTAATACGCGATTAAGTCCCGTTTAGTATAAATAATGTGTGAGAATCGTGAAAGTTTAAATCAATATATTCAACTATTAGGTCAAGTGGGGTATCATTTGAAAGGGCTTGAGTTGCACTTTTCGAAGCAGTTTTTCTTCTTTTTCTACATTGGTAAAATTCGAGTTATGAAGGAAAATGTAAAAAAAAATACCACCCCCCCCCCTTATCTCCGAAGTTACCCAAGCGAAAAATATGAAATTATTGCTTGTGATTAAGATAAACGTAAATATCACTGGAAAAGTATAACTTTTTCTGTATCTAGCGTATTTTTTGTTTTGATTTCATTTTTAGGAGGGGACAATAAAAATATATTTAAGTATAAGGTCAAATGGGATATCATATAAAAGGGCTTGAATTGCAATTTTTGAATCACTTTTTCTTTTTTTTTACGTTGGTAAAATTTTGATCTACGAAAGAAAATGTAAAAAAAATACCATCCCCCTCCCCCTTATCTCCGAAGTTATCAAAGCAAAAAATTTGAAATAATTACTTGTGATTAAGAAAAACATAAATATTACTAGAATAGTTTTTTTTTCTGTATCGAGCATATTTTTTGTTTTATTTACAAAAATCATTTCCTAGTTAAGTTTGCAATTTAATCAACTTTATAAGTATTTTTTCGTTTTGAAATTTCTAAAAGACTATAATATAAATACTCTCTTTCAAATTAAACAAAAATAATAGAGATCGGTTCACGTGATAAACAAGAATCGCTAAAAGACCAACATACATACTAAGCCGATTGCCCTTTGGTACCAAATGGGGCCGATAGATGGCGCTGACCCCATTCACGCTGTTAAGATTTTTCTAGAGTTAATGGTGTTGGGATTGGGAAGCGTATATTTATTTTCAATAGCAGGTCAAAAAAAGATCGCGATTCAATTGTCTTGGTGTAAAAGTTACTCGTTGTTTGAAATTCAATTCTATTGTGTTGGGTTAAAATAAGTAATTTAACAAATATTGGGGCATTTACTTTACCTTGAGTTAATTGTTAGTTTGTACGGAACCCTTGGTGCGCGTGTCAGACTCACACGACCGGTTTTTTCTTTATTTGCTACTTAAATATAATTCTGCCACTTAGCAATCACACAACTTTACTGCATTTATGGATTTTTGCACACCTACAAACTATGTAGCATAGTATGATTGCCAAGACACTAAATTCTATTTAGCTAGCAAATGAAGAATAATAAGAAAGCCTGTGACTTGGTACTACGAAATATCTCACAAGTTTTTACGGTGGAAGAGTTTCGAGACTTGGCCTCTTTTTTACATGGAATGTTTTAGTATGGGATCTCACTTCTTTTTGTAGGCTATTGTATTATCAATACATACAAATTATTAATGCAGTCTCATTCTTGCTTTTTTTCCATTTATTTTTTTTCCATTTATTTTACTGCAAATGTAACTTTGTAATATTATATATTTATATGGGATTGCAAAGGTACTTACGCTTACCTAGAAATCTGGATAGCCGAAATTTGCAAAATATTTTAGTTTTACCTTGATTCAAACACTAAACACTAATTATGATCTAATTTAGTGTTTTTGTTGATCGGTCAGTGAGTATGTGAGTGACAAAATTAAGAAACTTTGACAAGTTATAATACTTAAACTACTGCTTCAAATTGAATAAAATTTGAAATATACTGTTTATACAATGCCTGCTTGGCTACTGAAAATTTAGGCTTCTAGTTTTATTCACAACGAAGTTATTGGGGGGTCGAAAACGGCCTGAATTGCTTTTTTGCTCGACTTGGCGGGGGCAACGCTGTGCCCCCAGATTTTTATTTGAGCTTAGAATATGAAAAATAATGTAGTTTAGTTTTGGGTTTGAACCATAATAGTAATGAAGCTGGTGGTCTAAAATTGGCCGGTCCCAATTTAGAAATAATGATGAGACTTTACTGCATTTATGAAATTTTGCATATCTAAAACTATGTACAGGTCGACACACGTAAAAAGAGCCCTGGCGGCCATATAAAATGTATGGCCGCCAGGGTTCTTTTTACATGTGTCGACCTGTATATAGTATTGTGTGATTAACAAGTCACAAAATTTTATTTAGCAATTATATAAAGCCCCCCACAAGGTGAACTGATGACCTGGTAAAGGTTGCGGGAGTCCGCTGGATGGGGGTGGCGCAGGACCGGTCACTTTGGCACTGTTTGGGGGAGGCCTATGTCCAGCAGTGGACGTCTTTCGGCTGATATGATGATGATGACGATGATGAGTAAATAAATATTAATAAGAATGTCTGAGACTAGACTCTACGAAATATCTAACAACTTTTTAAGTTAGTAGAGTTTTGAGACTTAGCCTCTTTTTTCCATGAAATGTTTTTTATGGGATAAAACCTACTAGCTTCTGCTCACGACTTCGTCCGCGTGGAACTCGTTTATATCCTATGTCCCTTAAGACCACTTCCACCTCCCCCTTCCACTTCCCTAATATATCCGTTCAGAGGTAAAATACCAAAGCTCAGGTCGAAAAAGATAACAGATACTAAATTATAGGCGAAGCAAGGGAAGTAGACAATTGTTAGCGGAGTATTAATTTCGACGATACGCCATAAAACCCGTTTCGCCGGCAGGAGCCGAGCAAAACAAACAAATGAAGCTAAATAGTCTTATGACGTAAGTAATTAGCTTCCATTTTTTTGATGAAATTTCTACTTTATGGCAAAGGCATAAAAGTTAATATTGCTTTGGAATTCAACAAATAGTTTCCTCGCTAAGACTTTTGGGTTTATCCAAAAAAAGTTGCAAGGCACTGATAATGCCCATACAAATGATAATCTCGTTACACCAAATTATTTTTACCTCGTCAACGAAGTTTAGTATGTCCGAAATTGTAAGATAAAATCCTGTCAAAAACGCAAGCAGAAAACGAATTTATCATTAGAGCATAAAATTGTACTAGTATTCCGATATCGAAATAATTATGGCATACTTTGAATCGGTAACGTAAAAGTTAAAGTATCGTTTTGTTTGAGTAGGTACCTTTATTTTAAAATTATAACGGTATAATTTGAAGCAGTAGCAAAATAGTCGCAATATCGTTTTGTTCGAGTACCTTTCTTTTAAAATGATGATTGTATTCTTTAGATAGGTAGACCAGTCGTAGGCAGAGTAATGTTGCAAGTATCGTTATAAGTATTTAGTGCCTTTATTCGGTGCTCATTTTCAACCTCGTGAGTTAAGGTACGGTTTAAAACGGTATACCTTGCAATACCTTTATTAAGTACCGTTAAAACCCTTAATTTCGATACCACATTCAGTCCCTTATTTAGAACCATAATGGCATGTACGGTCAAGAAAAATGAAGGTTTGGCAAATGTCAACTCTATTTGAATGGCGTTAAGGATCAAAAGTGCTAAACATTAAATATCCTCGACTGCACGATACAATAAGCGCTCGGTTAATATTAAATAGTTCTCGTTACAGTCAGCCAAGGAAGTGGGCTACCACTTTGGGACCTTATTTTACATGCAATAAAGCAGGGCCGCCCACCCCTTCCCAGAAAAAAGCCTTTGAACGGGTTAGTCGTTCGTTTAATAGCCCAAATCACTTGCTGTCCTTTATTGATTGAAAACTCATTTATTTAACTTAACCATATGAAGGGATTTCCCTTACGGGGCGCTACCGCTACTGATAGAAAAACCCTTTCGAAAGGCTTTTTAAAGGGTTGAAGCGCTTCCTCGTGTTGAAAACCCATTCATTGTGCTTTAAAAGCCAAATGAATGGGTATTGAGGAGCATCGGCTTTGGTAAGCAAACCCTTTCAAAAACCCTTTGAAGGGGATACCGTATTGGAGCGCTTTAATAGCCGAATGAATGGGTTTCGAGGAGCATCGGTTTTGGTAAGCAAAGCATTACGAAAAACCCTTTCCAAAACCCTCGAAGGGGATACCGGTCGGGTCCTTGCAATAAAATACAAAAGCGGTAGACCACTTTCTTGGCTGACTGTACTAACCTACTGTTTTTGTTTAGCTATCATATCTATAAGCGGCTAATAATAAAAGTTAAACAGTTTGCGTGCCCTTTATCGGGCAATCATTAAATAAAATACTAGGTTTATACAATATTATGACGCAATAGAGCAAACATAGGCTTCCTGCGATGTTTCCGTTTGCCACATACCTAATATAAAACAACATCATACACACCAAAGAGTTGCTAATGCAAATAGAGTAAAATGAAATAATTATATTCTATTTGCCTCAACTCAAACGGCCGCGGACGGTCCGAACCCGCGTGTAATTAGAACCCGCGGGTACGTGTGTACGGGTACACGGTTACCCGCCCGCGGACCGGGTGGGTTTGGGCGTGTTCGTGTGGAACGGACGCTTATCACCGCGGGCTTAAGAACACGGGTAACCGGGCGGGTGGGTTAACACGTGTAGCGGGAGCCCTAAATAATACCACGCGCGAGCGAGCTGGTAGGTACAAATCTCGATAAGCGTGACAGAAAGGGAAATATCATTAATTGTCCTTGTCATAGTTCTACTTTTTTTTGTTGGGCACAACTGATTTAGTATGAAGTTGTGCCCAACAAACCATTACCCGTCCAAATTTAGTAGGTTGTTTATGGCAAGTCATTAGCAATTTTAGGTCCGGTTCTTTAGCTGTATAAGAGCTTTTCCGTCCCTGACTGTGATAACATGTACAGCCCGTCCATAGTATTCTAGTTCATGGTTTACGTTACGACGTCATCTGTCAATGTCAAATAACAACTCAAATACTTGTAGAAAGTCGAAAACAGTAGAACACGCTGCTTTCGAGTGTTTGAAGATATTTTAAATTGAAATTGCGTTGAATAATAATCACTGCAAACACAACAACTAGATTTATACAGAAAGAAATGGAGTACATCTCGCCAGAGAATGCTCCGGTGTCCAACGGCACTCGAATGTAAGTTGTTTATTTGTAGGTTAGCTCAGGAAGGCAATTATCAGCAACTGATAACTCTGCTCATCTGTCGTCTCCTACGTTTCCCTCTTCCTTCACATATTCGGTCTTAATGTTACATTTGTGTTACTTATTGTACTTTCAGACTATGTTGTCAGTGTGCAGTGCCTATAGAGGCAAATCCCTCAAATATGTGTGTAGCATGTTTGAGGGCTCATGTCGACATCTCCGAGGGTGTACCTAAACAAGCTACGCTCTTCTTCTGCAGAGGATGTGAGAGGTAATGAAATTCTATTTCATTTCTATCTTTTACACTTTTTATTTCAAGCTACCAACTGTGGCAGGATGAGAGGCTTTTGTTCTATACTGTAATACCCCCATTACTTACCCAGAATGATGTTAAAATAAGTTTGTCGATATGTTTAAATAGTAGTAGGTCAGGTAGGTTAAGGTTTTTTGTTCACTAATAATGAATCAGAAAATATAATAAAAACTTGCTATAATTTTAGATATCTTCAACCACCTGCAGAGTGGGTGGTCGCATCGCTGGAGTCCCGCGAGCTGCTCGCTCTATGCCTGAAGCGGCTGAAGGGCCTGAACCGGGTCAAACTGGTGGATGCTGGTTTCGCCTGGACCGAGCCTCATTCCAAGAGGATCAAAGTATGAACAAGCACATCTTATAATTTTTGCCCTCAATGCCTTTAATAATATCCCTTAAAAACACCTTGCAGCACCTCACATGGTTATCTTTATCGGACAACCAACCACCAACTGAAATCATATTTTTGCCTTCAATAATAGGCATGATGCCTCATGTTCAAATTGATAACGTAGTGATGCTGAATGAATAGTAAACCATCAAATTATCGTAATAAAGTATAAATTATAAAATATAATTCAAATCGTAAAAAGATATTGTTATATATATATGAATATATGTGGGTATGCCTGAAGAGATCTTCGGGTACCCCCAGTTTCGGTTATCGTCATGGCTGCTAGCATACGTACGTAACATGCTGGCGACTGGAATTAATTAAAACAGTGTTTTAAACATAGTGTTTGAATGTTTAAAAGTGTTGGTTAAGTGTGGTGTATCGCGTGAACTAAAATATCGGTGAAATTCAGTGAATTTAGTATGGCCAAGGATAGTTGGAAGAACTACGTGGATAGGTTTAATTATTGCTTGTTAGCTAACACTATAATTACGGACGAGTTAAAAAAGGCAAATTTTCTGGCTGTTTGTGGTCATAATTTATATGATTTGATTTTGTCTTTGATCTCTCCGAAAGATATTAATGGCATAACCTATGCGCAAATGAAACCTTTGTTAGATGACCATTTTAATCCAAAACAGAATGAGATCGTTCAGTCGTACAAATTTCATATGAGATGTCAATTAAGCGGGGAGAGCATTAAAGATTACGTGGCAGGATTACGTAAATTGGCAATAGACTGCAACTTTGCCAATTTGGATAGAACACTCCGGGACCGGTTAGTATGTGGTATACATGATAAAAATGTACAAAAGCAGTTGCTACAACAGTCGACATTGACTTTTGAGCAGGCAATTAAGCTGAACCTTGAAGAAAAAATATGCATTTTTTTTATTGTCCAAGAGCAAATTTAAAGTTACCAATAGAATCCCTACACTTTAAAAAAAAACTAATGTAGTTACTTAAACAGTATTTCGAAGCCGAAACAACAATTTACCTGATTTTCCATACAACGACACATGTACTTTGTGCTAACAAATATTATTGTGGCGTCATAATTATCTGTCTATTAGTATGAAGCGTTTTGCGCTGCCGCCAGCGATGTCAATCTTTGTCAATTTTTTTGGGTATTTATGTTCTTTAATTGTAGTTGCATACAAACATTTGTTCCTCTCCAAAACCTGGTTCGAATGACATCATTAAAAAACCTTAGTCATCATCCCTTTTGATGCTACATAATATTTATCTTGTAAAACACTGAGCACTCTATTTATTTGAAATCGCATAACAACATTTTTTATTACTTGATGTTATTATTATTATTATTTATATTTGAGTTAATCTTACTGACATTCTCATTGTATGACATATTAAATATATATTCCTTTAATTTGCCGACTATAATGCCGACTTAGTGCATTGCTTTACAAGTTAGTAACATAAATGAATTTTTGCTGTTATTCACTGTGTGAATTATCAACTCTATTTGAAGGACTATAGTCTACTTTATGAGCAAACTAGCTTCTGCCTGCGACTCCGTCCGCATGGAACGCGTTTGTATCGTAGCTCCAATTACAAATATTCCGCCCCATTTAGTGGTGATGATTTCCGGGATAAAAACTATTCTACGTCCTACTCAGTGACTCAAACTATCGCTACACCAAATGTTGATCTAAATCGATTCAGCAGTTCCAGCATGAAGTGGTAACAGACAGACAAACACACTTTCGCATTTATAATATTAGTATGGATATAGAACTAAATTGATAGATAGCATTGAACTACGAAATAACTGAGATGTTAGCGAGATATTCTTGTTGGGCTGGATTACATTAAATAGCATTGAAGTAAAAATCATCAAATAATATGCTTATGCAGACAAAATTTTGAAATAACCTTTGTGATAGTTTTAAAAAAAATAATCACTCAGTCATTTTTTCGTGCAAGCTGTCGCTCATTGCCGACTTTAAAAACAGATTATTAGTAAAAGCTTAACATTTTTTCATTATTATTTGAATGCCAATATGGTTCCAAAAGTCCAATGTTAACGTCATAAAAGAAGATTTTCAGATAACTAAGTCCTAAGTTATCCATTACCGATCATTTCGATGTGCCCCTCGTACATATAATATTAACCCATTTAGGGCCAATGACGACACATAATATGCGTCAGACCGCCGTAGTCGCTTTCCGCTACATACGAGGAAAACCACGGGATCGGCTACGAGCGTAGCGCGTAGCGATTCTTGCCCACGAATGGGTTTTAATAAAATACCAACCTTAGGTATTGTGTGAGAGGGATCAATTGTAAATAGTGTTTTCAAGTTTCATTCACTTAATATTGCAAACAAGAAAAACTCTTGTGGTACAAACAGACTTAATACTATTAAGCATTCTCTACAAGTATTTTATCGGAAAACAGAATTAACCCTTTCGTTCCGTTAGACGAGTATACTCGTTTTAAAAAATTGTCATTACATCCTGGATTAGGGCAGTCGACAGTCACTTGCACAACTGGACACTCGCCTACAGGACTGAGGAGCAGGTATCATTTCACTTGAACTGGAAAACTGGGTAGATTTTGTGTATGACTTTGCCAGAACGAAAGGGTTAAGCATTCTCTACTAGTAAGTTTTGATTCATTTAGCATATTCCCCCAAACTTACCATCTTCAACATTCATCACAGGTGAAACTAACAGTGCAAGGCGAGGTAATGGGCGGTGCTGTGCTCCAACAAACGTTCATTGTCGAATTCAGCATCCAACACCAGATGTGTGACGCATGCCACCGTACCGAGGCGCAGGACTTCTGGCGCGCGCTGGTGCAGGTCCGCCAGCGAGCCAACAACAGGAAGACATTCTACTACCTGGAGCAACTGATACTGAAGCATAAGGCGCATGAGAATACTCTCGGCATCAAGCCTAACCATGGTTAGTATATTCATCTTTGTCGTCAGTATCTAAGATCTAGTACGTCCTGTGACCTGTCAAGTCACGTACAACGCAGCCGCAGCTTGAGAGCAAGTTCTGCTATAATTATCTTTAACTGCGGGTGCGTCTTTGCCCGCGTTTTGAACGCAAGTAAAACCGCAGGATAAAAATATAGCCTATGTCCATCCAGAAAGTCGATTATTATAACTACACAGGTGTTTTTTTATTTGTATTAGATAAGTAGTTCTGGGAGGGAGCTACGGTAGCCTAGTGGTTCAGGCATGCGGCTGTCAAGCGGCGGTCGTGGGTTCGAATCCCAGCTCGTACTAATGAGTTTTCCGGAACTTATGTACGGAATATTTACCGTTAGCTTTTCGGTGAAGGAAAACATTGTAAGGAAACCGGTCCAATCCTAATAAGGTCTAGTTTTCCCCCTGAGTTGGAAGATCAGATGGCAGACGCTTTCGTAAAACTAGTGCCTATGCCAAATTTTGGGATTAGTTATCAAAGCGGACCCCGGGCTCCTTTAGGGGCATTACCGGAAATAACGCTAGGAGGATGAGATGAGTAGTTCTGGGGATTACCCCTACATACAAACTTGCAATCTCACTATCTGTGCCTCTATTATATTAGTATAGATATAGATGACCAGCAAATCTCATATGTATGTTTTTTGCCATTTCAGATGGACTCGACTTCTTCTACACAACAGAAAGCCATGCCCGTAAAATGGTAGATTTTATACAATCTGTGCTCCCCATAAAATGCCAGCATTCCAAGAAGTTGATATCACATGATATACACAGCAATGTGTATAACTATAAGTTCTCATACAGTATAGAGATTGTGCCACTGTCAAAAGACAGTGTGGTGTGTCTTCCGAAGAAGATGTGTCAACAGCTTGGAGGCATTTCTCCTATATGTTTGGTGAATAGAGTAACCAGCAGTATACATTTGATAGATGCAAATACTGGGCAAGGTAAATCTGCACTGAAATAATTTACGATACCTTAGCTACCAACTTTGATTTTCATTTATATGCTAACATTTATCGCACAAAGCTTCAACTCCATTTAACTGGGCTCAAAATGGAGGTGATTCTCAATTGGTCAATCTTTTCATGTGTCTTCTTAAATTATTGTTTACTTTGGTAAATATACCTTCATTTTTATCCATGGGTTACATCTGTGGGATCCCTCGGAAATCGAATGATAACTCAATGACATTGGCGTACAAGACCGTTCGCATATAAATTTTTGAGCATCTTTTGAATTTATCACGTTAAAATTTTTAACGTGATAAATTTTTTTTTTTCAAAAAGAACCTCACAATTGTTTCATTAAATTTGTGACTTTTCAGTGTGTGATGTCTCATCTACAGTGTATTGGAGGAACCCCTTCAATCCAATTTGTAACCCTAAACAGTTAGTGGAATATATTGTAATGGATATTGATGTTTTGAAAGAACATGTAAGTATTGCAGAGTAGGTGAAACTAAGTAACATACATACATACATTCACGCCTTTATTCGCAAAAGGGGTAGGCAGAGCACATGAAACGTATTTTCCAGCGCCACTTTTAGCATAAATGTGGGTATAAAATATCGACAAAATATGATATTGCAGTTATAGGTTGCTAGCCCATCGCCCACAACACACTTCAACCCTGGTCCCTTAGTCGACTTTTACGACACCCACGGGAAGAAAGGAGGTGGTGAAATTCTAACCCGACACCACACGGGATTAGGAACTACGTAAGGTGATCAGGCACATACATACTGCATAGCTACTGCATGGCTGCATACATCTGCGAAGAAATTCAAAGGTGTATGTGAAGTCCCCAATCCGCACTGGGCCAGCGTGGGGACTACTGCCCGTTCCCTCTCATACATGAGAGGAGGCCTGTGCCCAGCAGTGGGACGTATATAGGCTGATGATGTGTGTGATGAAGGTGATCAGAAACCACTTAGAAATCTTCAGACATTTGATTTTCATATTACATACCTACATCTCCATTCAAAAAGCAACTATCAGCCGAGGTTGAAGAAGATTCTCATTCAAATGACAGTGTTATAAAAAGCCGGCCTCGCAAAATCATCTCGACTATAAGCGCAAGTACAAATCGATTCACGAGAGCTGGAATGAATTAATTGAATGAAAGTAATATTCACGAGAGCTGGAATGAATTAATTGAATGAAAGTAATGTCACTTGTGACTGTGAGTGGCAGTGTGAGTGCCGTTCTTATACAGGGGGCTCCTAATATTTTGAAAACATGTACCTAATACGTTTTCATTATTCAAGAAAATTAATTATATTATTAGAATCTGCACCAAGTATCATGTTAATCCTTTTAGTAATTATTATTGAAGTACATTGTAAATAAAATGTATATATATTTTTCTGACTTATTTTTAGTGTCAAGAATCGAAAGGTGATGGCTTGTACGAATTGTAAAAAATCTAAAAAAAGAAGAGAAGATAAAAAGAGCATTCTCTAAAACACAATTATCATAATCACTTTTTGCATCAACCAGTGTTTTATAATTATGTTATGCACACATAGACATTATCATTCACTCGTTCAATTCATTCGTGCCAGCTTTCGTAAATCGACCAGTACGACTTTTTAACCCCCGACGAAAAAGAGGGGTGTTATAAGTTTAACGTGTCTGTCTATGTATCTGTGTATCTGTCTGTGGTATCGTAGCTCCCAAACGGATGGACCGATTCGAATGCGTTTTTTTTTGTGTCATAGATAATTTTATCCCGAGTGTTCTTAGCCATGTTTCATCAAAATCTGTTCAGCCGTTTTTGAGATATTGGACTTCGAAATGAAAATGTCGGGGGTTTTTCAACTTTTCTAAGTTGCGGTTATAATCAGTAGCTACTTTGGTTGGCAGGAAAAGAAGTCTTTCCCTGGGCAAGGCAATGTATCGAACAAGCACGTGGTGGCGGACGTGTGGGTGGTGAAGGCCAGCGAGCTGGGTCTCGACGTCAGCCCTGTACACACCAAAACTCATCTCGGACACGTGCTCAAGCCTGGAGACACTGTCATGGGGTCAGTCGGAAAACGTTTGAATATTTTTATTTTATAACATACTAGTTTCTGCACGCGACTCCGTCCACGTGGAGTGGAACTTTCACCCCCACTTCACCCCCTTAAGGGATGATTTCCGGGATAAAAACTATCCTATATCCTTCCCCGGTATTCAAACTATCTCTGTACCATATTTTATCTAAATCAGTTAAACGGTTTAAGCGCGGAGAAGTAACAGACAGACACATAGTATGGAAGTATGGATTTCGTCGACAATGTGGATGGGTGACCTGGTAAGTCGTGGATGTCCGCACTTTCGCATTTATAATATTAGTATGGATAGTATGGACTAGCTAGCCACAAAATGGAGAGGACCGTCTGAAAAGAGACGGGTTGGCAGGCCGATACAACGCTGGGCCGACGGTTTAATCCAAGCTGCCGGGAAAAGTTGAGTAACTCAGGATGCAAACAGAATGCTATTGACGGAGTTGGAGGAGGCCTGCGCCCAAAGAGGGGTTCATATCAAAGAAAATTAATAAAACTCAAACTTATTTATATATTTTACTTACAACTAAAACATGTAATATAACTTTACAAAAATGTAAACTTACACTTAAGTTTGACATGAATAAACGGCTTAGTATTATTATTAACATACTAGCTTCTGCACGCGACTCCGTCCACGTGGAACTCGTTTATATTGTAGCTCTATACAAACTTTCATCCCCATTTCACCCTTTTAGGGGATGATTTACGGAATAAAAACTATCCTTTATCCTTGCCCGGGACTCAAACTATCTCGTGTTTAAGCGTGAAGTTACAGACAGACAGAATGGAACTATGGATTTCGTCGACAACGTGGATTGGTGACCTGGTAAAATTCGTGGAAGTCCGCTGGATTGGATGCGGGTGGTGCAGGATTGGCCGTTGTGGCACTCTTTGGGGGAGGCCTATGTCCAGCAGTGGCTGGCTTTCGGCTGATATGATGATGATATCTCGTTCTCAAGAAAAAGAGACCTTAATGCGTTTGGCGTTGACGCCATTATTTTGCAGCATATCTTTAAAAAAAAAAACTTTTCGGTGGCAAACAACCCAAACAAGCTTGATGGTAAGCGGTCACCGCAGCCTATGGACGCTTGCAACTCTAGCCAATATGCGCATTGACGCTTGAGAAAATGCAAATGAAAGTACCATTTATACGAGGTACCACTAACAGTTTCAGTGCCAGGGCATTCTGCTTGTATAAACTTTCCTCTACTGAGTTCCCCGTGTAATCGGCTACGAGCGTACCGTAGTACCACAAATATAAGTTACAACGATGTACCTGCGCAGAAAGCATTTTTTGAAAACATCTTAACCAATCATAAAGCAGCGCGTTTGCGCGAGTAATATCTTCAATGCCCATTGGCCAAAATTTTGCGCGCGACGCCGGCAGCTCCGGCGCCCGCCATTTTGTCTGGACGCCATGAGCGGGAAAGCACGAGTTCACCTGTCATTGCATATTGTACCTTACGTATAGTGCAACAGGGTCTTTATTGAAACGGTCATACGTTCGATTTCATTCGGTACTTGTCGGTTTGTGGTACTACTGTAGCACTGCGAAATCTTTGATATACACGTGGTTTTTAGGGTTCCGTACCCAAAGGGTAAAAACGGGACCATATTACTAAGACTTCGCTGTCCGTCCGTCTGTCTGTCGCCAGGCTGTATCGCAAGAAAGGCGATAGCTAAACAGTCGAAATTTTCACAGATGATGTATTTCTGTTGCCGCTATAACAACATATACTAAAAACAAAATTAAATAAATATTTAAGGCCCCCCCATACAACAAACGTGTTTTTTTGCTGTTTTTATAGATAATGGTACGGAACCCACCATGCACGAGCCTGCTCGCACTTGGCGGGTTTTTCACCAATAACATCGTATTCCAGCTACAACCTGGGCGACTCTAACGTGAACGACGCGAACTTGGACAAGCTGGATCGCTCCGTGGTCCCGGACGTGTTTCTCGTGAAGAAGCACTACGGGGCGCGCGCCGCTCGCCGCCGCGCGCGCAACTGGAAACTTAAACACATGGCCGAGGAGCTGCACGACGGAACCAGCTCCACCAATGAGTAAGAGCATTCATTTTGAATTAAGCAGTCGCGTCTGTCAGTGGTCGTGAGCGGCTGGCCCGGTATGCCACGAGTGCTGGTTCGAGTTCAGTTTGGGGCAATTAATTTTTAAATTTTCACCCTTAAATTGTAAATAATATTTTTAAATCTTCATAAATGCCCGTGATGTTGACACATGGATGTCTAGTAAAACTTGTTAGATTACATTTATATATCACACAGTGCCACGAGAGCTGAGGCGAAACAAACGCCAAACAGCTACATGAAGTACTGATTGCAAAAATAAGTAAATTAATGAAATTAATGAGTGAATGTAAGTGTAAAAAATAACAAGTCGATAGCGAGCCCACGCCTCCCAATCGTAGGACTTGTACAACTCGGTTACAATATCTGTGGACCTCGCTAGAATGTGAAGCCCGTAGCACCGTACAACGCGCGCAGATAAAGAATGCATCTGAAAATGGCGTCCCACATGCCATCTCGCTCACACCCTATCGCTGTTTATATTCACACTTATAACTGTGTATTATAACTGGGTGTGAGCGAGATAGCATCCAAGCGGACGCCACTTTCAGATCCATTCTTTATCTGCACGCGTTATACCAGAGCGCCGAAGTGACGTCATCGACGCCAGGCCCACAGATGTAACCGGGTTTCATATGAAATGTGGTTGTGCTTAGGTAACCGTGATTTAGCTGTACTACAGTTTACTCACTTGTCACCAGGGACTACAACGAGTTCCTCGATGACCTCGAGGAGGACCCCGCCTTCAGGCAGAACATAAACATCTTCAAGACCGGCGAAGTTCCCGTCGACACGGACGAGATCGATCCGTCGCTGCCGCGCATCACGCTCGCCGAGATGCTGGACGATTTGAATATAGAAGACTGTGAAATGAGCGAAGTTTGATGAATTTAACGGATTTTTGTAATCGCGAAAGGAATGTTCAAATAGTGTAGACGCAAAATTTATCATAACTCAAGAAGAAAGAAGGAAGGAAAATATGCCTAGTGACGGAAATCCCATTCGGATATATCAATAAGATTTTTTTGGTACAAGCTTTTGTTGCCGACTGTACTTTTCTGTATACCATCATCAACTACTCATTGAATTCCCATGGCCACCTTCTGTCTCTATCATCGGATCAGCTCGATGGTACCATAATATTGAATTGCATCCAAACTATACTTATACCCCTAAATTTCAGCTCAATCGGTCACCGGGAAGTGGGTCAAATTTAACTCGCAAGATTTATTTATTTATTTATTTCATCAACAGTTTTAATATTGCTTTTTAGAGATAAGACGTCACGACACACGAGCGTCATAAATGGTTATTTTCATATGAAGATGCGTTTTGCGGAAAAGGTACAGATACCCTCTTAAAACTTTGGACACTTCTAACTTTGTGATTATTTAATCCCCTGCTTTACTCTTTTCACAATTTCACAATATTTCTAATCCTTCTTCGAGAAAAATCATTATTATTGGTTATTCTGTGTGTACACCCCTATTAAGAGTCCCCACCACGCTCGACACAAATCAACGTCGATAAACATATGGAAAATTTTGTTTTGTTTAGAGTCTTGCGTTCGTGGGGACTCGTAATACTATGTCAAACAATCGTTCAATAAATACTGTACAAGTCATTCCAGTTATCAAAAAATCTAAACCATGATAATAATCCTAAAATCTGAGAAGCTTGGTTTAGGTTAAGAGCCCCATAACATTTCGCGATAAGCTAGTTTTGAGATTTTAATGCGACGTTGCGACGTCGCTCGCGCTACGCGGATGCAGCGCAGCGCGAGCGATCTGCCTCATGTTCTCACTCGCTTGCACTACGTCGCGACGTAATGATCTTGATCCGCGGCACTACAGTATTATAATTATAAAATATGAGAATACAAACGAAATTTTTCAAACTGTTTAATTGATAATCAATAAAATATTTATATTTACATATGAACGATGAATATGTTTAAATGTGGACTTTTGCCTTTATAATGACAAAATCTTTTGTGTATTGCGATTGCTGCCTAAAATTTTTAAAACACACATAATCTTTACTACATTTGAATTCACATATGTAATGTTGTAGCCCCGGGTATATACTTGGGTGGTGTCCCCTTATTTCACCGACAAACGTTTCACCGAATGCATGGTTTCGCCGAATTTTCGTTTCATATTGATACTTGGTGTAACTTTGTGAGGCAACTTGTATAATTTGTACTTGTTTTACTACGATGGTGGCAAACAACCATACGGCTTGCCAAATTTATTTATTTTGTTGGTCGACTATGACTCAGTAACTAGTTATGCCTACTTAGCCGTGATAGATTTCCTTTTAAATTAATTATACTCGTATGTACTTTTGCCACGATTTTTCACATTCCCAGTAGCAGCCAAGTGGCTGGCTGTACTCCTGTCATTTTACGGTTTTGTTTCGCCACATTTATAATAGCCTGTGTTTTTTTTCTCCGTCATTAAATACATATTTTAAGATACTATATTTACGAATCTTAAAAACTTTCGACCCGGAGGTATAAAAAAATACTGTCAAATAAACGCCGATTTTTTAAAATAAAAATAATAATAGTTGTTTATAATCGTCAACATACCAATATTATTGTCTTTAACCTGTAAACAATGAAATCCGACATTTTTTTACACGTAAAACCAATAAATTAATAAAATGCATGGCTTGGGTGACAGGTGCCGTAAGTTGGTAGAAAAAAATTGTAATAAGTAGTACTTTGATTTGATGATAATGAACCTATTTTCCTAAAAATCGTATTAATTTTTGTTTAGAATTGCATATAAATACATTTACTCCAATTAACTGTCGGTAAAAATATTTATAGAACCAAATTGTGTCTAAATTTAATTTAAGTATATAGATTATTAAAGTAGAACATGAATCCTACGGAAAAAAGGTTTATGTAAAGAATTTGAATAGTCCTGTTTAATTCTACAATTGAACTTGAACTCTTTCCTCGTGTGTTAACGATCACATTCGCTCGCAGCGGCGGCACGCAACACGCAACGAGTACTTTGCCGAGTTCGCATTCAAGGTCGCGCTTTCTTTGCCCCAAGATGCGAGTTAGATAGATAAGTACCTACATTACCTACGCAGATTATTTGTAATATCTATATCGTCTTCGACGATGTGCTAGTAGGAAAATGCGACTATTCACGGTGTAATAATGGCGTGAGCGGGAAGCGATTAATTAAATAAACATATTTTACCAAAAGGAAGCCGCAAAACACAAAACGGAGACGCGGTAGATCTCGTCGGCGATGGCGTGACAACTTGGACTCCTTTTTAAAAGACTGGCCAGACATTGCTCAAGACCGCGATGATTGGAAAAAGAGGGGGGAGGTCTTTGCTCAGCAGTGGGACATAACATAATGGGCTCGATATAATAATAAGAATAATAATTTTAGCAAATACATGTCAAGAATTAAGTAAATTTCTATGTTTGATGTCTCAATGTTTTATAATGATGATAAATGTCATCATTGAATTTATGGGAATTTATAAATTTTCAATTATTTATTAAAATATCTAAATGAGTAATATTTTGCCGGATTTAGTCTCGTCGTTATTACTACAAATTTTATAATTTGTCTGTTACGCAGAAAAAAAAAGCTATTATAAATTATTTCCATTTCCATACTAGCGGACCGTATAATGATTGGAGTACTGGCTAAAGAGCCGGCAGGTTCATTCGAACGTTTGAAAATCGTTTTTAAGGAACCCATCATAATATGTTAGATATCCCACACTATGGGTTTAATGAGAAAATAAAAATTACATCCCCACAGGTATAGGTTCCTTTGGGAGGTACCTACCCCAAAAAAAATCTGTTTTTCGGCGTGATTGATTTATATACCCATGCCGAATTACAGTTTTGTAATATAGTTAGTAATGGTTACTTAAGTAAGCCGAAGACGGATGGACAGACGGTCGGACGGCCAGACGGACAAGGCGAAACTGGGTTCCTTGTTGACTACAGAACCCTAAAAAGCAAGTAATAGGTGTGATTCAGACTTTACGAGTTGTTATAATTGGGCTCTAACCGTGAAACAACGATGTAGCTATCTTCGAACTCGAAGCTCCGTCCAAAAAAGGATTCAGCCGCGAAAAGAGACTCGAGTCTAAATGCCCACGCTCGTTTAGTTCGCTACACTCGATCAGCAAGAGGTCTGAAAATGTGAATCTTGAAATATTGAGCAGAGTCTCGTTTATGAACTCCGATTATTATTGAAGACGACTCAGAAAAGTCGAGTCTTTTACAACACTAGTTCATATTCTACGGCTTCTGCTTACAATCGGGCAGGCCGTACCCTTATTTACCACCGTCATGGTAGGTACCAAAAAACGTTAGGTTTGACATCCATGACAATGATCCAATTTATATAAACCAATCAATTAAGTAAATTGCACGTAGAACCGATGGCCCTTGGGGCCGAAAGGTTTCGAGTTTCGACCACGAACTGGAAGGCGCAGCGAGCGTGGGCAGGCCCCCCACAACGTGGGCCGATGACCTGGTAAAGGTCGCTGGCGTCCGCTGGATGCGGGTGGCACAGAACCGGTCATTGTGGCACTCTTTTGGGGAGGCCTGTGTCTAGCAGTGGACGTCTTTCAGCTGATATGATGATTATGATGAGTAAACCTAACTCTGTCAGTCCTGAAATAGTCCGAAGTACTTGGCAAACGGTGCCAAAGTTGGCAAGAGACGTAGAGAGTTGTTGTCCTGAGACGTAGTAGGTGTATTGGGACATGATGATGAATCAATTAAGGGTGGTATTCCAGTTGTCCGAGATCCTTGTCCAATGTGCATTGCGTCTCACACACTCTTTAAGCAAAATGAGAGACGCAAATACCCCTAGCAAGTACATAAAAAATATATAACACCAATGTTAGATGGATTTAGACACTCCCTACAAACAACCATCAATTCGATATTGTACTGTCGTACTATACGCGCACACACTAACGATACTTCATGCCCCTACACGCCGTCCGACGCACACCAGCATAAATGTCACGCATAGCGACGTTGCTAGGTGTGCGGAGCCGTCGAACATAGGTCCTACCTCGACGGGCGCTGGCGCGGGTATGAGCGTGGACTTTTTTTTTTTTTTTTTTGAACCTGACTGTTGCTATAATAGGACGGACCCAATATAGCGGTCGAACTGCGTGGTTGGAGGGTGGCCTGGGGAAAATCCAGGGGAAGCCTCCGGCACGACCACGCGGGGAAGTTTTGTACACTGGAATACTCTAAGAGTTTGCGCTCCAGTGAGATTGGTTGAACGGTATCAACCGAATCTGGGGTGTGAGTGGTATCGAACTACTGGGAGTTTTATCGCTGGTTCGCTAAAACCTAGCCTAGCTGAGAAGAGTCCAGCAAGAAACTCAGCTAGGCCCGACTTGCGTCGGACTGACTCTACCCGGTATGCGGCGGTACCGGGACGAAAGCGGACTGTATGCGTCTGTGTTGTCTCGCGGTGGACGTCCCCGCCGAGCGTGGACTGCCCGTGGCCTCCGTTTTAAAGCAAAAAAGGTATTGTTCAATAATTTGTCAAAAATAAACGGCGGTAATTTAAACCTACAAAATTAATGTTTTAAATCAAGCAAATACTAGGTATCATTTTTGTATCAGAATAACGTTACGATAATGCAGGGATTTTGAGAAATTGCGTCTTGATTTTGAGAGTTTTCGGTGCAAAATGTAATTCGTTTCAGATTCTTTTTCTCAGCACATGAGGCATAAAAAAATATTGTGTCTTGCTTAAGTTGGACTACAGGGTACTTGTAATGTAACTGAATTCTTTATTTATGGATAATAATTAATTTAATTGACTAATTTTCGCTCCTATACGAGGTCTTCAACGAGATTTTGCTGAAACATGCCGATGGAGAAAAATCATTACTAAATCAGTAAAACGATTATCAAAAAATCATATTGCTTATATTCTAAAAGAGAAATCAAACTATCTTTACCAACTAGTTGTTATTAAAAAAAAACGATTGGAAGATTATGTAATTTTGATGATAAGAACTTATAGTTACGCGTTTTTTGGTAAGACGGCTCTTAAAGTTGCATACAAATCTGAATCTCTTTCGATGTTTTTGGGTTATAAATACAGAACAGTTGTTTCCATATTATTTTATTTATTTCTATTACATACATGTGTACCCACGTGGTACCCGCCTACCTAAAACCTAGCTATTTCAAAATCTGTAACTGTAAATTAAACCGTTTTAATTATTTATTAGTAAATGAAAAAAATGGCATAGTTTGGAGGCAAAACGTGTACATCAATGAAACTTTGTTTATAACATCATCCGTGCACTATAAATGAGGAACTGTCGGGGTCCCTACTAATACCAAAAAAGTCCTACGCCCATCGGGGGTATGGGTAGGGGGAAGTTAAAAAAACGCACATTTTACAAATAAAAAAAGGGCGTGAAACTCGGTTCTGGATCTGGTTCGGTAGTCAAAAACTGATTTTCAGTCCTTGACTACTTATATGATTGTTTACTTATCTGATTTAAGTATAATCGATACACGTTTGCTTAAAACTTCCTTCTATAGAAATAAATCAAACTAATCAAACAATACATTATTTTACGACACAATCAAGTTTATGCTATAGTAATTTATTTTATGTCATCTAAAATCCCACTTCATAAAATATGAATTATACTTCATCAAGTTAGGTAGGTATTTACCGAACTTTGTCCTAAAAA
Organism: Epinotia demarniana; assembly: GCA_945867215.1. Classification (NCBI taxonomy): domain Eukaryota; kingdom Metazoa; phylum Arthropoda; class Insecta; order Lepidoptera; family Tortricidae; genus Epinotia; species Epinotia demarniana. The sequence continues at coordinate 9,867,070 of OX244267.1, read as the reverse complement.
GCCATTCCCGAAGAGTTTTGCATCTCTTTTTCTCGTGCGCTGAAGGCATTTAAGCGTGTCTCTGTCATGGGGGCGTGGTTTTCGCAATTCGACTCGGATCAAGGCATCGCCGTAATTAGTTTGATACTTATCACATCTGCGGCAAATTGCATTTGCCATCCTACCAGAGGATGCCGAATGCAATTTGTCGCATAGTTATTAGAAATGAGTATGACGTGGATGCAGGTTGTGGTTTTAATGTGTGTTTTGACAACGAGCGTTGCAACATTTGTAACTTACGGTAAGTATTTGTACCTTGGTACCTAATTTATATTAAAAAATATATAGGTATGGAATGGAATGGAGTGTAGGTATGGAAGATTGTCGGCCAAAATACTAGGATAGGTAGGATCACTTGCAACTCATTCTGGGCCAATTAACACTCATCCTGGCCAAGGTGTATTTTTTTATTTCAGCATTTTCCAAAATAATACAATTTGCTTCTAATTTTTTGGCAGATGATCTTACATACACCCTGTATATTTTGGTACCCACGATAACTTGAATTTCAAATTCGAATCCTGACACGGTCCGTAGCTCGTTTTTAGGGTTTCGAACCCCAAAAGGAACCTTTCTTATGCCCGGGCCGCAGTAACGAGAAATGCCATTAATTGTCGCGATAATGGACGTTAACCGTACGGCCACACTACGATTATCGCGATAATGAATGGCATTTCTCGTTAGTGTGGCCCGAGCATTATGCTGGGGTCGTATGTCGTCATCGTGTGGCCGTAGCTTTAACACACGTCTTTATGACTGAAAGGGTGACGCAATATTTGGCTTCTCTGGCTGCTAGGGTAGACCGGGGTCAATAGTACCACGGGTCAATAGTACCGTCGCCTATAATTCTTCAACCACATCGAAATATGCATGTGTGTGTATACACCAGTGTGCCTTGAGCATGTCTCTACCTGCTCACTAATCGGCCACTCGCTGCCGTGCGAATAGAATGGGGTAAGTAATACGAGGTATAACAACTAATCATATAACTGTCATAATATATACGCTCACTGTGTATAAGTTTGTTTAGTATAACGTTCATTGCACATAACGAACGAAAGGTATAATGACAAAATATATAATTTCGTAAAGTATAACGTACTTTAGACATAATATCAATTGATATATCGATTAAAGCGTATAATATTCATAACACATAAAGTTTATAACATATATTATTCAATTTATCTAACATCAAAAAGTATATTGCTCGTATATTATAATCGTCTTCAGTTATTTTAATAGCAATGCCGTATGAAGGAATATATATGAATTTGAATAAAAAAACATTTAACGTTTTTAAGATTGAAATTAAATTTATTTTTATATCAAACACGCCAATTATTTTAACCTAACCTTACCTAAACACCAGCGTGTCGACGCCACCCCGCTTCGCGGGGTGTCTATTTCCGCTCTAAGGGACGCAAGGCAACCCTAACCTAACCTACAAGTAATACCATTGGTAAGAGTACTTGTTGTTTTTTACTGCGGCCCCGAGCCCCCCTTTTACTTGCAGCCCTAACCTAATTTTCGGTGAAGGAAAAACATCGTGAGGAAACTTGCATACATCTGCGAAGAAATTCAAAGGTGTATGTGAAGTCCCCAATCCGCACTGGGCCAGCGTGGGGACTACTGCCCATTCCCTCTCATACATGAGAGGAGGCCTGTGCCCAGCAGTGGGACGTATATAGGCTGATGATGATGATGATGATGAATCCTCATACGAAAATATACTATGCGTTATGATCGTTATACGTTATGTATGTTATACGAATATATATTATATGTTATGATCGTTATACGAAATGAAATTATTCAATTTGAGTGTTATAGAAAAACACGTTATATAATATGATTATTATGGCTATTGACCGTGTTATGGGTTAACACTAAATACCCAGGCGAACCCATACGGCACCACTAGTATCGGCAAAGTATCACATAGCAGCTACGGCGAAGACTGAATCACCGCGAGACACCTGTGCCCGGCTCCCAGCGACGTGGGAGGTCGCCGCTCCGCGCTACCAGAACGAGGGAAGACAATTACTTAATTCGGATCTTACATCGACCGGTTTCACTCGTTCATAATTAAAATAATTTATTTCTTGTATTAATTAATTAAATCGTGTGTGCTTAAATTGGACTAAGATCATTCATCTCCATCCTCCGCTGCCCGAAACCATAAGTGGCGCAGTCGAGTGAAGTTCGGGAGTGCGAACTATTTACGCAAAAATCGTGTAAAGACTCTCTTATATCGGGAACGTTCGCGACTTCGGAATCCAGAACCTACGGGCGGTTGCAGCCGGAGGAGTATCCAGCTATCGATACCGGGGACCGATGATGAAACTGTGAGTTTTATATACTAAGAATTTTCTATTGTGTTGCTATCCTTTTCCATTCCCAATTTTAACTGTCAAAATTTTTTATCCCGGGAACCAGAGATCCCAGGAGACCCTACCTCCTAGGAGAATAAGTAGGAATAATTTAGTAGATACGAATAGAAATTTAAGTGATAATATGGCGCAAACCGACCTTGACTCAATATACAAGGCGTTGCGTGTAGTGCCCGATTTTGACGGGAACCCCAATACTTTAACAAGATTTATACGTCTGTGCGACCAGTTAGTACTTACTTACGTTTCGAATAACCCGGGAGCCGAATTAACGAATCTTGCTCTACTTAATGTCATCCTTAATAAAGTCACAGGCCCTGCGGCCCGGACAATTAATACTAATGGTGTTCCTGAAAACTGGAATGGTATCAGGTCAGCGTTAATTAATAATTTTTCTGATCAGCGTGATGAGACAGCCCTCTACAACGACCCTAGCTCAAGGTTCGAGCACCCCACAGGAATTTTATGAACGATGCCAAACTTTGTTCAGTACTATCATGACCTACGTGACCTTGCATGAAACTTTAGGAACAACCATCGAGTCCAAAAGAGACCTATACAAAAAACTTACCATGCAAGCTTTTGTTCGCGGATTGAACGAACCTCTGGGTTCTCGAATACGATGTATGCGTCCTGAAAGTATTGAACGGGCATTAGAATTTGTTCAGGAAGAAAGTAATGCCATTTACGTACAGCAACGCAACGAGCAGGCAACAGGTAGGAAGACACCTGCATTTCAGAAACCGTTTACCTTTACCCCCATGGCCAATATGCCCTTGCACAGGCCATTCAACGTACTACCGCAACCGAATAATTGGCAGCAATTTACGCCGCAACCACAACCATGGAGGCCCGTGCCCTTCAATAATCCTGCTCCTAGAATGCCATCTCGCACCCAACAGATTTTCCGCGCAACCCCACCGAATTATAACCCCCAGAGTAACGTTTTTAGTTGCCGAATAGGAACTCTAATCAAGGACCAATACCAATGAGTGGAGTCAGCCACTTTGTAACAAGACCACTGCCCCCCACTCAGAATAACCCCAATCGGCCAACCTTCAGAAATACAGCACCGAACCAGTTCAGAGCCTACGAAATTAACTTAAATGATTGCTTTGACTACTACAACCCCTATGACTCTACGCACTATTACGGAGTACCTGAAGCTTACGAACCAATGTTCACATACGCTGACGAATATAATTACTATGACAATACAGCTTACGAAACCATCGACAACTTAGCCGTTCCTCATTCGAATATCAGTCATGATGCTCGTGTGGAGAGCAATCAGACACCCGCCGATTCCCAAAATAATCCAGACTCTTTTTTTCAGAAGGATCCGAAATCCAAAAAGTTAAAATAGAACTAAATCTGCAAGCACAGCGGCAGTTGCCATTCATTAACATCTCAAACCCCCCTCTAAAGTTTTTAATTGATACCGGGGCTAATAGATCCTTCATAAGCCCCGACGCAGTTCAAACTTACTTTCCGGACTTCCCGCTGTCATTTGACCCTTTTGAGGTGACCAATGTACATGCAACGACAGTAAATAAGTATTCTATGACAATACCGTGTTTTCCTGAATTCAGAGACACGCGAGACATAAAACTATTCGTCTATAAATTTCACAACCACTTTGATGGTCTTATTGGCCTTGATCTGTTATCAAAATGGAAAGCAAAGATTGATTTAAAAAATAACATATTGAAGACCGAAACATCCACAGTCCCCATCCGAATACATGATTCCTGCAACAACAATTTATTTGAGGAAATAATTCCCGCAAATTCATCAAAGCTCGTTAATATTCCTGTAGATGTCCATGACGGTGAGGCTTTCATAGACGAACAAGTTGTTTCGAGTTGTAAAATTAATCCTTGCTTAACTAAGGTATCCAACCAATTCGGTGTAATTGAAGTAACAAACCCGACGAATAATGACATCATACTTACATTGAACGAACCAATTTCCGCAGAAATTAATCACATTCAACAAACATGCGTCCAAAGTAATGCAGATCGCTCAAATAAAGTTTTATCCCGGCTACGCACCGAACATCTCAATCCTGAAGAGAGAATCAACTTAGAAAAGCTGTGTTCGCAATATGCAGACATATTCTATTTAGAAAATGAACCCTTAACGTTCACCAATAAAATAAAACACGTAATCAGAACTACCGATGAGATTCCTATCTATACCAAGAGCTATCGATACCCGTATGTCCATAGAGAAGAGGTTAGAGATCAAATTCAAAAAATGCTTGATCAAAATATTATTCGCCCTTCAGATTCAGCTTGGAGCTCTCCAATTTGGATCGTTCCTAAGAAACTTGATGCTTCCGGAAAGACAAAATGGCGCCTGGTAGTAGATTTTAGGAAACTCAACGAAAAAACCATCGATGACAAATATCCCATCCCAAATATAACAGATGTCCTTGATAAGTTAGGCAGATGCCAATACTTCACCACCCTCGACCTGGCTAGCGGGTTTTACCAAGTCGAGATGAATCCAACAGATATTCCCAAAACCGCTTTTAATGTTGAACATGGGCATTTTGAATTTTTAAGAATGCCCATGGGCCTGAAAAATTCGCCATCCACCTTTCAGAGAGTAATGGATAATGTCCTTAGAGGACTACAGAACGAAATATGTCTAGTATATCTTGATGATATAATAATTTTTAGCACCAGTCTTCAAGAACACATGTCAAATTTAGAAAAAGTATTTCAGAGACTTAGGGAATCTAATTTTAAGATTCAGTTGGACAAATCGGAATTCCTTAAGCTAGAAACAGCATACTTAGGACACATAATCAACGAAAAAGGAATAAAACCCAACCCTGATAAAATAGCAGCTATTGAAAAATACCCCCTTCCGAAAACCACTAAGGAAATCAAACAATTCTTGGGACTCTTGGGTTACTACAGAAAATTTATTCCGGACTTCGCTAGAATTACTAAACCCTTCACTAATTGCTTAAAAAAAGGTCAGAAAATTCGTATAGACTCTGAATTCAAAAACTGTTTCGAACGATGCAAACTCTTGTTAACTAACGACCCAATATTACAGTACCCTGACTTCAACAAAGAGTTTATACTCACCACAGACGCGTCAAATGTTGCTATCGGAGCCATACTGTCTCAAGGTACCGTGGGCTCAGACAAACCCATTTCCTATGCATCTCGAACTTTAAATTCTAGCGAACTTAACTACAGCACTATCGAAAAAGAACTTTTAGCGATCGTATGGGCAACTAAATACTTTCGCCCTTATTTATTTGGCAGGAAATTTAAAGTAATAACCGACCATAAACCATTGCAATGGTACATGAACCTGAAAGAACCTAACTCTAGACTCACAAGATGGAGGCTTAAGTTGAGTGAATATACCTTTACAGTCATATACAAAAAGGGAAAGTATAATACAAATGCTGACGCACTATCAAGAGTAGAAATTTATAATGAAGAGGTTGATTCAATAATAGCGAGTTCAACAGAAAGACCTCCATCTCCTGCAAGTTCAGACACACTAACAGCCGAAACTGAAAACCCTATCAATGATGAAATAGACTCAATAATAGCAAATCCCACAGAAAGACCTCCATCTCCTGTAAGTTCGAATACAGTGACAGTACATACAGATAGTGAAAACCCTATTCTAGAAGTACCCATAACCGAAGATCCGCTAAATAAATTCCAAAAACAGTTATGCCTTACTATAGTTGGTGACGTTAAGAGACCCCCTGTTATATCAAAATTCTTTGACACTCACACCCGAACATCTGTTCAGCTGTCAGAGTCAAATTTAGAAAACGATTTAATTGATGCAATTAAAGAACACGTTAATCCTAGGGTAAAGACCGCTTTATTAATTACACCTTCACTAGGGATGTACACAATAGTACCAATTTTACAAGAGAAATTCCGAAGCTCTGCCATGAAGTTAGTTTTAACAAAAAATGAAGTAGAAAACGTTAGTAATTTTCTGAAACAACAGCATCTAATCCGACAGTATCATGAGGGTAAAACAAATCACCGTGGAATTAACGAGTGTTACTTGGCTTTATCCCGCCGGTACTACTGGCCCAAAATGAAGGATAGTGTAACCAAATTCATAAATGAATGCTCGATTTGCGGCCAGGCAAAGTACGACAGAAACCCAATTCGACAGCAATTTAATATCGTGCCCCCCCCTAGTAAACCTTTCGAAGTCGTCCATATGGACCTGTTCACAGCCCAAAACGAGAAGTACCTAACATTCATAGATGTCTTCTCAAAGTACGGTCAGGCATACCACTTGTGCGATGGAACTGCGATAAGCGTAGTTCTCGCTCTCTTGATTTATTGCACACATCACGGACTTCCACTAACCATCGTGACTGACCAAGGAACTGAGTTTACCAATCAATTATTTACGGAATTTACAAAGCTTCATAAAATAAATCACCACAAGACCCTGGCACAATGTCCAAATGACAATGGACATATAGAACGTTTACACTCCACTATATTAGAGCACCTCAGAATATTATTACTTCAAAAATCTAACGAACCTGTCACTAACCTCATGCCTTACGCTTTGCTTGCTTACAATAGTTCAATCCATAGTTTCACAAAATGCAGACCCATTGATCTTATTACAGGACACTATGATCCTAGGGACCCCATAGACATAAGTGTAACCGAACACCTACTACAGAGATATATGCAAACACATAGAGAACGAATTCAAAAGGTTTACGATGTAATAAATCAATCCGCCTTGGCACGTCGAACTGAAATTATAGAGAGTAGAAACAAAAATCGCGAACCAGAAGCTAACTGTCAGGCCCAGCAACAGATTTTTATTAATAACCCTGCTGCAGCTCGTCAAAAACTGGCACCCCGGTATACCCAAGATGTCGTTATCGAGAACTTACCCATTCATATTTACACGTCAAAAAAAAGAGGTCAGATAGGTAAATCACGATTGAAACGCGTACCTAAAAGTGCACGCTTGTTACAGGATACTGGTGCTGACGATGACAATGACACTGACGATCCACCTGCAAGCTCGCGAGATAACACTTGAAAGCCTAGACAACGGACCCGGACTCCTACCCTTTAAACTCGGAACAGCAAATCTTATCACCCATTACCATACATTTTTACAGTACATTGAACTGACTGACTGACATTAAAAGACGACTAACCAAAGACGACTATCCGTCATTTGAAATACAAATTGAACACATTAACGCAAAATTAATTAAAGCAAGGTACCAATTAAGTAGTTTTGAACCGAATCCAAAGCGTAAAAAGAGAGGTCTTATAGATGGCCTGGGTACGGTGATAAAAAGCATAACCGGAAATCTCGATAGTAAAGACGCTGAAATTTTTAATGACGCCATTGCACTTTACAAAAGAAATGAACATAAATTAGAAGCTGAACTTAATAGCCATATAAGTCTCGGTAAAGATTGGATGGCTCAATATACCAGGGTAATATCACAATTAACAAAAAATCAAATCAGTATCAACAGTACACTTAAGCTATTAATACAAGATAGCCAAAAAGTGGAAAGAAAAATGATTTATCTTAGTAGATTTGTTCAGATCTTATCTATTGTTAGCGAAAACGTAGACGATTTATTGAGTGAATTACATAGAATAGAAGATATTTTAGCTAATGTGAGGGCATCTAGTACCCATCACTCTATGTTACGTATAGACATCTTAGGTAATATGATAAGTAGGCTTAGAAAGTTATACAATAAAGACCAGATACTAGATCTGGAACGTAGAGAGTATTATAGTATTATAAAACCTGGTTCCTTCTACAATAGGAAGCAAATAGTTTTAGTTTTTAGATTTCCGATAATTTCCCCAAATCTGTTTAACTTTTATAGGCTATCTATAGTTCCGAATAGGTACAACGTCACCCTAATTCCCCCGTTTCCCTATATAGCAACATGTAGAGATTCTTATGTATATGTAGAGGCTGAATGCCCGAAGTATAACACCCGGTATCTCTGTGAGGAGAAGACGAATCACCAAATAAGGACCCATGCGGACTGCATCCTTCACCTCATCAATGACCAATCTGTCAGCGAATCCTGTAAGAAGACAGCTGTTCTACTTACTAAGACGGCCTTGGAGAGACTGGATGACCGAACTTACACCTTAGTGTTCCCGCAACCGACAAAAGTCCAGCAAATTTGCGGCAGGGAGGATTATAATACATATCATGGAAGCTATCTCGCAACGATTCCTCAAGGTTGCATATTAAAAACTCATCAATTCACCATCATCAATGTCAATGACCACATCGAAGGCCAACCCATGAAGATAATGAAACTTCCAAACAGGAACGAAAACTTAACTGCAGCTACTCTACCCACGCTTAACCTGAGTACTGTGGATCTCAGAGCCCTTCATTCGATCGAAGAAAAGATCATCCAACAGTCACCTGTACTACTGGAAGAACCCAGCGCTCAAAGCTTATACCATACTACTATACCTTTCTACGGCATCATTGCAATCGTCGTGCTGCTGCTAACAATCATCCTATGTCGCCGTCCTGAACTTCTACGATGCGCATCCTGTAAGGAAGACGCTGCACCTACACTTGCCAAAACCGATGAGAATAAGAGAAGCCCAGACGACAAAGCGTCGACATTTTCACTAAACGTTTTAAAATAGTCGCCGTTCTAAGGGCGGAGGTGTTATGGGTTAACACTAAATACCCAGGCGAACCCATACGGCACCACTAGTATCGGCAAAGTATCACATAGCAGCTACGGCGAAGACTGAATCACCGCGAGACACCTGTGCCCGGCTCCCAGCGACGTGGGAGGTCGCCGCTCCGCGCTACCAGAACGAGGGAAGACAATTACTTAATTCGGATCTTACATCGACCGGTTTCACTCGTTCATAATTAAAATAATTTATTTCTTGTATTAATTAATTAAATCGTGTGTGCTTAAATTGGACTAAGATCATTCATCTCCATCCTCCGCTGCCCGAAACCATAAGTACCGTTATTCCTTATAAAAGTATTGGTATTGTTGTTATAGCTAACGTTCATTATATCTTGTGAACGTTATTAATATGAAATTATATATACTGGTGTTATATCTCGTGGGACGCACCCAATAGAATGTGCTATACGACGATTTGCATTTTTGACTGACCAAAGTAAGTATTTGCGATTTACGTTTTGTACTAGTGTTTATAATTAGATAGTCGTAGTGTGAAACTTGTACTGAATTGTGACTCTCTAATTATTAAAGTTTTGAATATGTCAGAGTGTGGGGGTCAGTTAGATATAGAAATCGAAATTTGTGAAGGTGAGTGAGTGCGAGTAAAAAAGGAGAAATGTACCACAACACTCGGGGTTAATTGTAACGTTACAATTGACCCCGTGCTACAATTGACCCAAAGTTTTTACACGACTACTAAAATAAGACAATTGAAACTAATTATTTTTGTAACAAGTTACATCTCTGGTAGGTATTTTATGTTATACCTACGATTCATACGACACTTCGGGATGTATATACATTATAATACCCGCAATGTCATCCGTTTTAGTGGTATTATTTAATATTTATTTGTGGTGAAGGATGGGGTTGATTGTAACTACCAGGGCTCAATTGTAACTGTATGGGATTAGTAATTGTTAAATAATTCGTTATTTTGTTGTATTGAGATGTTCTTATTGATTGAAAGATGTGTGCTATGAGCACCCCTAAGTATTTTTTTATAATAAGTCGACATAATATGTTTCAAAAACTTGGAAAATATTGTTACTTTTAGTTCAACTGAAATGCTACCGTTGTCTAGTGTAAATACGAGTCTCTATAATTAAGACTGATGTACGTAACAGACTGATTCGTCTCAAGAAATTAACAATAATTACTGATTGATTAAAACATTATTTTGGGTTTTATTGACCTCTGATTTTCTGGTACAATTGACCCGTACTAGGGGTCAATTGTAACACAAGGACTTCATGAACAAAAACTCAATTTGCACCATTCTGATGCCATTAAATGAAAATATTTTTCTAGATTCTGATAGCCAATGAGACTAGAATGTTATATCCTTAGCGATTTTTACGTGGATTAGATTCAGAGTTATAGGTCATTATTTCTAAAGTGGTACCATTGCCCCCGGTCTCCCCTACTAAGTATATGACGCTGACTGTACCTACCTAATACTTACCTACAAGTAATTTAACTTGAATCTTTTCCTAATTTCACTTTAAGATGAAGTCGGAAACTTGTTCGAAAACTTTGCCCGTAATAGGCGGTTGTCGAAATACGAGAAAAGGACACTGGCCGATGTGTTTAAAATCTTACGAATGGATCAGTACTTCTCTTCGTTATCGCTTCATAAAACATCAAAAGCTAGACTGGTAAGTGGTAAATACATTAAAATCTATTTTCATTCGCTCTTCAGGGTTTTCATTTTTGCAATAATCTACGGCTGCGCTCGGACCTTCAATTACGTAGGGTCATTTCGCCGGTTAGCGACCACCTAATTTCATGTGCCGGTTAGCGACCACTTAGCTGAGTTGGTGAACTGAAAGGGTTACCTTTGTTTTACCAAAAAAACTTTGACAAATTACCTATTACTTCCCAAAACATTTTTCGTAAAATTTCATTTGCCAAACAATCGTTTGCCAAATTAACACTCGACAAATAATTCTTACGCAAACCTTATGTTTGGCATATTCATGTTTAGGCAATATCTCCTTTAGGTACCAACTGGTACTTTGACCAAATTTCATTCAGTCAAATATGTTAGTTGGCATAATATGTTTTAACCAAAACAAAATAAGGCAAATTATTTGTATCGTCAATATTTTATTGACCATTTCTATTCCGTCGGTTAATCAGTAGAGGAATTCTTCAATGACAAATCATTTGCATCTTTATTTCAATGGTGTATAACATACACAATAAAATAACAACTTTTTTTGTTATGTGGGTAGGGAAAAATAATTTGTGTAGAGGTCGCAATTCTAACCTAACTGCCAGCGTGTCGACGTCACCCCGCTTCGCGGGGTGCCTATTTCCGCTCTAAGGGACACAAGCTAACCCTAACCTAACCTACCCAATAATAGAATTGTTACGATGTTTGTTTTTTTACTGCTAGGAGGCTTCGCCTCCCGAGTCCCCCTTTTTTGGCTGCCCTAACTTAATTTAACCTGTGTCTTGTGTACAATAAAGTATTTACATACATACATACATTAACACCTTTGCCTACCGACCTACTTAACCGGTATTATTTTATTTAAGGGACCGTGCCGTTTTATTAATAGTATATAGTTTGGTAAAATTGCATATCCCAATCAATTGTGATTTTTGTCTATTTATAGTTTGCCATAACATTAACTTGACGAAATGTTTATCGTCTAATGTTTTTTTGCCTTATGAAAGCATTTACTAAAATACCACATGCCATAATGTAATTTTTCGTAATAATATTTTGCTGATTGAAAATTTGACGTAATGAAAATATTCGTATTAAAATTGTGCCAAAGTTTGCATTGGCAAACAAAATAGTTGCTAAAATTTGTTTGGGAAATGAAATTTGGTAAAACAACAGGATCCCGAACTGAAAGGATATTTTCTTGGTTATTTAGTAGATTGATATTCTAAAACAACAAAAAAATGCATGTACTCGTACAAGTAATTGTCTCAATCGGGTCTGTAGAATTGATGTTATCTTCAACAGAAAAAAACCTCCTTCAGGTGCTAACCGAAGGTAGTCGCGTAACCAGCATAATGACCCTCTATACCTTGCATAGGTAGGTATACCTACATTCGTTAATTAAGAAACTACGAATGTATATCTACCTATTATCTACTCATAAATACTTCCGAACTTAGCATCTAATTTTTCATACCAACCGTCAATAATTTGCGTGACGCTTGAGCACGTTTTTATTGCCAATGGATTTTTCACATTATAAATGATCGTACCTATGTATATGAATTTTGGGAGCATTTTTCTAGACTCTCTATTGCTTCGCATGCCGAGTTGTTGGTGACCTCTTGTTCAAGTTCGTGAAGTCAGGGCTCAGCGATGAGGAACTTTCATGGGTATTGACAAGACTCTGCACAGCACTGCACATTGAAAGTCACAGAGTGTGCAAAGGAGCCGTAGAGCTGAATTTGGTAAACAATCCATTATATCGAAGTATCTATTACGTATTGTTATAAATGTAGCAGTTTGGGTGGTTCTTATTCTTATGTACGATTCCCACCGAACGGGCCGGGCCGTGTCGACTGGCGCCGCGTCGCAACGGGTGCGCGAGGTAGGCAAAAGCCGGACGGAGCCGGTCACAGCCGTCAACGTCCGCGAGGAACCGACCGGCAGCAAGTACATTCAAATATGACATTTAACGTCTATATTAAAGCTTCAAATACATTTGGCAATTTGAAAAAACGCGCAGGCGCGCTCGGGCCCGGCCCGGTCGGTGAGAATCGTACATGAGGCGCCATTTACGCACAGAGCTGTTATTCTTTAAACCAATTATTGTGGCGGACGTCGTACGCCGTCAAAACACTGATCACCTTAACTTTCACCTCACCTGTCACCTTTACGGCTCACCCCTCATGTGATAGACAATCTTAGCCTGCACGGCTATCACGCGAGTTTTCAGGCCGAAAGGTCGCCTTTGTTGTCCCCTGACTTACTTTTTTTCCCAAATGTATTATTCCCTATTGGCATACTAGACGCAGTTGCCATACGTCGCATGTGTTTTACGTATGTTGTACGCTGCGTAGGTTATATTGCCTTATTGTATAAAACTGCTTGGTTCTAGCCTATACTCAGGTTTATAATAACGAACACTCCCGAGGCCTCGCCGAGGACGTTTTGCGGGCTTATCCTGCAAACAGATAATGACCCCTACGCTTGCCCCTATTACGACCCGCGGTTCGAGTGGCAGGTGGATCTGCCTGACTTTACTGCCCAAAAGGTAAGCTTTATACCTCGTTCCAAGAATAAGTATTAGTCAAGGGACACTTCGAGTAATTCAATAATCAAGTTGATCATGTGATGATCTATTAACACACACACACTTAGCTCAGATATGGTTAAAACTGCCTCCACCTGGAGCACAAACGCTGCAGAGTATTCCAGTGTTATATGTTATTGTGGCCTATACTCCACATACTCCACACGAACACGAACGAAAAGCCTTAACATCAACCATCATCTTCGCGTGGATCGTAACGCGACGTGAAGTTACTAAATTGCTCATTATTATCTTAGTGCCACGTAGGCAAATCACCCAAAAACCGTATCTGCGCGTGGTCCTGTCCGGAGGTTTATCTTAGAATTTCCTGACGCTATTCTCCCACCATGCACTCCGATAGCTTTTGATGTCGTGGAGTGATTTATACGCTACAGTCAGTTTAAAAAAGCGTTGCTACAGATACATTTAACTGATGTACCAGTGGCAACGCATACCGCTATTAAAATTTTGTTTGAATCAAGTAACTTTTTTCAGCGTATAGTTTCCAAGACCGCTAGGCCTCTCCAAGTGGCCCTAATTACAGACGTTCACCTCGACCCTCTATACAAACCTAACGGCGTGGCCGATCCCGTAGGCTGCCATCGTGACCAAAACTTCCAGTACCGTACCATCAATGAGTCAATTTATGAAAAGAGTGTCATCACAAAAAATGGTGATATTGTTTTGGATTTGAGTTATATCCCGAAAAAAAAGAAGATTCGAAAAGCGCATGTTGTTAAGCGGATAAAATCTGCCCCAAGGAATTATTGGGGCGATTATAGGAACTGCGACACGCCACTTTGGACATTCAATGCCGTCATCGATAGAATTACTGCAGCTCACAAGGTAAAGTCTTTTCCACTTAAATAACCTACGGAAATACACTGAACGTGGGATATAACAACTTCTCTTGGCTGCTATATAGATATCAAAGGAAAAAATAACGAAGATACGTCAATGTTGAGTAGAAAAATATAGAAAGAAATAGGATGCACCTAAGACACTACCTTGGGGGATACAGCCCTTTACGGGTACTCTATCAGATCTAATGTGTGTTGTATTCTACCTGAATTGAATTTTGTATTTGCTGTATTACGTATTGGAAACGATCAGTTACGTAAGACTTAAACCATTCTAGGGCAGTGCCTCGAATTCCAGTGTTATAATATAATAGTGTATAATAAAGCTTTCTTAACCGACTCTATCGTAGGCCCAAGTCATATCGAGCAAGCATAGCTTGAGAGAAGCGATGTAGCTCGCTACTGAGACTGTGGCGTGCTAGCTCGAATACCATCCTGTGCACGCTGTCCGACAGGTGGGATTCACCGTGGCTGATGCACTGGGTGCAACTGCATGCATGCATGTTTTAATGTTTTTTTAATTTAATAATCTAATATTAACCCTAGATTTAAGTAAAATGTTACTAACACGGTATGGACTTTGTTCGAAATAAAATTAATAGCGTTTAATAACGTTGCGTATTTTCTGAACGTACTTATTTATAAATGGTTAGGGTAGTGGAGTGGTTTTTCCCTAAAACCGTTATATATATTAGATTTTTTGGAAAATTCTGTACTCTCCGCAAAATTATTTGAAACCGTGATGGTTAGAATCTATAATCATCGCAGTTTCAAATATTTTTGCGGAAGTTTATAGTGCAGCGATTGGACGGTAGTTATTGATATCTAAAATATCTCCTTTTTTACAAGCTTTAATTTAATAAACTAGCACTATTCGTTATACCTAGTATGTATGTAAGTTGTCCGTCTTTGCAATCCATTTTTCAGTCTCTTGGCGTTATTCGATTGAGCTCATTGAAATTTTGGGTGAGCGTAAAGTTTGGATGACAATTCAATATTATGGTACCATCATCGAGCTGATCTGATGATGGGGACAGAAGGTGGCCAATCGGCCATGGGCATTCAGTACTTAACCGACGACGCAACCCCGTTTAGTTTGGGCTCGTTAGAATCGTGTCAAAAGTACAGTCGGCAATAAAAGCTTGTATAAAAATGTGATTTTTGTGTGAAACTAATTTCAATTCATCCGGAAAGACACCTTGAGGGAAGGATTGATTTACAAGTCGTGTATAGGAAAATGGTGAGGAGCTCCGAACGGGATTTTATTCAAGTAGGAGAATTTCCGTCTATGCAGAAAGAGGATTTATTTATAACATTTTTTAGAATACTTTACATTTAATTTTTGGCACGGGTCCGTGTCTAAGCATACGAGGGATTTTAATAACCCTAACCATCATCGATCACAGCAAACTACTGTTCCTTATTGGTTATACCTATCATAAGGAAGCATTTAAACGTCCACCATTATTGTTATTACTTTTTACCAGAAAAATTAATACAAAAGTCTGAGTTGAATCCCCCATAATTTATACCTACTATATTTTATTCTCTAAACGTGGTTCTAACTGTGGTGGAACACGCAATTTCAGAGCCAAGAATAAAGGCCCCTCCGTAGTCCGGAGTCCGTTTTGGGGCCATTGCACCGGTTACGCGGCCAGGTTCAGGTAGCGACCGCGACCACCTCAATTTCCGGATTTTTTTCTATTAGGCGATAAGTAGCTTCTGACATTTCTGCAGACCCAAAGTGGAAGCAGTGGCTGTATGATAAAAATCTCCAATAAAAGAAGAAAACTGCGGAGAAGTGGTCGCTAAACGGCGCAAACCCCTAAAGTAGCCTTTAGCTTTCGTGAACAAGTGTGCGTTTTTTTTAACTCCGAGCTTCAACTACTTAAACTATTTCAGAGAGTTGACGTGGTGTACTACATCGGTGACACCATCGACCACAACTCTTGGGTATCAAAATACGGTTGGAACCAACGCATGAAACATTACTTGATCGAGAAATTAAGGAGGAGTTTCGGCGACGAAGTGTTGGTCGTACCTGTTATTGGGAACCACGAATCCGAGCCAGTTAACCAGTTAGTTAACCGACCACAATACGCGCCACACCACGGGTCTAGCCGGGGGCTCCGACACCCCTGCGACGCTACAACAGATATAAATATACACTAGATAACTTAAACGCCTCAATCTGTATGAAAACCGACCGTGTCACTTTTTTCTACCTACTGTGACGTCGCACGGGCGAATTAGTGATGTGAATTCCTCGTTCGATCGAAATTGATTCTGCAAAAAAGCATTTTCTTAATATTCACGGACACCCGGGTACCACTACAGACGCGCGCGGAATGTAAGTCGGAGTGCCAACTCGGAGACCGAATTCGGACACGCGAAGTACGTGCATTTGCGTGATCTATGTATATCTATATCTGTGGACGCTACTAATATTGTAGCTACGTAACATCAGATGGGCAACCTTACGTGGCGCGTACTGTACTGGTCGTACCGACGACATTTATTACACTTTACACATGTATTTATACAGTAGGTCATTTTTGAGTTTCTTTATGGACTGTTAACACAAAAGGGACATTTAGACGTTCGATACACAAACGAAGAACAAAAACTTTGTTACATAAGTAAATTAAGTAAGATATTGGCGGTTATTTTATTATTATTATGACAACTCATCAGCAGAGATCGGAAAAATTTGCGACATTGTTTGCATGTGGACATGACTCCAAAATTAATCAAAATGATAATTAATTATTCATTGAAATAAATGAACCCAAACATTCCCTTACCACCTCAACCCGTAAACACACGATGGGGTACTTGGCGGCATGTTATTATAATGATAATTTTGCAGCAGTAAAGAGAGTTATAGAAACATTTCCCAATCGTGATAGTGTATATGTCCGCAAATGTAAACAGATTATGCAGTCGTTGACAATTTACGCTTCATTTCACAACATTTCCAATACATTTTGGCTGTAATAAACAATTTACAGTCATCTTCAAATACTGTCGAACATACTTTAAGTAAAATAACAACTATATTAAATAATCTGGACAGTATACCAGGAGCAGTAGGTAACCGTTTGCAAGCTAAAATGAAAGCCGTACTTAACAGAAATCCCGATTTTGAGGTTATCGCCCAGAACTTACAACAGAAAGTAAATTCTGAATTATGCTGGAATGATAATATTCCTATAAAACCACTGAAATTTGCCCCATTAACATCAGTGGATTGCGAGCGGAGTTTCTCAGCACTTAAGTATGTTTTCGATGTAAAAAGAAATAGACTGACAGCAGAAAATTTGGAAAAAATACTGACAATTTTTTTTAATAAACCTATACTTCCAAACTTTTGTATTTATTGACTAGGAATCAAATTATATGTCAAGTAAAAAAATTAACTGAATAACATTTTGATTGATTTTGGAGTCATGTCCACATAATTGCAAACAATGTCGCAATTTTTTCCGATCTCTGCTCATCAGATCTATACACAAAATATGCGCAACGATAAAAAGTCCCGAATAATTGGTCCCTCAAACCGGACTTAATATTAACATTGCGACGTGAGCGGCTAGACTAAAGGTGCTGCTACATTGGCTATTATAAATGGTATATAACATAGTGTAATAAGGATAAGGCTATGTAACACTATGATGTTGAAGAAAGATAGATGCTGTTATATACCTAACATTTATAACAGCCAGTGTGAGAGCATCATAAGGGGGTTCTCACACTGGCGCTGCCTCCCGCAGCGGTGTGGAACCGCGTACAAATTTCAAAGCACGGAGGTGCGGTGCAGGGTGCAATAACGTGCGAAACTTAGACAGGGTTTCCCGAATGTCAACGGCAAGCCGCAAACGCCCAACACATAACGCGTTCCCCACCACTAGTGGGTCGGGTATCGACTCTCGGTGGTCGACAAAATAAATCAAATTCAATCGTATTCGACAGGTTCGCCCCGTCATCGGTAAAAGAAAATAATCTAAACACAACGTGGCTGTATAAATCGTTGGCCAAAATGTGGGATCACTACCTGCCCAACGATGCAAGGGTCACGTTTTGGAAGTACGGAGCGTACTCTGTCGGTGTAAGACCGGGACTCAAGGCTATCGTTATGAACAGCAACGTGGCTCTTAGATATAACTGGTGAGCAATGAGACACAGCAGGCCCCGTATCATGGTCGGCCTTATCACGCGAAAATTGACAAGATAGAGCGTCCGTCACTGGCTGACACCGTTCGATAGAACGAGACTGACGCTCTATCTCCTAGTGGTGTAGGGAGTACACGCAGCCCTCTGGCCCCGTATCATGGTCGGCCTTATCACGCGATAATTGACAAGATAGAGCGTCCGTCACTGGCTGACACCGTTCGATAGAACGAGACTGACGCTTTTTGTTGTTGTCGTTTCACTGCAAGCTGAAAAATAAATTCTATTTGACCCTTTTACTCGAGACAACAAGGAGGTACCCAAGTCGAAATTGCTGCGTGCTGAGTAAAATATGATTAGCTACCTAGCTAGCTACCTACTAAGTCACAGTTTTCGGTTATTACGAGTAGGTAGGTAAGTAAGATGCTATTTGAAAGTAGCCAGAGTAAAGGGACACACATGCTAAAAGCTTCGTAATGGGGAGCTTACTAGTACCACAGTATTACAATATGTAGTTAAACTGTGTGTTTGGGACTAGGTCGATTTGTGTACCTAATAATAAAATATAATAAATAAATATAAGGGGACAATCTTACACAAATCGAGCTAGTCCCATAGTAAGCTCAATAAGGCTTGTGTTATGGGTACTAGACGACGATATATATAATAGATTGCAATACTTAAATACGTAGAAAACATCCATGACTCAGAAACAAATATTCATGCTCATCACACAAATATTTGCCCTTACCGGGATTCGAACCCAGGACCTTCAGCTTCGTAGGCAGCGTCACTACCCACTAGGCTAACCGGTCGTCTTTGGGTGTAAGATCCCCATCTTCACACCCAAACATTTATTTATTGAATTTATCTTCTGGTTACTCATGTAGTTGCTACCGTGGGAGGTTTGGCATTGTTTAGGCATTTTCTACCTGTAAAATGGTTGATTTTTTTCAGGTGGTTAATGTATGATCCCCTCGACGCTAAAAGGCACTTAGAGTGGTTGGTAGAAGAGTTATACAAGGCTGAGCTGAATCGAGAGAAGGTTCACATACTGAGCCACATCCCGCCAGGCGTAGACGACCTCATATACACATGGACCAGGGAATACAGGAGGATTGTAAACAGGTGACTGTTATACAAAACAAGCATACAAAGTTCAAAAAACTGTACTTATCCCATCCCGGCTACGGAAATCTAACTAAAATAAAATAGGAAATACATTTTTTTTTAGGGTTCCGTAACCTTTGGGTACGGTCCCTAAAAAAAAACACTGTCTATTCGTCGTTAACTTTTCGTACCAAAGATTTCATACCGTAGTACGTATACTACGTATAGGTACCGTCAGAATAACAGCTCGATGAGTAACAGAGCTGTTATTCTCACCTCAAACTAAACCAGACCTCTGATTACGCTAGTTACTACGAATCGTGGCGTCAAGATATCCCCACTAGGGGTGACGGCTGAGGTGAGGCAAAAACAAGTGACAGCACAGTATAGCAGGAAAGCGGCTACGAGCAGCGCGCCCACCTAGCGGGCTCCTGGCACCGAGTGTTAATCAGTGGGCGATGCGTCGTGCGACGCGTGGCTTGTTTGAAATTCCAGTGTCAATCAAATATAATCTAGCCCCTATGCCGCCGTCAATTTAGTTTCATGGATTGAACATGGAATAGAAAAACTTCCCTCTTGCAATGACTACGAGTAGACTGACTCCTGAAGCCTTTGGTCATTGATCTAAGGGCCGACTGCGTTTATTTCGCGCGCCTTTGTGTCAATTTACTTGTGATTTGACACAAACGCGCGCGCGCGCGAAAACGCAGTCTGCATACGCCCTAAAACCTGCTTCTCATTTCTCCAAGGTTCGCTTCAACGATAGCCGCAGAATTTAACGGACACCTGCACTGGGATGAGTTCAAGATATTCTACAATTCGGACGGAAAAGCTTCGCGCGTGGCTTGGAACGGGGCTGGAGTCACAACCTACTCTAACTTCAACCCTAATTATAAAATAGTCAGGTTTCATCCGCACACGCATGTAAGCTCGACGGTCAATCATTTGATTTCTTCTGAAGAACCGGACGTTCTTCATCGGTTCTGTTTAAAAGTTCACAACTCTATTATTTAAAGAAACTCGGGCTACGATATCGTAAGGTCTTCTTCAAGGACAAAGCCCCTATAGTATAGGCGTGTCCAAACGTCGAAGCGTAGACCAGGTATGCATGTGCTTACGGGGCGTAAGCTAGGGCGAGATAGAGAGCAAAATATTTCCTGTCTCGCTCTCTATCGCATAACTGAGGCCCCAAATGCAGTCCGCTGCGCTCGGTCCTTTTAGACCGCGAGCTAGGAGCATTTTGTTGTCAGTCACTTAAGTACCCTCGGGCGATAACTTGTGACAAGGTTGAGATTGTTGTATAATGAAGCCTCGTGGACGTCAGCTGCTTTGGAGACTGCTGCTGGTCAATCCACCGACGTAGCCGCAGCTGAAGTACACTGGGCTTCATGATACAACATTCTGAACCTTTTCACAATTTATCGCACGGGGGTCGATTCGTAACGAAAATCTGGTGCTTGCTTGCGGGCTATTTGGACACGGGTTCTCTATTGTATGGGCAAAAATCATTTCCCAAAGTGTCACTTCCCAAAAAATGTTTCCCAAATGATCATTTGGCAAAAAAACACTAGTCAAATTATTGTTTCGCATTATATCACTTGGCAATACCTCCTATGGCAAAATATTACTTCGCATATTATTGTTTGGCAAAGTTTTACATGGTCAAGTTTCATTTGGTCAAACGTATTATTTAGCATAACATTCTTTTTCCAAATTATTGCATGGCATATGATTTAGATCCTAATTGTGTAGGGCATACGAAATCTATTTGAGTGAGATTACATAATTTTGCTAAGCGGGTAGTTTGTAAAAAACAAAAGTAAATAATTTACAGGTAAGTTTATGTTCTTTTGTACTATAGGTACTTAGGTAACAATATATTATAATCCAAATAAGCAGCATGCATGCAAGCAAGCCCCGAGTCGGTTTCGCCCTTTTCATCGAGAGTCTCCAGCGAATCGACGCTACCCCGCTGCGCGGGGTGTCTATTTCTGGTCTGAGGGACACAAGTGAACCCTAACCTAACCGACCAAAAACAGAGTTCGCTTATGACAAGCCATTTTTTCCACCCTGATACCTAATCATCATCAGCCTATATACGTCCCACTGCTGGGCACAGGCCTCCTCTCATGTATGAGAGGGAACGGGCAGTAGTCCCCACGCTGGCCCAGTGCGGATTGGGGACTTCACATACACCTTTGAATTTCTTCGCAGATGTATGCAGGTTTCCTCACGATGTTTTTCCTTCACCGAAAAGCTAACGGTAAATATGAAATCATATTCCGTACATAAGTTCCGAAAAAGTCATTGGTACGAGCCGGGATTCGAACCCGCGACCGCCGTTTGACAGCCGCATGCCTGAACCACTGGGCTACCGTAGCAGTACGGGCAGCAGTACCGTAGCTGGTACCTAATGTGCGAAATGAAAATTTGAATAAATGTTTTGTTTGGAAAACAATATTAGCCCGAACAAAGTGTTTGCTTAATAAACTTTTGTCTTAATAACATTCGACAAAGCAAAATTATGCCAAATGATATTTTGACCAAATGAACAAAATGCGAAACAAAAATGTGCTATTTATTCGTTTGGGGAATGAAACTACTGCCATAAGTTTTGTGGGAAGTGAAATTTGGCGAAAAATATTTTGCCGAAACAGCAGGATACCTTGGACACGCCTTATTATGTATAAAAAGGGTCAACAAGGTATTGGGTGTTGATCCTAAAGTAGGAAGGCCGAATATAGGCAGAAAATTGCTGTACCTACTATTTATTTCTTCAACTGAAGCTGAAGTTGGTAGTTCAGATCCTATTCGTCATGTTCTATAGAGATAACAAGTCTGAGTTTATTTGATATTCTTGTGCATTTTTAGGGTTCCGTACCAAAAATGGTAAAAAAGGAACCCTTATGGTGCGACTCCGTCCGTCTGTCTGTCTGTCTGTCACAAAGTGAAATATCTCACGAACTACTTAAGCTATCAATTTGAAATTTGGAATGATTATAAATGAGAGTTATCCGCGTGCATGGAAAATGAAAAATTTAAATATATATTTAAATTTACTATGAAAAATTACGAATTTGAGGAGGGGGCAAAAAAAAAATTCAGTGGGTTATCATTTGAAAGGGCTTGAGTTGCAGCAGCATTTCTTTGAGCAAGCAGTTTTTCTTTTTTTTCTACATTGGTAAAATTTCGATTTATGAAGGAAAATGTAAAAAAAATACCATTCCCCTTTATCTCCGAAGTTATCAAAGCGAAAAATTGGAAATAATTACTTGTGATTAAGATAAACATAAATATTACTGGAAAAGTATTTTTTTTCTGTGTCTAGCATATTTTTTGTTTTATTTACAAAAATCATTTCCTCGTTAAGTTAGCAATTTAATCAACTTTATAAGTATTTTTTCGTTTTGAAATTCCTGTAAGACTATAATAGAAATACTCTCTTTCAAATAAAACAAAAATAATAGAGATCGATTTACGTGATAAACAATAATCGCTAAAAGACCAACATACATACTAAGCCGATTGCCCTTGCACGTTAGTACTAAATGGGGCCGATAGATGGCGCTGACCCCATTCGCGCTGTTAAGATTTTCTAGAATTAATGGGGTTGGAATTGGGACGCGTATATTTATTTTCAATAGCAGGTCAAAAAATATCGCGATTCAATTGTCTTGGTGGAAAAGTTACTCGTTGTTTGAAAATAAATTCTATTGTTTTGGGTTAAAATAAGTAATTTAACAAATATTGGGACATTTACTTTACCTTGAGTTAATTGTTAGTTTGTTTGTACGGAACCCTCGGTGCGCGAGTCAGACTCGCACTTCACCGGTTCTTTTTCTTCTTTCTTGTCTTTAAATAAGATATGCCTTTCTTAATACTTAGGAACCCTACGACATCAAGAACTACATCTTCAACCTGACTGCAGCGAACCTCCACCCGAAACGGAAGCCCCACTGGTTCAGACTCTACGACTTCAAGCGAAAGTTCGGGCTGCCTGATCTGTCACCAGCTTCTATGGATGCTCTCGTCAAACGGATGGCCTCAGATGGCAATGACCTCTTAGACCTTTATGTGGACTACAGTTACAAAATGAGCGACGCCAGGCCATATTGTGATACAGATTGTCAATTGGACTTTCTTTGTAGAACCGTTGTCACTGTTTTGTGGGATAGACAAAAATGCGACGACTTTGGTTTACTACGGTCCAGACCATAAATAATATGCAAACGAGTAGCCCCCCAGAGGGTAACCTATCGCAATCACTAAATAGAATCACCGATTATTGTTTGTCCAAAAAAAATCGTATTTTTACGACTTCTCCGAATATACAATTCATTACTGTTTTCATATATTATATACCATTTGATGTTATCCAAATGTATCAGTTGTCCGAAAAAAAATACCGCGACGGTCATTTGAGCTATAGCTTATTATTAGGTCCTTTACCTATGAAATTGGCGTTTTGTATGGAGAATTTTATGAAATGTAATTTTCATGTTACATTGAATTTTGCGGATTATTCAGCAATGTCATATTCAAACCAAAAAAAATGTTGGTAGGATTATAGAATACTTTTAAGCTACGTTACACATATCTTAATTACTTAAAAATACTTAGTTCGCATCATAAAACTATACGTATGTAATTGAAACACTCGAACCGGCAGCACATGAAAAGGGTGGTCAAACTTTTATTTGAAACACTAAATAAAAAATTAAAACCTATTATTTGTATTTAAAACCTTTGCTAGTCCAATATTGAAATTTAAAAATAATTTGGAAGTTGCAATAGAAGTGAATAAATTACGTACAAAATAATATCTGTGAAAAAAACGCCAATTTCATAGGTAAGGACCTAATCATAATACATATTTTTATCCGACTTCAAAAAAAGGAGGAGATCCTCAATTCGGTTGTTTTTTTCTTTTCTTTTTTTCAATGTTTGTTACCTCGCAGAACTCCGTCATTTATGAGCAGATTCGTACAATTTGTTTATTTTTGTAAGTACTATATACTACCATTATTACTACCAGGTTGGTCCTATGCCCAGGATTCATGAGGAATTGAGGGAACTCTTCAATTATATTAGGCACGCGTGTGGTGATTTCGGTATATTCTATTATAACTCGTGTATTTACACCCGCAAATCTTAAATTTGGTGGATCGGAATTGCTAATCACAGATGACTTATGGAATTTCTCAATTATGTACTTAAAAGTGCAAAAGTATGTCACAGATTCTGATAAGATTCCGTTGAAATAGGAACTAATTTTTTATATATTTTTTAATATTTATTTTAACTTGAAAATATAAAATATATACCGTAAATACATCATTCCGCCAAACTGCGGAGCAGTTTGTTGGCGATGAGCTCGCTCGTTTTATGACAAAAGTAGGTGAATACTTAGAAATTGCACTGTACTACCACTACCACCCGCTACTGCCCGATAGAGCCAGATATGACATAACATATTTTCCATTAAGTGAAAATAAGATGATATACCCACTGGCGGGACAGGAATACAACGGTGCGCATAAATAAACTACCTTGTTTTTAATGCTGCTTGTGTTTTTTTAAATAACTAATTAACGTAACAGTTAAACTAACGATTCAATTAATTTGCTAATTAAACTAACAACCCGTCACAATACAAATGTGGCCACCTTTGGCAAAGCACTCACTGTTGTACCTCTGGTGTTGCAGGTGTCCATGGGCGGCGCTAATCGCTTAGGTACCATCAGGTGATCCGTCTGCTCGTTTGCCTCCTATCACATAAAAAAAAGAAACAGAGGCACTGTGACTGTAATTAATCTCTAATACAATATAATACTAACTTAACTTATAGTTACTAACTGCTGTTGTTATATGAAGTTATCGAACTTGTCTAATAATATTTGTTTAAATATTTCTTTCAATGTACCTATTTTTAATTTAGGGTTATCAAGTTAACCTAGGACTCTCATTATACATTTTGGGGATCAAGTATTCTTGAGTTCTTCGTCCATAATATTTTTTGGCTACAGGTTGTTTTAATTGTACTAATTTAGAGGATCGAGTCACACGTTTATTTTTCTTTTTAACCGACTTCAAAAAAAAGGAGGAGGTTCTCAATTCGGCTGTATTTTTTATTATTATTATTATTTTCAATGTTTTTTACCTCAGAACTCCGTAATTAATGAGCCGATTCGAAAAAAAAAATATTGTTGGGGATCCAGGGGAGGGGATGATGGGATCCATGAGTAATTGAGGGAACTCCTCAATTTTATTAGGCACGCGTGTAGTGATTTTGGTATTTTCTGTTATAACGGCCCGGCCACGACATTGCGCGGCGGCGGCAGCTGCAGCGGTTTTTCTAATTCATTGCGTGTGATCCCAACAAACCGCAGTGCGTTGCGCGTCTCGACCGCGCAATGAACACATAAAACGCTTGCCGCTTCGCAATTCGAGCAATGTCGTGGCCGGGCCGTAACTCGTGTATTTACTTCCGGAATCATAAATTTTGTGGCGAGGAATTCATGATGAAGACCACAGATGACTTATCGAATTCCTCAATTATGTACTTAAAAGTGCAAAAGTACGTCACAGGTTCTGATAAGATTCCGTTGAAATAGGAACTAATGCAGTGCCATTGGTGATGATCTTGGGGAATCGATGGAAGTCCTCAAATATTATCGGCCCACATACCTACAGCGATTCGGTTTTTTTCTATAGTAATCAACGCATTTGCTATCGGAAATCAGTTCATGTGGTAAATAGTTAAAAAAAAGAGGAAATGTTCTCGTGGCTTGGCGGAGTACCTACTAAATTGAAGTCGGTTAAAACTTTGTTTTTAAAGTAAATTATAGTATGTGTTATGCACAACCACTTGCGCCATATTCCACTTGGTTAAAGCAAAGGTTCATCATTCGGGAATCAAATATGTTCCTTAGAAATATGTACTTTAAAGACATCTGTGTAATACGTATTAATTACATTGAAGTACCTAAGTAACTTTACAATGCACTGGGAGAATTTTACAAATTGAGAACAGTGAATTCCTCCTATTCCTCGTGTTTCTTCGAAATAAATATTTCATTAACCTAATTTGCAGTTGCTTTATTTGATCCAAATATGTTTTTCAAACCTTTCATTCGGAAAAGTAAGTTTTGCTCCACGACGAGAGGGACCAAAACGCTACTTTTCTGTTCAAGCTACTTTTTTAATTTATACATTGGCATTGGAACATTTGTACGCAATGTGCCAATTTAACACAGATGTTAATAAAATAATCGATTGTAATTTCATCGTAGTCGATTCAAAACGAACATATTTCAAGTTTTAAGTATAACAATGTGGTATAAAAATTTCGTAATATTTAATAATTAGTAATAAAAATTAAGATAATTTAGATATATTTTAACAATAGCTTTTTTAAATTTCCTCATAGTCGGTGTGAAAAATAGTGTCACTCGGTAGCAAAATTATTTTCGTCTCGGGCGTAAACACTTGTATCCCTCACTACGCTCAGGATCCTACGTCAGAATCCCTCGCTACGCTCAGGATTCTATTGTAGGATCCCTCGCTACGTTCAGGATTCAATACACCGCCCTCGCCGTATATATACTATTTTGCTCCCTTGTGACACAAATAACTATTGAAGGTACGTCTCCATAGCAACTGAGTCCACAACTCAACAATGAGTCCGCAAGTGCATGGTAAACATTGTGCAGGGTGCGTTTATTGACTATTCTGCTTAAGAGATAAAATTTACCCAATACAGCTCTTAATCTATCACATACTTGATTAACGTGCAATTTCCAATTAAAGTGTTTATGAATTAATAATCCCAAGTACCTGAAGCTTTCAACTAAATCTATTTTACTACATGTGCAATTATTTTGAATCCCGTGCAGGCATTCATAAGTACCTAAATATGTCCTGTAATGCTAATGTCGTTTGATGCTATTTGTTTTGTTTTTTATTATACGGTCAATAGATTCTCATACATTTAGTTTTGCTGATATTCAATATTATTCCATTATCATCATGCGCCCACTTGGTAATGTTCTCATAATCATCCTGCACTTTAGTTACCATATGTCCACTATATTCCTGCCGGCGAACAGCAGGCACATGTCGTCCGCGTACATGTACATATAGACCTTTCAGTGCCGGACAACAATCGACACACTGGTCACATGCATGACATAGCCCACCGGCCCATATACTGCCGGTCGGCACGCCAAGACTGACGCAGGCTTCGGCTCCGGTCATCCCATTTATGACAGCGCGCAAGGTCCTATTGTTTAGGTATTCCCTAAACCACTGGTTTGTGGGTCCGCGTATGCCGCACTCTTCCATAGCCTGCAACAGCTGTTCATGATCGAGTGTGTCGAATGCCTCCCTATCTAGTAGTAGGAAGTCTATGAACACCGCCAGGACCTGCTGTCCGCCGCCGAGGCTGCTGTTTACATTTTTCGAGAAGTGGGCGAAGGCCGTGGCGGTGAACCCGTGCTGTGCCTGCGATAAAATACCGTTACATTCTAAAAAACTGCTCACCTGCCCCACTACAACCTTTTCAACAATCTTATTGATTATTGGCAAGAGTGCAAATAATGAAGTGCCATTGGTGATGATCTTGGGAAATCGAAGAAAGTCCTCTAATATTTTCGGCCCACACACAGCGATTCGGTTTTTTCTCTAATACTCAACGCATTTGCTATCGGAAATCAGTTCATGTGGTAAACTGGAAAAAAAATGTGGAAATGTTCTCGTGGCTTGGCGGAGTACTAAATTGAAGTCGGTTAAATAAAACTTTGTTTTATTATTTAACAACTTTTGTTACACAGCCAATTTTTTACATATGCTGTATTACTTTCCGCATTCCATACGTTCGGGTCCGTGTAGGTACGACGACGAGCGAAGCGGGGAAGGGTGTTAGGAAGAACCGTGACCCTACAGCGCGCGAACCGAGCGAGCGAAGCGAGCGTGCCGTGGCAGCGGCCGGCGAAGCGCCAGGACCGAACTTTTATGTTACATTATTATTATTATATTATTATTTATATTAGGTAGTAAATAATTTACTTTAAAAACAAAGTTTTAACCGACTTCAATTTAGTACTCCGCCAAGCCACGAGAACATTTCCTATTTTTTTTACAATTTACCACATGAACTGATTTCCGATAGCAAATGCGTTGATTACTATAGAAAAAAACCGAATCGCTATATGTGGGCCGATAATAATTGAGGACTTCCATCGATTCCCCAAGATCATCACAAATGGCACTTCATTAGTTCCTTTTTCAACGGAATCTTATCAGAACCTGTGACGTACTTTTTCACTTTTAAGTACATAATTGAGGAATTCGAATCATCATCAATTCCTCGCCACCAAATTTATGATTCCGGATGTAAATACACGAGTTATAACAGAAAATACCAAAATCACTACACGCGTGCCTAATTAAAGTGAGGAGTCCCCTCAATTCCTCATGGATCCCATTATCTAACTGAATTTTGAAAAAATGGGACCCACCTGGAAGTGTAAACATACGAACAAAAAAAAAATTCGAATCGGCTCAGCAATGACGGAGTTCTGAGGTAACAAACATTGAAAAAAAAAGCAGCTGAATTGAGAACCTCCTTTTTTTTGAAGTTGGTTAAAAAGGCCAGCTGTACACGTTCATGAAGTGTCAGACAACCGAAAAAAAGTGAAACGAAGTTTGTCGAATAGTTAATGCCAAAATGAAAAACCGGTCAAGTGCGAGTCTGACTCGCGCACTGAGGGTCCCGTATACAATATTTGTTAAATTACTTATTTTAACCCAACACAACAGAATTCAATTTCAAACAACGAATAACTTTTACACCAAGACCATTGAATCGCGATCTTTTTTTGACCTGCTATTGAAACATACCCGTCCCAACCCCATTAATTCTAGAAAAATCTTAACAGCGCGAAGTAGGAATGGGGTCAGCGCCATCTATCGGCCCCATTTGGTACTAACGTGCAAGGGCAATCAGCTTAGTATACATACTAAGCTGATTGCTGGTTGGTGTGACTTTCAGTTTTGTTAAAACTGTGTAGCGGTTAACAAAATACACCTATCATCAAAATTGTATTCAAATACACCTATAGTTTTCGAGTAAAATGCCTGTGACATACGGACGGACAGACAGACATGACGAATCTAAAAGGGTTCCGTTTTTGCCTTTTTTGGTACGGAACCCTAAAAAGGACAAAAAACAACAATGTTTCAGTTAAGTAGGTAAACCTTCCAGAGGTGTAGCCTGCGGGGCAGCGACAACAGCTTCCTATAAATAGAAATATATTAGAGACAAAGACTGTGTAGGCACTATTATTAAAATATCAAATGTTATTTAATAGTAGCATTTCGATGAAGGAAAACATCTTGACGAAACCGGTCTTATTCCAATAAGGTCTAGTTTTCCCTCTAAACTGGAAATTGGAAGTCGAATGGCAGTCGCTTTCGTAGAAACTATTGCCTACACCAAATTTTAGTAGGTGCCAAAGCGGACCAGGGGACCGATTTTTGACTTTCGAGCGCTCGAATTTCAACCAAAAGTAAATACATTTTTAGTGTTAAAATGGCAGACTCTTACTTTCTACCAATATAGTTGAATACGAGTGGTCAATACCACTCGTTTTTCAATTTTCTATGGCTATTTCAAAATAGCATTTCATAATTTTTGTCAGTTTTCGAGTGAAAGAGTCGAGCGCTCGAAAGTCAAAAATCGGTCCCCTGGGATTTTTTAGGTTAGGTACAACCGGGACAAACTGCATTGAACGAGATGGTGAATGGTTTTTTAATTCCCTAAGTCGATTATTTATCAAATATCTCGTAAGTATATCAATCATTGAGTTTATGATGGATTAACTAATTAACTGATAAGCTGCGCAAATCTATTTACGAAATGCTTCAAAATAAGAATAATCAGCGACAGCACCCGCATATGTGTGGTGCGCGCGCTATTTGTATAATTTTAGTGCTTGCGGTTAGGTAGTTCAATGATAAATTGATAATCCTATATAAGGGGGTACACCTCCGTTATCGCTATAGTTATTCGCTATGGCGAGGATTAATGTGCTTGTGATTTTAATGGTAGTGGCCGCGACTGCTGCCAGTCTTGTATCTTATGGTAAGTTTTTCTATGATTATAATATAGCTACGATTCCATTATTTTAGACAAGGACATTCTTAATAACTAAGGTTTAAAAAAGTTGAACTCCTTTAAGTTCTCTCACTCTTTACAGCTTTCTAAGGGTTAGAGCTCCCTTTGCACGAATCCCTACCTCACAAGGTGGCAGAACAGAAATGCAATATAGTGATAGATACTACTTAGGAATACTGGATTTTAGTTGGTTGCCATAGCATATCCTGGAAAAACTATTGTATTTTTTTCGTCGTCGAAAAGTACATCATAAGGTGGCAGATCGAAACGTTTACTCATCGAAAGAGACACATTTGGAGATAACAACCCGCATTGGTTGCCAGCCCAAACCCTGGCAAGTTTTCAAGATCAGCCACGTTTTATGAGCCCCAAAAATGGGGTCAATTACCTTATCAGGTGGTAAGATGAAACTGATGCAGCTCGATTGCCCTAGACATGCCGTTCACGAATATACAGGGTTGCCTGCCTTCAGCTTGGCAGTTTTTCTGGTAGCCACCTAGAACAATATATGTGAAAATCTTGGAATAACAAGAAATTCGTGTATTTATGCTATTATTCAGGGTATAATTTAATAAAAATCAGGATATTAAATAGAAGTCAACGTACTTGCGTCTTATGGTGTTGAAATATTTATTAGTATTAAATAATCATGGCAGTTGTGAGCACACCCAATTACAGTTACACCATAACGATGTCTGTGATACCAGGTCGATGTCGGCGGGCAAGTTTGTTGTGCCGAGGGTCGCTAATTACTACGGCGATAGGTGTCTCCGGAAACGTATACCCTATATACTCAACAGCCTGCCCTCTGACATCAGGCAAGAGGCCAATAAAGTTAAACTTTGTAAAAAGCTGAATAGTTACCTTTTTAAACATATTTAGTAAATAATTATTGTACTTACCTATAGATGTAGTTAATTTAAATAATAGAAATAGAAGAGAGTAGAGACTGCTCGATCCCACAGTCAAACTGTGCAAACGGTTTTGCGGGACATTGTACTTGTTCATATTTTATTATTATTTTCTTAATAAATAAATAAATAAAAATAAAAATAAATAATAGGGTAAATGTACCAGTTTTGGACATTTCTCATTAACCCTTCCCCTGGCAGCCGCCATATTGTTATAATCCGTTAGGTGGCGGTCGCCGGGGACCCGGCGATGTCAAAAAACCGTCTAGTGGCAAGCGCCGGAGACCCGGCAATAGCATAGTTTCGTTTTTATTCCGCAAAATGAGCTGCTAAATCTACACCTGTCTTGTTCTTTCTTGCAAGACGCGTTCGTGAATAGATAAGGATGGCGTATAATAACGGTCGCGACAACGCTTTCATAGAAATTTAATTAGAAATCCTTAGGAGAAATTTTTGACCGCGCGTGTGTCAGTTTTTGAAAACCTCGTAGTGTAAAAATATTCCAAGGCGAGAGACAATAAAAGTATATAAAAGTGTAATTAAATATATATACTTGTAGATATACTTGTAGTTTCTACAATTAACTGTTTTATTCCATAGTTATACTTAATTTATACAAGAAATTGGAAAATTGTGGATATCCAAAAACTGATCAAAGCTAGTCAAATTCACATACATGGAACGGCCTCCGTTATTATATAAAGGCTATTTTATGCTGAATCCAAAGATATAAGCTTATAATAAACCACTCATAATGTTTTTTGAATAATGGTAAATTTTCTAACGTGTAACGATCACCGATTTCGCGATGACCACCCGTATGGCCTCTGCCACTTGACGGTAGTTCGCCAAAAATGGCCGCGCCACTAGACAGATAATGACAACCGCCGGGTACCCGGCGATTGCCACTTGAAGGGCAATCTTGAAATGTTGAAAGAAGTGATGTTGCCTTTTACGTTCAACGTGATGTAGCAATTCTCATCAGGAGGCAAGATGAAACTGATGCAGATCGATTGCCCTAGACGTGCCGTTCACGAATATACAGGGTTGCCTGCCTTCAGCTTGGCGGTTTTTCTGGTCAGCCACCTCGAACAATGAACAATATATGTGAAAATCTTGGAATAACGAGAAATTCGTGTTTTTATGCTATGATTTAGGGTATAATTTAATAAAAATCAGGATATTAAATTAAAGTCAACGTACTAACAGACTTGCGTCTTATGGTGTTGAAATAATAGGGTAAATGTACCAGTGTTGGTCATTTCTCATTAATATATCTTGAAATATTGAAAGAAGCGATGTGCCAAACTTGCGGATGCATTATATCTTAAACTTTATAACAGTTGCTACAGCAATACCATCGATCTCTTTTCACTCCGGAAACCTTAAACGGGTCGTTCTTCTTTTTAACCGACAATGAATCGTCTTTTTTCTGTTTTTTGCGTTTTTCAACTATTGATAATGATGGTTTTAATGTTTGATTTTAATAAACGTTGCATGTATTTTTTATTAGGACTAATTCATGATTCTTTCCGTGGCGATAATGTTTTTTTCTTTATGATAGTTTTACAGAAAATACTGTGACAGAGTGGTCGTTTTCTGCGGGGACCACATTTTGGATTACCACTCTGTCACGCGATTCTATGGAAAAACCACCATAATGAAAAAACATTATCGCCACGGAAGGAATCATGAATTAGTCCTAATAAAAAATACATGCAACGTTTATTAAAATCAAACATTAAAACCATCATTATCAATAGTTGAAAAACGCAAAAAACAGAAAAAAGACGATTCATTGTCGGTTAAAAAGAAGAACGACCCAAACACATTTAATAATAAAAAGTATTAAAGCATTTTAGTTTCCATTCTTTAAATTCTTTATAATGTAACACTCCAGTTTGAGAATGACCAGACCATTCACCACACTAAATTATATAAATAAAGAAAGAAATGGTACACAACTACTTTGCCAATATGCTAGGTATTATTTATAAATTACTTGCAATGCATTGCATCTTCCGTGACTTATCTTATCGATAGTAAACGAACACATATTATGGACAACTAGTATGATAAACAAGGAAGCAGCGTATATTCCGTGCAGCGTGAAGGTGCGTTTAAATGGCTCGGCTCGTGATTCAGCGCGCCACGCGCCGTCTAAACAGCCACGCTCGGCATGGCTCGGCAAAGTTCGTACGATCCATCAATTGTTGGTTTTTTGACACGGATCAAAGGCGCGTGCTTCATCTTCGGCTCGGCTTGTGTTAATACGCGCCGTCTAAACAGCACATCTATCATGAGACGGCCGCGAAATACTCTCGATTTTTCTCGCACTATCCGTCTCTCTCTTATTAGAACACTTAGAACAAGAGGTATAGTGCGAGAAAAAACGAGAGTATGTCGCGGCCGTCTCATGTTAGACGTGCTGATGGTACAGAGCGCGCGACGGAGAAAGTCACCCATTTTGAGTTTTTTTGCGCTGTTGTGACCCACGTGCCGCCGCGCCGTGTATACGAGCGTTCCAGCAGGCTTGCGTTCGGATTTAGCCGAGCCGCATCTACACGCAGGGCTCAGATCGTGCTACCAGGTGCCGTTTAAACGCACCTTGACAGAAAGAGACTTTCTTAGTATGGATGACAATGGATCAGATGAATCAGATATTAGTTGTGATTCTTCTTCTGATGAAGAATAACTGTGTACGTTTTTAAGTGTCCCTTTAATAAAAAGATATATATAAGTTTGTATTATTTTATGTTTGTACACTTTGTACGTGTACCTTAAAAAAATATGCAAGTGATTATGCAATTATATGCATGACCAAAACTGGTAGGGTAGACTGGGTACAGTTGTGACAATTTTGGTTTGATCTCCACTAATTTTGTTAATTTACTAGTTAGCTGGGAGAAAAGTAACTTGACTCTTAATTTGTACATTTTTCTACGTAAATATACTTAAATAGTTTCTCTAAATACGCTGTATTAGTCATAGCGATCAAATGAAAAAAAAAGGAAAGTGTCACAACCGGCCACACCCCAAGGACGGTTGTGACAGTGGTTGAGGTCGGTAGTGACAGGAACAAAAATACAACAAAATGGTTTATAATGACTTTTATTGTTAGAAATATGACCATAAAACAACATAATCTTCATAATATTTCGTATAGAAAGTTCATTAAATTATTTATTATTTAATTAATAATTAATAAAAAAATAAATTACGAAAATTTAAAGAAGTCTCGCTTTCACGTCTTCATAAGCATCTTCACGTTTACCAGATCAGACATTTATTAGACCGCGCTCTTTCGGTATTCCGCAGGCGTTTTCTGGGTATCTAAAAGCAAAACAACAAGAAAATATATGTCACAACCGTACCCACAAAATTTGTCACAAACGTACCCGACGCATACTTTCGAAAACAAAAATTCGCCATGACTTTGCAAAATAATCTACGTAAAAAGTAACCACCCGTAATTAACTACTAATGTTCAACTTATAACAAAAAAAAAACCGAGGTAATCTATCTGTATATAAATAACAGTGATTATTAAAATTAAACGAACAAAACAACTTACTTTTGACGGTTGAAAAGCAATGTGGGCCCCTGCTTACGTTAACACCGCGCGCTGGGTGACGTAATACCGGGGAACGCGTTCAGACTTGCATGCCGCTTCTCTCTCCCTTAGAACCCTTGCCCCGCATTCCGTATAGTTTCGCTAGTACGAAGACTGTCACTACCGTAACCTGGCACAACCGTACCCAGTCTACCCTACATTTACCCTATTATTTCAACACCATAAGACGCAAGTACGTTGAGTTTAATTTAATATCCTGATTTTTATTAAATTATACCCTGAATCATAACATAAATACACGAATTTCTCGTTATACCAAGATTTTCACATATATTGTTCGAGGTGGCTGACCAGAATAACTGCCAAGCTGAAGGCAGGCAACCCTGTATATTGGTGAACGGCACGTCTAGGGTAATCGATCTGCATCAGTTTCATCTTGCCACCTGATGAGAAATGCTATATCACGTTGAACGTAAAAGGCAACATCACTTCTTTCAATATTTCAAGATATATTAATGAGAAATGACCAAAACTGGTACATTAACCCTATTATTTCACCACCATAAGACGCAAGGGCGTTGACTTTAATTTAATATCCTAATTTTTATTAAATTATACCCTGAATCATAGCATAAATACACGAATTTCTCGTTATGCCAAGATTTTCACACATATTGTTCGAGGTGGCTGACCAGAACTTGAAACCTGCCAGGGTTTGGGCTGGCAACCAATGCGGGTTGTTATCTCCAAATGTGTCTCTTTCGATGAGTAAACGTTTCGATCTGCCACCTTATGATGTAATTTTCGATCAAAAAAGCGATACGACGACGAAAAAAAAAAATAGTTCTTCCAGGATTATGCTATGGCAACTGTACCGGTGTACTCGTAAACCTCCCCACCGAGAAATCCTCTGCACTACTTACTAAGAAACCCCTACCGCCACTTAAGAAGCTCCTCACCTCACCCGACTAAGAAGACGCGGAATATCTTGTTAAGAGCTCTAATGTGATTGTACTATAAATTACACTCTATTTACCTACTCATTAAACCAAGTTTTGTAGCGTGCTTTTATTAAGAATACCTGAAGATTTGGCCAAATGTGATTGTCTAGTGGTAGAACCCTGAAGTGTTGTGTACCGTAATAACCCATGTCCTTTTATGAAAGCTTGACAGGTTTTGGACTTTCATTACTATAATTAAAGCTAGCCTATTCCGTACATTAAATGAACCTATCTGAACGCTGCTGTATGTTACTAATCTATTCCTACTTATAATGACGTCCTGAGGCTTAGAAGAGTAATTCATTCGCTGTAGTTATATTATAATTATAAATATTCGTAAATTATTAGTTAAATTATGAGTAGGTACGCTATTTTATGATTATAAATATTCTTCAATTATTAGTTAGATTATGATTGTAAATATTTTTTTATTTTTGGGTAGAAAATCCCCTACCACCTATTACCCGTCCGGTTGAACAAGGGAGCAGCCATTACAATTCATAACATGCAGATTATCTATTTAAACCTATATTGAACTAGATAACTATCCTAGCTATTTTTGTATTTAGAACAAATTTCTAAACGTCGGTTTGTATGGTAATTCCTTTACTCACACATGCTAACTCCTCTTGATTGGATGGGGATTGGACGGCCTAACCAAGTTACTTAGCTAGTTACCTAAGAGTTTAAGACGCAAAGAATGAAGCTACCAGCGTTTCCAACCTAGCGGTCTGTCTAGAGAAGAAATACCGAAACAAACTCGACAGACATCTTGTAGTGTTAATAATTGTTGTATCTATAACCATAAAGTCTACAACTTATATGGCCAATATATACCTAGACCATTCTATACCGATGGCTATTGGGGTAATGCTAATGCAAACCGTACCTTACATGTGAAATATTTGTCCTAAACCGTACCTTAAATGAAGAGTATCCACTCACAACAATAAATTGCCTCGAATGAAGACTATCTACTCATAATATTCAAATACTTTAAATGGATTTGATGAACTGCTCTGCCTGTCATCAAAGCCAGAATTATTTCATCTTTCTGAAACAACCCTGATATCTCACTGTCATGAATAGAAACGTTACCTTACTATGATGGTCAGTAATTGCCACACCTTTATAATATTTCACATGTATTCCACAGAACCCTGGCACTCCTTTTGACTATTTACTACTATTAACGTAAGTTCAGTTAACTTTACTATATGCAATCCTTTTGGAATAGTGACTCTAACTTTAGCTAACCAAACAAATCTTGGAATATATTTTGTTGCAGTAGATATATAGTTATAAGCCTATCATCCCATAACGCGTGAGTTTATCCCCTACATCTATCCCACAGTCCCTATTCTGCTTACTTCTAGAACCATACCTTAGTTCAGAGGCAAGTATGTATCCCTAGCTAAGCTGTAATTAGTTCAGTCGGCGAAACAGAGAAACAACCTAACAGCCTGGGCCTGCAGCCTCCCCCCCTCGCGATCGAAGTCTAAAGGGAATACGAGGGGTAAGGCGCACTAACTGGACATACAGATGTTGATATATAAATATATTTAAAACTGAACGACCCCTCGAGTAACCGATCGATTTCAACGAGCGGAGTAACCTCCTGTGCTTATCACATGAATGACCAATCCACGTCTACGTCGGCGGTTAGTTCGAGAGACGTGAGGGCCCCGGTTAAGAGGTTTCGTCTCCTGTGTTGATAAAAAGGTAGACGCCAGATCACACCTCAAATCTGGTAGCAAAGGACTCTGAATCAGGCTAATTGACACCGTTATACGTAAGCGTGATCCCTCAGGTATACTGTAAACCTGGACAGTGTTCCGGTTGATTAGGTAGTAATAATGAACCCCAACTAAGTTTCGAAAACAATCTTCCAAACATGTCTAGCCTAAATGAATGTACTTAATATTTATCTATATCACGATGTTTTTAAATTAGAATATTTTTTAAAACCGAATGTTGCACGCTTAAGACGGCAGAGCATGTGGAACTGGCAGCTATTAGCTTGTGACCAATCCACCTGTATATAATTTACCCATCTTCAGCAATAAACAATTTCATTTCATTTCATTTCTAATCCCAGGGATTAGCCGCCAGAGAAATAAACACGCTTGATTAAGCTATATAAACCTCACAGAATATATCCGATAAGGTAAATATAACTTAGGCCCTAAAACTACTTTTGAATTCACAAATCACTATAAATTTAAGAACCGTAAATGACTCATAATTATGAAGAGAGTTTCCTCACAACGACGAGCCATCCACCACAATAGAGAAAACACACACCAATCATATCCCAGCCTACAACCAGAGACACTGTCAGTCCGAACGATGAGAGTTGAATGATCCAGATACTAACTCCACACCCCCTTTTATACCCACTGCCTGCGATAAGTGTGACAAGTGTGACACGTGTGACATGTGTTGATGTGTGACATGTGTGACAAGTGTGACAAGTGAGACATGTGTGACAAGTGTGGCAAGTGTGACAAGTGTGACAAGTGAGACAAGTGTGATAAGTGTGACAAGCGTGATAATCGTAACGAGTGTGATATGCATCACGAGGCCACGAGGTTTAAGACGTTGGTAATATCTTTCCAATCCACCTTAACGCTCTAGCGGTAAGGTTGATTTCTGACTGTAGTATTAACACGCCAGCGTAAACACGCGACATTATTCGCCAGACAACAAAAGGTCGTATCATTCATTCTCATTTAACTCCTAATGCACTAGCTATTAAGATTGAAATTCGTACGTCCACGCTTCTAAATCTTAACAGATCATTAAATTGGGCTACTATTTGGGTATTTATATTCAAATAGCTTATCACACTTCTAGACTAATATCCTTATGAATCTATCACCAAAGTGTTGAATTATCTCACGTTACCTTCTTAAATGAAGTAATGTTTTGATATCGACTAACTATGCTATTAAACGCTAGCCTATTCATTGATTCCCTTTTCCCCTTACTTATTTAATCACTTTCCCAATTTTTGGTATGCAATAGAAGCTTGCCATCCTCTCAAAAAGTCAAAAGTCAAATCATTTCTTGTTCGAATGTGAGTGATTATATATATGGTAACAGTAATTTTAAAGTTCGTCACAATCAGCCAATATAAGGCGCACAATATTAGATGGATACGCTCATCGCATTTCATTGATTTAATAAAATGTCAAAAGAGAGAAAATAATAGTAGTCAAGGTTTGGAATAATAAAAACAGTTAGCAATTAAAAATAAGAAATTATCAATGTCATTCTCTCATTTTCTCTCTCTTTCTACATCAATGATGATGTAGTTGGTTGCTTTATTTATACAGAAACACACCGACGAGTATGCCCGTCCCATTACACAACCAACTAAAATCCAGTGTTCCTAAGTAGTATCTATCACTGTATTGCATTTCTGTTCTGCCACCTTGTGAGGTAGTGTTTCGTGCAACGGGAGCTCTAACCATAAGGGCAGGTGCAAGGGATTGTATGGTGTAAGGTGTGCAAAGTGACTTTGGAATTTTTTTATCGAGAAAATTATACGCAATCATGTATCGATTAAATCAGATAAACAACCATATATTCAAAATTCTTTTTTTTAATATTTATATTTTATTTATTTGTGGCATCAACAGCATTACATGAAAATAATACAAAGCTTAATAGCTAATAACAAAGCCAGTTATAGATGTCCACCAAAATACAGTAAATGGAAAAAGAACGTAAATAGCCCAAGCACTTTATTTTCATTAGTATGCAAAAAAAAAAAGAAATTTGGAAATAATTCATAACAGCAGCATTTTTGTGTGTAACTGATATATAATCATTTTAGTAATTACGTAGACTCAAAATACACCAAAATATTAGTCATCAAAAAATCCATATTAAACCAATTCCTAAAAAAAAGGAAAAATATTAATAGATATTTCAATTTTTGTTTTGGTTAATTGACAGGAGCTCTTCAAGAATAATAAATAAATCACACAAAAAACATAATGGATGTGTCATTTGTTTTTATATATTTACTTCCCGATGGAAATTTTGGTGGATTCTTGGATAAGGCATCTTAGAATAACATTTGAAAATCAAACAAACAAAAAAAACGCTGTTATAAATTAATGTTTGAAAAAAACGTAATTTTCCTGGGTAAAACACAGAACTAAAATTAAAACATGCTCGGTAAATGTGTCAGTAAATGTGTGTGTGTGTGTGTGTTGTGTGGATGCGTGCATATGCGAGGGAAAATGCATGTTTGTAAAAAGTGAGAGTCGGAATATAAACTTCAGTTATAATTTTAAGCTTTTTTTCTTTTACTGTGATCCTTATCCTTTATTAACAAATTAACACGCGTCTTAAGGGAAGGTTTGGTGCAAATACTATTAAACATA
This sequence comes from Epinotia demarniana, assembly GCA_945867215.1. Taxonomy (NCBI): domain Eukaryota; kingdom Metazoa; phylum Arthropoda; class Insecta; order Lepidoptera; family Tortricidae; genus Epinotia; species Epinotia demarniana. The sequence goes on along the minus strand of OX244267.1, from coordinate 9,826,426 downwards.
ATTATAATTATAAGTCGATACTATTAACTTATTATTATAATTTCCTAACATACGAATTATATCTGAAAATCAGACCTTATTGTTCGGAACGGCGTTTCAAAGCACGCGATAATTTCCAATTCACCCTCTTAAGCCGTAAAACAGCAAAAGTATCGCACGTATCTATCGTCTATCTAGACTAGAAAATAATAAGAATAGGCATGATGAAACATTTTGAAAAACTGTTCTATAATGTTTAGAAATATTTATTACGTACAACGAATACGATTTTTCAAGAGAATATTATAACAGTTAATTAGGAAAAAAATGCATTTTAGTTTTTAAATTTCAAATTGGCGCTAAAACGCTTGTCAGTGTCATGGCGTCCCGAGTGACGTCACGTTTGACGTCAAACAGAACGCAGACCTTTGACGTTTGCTACCCAGATCGCTCAATTGCTTATTGAATGAACATAAATTCAAAAGTTTACAAGTCTAGCGCGGCCGTGCGAGCGAGAAAGCGGGACAATGACGGATGAAGATCGGACAGATAACATGGTTCTATGCCTGATTTTCTAATCGTTCTGCACGTGAGTTTTCTCTGTAATCTGTGGTAATGGCCGTTATGGGTATTTGTTTATACAAACGTTACGTCATGCGCTCTGAATGGTGTTTAACATATCATGGCGGGCGTCCATATTTTTCAGTTTAATTTTATCAAAATAAATAATAATCTCTTACTTAATAAAAAATTATGAGCATTTTTCGAATTCTATGATTAAAATTTCACTAAGAAAAGACCATATTTTAGTGATTTTCAATTACTGTCATCATGCCTATTTTAAGTTTACCAACTCATCCGAGTGGTCTCAAACCGGCATAATAAAAAAAGGTGAAGTAAAGTAAAGTAAAATAATGATTAAATTATCGAAAGTATATGTTGCCCAATAAACCATATATACTTTCGATGCCATTTCGATATCTCTTATATCTCATGAAAAACATAAAAGTGAAAATGCGGCCAATTTCATAATAAGAATATGCTTGGTTGTGGACTTCGGCTGACAAACAAATTGAAATCTAAATGAGTGCCATGTGCTGGAGATAATCCCGAACAGATAACCCTGACTTGGCTAGTTTCCATATACTTAGTACACATTATCTTATCTGGTAGACCTGCAAATTTATTTTATAAAAATAATTAGGCGTAGGGATGTCAAGACCCCATCGCCCACGGGTTCTCTAGTCAACATAGGGCAGGTCGTTTCCCTGGCCAGGTCTGTAAAGCGAACTAGTCGCGAGGGTCAATTCGTAGCATTCGTAAGCAAACCTTTTGACCCTCTTTGTAAGCGAAATGGCTGGACAACCGTTGGGGTTTTAGTGGGTATATAGTCTGTGCCTTCTAACCATCGAGTACTTACCACAAACCCGGTCCGGTCCCCTTCCGACCGGGTGGACGGTGTGCATCAACGCATTCCACCAGCGAAAAATGAATATAAAAGGGCGGTTAATGGCTGGCTGTTAGGATGGAGCGACCTTACGTGCCTGAGGGCTACACTAGGGATGTCCTGTGGCTAGGCTGTGCCGGCCAGGTGGATGGATTGCCCCGGTTGTCCAGAGTGAAGTCGCAAGAGCTGTTGCTTGAGGGTATGCGCCTGTGCCACCTCTCTTTCATCCAGCTCTCTTACCGGCGGTGTTGCACTTGGGCCATTTTTTTATGTCGCCGTTTAATAGAGGTCCATCTAGCAGAGGGCGAGTCACCGCCTTCGGGAGATAGGTTTACTAGGCATGTTCACACAATAAATAGGTTCATTTAGAGTCCATCATCTCTCTCGCATCCTAACGTTTTTCGGGCGCGCGTGTTGTCGAGGAGACGTAGCTATCGTGATCCAGGGAAAAGTCGAGGGCACCAGACCAAGAGGCAGGTCACCAATGAGATGGACAGACCAAATAAAAGCTGCAGTAGATGAATCACTACACGCAAACATAAGGAAGGCGACTGTCAGAGAGGAATGGTGGCGTGTTGTGAAGCTTGCTACACATAAATATAGAGTTAGGTAGGGAAGAGTCTGAATCCGGAGTGCTTCACATTAAAGAATATGGGTTATCTGTGGTGGCTCTAGCTAGACACCCATTTAGTGTATTCCTTCCCATAATTATTTATTAAATATTGAAACGTATCAGTGACAATTCATGCTTTAAATCCTGTTTAAGATGAGGTCGAAGACTTGTTCAAGAAGTTTGTGACCCACCGGTTGACGGAAGAGGAAACCAAGACGCTGCACGATGTGTTCGAAATCCTCCGAATGCCTGAATACGCCTCAGCGCGGTCGGTTGAAAATACCACTCCCTCTAGAATGGTAATTTATTTAACTTTTTTATTTTTTATTAGCCTATATTGTGTACCACTGCTGGGCAAAAGCCTCCACTTTTTTCCGCCACTCGTCTCGGTCCTGTGCTGTGTTCGCCAATCTGTACAAAACGTATCAAGGTCGTCCCGCCATCTCCTTTTCGGTCTGCATCGGTGGCTATTTTGGCCCATCGCTCCGCGTGCATCCGGCAGACATGTCCAACCCAGTCCCACTTTAGCTTCGCGGTCTTAGCACCCACATCTACGATCCCAGTTTTGGCACGCAGCTACGTGTTCCTGATCCGATCGAGACCCGATTCAACATTTGCTCGCTGGCAAATCTTGAGTCGGGACTTTTGTGCTTCTGTAAGTGACCAAGTTTGGGCGCCATAGGTTAGGATAGGCAGGATACTACATATGGATGGCCGAATCATGCAATATAATGCATCAATGTAGTATTATGGCCTACATTGATGCATTATTCAAAAAGCAACTCTCTTACACGGTAGAAGATCTCAATCCCAATGACAGTTTTATAAAAAGTCGGCCCCATTAAATAGTATCAATCATACCTATCTACATATTCCGAATTGCTCCCTAACCATAGGAGTTTGTGGAACTGTTACGCTACTTTTCGACAGTTGATCTACAGGGTATACCCAAAATGGGATATGAATCGATCAAGGGCATATTCGGTAGTGCATTGCGATTCCCAATACTTTTTTGTTCAATTTTGTTTACATTGATATTTTTGTTTTTGTTGACATTGCTTGTACGAGGGTGAATAGTGGGAGGATTTATTTCAATTTCAACCGGCGCGCGCACAGCTATGACATGAAAACAAATGTTTCGTGTGTTTTTTTGATACGCAGGTGACGGCTTTTACGTTTTTAAATATGTTTTACAAAACAGGACTTAATCGCGTATAATAAAAGTATTTAAAAACAAATAGGTATATTAATGAGAAACATAAACAAAAAATTCAGTGTAAATAAAAACAAAACAAAATTAAAAAAGACCGGTTTGCACTCCGGGAGTGCCAGCAGAAGTACAAACTTGTATAATTTTAATTTTGCAATTTGGCAACACTAATCCTACAGTCACTTGACCTCCTACACCTGTCGCGACAATTTTTCCCTATCCCAAAAAGTGCACAGCGCCGCTAAAGAAGTTTACACAAAAAAAAAACAAATGCATTTTTGGAATCGCATTACGCTACCGAACCTGGCCTTGATCGGTTCACGTTCACACCCTATTTTCGTTACAAGCTGTATGTAGCAGTTTGAGGATACCCTAGTTTTTAAAGCAAACCAATAGCTGCATATGTATTTGTTTTAGACTCTGAATTGCGTGGTGTGCCGGTCTGCCTTCGCCGCGTTATTCGTAGCGGTGGAACAGGGACAGAGCGACGCAGAAATTTCGGAGACAATAACAGTTCTCTGCACGTCTCTAGGCATCGCGAGTCACGATGTTTGCAATGGTGCTATTGGACTAAACATGGTAAAATTTTATTTTTAACTTCAGATACTAGATACCCATAGTTAGTGTCTTTTGGTGGGACTTTGATGGGCTGATGTCTAATCTGACAAATGACGCATAATGGCATGTTCCCAAGTTTGTCAGTGTTAAATTGGGCTGAGGTTAGGTTAGGTAGTTTATAAGCAATAAAGGTTAAGTCACACAGCTGCGCTACGTCAGCGCGACGCGTTGAGTGCGCGATGCGTGTGGGGCGCGCGGCCACACAACACAACACAATATAGCATCGCGCAGCCTAGGGCGCTACCGGGAATCGAAAATGAAGTTCCTTCGTGTGTCACGCTCTCTGTCCCTTGAATAAGCATGTGCGACAGACAGGGCGATACACGAACGACCTTTTTATTTAGGTTCGCGGAAGCAGCTCTGAGGCCCTACCGCGAAAAGAAAACGGATTTCGTTTGTGTATCACCCTCTCTGTTGCACTTGCTAGTTAGAGGGACAGAGGGAGATATTCGAACGAAGTTCGTTTTCACTTCGCGGGCTCCCCTCTGGTGGCGTCGTACCGTACATTTCGGTGCGCAGCGGTCGCGTCAAACGGACGTCCCAATTGCGGCTCGCACTCTGTGTGACCAAGCCTTATTAAGCCACACAGTGTAGGTACTACATATGACAAAAAAAATCCCCATGCTGTTTATCGCATATCGATCAAGGAATGCATTTTAAACGCAAGACTAAGACACCCACAAGTCTATTTCAAATACTTTTCTTTATAAAAAATACTTTATATATCGATACCATCATCATCCTCCTAGCGTTATTCCCGGTTATGCCCTTGCAAGAGCCCGGGGTCCGCTTTGACACCTAATCCCAAGATTTGGCATAGGCACTAGTTTTACGAAAGCGACTGCCATCTGACCTTCCAACCCAGAGGGTAAACTAGACCTTATTGGGATTAGACCGGTTTCCTCACGATGTTTTCCTTCACCGAAAAGCTAACGGTAAATATTCCGTACATAAGTTCCGAAAAACTCATTGGTGCGAACCGGGATTCGAACCCGCGACCGCCGCTTAGCAGCCGCAAGCTTGAACCACTAGGCGACTAGCCTATCGTAGCTCTATTATATATCGATACCGTGACTTAAAAAAATATTAAGTTAATAAATTATGTAATCGTATCTGATCAAGATATTTCTTTGTGATCAATACAGTTTGATAAAGGACTTTTTAGCGCACATTTACTAGTTCTCATTTTTGGAATTTCACCTCTGGTTACCGAACCATTAATTTTTTTTCAGTTGTTGGTTTTTATTTTTTCCCCCAAAAAAACTCAATAGGGGGACCTGTGAAGAGCACCGAAAAATTGCTCTTAACTAGGTCTAAGTACCTATCACTGATAACAACAATGCATTCCTTGATCGATTTATGCGATAAACAAACAGCATGGGGATTCTTTTTAGTCATATTGAACACTGAGTCACGAATGTACTCCCTACATTTGTTTTACTATCACAGATAATTATGATAAAAGTTGGTATGTATGAGTGTGATGTGACGTGATTAATTAAAACACACATTAAGTATGAACATACACTATGTGATTATAAAACCTGTAGGCACCTATAGAATAACCACAACCTCATCAGTCATCATCATCGTGAAACGGGAAATGATTATTTGATAATGGTCCGAGGTTATTTAGTTTACAGTAGGTAGGTACGCTTATCCATTTTACGAGGCATTGACAATAATTGATAAAATCTGGTGAAGATGTGTCGCTGTACAAATGTTTTAGACGCTGTTTCTTCTACTTAGCGGGATGTCACACTGCGCCGCATCTCCGGACGGAGGTGTTGACCTGCATACAAATTTGGCCGGACGGAGGTTCGGTGCAGTATCGTATCATACGGAATTTATATACAAACTGAGGTACTTGCATACAACGAGCTGCGCACCTCCGTCCGGAGATGCGGCGCAGTGTGACATCCGCCTTAATGCTATCCTGCAAATCCGCAGGTATCATGTGGACTACTCAAACTTTAGATTCCGAGCCGTCTTTACAAGTAGTCTCAACTTCCTTATTCACTATTAGAACCGAAGGTTTGAGGTTAATATCTGTCTTGTTTCCAGCCTATATTGACACATATAATAAAGACGACCCCTGAAGCGGTACCAAGATCGTTTTGTGGTTTGATCCTTCAGGCAGCAGGCGATCCTAATGTGTGCGTCATTGAAGACCCAAGGTTCGAGTGGCAGGTGGACCTACCTGACCCAGTAATTGTCGATACGGTGAGTTAGTTCAGCTAAGTATAAAGGTCATAGCTCATTAGAGCCATCCGGCGCCCGACCCGCACCGCCTCGCCTCGTAAATGTCAGTGGCGTGCACAGGGTTTTGGGACAGGGTAGGCAGTGGGATGAAATGATATTGAAAAGTAAAGAACAATAACTTACCAGTTTAACTTCAATAGAAAATTTGTTACACGTGCATTGCATAGTAAGATGACGGTGCAATAGAGGTACATGCAGGTCGATGATCTCGATGATAACTTTAACCACCTCGTAAATCCCACTAAGTAATTTTTAAAATAATAGAGTATGGGAAAGGGGGGCAGGTTTTTTAAAAATGTTGATAGTTTTATTATTTTTTTATTTTTGTTTAATTTTCTTTTCCTATCGTAAAAAAAGCTTAAAAATAAGCATGTTGTACTCTTTAAACTTTTTCTCTCAGATCGATATATTTATATATTCACCGAGATATTTGGGTTCAAAGGTCAGTCTTAGGTCAGTTTTAGCAGCAGTAGACAAGTTTTTCATATCGGCAAATCCCGTATCAACCCAGACTGTTTTAATATTCGAGAACAAAACACACGGGAAACAAAACAATCTACCTACTTGAATGTAAACAGCCGGCCAACCACTTAAACGTCTCGTAATGTCCGGCATGCATCTTCCTTTTTGAACCACTTTCACCTATGAAGCAAAAGGTAATTTGCCGAAATTGCCGTTTACTAATGTTTTCATACACACAAGATCACCACACAACTCACAAGATAACTCCTCGACCTCCATTTTACTCGTCCTCTGACTTTATAGGCTAATTCTCACCTCACTAATACTTATAAAAGTTATAAACTCACAACGTATTAACAACAAAAGAACAGAACGAACCACGAAACAAATTTATAAAGCTAAATACAATTTCGCACGTGTCATCCGAAGTTCGCAAATCATAACACCACAAACAAGTGATAAAATTACGATATATTTGAATGGGAAATGATCGCTTGTTGAATGCATACTTCTAAATTTGGTCGCCTAAAAACACGAAGATGGTGGCGCTCGGCAACAGCGGGCGCTGTCGGAACTATTCGGATGTAAGAAAGAGAAAGAAGATATCGGATCGCAAATTCACTGCTTGTTTATTGTGGGCATGATATATCATCTAGCCTACATGACGCGCAATGATCGCGCAAGCCAGACGGTCGGAAATGAAGAACTGTTTACTTGAGGATTTGGGTTACAGATGTGTGAGTTATGTATGCGTGTGTTCGTAATTCATACCGTTGAAGTCGTACTTTTTCCGAAGTACGCCTCAAGCGGCAAACGGATCATCACGTGCGCGTGGCCGTGGGTCACCGCGAAATTCAAATTTATAATTCAATAAATAATAACTGTGATTGTTTATTAATAATATTACCGTGCCATACTATTTTCGTTATAGTAGGTATTGTGTTGTGTTAGCATTATATTGATAGGGTAGGCAGCGCCTTTTTGCCTATATGGAGTGCACGCCACTGGTAAATGTACTAACTACGGAGTTGATGTATTTAGTGAGCGCATGCCCGTTCAAATTCATATATAGAATACTAACCGCTCGAGGCGAGGCGGTGCGGGTCAGGCGCCGGGTGGCTCTAATGAGCTGTGACCTTTAATCCGTGTTACTTCTGTAAAGGCTCGGTCACACAGCTGCGCGACGCGTTGAGTAATAAGTGAATGCGTGCGGGGCGCGCGGTCAAAAAGAACACGAGCGCATCGCGCAGTCTGTGTATGTGTGTGTGTATTGTCGCTAACCTATTAGTCCTGTTACCTTACATTTCGGTGCGCAAAGGTCGCGTCGAGCGGACGATCCGCTTGCCTCGCACACTCTGTGTGGCTAAGCCTAGTGGCAAAGTGTGATATTTGTGGTGGCGACCCACCACCCATAGCTAAGGGAAGCCTTAGGGAAGTGGCTATGTCTGTCACCGCCGAAAGAGTTAGGCATGCCAAGTCCACAAAACGGCATATTCATTTTCCATTGGAGAAGAGTCGTTGTCCACGAATGCCAAATACAAATACAAATTATTTATTCTGCAAATAGGCCACAAGGGCACTTTTACATGTCAAACGGTAATTTACAATAAAAATAATAATCTTACAATAAAAGAATAATAATCTAACACAATAATAATTTAAAATTTGCACATTAAGGACTGATATAACATACTAAATGTCACAAAGTTACTGAAAACAAAACAAAATATGACCATTACATTCGATTAGAATAAGGTCTGTGCATTAACAGAAAGTTAATGATATTAATTCAGTATTCCAGAGATGTATAAGGTCTCTGAGCGTCCAAATACAATTAATAATTATTCAATGTTCGTAGAGATGTATACGGTCTCTAAGCGTCAAAACAAAACAATTTAAAAAAAAAGGAATATTAATGTAATATTGTCCGTGATGTACATGGTCAATAACAATAAAACGTGTCAAGATCGGAATGATGTCTCTCGTCAATACGATAATAATAAAATAACACTAGTATTTAAGAAGTTAGGTACTATGCCCTTGCAAGCATGAACAGTCCGGACTCCACAAACAGACGCATATCTCAGCCATCGCCTCCCTCAACCATATGTTAGGGAAGGTGGCGACCCGATCAACGGCGCCACCGTAAGCAAAGCCCTTTAAGCGAGCATGACATATTCAAGCCACCGGACAGTGTTAAAAACAAAGATTAATAAGCGACTTGCTCGGCGAGAAACAGCATTACGTGCTCTCTTCTTACATAAAATGGAACAATTATTTCAGGTAGGTACTTATAATGTGTATTTAGGTATATTCCTAATTGAATTAGCCTACTACTGGCTTAAAGGAATTTTTGTCGTTTAAGAAATCGTTGACAGTATAATACGCCTTGCTTAGCAAATTACTTTTAACATGAGACTTAAATTGGCTGAACGGTAAATTAACAATTTCGGTGGGTATTTTATTATAAAAACGTAGGTATGCAGTTCCCCACGAACGACGTGCTAACCTTGCGGAGACGACTGGCCTTCACTGCGATCTTGTTTTTACTTCTGGTGTTGAAGTCGTGGATATCGCTGTTGAGTTTGAACTCGTGAAGGTTTTTCCGCACATACATGATATTCTCAAGAATGTATTGGCATGCTACAGTAAGAATGTTTGCCTCCTTAAATTTGTCCCTGAGAGATTCTCGAGCTTTTAGTTCGTATATGGATCGTACAGCGCGTTTCTGTAGCACGAATATGGTCTGGATATCAGCTGCTTTCCCCCACAACAGGATTCCATAGGACATAACACTGTGGAAGTAACTGTAGTACACCAGCCTGGCGGTCTCATAACGTTTGTTAACTGTCTTATGCGTCTTACTGCATATGCTGCCGAACTAAGTTTTCCGGCTAGGGCGGTGATATGTGCATGCCATTGTAGTTTTGAGTCCAAGGTGATACCTAAAAATACTGTTCTATCTTCAATTTCCAGTTCATCACCCTTTAATTTGATCTTGGTATTGTTTACCTGCTTGACATTAGGTAAAGTGAATCTGATACACTTTGTTTTCTTGGAATTTAGCAGTAAATTATTTGCTGTAAACCAGTTCACAACAGTGTTGAGTGCATCATTAATATCATCGAAGTTTTCCTCTTTCCTGTCTACCTTGAAGATAAGCGACGTGCGTGAGCCGTAGTCCTAATATTTCGGACACAGCTTTTGTAGATATATTTTCTTCGAAGTGTAACGTGTCTAAAATGGATAAAGTAACGAAATGGCACTTGCGTTTTCAGCCTGCGACTACCAACGGTGCGCCTCTCACAGTGGCCCTAATCACAGACGCTCACATTGACCCTCTATACGAGCCCTATGGCGCGGCCATCTGCGGGGAACCCACTTGCTGCCGAAAGGGTCAAACCGCCTCCCAAGCCTTCGACTACCGTGCGAGCTTCGATGAGTCAATCTACGAACAAACGCTGATCAAAAACGATGACAAAGTATTCTTAGACTTGAGTGTCGCTCAGAACATAAGAAAGACGCGGGGTTTATCGCAGACTAGGTTTAAGCCCGCGAGGAATGCTGCTCCCGCCGGCTATTGGGGCGACTATCGCAGTTGCGATACGCCGCTTTGGGCGTATGATGACGTCATCGACAGAATAGCCGAAACACATAAGGTAGGGTTCCACTTATGCTATGCGCACGGCAGCTTCTTCTTCGTCCTGGTTCCCTCACAGCTGAGGATCGCGAGCATATAATAGGTATGTGCCGTCTCCAAAGAGTGTCGTCATAGGCCGTGCGGGCCGCAAGCTGTGCACTGACACCGCTCTTGACGGTATTATATTTTTATGTATCGTATGGCAAATCAGTATTTAGAATCGTGAGATCTTGGAAAAGACAGTACGGTTGCCAGGTTGTTGCACTTTAAGCACAACCCAGGGGTCACGTGTAGGGTAGCGATGGGTAATTCCTACGGACGTGGTGCAACTTCGACCCCCCTCTCGACTCGGTGTCAGACCATCACGTTTTGGTGCCCTACCCGGGGCTCGCACTGCATTTGGTCTAGAATTACTTGGTCCCCAGAACATACTCTGGTGACCGCATAATACGTCCGAAGGAGCTGTGGGCGCGCTCATGCCACAAGGTGCCGAGTAACTTAGTAACTTTCAGCTCGCTCAAGGACTGGTTTAGTTAGCACACTTAGTATTAACTGGATCCTTTTGCAGTTGATAAGAATAGGCCACTGAACTGTTTCAGAACGTCGACGTTGTATATTACATCGGTGATACCATCGACCACTTCGTTTGGGAGACCACGTACGAACTGATAAACGAGATGAACCGACACGTGGTCGACAAGATAAGGAATAGCTTCGGCGACGACGTACTGGTCGTGTCTGTTATTGGGAACCACGAATCACAACCCACTAATCAGTAAGTGAACTACATGAACAGACTAACACGATTTAGGAAGTTACAGAACTTATTTATTTTCTTCTTTAGTTTCACCGTAGATCCCGCCCACTACTTACCGGTATTTAAAATGTCTTCTTATTTTCGCGACGTTTCAAGACGGGATAATAAAGTTGACAAATTAGACTAATCGCCTAAAATACAATTACACACAATAAGTAATTAGCAAGATACTTATTCGGTTCCTACCTACTTGCATAAACAATTTTTACTCTATGAATTTATGTTGTTTAACTGGAATAATGTTTTACTTCGATTCAGAGGGGCTCTACCGCGAAACGAAAACGAACTTCGTTCCTTCGTTGTATCTCCATCTCTGTTGCATTTGCTAGTTCGAGTGACAGAGACGGGGTTACACGAACGAAGTTCGTTTTCTTTTCGCGGTAGGCCCTCAGGGATCTCCCGGGAAACGATAATTAAATTCGTTCGTGTATCTCCCTCTCTGTAGCTCGAATAAGCAAGTGCGACAGAGAGCGACACACCTACACGAAAGAACTGTGTTGTGGGCCTCACAACCACCACGTCACAAACCATACTGGCAGCCTCGCTAGTAGCAGGACATTAAAATTGTACTCCACAGGTTCGCTCCATCAAGTGTGGTGGGAGACAAACTGAACACGACGTGGTTATACGAGGCGCTGGCCAACAAATGGGCTTTCTACTTGCCCGAGGGCGCCAGGGAGACAATTATGGAACGAGGAGAGTACTCCGTGCTTCTCAGACCGGGGTTTAGGGTCATCACAGTCAACAACAACGTGGCTTATAAGTATAATTGGTGAGCAGTTGATCAACTTAGGGCATACTTACGCGGACCGTAGACAGACTGCTTAGAGCAGTCGAGACCGACGGCACGTGAGCAGTCGTCATATTAAATGAGGCCTCGACTCCTCTAAGCTGTCCGTCTATGGCGGGTCTCGACTGCTCTAAGCAGTCCGTCTATGGCGGGTGTTAGGGCTCTTCGTGCGGTGTTCTGAACTCCTGAATACAAAGTAGCTTGCCGAGGGCCTGATTGCTATAAGGGAGAGTAGGTACTAACGTAATTGCCTGATTGCGCCAGGGAACAGACCGTGCTTGTTCGACCGAGGTCCTGGGTCATTCATACATCGTAACTAGTCAACAATAAAGAGTGGCTTATAAGTATTTATAACTGTTTTTACGCTGTTAGATAATGCGATGAATACAATAGGTATTTAGATTTTAATGTGATCATCATATGTTTAACATCTAGACAGTTGTTATCGGTGGCACGATTACCATGAGTCACGTTTTCAACGTTTCCGTTTGACAACCTGATGTGACATGACGGTCACTTTTTCCTTCACTTCATTCACGTACAATCCCTTGGTCTCCCGATAGCTTTTCCTTCTATTATTAACATGGGAGGATTTCCTCGAAGCATTTCGATTAAAGCCGAGAGCGGAAACAAATTTCACTGTGATCCGTCGATTCTTCCGCACCGCTCTTATTCCTCAATATAATCGCAGTCTCAGGTGCCGGTTCACATTTTCAGGTGGCTAGTGTACGATCCCCTTGACGCTAAAAAGCATTTAGAATGGCTGGTAGAAGAGCTATACAAAGCGGAGCTGGCTGGGGAGAAGGTGCACATACTGACACACATCCCGCCAGGCGTCTCCGACCTCACACACACATGGACCAGGGAGTACAACCGAATCATAAACAGGTGACTTTATTTCACGTAAATCGGTCGCATTTCTTGGTAGCTCCGCTTGGGTTTGAAATGATCTCCGTTTAATGTATTCGTATAGTAAGGTGGGTACCCTTGCCTTGGCTCTGAAATACTCGTCGCACGAATATATGTATTTGCCCTCACCGGTATTTGAAAGGGTCATACTAAGGTCGTCACGAATCACAATGCTCAAAATTTATCGAACGACTAGAAAGATTTCCTTGCGGGCGCGCTTTGAAGACAAACTCTATCTAAAAACCTACCTTGACCCGCTTACGAATGTTTTCACTTAAGAAGGCGGGTTTGATCAGAGTATTCAGAGTTGATGTGTATGACACGTAACATTACTGAGCTGGGCTCAAGCATGGATAGAGACAGTGTGCATTAAGCCCTACAAAAGGATGAACAGCTATAAGCCAACCAACCCAAAACGGCCAAAACCTACGTTTATGTTCCAATAATAGGTAAGTTGTTTTACAGATTCGCGTCAATTATAAGCGGAGAATTCAACGGGCATACACACTCTGACGAGTTTAAGATCTTCTACAGCCCCGAAGGAGAGGCAGTGAGCGTAGCTTGGGGCGCCGGCAGCGCGACGACTTACGCTAACTACAATCTGAACTATAAAATAGCCACTTTCGACCCCACTACCTATGTGAGTATACCGACATTTAACACATTCGCAACCAAGAACCCGCCTGACCCCCTAGCACACTAAGTTTTATGTCGGACACAAAGCATTCGTCCCATTCTGGCAAATATGCGAGTGCAAGAGGGGCAAATGCTTTATGTCGGACATAAAACCTAGTGTGCTAGGGGGTCTGGTAGGCACTCCTAATGTTTGCTCAGATGCCCGCTAGGCGGGCAGTAGTATAAACCTACACGCCTAACGAGTTCTGTCGGTTTCTGGTGTATTGTTCAATTTTTAGTCCGCTTTGCGAAAGTCTAAGCTAAGTCTAGCTCTGATTAGGTACCTGAAAAAATAACCGAGCCTAAAGGGTCCTTGTGGCCGTTTTTACTTGGGGGTATGATTCTTTTTGTATTACATAGCTCATTTAACGTAGATTTAGGATCTATACTTAACTCAAAACCTGCCATAAGGACCCTTTAGGCATGGAACGCCACATATGGTAGCCTATTGTTGTATTAATATTATTTCTTCATCCATGTCCAGGAACCAATCAACATTGAGAACTACGTCTACAACCTGACAGAAGCAAACCTCACGCCCAACCGGAGACCTCACTGGTTCCAACTCTACGACCTCAAACATCGGTTCCAGCTGACTGATCTCTCTCCTGCATCTATGAACGACCTCGTTACTAGGATGGTCACTAGCAACCATGAACTCTTAGACTTATATGCCGCCTTCTTTTCTAAACTGAGCGACACTAGATGGCCATTCTGCAATACGGATTGTAAATTAGATTATCTCTGTAGAACTGTGATCACTGTCTTGTGGGAAAGACAGAAATGCAATGAGCTACTGGCAATGTACCAAGGTTGAAACTACGGAATAAAATTTAAGTAAATAACAATACTCTACTTTTATTTTACATAACTACATATTTTACAAATTATGAACAAATGAATAAATTACTATTAGTGATTAAGTATACTTAACCAGGCGATTTCGGGTTTCCACTTTAGATCTTCACTCGGTATTTTGTCGAGTACTTTTAGCTGCAACAAAAAAACTGTTCTGCTTTAAGTTGAACGTAAATACCACCTACTTCCTTATTTAAACAAGTGAATTAAAAATATTTTTCAAAAAACCCAACTGCTTTTTTAAAATTTTATAGTCTATGTCATTCCCACGATTAAGAGGAATCCAACAACACCTCATATGTCGAAATCCGTCAAACGGTTTAGGCTGCAGGGCGTGCCAAAGAATAAGTCACATACATACATACATACGCTCGAAAAACATAACCCTCCTCTCCTTCGGGCAGTCGGGTGAAAACTAACTTAAATTGCAACGGATATAGGCCGAAACGCACAGACAGCGGTGGCGGAGCGGCGCGGCGCGGAGGCGGTACCGGTTGTAATGTTCGAGCTAATATGAAACGATCCGCACAGAGCGGCGCGAACATTACAACCGGTACCGCCTCCGCACCGCGCCGCGCCGCCCCGCCACCGCTCTCTGTGCGCTTGCAGCTTAAGTGAAGCTAGAGAGTATGAAATGTGTCACAAGAACTAACATGATGGGAATGGGCAATCTGTATATAATAATTAAGAGTAGGTACATGGAAAAAACAAAAATAAAATAAAAAGAGATGCCGCACAAATCACAATTTAAAAGCATTGCAAATTGCATGCAAAATCGGCCAAGTGCGTGTCGGGCCACGCGCAGTGTAGGGTTCCGTAGTTGCCTGTTTGTTTTAGTTACATCGACACGCGCGGTCCAACTAAATGGTGCGGTTGCGTCAGCCGAATTTGTAAGTGGGTACATTTTAACTTGGTCGACTATTACTCGGTAACTAAGCCCAATATCTCGCCAACGAATCAATAAATTGAAAAATGTTTATAAGAAACCCATAATACATATTTGGGTGAGGACCAAATTCTTGGCCAGTAGTTAGCCTGGTTAATCGGTAGTGGTTAAAAAGTTCTGTTGTGTCACAAAAATTACCTAACCATAGAATTTTATGCAATTTTTTAGTGTTACAACGGAACTTTTTAACTACTACCGATGAACCAGGCTAACTAAGCCAAGAATTTGGTCCACACCCATTTTTTAACAATATATCCAACGATACCCTATACTACAGCATTAACAAGTTTTTTTTTCAAGATTTTATTCTATTGTATTGTCAGCGTGATTATATACCCATGCCGAATTACAGTTTTCTAGTAGTATAATGGTTACTGAGCTAAGCTGAAGACGGGCTGACGGACGGACGGACGGCCACACGGACGGACGGACTGCCAGACGGACATGGTGAAACTATAAATGCCCCAGTACACAATGGCCTGTGATGGGCAATGCTTTGCAATGCACAACTGTAGGCCACGATCTCTTCGTGTTCACACAATGGCGCATGGCTCATTGCTGCCTGGCAAAACACTTGCGATGGACGTGTAAGTAATTACGGCCGCGGCTTTTTATTTATATAATGGGCGATTGTGGGAACACCACAGGCCAAACAACAACAAGACAACATCCTGATCGCGCGCCATGACAATTATCCGCCACTATTATACCATTACCCTCTGTACACAATGGCGATCGCCTGAAGTGGGCCAGCATACGCCATTGACCCATTGTGTACTGGGCCTTAAAGAATGTTGACTATGGAACCCTAAGGCGTAAACCAAACAGAGACGGCATACGGTGAGGGCGAGGCGCAGGTGCGGTGCAGGCATGATGCCGCTTCAAACCATTGTAGACCTTAATACAATGGAATAAGGTGCTAGTAACTGCTAGCTTCGCGTCGCTAGCGTGCCTCCGCCGCGCCGCTTCCTAGTTAGCCCTGATATAGTGTCGCTACAAACAGCTTACATATGGCAATAATACGTGTACGTCATGAATAGTCGGGACAGTGTGTATTGGCATCATGCAAGATCAAGTGAGATATACAATTATATACTTGTAGATTGTGAAACTGTGTTTTCAGGTAATCAGAAGAGCATGTCTAGTTGATAATTAAACATCAATAATTACGTATCCGCCAAAATACGATTCTAAATATTCGACATTCATTTTTTTGGTATTGGTGGCAATGGCGGTAACATCTCATTCTTTTTTAATATATATTTGATTGTAGCACTACAGACACCTTAGATGAGTAAAAAAATATTCATCATCATCATCATCATCATCAGCCTATACCTATACGTCCCACTGCTGGGCACAGGCCTCCTCTCATGTATGAGAGGGAAAAAAAATATTCATTTAATAATTAATATACATTAGTACCAAGCTAACCAGTTCATTACAACCACACTATGAATATCAGTACCCCTCTGTTGTCAGAAAAAACATTGCCATTAAAATAAATTAGTTCCACTGAAAATCCGCAACATAGCAAGGGCTAAATAGGAACTTGTCAGGCTTTACATGCAATAGAATAATAGTACAGAGCCTAGCCTTTACTCGTAGAGAGGTCCTTAAATAAAATTCGAATAGTATAAGAGAATTTAAATACCCAACTTGTAAATATTTTTATTTAAGGAAATAAAATGGCTTATAATAATAATTATAATAGTACAGATGTTGTTACCTGATGTCTAATGAAATGGACAATCCTCTCAACATGTTCAACCTGAGTGTCTTCGGACATGGAGTAGAATCTCCTCCAAATGGCCGCAGCCAGTAGCCGGTCATCGTAGAGACCTTCGTCATAACCCACAAGTGCTGCTTGGAACTGCTCCGATAACTCAGCCACTTGTTTCCTGGCTATGGCTGGATTTGCTCCCTGTAATGCATATCATGATTTTTATTTAATTATTTTATGTAGGTACTGCACATGTGCACATCCTACAAGCATAAAGAAGAAGCCCTATACTTTAACCCTTTATTTGACAAAAAATAGTGAAGGTCCATAGTTCAAGCCTTGGTGACATAGGGCAGTGCCAACGATTTTGGTCAGGAAAAAGAATACAAAAAGAGAGCCAAAGACTTTGTATAGCCTGTCATACACTGTCAAATAAAGGGTTATCAAGACCCTTTCCCTCTTATTCAAATTCAATTTATTTATGAATCAATCAAATTGCCACTTAATGTGTCCAGTCAGGAGACAATTGGTTGTGACTTATGGACAGACACACAAGTGTCCCCAGTGTGCATCATATTTTCATTCATACACCTTGAAAATTTTTGTATTTTGGGGAAAAGTTATCATTATTGTCAAAAAGCAATTTGTATTTCTAAATCCATAACCTGCATACAATAAATAGAATTACCTCCAACAATTTAATCCTATTTCCGACATCAGCCCATAAAGCCTCGATAATACCGTTTCGTACAAAAGAGCCATCTCCCTTGATGTATTTCTTTTTTTCCTCCTGACTGGGTACAACATCTTCTGCCATGTATCGAACAAGCAGCAGCCAGACATGCAGCTCCGTTATTGTGAACCAAGTGGCGAAGGTATCCGGCAGATTGAGATTTTCAAACCATTCCATGTATGCTACTTTGTCTGGTACACTTTCGTACAGGAAATAACCTGTGAGTTTTAAGCGCTGTAACACGAAATTAAACCCATTTACAACATAGTTTTTGAGTTACATGGATTATCTATTTTCTCAGTTTATTGCCACTATCACATCTTGAAAGCAATCATTTGAGTCCAAAATTCCTCAAAATAACTTGAAGTTCGTCTAAATATAAATAAAATTGATAAATGCAAACTTACTGTCCTGGACTGGTCCATCCAACCCACAGCTTTCATGAACTTTTTTACATAGCTATCGTCTACCGTTACTGTGCTCTGTTCTCTTACTGGCAGACTCCTGGCAATGACGCTAATGGCAGAACTTGGCCTTGCATAATCTGGTTTAATATGAAAACGTTGCGATAGAACCTAGAATTAAATGAAAAGAACAACATTTCTATGTCTGAGCAACATTTCAGTCTTTCATGTACAGTCCTCATTACTTGGATGATTTACTTACTCGGCATAAAATGCGGCTTCGAATCATTTTATAGGTTTAAAAGTTATATTATTTTTAAATACACATTTCCCTCGGTAAAAGAACTCCAATGTGAATCAAATCAAATTGACATTATGACATTGACAATTCACAATACCCCCCAGCTGACAGTGACAATTCTAAAATAAAAAATAAAAATACCCATAGACATACAGTAGCGTTCACGATAAAACAAATATTTCTGCAAGGATTTTAGGCATAATGAACTTGGCTTTGAAAGTCACACTGAATGAAAGGACGAAAATGTACAGCTACATACAATTTAAATGTATTATAGGTAACAAAAACTGCATTTATGCCATATAAACTATTTTCTAATTTAGGGCTGTTACAATTTAGTCATAGCCCCGGCGGAAGTGGATGGTGTTAGATAACGATTTTAGTTTTTGTCTATGACCGAATTTGTCTGCCATCGGTCCGGTCGTCTTCACGTTACATAATTCCGGCCGCTGATTATTCTTCACCCAAGTGCTCCGGATAATCGAAAATGTTGGGGGCAGTAAGTAGGGTTGGAAGTGGCTTTTTAGCTGCAAAGTCTGTTGCCGAAAAGGCCGTCACAGAATGTGGCAAAATTGCTGCTGTCTCGGCCGTCAACAAGAGGGATTATGCTGCTCCAGCCAAGGCGAACGGTAAGGTGGTCGCAGTCATCGGTGCCGTGGTGGACGTGCAGTTCGAAGATAACCTGCCGCCTATCCTGAATGCCCTGGAAGTGCAGAACAGGCAGCCCCGGCTCGTACTGGAGGTGGCGCAGCACTTGGGAGAGAACACGGTGCGCACCATCGCCATGGACGGTACCGAGGGTCTGGTGCGCGGGCAGCCCGTGGTGGACTCCGGCTCCCCCATCCGTATCCCCGTGGGCGTGGAGACGCTCGGGCGCATCATGAACGTGATCGGCGAGCCCATCGACGAGCGCGGCCCCATCCCCACCGACAAGAGGGCGGCCATCCACGCTGACGCGCCGGAGTTCGTGGACATGAGCGTGGAGCAGGAGATCCTGGTAACCGGGATCAAGGTGGTGGACCTGCTCGCGCCGTACGCCAAGGGCGGCAAGATCGGGCTGTTCGGCGGCGCCGGCGTCGGCAAGACGGTGCTCATCATGGAGCTCATCAACAACGTGGCCAAGGCGCACGGTGGCTACTCCGTGTTCGCGGGCGTGGGCGAGCGCACGCGCGAGGGCAACGACCTCTACCAGGAGATGATCGAGTCCGGCGTCATCTCGCTCACGGACAAGTCCTCTAAGGTGTCGCTGGTGTACGGGCAGATGAACGAGCCGCCTGGCGCGCGCGCCCGCGTCGCCCTCACCGGGCTCACAGTGGCCGAGTACTTCCGTGACCAGGAAGGTCAGGATGTGCTGCTGTTCATTGATAACATCTTCCGTTTCACCCAGGCTGGTTCAGAGGTGTCTGCTCTGCTGGGTCGTATCCCATCTGCTGTAGGCTACCAGCCCACTTTGGCCACTGACATGGGTACTATGCAGGAGCGCATCACCACCACCAAGAAGGGCTCCATCACCTCCGTGCAGGCCATCTATGTACCTGCTGACGACTTGACTGACCCTGCCCCAGCCACCACCTTCGCTCACTTGGATGCTACTACTGTGCTGTCTCGTGCCATTGCCGAACTGGGCATTTACCCTGCCGTAGACCCTCTCGACTCCACCTCCCGTATCATGGACCCCAACATCATTGGCGCCGAGCACTACAACGTGGCCCGTGGAGTACAGAAGATCCTGCAGGACTACAAGTCCCTCCAGGACATCATCGCTATCCTGGGTATGGATGAGCTGTCGGAGGAGGACAAGCTGACCGTGTCGCGCGCGCGCAAGATCCAGAGGTTCCTGTCGCAGCCCTTCCAGGTGGCCGAGGTGTTCACTGGCCACGCCGGCAAGCTGGTGCCGCTCGAGGAGACCATCAAGGGTTTCGCCAAGATCCTGCAGGGCGATTACGACCACCTGCCCGAGGTGGCCTTCTACATGGTCGGACCCATCGAGGAAGTTGTCGCCAAGGCAGAGACCCTAGCCAAGAACACCTAAACTGTTGTTGATGTGAATGGATGATGAAGTAATTGTATTTCTTATTAAACCTAGTGATTACTTATAATTTTTATTTTATTCCTAACAATAGTCACAATTGGCAAAAAGTTAGGGTCTCCCCACCTATCGACGCGGAATCGGCTTTCGCCGAGTGGTTTGTACCACATTCCTCGTGTTTTGTTCGTAATCCCGTCGACGGACGTCGATTCGCGTCGGCCGAGCCGATCGACGTCTTTTTCGCTCTTATTGCGTGGACATGAAGAGTTTTTTGATTAGCCGATTCCGCGTCGACAGGTGTGGGGAGACCCTTAGCCTCCCCCATTTGAAACTAAAAAATGGTACTTACCCAAATTTTGTAGCAGCAAATGGCTGAAACTTTCATGTTTTAACAATTACGTAATAAGTAGACCAAATAACATGACGTAATACATAATAATAATGCACGTTAGATCCAAAGAGAATACTGAATAGATACGTTAGATCAATGAGTGAGCATTGTTAACGTGCTGAGGCATATTGGCTATCGGCATGCATTGCTAAGGCGGATGGCGGATGTCACACTGCGCCGCATCTCCGGACGGAGGTGCGGAGCTGCATACAAATTTTGCCGGACGGAGGTGCGGTGCAGTGTGACATCCGCCTAAGAGCGGAGGGACGGGTTAAATTACATTAGCCTATCTCTATCCAGAAAGTCTTCGAGATTACCATCTAGATAGATTTACAAAGCTACCATCTCACATGATCTTTATAATATAATAATAGTAATACACGCATTATTTTTGATAGGAAGACTTCCTCCAGAGCCATTGTAAATTTTTATGTAATGGGTAATCTCCGGAACAGCTTATCCGAATTAAAAAAATATTTCAGCTGCATGTAGAATGGACTTTCCGGATGATTATCATACTAATATTATAAACGCGAAAGTCTGGATGTTTAGATGTTTCTTACTCAGTCGCGCTTAAACGGCTCAATCAATTTGGATGAAATTTTGCACGAAGATAGTTAGTTTATAGCCTGGATTAAAATATAAATAGGATAGTTTTTATCCCGGCTCCACGCAGACGAAGTTGCAGGCCGAAGCTAGTAGGGTATATTTGTACCGTTCGTGCGTTCGCGTTACGAATTTCGTTCGTGTATCTTCCTCTCTGTTGCACTTGCCAGTTCGAACGACAGAGGGAGATACTCAAACGAAGTTCGTTTTCACTTCGCGGTAGCCCCCCTGTATCTAGCCCCCGCGGTACAGTCACCGGCATCAATATCCGCCGAAACAAAGCCGGCGAAAATATCTAAGACGTCCTTATAGAGTCGTGTCAGATATTTATGCGTGCTATGTTGTGGCAGATCTTATTTGCTGGTGACTGTACCTTCATCATCATCATATCAGCCGAAAGACGTCCACTGCTGAACATACGCCTCCCCCAAAGAGTGCCAAAGTGACCGGTCTTACGCCACCCGCATCCAGCGGACTCCCGCAACCTTTACCAGGTCATCAGTCCACCTTATGGGGGGCCTACCCACGCCGCGCCTTGCGGTAGTACGTGGTCGCCACTCGAAAACCTTTCCACCGAAAAGTTACCTTGCTCCAATCTTATCTCTATAATGTCTGCGTGAGGGTAAGGTATTGAAGTAAAAATCACTGGCTTGAGTCTTAGTAATTGTAATTTACAACTACGCGAAGTAAAGCTAAACTGTACATTTAAAACTAAAAATTCATTACCTTTCGTTCGACTATTGCTAAATTACAATTAGTGAATCACAATCATTAACTATATTAGGATGGAGGAATTATTGCAGAATCCATGTTTACAGACTCTTGAAGACTTATGGCATCAATCGGCAAGGTACATGACTCACTTAGACCTACTGACTCGGTAGAAGGTTTCTGAATGATTGGTGATTCTTGAACACTAACAGCGGATATCTTGGTTATTTGTTCAATATTATCTGATTCTACAACTCCAGAGTCTGGAGTAATGTTATTCAACTCCTGAGTGTCCATGGGTCCAGATATATTATTGCTTACATCGCTACCACAACCATCTTTATCAATATTGTTAGTACTTTCTATCTCAGGATGGCCTATAAGAGTTTTAGTCTCATTACAACTACTGCTATCTGTATTAATACTGTCATTAGCATTAATTTGATCCAAACTAGAATTAACTATATCGTCGTTGACATCCGATTTGTTTGCGCTATTTTCACTTGACCCCATAGATGTTTTTCCCTCCGTGACAATTTTAGTTCCTACGTCATTCACGGTAGACTCTGCATTGACCGTGGGAACTATTCTTTGGCTATTCATGGTGTTGTAGGGTACATTTCTAGGAATAGTTCGTTCGACTTTGGGAACCTTCACTACAACTACTTGATCATTTGAATTTTCTTCACTAGAAGTCGTACCCTTATTCTGCTCCTTTAATTTTATCGTTTGAAATTTTAGTGGAGTATTCACGGAAACGCCATCTTTATTTCTGTTAATCGGTTTAATAAGGAGAATTTTAGTTTTCATTCCAGCTTTAGAGAAGTCCGAGATATTTTTATTAATGATAGGATTCTTCATCACTTCCAAACTTTGGCGACGAAATTTTATGGGAACTACCGTTGGAATCGTTACTTTCCCTTTTACACTTTCTTTGGATTCAGAATTTAAAGGTTGTTCATTTTCAGTGCTTGCTTTATCGTTAGTTGCACTCATTGAAGGTGTAACGTCTTCTTTGCCAGGGTTATTTATGCTTTCTTCTGCATTAGCCTTGTTGATTTTTAATTCTTTGACAGTGTCCTGTATTTTCTGTAATTTGTTTGAACTGGGACCGTCCTTCATATCCTCTTCAGTTGCATCTTTTCTCGGTGACATTTTATCGCCTCTGGACGCTTTTGGTACCATGGGTCTAACAAATATATTGGGTCTTTGTTCCTTTTGAACGTTGAATATTGGAGGTCCGAAATTGGTAGTTTTCAGCTCAGCAGCAGCTTTGTCAACTGCTTTTTTCGAGAGCAACGCTAACGCTCCAATGTGTTCTTTGTTCATATTATCGTAATTGGTTTGTAGTTCTTGAAGCAATTTCTTCTTGGTTTGCGTCGGCTTTGTAGTTGTGACTGTCTGAGAGTCTCTGTACCCTTGTGCTTCCATCTTTAAGAGGTTTGACAAGTCATACTCAAAGTCTTCATTCTTTGGTTTAGTCTTATTGCGCACAGGTCTCCGAGATGCAACTGAAGGCCTGATTAGTTCTTTAATTGTCTGCTTGGTCATTCTTTCTTCAATATCATCCATGTCCGAAGAATTTTCTTCAAATGTTTTCACATTCGATGGTGATTGACTATCCTCTACGTTATTAGATCTCTCTGTAGGTGCATCACTCTCCTTTATATTATCTATTTCGTCTGTAAAAAAGGTTTTTAAAGACTCACTGAGAATGTTGAAAATTAAATTTAAAATCCTATAAATCTATCTTCAGACTGTCTACTTTCGTTGGTATTGTTGCCTTCCTCGTGAGCTCTGGTGACCTTACCACCGGTCATCAGAGCTCACGAGGTTCCGCTGTGTCGAGAGTGGATCTTACTTTGTATATAGCTACGAACAAAATGAATCCACAAACCAATAAAGGGTCGGCAACACGATTGTAATTTTTCTGGAGTCGAAAGGGTCCAGGCTACGGTGTCTGCATACCAACATTACTAGCAAGCAGGGCGTATTCTTGTTTGCCAACATCGTAGGAAAAAGAAAACTATACAACAAATAAGTTTACGGCTGCACCTGATGATAAGCGGTTACCGTAGCTTGCTACTTCAGTCGTGACCCTAAGATTTGTCAATTTGGTCTGTTGGTAGCCTAAGGGCTAAAAGTACCCGACATCCTTTTAAATGGGACAAGACGCCTCCTGGGAAGCCAGCGCTCTATGAGTAATGATTCCAAGGATAATACAAAAATATCCTTACATAATTCACAAGACCCTTGAAACGTACCATTTAGGTCCCTCTTCCTTTTGCCGCTGCTCCTGTTGTGGTACATCTTCCGTTTCCTGGAGCCCTCGACGCGAGTGCTGCTGGACGAGCTGTCGTCGGACAGCCGGCTGGAGTCACTCGAACACCTACTCGGCCGCCTCGACTCCGAACTATCCTCGTTCACGTCACTCTCTTCCACTGGCTCGGCTAACTCCACCGCCTCTGCTCCATCCACCGCCTTCACCGTGCTGAAGTAGAAATCCGAGTCTCCCTTCAGTTTATGCACCACTTTCACGTGTTCTGGCAATTTTTCAAACTCGTAGCTCTTGAAATTGCACAGTTTGCAAGCGTAACGCAGCCATTTGTAGTGGGTGGCCATGTGTTCATAGAGCTCTTGTACCCGGCCATGTTTCGTGTCACATTTTTTACAGAGCAGCTTTTCTAGGTCTACGTCTCCCCGCATTCTCTGCTTGAACGCGGCTAGGTTACTTTTTTCGGCTTGATGAGCGAAAGGTAATCTGACCTTTGTCTTCTTTTCTACTTGTGATTTGATTGCTGCCTTTTCAGGGCTGCTGTCACCGGATTTTTCATCTATTATGTCCATGGTGGCTTCTTCAAGGACATTTTCGGATTCCGCCTTTTCCTGATCATGTTCAAGTTCCATTGGTTCAGTGTTTTTCACAATCTGTTCGGGATTTGGTTCAGGGTTTTTCTCCTGATCTTCAATATTATTTTCAGTTGGAATAGGTTTCTCAACAGGTTCAGGGTTCTTCTCTAAAGTTTTTGCCGTAGTCTGACTTTCTTCGTTGACTTGTTTGTTTTCTGAAAAGTTGAAAGGCAATTTGTTATGACACTGGTTCGTTGTGTACAGTCAACAGCAGAAGTAGCTACGCAAAATAACACGCTCGAAATGATCTAGACAGTCCTTACCCTCTTGACAGTCTTATGTAGGTCATTTTGAGCACTTGACCCGCTTCGCTACTTTTGCTGCTGTCTATACCCTCACAAATTAAATTTTGTATTAAGCAGTAACGCTGCTAACGAAATTATAAAATTAAATCAAAGAAAAATTAAAAAAAAAAATAATAACTCCAAGCTGGATTCGAAGCGGCGACCACGGGCATTCATGGCTCATCGCTACTAATCAAATGAGCTATCGGAAAAATCTGTCTCGGTCTCATGGTTCTAAATACTGATTTGCCATACTATAAATAATAAATCTTTCGACCAGTTCATTCTTACGCCTTAGGAAGTGACATCTACCTCCATAAACTGAGCTATCGGAACAATCTGTCTTGGTCACTAAATCTTTCAACCAGTTCCTTCTTACAACGCCTTAGGAAGCGACACTACCTCCTCACAAACTATATGTTTTTTAGCGATGTCTATCTTGACTGACTTGTGCCAATCACACTGGTTGTCAGAGCTGAGTTTTGAATAGATAAAGTAGAACTAACCAGTGTCCTTGAGCGGGTTGCCATTGGGTCCCTTGTGGTAGTCCTTCCGGATCTGGATCTCGATCCGCTTGGCGTCGGGGCGGCGCGCGAGCGCGAGCGCCCTGCAGCGCGGCTGGCAGGTGTGCGTGTGCGCCGCGAGCGCCGCGCGCCGCTCGAACGTGCGCCCGCAGCCGCCGCAGCGCGGCAGCTCGCCGTCGCCCTCCAGGTTGTCCATCCACGCCTGACACACACACAGCTAGCGATCAAAATCGCGAAACATTCATCTTGTTTCTTTCCAAACTTTTTATCTTTCCTATAAAATACAAGTGACTTTCGAAAAAAACAAAACTGACGTTTGCCTGATAAATACAATCGTACAGGTATAATACCTGTTTTATACTGTGTATTTTACATTTTTATTTAATAATTACTTGATTTAATAATAACCCCATGGTCCCTTGATAGGGCAAGACATACAAATAATAATAACGATTCCAATTTATAAGTATTTCGTCATAATTGATAATTTCAACCTCTTTAGTTAACTGATATCGAAATATTATCTGAGTGGAATGAAAAGTCACCAGTTTGTATGAGAGCCAATACATTCCGAGTCACTATTCATAATATAATAAATATAATAATACAAAAATACTATGTATTTTACACGTAAAAAACTTAATTTTGCGAAAGATTCAATCGAAGATCCGCAAGGAAAGATACTGTATTTTATTGAAAAATACAGGAGCCTTTGAAAGATACATGTTATTTTCATCGCTAACACACACACACACGGACCACGATGATCACACAATACTGGGATACAGAGTCGCCATCAGATATCGATAAGAGTCTGCCCACACCTATCGACGCGGAAACGGCGTTAGCCGATCAAAAAACTCTATGTCCACGCAATAAGAGCGAGAAAGTCGTCGATTGGCTCGGCCGACGCGAAGCGACGTCCGTCGACGGGATTACGAACAAAACACGAGGAATGTGGTACAAACCACTCGGCGAAAGCCGATTTTCTGTGTCGATAGGCGTGGGGAGACCCTTAGACGACCTTACCGAAATCGCTATCCCTGCATAAAATACTATTGTGTGTGCAGTCGCCATCAGATATATCGGAGCGGCAAAAGTGCTCATAAATATCTGAACACGTCTCTATTATCGAGGCATTAGAGACGTGTAGGTACAGATGTTTGTGAGCACTTTGGCCGGTCCAATATATAAAAAAAAAAATAGGGGACAATCTTACAAAAATTTACCTAGTCCCAAACTAAGCAAAGCTTGTACTATGGGTACTAGACGACGATAAACATACTATATAGATAAATAAATACTTAAATACACAGAAAACATCCATGACTCGGGAACAAATATTGGTGCACATCACACAAATAAATGCCCTTACCGGGATTCGAACCTAGGACCCCTATCTTCGTAGACAGGGTCACTAGCAACTAAGCTGAACCGATCGTTATCATTACACATACGCAAGAGGGACCAGAATACGACTGCGTTTCCAACAAATCACAGTCACCTTCTATTTTGCCTCGCAAAGTAGGGGGAGTAAAATAGTCATTTATCATCCAAGGAGGCTAAAATCAAATTAGGCCGGGAAACATATTTTTTAACGTTGGCGAAATGCATTTACGCATACTGTCCTATCCGGGGAGGCAGGACGGGTATGACGGACTAACCGAAAATGGACTACCGTCTAAAACCACCAACGACATCCGGCTCCGCCTTATAAAGGGGGCGTCGAAGGATCGCTCTTGGCATTCAACTGCGTACCTCTTGGCATTCAACTGCGTTCCGGGAAACCCCACCCTAAATATAATTTAATAAACTAAGTGTCGTCACAAAGCAAATGCATATATATCGCCGCTATTTAACTGTGTAATTATAAATTTCAATAATATATTTACCTGATTTTCCTGATCTAATCTCTCCTCTTCAGAGATCTTTTGGGGTGTTATAGGTTTGGTATTCTTCTTTTTCTCATAAAAAGCTGGGGGGTTGTTCATCCGAAAAGCTTTAGCTTGGATGGCCTCTCGCAGCCTTCTGATTTGTGCGGCCGATTTTCTATAAAAAAGGGTTAAATAAATATATTGTATTGAGTGCTCCCATCATCTGTGTCAATCAATGAATGAGACAAACATAAAAAAAAGACCGGGTTACACTCTGGGAGTGCCGACAGAAGACCTTATGCATTTTTGATAATTTTGCACGAATTGCTTTAATTATCAATATTATAAAAAACCTTCCCCCCTCGTCCTTTTTCTCGCTAACTCCGAATGGCGCAGCCAGTCTCGTACTACGGCATCGCCTCCCCCCCTTCAAAAATGTTTTATTAGGGTACCTCCCCTATACGTAAAGTGGGGAGTGATTTTTTATCACTTCAACCTTAACATGTGATATATTGTTGGATAGGTATTTAAAAATGAATAGGGGTTTAGTCGAATCATTTTTTTAAATGTTAATATTTTCGGAGATAATCGCTCCAGAAGTAAACAAATTGTGTCCCCCCCTCTAACTTTTGAACCATAAGTTTTAAAAATATGAAAAATATCTCAAACGTAGAATTTTGTAAAAACTTTCTAGGAAAATTATTTTGAACTTGATAGGTTGAATAGTTTTTGAAAAAAATTACAAAGTAATTTCTGAACTAAGTTTGTAATTTAACCGTATAAGCAGGTGTTTATTGTACCTGTAATTTCTACAAAATCACAATGAAATGACGTGCTTTCAAATAAAGTAAAAACGGTGTAAATCGGTTCACGCAATAAAGAATTATCCCATAAAAATCATCTTCCATATGGTTAGAGCTCCTGTTGCACGAAACCCTACCTCACAAGGTGGCAGAACAGAAATGCAATATAGTGATAGATACTACTTAGGAACACTGGATTTCAGTTGGATGCCATAGCATATCCTGGAAGAACTATTATTTTTTTCGTCGTCGCATCGCTTTTTTGATCGAGATTTTGATCATCTTGCCACCTGATGAGGTAATTGACCCCATTTTTGGGGCTCATAAAACGTGGCTGATCTTGAAACCTGCCAGGGTTTGGGCTGGCAACCAATGCGGGTTGTTATCTCCAAATGTGTCTTTTTGGATGAGTAAACGTTTCGATCTGCCACCTTATGATGTAATTTTCGATTAAAAAGCGATACGACGAAAAAAAAATAGTTCTTCCAGGATATGGCAACCAACTAAAATCCAGTGTTCCTAAGTAGTAGCTATCACTATATTGCATTTCTGTTCTGCCACCTTGTGAGGTAGGGTTTCGTGCAACAGGAGCTCTAACCAATACTTTAAGCTCGCGCGCAAAAGTTTACTTAATTTGCTGACAGATGTCGCTGTACGCGGAACGCTCATATCGTACATGGCGTTGTTAAGATTTTTCATGTTGGGTTTTTCATTCAGGTGCGCCCATACATTAGGTCGAAAATTTGTCGTGCTCGAACGGTCTTACTTGTCTTATCTTTGGTCGTTTGTTGTCTAATAATTAAATTGTTCGCTAAGTATTGCTTGTATTGTTCGCAAAGTATTGCTTGTATTGTTCGCTAAGTATTGCTTGTTTAACGCTTAAGTGGGGACACTTACTGTGATGGACGGAAAACTACGGAACCCTACACTGAGCGTGACCCGACACGCTCTTGGCCGGTTTTTCACATATATGATTACTAGATTCTGTTCCGCAACTCCGTCCGCGTGGAACTCGTTTATATCGCAGCTCCATACAAACTTTCACCCCCCCCCCATTTCACCCCTTTAGGGGATGATTTCGGGGATAAAAACTACCCTAAGTCCTTCACTGGGATTCAAACTATCTCTATACCAACTTTCACCTAAATCGCGTTTTAAGCGTGAAGAGGTAACAGGCAGACGCACAGACACACTTTTCGCATTTATAATATTAGTATGGATAGTATGGATTGTTTACTAGCTTCTGCCCCGAAACTCCGTCCTAAATCAGTTCAGCGGTTTAAGCATGAAGAAGTAACAGACAGACAGATACACATTCGTATTTATAACATCAGTATGGATGAAATTACCTGTGTACTTTGAAGAGATGTCGATAAACACTCCATGATGTGGAGAATATCTCAAAACAATCAGGACACGGGTAGACCAGCCGACTCTCCAAGTGTTTGTACTTCATGTGAAACTTGAGGGTCTTCTGCGTTGAGAACTGCATGTCGCCTTTATAAACAAAACAACACTTCAGTATGATTCACCACAAACTGTTGAGTTGTAGCGTATTTTAAAATGAGCTAGCATACAACGAGAAGGAGTGTGCCATTCCCTCTTATGGGCTGGCTTTACACTTCGATTAGTGATTAGTACGAGTTCATACATTTTCTGCAAGTGCGAGTAACTTTTGTATGGACTTGCACTTATCACTAATCAATCTGTAAACCGTCTCTTAGAGGGATTTCAACTTTCCTCATAGAAGATGCAGTTAGTGTCAGTTGGTAGCAAAATTATTTCCGTCTTGGGCGTTAACACTTAAGCAACCGGACTAAAAATGAAAACACCAGAAACTGACCGAATTCGCTAGGCATGTAAGGGTCTCCCCACACCTATCGACGCGGCAAAAACTCGTTATGTCGCAATAAGAGCGAAAAAGACGTCGATCGGCGCGGCCGACGCGAAGCGACGTCCATCGACGGGATTACGAACAAAACACGAGGAATGTGGTGCAAACCACACGGCAAAAGCCGATTCCGCGTCGATAGGTGTGGGGAGACGCTTAGTTCCTACTACTGTCCGCCTAGTGGGTTCAGTCGGCATCTGAGCAAACATTACGAGTGCCCGCTAGGCCGGTTCTTGGTTGTGAACGTGTTAACATTTAAATCCCACGTTACTCCCAAGATTCTACTTTAGAATCCCACGCTACGCTCAGGATTTAGTATACCGCCCTCGCCGTATATACCAACATTTTGCTCTCTTGAGACACAACCACGACGGTGGCAGGCATGTCATATACTTATACGGCCTGCCTTAAAGTATTAAGCAGACACCATAGTCTATGGACGCTCGCGAGTCCAGAGGAGACACAAGCGCGTTGCCAACCCTTAATTGATTTGAACACATTCGCAATGCATTTTAATGTTTTGTTCCTGTATCGGGTATGTTGTAACTGTTTATTCAGCAGAAATGTCCGCTAACGAAATTCCAAATTTCGATCATAGTGGAAAATCGAAAAATTATTCGCCAGAAGCGGGATTTGAACCCACAACCGAAAGGTTGGGTTGGGTTGGGTTGAGGTAGGGAAAAGGTCCAAGGAAACTTGGACCTTTTCATGGACGGATTCCAAAGGTTGTGGGTTCAAATCCCGCTTGTGGCGAATAATTTTTCAATTTTGCACTAGGATCGAAATTCGGGTATGTTGTGTGGCAATAAAGGACTATTCTATTCTTAATAAAAAATATAAAAATATTATATTGTCACATACAGATCTTGCATTTCGGTACGCGGCCCTCATCACTGTCGTCGTCATCACTAATTTGTATGACATTGTCATTATCTTCTGTCCTGTCAGCGTGGACTGAACTTTGCACGTTGAATGTGCCATCATTTTGTAGAACTGCGTTGTCTCGCGATAATATGTTATCTAGTTCTTGCACCTGGAATTCAATTTTTAAGCAATAATCATTACTGATTTTACTAATATTATGCTCACCATAGTTAGTCAGAATGTGTGGATGCTTATTACACTTTCAAACAAAGATTACCAAATGCATTTTGTCAAAAAAAGTATTAACAAGACCTGGTTGCACTCCGGGAGTGCCGGCAGAAGTGAAAACTCAATGACATTGTAACAGTTTTTCCATCAGGTCATGTGTCCCTCTTACAAATTTACAATCTGTCAAACCTTACGGTCACGTGACCTGTTGCGAGTTTAACATTTTTTCCCCGTCACAAAAGTGCACAGCACCGCTAAAGGAGTTTTCACTTCAAAAATACTGCTTATGAGTCAATCAACTACAAAAACACTACTAAATACATCATAGTAACATACAGGAAGAGTAACATATGTATACTAGTAAGAAGGGGCAGCACCAACTGTACAATTGAACCAACAGAATTTAAAGTATAGACATTGAGCTCTATCATCCATCCCACAAGGGGTTTGCGACCAAAGTGAATAATTGCTCAAATGATCATTTAATTTATTGAATCAGGCGTTACTTTGCGGAAGTCCATGATATATTAGGAGAATAATATTTCTTTGCTATTCCGCTGAAAAACGTGCTGGTCTATTAGTGAAGATAAGATGCAACTATTTGCGTAAAAACATGCAAAAAATTACAGCAAACCACCACCAATAATGACAAAAACCTCGACACGTGTTTCGCCTCTCTACGAGGCATCATCAGGAGATGCTGGCAGGAGATGTTGCTTGCGCCACGTCCACTGAGCAAATGACCATCAGGGAGGGGAGTTCATCATGAGGGTCATTTGCTCAGTGGACGTGGCGCAAGCAACATCTCCTGCCAGCATCTCCTGATGATGCCTCGTAGAGAGGCGAAACACGTGTCGAGGTTTTTGTCATTATTGGTGGTGGTTTGCTGTAATTTTTTGCATGTTTTTACGCAAATAGTTGCATCTTATCTTCACTAATAGACCAGCACGTTTTTCAGCGGAATAGCAAAGAAATATTATTCTCCTAATATGCTCAAATGATCCTCAAGAAATTAGTGTCCATTGAGGACAACTGTATCTTGGTCAGAGCCTGATTTAGAGTTCTGACCGCCCTAGGCTAACTATGTAATGTAAGTAAGTCTCAGCTCAGAGCTGTGCCCCCCGCCACCCCCTTGCTTGATCCTTGCGCCCTAGGCTTTAGTCTTATTAGCCTGTGGGTAAATCAGGCACTGATCTTGGTTAGTTTATTAACTGTTATACATTATTATGTGTCCCCAGCGAGCCACCTTGAGATCATCAATTGATTAATTAATTGGTTGTTGTAAGTACATAATCTCTGTGATAACGACAATCATGACTAGGTTGTATCAATCTTGATTCTCCCAAGAGCCCCAAGACCCATCTCCAACTGATCAGAGTATAACAAATTCTAAAAGATTTAGTTGAATAGTCCCATGATTAATAAACTATTACAGGTATACATACTTGAGACAGCATATTGTCCAATTTCTTATCCTCACAATGACTCTGAAATACTGCTACAGAACTATTTGGTATTTTTTGTAATGTTACTTGCTGCTCATCAAAACTGTATCTGCCCTTAATTTTTGTAAGTTTTTCCATGATCCCTGTCAAGTCCTTAGTTAGGGGAATCCGGTCTTCATTCTCTTTTGCTACAAAATCGGTAACTTTCAAGGATTCTTGATAAGCTTCTTCCAATTGCTTTATTTTGAAAAGCTCACTTGCCTGGAATAAATTATTGGTAAAATATAGGAGACTGGAGAGGTCTGGTCAGCAAGAAGAGGACATGATGTCACGGTCCTCAGCATTGAGGGAACAACTAATGATGATGATGAAAGATTATATCATAAATAAACTAGGCAGTAGGGCAGACATTGCAAAAAATTTGGACTTCTTTCTGTTATAGTTAAATCATATTTTTAGAGGAGAAGTTCTAGAATAAGTGTAGTGTAAAAACTGCTTGTACTATACAGGATAAACGGGATACAGAAATGTTTGATGCCCGATTGGGGTTACTCTGAGTCATGAACTTTTTTTAGAGTTTAGGGTATGCTGGTTGCACCCTAGGATACATTGTGAAGTGGCCATTAGAGAAAGTATGCAGCCTCATTTTATGGTTTTATGCCAGCTACATAATACATTTATTTTCATTATACATGGTGTTTTCATTAACTATTTAAAAAAATATTTAAAATACTTACAGTTGTGTTTTTTTTAACAAAATGACTGTGAATTGATGAATCAAATTTCTCTTTACAGTAAACACGCTTGTGAGATATAAAATTCGCCAAACTTCGAAATATATTTCGACATACTTTGCATTCATATAGTAAATCACACTCATTGGCTAGAAGTCCCTTTAGCTGAAACAAATTTACAAAGGTTTTAATGTTA
The DNA here is from genome assembly GCA_945867215.1 of Epinotia demarniana. Classification (NCBI taxonomy): domain Eukaryota; kingdom Metazoa; phylum Arthropoda; class Insecta; order Lepidoptera; family Tortricidae; genus Epinotia; species Epinotia demarniana. The sequence goes on along the minus strand of OX244267.1, from coordinate 9,792,549 downwards.
AATGCAAATTCATATTTAAAATAAATTATTTTATAACATCAAGTAAAAAATTAACACTCTTATAATAAATTTGGTTAGGATACTCACTTCCTCTGTGGCAAAATCAAATATTTTTCTTGCTTGGGCAAAACCTGTAATACTAGTTAGCACAGGTTTCCTTAGCAAAGAAAAGTCGTGATCGTCACTTTCTTCATTAATATTGTTCATAGTTTTGTTTCCCTTGCTCCTATCGTCTTTTCCTTTGGCCTTCGTATTAATTTTAGCCCCAGCCATATTGAAATCTAAGAAACATAAGAAATAAAGCACATTAAAACTGAAACCAAGCAAAAAAAACATCGTTAAATACGAAATTAGTAATTCGATTTGAAATGTTCTTGGCCGTATTAACGAATAAAGCCGACCAACGTACATGACAATGAAATAGTAGTACCTAGGTACTGTCATATAGGCATGTTGTTTATTTAGATACATATTAGCGTATAGGTCTTTCATCATGGTTTTACAGCATCACGTGAATTAACGATACGTTAACTCGTAAAACTACGACGTAACAGATACCTGAATCAAGCATGGTAAAATCATAAACGATACCTACCGATAGTCTCTCCCTTAAATTTCAAAGATAACACAAGTAGTAATGGAATTTCAACACAGAAGTCTTACGTTTTAGGAGCTGCCGAAAACTATGGATATATTTAAATGCTTCTACTCACATGGATATCCCCACAACCGCTAACTTGAAAATCCGATTTTCCGACAAAAAGCCTTCCTTCACGCCTCCATTTTCAACAAATGAATCCACACTAGAACGTAATGCCATCTATTCAGTTATAGAACGTAACATTTGTTTTTAGTATACAACATATTTCTGTATTTTATAACTCGTTTTTTTAAACTAAAAAATAATAATGTATTAAAAAAAAACTAGTATAATATTACTGTAATAATATATTTAAAATTTTAATTGATTGGAAATATTTAAATTTTATGTGTACTTGTTTTTCATAGATTATAAGGCAACACTGACACCAGTATATTAAGAAAAATAATTGTCAATTTGTCCTGTGTCATTTGTCATTTCATTCATTTTGACATTTAATGTTAATAGCTCTTGAATAGCTCTTTGCTATTGCTTCAGGGTTTGCGGCTTTTGATCTTTTGGTTCGTACTCGAAGTAGTGTAGGATTCCTGCAGTTTTGTGAGTTTATTGGACTGTTGAGACATACTTTACCTTTATACAACCTTACAATCCGTATTATTTAAGCTTACGGCGAACTATTACTGGTTAGTAGACCTGGACTGAGGTTCACTACAAATTACCGGTGGATTCACATTGATGATGATTATGTTTTATTTCCAGCAGGAAAATGGCTGGCGGTGAAACTCAGCCTTCGGAATATCTACAAAGACGATGGCTAAATATAAGAAAGTTATTAGAAAGATCTGGTCCATTCTGCCACCCTGATTTTGAACCATCTGCTGAAATACTGGATTTTATCATGAATTCTTGCAAAATCTTGGTAATAGGAGCGGGTGGTCTTGGCTGCGAATTGCTGAAAGACCTTGCTTTGATGGGCTTTAAGAAAATCCATATCATTGATATGGATACTATAGAGTTGTCTAATTTGAATAGACAGTTCCTGTTTAGAAAAAATGATATTGGATTATCTAAAGCCAAATGTGCTGTTGAATTTGTCAATAATAGGTGAGTAGCATGTCTTCACGATATCTTTGGAAAGTTTTTTTTTTCTCAAGGGTAAGAATATATCGGCACTTGGCTTTAAATGGGGCATTTTCAATAATTTGTGTGTAAATGTTAGGGCGGGCCCAAAGTACGGCCTTTTTTGTTACAAGTTGCGTTTTGAAGGTATGAATTTATTGTTACAATTTCAGAGTTCCAGGCTGTGAGGCTATTGCCCACCACTGTGCCATACAGGACATGGACGATGGGTTCTATCGGCAGTTCCACATAGTTGTCTGCGGTCTGGACTCTATAGTGGCTCGGCGCTGGCTCAATGGCATGCTGATGTCTCTGCTTCAGTATAATGATGATGGTAACTATAAGTACTGCAATATTTTACAAATCTCTTAACTATTGAACTTGCCTACTATAAAAAAAATTGTAGCTTTTTCAGGACTTTGTTATGAAAAATATATCCCTAAAATTATTGAAATCCATTTAATTCATTAATTTATCTTTATTGTAGGAACAAATTGCTTTTGTATTACAATTTAAATCGAAATAAATTAATGGCATAAATCATGGTTGTATGGGTTTTTAAACTTGGGCCTCTTCCGAATCGCCGTTGTCTATTCTTACTACACATTTGTATACTATTTTCTTCCATGTTTGTCTGTGCATTGCTACTTTTTTCCAATAATTGCCTTCTGTTTCTAATAGATCTTTCGTTTACTTCTCTATTACCATTTTTTGGTATCCAATTTATTATTGTTTTTGTCCATCTATTGTATTTGTATTGTCTTGTATTAAACTTTTGTTTCAGTATGTGTTTTGCGGTCTCTATAAATTTAGTTTTTCTGTTTTTTTTACATCCATTTAATTAAACTTTCAATTATTTAGGAAGCTTAGACCAAAGCAGCTTAATACCTCTGGTTGATGGAGGAACAGAGGGCTTCAAAGGCAACGCCAGAGTCATTTTGCCGGGGATGAGCGCCTGCATCGAGTGCACCCTGGACCTGTACCCACCCCAGATTACATTCCCGCTCTGTACCATTGCTAATACTCCTAGGTAAGTTTCAAATACATTTAGTCCAGTCACTTTATTGACATCTGTACGCAGTACACAGGCAAACCCACGGGATGAAAAATAGCCCATGACCAACCAGAAAGTCCATTCTATACACAGGCACAGAATAGATAATAGTACAAGTACAGAAGGGACACTCCTGTGATCTTTACAAAAGGTGTTTAGATTAAAAACATAAGGATTTATGGCCCGCTACAAGTACATGCCGTTCCCCAACATTGGGGAACCGGCATGTACTTGTAGGGATGATCGTAAATCGCGGAGTGAAAGAATTTTTAAATCGGTCCAGTAGTTTCGGAGCCTGTTCAATACAAACAAACAAACAATCAAATCTTTCCTCTTTATAGTATTAGTGTAGATTAGTATGGTAAAAAAAACGAACTTGGAAATAATTTATAATAGCTGTCATTTTCTGTGTAACGAATATTCATTTAAATAATAAATTACCTAGAGATAAAATCCAACAATTAATATTAGTCATCAAACAAATTGTATCTTAATTATGTAAGTAGAAATATTAATAAGTGTTTAAAGTTTTTTTTGGTTAATTTATATTTGCTCCTACAAAGTTCAAGATAAATCATACAAAAAAATTGCCTACTTTTTAACCCCCCACGGAAAAAGAAGGGTGTTATAAGTTTAACGTGTCTGTCTATGTATCTGTGTAGATAGATAGATCTGTCTGTGGTATCGTAGCTCCCAAACGGATGGACCGATTTGAATGCGGTTTATTGTGTCATAGATAATTTTATCCCGAGTGTTCTTAGCCATGTTTCATCAAAATCTGTTCAACCGTTTTTGAGATATTGGACTTTGAAATGAAAATGTCCGGGGTTTTTCAACTTTTCTAAGTTGTAGTTATTATATCTTAATTCCAGATTACCGGAACACTGTATTGAATATGTGAAAGTACTACAATGGTCTAAGGAAAACCCCTGGGGTAACAGCACTGCTCTTGACGGAGATGATCCGCAGCATGTGGCATGGGTGCTCGAGAAGGCGCAGGAGCGAGCGATGAAGCACGGGATCATTGGAGTCACATACAGGCTCACCCAGGGTGTATTGAAGAATATAATTCCTGCGGTGGCCAGTACTAACGCGGCTATAGCTGCCGCTTGTGCTACTGAGGTTTGTACGAGAGTTTGACTTGAGAATTATTGACAATACACAAAAAATATGGGGACACGTAACGTAACCAGTTAGAGGCACTGGTCCCACCGCCGGCGAGTAAGCGAGTGTTACTACGTGCTACTTGCTCAAGTGAGTAAAAGTGAGTAAGCATTCATCATATCAGCCGAAAGACGTCCACTGCTGGACATAGGCCTCCCCCAAAGAGCGCCAAAGTGACCGATCCCGCGCCACCCGCATCCAGCGGACTCCCGCAACCTTTACCAGGTCATCAGTCCACCTTGTCGGGGGCCTACCCACGCTGCGCCTTCCGGTACGTGGTCGCCACTCGAGAACCTTTCCGCCCCAACGGCCATCGGTTCTACGTGCTATGTGCACCGCCCACAGCCACTTAAGTTTAGCGATCCGGAGGGCTATATCGGTTACCTTGGTTCTGCTGCAGATAGCCTCATTTCTGATGCGGTCACGCAGCGAAACTCCCAACATGGCCCTCTCCATTGCCCTTTGGGTGACTTTGAGCCTTCTTATGAGGCCCATAGTAAGCGACCATGTTTCAGTGCCATATGTTATCACTGGCAACACACACTGGTCAAAGACTTTCGTCTTGAGACACTGCGGAATATTGGACGAAAAGATTTGCCGTAGCTTCCCGAACGCTGCCCAGCCGAGTCGGATTCGACGATTGACCTCTTTCTCGAAGTTGGACCTACCTAACTGGATCGTCTGTCCTAGGTATACATAATCGTCTACAACTTCGAGCGTAAAGTGTCCGATTGTAATGGGAGTTGGTACTACATGGGCATTTGACATGATCTTCGTCTTATCCATGTTCATTCTTAGACCAACTCGCTCGGATGCTTTACTGAGGTCATCGAGCATCGTACTTAAGTCCTCCATGGTCTCAGCCAAGACTACTATATCGTCAGCAAACCGAAGGTGAGTGATGTACTCGCCGTTGATGTTGATGCCTAGCCTTCTCCAGTCCAGAGTCTTGAAAACGTCCTCCAGTGCAGCGGTGAACAGTTTTGGAGAAATAACATCTCCTTGCCTGACTCCCCGCTGCAGCGGAATAGGTTTCGAGTTCTGGTCCTGGAGTCGGACTGACATAGTGGCGCTCTCGTACAAACACTTCAGCACTTCTATATAGCGATAGTCAACTTGGCACCGCTGGAGAGACTGTAGAACAGCCCAGGTTTCTATCGAATCGAAGGCTTTTTCGTAGTCCACGAACGCTAAGCAGAGAGGCAGGTTATACTCCTCGGTCTTCTGTATAACCTGACGAAGCGTGTGGATGTGGTCTACGGTACTAAAGCCTCTTCGGAAACCGGCTTGTTCGGGAGGCTGGAAGTCATCTAGCCTGCGTACGAGACGGTTTGTAAAGACCCTCGAAAACAGCTTATAGACATGGCTCAGAAGTGAGATGGGTCTGTAGTTCTTCAGCAGAGTGTTGTCACCCTTTTTGAAGAACAGCACCACCACACCTCTGTTCCATGCCTTTGGAGTTCTCCCTTCCAGTAAGACGGAATCGAACAACTTCTGAAGGGCCGTAAGGACCGGTTTTCCACCCGCCTTCAGAAGTTCGGCTGTTATTCCGTCTTCACCGGGTGCTTTGTTGTTCTTGAGCTGTTTAAGAGCCATTACAATCTCGTACAGGCTGATGTCCGGGATGTCGTCGGTATAGTGTCGGGTTAGTCTAGCTCTAGGGTCTTCCGCCTGACTAACTTCGGGTCTGCGCGTTGATGTGTATAGCTGTCCGTAAAAGCGCTCTATCTCACCCAGAATCTCAGGTTTAGAGGAAACGATTCTACCATCTTCAGTTTTTAACTTCGCGAGCTGGCTCTGCCCTATAGACAGATTTCTCGAGAATACTTTAGAGCCCTTATTACGCTGTATGGCCTCTTCAATACGATTTGTATTGAATTGGCGCAGATCGCGGGTAAGGGACTTGGAGATCTGTTTATTGAGCTGCCGGTATAAGGTCGCGTCGGCTGAAGACTGTAGAATCATTTCACTCCTTTCCTTCATGAGCTTCTGAGTGGAGCTAGATAGCCTTTTAGTTCCGTTAGTGCCTTGGGCCTTGAAGAACTTAGACCCAGTGACACGGACAGCTTCCACAAACCCGTCGTTCAATTCGTCCACATCGCCGCCTAGGCAATCAAAACGGTTTTGGAGTTCCAGCTGGAAGCTCTCGGGGTTTTGAATTTGGATTGATGCTGGACGGAGCGTAGACTTCATCAATCGAGAGCGCTCTTGCTTGACGCATATATTCAATGTGCCTCTTACCAGACGGTGATCGCTCCCGGTTTTGACCGTATTGGTCACAGAGACATCGTTGAATATATGCTTCCTCGTCGACATGATGAAGTCAATCTCGTTTTTAGTTGCACCGTCGGGACTCATCCAGGTCCACTTTCTGTGCTCGCGTTTCTTGAAGAAGGAATTCATCATGTAGAGTCCCTCCTTCTCCAAGAAGCCAGCCAGTAGTTGGCCCCGGTGGTTCCGACTTCCAACTCCAAATTGCCCCACTCTCAGCTCTTCACCATCTTTCTTGCCCAGTTTTGCGTTGAAGTCCCCCATAACAACGGTGAAGTAGGTTTTGGAACTATGCATGGCCTTCGATATATCTTCATACATAGCCTCCACCTCTTCGTCGGAGTGTGCCGAGGTCGGTGCGTAAACCTGAATGACCTTCAATGAGTACCTGGTGGATACTCTGAGTATTAGGTACGCCACCCTAGTCGACACACTCTCGATCTTCACCACGTTATTTACGAGGGACTTGTGGACGAGGAACCCGACACCTCCCTGGGACTGTTGGTCGCCCTCCCGGAAATAGAGCAAGTTGCCGGATTTGAGGGTTATCGTGTCCTCCCCCTCTCTTCGGACTTCAGATAACCCTATGACATCCCAGCGCAACTTGCTCAATCCTTCCTCCAGTTCCGCTATCCTTTCGTCGGTCCGCAGTGTGCGCGTGTTATAAGTTGCCAGGGCCAGGGGTCGTCGGTGGTGGTAGCCGGATCTTCGCCGGAGATTCTTCGCACCCCTGATCCCGCTGGTGCCCTGGCCGCTACCACAACCAGGGTACCGGGGGTCGCCGGAACCTCGGGGCCGTGGTTTTTTTGTACCTAACATGGGGGGTATATGCCATAATCGCCACGCTTGGCATGCGGGTTGGCGATCGCAGTATTTCCACCGCACTCCAGGGATGCTGCTGCCCATCCCCCGGTGGTCTTGGTCGTAGTTTTAGGACATACCCGGGTCCAAGTAAGGTCCAAGTAAGGTCCGGGTAAGCATTACTATGAGAGTACTCGCTACTCGCCGGCGGTGGGACCAGTGCCTCTAACTGGTTACGTTACGTGTCTACTCGTTAATGTTGTGTGACTTGGCCGTTGACTTGTAGGTACCCACTAACGTATAAAGAATGGCCTAAAGTTTAATAACAATTAACAATGTATTAGTCATAATGTATTTATACGTTAGTGGGTACAAGTCAACGGCCAAGTCACACAACATTAACTATAATTAATAAAGAAATCGCAGCAAGGAACCTTAGACTTGGCACGACTTTGTCTAGATTTCATTACTTATTAGAGATAAACAAGCAGCTCCATCAAGACTTGGCTAGTTTTTTACAGAATGTTTCTGATGGGATTTCACTTCTGTTTGTAGAAACGTGGGCTTATTGATTATTTTATTATAATAAAAAAACTTGAATATTTTTTGTAAAGGCGGTATAGATATATCTCTAATAGTTTGGTTGGGCTCTTGTGTTTTCTAATCAGGGTCTTATCCAGAGGTTCTCAAATAGGGGCCTGAAAATGCGGCGAAATGGTTCCATTAAAGGATGGTACGGCAGTGTTTGGTTCTCGCTCGACTTGGCGGGGGCACTGCAGTGCCCCCAGATAAGGCAAACCAATGTGGGTTTTTTTTATGTGATAGGAGGATATGATAAATTAATATATTTAGCTTGAAAAAGATGTTTACCTATTTCTTTAAATTTTTTAATATTATTTATTGGAGGCAAACGAGCAGACGGATCACCTGATGGTAAGCGATTACCGCCGCCCATGGACACCTGCAACACCAAAGGTGTTGTGAGTGCGTTGCCGGCCTTTAAGATGGGAGTACGCTCTTTTCTTGAAGGTTTGAAGGTCGTATCGGTCCAGAAATACCGCAGGCGACAATCCACAGATTAGCTGTGCGAGGCAGGAAATTTCTGGAGAAGCGCACAGTTGAGGACTGCCAACCATCTAAGTGGTGAGGATGGTAATGTTGTCGCGTTGGACGATGGCGAAAAGAAAAGAGAATTTAATCGTATGACAAACATTATTTTTGGCCTTTAAAGTATGTCACTCTTTAGTACCACCCAGGGGACACGTGCAGGGTTATGGTATGTAGCTCCTGCGGACGCGAGTAACAGTTGTCCCCCCTTTGTCAAGTGAGTGGGCAACTCGACTGCTAGAAGTTCTTAAGCCATCCGAAGGCCTCTAACTTGGCTTAACGACTACTGTTGCTGTCATAGACAGTAGCCGGGATCAACTGCTCAGCGTGCCTTCTAAAGCACGGAAGCGCTCATTTACCACTCAAACATCAGGCGGTCACCAATCCAAAGCAATATGGTGATATGCGGCACAGAATGGGAATAGGAGTGAAGAGAGTGCCTAAATTTTTCATCTCTATTTCCAGGTATTCAAGCTAGCATCATCTTGCTGCGTCAACATGAACAACTATATGCTTCTGAACATAGCCGACGGTGTCTACACATATACATTCAATGCCTCCCGTCGAGCTGACTGCGTGGCTTGCAGCAATACCACTAGGGTCATGGATTTAGAGCCTGGCGCTACCTTACAGCATATTCTTACTAATCTCTGCGAAGACCCTAAGTATCTCATGAAAACCCCAGGTTAGTTACAGCGCACAGAAATATGGTACTGAACATAGCCAATACTACATAGTTTTATGCCTGGACCACACTTCGCCCGAATGTTGCTGCCGTCCTTGTCTTATTTATGTATATTATACGTTAGATTATACGGGGGTTGAAGTTGCACCACGTCCGTAGGAATTACCCATCGCTACCCTACACGTGACCCCCGGGTGGTGCTAAAAGTGCAACAACCTGGCAACCGTACTGTCTTTTCCAAGATCTCACGGTTCTAAATACTGATTTGCCATACGATAAATAAATAAATAAATACGTTAGAAAAAAACGGTAACAACATTCGAGCGAAGTGTAGTCCAGGCCAGGTGGGCCATTTTACGGAATATGTACACTCGATTTTTTTTTAATTTTGATATAATCGGGTTTTTTCTACTCCGAATGGAGAGCACTTTCGAACCTAATACGAGAAGAAAACTGTCCAAAATATTACATATAATTTTCGGTTTTCCGTTCTGTTAGGCATACAAGCTTAGTATGGAAACGGTAACGGAATGTAATAAAAATCTTAGGACACTTTTTTTCTCGTATAACATTCGAAAGTACTTTCGATTCTGGGTAGAAAAAAACCTGACTTTTTTAAAATTTAAAGAAAATGTCGAGTACACAATCCTTAAAATGGCCCAGGTATGAAAAAACTCATAAATGCAGTAAAGTTTTATTTATAATTCATCTAAATAAGAACACTTGACTTGACTCTACGAAATATGTCACAATTTTTTACGGTGGAAGAGATTCGAGACTTGGCCTATCTTTTACATGGGTTTTTTATGGGATAAGCTTTTTTGTCACACAGACAAAGGTACAAAGTGGAGATTGTCAATGGGGGTGTAGACACTAAATAAAATAATCAAAAAAACTCACCTTCATATGAAACGATTGTCATTAACTATGCCACTCGAGGATCGTGACCTCACAATCTGCTAGCGTTTTCTCTCTAACAAGCAAGCAACATTAAAACGGTTGTAGCTACGAGCTACGAAGCTTTATATTTTTTTGAGATACTTGAATGGGATTTTCGTCAGTAGGCGTTATTATATTTTTTTGCTTTCTTTCCTTTGAGGTAATAATTACTTAAATACTGCGACATTCAATCTTATCACAATTGCTTTGACATGTCAGTCTTTATAACATTGATATAAGATTAAATTTCGCCTGACCTATTTTCACTGCAATACACCACATACTCAGGCGTAAAAAAAGTGCCTTGAGCTTTAATAACTGGTTTCCGCGTCGAGCTATCTAGAAGCTATAAGGAATCTAGTTGCTCTTCTTACCATAACCATTATAATTATAACAAATATTAAATTTTTGATTTATTTATAACTTTTGTTCCAGGCATCACCACTATTATCAATGGCCGTAATAAAACACTCTACATGTCATCAATCAAAAGTATAGAAGAGAGGACCAGAGACAACCTGAAAAAGAAGATAACTGATCTAGGATTATTTAACGGCGCTGAAATCCTGGTGGCAGACGTCACTACTCCAAATACAATCACGATTAAGTTGAAAGTTACTGAAAGCATAGATGTTGATATGGCGTAGGAATATTGTGTATTGAGTAAAAATGCTTGTATTTGTATATCATGGTTTATTTTGTATTAACAATTTCAAACTCATCATCATATCAGCCGAAAGACGTCCACTGCTGGACATAGGCCTCCCCCAAAGAGTGCCAAAGTGACCGATCCCGCGCCACCCGCATCCAGCGGACTCCCGCAACCTTTACCAGGTCATCAGTTCACCTTGTCGGGGGCCTACCCACGCTGCGCCTTCCGGTACGTGGTCGCCACTCGAGAACCTTTCCGCCCCAACGGCCATCGGTTCTACGTGCTATGTGCGTGCTACACATTTCAAACTCAGTCCAAAAAAATCGGCCAAGTGCGTGTTGGGCGGGCCACGCTCTGTGTAGGGTTCCGTAGTTGCCTGTCTGTTCTTAGTTACATCAACACGCGCGTGGCTACTAACGTCGGTCGAACCATAAATAAGAATGTAATATACTGGGGCGAACCGACCGAGCCCAAAAATTTGGGCTTTAAAACCCAATATCTCGCAAACGAATCACTAATTTGAAAAATCGTTCAATAAACCCATAATACTTTTGAACAAGCTATCCAACGACACCCCTTAATATGGGTTTAACGAGAAAAAAAAATTACATTCCCACTTAGGTATAGTATTTTTTTTGGGGTACCTCCCCTACACCTAAAAGGGTCTGGCTGATTGTGATTACGGAAACTATAGGGGTGCATCCTGTTCTGCAGCCTTGATGATGTTCCACGGCATAACTGCATCCTGTTCTGCAGCCATGATGGCCTGTTGTGTAGGGTGCCTTAATTACACACACTTTGTTCCATCTAGCAAATGGAAGGAGACAACAATACATACCTTTAATTCTAACTAAAATAAGTTGGTGTGATAAATTTCATCCTTTGTAGGGTGCTTATAGCGAAAAATACGTATACATAACTATCTTTGACGTCGACTGTACATTTTTTTTTCCGACTATCTTTCTGGGGGCCCTTAACTAATTACCTATAGCTATATACAGGGAACATGCAAATCATGCAGTCCTGAACCTAACAACATACAAAAACTAACTACTATAATACCTTGGGTACACACTGAGCAAACTAACGACCAACGAACGCGAAGCATTTATGTGACAGCTATTTATTTGTTAGAGTGAGATACATAGCCGTTCGTTGGCTTGGTATGTACACACTATCAAATCTAATAACAAGAAACACCGCAGGGCGCGCAATCGACACCACACCTTAAGTGCGGTGATAACGATAGCGCGCCATGCGGCGCACAGGCCACGCGCACAGCACAAGGCGAAGCGAGAGAGCGCGAGCCATAGGCGAGACAGCATATAGCCGCTCCGCCCAGACATAATATACAAACTTAAATCTAACGTGCAAACCATGCACTATAAAACTAACTAAGTATTGTACAAACCTTAGAATCTAACAAAAAATATTCAACCATGTACAAATGTACGTCATGTACTTACACAAGATATGTACAAGAAACTAACTAATAACAAAACAATAACAAGTTTGTACAAAGTATATATACAGGCACAAAAATAAAAACAACAAACCCGACACCAAAGGAAGGATCAACCAATATAGGAATTTACAAACAAACTGAGAGCCGAATACACTGATAAGGATGCAAATAAATAAATAAATAAATAAATAAATGCCACGCGCTGCCTATCCACACTTCTGTCATACGTCGACTGTACAGTACGCTTAGGATTATTCAATAAAAAACGAAGAATCTGACAAATCTTTTTATGTATCGACAAAACGTCTATTAGTCACAAAAAGCTATTATAAAATAGACGAATATCTAAATGACAAATTAGAGTAAAATTTCTAGCCCGACTAAACAATTATATTACATACCTGCCTAAATTTTATAATGATGGTAATACGTCATACATACCTACTCAATTAAAGAAAAAGATTTTCATGTATAATTTAACCTTACTCCATGTTTCTCTAACCATTGTTTGCCTCATTTGTTTTAATTAGTGTATAAGATTAGTTGCGATGCCCTTACAGGGCTCATGTTTGAGACCTCTACTCTAAAATGTAATATCTATGTACAACATGAATGCAATAAACTTACTGATTACTGATTAGGACAAGACGGCGCGCGAGCACTCTCGCACTATCTGTCTCTTTCTAAGTTTTTTAATTAGGGAGAGAGTTCGCGCGCCGTGTTGTGTTAAGCTTGCAGCACGTCTATCATGAGAGGGCCGCGTCGTACCTACTCTCGATATTTCTCGCACTATACCTCTTGTTCTAAGTGTTCTAATAAGAGAGAGACGGATAGTGCTAGAAAAATCGGGAGAGCTCGCGCGCCGTCTCGTGATAGCCGTGCAGTCGCGTCAGAAAACTATTCAAGAAACTTTCTAAAATGCTTTAAATCCTTCTGACATATGGTTGCCTAAAACGTGTCAGTGAGTCGTTACTATTTTTTATCTGTGGTCTATGCTGAGATTTTTGACATTTTCTGACGTGGTTGTTTCTGTCGACGAAAACGGTGTATCTAGAGTAATTCCGGATAACCAAATAGCTGTCCAACATATTACAAGATACAGCCCCTAAATTTAATAATAAACAAACATGTTGGACAGTTTATTTGACGATGTGAAGCGCATGAACAAGCGACAGGTATGTTTTCATTTATTAATATTGCGAGATGACGTGAGCGGTGCGTCGGCTGTTATTCATGTGAATATTCATTGATTTTCAGTTTATCTACCAAGTGCTGAGCTTTGGTATGATAGTGTCTTCCGCGCTGATGATATGGAAAGGTCTTATGGTTGTAACTGGGAGTGAAAGTCCGATTGTGGTGGTATTATCGGGTAGTATGGAGCCCGCTTTCCACAGAGGGGACCTCTTGTTCCTTACCAACTACCCCGAAGAGCCGGTCCGTGTTGGGGAAATCGTCGTATTTAAGGTTGAGGGCCGGGACATTCCTATTGTACATAGAGTGCTAAAGCTTCATGAAAAGTAAGTGTAATCTGACATACATCCATTATTAATGTGTAAACCTAAGTTTTATCATACACTTTGTTTTATTGTATTAGTAGCCTTGGTTCTCCCTCTCCTCTGAGTTGCTATTTAAACTATTTTATAAATGATCAAGCTGCCAGATTAGCTCCGCCTGCGTATTACAAAGAATGCAAGCAAAGTCACAGGATAAATATGTTTCTGTCAAAAATTTCATTTATGGTACAAGCTTTTATTGCCAACTGTACTTTCCTACAATACTGTCATCAACTACTCATTGAGAAAATTCTAATGAGCCCAAACTCAACGGGATAAAGTATTGAATTCCCATGGCCACCGTCAGTCTCCATCATCAGATCAGTTCTAAAATACCATAATATTGGATTGTCATCTAAACTATACCTATACCCATTGTTGAGGTTAACTGGTTCAAAATTCATTCCCAAGATTTGCAAACTCCGAAACTAACAGTTCATGTTAAATAAAAGCTTGTGAATACAGCCTATGCCCATCCAGAAAGTCCATTCTACAAGTATAATGGTGAAAGAATAAAAATATTATATGAATGGTTCTGGAGATTCCCCCTAAATATAAAGTTACAAATTACTCCAATCTCACAGACTTCCCCTTTATAATATTTGTATAGATGAGCATAGATTCGGTAATATCAATGTAAATCTCATAAATTATCTTGCTTTTCCAGGAATAATGGTACAGTTAAATTTTTAACTAAAGGAGATAACAACAGTGTGGACGACCGAGGTCTTTATGCTCAGGGCCAATTATGGCTCACGAAAAAAGATGTGGTGGGTCGTGCCAGAGGATTTCTACCTTACGTTGGAATGGTCACAATTTATATGAATGAATATCCAAAGTTTAAGGTGAGGAAAGTAATTATGTTTAGGTTAAAAAGTAAAAGATCTACTCTTCCAAATTAAGCATGGCCGTCTTGATAATTTTATTAGACTCCAAAAAAATAACTTTAACATTGCCATTAAAATTAAAAAAAAAACAGACACTGGCAAACTTACACTCTTTTCTCTCAGTTTTTGCTATTTTGTTTTGCTTTGAAGGTATTTTTTTTTGAAATCTAACTATGGTTTCAAGTTTAGTAACTGCAGACATTCACACACTATCTTAGGGTGGGTTACACCATGGTTACACCAAACCGTCTGTAAGGGGTCTTTGTTTAAATCTGAAAGTATGACCAGTTTCTATGGAATGTCAGCTATCGGCGTCATACTGAATCTGGGCTGCAGTCGAAAGTTGGTGCAACTGGCCCTTAGGGGTGAATTGGTTAACCCATTGAGCACCAACAACAACCATCAAACATAAATGAAATGATTTACCCTAGTAACATTACACATTTCATTCAATATATTTTTAAGCTACTGCATATGTTTGTTGGATTAAAATGATGAGAATTGGCCAAATGGGCTCGCTCGGCGCGTGCTGCAAATGCTCCTTTTGCATTTATCAAGCTTTTGAGAAAAACATTTTTCATTAACAGTATTCCTATTCTGTTTCAGTTTGCGGTGTTGGCGTGTCTAGCCATCTATGTGCTTGTGCACAGAGAGTGACTTCTTTATTTTGATCTGAGAGTCATGAACATAAGAGTTTGTAAAGAAGTAACATTGGCACTGAGGTGTATTTAATTTTATGAATAAATGAGGTTCTCTCTAGTGTTATTAATACATATTTTATTCCATTTACTCAATGTTCTGTCGAAAATACAGGATTTTGTTTCAGCTTTTTTGTGTTCAAGCCTATGTCGAGGTTTTTTTATTTAGTTATGGATGCTACAGACCAGATTTGATAATTTCCTTATCTTTGAAACATATATAGGAATGTTATCAGTAAGTGTTATGTAGGATAGTGAAGATGATTTTCAATAGCATTAGTACCCAACTCATTTCCATTTCCAACTTATACACATTCCTACATATTAGCCCCCAGCGCAAAAGATGGTGTTATAAGTGACGTGTATGTGTGTCTGTCTGTGGTATCGTAGCTCCTAAACGAATGGACCGATTTTAATGCTGTTTATTTGTCCGGAACCTGACATGATCTTGAGTTTTTAACTTTTCAAAGTTGTTATTATTTCCTGCACTACACGGCTTTCATGAATGTGTTTTTTTTACCATAAAATACGTAATTATTATCCCCATTTGTTTACGGAATTTACATCATATAACTAATAAACAGTTTGGAAATTTTCCCTGTAGTACCTACCTGATAATAACTAAATGCCAGTGTACAGTTACTCAGTCGGAATTAGCTATTTGATATTCTACCACCAATGCAATGTAACAAAAGCCCTGTAGCGACCGACAGCCTGGCATAACCTGCGGGCAAATCTAGGTCGCGTTGCAGTATCTGTGAAGTAATGGGTGTATATTGGCTTGCATTATTGTCTAATTAACAAGATTTATATCTGTTGAAAGTATGTTTAAAATTAAAAAGCTTTTTGCCGCCACAGAAAAATACTAGAATATCGAATACGTAATTGGAATCAGATATGGATGAAAAAGTACCTATTTATTATGATATATGAAATACGAGAATTTTTACATTCAACAAACAACAAAATGCCAATACACACTGTCCCTACTATACATGACGTATGTATATTATTGCCATATACAGGGTGACATTTTAATCAGTTTCCAAATTCAAGTATAAGATTCTACAGCAAAATTATAAAATACTTTTTTTTTGTTTCATATCATTCAGTACAAAAAAAATAGTAATTGCTGCTTAAAGTTATCCCAAAAAAACCTTGCCGCGTGGGCACCTCAGGTTTGCGCACGGCACGCCTCTCCTCCCTCGTCCCCGCCCCGCTGCACGCGGTACTTAATGCCTAGTAACCACGCCGTACGGATAATTCTTTTGGGATAGACAAATTATAATTTTAAAAATACCTACCTGTTTTTTTTCAAAAATGGAGTCTATTAGTGATACAAAATGCCTACAAAAAATTTGGACACAGATTAAAATATCACCCTGTATCATGCGATTTACAGCAACACTCCCTCATCAGGGTCAAATAGCGGCTAGTCGATTATATACTTAATTACTTCTCTAAAGCCACCTATGGCCAGGCTTCTAGCGCGGTGCACTGCAGTACTTCGTTGTATTAGTCACGCCTGGAAACTACAGATGTCGTTAGTAGTTATAAAATATAAGTTAAAAGCATTCAACTCGGAATTATAAAAATAAATAGAAGGTGCATCGCACTCTCTTTGGCGCGGGACAAAAACCACCAGAATCGACTAACAAGGTAAGAAGGCGCAAAGAACACGCGAATCGGCCCCACAATCGTGTCGTGGCCTCGCGTTTATGTTTACCTACAAGCGACATTTCAGGATTCGAATTGGTCGCCTGTACGTAAACGCGTGTACGTTTAACCTTTAGGCCTTTCCTTTGTTATGTGTTTAGGTGCCCGTGCTGCTTCGCCCGCACATTGCAAAAAACGCAGGCAAACCCGTAGCACAAGAGATTTATGAGATTATGGCTCGTCCAGACATCATGTGGACAAATTTCGATCATAGTGGGTAATTGAAAAATTAGTTGAACCCACAACCTCTGGAATCCGTCCATTGCTCTGCTGATCATGTGGACATATTTTGCCTTCTACCCGCGACCGCGTCTTCGTCAGCGTGGAACTCGCGCGTTTATATTGAACCATACAAACTTTTGCCGCCCATTTCAGCCCCTTAGGGGATAATTCTCGGGCTAAAAAATATCCTATGTCCTGCTCAGGGTCTCAAAATATCTTCATGCCAAATTCCATCTAAATCTTAAGCGTGAAAAGATATAGGTACACAACTACATAGGTGCCTGGTACATTACATACCAGGGACCTATATAGGTATGCATCTATTTGCGGAGGCAATTAAGTAAACGTATGGACGACTACGCACACTGCCCAGTCCGATATCGGCCAGTGACGGAGGCTCTATTTTGTCACTTAAATACAAATACAAAATAGTTTATTTCACCAAAAACAAATATTACATTAAATCGAGGCTGTCCGTCAGTGACCAAAGTAGGCTGAGCCTGTATCTTGGCCTACTGCGAGTGCGGTTAACAGATCGTTCTTCAATTACACTATGAAAAGGATTTTAGATGAACAAAATAATAGTATAAGCATAATGAGTATTAATTAAGTACCTACATCTGGCGTATCTACAATTAACATTATGTACCTAATCTAGGGAAAAGGATAACACTACATATTTAGATAAAGATTTGTGCGTGCGTGCGTGCGTGCGTGCGTGCGTGCGTGCGTGCGTGCGTGCGTGCGTGCGTGCGTGCGTGCGTGCGTGCGTGCGTGCGTGTGCGTGTGTGTGTGTGTGTGTGTGTGTGTGTGTGTGTGTGTGTGTGTGTGTGTGTGTGTGTGTGTGTGTGTGTGTGTGTGTGTGTGTGTGTGTGTGTGTGTGTGTGTGTGTGTGTGTGTGTGTGTGTTTATGTCAGTGTGTGTTGGTATGTGGTTGTGTGTGCGTGAGCCCGCATTTATAAACCAGTTGTGGGTTAGGGTAAGTTAGGTTATTAGTTAATGCTTTATCTTTGCACTTTCAATGATTTTTTCCGTCTCACAGTAAGATAACGTGAGTAACCACTGTTTCACTACTCTCTTAGCCCTGAGAACTGGCTGGTGTTTTATGTCACATTTATTGCAGACATAGTTATATATGCAGCAATAGGAGTATGAAGGTGATCTCCTAGCTAGGGCGGATCTGTACGGTGGGGTTGGCACTTTGTACGTACGTTTCCGCAACATTTCCTCGTGGCGATCAGAGTTGAAGATGCTGCTATGAGTACGTATGGTCGCTTTCATAATAAAGAGCTGTCTCACTCTAAACAGTCTCGTTTCCTGGTACAGCAAGTTAGTTGGGTAACGAAACGGCTTCCTGAGCATAACTTTGATAACCGCTCGCTGCGCACGCTCCACCAGGATCATGTGGCTCTTGGCAGCGCAGCCCCAGACTGCCACTCCGTACTGTAGGATCGATTGTCCCAAAGCGTGATAGACGAGGCGCAGTACATCCGGGGTAGCACAGTCTCGGAGTCTCTTATCGCGTGATAAGGCCAGGATCCGCATTAAAATCTCGGATTGCGAAATTTCGCCTGACGTCGCTGGCGACACCGGTGGCGTAACATTTTTCCTTAGTAAAACCTTTGTTTTAAAATCAAATTCAGAGCTCTTAGGTAATTATCAGCCATAGAGAAAATAAATCACCTGAAAAACTGAACCTAAGAAAACCTGAAAATAAGACCGCCTGTTGTCTACCTCTACCTACATGTTATTGTATTCTTTCTCTTTATAACTGCTTTGTTTGTGTGAGGTGTGCAATAAAGAGTATTGTATTGTATTGTAAATCTGACCCCAAAAGCATACCTACATTTACTGAGCAGCTCTATATTAACCATAATACCTACCTACTATCTTATGCAATATAGCGTAGGTTGATGATTCAGTTGTAAGGACTAATTATTTCCCTTGGCTACACAATTTAATTAACTCGCGAATTATTCATATTGTACCTAGACCGTAGGTAGGTACCTAGTAGGCATAGTTCTGTAGGTCGATACCTACTTATACTTAGATACTTAAGTAGTATAAGTACTTACACTTAACACTCTGTTAAGTGTATTGAGAACAATAATGTTTTAGCAGTTACACGCTGGACCGAGTGAGGTTATTATATGGGACACCGTGCTATCATTTCAACCCTGGCGCCGAGAGCGACGACCCATGAGTGTCAGAATGAGAGCGAGTGTTACATCGTGGTAATTCTTAAATAATAAAGGCAACGTGCATGTGACTCCTCTGAAGTTGTAATCGCCCAATGGCTATGGTATAAAGAATCCCTACTCAGGAATTTCATTAGGACCGCCATATTCCGCTGGGCTGAATCGGACTATAGCTACTCCATACAAAATCTATGGCCCTACCACAGATAGAACGGATTCTTTTTTTATTTTGGTAGTACATGCTTAACCCATTCATTGCACTTATTGCAGCGGTCACGAAATAGCGTCTTCATTTGTTTGACATTTCCTAGAGCTAGTACCTAATAACAGTAAATCACATCATCACATCATCAGCCTATATACGTCCCACTGCTGGGCACAGGCCTCTCATGTATGAGAGGGAACGGGCAGTAGTCCCCACGCTGGCCCAGTGCGGATTGGAGACTTCACATACACCTTTGAATTTCTTCGCAGATGTATGCAGGTTTCCTCACGATGTTTTTCCTTTACCTAACACCAACTGAAAGCATATATTTATAAACAAAAAGAACAGTAGGAATGGGCTCATAAATGACGGAGTTCCGAGGTAACCATTATTAAAAAAAACCGAATTAGAACCTCCTTTTTTGAAGTCTGTTAAAAATACAACCGAATTAAGAACCTCCTCCTTTTCTTTGTAGCCGGTTAAAAAGGAACTGCTGGGGGGTTTTGATTTAATGGAATTGTAATTATTATTATGCAGGTGCCGCCGTAAAAAATAATTCGAAATCGCGGCATTAATTGTTTAGACTTGGTAAAATTAGCTAAAAAAACTTTACTTACCCTACTTACCTTTTGGAGAGAAAGTTATATTATTGCTGCTTGTTTTGGTTTGGTGTTTAGCAATTTCTTAAGCATTAGGTGCCGCGGACGCGATTCCGCGTCACGAGGTTTGATAATCGTTATGCCGCGGACGCGAATATTCACGTCGCTAATAACTTTATCTATGCCGCGGACGTGAACGGCATTGCGGGTAAAGTAGAGATTTGGGGCATCAGCAATGAATGGGCTAACTAGCGAAAACGAAAAATCTGGCTGTCTGTCTGAACTGACCAAGATGAAATTTCGTATGAAGATGGTTTTGATCCCAGTGAAGAAAATAGGATAGGTACTTTTTATCCCGGAAGTCATCCCCTAAGGGGGTGAAATTGGGGCGTAATTTTGTATGGAGGTACGTTATAAACGAGATGTCGCGGGCAAAAGCTAGTAATATTTATAAGTAGGTAGATAAGAAAGCTCGGTTGCTAAATGAAAAAAATGAAAATAATAATTTATTCCGGAGCAAGTCCATATGCTAGTAGGATGCTTGTTATTTAACGGAGGTATAGATATAATTACGCATCATATCGACTGTAAAACATAGATACTTTTTAGATCAGCACATCAATTACTTAGGTAGATCAGTAGCTATGATAGAATAGAATAGAATATAATACTTTATTGCTCTCATGTAGACATTACATCAGGTCTTAAATATCTTACAGTCTATTACAACATGACACCCTGTAAGGGTATTGCATATCCTTCGTCTTAAACGTAGGTACCCATAAGGAAATGAAACTATTATTTACACTTTTACATCTAGGACATAATTTGCTAAGCATATCTATGGGTTGGACCGTGACCTATGAACTATTGAGATTTTATAGTTAGTGTAAATAAGTAAAAGCATTTAACAAATAACAAGTTTGTTGATATCAATCGTAAATATTATAATTTAAGTGCTTTTAAAGCAGTAATGTAATTGAGGCACCTACGAAAAAGAATAAGGCACCACTGACGTTGCAGAATCCTCCCTTGAGAGGCGGGAATCTTCAGCGAGTATGATAAGTGAGTCTGGGCAAAGATTGATAGTTGTTCGATCCTGTGCCGACATCTTTTGGAGTCCAGTTTGTGATGATATTAACGGACCACTGATCTGATTGCGAGCATTTTTCGAAGCGAAAATGGGCTAGTCATGCGTATTCCTCCACTATAACATGTAGCTGGAATTTATTTATTCGGGAAAACAGAATGTGAACGCTCGAAAGGAAACTTTGGGAAGTCTGGATGCTAGGGGCTATATAATCTGATGCATCTGCCCGTCAAGGAAGGATTTTAGAACGTAACGGAAAAACATCTCTATGGTCTACGGCGTAAGCGTGGCATAACTAACCAGTGAAATTATAAATGCATAATAAGTGCATAATAAGTGACGCCGGGTTGGTGTCAAGCTTTGAGTCGGTGTTGCCTGGGGTGCGGCGCCTTCAAAAATCATCTTTGTCTCTCCTAGGTGCTCCTATCTTCCCAGAAGGAGTCAGTTTGGCGTTGGAAGAGAAGCGTTTGGCGTTTGAGAGGGCTTCGGAGCGATTGAGTAATTTATCTTCACACGTCTCTCTCGTATTGTTGCGGAATTGTTTTGCTTTACCGCGGATGATGTACATTTTAAGGACGTCACCCACCTGGTTGTTCAAGGACGATGTGGCAAAGGTAGATGCAGCACTTAAGTTAGCTCTGGAGTCCTTATTAAATGTTGATTTAGGTGAAACGCAGTGGAGTCAGGCGGCTCTTCCGGTCCGTCACGGTGGGCTGGGAGTACGTCGTTGTCAGGATGTCGGTCTGGTTGCCTTCCTTGCCTCGGCGCATGGGACTTTGGGTCTTGTCACTCAGATTTTACCAAGTGATGGTGGCAATACCCGGGTACCATTTGTCGCCGAGGCATTGGCTAAGTGGTCTACCATTTGTCAAGGGGATGAACGGCCTAAGAGTCTTGTGGTACAGAGGGGTTGGGACGACATTCTGTGCAAAAGAGTTTTGGCGGGGTTATTAGGGGGGGCAGTAGGAGTTAATATAGCGCGCCTGAAGGCTGCATCTGCCCTCGAGGCGGGAGCGTGGTTGCACGCACTACCCTCCCCTCACATAGGCACGCTGTTGGATGACGATTCCCTTCGAATCGCGGTTGCGTTGCGGTTGGGGTGTAAGGTCTGTGAGGCGCACCGTTGCATTTGTGGGGTGGTGGTTGAGGAAAACGGGCACCATGGTTTGAGCTGTCAGAGGTGTGCGGGGCGTTTTCCGAGGCACCACGCCATAAATGATCTGGTTCGTCGGGCTTTAGTTTCGGCCAACGTGCCTTGTGTCCTTGAGCCTCCGGGGTTGTGCCGTACGGATGGGAAACGGCCGGATGGTCAGACGTTGGTTCCATGGCAGAAGGGACGGTGCCTCTTGTGGGACGCGACATGTGTAAGTACATTTGCCCCGTCCCATTTGAGCCACACCATCAGATCCGCGGCGTCGGCCGCCGAGACGGCGGCTCGGATGAAACACGCAAAGTACTCTGCCTTGGAACCGATGTACGACTTTGTACCAGTGGCGGTAGAGACTGCGGGACCTTGGGGTACGGAGGCTAAAGATTTCATACGGGAGTTGGGTCGGCGGCTTAGGGATAGGGGCTGTGATCCTCGTTCCGGATCGTTCCTGGTTCAACAGATTTCTTTGGCCATTCAGCGTGGCAACGCCGCCAGTGTCATGGGAACTTTTGGACCACCAGCGATCCGGGGCGGTTCTTTTTGTTAGTTTAGGTTAGGTATAACGTGTTTTTGACGAAGCCTGTTGCGGATTCTTTCGTTGTTAGTTAAGTGCCTAGGGGGATGTATGTTTGTTTGTACGCAATTGACGAAGCCTGCGTTGCGGATATCTTATGGACCGTAATCTTTCTATTTTCAACGAATAAACTATTCTTTATAATAAGTAGGTTTTAATAATAATAACAACACTTTTGATAAGAGCTACCAGTTAATAAAACTAGTATCTCTCTGTGAGTTGTAGAACTCGCGAGCCTTTCTTTTTTAGGGTTCCGTAATCAACGAGGAACGCTTATAGTTTCGATATTTCCGCCTGTCCGTCTAATTTGGCATGGTTATATAAATAATTCACGCCGTCAAAATACTAGAATAAAATACAGAAAAAATACCTCTACTACACGCAAAGTAGGTATGTATAACTCAGCTCTTGAATAACTCTTTTAACCCATGGTGTGGGGTATCGTTGGATAGCTTGTTCGAGAATATTATATAGATTAGATACAATAAAATTGCTAATAAACAAAGATTAAACAAGGTTGGTTGGGTTTGTCCATTCTTGGACATAGGCTTCCTCCGTATTAAGGTCATAGCTCACTAGAGCCACCCGTCGCCTGACGCGCGCCGCCTCGCCTCGAGCGGTTAGGTATTCTTTATATGGATTTGTACGGGCATGCACTCACTACATGAACTCCGTATCAAATCCGTAGTTAGTACATTTACGAGGCGAGGCGGTGATGATCGGGCGACGGGTGGGTCTAGTGAGCTATGACCTTTACTCCACAGTTCCCTCTCAGTGGCAATTCTGGTCCAGCTTATGCCTGCCTCCTCGACGATGTCGTCTCGCCAGCGGCGTCGCGGCCGGCCTCGCGGCCGCTCCGCGCCGCGCGGGTTACGGGTACCAGTGGAGTATTTTTTAACCGACTTCAAAAAAAGAAGGAGATTCTCAATTCGCCTTCATTTTTTTATTTTTATTATTATTATTATTATTTTCAATGTTTGTTACCTCAGAACTCCGTCATTGATGAGCCGATTCGAATGTTTTTTTTGTTCGTATGTATATACTTCCAGGTGGGTCCCATTTTTTTCAAAATTCAGTTAGATGATGGGATCCATGAGGAATTAAGGGAACTCCTCAATTTTATTAGGCACGCGTGTAGTGATTTTGGTATTTTCTGTTATAACTCGTGTATTTACATCCGGAATCATAAATTTGGTGGCGAGGAATTTATGATGAAGACCACAGATGACTTACCGAATTCCTCAATTACGTACTTAAAAGTGCAAAAGTACGTCACAGGCTCTGATAAGATTCCGTTGAAATAGGAACTAATGAAGTGCCATTGGTGATATTCTTGGGAAATCGGAAGTCCTTAAATATTATCGGCCCGCATACAGCGATTCGGTTTTTTTCTATAGTACCTAATCAACGCATTTGCTATCGGAAATCAGTTCATGTGGTAAATTGTAAAAAAAAATAGGAAATGTTCTCGTGGCTTGGCGGAGTACTAAATTGAAGTCGGTTAAAACTTTGTTTTTAAAGTAAACTATTCACTCCATCTGTCGTCGTTTGTCCTGGCCGTGTGCCGGATGTGGCCGGCCCAACGCCACTTAAGGCGGCAGAGAATTTCCGCTGCATCTACTATATTGGTCATTTGATGCACGTATTTTTTAATTTGTCCTTTATTTTGACCCCTAGTAAACTCCTCTCAACGGCTCTTTGAAATTTTTGTATTCTGTCTATAATATTTTTGGTTATTATTATAGGACTTAGTCTTAGTCTACTTAATATTCTATACCGCGAATCAGTTCTTTGCATTGCAATATGCTGGTGGAGGGAGCCGCATGGATAGCTTGTTAGTAAGTTATAGTTTAATCGTATAGTTAACTCATTCACTGCGACGCTGCGCTCGTAGCGCTACGTCGTAGTCCGTAGCAGCTTAAAGAGAATCGCGCTACGCTCGTAGCCGATCCCGTGGTTTTCCTCGTATGTAGCGGAAAGCGACTACGGCGGTCTGACGCATGTGTCGTCATAGGCACTGAATGGGTTAAGTAGCGAAAGGCGCCCTCATCGATAAAACTTTATTAAATTATTTTTTTAAAAAGGTTAATAAATGTAATCAGGTTTTTACTTCGACGTATTTATTGAAGGTTTCATCTTGGGCAAAACAATATTTCGCGTCTGTCAGGCTGTTCTCTTCTCTACAGGTCGCATTTCGCAACCGATGCTCGTGAAATTCGGTGAGCAGTTTCAGTTTTTGGTAATATGTAGGTATGTTTTATCAATACAGATTCGCAGTTTATTAGCGATTGTCGGTAAGGTGATAGAAACTATATAGAAAAAACCGGTTAGGTACCTAAAGTGCGAGACTGACTCGCGCACGGAGGGTTCCGTTAAATCTTTCATCTATATATATAAAAGAAGGATACCTGATCTACCATCAACGCACAGCCGAAACTACTGGGACTAGAAACTTGAAATTTACACCAGGACTTCCTTTTATGACGTAGGCAACCGATAAGACGGGATTTTTGGAAATTCCATCCCTAAGGGGGTTAAATGGGGGTGCAAAGTTTGTATGGGGGAAACTTTATATTATGAACTAGAGACTTAAAACTTTGTTGAAAGATTACTTATTAAAATACTAAAAGAGTAATTTCTGTGTTAAAGAAAATTCTTCCCTTAAGAGGGTTAAATAGGGGTGCAAAGTTTGTATACAGGGAACTTTATTTTTTGAGCTAGAAACTTGAAACTTTGTAGAAAGATTACTTATTAAGATAAAAAAAAAGTGATTTCACCGTTTTAGAAAATTCCATCCCCTAAGGCGTTAAATAGGAGTGCAAGTTTTGTATGGGGGAACAATTATTTTTTAAACTAGACACTTGAAACTATATAGATAACTTATTAATTAACAAAAAAAGCACTTTCAACGTTTTAGAAAACTCTACCCCTAAGGGGGTTAATTAACGGTGCAAAGTTTGTATGGGTGAAACATTATTTATTAAACTAGAGACTTGAAATTGTAAAGAAAGATAACTTATTGTAATATAAATTTAGCACGTCCGACGTTTGAAAAAACCCGTAAAGAGGTTAAATAAGCGTGCAAAGTTTGTATGGAAGGAACTTTATTTCTTGAGCTAGAAACTTGAAACTTTGCACAAATATTTCTTATTAAGATACAAAAATAGTTGTTTCACCGTTTTAGAAAATTCCACCCCTAAGAGGGTTAAATAGGGGTGCAATGTTTGTATGGGGGGAACATTATTTTTTGAACTAGAGACTTGAAACTTTGTAGAAAGATTACTCATTAGAATACAAAAAACCAGTTGTCAGCGTTTTATAAAATTCCATCTCTAACGGGGTTAAATATGGGTGCAAAGTTTGTTTGAGGGAAACTTTTCCTTTTGAGCTAGAAACTTGTAACTTTGTAGAAAGTTAATCTATTAAAAAAAAAAAAAAAATTCAGCGTTTAAGAAAATTCCACCCTAGGATCGTTAAATAGGGGTGCAAAGTTTGTATGAGAGAAACTTTATTTTCTTAGCTAGAGACTTAAAACTTTGTAGACATATTATTTATTTAAAATAACTCCTAAGGGGGTTAAAAGGGGTGCAAGGTTTGTATGGAGGAAACTTTATTTTTTTGCTAAAGACTTGAAACTTTGTAGAAATATTACTTATTAAAATTAAAAAAATAACAGCGATTTAGAAAAGAAAACCCCT
This sequence comes from Epinotia demarniana, assembly GCA_945867215.1. Lineage (NCBI taxonomy): Eukaryota > Metazoa > Arthropoda > Insecta > Lepidoptera > Tortricidae > Epinotia > Epinotia demarniana. The sequence continues at coordinate 9,766,101 of OX244267.1, read as the reverse complement.
ACTTAGAAAATTCTACCCCTAACAGGGTTAAATTGACATCCCTTAAGCAAGCAAAATAAGAGTTGATTATACGTTTCGCTATTCGTCAGCAGGTGGCGTTAGTGTAGCAAATGAATTTAATTATTCCTTAAGGGATTTGCCACACTGGACGCGTTTTGCGGTCTGCGGTCAGGACTCCCATACAAAATTGTTGATTATTATTGAAAGAAAACTAACTAAGAATAATTCTCTAACATATTTTAATTTGTCATCATCAAAAATCTACGCGGACGAAGTCGCGGGCGGCCGCTAGTACGTCATACACGTCTCGAGATGAACCCTACTCGGATAGGTAGACATTGAATGGGCTAATATATATGAATTTACTTAGTACTACATCATTTTATGAGTAGGTACTTAGCTTACTTATAAGTAGGCAGTAACAAGGTAAATTTACACATTGCTACATTATTACAGTACCTACCTGATTACTCTTTTGATTGACACAGAATTTCGATACGAAAGTCCTACTACCTAGTAAGTACCCACCTACAGTGCATGAATTCGAAACAGAATAAACATGTGTGAATACGGAGATTGAATTGAAGTCAGTTCATAAAATGTTGGAAACAACATAAATGTGTGGGAAAAATAGTGCTGCTTGAATCTATTTGGGCGATTGGCTTGGGTTTGAGTGCAAAGGTAAGGATTTAGGAGACCCGTCGCTTCGGAGCGTGTGAAACTTCTTTATAAAGTTTCCGCTCGATCGAATCGGCTGGCGTGTGAGGCTTACCTCACGTACCGATAAATATTACTTGCTTCGGTACTAAATATTTGACTTCCGGAATACTCCATATGTAGGGTGAAATATTTTATTTTTGGAATTATTGATCTACCTGCTTTATGTAAGATCTAGCTCGCGCGGCTCCGTTCACGTATTACCACAGAATAAGTAATATAGTACTACGTACAGAAGGGTCTCTGTTAACGAATTCCTTATTTAGGTACGCCAAACGTGCCTAAATGTGGCCCTTTCTTTCTATCACACGCAACGCGCTCTTTCGGAGGCGGAAGCGAAAGCGAAAGCGGCTTTTAGGGTTCCGTAGTCAACAAGGAACCCTTAAAGGTAGATTTAGTAAAAAAACGGCTGAAGCTGCCGGAATATTGCCGGCCACAGTCTACAAATACAAATAAATACCAATAATTTATTGATAAGACATAATGTACATCAGTTTTACTCCCTCGTGGCCTTATTACAAGAGTTGCAAAATACAATACTCCCGATATATCAGAATCTATAAATATCACATTCTCAAAATACCACATTTTCTATGTACCGGTTTCCCTTTACGACCAGATTCTCAACATACCATATTCTCAGTAGATAATGTAGTCGTTAATATTACATTCCTTAAACGTCAAATTCTGAAAATACCAGATTTTCAATAAAAATAACACTTCATACACCATGTAATCAATGTAGCAGATAGCTTTAATACCAGAATGCCAGTTTACCGTATTCCCGATACATGGGATGTTAAATATATATAATTCCCGTATCAAAAATACCATAGATTTAATTAATTTGATTTACAAGTATAAAATTAAGGTCAGGCAATACAACCAGTTGTACACATAGGTATATATATATTTAAAATACCATTATATAGGTACACAAGCATTATCTCGACGGGCCATCTTATTATCTACTCTATAACGCGTAAGAGTAAGAGACACTGGTAGTAAGCTAAGGTAAGCTGGTTTATTATAAACAAAAACTAAACCAACCCAGAGATTTGATCAAATCACCGATTTTTTAAGGAAAATAACGGAAGTGAAACTCACATTTATAAAACTACTAGGTATAAGTATATGAAAATTCATGGCATAAAGTCAATCTATACAAAATTGAAAGAATGTTAAAACTTTCAAATCACTCAAGGAGTTCCCGAGATTACCCCTTACATGCAAACTTACAAAGCCATAATCTCACATATTTTTTACAACATTGGTATATTTGCTTGCTTCTGACAGTACATATGATATTTTGCGAAGCTGGTGTTTTGAAAACTTGGGGTACTGAAATGTTGGTTTATTTATAATAAGTTGTTTGAGAAATCAGATATAATGTGATAATGGTAGCGTGAAATTACGTTATTTCGAGAATATTGTATTGTGAAAAATATGATTTTTCGATTATCTATTGTTAAGGGAATCTGGACTTTTCAAAAGATGTTATATTGAAAATGTGATGTCAATGAAAACAAGATTAATTGACAATAGGTCTTTTAAAAATCTGATTTAAAAAGAAACCCGGTGTATAGAGATTGTGGTATTTTGGGAATGTGATATTTTGAAAATTTGTTATTTAACGCAAAGTGGTGTTTTGCAAGTATTGTATTAAGGCCACGAGGGATGTTTTACTATAGACTAGGAGCATACTATTAGAGGCAAAAAACACGTGCCTGAGCTGGGATACCCTGTGTTTCAGGCAAAAAAGAACGAATAATTGAAAAAGTTATTCATATGCAAAATATAATACAGTATCACTCTTATTGACTAATCAGTACAAATAATTAGGAAGTTATAACTTAGCTTAGGCGGTGCCTACTTAAAAGATAGAATAAAATTATTTTAAAAATATTTTAAAGTGATAAATAACTTCTCTGTATCGTCATAGAACATATTTTGTACGTAGGTTTACGGTATTACTCAAAATTGCTTGTGGACTTTTTGGACCAGGTATGACATGCTAGTGTTTGCGTCAGCGGAAAAAGTAGCCCTATGATCTGTAACACAGTCCTTAACAGTTTCTGTTAAGGACTTCGTAACATCTAATATTTGTCCCAAGCAGAAAAGGTTGACAACGACTGCTTCTTTGTTTACCGTATTTCTAATCCGAAAAAAACTATACTATAACTTATTCTATGCTAGCAATTTTTAGCAATTATGGCTCTTCATTCATTGAGTTTTTAAAAATTAAGCGTGAACCCAAGTAAATTTTAATGTTGTTGTTTATTCATATTCATGTCATTTATTGCACTCAGGTAACAGGTATAAATTTCTTAAAGTAATAGTTGAGCCCTAAAAGGTAAATTGAATACATTACCGTTAAAAATTAACAGCCGTATTCATAAACGTCCTACAAGCCTATTTTAACTAATGGCGTTAAAATTCGTTCGTCTTTATCTGTCACTTTGGCATTAAAATTTGTGTTTGTCAGAAAAGGACAAAGCACATTTTCTTTAACGGAGGCATTTTAAGTTTTAGGAATAAGGGTGTAAGTAGATTACATATTTTATTTCACAGACTTAATTATCTTACACACAATTATTCATTAGATACCCAGTTTAACACAGTTTTTGACTGTTAGACTACTAGACTAGGCTTAGGTACAGTCAAGTGCAAAAATATGTATCGATAACATCCTCTCATAAATAAGTACCGTAATCCGCTGACATTAGAGTTTTGAGACATATTTATGAGTAAGTTGTATGCAGCCATATATTTACACTTGACTGTGCCTACCTATTCATGAACGTTAATCAAACCCATTTTAGCTGAAGACGTTATCTGTCAGTTGACATTTGTGTTTGTAAGGCAGGGATAACACATTTTAGCTAACAGTGGTCAATTGTCTACACTTGGTAACTTATGTTACTGTCCACTAAAGCTTAAAAAATAAACTGGTTTCTCGACTTGTTGGCATTACTCTTGCCATCCCAATTCTACTACAAAACCAAGGAGACCCTTTATGTATGACGAAGACGACATTTAGGAGTAGGAAAATCCGAGTTGTACTTGCAAGGGTGCAGTGACTGTTTCAATGTGACAAATCCCAAGCATATTTCTATCTTTCAAGATTAAAATGACAGCTAGACATGAAACAGGTGACATGATGGGGATACATCCAATTTTGCAATTCGAATACCGGCCCATTACTCACCTCACAGCAGGTGATGTTAGCATTGTCGTCTCATCCTATTCTCATCTTAATTGAATCCTATGCTAGCAATTACAGCCTAATTGTACTAATTACTATCTGATAAGTGGGGGCGCGTATCTACTTTGATATAGTATGCTTATGTAAATCGGATTTAGTCTATTGTATGTATTAAGGTTTATCGGTTCAAGGTTATTGAAGACTAGTTTGTGCTTATGTAGATAAGCTAATCAAAAAATCGAGAACGAAACCGAGGAAAAAATGCTTCTGTAATATTAACGTGCTCTAATTTATTTATTATTATCACGGAAGTCCTTACAATTACGGAGCCCGAAACCCAAGTGCACGAATATGTTCGTGGAAGGTGAGGCGCGTGTCAAACATCACGCCTAGATTCTTCACAGAGAAGGCACGATTGATGTCATCATTGTCCAGGAAGTGCTGCGCATGTATATTTATTTTGACCTTAAGAAAGCTTTCGATCGCGTAGATAACTGGCAAGCAGCTCGAGAAACTTAGAAGAGAGGCCAATATCATCAAGCTTATTTAATAGAACGTCATTATCTACGCGATCGGAAGCTTTCTTTGAGTCAAAATAAATGACATCGACCTGGATATCTCTGCCGAGGCACTCGGAACTCAGAAATGGTCAACTGACTGACCTGCTCTAAAACCATGCTGCGACTTATATAGAAATGGCTTAACTTGTGTGAACATTGCACGAAGCAGTATAGATTCGTACAATTTTGCTGCAGTCGAGAGAACAGCAATAGGCCTATAACTTTGAATTATCTTCTGACTTTGGTATAGGTCTTACCTTACACTAGTGATCTTCCACAGACGTGGATAACAGCAGTAGAGAGAGAAAGAGGTTGAGAAGGAAGTGTATCGGGACCTTCAACTGCTCCGCATGCCTTTTAACTGTATAACCTGGCAAAGTGTTTGACCCTATGGAGCTATTGGGCTCGAGTCACCATATGCCCACTTCAACTTCTTGCATGGAGATATTGTTGACGTGAATGCGGTGGGACACTGATCTTTGCACCATTTTATTACCCAAGTTGAATTGGAGCAGACGACAAACTGAATTGGAGCAAACACCTAGACAGTAGACTAAACAAAGCAACAGTAGCCTTCTGGCAATGCAGAAGGATGGTGGGGAAGAGATGGCGCCTAGCTCCCCACATCATACTGTGGCTATACAAAATGATGATAGTACCAATGATAAGCTATAGTGCCATAGTATGGTGGCCCCGCACCCAAACCACGAGTGCAATTACCAAAATTCAGAAAACACAAAAACTAGCATGTGTAGCGGCTACAGGATGTATGAGAACAACCCCAACGGCAGCACTAGAAATAATGCTAGGACTCCTACCCTTACACATGCATATACAAAAGGAAGCGGCTGCGACGGCAATACGCCTAAAAAGCCTCAACCTATGGACGAAGCTGAACACACCACACACAAAGATTCATAACATACTGATCACTAGCCTCCCCATCCTGGAGGCTACAATCGAAAAAATACCAAGAACTGCAGTCTTCAGGAAAGACTACGGCATATCACTAACAGAAGACTCGAGAGAGGGACTACACCAAACAGACCTTAGAATCTTCACAGACGGCTCGAAAACAAACACGGGTACGGGATGTGGAGTGTTCTCAGAGGACTTAAACATACACATATCCAAACCACTGGGCGAACAAAACACGGTATTCCAGGCGGAATGCGTAGGAATAATCGAAGCCTGCAATGCCATAAAGAGACGACAAGTTGAGAACACAAACATACGAATACTCTCAGACAGTAAATCGGTACTACAAGCACTGAACAACGACAACATCACATCTGGCTTGATATACGAATGCCACCAAAATCTAACGGAGGTGTGCGCAGACAAAAACAAGGTTACTATACAATGGATCAAGGGGCACAGCGGCTCAAGAGGAAACGATGCAGCGGACGAACTGGCCAGGAAAGGCTCAGAAACAACGGCATACGGACCCGAGCCAATCTTGCCCCTGCCACAAAGCTACATATACAATCAATTGGACCTATACGTTAAAAACCAGCACCAAAGACACTGGGAGGAGTTAGACACATGCAGACAGACCAAAGAGATTCTGTCAAAACACGACAACAAACTCACAACCGCACTACTGAGGACACACAGAAACCAACTAGAATAGAATAGAATAGAATCATATTTATTCATGGCAACAGCACATACATGTACATAAATCAAAAAAACAGAATGGTAGACAAATTGCCACGAAATGGTTCCATCTCAGCGTTGTGCTGGCCTGGTGGCCAGCGCTGGTCTTCCGATGGAACCATCCGGTGATTCCACGGCGTAACACATATTTTACACTCGTACAAAATAGTTATAATAATAGTAATATAAAACAAAACAAACCGTAAAGACAAATAATAAACTTTTTTATGAACGCAACATTTAGGTATAACCGCGCCAACCGACCCACTAGCGCCATTATGACAGGTGGATGCTCCCGGCAATTAAAACGTCAAACAAGACAGACATGTGCTCTTTGGACATGTGACGGTGACGCGGGCGCAATGCCGATTTGACATAATTAAGGAGAAACAAGCCAAATATATTTCAAGCTAATTGGCACAAAAACAAAGCCAAACTGATAGCAGCACATGAGCACAATAACAGCCATTAAAACTAGAGGGACATAACACAGAGGTAAGACAACATTATCATTTGAGTTCCTAAATACAGCTCGTGTCTAGCCTGTAAGTTTCCTGGCTCTTTTGGTGGTTGAATATAAAAGATTTGAGTTTAGTTCTAAAGCTGTGCACATTTCCTAGGTCTCGCAATGGCGGAGGGATGACATTCCAGCATTTAGTTGCTACGTACCGAAAACTACCACGGAAAGCCGCCGATGCGTGTCGGGGTGTCAGCAACGGTAGTCCACACCGCCGTGTTCTATGCAACCTAGAACTGCACAACTTTTCGAAGAGATACTTAGGAGCCTCGTTCTTAATTACGCCGAAAAGTAAACAGGCCAGATGTAGTTTACGCCGATGCTGCATTTTAAGGATGCTGTGTTTATTTAAAAACGGAGTAACATGAGCTCTCGAAGGAATACTAAAACAGAAACGAGCACAGGCATTTTGAACACGTTGGATGAGTCTTTTAGTTTTTCCAAGAAGTCGTGGCCCATACACTGCATCTGCATAGTTCAACTTGGACAATACTAAAGACTCCACCAGCCGAATGCGCAAGTTTTCGCTTATAAATTGCCTGATATTGTACAGCACTTTAAGTTTGTAGAAGCAATTTCTCACAGCACCAACCATGTGTTTCTCATAGCGCAGCCCACAGTCCATCATAAGTCCTAAATTACGTGCTTCATGCACTCGTTCAATAGGTTTACCCATCAAGTTAACATTTAAAACAGAACTGACACCATTCAGCTGTTGCTTACTGCCAAATCACACACTGCAGGTACCATATCTATGCAGATGACATACAAGTGTACATATCATGCAAACCTTCCGAAATTGACAGTGCCATTCAGAAACTTAATTTGGATCTAGATAGCATAGCGTCCTGGGCCGCTGCAAACTCCTTGCTGTTAAACCCTAGTAAAACTAAATACTTGGTATTTGGCAGTAAGCAACAGCTGAATGGTGTCAGTTCTGTTTTAAATGTTAACTTGATGGGTAAACCTATTGAACGAGTGCATGAAGCACGTAATTTAGGACTTATGATGGACTGTGGGCTGCGCTATGAGAAACACATGGTTGGTGCTGTGAGAAATTGCTTCTACAAACTTAAAGTGCTGTACAATATCAGGCAATTTATAAGCGAAAACTTGCGCATTCGGCTGGTGGAGTGTTTAGTATTGTCCAAATTGAACTATGCAGATGCAGTGTATGGGCCACGACTTCTTGGAAAAACTAAAAGACTCATCCAACGTGTTCAAAATGCCTGTGCTCGTTTCTGTTTTAGTATTCCTTCGAGAGCTCATGTTACTCCGTTTTTAAATAAACACAGCATCCTTAAAATGCAGCATCGGCGTAAACTACATCTGGCCTGTTTACTTTTCGGCGTAATTAAGAACGAGGCTCCTAAGTATCTCTTCGAAAAGTTGTGCAGTTCTAGGTTGCATAGAACACGGCGGTGTGGACTACCGTTGCTGACACCCCGACACGCATCGGCGGCTTTCCGTGGTAGTTTTCGGTACGTAGCAACTAAATGCTGGAATGTCATCCCTCCGCCGTTGCGAGACCTAGGAAATGTGCACAGCTTTAGAACTAAACTCAAATCTTTTATATTCAACCACCAAAAGAGCCAGGAAACTTACAGGCTAGACACGAGCTGTATTTAGGAACTCAAATGATAATGTTGTCTTACCTCTGTGTTATGTCCCTCTAGTTTAAATGGCTGTTATTGTGCTCATGTGCTGCTATCAGTTTGGCTTTGTTTTTGTGCCAATTAGCTTGAAATATATTTGTCTTGTTTCTCCTCAATTATGTCAAATCGGCATTGCGCCCGCGTCACCGTCACATGTCTGTCTTGTTTGACGTTTTAATTGCTGGGAGCATCCACCTGTCATAATGGCGCTAGTGGGTCGGTTGGCGCGGTTATAAATGTTGCGTTCATAAAAAAGTTTATTATTTGTCTTTACGGTTTGTTTTGTTTTATATTACTATTATTATAACTATTTTGTACGAGTGTAAAATATGTGTTACGCCGTGGAATCACCGGATGGTTCCATCGGAAGACCAGCGCTGGCCACCAGGCCAGCACAACGCTGAGATGGAACCATTTCGTGGCAATTTGTCTACCATTCTGTTTTTTTGATTTATGTACATGTATGTGCTGTTGCCATGAATAAATATGATTCTATTCTATTCTATTCTATTCTATTCAAATACCAAGTATTTAGTTTTACTAGGGTTTAACAGCAAGGAGTTTGCAGCGGCCCAGGACGCTATGCTATCTAGATCCAAATTAAGTTTCTGAATGGCACTGTCAATTTCGGAAGGTTTGCATGATATGTACACTTGTATGTCATCTGCATAGATATGGTACCTGCAGTGTGTGATTTGGGACCCTACGTCTGCGGAGTATAAGATAAATAAAAGTGGGCCAAGAACGGATCCCTGTGGCACTCCTCTAGCAACACGGACTTTGTCAGAGTAACATGCAGAACCATCAATGAGACTGACTTTTACAACCTGGTAGCGATCATTGAGGTAACTGTCAAACCATTTAAGCGCACTTTCATCAAAACCATAATAACTTAGTTTGGAAAGTAATAGATTAATATTGAGACAGTCAAATGCCCTGGAAAAATCGAGCAGTACTAAAATAGTGCACATACCTCCATCCTGAGCACACAATATGTTGTCGGTGACGTCAAGTAAGGCTGAACTACGCAAGATAGTAGGAATAATAACAGGACACAACACTCTGAACAGACACCTCTACAACATAGGTATCACGGACAGCCCCATGTGCAGAGCGTGCATGGAGGCGGAAGAAACGACTTAACATATTCTACTGGACTGCAAGCAGGTAGAAGTATACAGGAAAAAGCACCTAGGGTCTCCGGACACACTACGGGACGCAGTCAAAAATACAAAGGCACTCACCAACTTCTTGGAGGAGCTGGGGTGGTTAGAGTAGCGCTACCCCATTTCACGCAAAATAGGCACACTGGATGTCGACTTGCGGAAAATAGCCCAGTAAACTAACTAACTATTACCCAAGTTCACGTCAAGATGAGGTACGCCTGGTAAAAAGACGATGGAAAAAAACCGAGGTAAGGCCCAAGCAGGCTCTACACCAACAAACTGTTTCCCCTCAAACGACACCTTTGCAGTTGCAAATGCAGTTTGGCCCATTTTAAAACGGCATATTGGAATAGTACCTATGTAACTTTTTTCAACGGGACCCGCCCCAGCTAGGTCGGAAACTTGTGATTGTTGCTAGAAATTCTAGCAGAAAAAAATTGAGACTGCAGAAGTTTTTCATAGTAAACTTCCAAATTACGTTTGCATGGGGAGTCGGCGTGCTGGTGACTCTTAGGAAACAAGGCTCATTTACGAAGATTGAAAAGTCGCTTACTGGATACGTATACAGTCACGCATAGCCCCCTATAGGTGTGTAATTGTGTATAAGCATTGATCGGCGCTACGACGTAGCGTGTAGCAAGAATTTCACAGTTTGGAGCGATGACTCTTCGTAGCACTTTGCCGCATGTAAAGTGAAAGAGTTCGAATCGCAATTTGGCGGCACTAAAATCGTAAGCTCATTAGAAATTGAAGTTGTAAACAGCGATTGAAAGCATACTTAAACTTGTGCTTTTATTTTATCTAACGAGCTGATAATAGCACCTATTTCCCTAAACCCTAGAGGTCAATTCTTAGTTTAATTTCCAGTTTGGTGAAATCCGGCCTTGATACTTTCTTGACACTTGAATAGTAAGATTCAGTCGACTTCGACAAATTTCCATAAATGATGCTTTGAAACTACCCACAACTGGCACGGAAGGGCTTCTGATAAGTAGATAAGTTTGGTAGGCATTAGGAAATTGCCTCAGTGAATGATCTCTATGGCATCATCTCTATTTGTTGCGTATTTTTAAATTGTGTTTATTTTGTGCAAGAGTACTTATAATAATTTCATTTTTTTCATGCATGCATTCGCATTGTGGGACGAAGTAAAACATATGAGACTTTTTATTATTGCTATTAGTTCCAAGGTTTTAATGAAGTGCCGTTATTAAAGGAGGGTTCCGGTTTGACACCCAGCAATCCCAGGATTGGGCAAACTAGTGCAAGTTTTATGAAAGCGACTGCCATCTGAACTTCTAACCCAGAGGGAAAACTATAGACCTTATTGAGATTAGACCGGTTTCCACATGATGTTTTCCTTCACGGAAAGCTAAGGTTAAATATTACTGTTAGAAATTATATAATTAATATGCAGTGGCAATCCTAAATTTGTATTCATGAGTATGTATCATGAATAAAAACTTGGATTAAAGCAAGACTGGCAGTTTGGAGCGCTCGACCAACAGAGCAGGTCAGGTATTACTGCAGCTCTCTGATTGTCTTCTAAAAGTGATTTTACCAACGGAAAGGAATCAATACAACCAGCAAGTAATTCAATCACTATGTTTGTTTCATTTGAATTTCACCTACCCCCGACTTAGTATGCAACCCAAAGTTCATGTTATATCTGCTTATTGCCTGAATGAAGCTGCCAATTTCGCTTACATTCCGTACAAAAGGTCCGAATTACTCATTGGTATGCGCCGGGATGCGAAGCCACGACCGCCGCTTGGCAGCCGCATGCCTGAACCACTAGGCTACCGTAGCTTTGATAAAGGGGTAAAATGATTAAATAAAAAAAAAACATCCTTATCCGTTTATTTTCATTTCGGGGGTACGTATCCTAGTTTCATCTCTATCAGGCTGAATCGGTTACAGAACAACCTACAGAACAATCATGAAAAAGGGCTTGTCCTGAAACAAAAGATGCCCAATATAAACCGCGTAATAAATCCCCAGGAACAGTTACATATGTATGCAGTAAACAGGGTATATCATTCAATATAATAATTAGAGCTGATGTAACTATTATCTATTATTATTAAGTATAAACGATGATTCTTAATCCGTGATCAGGAGTCGAAAAATATTGATGAACAGCCAAAACGGATTTCAACGGATGAGGTCTCATGCAATGAAATCACTGTTTAGTTAATTAAATTTAATGATAATGTTAACACTAATATCCACTGAATGATTGGTCACCCTACATTTCTTGAAGTTAAATAGATACGTCAAACGCACATAAGTCAATTTTTTGCAAACTACCGTTAGGGTGACAATGATTTTGAATTATAAAGTGATTCTACAGAAAAAAAGAACGTCGGTTTTAGGTAACTTCGAGTTTATCGTGTTTGGTATCATTTACAGAATTAGAAAAATTTACTTCTGATCACGAATGAAGAATCATCGTGTATATGTATATACATTATATTTATACCATCCAATAACTAATCAGGTGTTGCGTCTAGAGAATTAATCCCGACGGCTTGATCAATAATTAAGTTCTCTAAGCTTGTTGAAGTACTTACTGGACCAAAACTACAAACGCTGTTGAAAAAAAGGTAAGACGAAACTTAAAATGATGAATATTAAGGGAAAACGTTTCGAATCGCTTTACATAAAAATAAATAACTTCAACTTAGAAAAGTTGAAAAACCCCCAACATTTTCATTTCAAAGTCCAATCTCAAAAACGGCAGAACAGATTTTCATGAAACATGGCTACGAACACTCGGGATAAAATGATCTATGACACAAAAAAACCGCATTCCAATCGGTCCATCCGTTAAGGCGCTACGATATCACAGACAGATACACAGATACGCAGACAGACACGTTAATAGTTATTTACGATACAAGTGCTGAAAATGCAATCGCAACTAGTGTCGATTTATAATATATGCATCTTAATAAAAGTGCAAAATGTATCTGCGAGAAATTAAGAAAATTTTTTATTTTGCCGCATGATATTTATATGAGAATACTTACATTCGCATCCAAAACATTACGTTCAGTGACAAAACGTCGTTCACTAGTATATAAGTGTTCTTTTAGTGAACACATAATGTGAAGGTACTTACTACCACAAAATGTTGGCTTATAACCGGCGAAACAACGTTTCGATAGCCATCTCCCCCGTCTACAATAATAAACTCCGAAACTGCACTAACTAGTCGCGTGAACCAACCGAACTTTTTTTACGTATTATATATAGCAGTATAAAACTTCTCTTCTAACGTTCTATCTAAAGTTTTTACAACACTATTAATTTTATCTGATAGGATCTTTACACTCCATCTAGATGGGTTGCACCTTTAATGGTGTTTCGTTGTTTCAAAAAGTGGATAATACCTAAACGTTAAAAATGTCATTACAATGGGTATTTAAACTAGGTACTTGCACATTCAAAAAGTCACTATCCGTTTTAAACGCTTATTTTTTTTATATATGTTATTTTGTAGATACTAACTGTACTTGCTTTAGGTTGATACTGCTCCTTTATTATTTTTGTGTTGTTTACGAGTATATGACAGTAACAAAATATATGGGATTAGTTACAATTAAATGTCAGTATGCCTAAGTATGTTGTCTACATTTACATAATATGACCAAAAACGTAACGTAAAAACAAAAGAATACCAAATAAAAATTAAAACACAGATTCTTCCATTAATTTAAGTTAAGAAGTTTAGAGGTGTGCGATGACTAAGTGAAATGCAGTGTAACATTATTTGATTATATGGGTCATTCTCAAAGCGTTTCAACCGCCGCTCCCCTCCTTGTCAGAGTTTTTGACAAGCTTTTCTCGGTTCATTTTTGGTTATTTGATAGTGGTTATTTGCCCTTTATCCAAATACCTATTAGACGATTTTCAAAGCTTCACAGAACAATATAATAGTATCGTCTAACAGAAACAACAAATGCTGCACTAAAGTGCTGCACTTGAGTACAAAGGCACAAATAGACGAGTTCAAAATGTGGTCTCGGTGATTCAGCGTCGAGAACTTCAAAATCGGTGCGATTTGTCGATAAAATAGATAAAAACTACTAAAGTTGTTATGGCATACCTATGTCAATAAATCAACGTCACTTTCTTGTTCTCAAGTAAGGCTAAATTAAGTTTTCTTGTAGCAAAACCAGCAAGGGTGTTGGCGTATGAGTCTTTATTGTATATAGTGTGATTGTTAAAGAATTAAGCTTCTAAGTATTGCTCGTGGTATATAGGCAATCAAAACTAGCCAATGAATTTGAATGCGTAAGTAGGAGTATCTACCTATAAAACATTGGCCCTTCTCACGCTATACTTAGAAAAGCATATCTGCCAACTTAGAAATAATAATGGTACGCTTAATACCCTATAAAGAAAGAAAACAAGTAGAACGCACATTAGGTAACATCAAGTGGGTATCATTACGTAATGAGGCACAATTTCGTATGTAATAATACAGACAAACATTATAACGTACATTTTAGCTACAAGCCGAATGATCACTCGTTAATTTATTATTCATGTACAAATAGTATGGTATTGTTCCAAAACAACGTAGATAATGGGAAATTATGTAGTGAATAGTCATCATTAGCTCTAAATTATTAAGCAAAGGTGATAAAAAATCGGACACGCAATGGTACGTCCTCGTGTTTTTTCAGTTCTAAATAATGCTGGGGAATACTTTGACATTTATGATTTCTACTTAAACTTCTCGCAACATTTCACCCGCGTATTGCAAGAATGCAGGCAATAAAATATAGCCAACATCCATCCATAAAACTGATCCCACACACAAGTAAAAGCATTTTTGAAATCGTATAAGCGGTCCCTGAGATTACCCATTACATACAAATATGTTTACCTACTGGCGTCTGGGTGTCTACGTTGGTAACGTTGACACGTATTTGTATGCGATAGAATAACAAATAACCAAGTACTCATACGTTTTCTATCCAAAACCTAGAGTGAAGATCCCGTTGACTTAGAATTAGAATGAATTAAAATTGTCACTCAAGGAATTATTCTGAAAACTGGGAGTTTGCAACTTTCATTCTATGTATTATATTAGAATGATTCTGAGCACAAACGGCGAATCTTTAAACACTTTCACTGTCAAAAACCCGCCCAGCGGGCGCCTACGCCGTAGCCGCTTTCCGCTATATACGAGGAAAACCACGGGATCGTCCACGAGCGTAGCGTGTAGCGATTCTTGGGAGTAAATTTGTCTGTGTTAACTTAGACGTTTTATTTATAAATATTTCATATTAATTTCAACTTGATACCTCCACGAGATCCCTTTCTGTCAATAGGTACTCTTGGGTTATGAGACGGGTGGGATAGGAGTTGACCTACTCGTATTATCGAACCCCAGAAGAAACAATAACTAGTAAACCGAAGTATTATTAGAGAAAGCATCGTATGATTACCTACCGTTTGAACAACCGTCCCTAAGATTATTTTCGGCATGTTAAATTATAATTATAACTATGATAAAATAAGTTACAAAACTTTTGCCTAAGCTACCTAGTTAACGGATTTGAGGGCACGCGACGCTACGAGTGCTACGCCGTAGAGCGTAGCAGCACTTTACCGACTCTTAATCGTCTTTTAGTTTCGAATGGGTTAAGTAAAATCATCAGCTTATTATGGTGATACTAGCTTTTGCCCGCGGCTTCACCCGCGTAGTAAGTGTAATATTCCAATAATTGTTGAATTGCTAGGCCGGCAACGGCCTACTCCTACTAACATCCCCTATGAATAACCCTTCGTCATAACCCATTATGGTAAAATTATTTTTTCACACCTTTCATTCGGAAAAGTAAGTTTTTCTCCACGACGAGAGGGACCAAAACGCTACTTTTCTGTTCAAGCTACTTTTTTAATTTATACATTGTCATTGGAACATTTGTACGCAATGTGCCAATTGAACACAGATGTTAATAAAATAATCGATTGTAATTTCATCGTAGTCTATTCAAAACGAACATATTTCAAGTTTTAACTATAACAATGTTGTATAAAAATGTATAAATATTTCGTAATATTTAAAAATTAGTAATAAAAATTAAGATAATTTAGATATATTTTAACAAAAGCTTTTTTTAAATTTCCTCATAGTCGGTGTGAAAAATAGTATGTGTCACTCGGTAGCAAAATTATTTTCGTCTCGGGTGTAAAGACTTGTATCCCTCACTACGCTCAGGATCCTACGTTAGAATCCCTCGCTACGCTCAGGATTCTATTGTAGGATCCCTCGCTACGTTCAGGATTCAATGCACCGCCCTCGCCGTAAATATACTATTTTGCTCCCTTGTGACACAAATAACTATTTATTTACTATTATTTTTATGCCCGTGTGGTGCCGGATTTCCCGTGGGTGCCGTAAAAGTCGACTAAGGGAGCAGGGTTGACGTGTGTTGTGGGTGATGGGCTAACAACCTATGCAATATCACATTTTGTGGATCTTTTATACCCACATTTATGCTAAAAGTGACGCTGGAACATAAAGTTCATGTGCTCTGCCTACCCCTTTTGGGAATAAATGCGTGAATGTATGTATGTATGTACGTATTTTTATTATTAAATTTACAATCATGATTAAATGAGAATATGTCCTCTGGAATAAAAGCTAGTTTATGTTCATGATAATATTTAAATACCAAAATATCTCCACGAATTTCCAGTCAAATTTGTTGCCTGGACATTGCTATAGGCTTGTTTCCGAAGATTTTTTTTCGATGCCATTCGAACCAGTATTTGGAGGGGAACAACAGTTTGTATGGGAGCAACTACAAGTAAAGAAGATAAATACCAAATAAATTGATTTAATTTTGCGGCAGCCAAAGTAATTAACTTATAAAAAGTAAGCAGATCTTCGTGCAGCACCTTGAATGTACTTATTACGGATGCAGGCAGTTTCCCAATGTCTCCTACCTACGGGAGGTCCCGCCGCGCCGCCCGCACTCGCCTACGTACAACCGATTGATGACGATCGAGATGGCACCAAATACAAACTTTAAAACCTATAACGCGGGTCTCGTTCCATACCCCAAAAGCAAAAATAGAACCCTTATTTAAACGATCACGTGTGGCTGTCTGTCAGTCCGTCTGTTACAAACGATTTGCTACGAAAAAACTGGACCGATTGAATTGCAATTTGGCACGAATACTTTCATGAATTTTCATGTCCACAACATTACAATAATATTCCTACGAAGTTTCAAGTCCCTGGTACAAAAAAGAATGCTTCCCCTATACAAACTTTGATCCCTATTTAATACCCTTAGGGATAGAATTTCCAAAAATCCCGTCTTATTCCTTGCCTACGTAATAAAAAGAAAATCTGGCGTAAATTTCAAGTTTCTAGACCCAGTAGTTTTGAATTCAAACTTTGCACCCCTATTTAACCCCCTTCGGGGTAGAATTTTATAAAACGCTGAAAGTACTTTTTTGTATCACTAAGTAATTTTCCTACAAAGTTTCAAGTCTCTAGTTCAATAAATAATGTTTGTCCCATACAAACTTTGCACCCCTATTTAACACCCTTAGGGATAGAATTACCAAAAATCCCGTCTTATCCCTTGCCTACGTCATAAAAGGAAGGTCTGGTGTAAATTTCAAGTTTGTAGTCCCATTAGTTTTAAATACAAACTTTGCACCCCTATTTAACCCCTTTAGGGGTGGAATTTTATAAAACGCAGAAAGCACTTTTTGATATCAGTAACTTATCTTCCTACAAAGTTTCAAGTCTCTAGTTCAATATATAATGTTTCCCCCATACAAACTTTAGACCCAAATTTCACCCCCTTAGGGATAGCATTTCCAAAAATCCTGTTCTATACCCTGCCCACGTCATAAAAAGAAGTTCTGGTGTAAATATCAAGTTTCTAGTCCCAGTAGTTTTGAATACAAAATTTGCACCCCTATTTAATCCACTTAGGGGTGGAATTTTATAAACGCTGAAAACATTTTTTAAAGTTTAAAGTCTCTAGTTCAATAAATAATGTTTACCCCATACAAACATTGCACCCCTATTTGACCCCCTTAGGGGTGGAATTTTCTAAAACACTGAAATAACTTTTTTTGTATTTTAATATGTAATATCCCTACAAAGTTTCAAGTCTCTAGTACAAAAAATAATGTTTCTCCCATACAAACTTTGCACCCCTATTTAACACCCTTAGGGATAGAATTTCCGAAAATCCCGTCTTATCCTTTGCCTACGTCATAAAAGGAAGGTCTGGTGTAAATTTCAAGTTTGTAGTCACAGTAGTTTTGAATACAAACTTTGCACCCCTATTTAACCCATTTAGGGGTGGAATTTTGTAAAACGCTGAAAATACTTTTTTTGCATCTTAATAAGTAATCTTCCTACAAAGTTTTAAGTCTCTAGTTAAAAAAATAATGCTTCCCCCATACAAACTTTGGACCCCCGTTTTACCCCCTTAGGGGGTGAGTTTTGAAAAATCCTTTCTTAGTGTTCCCCTAGACCTTATAAAGAACCTACGTGCCAAATTTGGAATCTCTAGACCCAGCAGTTTGGGCTGTGCGTTGATATGTGAGTCAGTCAGTCAGTCAGTCAGTCAGTTTCTTCTTTTATATATTTAGATTATACCAGTAGTTATGCTAATTCACTTTCAGACATAAATTTGACACCTTTCTCCAAAACCCATCGCATCTCTACTATTAAATCAGTACCTAGAAGATAAATTATTGATGCAACTTGAAGTGCATCATTTCAAATTACCTATGTATTTATATGAACGATCGGAAAATATCCACAATAACTACTCTCCAATACTCGCCTCACGTGAACTAAATATAAGTCTAACTCCCGACTATGCGTTGTTTTTAACAAGTCTCGGGGTCTAAATATGCTAGAAGAGGTGAGACGAGTCGAGGTAGATTGTGATCCGTATAGCTGCAGGCAGGGGTGCCCAACCTGTCAATAAGCGTAGACCGCATCATCATTCTCCTTCCTTCGCAATAAAGTGTTCCCCGTTCGATAAAGCCCCCTACATTTCGCAGTCATATAAATCTTCCCCCTTATCTATTACATATTGCTGCAATACGTTAAAGTGATTTCCTTTCCATTATTAATTATGATTTATGATATTTAATAGGTACGAGGGATCTATTTATTTCGGATGTTTGAGTTAATTCAGATATTTTATTTAGAAGTAGGTTTATTTTAATGTTTCTTTACCTAATAAATAATAAAAATAATAAAATGGTGGAAACCACCCAGGCCACAGCCGCACGCGCCGCAGGCGCTTTCCGCTACTCAGCGGGAAACCCACGGTATCGATTACCAGCGTAGTGCGTTGTAGAAGGAGAGGGCCGCGTCTTTGCAGATGTGTTGCAGATGCACTAACCTTTTTAACGATTTGAACTGTTTTATAAACCTAACCTAACTTTTCCTATGAAAACAGTTACGTTTAAACTTCCTTAACACGTTATTAAGAAATATTTGACATCGGCTTCCTAACGGTCAATACTCGATTGGACATTATTTAATACAACAGGGTCGCGTTTATAGTTCAAAGGGGTTTGGGTAAATGTGTTGTCATATTTTTTAAATGAGCGGCCACTCGTTAAATTGGTATATTATGATAGATCTATTTGAAAAAAAAACACATTTTGTTTTGAAATGTAATACTCTAAAATGCATCGGAGCCGAGATATTTGCAATACATATTTCCGCAGGTTATATTAAAAAGTTATAAACGAAACTAAAGCATCTCGGCTCCGATATTGTTTAACGCGTTTATTTATATATATATATATATATGCGTATTAAGAGGTCCTCTAAAAGATTTTTACACAAAGATCCGTGGCAGCTGCAAAAAATTGTAAATTTTTCTCATACGAGGTTACCCAATGCCCTTTGAAAGATATAAAAGAGGGGATATAAATACTTTACAAAAATTGCAATGCAATTTTCGTTCCAACAAAAATTTTGTTCGCATAACGTAATGACAAACGCCAGCAGCAGCCACCGGATAAACGCGTACCTAGGTAGGTAATTTTTTCGTGTAGTACATATTTTTGTTCTGGAAAATAACACGGTTCATCATTTATTCGGATGGCCGGTCCCAGCGCGGGGCCCCGTTCATAAACAGTGCAGCCGGGAAGTTTGGCAGCAAAGTTCTGCGTATTTACGGCGGCGGGGACCACCGGCGCACTGCAAGCCAGGACGGCTACTATGAAACGCTAAACGCTTCATTCGTTCGTTCGGGATGTATCTCTGTCGCACTTGCATATTCAAGCGACAGAAAGGGAGACATTGCGAGTTACGACTTTCAATTTTCGAGGTGGCACCTTCCATTATCGCGGTGAATTTTTGGCAAACGTAACGGATACCATTTTTATGTATTAACGATTCGTTCATTTCTATGTATCTGTTCGGATATGAACAGTGTTTTCCCCGATTACCAACATATATCACTCAATTTCGGGTTGAATTTCCGGACGTAACTTCAGGACCCTGTACCTAAATATTTTTGTTATTAAATGTTTTTTTCCGCTGAAAAAAATGTGCAGTGTCTATGGTATTTTCTGTTATAGATAGTATAAAAACTACTCAATAAGCTTAATATTTACTAGTGATGCCCGCAGGTTCGCCCTCATGTAACTCAGCCCGTGTCAATTCCCCACCCTTCCCCTTCCTAAAATGAAACCTTACGACCACCTCTAGGGCAAGCTTTCTCTAGACCAAATTTCATCACAATTCGTTCAGGACTTTAGCCGTGAAAAGGTTACAGGGAGACACACAGAGTTAGGTACTATCGTAAAGTAAGTAAACGCACTTATCTTGTAATTAATTAAACTTTTACTACGTATTAGCCGGCTGAATTACACTTATTGGGGTTCCGTAAACAAAGGGTGCCAACGGGGCCCTGCTACCGACCGTTCGTCTGTCACGGCTTATTTCACTTCTCTTGACATTTATCATAGATTTTATAATACTTCCATAGTAATATAATACATCCGATATATTAAGATAAACAGTAATTATTGAACTTTTAGGAGCCTCTCTCCTTCATTAAAACGCTTTAGTGCCAAGATGTGATGGTACGCAAACGTCGGCATTGTTGATTGCAAGAAATTACGTTAGTGGTATGGAACGGAACCAATTTGTGTGCGAGTCCGCTTCGCACTCAACGGATTCCTTTTTCTCCAGGTAGTAAATTCTCTAAAGTGTCACATTACAGAATATGAAACGGAGTCTTGCATTGGTCAAGGAACAAATTCAGAGCAAGAAAGTATATTTCCCCAGCGACCTTTTACAAAGTTAACAAGGTGTAGCCTGGGAAATAAATAAGGGAAAGCTGCGATTAATATTAAGTACTCGCATTTTTCAGTCTAAGTAGTCAACATTACTAATGCATAAATATATTTTAAAGTGACGTTTCATTCGCTTGAAAAGGCTGTTATTTATATCATGGTAATAAAATCGGAAGAATTGTATTGTGCAAAAATGTACATTTAGTTTAGGCGAGTTAAGTGTTTGACCAGTTGTATTAATAAAATGTATGGATTTAATGTTTAAGTACCTACTTAAAAAAAAAAACAGAAATTATGCTTGTGAAAACTTTGTGATAACAAAAAATATTTTGAAATCATAGAACCTTGTGACAATGACTTTCTCATGTCCCTTATTTCATTTGTTCTCAGAGTCCTGAATGCATTGCTAATATTAGGAGTATGCTCAGAAGGCGTAGCACGGTTGCTATTTTATCATTTGTGGATAAGACATCCGTCACTCTCGCACTCGCATACTTGTCAGAACGTGACGGTTGTCTTATCCACAGCGATAAGTGATATAATGGCAATTCTACGCCTTCAGGTAAAAGCGACAATTATGGTAGTGTGGTAGTTACATATTCGTAGTACGTAAAGTTCTTAGGAACAGAACATTTATAATTTTTAGTTCGTTTTATACATTACAATACAAAGCATAACATCTTAAGTATTATATATGCTCATTTAACCGCGATGTTCGCTCAAGAACAACTACCGGAAGAAAAGTAAACGCAACACCCCAATTAAAATTGTAACAAGCCTATTGGCCAATTAGTACGTCTTTTGGACTGTTATGGCGATACTTAAGGGCGTTCGTGAGAAACAGTTCACCGGCTCATTAGCTATGACTTGGGAGTTTGTGCTCGTGGAGGTAATCTTCATGGGTTACTCTCGGGGAGGAATGAGGGTACGTATCGACTAATAGTTTCGTTTCCTCTGTTAATGTTTAAACAGTCATATATAAAAGAAAAGAAGAATGCGTAGCTATTCGTTCAGTGAATTTACATTCACCGGCGCTTAATATACCTAAATACTAATTAAACATTTGCGAGTCAGGCGTGGATTGAAAGCGTTGAAACGTGAAATAAATATTAGGTTACACGTTGTTCGAGTATTTCATCAATATGCAATCATCCGTGTTTATCGTTCAATCTATGCAATTATTTTTTGGAAGTTTTACTGTTAAATGAAATTTGTTTCTGCTTTCAAAGCCAGAGCATAGGTAGTTTCAACTCGAAAGTCCATTAGATAGAAGCGATTTTACGCGGTTTACACTATCAACGCGATTGATAAATTTCAACGAGGGACCGCACTTAAAACCAGGTCAATTTGTATGCAGCATGGTTGATGGTAATAATATAATGTACCTAAACTCGGGTAACTGTGATCGGGTATAAGATTAAATACCGAGTTAAAAAGACAAAAGTTGTCTTTCCTTTGTTCTTGTGGTCAATAGTTAACGGTTTATGCACAACATGTAAGTTGTGTTTCTAATATTCAGAGCAATGACGCGTAGTTGCCCGTCCAAGAGGCAACCGGATGGCTCGCGGTATTTGAGCTCCCGAAGTGTTGTGGACCCGCCCTGTGCAAACCGAACTGAGCCAACTTGGACTTGGACCCTCTACCTTCTCCAATTCTTGTCGGTAAAAGAATTTAAAAAATGCGGGCTTGAATTACCCATCCCAACTAGGGGGTCTGAGCTAAAAGTGCGTTTCTATTTCATTTAAAAATATTTACAAATCACAATATTTACAGAAACATACCTATATTAGATACTCATTAAATACGTTATTTGGGTAGTATTGCACCAGTTCTTATTTGACTTTGATATTCATATATGTATAAGATAAAAAAGTAAATAAATACATAGTACGAGTACATTATTATTAGGTAGCTTTTGTTTTTCCTGCTTGATATCGAGACCTCGCCTACGCTTAAAAATTAAGAAGACGCCCTCGCAACGTGCCTGCGGGCTAATCAAGTGCCTCAAGCAGCGTCGGAGTTTGCCTTTAAACTCCTCCACAGCTCTTAAGACACGTAATTCGCTTGCACAGGATCCCGAATTAGCTGCTACAAGCCTTTTACATAAACGATAGATAACGCTACGCACTCGCCGGTTGGTTAGCTGAGGTTTAACAGGAAGATTGCAGCTCTTCAACACTTTACTGCTTAATTAATTCGCTGCTTATTGGATAGTACTTAAATATTTCTCCGTTATTCGAAAACCTGTATTTACTAAAATATTAGTTATTTGGCCCTTTCTCATAAACGCATGTCAAAGACAAACGACCATTAACGGTATTTTAATTCAAATAAGTTTGATGAACTTATAAGGATTTAGTTTTAAGCTAGTAGTTGTATTAAGGTTTATAAAATAATCATGCAAATTATTATCAGGCAATACATGAAAATAATAAATATAATTATGAGTACCAACTATATGTAAAAAGAGTGTGGAATCCAGTTTAACTACTCTAATTTTGCCTGCGCATAAGGAAGTCATAAAAAAAGAGTAAGAATGACGATTCCTAAATGGCGACTAGCATCAAAAATTTACTATTTTCCTAGTGCAAGTCGACTAGAAACATTTCTAATTTAAACCGTGTATATTGAAATGTTTTCCAAGAGAAACATTATGAATGTTATTTTTCCACCATCTTCTTACTTGAATTCACTCCAGTAAAAAACAAAATAG
Organism: Epinotia demarniana; assembly: GCA_945867215.1. Classification (NCBI taxonomy): domain Eukaryota; kingdom Metazoa; phylum Arthropoda; class Insecta; order Lepidoptera; family Tortricidae; genus Epinotia; species Epinotia demarniana. Next base: position 9,742,587 of record OX244267.1, on the reverse strand, counting down.
CACCGTTCGTATGCTAAGAGGAGCATCCATAAAACAGGGGCGAGGAAGCAAACTAATTACTTATCCACCTGCTAGTTGCTTATCTTGAAGTAACGTGTAACGTCGTCGACGATAAAACAGAATTCCTGTCCTTTGTGAAAATTATCTTAATATATAGTTTAGACCGAGAAAGTGGGGTCATGCTAGCACGGAGCTGCGGCCGTTAGATACGAAAACTTTGTGTTAGGTGAATATCAAATTACGGAGGACGTTTAATGTACCTACCCTATATTAAAAGTCCTTAAAAATTTCAAAAAAAGCAATACATCACACATTTATTTATATTAGCGTTAATGATGTTGGTACGTATCCGCTGTAATGACATGGGAATCGGCCTGGTTCATACAATTCCTCTTGAGTTAATGTACAGCCAATAATAAGGACGTTTGTCCCAGAGTTCGACACTGACCCAATACTTGACACTTTCAATCTTAGTGGAACGAGTGGGCGAAGCGAACGAAGAGATCAACCATAGGTGTCAACGATTAGGGATTGACGTGCAAATATTGTGACGTATACCTTGCCTATATTTTAATTTTGAATCGTGCTCGTGCCGCAGTGTGATTAATTTACTTATATATATATCGTAACAAGGGTGGAAAAGCGTAGGTGGAACAGTAAAATCCATAGCGTGACCAAGCTTCGCCAACCCGTGCCTCAATATTTTGTGAAATGAGAAACTCCAAATGAGCTTAATGTTATCTGGCTTATTATTTTTGGAAGCCATGAACTTTTATGTAAGTAGTAATTTGACTTCATTCGTGCCTACCTTTTTAATAACAAAATTTAACGTACAGATCTATGCGGTATCAACTATCTGGTACCAACTTGCTATCGCAAGCAGTAACGGAAAAGCTGATACTTTCATCATTTTTGATAAAAAAAAGTCCGATCTATACACAGATGAAAAATATTTTTTAATGTCGGATTCCTGGTTTCGGAGATTATTCCCTACATAGAAACTAAATATAACTCAACTCACCAGGCATTTTAGCCGTTTTATCACTTATCGCTGTAGATAAGACATCCGTCACTCTCGCACTCGCATACTTGTCCGAACGTGACGGATGTATTATCCACGGTGATACTGATAAGTGATAAAATGGCAACCATGCTAACGCCCACTGCTCATATAGAATTTGACAGAATATTTATGACAAAACTGACATCTCCAATTGCTCATCTCACACACTTTTCCTCTTTATAATGGTTAAGTATAGATACCATTCAATAAAAATCAGTCAACTATGCTACATGTGCATATGCAATCATTGCTAACCCGTGTTTTAATAACACACAAATAAAAGTCGAATCCGAGTTTTCACGTTCGCGTTCACTTGAACAACAAACAGTTTTCATTTAACAAAACTTTTTGTTTCATTAAAAAGAACGGCATAATTGAGTTGTCCGTTGAAAATCGATCAGTCAAATGAAACGCAGGTTTTCAAACAAATGGAAAGTAGCGCTGAACTTTTTGTGCATTCATTTAACTTGGCGAGGGCGACAAATAATTTTATAACCAGCGAGTGTAATAGGTGTACGTTTTGTGGCGGTTAAGAACGTTTTTCAGAATGACTGCCATCTCATTAGGCGACAAGGCCGGGTGAATGGTGGATCAAAGGGATGTTCGTGAGCAGTCGCCACTTGGAGTCGAGAGGTCGTTACCCACCCGAGTACACTCATGCTTTGACTCCTTGTTCAACGATCTCGGACTTAAGAAACGTGAAATTTGATTATTGAAATAATATCATAAACCTAGGACCTATAGGTACTTATAAACCTTGACGTTATTGAGTGCCTAAGAAGTGGAACAATCTTCGTGGATACTTTTTCTCTACGAGTACATATTCCTTAAGTGTATTTTGATTGAAAGGGAACCGACACTATACTAACTATTTAGGTATAAAAGCGTTAACATCGATCTCATGTTAAGTATTAGGTTCTCCTAGATAAGAAAACACTGCACTTTTAGGTTTCCAAATTTCCGTCAGCTGACTTCCAAAATCATGTAAATCAAAAAATGGGAATCAAGATTACCTTTTTGAGCTGTCATAAGTAAGTCTGATAAATTGACACAGTGGACTTATTCAAAATATTTCAAACTTGGTATGATCAAAATAATTCATATCCTATAAATTTTTAAATGAAAGGAAAAATTGAAAAATTTAATGCTCCGAGCCGGATTCGAACCGGCGACCACAGGCATTCATGGCCCGTCGCTACTAACCAACTGAGCTATCGGAACAATCCGGTTCGGGCACCAAATCCCTCAATCAGTTCCTTCATACAACGCCTTAGGGAGGCGTATGTAGCGACATCTACCAGAAGACTTAGGCTTCTTAACGGCACCAACGTCTCAAATTATGTTGAGAAATCGTCAGTAACGATGCGCCACCCCATACTAAATTAATATTTGTTTTTTAAGAAGCCTAAGTCTTCTGGTGGATGTCGCTACATACGCCTCCCTAAGGCGTTGTATGAAGGAACTGATTGAGGGATTTGGTGCCCGAACCGGATTGTTCCGATAGCTCAGTTGGTTAGTAGCGACGGGCCATGAATGCCTGTGGTCGCCGGTTCGAATCCGGCTCGGAGCATTAAATTTTTCAATTTTTCCTTTCATTTAAAAAAATATAAATTTCTTTAGCAGCGTTACTGCTTAAAAAACAAATATTAATTCATATCCTGTTTCTTGTTGCACTAAAATGTGTTAACAAATAATAATAATATGCAGACAATGTTTAGTACCTAACAAACATGATTATGAGCTTAAAGTGCACAATAAACTAAACAATTCATGAGTATGAGACCAACAGTCTACATATTATTATTATTATTTGTTCACATTCAACGTAATTGCTTTCAGTAACAACTTTGATAACTTTGGTTTATGTCCCAAAGACGGTAAAAGAATAATAAAAACAAAAGGTTGTTTTTGTGCGTAGATACCCCACGTGCGTAGATACCCCACGTGCGTAGATACCCCACGTGCGTAGATACCTATATCCTATTCCAGATAAGATTAGAAAAATCGTGCGATTAACGTCATGCATGAAAATCATGTAAAGGTGCAAAAAAAAATGCAGTTATATTTATGTCTGAAAAGCACTTAATGATTGAAGTAAGTAAAACTAGTGCAATATTTCCCTGTGATATGCTAGATAAGAAGAGACGTAGAAGAATATGTCCGTTAATAATATGGAATGAGGTATAGGTACCTACACCAACTGTTAATAATACATATGGGAATGCCTTGAACGCTTCCTTGCTATGCGCGTGTCAACAATTGAATTTACTATAAGATTTCATACACTTAAAGAAAATATTTTATACTCGTAGTCTACTGTGAATATTCCTATTTCCTTCAGCAGGAAAAGGTACGTCATCTTATTATTTTAACTAACAGGTTTCTCTGATAAATGATAAGAATTTAATTTTAAGAAGTGCCTCGCCAGCAGTATTGCTTGGGGTAAAATCTTCATGGGGCTGCGAATAAGATTTAAATAATATTTTTTTACTTCCTACATTGGTTTGAGTATTTTATTAAACTAGGCATGTAAATATAACAGCCCGATTGCTATTCAGTAAAGGGTTGGTTGTAGGACAACGCCACAGACGAAGCCACAATGTATATGGGCCAGGTAATATCTGTATTAAACTTCCAATTATTATGTAAGCACATTATTTCGCTAAATTTGTTACGCATAAATAATTTTCATTCATTCATTTAATACCTTGGCTAATGTACGTAACGTAACCGGCAGTTGTTATTCAATAGAAACTTGTCAAACTTTCCATACAATCCGATTTTATACGCATACGATTACAGACGGTTGGGTGCAACCCACACTAAGTAATTCCACCATCTCCGTCTAGGCTATAAATACTAGCCCAACTATCCGGATGCATGCGACAGACACCGGCGCAGTCCCACTTGAGCCTGGCAATTTTGTCGCCTGCATCAGCTATCCATGTTTTGGAGCGCAGCCTCGTCTTCCGGATGCGAGCCATCCTCCGCTGAAGATGGACGAGGAAAAACCCTTTGTCACCTCAATATTTTGAGCGCCAGGGTGCCTAGCGGGTGCCTTCGTCGTAGCCGCTTTCCGCTACTTAGCGGAAAAACCCACGGGACGTGCCGTATGTAACGTATGATGTCAAAGAATTACAGGTATCCAAAACGATTCATGAATAAGATGTTAATTGGCAGACCCTTTGTCTAAATAAAATAGGCGCCTATCCTGACAATCAATATCTGTAGCGTGTATATCTATGTAGTGCAGGATTATATAGTAAGGTATTCCACGTTAAACAATTTATTCGCAATTTAGTCTTTACCTGTAAAATGAATAGTTTTCGTGGGATTTGTAAGCCGCGTGAAAACGGCAAATTTATTCAGGGTACCCCTAAGTAAACAAAACGATCTCAGGGGAATAAGCCAAAAAACACGGGTTTTGAACCAAATTTTAAAGAGACACTGACGAAAAAGTTACTTTTTACGCATCGTTTTAAATAGCATTCATACATTGCTTTATAAAAACGGTTACCTATCATAATCTCGAAAATCGTAATTCCGAATATTAATATCCCGAAAACGTTTCCCTTTTTATTAGTTGGCCGAAATTTTGTTTGCCCGAAATTAAATTTCCCGTATTATTAATTTCCCAATTCTCAGTTCGTTACAATTTGACTTCGCTTATGATTCGAATAGACACTTTTTAAAATTCCATTCATTTGTCAACTAGTTTTTGGTGCCGAAAAGTATCAAAAGATCGCGCTCCGGGACAATTTCGGGACGCTACAATCTCGTGGGCTTATTGGACAGACAGGGTCCCCCGACCCTGCCATCCAGACCCCTACGGCGGGGGCAGCAAATGCGCATAGCGACGGCGTGCGCGCCCCGCTCTCCGTCTGTGGATATTTGGAGCGGAAGGGTCGTTCTCCCGCTCTCTCTCCGCAGCCTCCTTCTGTGCCATTACGGACTTGCAGAAGGAGGCCATAGCTTCCCAGGACCTCTCGTTGTCAAGCATTTTTGATACAATGGTCGGCAGCGAGAGGTCGTTACCCACTATAGCGACCAAATTGTGCCGCTGTGGCCCCCACGCCAAACATACCTCCAGTGTGTGGCGCACATCGTCTACTGATACGCCACACCCATGGCAGCGGGGGCTTTCTTCCCGACCGGCGACTCGGTGCAACCATGTCCTGTGAGGACCTGCACCAGGTGAAAGTTTAGTTCGCCGCGTTTGCGGTAGACCCACTTCTTAAAGTGGGGCAAGATTGCCCCTATTGTAAGTTTGCCGGCCGTGCTCACTTCCAGATCTGCTCTCCATCTCGGGAGAAGGGCAGTCCTTTCTGCATCTCGAAGCCCTTCCACCTCCCTTTGGTTAGGATGTTCTCCCCTGGCCCTCAGTGTCGATATATCTCGGCCAGAACCTCCGCTTGTAATTCCCAGGGCGGATCTCCTGCCAGTAGTGTGGCAGCCGCCCAGGAGACTGTGCGGTACCCCCTGCACGCCCTTACGCTGATGGCCCTTCTGCGGCCGTCTTAAAAGCGTCTTGTTTTTAAGCGTGAGGGCATCCATCCATACAGGCGCCCCAGCGGACCACCCTGTCGTGGAGGTAGTCCTTCAACAGCCGCCGGAGGTACGTTGGCACTCCATGATACCGGAGTGCCTCCATGATCGTCTCGAAAGGCAGGCTGTTTAATGCATTCTTTACACCCAAAGAGATTGCAAGAACAACCTTCTTTCCCGCTATTGCCTCTTTGCCTCTTTAAGGGCGGTTAGAGCATCAATTGTTGACCGTACCGCTCTAAAGCCATATTGGTTGTTAGATAGGTCCGGTCCGACTTCCTCCAAGTGGCGGATGGGGCGGTTTGCCTGGATTTTCTCCAGCATTTTTCCCACCTCATCCAGCAATACAATAGGTCTGTAGGGTGAGGGGGTTCCTGGCGGGGTAGCATGTACCCCGCCAGGAACCTTTTTTTTTTTTTTTTTTGACGCTGGAGAAATGCATTACGCATACCCCCCGGCCCGGGGAAGGCCATAGTGGGGGGTTATGTGGGGATCTCTCCTCCCGCAACCCCCTCCGCGCGAGGCGGAGGGAGGGGAGGAGCCTACCCACTAAAACTCCAGCGGCGTCATCTTCACCTGCCGTAGAGGGGGTGGCGTCATGGGATGCAGCATTACTTACCACGACGCCCCCCGGCGGCCCTGGCTGCTCAGCCAGGGCACCCGCGCTAAGGGAGGGGAAGGTCAGAGACGCTTGACCTTCCCCCCAGACGTGTAGGGCCATGTGCAATGTGGGTCCCCAAACCACTGGCCCTACTGGGGGAAGATGCGGCCCGCGGCTGCATACCGCGCGCGTCCTCGACCCCTCCGTCTGCGCTGGAGCGGGAGCGCGTCCGCACTGTCTTCGCGCTCGCGCTCCGCGGCCTCCTTCTGCGATATGACGACTTCGCAGAAGGTGGCCACTGCCTCCCAAGACCTCTCGCTGCGCAACATCGCCGCCACCACGCCGCGCAGCGAGAGGTTATCCTCTCCGAGGGCCAACACCATCGTGCGGCGCTCTTCGGCCCAGCGAGTGCACCACTCCAAGGTGTGCTGGGCCGTATCATCCTCCGCGCCGCACTCATGGCAGGTGGGGCTGCCCTCTCTTCTAATCCTGCACAGGTAATGCCCGAAACAGCCATGTCCGGTCATCACCTGCGCAAGCCTGAACCCCACCTTGCCATGGGCCCTCTCCAGCCAACTGTCCATCGACCCAAGGAGTGCCCCTATGGTGCGGATTCCATAGGGGGAGCCCTCGAGGTCGCTTTTCCACCTCTCCCTCAACCTCCTCTGCGTCTGCCTCCTGGCCTCCCTCACCTCCTCGGGAGCAGGATACTCCCCGGTGGTTCTCCACCGCACCCGCTCCCTGTGCGCCTCAGCCAACGCCTCCGCATCTAGCTCCCACGGAGGTGTACCAGCCAAGGCGCACGCCGCCGCCCATGCCACCGTCACGTAGGCCCTGCAGATCCGTATGGCCACCACCCTCTGTGGTCTACGAAGCAGGGCCTTGTTTGCCGCGCTGAGCCGGTCCGCCCAAATTGGGGCCCCGTACAGGGCCATGCTCCGGGCGACACCGGCATAGAGGCGGCGGCAAGCGACGGACGGCCCCCCTACATTGGGCAGCAGCCGCCCCAGCGCCGAAGCCGCGCCCACTATTCGGGGAGCAAGTTGGCGGAAATGCTCCCCAAAATTCCACCTCCGGTCCAGGATGAGGCCCAGATACTTGACATGGGGCCTCACCTGGACCATTTCACCACTAACGCGTAGCGCAGCACCCGCAGGCGGCCGCCACCCCCTCCCCCCAAAGATCATTGCGTCCGTTTTGGGGAGAGAGACCCGCAGTCCCAGTAACCGGATGCGGGTTATCATCAATTCGGCGGCCACCTCCGCCCGCCGCATCGCCTCCCTCAGCTCCGACCCCCGGACAGCCACCATCGTATCATCTGCATAGCAGATGACTGCCGTCCGGGGGAGGAGAGCGCCCCTTATAGCCCAGTCATAGCCTATATTCCATAACAGGGGTCCCAGAACGGACCCCTGGGGCACTCCACAGGCCATGGGCCTCTCCCTCCTCTGCCCTCCTCTTTCTTCGTAGAGCACTACCCGCTGCGTGAGATAGTGCTCTACAATGCACCGCAGGTAGAGAGGCACTCCGTGATACCGGAGCGCCTCCCCAATCACCGAGTACGGAAGGGAGCCAAACGCGTTGGCGATGTCGAGCGTCACAGCCACCACTCCCTGACTCCTCCCCGCCGCCTCTTCGTGAAAACCTTTAAGGGTCTCCAGTGCGTCTATGCAGGACCGCCCCGCCCTGAAGCCAAATTGGCGGTCCGACAGGTTGGGGCCCGCAATATCGAGGTGCTTGACGATCCGGGAAGAAAGGATTCGTTCCAGTATCTTTCCGGTCTCGTCAAGCAACACGATTGGCCTCCACCCAGAGGGGCAGTCCGCCGGCCGACTCTCCTTTCGGATGAGGCAAAGTCGCCCCTCCTTCTAGCATTTTGGGAACCGCCCTGCCTCAAGACAATCGTCAAAGAGGTCTTTGAGGCGGTCCCCCAATTCCTCCATTGCCAGCGGCAGAACCCTCCCATGCACCCCGTCGGGCCCTGGGGCCTTTTTACAGGCCCTTAGGCGGTGCACTGCCCATGCCAGCTCGCCCTCAGAGACTGGCACCACCTCCACAGGTCCCTCCTCAATTTGGGGCGGCGCCATAACTGGCGGGACGAAGTCGGGGGCGGGCGGGAACAAGCCTTCCACCACCCGCGACAGGAGCTCCGGTTCCAGGGAATCCATGGAGGGACCGCTCTTCATCTTTCCGCGTACCACCTTGTACGGCCGCCCCCATGGATCCCTGTCCAATGTGGCCAAGAACGCGTCGTGAGCAGCGTCCTTGGCCTTCGCAATCGCGGTGCACAGGGCCTCTTTTGCCTCTAATAAGGCCCTGTGCAGGAGCTCCTCCTCCTCCGGGGTGTGCCTCCGTCGCCGGCAGTGGCCGTAATGGCGACGCGCTCTGTTGCAAGCGTAGCGGAGGGCAGCCACCTCCTCCGACCACCAATAAACTTGTTTTTTGGCGGTCGGTTTCCCCGCCCTCCTCATACTTGCGTCACAAACTGCCGCCATCGACCCGCGGAACTGAAGCGCTCTTTCTTCGATCCCCGCAGTCCGGTCTGGTGCCCGCCCCCACCTTGCCTCGATCAGGGCAGCCTCCTTCGCCGCCTCCCGGTCAAGGCTGCCTAGAGCCCACTTTGGGAAAGCCCCCCTCCTTCCAGCAGCGGATGGCTGGATCCGACCCGCTTCGGAGACTCTCAACCCGAACCTGATGTACATATGGTCAGAGAGGGTCTCCACGTCCCCCAGGACACGCCAGTCTGAGACACGAGCAGCAACGCCAGGGGTTGCGAACGTTACGTCCACGATGGACCCCCCCTGACGACGCACGCAAGTATTTTCTGTGCCCTGATTGAGCACTTCCAGCCCTAGCCCCGCCACCCAGTCTTCTAGGACCTCCCCCCTCGGGTCTGTCCTGGGGGAACCCCATGCCGTGCTCTTGGCATTGAGGTCCCCCAACAGCAACACCGGTGCCGGGGCAGCACCGCCCACCACCCTCCCAAGCTCCTCGAGGAACTGTTCGAAGGCGAAGAGTGGTCGGTTGGGAGAGAAGTATACACCTACCAGCACGATTCCCCCCCACTCAACCGCTGCGTATCCCGGCCCGCACCTTAGTTTCGTGATTGGTGGGTGGCTGCCCATGGGCGGGACAACCACAGCCACCAGACCGTTGGTGTCCCCCATCCAGTTTGGTTGAGGGGACACAGAGTAAGGTTCCGCCACCACCGCAGCACTGATGCCCCACTCCGCCATGTTTTGAATCATGAGATCTTGGGCGCGGGCGGAGTGGTTAGCGTTGCACTGCAGGACTTCCAGTTTTGACTGTAATGGTCGTCCTGGCATCAGTGCTGCATGGTATTACCCTCTGTGTTGGTGGCCCCCGTTGCCCGAGCGGGGACCTCCTTGCCTCTGACATGGGGGGGAGCACACGAAGAGCCCCCCATGATGTGGCCGGCTGCCAATTTTGCGTGGTGACACACCGCGCACCACGGAGTGACGGCGCTGCAGTCCCTGGCCAGGTGCCCCGGCATGCTGCACCGAAAGCAGCAGTCGCTGCGATCCACAGTTGATGGGCACATGGCCCTGGTGTGACCCGTCCCCATGCAGCGGTAACACCGCATTGGCAGAGGTTCCATCGCCTCCACCCGCGCCGACGACCACCCCAACATTAACCGGCCCACTTCGGCTAGAGTTTTGGCCGCCGTGATGGGGCATCTGACTATCACGGTGCCAGACCCATTCCCTAGCCACCTAAACTTTCCAACTTCCACTTGGGCCTCCACGCATCTGCCTTTGGAGGCCACCTCTTTCTTAACAAGGTCAGAGGTCACAGACTCATCGAACCCGCTGACCCGGACCTCCGCCTTTTTTACGGGTCTGGTGACCTCCGCCACGTCTCCTATCAAGTCCCACAACTTCTCAGCCAGAATATCGGCCACCGGGCCGCTCTGGGATCCGGGAACCTCGATCATACGAGCCCCGGTGGCCGTCTTTTTCACGTTCACATGGTCGATGCCAAGGGCGTCCAATTTGAGGGTAGTCGCCCTCGACATCACAGTGAGGTAGCTGGTGTCTACCCCCGGCTTCAACGAGACTATTACCGCCGCCGATGTGGGTGCCGTCAGTTTGGGCCCCGCAGCGCGTTTTGCCGGGACTGGGGGCTGGGCAGGCTTTGTGGCCTTTTCTGCCTTCCCCCCTTTTACCACCGCCGTCCATATATTCCTCTGCGCCGGTACAGGCGCAGACGTCGACGCTGAGGCCGTTGCTCTTACCCTCGCTGCGGCCACCGGAGGGGCCAGTGCCGTTGGAGGAGGAGGGACCTGCCTCTTCTTCTTCTTCTTCTTCGGCTTTTTGCCCTTTTTCCCAGTGCCGGCTGCCACGACCACTGGGGTGGGCTCCGGAACCTGACCCCGCCAGGAACCTTTTTTTTTTTTTTTTTTTTACGTGGGGAAATGCTTTTACGCATCCCGCCCGGCCGGGGAGGCCTGGGCGGGTATGTCGGACTCCCGGGAACCGCCCGGACTACCGACTAAAACCCCACGGTTTTCCGCCTCGTCACCGTGTTGCCGGGTTACGGGTACGATTGTGTATACTCTTCCGCGACCCGGCGGTGACTGGCCTGGTGAAGGCCCCGAACTCGGGAGGGTGTGAACCCCACCAGCAACACCTCGGTGTTTTGTGCGCGGGGAGCCCGCGCACGCCATCACGGGCCAGTTTGTCATTCGGCCGACAGACTTCCCCAAGCCTGCCGGCCCTGGCCACGGTTAGGGTGGAATATGGCGGTCATAGGCTCGCCGCCTTCGCCCTACTCGCCGTTGGCGACCGGGATCCTCGGAAGTTGCCTCCCTCTGTCTCTCGGTCGCCTCCTTCAACTCCATGACGGTCTCGCAGAAGGCGAGGACCGCTCTCCATGCCCTGTCGCTGTCCACGATACTACTTACTACCGTGGGCAGCGAGAGGTCATGGCCAACAGTGGCGCATAGTGTCCGGCGCTCCTGCTCCCAGGCTGGGCAAACCTCCAGCGTGTGCTGGGCCGTCTCCTCCGGGCAATTGTCACAGTGGTGACACCGCGCGCTTGACTCTCGGCGTATGCGATGCAGGTACCTCCCGAAACATCCGTGGTCCGAGAGGACCTGCGTCAGCCGGAAAGTCAACGTGCCATGACTCCGGTCCAGCCACCGCTCCAGAACCGGACGAATTGCCCGGATGGTCTTGAGGCCCGCACACGGTTGTGCCAGCCTTTCCTTCCATATTCCCACCATCTCGAGGCGAGCAGCGTCGCGTTGGGCCTCCAACTCTCTTGGTGCTGGTGAGTCACCGCGACCAAGCGCCTCCTTGCGCCAACGGTAAGCCGCCGCAAGGGCTCTCGCATCCAGGTCCCAAGGGAGTGACCCCGCCAGCACGCATGCCGCCTCACCGGAGATGGTGCGATACCCCCGTATTTGCCTGACGGCCATCACGCCCTGCGCCTTGCGCAGGAGAGCAATTTCCCGGCTCCGCAAGTTCTCCGCCCATACGGGAGCACCGTAGAGGGCCATGGAGCGCACGACCCCCATGTACAGCTGCCGACACGGCGCCTTAGGCCCCCCCGTGTTCGGGAGTATACGCCCTAGGGCACCGGCGGCTCCCATCAACTTTGGCAACAAGCGTTTGAAATGGGCATGGAAGCTCCAACGGCCGTCGAGTGTGAGGCCCAGATACCTCATGGTGGGCTCTATTTTAATTCTGATGCCCCCCACCACTAAGTGGGCGTCCGGTGGAGGGGCCCCGCCACGCCCGTGAAAGCATATGGCTTCTGATTTTTGCAGAGCCACCTTCAACCCCAACAGTCGGATTCGCCTTACCACGTGAGCCACGCCAGCCGTGGCCAGTACACCAGCATGGCGGTAGGTCTTCCCGCGGGCCGTCACAAGAGTGTCGTCGGCGTAGCACGTTAGACTGACTCCTGGAAGATTTGCGCCACGCAGGACCCAATCGTAGCCGATGTTCCACAGGAGTGGCCCTAGGACCGACCCCTGTGGAACACCGCAGGACATCCGATGTCGTCCCCACTCCTCCCGGCCTGGGTAAATTACGTACCTCTCAGAGAGGTACGCGCCGACCATTTGCCTCAGGTAGGCGGGCACTTGGTGGAAACGTAGTGCCTCCATCACGCATCCCCAGGGCAGGGTGTTAAATGCGTTGGCGATGTCCAAGGATACCGCCAATAGCACTTCTTTTTCTGACACCGCCCTGTCCGCAAGATCTTTTGCGCGAAGGATGGCGTCGACGGTCGAGCGACCGCTACGGAACCCGTACTGGCACTCCGCCAAATCCGGTCCGACTCGGATGAGATGTTTAATGAGGCGGGCAGCTATAATCCGCTCAAAAAGCTTGCCCACCTCATCGAGCAGGACTATTGGGCGGTATGCAGACGGGGAGTCCGCAGGGCGCCCTTCTTTCTTTAGAAGGACAAGTTTGCCTGTCTTCCATTGCCTGGGGAAGAGAGCCTGCTCGAAGCACCCCGAGAAAAGTCTGAGCAGTCTGTTCTCCAGCGTGTTACTGGCTAGGACCCAGGCGCGGCCCGGGATCCCGTCAGGTCCAGGGGCCGTGTTTTTTCCTTTCAATCGGAGAACAGCTGCTCCGAGTTCTCCGACTGACACATTTGGAGCCTCTTCCTCGTCGTCACCAGGTACGGTGGGCGGCGCCATGTCTGGCGGAGAGAAGCCTTCGCTAGCCGGGAACAGAGTCGCGACCACGTCCCCCAGCAGGTTCGGCTCGAGACTTCTCGTCAGTGGTGGGGCCCAGGGGCGAAGTTTGCTGCGGACCATTTTATATGGTCGGCCCCACGGGTCCCTGTTGAGCGTTTCGAGCATCTCCTGCTGGGAACCCTCCTTTGCCTGGCTTATGGCCAGCTGAAGGTCTTTCGTGCACTGGATGTAAACGGCGTACAGTTCCGCCTCTTGGACGGGGACCCTGCGTCGACGCCTCCGCTGGTGACTGTACATGCGCCTTGCAGCTACACAGGACTGTCTCAGCTGGTCGAGTTCAACCGACCACCAGTGGACTTGGCGTTTCGGAGGCACGGGTTTTGCTCGGGGCATTGCTGCGTCGCAAATCGCTGTCATGGATCCGCCGAGCGCTTGCGCCTCTTCCTCCACATCCACTGGGCCCTCAGGAACGGGGTTCCAAGCCTCGACTTCGGCGGCAAGATGGAATGTGTCCCAGTCGAGGCGTTTTAGTGCCCAGCGTGGTCCCTCTCCTCTCAGAGAGCGGCTGATAGGGCCACTCAGAGCATCTGTTAGTGCGGAGACGCTGAACCGAATATAACGGTGGTCCGACAAGGTCTCGATGCCCTCGAGCACTCCCCAGCCCTGGACACGGCGCGCCAAGGCGAACGTCACGTCCACAATGGAGCCACCTTGTTGCCGCACGCACGTGTCGACTGACCCGCTGTTCACAACGATTAGGCCCTCTGCGATGGCCCACTCCTCCAACTCGCGGCCGCGCGCATCCGTTGACGAGGATCCCCACGCCATGGACTTGGCGTTGAGATCCCCGGCAACGAGCACAGAGCTTGGACGGTTTTGCCTAATGACCGCACCCACGTCCGTCAGGAAAGACTCGAAATCTGCCAGGCTCCTGTTTGGCGAGAAGTAAACACCGACAACAAGGATGCCGCCAAGGCGCCCGGCAACATAACCCCTTCCCTTATCGACTTTCTCGAACGGTGGCGAGCCAGCAGCCGTTTGCGTGGCTAACGCTACCAAGCCATCATGGTCCCCAGCCCAATTGTCCCTTTGGGGGATAAAGTATGGCTCGGAAACGACAGCCACGTGGGTCAGCCACTGCGCCATGCTCTGGAACAAGAGGTCCTGAGCCCTGGCGCAGTGGTTGAGATTCGCCTGCAAGAAGGAGAGGGCCATTATTATTCCACCATTTCTACAGCCTCCTCAGTCTCTGGTGCCACATTGGCGGCCGGGTGGAAGTTTGGCCGGGTGGCCCGTGGCCTAGTGCCAAACTTCCCCTTCTTTTTGAGAGCAGCGCTCAACTTGCTCCCTACGGCATGTCCCGCTGGTTTTTTGGCCGCTGCGCAGACTGGGCAGTGCGGCGTGGCGGTGCACGTGGCTGCCTTGTGGCCGGCCTGGCCACATCGGTAGCACAGCTCGCTCCGATCGTCCTGAGATTGGCACTGTGCTCGGACGTGTCCCGCCTCGAGGCACCGGAAGCAGCGCATGGGTTTAGCAGCCAGTAGCTGCACCCGTGCGGATACCCAACCTACCAGCAGGCGCCCGCCCTCTGCCAGCTTTTTGGCTGCTGTTACTGGGCAACGGACCCATGCCGTGCCTAACCCCAAGAAGTTCTGACGGATTTCGCCGCATTTTACAAGGCCAGCATCGCACCCGCTAACCTTTGAAATTGCCGCCTTGACATCCTCCGGTGACACTGAATCATCGAGACCCGTAATGCGCACCTCCGAGCACTTCGTGGGCCTCGAGACTTGTACGTCCTCGCTCTTGAGCGCTGCCCTCAACTTTTCCGCGAGAGCATCCGCTTTCTCGCCCGCTGTCGCCCCGGGTACCTCAATGATGGTCGCTCCAGTGACCGCCCGCTTAAATCGGACACCCTCGATCTGGAGGTCTTTCAGATTGATCTTCGACCGAGCCTCCTTGATTATGTCCCCGTAGGTGGGGCGGCCCTCTCCCAGCTTCAGCGTCAGCACTACGGCCGCTGAGCGTGGTGCCCGCAGTTTTTGGGTCTGCTTGGGCTTGGAGCGCTGCTCCCTGCGCGGCAGTCTTCTTTTTCTTCTTGCCTTTCCCGATGACGTCTGTCCACGTCTCATTCCTGGAGGCCGGCGTAGGCGGCATGGGGCGGGGCACATGAGGGGCTTCGGCTGGCAGAGCTGGTAGAGCCACATGGTCATCCTTCTTGGCCTTTTTGACGGCTTTTTTCTTCCCCTTCTTTCCCGTTGGGGGAGCAGGAGCAGGCGCTTTGGGCTCTGCCATCTTCCGCCCGCTAGTGCCAGCGACGTTGTTGTCTGCTGAGTTGGTGGCAGGCGGTGCGCCCTGTCCCTTTTTGTCCGCCGCGAGCAATGGGCGCACAGCCGTCGGTGGGAGAAGCCGATCTTCTAACGCATCCAGCCGAGCGTTTACCATGGTCCCCACTTTGACCATTATGTCGCGTTCGGCGTCCTCCGGCATATGAGTTTGCGGTGTGGGAGCTGCTTTAGCTGTGCGCAGCTCACTCCGCAGCTCCCCGAGCTCTCTTTGGAGCTCAGTCATCTGAGCTTGCAGGCGTTTGTTTTGGACCTCAAGCCTCTCGGTCTCTTCCGAGGATGTGCGCTTAATCAGTACCGTTGCAGCATCCATATAAGCCGCCACCGCATCCTTCAGCTTCCGCTGGTGGGTCCCCTTTAGGTTGCCTGATTTGGCAATCACTGCTTTGATCACGTCAGTGCTGTCCATCATTTGCGTGTGTAAGGCAGAGGCCAGCTGGTCCTCCGCTCGTGTACTCTGCGTTACTGTCCGGTCGGGTCTCAAGCGGATGACCATTTTGGCCACCTCCGCCTCTGCCTCTTCTGCAGCCATGCGGCGGAATTCCTCCTTCGCCGCCTTGTAATCGGACTGCGCCTTGCCTATTCCGACATACTTCCCTGTCGTAGGCGTAGACCTGTCCTCGGTCGCAGTCTTAAAATCGCCATCACTGGACGATTCAGACAGTTCTAGACGCCGCCTCTTTTGCCCGTCCTGGGACCATAAACGGCCTTCAGGAACGGACGACGCTGATCCCGACCTGGATCTGGTCCTGACGGTTACCGGGCTTGAGTCCGAGAGCCGCTCCGCCCCCGCCTACCCCGGCGGGTCCTCCGCGTCTGACCGGGGCACTGGGGAGTCGACGGACGACTCCCGCACCCCCGCCGAGTTCCCGAAATTAAAGGGAGTCAGCGGGCATAGGGGCAACCGCCCCCTGGCCCTGGCTCTGTGATTTCGCCGAAAAGCCAGTTCAGCCTGTTGAGGAGCAGCCTCGTCGGCGGAGGACGGCCGCTGCCCCTCCCTGTCAGCTGTGGCAGGCGAGACGGAACGCGACGTGCCCCGAATCTTCTCTGCATCCTGCGCCGGAACTCCCGGGGGCCAGCTCCCCTCGTCCAGGCGGGTCAGCGCCACCCTAGGGATTAGCTCGTAACGGGCCTCTTGCCCCCCCTCCAGTGCCGGTGCCAGGCCTCCCGCACTCGTGGCCGCCAGTTGGACTGAGCTCGAGGCCCCCTCCACAGAGCGCTCCCTGCTCCGCACTCGCGGCAAGAAACGGCCAGCGCCGTCGCGCGCTGGGCCGTATGCCTTTTTCGGCACGATCTCGATGGCGGCCGCGTTCAGATCGAGACGTGGGCTGCCAACCTGTTGCACTGGTGATCGTGCTAAGTTTCGTCGGGGGCGGAAGGTCTCCACATCTGTGTCCAATGTTAGTTTGTCAGTGTCGTCGTTTTGGATCATCTCGGGTTTTGGGTTGGGTTTGGGTTTGTTTTCCATTTTTGTTCCCACGAGTATGGGGGAAGGACGGTCCACCTAGGCAGTGCCCCCTGTACCTGAGGTAACCCTATTTACTCTGGAGGTCGGGCGGTATCCAGAGGTTTTTACGACTTCACTGTCGGGTTTTTAAAGGGATTTCCTTCCCGCAGGCCGGCCAGTTAAGGCAGGCCCTCCGGTCCGCGCGCTAAAAGCTGGCACCTCCCGTACCCCATACCGCCACAGATGGGGGTCGTTGGGAGAGTGCTGCGGGTTCCGGGATTCAAGGGGAGCTGGCGTAGGCTCCCCTGTAAGTGGTTGGTTAAACCACCCCTTCTCCACGACCTTACGGCCGTTGCCCATCTCCGCGCCATCTGCTGATCAGAGGGACGCGGAGAGAGCCGTTCCGGGACCCAAAAGGGCCCCCTGCGTCGGGTTATTTGTAGCACCGATAAGCGATTCCCCCGTAGAAGAATCACTTAACGTTGCCTCCAGGGTGCACCAGCCAGGACCCTTCCCCTTCCCACAGACCCAAGAGGGTCCACAGGAACTGGAAGAGCCCTGACACTCGTGGAGGTTACCCGACCTAGCACCCCACCCCGCCAGGAACTTTTTTTTTTTTTTTTTTTGACGGTGTGAAAATGCATTACGCATACCCCCTGCCCAGGGGAAGGCCTTACGGGGGTTATGTGGGACTCTCTCCCCCGCCGCCATCCAAGTGATAGTGACTGGAGGAGCATACCCACTAAAAACACACCGGCGTCACCCGCATTGCCGTTAAGGGGGGCGCCATGGGATCGCGAACATTCCACCACGACGCCCCCCGGCGGTCCTGGCTTACGCTCGCGCCAGGACACCCGCACCGAAGGAGGGGAGGGTCAGGACGCTTGACCCTCCCCCCAGACATGTAGGGCCGTGCAATGTGGGTCCCCTACTCACTGGCCCTACTGGGGGAGGACGCGATACGCTGCAGCAAATCGCGCGCGCGCTCGACCCCGCCGTCTGCGCCGGAGGGGGAGCGCTTCGGCACTGTTCTCGCGCTCCCTCTCCGCAGCCTCCTTCTGCGAGATGACTGTTTCGCAACAGGAGGCCACCGCTTCCCACGATCTCTCGCTGCCCAGCATGGCCGTCACGACACTGCGCAGCGAGAGATCATCCACACCGAGGGTCGACACCATAGTGCGGCGCTCCTCGGCCCACCTACTGCACCACTCCAGGGTGTGCTGGGCCGAGTCATCCTCAGCGCCGCACTCATGGCAGGCGGGGCTTCCCTCTCTTCCAATTTTATGCAGGTAATGACCGAAACAGCCATGTCCGGTCATCACCTGCGTCAATCGGAACCCCACCTTGCCATGGGCTCTCTCTATCCAGGCATCAAACGACGCGAGGAGCGCCCCTATGGTGCGGATTCCATAGCGAGAGCCCTCCAGGTCAGCCTTCCAGCGGTCTCTCATTCGCCGCTCCGTCTGTCTACGAGCGGCCCTCACCTCTTCGGGAGCGGGACACTCCCGAATCCCTCCACCTTAGCCGGTCCCTGTGTGCCTCGGCCAGCATCTCCGCGTCCAGCTCCCACGGAGGAGTGCCTGCCAAGGCGCACGCCGCCGCCCACGCCACCGTTACGTAGGCCCTGCAGATACGGT
Source organism: Epinotia demarniana (assembly GCA_945867215.1). Classification (NCBI taxonomy): domain Eukaryota; kingdom Metazoa; phylum Arthropoda; class Insecta; order Lepidoptera; family Tortricidae; genus Epinotia; species Epinotia demarniana. The sequence continues at coordinate 9,724,276 of OX244267.1, read as the reverse complement.
TGGCCACCACCCTTTGTGGCCTCCTAAGCAGGGCCTTATTCGCCGCATTTAGCCGATCCGCCCAAATCGGGGCCCCGTATAGGGCCATGCTCCGGGCGACCCCGGCATACAGGCGGCGGCACGCAACGGAGGGCCCCCCTACATTGGGAAGCAGCCGACCCAAAGCTGACGCCGTCGCCACTATTCGGGGAGCAAGCTGGCGGAAATGCTCCCCGAAGTTCCACTTGCGGTCCAGAATGAGCCCCAAGTATTTTATATGAGGCTTCACCTGGACCGCCTCCCCGCTCACTCTAAGTGTGGCGCCCGCAGGTGGCCGCCATCCCCTCCCCCCGAAGATTATTCCCTTGGTTTTCGGCAGGGACACCCTCAGGCCCAGCAGCCGGATGCGGGTCACCATATACTCCGCGGCGACTTCTGCTCGCCGCAGAGCCTCCCACATATCCGCACCCCGGACAGCCACCATCGTGTCATCCGCGTAGCAGATGACCGCCATCCGGGGGAGGAGGGTACCCCTAATGGCCCAATCGTACCCCAGGTTCCACAGTAATGGGCCCAGGACGGATCCCTGGGGCACACCACAGGCCATGGGCCTCGACCTTCTTTGCCCTCCTCTTTCCTCGTAGAGCACTACCCTCTGCGTGAGGTAGTGCTCTATTATGCGCCTCAAGTAGGAAGGCACACCATGATATTGGAGCGCCTCCCCAATTACTGAATACGGGAGGGATCCAAATGCGTTGGCGATGTCTAATGACAACGCCACGACCCCCTCCCGTCTCTCCGCCGCTTCCAAACAGAATCCTCTAAGGGCACCCAATGCGTCTATGCAGGACCGCCCAATTCGAAAGCCGAACTGGCGGTCGGACACATTGGGGCCCGTACTGTCTAAATGCCGGACGATCCGGGAAGCGAGGATCCGCTCGAACATCTTCCCGGTCTCGTCCAGCAAAACAATGGGCCGCCACCCGGAGGGGGAGTCCGCCGGCCGACCTTCCTTATGCAAGAGGCATAATTTGCCCTCCTTCCAACACCCTGGAAACCGCCCCGTCTCCAGACAATCATCAAACAAGTCCTTTAGGCGGCTGCCAAGGTGGCCCATCGTGATCGGCAGGATCTTTCCCGGCACACCGTCTGGCCCCGGGGCCTTTTTGCAGGCCCTCAGCCGGTGCACCGCCCACGTCAGCTCCGCCTCCGTAATTGGCGTCACTGCCACCGGCTCCGGATCCTCTATCTGCTGCTCCCGCATCGTCGACGAGAGTACACCCGATGCCGGCGCCGGAGACACACTCCCGAGGAGGAGGAGCTCCGGCACAGGGCCTTAAAAGAGGCGAAGGAGGCCCTGTGTCTCGCTATCGCAAGGGCCAAGGACACTGCGCACGAGGCGTTCTTGGCCACACTGGACAGGGATCCATGGGGGCGGCCCTACAAGGTTGTACGCAACAAAATGCGTAACAGCCCCACCATGGAATCCCTGGAACCGGAGCTTCTCACGCAAGTGGTGGAGGGTCTCTTCCCGCCCGCCCTCGACTTCACCCCGCCAGGAACCTAACCTTTTTTTTTTTTTTTTTTTTTGGCCGGGGGAAAATCCTCATGGATACCACCACTCCACGGGGAGGAGTGGTGATTATGTCAGACTCCTACTGACTAAAAACCCCCGGGTGTTCGACGCAACCACCAATTGGCCGAGATACGGGGACCATTATACTTCCGCGTCTCGGTCGGTGGTCGTCCGCAAGGCGGACACGACTCTGGGGGACTCACCTGTCCCCCTGGTATCACAAAGTGGTGTGGTGTGTCCCGAACACTTGGCACACCACCCAAGCCGAGGACCTTGCTCCTTCAGACGGCGAACGCCCCCATGTTCGTCGCCTGGAGGTCCTCCTTAAGGTGGCAGTCGGCGGTCGAACGCCAGCCTTCTGCGACCAACTCTCCGGCGGCGCTGTTGGGGCGCCTCTGCGGCGTCCTCCCTGGCCCGTTCCGCCCTTTCCTTCTGTGCCACTACTTCCTCACAGAAGGAAAGCATTGCATTCCACGACCTGTCGTTGTCGACCATAGATTTTACCACGGCCGGCAGCGACAGGTCGCCACCAACTACCTGGGCCAGCTCGTTCCTCTGACTCGCCCAGGCCGGACACAGTTCCAGGATGTGCTGAGCTGTGTCCTCGGCCTCACCGCAGCTATGGCACTCCATGGTGGGTTCTCTCCCGGCTATGCGACACAGGTACCGTCCGAAGCAGCCATGCCCCGTAAGTACCTGCGTCAGCCGGAAGGTGAGTGTCCCATAACTGCGCTCTAACCATTGCGACAACACCGGTCGCACCGCCTCAATCGTCCTGAGGCCGGCAGATGGTGTTTCCAGCCTCTCCTTCCACCGCTCGACCTCCTGGAGGTGAAGCTCCTCACGCTTCGCTTCTACCTCCCTCGGTGCAGGTAGATGGTCCCGGGATCGTGCCTCCTCACGCCAAAAGTACACTGCTGCGAGGGTCTGGCTTCGAGATCCCAGGGCAATGAACCAGCCAGCACGCACGCCGCCTCGGTGGAGACTGTGCGGTATCCCCGGATTGCCCTGACGGCCAGTACGCGCTGCGATCTTCGCAGCAGCGCAGAGGTCCGGCTGCCTAGGGCGTCGGCCCACACGGGCGCCCCGTACAGGGCCATTGACCGCACCACTCCGAGGTACAGCCGCCGGCAAGAGGCCTTGGGCCCCCCCGTATTGGGAAGTATACGCCCGAGGGCTGCGGCTGCACCTAGTAGCTTTGGCCCGAGGCGCTCGAAATGCGCCCGAAAAGTCCACCTGCTGTCGAGGACAACGCCGAGGTATCGCATCGTCGACCCGACGCTGATGGACTGTCCCCCCACCACAATGTGCGCGCCGGCTGGAGGCGCCCTCCGGGGCCCATGGAAAGAGATGGCCTCAGACTTGTTCAGGGCGACCTCCAAGCCAATTCGTCGTATTCGGCCCACCACGTGGGCTACCGCAGCCGTCACCAAAATGGCCGTCTCTCGGAAGTTTCCCCCCCGAGCGGTGACGAGGGTGTCGTCAGCGTAGCAGATCACGTCTACTCCCCGCAAGTTCGCTCCGCGCAGCACCCAGTCATATCCGATGTTCCACAGGAGCGGGCCGAGAACCGACCCCTGTGGAACACCGCACATCATCTGTCTCTGCCCCCACACATGCCGACCGGGGAAGGACACAAACCTCTCGGAGAGATAAGCCTCGACCACCCGGCGCAGGTATCTGGGCACCCCGTGATAGAGGAGTGACTCCTTGATAGTCGCCCAGGGCAAGGTATTAAACGCGTTGGCGATGTCTAGGGACACCGCCAACACCGTCTCGCCCCGGGCCACCGCCTCTTCTGCTATATGTTTAACCCGTAGGATCGCATCCACTGTGGAGCGACCGCCACGGAAGCCGAATTGGTTATCGGCCAGGTCGGGGCCCACTTCTCTCATGTGCCTGACGAGCCGGGCAACCACAACACGCTCAAAAAGTTTGCCCGCCTCGTCAAGCTGAACAATCGGCCGATATGCCGACGGTGAATGGGTTGGGCGCCCATCTTTCTTTAGGAGCACGAGCCGGCCCGTTTTCCACTCGCGCGGAATGCGGGCCTGTTCCACACATGCTGAGAACAGCTCACGGAGCTTGGGCTCTAAGGCGTCCATGGCCAGCACCATTGCTCTACCCGGGATGCCATCCGGTCCAGGGGCCGTGTTTTTCGCTTTCAGGCGCAGGACGGCGGCTCCCAGCTCTCCTTCTGACACAGACGGCACCTCTCCTTCGTCTTGCTCAGCTGCCGATGGCGCCATTACTGGCGGCCGGTGCACTCCTCGGTCGGGGAATAGTGTGGACACAACCTGGTCCAGGAGCTGCGGCTGAAGACTTTCCGTGACCGGAGGGGCCCAAGGGCGAAGTTTGGACCTGACCATTTTGTATGGCCTCCCCCACGGATCGTGATTTAGAGTCTCCAGCAGCATTTCCCTGGACAACTCAATGGCCTGACTGATGGCCACTGATAGCTCCTTCTTGACTGCAACGTAGGCCTCATATAGGGAGGTCTCGACCGTGTCATTCCGCACCCTTCGCCGCCGGTGGTGTGAGTACCGGCGTCTCGCAGCGACGCATAGCTCACGCAGGTGCGAGAGCTCTGCCGACCACCAGTACACGCAGCGTCTTGGAGGGAGGCGCTTGGCCCGAGGCATCGCAACGTCACATATTTGCGACATAGCGTCTCGGAACCATCCGGCTCCTGCCTCTACCTCCGTGACCGCCTCCATTGAGTCAGCCCGCCAAGCCTGCACGATGGCTGCCTCTTTCAATAACGCCCTATCCATTTTTTTCAGCACCCATCGCGGGCCCAGGGATATCGGTCTCCGGCTTGGGCTGGCTAGGGTCGTTGGGGATGCAGGGACTTCGTATCGGATATATCTGTGGTCCGACAGCGTCTCCACGTTCACCAAGACTCGCCAGCCCTGGACACGGCGCGCCAGAGCGGCATCCGCGAACGTAACGTCCACGATAGAGCCACCCTGTTGCCGCACGCACGTGTCGGCCGTTCCTCTGTTCTGTATCACTAAACCGGATGAGATCGCCCACTCTAACAGCTCGTTGCCACGCGCGTCCGTCGCTGGAGATCCCCAGGCTACTGATTTAGCATTGAGATCTCCAGCAACTAGAATGGGGTGTGGTTGGCTTCTGCCGATCACGGCACCGACCTCAACCAAAAACTGCTCAAACTCGGCCAGTGTCCGGTTCGGCGAGAAATAAACGCCAATTATTGTGATGTCCCCCACGACAGCCGCCACGTACCCTTGGCCACGAGACACCCTTTCAAAGGGTGGGGTTCCAGTAGCTGCATGGGAGACAAGTGCTACTACTCCATTGTTGTCACCAACCCAGTTATCTCTAGGTGGGACCGAATATGGCTCCGCCACAACCGCAATGTGGATCAACCACTCCGCCATGCTCTGACACAAGAGGTCTTGAGCCCTGGCGCAGTGGTTGATATTGGCCTGTAATAATCTGAGGGCCATTAATGGGCAGCTATTATTGGTACCACCTCGCCGCTAGCCTCTATCGAGGCAGGGGGACAAGTGGGTGGCGAGGTGGCTCCAGGGCCATCACCAGCCTTCTTCACCTTCTTTTTTCTGGCTTTCGGCGGGTTGCAGGTTTTGTTTCCCACCCTATGATTTGCAGCTTTGCCTGCCGCTGCGCACAGAACGCAGTGCGGTTCGGCTTGGCATTGCGCAGCCTTGTGACCAGCCTGACCGCAGCGGTGGCATAGGTCGCTACGATCGACATCTGCGTCACACAGTGCCTTAACATGCCCTATTTCAAGGCACCGGTAGCACCGCATCGGTCTAGCGGGTAACAGCTTCACCTGCGCTATTACCCACCCCACTCTGAGACGGCCGGACTCGCAGATCTTTTTGGCTGCCGCCACTGGGCATCTTACCAGCACTGAACCGAGGCCCCTATGGTCTCGGCGGATTTCACCGCATTTGATCGACGGTGATTGGCATTCTGCCGCCTCGGCCACAGCGGCAATTACATCATTGACCTTGGCCGAGTCGTCTAAGCCAGCAAGCCGCACATCGGCAGTTTTAGTGGGCCTGTCAACCCGGATGACCTCGTCTCCTAACACTTCTCTTAGGGCATTTGCGAGGGCATCGGCCTTTTCGCCACTGGTCGCTCCTGGTAACTCCAGGACACGCGCGCCAGTGGCTGCCGTCTTGAATCGTATGCCCTCGATCCCTAACTCCGCCAACTTTACCCGGCTCCTTGCCTCTGCCAGGACTTTTGCGTAGGTCACGCCCCTTTGCTCCGCCTCTGGTTTTAGTGTCAGCACAATGGCAGCTGACCTCGGAGGACGGAGCTTGCGGACCTCGGGTCGAGCTGGCATAGTGCCTTTATTTCCTTTTCAACTTTTTCCCCCTTTAACATCTGCCGCGTTCCACGGGCTTTTCTGAGGCTGAGGGGCCAGGGGAAGCGGGTTCGGTGCTTCGGGGTTGCCTACTCTGGAAGCTGAAGCCTCAGCAGCGGCCAACGTCTTCCTCTTTTTCTTATTCTTCTTCTTCTTCGTCCTCCCTTCTGTGTTCGGAGGATCATTCATCATCTTGGGCCCCGTTGACGCTGTTGCCACTATGACCCTGGGCCGCGACTTTGGTGCTGGTCCAGAAGACGGCTCTGGCGCAGTCCGGGTATTCACCATATTTTGTTGGCCTGCGACCTCGTGCTCCGCTGACCGCGGTGGTTCTGGCGTTGGGACCACCGTTGCCGTTGGGTTGGCGGCATCTAGAGCCACTTGACGTCTTCTATCTGCGGCCTGGAAAGGCCTCCCAGTTGGCTGCGGAGGAATTCTCCCGTCCAGCTTGGCGTCCATCATGGTTCCTAGGGTAACCATCATGGCGCGAGAGAACTCCTGCAGATCACTGTGGTTGACAAGTCGGTCAGAGGACGGCCCTTCGATCACTACCGGTTTGGAGACGGGCAGAGTGCCCAGATTTTGGAACCTCTCCATGTCACTTCTCAGTTCGGCCATTTCCTTGCGGAGACTGGCCATTTCAGCCTTAAGGCGATTGTTGTGCGCCTCTAACCGCCTAGTTTCCTCCGAGATATTACGTAAAAAAATTAAATTCTTCCGCATAGGTCTTAATTGAGACTGCCGCGTCTTTTAGATCGCGCACAGATGTGCCTTTTAGGTTGCCGGACGTGGTGGCAATCCTGTATATGGTGTCTGCGTCATCTAGCATCTGGGCTGCCAATTCCTGTGCCGATTTGTCAGTCGTATCGCTGAGCGAGAGTTTGGTTCGCGGTCTGCGATTTTTTCTGGCTACTGCCGCTGCCACCGCCGCCCGATCTGCGATATCGGCCTCCGCCTGTAAGCGTGCGGCCTCCTTGTATGTGGCGTTTAAGAACGCAATTCCCTTCCTCGCCGGCGGTGTGTTGCCACTTGCCGTGGACTGGCTGGACTCGTCTGTCTCCACGTCCTCATCTTCCTGAAGGCGGGGCCTCTTTCGGGGCGCCTGCCAAAACTTTCCGCTCGATGGCTGGGCACGCGCACCGAGGAGTCGGGAGCCTCTATCCGCCTCGTCAAGAGCGGGCGGGTCGTCCGCGTCCGGCTGGGGCGCTGGGGAGTCGACGGACTTTTTTTCCTCCCGCGTCCTCTCTGGATCGCCAAGCTTGAATGGGGTCAAGCGTTGGCGACCCCGCCCCCTGGCCCTGGCCTTGCTCCTGCACGGCGGAGCAGCTTCGTCGGCGAAGGATGGCTGCCGCCCTTCCTCGTCAGCCCCGACATGCGGGCGATCGGCGGGCCAGACGGTCTTTTCCGCAGTCCCCTCTTCCACGCGGGACAGAATCACCCGGGGGATCCTATCGAAGCGGACCTCTCGCCCACCCTCCAGTACCGGCGCCAGCGCGCGCCTCTCCTTCTGGGCCTCTCGCTCCACGCTCGCACACGCAGCCGCTTGCAAGGTCGCGTGCGAGGCCTGATCCCCGGAGTGCTCACTGTTCTGCCCTCGCGGCAGGAAGCGGCCAGAGCCGTCGCGCGCTAGGCCGTCCGTTCGCGCTCTCGGCATGATCTGTAAGGCGGGTGCATTCAGGTCAATGCCCACCTGGTCCATGCTTGGGCTATCGCCCCCGCCCTGCACTGGTGAGCGTGTAAGGGTGACGCGGGGGCGGAAGGCATCATTTAGGTTTGTGTAGGTTGGTGGCTCGGCCAAATCGGGTCCATCTCCGTCGGCCCCACCGCCACCCCTCAGCCTTAAAATTCCTCTACGAACATTGTCCAACGTCGTCGTTTTTGTTTTTGTGTATGTGTACATTTTTGTTGTTCCCACGAGTGTGAGGGATCATGGTCCATCCAGGCGGTGCCCTCTGCACCTGGATAAGCCTAGCGTATCCCGTCAGAGTGTCGGCCGGTACACTGACGGGGGAAAGCACTAACGACTGACTCCACCTCAGCCATGCATCCTCTCGCGGTGCTCCGCCGCTTAGGATTGGGGGTGATTTTTTATTGAGGTTTTCTTCCTCGCGGCCCGGCCAATTAAGGCAAGGCCCCCGGTGCTCGTCAGAAGCCGCATAACATGACTACGACCTCACGAGGAGCAACGGTTGGTCCGGCGTCGACTTTATGTCGAGTGCACCTGGCACATCGCCGCACCCTTCGCAGCCATTTCTAGTGCAAAGCACCTCCACTACAAGAAACAAGCCGCATCCCTTGCCACCTCAGATGAGCTGAGGCGTGCTGGGAGCGGCCAACCACAAAACACGGCACAAAGGCCTACGCAGGAGAGAACTCGACTGCCCGTGACCGCGACTGGTAGTTAGCAGAGGGAAGGTAGCAAACGCGCAACTGAGCGGCTATCTCCCCCCTCCCAGGGTGCACCACGAGGAGGTCTACCAGTCCCGCACCCCCCAGGAACCTAACCTAACCTAACCTAACCTAACCTAACCACCAGCGTGTCGACATCACCCCGCTTCGCGGGGTACTTATTTCCGCTCTAAAGGACACAAGCTAACCCTAACCTAACCTACAAATAATAGGTATCATCGTTACGATCATTTGTTGTTTTTATACTGCGTGGGGTTTCGCCCCCGAGACCCCTTTTCGGGCTTTTTATGAACTCATGGAGCAATCTAGTTGCTTATGTTTTGACCTAGTCTAAGCCCCTTTTCTATCAATTGTTTATGTTGTAAGGTCACAGTTTTAAATTTAAACTAACCCACTTAAAGTTTATTTTCGCATAGCAAATTTAAAGTGCACGTCTGTAGGGTTTTTAGCATATCTGAATGTTTTTTCAATCATGGCGGTAAATGATATGAGGCAAAATGAGATTTAGATTTTACGTAGCATCGGAATTATGAAAAGCTGGTTAACAAATCGTTTGCCAATTAATAAAGTTGGCAATTATTCTTCTGGTTATTGAATTTCGGGAAAACGATAATGTGGGAAAAGAAACCAGCGGCATTTAAAAAGTATGGTAAACAAAGTATATGGATTATAAGAATTCGGCTAACCGTTTTCGGACAAGTGAAAATCGGGCAAGTTTTTTTCGAAATTTCGATAGGTTACCAAAAAAACTTTGTTAGGTTGGAATTGACCAATCTAGATCAGTGATCAAATCCGACTAAAAAGTCACACGGACTCATTTAGGAATTAAGTTTACACTTAATTGGTCGATTGAACCCTTGGTAGAGAGAAGTGCCGTACAACCCATAGAAAGTTTATTATTTCTCAATATATGCATCATACGTATTAGCAATTTCTGAGTCTATGGAGACAAATAAAGGCACACTGTTAAAAACTTAATATCGGTACGTAGTAGGTAATAACATATAACATTTGAAGAGCGTTATTGGTCCCGGGTGCTCCTAGCTGGCAACTCCCTGCTCTTATTGGATTCAGAGGATATAAAGTCATCAAAGTCAGCATCTAACTGTCCGTAGGGTCGCGCCATGCCCCGGGATAAATAGGTTGTCTATGACGGGGCGGAGCCATTTTCTTTTTTATTTACTTTTGGTCTGCTGGAGTGCTCGGACTGTTTTAAAAATGTATATTCAATATAGGGTTGTCGTGCAGAATAAAATATGGAAAAGAAATGTATGATGTCTATTAGGAGTTTCCCAACTTTAGATGAGTAATATTAAATGAGATAATATTAAAATAAAATTGTATTTATACGACTGTAATAAAGTGTGACATTGTACATATACTATACTAAATAATTTACCTTGAATTATTTGTGTAACCTGTATTTGCAGTTAAGTTTCTGTATACACCACCACTACACCTTTCCAGCTCGATCCACAACCCTACCGTCTATGTAAATACTTGTTTATCAGTTTATGAGTTCCGAAGACCGTTATTGTTTTTCCATTGCAGATATAAAGCGAACTTTGTAACTTTCCTTACACAGGATATCTGAGCTTGCTGTCGGGGGAGTCATAAAATAAGATTGGCTCAATCGACCACGTTTTATTGACTTATTGACATCGATCTCAGATGCGGTGCTTGCTGTGAATTGTTTCAATTTCCTCGGGAACGATGGAGCTTAAACATGTTATGTTGCATGTTGGGTTTGTAATCTAACAACGATTATTTCTGCATACTACAAACATTTCTACACTTGATTGAAACCGGTGATTTATATAAAGCAGTAATATTAGTAATGGCATAATTAGCTAATTTCTTTATTTTTGTGTATTACCCGCCTAGGGTCATTGCGCCTATTACGCGACGAGCTGCAGTTAGCAATCCTCTGAAAAACAACATCATATCATTAAAATAATATCATTCACGGTTTCTCCAAAAAAAAAACGAAAAATATTTTAGTTCACGAACTTACTTAACAATTTCACTGCTAAGAATCGCGTTACGCTCGTAGCCGATCCCGTAGTTTTCCTCGTATGTAGCGGAAATCGACTACGGCGTAGGCGCCCGCTAATATAAAATACGTAACGCTATACGAGGAAAACCACGGGACCGGCTACGAGCGTAGCGCGCAGCGATTGTTGGCAGTGAAAGTCTTAAGTGGTCGTAAACCGGTGGTGACCATGTTATGTGACTGGAACTAATGAGAAAATTACAGTCCCTATAATTGAGACTGTCATTTATAAATCTCCGAAGCAATTAAAACTGCAGTTTTTAAATGACCATACCAAAACCTCGATTCCGGTGCTCAAAGCGTTCTTCTTAACTGGAATGATTGAAGTTACATTAACGTTTAAACTGGTCGTAATACGCCCACGTGATCGATACGCTCGTATCATTCATAATGCAATCCTCAGGGGTTGAGCCTTTCATAGGCAAGTGTGGGCTCAGGCCAATAATAAAATCGCTTCGAAAATACAGAGTGCTCTGAGATCAGGCAATTTTTTCCGTTACGTCCGGCGGCTCTGCCCGTACGGCGCATTATTAATTACTGTCTGCCCTGCCATTTAATATTTCACCCCGTATGTAGTACAGTTACAATAACCAGTAGCGCATCTTCACAGTATATGATAAAACATCGAACAAAGTAGGTATACAATCCCATCTGATTAGCCTTAGTTATGTGATTAACTGTTCCGTGTCTAGTGTACCTAACCTAAGGTATAACATTTTCTTTTCCGACGGCAAAAGAGGGGTGTTATAACTAATATAAGTTTAACGTGTCTGACTGTGTATTTGTGTATCTGTCTGTGGTATCGTAGCTGCCAAACGGATGAACCGATTTGAATGCGGTTTTTGTTGTGTCATAGATGATTTTACCCCGAGTGTTCTTATTCATGTTTCATTAAAATCTGTTCAGCCGTTTTTGAGATATTGGAATTTGAAATGAAAACGTCGGGGGTTTTTCAACTTTTCTCAGTTGTAGTTGTTCAACATTATTCTTTTTACGTAAACTATACAGGAGGTATTGTAAATAGTTGTAGATATTTTTGAGTACAATCATTTTCCATACGCCTTCTCGTAAGTGGACATTAGTGGAGTGGAAATTAGTTTGTCACGTGATACTTTGCGAAAACGATTATTCTCAAATTATTCTGGTTTTTACAAGTTTATTCTAACAAATAGGGAATTTTGCGCAAATGGGAAGCCAATTTATGAAAGATTGTTACATAAGTTTCTTAAAATATCACGTCGTTAGCTTGCGAATGTCAAATGACGATTTGTATGGCGATCGAACCACCGCGCCAATGTAGGTATGAAAGATTGCTCACAAAAATTTCCACACCGAGAAGAAAGAAAGAAAGAAATAAGACATTTATTCACTATACGAAAGACACACAGAGACAAAAAATACAATACAATTGACACATACTTAAAGAAGCTTACTATTCCGCCAATTGTAGTTAATTTAAGTGAATTAACTTAGTAATCATGGTTGCCTTAACTTTTTTTTTGAATATTCACATGGTCGATTTGTTTCTGTTGTGTTTAACAATAGTCTACAATATCTAGTCTTCTCTTTGATTGATGCCACCTTTTCTTTCTCGTTTATTTCTGCGTAACGTCCTAATATTTCTGATTACATCTTCTATTTAGCGTGTGTGTAACTATTGTAGGCATATTAATATTAGTACAGGACACCCCTGGATTCAGTACGGAAAATAATCAGTGTAAATGCGAATAATACTCGTGATGGTGTAACTAACGGGTAAAGGTCCCTTTTTATAGTTTCTCGTTAATAACTTGTAAACGGTGGGCCATACCATATAGATAAATAATATACATAAAACTCTCTCAAAAACAGATTTTTACACTTTTTCGCTGAGACCCATATTTAATGAGATATGGAGAGAAGAAAATGGTCAATAAAACCATAAAGTTATGTTCTAAGTATGGTGTATAGTAAAAAAAAATATTTCAATTTTGTATTAAGCAGTAAACGACGCTGCTAACGAAATTATAAATTTAAATTAAACGAAAAATTCAAAAATGTAAAGCTTCGAGCCGGTTTCGAACCGGCGACCACAGACCGGCATTCATGGCCCTGCCCGTCTCTACTAACCAACTGAGCTATCGAAACAATTTGTCTCGGCCACTAAATCTTTCAATCAGTTCCTTCTTACAACGCCTCAGGAAGGCGTGTCGCGACATCTACCAGAAGACTTAGGCTTCTTAGTAGCACCAGCCGTCTCCCACAACCTTTACCAGGTCATCAGCCCGCCTTGCGGGGGTCTACTCGTATACTAAATTGAAACGTCAGTATACTATATAAAAAAACCATAGTTGATCACCTCGTCGGTTACATCCTGTACCCGTGGTATACACGTATCATTCAAATTTGAACTCCAAGCCCTGCTTGTGTATTTCTGTAACGCGGTGCAGGTCCACCCTTCGACCGCCCGAGCCTTAATCCTCACTTAGGTAATTCCCCATATTTTGCCGTTTTTAACGTTTATCCGTAACGGAAACTCATTTTTAACTTTTAATGCGATTAGATCGTGTGTTTTATTTGCTCATACGCCGCTTCTGGAATGCAAATTATTTATCGAAAGTTAATTATGTTTTTTTATTTCATTTTTTAACTTAAGAGTCCGCAGTAAGCTCGATTCTCCATACAAACGTAGTTACGCTCTCATTTTAAAACTACGTGTTGGATTGTAATGAAACTTTGCATGTTCAATGAAATGAGGTATATCTATGTCTGAAATTAGTTTACGTAGCTTCAGATACCATAATAAGAAAAATACAGCGAATTTAAGTTTTTCATACAAAATTAGTTTTTGCTGTATTTACTTTGTTTTATAAATTGGAACCATATCAACTAATTACAGACATATATATACCTCATGTCATTGTATATGCAAAGTTTCGTCACAATCCAACACGTAGTTTTAAAATGAGAGCGTAACTACGTTTGTATGGGAAGGTGAAATTCGGCCGAGCTTACTGCGGCCTCTTAATCTCTCCGTTACCATTTCACGCTTAAACTATTTACCAGATTGAAATAAAATTTTGCATAGAGGTTATATAAGTCCCGGAGATACATACCTACCGGAGACACCTAGGATACATTTTGTACATGAATTCATCCTTTAAGGGTGTGTAAGAGAGGTTAATATTTGTATGGGAGAGCGATAAGTCATACTATTAATTAATTAAGAATTGAATAGCATCATAATTCCAAGTGCGGGCAGTTCAGATCGCAATATTCGTACATCAAGAAAATGTTGATGCCCGCTTGAGCAAGTCACTTCGCAAGCAAGGCTGTTCACACCCGAAACGTCGAGAAAACTCAAATAAATTAATTCATAGATATTTCACGGACAGATCACGCACCATAAGCGTAAATTTTTACCGGTACCCTAAAAAACAAAAACTCTAAAATGCAGTCATAGACTGGATACGAAATTAGTGGGATAGTTTTCATTGTATTGATCCGAGTGAGGTGTGCTCGAATGCAATATCCGCTTCAAAACGAGTTTTCGTTTAAAAAAAAGATTCGACTAGTATCGAATCGAAGCGCAGTACCCAAACTTGAAAAGTGATAACAGAAATGCAGGTATTCTTTATCTCGAGTCGAAAATTTTCATTCGGAATTCGAGAATGTTTCAACATTCTCTGCAATAAAGGTTAATAAATAAATAAATATACGGGGACAATCTTACACAAATCGACCTAGTCCCATAGTAAGCTCAGTAAAAGGCTTGTGTTATGGGTACTAGACGACGAAATATATAATAGATATAAATACTTAAATACATAGAAAACATCCATGACTCAGAAACAAATATTCATGCTCATCACACAAATATTTGCCCTTACCGGGATTCGAACCCAGGACCTCTTGCTTCGTAGGCAGGGTCACTACCAACTAGGCTAAAGCGGTCGTCACAGCAGCGGCAGCGGCAGCGGAGGTTAGTTATAGGCAACTTATTATGAATAGACACTACACGAATAAGTACTATAACGTAGAAATAACTTTTTTTTAATTATATCGTTTCAAGAGGCTTAATTAATTACCACCATAAATCCTTTAATTACTACATTATCATGATATGATGCCACATATTATGTCTTTATGTTTCGTGCTACCATTTTTATACAAATTACTAGCTTCTGCCCGCGACTCGCGCTCTAAATGCACCCCCATGGACGGACACTCATTATCTCCCGGTGTATTCCCAGGTGTCTTGCAAGCGAAATTCCAGGCCAAAGTTCCGAAGGTGAGTATCGAGGCAAGCAGGGCCTTTTCGTTGCAATGTAAGGCCCAAAGCAATCCTTCTGAGAACGGCCTCAATGCGAGAAATGACCCCGGTGTCTTGCAAGCGAGCTTGAGGACCAAAATCCCGAAGGTAAACGGGGAGGCAAGCGAAGAAGAAGCGAAGCGAAGGCTGCGGTTTTCGTAGGAATGAAAGGCCCAAAATATCCCAAAATATAAATATAATAGGGGGCGGGGCGCTCCTTATGCGCTCCCAATAATATTTCAGAAAGTCACGGGAGTTTTCTACCTACATTAAAAAAATTGATACTGTAGATACTTAATTCTCCACGGAATGCCGTTTTGTCCAAATTGTATACCCACATCCCTTGACGTTGGAGAACTATGATAATTCCCTTCCTTCAAACAACTTTAGATGAGCTCTGATTTCATAGCAAATATATGAAGGCAGAGATCAAGGTTGCTGGTTTTTCAATAGAAACAGCGACGTCGCCAGTGACTAAAGTTCCAATGTAATTAGGTCTTTTATGTATAACAGCCATTCACTATATCAGTGGAGGTATCAACTAGTTTTGATTAATATGTACGGTTTACGACTATATTACATCCCGGGGTTTTTCACGTTTTATCTATATTTTGCTAAAAGTTTGAATGGGGTTCTTCTTAGTTTCTTGTCAAGTATATGCTTGTCAATTTTCAAGTCTTTTAGCTCATAGATTTAAGTAGTTCCCATACAAAGTTCAACCCCATTTTTAACACCACTATCTTAGCATTTGTTATAGCCTGTGTGTTGTCCGTGAGTTTTCTCGACAGATTAGTAAAGTTAGCATCATAATCCGTTCAGCCGTTTTCACGTGATACGCGTACAAATAAACCGACAAACAGACAAAAATTCTAAAAACTTTTGGATCGTGTTCTGTTATCAATTCCAAGTATCCCCAGCAAACTTTTTTTCGAATATCTTCCATGTACAAACTTTCAACCGTCTTCAGCTTTATTATATGTATAGATTATAACATATAAATAAAGTTTGGGCATATGATTTTTTTTAAGTACGTCTATATGAACACATTAATACGCAAGTTTATTGAAGTGACGCGGCGTGGACCATCGACATGGTTAAATATTAAGTGGTAATCGGCGTCCTCATTGTTATTTGATTAGTGCCTATTTCTGTAAATATGATGATGTTTTCTCTGATAAATTAAAATTGATGACTTTTTTACCCGTTGTAAAATTGGTTTTATACATAATATATGTATTTTTACCCGCTGTAAAATTGGTTTTATACCCGTGTATTTTTTCATCTCTGTACCTGTGTACATACGGATAACTGTAAGATTAATGGCTACGGTTCCTTTGTACTGTGGGCAGCTGTATGGACTGTATGTTGTAACCTGTCATTATTAAATTGTAGGACGCAGTTTCACATGTTTTGAAGTGGCATTGTAGAAGGAAAGAAAATACATATAATCTCAAAAGTGTACTGAATTGCAATAAATAAATATAATATTTAGTTCGCAATAGTAACATCACGTGGGGAAATTGGGCGGTGCCCTTGCAGTACTGCATCGCTACCGCTCCGCTTCCGGGCATCCCGCGCCAGTCAGGAAGCACATATTGAATGAAATACATAGTAGCGCACAGTAAAGAATCGGCACGGACTCAACTGATAGCATACTGATATCGATCGTACCGCCTCCGCTCCGAAAGTCGCCTAAATGCCGCCTATAGCACCTATAGGTACCGAAGGAGTCGAGACTTAAGAGAAACATTATTACCTTAGTGCCTACATATTTTGCATTGGAACTTTAAAAAGCAACATAACCAACATTTCTATTTGACAGCTTATTCGCTGCATTTACGTCTTGAATGCTAGTGCACGAAATTTAACATGACTTTTACTAAAATCTATTTCAAGCTTGTTCGTGATATTTACCAGTGAAATGAAGTTGGATCTATTTTGAGCTATATATTACCTTTTTGTATACAAGATCAAAGGTTAGGTTAGGTTAGGTTACACATTGATACCTTATTCCTCAACTGTCAGTCAGTGTGTCGGACACTGAGACTACAGTTTGGACTTGTGGTTTTCAAGCAGGAGGCACAGATATTTTTACTTTTCCGAAATTTATCTAGAAATGATATGTTGACTGCTACCTATATACCGTATGTACCAAGTACATATGTATGTCCTTTATTGTTTTAGTAGAAACACGTTTTTTAGTGATCAGTATTTTAGTCCGACATAGACGAACGATATATCAGAGAGTAGGTAGTTAAGCCCTGCATATGTAGGCTTTCAAGCTTTTTGCAATATGTATAAATAAATCTTTGTTGAAGCACTCTAGCTTTACTGAAACTAACCAACGTAACAAGCTGAAATTGTTGGCTTTGTATTCATAAAAAAAGTCTACAATCAGGAACAAAGGCTCACATTCATTTTTGCGGAGAACCAGCTACTCGATCACGAAAGGGACTAAGTGGATTTGTTCAATAAGTTTTTGGCCACGACGGGCGGTTACAAGTTTTAGACGCTTTTACTCGTATTATAGTGAATACTTTGTGGCTTGTTCACATTGGGATCGGGTCATTTATAGTTTTTTTATTCTACGTGACAAGCTGTATCCTTTAGTTTTCCCGCTAAAATGGTCTACCTACAGAAATGGTATACCATAAATCGTGTTCGCTTATTGTAGCTGTAGACCCTACAATGTAGAGTAACTAGCAGTACTGTAAAATGGGGTACTAAGGGATTGAGGGGGCAGATGGGACGCGAATATGTTCAGTTGCTATTTAGATTTCCTGGCTCAGGTGGCTCTAAAAGTAATTTTATTATACTTTTAGGCCTATTTTCTTATGTTGCGGCGAACGCGGAGTATCCAAATTATCACATGAAAAAGTGGAGTCTCTAGAAGTGAGAGATGAAACATATGTGGCCTTGAGTGGAACCAGGGTTGTGGGTAGCGATCATGCGCAAGAGGAGCGATAAATATGAGCGGGGAGTTGGACGGAACGCGGATCGACGCAACCTTATCCGAAATTCATTATCCGAAAAAAAATCCCCATTCATTTTCCCAGCTCATCCCATTGCTATCCTTTCTAACTCCACTAAGGGTGGGATTTCTCACTATTTTTGTGTTTATCGTTAGAATTATGAAATTAAACGACAGATAATAATTATAAACGACATCTTATGCATGTTTCGACCTCGTCAAATATGTTACAGAATGTATCAATAGTAACGACCCAGGTGGCATCGATCTTTTTGGACATGACCAAGGCCTTTGATTTCGTAAATCATGCTAAACTTCTCTGTAAGCTCGAAATCTATGGAGTTCGGGGGAAAGCTCTTGATTAGATTGACGATTATTTAAAAAATAGAATGCAATGTCTCGAAACCAACAGGACAACACGTTCGGGCAAGAACATTCTCAGACAAACATATAGATCTGAATTTAAACCAAATAAAAATGGAATCCCTCAAGGGAGTACACTAGGCCCATTGCTATTCGTTATTTACATCAATGACCTATCGAAAGCGACAACACATAAAACAATCATGTTCTTCGATGATACAACACTAATTGTACAATGCAACAAAAAGATAAATTTTGAATATGACACAAATAATGCACTAATTGACATAATTACTTGAATGAATAATAATGACTTGCACATAAATATGATTAAAACTTAATTAATTCGATTCATTTCTTATAATTCAATAATATACCAATAAATGTTAAATATAAATCAAATCAAATCAAAATATTAAACTGGAAGGCACACATTGAGAAGACCTGTGGTAGGTTGGGACGTTTTGTTTTTGCCATCAAGAGACAAAGAGAAACTGTCTATTGAGGCTGCATTAACAGCATATCATGGCCACGTATCATCTGTCATTTGCTATGGGTTAATGCTTTGTGGAAATGCAGTGGAGGTGGAGAGGGTCTTTAAAATTCAAAAGAAGTGTGTCAGGGTTATCTATCAGTAAAGCTAAATGGGATGACAATTGCGTTCCACTTTAATTAAACTAAAAATACTCCCGTTGCCTTGTCTCTATCTGAGAAATTTGTACTTTTGTCAAAACATGACATATGAGGCTTATTTCAAAACACGAAGTGAAGTCATAAGTAGGCAGACAGACGTAAGATAATGAACCTTTTGTTCTCTTTGTTACAAAATTATGTACAGGAGTATTGTTTATAATGTGGCTGCCGGAAGATTCGAAAATGCTCACAGGTAACGCTTTCAAACGCAGCCTCACAAATTGGCTTCTTCCGAATTATTTTTATACCGTGAAAGCTTACCTGAACTGAAAAGGAAAGATGAATTAATTAAAATTATTATTCCTTACTCCCGCCTCGATAATGTTTCTTTAATTATTATATCAATTACTCAATGCTATTATAACTATTAATTTTTAATTTGAATTGTGTGACGTATTTTTTTGATTTATTAATTATTTTGATGTTTTTCTAAAATTGTATTATGCTGATTATTTGCACGCCTGCTCACGGGCTGATACAATGTACCTTTGAATGTAAGACCTTGTGAACTGTATCGGAGCAAATAAATTTTTATAATTTCTGATTTCTGAAACTAAAATTCATATGGCCGAAAAAAAACATGTAAAACGTGCCATATGTAAATCTATTTTGACCCAACTCATCCCATTTTAAGGCACCTACCATAAAATAATACGTACTTATTTTTATTCCAAATAGTAAATGAACCAAACATCCGTAGATAAAAAAAGGTGAGCGGACTAAAACAGTCCATAAATATGTGATGATCAGTGTAATTGACAGGTGAAAATTTCGGATCAGTTCTGAAACAAAATTTCTCAGACATGTGCAATATTTATGGAATCACAAAATATACTTTAGGACCTTAATTTTATTTTGATGCGATAAACTGAAACTTTATTTCGGCTGACCGAGGTGTTGTTGTTCGAATTATGTAATGGGCAGATAAAAGTAATTGCTAATGAATTTCTGCAACACCTTAAGTATCAGAAGGGGACTGTTTACTGCCTCATTGGTGTTTCTCTTGACGTGTGATCGTAAATGTTTTACGTCACGATTGAATGGTCCGCCCTTAACTAAAGCAGGGTATAAACTTTCATGATTCCGGTTTATGGGACCATTCGTGTTCATTTTATAAATGATGTGCTTTTACCATTTGCCCTCTGACAGTGTTTTACCTAAACGCATTGTTATTTTATTTCACTTTAATGAAATTACGTTCATAATCGTGGGTATACATACACGCGTTGCATGTTTTAAATATGTTGGGGTTGTGGAACTAAGACACTTCCGTCATAAGGCGAAAATTGAATACATATTATGATATTACACATATTTGAAGTCGACTGTACCATCGTTACGACGGACCAGTTTTGGACTTACAAAAACGTGTCCCCAGCGTGTTGTAAGGATATTTCCAATTTCATGTCTCTATGTTTCAAAGTCGAAATGACAGAGAAATAAAACATCAACAATATTGTAAACATATTCCGATACACCCACATCCACTTGCCTTGCTTGCTTATGAATGCCTTAGTTGCCTGATTGAAATAAATTAATAAATAATATTGACATACAAATCCCGCCCCACCTAAAGTTTACATATATAATATATCAACCCCGTCATAAATGGATGATAGAAGCAAAGGGAAATAGTGAATTCTCATGGAGTTAAATACTACCAATGTTATGTGTTAAGTTAAAGTAAAAAAAAATATAGCATTCCTAATCTTTCCATTTTCAGTACAATTTTCATTTATTTTTGTCCTTGATGATAAAATGGTGGTCCTCTGCGACTTCAATTAATAAATTAACCTCCGAATAGTAAGTTTTTATAGACATTGGAAGATGTGAGGTGAGGGTAGGTGTGTCGTCACGTCTTCGGTTTATTGCGCGTTCGTTCGGTGTCCGTGACCGGCCGATACGTGTCCGATTGACCGGGCAATGCTGTCGTGCTCCCCAAACAAACCCATTAGTCAGCGGTCAATACGATTTTTAATTTGGATGGACAAAGTTTGAAAAATGAGCATGGATTTAATTGATACAGACATCATTCGAAGGCTCTATAGATTTTTTTTTTACACTAGCTGATGTACCCATGTCCTATGCTGTGCTATGTATTCTAAAAAAATGCAATACAAAAAAGACAAATGAAGTATCTTCGACAAACAATAAATGTTCGTAAGTTGAATAGTAAATCTAAAGATTTTATATCCTTCGGTCCCTTCAAAGCCCATCCTTAGCCCGTCTTTGGTAGGATACAAAGGTTATTTTAAATAAAGTTTCCAGAATTACCACACCAAAAGCCTTTACTTACTATTCGTACCTAACATTAATAAATGTACTAGAAAATGCTTTTACTTTAACTTAAATACAATAGAATCGTGCAATATGAGTACCATACCATTTTTAATCAAAATCTTTTCATTTAGCTACTTTGATGCGTTCCGCGAAAAAGCTTTCAACACCATTCTGCTAAAAATACAAACATAGGGATTTCATCGAAAAATAAAGTCGTATACCCATGGATTTTCATTTAATTTTCCGGGAGTGAAAGGTACACGCTAAGGGGCGTTATTTTTAAATATTGATGATAAAAATAAGCGTTCCAAATCTCTGCCTATTTTGGAAGAACATGTTTATTCAGAGCAATGACGCGTAATTCAATGTCGGAGAGGCAACCGGATGGCTCGCGGTATTTGAGCTCCCGAAGTATTGTGGAACCTCCCTGTGCAACCCGAATTGAGCCAACGGTGACTGGTTCGGAAATAGGAGGGGGTGGTAAAAAAATAATGTCGCGAGGCAACCGATTGAAACGCTGTTTATATAATGTAATTTTTATGCCATCCCTCCAAGTGTGACCAGGCCCTTTTAAATGATACCCCACTTGACCTAATCTCTCATCTCTCACTGAAAATAAATGTCTAAATTAAAAAAAGAATCAGCCAGTATCAAACTAACCGTTTTTGTATCCCCCGATGATATCAGCTTCCCATGAACGGAAAAACATGTAACTTTTTTTTATAAGCACATTATTATTATTACTCTAGCTTCCGTTTAGGATAGTTTGTATCCGACTGCGACGATTAATTTATTTTCGAAAACATTTGAACTCATTAAATAATTAATTTCTTCTGCATGAAATCGTAGCCGCCATATCTGTCAACTGTCAGTGACGTCAAAATGGCCGGCTTGCCATAACTATCCAATATTAATAATTTCGATCCGGTGTTGTGATGATAGACCTTCACAAAACGCATGTTTAATTCTAAAGCGTAAAAAAATAATCGATTCTGATATCGAAACTTATAAGCGATAAATTCGTATTGAGGCGTAATTCCAATAAATGTATCAACAAATTTCAACAAAATAACGTCAAACTTCAAAAGTCACGCAATAGCGCTGTTCTCGCGTTCAGCCATAAAGTCTATTTGAGTTTCTGCAAGATTGAATCACACGTTAAGTATTTAATTGTCACGAATTCACGATACTGCACGGCTATCACAAGACGGCGCGGGAGCTCTCTCGATTTTTCTCGCACTATATATACGTCTCTTTCTAAGTTAAGTTAATAAGAGAGAGACGACGCATAGTTGGAGAAAAATCGAGAGAAGCGCGTTAGTATTAAGGCGGCTTCAAGTTGACATTCAGCCAATATAGAGACACAGAAATCGGCCAACATACAGGAAAATACTTTTATCATAATATATTTTACAGTACATATGGTACTACTTTGCGGAAAAGAGCACTTTCCGCGCATATGTCAAAACTTTAAAGAGCCATATGTACAGTAAAACGTTGTACGATACACGTGCGAATAGGTAATTCGCAACTCGTGTCGATTTAAAACACTCCCTTCGGTCGTGTTTTAATTTATCACCACTCGTTGCGAATTTCCTATTTTCGGCACTTGTATCGTAAATAACTATTACTTACTTTACTTTTATCATAAAGCCTGCAACACACATTCATTATGTTGGCAATGGCGGGAACATACACAAGATTTGGCAGAATGTGATAGTGCAATCTGAAACATTGCAATATGAAAAAAATAAACATATTGCATTAACATTTTTAATAATTTCCTTTATTAGAAAGGGACTCGTACTCGTGTATAGTTGTAGAACTTACCTAGTGGTTCGGTATAGTTTGGAAAATATAAATTGGTCGTCTGTTGTCAAATTAAAAACAGATCTTTTGTTCCACGTAAACACTTACCGGTCAATGGGTACTCGAAAGGATTATCTATTATTAATTCCTAAACACATAGCTTTACCTGAGAGTCGGAGTGACTCATGATCATTTCAGTCATCCATTACGTTTTTATAATATAACATAACATGTGTTAAAAATATGTAGAGAAGAAGATCAATAAACATTTAATGCTGCAGCGTGTGACACAGACAGACGGACGGAGTCGCACCATAAGGGTTCCTTTTTTACCTTTATTGGTACGGAACCCTAAAAAACATAATGCAACATCTAATCCCTATTCTGTAACTTATTTGACGTCACACCTGGCCATAATGCTAGTTTTACTGCACGCTGCGCGTACGGGAAAACTCGCATTGTGGCCAGGTGAAGACGTAAAATTTTGTACTCAACACGGGCGGTAATTAATAAATCCCCAGAGCGCATATTTATGGCCCTCACCTTCGGTTCGGGCAACAAACACCTGCGATCTGGGGCATTCACGAATTCACCGCTCTAGTTACGTAATGTACTATTAACCTCGCACACTGGTATATTTTGACGCGGCGATTCGTAGAACCTAAGCGTAGCGTAGGTCTAATTTCGTCAGGCGTGGCGGGTAAAGTGAGGCGTATACCTAAACGCGTTCAGAGGGGTAACCTATCGCGTAACGTTTCCAACGCGCGTTGGATCAATTTAACTGTAATTTTCTATTTAAGAATTGACATTCAGATCTACCTAACGTACCTACAACCCGTCCTGACCCCGTATCATGGTCGGCCTTATCACGTGATAAGTGACAAGATAGAGCGTCCGTCACTGGCTAACACTGTGCGATAGAACGACACTGAATGAACCGGGGTGACCATGAAACGGGGTCTGCTGAGTAACAGCCCTGCTGGTCAACTACGTAACGCATTGTACGCGCGGCAGGTAGATCTAAATGTCACTTATTAGGTATATATAAAAAAAGCGTTCTAAACATTACGTGATTACCCTTCTGGAGTGTACAACAAAGTTTAGACTTGGTGATCAATAGTTTAATTTTATACTCGTAAATCTTAAAGATTTTGGTTACACGTACCTACAAAATCAAGTAAATTTGCTGATGTTAGCTTTCCTTATGTCGTTTCAAGATTCCTTAAAAAGGATGCGTCGCATTTTTCGTCTCCAGAATTCGTCGTGCCCAATAAATACGCAGCACAAACAATTTAATATAAATGGTGTCGAATTGACGCCTACAAAGGGGGCGCTCGGACGCGCATCAAGGCGAAAACAAATTAATTGCGATCGGTTACGTTCCAGTGTCGTAATTGCTTTGTTCTGCGACGATCGATCAAGTGAGAAAAATTAATTGAAATTGGTAAAGATGGACGTAACAGATTGCCGATTTCAAACGACGCGTTACATCATTTTAAGTATAATTAATGAGTTATGTGGATAAAAATAATCGAATCAAGAAAATAATCTCAATACCTACTTGTTAAAGTTTGTCACTGACAGATAATGTTAAATTGGAAGTGAATTGGACGTTATCGCGTGCTTTGAAACGCCGTTCTGATTCTTGGCTATATGCAGGGACCGGAAAACCCTTTCATTTGATTAAGCCTTTCGATAGGGTAACCCTATCAAATGATTACCCAAACGATATGGTTTCCCTATCAATGTGTTAGCCTATCGTTATGGATACCGTTTTGAACAGGGTAACCGTTTCCAAAGTGGTTACTAAGTCGGATAGGGTGAATATTTACCGGTTACCATTAAATAGTCTTACCTTTTCACGTCTTGATTTGAAAGAAAGAAAGAAAGAAAGAAAACATTTATTCGTGGACAAAACAATGGGTATAAAAACAAAACACAGTAAACCTAAAAGGCCAGTCCACGAAAAGGCCTCGACTCATGCCGATTTGATGGTTGGTTGTCAGTATTGTCAGTGAACAGTCACAGAGAGTCAGTTCTCTCTTCGTTGATTACTAATTCACGTACATAACGTCAGCGTTACCTTTACAATATACTCGTATCAGTAGTGTAGCTGCGTTTAAAAGTGTAACGTTTTTATAATGGAAACGTATGACACATCTCTCAACAGATTACAGTGAAATTTTGTGAGCGAGTTTGATATTTAACTATAAGGCAAAAATGCTTTCGTATGTCCGGCTGTCCGGTTGTTCCCTCTATAGGTCTGATCGTTTCTGATAAAAAATGTGTAATTTGTAAAAGTTTTTTTCTTCAGAAACCTATCGTGTGTAGTGTCATATGAAACGAGCTTTTTGGGGCGATTCTAAATATATACCACAACATTTCCCACATTTTACAAAACCCTTTAATGGTAACCGGTTCCGGTCCCTGGCCTATATGATTGTTTATCCGATTTAATCGATACACGATTGCGTAAAATTTCCTCTATAGAAAAAAAACCAAAGTTGGGTCTTTATTTTCCTGTTTTTACTTAGCCTACTCAAACAATACATTTTTTTACGACAGAATAAAGATAATACTATAGTAGTTTATCTCAACTAAAATCTCACTTAATGAAATATAAATAAAACTTGACTACCCCCCGCGGCTATGAAGTCAATCCTGACACATATCGCAACTATGAAGTTTCTGAATAATGACAATGTCAACCATAGGAAAAAATACATATTTACTTATTGCGTGTGACAGAATAGTCACACGTTAGTTTAGCCGCGGGGGACAGTAAGTTAGGTATTTAACGAAATTTGCCTTAAAAAACAATTCATGAAGAGTATTGCATCGCATTTTTTCGTGTACGAAAGGCATAAGCGTGTCTCTGTCAACGGCGTGGTCGACTCGAATCAATGGATCACCTTGCTAGCTCGGCGGGATATTGTTGTGACATACCTACAAACTAATCTAGAAACTACTGGATAAGGGCTTACATTGACGACCTCTGTAGCCTAGTTGGTGGTGACCCTGCCTACGAAGCTGGAGGTCCTGGGTTCGAATACCGGAAAGGGCATTTATTTGTGTGATGAGCACGAAACTTGTTCCTGAGTCACGGATGTTTCCCATGTATTTAAGTATCTATTTATCAATATAACGTCGTCTAGTTCCCATAGTACAACCTTTGCATAGTTTGGGACTAGGTCGACTTTCCGTTATCTCTTCTTAACCACTATTTATAACAAAGTTCCGGAAAGGTAATCTAAAAACACGTGCTGTCACTGTAATGAAATACCGGTACTGATCGTATAAATACTGTATACCTAAATTTTGCATGATTAAATAAATAAATAAAATATATATGTATATAAACGTCTGTTAGCCACAATTGATGCGAGAATATTGCCATGCATAACAAAACACTTTCTATTTAGTAGTTTTGTGTGGAACCTGCCCTAAAAAGTAGGTGGGAATTTCAACTTTTATTAAAATAGGCGATGTTAGGTATCCCAGACGAAGTCACGGGGTTCTACGGTACGTGTTTTTTAAATCATTTTCTACATTCTTAAATAAAAATCTAAGCAAGCTTGCGTAGAGTGTTACGCTTGTAACAAGTATTTACACTTAACTCAAAAGCTTCCTTTATAATAAACCGTATAGTAACGATAATGAGAGGTTGCATCAAGCGGTGGAGTCTTTTAACCCGTTCTTGTGGATTGCTACGGACATCGCTAACCATTACGCGTTCCATCTTTGTATCACTTCCTGTTCAGTTCACTTCTATTTTTACAAGCTTTTAACTTGCTGTTTTAGTAAGTATGTATGTAAGTAACTTGTGTGTTCCATTTTGCGTGGTTTTCACTAGTATGGGGCTGAGCGGTCAAACCCGATAAACCAAGATCATTGCTTTTCGAAATAAAAACTCAGCGTTCGTTATGCAGGATGTTTTTTTAATTTTACGCGAACTATCTGGTTAAACCGCTCAGCGCTTAGTTTCATTCCCGTGGACGGTGTCGTTGTTTGTATATGATATATTATTTTATTTCACTCACATGGCCGTCGGTGTATATATTACTCTGAACAATAACACATATCGTTTCTCTAATCTACCTCGCGTTCAAATACCGGGAACTAAAACCGTATCGTATTCTGGAAACGGTTTTATTCGTTATTATTAGGCGGTTCCGGTCATGGTGTAGCCTAATTAGAACTCTAAATATATAACTCTGCTACCGAGCAACCATGACTGCCACTAGGCAGGTCACCCATAAGATTGCCAGATCAGATTATAATTTTAGTATTACATTACAGTATTTGATAAATAATAAAGTACATAAACATACACACACCATGTTACACAAATCTATAAAGTTCCACAGTAGGAAGGCTGCTGGCAGTGAAGAATACCGGCGTGTTGTAATGTTTACAATCACACTATTTAATATCACACGACGCGCACGACGCGAGAATAAGCGTGACAAAGATGAATTGTATCAGTGATGTGCAAGCCGTCACACGTGCTTGTTCAAGCCGTGAAGTGCATTAAAGTGCAAGCACGCAGCTATTGTTATAAATGTTATAAAGACAGCAATACGTATCTTTCATTTTAACTATAGCTGCATCTCTGTCGAGTTTGTAAATGCCTTAATCATGTCTTCGATCTATCTCCGGCGAGTGAATACGATGAAGAAGCAACCAAACACCACAAAGTCGGCATTGAACACCGATAACCATATTAGCGATTATACGCCGTAGTCATTCCCGCCGGCAACAGGAAAGCTTATTTATTTGCGTAAAAAGACACGGAAAATGGGCTTACACATACATGCGTCACGGATTTTCGAGTGTTCAAACACAAACGTGGCCACGCATTTGTTTACGAAACTGTAGAATGAAATTTCTCTGAAATATATTAATGTCCGTATTTAACATTTATTGTATGACTAGCTTCCCGCGACTTCGTCTGCGTGGACGAGGGATTAAAACTATCCTATATTTTAATCCAAGCTATAAATTATCTTCGTGCAAAATTTCATCCAAATCGGTTGAGCCGTTGAAGCGTGATTGAGTAACAAACATCCAAACATCTAAATATCTAAGGTCACTGTGCGTCTACAAGGCAAATCCGTCGACACGTTATAACTTTTGAATTTGAAGGCGTTTCCCGCTTCAGCGTCCAGTCGCAAAAGCAGTTTTTTGCGCTTGTTTCCTCACTCTAAAAAAGATGGCGCTGTGACAACGAACTTCAGAGCAATCCGCCTAAACAAGTCATTACGTGTATGGAACTCGAAGTGCTAGTGTGACGGTGTCTGGTAGTAAAATTGGTAAAAATAGTAAATGACAAGATTTTGTACGAGAAAGTAACTACGTAAGTAATATATGAACCGGCTATCTTTATTCTGTGTTTAAATTATCAGAAATTGGCTTAGTTTTGTAATTATACGTTCCGTCATTTATCACATTAAAATGTTGTTAAGTTTGAAAGTCCGTCTACTATGTACAAGGCAAGTCCGTCATATGCCTTCCCTTGAATCAGAGGTTACCAACTGTTTTTACGACTTCAATATTATTACGATTTCATAAGGTTACTGTAGATAAATGGTTTCGACATCGCACATGATGCTTGTGTTTATTAACAATTTTAATCTCGATACTAGTACGGAAATGTGTTCCTCACCCTCAGCACTATATCACCGAAAATATTAATAGAAAAATACATATTAAATAAATATTAGCTCCAAACTAAGCAAAACTTGTACTATAAGTGCTAGATGACGACGTATATAAACTTAGAAAACACTCATGAGCCCATGACTCAGGAATAAATATGTGTAGATCACACAAACAAATCCCCTTACCGATTATATTTTATTTAGAAAACCCAAAAACTAGTTTTGAGTACGTATAATATAATTATTTGCCAAAAAGTGAAATCAAAAGATTTTTCGTGAAACCTGACTGCTATTTTACAGATATTATAGCCTATGTCACTCCTACGATTAAGAGGTATCCAACGACACCTCGTATGTCGAAATCCGTCAAACGGTTTAGGCTGCAGGGCGTGCCAAAGAATAAGACATAGTCACATACATACTTACATACATACATACATATATACATACCTACGCTCGAAAAACATAACCCTCCTCTCGTTCGGCAGTCTGGCAAAAAAGGTTACGGCCGGACTTGCCTTTGAATAAGAAAAATTGAGTTTTTTCCGAATCTAAACCTTATATTAACAAGTTGAAAGTACAATTTTCATTATCTTGTTTCATTATTTTTAAGGATTCGAATACGAACATAAAAGCACCCATAGTATGGCTGATATCATTACTAGACGGACTTACCTTAAACTACACGGGAAGTCCGTCTACTCGCCGAATTTTAAAAAATACTATTGTTTTTGCTTAATTTGTGATTAAAATGATATGTCACTATAGCTTAACTATTATTTATGAAATTCTTCATTGTATGCGATTACAAGCGGTAACGTAGGTGAATAATTAACGCAGCTAGATCACTCCAAAATATTAAAAAAATGAAGTATTCCGGTCTTCACCACATTGACCTTAACCATCCAAACTTCGCATTTATAATATTAGTAGGATATAATAAATATGTTGTAGGTAAGTACTTTCCTTTAATACCTTAATTAAATATATAAATATGATGTGGTTTTAATTAATATTGCAGACGTTAAATTAAATATTGAACAAGTTTCGAAATGTGTCTTTTGCTACAGTATACAATAACGAGTAAGTTTAATAAAAATATTGAAAATATAGTAAAGCAAAATGGGTAAAATGTATAAAAATATATCTGGAGGCACGGAATTCCCCTTCAAGCCGAGCAAAACAGCGGCACGGCCGTACCATCCTTTCTCGAAGCAGGTAAGTCTTTCCAACTAAGAGCAGATTATGCAGGCTTTTCCAATCAAATCTTGTGGTGTCGAGTTGATAATCAGTCCAATCAAGTACCATAGAGCTATACTATACAACAATACAATACAAATACTTTTTATTGTATACCTCACCCAAACATACGCGATTTTTTTCTTGACTATTTTCTCTCTCGCTCTCGGACACACAGTTTCACAATTTGACTATTAATATATTAATAACTAGCTTCCACCCGCGACTTCGTCTGCGTGGACCCGGGATTAAAACTATCTTATATTTTAATCCAGGCTAGAAATTATCTTCGTGCAAAATTTCATCCAAATCAGTTGAGCCGTTTAAGCGTGATTGAATAACACACGTCCAAACATAGGAGTGGGATTACTAAGGTAACTAGTAACTACTGTAGAATTGATATAAGAGTGTAAATATGATTACCTATTTAGATGCGAAATTAAGATGTCAAGGAGCATGTAGCCGGTAAAACTGGCAATTGGAACTTAGCCACGTAGTCATTGGATTGCAAGAACCGTATTATTACTGGTATGTGCAGGAAACAGCAAATTATGAATTGAATGTCCCTTCTCATCAGTAAGAGTAGGCTTTATATGTGCATACATACATACAATACTGCCCGTTCCCTCTCATACATGAGAGGAGGCCTGTGCCCAGCAGTGGGACGTATATAGGCTGATGATGGGATGATGGGACATACATACAATGCACATTCTCGTATTAATAAGGGCTAGACCAAGTTTTGCCAGGTCACACCCCAGATCAGCCAGATCGCACGCCCACTTAACATATATTTAGTTATGTAAGCGATTGCTTACCTACGCAAATCACTCGTTGAATATGCATCGCTTAGTTTAGGAGCTCAGTAAGCACATGCTTAGACTATTAATTTCCTACATCTTAGTTCAGAATTACTTTAATTTATACCCTTCTAATCCACGGTGTGTCAGTCTTACGATATTGTTTACGTTGTAAGCAAATTTGTTAGAATACTCTGGAGGAATAATATATTGGACACGTGTTTCGAGCGAACAGTTCTCGTCGATAATAAGATTAGTGATTGCAAAGTCATACAAAGTAAAATGTATGAATATGCCAATTATTATTTAAGTAATCGTAAGGCATACTTTATTTCGTCAATAAGGCACAAATAATAGAAATGATGATGAAAAAATGGTTTCAATCAAGATTTCACCGCTTTTTTGTGTAAGCGAACTTACAAGAAATGTTGTTATAAAATTAATTTGAACATGTGACGAAAAAAATCGTTAGTGCGGATTTTTTGACCTAGCTAAAGGGAAAGGGAGAGATCTCTTGAAGTTAATACTTTGCCCGTGATTTACGGTATATTACATACTTTGTTAACTGGTACCACATGACAAGGGTAATGCCATTTTATCATTGTTATACCATGAATATCATGATAATAATCTTGGTCAACTATGGAGGGGTGGTAGGTACTAAAACTTTCACTGTACAGCTTCGAACGGCGGCTTGCTCCGGGGTGTTAAGGAAATCCAATTAATTGGACAAACAAGCGATTAGACTACACTCGAGATTATTGTATAGGTACTGTATTTACTTATTTCCGCCTTGTACGTTTTCTCATCGATTTGAAGATTTAAGCACCCGACGGCTGAATCCCAATACTTACCAATGGATAAGTGCAACGGAAGGAAGTTTCATAACTGATTAATTATAAACATTAAAAAGTCAAAATGATGAAGACCATAATTTTGGATATATTTTTGTGTGAGAGGTTAGTTAACAATAACATTTCAAAAATCAAGAGCAGAAGCACGGTTAACAAAAGGTAAAAACATATTCAATCTAAAATATATTTTTAACAGAAGTAGAAAAAATATGCATACCTACTCGATATATTAATCATGATTTTTAAGATAGTCGAAGGGACGGAGAGTGACAGGATAGTTTTTATCCCCGAAATCATCCCCTAGGGGGGTGAAATGGGGGGTAAAAAGTTTGTATGGAGCTGCGATATGAATGAGTTCCACGCGGACAGAGTCGCGGGCAGAAGCTAGTCGGTCATATTTCTAGAAACCATAAAAATCCAAACGGAAACTTACATTTATTATTACAGTTGTCGTTCACTCTACAAGTAAAGTGTAGATTATTAGTGAGATACAAAGAGGTCGCTACTAGTAGCGGCAGCGAATATGATGGAAAATACACTACGTCAGGTGACGTCAGTCTACGTCTAGCTCAGAGGATGGAGCAGTTCAGATGACGATGGTTTTCATTCTTCCATTGTGTTTGTTCTCTGTACCATATCGTTTAAAATGTGATCGTGGTAACTTCCATATTAAATTAAGACGAAACAAAAGTATTTAATAACATAAGTTGTTTCGATGAAGAATATCAGGATATTTAATTAAGTCTAAAGCTTGATAACTTCAATCTTGTGGATGAAATACACAGTTGACGGATACTGAAACTCCAGCAATGCAGGATGCGTCATTCTAGAACTGGTGCATTGGAAGCTGAAGAGACGTTCAACATTTTTAGGGTTTCGTAGTCAACAAGGAACCCTTGTAGTTTAGCCATATCAGTCCGTCTCTCCGTCTCCGGCTTTGCTCAGTAACCCTTACAACTATTAGGAAACTGTAATTCGGCATGGGTATATACATCAATCACGGCGCCAAAACAGAATAAAATTAGGTTAAACATTTTTTAAGGTCGCTCCCCTACACATAAAGTGGGGATGTATCCCTTTTTTCTCGATAATCCTGTAGAGTGGGGTATCGTTGGATAGCTTGTTCAAGAATATTATGGGTTTCTTAAAATCATTTTTCAACTCAGTGACGCGTTTGTTTGAATCATGTCTCTCGCCCCCCTGCCGGCTATGTGGCTACTACTGGGGATGTCAAAAAATCGTGGCAGTAGTACATATACTGAATTACTTACCCGTGATAGTTTTCCTATTAAATTCATTCAGTAACTAGTTATGCCTACTTAGGCATAACTAGTTACTAAGTAGTAGGCATAGGTAACTAGTTACTGAGTAATAGTCGACCGATACAAATTAGGCCGATGCAACCGCACCATTCAGTTGGCACGCGCGTGTCGTTGCAACTAAGACAGACGGCCAACTACGGAACACTACACTGTGCGTGGCCTGACACGCACTTGTTTAATGTTAATTACCGTTACCATCCGTTAAAAAATCCGTGTCACACGAGTCACTTCCAAATATTATTCGTCGGTTCTGGATGAATGATGAGAACTTTATATTATATCGTTCACATTTGTAGCGCAAGCCTATACCAAGATTTCATAGACATATTACCCCAACTACCAAAATAGGGAGCTCTTAACAGTTACGAAACGTCTACACTTTATCAGACAGCCGACTTCATTCTGGTATTATTCTTGTTCGCAGATATCTTACACCCGCATGGAATCTAAGACCCTCGTCAGGCAATACCGAGATGTAATTCAATCTAGGCCGGCCCATCAATCTGTAAGGTCTCACGCATATATTTCTGTTGATTTGACAAATGAGAAGGGTGTGGCGGCTATGCTATGTGGATGAGCCGAGAGTTTTCCAGATGGCGAAAGTATATATTAGTTTATCAGTCCGGAATTCGGATCGCTCGACCGCTCGTATCAATGATTCAGTGAACGCGATAAGAATGGAGAACTCTCAGAAACGAAACTAAAAAATGTATGTCTTTTGGGCCCATCAAATAATTAAAATAATGAACTTCATTCCCAGTTTGCGATAGTGGTATTAGTAGCATCTAAAAGAATATCGAGAAATCATGCACTTACTGAAAACATTATAAATTGGTACATTGTTCTAGGATTTAACAGTTATTTCAGTAAATATGTAAGTGTATTAAGCATAACACATAAAAGCAATATCTGTTGTCAAACGGTCTCATTTGGGTACAATTTTACTCTCATGATTTTTGTATCACGGGTTGGAAGGTATTTATTGCGGAGGCCCATAACTCACGGCATGATAACATCACCGCCGTAGGTGTACCAAGTTCGGAAGTCGTCGTTTAATGTTACCTAATGGCCCGGCTTTTTCTCATCAAATATAATGACTTAATATTATGTTAACGAAGATACGTAAAACGGCGCATTCGGAGCAGTGCAGTACAGTTTAATGGCGTTCAATTTGCTGAAGCGGAAAGTATAGCTAGTATATTGCTAGCTCTCTGATCTAATACATAAAATTCTAGCGAAGTAGTTTGCTTTGTTTGTACTATACCATTTTTAAGGGGGTTTTGAAGTTTTAGTACAGTCGACACCACCGTTCAAATTATCTGCCTACTTCACACAGTAGGTATGTAATTCTTTTGATGTACTTCCTACTGTCTGCTCTTTCCGACATACTGTATCCTTCAACCTTCGATCCTATACATTATTTTATCAAGCTTTTGTTTACTATGTAACTTGCACTGTTCGTATGTCAATATGTAAGTTGTCTTTCAAAATAGGCAAACCCATTCTACAGCCAGTTTCCGGTACCGGATTGACCAGAAATTTTGCATACTTATGTAAGTTCGGTGACAACGCAAGTTTCTGGCATCGCCGATCTAGTCAGATTAGGTAAATTAGACACTCTATAAAAAGTTGTACCATAAATGAAATCTTTGTCCTTATACTTCAACATTTTGATATAACTGCCACACTTCTAAAGGAAATCACGACTCACTCATTGAAAAACACTCTGCGATCCTTCACAAGGAGATCGTCAGCCGTATATTAGAAAACACTATAACATTCCAAGCAGCCGATAGAACTATTAATTTAAGCAATATATTTGCATTAATGAACGCCTCAACACCTTTATTTAGCGTGCGTGTCCTAACCGGTAAACAACTTGGAACGAATCTATTTAACGGAGGTAAGAAGATTCAGGTGTATGCAGACCAAACATGCGTAAAAACTTCAAACAGTTGCACCCTGAGTTCCACCTCCCCTGTCGTAAATTACGCAACTCTCCCTCATTACTGCGGCCGGCCAGCCGTGGATGATGCGAGGGTAAGGGAAGGGCATCAACCTGCATAAACACGGGAGATAACTCATGTATTCAACTGCAGTGATCATGCGTCCCCCGGGCATTGGCTGACCGGCTTGAATCTTTCATATTTGATTACACTAATGCTTATTGGCTATAAGTCCTGGCTGATTGAATGAAAATGGCAGCCCTAATGTCATAAAGCTTCTCTTGTCAGTTAAGTGATCGTTGTTAACGTGCCTAAAATCAGACAGACATGACACTACGTATATAGTGAAATATACCCGTTATTGCGTCAGTAGGCCAAGAGGCTTGCCTACCCTTGACGATATGGATGTTTGTTGTAATGGTAATGTATATATTTTTTGATTGTCAAAATCAAAATGTGAATTATGATTTTTGGGTTTGAATAGGTACCTAATAAAGAAAGGGGTAACCCAGTTATCCTCCAACAACTGAGTACCTAGCTTGTAGGATATGACTGAAATAAGGGTATATTTAAGTTGAGACCTACTTCGTGGCGTAGAGAGGAGCAAAATGGGGCCCGCCCCCAAACTTTTATTTATTTTAAACTCTTTTGAAACCTTTGTAGTCAGGTGAAGGTTACACGCGAAATTAGATTTTATTCGTGGATGCCACCCCACCGTTTCCTGTTGGTTAAGTTTTATTTACAAGCGCAAAATGCGGCCGCGTGGGCAGTTGAACAGACCATTTCGCGACATCATGTTACATTCATACTTGTATCTTGTTTCCTTTACGCAGGAAATGGTAAGACTTGAGCTATACGTGCACTTTCTAATATGTTTCTAAAGTTGTATAACGACAAAGTATAGTCCGTTTAGCTCTTTGTTCGTTGACCAGAGGCTCTAGTATAAGTTTTACTGAAACAAAACGTTACGACCGCGTTCGCGTTTAGCTGTCAAATCCCATACAAATTGAGGGTAAAACGTAAACGCGATCGTCAAGTTTTGTTTCGGTAAAATTTATACTAGAACGAACGTTAGGAGGAGGAAATAAATATTAGGTCTACGAAAGCCTTCCCGTGGGCGAAAATCAGCCTGCAGGCGCCGGTTGCGGGTACAACCCGGTAATTGCGGAACTCTTCGAACGAGCTTTAGGCACCTTTAGGTACTTATCAACTCATATCTGATGCACATGTATGCATGCGCCCACATTGCACATATTATGGTTAATAATATTGAAAACGACGGCAGTAAGTACCTAAGTACCTACTAAGAGCCTATGTAATTTAACTAAATATTTAACCGACTTAAAAAAAAGGAGGAGGTTCTCAATTCCGCTGTATTTTTTTTTAAATTATTATTATTATTTTCAATGTTTGTTACCTCAGAACTCCGTCATTGATGAGCCGATTCGAAAAATTTTTTTTTGTTCGTATGTATATACTTACAGGTGGGTCCCATTTTTTTTCCAAATTCAGTTAGATGATGGGATCCATGAGGAATTGAGGAGAGTCCTCAATTTTATTAGGCACGCGTGTAGTGATTTCGGTATTTTTTGTTTTAACTTGTGTATTAACATCCGGAATGGCGAGGAATTGATGATGAAGACCACATATGACTTCTCGAATTCCTCAATTATGTACTTAAAAGTGCAAAAGTACATCACAGGTTCTGGTAAGATTCCGTTGAAATAGGAACTAATGAAGTGCCATTGGTGATGATCTTGGGGAATCGATGGAAGTCCTCAAATATTATCGGCCCACATACAGCGATTCGGTTTTTTTCTATAGTAATCAACGCATTTGCTATCGGAATTCAGTTCATATGGTAAATTGTAAAAAAAAATAGGAAATGTTCTCGTGGCTTGGCGTGGTTAAAACTTTGTTTTTAAAGTAAATTATATGCTAATCGAAAAGTACGTTTTTATTTTTCAGGTTTACGTTTTCGTGTGGTTTAATAGCATCATCTAGTTACACACCCCACACCACTATTTATTTGTATGGTAAATTGAAACTGTATCAATTGTCTTAATAACCCCAATTTATTTAATACCTATCTTTTAATTTAAGGTACCTACGGTAATACGAAAATGCTTTCTTCATTTTAAATTTTCGTGGAAAAAACCTGCGAACAGGTACCGAATCACCGGGAGATTACTGGGATATGAGGTATTTTATATCCACTAAAAACTCCACGGTGCCCTGCATCTGCGGTCTCATGCAGGGGACTCCAGGATCTCATACTGAACGCACTGGAGCCCCCCTCGCGCCTCGCCACATTTGGCTCGTCCTAGGGCAAAGAACATTGACACCTTCCCTGGGGTTCTTAAACTAGCGACGCGGCCCCCGCCAGAACTCTGCGACCCCGATGACCCACTTCAGTCGCCTCCTACGAGAAGCGGGGGAGACCGTAGACCTATTTTTGTCCGAGCCTACACGGTATTCTTCATGATACCTAATATTTAATAAATGCTATGCATAATTACATAAATAAAATAAAACATTACTCACAGAAAAAGGCCATTTTGCGGGCATTTACGTATCGCCATCTTATCGACATGCTCGCGAGAACGGATCCTTAATTAAAATATATGAGAGCCATTTTAGAAATTTTTCGTATGCCGCTGGTATTTGTTCAACGTAAATGGAAATTTATATGCCGTTCTTATTAAAATGTATGCTTTCGGACGTCTTAATTTGTGACCAACTAAAATATCACTTGAACTTGCGTTGCTGTACCATTTTACATCATCATTGCATTTTCTTTTGGGTTAGATAATACAAAAGGGAAAAAATGAACAAATCAAATCAAATCAATCAAATCAAATCAAATAATTTATTGCAGTCATGTTAGTATACAGTTCTTCAATTAGAGATTACAGTTCAACATGGACCCTGTAAGGGCACAGCAATTAAATAATTTATAAAATGCACAAAATAATAATAATAATAATTAGTAACAAAAAATATACAATTCGGATATGATAAAAAGATATAAAATTCACATTATTTTGAAATCAAATTAAAATTAAAAATGTCACAATAAATAATAATTAATAATATTTGTTACATTGACAAAACAACTTTGGTCACCTACATCAATTCAATTAAATTAGGAGTTATCACTTAAATATTCGTTGACTGAGTAGTAAGCTTTTTTAACTAGAAATCTACTTAAGGCTCTCTTAAATTCTAGAACAGTTTCTTTATCCTTAATATCGCTAGATAGATGATTAAAAATTCTTGGGGCCATTCCTATAAAACTTTTTGACATAAGTCCCGTTTTAGATGGGGCTGCACACAGCTTGTTTTGTAGTCTTCTACTTGAAAAGTACTGAAACTCAGTGGGATTCGATTTTACAAACAGAGCTACTTCAAGTATATATAAGCTAGGGAAAGTGAGAATGTTTAGGTCTACGAAATGAGTTTTACATGAATCCGTGGGTCGCAGGCCACGTACTGCTCTTATGCATTTTTTCTGCGCCCTAAAGACCAATTCCCGATCAACAAATTTTTATATCCTAATGTTAGAGTTAATAATAGACTATTGTCTGTGATAAATTGGCGCGAAAATACTGTTCGATGATTGATCAACGTTTTCACGTTTTTACGGTTGACCAGTCTGGGAAGATTTGAAATTGGAGGAGATCTTAGGCCCTTAGCAGACCGCGTTTTTTTACGCGCCGTCGACGCACGTTTCCTTACTACCTAGCGGATGGCAGTAGGGAAACGCGCGTTAGGACTATTTAACTGTCATTTTTCCATATAAAAAGTGACATTTAGATCTACCTGACGCGCGTACAATGCGTTACGTGATCGATCTGCAGTTGCAACAATCTTTGTTTGACCGTGAATCAAGCTGAGCATTTTGATAAGTAGGTGAGATTCATCTTTGTTGTAAAAGTATTGCTCCTGAGTTTTCACTGTTTATCCCGAGGTCAGAATCGTTGCAGTAGAAAATTGAAGTGAATAAGTTTATATATGGTAATTATATCGGTTTCTACGGACCTTCACCTGCTGGGTAAACGTGTAACTGATCGACTTCGAAAGGATGTCGTATGTCAAAAATTCTAGCATGTTTTGAGGAACGCGATGGGCCGGAATGGATGGAGGAACACATTCGTGCTCGGACGAAAATCACCAACCACAATCATCAGGCATGATGGACACGACTAAGAAGGAAGGAAGCCTCATATTTAGATTAGTAAGTTAGAAGTTCTCTTCCCCGGGGAATATCGTTAGATCGGAGAATTCTCCTTGGGCCACCGTATTATTTTCGCTGTAAAACGTCAGTTCGGCTCTCCCAGGTAATTTCAAACGTTTATTCTTGATTGTCTAAGCTAAATCCAAATCTAAAAATAGACTACGTATCATTGTCGGTGTCTGTGCTAAGGGCATATATACCTGTACAAATTAAGCGTAGGTTTAATTATTTGTCTAAGTAGAACTCACTGGAAAACAAAAATTTATCAGGTTTATGAGTACCTACCCAGTCTTATTATCAAGACCCTCGATCTTTTAAGTAAATATTGCATAGCAATCTTATATGATTGTCAGTGCGTCGCGCTCACCAACTCCTGGTTAAGCGCTAACGTAAGGAAATCCAGACGATTCGTAAATAATTCCACCTGTAATCTTTATCCATGTAGGGAAATATTTAAACACTTTTACCCCGTCTTTTCAATTACTTAGATCATAAAAAGTGTTGTTAATCGGGAAATCCGAAAATGTTATCGGATAAGTATATACATTCTTCCCACACACATGTGAAAAACACGAGCCGATTATCATTGCAGCTATCATTCAAACTACTAAAAATACCTAAAATCTCTCCTAGCGATTCGTTGTAGGTTTTAATCCTTATATGCTCACGTATAGTACCAATGTGGAAGACATGAAAGTATTATATTAAAAAATGTACATATAGGGGAAATACGGACAAAACGGCATATACGGACAAAACGACATAGCGGGTTTATTTCGAATTTGGTGGGCTATAGCGAGGTCAGGAACATAACAACACGTGACGGTGGCCATTTTTACAATCCTGAGAGAAATCCAGCGCCATTGGGTCAGTTTCTTTGAAGTTACGAGTGGAAACGTGTTTCCTGTCCACAAAAAAATATTTTATTTATGGATTTCTTTGGATTTTTGGTGAGTTTTGTGTTATATTTATATATTATATTTACTAAAATTGAAGACTTATGATATAAACTTGTGATTTGACTTAGTATTTATACAATTAACAATCGATTTAATTAAATATGATTTTTAATGTTTGTTGTGTACATTTGGGCAAAATGACATACCTATACGCTGGAGAAAACAACATAGTGTATGTCACGTATGTCGTGAAGTATGTCGTTTTGTCCTTAGTGTTTCTATATTTACTTTTGGTTGTTACTGCAGGAGAGATGCTGCGGGACCAAAGAGGCACCGTCAATTTGCTCAAACTATCGATTCCAGGTCCGATAATGAAGAATTTGCCGCCGAAAACGAGGATGAAGAAGACTGTCCCTGCATTTATTGCAATGATCTTTATTCACGGTCTAAGCCGGGGGACAGCTGGTTAAGATGCATGAGTTGTTTTCGTTGGGCTCGCGCTTCTTGTGCTGATGTCTCAAAGAAGACTTAAAGATTAATTTCCGAACTTTGTTCTTGAAAATTTGGTATGTCATTATACCCATGTTAAGTGTGTCATTTTGTCCATACTATATAGACAAAATGTTTTTTTTGATTTGTCCATTTATTTCTTAATATTTAATTTGATATTTTTCCTATTCAATTAAAAGACTGCGTTACTGGTAGTCAATGAACCTAAGATGATTGTCAATGTATGAGACTGATTATAATTACAATAAATAAAGATATATGATTCAAAATCAAAACACCCTGTCATTTTGTCCGTACTTCCTTCTTCCTTAGGCATCCACTAACTTCCAAGATCTATTATGACCTATAGAAGTGAATTATCTAGCAAGATCAGGCCCGTCTCCTCTTTTATTACTCATCAATACGCATTTAAAAAGTGCTTTTTCACTTCTCATGCTCAAAAAGTGCATCATATTAGACTTGGCAAGCGGGGCTAAAGTAGTACATTTAGCCCCTAGGGAAAATATGTATACATATTTATGATTTATAAAACATTTTAATTTGACCACTCACAACAGTTCAATATTACATCCACCAATCCCAACTCTTTAAAAAAACATTAGTATTTGCTATCTACTAACCAGAATACAGCTAGACATTAAAATCGACCAATCAGGAAACAGAATTCAATTCAAACATTGGGTGTTTATTCGTCTTGTGAATATTTTGTATTGTATCTGTGTCAAAACAGTGTATTAAAAAGAATGGCGCCAAATTGAACAATTTTTTCGCCTTGGTATAATTGTTGATTGTGGATGGATAATCTTTGTTTTCACTATTTTCTCGCAGTCGAAGTGATAAGTAGAGTGTATAACTCTCTCTGGTCTAAAAGCCATATTACCCCTCGAACTATTTCCGCTTACTTCGTTCGGGAAAATATCCATCTCGTGGTAATATGGCTTACTTTAGACCCTTGTCATACAATCTACTATTAACTTTGCCATCAATTCCTCCGACATGTTTGAGAATACGATTATATTAAGCTGGTGTAGATAATGAAGTAAAGTAGGTGAGGCAAGTGGAACACCGGAAAAAGACAAAGGATACTGTTGACTGGCTTACACCTAATGATATGAACAACCCTGTTCATTTTACCCCATCTTACCTTAATTGATACGTTCGAAGAAATATTTTTTTGACAACATAAATTACACAATTTAATTTCCGCTTGTCATGTAAGATGGCCCTCATCACACAGAGAACAAACTTCCCGTACAAACAGAGATGGACGGAACTTACAATTACCGAGACGGGTTGAAACGCGGGTATCATATTCGCAGTTTCAAGTCTTACGTTACAATTAGAGAACACAGTGCCTACTGACATCTAAACAATAGGACAATAGAGAACTCCAGTGTGCATCGATGGGATAATAGCATGGAATTCAACATTAATATTGTATCGCAAACTGTTTGTTTATAGAGAACATTGAAAGTAGAAAGGATCCCAATGAGCATAAACATGCCGAGTTCTTCTTGTGTAGTGTAGATTAAGAGTTGCTATGTATGACTACCGATTACTGTTGAACGATGATTGATTATACAGGGTAGAAAATTGAGATGGGGCAGTAAGGGCAGCTACTATAGATCCCTTGCTGCTACGCTCTTAGGGGACCTTTACTATTTTTTTTACTGATGACAATCGTCATTTACAGATTTTTGATAAATTATAGGTACAGTCATCGTGAAAATCGACATATTTGAGTAATTAATTTGATTTGGAATAGGTCCCATTTCTATCAAGGATTAAAATACGCTTTTAGACGAACTAACGTTAGAGTACCTACTAGTGCTAGATCATTCACAAATCAAAGAAAACTTTATCCATACAGTTAGTGGGGTAGTTACAAAGTATCTCTATACCAAATTTCATCTCAATCGGTTCAGCGGTTTAAGCCTTAAATGGTTACACAGACAGAATTACTTTCGTATTTGTAATATTGGTATGGATTGCATAAAAGAAAAAGGATCCTTATCGTATGGTAGTATTAGGTACCTAGATTATATAGATAAGCTTACTCCGAACGCCTTTTTTTACAAGAAATAGAGTCCGCCGCAAACATGTTTTCTGTGACCGGTGGGTCACTATGACAGATGCACGTTGGCTTTTTTAAAAAATATTTTATATATTTTCGTATCACACGGCTGTAAGGGACCTGTTCCTATGGCGACGTTCCATCTCCATCATCAGACCAGCTCAATGGTACCATAATATTGCATTATCTCCAGACGACAATCAGCCTCCTCTAGCGTTTTTCCCGGTACCTACTAGTAGTTATCTAAACGACCCGGGGGTCTGCTTTGGCACCTAAATACAAAAAAAATACTCGATTTGGCTTTGAGGAGTAAGTCAAATTAGATTGTGATGATTAGATTGACCGACAAACACCGGGACATGTGAAACAAAAGCTTGTAAAACTTAGAAACCCATCACGGATAATACAGCCAATCAAGACGTTACGAATATCTATTCGGTTAGATACATACACAATCCAATTACCGAAATTCAAACACCAAAGCATTGGATATACGACAATCGGCAAATTAGGGCCTTTGTAGCTGAAACTGAAACATTTATTTGGTTAATAGAGTTACGAACCAACGGAATAGATGTACTTTTCTTATACCTCGATTGGCCTGCTTTGTTATGAAATAATATTTGCTTATATTATATACTTATGTCTATAAATATTATAAATAATATAAGTATTTAAAGTCTTGGCGATCACAATAAGTATAAAATAAATTTATTCAAACTGTATTTTATTTTTTATACTCGTCGACCTTAATGTTTGAATTAAGACTTCGTACACCAAACTTAAACCACATACTTTTTACTATGGAGCTACCAACTCAACATTTCATAACTGTTGAGACAATCACGTGGCGCCTTTACTGAACTATAATGTATTTGACCAATAGGACGCCGTCATGAGAAAGTCAAAAGGTAAATAGACATCAACGCACAAAAATGAAAAAGTCGTTGGTTGCACTTCGTTTTCAATAGATACCAAGTTTGTTTACTTAGTTCAGTTGACTCGTAGAAAAAGTATTGTTCACAATAGTGTCATAATCAAGCTTTTTATTCTCGTACCTTACTTAGGCCACTCAGCAAGCTTCGTGGACTAAACACGGTACTCGACTAAAAAGCTCTCTATTACAACACGATTGTGAAAAATACTATTATTTGTTTGTCCGAAATCTGAAGTATAATATGTAAGTATGTATATAAACCGATGCCCCTAAAGCTTTCATAGTTCAAAACAGATGTATTACGAGCTATTATATGGGGCTTTCGATCGAGAGATTCATGCAAGCCAATACTTAAATTAAATAAAATCTTACTTACTTACTTATGTTTTTTGTTTTCTGCAAACAGGTTTAAATTACAGTCATTTCTAATTGACAACTAATACTTATGATAAAAAAATGCAAATAACTATATAGTTATTTGCATTTTTTTCCATAAGTAATACCATAATCGGCTTCTTTTGCTTGAGAACAGCATAATATTTTGATATAAAATAATAATACAATCTTTTCAAAGGATGAATTACTGGCCAAAGTTAAAATTACACAAGTTGGATCCTAAACCGCTCGCAACTCTTGGTCATTCTATGGGTAAAGACGTCACAAGTTGCCATGGTAAACAGATCTCGCGATTTTAAGCTTTCTGTTGCCTATAACAGGGTTTGTATTTATGTTGCATGCCGCTATAACGACTAACAAGACCCCTGCCTGTTATTAGGTAAGTATGTCTATCCGAAATTCATAAGTTACAGTTCGAATGTCACGGTGAGACGTTTCAAATAAGGAATGTGTTCGACAGTGCTGTCACGTTCAGATGGCGTGTTCGGGTGCAATTTGCTAGGTCGCACCGCCTACTGTAATAACGACTTCCGTACCCCGTCGTGGCGCCTCCTCAAATTGGTCGCTTATCACCAATCTACGGTGTGGAGTAGACTATCGGTTGAGCTGGTCGCAATTTGTCAACGGCGCGTGGCGGTAAGTTGTTTCCTCGTTTACAAATGGATGCTCGATATTATGACTTATTCCTGCAATCGTATTGCAAACTTACTCTGGTTAGCACAAGTATCGATTGCGTCCATTTTTATTTATTACAACCGGCTTAAAAAATACCTACTTATGTACAGGTACCTATACATAACTCAACAGATGTTTTAAATTGACTTAAGAGAAGCTCCCATATA
Organism: Epinotia demarniana; assembly: GCA_945867215.1. Lineage (NCBI taxonomy): Eukaryota > Metazoa > Arthropoda > Insecta > Lepidoptera > Tortricidae > Epinotia > Epinotia demarniana. Next base: position 9,679,773 of record OX244267.1, on the reverse strand, counting down.
ATCCCCTCCCAAATTATCTCGGCGTCACGTTGGACAGAATGATAAGCTACAGAAAGCACTTAAACAAACTGTCATTAAAGACTGTGCCTCTTGGGGATCATCTGCGGACTGCCTTCGTGTCATGGCTCTAGGAGTTGTATACTCTGCTGCAGAATACTGCACGCCAGTTTGGCTCTAGAGCTCTCACGTGCCCAAGGTGGACTCTAAGCTTAATGCCACCATGAAATGCGTCACGGAGACGGTAAAATCTACTTCATGCCACTGGCTCCTTGTGCTCAGCCAAATCCCACCGCCACCGCCGCCGCTAAGAAGAAACAATGCACCGTTGAGAGAGACAGTGAATATCAGGTCATGCCCTTCACTAACATTATAATACTAATCCACCTACAACCAGGCTCAAGTCTCGGCGCCCAGCATACGCAACGGCAGCGTCACTCAATCAATACACTTTCGACATACACCAGCTCTGAAAACAAAATTGGATGAAGCAAGCTGACGGAACCTCAGCCGTTTATTTCGACCAGTCAAATATAAAGGCACCAACCTCCCCAGGAAACAATGGTGCTGCTTAAATCGCCTAAGAACTGGACATGGAAAATGCAATCTTTTCCGACATTAAGTGGGGATGGAGTGATTCTGCCCTCTGCGACTGTGGCACCGAAAACCAAACCATGGAACACCAAACATTATAGAAAGGTGTCCACTCCACGCCTACCTGGGAAGCCCAGACAACCTTGAAGACCTGACTGTACAATGCTGATGTTGCCTTATAAATGTTATAATGATAAAGGTTTTATATTTTCCCTATTGCAGTCCATCGCCATATGATTAAATAAATAAAGTTTTCAATCTTATTATGCGGGCCTATGTCGGTCAGATGAAGTTAGTTTATGTAAATTGCAAATTGAATAATCTTTTTTTAATACTATTAGATTTCATAATCTAAGTCTCTCTAATCTAGTCAAATGTCTAATGAAATGCTTAATAAATTCGGGTTTCAGGATCATAAAGCGCGAATATTCTACCTCTAAGCATTCGTAACATACTGCACTGAAAACTTTGGTGTATGAGAGTATGTTCTAACTTACGGGTTTATTGCTTCCCGAGATATTATTTCAAAGAACTCTCGGAATTTATTCCGTACATTCGTCTGGGAAAGGTAATCCCAGAGGTTCTTATTCGGCTACTTAGTTCAAATACTATGTTCCGCACAAGGATAGCAAACCCCTTTTGTACATATTTGAACGTGAAATAGGATGTTTATACCGTAGAATATTGGTTGACTCTGGTTAAAAATTACAAAGGACCGCCAGTAAAACAAAGAAGTAGCGTGAACCGAAGTAAACATGTATGTATTATATTGTATTTTATGCTTTAAAAGAGGTACTACCAACAGGCTCACTGTAGTAAACCAGTAAGCAACTAAATTAATGTTTAATGTAGTCCTAGCAAAAGGCATTATTGAGCTTTTGTTTATGATTGATGGGATATATTTTTTGATAATATTTTTTTAGATTATATATTGGCAACATCATTATTCTGCATTTTTTTTGTGTTGTTGGAATTTATTCAATCCATTTATTCAAATGGAAAGTTGGTAAGCTACGAACGTAGCACTACGCCTATAGGTCGTAGCAGCTTTACACATTCACTGCCAGAAATCGCTACGCGCTACGCTCGTAGCCGATCCCGTGGTTTCCTCGTATGTAGCGGAAAACGACGACGAAACGACGGCGTAGGCGGCCGCTAGGCTGGTTCCAGGTAGTGAAAGTGTTAAAACAGGTTTATCATCAAATTGTCGACACTCACTTCGTCGAATTTCACTTCAAAGTCAACGTTTCATGTATTTTCATTTCGTCGACAATTCAGTTCGTGGAATGGTCATTATAAGTAATTTTAAATCGTGTATTATTACTTATCGGATGATTCATTATATAGATGAATTATGTCATGGAAAACGTTTTGTGATTTATTATTTCAAGTATTTTTAATTAAAATACAAATTATTACAAGGATTATTATTTATTATTTAATTTATTATATAATTTATATAGTTGGCATACACAGTTATCTATGGCAATTATTTTAACCTAACTTAAACCTTACCAAACCGCCAGCGTGTCGACGTCACCCCGCTTCGCGGGGTGCCTATTTCCGCTCTGAGGGACACAAGTGAACCCTAACCTAACCTACTTATAATACAATTGTTACGGTTGTTTGTTTTTTACTGCGGGGGGCTTCACCCGCCGATCCCCTTTTTTCTGCCTGCCCTTATCTAGTTAAACTCCTGTAATCAGTTGTTGTGTGTTTTTGTAATATTGTAATACAATTTCGAACAAATGAAATTCGTTGTTTTGTTATTATGCCATTTAAAATTTATACAAAATGAATCATTTACCAAATAATATTACCTGTACAGTTATTCCATGAAATGATAAAAATTGTGATGATCTGGTCATGAAATAAAATTACACCAAACAATAATTCGTGAACTAAATGTTACTTGAAACGTTTTCGATGAAATAAAATTCGATGAAAAGTTTGTCGACAAAACAAGGGACACCCGTTAAAACATGTTAACGTTTTCGTAGCGTCAAGCCCGTTGGTAGCAGGCTGGGAAACGCATTATGTAATGAAACGCTGCAAGCTAGAGCGCCCACTTAGCTTAACAGGCTCCTAGGACTCGAAAGTGTTACATTGACCACAATATTGAGATTTCTATGTAGCTTTTTTGAATATATTACGACAGTGGCAAAAAAGCATACGGCTTGCCTGATGGTAAGCAGACACCGTCATCTATGGGCGCTCGCGATTACAGAAGAATTTTATTACAAGCGCGCCGCCAACATTCTATAGATTTGAGGATTCATTGTGTTGATAGCTAGAGACATGTGCAGGTCCTACAATCTCAACACAGCACTTCCTCGGTAGCTCTGGCGACCCTACATACCACCAGGAACACATACCAGATACCCACAAAGCAAGTAGTGGCTCTTTGACGCTTCAGTTAGTGTCGTTGGGTCTGTATTCGGATGATTGAATTTGCATCTATTTCGCATTTCACTTCCTTACTCGCTTGGTCTGAGACGTTATTTCGGCGCGCGTGAAACATATTGAAATGCAAAACAGATGAGAAACCAGCATAAATACACCACCACTGATCATTTGTCGCACAGTTATTATTATTACCCGCCGAAATAACTAATCAGCATGTACGGCCATCATAGGACAGCTCGCGAGCTGCGTCGCGTCGCCATAGTTTGTAACGCGAATATTTCACTATGTCTAGGTATAAGAAAAATAAATTAAAAACTTAAAATTATCTCATTAATAGCTGAAAGTGCCCTCTAGGGGCGGGATGATAAACTACGTTGTTAGTTAGATTAATGTCGCGCGCGCAAGGCTCATTAGCAAGGTGTTAGGTCAAGTTAGTTTCAATGTCCACCACCACCTGCAGATAGGGCGCTGCAACCACGTCAGCCAGCCTTTCAGAATGGCGAGAGCGCAAAGAACGCACACGATTTTATTTGAAGAAAATGTCGGAGGCGCGTCCTCATACAAACTTGGCTGTCAAGGCCCAATAACATTTAAAATGTGATTTAGCAACTAAAAGAAGAGAAAGTCATCAAGTAGAAAACCCGAAATGTAAGTACGGCTGCTTTCCCGCATAACCTAAAATGATATGCACGTGTTGGTTTGGTCGAGGACTCTGGTCTATCCCTCTCTTTCTAAACGTTCTATAGTCTATCTCACCGCGATATACCTCGCGGGCCGTCCTGCCAAACTGGTTTATGAGGCAATTGTTTCTACTCTAAAACTACGGTCTAAATCTGTTTAGTTTTTTTTAATTGTCTGTAGTGGCATGCATAACGAACACACTTATGTTGTACTTCAAAACTCAGTGTTGTCAACAATCCCACTTACCGCTAGGGTTGGCAAACACAGTCGAATCATACGCCATGTTTGTAAGAGATGACCTAATTTGTTGCTTTGTAACTTTCTACGAGGTCATTTGATTTTGTACAGGAAAACTAAAAAATACGTTGATACAATCCATTGAGAAACTAAATTACTATTCTATTTCATTTATTGAAAAAAATACTAAATTACATACAAATATAATATAACTAAAACAAGAATAAATATATTATTAAATTATTTCTATAAAATCAGTTTTAAGGTTTTATCAATAGAAAATATAATTAACTAGTTGTATTCTAATGTAGGTACCCCAACGTTATAGGGTATTTTGGGGCCACCGTATCTTTTTAGCTTTCTGTTTAAATTACCGTGGATACAAATGAATACTATCAATCCTACTCTTATTTTGAAATTTAATAAATGACCATGAAACGATTTATTCTAAATTATTTAGTAGACATGAACTTAATTTTGAAATGGCCATAAACGGATGATAAACCAAAAATCAGTAGGACTTCACCAGTACAGTTACTTTTCCCGGTAGTGGTAGACTGATTGGTAGCTGTTGGTTTAGTGGCAACCCTACTGGCATGCCCTTATGTTTGCTGTCTGGTGTGGGCACGAGCTAAATATTTAACAAGATAGTGATGTTCGCGGTAAAAGAAGAGATTTATTAACACATTGCCGCTCACTGTTGACTCACTATACGGATACTCCAAACAGCAGGAATTCGTATAGTCATAGGAGTAACTGTAAATATTAGTGGATACTTACACAAATTGAACTACCCCATACTGAGCTTAAAAAGGCTTGTGTTATGGGCGCTAGACGATATATTTAATAGATATAATCATGTAAATACTTACTGGGATTTGAACTCTGGTCCGTCAGCTGCACAGGCAGGGTCGCCACCCACTAGGATAACTCGGTTGTCATAATTGTAATAAATTAATATCGTGAGCCAGTTCTAGAGCGAGCTACTGACATGCTGTACTTGCCCAGCGGTTATTTTAAGTTTGTTGTACGGAATCCTTCGTTTGTGAGCCCTATTCGCACTTTGTACGATTACTGACTGATGTCTATTAAAGAATAATTATTCTGATTCAGTCACGAAAGGATATGATAAAACATTACACATTAAAATCCAAATTTTGGGAGCTTGCTAAACGCAGTCCAGTTGGTCAATTGCATAAAGTTTCGTAAATGTAATTATTTGCAAGGGAAAGCGACAGTCGAGAATCGAGATGTCCTGAAACTTCGTTCGACAAGTTACGCATTTATCCCTCAGAAGCACAGAATAAGCCAGAAGTAAAAACAAAAAAAGCAGCCAAGTGCGTGCCGGGCCACGCGCAGGGTGGGGTTCCGTAGTTGCCCGTCTGTCACAGAATGCGGACTTAAATGGGGCTTTTGGGATTTTTATTATAGCTTACCCTCGTAGATAATCGTATATATGATTATTTTTATAACACACCAATGTATAGGGTCGTTTCGCCGGTTACGCGACCACCTTCGGTTAGCGACCACCTGAAGGACAAGGTTTTTTTCTACTGAAGATAACGTGCCATGAAAAAGCAACTCTACCGTCCACGGTAAAAGGTTCAAATTCCAATGACAATGTATATGCACTCGAAATTAAATGCATTTCTTACCAGTTAACTAGTTATGTCTACTACTCGTTAACTAGTTACGTCTACGTAACTGTGATTGTTTTCCTTTTAAAAGCATTATATGTACTACTGCCACGAATTTTTTCACGTCCCCAGTAGTAGCCATTTAGCCGGCAGGGAGGGGGACATGACTCGAACAAAAATTAGGTCTTTAAATCCCATTATCTCGCAAATGCATAACTGAGTTGAAACCCATAATATTTTTGAACAAGCTATCCAACGATACCCGACACTAAAGGTTTAACGAGAAAAAAATACATCACCAATTTACATGTAGGGGACCTCCCTTAAAAAAAAAAACAGGATTTTATTCTACTGTTTTGTCGGCGTGATTGGTTTATATTGCAGTTTTTTAGTTGTAAGGGTTATTGAGCTAAGCCGAAGACGGACAGACAGACAGACAGACGGACGGACACGGCGAAACTATAAGGGTTCCTGTTGACTACGGAACCCCAAAAAAGTGCGAAAAGCATGATGTTTTGCCGGATCTATACTTCACACGAATTTGGCACATGTATTTTTTATCTTCTAGGAAATTCTTGTCATTCGCATCTAATACGACCGAGACAGAAGTTATATTAAGACCTCGACGTGTGGTTAATATCGTGATGTCACCGGCATACCTATCCTGGTTTTATTTTCCATGTAAAAACAAGTAGGATTAACACCAGATTTTTGATCTTAGTCTATACTCATACTCATTTATTTATAACTAGTTTCTGCCCGCGACTTCGTCCGCGTGGAACTCTTTTTAACCCCCGACGCAAAAAGAGGGGTGTTATACTTATAAGTTTACGTGTGTGTGTGTCTGTGGTAGCGTAGCTCCATAACGGATTTACCGATTTGAATGCGGTTTCTTATGTGTCATAGATAATTTTATCCCGAGTGTTCTTAGCCATGTTTCATGAAAATCTGTTTAGCCGTTTTTGAGATATTGGACTTTGAAATGAAAATGTCGGGGGTTTTTCAACTTTTCTAAGTTGTACCTATATCGTAGCTCCTTACAAACTTTTGCCACCTTAGACGATGATTCCCGGAATAAAAAGTTTTATATACTCGTATGTTAATCCAGGTTATACACTATTATATACACACACATATATATATATGTATACCAAAATCTATTTTAATCCGTTAAGCCGTTTTTGCGTGAATGAGGGATACGACTCGCCTGACAGACTCTCAAGTGTAAGCCCTGAGTGAACGCTCCGCTCACAGCCGGCGCCTGCGAGTCGGAAACGATAACGCAGGTTAAGCAAAGATGGCAGCGGTCAGTATTTGGATGGGTGACCGCCTGATGATGTTTGAGCGGTTGATATAAATGAGCGCTTCCGTGCTTTGGAAGGCATGCTAAGCAATTGATCCCGGCTATGACAGTCTATGACAGTAATCGTTAAGCCGAATTAGAGGCTTTCGGGCGGCTTAAGAACTTCTAACAGTCGAGTTGACCACTCACTTGACAAAGGGGGGACAGCTGTTACTCGGGTCCGCGGGAGCTACCTACCACAACCCTGCACGTGTCCCTGGGTGGTACCTACTAAAGAGTGACAAACTTTAATGGCCAAAAAGAAGGAAGGAAGAAAAGATAAATTATAAAGTAAAGGATAATCCTACTAACATTATAAGTGCGAAAGTTTGGATGGTTGGATATTTAGATGGTTGTTACTCAATGACGCTTAAACGGCTCAACCGATATGAAAGAAATTTCACACGAAGATAGTTTATAGCCTGGATTAAAATATAGGATAGCTTTATCCTGGATCCACGCAGACGAATTTGCAGGCGAACGCTAGTATTCTATAAGTGTACAATTTTCAATATGAATCTGCTTATTTATTATAGACCAGTGGTCATACGTATTGTATGGACTGACGTTTATCTGACGTAGCTATTTTCACGTTCCGCATACATTTGACGTTCCCCTCCCCCGCAAAAATCGGCAGACTTTTTATGTATAGAAAATGACACATGTGACCACTCCTGTTGGTTTAATGCTCTAAGTCTAATATGGTTTGTTGGAGTTCAGACGCCGACAGAAATCTGGAGAATGACCTTCTAACTGCGTGGAAATTGGTGAAGTTCTGCATCGCGCTACTGAAGTTTTTAATGTATGTTGTATAAATACAACTTCCTTCAAGCTCTACTTATTATGTCTCACTGACAACCTCAACGAACTTTCACAATTATTATATGTATAGAGATGCACAAATACATTAAACGTCAAAAGTTAGTATTAGATTAAATTTAAGTAATTTGAATTATTTGTAATGACAATGACAAAGAGTTAAATTATTTCAGAAATGTATACACATGCCAATTAAATCAAATTATATTAAAATGTTAGTAGTCACACAGTTCCGAAATGACATAAAAGGCGTTATTTACCAGCCATTTTTTCAGTACACTACATAGTTTACTATGTAATAGATTTGTGTTAACTAATTTAAGTAATTAAGTAGCAACATGATCAGAATCATTCTAATGTTATAACGAACAATTTTATAAAGCAGCCATTTACGGTGTAAAATACAAAAGCGGAAAAAACCCTTTTCTAAGAATAGACATTGATAGGAAAGGCTAACAATACAAAGAATTGATGTCCAAATCCGATGTTCTGATTTCACGCTGGTATTCCACATACATCCATTAACTAGAATCACAAAGGAAACATTTTCTAAGAAGTTCAATTTATTCCATAATGCTTTTATAAAAGTTTATCACAGGCTTCTACCGGAGCTATATTAATTCCACTACTATATAAATAGCTTTGTTCATTTCCTTCGCAATCCACTCTTGAAATTATACCTACCCTCCCCGTAGCGTGACGCCCGCACTGCAGCCTAGCATTAGAAAGGCATAATAAGCAAATATTCAAAGATTTATGTTTGATATAATTAAGCTGATTCGTCACTAATGTTAGAGTTTGTTTTTACTGAAGTACCTATAGAAATTGATTAGGTGTAGTTTGCTATTTAAATCAGGACATTTCATTATGATTATAGCGCTAGGGGAGGGTTTTGAAGTGTTATTACAAAGTTAATTATAACTAAATAAACGGAAAAGAAATCAAGCTACGTGATTTCCGCATTAAAGTAGGAATAAAACTAGTAGACGTGTACCTAAACATCAAACATGTAGATGAAACTAACTAATAATAAAACGCATAAATACTGAAAAATAACAAGGAAATAATTATGAGAAATAAATAAATATTTGATATACTTAATTAGTAACGAATATTTACTTTCATTGATATTTTTAGGGATACAAAGTAACACAGGTTTATCAACATTTGGAAATATATAAACTCTGACTGAATTACCAGATTTAGTCAAAATGGAGCTGCCATTTTTTTCAATCTATCCTTTATGTAATCATAGGAAGGTTTGTAAGGACACCTAAGACTCAGAATCAGCTCGGCACTAACGCCATAGATCTTCAGTAATAATAAGTTAACCCATACTTGCTTTGCAGAAACACACAAAAAAAACAATTCTTGTGGGCCTTAAAATTTGTGAGCCACACGCTGACAGTCACCGCGCCTAACCCGTACATACTCGGTCAACATTGATTGCACTGCAATTAACCATGAACGATATCACGTTCGCTCTGCACCTCAACTCTCCCTGTGACGATGAAGCCTTCAGGCCTCTCCGCAACAGACAGGATGAAACCCGTTGGTTGGTTCCGGATTCACACCGAAGCCTTGGATTGCTTCAGCCCAAACGTCTTAATGCCGAAGGAAGGCATTCCTCACAAATTAATCTTCTTATTCTTAAAAAAAATGCCGACAGCATTCTAGGGCCTCAAGTGGATGCCGTAGCGTATAAGAATAGGGAGTAGTTCTTATACTTTTATGTTAGTTAGTTGTATGTTGAATATGGCCGCTAAACATTAACCGGGGTTTGCTGTTGCGCAGCCGGGTAAGGAAAAAGGAACAGTCAAATAATCACATATTCAGTACGGGTCGCTTATACTCGTTAACCGCGTTTCCGTGGAAACCATCAACCCGTTTTTCATCACCATAATAACAAAATACATTTTATTATTGGAATAAGAATATTTTTTATATCTATTTCTCGCCTTCACGCAAAATTATTTTTTTTTACGATGCTGCTCGAACTACTTTTCTGAGAGCATCAAATGGCCGCATGGCACTATGATGAGAGCACATGTCAAGTGAAACGAAAAGATTTTTACAAAACCCAACTGCTTTTTTCAAATATGCTTACTAGTGTCCGACCGAAACACGATTTTTAGCCGAAACCGAAACCGAATATTCGGTTTTTTTCTGATTTCGGCCGAAACTGAAACCGAAATTTTTGAAGACGTATCAAAATATTCAAAATTACTGTACAGATCGGAAGGAAAAGATTATTGCAAGGGTTTCTTATATGAGAACAGTTACTTTTTTTGTTAAACAGAATATTTTACTAAATTTTTAATGAAAATAGATATAATTACAGGTAAATTATGAAATTTTAAACCAAATAAACCCAAATCTTTAAACTTTTAAACATAGTTACCTAATTAATATAATACCTGGACAAAGTCAATTGCAGGATAAATCACAGCTTAGACATAAATCAACTTTTACATAAATTATAGTATTATCACTGTAATCAGAGATCTTTAAAAAAAGTTTTAAAATAATACCTCGTGTGACAAAGTCAAACATTGCGAGAGAAATCACAGCATTCATGCTACTTAAACATAAATCAACTTTCTCAAAAAATATGAAATAATTAAATTTTAATCAACTCTCTTTCTCTACACAATTATGAAATTATCACTTCAATCAGCGATCTTGAAACAAATTTACCAAGATTGATACATAGTCATGCTACTTAAACACTAATCAACTTTTACATATAATTTAACTTTTCTGTCAATAGGTAGGTATTACTTGGTTAGAGTAGGTCTTCAATTCATTGCGGCAAATAAATAAGTTATATATCTGCTATTTACAACTTTATAAGTTAAGTTATTTACTTGTTATTTAAAATAACATACCTACCTACGTATGTAAGGGATAGTAATAGGGTTAATAACTAAGATATTCTTTTACTGCAGTTAGCAATTCTTCACTAATTCGCGGCATAGGTATTGTAATATTCAAAACAAACAACCTATTCTTGCACTTTTGATATAACAACATTTGATATATTCTCATGTAATATAATTATCAACAGATATAATGAGTTTGTAATATAACAACTATTAATCTAACAATCATAACATAACGTATAACATACATTGGGTATAACTTTGTTCGGTATAAAACTCAGTTGGTATAATGTACTATTGGCATAATCTGGAATACTTACTACTATTATTTCTTACCTATTTTACTCTAAGGCAGGTGGGTGTAGGTACGACAACGAGTAACCACTGACAAACAAGAGTATAATAGTTGCAATGTTATTATTTGTAGGTTAGGTTAGGGTTAGCTTGTGTCCCCTAGAGCGGAAATAGGCACCCCGCGAAGCTGGGTGACGTCGACACGCTGGCGGTTAGGTTAGGTTTAGATCAGGTTAAAATAATTAACGTGTGTGTGAAAAAATATTGATATCTTACAAAACATTATACCACTAATACATATATCCAATATTCATTATATCCATTAAACGTTATATCAAAAATGTATTATACTATTTGAACATTATATGCCATGAAATTATATTGATTGTAGTTATACCAAAAGTTTATTATGTCCCTTGAGTGATTATATCCAATGAAATTATATTAAATTTTGTTATATCCAGTGACAATATATCAAAAGTTGTTATATAAATCATTACACACCCCTTTACTTTGTGTGCATCTGTCTAATAATTGCGTTCTGAGTTTTTTATTGAGGTGTGCAATACAAAATATTTGTACACGTATTTTGGTTGCTACATAATATTACACATAACATCACTCGTTAATTAGTTCCACAGATATGTAATTACTGAGATGACGTGACCCGGCTGCGGTAGAACCTCTTAAAAATGTAAGAAGCTCTCATTGACGACTCGCTTTTTAAATAGCAGCTTTTGATTCGCGACTTGCTTTACTATTCTGGGGGCCCATTTCCGAACCCGTCTTTGACGTATTGGGATGGTACGTGGTCTTAGTATGTATAGGTTTTCGGTAGATTTTAAAATTCAGATTATATTATTACATTGATGAATAATGAGATGAGTAGCTAGTAAAAAAATATAACTTATATTATCATTGACCAGATTAGAAATAAAAGTATCTTATTGGCACGAATTCAACAAAAGTAAGTCGTAGTAGGAAAAAAGACGTTACTTTATTACTCAGAGGGGCTACCGGGAAATGAAAACGAACTTCGTTTGTGTATCTCCGTCTCTGTCGCACTTGCTTGTTCGAGTGACAGAGACGGAGATATTCGAACAAAGTTAGTTTTCACTTCGCGGTACACTGAGGGTCAGTATGTAATTAAATCGTTTAAAAAGACCCAAAACTAAAATTTTAAAGAAACATTATTATGAAATTTTATAGAAAGAAAATCATATGTCCAGCTGGGCGATTGCGTAACGTTTCGTAAAATAACGGTTTAGTTGTCTTAACGGTCGTTCGAAAAGTTGCGTAATTGTTCCTATGGATTACCGAGGCGACTAACTGCATTTAACCTACATACCATATGGGGATTTTAGAGAGATTTTTACTTAATTTTTAGCAGTAAAACTTAATCACATGTTAAAAATAAACTCATTTAGTTGTTTTAATCAAACTCATGTGGGAACGTGTTTAGCAAGCCCCGTCAATCAGCTAGTTAGCTCGCGTGCTTTGCAGCGAATTGCTGGTCCAAGTTTTTAACAGCCGGGTAACAACTCAACTTTATAGCATCGGCCGTATTAACTTACGTATCAGGGTATGCATCATAAATATGTATTTCGGGATAAAGTTTACATCTAGGTCGGATTTGGGAATTTACAATTACGGAAGTTGTAACTATTTGTAGCTACGATTAGCAGGTTCCGAACGCGCCCGACTGGAGCTGATGCTTACAGTTTTCCGATTTGCGCTTTTGGTCGTTTTTAGGGTTCCGTAGTCAACAAGGAACCCTTACAGTTTCGCCATGTCCGTCCGTCGTAATTAGTGTTTGTGAAAATCATATTTTTTGTGTACCATAATATCTGAATGTTTCTTGCATCAATCCATACTATCTATACTAATACTATAAATGGGAAAGTGTATGTGTGTGTTTATTAGTTTGTTTGTCCGTCTTTCACGGCAAAACGGAGAGACGAATTGATGTGATTTTTTAAGTGGAGATAGTTGAAGGCATGGAGAGTGACATACGATAGTTTTTATCCGCGAAATCATCCCCTACGGGGGTGAAATGGGGGGATAAAAGTTTGTATGGAGCTGCGATATAAATGAGTTCCACGCGGACGGAGTCGCGGGCAGAAGCTAGTAATGCTATAAATCCGAGTTCACAAGTGAATATTCAGCCTGGATGCTACGGCGGCAGTCTATTAGCTTATCCGGGAACCTGACGTTTTCGGATCGTGTACTCGACCGAGATTGTTATGCTAATCACAAAAGTGTACCGATGGTAGCACAAACAACCGCTTTGGCCTATTGTCCGCAACTCGTGTTTGCTGACGACGGTCCCTTTCAATCACCCACCGTTTGATCAAGTCATGTTCCCACATGGCATGTGTTCGAATAATGTAATGTCTGCCGTTCCATGAGTTACTTATGGTGATTTAAACTCGTATAAATGTGTACTTGCTTCTTATTGCTACTGGTTCTTATTCAGAACTTTAATTTAATAAGTAACTTTTTCATACATGACAAACTACTACCATATGAATATTCAAATGCTTTTTCATAACATCAAACTAAATGATCAACACATGTTACGCCTCATTTATCAGGTTATTTGCATTGTCCGAGCCTATGAGGCACGAAGGGTAAGGAAAAATTTCAATTGCGCTTGTATATAGCCGGCAAAGAAGGTTCCTTCAGTCGGTTCATAAAACTAACAATATTGCCGCGGTAACAAGACAAGAACGTTTCGCCCGAGCCCATATTCTCAGCCATTGTCTGGCTCAGTAGACTTTAGAGGCTTGAGCACAGTGTTAGACCGTACGGACCATTGTTTAGCTTTCTTCACCCGCAAAGATGGATGCCACACAAAGGCTCGCTCGTTTCTGCACTTGTGTTTGTTTTTGTTATGCAATTGTAGGTTTTGAGTGCGCCAGGTGAGGGTGGATCTTCACTCGTTTGCGGATTCAAGTTTGCCCGCCCCTACTTAGGGCAGGCGATAGAATACAAGCGACGTGGCAAAAATGTTTATGTGTCATTGAATCTTTATTTTAAAAGACAGTGATATATATATATGATTGAAATAATATTGTATTAAGTAGTAACGCTACTAACAAAAACAAATTAAAGGAAAAATGTAATATTTCCAATTCACCCCCTTAATAAAGTTCGTACTCTATACAACCTACACTGGAGCATGACTGTACCTCTGCCACTCCATCCATATACTTCTCTCCTCAAATTGCAGTTGATACATCGCATTTCTGAATTTTGCGCCGATCCATGAATCGTGTATTCGTAGTAGTAGTTGGAGATATAGTTTGAGAGAGTCAAGACAAGTTGTTGAGTGCTTCGACGGGTTAAATTAAGGCAGGGACACGTGTATATGTTAAATGCAATATGCCAGGAAATTGAAGCAGCTAAAGTTCCTAGTAATAAAGTGCAGGTAACATTATATTTATCTTCCTTGTGAATCCAATTTTGTGAAGTATACTTAACTGAGTTGTTAGCTTACGAGTATTACAAGTAAGTTAAACCATGATTTCGGTGACTGATACAGACTAAGTGTGGGTTGCACTGAACCGTTCGTAATCGTAAGCGATGTTCGTTAAGATCTGTAAGTTTGACAAGTTTCCATGTAGTCCAGGCAATGAACTGACAACTTGTATGGAAAAAATGTCAATTTTGGAAATAATTTATAATAGCTTATTTTTTCTGTGTAACGGATTTATTATCAATTAAATAGTCACCCAGCGACAGAATCCGACAAAATTTCAGACATCAAAAAAATTATAAATTAAGCAGCTACAGAAAAGTCAGAAAAAATATTAATAAATATTTTTGTCTTTATTTTGGTTCATTTACATTTGCTTTATAATATTCAAGATAAATCATACAGAAAAAGACAACGCATGTTTTATTTAAATCTACTTCATTTATTCCGGGTGGAAAGTTTGCTGGATTCTTGAATAAAGCATCTTAGAATATCATTTTATAATGAAATCAACAAAAAAAACGCTATTATAAATTAATGTTTTTCAAAACCGTATTTTGCCTGGAGTAATGGAATGACAGCTGCCAGCGCCATTTTTAACGTTGATCGGTCTATAATCGTAAGTTGGTGCAATAGACGTCCATCAAACCTTTTTATGTTAAAATACTTGCAGTTAACCACATTTTTTGTCAGGTTATCGCATTTAAAATATGTTCGTGGAAAAGGGACAAAACGCATTAATTTATTAATCTGCATTAACAGACGTTCGTGAAGTTTTATGTATATTGGTTTAGGAATATACGAGTATACTACATAGTTAATATTATAAGGAGACATTTGCTAATTTGTGAGTGTGTAAGTTTGTACGCTACGCGTAATCTTCGGAATTGCTAATCCGACTTATTGTCTTAAACACACATTCACCTGTCAATATAATGAACGGTACTAAGTTATATTTTCTTAAGCGGCTCTGCCTGCATTCTCTGTCATATGAAAATCTGTGTATTGATAAACATAATACTGGAGGAACCTGTCTGACAATCATATATACTTTATTGCATATAACAGACAAATTGGTCTATGTGTCATCTTTTAATAGTTTTACTTATTTCGATCATTAACTGCTTTCCAAACATAACAATATTAATGTTGTAGCGTTTGAAAATGGTTTTCCTTGATTGCTCAAAAAGTTACAATTAGATCATCCTACCGTAGACACGTGCAGGGCGTTAAGCGTTACGCAATTTACTTCCATGTGTTCTTGGGTACTGGGTGTATTCACTCGTACTTCATCGATCGATTTTCTACTTTTAATGAGAGTGTTCAGCTAATATATTAGGTATACCATCGTTACTGTTACTATTAGTCGCTTTTCTATTATTCTTAATCCTTAGTACAGGTTTAACTTCGTTTAACTTTGTTTAATTTCTTTATATATTTATGTGGGTATAATTTTTTTTTCAACTCATCTTATATATTTCTTTATTAGTTTTTGTTTGTTCTGCTTGCACATTTTTACTCTGTTTGACTTTGCTTTGCTAATCGTTACGTAATTAATTAATGGATGACTGTTATTGGCCTTCTATTGTGTAATTACGAATGTGAATTATTTTTATCTACGGCTGTTGTTATCTTCTCTACATATAATAAATGTGAAAGTTCGTTGAGGTTGTCAGTGAGACATAATAAGTAGTGCTTGAAGGAAATTGTATTTATACATCATACATTAAAAACTTCAATAGCGCGATGCAGAACTTCACCAATTTCCACGCATTTAGAGGGTCACATTCTCCAGATTTTTGTTGGTGTGTGAACTCCAACAAACCATATAAAACGTATAAAAAGTTTGATTGAGTTACGGTGACCCACAGGCCAAATTTGAGAATATTTGGATAAAGTCGTCTTTACTTTACGCAACAGCGCCATCTATCTTTTTATTAATACGACAGCCCAACGAAAAGGAGTGTTATGTTTTGTCCGGTTATCATAGGAAAACTATCGAATGGATTAATATGCAATTTACACTAAAACGTTCAATGAATCTTCGGCCACGCAATAGGCTATAAAAATATAAAGATAAGGGTGCAAAGGGGTTAAAAAATGGGGTTGAATTGACAACATTTCATTTTTTCATGTAGGCCATTTTATGATTTAGTTCGCTAGAAAATGTTTTTTTAAGCGACACGTGTTTTTTTATTTCTTCCTTAATTGTAATTTTCATTCAAAACTATCAAATTGAAAAGTAGCGAATTCCAGAAGGTTGTAAGTAAATTATGACGTTAATACTACGACTCTGTATGGCAGTTTGGACACCTTTCATATGGCAGCCATAATACTGACGTCACACACGGTGAAAAACACTTTTATACGTTTTCGCGATTTTCTTAAAAGCGAGCAGGAAAAAAACACAGAAGACTACTTTATTACGTTCAGATAACATAATTACCGAAATGCTTTTTGATTTAGGCGTCATTACATATTTTGAAATATTGTCAATTCAGTAAGTATGTTTGTGTATATAAATAGTTTTTTTTAATGTAGAGTAGATACTCACACGTTTATATTATTCTGTCAAATCTTCTGTCAAATCACAAAATTATGGGTCAAAAGTCCCCAAAAACGTTATTACTCCAAAATGCCTTCAAGAAAGAGAACGAACCTGACACGAATTTCTAGAGAGGCCGCCAGAAAACGAGTGGCAAGATCTCAGGAGTCCTAAGAAGCTTCCCGGGCTTCTAGATTCCTTGATAACAGTGAAAATAGGGAAGCACGTCTCGGCCACGATCGTGAACGCCGTTCGTTGTCGCGAGCTTCCGAGACTATTACGGAACCTGGAACAGGATTAACAGCGGATTCTCGGGCTTCTGAAACATTTACACAACAAGAAGACCGCTTGACCTCTCAGAGAAGTCGCACCTCACCGACAAGATCACAGGTATGTAGGAAGAATATTCTCTAGCAAATGATGGATTTAGGTATATTGTCATAATACCCTACCAAGAGAATTCTTGGGTTTGTGAGCGAACCATACTTACCCCCAAAAATGACCAGGCTGCTGCTGTTAACGCTTAAATTTTAACGCAAATTGAAGGCGAGAACGCTGTCTACAGCTCGATTGACACTGTCTTAGATGAGGGAACTGCCACGACATACCCGGTGGAATTTTTAAACTCTTTGAGTGCATCAGGGTTACCAGTGCACACTTTGACCCTGAAGATCGGAGTCCCTATTATGCTGCTTCGGAACCTATGTCCGCCGAAGCTGTGTAATGGCACCCGCCTGAAGGTAGTGAGACTGCAGCGGAATCTCATCGAGGCTCAGATTCTTACGGGCTGCGGTGCTGGGGAAGCTGTATTTATACCGCGCATTCCACTGATACCGAACAACTTCCCGTTCCAGTTCAAGCGATTGCAGTTTCCAGTGAGCGTGTGCTTCGATATGACCATAAACAAGTCGCAGGGGCAGACTCTCCGCGCAGCCGGCGTCGACCTGCGCACGGACTGCTTCTCTCACAGGCAGCTGTACGTCGCGTGCTCGCGAGTCACTAGCTGCGAACAACTGTTTGTGCTGATGCCCACTGGGGAAACTAAAAATGCTGGGAAAGGTGGGCTGTACGCGGACAAAAAATTCGGGGGTTGGGTACATAACATGATGATGTTATGCATAACATGATGATAACGAGTGCGGAGTTGAACTCCATTGCGATAAGACGCGTCCACGCAGTGTACAGCGTGCGACCAGTGTGCCAAGATCCCTCCCTTACGGCGTTTACCTGTGCGGCCAGTGTCTGGCTCCGTTGGACGTCTCGACGCGCCACCGGCCACTTGACCTATTGCTTACGGGTCTAATACGGACGGCCGGGGTCTCACACGACTGGTCCCTGGATTCACGAGTAATTATACCTACACATATCTTTGTCATTGTAACTTACTGCAATAAGTAAATAATAAAATAAAATAAGATGGCCATAAACTGCGTAGCTTGTTGCAAATCAATTAAAACCGCACAATATATGTCGTGCTCCAAATGCAGTGGCACTTACCATCCAGAATGTGTAAATAAAGTCTACAAGAGCTTGGTGAAGAGTGAGATTTTAAGCTGGGCATGCCCAGCCTGTCAGAGCAAAATACCTAAATCAGATAACACATTAACGCCCGGGCGCCCGCAGGCTTTAGTGGCTGGCGCCGCGGATACTCACTCATCATCCAAAACAAACGTCACCTTGCGCCCGCAAAACCGCGAATCAGAAAAGCGTCAGCTGTCACCGCTCCCTGATAACGACGCCTTAGTCGCGCTAACGAAAGAGATTATGCTGCTGCGTGATGACATGGTCGAGGTTAAAAATCATCTGAAAAACCTGTCTTCTTGTGTGGGAAACTGCACTGCCCGCCTTGATGAATGTGATTCCAAGCTGGCCTGTTCGGATGCCAAAATACGCGTCTTAGAAGGAGAAGTTCTGGAAAACGCTTTTCTTCATCAGAAAATCTGCCAATTGGAAGAGAGGCTGAATGCACAGGCGCAAAATGTAGTACGCAATGAAATTGAAATACAAGGTGTCAATGAGCATACGAACGAAAACTTATTTCATATTGTTAAAATAGCCGCAACGAAGATTGGGATAGATCTGACAGAGTCAGACATAGATGAAATTTCGCGGGTTGGCCCTCGCCGTGGGGCAGGCGCTCAGAACTCCGAGTCGTCCCTCCCACGGCCTGTCGTCCTTCGCTTTGTGCGTCATATGAAGCGCCGAGAATTCCTGAAAGCGGCTAAGGCTAGACGCAACATTACCACTGCCGACATTGAGGTAGCTGGACGGAGTAGTAAGATCTACTTTAATGAAAGACTGACGAAAGAGAATAGGGAATTATTTCGTCAAGCTAGAATGTACAAAACAACGCAAGCCTACAAATACTGTTGGACATCAAATGGACGCATCTTTATGCGCAAGAGAGAGGGTGGCCCTGCAATCGCGATACATGGAAAAGCGGATCTTGATAGAGTTAAGGAAACAGATCACGCTTTCTCCCTTGCGATCCCCATCTGCCCCGAGACTGCTAACCTTGGCCCATGCCCGGATGCTCTCCCCACGGCAGACTCGTCGGCCCAAGAGACGTTTCGTGGCGAAGATTAATAGTAATGATTATTTCCGTTTGATTCTACAGTTTCTTCAAATAATTACTTTTGTAGCAAAACACAATTTGGCCATCTGTTTAGATGTTGGCTTGATACGCAATATAAATTTCAGCATATACACACAGACTCTCTTTCCACTCACAAATTCACACACCATCGCATACATGGCAACTGCTCATATTACTGCAGAAACCGCATTAATTACGTTGCTGAAACAATTTATCGGCACACAACTTTCATGGCTTAATTTAATAGGTTTATACTATACCTTTCTTTTTAAGCATCAATGGCAGCGTTTGACTTAGGATCGGATATTGACCAATCTATTGCCATAAGTTGTCAGAGGCTCGAAGCCTTGGAACAGTGTAAACCCTTTTTTGGAAGTGTCGACTCTCTGAAGTTCATGACTCTGAACATCAGAAGTCTGCAACGAAACTTCAGCGCATTCGAAGTAGCCCTAAAACGAATGGACACTGTTTTCGATGCTATCATACTTACCGAATGCTGGATAAACGAGCACTCGGTAATTAATCGTCTTTCAGGGTATAATGTTTTTCATACATCCAAGTATATTAATAAGAGTGGTGGTATAGCGATATATGTTAAAGATTCTCTTTCTGTCTCTACCGTGGAACCAAAGTTCGATGACGCAAACTGTATCTCGGTCGCCGTATCAGATAAATAGAAAATCATAGGGATTTACCGATCCCCCTCATTCCATAATATAGACAGATTTGTAAACTCTCTCGATCAGGTATTGGGCGAATCTAAAGAATATCAAAATGTAGTGGTAATCGGAGACATAAACGTCGATATAATGGATTCCTCAAATAATCAATCCGCTGACTACTTGCACATGCTGGCAATGCATGAATTTCTTCCGGCTGTGACCATTCCTACAAGGAACACCTCGTGTCTTGACCACATTTTTATAGTCTAAAACTCGCGCAACAGGTGCTGTTTGCTTATGTCCTATTACAGACCACGAAATTGCCATAGCCGCAATTACCACTCCCAAACACAAAGAAAACCAGCGGTTGCGATTTTCTACAAAAACTGACTATGTTGCAGCTGCGCAGGTACTAAGAGCAGCCGACTGGTCTAAGGTAACTAGTTCTGAAAATGTGAACGAGGCGGTTACTAAATTTCATGACATTATATCCACTGCAATAAACAGTAACACCTGTAGGATAAAAGTTAGTCGCTCCCAATTCAATCTAAAACCGTGGATCACACCCGGATTAATCAGGTGCATGAAGCACAGGGACAAATTACACAGCCGAGCAAGAGCCTCTCCCAACGATCAGGTCCTACAAGCCATTTATAAGCGGTATAGAAATTTCTTTGACAATCTATTTGTGGTAACTCCGTTGACTCAAGAGATATGTTATCTGTGGCCAGTCAGTGTGAGGCTCTCCGTGTAAAGTAACTTGGATTTAAATAAAAACAAATTATCAAGAATCGTGGTGTTATTTAATAAATATAACATTACTACATTGGCGACGAGACTAGTGAAAACACGGGTGCAGTATAAAACATTCGAGGGGTGTGTTGACTACACTTTACGTGCATTGCACAATGCAAATTTGAGGTTATGGATGAAAAAACTTCACAACTAATTCAAGAGGGGAAAACCGGTTGAATTAATGAGAAGAGCAAAGAACAACTAGTGGCAATAAGTACAAGTTTGGAAATACAATTGCCGCATCAGTGCACTTTGGACGAAATAAGAGTATTCCTCCGTAATCACATCCAAGCAAATCGTGTCTGTAAGCCGAAACAAACAAACATGGCGGGTCTAGCCACGTTAGACAATTTTGCGGGAGGCAATTTTAACAGCTATCTGCAACAATTTGACTGCTACATACTAATTAATAACATTCCAGAGGAAAAAAAACTTCCACTTTTAATTACAAAATTAAATCCACCAACATACGAAAAATTACCACATTTGTGTGCACCTAAAACTCCAATATCACTCACGTATACCGAGGTAGTAGCCAAATTGCAAGATTACTTTCATCCCAAGAAAAATGTCAGTATTTTAAGAGCTCAGTTCAAAGATAGGAAGCAACAGACCGGGGAATCTATTAAAGAATATTTGTTGGCGCTGAGAGGCTTGGGAAAGGACTGTGGTTTCACCAACCTAGAGGAAGAACTCAAGGAACGGCTTCTTAATGGAGTGATTAATGAGACAATTCGTTATGAACTACTAAAAGTGGGAGATACTTCTTTTGAAAACATTCAGAAGACAGCGGAAACAGCAGAGATGGCATTTCAAGTATGTAAACAAAGGGGAAACCCGGTTGATGTGTTTAAAGTGCAGAAGCAGGAAATGCCTCCAGCTAGAAACAATAACAAGTGTTTTTGTTGTGGCAAAATGGGCCACAGAAGGGACCAGTGTATATTGAAGAATAAGTTTTGCAGCGAATGCGGGGCACAGGGACATATTTTCAAGACATGTCTTAAGAGATTTGGACAACTTCGTACAGTAAAACATGTACAAGAGGAGGGTGAACGAAACATAGTTCAAGAAAGGAAGAAGATGGACCTGAAAGAACAAATGGTGCAGGAGGAACCTTGCAGTGTTTTAAACTTGCAAACAAACAATAATAAGGTGCAACCTCTGTATTTAGAAGTGAGTATTAATGACCAACTATTAAAATTTGAGATGGACACAGGTTCTGATGTAACTGTGATCACAGTATCAGATAGGCGCAAATATTTACCCACTTGTGATTTACATCCAACTAGTGTCAAAATGATAAGTTTCAATCAGTCCATGTCTGAACCTTGTGGTGTAATAAAAGATTTGACAGTATGTTTTGGATCAATTGAATGTAAAGGAATGAAAATCTATGTAATGCCTGATAGTCATCCACGTATTATAGGCAAAGACTTATTGTTTCACTTAAAACTTTGGCCTCCAAAAATTGAGCAACAAATAAATAGTGTAAAATTAACAGAATGTTATGTAAAACAGATAGTAGAGGACTTTCCTGTCATATTCGAACCAGGTTGGGGAAAGTGTAAGGGAGCTGAAATTGCATTACAACTGAAGCCAGATAGTAAACCAAAATTCTTACCAGCACGGAATGTCCCATACGCTTTAAAATCAAAAGTTGATGATGAAATAGCCAGGTTACTGAAAGCTGGACGTATTGAGCCAGTTCAGTACAGCGATTGGGGCACCCCTGTGGTACCAGTTTTAAAAAAAGATGGCTCAGTCAGATTGTGTGGCGATTACAAAACTACGTTGAATCAAAGCCTAGAAATTGATCACTTCCCGCTACCAACTGTTAATGACATTATTTTAAAATTTCAAGGAAACTCCTTCTTCTGTGAGCTGGATCTAAAGGAGGCCTACCTACAAGCACCATTGAGCCGTGAGTCGCAGGAGCTAACCACAGTAGTGACAGAAAAAGGTATTTTTAAATATTTATTTCTCCCATATGGAGTCAGTACGGGCCCAGGGTCATTCCAGCGACTCATGTCACAACGCTTGGCAGGTATTGAGGGGGTCATCGCTTATATTGATAATGTGTACATTTGTGGACGTACATTGGAGGAAACATACCATAGGTTAAGGATGGTTCTGGAAAGATTTACACAATGGGAACTAAAACTTAAAATCAATAAGTGCAATTTTTTTGTTACTGAGCTTGTTGTGTTTGGATATTGTGTTAGTAAGGATGGTATTAAGGTGGTTGAAGAAAACATAAAGCCATTGTTAAATGCTCCCAGACCAGAAAATATTAAAATGCTAAGGTCATTCCTCGGTAAAATTAATTATTATAACAGATTTTTGAAAAACATGGCTATGACATTGGTACCATTGTACAACTGCTTAAGCAATGATATTCTTGTATGGAACAATGAGTGTGAAAATGCTTTTGTAGAAATAAAAAAAGCTTTGGCAAATACTGAGACGCTGGCACATTTTGACAACTCCTTACCGGTGATACTATCCTGTGATGCATCAGATACTGGTGTGGCGGCAGTGTTATCAGTACGTGGCAAAGATGGAATTGTTAAACCAGTGGCCTTCGCAAGTAAAAAACTAAATGATGTTCAGTATAAATACCCAACAATCGAAAAGGAGGCCTATGCTATCATTTTTGGTATAACAAAATTTTATATGTATTTGTTTGGCACACATTTTCAACTCGAGACAGATAATGAAGCATTGGTAAGAATACTTGGGCCAAAGAAAGAAATTCCAAAAATGGCTTGCAAGCGCCTGCAGCACTGGGCCATATTTTTAATGGCCTATAATTTCCATATTAAACATATAAATAGTAATATGAACCCGGCTGATTATCTGTCGCGATATGCGACTGAGTTGAATTCTGATTCTGATGATAAGTTCAAGGATAGCCTTTTGTTGGAAGATTGTGAGTATAGTACATTAAATTACATATCCTTGTCAAACTTTGAAAACTTAAGTTGGAAATCAATTCAAACAGAAACTAAGAAAAATGTTACCCTAGCTACAGTCATGAGATATAGTGTGGATGGGTGGCCAGACAAAGGTAATTTAAAAGAAGGGCTTTTACCTTATTATAACAGGAAAGATGAATTAACAATTGATCAGGATTGCTTATTATGGGGACAAAGGGTTGTGATTCCAGACACCTTACAAAACTTAGTCTTAAATGAGTTGCATTTGAGCCATTTCGGGACAAATTACATGAAACAAGTAGCCCGGTCTTACTTTTGGTGGCCAACCATTGATATTAGCATAACCAATGTTACAAAATCTTGTTTAATTTGTCTACAGAACCGGAATGATCCGGAAAAAGTACCATTAACAACTTGGCCACAGGCACATACAGTATGGCAAAGGCTTCATGCAGATTTTTTGGGCCCATTTTATGGAAAAATGTTCCTTGTTGTGGTTGATAGTTACTCTAAATGGGTAGAAGCGTTCGCCATGCCAAATATAACGGCTACTAAAACAATAAATGCGTTCAAAAGTTTGTATGTAATGTTTGGATATCCCACCCAGTTGGTAACGGACAATGGCCCAACCTGGACCAGTAAAGAATTTAGTGATTTTTGCGAATTAACCGGAGTACGACAGAGCTTCTCTCCACCGTATCATCCGGCTACTAATGGAGCGGCAGAGCGCTTCGTCCAAACATTTAAAAACCATGTTACTAAAATTGTTGAAAGTGGTAAAACGTTCGATTATGCGGTCAACCTGTTTTTATTTGATTACAGAAATAGTGTTAATAAAACTACCGGCGTTAGTCCATCGAAGCTAGTTTTCGGAAGGGAATTAAGAACCAGATTTTCGTTAATGAGACCTAGACATGTAGCTGATAATTTAATTAAATACCGGGAGACAATGGAAAGCAATAGCACGGGGAATAGAACTATAATTTTTTGTGTGGGGGAAAAAGTCATGATACGCGATTACAGAAAAAACAAAAAAAAATGGATTCTAGGAAAGGTAGTGGATGTATTAACGCCAGGAGTTAGTTATTTAGTAGAATTAGATGGTAGCGTCACTAAGAGACACGCCAACCAATTGATAAAGTGTTCCCAATTGTTATGAGGGAAACCTTTGTTTCGCATAGTCTTAAGGGGGGAAGAGTGTGGTAACTCCGTTGACTCAAGAGATATGTTATCTGTGGCCAGTCAGTGTGAGGCTCTCTGTGTAAAGTAACTTGGATTTAAATAAAAACAAATTATCAAGAATCGTGGTGTTATTTAATAAATATAACATTACTACACTATTATTCAACCTGAAAAATGAATACCAAACCAAACAGTTAACAGAGGCTAAGGACAATCCAAAGAAGTTGTGGAAATCAATAAAAAGCATTTGCCACTGCCAAACCACTTTAGGCTCAGCAAATGATCTGAATACCTTGTCAGATTCTCCAAAACAGTCTTTAAATGTCACTAACCAACATTTCTCCACGGTGGGTCAAAAGCTAGCGGTAAACATTCTTTCCAAACTTTCAGAGACTCAATCCTCCTTAGCTTCAAAGGTTTTAACCTTCCTAGAATCCATTTTTTTTTGTTTTTTCTGTAATCGCGTATCATGACTTTTTCCCCCACACAAAAATTTATAGTTCTATTCCCCGTGCTATTGCTTTCCATTGTCTCCCGGTATTTAATTAAATTATCAGCTACATGTCTAGGTCTCATTAACGAAAATCTGGTTCTTAATTCCCTTCCGAAAACTAGCTTCGATGGACTAACGCCGGTAGTTTTATTAACACTATTTCTGTAATCAAATAAAAACAGGTTGACCGCATAATCGAACGTTTTACCACTTTCAACAATTTTAGTAACATGGTTTTTAAATGTTTGGACGAAGCGCTCTGCCGCTCCATTAGTAGCCGGATGATACGGTGGAGAGAAGCTCTGTCGTACTCCGGTTAATTCGCAAAAATCACTAAATTCTTTACTGGTCCAGGTTGGGCCATTGTCCGTTACCAACTGGGTGGGATATCCAAACATTACATACAAACTTTTGAACGCATTTATTGTTTTAGTAGCCGTTATATTTGGCATGGCGAACGCTTCTACCCATTTAGAGTAACTATCAACCACAACAAGGAACATTTTTCCATAAAATGGGCCCAAAAAATCTGCATGAAGCCTTTGCCATACTGTATGTGCCTGTGGCCAAGTTGTTAATGGTGTTTTTTCCGGATCATTCCGGTTCTGTAGACAAATTAAACAAGATTTTGTAACATTGGTTATGCTAATATCAATGGTTGGCCACCAAAAGTAAGACCGGGCTACTTGTTTCATGTAATTTGTCCCGAAATGGCTCAAATGCAACTCATTTAAGACTAAGTTTTGTAAGGTGTCTGGAATCACAACCCTTTGTCCCCATAATAAGCAATCCTGATCAATTGTTAATTCATCTTTCCTGTTATAATAAGGTAAAAGCCCTTCTTTTAAATTACCTTTGTCTGGCCACCCATCCACACTATATCTCATGACTGTAGCTAGGGTAACATTTTTCTTAGTTTCTGTTTGAATTGATTTCCAACTTAAGTTTTCAAAGTTTGACAAGGATATGTAATTTAATGTACTATACTCACAATCTTCCAACAAAAGGCTATCCTTGAACTTATCATCAGAATCAGAATTCAACTCAGTCGCATATCGCGACAGATAATCAGCCGGGTTCATATTACTATTTATATGTTTAATATGGAAATTATAGGCCATTAAAAATATGGCCCAGTGCTGCAGGCGCTTGCAAGCCATTTTTGGAATTTCTTTCTTTGGCCCAAGTATTCTTACCAATGCTTCATTATCTGTCTCGAGTTGAAAATGTGTGCCAAACAAATACATATAAAATTTTGTTATACCAAAAATGATAGCATAGGCCTCCTTTTCGATTGTTGGGTATTTATACTGAACATCATTTAGTTTTTTACTTGCGAAGGCCACTGGTTTAACAATTCCATCTTTGCCACGTACTGATAACACTGCCGCCACACCAGTATCTGATGCATCACAGGATAGTATCACCGGTAAGGAGTTGTCAAAATGTGCCAGCGTCTCAGTATTTGCCAAAGCTTTTTTTATTTCTACAAAAGCATTTTCACACTCATTGTTCCATACAAGAATATCATTGCTTAAGCAGTTGTACAATGGTACCAATGTCATAGCCATGTTTTTCAAAAATCTGTTATAATAATTAATTTTACCGAGGAATGACCTTAGCATTTTAATATTTTCTGGTCTGGGAGCATTTAACAATGGCTTTATGTTTTCTTCAACCACCTTAATACCATCCTTACTAACACAATATCCAAACACAACAAGCTCAGTAACAAAAAAATTGCACTTATTGATTTTAAGTTTTAGTTCCCATTGTGTAAATCTTTCCAGAACCATCCTTAACCTATGGTATGTTTCCTCCAATGTACGTCCACAAATGTACACATTATCAATATAAGCGATGACCCCCTCAATACCTGCCAAGCGTTGTGACATGAGTCGCTGGAATGACCCTGGGCCCGTACTGACTCCATATGGGAGAAATAAATATTTAAAAATACCTTTTTCTGTCACTACTGTGGTTAGCTCCTGCGACTCACGGCTCAATGGTGCTTGTAGGTAGGCCTCCTTTAGATCCAGCTCACAGAAGAAGGAGTTTCCTTGAAATTTTAAAATAATGTCATTAACAGTTGGTAGCGGGAAGTGATCAATTTCTAGGCTTTGATTCAACGTAGTTTTGTAATCGCCACACAATCTGACTGAGCCATCTTTTTTTAAAACTGGTACCACAGGGGTGCCCCAATCGCTGTACTGAACTGGCTCAATACGTCCAGCTTTCAGTAACCTGGCTATTTCATCATCAACTTTTGATTTTAAAGCGTATGGGACATTCCGTGCTGGTAAGAATTTTGGTTTACTATCTGGCTTCAGTTGTAATGCAATTTCAGCTCCCTTACACTTTCCCCAACCTGGTTCGAATATGACAGGAAAGTCCTCTACTATCTGTTTTACATAACATTCTGTTAATTTTACACTATTTATTTGTTGCTCAATTTTTGGAGGCCAAAGTTTTAAGTGAAACAATAAGTCTTTGCCTATAATACGTGGATGACTATCAGGCATTACATAGATTTTCATTCCTTTACATTCAATTGATCCAAAACATACTGTCAAATCTTTTATTACACCACAAGGTTCAGACATGGACTGATTGAAACTTATCATTTTGACACTAGTTGGATGTAAATCACAAGTGGGTAAATATTTGCGCCTATCTGATACTGTGATCACAGTTACATCAGAACCTGTGTCCATCTCAAATTTTAATAGTTGGTCATTAATACTCACTTCTAAATACAGAGGTTGCACCTTATTATTGTTTGTTTGCAAGTTTAAAACACTGCAAGGTTCCTCCTGCACCATTTGTTCTTTCAGGTCCATCTTCTTCCTTTCTTGAACTATGTTTCGTTCACCCTCCTCTTGTACATGTTTTACTGTACGAAGTTGTCCAAATCTCTTAAGACATGTCTTGAAAATATGTCCCTGTGCCCCGCATTCGCTGCAAAACTTATTCTTCAATATACACTGGTCCCTTCTGTGGCCCATTTTGCCACAACAAAAACACTTGTTATTGTTTCTAGCTGGAGGCATTTCCTGCTTCTGCACTTTAAACACATCAACCGGGTTTCCCCTTTGTTTACATACTTGAAATGCCATCTCTGCTGTTTCCGCTGTCTTCTGAATGTTTTCAAAAGAAGTATCTCCCACTTTTAGTAGTTCATAACGAATTGTCTCATTAATCACTCCATTAAGAAGCCGTTCCTTGAGTTCTTCCTCTAGGTTGGTGAAACCACAGTCCTTTCCCAAGCCTCTCAGCGCCAACAAATATTCTTTAATAGATTCCCCGGTCTGTTGCTTCCTATCTTTGAACTGAGCTCTTAAAATACTGACATTTTTCTTGGGATGAAAGTAATCTTGCAATTTGGCTACTACCTCGGTATACGTGAGTGATATTGGAGTTTTAGGTGCACACAAATGTGGTAATTTTTCGTATGTTGGTGGATTTAATTTTGTAATTAAAAGTGGAAGTTTTTTTTCCTCTGGAATGTTATTAATTAGTATGTAGCAGTCAAATTGTTGCAGATAGCTGTTAAAATTGCCTCCCGCAAAATTGTCTAACGTGGCTAGACCCGCCATGTTTGTTTGTTTCGGCTTACAGACACGATTTGCTTGGATGTGATTACGGAGGAATACTCTTATTTCGTCCAAAGTGCACTGATGCGGCAATTGTATTTCCAAACTTGTACTTATTGCCACTAGTTGTTCTTTGCTCTTCTCATTAATTCAACCGGTTTTCCCCTCTTGAATTAGTTGTGAAGTTTTTTCATCCATAACCTCAAATTTGCATTGTGCAATGCACGTAAAGTGTAGTCAACACACCCCTCGAATGTTTTATACTGCACCCGTGTTTTCACTAGTCTCGTCGCCAATGTAGTAATGTTATATTTATTAAATAACACCACGATTCTTGATAATTTGTTTTTATTTAAATCCAAGTTACTTTACACGGAGAGCCTCACACTGACTGGCCACAGATAACATATCTCTTGAGTCAACGGAGTTACCACAAATAGATTGTCAAAGAAATTTCTATACCGCTTATAAATGGCTTGTAGGACCTGATCGTTGGGAGAGGCTCTTGCTCGGCTGTGTAATTTGTCCCTGTGCTTCATGCACCTGATTAATCCGGGTGTGATCCACGGTTTTAGATTGAATTGGGAGCGACTAACTTTTATCCTACAGGTGTTACTGTTTATTGCAGTGGATATAATGTCATGAAATTTAGTAACCGCCTCGTTCACATTTTCAGAACTAGTTACCTTAGACCAGTCGGCTGCTCTTAGTACCTGCGCAGCTGCAACATAGTCAGTTTTTGTAGAAAATCGCAACCGCTGGTTTTCTTTGTGTTTGGGAGTGGTAATTGCGGCTATGGCAATTTCGTGGTCTGTAATAGGACATAAGCAAACAGCACCTGTTGCGCGAGTTTTAGACTATAAAAATGTGGTCAAGACACGAGGTGTTCCTTGTAGGAATGGTCACAGCCGGAAGAAATTCATGCATTGCCAGCATGTGCAAGTAGTCAGCGGATTGATTATTTGAGGAATCCATTATATCGACGTTTATGTCTCCGATTACCACTACATTTTGATATTCTTTAGATTCGCCCAATACCTGATCGAGAGAGTTTACAAATCTGTCTATATTATGGAATGAGGGGGATCGGTAAATCCCTATGATTTTCTATTTATCTGATACGGCGACCGAGATACAGTTTGCGTCATCGAACTTTGGTTCCACGGTAGAGACAGAAAGAGAATCTTTAACATATATCGCTATACCACCACTCTTATTAATATACTTGGATGTATGAAAAACATTATACCCTGAAAGACGATTAATTACCGAGTGCTCGTTTATCCAGCATTCGGTAAGTATGATAGCATCGAAAACAGTGTCCATTCGTTTTAGGGCTACTTCGAATGCGCTGAAGTTTCGTTGCAGACTTCTGATGTTCAGAGTCATGAACTTCAGAGAGTCGACACTTCCAAAAAAGGGTTTACACTGTTCCAAGGCTTCGAGCCTCTGACAACTTATGGCAATAGATTGGTCAATATCCGATCCTAAGTCAAACGCTGCCATTGATGCTTAAAAAGAAAGGTATAGTATAAACCTATTAAATTAAGCCATGAAAGTTGTGTGCCGATAAATTGTTTCAGCAACGTAATTAATGCGGTTTCTGCAGTAATATGAGCAGTTGCCATGTATGCGATGGTGTGTGAATTTGTGAGTGGAGAGAGAGTCTGTGTGTATATGCTGAAATTTATATTGCGTATCAAGCCAACATCTAAACAGATGGCCAAATTGTGTTTTGCTACAAAAGTAATTATTTGAAGAAACTGTAGAATCAAACGGAAATAATCATTACTATTAATCTTCGCCACGAAACGTCTCTTGGGCCGACGAGTCTGCCGTGGGGAGAGCATCCGGGCATGGGCCAAGGTTAGCAGTCTCGGGGCAGATGGGGATCGCAAGGGAGAAAGCGTGATCTGTTTCCTTAACTCTATAAAAAACGGACCAAAAAATGACCCCAACAATTATCGCCCAATATCACTTCTTAGCGTATTTTCCAAAATACTCGAGAAAGTAGTTAATTCTCGTCTCACGGCCTTCCTCGAAAAAAATAAAGCTCTCTCAGATAATCAGTTTGGTTTTAGGAAAGGCAAATCTACAGAAGACGCAGCTATTTATCTATCGAATAAAATATCTAGTTCTCTTGATAGCGGCGGTAAATGTGTTGGGGTATTTTTGGATCTCTGTAAAGCATTCGACACTGTGTCAATTGAAATCTTACTTAGTAAACTTAATGCCTTGGGCGTTAGAGGGGTAACTCTCAATTGGTTTCGCAGTTACCTGACTGACAGGCGTCAGTCCGTTAAAATTGGCGAACTCTGCAGCGACGAGTTGCCACTCACTTTTGGAGTTCCACAAGGCAGCGTCCTCGGCCCTACGCTGTTCCTCGTTTACGTCGATGATATCCTTAAGCTTAATCTGGATGGTGCTGAAGTAGTTTGCTATGCGGACGACACTGTGGTACTGTTTTTCGGTAAGACATGGGAACATGTCTTTGACCTGGCAGAGCGTGGGCTATCTGACATTTGTACATGGCTAGAAAACAATTTGCTCACTCTTAATACGATGAAATCCAACTTTCTTACATTTTGTAAGTCCCCATTATCTTTTTCTCATCCAAATAATAATTTATTAATACACACGAGTAAATGTCCTAGCCGTGGCGATAGTTCTATCGCATGTTCCTATAGTTCAATTGTTAAAACTGATAAAGTCAAATATTTGGGACTAATAATTGATGACAGGCTATCCTTTAAGCATCATATCGCTGCACTATCCAATAGAGTCAGAAAATGTATTTACATAACAAAGAAACTCCGCTATTGTGCCTCGGAACAAGTGCTTCGTATGGTATACTGCGCCCTGTGCCAGTCAATACTACAATATGGTATATCTGTTTGGGGTAGTGCTCCAAAAAGCACTTTGATAGTTCTGGAGAGAGCACAGCGCGCAGTAATTAAAGTAATGCTCCGAAAACCTATTCTTTTCCCCACAGACACTCTTTATCGAGACTCCAAACTGTTGAGTGTTAGACGACTTTATGTCTTAAAAGCTACTTCACGAGCCCATGCAATAGTTACAAAATTATCAATTTTTCCGCAGCTCCTGACCAAACGAGTATTTAAAGCCCCTCTACCTAATTATAGAACATTATTCGCAAAACGTTCACCTGACTATATGCATCGGCGAATTTACAATAAGATCTGCAAAGTTCTTGAGATTCAACATTACTCTATTGGTAAAGCTACAGCGGTTGTGAAAAAATGGCTTGTTTCTCTATCATACAAGGACACGGAAGCCCTACTTCTCATTAATTAAAACTCATTCGTGCACACTAACTAACCCACACATACACACACACACACACACACACACAACGCACACGCACGCGCGCGCACACACACACACACACACACACACACACACACACACACACACACACACATACATACATACATAGACACGCAGTTTGCGTATGCGTTCTTATATGTATAAAGCTTGTTACTACTTTATCTTTTGAGTTCATTCTGATTTCTGGAATCACTTCATATTGTTTTACGAATTGCACTCCAGGGTCCCAAGATTCAGGCTCAGCCTAGTTTGGGGTCCGCCAGGTATCTCATTTTATATGTAAACATGTGTATTGTTAAGCAAATAAATGATTTTGTTTTTTTTTTTGACATAGGTGTAAATAACGTGTTAATAGTTTACATTAATGTAATTAATATTTAATATTTATTAATATGAATTGTATAATTTTTTTCATGCTCCACTTAGGTGTCATTTAAGTCTGTGTAGTACTTAGGGCCTATGCACCGTAGACGCGCGTTTGTATCGAATCACGTGTAAAGAAATCGACACAAACGCTTAAAAAACGCGGTGTGCATAGATTCTAATGTATAAGTAATAATGAAAAAAAAAAACAGTCAACGCAAACGAAGTCGCGGGCAGAAGCTATTCATTATAAAAAAATAAACAAAAAGCAGAAACGTCTGTTATGATTATAAGATATTTATATTTTTAAAAACGGAGTTTTCAATTTAGATTTAACAATTTGAACTATATTTCTAATGGCGATATTGATAAGGCGATAATAAGTTCTACGCGGACGAAGTCGCGGGCAACAGCTAGTCCTTAATACCAATAAATAAAAGGAATAGGGTGATCTTGGAGTATTAATACCACCACTCATGGCATTGTTTTAAGGTACTGTTACACATGCTCTTTAGTAGCACGTAAGCATGCTACTTTCGAGCAAATAGCATGTGTAATTGTAAAGTTGGTAGCTTGCTATTTGTATATATAATAATTGAGCATGCTCAAACAAGCATGCTACTAAACAGCATGTGTACCAGTACCTTAACTATGACCACCGTTCGAACTCGCTGGTAAGAATACGTTTGATTGAACCACACTTTCCTTTCCTTGAAGAAACTGCTACTATAGGAAATCAGTTGTTGATAGTAGCTACCGTCAGCATCTTACTCGTATAGTTAGTAGCAGCTAAAGTAAATATAGTAACGCACCCTCATTATCACAGCAATAAAGAATTTGTATTTGGCTACTTTAACTGCTCTAACTATATGATGCTGACTGATGTTACTACCTCAGTTTGGTTTTACAGCCCAATAATTGTAAAGCGGCCGTAAATCTCATGATTACAATGTTTTAAAAGATTACATTAAACCCTCATTTATAAAACGTATCGTGTGACTAACTAAGCCGTAGGTAATTTTGGAATATGAAAATAATGCAATAGCAAAGTTCCTCATAAAATTTGCTGTGGTGTACGGGAGCGTGCAATTTGCATTTTATGCTTCAACGCGAGACTTTAACAAAGGCAAGCAGGGAGCAAAAGAATTTCCAGCTTAACTCGGAAAAAAATCGAGATCTTGTGCATCCATGAAAGACGTCCAAAGGCATCGGCGTTGGCAGTTACAAACAGCTTCATAATAGAATCGCGTGGCTTTCATCTGTCTCATGAATCTTGTTTTGTTATTATGACGTATTGACTATTAGAGTTCTTTGTGTAGGAAACCATCCGGCAGTTTTCTGTTCAACAATAGAGTATTTTTCAAATGAATAATGAAAGTAGCTGGTATTGTTTCCATTTTACACTTCAAAGCGATTGTTATTTATTTTATGTAGGTAATTGATTGGAAATTGATTTTAGGTCATCTCGTCACTTTCGAATATAAACATTATGTTTGACCTACGTAATTACAATATATATATACGCGATTGGGTGACAGAATAATGGATGAGTCACTGCAGCTTTACTCAGGATATGCGATACGATCAAGCTCGATTCATATCAGTATCCCGGACATTACAGCGGACATCAACAAGTTTGCCGACGGACCACTGAAACCAAGTAAGAGGTGTTAAGATGTCGGGAGATGGCATGAATTGATCGCCTTCCATAAGATTGAGTGCAAGAATTTCATCCATCGGGATTTCAAGCTCAGAAAAGGATGACACTCATTCAGTGTTCTAAGAAGGAGCTTATACTTACTTGGCTTTATATGAAGTAAAATATAATTTATTCTTAGATAATAGATGAAAATATGAATAACTACAGTAAGCTACTATTAAAAGTATGGTTTGGATATGGATTGACCTGGACTTGTATATTACTAGGTATGAATAATTGTTTAAGTTTATATTTAATCTATTTCGGGGGCATCATTCATCATTGGTTCTATCAGATGCTTTGATATCCCGGCTACGAACCAAGAATTAAAGAGACTAATATAACTTACGTGTACGTTGGTTTTTCCGTAGGTATGACATTATCTGGAGTTGTTTATAGCCGTCTAGTAACCATCTGGCGTCCTGCAGTCTCCTCGTGCGACCTCGTAAATCTAACTACGAATTTACAGCCCTGAGATGTTGCACTGACGTATGCAGTTAAGTGCTGTTGAAAACTGAGTAAGCGCAATTCCGTATGTTGGGTGAATTAAAACAGAATAGCGGCTGTCTGATACAAGTATATCATTCGTGTAAAATCAGACCCCGTATCATGATCGGCCTTATCAAGCGATAAGTGATAATATAGGAGCGTCGTCTCGTTCTATCGAACGGTGTCAGCCAGTGACGGACGCTCTATCTTGTCACTTATCGTGTGATAAGGCCGACCATGATACGGGGTCAGAATTTGAGCCATGTTTGAATAACTAGATGGTTGGAAGTGAATGTACAGGTACTTCACGGAAAAATCACTATGTTGTTAATCGCAACATGACTTTTCGCGAATTAAACATGATAATTCAAGTATACTAATGCAAATTTCCCTCTAATCTCCCCAAATAAATCTTACACAGAACTTCAGTATTAAAATCACTGAATAGCTTCTAAAATAATAGCATTAAGATACACCTAACCAGTCCCCGCCATTGTGTTTTGGCAAATAAATAAAACGCGAACAGCTTTACGTAACAGAATAAAGAGTTAGTAATTTGCATAATGCTGTTCACCTTTTAGCCTTTGGGCTGGCTAGCTTGGGCTGGGCTCGAGCCAAACCGACTACATTTAGCGGCCGCGGAAGATTATAAGCTTACGTTCTTCGGTTGCACGTTTCTTCGCACGAATAAGACTGGCCAAATAAGTGTGTTTAAATTGGCTGCACAGCGTGTTTCTGAAAGTAAATATGATAAATAAGATTTGGTAAGTCAAGCGATGGGTAAGTCAAACGTAAGAAAAGACATGTTATGGTAGTGCTTGAATAAAAAAGTGTTCTAACCAAGCCAATGAAACCCTTTTTTCTTAATATTTGTTAAACTGAGTAGGTATCTTTTAAAGGACTTCGCTTAGCGTCGTTAGTGTTGTCCTAAATTTAGTGATGTAACATCAAAAATCGACGTTTAAAAAAAAACTGTAACATTTCTATCGATGTGCCTGATGAAAAACTGTTGACCAGTCTAAGCAATATTAGCCTACATGTTATGGTAAGTTTCTTATAGTATAAATTTTTTAAGAAGTTAGGTTAAAAAGTTGGTTACAGTAATTTGTTCTTCGGCGAACCTTTTTTCTACTTTATTTAAACTAGTGGCTCTGTTAGCCGTAGACCTAACGACTAACAGAGCCACTACAGAGCTAAATATACAAATTTTTTATAACGAAAAAGTTAATCGGCAAAATAATTCAATATAATTATAATTATTGAACCTGCTCACAAAAAGTTCTCGAGAATCGGTCTAGAAATGCAACTTGTAGAGTAGGACAGACACCGGACATACGAAATTTTCTTTTTAATTCAGTTGCTCAAAAAGTGCTACTTTACGTAGCTGTTTAGCGTGCGGAAAGTTGGTTTTCGCGAGCTAGTGCTTTTAAATTTTCCCAGTCAGTAATTGTACATATTGTACTTTTAATTATTATGTCAATAAAATAAATAACATAGAATTGTATTTCAAAAAATGATTTCTGAATAACTTCATTATTTTTCAACTGTATTGATTTCAATGATATTACAGAATTAATAATATAAAAGTTTCGAATTACTTACTTGCTGTTTTTCTTGTTTTTTCGCAACTGTATTAAAAAACGTCGTTCGATACACGTTCTTTCACTTAATGACATACTTTCCGCACTAGCAATCAAATGTACCTACTATTTCCCAAGCTGAAACAGAGAATTTTTTTCTCTTGCTCTTTCCTCAATAAATATTTTTTAAAACGCGAGAGGCATAGTCACTCCACCTTTAGACTTTGCCGTGGTTTGTAGGAATTTATCCGTAGCTACTTCCCAGAATTTCGTAGCCGAAATGTAATGTTACCGTGTCTTCTTCAAATGTCAAACGTAATGAGGCTGCGGTATACTGACGTCCCAGCACCACTTGCACTTCTTACACAAAAGAACCAAACTTAAGGGCTTTCTTACTCTTCATTTAAGCACCTTGTTTGAAGGAGTGCACTTTGAATGTAGTGTTGGTTTCAAATAAATTTTAATACTTACTTGAATTGAATATATTGCAGTCGTATTAATATTATTCTACGTATAACGTATAATATATATAGGTAATTGTACATATATGTAACGTAATATGAACACTAGTATATACCTATATATATCGCCGCGAGCAGACCTCGTCAAGACACACACACACACACAAACACTTACACAAACACTAACTCATCCTTGCTGGCCGTTGGGGCAGAAAGGCTCAGGAAAGAAAGTTAGTGGTTATCTAGATCAAGTTAGTTTTAAGTTTAGCGGCGCGTATCGCGTCCGATTTGTTCCCGTCAGGATAGCCTGTTTGTATGGGAGGTCACTCTATGGGCCGGTGACACTCCCCGGGGTCCTGGTGGGAACATATATATATATGTGTGTGTGTGTTTTTACACTCTGCTTGACCTGGGCATTTTATTGCTACTCTGGTCGGAATCGACCAAGCAGGAATAAGGACTTAACCTCAGAGTAACTCACATATGTAAGACCGCCTGTTGTGTCCATTATTTATTAAGCAATTTTTTTTGTAACCTGTTTGTCTCTCTTGTTGTGGTGCAATAAAGAGTATTTATTATTATTATTATTATTATTATATGTTTGAGGCAGCTAAGCGTTGCTAGGCCTCGAATGGGTTAAGACCGTTCGTTGGTTCTCGTAATTTACGCCCACATGTAAGAGACACGTTTATGTCTTCTGCGCACGAGGGAAAGAAATGCTACTACACTCATCAAATATCAGTATATAAGTTTGATTTTGAAATTTTATTTAGTCGTTTGAGTTAGCCGAGGTAACAATAGACAAATAAGGACCTGACTAAGGGTTCTTTTGAGTTCTATCGAGATTTTTGGAGTCATCGTGATTTGATTTCTGACAAAAAAGTATAATATGCAATATGCAACAATACATAATTTTGAAAATACATTCTTTTTGTTTCCTAGTTCAGGCAGTCTCATAAACACTTATATTTATAATATATAATTTTGCAGTACATCCCATTAAACGTCGAAATTGTAAAAACTAATCTGAGGATAAGCTTGTTTCTTGTTTGTTCAAATTAATATTGAATACCGCAGTACTTATCGGCATATGTTTAACGGACCACCAGATATAGTAAAATATAACACCAAAAAATACTTTATACTGCCAAAAAAACTAAATGATCACCAAAATTTTATCTCCATTTTAATGTGAAATAGTAAGCCAAATTATAACATCTTACTATCCTATTAAAGAAAATGCTATCCTAATAAAGCATTGCTAATCCAAAAATGGTTTAATGATCACCAAAATGTTATCTCCTATTAATGTGAAATAATAACCCAAATTATAACATCTTACTATCCTATTAAAGAAAATGCTACCCTAATAAATCATTGCTAACCCAAAAATAGTAAATGATCACCAAAATTGTATGTCCTATAAATGTGAAATAATAACGCAAATAATAATTTCTTACTATCCTATGAAAGAAAATGCTATCTAAATTAATCATTGCTAAATCAAAAATAGTAAACTCATTTCCGTAGTTCGACGGAGCCCCGCTTTCGTTTCTGGGACTCAGTGTCCCGCCGTCCGCCCGGGCTCCCGCCAGAAACTCGCTTCGTCGGCCCTTCATTTCATGTGCGCACTCGACCTACGCTCCGCTCGGGAGGTCGCCGGCTCGCTTCGCTCGCCACCTTCCCCCACTCGCTTCGCTTGGGCCTCGTGCACCCCGTTCAACTCAGGACCTCCTTCGCGAGCTTCTGGCTCCGAAGGCTTTTATATAGGCTTTTATAAGGGCTTTTATATACACTCTAGGGGTAGGACAGACAAGACCACGTGGAAGGGTGCACTGATTCGGGTTTTGGTAGCACTTGTAAATTTGGCATCATTATGCTTTATTTACCCCGACAAGGTGGCCTGATGACCTCGTAAAGGTTGCGGGAGTCCGCTTGATGCGGGTGGCGCGGGATCGGTCACTTTGGCACTCTTTGGGGGAGGCCTATGTCCAGCAGTGGACGTTTTTCGGCTAATATGATGATGATGATGATACTTTATTAGGTAACATTCATATATTTTATGGCAATCATAGTGGGTTATTTAGGTAGAAGTATTGTATTAATTTGGTCGCAAAGGTTTGGTGATCATT
Source organism: Epinotia demarniana (assembly GCA_945867215.1). Taxonomy (NCBI): domain Eukaryota; kingdom Metazoa; phylum Arthropoda; class Insecta; order Lepidoptera; family Tortricidae; genus Epinotia; species Epinotia demarniana. Next base: position 9,640,532 of record OX244267.1, on the reverse strand, counting down.
TAGTAAATTTGGTGTTCGAATACAATTTAAAGTGCAGTCGTAGTAACGAAAATAGCTAGTACTGTTGTAATGGTAGAATTATTATTTTTGGGGTTCAGTATATTTTTTTGGTAAAAGAGCTTAGGGTATTAAAACATTTTTGGTGGTCATTATATTTGATGCCGTACTTATCTAGCACAAGTAAATATTAGCGGAAACACTAAGAGGTTATAAAACAAATTATTTGCTTTCACGCGCGCCAAACGCGACACACATTGAAATCAAATCGAATTGCATAAGGCATCGAACGTGTCTAGTACTTATGTATGTCACCGTAATATTATAAATGCCGTTAGATTAAAATATAACTCGCGAGATTATAAACTATCGAAAGATTGCGATCCGTAACGTACTAATTACAGTTTAAAGCATTGATTTTCGGCAAATTATAATCCGTCGACGTGAAACCGTCAAATTGTAAATGAGGGCTCATATTGTTAGTTTTCCGCTCTTTTCCGCTCCACGGAAGCGGGAGCAAAGCTCCCGCTTCCGTCTTCTAACCTATCCGTGATCCGATTCGGTTTTGCCACTGGGCCCCTGTTGCCTACTGCCTACGATACACCATCAGCTAGCCATTTGACAATTTGACGGTTTCTACTCGACAGATTATAATCTTACGAAAAATAATGCGTTAAATTGTAAATAGTTTTGGAAGTTCACAATTTTTCGACAGTTTATAATATCGCCAGTGAGATTATGAACTGACGGTGTTCACAATTTTACGGTGACATGTATATAATATATTATTATATATATTATGTGTATATGTATAGGGTTTTGTTAATTCGCCTAAGTATAACATTAAATTAGAAAACACCACTTATTCTGAGATCATTTACCGAAACGTAGTCCGCAAATTACTTAATTATGTGGTTACTAGAAGCTTAATGTACAATAAAATGTTGTGTCCGTCTTTACAGCCACAAGTTTAGTTTTTATTTCAACGCCTTGAAATATAGCTGGCTGGAGACTCGTTAAAAAGAACACGATCTAGTATTATGGTATGCTTACGCTGACTCCTTTTTAACGCTAAATCAGTCCTTGCGATTAAAAAACAAAAGATAAAACGATGGCTGGAGTTTAAGTAGAATGATTATACGGTAACCTGTGAATACAACATACCTATTGCCTAAGTAATGAAACAAACTCAATATAAATAAACGTAAATCGTATATTCAGTCTGTTATTTCATCACCAACAGCACGCCCCACAGCTGGGCACAAGCCTCCTCTCATGGATGAGAGAGAATGGGCAGTAGTTTTTTATTTGGAACATAATATTAAAATCGTACCGATTAAAGTAGTAATGTAGCCTAAATTGATAGATCGCGAAACAATGTAAATTTGATATCAGCCCAACACACTGAGGTCAGTGAGTAAAATAGACCTTATAACATGACGTCATTAATCTGTTATAGAAAACCCGCTATTATTCATGTCCTACAGTTTTTCATACTTCAATTGCCAGATGTCAATCGGTAGTATCTTTGAATTCGCTGCAAAATATGTGGTTTAGTCTAAAATCACAATATTCAAAGGGAAAATGAACTAAAATATATTAATTACACAAATATATAATATTAAGAAAATATAAACTTAGGCAATAAAAGACAACAAAATAAAGTTATTATTAAATAATACGGCTATCTAGTTTAATTATATAAATAACTAGTAGCCCGCGCGGCTTCGCACGCGTATTGCAAAGAACGCGTGCAAACTCGCGGGGTAAAATATGGCCTTTAACCATCCAGAAAGTCCATTCTGTGTAGAATGGAACAGGTGGAAGATTGTTTGAAATCGGGTAATCGGTTCCGATGAATGACCCATTATAGGAACATATAACATTACAAATGTACAATCTCACAGACATTTCCTTTATAAAATTGGTATAGACAAAAGCTCTCGTATAGCGCATTCGTAAAACTTAGGTATGTCGATTTGGCAGCCACCCAATCCTAGCCCAAATCCGGGCCAGCAAAACGAAGTACTTGCTTCAGGACCATTGGAAGGTAGTGTCTGCGTTTGAGGTGGTGGGCACCGCAAGACAACCGTTCCTCGTTGGGCAGCGAGGCGGCGGCGGCTAACCCGCTTTATGTGCACTTAATGCCGGCTCTAGACATGTTTCATCCACTCCAGCTTAACGCGCATCTTAATTTAAGCCTCAACGAAGAAGCTTTTTTTGTAGCTACGCGAGTGCGAGTTATGAGGAATACGATTGGAAAGTAAGATGGGTGCTACAAACAGATATTGTATTTGAAATATATCTGATTTGTGCTCAATAAATTTAAATGATTGTAGAACAGAAACAAACATAGATATGATGTTGTTGAGAATTAGGTGTGGTGTTCAATTTGGAGGTAGAATAATAAACAGGACGTTAAAGGTCGCGGAAGTCCGGTGGATGCTTTGGGGCCTATGTCCAGCAATGGATGTCTTTCAGCTGATATGACGATGATAATGATGCTTTACACAATCTATGCTCAAAACCTTTGAAACATAAATGTCTTCCAAATTATTGATCCTTCATAATAATAAATCAAAGATGAGTTTGAATAATACTTGGATAAACTTAAAGCTCCCTTCAGCCGGAGTTATAAAGGGACAATGTAAAGATTGGTTCGCGGAAGATATTCAGGCAAGTAAGTCTACCTTTAGTTTTCTAAGCAGATATTGCCTTTGATAAGGGTCTATTACGCACATCCTACCGCCGGACGAAATTACTCATGCAAAATAAAGTCCTTTCTTTATTATGGTCCCTTTTTAAATAATACAGCATCTAAACAATATTTACTGGGACGTGATACATCCGTAATCGCTTATAAATTACTACTTTCTGCCCGCGACTTCGTCCGCGTGGAACTCGTTTATATCGTAGCTCCTTACAAACTTTCGCCTCCTGAGACGATGATTCCCGGAATAAAAAGTATTATATATGTTAATCCAGGCTGTTTAGCCGTTTAACTAAAACTTTCGCATTTATAATATTAGTTAGATTTGCAAAATTTCCAGGGACGTGACTCGCTTGACAGACTCTAGCAGAGGCATTTTAAGTTTAATGACACCTAACTCGGTCGTACCCAATGGGCGAAGCGACATAGACGCGTTGATGTGTATTAAATAATTAATTGCGAAATAAGCTGCTAAAGGTTTAAAACGATGAGTATCAGAGTCATCGCCACACTATGTCCCATTCTGAGATCTCAACTACAATATTGGAAAGTTTTATCAAAACTGAATCAGTAGGTTTTTACTAAAATTGGGATCACAGGTTGCAAGTAACTACATATATAAGGTGCTCACAAATTAGATGGTAAAACTTTCTGAGCTGATAGTTTCTTAGTACAGTTAAGTAAAATAGTACATTTTACAACTAGTGTGAAAAGAATGTCTTTTCACCACTAGTACCGAGGTATCTGGCAAGACTCGGTACGAGTGGTAAAAGACATTTCACACGTGTTGTAAACGACGTTTTTTAATACAATTGCGAAAAATATTAAATTAATATATCATTGCGATAAAATATGCTTGCTTCGAAGTTATTTTTGAACGAACCCATACTTTACAAATGACACTGACAGTGACAACATACTATTGGAATCAGCGCCATCGGGTAAAAAATCTAATATAAAATTACTGCGTTTCGAAAGTATAGTTTGGAACTAAAAAGTAAAAAGCACTAGTTCGAGAAATTGAGCTTCTCGTACGCTACGCAGCCACAAAAAGTACCACTTTTTGAGCAACTGTATTAAAAAAATATTTTTAAGTTTCTGTTTGATTTTGATGTTAGGTTAGGAAAACAACAGTTGTTTTCCTAATTTTCTCCAAACTGTGTCACGGAATAACACTTTGACTTGGCACCTTGTCAGTTAAACGCACAAGATTATTGTGTTTTTTTTCTTTTCTGTTTTTGCTATTTAAAGTGAATTATTTTGACGTAAGTCATTTCTTAAAGTATTGGCATCTAATGTGGAAGCACCTCATATACTGGTTGCCATCGTCTCCATTTGACAACAAAGATGGCACTGTTGCGTGTACGCGACTTTATCCAATCGGTAATTCTCTAATTTTCTCTACGGTCATCACCTAAACTCCATCAAACCATTTTACAATATGTTTCATATGGTCTGACGGAGTATAGATGCAGACAAAATCCTGGAAAACTACGTACTATGTTCTGCATCGCGCTATTGAAATTTTTGAAATCCGTTGTGTAAATACAATTTCCTTTAATGTCTATTTATTACGTCTCTCTGCCCACATATACGAACTTTGACATTTATGATGTCAGTTTGATTTGACGGATTGTATAATTATTAATTATTCAAATCAAAGTTGCACGTGCACGATTAATGATAATACGTGAACAATAATATAAAAGTGTGGTGTTATTATCCACATTCAAAAACATGAAATTGTTTCAAAAAGTTCAATATTATTTAAGCCTTGAAAGGTTCGCTTGTTGTGCCTGAAATTAAAGACAAATAAAAAAAATACATCGTTTACATAAGAGCGTTTGTAATTAATAACTACTAGATAACATAAACGACTTATTTCACGCAACGCATTAAGTCTAAGGAGTTGTCTAGGCCGTCCATTAACATGATTCTACGAGAAGTTTGACAGTTTTGTATGGGATGATAATTGTCGGCGTCACATTTAATGTTTGCCGGCATGTAAAATTTGGTTGATGCAAGCCACCCTAAGCAGTAAAACCATATTTCACTCAGGATTTCAATATTAAGCCTCGGAGGCGTTTAAAAATAAAAAATAAATAATGTTTTCGAATGACGGGATTTGTCAACACAAAAAGGAGACAAAAGACCATGTCTTAAATCCTGTCAAATGTTAATTGAAAGATAAGTGCTGCGAAATAAGATTTTCCACGATGTTTTCCTTCAAAGCTGCCCCTCAAATCTTTTACTTTGGTTGTGAAGGCATCTGCCCCTTTTCAAGTTACGTTAAACAAATTTTCCGTAACAGACTTTTTGAGACACACCTGGAGGATTTAGGAGATTTACTGGGACGTGTTTTTGCTCTTCTTTTATTTTTGTAGTGTCTTTTGTTTTATGCGGGCATAGGTTTTATTATTATCAAAAAATATTCAGAAAGATAAGAAGAGATTTTTATAATATTAGTGCTACTAGTCCTAGATTTCAGTTTTGGTGTTATGGATTTAGTAAAAAAGGCAAAACGCAACACAAAATTAAATAAAACCAAGCATAAGTAAGTAGTGTTACAAAGATGTTACTCAAGTCAAGTTGTTACAAATAATTTAAAATAGATCACAGAACCACTAGAAGGAAAAATCGGCCGTGACTGGAAAAAAGTCCTAATTTAAAGTTACGGCGTCATACCTCCATACATCCTAATAAATGAAATAGCTCCGCGTTGAAATATGACAAGGTTCCTAATAAAAAGTATTAGTATTCACCGCGAAAGCGAAGATTCCCCTGTGTAAGTGTGATGGCCAATGTTTTCAACGTAACTCATCCACTCCAATATCTGTGGGATTGAGAACGCTAAGTTATGGCTGTAACAATTTCGTATTGCCCTATAAAACCTCACTTTCACTTTATTTATTCGCAGTAAAATGATCAATATCCGATATTGCCTCTAGATACGTTTAAGGACAACTTTTCCTTGAGAAGTTTGCGGTATTTACTTTTGGGTCAGAGATAAGTGATATGGAGCGGCAATTAAGATACAAGTTTCATAACTTACTGAGGTAAGTAATATCGTTACATCTTACATTTAGGTTAACAGCGTAATTCCCCTAGTGTTTCGTATTTGTTTCAAAATATTACAACGTATGGTTACGAGACATTGTCGTTGCGTGTATAAAAACATCCAAAAACATGATCTATATAAAATTTTATGGTATAAGTAAATACTACAAATAAATAAAACAAGATCATAAAGGATCTCTGCGATACTTCACGGGATACAAGGAAAATTGATTGCGAAACGCTAATCCGCAAAAGTACAAAGTTCCTTATCACCATCGAGCCTGCATATAGTTGCACGTATTAGCGCCCACATAACGTGCTAACAAAAGGAAAACGTTTGAACACTAACGAGGTTTTAATGCGGCTTATCATTATCTGGGCAAGTATAACTCATGCGATACCATGACGGACCGGCCTCGCCGAACGCACTTTGAAAGGAGTCTGTGCAAGCGCAAACTGAGATAACACCTTTAATATATTAATCCTTTCTCTTTTCTACATACGGTAAAAATAGATGTGGTAGAGAGGGGTGTCCACAATTTAGTGTGTGAGAATGTGGTGAGAATAGATCTAATTGATTCCTATTTTGTGTTTTTTTTAACGTACTGTAGATGAGAGATTTAAACTCATGGTCAAAGAAAACTACTTATGTCGCCCCCGTCACAGCTCTCGACGTCCGCGTATCTTGTCTACGTCATCAGTATCTTAAAAATGGCGGTCTGTCAGTGGTGTGTTGCACGTGTGTTGCCAGTGTTGCCACTGTGTGAAAGTAGGTAAATTCCCCAAGTAAATTGCATTACTTCGCTTACGTGCTTGTAATCAATATTTACATTGAACTTGCTGCAGTTCACCCCAAATTAATAGTTAATCGAATTACCATTTTCTTAAATACGAATCATGGATTAACAACACGTTTTGTTTGTTAAAAAATATCATTAAATGGTAACACATTTGTGTGCCAACTTTGCACAATGGCAACATTTGTGTAACGTAGGCAAGATACATCATCGGGCATGACATACCTATACCTTTTTTTTTTATTGGGAGGAAAATCCGTTATGGATACTTCCGCACCACGGGAATAGCGCGGAGGTTATGTCGCACTCGCACCGACTAAAAACCCCTCGATGGTCCCCCTTGACGCATTTCGGACGGCTCTTGGATCGGCTCCTCCTCCGAGTAGGATCTGTACGCTCGCGCTCTATTGTCTCCTTGCGCTCTTTTCTCACAAAAGGTGACCTAAGGCGTGAAATACACAAAAGCGGCGTAAGGCACAGGCGCAGCGCAGGCACGATGCCGCTTCAAAACGTTTGTACACAAAATGTACTAAGGAGACGTGTTTTGATGTACACTCAAGCGGCGCGGCGCAGACACCTCGTCGCTTGAGTGTAAGTAATTCACCAATGGACCTTACCACATTGTATAAAGGTCTACAACAGTTTGAAGCGACATCATGCCTGCGCTATGTCTGCGCCTCGCCTTCTCCACGCCTTCTCTGTATCATTCACGCCTAATACCTTGTTTTTTACTACCATGGTTTAACTCATCTTTGCGGGCGGCTGTATGTGTGCGTGCACTTGTAAATGCCGCTGTGCTGACACTTCACTGTTACACAAATAAAACCTCTGCCTATAGCTACTAGCGCCGCACACATACAACAACGCGCTCAAAGAAGATTTGAACTATCTGGGGAGTGTCGTCGTAGATTGAACAATCCTAATTACAAAATAATCTATCCTGCCCGATATAAGCAGAAGCACCTTGATTTTGAAAATAAATCAACAAGAAAAGATTTTGTAGCCAGTAAATAGAAATAGGAGAAACCATGAAGCCACCTAAAAAATTGAAACGAAATGATTATAAATTTCTTCACGAAGTAGTAGAGTTAATTTAAGAATAATATGCGTCGATGTATAAATGAGGGCAAATAAAAAGTTTTTAAAAGTAACTTTATTAAATTCACGGTTGGTGCTTATCTCGAGGAATTATCGCGAACAAGTCTGGAGTTCGACTATAATTAAGGGTCATATTTATATAATAAGTCGCCCCAAGATTTACCCAACTTTAATGTTTCTTTAGCGGTGGCTTATTTTGCGTTGCGGCTATTCCATTCGACCATACAATAAACAAAAAAAAAACTAGTTATCAAGTTTTATACCTAGGACTGAATGCATGCCCAAATTAGGGAGGTCCAAATTTGAAGAAAAAGGTCAATGGTATAGTGCGACTCGGCTGGCAGCGTTCGGGAAGCGACGGCACATCTTTTGGTCCTGAAGACGAGAGTCTGCCCAGTGGGTGTTGCTGACGCACTGAAGCGTGGTCGCTAACGGCCTCATAAAAAGGCTTAAAGTCACCCAAAACTACCTAAACAAAGGCTATGCTCAGGGTTAACATAGCCTATGTTTTTTTGACCATTAGACATCGCAAGGGTGTCGAACGCACAGCCAGCACCGTGAATCACCCGGCAGGTTAGCTTGCGTGACTAATGAGTTTTCTTTTATTTCTTATTGTTTTTCAGTTGTTGACCCGCTATCGACGTTGGTTACGTCCAGGCAGTGCCGCTATACCCGCTAATTACACTACTAAAATGATTTATTCCGGCCGATTGTTAGCCTAAAGATTAGTTTAGTTCCGTAATTTGGTTCTCGATTCATGTCAACAGGGCATTTTAATGCGTGATATTAATCATGCTCGTAAATACCTTTGTATTCAAAATCGTACCTCCGCAGAAGCAAAGCGTAAACGATAATTATTTTCTAGTTAATCCGGAGCTAATATAGCCTATATTAGGAGAACAATATTTCTTTGCTATTCCGCTAAAAAACGTGCTGGTCTATTAGTGAAGATAAGATGCAACTATTTGCGTAAAAACATGCAAAAAATTACAGCAAACCACCACCAATAATGACAAAAACCTCGACACGTGTTTCGCCTCTCTACGTGGTATCATCAGGAGATGCTGGCAGGAGATGTTGCTTGCGCCACGTCCACTGAGCAAAAGCTGAAGCTGAAGCTGAGTTTTTTTTTTTTTTTTTTTTTTGCTCAGTGGACGTGGCGCAAGCAACATCTCCTGCCAGCATCTCCTGATGATGCCTCGTAGAGAGGCGAAACACGTGTCGAGGTTTTTGTCATTATTGGTGGTGGTTTGCTGTAATTTTTTGCATGTTTTTACGCAAATAGTTGCATCTTATCTTCACTAATAGACCAGCACGTTTTTTAGCGGAATAGCAAAGAAATATTGTTCTCCTAATATATCATGGACTTCCGCAAAGTAACGCCTGATTCAATAAATTATTTAATATAGCCTACTTTTTATTTCAGACTTGTATAATAAGGTTTAATAGGCCGATGGAAAACGAGTCCTATAGACGCCTCGTCAGAGGTAATGGGTATCTTAATGACAAAGTAGTTTTACGTTACAATGAGATGTTACTATTCTTCATGTACCTTTTTTACATTGCAAGTATATAACCGCCATTCAGTCGCCAACCGACATACTCTAACCCTAAAGTAGGTACGCGTGGCAACAATTAATATGATGTGACTATTCAAATACAAGACTGAAGGAAAAAGAGATGCCTCATGTAAGGCTATTGTGTAATCGAAATGGTGCAGAGAATTGGTTTGCCAACTCTTTTACGGAGTTTGGCACACATTTATTTGGATTCGAAATTATTAGTGTCTGAAAAAAATAAAAACGGAACACACAACGACAATATTTTGCGGCGGCCGGCGGAAACGAGCGCGGAACCATGGACGTGGTATACGGCGGGTATTTTTTTTAAGCACGTGTTATAAGCGTCATTTTATTTTTCCATTTATATTTTCGTCTGCGTTTACATTTATATCAGAAAAAAGATTTTTGTTAGTGTTCAATTGTAAACACATTTTTCAAGTTTGAAGCTTTTATTTAAATATGTATATAGTTTAGTAGGAACTAGACTGTCAGAAATGAGCCTATTGATGTTCCGAATTATCGTTTCTTCGAATATGGCGTTTGCCGAGGTTTTTATAACGAAGGTTTTACAGTCCCCGGCTGGTAAGAAGAATCAATGAGACTTATCCGTTGCACGTCCATATTTTTTTTATATTGACCACCCGAACTTTTGTTATTCATGTTCTTAGTTCATGTTATATTGATTTAGCGTGCGACAGAAGAGAGAGTGGCAATAATATCAAATATCTATGCGATAAGTGTTTGTTCATAGTTTATTATTTCCTTCTTAATAAAAATAATAAATAAATAAAGCGTTTATTCACAAAAACAGTACATATTTAAGTTTACTTTTCTACTTCCGCCAAACTGTACAACAGTTTGTTGGCAGAAATAAGCTCCCATTTTTTACTGTTTTAAATTAATTAAGTACATTAACTAGATATTGTAGTAGTGTAAGATAGAAATGTAAGTTCAATATAAATGTTATTAATTACGTAAACTTTCTTAACTAAGTAATTAAACTTATTTTATCTTCACATTGTTTTAACATAAGCTTTTTTAACTTTGACTTAAAGGTATTTTTGCTGGCGCTTTTTCTAATATTCATTTATTAATATTCATTTATTTATCTTTTTCTAATATTTATTTCTTCTTTACTTACTTGTTTTATTAGGTTCAAATTTATGTGATTTTATTCTGTGATTTTGAGATTTAGAATAATAACATTTAATAATAGTATTTGTGGACATAATCTTACAGAAATCTTGTGCAAAGCTTGTACTATGGGTACAAGACGATGATAAACATACATAGGTATATATTAAAATGAATACTACATAGAAAACATCCATGACTCAGAAACAAATATTCGTGGCCATCACACAAATAACTACCCTTACCGGGATTCGATCCCAGGACCTTTACCTTCGCAGGCAGGGTCACTACCAACTAGACTAAACCGGTCGTCAAATGAAGAATCATCAACCAGAAATCAATTACTTTTTGATTATCTACAGTAAGTGGGAAAAAAAATGGCCCTGTAGGGAAACCGCCTTAAATCCTTTAGCTAGTTCATTTTACTTTAAGGAAACATTCATTTATTTTTAGAAAGAAACAAAACTGCATTAAAAAAAATAACTAAAATTAGCTTGTCTCATTCGGGACTCGAAACTAAACTACTAAGCAACTAAAAATGCAAAAACAAACACTCGTTATTTTATTATACCAGTCGATACGGTCAACGTTATACATGTAGACAATATTTCTCAAAGACACAGGTAGATTTTCGTTTAATGTTTGGTGTCGAATCAAAAGTAATATGCGTGTTTTGGTGCACAATTACGACAAAATACATTAAAATATTAGAGCTTTTACAAAATCCATTCAAACTTCTACAGGAAGAGGAACGAAATAATAACTATTTTGAACCAGATTGTGCACTTTCTCACAATAGCAGCATTTTCAGGGCTTACCTTAACCCTCTACCGCATCAATTACAATAGATGTAAATAAATAAAAATATTGGTTGGAAATATATGATTTCATAGACATCATTAACATGTAACAGTAACAAAAAATATATAATTGCCTTTATTTTGAAATTAATACCTAATGGCCATAAATGGCTTGGTATGCATTCGCATGATGGTACTGAATGTCATTTATGGCTTCCTATGCATGGAGTTATACTAACACTTGTATTTAGGGGTAATGCGTTTAAAGCAAGTTTGTATGTTTTCGAAACCTTGCATCCAATTGCAACGATTCTTTCTCCAAATATTTCATTTCGAACAATCAATCTAGAGTTAGGTATTTTTAATGAGAATGTATTTTGTACAATAAAATGTTAAACATCATCCGTCAAGAAAAACTCAAAAAAGTCTGCCGGAGAATCTAACTGTTTAACAAATTACGATAAATCAGTATTTCCATTAAATTCATTTTTTTTTGTATCAAATGTTGGCATTTTGACAGTCACATCAGTCCAGTTGACTTTTTCGTTGGGTATTTTTTTTTCTCCATGGTACCTGGAAGAACCAGGATCAGAATCCGATATCACCACTTGTTTTCGTCGTTTTGAACATTGAAGAGTTGATAGGGGCACATTATCGTCATCAGAATCGGATACCAAATCGTCGTTACTAAGTGACCCATCTTCAGGATTAGGGTTAACTTCCTTAGATTCATGATATTCATAATATTACAGGATTCATAATATGCCATAGGAATACAATATGTATTTATTACATTGAATGCATACGAAGCCTTATATGAATTAGCCCATGAATACTCCAATGCATGCGAAGCCATTATTGGCGTCGTGGAATAAACTATCCAAACAAGTACAAAAGACACTATATTTCACATTACAACATTATCACTCGTTAAGGGATACTTCTAAAGAAGTGGAATTACTTTTTAATATATGCTATCTTCCCTTTTTCACCTTTTACTACGTGTACGAAAACACTAGATATCTGACGACATTTACTCTCTACGCACGCGTCACTTAGAATGCCTTTTTGTTAACAATAAGTTATAGAGATCGGCTTTTTTAAAACTACCCTCATGTTTTTGAATATATTGTATACCCGATTTTAAATGTCTCAACTTTATTTTGTAAGATTTTAGTATACTTATTTAAAAAAAAATCTTGAAGCCATATCTGGATTCATATGCGGTAAAGGGTTAATGGAAATGTCAATGTCTGGACTTTCAAACGGGAATATTTGATGGCCTGCAAGAAGTCCAGACCTGACCACCCCTGGACTACTTTTTATGGGGTCATGTAAGAAACGTTATTTATAAAACGTGTTATTAAAATTAAATAAATTTTCATTTCAGTTTTTTTTTGATATCCATATAATGTTAGTTATGAGACCGTATAAGAGTTAGCTCACGTTACGGTACAAAATTGTATCAGGACAACACTTTGCTGAAGAATACACGAAATGAATTTCAACGGAGATTTAGTGTAACCGGAACGAGGGGCTCATTTCGAACAGTGTACCAGATAATAAAATAAAATTAATGTCAAGATTTCATGTTTTATTTTTATTTTAAAGACCGAATGTTGGTTATAGTAATTTTATCCTGAAAAATAATCATATAGATTTGTATAATAAAATAACGACTTTTTGTTTTTGAATTTTTAGCTGGTTTGAGTCCCAGGGAGACAAGCGTATTGTTGAAAATACTTAAATGCAGTTTTCTTACGTTTTAAAAGTAAAAAAAAAAAAAATATCTTTATTCTCAGACAACTTTAGGTCCATAGGATGTTAGTACTTAACACGATTTAAACACTTAATAACCTATGTTACAATAAAATTAAGAATTAAATAAAAAATACGAATTAAATTAGACTAAACTGGCAGCTGGTTCACCGAGGTACACTCACACTCGGGGCGTGCAACTCGTTGAACCTGCCGAGCACGGCGCTGTCCTGCCCGCCCGCCACGACCTGCAGGAGGCTGTTGGGGCTTCCCCTCACTCGGCGTATTAAGGACGCAACTTTCTTGCGCATGAGCGCAAAAAAGTCGTCTGTGTGTGCGTCAGCGAACATGCCAGAGGCACTGCAATGTCGAGGAAGCCCCACCATCAGCCGGAACAGGTTCTTGTACAATACACGCAGGGCACTGTAGGCTTTTTGGGTACCGTCGAACCCCCTGACTTCGCCTGGATTTCGCAGATTTTTGTAAATTTCTCCCAGATTTACACGTGTTTTTGCTTGTTAAGATCAAAAAACGAATTAATCTATATGGGACTTTAGTTTACCGTAACTTAAAGTCTAAATTTCGCCAAGGAATGGCTACAATTAGACTCTAAAGGTGGTAGGCGAAGTGTAGACAAAATGCCATGTCTTCGCCTACATACTGCCGGAGCGTCAGGTATAGACAAAATTTGAAGTTGCCGCCAACAATCTTATTAATTTTTAACGTGTTTTCGATTATCAACCTTCACTATCCCAAATAAGTCATATTTTTAAAAAAAAACGATGGTAGGCGAAGACAGGTTACGATCTGAAGTCAGTTTCATACATTTACTGTTTTTTCGATAGGGCGGGCTGTCAATAATCGTATTAACTTACTCGACAACAAAAAAAGGGTAATGTTTTAGGACTAATAAAAATACTTGTTTTAAAATTAAAAAAGTTATATTAGGTATCAAAAATTAACAAGGTACGTATACATCTTGTTTTATATTAAGCTTAAATCTCACTTAGATCGGTAACTTTAAAAATTACCTAACTAATCATCTCAATCATCACAGCCTTCAACTATCATAATAGTACGTAAAGATAAACATGTATCAAAATATTAATATTATATGACTTAAAAATATTCCTATCATAGGTACGTGAACATTCATATTTCTTCTTAGTAATTACATAACACTACTTATAAAAAAACTAATATTTTTTTTATTAATATCAATAATATTTTGGCACTACTTAACAATCAGGACGTAGGAAGTCATAGCTACTAGATGCAAATGTAACATCAATACTTAAATATAAACGAATTACACCTGACTAGGTGAGAACTAGTAACAATTAACGAGATCAATCATAGACTTAACATTTAGTTGTAAAGTAATCACAGCCATCTAGCTCACACTCGGATTGACAACCCTAGGGGCAGGCGAAGTGTAGCTTCAAGATGGCCGGAACATGACCTCAATTACATTTTAATCGATTGCGACGTATACAAATAAGTTACGTAAAAAACAATATTACCATAAGAAAGAGCATTAGTTGTAGATTATAGTACAAGAAAAAACTTACCGTTACCTCTCCTTAGTCACAATTTACAACAAAGTTCCGCAGACACAAATCAAAACATGTGCTGCCACCGCAACGAAATACCGGCACTGACCGTAAACGGCGTTAAGTTAGCCACAATTGATGCGAGAATATTGCCATGCATAAAAAACACTTTCTATTTAGTAGTATTGTGTGGATCCAGCCTTAAAAACTAGGCGGAAATTTCAACTTTTACTAAAATAGGCGATGTTAGGTATCCCAGGCGAGGTCAGGGGGTTCGACGGTATAACTAGTCCATAGACTGCTAGTGTAAAAAGTTTGGCAAAATGCCTTAAAAAGCGTGACCTTGACATCAAGTGTACAGCCAGCAAATCTACGAACCAGCATGTTCCCCCTTACAAACAGCGCCCTGCGTTCCCTCTCTATGTCAGAGTCATCTTTTAACTCCTCATTCACAATGTGCCCAAGATACCTAAATTGCGAGACCCTCTGCAATGGTGAACCAGTGAGGTAAACAGGAGGGACAAATGCTGGAGGTTTGTTTTTGCCTTTAAATAAAAGGAGCTCACTCTTTTTGGAGTTGTATATTAACCCATGCTTTTCAGCATATGTTTCACAAATACCTACTAATTTCCGTAAACTACCTACCGTGGGCCCCAGCAGCACCATGTCATCTGCGTAACTTATATTATTATAACAAACACCATCGACATGACAGCCAACATGGTGCTGCTGAGCTCCACAATCAACTGGTTCACATATATATTAAAGAGTCTCGGAGAGGTCAGCCCTCCCTGCCTTACGCCGCATTCAAGTCTATACTGATCAGATAATGCGTTAGCCCATTTGACATTATTTTAAAGGAATGTTTCCTTAAAGTAAAATGAGCTGACTAAATGATATAAGGCAATCTCCCTCCAGGGCTTATATTTATTTTCCTAAACGGGTAGAGTTATTTGGCTACCTAAGTATTGGTTCTACTATTTGTATCTGCATGTTGCACGTATATCATTAGTTCAAATATTGTTAGTCAAACTTGGCACTTTCAGTTCAAAATGTAAATTATGGTAATATATGAAAAGACGTAAAGTTGACGTCTCTGTTTTTGAAGTAAACAAGCATAAAGGTAGGCGTAGGCAAAATGAACTCACTTATTGCTTTTAATTTTGTTAGGTACTTACACCTACTCCAAAGTCAAATAGTCACATCTCTATTGCCTAAAAAGTTTATCCAAGTCGAAATTAACTTCTTGTTTAGTATACGCGTGTAATTTATGTGATTTGTTTAGAAATGAAATGAAAAGCGCCCTTTCATACTCCATACGTGTACCTATGTATATATAAATACGAGAAGATTATCAGATGACGAAAATGTTATGGAGGTAATAATGAAACGTTTCTGTTTATCATAATTAATATACTTACACGCTATTCGTGTTTATTTAAGTGTTAAGCAATATTTCAGTTTAAGTACACTTTCTTTGAAATATGAGCGCTTATGTTTTAAAGAATATTAAGAATATATAACTCCACTTGTTACTATTACAGTAAACTAAATAGATTAGACTAGAACAGAAATTATAACTCTTCTTTAATACGATTTTGTATTGGCACTTTAATCAGTGTTGTATAAGGCACAGTGGTTCCGCGTGATATACAATAATTGAAGAGCTGACAAGTTTTTCTGCCCTGTGGCGCCGTAAAACAAGCGATAAATGTTTAAATAACCTAGTTTCAAATAGTTTCCGTGAAATGCCAGTTTTGTGCAAAGAAAATCCGTCGAGAAAATCGAACCGCTGAAAGAGCTACTTTCACATTTTAAATAACATATTTAAGCTACCCTGTATCTTGCACCTGGTGTCATGCTGACTCCGTGATATCAAGATATAGTGTTGCTGGAAACCACTGGGATTCCGGCTGTATAATGCAAGTGCGCGAGGATGCACTGTGTATGTAAGTACACAATGAAGTGCCGACGAGGTAACCCACAACGAAGACTACGGCTTGATTCCGTATAATGAAGCTAGAGCTCAGACAAAATAATTACACAATAAAAAAATCTTTTCTAACTAAAATTAAAGACCGCACTGAAGCTTCATGCTAAAATGATACAAGATTATCAATTTTGGTAAATAATTTTACGTCACACCTGGCCATAATGCGAGTTTTACTGCACGCTGCGCGTACGGAAAAACTCGCATTGTGGCCAGGTGAAGACGTAAAATTTTGTACTCAAAACGGGCGGTAATTCGTAAAGCCCCAGAGCGCATATTTATGACCATCACCTTCGGTTCGGCCCACTAACACTTGCGATCTGGGGCATTCACGAATTTACCGCCCTAGTTACGTAATGTACTATTATGAAATATGCAAACCTATTAATTTATCTGAACACTTTGAACAACTCCCATATTATGTCACTGGAAACACTAAATACAATGTGAGATTATAAAATAAAACACGAAACACGAATTTTATTTCCATTGCATAAAGCCAATGATTATAATATCTATACGTATACACGAGTAGAGATTAAGCGTGAAAATTATTTAAAAAAATGAGTTTATTTTACTCGTACTCTGGCAGGACGAGCTACGGTAGCCTAGTGGTTCAGGCATGCGGCTGTCAAGCGGCGGTCGTGGGTCCCGGCTCGTACCAATGAGTTTTTCCGCACTTATGTACGGAATAGGTATTTACCGTTAGCTTTTCGGTGAAGAAAAACATCGCGAGGAAACCGGTCTTGTTTTCCCTCTGGGTTGAAAGGTCAGATGGCATAGTGCCTATACCAAATCTTGGGATTAGGTGTCAAAGCGAACCCCGGGCTCCTTTAGGGGCATTACCGGAAATAACGCTAGGAGGATTATGACTCCTACTCTGACAGGAGTAGACGTTTCACACAGTTGGCTAAAAAGAAAAAAAAACAGCTTTTGTTACGAGTACGTTAGAAGGAACTAGAAATTAGTTCAAATTTAAGAGCCATCTGACCGTAGAAAACCAAGTTGTATAAGAGCGCGTTTACGCACTGGTGAAATATCGAGCAAAATTACGCGATAAATTCAGGCGCTATCTCTACGGAACCCCACAAAATAATATTACGTTCAGTTTGGGTGTCTCTGGTTGATTTTGACTTGAAAAAGTGCGAATGGTTTCGGCTTCCAATTTGATATGATTCGGATTCGCGCGCTCGCTTGCACGCGTGATGATCTACCCGATCTACCTAACGTGTCAGAAAATAAGTGTGTACGACTGTACGTGGCATAAAATCCGTTCTGCTCTTACACGTTTGAGTTGAAAGGACGCACTTTTTAACAGATCGAATATGCGCTTCAATATTTTTGCAGCAAAATGCGAGTATTGATCGTGTATCTCACTAAATAGCCGCCTTGCAAATTCGTGGACACCCAACAATATAATTACCGCTATAGTAGATGCATAAGGCTTTCCTTTGAATCCTCCGCCGCGTCGTTGACTGCATTTTTCATGGGATAATGTAGAAAGGAGCAAAATGAACGACGGCTTTAGCTGCCGGGAAACGCCGAGATAAAACTACCGGACCCTTATTTGAATTATGGGACTTTGACCAGCCGGTGTCTTTGAACGACTTTATTTCGTCCGGGATGGAACGTTTGATAAATTTAATTAAGCTGCGAGCTTGTTGAACTCTATCAAATTGATATTGAAGCTAAATTAAGGTGCAAAGGGAAGATGTAGGCACGTTAACTTGAGGTATCGGTTGCTTAAAGCGTAAATAATAGTGTTTGCAAGAGAATGTAATAGACTAAAATTAAAGAGTTCACGTTCAATTAATAGTCAAAGTGAAGGTGATGACAATTTACGATGCCTAATAGCAAAGTCCGCAAGTAAGTTATTTTGCTCTCAACAATTTTCAGTTACAATTGAATTAGGATATTAGTTGTGTTCGCGCCGCTTCGTTAACTAGTTTTAATATTTAGTCTTAAGTACACATTAATGACACTTACGCCCTTGTATTAACGTTCAATTTGGCTTGTATTCCTTTCACCTATCAAGACACTCAGATATCACGACATAGCTGTAGTAACCAATCACAGACACTCTCACACACACGTCACACACATACGTCACAGCCACGCCGCGCTTGACACTTGCATTCCGCATCCTAGACGAACGACATACAACCTCTGTAATTTTAAAGGAAATTATAAGCATTTTCGAAGATCCAGAGTTTCAATCATCTTCTTGTTCCTATACGGAACAAAGTGGCGACCGTGACAGGACCTGCAGCATTTCTTAGCAGAAAAGAAGTCACCATCACGACATACCATCGCTCCCGAGTGGCCGCAAGGGGTCACCGCCACGAGAACACCGCGCAGCGCCTAGATTCCTGGGCAAATACCAAGGCAATCAGCTGCGCCTAGGTGCCTACATCGTGCAGCCGGATCATCCCACTCCCGAGCGAGACCAGGCCGCGCTAGCCAGCGCGCGGGCCCACGTTGCAGTCATCATCATCAGCACTCGTCAAAGTGCACAATTGGATCAGCCTGCCCTATATCAAGTGAGCCCGTTCCTGTCTACTTCCTAGTTAATTCCTCTTCGATTTGTGTGGATTGTGATCTCAGTTTCTCGAATGTTCTGGTCTGTCTTTACCTAGGTATTTCTTAATATCCATTTATATATATATATCCTACAATCATATTCAAGTTACCTAGTAGAAAAGAAACAAGTTCAGTTCAATTACAACCATCCGAAAGATTCATGGCGTAAACAAGGCGTCTATATTCACATTACCCACCAAGTGCATAATAAAGGCGAATGCAAAGTCAACGAACGTCTAACTATTAAGTATAAAGATATTTGCCTACAGTTTACGCAATCCCCGCATCTATTATTTGTCGTAGGGAATGTTTTATATTATTGCAGCAAAATCTGTAAATATCTAAACCTAATTTTGAAGTTAAATTCATCTATCGAGCCAAAAGGGCCTTATTATTGCAATCACGTTATATAGACGTGATATAATTAGCCCAGTGAATTTAGCGTGCGCATTTGTGCATTTGCAGAATTATACCTAAATACTTCGAGGCCTGTTTTCTGTAGTAGTTGTTGATTAAAACACTGTTGGGAAGTCTTCAGAGGGTTTATTTTAATAATATCTTATTATTATTTATAATATTTATAAATTATAATTAGGGAACAATAAGGAGGATGTGTGTTCGCTTGACGTACGTCATGGCAAGAGAGCGGGCCAGTGTTGCCCACAGAGTAGATCATAATTAGATGGTGCGTTTACATGGTTTGTCTTAAGATATTATTTAAGGTGCGCTCACACTCTATTACATCATCCCCTCTTAAAACGAAATTTAATATAAACAAAACTAATTGCACCAAAACATTTCTTTTATAATTGCTAAACAAACAACAACCTAAATTAGAACTAGAATTTACTTATTTTAACACTGTTTACATTTTTATTCATTTTCTCTCCTCTTTTAAGTCCCTGATAGCCGCGGGAGTAGAGCACCGAGCCCGTAGTAGACTCTGGTAGAGCACTAAGCCCTACGCCGGTCGGATATGAAAAGAGGTTCTCGTATACTTAACATTATCCTTATCAACTAAATTGTAGGATCTAAACCCATTATTACTGACAATCTTGGCTTCTCGCCACACATTTTTGTTTGGTTCTTTTCTGAACCACACTTGTTGTCCATTATGGAATACATTTTTATGCCTAGCTGTACTATTGTAATATAAAACATTTCTCTGTAAAGTTCTACTAAATTGCTGTTCCACATTAAAATTGAGTTTGGGTTTTAAATATTCATCCGTAACTATGGCTTTTGTCTTTAAATTCCTGTTCATGAGTAATTGACTTGGTGAAAAATCTGTACCGGACACCGGTGATGCCCTATACTGCAAGAGTGCCGTTCTCACGTCAGTCTTATCTTCATTGCATTTAAGTAGAATTTTCTTTGCAATCTGTACCCCCTTTTCGGCCATTCCGTTAGACTGGGGGTACCTAGGGCTTGTATAGTTAAAAACAAATCCACTTTCACGAGCGTAATCACGGCATTCTTTGGAATCGAATGGTACGTGATCAGAAACTACTTCTTTAGGAAAAACAAAAATCGAAAAAATGTCTGTAAGCACCTCAATTATAGACTTCGCACTTTTGTTACGCAAATATTTAATTTCCAACCACTTCGAGAAATAATCATATACTATGAGATAGCTTTTTCCTTTAAATTCCATAATATCAGTTGCTAATTTGTGGAATGGCAATTTAGGAACTTCGTGCGGCAGCAAAGGTTCTTTAATATTATTATTCTGAAAAGTTTGACAGACATAGCATCGTCTTACATGTGTATCGAGGTGTTCATCAATTTTGGGCCAATAGTACATTTTTCTAGCTGTTTGTTTCATTTTAGTTGTGCCCAAATGCCCTTCATGTAATATTTTCATAAACTTCAACCGCAATGACGTCGGAATTATTAACCTGTGATTAAAAAACACCAGGCCTTCATCGGTATGAATTTCACTTCTTAATTGAAAATAAAATTGTAAGCTGTCAATAACATATTTTTTGTCTGGCCATCCATTTTTTGTATATTCTATTAATTTAGATAATTCCACGTCATCACCTGTTGCATTAATCAATTCCTGTTTTTGTTCCTGAGTGCATTGCAAATGACTCGCTAGTCCTACGCAATGGATCATTTCGTTAATGTATGGTTCATCCATGTTATTACAATTAATGTAAGCACGTGAAAGTAAGTCCGCTATATACATGTATTTGCCTTTCAAGTATTTATAGTCAATGTCATATCTCAATAGTCTTAATTTCATTCTTTGTAGCCTGGGCGACGGAACTTCATGAATATGTTTTTTGAGCAAGAACTCTAATGGTTTATGGTCATTTAATACTGTGCATTGTTGACCATAAATGTAGTAATGAAATTTGTTTGTAGCATAACAAACACTAAGCAATTCTTTCTCAATTTGTGAGAAGTTTTGTTCTGCTGGTGTTAAGCTTCGTGATGCATAGCTTACAGGCTTTTCATTTTGTAACAGGCAACATCCTAGACCATCTTTGGAAGCATCACACTGAATTACCACGGGTAATTTCGGATTAAAATTTTGTAAAGTCGGAGCTACAGTTAATTTTTTCTTAATATTATTATACACATTTTCATGAATGTCCGTCCATAACCAGGTAACATCCTTTTTTAGCAATAGTTGCAGCGGTGATGCAATATCAGACATGTTAGGAATAAACTTTCTTAGATAGTTAACCATTCCAAGGAACGTTTGCAACTGTTTTTTGTTACTAGGGCTTTTCATATTAACTATGACATTTACCCTATCTGGGTCAATTTTCATACCTTCTTGAGAAAAAATATGCCCAAAATATTTTACTTCTTTCAATTTGTACTGAAACTTGTTTTTATTAAACCGCACATTGTGTTCTTTAGCACGCTCAAGAACTTTCTTTAATATTGCATCATGCTCATCTTCAGTGTCACCACATATTAATAAATCATCACAGTACACAATAACGCCTGGGATGTCACCAAAGGCAGTTTCACTGTACCTTTGAAAGACCTCCGGAGCCACGGAAATTCCAAACGGACATCTTAGAAATTTATAACAACCGAACGGGCTGTTGAATGTGCATAGGTCACTTGAACTCTCAGACAATTTAATATTATAGAATCCATCCGACAAGTCTAAGACAGAAAAATATTTTTTATTGCACAATTTTGGAACAATTTCCTCTAATGTTGGTATAAGGTAATGTTCCCGAATTAAAACTTTATTTAGATCCTTAGGGTCAAGGCAAATTCTAAGAGAACCATCTTTCTTTTCAATAATAACGAGATTGCTTACAAAACTCCTTGGATGTTTGACCTCAGCTATGATCCCGTGCTCTACCAGAGTCTTCAGTTTGTCAGCAAGGCGACCCATCAATGCCTGAGGCACTCGTCGCGGGGGCCGAACCACTGGTTGTACTCCAGGCTGAGTGCGCAACTCCAACGGCTCTCTGAACTGCCCAACACCCTGAAATAGTTCACAGTTTGTATTAACAATAGCATCTTTACTCAGATCTGTGTTCCTTATTGTATTAATATTATTACTTTTTAGCAATCCTAATTTTATTAGGGACCCTAAACCTAAAATGGGGCGGACATTTTCCTTAATAATTAGAAATTCAGTCTCATATTTAGTTTCTTCATGTTTTGAGTATGTGTTCAAAGTAATTTTACCTACTGGCACTAACTTGCCACCCCCGAAGACCTCTATTAGTGTTCTTGTCTCAGACATCATTAATTTGTATTCATCATTGACAATTATTTTGAGATCTCTTAGTGAGAGCACATTAATTTGAGCCCCGGTGTCACATTTAAACGACACTCTTTTATTTTCCACCCTAAGGTTCTCAGTCCATTCATTCTTCGATAGGTCTATGGAATAAACTAGTCATAAATCATGAACATTATTATTACATTCATACTCCTGTACTTCATGTACCTGCCTCCGAGGCATGGTACACCCTACACTAAAATGATTGTATTTGTTACATTTAGTACATACTTTTCCGTAAGCCGGGCAATTTCTGGGGCCATGCTCCGTCTTACACTTTCTACACATATAATAGTTCCTGTTATATTGGCTGACATTGTGATTATTATATGAGACCCTATTGTTTGTATCAGAGTACTTAGCTTTTACATCTGCTGACTGATGAGACGAAGTCCTGGCTTGTACTGCATGCACCTCCGAGCTGTTCAGAGCCTTCATATGTTCTTTTGAGAGTTCAGCTGAGCGGCAAACATCCACGGCTTTCTCCAGAGTTAGTTCCTTTATTTCCAAAAGTTTCTGCTGTGTCCGCTGGTCCTTGATACCTATGACAATCTGATCTCGTAGCATCCTGTCTTTTTCTTTATAGTTGCAATTCTCTGCTATCTTCCTTATGGCCGTGTAGAAAGCATCAAAGGATTCTCCGTCTTCTTGATTCCTCTTATTAAAGCTGTAACTGTTAATTACCTCATTCTGCTTGGGCTTAAAATGTTCATCAAGTAATGTTATTATTTCTTCTAATTTCGTCTTATCCTCAGTCTGTAAAACGTTGAAATATAATTCCTGTGCCTGTTGTCCTATACAGTTTAACAGTATGGCCGCTTTTCTTGTTTCTGAAAGCTTCTCAAAGCCGGCGGCTAGCACGAAAATTCGGAAAGATTGTTTAAAACGCTGCCACTGCGGCCAGCAATTACCCAGGTTGTCCAGGTTTAAGCTCTGCGGCATTTTGTACTCGACCGCACAAGTCATGTTGTCGACCTCGCAGGTGTTCTTTTCCGCGTTTTCTTCTTTATCATTCTTCGGCGGCATCTTCGTAGTTCTTAATCTTCGTTTTATTATTCTTATCAGTAATTCTAATTCGTAACTTTAAGCCGGCCGGCGGTCATGCCTTCGTGGTATTAGTAATCTTTTTGGATCCCGCTTACTGGTTCTTCTCCGGCTGCGCCATGTAGTAGTTGTTGATTAAAACACTGTTGGGAAGTCTTCAGAGGGTTTATTTTAATAATATCTTATTATTATTTATAATATTTATAAATTATAATTAGGGAACAATAAGGAGGATGTGTGTTCGCTTGACGTACGTCATGGCAAGAGAGCGGGCCAGTGTTGCCCACAGAGTAGATCATAATTAGATGGTGCGTTTACATGGTTTGTCTTAAGACATTATTTAAGGTGCTATTGTCTGCAGCTGCGCTCGCCGATAAGGAGCCATGCAGCCACTGCGCCGTGCCGATCAGCTGTGAACTTGAACTTGAAGCGAGGAGCGTATCGTACCTATTCTTTTTTTCACTTGTTTACGTTCATTTCGTGCTTGTTTCTCGGTGATTTTCTATAATGGCTGAACCTAAACAATTAAAAGCTACGCGTAGTAACATCAAAGGGCGTTTAAAGAAATTTAAAAACCATCTCGATGATATTTCGGGTTTAGAAAACGTTACGCCTTTGGACATAAGTAAATTGTCGTTAAAATTATCGAGAATACAAGAATTGTTAAGCAAATTCGATGAGGTGCAAGGTCAATTGGAGATTTGTGAAGGATGTAATCAGGCCGAGGAGTTAGATATTCGCGATACATTTGAGCAGGAGTTTGACAATTATATTTCACAGGCACAGAACTTCATAGACTCCAATTCGGCCTCAAAAGATAACTTCTCATCTTGCAATGCAAATTCGAGCGCTTCACAATGCAATCAGGATAATTGTGGCGGCCTAGGTTTTAAATTGCCCGTCATAAAAATCCCTACATTCGATGGCACCTATTTTAAATGGCTCGAGTTTAAGGAAACTTTTACCTCCTTAGTTCATGAAAATGAAAGGGTTAAGAGCATCCATAAATTCCATTATCTCCTCTCCTACTTGGAAGGAGAAGCTGCTCGCGTTCTTTGCAATTTAGAAGTGACTGGCTCGAACTACACGGAGGCTTGGCAACTCCTTTGTAAGCGTTACGATAATAAAAGGCAACTAATTAACAATCATTTAAAGGCGTTGTTTAGCATCGAAACCGTGCGGGAGACCGAGAAATCACTTCGGTTTATTGTCGATCATGTTAATAAAAACTTGCGAGCTCTTCGCACATTGGGATTGCCTGTCGACCAATGGGACATCCTTGTTATTTACATGGTAACAGCTAAATTGGATAGTAGTACGTGTTATAAATGGGAGGAGACAAGGACCACGCTGCCGGAAATACCTACTTTAGAACAATTTTTCGATTTTTTAAAGAATCGTGCCGATGTGTTAGAGACTGTCAACAGACAAAAATACGACAAACCGAAAACGCTGCAACCTTCAACTCAACCTAAAATTCAGACCAAAACGTTCTCGCTGACCGCCAAACACGCTGCGCCGTCCTCGTCTCAGCCTCATATCGAATGTTTATTGTGCAAGGATGGCCATCGTTTATATGAATGCACTTCATTCAAGTCGAAAACGCCAGAGGAGAGGACAGCGTTAGTGTCTAAATTAAATTTATGCGAAAATTGCCTAAGATATGGTCATAAGGTTCAAAGTTGCAGGCTACCAGGTTCTTGTCGCTCCTGCAAACAAAAACACAATACTTTATTGCACGATACCCAGTCTAACGAGTTTCCTAGTGCTAGCTCAACTCAGTCCCAAAACTTAGCTGCTATCACTACTAATGTTAACTCCGAGGTTCTGTTATGCAGCGCTCAGGTTCAACTAAAGAACCCCGACACGAATCAAGTTCTGACGGCGCCAGCTCTTCTCGACAGCGGGAGCCAATCTACTTTTATAACCGAACGCATACAAAATGAGTTGAACTTGGCTCCTCAGCCCACTAATGTCAATGTAGTCGGCTTGTCGGATACTCCATTGTCAATTAAGACAAAGCGGTGTGCACTTCACATTCAATCGCTTACCGATCCTTTCAATGTCAGTATGACGTGCCTAGTTATTCCGAAAATAGCAGATAAACTGCCCAAGGTCACACTCGATGTAAGTCAGTTTGATCTTTCTAACTTTCAACTAGCGGACCCTAGATTTTTTGAGGCATCCTCTATCGATATGTTTATTGGTGCTGATCTATTTTGGGATCTAATAGGCTCCTCGCAGCATTCTTTAGGCACTAATAACCCTATTCTACGTAGCTCTAAATTAGGGTGGCTCATTGCTGGTCCTCTGCCTATCTTACCAAAAAATAAACCCAAACAACCAAATAATGTTACACATTGTAACTTTCTACTTAACCAAGCTGACTCATTGGACATCAACGATGCCCTACAAATGTTTTGGGAACTAGAAAATGTCCCCCAGTCTCATCCTTTCACTAAAGAAGAAAAGCTTTGCGAACAGCACTATCTCTCAAACACCTATAGGCTGGATAATGGCCGTTTTTGTGTCGGCCTCCCTCTTCGTGATGAGAAGGACTGCTTAGGCGATTCTTACTCATTAGCTAAAAAAAGGTTTGCGAGCTTAGAAGCTCGTTTTCGCAAACAACCCGATCTCAAAAAATCCTATGCAGATTTTATTCGCGAGTATGGTGAATTAGGCCATTTGTCAGAAGCACCAATGCAGAGGCCACCAGATGCCTTATTCCTGGCTCATCATCCGGTTATAAGGACCAAAAGTGAATCCACACGGCTTCGTGTGGTCTTCGACGCCTCGGCGCCCACGACCTCGGGATTTTCAGTAAATGACCTTCAAATGGTAGGACCTGTCATACAAGATTCTTTGTTCGACATTCTTGTTCGTTTCCGCTAATACAAATATATACTTTCTGGAGACATAGAAAAAATGTACCGCCAGATTTGGTTAAGGGAATGCGATAGGGACCTACAGCTTATTCTCTGGCGTGATAACGAGAACGAACGATTGCGTACTTTAAGGTTAAACACCGTAACCTACGGATTTTCAAGTGCTAGTTTTCTCGCTACCAGGTGTATCTGGCAACTTGGCGATGAATCTACAGATCCTTATATAAAACAAGTCATCCAACATGATTTCTATTGCGATGATTTATTGACCGGAGCTGACGATGAGGAAACCTTAAAGTACATTCAGCGCCAAGTGTCAGGCGAGCTCGCCAAAGGTTGTTTTCACCTACGAAAATATAGGTCAAATTTGCCCTCTCTACTTGAGGACTGTTCTTTGCCCGGCGAGGGCGATCTAATCATCAGTAGTGCTACTAGCACTCTGGGTATAGGCTGGCATCCTGAGTCAGATTTATTGCAATTTCAAATTGAGTACTCGCCTACAGATGTTTTAACCAAAAGGTCTATATTGTCATCCACCTTCAAAATATTTGACCCTCTTGGCCTACTAGCCTTATGCACAATCAAGCCCAAAATTCTCCTACAAAATTTGTGGTCACTAAAATTAGATTGGGACGAGGAAGTTCCGTCTAGCATCAAAAGGTCTTGGCTGAAATTTACAGAAAATTTAAATTTACTCTCTAGTCTTCAAGTTCCAAGACGAGTACTTATCAATGACCCCAAGTATATTGAAATGCATACCTTCGCTGATGCCTCTGAGAGTGCATTTGGTGCTTGTATCTATCTCAGATCAATTGACGCGACAGGCAAGGCACAAGTGAGTTTGTTGTGCGCCAAAGCCCGTGTCGCACCCCTAAAACCAACAACAATTCCTCGACTCGAACTTTGCAGTTCTTTGTTAGGAGCTCAATTAAGTTCAGCAGTCACTCAAGCTCTGCGTTGTAAAATAGATACTCATGTCTACTGGTCAGATTCGAAGGTGGCATTAGGTTGGATCCAAACAGCTAGCAAGACCAAGACTTTCGTCGCTAACAGAGTAGCCGCTATCACCGAGCTATCTGACCCGAAATGCTGGCGGTATGTGCCAACAGCGGAGAACCCAGCTGACTTGTGCTCTCGCGGTGTGGACCCCAAGAATGTCAGTGAGTCCAGCATCTGGTGGCATGGCCCAGCCTTTCTAAAACAGGATGAAGCTTCATGGCCGAGAACAGTGATTCAGGCTCTTGACCTTCCTGAGTTGAAAGCATTCCCTGCTTTGGTGGCGGAGCCCACACCTACGGTGTCTTTCATAGACGTCACCAGATTTTCAAAGCTTGTCAGAGCCCAGAGAGTAGCAGCTTGGGTACTCAGGTTTATACATAACTCTAAAGATCCGCTAAATAAACTTTCAGGCATATTGTCAGTAGACGAGCTAAATAGCTCTCTAAGCAATCTTATTAAAGCAGCTCAGGTTGAATCATTCCCTATTGAGTTGCAATGTTTAAAAAGTAAAAAACCATTACCTCAAAAGTCAAATTTGAAACAATTAAATGTATTTATCGATGAAGAAAACTTGATTCGTGTCGGGGGCAGAATAAATAAGTCAAATTATCCGTATGATAAACGTCACCCTATCCTATTGAAAGGAAATCATATTCTAACAAAATTGCTATTCAAATATGAACACGTCCGTTTGCTACACGCCGCACCCCAGTTATTGCTTACCAGTATTCGTGACCAGTACTGGCCTATAGGTGGTCGCAGACTTGCGAAGGACGTTTATAAACATTGCTTCAAATGCCGTCGATTTGAAGGTAGCGGCATGGTCAATATTATGGGTGGGTTGCCTTCTGACCGCGTGGAACCGAATTTTCCCTTTATTACTGCTTGCACCGATTTTGCTGGCCCTTTTCTAATCACGGATCGAAAGGGCCGTGGGTGTAAAATAAGTAAATGTTACCTATGCATTTTTATATCTTTTCGCTATAAATGTATGCACTTGGAAGCCGTGAGCGAGTTGAGCAAGGATGCCTTCATTTTAACTCTTACTAGATTCATTGGTCGTAGAGGCAAGCCCAATGTAATATACTGCGATAATGGTAGAAACTATGTGGCAGCTGCTAGGGAGATAAAAGATTTCATTAAAAATAACAAAGACTCCATTTGTGACTTTGCAGCTCAGCGAGGCATTCAATTTAAATTTTCTCCCGCGTACGCTCCTCACTTCAATGGTCTGGCTGAGGCCGGTGTAAAGTCGGCCAAGTATCATATAAAACGCATGTTAGGACAGACTCACCTGACTTTCGAGGAACTGTCTTCCCTCTTTACACAGGTCGAAGCTATCCTAAATAGCCGACCCCTATGTCCCCTCAGTCCATCACCCAACGATCTCCAACCCCTCACACCGGCTCACTTTTTGATCTTCAGGCCGCTTACATCGCTGCCAACAGCGCCGACGCCAAGTTACGACGGCAGCACCCCGCTTCGCAACAGGTTCCAGCGCGTCGAGCAAGTGCGCCAACATTTTTGGAACCGCTGGTCGCGCGAATATGTATCAGAGCTGCAGCAGCGCGCAAAATGGCGCGTCCAAGGACGAAATTTGCGCCTGGATGATCTGGTCCTAATAAAAGATGAGTCTCCACCTCTTTACTGGCGCCTAGGACGAGTCAGCAAACTGTTCCCCGGGCCGGATGGGGTGCCACGCGTCGCAGACGTCAAAACCGCAAACGGAACCATACGTCGTGCTCTCAACCGCCTATGTTTGCTGCCCGCCGATAGTTGAGCTTGAAAGCTTGCAGGAGCTTTCAAGGGGCGGGAAGATGTTCGCGCCGCTTCGTTAACTAGTTTTAATATTTAGTCTTAAGTACACATTAATGACACTTACGCCCTTGTATTAACGTTCAATTTGGCTTGTATTCCTTTCACCTATCAAGACACTCAGATATCACGACATAGCTGTAGTAACCAATCACAGACACTCTCACACACACGTCACACACATACGTCACAGCCACGCCGCGCTTGACACTTGCATTCCGCATCCTAGACGAACGACATACAACCTCTGTAATTTTAAAGGAAATTATAAGCATTTTCGAAGATCCAGAGTTTCAATCATCTTCTTGTTCCTATACGGAACAGTTGAAACCATGTTATTGGATGATTACGAAGGATTAAGAGTCCGTATATAGCCGTTTGCTGAATTCGCTAAACTTTTTGAGGTCATATCTCATTAAATATTCGTTTTCCTAAAGATTTTACTGTGTAATATGAAAGATCATTCCAATTCAAGTTGAATAAGTGGAAAAATTGTTTACATTTAGCTCTCAATTTACCATATTTTGGCTCAGTCCAACCGCTGTTTTCTCAATTTTCGCTCGGAGACGTGTAAAACGACGTGGATTTGAAGAACTATTTGATTTCTAACCGACATGAAACAAATAAATCCATATTGGAATGATAGTCTTCTTAGGAATAAGTGGAAAACATTTTATAAGTTACATATTAAATTGTTGAGTAAAACCGTATTTCCATCCAACAACGTTTGAGTAAAAACACACGAAGAATCGCCTGTATTTTTGGCCATTTAGCTCATTATTTCAAAAATATGAAGCCATAATAAAAAACTAGTTTAAGCGCTATTCGTACAAACAAAAATATATTTATGTGTAGAAGTAACTTTAAGCATAAAAAATATTTGAAATCACACTAAAGTTCGTAATAAAACACCGTGTACGGCGCTCGATTCGGCAGTACCGGCTTAGCCGTTGTCCGGGTCGGACCTGTACGTCGTGTAATTGTGGCTATTCACGAAGGCTACCCCTCGACCAAAATATTATTTTGATCTCCGGCTAGACATAGTTGTTACCAACGTCGGGGTCAAACTATACTAGTGAGACATTCGTGAGGGTAATCAAGACAACTTACGAATTGTATAGCTCCCATGTCAATTATTTTACGAGTGATCGTGATACTTGGTGAATTTTTATAAACTTTTGTTTAGTTCACCTATCCGTTGTCTGTAATTAAATCTTACAAGTTAAATTTGATCCACTTCCCGGTTTCCGATTGAGCTGAAATTTTGCATGCATGTATAAATTGGATGACAATGTATTATTATTATGACATAAAGCTGATCTGATGATGAAGCTGGAAGGTAGCCATAGGAACTCCGTAATTAAACGACGCAACCCCATCGAGTTTAGGCTTGATTAATTCGTCTTGACGGGTACTTTGGTAACCAGAGTCTGACGATGGAGCTGGAAGGTGGTCATAGGAACTCCGTAATTAAACGACGCAACCCCATCAAGTTTGGGGTCGTGTAATTCGTCTTGACGAGTACTTTGGTTCTATATGGTAACCAGGGTCTGATAATGGAGCTGGAAGGTAGCCATGGAACTCCGTAATTAAAAGACGCAGCCCCATCGACTTTGGACTCGTTGACTATATGATATGGCGTGAATATGCAACTCCAACAAATATAGGAAAAATTAAAAAATCTAAAAAGTTAAAAATTT
The DNA here is from genome assembly GCA_945867215.1 of Epinotia demarniana. Classification (NCBI taxonomy): domain Eukaryota; kingdom Metazoa; phylum Arthropoda; class Insecta; order Lepidoptera; family Tortricidae; genus Epinotia; species Epinotia demarniana. The sequence goes on along the minus strand of OX244267.1, from coordinate 9,609,290 downwards.
GATTAAAGGAGAAAAACTTGTTATAAAACAAGCTTTTATTATTTGTTAATTAGTTATTGTTATTAGTTACATCAGTCCACTTTGTGGGGGGTCCAAGGTCCAACGGCCATCACTTTTTCATTTGTAACATTCACAAGTACTTACAAACCACCGACATAATATGCAGGGTTGACAAAAATAACAATATGAATAGTGCAAGTATTAATATCGGTCGCGCATTCGGTCCAACGGTGCGCTATACAGCTACAGTAAGCTTGTGTGCTTGCTAGTAGTATTTACACACACACTACGCACTACGCGTATCAAAATACCGAGTCCTGAGCGAGCGCTTTTTTCAACAGCACTCTTAAAGGCTATAGCTAAAATCGGCTTTTTTCACAAAAAAAATTAAGCTATTTCTGCTTCTTCTTCTGCAGCTTTGATAGTAATTTGTACAATATCATTCCACCACTTGTATAGAACACGCGCTTTTAAAGTGTATTATCGTTTTGCATCTTGTAAGTCATTTATGACCTACGTATAGTGATAATATTTGCTGAAGTTGTTTCATCTTTCACTTTAGTTGTGGACGTACGGTGCAACATGTTTTATCTCCATATCTTTTTATCGCCCATCTTTTCCTTGGTCAGATTCTTACTATTCATGTCGCTAATGTAGTATACTATAAAACAATATTCATAAATTGATTGGTTTTATTATTTTAGATTTAAGTATGGCGCCTAGGAAGACAAACCGTTCATTTGGTAAAGTAAAGAGAGAGAAAATATTTAGTTGTCCTAAAGATTTAAACCAGACTATAACGAAATCAGCAAAACGCTGGAATCTGGAAAGGTTAACGAATTATTAATATTTATCAGGTGATTAAGCTCATACGTTAGGCCAATCAACTGTAAGCAAAAATAAACTGTACCTACACTTCTAAATTACCTAGTATTTTATTTCAACACATACACTAATGTTATACTATAATTCACGTAAAGACTATTCACCTAGAATTGAATAACCTGGAAACTGAAAACTCTAACAGTAGTTAATTATCGACCGAGTGAGCGGAAGCGAATAAGGTCACCGTTTCAGCTTGGACAAAAATGCTTTCGTATGTCTGTCCAGATTTCCGGCTGTTCTCCTCTAGAGGTCGCATTTCTCAACCGACGTGAAAGGGCTTCGCTCAAAATTGTCTAGCTATCGCGGTTCTTGAGATACAGCCTGTTGACAGACACACGGACAGCGAACGGATCCCGGTTTTTACCCATTGGGTACGGAACCCTAAAAAAAGGCACCAGTTGGCCATACGTTTCCAGCAAAGCCAAAATTAAATATTGGGGACAATCTTACTCAAATCGACCTAGTCCCAAACTAAGGGAAGCTTGTACTGTGGGTACTAAACGACGATATACATACTTATATAGATAGGTAAATAAATACTTAAATACATAGAAAACCAATATCCATGACTCAGGAAGAAGTAAATGCCCATACCGGGATTCGAACAGGGCCTCCAGCTTCGTAGGCCCCTGCCTACGAAGCTGGAGTGACCCTTCACTACCAACTAGGCTAAAGCAGTCGTCAAACAAGTAAACACAGTACTTGAATGAATTCTGAATTTCTAGTGATTACATAAATACATTATAATTAACGATACAGTTCTAGGTAGTAGGTTCCCTCTGTTTTGGCTTATTTTTGAAGTGAAAACTTCTTTAGCGGCGCTGAGCACTTTTTGGGATGGGGAAAAATCGTTAAACTCGTGACAGTCTTGACAGATTTTTGTGATGTCACGTGACCGTAGAATTGGGAGAGATTCGGGACGAGGCATGGGGGCGGGGGGGGGGGGGAAAACGGGGGATTGACTAGGGGCACATAGTTCTAGTTTGTACTTTATTGTTAACAGTATAAGGTCGTAACACATTTTCCGTAAATGCAAATTCCATTTTGTTTAAAAAAGCAAACTCATATTTTTTGTTAGCCGATTCGACTTCATTCAAAACTGAACACTATTCGTAAGAGTATAAAGCCGTTAAACACTTTTTGCAATTGCATTGTCTGCAAATAAATATGTAATTTTGTCCACGCGTCCTTTACCGTTTTGCCATTGAGTAAATTCGAATAGTTCGAATTTGGACGTTATTCCTAAAGAGGGCCTTGAAAAATATTTGGCAATGGCAAAACAAATTGGTATTTTATTTCATCGTCTCCGTCATCAATTTTGCTGAGTTAAGTTGAACTATAGCGTACTACTAATAAGGCTGTTATTAGATATATTGGCACGCAGGGGGAGGGAGGGGGGAGGAAGGGTTTTTTTTTTGCAAAATTAAAATTATTCAATTTTTCACTTCTGCCGGCACTCCCGGAGTGCACCCCGGTCTTTTTTTAGTAAGAATTCAATTTCGCATAGTCTATGTAGCCATAATTGACTTTTCGCATAATAAACTGTTTTGGCAGAATTGAGATTCGCATAGTTCGATTACGCTGAATTTCAATAGCCCGAATATTATTTGTGCATAATTTCGATACTTCGTATCATGTTCACACAGAAAATATATGAGATTTTTTTTTGTTGATTGCCTGATATTTTATTTTAACACAACACGTATAACACATATACAACACATGTGTTGTATATGTATTTATATATACAACAAATATATATTTATATGAATAAAAATATTAAGTAACGAAAACCTCTGATAAAACGGTTAAAGTATCAAAACTTTTCTACGCCGACCTAGCAGCCTCGCTCGACCCCCACCACGACACCTGCGCTGGCGCGCTCGGGAGACGGCTAATATACCTACAATCGAACTTTTGCCGGGCCGGTACGGACTCTTAAGGTACGTGAAAAAAAAAGATATTAAATATTTCTATAACTTATACTTAATGAAAAGCTTCTGTAACTAGTACCTATTGCTAAACTTTGTATATGATGCAACCCGTACAGTATACGTTAAGTAAGTAAAGTAAAGTAAAGTTTAGCAATACCAGTTACAGAAGCTTTTCTTTAAGTATAAGTTATAGAAATATTTTACTATCTTTTTTATTACAACTATGCAGCATACTAACTATGCTGCATAGTTGTAATTCAGACCCGAGGGCTATATTCATTTCTCAATTCGCCATTTGGCTCTTCTAAACAAAGAAACCCTTGGATTTATATTTAAAAAAAAACCGGCCAAGTGCGTGTTGGGCCACGCGGTTCCGTAGTTGCCTGTCTGTCTTAGTTACATCGACATGTGGTGCGGTTGCGTCGGCCGAATTTGTACGAAAATTGGCCGTTCCAAGTACACGTTAAGTTGGTCGATTATTACTCGGTAAATACTTATGCCTACTTTTCCGTGATAGTTTTCCTTTTAACCCTGGAAAAAACAAGATTTTATGGTACTGTTTTGTCGGCGTGATTGATTTATATACCCATGCCGAATTACAGTTTTCTAGTAGTAATGGTTACTGAGCTAAGCCGGACGGACGGACATTGTTGACTACGGAACCCAAAAAAAGAGTAACTTGGTTATATCAAACGTATAACAACCAGTAAATAAGGCCTAGATTGTGTCTCAAAGCTTCGAAATAGAAAAATATGTCGAAGTACTTGGCATGTAAACTAGGTGGGTGTCGTAAATTTCTTGTTCATACGCGTGGAGACAACAAGACACGCAGTTTACGACAAGAGATCCATTCGCAGCTCAATCTTCACTTGTTTCGCGGATATTGTAACATTCAGCTGCATTACAGGCTAAATTGGGCGATTCTTACGTTCTTGCCGGTTGTGTTCTACGCTCTGTTCTGCGTGAGTCATTGTGCAGCTAGATGTGGCTTTTGATATGTGTAATAAATTATACATTTTACCTACCGCCTGTATTTAACGTTTAAACGGAGATTTTTATAGGAACACGAATTTTTTACAGAAACAGACGGTGTGTTTGTCTGTCCTACTGCTATCCGCAGTAATAATTTGTAAATGCCGACTGTACTTTTCTGTATACCATCATCCTACTCATTGAGACGATTCTAACATCGTTTAACTACGGGGTTCCTATGACCACCTTCCAGCTCCATCATCAGATCAGCTCTATATCATAATAATATTGCATGCATTCTAAATTTCAGCTCAATCGAAAACCGGGAAGTGGATCAAATTTAACTTGCAAGATTTGATTACAGACAACGGGACAGGTGAAAGTAAATAAAAGCTTGTAAAAATGAATACTGTTTAAAGCACACACTTTTTTGGGATAGGTACCTCCGATTCGTTAAGTGCTTTTATCGTTGTAAATAAGTACAATTACCTGCTCGTAAAATAACCCCATATATGGCCGAGCAAACATGTCAAAACGAGTGCATGGAACATATTTTTATCTAATTGTGAGACGACCCCAAGGCGAAGCATTGGTGTGCATCTAGTATTTTTATATCAAACTGCACAAACTAGGGGAGCGCAACGCCGTGAAATATTTTACGATTCTTGAAACACAAGCCTACTGGGGTGAACCTTCACGTATTCGTCCCTCTTTGGTGATTTGTAAAGATATAGTGTTTGTACCTCTACATTTGTTGAAATGATTTGGGCGAGTCAGGCTGGTTTCTTACTTTGTTGGATTCGTAGCCAGTATATGATTTTCATCTTATTAGGAGGTCAGTTTCTTTCTTGGCGGTTTCGTAAAATGTCATTTCCTTATTTTGCCAGCTTCGAAGTAGGACTTTTTCTTATTTCGTTTAATTCTAAGTTAGGCATTTTCTTATTTTGTATATTTCGGAATAGGTCTGATTTTTATTTTATCGGATTCGTAGTACATATTTGGATCTTCTTCAGCATTATCATTTAACCTCTGTGTCAATAAATTTTATGTTCATTCATGCTCCATTAGCTCCATACAAACTTTTACTCCCGTTTCTTCTTTTTCCGAAACTTTTTACTTTCCTATGTCTTTCCCGGGACTCAAAATATCTCTTTACCACATTTAATTCAGTCGTTTAAACGTGAAGAGGTACACATTTTCACATTCATAATATTATTCATATGGATCTACTTTGAATGTACCAAGGGCAGCGAATACCTATTCTTTTTACTGGGAACTGTCCGTTTGCCTAATTTGTTGTGGATTAAAAAAAAATTGACGGGAAAATTTTACACTCAAAAAATATTGATTTTCGTGTCTGTGGAGAAAAAATTTGGACAAGAACCTCAATCTCTCGATTATTGAAACCTACTAATATTTTTAAACCTATATTCATTATTAAATTATATTTTAATACCTTTATTAATATTTATTAAACTCCTTTAGTTCATCGTGCTATAGACTGTATTTCTTGGTACTTTTGAGGTTGCCATGAGTGAGGTATAGGTACATATGTTATTAATTGTATGACGTGTAGAGGTGCCTACCGTGTGTTTGATGGCTCCGTTGTTGCGCGCCCTATTATAGTACCGCAGAATCCGTGGAAAGCCAAGCGCCCGTCAGCGTTTGGGTGAGTTTTCCCTTAATTGTGTTCAAGAATTGGCCAGCGCTTGAGTTAGCCGTGTCTTGAGACTTATCGCTTTCTTTCGTAGCCTACGTTGGTTTCAGAAGTGCGTGTATACCGGGCTTTAGTCTCAACGCCACCCGCATCCACCTTCGGGATTCTTACACCTGGCGCACCACTGGACCCGTCAATTGTGGACCACCAGCGCCCCTCCGTGCTGCCCCGCTGGGGCAACCTGGTGTTGGCCTCCTGGGAGCTTCGGTTTATCATCTTTCAGTACTGCGTTCATGTTAATTTTTAAGTTAACTGGTCGAACCCTCGCGCCCGCGTATGGACGTGTGTTTTCTTTCTGCCAATTACTCCCGATAGGTACCAATAGCGTTTTACCCTAAGGAAGCGCATAACTTTGAACGTATAATTTCTTGCTGTCAATTTGTTCTGTTTCTAGTAGCGATTTACCCTGGAAAGTGCAATATTTGAACGTGTCATACTTGCTGTAAATTTTCCTCCCTAAATTCTTAAAGATCGTTTGCCCGTCGATACGTTGCTTTGATTTTCCTCCTCGGCTATTCACCTTTAGGTTCCATCATCAACCCCATGGGGAGCCTTCCACAAGGGGACTTGGGGCTTGGAGGCCAGCGGTGCCCCCCGCAGTAAAGCAAAAAACAAATAATCGTAACAGTGGTATTATTTGTAGGTTAGGTTAGGGTTAGCTTGTGTCCCTTAGAGCGGAAATAGGCACCCCGTGAAGCGGGGTGACGTCGACCGCTGGCGGTTAGGTTAGGCTTAGGTTAGGGTAAAATAATACATTCCATCAAGCAACAGTCCAAAAGTAATGATGTAAACACTTGTCTCCAATGAGGCAATTCATTCAGGTACCTTCTTCATTGACATAAAAATAAGTATTGTGAGACGACGGATACTCGCTAAAGCCAATTATTATTCATATGTGTTGTTTATTTGATTTTTTTATGAAAATGGTTATTGTACCTAGTATTATTACTGATACTGTATTTTCCAGCTGTGTAATTGTTTTGTGTAATAAATAATTAAATTAGGAAGGGGTCAGTGGAGTAGCTGTTGAATGTCTCCCTCAATTCGGACATCTTTACCCATTCGGTACGGTGGGTTGGGCGTAAGGCGCGCGCGGGATGTGTGTCTGCCAGCTTTCCTGGCATCGGCGGAGGGGGTTGTGGACCTTGTCACTCAGATTCTTTCCCTAGATGGTGATGGTGCATACTTTTTATACTCAGTCCTATCCAATTATTTATTTGTTTCGCTTGCGGTGGAGACGACTAGGTGTTGGTGCTCAGAGGCCAAAACCTTTTATAGGGAAGGGGGGCGTCGTTTACAGGAGAGGCCTGGATCCCCGCTCTGGGTCATTTCTGGTGCAATGGTTAGCCATAGCTGTGCAGCGCGGCAATGCGGCTAGCGCGATGGAAACCTTTGCACCTGGATTGGCGCAGGGCGGGTTATTGTCAATGTCCAGCTTAATTAAACAGTATAAATCGGACGTCTAATCCGCATGCGCTTAATTAGTGGTTATATAGTGGATTGTAGTGAGCTACTTTGCCTTATGTGTTAGGGAAGGATAAAATATTTTGAATTTGTAGTTAGTACGATAGCCTATTCCAAACGTACATAGAATACTCTAATAATTCGCCATGGCGTATCCATAGGGGATGCGTAAACAATTTGTCGAGTCAATTTCAAATGGATTACGTATTACACCCTCGGGGATATGAATATCGAACTTATCCCTTTTACTATTTACCACAACTGCCTTCGTATAATAGAAATACGGTAACAATGTATTCAAGAGTGTGTTACCGTATTTCTCAAGTTACATCTCCTTATTGTTATTTGTACTACCTTAACCTTAAGCCATGAATAGTATTTATTTACAAATTGGAGTATAGTCATGTAAAGATACTGATAATTGGCATAATCCCTTTCTCCTGAAAAATCGTTACACTCCGTAGAAGGCTCGTATGGCTATCTTTTGAGTTTGTAAAATAACTAGTGGACTGATGACCTGGTAAAGGACGTGGGAGTCTGCCGGATGCGGTTGGCGCAGCGCAGAACCGGTCACTTTGTAGGATTTATATAGATATTCCGTCATATTTATCGATATCAAACACCTAGAACCTCCCCCGAGTTAACACACTTATGGTGATGATGGTATTTCTCGAGCTACTATGGAATAGAATGGACGATTTTGAACGATATGTTGTTAAAAAAAGTAACTCGTTCTACGTTTACATTGCGCAAATACCGAAATAAAACAGCTCCATTTCCCATTAAAGTAAATGATTCGATAAGACGCGGGTAAAGTTTCCATTTGACAAGGGGTCGGATTCTATAAGAAACTAAGAATCCAAAGAAATTAAAAGACGCTATTTTGTTGGTTCCCAGGTGTATTCAGATACTCGCCGATACTGTCGAAATGGTTCTGTGTTTTGAGACGAGAATAATTGTTTACTTTGTCAACTATATACTTGAAATATGATGACTTACTTGCCGTTACTTGCACATACAAATTAAATATGATAATTCCCATGGAGAGACAGTTGATATTGTATTTTTTTTTGGTTTTTATATTGACAAGAATTTGAATTGGCAATCTCATGTGAATCACGTTTGTTCTTACAAACAAGACAGATAGACAAATCTGCCGCAGCAAGAAGATGTTGATACCCGCACAAGCCAGTTGTCCCGTGACCATGGATGTTGCAACACATCCGAAACGTCGGGAGACCTCAGTGAGGTAAATAAATAAGTTAATACGCGATTAAGTCCCGTTTAGTATAAATAAATCTGCCTAGTTTCTTAACTAGACAGATTTGTCTTTGCCTCGAAGAGATTAAGATAAACAATTTCTGTAGAAGCTGCGCTCACGGCGTATCATGAACACGTTTCCTCTGTTCTAGGCTACGGATTGCTATCATGGGGCAATTCTGTTGACATGGCGGGGGCATGCAAACTGAAAAAAAAGCGTTTGTATCTTAGATAAAGCATGGTTTCCTGACAACTGTAAGCCTTTATTTAATAAGTTTAATATACTTCCACTTCCATGTCAGTACATTAAGGACGCGTGCTGTATGGTCAAGGAAAACCAGAAATATTTCACTCAACGCAGCGAAACCAGTAATGTAAGAGATCAATATATGAACCTTTTATATCAGCCTCCTTGCAGATCTGCCATATACGTTTTTGTTTTGTTTTAATATGTGTATATATTTAGGTTCTCATGTGGTTCATATTTGGGTTACGCAACGTATCCTGTTTCCGTTCTCAACTCAAGTGGCTTCCTATCCAATCCAGAAGTAACTCTCACATTCTTCGCCCACCTTTATGGAGTTCTTTTTAACCTTGCAACTCCTCGCTACCTCAAGGAACCCTTTAAATTTCTTGCTTCTGCTAGGTCTACTCAGAAGTTGCTACTGAGTGTTCCCCCATCAAACTCTAAATTTTACAACAGTTTTTCTACATTCCGAGCTGTTTGATTGTGGAATTCTTTGCCAATTGAAATTAAAACGTGCTTAGTCCCTTCCTATTTTTAAAATAAGAATTAAGGATTAGTATTTTCTTCGGTAACTAGTCATTCTTACTTTGTGTGTGTTTTCGACTGTAAGTGATACTGTTTCTATGACATTTAGTTGTTGTATGTGTATGTAGGTTCATATGTATTTATGTAAACGTAAAGTCTTTCTAATAAGTTAGTTACCTAGTTAAGTTGTTTATATTCGGTTTTCACCTACTCAAATCGTATCTTTTTTTGCATCGTCTCCACCACCCATAGGTTGTCTGGAAGAGATCGCTTTTTAGCGATAAAACGTTACCGCCTGTTGTCTACCATTGTTTATGTTTAATTGACCTCTTATTTTACTATTTCTGGTGAGCAATAAATAATATTTGTATTGAATTGTATACTCCTGTACAATAAGTTACCTGACATCATCAAATTAGAAAATATGAAAATATGTCCTTAAATAATATGTCAATTGACCATATAATACACGACGGTACACAAGAAAGCATGTTTGATGACACCGTCGGCTCTCAAAAGCCCCAGCAGCACTCAATATCTCAACAAAGTACGAGTATAACTCTAGAACAAATAAGCTCGCTTTTAGACTCGAAACTTGATAAAAACAATACAACTATTATATGTAAAATGAAAGAACTCATACAGACGGAAGTAAACACTGCCATCGATAAATTAAGGCATAACTTTGCCCAAAAGTATAACACTATCTAAACAAAACAACAAGACCTTACCAAACAGCTTGAAAGCACTCTCCTTAAAATAAGCTACTTAGAAACTGAAAATCAAAAGATAAAAACTGAATTACAGCAGCTACAGGCTAATATCCCCGGCATGGATACCTCCAACTATCCAATGCGAAAATATGACAAAGCAAAGAAATTTGTGTTATATGGCCTAGACGAATATCACAGAGAATCTGAAATCGATTTATTCCATCGCATCGATAATATGTTTGGCGCCTTGCTAAATATAAATATCAATGGATTTATTGAGTCCGCCAGACGGATTGGCAGAAAAGGTAATCGACGACCGGTCGAGGTTGAACTTATTAGCAAGCGTATGACAAACTATGTTCTTCAAAATAAGTATTGTCTTCAAAACACTGGATATGATGTCGCAGAAATGTTAGATAGTGAAGCCCTGAATAAAAGGAAACAACTGAGAGAACATCTCATCAACGCGCGTCGTAACGGAAAATACGCTATTATAAAAAATCACTCATTATATATTGAAGGAAAAGACTGCACCCCATCGGCGTCGTCGTCACCAACAGAAATAGGTCCATCGGAATCAAAGCAACATCACACCTTGGAGAGCTCACAAACAACACAAACAACAGTCATCCCCGAAATCAACAGTAATACGAAAAACAATGAAAATGTGCCTGACAAGCTTTTTCGTGTACAATAAAAATTTTATATTACACCAAACCATAAAATGGTTTAGTGCACAAAGCTGACATTCTTAATGTTCATCTACAGGAATTAAAAGACTCGGATCGGCCAATTGACATAATCTGCATAACGGAACACAACATGAAACCCGGCGATGAAGAACAACTATCTTTCTAATTATAATCTAGCTACGTGTTATTCAAGGGGGAACCGAAATGGCAGGTCCTGCATCCTAATAAAAAACACCCATAAGTATAAAATCCTACAAGATGTTCTATCCGCATCTCTTGCTAATGTATTCGAATGTTCGGCAATGGAACTTATTGAACATAACATTATTGTAGTTTGTTTGTATAGAGTACCAAAATATGATAATTGCGCTATAAACGTATTTTTAAATAAGTTAGAAAGTGTTTTAGCTAAACTTTGTTATGGTAACAAAAAAGTTATTGTTTGCGGTGATTTTAATATCGACCTAATGAAAAGAACAAAACATTCGGTCCTGTTTAAGAATTTGATTATAAGTTATAACCTTAGAATTGGAGTGACAGAGCCAACCCGATTAAAAAGCAAACCTGTATAGACAATATTCTACATAATATACGAGGGGGTAAAGCAGAAGTTGTCGATTTCGCTATCTCCGATCATACAGCCCAGATTTTAAACTGTCCCGTAAAAAAACATATCTTTTACCATTCTGGTACATTAAAAAAAGGGATTACAGTACCTACAGAGAATATTACAAAATTTACTGAATGCTTACAAAATCTTAATTTTAACGGTGCATACATGTCAAATAACCCTAATGAAGCTTTCAAGTATTTCAATGACCACGTTAAACTATTCTACGATTTATGTTTTCCATTTATTGAATCAAAAATATCTGTTTATAAGAAACCAAAATGGATTACAAACGGAATAAGAAAGTGCTGTCGAAAGAAACGGCACTTGCTTTGGAAATATCGAATATCGCCTAACTTGCAAGATAAAGCCTTTCTCAAGGGTCACCCCCACTTAAACTAATATCGTTAGTGCTAATTTCATTACACATAACAACGTTCGATATAATTTTCATTAGCCCTAATATTCGGATAACTAATTTTATTTGGCATAATTATTTGCTGCGCCTAATTTCAAACCTCCTAATCATTCCTAATACTAAACATCAAGTGTGCTAATATATTGGAAACTAATAATCATTTTTCCTACTGACTACTAAGCCTAATGATTAACGTGCCTAATGATCACTATGTTTAATGTTCACTACACCTAATTTCGTCACACCTAACTATCACTTGACCTATTAACTTTTGCTCTAATGTTTCACTAGTACTAATTGCATTAATTATGCCCTGATGAACAGGCTACTTTTTACCGCGGAGTATGTCGCGGCCGTCCCATGATAGACGTCCTAATCTCGTCAAAATGGGAGGCAATAATGCACGGCCAAATACTCGTAATGTACGTCCCGATAATCCGTGTCCAGTTTTCGTGGACGTGGATTATTGGATCGTGCATTATCAGGGCGGACGAAAATGGCATGTCATAAGCAAACTCTATCTTAGGTCGGTTAGGTTAGGGTTCACTTGTGTCCCTCAGACCAGAAATAGACACCCCACGCAGCGGGGTGGCGTCGACTTGCTGTACGGCTATCACAAGACGGCGCAAGAGCTCTCTCATTTTTTCTCTGTCTAATAAGAGTGAGCTAGATAGACATCGGATTACCCACCTATTCTACCCTAAGGCAGGTCAGTGTAGGTACGACGACGAGCGAAGCGAGGAGGAGTGTTAGGTAGAACTGCGACCCTACAGCGAGCGAGCGAAGCGAGCGTGCCGCCGCAGCGGCCGGCGAAGCGCCAGAACCGACATTATAAGAAAAAAAACCAGTGAAATAAAATTAGTACTACTGACAATTCGGGATAATGACATTAGGGCTAAAATACTTAGGCAAAATGAAGATTCGGGTTAGTGATTTTAGAGACATTGATAATAAGGTGTAGTCATTATTAGGCATTGCAATATTAGGCCTAGGAAGATATCGGTCAAATAAAATTAGTCTTAGTGAGAATTCGGTCATGAGAAATTAGATATTATGAAAATTCGGGATACTGAAATTAGGGCTAATGAATAATTAGGAACAATGAAAATTCGGGTTTGTGATTCTAGGGTTAATGAAATTAGGGCTAGTAAAATTAGGTATGAAATTATTAGGGCTAACGGAGGGGAACCCTATCTCAATTTATACTCCAAAAGGCTTAAAAAAGTAATATTGTTGACTCAAAAAGCGCAAAATGATTATTCCATTAAAAACTCTGTTAACAAATGTAAAGCCAAGTGGAACATTATCAAAAAGTCGAAAAATACTCGTTTGCGAGAAAATGTTACCCATATCAAACATGAAGATAGACTAATAAATGACATTAAAGACATTACACAACTATTTAATACACATTTCGTTGACCAGTCCAAACCAATTATTAGTGACAACTTCATGGCAGACCATAATAGCAATAATTCTAATTCCATCCATAAGACCAGTCAATTTAAGATGACATTTAAACCTACGAAACGATTTACCGGTTACGGTTTTTATGAAACCTACAAGCCCTCATGACATTCGCATCATCATTGCATCTCTAAAAAATGGTTGTCTATTGATTGACCGACATTCATATACTATAATAATCATTTGCCCGAACTTCGCTTGCACGAATTTCATTTGCCCGAATGTTTCGTTTACCATAATAGTTAATTGACATACTCTTGTTTACCCGAATATTGGATGTCATAATGATACGAATGCCATACGTATTGTATTCCAGATTATTGTTTGCAATAATATTATTTAATAGAATATTTAAACGCCATACTAAACATGCATTCGGATTCATCTTTGTTAATTTGCTGGTTTTTCCGCTCTTTTATAAAAAAAATAACCTCGATGACGAAAGCGGGAGCAAAGCTCCCGCTTCCGTCTTCTAACCTATCCGCGATTCGAGTCGGTTTTGCCACTAAGCCCCTGTTCCCTACTGCCTACGATACAACACTATCTTGGCATTAGGTAATCTCAGAGAAAAGTTCATTTTTACTTAGTGGCAATACCGACTTGGATCGCGGATAGGTTCGAGATAATTTTTTTTTAGACTGCAATACGTACCCACTTTATCACATAAGAATATTATGGATGTTGAGATGGATGGCAAATGATATTATGGCATGTGATAGTTATGGATTACAATGATTATGAAAACAAAGATTCTGGCATATAATTAGTATGGTAAACAATGAGTATGGCATACAAAATTATAGAAAACAACATTATGGCAGTTGTATATTGTGGCAGATAAAATTCGGGCAAATGAAATTCTGGCAAGCAAGAGTATACCCTAAAAAATACTAACAGTACTGGCGACGATGGTATATCAAGCAAAATTGTAAAAAAGGTAGCGCCAATAATATCACCCATGATCAGCCACATTACCAATCTGTGTATTGAAAATGGGACGTTTCCAGAAATGTTAAAGGTAGCTGTATTACGACCCATTTTCAAGAAAGGAGACAAGAATAATGTGGATAGTTATAGACCAATAGTTCTTCTTCCTGTATTCTCCAAGATCATAGAGAAAGTTATTTATAATTGCTTGAATGACTTTTTTCCTCTTTGCGATTGAACAAAAAGGATTCCGAAAAAAGAAGTCCATTAACATGGCTATTTTTGATTTGCTGAAACGGATTATGACTGATATTGATAAGAAAAAACCTGTCTGTACGCTATATATGGATATGAAAAAAGCATTCGACTTTGTGGATCACAATATCCTACTTAGCAAACTATTTGATTATGGAGTACGCGGAAACGTTAATGATTTAATAAAGTCTTACTTAACCGAACGAAAGCAATTTTTCATAATCGATAAAATATGTACAAAATCTAAAACGGAAATTAGTATATCATCTGATTGTAGAGAAATAAAATACGGCGTGCCACAAGGCAGTGTACTCGGTCCTTTACTTTTTCTTATATATATCAACGACATGCCGCAAACTATTGAACATCCGATGATACTTTTTGCTGATGACAGTACAATTATATTCATACATTGCAGACTGAGATTAACAAGACATTGGAAACAATGATTGAGTGGCTGAATAGAAATAACTTACGCATTAATTTAAGCAAAACCAAGTTTAAACAAAGAGTTGACCGGACACCAAATATCGCTGTCGAATATAAAGAACATAAAATTGATGAAACTGACATTACAAAATTTTTAGGATTACATTTAGATGGTAAGTTGACATGGGAAAATCATATTGACATTGTGTGTAAAAAACTTAGCAGATTTTCATATGCATTATAGAAACTTAGCAAAAGAGTGAATAAGTCAACAGTATTAACTGCATATCATGCTTATGTAAACTCAACTTTGAGATATGGCGTCATATTTTGGGGTATTTCCAGAGACCGTGAAATTGCATTCAGAGCACAAAAAAAAATGTTTACGATCGGTATGTGGAATGGCACCAAGAGAAACCTGTAGAACCCATTTTATTAAGCTCAATATATTAACGCTTCCATGCCTTTACATATACGAGGAATATATGTCAAAAGCAACATTAGCCAATTTTCCACGTTTAGCAGCTGTAGGCAGAAGGATAAAATTTATACAGGGCCATTTAAAACTGCTCTTCTTTTCAAAATTATATTTGGAATGGCACCAAAAATTTATAATAAATTTCCAAAAAATATTACTAGAGACTTATCAGACTGAGAGAGAACTTTAAAAAGAGACTGTATAAATTCCTGGTAGAGAAAGCATATTATTCCGTAGGTGAATATTTAAGCGAAACTTTAATTTAAGCGAGAAATGATTTGAATTGTTATTTAAATTAGTTTTCAAGTAACTACATGCATACATACATACATACATACATACATACATTCACGCCATTATTCCCAAAAGGGGTAGGCAGAGCACATGTAACGTATGCATGCATGTGATAGATTATTATGAATTACCTATATTTCATTGTTTATAATCGACTGTTTTTGATTTATTCTATAGGGCAGAGCTCGCGAAGTTAAAAACTGCAGATGGTAGAATCGTTTCCTCTAAACCTAAGATTCTGGGTGAGATAGAGGGCTTTTACGGACAGCTATACACATCAACGCGCAGACCCGAAGTTAGTCAGGCGGAAGACCCTAGAGCTAGACTAACCCGACACTATACCGACGACATCCCGGACATCAGCCTGTACGAGATTGTAATGGCTCTTAAACAGCTCAAGAACAACAGAGCACCCGGTGAAGACGGAATAACAGCCGAACTTCTGAAGGCGGGTGGAAAACCGGTCCTTACGGCCCTTCAGAAGTTGTTCGATTCCGTCTTACTGGAAGGGAGAACTCCAAAGGCATGGAACAGAGGTGTGGTGGTGCTGTTCTTCAAAAAGGGTGACAACACTCTGCTGAAGAACTACAGACCCATCTCGCTTCTGAGCCATGTCTATAAGCTGTTTTCGAGGGTCATTACAAACCGTCTCGTACGCAGGCTAGATGACTTCCAGCCTCCCGAACAAGCCGGTTTCCGAAGAGGCTTTAGTACCGTAGACCACATCCACACGCTTCGTCAGGTTATACAGAAGACCGAGGAGTATAACCTGCCTCTCTGCTTAGCGTTCGTGGACTACGAAAAAGCCTTCGATTCGATAGAAACCTGGGCTGTACTACAGTCTCTCCAGCGGTGCCAAGTTGACTATCGCTATATCGAAGTGCTGAAGTGTTTGTACGAGAGCGCCACTATGTCAGTCCGACTCCAGGACCAGAACTCGAAACCTATTCCGCTGCAGCGGGGAGTCAGGCAAGGAGATGTTATTTCCCCAAAACTGTTCACCGCTGCACTGGAGGACGTTTTCAAGACTCTGGAGTGGAGAAGGCTAGGCATCAGCATCAACGGCGAGTACATCACTCACCTTCGGTTTGCTGACGATATAGTAGTCTTGGCTGAGACCATGGAGGACTTAAGTACGATGCTCGATGACCTCAGTAAAGCATCCGAGCGAGTTGGTCTAAGAATGAACATGGATAAGACGAAGATCATGTCAAATGCCCATGTAGTACCAACTCCCATTACAATCGGACACTTTACGCTCGAAGTTGTAGACGATTATGTATACCTAGGACAGACGATCCAGTTAGGTAGGTCCAACTTCGAGAAAGAGGTCAATCGTCGAATCCGACTCGGCTGGGCAGCGTTCGGGAAGCTACGGCAAATCTTTTCGTCCAATATTCCGCAGTGTCTCAAGACGAAAGTCTTTGACCAGTGTGTGTTGCCAGTGATGACATATGGCACTGAAACGTGGTCGCTTACTATGGGCCTCATAAGAAGGCTCAAAGTCACCCAAAGGGCAATGGAGAGGGCCATGTTGGGAGTTTCGCTGCGTGACCGCATCAGAAATGAGGCTATCCGCAGCAGAACCAAGGTAACCGATATAGCCCTCCGGATCGCTAAACTTAAGTGGCAGTGGGCGGGGCACATAGCACGTAGAACCGATGGCCGTTGGGGCGGAAAGGTTCTCGAGTGGCGACAAGGTGGACTGATGACCTGGTAAAGGTTGCGGGAGTCCGCTGGATGCGGGTGGCGCGGGATCGGTCACTTTGGCACTCTTTGGGGGAGGCCTATGTCCAGCAGTGGACGTCTTTCGGCTGATATGATGATGATGATGATGATGATGAATCGACTGTTTTTGATTTAGTTAAAAGTAATGATTTGATTACGTGGTGACTCACTGATAGTCATGATATTTGAATATCGTCATAGTTATATGATTATTAAAGTAAATCGTTTCTAAATAATATAAATTGGAAGACCAAATATATTTGATACTTTTATCCAAATAATTTGTTGATTGTTTGGATAAAAGTATTGACCGGCCCATGCAGCGCCATATTTGCGCATTTAATCAATGACAGTCTCTTTTATGGCATTTCTTGTTATTATACTATCAAAATAAGGAAAAAGATCATTTAAATTTATGAATAAATATTTTTATTGATATTTAATTGTTTAAATTACATAATTTGATAATAATTATATTAAAGTGTCCGTTTGACTACTTTGCGCCAGAGTGGTGCCAGTTTTCTCGATCCTGATTGGTCGACTAGAATATTTACGATTTAAGCATAAAATGGCGTGATTGTTGGGTATAAAGGGCTCCAGCAGAGCATAACAGGGCATTCTTTCTCAGTCTACCAAGCTGGAAGGTGCTAAATCGTAAGTTAAGTACTTTAATTGCTACTTATTTATTGTCTTGCTGTTGCAATTATTTTATTTTAAATATAATAAAATAATGATTTGACTGAATAAATACTTTCTATGCTTATTTATTATCGTCATTGCCAGTCAGTATCATATTATGCTTAGCATAGTATTAATGTTACTAATGGGTTCTAAATTTTAAGTAGATCAATGATATTTAATGTGATTATGGTATTGAAATGAATTATTTAAATTATATATCATCAAAGGATTTCCTTAAGTTTTATTTACCTACTTTATTTTCCCTATCAATAACACACTGCTTTAATATGAGGGTTAAACCACAATTCTTGCTTATTGTAACTTAGCTATTAACTATGCATTGCTTCATCATTAAAATCTAACACATGCAATATCTGGACTACAATATTTGTATGCCGAACGGCAAAACATAGCGATACCCAGAATGAATGTAACAGCCTTACAACCTATGTTTTGAACATTTTGAATTTGAATTTTGAATGACTTCCTTCAAAACTAAGTAGACCGAACTAAAACACTTAAAATATGTTTAATTTTTATAGATTTGCACACCTGTATCCAGGTTGATTGCGTTGGTTTATTTATTAATTTTAAGATCTTGTAACCGTAATCTTGTAAATAAACTATTTTTAATTTCATTTCAAATATGAATATTTCTATTGCCCATTTTTGTAGATATTACTTTAAAACAAAAGCGGCTAAGTGCGTGTCGGACCACGGACAACGAAGGGGTTCCGTGCCTATTAAAAAGGTCGTATCGCGACTGAAATCTTATGGCACTTACGTCCTTTTCTTTAAGGAAGGCAGTTTTTTAGAAATATCTCGAAAACCTGTGAACCGATCTTGTTCAAAACAATTTTCGCTGATAGAATTTAATAAGCCCTATGTCCATATTTTTTTTCATATACTTAAAATACACGGTTCAAAAAAATTAGAGGGGGGGGACACAATTTTAGTGACTTTCGGGCCGATTATCTCCAACTCTATTTACTTATTCACAAAAAAATCTGAGAAACCTTTTATTTATTTTGGCCTATCGATTGATGTGCCACACGTGGACTTGCAATGAAGAAAAAAATTTTGACTTTCAGTTTTACGTATGGATTGCACCCCTAAAATTTTACAGACGTAGTAGCAGTTAACAAAATACACTTATCCTCAAAATTTTATTCAAATACACCATATAGTTTTCGAGTAAAATGCCTGTGACATACGGACGGACAGACAGACAGACAAACAGACAGACAGACAGACATGACGAATCCATAAGGGTTCCGTTTTTGCCATTTTGGTACGGAACCCTAAAAAAGATATTACTTTAATCCATTGATACACTTACGCAATAATTATGAAGTTACAAAACCTATCAATCCATAAAAAGATTAAGTTTACTAACTAATTAAACTAATTTCAAACGTCGGGAGAGCACGTTGAGTCCAAAATTAAGATGAGCCATCATTTTACTTGGTCCTTTTTGTATCAAGCGAGATGTAGTTACATATATCATTCGAGTTCAGACGAAACCTAATTAAATAGCCTTATTGGAATCTAGGGCGTTCCGAGTAATCGAAATTTGGGGTCATCACTCACATTTTAAAACACAAAGCGTCAGCATATTTAAATGAGACCGATATCGATTATTAAATGCACAATGCAATTTCATTCGTTGTTCTCATGTTTAATTGATATGTTGGTTGGTTCCAGTAACATGTATTTTATAAATGTCCTAACGTTTTCCATAAAGTTTACGGAATCAATTACATTAGGCACCTAATATATTTGAATGGGGTGAAAGTACATTTTTTCAGATTTTCGTACCAGCGTTATGATAACTTCAGACCAAAGTTTCTACACATAATTTCCTACAAAATTGGTCATAAATATATTTACTCTACGATCAATACTTTGGGAGCTACAGAATGTTAAAGTAAACAAAGAGATAAAAAATTATTCATTTAAGAAAACGTCGTTTTACGTAGTTGTTAATCATAACTATTATAATTACTTCAGTTAAAAGTTTGTCCATTACATTTCCTACAAAATTAGTCATATTAATTTTTACTCTACGATCGATACTCTAGGAGCTACAGGATGTTTAAGTTAAAAAAATAGTCGATTTAAGAAAACGTCGTTTTTCGTAGTTGTTCATCATAATTAATTTTGTGTTAAGGATAAGCAAGCTCAGTCACCTGCTTATCGAACATTGAGAATTTCTAAACAAAACAAACAAAAAAAGCTGCAAAACCACTGATTTCTCACGGACATAGTTGTTTCTCCGGGAAAGAGTGCAACTACGACCTGGTGATGTATGGAACAAGTGTAGGGTCTCTCCGTGCGACCCCCAGAAAAATGACTGACATTTCAAGATTTGCCTCGGGGTTAAAAACTTGGAGTACAGCCTGGCTAAACGTTCAGACCTAGGTCAGGGGTGCTCGACCAAATGTCATAGGGAACCGCGTGCAGGTTTTGATGACCAAAAAAAAATTAAAATAAAAAAAACGATACGACAAGTAAATTAGTAAAATCATTTTATAGGAAATTTTATGTAGAAACTTTTGTCTGGAGTTATTATAACGCTATTCGTACAGATATTCGAGATAGGTACGAAAATCTGAAAAAAGGTACCTTAAACCCCCCCTTCCATCAGCACAGCCCCCATCCTCGAGGACTTTTAGTATGTTCATCTGGACACGACAAGGTATAACTGTACCAATTTACAAAACTATAGGAATGATTTCCCCTGATTTTATTAATTTTCTTAACCTACCATGCCATACAATAGTGCAACGTCGACGACTATGACGATTACCTTATATCTCAATATGAATCCGTTATTTAGTATTAATTCGTCACATGTAACATAAATATTACTCACACATTCATGTACAATTGAACACTCACATTGTCAAATGAACACCTTTACATTATGCTCAGTAAAGAGTAAAACAACACGCAGTGCAAAAACGACGTTTTTACCGTATCTACTTTTGTTTTACGGCCAGCAAACACGGCCCTTTTACGAAACGAAACAGAAATGCAGTGAAAATATAAAAATATCGTCGCAGCGAGATGCGAGTTGCATCGACTCCCTCGGGGTTTGGTTGGAGTGCGACGCGCACTGCACACGCAATCGTAGCGGGACACTCGCTAGTTGGTTATACTCACTTTCAAACGATTTATCAGTTTTTTGAATGACCCTTTGGTTCTATATTGGTATATTTTCTAAAGTATATATACAAGATGATAACTAACATTAAGTAAATTAAATTAAAACTAAGTTAAATCTAAATAAAAGGCCCTCGAGGCATTGTACCGAGGAGGCTGACGGCATTATGTAAAAAAGGCCCCCAATAAATAACCCTCGATCATATATATTTATTTTCCTACACGATTAGCAAAATATGTGTGTTTCCGTCAGTGTACCTAGAAGGGGTGTATGGTTTGGTAACTAAATTCTAAAGTTTCTTGCTTTCCATCTAAAATTGAGCAGCTAGGTTCGTTACACTAGGTTACGGCTCGTTATATCACGGACTCGAGCAAGAGGCATGGAAATAGGTTGAGGGAGGAAATAGGTAGAGAAAGGAAATATGTGTTCACACGGCGCAGGTATTATCGCAATGCGTCCGCGCGGCCCAGCGCGGCCGTAACTTCACGCGCGGCCGCCGCTAGTAACGAGCAGCCACATAAAATAAAATGTCAGCAGCGAAGGGATCCTCTAAATTTACCTAAATGCCAAATAAACTGCGAATTGCTTTGCCATTTATGAGTGTTCTGGATTTCAGATGATCTTTTAACACGCGTTAAGACTTTATGTGTCAAGGTAGTACTTACATCGGTATTTTGGACGTTAATAATTTTTAAGACCGTTTTAAGTAGACGCATTTCACACAACAGATTCTGGTTAAATTTATGTCTACGCGACTATATACAGAAGTTCAATAAAATGTTAGTATAATAATCCATTTATTTATCATATCAGTTGAAAGACTGTTGGACATAGGCGTCTCCAAAGAGCTCTATAATGACTTGGCCTATTTCTCCAAATCGACAATCGCTTGTCAATGACAATTCGCAGCTTATTGGCCCAGCAATGTACGTGGAATTGTCATTGTCAGGTGACAATTGCCAAGGTGGTGAAATAGGGCCCAGTTCTGCGCCCGACCCTGCCCGTCCGTGCCCCCGACCTTTACCAGGTCATCAGTCAACCGTGTTAGGTCTACTGACGCTGGTCCTCCCCAAAAAATATTTGATCATTCATTGGCTGTATTACAATTTAGGGATATTCAAAAAGCAAATGTAATTTAGAATACAATTGGATTGGACACGAAATATAACTTTATATGGCTTACATAAAATAATAGAATCACATTCCTTTGTTTTAATTCAACCATAATATTTTAAATGCGAAATTTTGCACGAAGATAGCCTGGATTAAAATATGGGGAATCTGTGATCTCTGCCTAGCCCTCCAGGAAATAGGCGTGATTTTATGTAGGTACCTGTATCATTTTACAGTTTCTCGCGGAATCACTCACACGAGCCGTACGAGTATAACAGTATCTATCCGACACAGTGTCTAATATAAAGTTACAAAGGGTAATCAGATCGGTTCTTCAGCACATGATGAACACGTTTCGACGATTGAGGAGCACAATTGCCACTTGACATTTTAATGTGTGACATGACACTTGTGAAATTAACTATAATACAGGTACATTGTTTAACGAGGGGCGTAAGTGGAATATTGCGAACAAGAGTCTATCGGAATGACTCGAGTTTGCAATATTCTTACGCCCGTGTTATACACAGTGTTTTTCATCACATTTGCGAGGAAACAAATACATTTTAGATGAAATTAATACAAACCGTAATAAATACTTCAATATGTCAGTTGCTCATTTTGTTGAATTTGACGCGAGGAGCGTTTGGCAAAGACCCATCGGTATACAGCCACGATTTGAAAATACTTAAAAACATTAAACATAAACACTAAATAACCACATATTAAATCTGTAAATAATTCTGTTAAACGTGTTTTAGTATTGTTTCTATGTTAATTTTTTTTTACAAATACGTTTTCAGACTTCGCATTTGATATAAAACTTCTTTGCTTTGCAACTGCCTCATGACTTCAGGTATAATTTAAGAAAAAAACCATTACGCCCGTGGGCGTAACATAGGCTATTGTAGCTCTGCATGTCTGCGCATTATGTACCCTTTTTCGAGCAAGTGTGATGAAAACTAATATAATAATATACGCTCAGGACTAAAGTAGTTGGTTAGATTTACTCGAGACGGCACGCACCTGGGTGGCACATTAATAAATAAATATAAGGGGACAATCTTACACAAATCGAGCTAGTCCCATAGTAAGCTCAATAAGGCTTGTGTTATGGGTACTAGACGACGATATATATAAAAGATACAAATACTTAAATACGTGGAAAACATCCATGACTCAGAAACAAATATTCGTGCTCATCACACAAACATTTGCCCTTACCAGGATTCGAACCCAGGACCTTCAGCTTCGTAGGCAGCGTCACTACCCACTAGGCTAACCGGTCGTCAAACACTGCCATGAATCGCTACGCGCTACTCTCGTAGCCAATCGCGTGGTTTTCTTCGAATAAAACGGAAAGCGAATACGGCGCGTAGGCGTAGGCTGTGTAATATCGCTGAACACGAGAGTCTTTGACCAGTGTGTGTTGCCAGTGATGATATATGGCACTATATCATCGAAGAAGAAGAGAAGGCTCAAAGTCACTCAAAGGGCAATGGAGAGAAATGGAGCCCTCTATATTGGGAGGGTTGGGAGTTTCTCTGCGTGATCACATCAGAAATAAGGCTATCCGCAGCAGAACCAAGGCAACCATATAGCTCTTCGAATCACTAAACATAAGTGGCAGTGGGCGGGACACATAGCACGTAGAACCGATGGCTGTTGGAGCGGAAAGGTACCCGAGTGGCGACCATGTACCGGAAGGCGCGGCGGACTGATGACCTGGTAAAGGTCGCGAGTTCGCTGGATACGGGTGGCGCAGGACTGGTCACTTTGACACTGTTTGGGGGAGACGTATGTCCAGAAGTGGACGTCTTTCGGCTGATGATAATCGCCAAAATAACATCCAATTTTTTATTGGACTTATAATCCGCATATAAACAGCACCCTTTATTATTTTATATACATTTTAACATATTATGTCCTACGTAACAGTCTTTCAAAATCTATTTTTTAAGTAAGTACATATATAATTTAATCTCAGTCCTGTAATCGGTAAGAATCGTTTTCCCTCTAAGAATAGGATCTACAGTCCAACACAGTACGCTTAGTGCCACAATTTGTGTGATTAAATCATATCATACACGCAGATCGACAAAAATCTAATGTGAAAATGTAATGGTTTCAATCTGCGTTACCACTTAGTTACTCGTATCTGAACGCAGCGCACATCCTGACATCACTTCGCCAGTCTATGCACTAGAAGGGTTTCATAAATCAGAGCCGTCATAGTTTAATAACGGCTGACAGATTTGAGAGCGCAGCAGGAATCCAAGCAATATGTCACATAGTCATGGAGCGACGCTCACTTCCATCTCTGACGTACGAACACGACCTAGTATCGCATCTTCAATAGAGGAAGTTATTTATAATAAAACATGGAAAACGTATATTGATATTTTATTGTAGGTACGTGAGAAACGTTCGGTTTGTAGTTTCGTTTTATGTTTTGAGTTACTGCTTGAATATTAATCCCGACGTCAAGAAGGTGGAAACTTAATAGTTATTTGATTAATCGTCAATAAGGTTGAATACTTAATATTTATAAGTAAATAAAGGACTAAGGGATGCGATTTTCATATAGCTTTTGTTCGTGGTTTCAACAGCGTGGGGTAATATTTTTTCTTAGATGAAACATGTTTATTTAACAGTTGTTTGACAAGTTTATTCTTAGTAATTTCAACTTATGCATAACTTTTACGGTTAATGAAGCATATTCTGCCTATATTTAGCTGTTGTGCAACCAGGGTCGCAGGTGGTTAGTCATTAGATATGATTAAGCAGTCCCCGATCACAGGGCATCGGCAGGGTCATCAGGATGTAGTGGGAAGTCTTCTTGATTCACATTGCCATGTTGTCAGAGTCAAAATTTCAAAATGTCACCTTCCTAACTTGTCCACATTGCTATGTTGACAACTTTTTAATCATATCATAATCATAATTGACAACATTTCAAAATATGTAGTGATACCTAAATCGAAAACCATTTCGGTAATTATTTTATTTGAACGTAATAAAGTGGTTTTCCCATTTTTATTCTTACTCGTTTCCGAGAAAATCACCAAAACTGTAAAACGCGGTATACCCCGTGCGTGACGTCATTCCTACGACTGTTGAGTGAAAGATGTGGACAGGTGCCATAGAGAGGCATAATAATGACGTCATATTTTACTTACGACCTATTGGAATTCACTACTTTTAACTTTGATATTTTTGGATGAAAATAAACATTTTAGGAGAAATAAAAAAACACATATACCTTAAAATTTCATTATCTATCGAACTATATCATAAAATGGCCCACTTAAAAAATGAAATGTTGTCAATTGTTTATGGCACCATGGTAAATAAACGTTGTTACAATATTATAAGTGTCTCATGGACCCTAGTCGGGTATTGCAAACTTAATTTCTAAGTACAACAACTCACATGGAGTACCTACCTATAATAATAATAATATACGAAGCAAAGCTTACTTATCTATATCTAAATTAAGTTCAATATTGTATACTACAAAATCAAAACAAAAATATAAATCTAGCTCTTATTATCACTAAAAAAATCTTCTACTTTATAATAGGTTTTGTTTATCAGATATGGTTTTAAATTTTTTCATATGTTGTGTCTTTTTGTTCTGCTTTTAAATAGTTTGGGAGATGATTATAATATTTAACTGCTGCATAGTGAGGACTGTTTCGGAACATTTCGAGATTTGGGACAGGTAATATTATATTTGAGTCTTATTTTTTTGTTCCTTCAACAGGTGAATATTTTTTTGCACAAATATACATAATTCCAATATATATATACATTATTTAACGTTGCCGTTAATATTCCGTGTTTGGTAAAATGGGGCCTGCAGCTATCCCAGTTTCGTATGCCGACCAGTACACGTATGCATTTTTTTGCATTATAAACAGGTCTTATGCGTCTGTACCGTTGCCCCACAAAATAATACCGTACCTCAACCACGAGTGGGCATAGGCGTAGTAGGTAGAGAGTGCTGTGGCAAAGTCTGTTGTTTTGCGGAGCGTGAACAACCCATATAGAAATTGGGATATTTTTGTTTTAGTAATTGAAATGTGCGTTTTCCAATTCATGTGACTGTCTACAGTAATACTTAAGAGTTTAAAGTTTCCTACTTGTACTTTTTCATTTGTTCAGCTCAAGTTTCAGAGGCGTTGGTGTTCTTTGATGGGGATAGAATTGAATCCTCATTATTATGAAAATCAAAAAGATCTATTCTCACGTCATCTGCAAATAGAGTACAACTCAGGAAGAGTACTCTGGGAAGATCATTAATATATAGTAAGAAAAGAAGGCATCCCAGTACACTTCCTTGTGGAATAGAGCCCCTTAATTCAGTGATATTCCCCCGAGTATCTTTTCTTAGACGTGACTTTACATCACTCCAAAGTTCTTCTTGGCGTTTTTTATAGCCCTTCATCTCAAATTAATTATTTTGATTCCCTCGAAAATGTTTTAGTCAATATTAGCCCTCAGTTTGATCACAGCATTATTATGGGTGACTTTAACACCTGTCTCCTTAAAAATGACCATCGCTCCGCTAAGCTCCGTTCTCTTGCAACTTCTATAAATCTAAGCGTGTTGCCACTTGATCCTACGCATTTTCCTCATAACGGCCCTCCTTCTCTTTTAGATCTCATTCTTACTACTTCTCCAAATCTGGTATCCCTCCACGGGCAATTCAATGCTGCAGGTTTCTCCAATCATGATTTAATTTACGCCTCTTTTAACATTCGTCCCCCGAAGAAGAGACAGAAGATAATCATGCGTAGAAATCTCCGCGATGTAAATCTGGAAGCGCTCTGGGATGATGTTTCACATGCTGATTGGAGCAGTGTAGGTCATCATGACGATGTTAACATGAAAGTAGGGGCTTTCAATGCCATATTGCTTGCGATTTTTGATAAGCATGCTCCTTTGAAACCAACGCGAGTTAAACACTTTCCTGCACCGTGGCTCACGCCGGAGATCAAACAGTACATGGCCAAGCGCGATCGAGCTCGTATTAAGTTCCGGCTGGTTCCTTCGGACGAAAATCGCCAGAGGTATATTTCCATACGTAACTGCTGCAACAAAGTCTGTAGGGAAGCAAAACGCCTCCATATCCACAAATCAATAGAGGAGTGCCCCCCTTCTAAGTTGTGGAAATTTTTAAAGTCTCTTGGGGTCGGCAAAACTCAGCAGTGTTCTTCCAATACTCTTGACATTGACGCTATTAACAAACATTTCAGCACGTCGCCGGTTACTCTTGACCCATCCATTAAGCAATCCACTCTTTCACTTCTTGCCAGTATTACACACCCCGACCTATCTCCCTTTGAATTTGGTTTGATTTCACCGCAGGAGACGCTTGCCCTTTTTAAATCTATTAAGACGAAGGCAATCGGTGACGATGGCCTCAGTGTGGATATGCTTATGCTCGTGGCGGATTTTATTGTTCCTACCCTTTCGGATATTATAAATTTCTCCTTGTCCACTGGAACCTTTCCGGCATCGTGGAAGTATGCTCACGTAATTCCTCTCCCCAAAATCCCTAGTGCTGTATCTTTCACTCAATACCGCCCTATTTCTATTCTCCCAGTTTTGTCAAAGATAATTGAACATTATGTTAATCGTCGTCTCCTTTCTCATCTTAACAGAAATTCTTTGTTTAATCCTTTCCAATCCGGATTCCGCCCCGGGCATAGCACGGTCACCGCTTTAGTTAACGTCACCGACATTCGTCTCAATATCGAGTCCAAAAAGCTCACTGTCCTTGTTCTTCTTGATTTTAGCAGTGCTTTTAATACGGTAGATTTTGATATTCTGCTAGGTATTCTCCGCTCTCTTAACATTTATGAAACTCCCTTATCCTGGTTTCGCAGCTACCTCTTTGGCAGGCGCCAGCGCGTTAGGTTCGATGACAAGATGTCCGAGTGGTGCGAACTCTCCGCTGGCGTTCCTCAGGGCGGGGTGCTTTCTCCATTATTGTTCTCTGTTTTTATAAATAGTATCACCGAATCCCTAACTACATCATATCACCTTTACGCAGATGACCTACAGATTTATGCAGCGGCTACTGTGGATGATATCTCCTCATTAATTTCGGAAGTCAATCGAAACCTAGAATCTATACGCTGCTGGGCGTGTAAGTATGGTTTACAAATTAATGCGAAGAAATCGCAAGCGATTGTTATTGGTAGTCCTTACCCAGATCTTTTACTGCGCGCGCTGTTAAATTGTGGAATGAGTTGCCTTTGTCGCTGAGACAGTCGCAGTCTGTTGCGTCACTTAAGATGAATTTGAAGAAGTTGTGGCTTTCCAATGACTTGTGAATTGGTTGAATATAGTATTTATTTATTTATTGTATATTTGCGATATATATGTTACATATGTCAGTGTGTATTATATTTTATATTGTATATTTATATATGTATTGGCATGTTTTTATTTGTCTACAATTAATACTAATTAGGATTTGCTTTCATTTTCTCTGTTTTTGTACACGGTATAAGTTTGCCTATCTCGTTCTACCTACCTTCCTCTCAATTGCTCAAAAGTTAGCTGGAAGAGATCCCTTATAGGGATAAGTTCGCCTTAGTACTTTGATCTATTGTGTGACATGTATATTCCTTAACCTGTTATTGTGTACAATAAAGTGCTTACATACATACATACATACATATTAGACCGTACAATATACAACTTATTAGAATTCGGGTTCAGATAATCAATTTGAACGAGCTGCATGCGCTTTTCTAAGTAAGATCTAAACCAATCGAATGCTATGCCCCTAATTCCAGATCCATATAATTTATTGAGCAGAATCTTGTGTGAGACTTTGTCAAATGCTTTTGTGAGATCTAAAAGTAATCCAACAGCAATTCGTTTATTATTTATGGTATTTAGAATCTTCTGAGTGTAATTACTAACGGCGAGGGCAGTGGAACGGTTTTTTCTAAAACCATATTGGCTGTCATGTATTATATGTTTTTTTCCAGAAAATAGTAAACCTGATTGCACATTGTTTTTTCAAAGACTTTTGACAGACTGGACATGAGTGCACTTATATAACTTTCGCATATAGTCAGCGGTGCTAACTCGACTTCATTTCTATATGGTCCGCAGTCCTAACTCATCTACATTTTCAATTCGTGTGGCGTTTAATAAACCCCGCGAGTCAAATCTTTAAAAAGTTTGATGATCCAACATTTGATAGAGTCAGCCTCAGAAATAGGTAGAATATTAATTTAGAAATTCAAGTCTTCGTAATTGTTGATTTGTCAAGGTTCTCCAATTTTAAGGATGATGATTGCTTGGTTAATGTTGATGATTCAGCAATGTGGACGAGTTAGGACAATGGGCGAGTCAGGAAATTGGATGATATGACAGTGTGAACAAATTAGGAAGGTGACAAATTAGGAATGTGGATACTTCAATAAAATGGTACGTACAGACTTGTAGATCTATAAATATTCGGGAATGTGAGAATCCATTCTAAACTTTAAAAATCAAGCAAAGGATCAAAACCTATCATGGCAAAAACGATTATTCGGTTTTTTAGGACCGATTCCGTCTAGGAAAAGATTCGCGTAAAGGAAAGAATAGAGGAAGTTTGAACGGTCCACTAACAAAGACTGTTCATTCACCTCGTTCGTTCCTAAATTGGAATTGCTTACCAGACGTCGTTCCAGAGAGCGGCGAGGATCAACTCGATTTGCATTCCATGTGTGTGTTTATGTGCAAATTCTTAGTGTGCGAGTAGGTGTACCAACTTAATATTATCTGCAGGTAAACGTCACTGATCTTGGGGCCCCTATTTATCTCTCTAATTACTAACATAAGACAGATATTTATGTAAAACCTTACTTTAATGAACCTCACACTTTACGTTTAAAAACTATGCTCATTTTTGCCACCTTTTTGTTTGTTACCCTTTACCGTGAAATGATAGCCAGTATACCGGGTAACTTTTCAAGTCGATATAAAGTTTTACTTTGACGTCTTATTCGAACTTTCAAGTTCCGAGGTTTTTCAACAATTAACGAAAAGCAAACTAGTTCCACCTGCGAATCAGCCGCTAGTCTAATGTAATATATAGTGAGTTAAGTGCGAACTCACCTACTTACTAGGTTTAACTTGTTATGACTTTTGCTATTTTTTCCTTGTACGGTTTCTTTCTCCCTAGGTGGTTAAGCCACTTTGTAAAACAAATTTCTCCTTGCATACACAATGTTGTGTTTTATGTTGTTGTGTTTATATGAAAACTACTACTACAGGGTCAAGCTGCCTCGTGGTAAGCCAGTATTGTCTAGCTGGTCTAATTAGACAGACTTTCAGATGTACTCTTTGAGTAATGATTGCAAGGATAATACTATATTAAATGAATCCCGTAGGTGATGGTAATAAAAAAAAAATGAATGTTTAATATGTATTGTTGAAGGTTGAGCAACACGTGTCGGCAAAGTACACATAAAAAGCGGACGAATTCTTCATTGAGTCGATCAAGTAACGAAATGATCCTCATGACTGAACGCTCTACTGGATTGCGATTATCTGTTGGGCTAACGTAGTTAAGGAAGAACTGATTTTGTTAATTGGTTATTAAATAAAATGCTATTTCCGTGAATAACTACCCTCATCATCCTCCTAGCGTCATTGCCGGTAGTTGCCGGTAACGCCCCTAAAGGAGGCAATAGTTTTACGAAAGCGATTGCCATCTGACCTTCCAACCCAGAGGGAAAACTAAACCTTATTGGGATTAGACCGGTTTCCTCATGATGTTTTCCTTCACCGAAAAGCTAACGGTAAATACCGTACATAAGTTCCGAAAAACTCATTGGTACGAGACCGGATTCGAACCCACGACCGCCGCTTCACAGCGGCATGCCTGAACCACTTAGGCTACCGTGCGTAGCTTAGCTCTCATTTCCGTGAATACCTACTCTATAGACTTACAATACTTTTTCGCTATTTCGTATGAAGTGTACAAAGTAAGGTTATGTTAATGAACTTTGGTATAATCATTTTGAAATTGCTTAACAAGAACTTGTTTCAGAAGATAATGGAGCAAAACGACCATATACATAACAACGTAAGTAGCATTGATAACTTAATCATTAATCAATCCCTATAACGGAGGTTCGTACCTGTCTGATATTTTTGTTAGAAATCATTAACCCATAAAATTGAGCATTTAGTGCATACCTAACTTTCGCTACAAGTCCACCTTGCACTACTATAAATTATAAGTCTTAAAGTTATTTGATGTTTACGATACCTCGTAAATATTGTACATTTTCGCACGCAATTCTAAAGTATCTGAGACACGACATTACCTAATTGGTGCCAATTTTCAATGGCATTGAAACTGGAAACCCCAGTAACGTAAGTATCAATATTAATAGGTTTAAAGTCGTTGGGGACTTGCAAGGAAATGCTGTTGCGATTCCTAGAACTCCATTGAACGGGCGCCGACCAGGCGGATACTTTCCTTGCAAGCAAATAAATAATAAGCAAGTTTTCGGAATCGATAGTTATAGATAAATAGTTACGTGAAAATGAGCTTTACTAAGAACTTGAACGTCGTGCGAAATCGTTTTCAGTGAGGGTGGCTCAATTTTACTCTTCTGAGCAAAAATACCGAACACGATAATGGTAGTACCTACTCCATTGAGAACGCTGATAGTTTAATTTTACTCACACGAGATTCTTTTCGCAATGTTTAAACAAACTGTTTTATTGAAAACAGTAGTTAGGTAATACTTATTTGAAGTGAAAATTGTGGGATAGTTATACCCCACGAATTTATGTGATAAACTGATAAAGTTGTAACCGAAAAAAAAATAAGATACTTTTTTCTCCCTCAGCTTATTATCATTTTATCTATAATTACTTAAATATATTTTTAATATATTTGCTGAGGTTTTTAAAGAAATTAGTCTGGATATAAACACGGATAGTACCTATCTATATGTAACGTATGTATGTAGCATCTGTAGGTACTTCCGGCAAACAGCCTATCCAACACCTGCACTGCCAGGAGCAGTTTCCCACTCTTCAATAAACTGAGGTGATGAATAATGTTCATCTTGAACCTTGAAGTATCAAATGTTTATTCTTAAACTATTAGTGCATATGCATCCGCTAGACTTGTACCATTATCTATTCTGCGCCGCTAGTTCGATGCTAACTAAATAGAAAGATTTATATTATTTACCTTATTTATACTGAACTGTCCGGGCATAGTCAAAACCTGTACATAGGTACAATTTATTCATAAAAAATAAGTATAAAATTGTACGTGTTTTAAATACCTACCATATGTTATTACAAAGCAGTTTAAGTATTGAAGACTAAGGAATAAATCAATGCTCGGCTTTGAAGTAATCGTATGGTTTCCTGGCGTTGTGGTTTCGATGCGTTCAACCAAATATTATTTTGTACCCACTCGGAAGTATTAAATACTATTATGTACGATAAAGTATCAATTACACCCACAACTACTCGTATAGCATTCAACGAAACCTTTGAAAAAATACGTACTATTGGTCTTTAAAATATTATTTTGTATAACGGAAAATAGCATAATTTAATTTGCATTTGTGCTTAGCCTATCACCGTAGACGGATCTTTGTATTGTGCACGAGGGAGTGGTTACAGTGCCTTTAAATGCCAACAGTCATTAAAAAAAGCAAGACCTTAGCCCACGACACTGAAATTGCTGGCTTTTCCGTCTAGACGATTGCGCGGTGAATTAAAGTCGAAAATATCGTATTAACAGGGGTTATTTTGAGGGTTGTTTTCTGAATCCTACGCGTGTTCGTTGGGAATGAAAGAGAAGGCGCTAGCTAAGGGGGTGGCGCTTACGGCCGGCGGGTGAAACTGCTTGCACCAGTTATCTTCGGGAGGCCGGTGCCGCCGGGTGCGATCCGTTCGCGCGCCAAATGACGGCTTCCAAACTTTTCACGATTTTCCCAAAAAATATTGTCGAGTTCCAGAGTTGACCGCCCCTTTAATCACTTCTTTGCGTGTGTCAAATGCAACCGAAAAGAACGTTTAACGTGTGTTTTATGGTTTAGTTTGTCTTCAACGACAAAATGTTATAGTTACGTGCGTTCCTGGTTTCGGAAAGTTAACATTTAAATATGTAAGAAAAATAACAGGTTTTGGCCGGACGGTTCTGATAATTGTATCTTTTGGATAAAAAAAAAACTATTTACCTAGTTATTGGTTATAATTTGGCATTTAATTAGCAGATGTATATGCACTGATAGTTTTACAATAAATGTTTAATACGTCATCGTCAAGATGAACATATTCATTAGTCAGCACAGTTTATTGAAGACTGGCAAAATGCTCCTGGCGGTGTTGATCTTGGATTGGCTGTTTGCCGGAAGTACAGATGCTACCACCCGTGAGTACCTCTAGGTTACAATTTTGAAGTCCCCTACCTCAGCAAAATAATAATACCTAATGACCACGCACCGATTTTACACATATCTGCGCAATCAAGTTTTATTAAACTAAATGTTTACGTCAAAAAGAGTTGCAAGTATAAATGAATGAAAGCTTTTGGATTTCCAAGTTATGAAACATTTTTAATCATATAAAATAAAAGTTAGTACCTATCACATCACAGGGACATGCGTCTTAGACTAACGATAAACAGTGAAAACATCAAAATAATACTCAGTTTCCTTCACACTCTATTATCAATATTATTACTCTTACATGTGAACCTCTTTTAAACCATGTTTGCTAAAACACTAATATTATACCTACTTGAAGTATGTAACTGTACACACGTGCTTTTGATTTACCGGGAAACCTGTAGAAAAGTGTTTCATGTAGTGCTATAACATTGTCCATTATTTTAATACCATTATTAGCAATTTGTACCAAAGCTTATTTATAAAACTTACCTATTTATCATATTTAGGGCCTGTTTCACAATCTCCAGTTAAAACATATCCGTCAGATAAATGTTGGCTGTCACTTTTCTTTTATATGACAGGATAAAAGGATAGCAATAATTTTAACTGGCAGATACTGTATCCGGCGATTGTGAAACAGGCCCTTAATAAAATTATTAGTGTACCTACTAACTCGTTTGAAGCACATATTTGTTGTTATTGTCCGCGAAACAAGCGTGCTGATTTGTTTACAAACATGTACAGTTAGCATCGTTTATTTAGTAGGTACCATCCTAACTAGCCAAAAATATCATAACACATCCTTACTCTTACGGCAATATAAAGACGTTAAATGTTGCTGATTTTGCAGTCATCATAATATAATTTTTCATTTCTCATGCTCTAAAAGTGCCTCTTTATGCTGTGTGTAGGCGACACAAAGTCGCTTTTTATGCTCTTGTGCCTAATATCTTCGTCGAAGACCAAGGCAATCGGTCCAACAGCCACACGAGCAACTTAAACTTCATCGAATAAACTCTTTATTTTAATGTTTCGTTAGTATTCTAAGATCAAGGCAAGAATACCTTTACACTCGATTGATGACGTCATTGACGTCCCGCGTAAAATGGTGCGTTTTATGCACTTGTTGTACAATCTACTATTTCACTTCTCAAGCTCAAAAAGTGCGTCATATTAGACTTAGCAAGCGGGGCTAAAGTAGTACATTTAGCGCCTAGGGAAAATATGTATATTTATGATTTATAAAACATGTTAATTTGACCAATCAAATGTATACATATTTATAATTTATAAAACATGTTAATTTGACCAATCAAAACAGTTCAACGTCTTACATCCACCAATCACAAATCTTTAAAAAAAAACATTAGTATTTGCTATCAACTAACCAGAATACAGACATTAAAATCGACCAATCAGGAAACAGAATTCATTTCAAACATTAAGTGTTTTTCATGTCCTAATTCACAATCATTAAAAAAATAAACACCTCTGACCGACTATAGCCGCGTCCAAACGTTCAAGCGTGGTACATAAGCTATGATGAAGATTGAGCGGGATAGACTGCTCTCTATCTCACCTTATTGTATGTCCGACGTAATATGTTATGTCCACCGCGCTTGGCCCTTTAGACGCGGCTATTAGAAGTTCAGAGGAGTTTAAGGCGCCGTAGGTTCAGCGAAGTGAAGCGAACAGAGTTTTTGAAACAATATAATGCGTCTGTTTATAATAATATGGTTTCAAAAAAATACGCATAGTAATCTTGAGGCTTTTCTGCAGGGAGATCAGTCAATCTAAATATGATTAAACAATTTTCGCTCTATAGAAAAAAAATACGAACATAGGTCTAAAAGGGTCTAAAATACATTTAAAATATATTTAACAAATTATGCACAAAAGCTTAAAATATTCAAATGGTATCTAAAAATCGGCAATATAATGTTTGAGAGAAATCAGTGAATACTTTTTTATTTATTTTAACGGCAAAAAAAATAAAATTAAAAAACATGATATCCGCGCTTCCGAGCACGCACTTCTATCTCGCTCACGCTTATGCTCAGTGAGAGGGACAGAAGACCACGAACCTACGGCGCCTTAAATTCGTGGCGTGAATATTTTGTATCTGTGTGAAAGTAGTTTATTAAAAAGAATGGCACCAAATTCAACAATATTTTCGCCTTGGTAGAATTGTTGATTGTGGATGGATAATTATTGTTTTTAATATTTTCTCGCAGTTGAAGTGGAAAATAGTGTGTATAACTCTG
This sequence comes from Epinotia demarniana, assembly GCA_945867215.1. Classification (NCBI taxonomy): domain Eukaryota; kingdom Metazoa; phylum Arthropoda; class Insecta; order Lepidoptera; family Tortricidae; genus Epinotia; species Epinotia demarniana. Next base: position 9,573,607 of record OX244267.1, on the reverse strand, counting down.
GTCTAAAAGCCATATTGCCCCTCGAACTATTTCTCCTAACTTTGTTCGGGACATTATCCATCTCGTGGTGGTATGGCTTACTTTAGACCCTTGTCATACAATCTACTATAAGTTAGTTATACTTATATTAGTTGAATTAATCTAGTGAAATGTTTCTTAGGTTGAGTTGGAAACGTAGAAATATATCAATGTATTAGTCTCCAATATCATCAGTCGGTCCTTCAGTGCTGAGGATCGTGACCACCACGTCATTTTCGGGGTTTGCTTGGGTCATGCCAACCTTTTTGGTGTATAAATCTGCTATTGCGTATGAAGTATTTGTCTTGTTGAAGTCAAACTATAGAATCACTAAAATGAATATCATCATCATCATCATCATATCAGCCGAAAGACGTCCACTGCTGGACATAGGCCTCCCCCAAAGAGTGCCAAAGTGACCGATCCCGAGCCACCCGCATCCAGCGGACTCCCGCAACCTTTACCAGGTCATCAGTCCACCTTGTCGGGGGCCTACCCACGCTGCGCCTTCCGGTACGTGGTCGCCACTCGAGAACCTTTCCGCCCCAACGGCCATCGGTTCTACGTGCTATGTGCCCCGCCCACTGCCACTTAAGTTTAGCGATCCGGAGGGCTATATCGGTTACCTTGGTTCTGCTGCGGATAGCCTCATTTCTGATGCGGTCACGCAGCGAAACTCCCAACATGGCCCTCTCCATTGCCCTTTGGGTGACTTTGAGCCTTCTTATGAGGCCCATAGTAAGCGACCACGTTTCAGTGCCATATGTCATCACTGGCAACACACACTGGTCAAAGACTTTCGTCTTGAGACACTGCGGAATATTGAACGAAAAGATTTGCCGTAGCTTCCCGAACGCTGCCCAGCCGAGTCGGATTCGACGATTGACCTCTTTCTCGAAGTTGGACCTACCTAACTGGATCGTCTGTCCTAGGTATACATAATCATCTACAACTTCGAGCGTAAAGTGTCCGATTGTAATGGGAGTTGGTACTACATGGGCATTTGACATGATCTTCGTCTTATCCATGTTCATTCTTAGACCAACTCGCTCGGATGCTTCTCCAAAACTGTTCACCGCTGCACTGGAGGACGTTTTCAAGACTCTGGACTGGAGAAGGCTAAGCATCAGCATCAACGGCGAGTACATCACTCACCTTCGGTTTGCTGACGATATAGTAGTCTTGGCTGAGACCATGGAGGACTTAAGTACGATGCTCGATGACCTCAGTAAAATGAATATACCTACAATTTATTCGAAGCTACTTTGGTGCCAATTGTGCACCACTAAGTAGGTGTGTATGAAATTTTATATGCTCACTGATACATCCATGAATATATTTACATTGGACAACAAAGTCTTGTAGGTAATCGTTAAAAACTTTCCGAAATAATTAACAAACGATTTTTATTGGTAAGCAAATATTTGTAACATTCAACCGCTGTGTATTTTCTTTCCCTCACTGTTTTTATGGCGTTTTATATGTAGGCCGTTTTTTTCTTCCAAAAAAAAATATTCTACTCGGTCACCGATGATAGAATAAAAACCGATAAATAAGGGGACTAGGCCCCCCCTCTTGCGCGATTTCGCAATAAATGTGATTGAATACCTACAATTTTAGGTGACAGTTATCACAAAAATTTAAATAATTGTATTAATGATAAAACTTGCGTAAATACCGATAAATAAGGGGACTAGGATCCCCCTCTTGCGCGATTTCGCATTAAATGTGATTGAATACCTACAATTTTAGGTGACAGTTGACACAAAAATTAAAATAATTGTATTCATGATAAAACTTGCGTAGGCACCGGTGGTTAAAAAAGCGAGTTAGGAGTCTCCACTTCCAAATTGTTCATTTACATTCATATTAATAAAATTGATGCCGTATAACGGGGGGACAGTGGGGGCAGTCGGGAATCAAAAATTAGTTTTGTCGGTTGCTACATTTTTTTTTCTTCTTCTGACAACACTAACTAGCCAAAAAAACATAAAATAAAATAAAAAACTACACAGTTAAAGTTGATGTTTAAAGGCGGCGGAATTTTGTTTGAATTTTAATTCGTTTGTGAGATTTGACAAAGTAAGTGTTCATCATCCTTTTGGATATCGTTTATTTAAAACAAAAAAAGCAAGTCATATATTCCTTATTATACTGGTTTTAACATAAAATACGAATCCACCGTATTTTAGCAAGTCAAGGTATTGCATGCTCATAATCCGAAAGTGTTAAATCTCTGAATTTTCCCAATTCACTTCATTGCTAGTCCTACTTACCCCAACTACGGGGTACTTCTAACTTAAACCCAATTCTTTGTGTTTATCATTAAAATCATAAAAAAATTATACTAGCGGAATATTTTTTAAGTATGTGGAAAGATCAACTTGGCACATGCAAAAATAAACATTTATCTAGTTCGGAATTTCTGTCTTGTCCCTTCTTCCCCGTTATACGGTATATTATTACCTATAACATGTATTTGTAACTAAACACCTTGTCAACTATTTCTGAAAAGTCAACTCTATCAGCTCGACTATTAACTATTTATTCGAATCCAGTCTCTATTAATAAAAGTGTGTAATAAATCTTCGAATGTCAGTTCCAACGCTTCTAATTTTATGCCGTATCCAAGACTTACCTACAAGGGCTTGGTTTTTAAATCCCCGCGAATCTTTCCCCTAACCGTAATATGATGGGTTGACGTGCAGTCAATTAGCGGCCCGGTCGCGGGGCGCGCTGTAACGTCTATCAGGGCGCCGGAAGGCAATGAGCCTAGTTTTAACAACATCGCATTATACTGTCGTTTACGAAATTGTGATACCGCTACGCTGCTGGGGCTATACAATATAACGTCCTCTTTATTGGAAGTATTTTTAATTTTTAATAAAATTAGGTCACTGACTGTAAGGGTCCTGCTTAATAACTGTAACTATTACTAAAACCCTATTTTTTAAATACCAATCGGCAACCTCCACGGCAAATAACGAAGCCGAAGATTTAACTTGTGAGCTCCAAGGCAGATTACAAAATATATCTTTCAGCTTACTCCACTATTATAATATTTGCCATCCGTCTATAAAATAGATGGATAGTAAATATAAATATTAGGACCGTTGGTTTTCCTGAAATATTAAAATCACCTAAAACTAATACTTAAATGGAACTCCACAATAAGCTTCGTGCTTTAACTTCGAGCTTTCACCATTAACCGAGATTAAGGTTAAACGCAAGCCCATTTCCTATAAAAAAGGTACTTATAAGTTAAATTTTTGCTTAATTGAGTTGAAATCGATACTCAACGCTTTTCACTCCAAGAACTTAACACGCCGTAAGAGCGTGGTGTGTATTACGCAAAAGGTCATAATTATTTTTTAAGCTCATTAACCGTTTTGACCTGATTCCGTCCATGTTACACACGAAATAGTCGCGTGCTGCCGAATTAATTTGACAGAACATGCTTATTTTGAGGGTATTTGGCAATTATACGTCAGTGGTCTAATACTTATTAGACGCCGTAAGGCTTCCTTGGTTATCGCGTCGCTAAGCTTTTTTCAAAAGAATATAACATGTGTAATTGTGTATACTATATTATTTTTATTTATGTTATATTTTAATTCATATCTCGATTCTACTAATTTAGGAAATATTATTTTCACATGTACATTGTGCATGTTGTTTGGTGAATTTGCCGAAAACAAGTAAGGCAATAAGTTAGATTAGCAGTAAAACGAACTTGATTTAGGAGGTTGGCTTTTATTACTCTCATCTAACGAAGGCGATTTACTTAGTGACTGCTCTCTGGGGGAGTTACCAATGTGCATCTCATCTCGTTGCATTCTCGAGAATGAAACAATTTATCTTGAAAATTATTTGCAATATTACTGGGTCTGTTTTGTGTTACTGTCTTCCTGCGGACCACAAGAACGTTGGTTCAGACTTATTACAAACACTAACACGCGGAATTATAATTGAAAGAAGCGGAGAATTTATATTTGTAACATCAATGGAAAGTAAATCATTTAGCCGTTGTGGGTGATTCCGTATCATCAACACAAAGCAATGCTCTCCTAATAGGTACAAACATCACAGTGTCTTGGTTTGGTAAACGATACCCTTTATGTAATTGACTTCCTTGATGTGGCGCTTAATAGCCCGAGGTTTGATTAACTCTTCTAAAGATTAACTACGATACGACAGCCTCACACGTCTTGTCTGACAAGCAACAAACGGCTTTATTGCCAGGGCATAGAAACCTAATATTTTTGTTAAGAAATAGCGGACGTTTCTGCTTAATAAACATTAATTGAGCGAGTAACGTTATGTTTTCCAAATGATAAATAACCCAACAAAAGGCTGTCTGTTTCCAATTCAGGGAAAATAATTTGGTTTATTTCCAGATTTACTAATTAGTTTGATGTTGTTGAAACTGATACTGATTTTAACGAGTATAAAGAGCAGGGAATTGGAGACATATTTTCCATTATCTTAGCGAACTGCCAGGAGGCATGGATGAAAAAAGATTTTAACTAGCTTAGCTTTCTACAATGAAATATAAAATACGTGATGTTAAATAGGAATGATAGAATAATGACATGTTGCCTTGAAAGCTAAAACATGACTGTTAATTGTTTAAAAAAACATTATTTACGCCGATTATTTTGGAATAATAGTTATTTCTATTATGCGATGTTCCCAGGCAGTAGATATTCAACGATAACATTTTGGAATCCTGATTACTACTTATAGTACCTATTAACCGACAAAATACCTACCTAGTAACCACCTTTTTCCTGAGATTTATCCTTTTTATTGGGTATATTATACTTATTATATTATACTTGCATCCGCCCGCGACTCCGTCTGCGTGGACTCGGGATACAAATTATACTATAATTTAATCCAGGCTATAAACTGTCTTCGTTCAAAATTTCGTCCAAATCGGTTGAACTGTTTAAGCGCGATTGAGAACGAACATCCCAACATCTAAACATCAAATATCTAAACATCCGATGCAAACGTTCGCATTTATAATATTAGTAGGATGGGATACCTACATTTTAAGACGTGCCCCGTACTATGGATACAACTACGGCATTCGAGCTCAACGTTATATTGTTACAGATTAGGCGCACCAATGTAAGACATGTAAAATTATGGCCGCCAAAAGCAATCATGGTCTAATCCGAACATTGAAAGATTACTTGATTTCGACAGACTTAGGTATATGGTTTACGTTCTCGTTTGAATTAATCCTTCCAGGCTCAACACCCTTGAATGTAAAATATTATAATACAAAAATGTATGTTTATAAATTCCATAACAAGTTCACCGACTTATCTCCAACTTCCATCCGGATACATTTCGATCAATTAATAATTTTGTACTGCCGATATAAAATCCAGCAGATTAATATGGCTACGAAACAGATTGAAAAATGATTTATATAAAATCCATCGTTCATAATTGAATGGAATAACGTGGCTCAAGGTGTCAGGGTTTAACAGGGTGTTTGATGAATTTATTGTTGGTACAGACGAGCCCGGGTTCACGGGGCCCATCGTGAACGTGACAGCGCCGTTGGGCCGCGAGGCGGTACTCGCCTGCACCGTGCACAACCTTTCTACTTACAAGGTAACCGAATCCGATTTGCCCCAACATTGGCTTCTTAAGCGTGTTTGCTTTCTTATTTCGACGTATTGATACAATCAATCTTGTTAAATAAAGAAAATGAAACATTTTCTGCTTGTATTGATTTTGGCTTAGAAAAACCTAGCTGCGTAAACACAGCCGGAGTAACAGTTTCTTATCCAATTGTTTACGATATTCTTAGAAGGATTCAATAGTAGTGGAGTGGGCTGAAGGAGGTGTATGTTTTTAGGTATAAGTATCTGTAGCAGTGCTGTATTGTTATATAGGTACCTACGTCGCTCACATTTACATATCCAAATGTCAAGCGAGAAGCTACGGATCAAAATATTTATGTTTTGCTGTTTATTGACTGTCTAAGCACATTTTTAGAATTTAGATAAACTTATGTAACCCTCTCTGAAAAATAATCAAAGCATAATCCGCTTCACATCAGTAGGAATATTAACGACATATGCAAACCTAATTATGTTTATAAACCAAATCACAAACTTTAGGTGGCATGGCTCCGAGTAGACACGCAGACGATCCTTACCATCCACACCCACGTAATATCGCGGAGCCGGCGCGTGGGCGTCACGCACAGCGACCACCGCACTTGGTTCCTGCACATCCGTGAGCTGCGCGAGACTGACCGGGGCTGGTACATGTGCCAAATCAACACGGATCCGATGAAGAGCCAGCTGGGATACCTGGATGTTGTTGGTGAGTTGTTTTGACTTGCAGGCTAAAGTATCAGCCAGCTTGAGGCACTTGATATGGCGGAGCCAGCGCGTGGGCGTCATCTACAGCGACCACCGCACTTGGTTCCTGCACATCCGTGAGCTGCGCGAGACCGACCGGGGCTGGTACATGTGCCAAATCAACACGGATCCGATGAAGAGCCAGCTGGGATACCTGGATGTTGTTGGTGAGTTGTTTTGACTTGCAGGCTAAAGTATCAGCCAGCTTGAGGCACTTGATATGGCGGAGCCAGCGCGTAGGCGTCATGTACATCGACCACCGCACCTGGTTCCTGCACATCCGCGAGCTGCGCGAGACCGACCGGGGCTGGCACTTGTGCCAGATCAACACGGATCCGATGAAGAGCCAGCTGGGATACCTGGATGTTGTTGGTGAGTTGTTTCAACTTGCAGGCTAAAGTATCGGCCTCACCTGTGCTTAACGCACATGTTATTGGGAGCCGGCGCGTGGGTGTAACGCATAGCAACCGCCGCACCGGATTCCTGCACATCCGCGAGCTGCGGGAGACCAACCGGGGCTGGTACATGTGCCAGATCAACACGGATCAGATGAAGAGCCAGCTGGGATGTCTGGATGTTGTCGGTGAGTTGTTTCAACTTGCAGGCTAAAGTATCGGCCACATCCGAGCTTGAGGCACTGATATCGCGGAGCCGGCGCGTGGGCGTCACGCACAGCGACCACCGCACCTGGTTCCTGTACATCCGCGAGCTGCGTGAGACCGACCGGGGCTGGTACAAATGCCAGATCAATTGAGAGGAATTAAAATACTTTCTTTTACCCAATAGTTTAAAAGGTCTTATCTTTACAGGAAACTTACGGCAATTATGGAGGATGAGGATGACTAAAAGTATGTGATGTCACTATGTCCATGAATTTTGGTCATATTTTTCAATTACAGGGTATAAAAGTTAGGAGGTACAATCTTAGTGAATTTCGGAGTGATTATCTCCGTACACATTCACTCAATCAAAGACATTGATCAGTGATTTTTGCCACTTCTACAACAAGTAGTGATATATTTATAGTTTGACTTCCATCAGTAGTTCCAGTTAGTATGGAGTGTCGCCCAAATTTATTTTTGGCATTTCATTCTAAAACTTTGTAGCGACTAACATCTACACCTAACACCTACACTACAATTTTCATTTAAATACACCTTACTTTTTGACTAAAATGCCTGTCACATACGACGAACGGATAGACGCCCAGACGGACAAACGGACATGAAGAAACTATACGGGTTCCGTTTTTGCCATTTTGGCTACGGAAATCCTCATTAATAGTAATGTGTAGCGTAGGTACAATATAATTATATGATCTCATTATAATAGCCGTACCGTATAGTAAAATAAAACACTTTATTTTTATTTTCTCTAACACTAGCTATATAAATCTGTGGTTTGTTACAAATATGACTATTATTAATTCTATATGCGAGTGATTGTTGAGCTTTGTTATTATTGAAATGTAAATTAATTCTATATGCGAGTGATTGTTGTTGAGCTTGGTTATTATTGAAATGTAAATTTTGTATTCTCTATATTTTAACTACTTATGTTACATAAGGAACTTACATTTTGTTACCTTGCCCTAGTAAATAAATATATAAATATTATTTTTTGTATATCCGTATTATATTATTACAGACAAGAATCGTTACGCGCCAAAATATTGGAAACTTACTCGTAAAACTTTATTTAATTCCAAAGATGGCCCTGCACCTAAATATGTATTTAAAAAAAACCTGCCAGTCATTGCCTTATGGAGTATGTTGCCCAAGATTCTGGTAGCATTTGCCTCACTCACTCGTGCACTGGGTTAGGAAACTCCCAGCTCTTGTGAACCCGATGACGTCTACAAACTCAATTTTGTTGTGTTTTGGCGACTCGGCTAGAGTCATTCAAGTGATCGTCAGACGGAATACGTCGGTTAGAGTATTTAGGCTCTTATGTAATTAGTATACCAGAGAATCGAGCTTTCATCTATCGGTTAATGCGTTGGTCTGACCAACCCGAGTGCGCAAGATGCAATTTTAATTTGATTACGATAATTTGATTTGATCAATAAAACTGTCCTGTGATAGGTTCCGTATGGCTTGGTTTAAGAATTGTGTTTCAGGTTTACTTGGCAAAAAGGAAACGAAACAAGTGACTCGAACAATATTATCTGTTATCCCGCTATAAAATGTTCAGATCTATTGGCGAAAAAGAGATGTTAAGATGATTGTTATTATAAAGTTTATGTTACGTAGTACTTAAGTAAATAACATTGCATGCATTTGACAGTGCTGTAATACAGTGTTATCTGATGGAACAAGTAAATAAATGTACCTACGCACCTGTACTACCTCCCTCCGCACTAACAAATACCTACAATAAACCACCAACAATAAATTATAGTAATAAATAAGTTTGTTGTGTTTATTTACGTATTTGTTCGTGCGGAGCGGAGCGGGAATATTAACTGCATGGCAAAATACGCTTTACGCAAGTACTTACATCTTATTATCCCTCGACCTGTACGTTCTTTAGCAAAATGTGATTTTTTGGGTTAGTAACTTATCTTATCACGGTAATCCGCAATTTAGTCAACTAAGTAATTGGAGAATCAATTGCCTTTTAAGGTACGGTACTATATCTTCAATACCGATTTTTATAATAAAGTTAGCTTTATATATTTTAGCCATAAAGTCAGGACCTAGGGGACAGATTTTGGCGTAGCCTTCACTAAGGTGTATATAGCTTCAGGTATTTTCGTGTGAAATTTGTAAATACACTCGTGGTGCCTGACGCAAATAAATAAACAAAAATAAAGCTATGTGATACCTATCATTAAAATATGTTTGACCAGTTCCCCCGGATATTTTGGACCGTGGGACGAGCCGCGACCAGACGGTCCGCGAAGGGGCCTCCGTGAGCCTGACTTGTGCCGCCACGGGCTCACCGCAACCACAGATCATTTGGCGACGGGAGCATGCCAAGCCTATCGTGCTTTCTGACGGAATACAAGGTAAATACTTAACACCTTATTCATAAAACTCTCTTAACTTAAAAGTTTTTCTATAAAATAGATGTCAAAGTCGCGGCTAAGGACAGACGAATTTCGTTTTAATAAGGGCATGAGTCTTTTTAAACTGATTTACTTTAAAGTTAGGTCCCCACTGCACCAACGTACTGGCTTGCCGTGGGATACTTGATAGATTCTATTTCAAGTATAATGCGTTGTTTTATTGGTGTGTCAAATTCAATAGCATTGATTTGTAGCATTAAATAAGTTAAAACATTATATTCCGCTTTTTTATTTTTAAATTAAACTAGACAAGCGCGGCTAAAGAACCTTAAAAGTTTTGTATGGACTTTTACGTCTAAAAGTGATCATATAGCGGCTCCATTGAGTACCGCGAGCATGTTGCGAATTTTGGGAGGGGAGCGCTCGCACGAAGAAAATATGTTAGGTATATTATCTGTAAGTATTATTATTACAGTGTCTGCAATGAGAGTAAATCAACATGTGTCTTCATTCAAACATCATTGTACTAACGAGTGGGTAGGGTAACACGACTGGTAGAAGTCTTCAAGCTGACGGTTTTGAACTCTGGCTTGATGACTTGCTGATTTAAATGGAATTCGCTCAGTAAGGAGGCACGTGGGTGCGACTTCGTTGTTTTCGCTACAATATTGCCATTGGTTATACCTATGCCTTCAATAATCCAGTTAGAGAAATAAGTTAGTTTAGGCAAAGTTGACTATTCAAACAGGACAATATATCAACTAGTTAGTAACTAACGTGACCTTACTCCGGCTCGAAACACAATTTATTACATTCCAGAACATAATTAAAAGCTTTTAGCACATTTGCGTTATCTGGCCAACCCATCGGTACCCAATTGCAAATGTGTTCAGCCCAATCTTTAGGCCGCTTTCTCACTTTTCACTTTGTGCGTACAAAATGTGTGCTGGGTTTACACTCAGACGCGAACCTATGGCTACGATTATGGAGAGGCGAGCGACGCGCTGCGTGGCGCGGGAACAAACACTTGCAAACACAAACGTATGGCGAACTATGCGAGCGTTTAAGGCGCCGTAGGTTCAGCGAAGTTAAGCGAACAGTGTTTTTGAAACAATATAATGCGTCTGTTTATAATAATATGGTTAAAAAAAATACGAATAGTAATCTTGAGGCTTTTCTGCAGGGAAATCAGTGTTTAGAAACATGATTAAGCATTTTTCGCTCGATAGAAAAAAATCACGAACATAGGTCTAAAGGGGTCTAAAATACACTTAAAATATTTGTTACAAATAGCAAACAAAAGCTAAAAATATTAAAATGGCTTCTAAAAATCGGCATTATCATATTTGAGGGAAATCAGTGTTTACTTTTTTATTTATTTAAACGGCCAAAAAATTAAAATTAAAAAACATGATTTCCGCGCTTCCGAGCACGCACTTCCATCTCACTCACGCTTATGCTCAGTGAGAGGGAGAGAAGACCATGAACCTACGGCGCCTTAAGACTCAAACGCACAGAGAGCGGTGGCGGTGCGGCGCGGCGTGGTGCGGAGGCGGTACCGGTTGTAATGTTCGAGCTAATATGAAACGATCCGCACAGATCCGGTTTTCTGTGCGGACCCTTTCGTATTAGCTCGAACATTACAACCGGTACCAACTCCGCCCCGCCACCGCTCTCTGTGCGTTTGCAGCTTTACGTAGGGTCGTTGGGGAAACAGTGGACCCAGTGGACCGTTGGTGTAGGTTTTTAGTGTTTTTCTCATAATCCACTATCATCCTGATGCTAAATGAGTACTACAAAGTCGTTGACTCCACAGGGTTGACTCGCTTTATACTCACCCCCCTAAGGACACAGGGGTGCGTAACGATGGCTATAAATATTTATGATATAATATTACTCGCAATAACGCTCATCTGATATAATTCTCAAGTTCTATAACAACACTTATTATATTTTCATAGGACATAATTATCATTTTATATAACGGTCATTTGATATAAAAATATTTGGTATAACATACATTAAGTATAATGCATATTTGCTATATTGAACATTGGATATAATGCAAATTTCTTCTAATGCACAATTAGCATAATATTTTTTGGTAGACTCTAAGGCAGGTCGGTGTAGGTACGACGACGAGCGAAGCGAGGAGGAGTGTTAGGTTGAGCTGCGACCCTACAGCGCGCGAGCCGAGCGAGCGAAGCGAGCGTGCCGCGGTAGCGCCGGCGAAGCGCCAGAACCGAACACTTTTACTACCTAATATATACTTACATAGTACAATTTGCGAACCGTTACGTTAGCTACATTTTCTTTTAATAAAAAAATATTATTTTACTTGATAGTTATGACATATAACTTGTATGTAACATGAGCATTATACCATATAATGATTATACAAAACAAGTGTTATATCCGATGATCGTTATACAAAATAAAGATATATATTTTGATATTATAACAAACGTTTATTATAGACAATGAGTGATTATATATCTTGAAATTATGTCAAATGTTGTTATAGCGAATGAAATTATATTAATTATTTTTATACCCATCATTACACACCCAGGACACAGCCCACCTTTAAGAAATGAATATAGGTATTCAGAATTCTATTAGATATATATTTTAATAAAATGTTAGTAATTACTTAATAAACATTTTTTTCTGGCAGTCGGGTAGCCCCATAGTGGCGCCTACCCACAAGCCAGACAGGATCAGCAGCGAAAGCGTGCTACACAAGAACAGCACCAAAATTTTTTTTTATATCAATAGGCTGTACCATTTCTGAGCTAATGATTCCGGTGTTTTCATACTCGCCGCACGCTCCGCACGTCTCGCTGTACTCGTGGGCCTACTATAACCGACACTTTAAGACAGACTGACATACACATAATTTTGGGAGGAATGAAGTGAAGTTCTTCTGCTATGAACGTCATTGATAAGTTTTAAATTTACTGCCCAATAAAGCTAACAAAAACGATTGCTTCAAAAGAAAGCGAGCGTTTGGAAACACATTTTTCGCATGGATAAACTCACACGTTTGCGAGATCTTATTTACCATGTCAACAAACTTCGCCACGAGGTAACAACTTATATAAACGTATATACCACAAAGGAATATCCATCTCCAGCAAATAAAGCTGCGTTCACACTACGTTGCAAATTGCATCGGATTGAACAGAGTAACAGACTTGAATTATTGTACACGATGATGTTTATCATGAGTGCTTGTCCAAATACGCGCATTAAGTAGATGCACGAAAGTCGCTTACTTGTTTGTGTTAGCCTACATGTTACTTTTCATTTGTACGTGCACAACTTCCTCGACCGCCATCGCCACCATCTGTCAATCTACTTGCTGAACTTGCTCGTAATACTAGTATCGTATACAGTGAATGGCATAGGTGAGGACAAGTCCCTGCGTGTGCAAAGAGGTTTTTAGTGAGATTTTTTGTTGGCTTGGCCCATAACACGTAGCATACATCTACTACAGCACGTAGACTGTTCTCCAAATATAACCGTACAGTACACGCCCGTTACTGTATGTTCGATTATTTGCGGACTACGACGTTGTACACGTTCACGTAGGCACAAATTACCGTCCACATTTATAATAACTTGCCAAATGAGGATCGGTGTATTTATTTGCAAATGATGGAAATGTTGACGCAGCTTTATGTATCGTTTAATAGTCTTTTCACTTCTCATGCTCAAAAAGTGCATCATATTAGACTTGGCAAGCGGGGCTAAAGTAGTACATTTAGCCCCTAGGGAAAATATGTATACATATTTATGATTTATAAAACATTTTAATTTGACCACACACAACAGTTCAATATTACATCCAGCAATCACAACTCTTTAAAAAAACATTAGTATTTGCTATCTACTAACCAGAATACAGCTAGACATTAAAATCGACCAATCAGGAAACAGAATTCAATTCAAACATTGGGTGTTTTTCAAGCGTGGTTAACTGCATACATGAGTCATATATGCAGTTAACCACGCTTGAACGTTTGGATGGAGCTATAGTCGGTCAGAGGCGTTTATTTTTGTAATTATTGTAAATTAGGGAATGAAAAACTCCTAATGTTTGAATTGAATTCTGTTTCCTGATTGGTCGATTTTAATGTCTAACTGTATTCTGGTTAGTAGACAGCAAATACTTATGTTATTTTAAAGAGTTGTGATTGGTGGATGTAATTACATGACATAAGCTATGAAGATTGAGCGGGATAGACTACGCCGCTATTAGACGGTCAGAGGCGTTTATTCGTCTTGTGAATATTTTGTATCTGTGTCAAAATGGTTTATTAAAAAGAATGGCGCCAAATTGAACAATCTTTTCGCCTTGGTAGAATTGTTGATTGTGGATGGATAATCTTTGTTTTTACTATTTTCTCGCAGTCGAAGTGAAAAGTAGAGTGTATAACTGTGGTCTAAAAGCCATATTACCCCTCGAACTATTTCCCCTCACTTCGTTCGGGAAAATATCCATCTCGTGGTAATATGGCTTACTTTAGACCCTTGTCATACAATCTACTATTGTTTTTTAAAGTTAAAAGGTACCTATAATTAAATAAGTGGTACCCAAACTAATAAATAAACGACATTTATGCTCATTTTTTTTTGCTTCGGTTGAATAAGTGTTGTTTATGTGATGCCCTTTCCTTGTTCCTTGTATTTCAATATTTATAAAATCTTATTAAGTTAATAAGTATATCATCAGTAACCCTCAAATTATTTAGAATATTTTTAGTTTAGTAACAGTAACATTCAAATTACTTAGAATATTCTTTTACCTTTATGATGTAATGCAGAATAAATGGTCATTTCAAATCATTCGACATAACCAGATATAAAGTACTTGGTATAGAATCCAAATCAAAACAGAAGGAGTAACCGCCCGTTACGACACGTTGCCGACGGAATGGAATGTGCCCACAAGGATTAATCAATGTTCGACCAGCATGAAGCAACATATCGACGGGGTTCGAATACCTCGTATCTAACACTACCGATTAGTTTGAGTAAATGCCGTTTACGTCGCTGAATTCAAAACCTAATGTAGCGTGATTTGTAGTTTTTATATACCTACAGTCTCAAATTCATCATCTGCAATGAATAGCAAGGTTATCTATCTGTAAGGTTTCGCTTTTTAACCCCCGACGAAAAAAGAGGGGTGTTAAATAAGTTTGTGTCTGTGTATCTGTGTCTGTCTGTGGTATCTTAGCTCCCAAACGGATGGACCGGTTAGAATGCGGTTTTATTGTGTCATAGATAATTTTATCCCGAGTGTTCTTAGTCATGTTTCACCAAAATCTGATTAGCCGTTTTTGAGATATTGTACTTTGAAAAGAAAATGTCGGGGGTTTTCCAACTTTTCTAAGTTGTTAGGTTTACATGAGACTGACTGAACTGAGAGTACAAAACCTTAACTTTCTATAACGTTATAAGTAACATTTTTATTTTATTTTTTACAATAAATCACCCCTGCTAGCCGAAAATCGGCCATTATTACCGTGAACGATATGACTTAGGTATGGTGTAGGTATCCTTTTGACGATCATGATATAAATTCAAATAGATTAAGCTAGCTTTAATTTATATTGTAACTGTATATCGTGAAATAAAAAGTCGTAGCGCGGTGGCGTAGCCTAACGCGCGTAGCGTATTCCTAAGTATGCGCTCGCGATTGCGATGGAAGGTTTAAAAACATTACACTCCTTTTTGTTGGGCAGACGTGTAAAAAGGTCAGGAGGTCTATAGACAATAATACAGTCACCGGCATCAATATATGAGGAAATATTAAAATTAAAATAAATACCTACAAGGTAATCAATTAAATACTAGTTTGTTGAAATTACAATCGGAACGAAAGTTCAGAAAACAATTGTGTAATTGGCCGCCTTTTTATTTTTTAAACATGCCATTTCAACAAGCCGTTCAAGCACCATGTTTAACCGCACATAAGTATAGTACCATAGATTTTGTTTTTTTTTAATGTCGCAAATCTGCTTACAGAGTCTAGTGGTGGTTGGCAGTATGTAATTTTTCCTTTGTCAGTTTAATATTAGTAAGCAAATTTAAAAAGTTAGAGTAGCGGACAATAATGTCTACAGTTAGGGTTTTCATACATTACTTCTTGGCTTTAGAAACTTCTTGTCTTCATTTCGTGATATTAACGCATACATTTCAGAGCATGTTTGAGAAAATATATTTGTTTGTCACTATGCATCCATATTTCAAGAGGTTTTGTGCATGCATTGGGCTAAATGAGTGCGTTTGACGCAAGTTTTTTTTACAGTATCGTCCCTGGAAGGCTCAGTTCTGAACATAAGCCGCGTGAGCCGACAGCACGCTGGAGCGTACCTCTGCATCGCGTCCAACGGGGTGCCTCCCACGCTCAGCAAGAGGATAATGCTCACCGTAGAGTGTAAATATTACCGAAACATGACTATGTTTGTTTTGACTGCGTATAAAATGTTCTGTCGATTTTGAGCGTTTTGATAAGATGTAGCAGGTATATTGGAATCAACTATAGGTACCTACCGCAAATGAATATTAAGTATATAACTCTGTTATCTGTCAACACCACATGATACAACTTCTGTCATTTTATAATTGGGAATGAGGGAACTAGAAGAAAATATTTTATTATTATTATTTGCGACGATTCCCCGAGTTAAAACATATTCGTAAAACCTTTCCTTCGGATATCGTTATGAAGACTGTAGTTAACACTGTAACAGACTAAGTATTTCATAACGCGGTTGTGGATTAGAAGCTTAAGAGATTAATTCCGGTGTTTAATTGTGCGATCGAATGGTTCAGGAGTCAACAATCTTTGGTATTATTTTCTAATAAAAATAAAATACTTTTCCTATTTTGTTTTTAATAAGTATAGGTATGTTTGCAAATCAGTATTTTTATTGGCGAAGAATAGGTAAACCAGTTTTGCATGTTTTGTTTGTTCGCAATTCACGTCAGACTGACGGATTTGTTCAGATATTTAATTTGTGACAACTATCAAGTTCTAGGCATTTTCATAGTAGTATAGATACACATATAACTATATGTAAATAGCTCCGCATGTCCTTAAGCACCGTTTCACACTGCTTATACAATTTCGGTACACGACATTAAGGATAATGTATAAAACATGCTAGATCACTGTTACTAATATTGTCTTAGAATATTCCTAATTAAAACCGTTTGCATGGTCGTTTGATTTATCGGGCTCGGCCTATAAAGCAACAGCCAGGTTACAACAATCCTTTGTGTGAGAAATCCACACGAGCGGTGCGTGGTAGCGGCGCGTTGTGTGAGAAATAATCCACCAATAGCTGAAATAAAAACTGCCGGCTCCATTTTAACGTCATCTGTCTTTAATCGTAAGTTGGTGCATCTCGCGCTTAGCATGTTCTTCATCGGTATATGAAACTAGTGTATGGAAGCTCGGAGTAGTTATAAGCTGTGTAAGGCCGAGCAACGTTATCGGCCCTGGAAGGAGTCGTTTTGGCTGGTTAGTTAATTAATTAATTTTTTCTACTCCTGTACTTTTATCTGTCATTTACATAGTCCCGAACACTAATATAAAGACACAAAATAAGTCTGCAGAAAAGTCTATACTCTATTCCCCATAACAGTACGGCACAACCGTGCTGTTTTGTCGCCGAAACGATACGCTTAGCAGCGATACGCTTCTAAACCTGGGTAGTGCTACATTGTGCCACGGCCTACTATTGTAGACACGATCGAGTAGGCCGCGACGCGACTAATCTAGAGGGCCATGCCGAAACATAAAATACATTTGGTACTACCAACTTAACAAACCACTGAATGTATTTACTTCAAATAAATTATTGTACTAACGGCATTGCTGCCAACTTAAGAAAAACCTTGGTCTTAATATGACAGTACTGGCAAGTTGAATTAAGAACAAAACAGACCATAAACAAGAGGTGTCAATGTGTCATTTTTCCAATTTCCCACCAAAGTTCCAGTTCAAAATTAATAGACGAAATATGTCAAATATGATAACTATTCGTTATTAATAACTTCTTAAGATTTGATTCGTGTTTGTGAAGTGAAGAAAAATGTGTACGTTCCTTTTAAAATGGACGAAGAAGAAAATAACTGCACCGCTGATGAAATTGCGTGAGTAGTAATAGAACTAACGGAAAACTTACTGCCTGAAAAGTCAAATTATGCTATTTATTTAAAATAGTCGTAGAAAAAATATTGTATGCAACGGTGTATAACTTGGTCTTAAAACGCTCGTGGCGTCTTTAATTGCGATGCTCGCCAAGGCTCGCATCGCAACTCACGACACTCGCGTTTTAAGACCCTACTTATACAACAGTTGCATAAAATACTATAATATGTTACATGCCATTACAGAAATCTAATGCGTCACACAACTAAGATTAGACATGTTAACAATAGCACATAATAAAAAGAGATGCAATAACAGTGTACACAAAAGAGAGAATATTACATTACACTCGAGGGCCTGGCATCCATCACCTCACAGAACTTCAAACATTCTTTTCTCACACTCGCCCATCGCCATGCAAACGGATCGCACTCCGGTGCAGACGCCAAGAGCGCATTTAAGCTATTTTGGGGACGTCTGGCACAAACAGACGCCCTAGGCGGCATACTAGCTCAGGACAATCTGACTCACCGCGAAGGACTCGACACGACGTCAACAGCAAACTAAGGGTCCGTCTGACCTCTAAGGAATTGTAGTCGAGGGTATCTAGCAGATACTTGGTTGGGTAGAGGAACGGGTAGTACCCATAAATCTTTTTGTAGACAAACCTTAGGAAAGCTTTTTGCACTTTCTCCAGCATTAAGGCATACTTTGATTCATACAAGTTGATTAAGTTTTATTATAATCTCTGCATTGCAGAAGTGAACATATCTTAATGCATTACTAAGATTATTAGGATCATAGACATCATACTCCGCGCCTGCCGACGCCAGCACTTAGCAGTAGTACTAAGCGTATACAGGCCACAGCTCATCAGAGCCACCCCGGCACCCGACCCGCACCGCCTCACCTCGTAACTCTACTATCTACAGCGTTGATGTAGTGATCGCATGCCGATATAAATCCATATAAAGAATACTACCCGCTCGAGGCGAGGCGGTGTGGATCGGGTCCCGGCTGGCTCTAATGAACTGTGACATAAGAGTCATTAGGCAATATCCGAAGAAAGCCGGTCAGATGCGACCACAGCCGATTAGGTAGATTCAAAATGAAATATAACGTCTTCTATTGATGCTTTAACTTCCTTTGGCAACAACCTAAACCCAACTTTCCGGGGTTACGTGAAAATCGTACATTAGTCCACCTACCAGTACACTCACCAGTCCCCCTATTCTGTAACTTGTTTTAAGCTCACCTCAACGCTCACCCACAAATATATCTTGACACCGCGATGCGTAGTTACCAAGCGTAGGTAGAGGTCTAGTTTCGTGACGGGTGACCGGCGGGGTGAGACGCATTAGCGCGTAGCGAATAACAGCCCAGCTCCTACTTGGGGTGCGAGAGCAGGGTGGTTCTGAAGTCAATAGACGACGCTCTGCTCTTGTTCCTTCTCGAGTGCTCACGGCTCTTCCTATCCTCTGGTGGATTACTCACTCTAATTGGGGTGTGCAACGCGAGCTAGTTAGTTAGTTATAATGTTTTCTGTACAGTTCCGCCAGTAATCACGATAAGGAACCAGCTAGTTGGCGCGGCGCTAGGCTCGGACCTGGTGCTGGAGTGTGACACGGAGGCCTACCCCAAGCCGGTCAGCTACTGGAGCCGCGAGAACGGGGAAATTGTTCCCGTTGGCAAGTATTTTGGTGAAGAATCAGCTAATATTATCTTCTAAACTTATAAATTACATCAAGGCACAGCGTAACAGGTCTTCCACTATCTAGTAAAGTTAGACCCGTTGTCTGTGGTGGGTTAACAAAATAGTGGGTTCAAGCCTCAGTCGCGCCGCATTAGAGATAATAAATTATGTATGAAAAAAAGCAAAAAGGTGACTAAAAATTTGGGTAGGATCCTGATCAAACACAGATGAAGGGTTAAGCTGATTTTCCACCAGGAGAGCGAAATTCGTATGGCAAATTTTCAATTCTCTCCTAGCGCGCATTCGGTGAACCATTTCAATTCTAGCCTCGCCTCGTCTCGCCCCTCCGGTACAAAATCAGCTTTAGTGCCGTACCTCACCGGGACGCCATGGAGGCCAAACAAACCTTATGGAAATGTATGGAGGATGACTCATTTGGCGACGCTTGGCATTTTTTGTATGGGGTAGGTCGTCAGCGACATCGCCATGCAACACCAGTGAGGCGCGGTACTTAGATAGTAAAATTGGGGTCAGTTTGAAAAAATACAGATCGAAAATCGAGAAACAACAACCGAGAAATAAGAAATCGAGAAAAGGATGATACGGCCCTGCCTTTTTTGCTTGACTTGGCCAGGGCACTTCCCTGCCCTCAGACACACCGGATTCATAAGTTAATTGAATGAAGTCGGTAGCTTTTCGAAAGACAATTTTTGGCATTGATGTATTTCCCGGTGGCTACCACAACCTTCAAATAATTTAGTAAGTGATCACTGATCAAATAAAAATTACTAACTTGATGGCCTTTAACGACTATTATCAAATCACAAAAGTTTTGTTTTAGAAGTCACATCGTAATTGGTTATCGTCAAAGCATGATTTATTTACTAACAACAATGTTAGCCGCAGGCAGGGTAAATAAGTGATTACGTAACCAAATATTAAAATCTATGACTCAGTTTACCCTAATTGGATTTGTATTACAGATAAAACACCCATAGTATGTTAACAAGACTAGAGACGAAACTAAGGACTGAAACTGACTTAATTTAAAACAAAGGACTGAAATATAACGAGGTGATATATTTATAGAATCGGCTTAGCGCATACGTTGCAAACCACATACGATAGGTTTCAGAACATTTTTTATTCTCATACAAAAAAAAAACGTCGTAACTCATCTCCTTTTTTTCTCTCTGTGCTACTTAAATTGATTCTTATGGCTTGAAGATCAATCATTCCAATTTTCATGCATTGAACACCATTTGCAGCTTTTTACTGAATTTCGAGGTGTACCGGTAGCACTAAAAACACCCCGGCGGCTGCATTTTTATCAATCAACTCAATAATTAGCCAAACGATTTCAAAAAATTATATGTCTTATGATAGGTAATTAAATGACAAAAAAACCGTGTCTAACAATATAGTAGGTAAATTAAATAATAATCGAAAACCAAACAAAAATGAAGGTACATTAAAAAAAATTACACCTTTTCGATTTTCGAAGTCTACTAAACTCAATGAAATAGTCGATTTCCTGTAAAAATACTTCGTACAAAAGAGAAGCGTACGTTTCTTAGTTTTTATTTGGACCTACTAACAAGACAAAATACTTAATAAACTAACTATATATTTAAAACCACATTTACTCTTACTCGAAAACAAGTTCAGCTTAAAAGTAGTTATTACTAAATTTTTGAAACGGTCGGGCCGGTATTTCGGTAGAAAATATTAAAAGTGAATAAAACTCCAAGAAATCTAACTATAATTTTCATGGCGGAACGCCGTGATCCTGTGCCACAAATTGTGAAATGAAAAATAAAAAAAGGCGACGTAATGTGTTGGTAGGGCGTGTGGGGCAACTAGGTATCACTACTTAGTCATAGTTAAATATTGTAAATGATTGCGTAGGTGGAGGTTTAGAGCCCCAGAAGTTCGACGGGGCGTTCCGGTCAGTGATCCGGCTGCCGATAAAGCGGGTGACGAGTTCGGATTACGGCGCCTACAAGTGTGTCTCCAAAAACGCGCTGGGGGACACCGAGGGCACCATTAAGTTATACCGTAAGTTTACTGCGCAATAGCAATATTGGCCCAGAACAACTCGATCATTCGGTGTCCGTGTGTTTGTCACAGGTTAGCTTTCTCAACGATGGTTAGACATATAAAGCTGAAAATTGTTTGATTCATGACAAGTTTTCTACCAAAAGGTTTAGGTGTCAAAGCGGACCCCGGTCTCCTTTAGGGGCACTACCGGGAATAACGCTAGGAGGATGATGATGATGAAGTTTTCTACCAAAAATTGTACCATCTCATCAATTTATTGACGTCTTTAGTTTAATACCACCACGTTCGGTCTGTAACCAGCTTAGTGCTTCCATATCGTTATAATTTGACTGAAATTAATAATAAAGTTCCAACAAATTCTGGGAAATTGGAAACATTTGATCTATTGTGTGACATGTATATTCCTTAACCTGTTATTGTGTACAATAAAGTGCTTACATACATACATACATTTGGATTATAACGGCCGTATTCATAAACGTACTACAAGCCTGTTTTAACTAAAATGACGTTGAAATTCGTCTGTCCTTATCTGTCACTTTGACATTTGTGTTCGTAAGAAAGGGACAAAGCACATTATAGTTAGCAGAGGCATTTTAAGTTTTATGAATGAGGCGGTAAGTAGTTAAATAATAACAAACTGACAGTAAGCGACTGACTTTGGTCTCAGTTGATGGAATGACGGCAAGGACAAACAAGTACTTACCTCAATGTTTCACTTATATATTATTCAAAAGGTGTAGCGACATATTTGTAATTGTTGTTCGTTATGCTGGCGCTCACTTTGGAAAGGATCTATTGTAACGTGTGTGTGTAGTCTAACCATTAACCCTGTTACTTGCGTGTATAAAAAAGTAAAATGAAACCAAGACGATAGTTTAGATAAAAGCATACATAGGTATAAATAAATTATAGATGATAAAATTTCGCATACTTATAGACAAAAAACTTTCGATTTCTATTTATGGTCTTTAGGATCGGTTATGTATGGTGTCAGATTTAATATTCGCAAGTATTTCTGATACTAGGTACTTACTTGCCAATTTTTTTATATTGACACTAATAAAATTTATTTATTTAGATATACAATTTAACAGCATTATTTACAGCATATGCCAAGGCGCTAGAAGCTAGAAGCCAATAGAGGGTAGAATTATTTAAGTATATCCATAAAACAAAGTGTGTATGTTTGATACAGATATTAAAACATTAATTTTTTCTTTTAAAGCTATGCCGCAACCCGCTCTGGATGATAAAAATGGTATGTGTTTAGTTTTTTCGTCACATAGTCGTCTATTGAAAATATCCATTCAAAAAAATTGGGAACCTAAAACATCTCAAGATACTGTTCCTCTTGTCGGTTATTTTTTGTGAATCTTAAGCAGTTACAAACATTGCAAATAGTCTTATTACAATCCGAAAAAATAACAGCTTCAATAGTTATTGCCAAAGTAGGTACTTATTATAAATTTTAAATCAAAGAAAAATTGAAAAATTTAATGCTCCGAGCCGGATTCGAACCGGCGACCACAGGCATTCATGGCCCGTCGCTACTAACCAACTGAGCTATCGGAACAATCAGGTTCGGGCACCAAATCCTTCAATCAGTTCCTTCATACAACGCCTTAGGGAGGCGTGTAGCGACATCTACCAGAAGACTTAGGCTTCTTAACGGCACTAACGTCTCAAATTATATTGAGTAATCGTCAGTCGTCAGTCGTCGTCAGATAAATCGAAACCAATTTGGTAAATACAAAAGTGCCCGCCTTCAGAATAAATTAAAAGCAATTTCAAGTAGTACAGCGTTATTGCAAAAAAGCATAATTGGAATGGCCCACAAGATTTTTAATAAACTACCACAGACTATTGTTGGAACTGGTGAATATGATGTTGATATGAAACTATTAAAAGAATTTCTATTAAAAAAAGCTTATTACTCAATTAATCAATTTTTAGCTGACATATGTACTTAATTCCAATTACTCTATTCTTTATATTTTTAATAATGCTGACTACATCATATTTTATATTTCATTTTAACGGACTTTTAACTTAAATTTGTATTTATATATATATATTGTGATATGTTGACTACCTAATGTAAATTATTTGTGAAGCATGCTGCATGCAGAAGCATGTTACAAAAATATAACTATATTTGTATGCAAGGCGCCACATAGTGATACTGGAAATATGTAATACCTAATAACTACCTATGTTGGACAAATAAATCTTTGAATCTTTGAATCAGTAACGATGCGCCACCCCATACTAAATTAATTTTGTTTTTTTAAGCAGTAACCCTACTAACGAAAATTATAAATTTTGAATCAAAGGATAAATTAAATTTTTCAATTTTCCCTTTGATTTAAAAAAAATTAATTTTCCTTAGCAGCATTACTGCTTAAAAAAACAAAATAAATTTAGGTACTTATTGTTTTTTTTTAATAAATACCTAGTTATTGTAGTCCCGTCGATTTTATTTACTACTGAACAGAAACGTCTACTAACGAATATTAAATCACCCAGTGGTGGAATGCAGCAGTTTTATTTCACTTTGATAAATATAATAATAGAGAGATTCGTGAATGAAAATGAAACTGTGTGAAATACATAATATTTTTTTAATAAAATCAAACCATATTCGTTTTTAATATATGTTTAGGTAGAATTTCTTCAGTTATTGCGGCAATCTTATTCAACTCAAACTCAAACTCAAAATGATATTTATTCAAGTAAGATTCAAGTAGGCTCAGTAACAAGCACTTTCAAATCGTCAGGTAGAAACATAATCTTAAAAGCTAATTACTTAGAGTAATTTATTAAACATAAAAAGTATAAATTATATGCAGTAAACATTTTATAAAAAATACTAGCCTAGAATGTTTCTAGAAAAACCATCTAATATCAAAAAATATGTAAAAAAAAAAAAAAATTAAAAACGGAATAAATAAATTATAAATTCAGTCAAAATTAGTCCCATGGAGTTTTATCATTTTGTAGTCTTGTGTGCTATAATAAGCTTCCGAAATAAGTTTACGCTTCACATAGTTCTTGAATTTATTAAGAGATATCGATAATTCAATTTCTGTAACAAAGTCCATCGATGTAACACATCACAATTTGTTAATTATCTTGTTTGTTCACACAGTTGTCCAGAGGCTGAACATAGTTGCTGATAAAGCGTCAGAAATGACACCTTTTGGAACACAAGGTAAGCTAGTTCATAGTCAAGTTATTTTCAATAATATGGTCCTTTCATAACCAAAATACCTAGACTACAATTTTATTTTCATTTCATATATCTTATCCATATACTATGTAGAAGGTAAAAAACAGAGCTACTACGATCTCTTAAGAAGCCAAGTAAGCCTTTTCTGGCTAGTCAACGAATACTTTGATTATTTTCACAAAAACAAGGGGAACTTAATTAGATTATTCAGTCCAAATAAACAACCGAAGACTTTTCTCTCTGGTTCCCATTATCACATTATCCAATTAGACAAAAGCATAATACTAGTACCAAAACATTTAGGTTAATTAGCGCAATGTTAGATTATTTATTTACATTATTCTCTATTTAAGATTTCAGACTACAAGACTACAGCAGGGCCATCTCGGTGGATCGATGCGGTTTTGTTTATATGTTCTCATTAGTCACGTTACTTAAGACATTAGTGTCTCGAGGGTGATGCCTGGTAAAGTGTATGTAAAATAATAACTATAATGTTTTGTTGTCTTTGAGACTGATTGGCGGCTATAATATGAATGGTAACTGCTTAATAAAAACGTTCAACGCAGTATTTTGCATTATATAATGCAATGAAGCTCGTTAGCGAAATGAACATGTATATAAAATACATTTATTAGTTGTCCAAATTTAAAATTACGTATAATATATCTATGAAACTAGATCAATTATTTATAAGATAATGATATGAATAATACGGAAAACTGGAAGATATTAATAAATGTATTTAGGTGATTAAAGTCTGAATATATCTTACTCTGTTTGATGGCATTGACTAAATTAAGTAGATAATTGCATAGGAGGCTTACTATTCAAGCAATCACGCGTAGTTGCAGTGTCCAAGGGGCAACCGGTTGACTTGCGGTATTTGAGCTCCCAAGTGTCGTGCAACCCACAGTGCGCCAACTCGGCCTGGAACAAAAATAGAAAAATAAAAAAATAAAAACATTGTCGCGAGGCAGCCGATCGAAATAGCGGTTGCATGAAATGCTGGTCTAAATCGAATTGGTACATGGCGACATTTTTTTTCACACACCCCCTTTTTTCCGCCCCAGGCCAAGTTGGCTCAGTGCGGGTTGCACAGGGCGGTTCAACAACGCTTCGGGAGCTCAAATACCGCGAGCCATCCGGTTGTCTCTCATACACCAAGTTACGTGTCATTGCTTTAACTGTACGTTTTAGTTAACGCGTAAAAGACATCAATATTCTCAATTAAATTCAGTAAGGCTAAGAATAATGAATTGTAATATTTTTAGTTAGTGTTTAATTTCACACGAATAGTATGTAATACACTTGTAGCTAAATGAATAAGATGTATACTAAAATTATAAATAAGTAATATTAGTATAATAATTGGACTTAAAACGTAGGTGACGCCGCATTTAAAGCTAGCATGTATTTCTTTTTATACATTTATTCCTAAAAATGCTGTAAATATTTTAAATTAATTTCAAGCATTGTGAGTATAGTTTATAGAACATATCCGAAGTTATAGTTTATAAATACGGTGACAATTATACAACAGTTTTAGCGTTAGCATATTATGTATTCCATGCCTATTCATATATGTATGAACATATCGTTATTAGTAATCCATTAAACTTAGTATCCTCGACCTTGATAAATTATTAGTTGTTAAAATATTAACGCAGGGATTAAGTCAATTTACTAATTACTTAATAATTACATACTAAAAGCCTTTGGTAAATTTAAAACAACGCTATAAGCCTTGTATATATATATCCTAGCTAAAATTGAATAATACAAACATATCCTAATATCCCGGAATGACAATGATCAATATCACAAGTCACTTTTTTATGATCTTGTTAGTTACAGTTAATAAAAAATGTTGCAAAGACGAAAAATATAACTTGACTCCATCTGCCTAAAGTTCCCAAACATCGAGTTTTTGTTACGAAACATTGAAGGACTAATTTACATTTAGGGCGTAGTTAAGTGGCAAAATAAACTTGAACGCGCCAGTAACTGTAAAATGTCGAATTGAGATGAAATTTTTACGCCTAAATAAAAGTAATATTTTAACTACTCTTGATATAACTTTATTTCATTGAAAAATTAAGTAGATTCATTTAGATTGTAATTTACAAATGTCCCATCGAGTAGGTAAAAAGTACCTGCTGCAGTTGTCGCTCCAAATATATTCTTTCCAGTTTTTCTTTAATCAAGACATGTTTATAAGTATATAAGACCCAATACGCACTGTCGACTAGTCGCCGGCGACTTGGTCTCTCGGCGACCAAAACTTAGGCGGGCGAGCCGCGACTAAGTGCGTAAACGCCCGTATAAACTGTAGAAAGTCACGGTCGCCGTCGACTAGTCGACAGTGCGTAGTGGGTCTTAACTCTTCGCCCCACTGCATGAAGGCGACCATTGGATTTCCATAATTAGGTTACCAATATATATAGTTGGATTCGTCTCAACGACTCAAATATGTCTTAAGTGGTATTTATATCTATCTATCTATTGAATTTGCTCGTTCAAACAAATAAAATAGTTCTAGATTTTGTGACGTATCATTATGCGGCGCATTAATGTACGTATGTAGTTAGTTTTAGTTTTACGTTGTGAATAATAAAACGAGTAAAAATATACCTAGTTGGACGAAAGCCGGAACACAATATTTACAAAGCTGGGCAAACTCGTAGAGCAGGGCGTAACTTTTCGTAAAAGGAATACTGGGAAGCGTTAGTAAACTGTAAATAGCTTTCGAGACTTTTTTGTCTGATAACACTACCGCAGTTGGGACATTCCACGAGAATGGCGCTTTCGGTTCGCATACCGTGAGACAGACCGAGCGAACTGTGAACACTCACTCTGAAGGATTCGAAACATGTCACCCGTAGTGACAATTAAACATAAAGGGGTTTTTTTTTTGTATTAAGCAGTAACGCTGCTAACAAAATTATAAATTTTAAAATTAAAGGAAAAAATTCCGCTTCGAAAAGTTCCGACTCGAAGCATTTTTTTTTTTCCTTTGTTTTAAGGGGGGGGGGGAGTACTAAACTGCACCACAAAATAATCGCCTCGTGTGACGGGTCTTTTAGGCGATCCCACCGTAACCGTTCCGACTATAGAAGATATAATATGCGTTTCTATTGCAGCAGAATTTTCACGGTTTATTTCTCATTAAAAAAACTACGAAGACTCGAGTGCTTCTTGTACCGCAACAAGTAACAAATTATTAAGTCCATCCATTTGTCACCGAGAGAAATGGCGCGGCGCGACTCCTTGGTGAAGGTTTAGCTTAAGTAAGCCATCAATCCGTTTCGCAATACGCCGAAATCAATCCGGAAGTCAATCTGATTCGATATATCGTATACCAATATGATAGCAATGAGTTGCGTGCGCTTGGCTCCATGCGCGCCGAGCCCAGAACCAACTATATAACTACATTAATATTTTTTTGGAGTATATGTCCATGTCATACATACGTTGACCTATCGTCTCATTTAAAACATGCTTGCAAGTTGTTTGCCATACAAAATGAGCGCAATTTAAAATTTATCTGAAAGCTGCTGTTATCATCTAGATTTTAATGTAGGTAGGTAATACCGTATCTTTTCATCTTATTTCAGATTTTCTTTATGTATACCTGTCTATAATAAAAAGATTAAGCTTAAATGCTTCCAAAATTAGACCATGGTGGCATAGAATATCTATGTAAGATTTGTAGATTACATTTATACAATTATTGTAATACACAAAGAAACTTCATGCATTGCAATGTATGAGTACATGTTAATATTATAGGTATCATATCAAATAGTTATCCATAGTGTCAAAATTCAGGTGTACATAGGTACATGCGGACCACTGTTGCTTCTCCGTGAATACTATAAAAAATATGAGCATAATTTGTTTTTATTTACGATCCCATGCGTACTGAAAAAGCTTAGTTTTTATACAGTCTTGATGATTTGTAAACGTTGTCGCTGCCTTGAGGTTACTCAATTTATTCACAACGAGATTTTTTATTTTCTATATTATAATAATATAGGAAATAATAATTAAGGTGGTTCGATCGCCATACAAAACGTCTTTTTGAACGTATGTAACAATCTTTCAAAATTTCGCGCAAAATGGGAAGCCAATTTATGAAAGATTGTTACATAAGTTACTTAAAATATCACGCCGTTAGTCTGTGAATATCAAAAGACGTTTTGTATGGCGATCGAACAGCCTTAACAAATCATTCTTCTGGAAGGTCACGTAAAGGGTAAGTAATGATTGGTACAACCACTTTTTTGCGGGAACTACTGACTAGGATAAAAACATTTTTTTTTGTTCAGGGGAAGATAATGCATTACGCAGACCACTTGCAGGGGTGCCACC
This sequence comes from Epinotia demarniana, assembly GCA_945867215.1. Taxonomy (NCBI): domain Eukaryota; kingdom Metazoa; phylum Arthropoda; class Insecta; order Lepidoptera; family Tortricidae; genus Epinotia; species Epinotia demarniana. The sequence goes on along the minus strand of OX244267.1, from coordinate 9,544,663 downwards.
CGAGTGGTTATGTGGGGCTCCCGTATGGGCTAAAGAGACCCCCGGAGCAGGTTACCACTACTTATTACGAATTCCTGTTACTAATATCTATTACATTAGGTAATAATTAAAACATCTCCCAACGTCTAAGATCCCTAACCAGCTAACAAACACGATTTGAGTACTTAAGAACGGAATTTTAAAACGCTGTGACAGGGTCGACTGGACAGTGACAGTGACTCGCCCAACTAAGCGCCGAAGCCGTGCAAAGCGGAGCGGCTGAGGCTGTTCGGCGACCAGCAAGCCGAAGCTGCGGAGCGGAGCACTGGCGACCGTGCTTTGTCACGCGAGGGCGAAAGGGCTGCTCTCCGCGCCTCTGACTTTTTGTATACACTAGAATAAGAATAAGAATAACTTTATTGCTGTCATGTTGGCATACAGGTGGTCTTACAAAATTAACAGTACAACATGAGACCCTGTAAGGGTATTGCAATTCTTAAAATCTAAAACTTATAACTATACTAATAAATCTAGGTAATCGCAGTTAACAAAAGTATTTAATGTAAAAATAATGTGCCTGGGTACAATACTACACTTTATATAATATAAATCTCTAAATTTCAGTCTGAATACTATTTATAATATTAATTAATGTCCAAGAATTCTTCTAATGAATACAAACTGTTACATGTTAGGTATTTTTTTAAACCGTCAACAAATTTTGTGTATTTCAGCTCTTCGCTAATTTCTTTAAGGAGATCATTATATATTCTTATTGTAGTCACAATGTTTGATATGATTAAGGAGAGATTGTTTTGAATCCTACCTTAATCCTCTACGCAGTCCATAGACTTCTGCTTCGCTCTGTGCTGGACTTATCTGCTACACCTAAGGGTTGGAAGGATGACATCAAAACATCGTCACTGCATGCCTCAGATCATAGCATATATAAGTCCTAACTACCTAACTACTGGAAACGTTCTAATTCATGTATATATACTCATCATCTCGTACAATTACATACTGCCAGTTCCTTGTACTATTCATATCTTCTTATGTTAGTCACATAAGGTGTATGCACTGTATTTTACTGTCCAGGTTCTCGCCTATGGGCCAAGCAACCTCGGAATACCTTCATCTCTATACTATGTCTTGTCAACTTTATATCTACAAAGGGAAGGTCTCATCTATGTCATACTAGCATCGGTCAGTTGTTATGTCTCGTGTCAACGCTTATCGTGCTTTAGTCTCGTATTATCCTAGTGGTACATTGCTATCCACATATTACGTCTTTGTGTCACCACACTGGGTCTACACTCCTGCTCAGGCTACGAGTAGCAAGTTCTTATTATTACATCACAGTGGAATCATATAAATATCACTCTGAGGTACCATGTAGAATTTGCATGTTAAGATAATTATGGCGTAACAATATCTCTAAATAGAACGAATATGGTACTATGATTCTAAGACACTTAGCTTTTGTACTGGACCGTCAGCGCAGCCCCCAGACCTCGATGATAAACCACTTTAACGTAGTCACAAACTCTGGTAATTCTTTTGCTCTTTCAATGTTCCAATCCAACGGTGTGCTCTATTGAAACTGTCTCCTGTGACACTGATCACTACCTTGCCAGGCTAAATAATCTCTTAAGGTGATTTCACACGCTCCAACCATGAGCTAAAGACATCGCGATATCACCAACTGTCACAATTCGCGACACTCCGAACCACCACAAAGAAGTCCAATCATCGCGAAGTGACTATTCGCGACACCCCCGTGCCTCTTAGCTTCGCCATCGGTGACCAGTCCACGGTTACTAAGTCCCCCGCCCGGCGCGAGCACCTTCGAGGGGGAAGATAAAACAGGCGTAATCTAAACTAAGCGAATGTAGCGTCAATAAAAAATTGACAGAAAAGATCTACCGTTACTAAATACATGATTCACGATAACACTATTTGATGTCAATAATCAATGATCTAATATAAAAAAGAGGTAGTTAGGTTATAAGCACTCCAAAAGTGGCACACTTAAACTCAGCCAATTGTATGACCGTGCGTCAATGTCGCTTCGTCAATGGACACGTATTTATAAACAATTAAACATGTCTCAGTTGTCAGATTTGGTGGCATTTTTAAACACGGATATTCATATAGACAACCCTCTACCTCTTTTTTATATTACATCATCACGAAATCATGTTTATAACAATAACAAACAGTAAGTCTCCTCCCATTTTTAAAACTAGACTTAAGGATTACTATTTTTCTCTTCCGTAACTAGTCATTCCTACTTGACGTGTGCTGTTTGTTTTCGACTGTAAGTGACACTGTTTCTATGACATTTAGTTACTGTACGAGTATGTGTATGAAGGTTTATATGTATAAGTATATATATTTACATTCTGTTTTTCTGTTGTCACCTATTCAAGTAGCAGTAGTCGTACTCAAGTAGTAGTAGTAGTAGTAGTCTTTTCTTGCATCGTTTCCACCACCCAAAGGTTGTCTGGAAGATATCGGTTTTTATCGATAAGACTGTCTGTTGTATATCATTGTTTATGTTTAATTTAACTGCATTTTTATATAATCTACTATGTCTGGTGAGCAATAAAGAATATTTGTTGTTATTTGACGACCGCTTTAGCCTAGTTGGTAGTGACCCTGCCTACGAAGCAAGAGGTCCCGGGTTCGAATCCCGGTATGGGCATTTATTTGTGTTATGAGCAGTAAATATTTGTTCCTGAGTCATGGGTGTTTTCTATGTATTTAAGTATTTATATCTATTATATATGTCGTCGTCTAGTAGGTACCCATAACACAAGCCTTACTGAGCTTACTATGGGACTAGGTCGATTTGTGTAAGATTGTCCCCTTATATTTATTTATTATTTGTATTGTATTGTTCTAACGGCTATTATTGCGAACGAACAGTTAAGTGCAAATTTGTATTAGATTTGGAGGTAGATCCTTCCATAATCACTTTCGATGCATCTTATGGTATTGTAACGATTTGGTATCATTTACACGTGTGTTCATGTGCTTACACTGATCGGGCGACGATTGTTTATCGTTCATGTATTTATGTGCGTCGACAGGTTTTATTCTTTTTGAGAGGCATGACGGTATATCATGTATATGAATAAGGTTTTCGTGCAGGCCACGTACAGTCGTACATGCGATAACAAAGTTCTTAGTTTTGGAGTTATTTAAATACAATAAATACAATACAAGGGGACAATCTTATTGTTATTTAGTGTGAGAGGATTAGTAACAAATGTAACAACATGGTCTCAGATTCGGCATTCTCAGCCTCAGGCCATATCTTCATCAATCAATCAACGGCACCCGGGTAATAATAACTGGAATTGGGACAGTATCAGTTGTGTGGTAACTCTTAGTATGCCTAAGTGGTGATCTAAATACTTATAAGGGGTAACCTAAACTAGCGTCGTTCGTGTGGCACGTTGCCCAGAAACTAACCAACATTACACGATGCTTGGTTATGTCTTACTACAATATCATTATACGTTGCTATTTAAGACACAAACTTATATAATAATAATGCAGAAACGAGACCAAAAGTTGTCGTTTAAGAAATAAAATCTACACAATTGGAGTCCCAAAAAACTGAGTTGGAAAGCGACATCTTTTCAGGTGAGAATTAATATTATTTGCGGAAAATCTGCAAAACATGTATTGCTAAACATTGGCAAGGTATGTGTAATACTAAAATAGTAACCGTGTAGTCCTTATAGGCTCAAGTAGTAGGGCAGTTTCAGGTGATAATGTGGACACGCTGGACGAAAGCACCATTGTTAGGTTCATATCTTTAAGTTTTTGATATGAAACAACTCCTCCGTCAGCCATCTTTAATTTTATGGCGGCAATTTCGAATTATACGTATATCATTAATATCTCGAGTTCTAAATCCATGCTAATATTATAAATGGGAAAGTGTATGTGTGTGTGTATGTTTGTTTTTTTGTCTGTCCTTCACGGCAAAACGGTGCGACGAATTGACGTAATTTTTTAAGTGGAGATAGTTGAGGAGATGGAGAGTGACATAGGATAGTTTTTATCCCCGAAATCATCTCCTAAGGGGGTGAAATGGCGGAGTAAAAGTTTGTATGGAGCTGCGATATAAACGAGTTCCACGCGGACGGAGTCGCGGGCAGAAGCTAGTATTATATATAGTTGAATTCCCTGACCCCAAATATGTATATTTAGACACCAAGTTTGTGATTCGAAGTACCTTAGAACTCAAGATATTAGTAATTGACTGTAATTAAAAATGGCCAGCATAAAATAAATATGGCCGAGGGACGAGTTGGTTCCTATTAAAAACTTAAAGATATGGACCTAACAAGTGCCTGAAAAAAAGTTGATGCTTTTGTCCAGCGTGTCTACATTTACGACCATTTGTTCGAGCACTCTGCCCAACTAAAGGTTTGAGTTTAACATCAGGACCATTTCATTTTTAGTTTTAAATCATTATCTATAAACCGTCGAAGCGTTTTCGGGTTGTACCTACAAGACAAGCCCGTTGTTTAAAAAATAACCCGATGATGATGATGATGAAAATGTTAAATATATTATTATGATGAAAAAATGACTATGAAATTCAAATGACAATGTCGTCATATCTTATCTAATGCACTATTGGTATTTTTTTAGAATAATTTATGCAGAACTGTCCATACACTGTGGGTGGTCGATAGAATTGTGCTAAAATGCCAATTAGCAAGAGAGAAGACATTTGTTCACTACACAAGAGACACACAAAGACAAAGCGAGTAAACATAAAACACAATTGCCACATTGCCATCATCGCTGTCTCAGCATTATGCCGAGGTGTCAATTCGGACTTATTTACATATGCACTTATTTATATATTACTATGAACTTGAGCCGAGAACAAACTGCAACTACTACCTGTATTGCAGTATGCATTTTGTGCATACTGCAATACAGGTAGTAGTTGCAAGATCCCACTGGGTCGAAGTGCATCCGAAAGGGCCCTCATCTAGATAAGATAAGACCTGTATTGCAGTGCACTCAAGTAACAACTCACGTAAGTGCACCCTACACTAACCACGGCAAAGGGACTTGGATAGAAATTAGAGTCGCAATATCTCCTGAAGTGTCCTGTTGAATATTTGAAGACTTTGCACTCAGGGAGACTATACTTAATATTAGCTATTGAACTTGTAAACTCACTTTTTCTATGTATTACGAGTACTTATGTAACATAATTGACAAAGTAATACTGAGAATCACATTTGTCTGTATGTCGCAGTGACAGGCATTATTTTATCTACTGCATTGCTTTAGTCAAGCTTCCTACTTTGATTATAGTATGAAAAAATGAAATGCAATCTTTGAGCATGAAACCGACGGATTTTACACGAGTAACGTTTGTGAGGTTCATGTTAGTAGCTAGCTCATGTCAGTATTATAATTCCACCAATACCTTGTACTAAATACCGATACAGATGTAATAAGATTTAATATAATATCCTATCTATGTAACTTATATCTTATAATCCAGTACCTAACCTTTTCGCCTGAGAGTACAGGGTACTTTTTGTCAAATCCGGTAGTTCTGATTTTATGCAGACTTGTTTATGATGTTGGATGAATAATCCAAATTTGTGACCTGGAGCACCGAAGGAAACTTTTTCAAAAATCGATAATAATTTAGCATTGTTTACCATCTTTGTTAGTTCGGTTTCTTGCATGCTGGAAAGAAACTAAATTGCGAGGAACGATACACCAATTAATAAAGAGTACTTAGCTATATCTATCGTCGAACTTACTCAATCTTGTGACCCAGTTGCCTTTAATACCTACCTATAGGATCCAAATCAATAGAATTTGCGCTGTGTATCTGGCATTCAATGCAAATTATCGTAGCAATAATTGATTTAGCAGTAGTAATTCGCAACCAACGAAATAATCCATCGAGCTCTAGGTATATAATGTATTAATTGTAATACCAGTGTTCTGTAAGTAACTAAGTATCTCCCAAATTTGTTTTGGCCAGTTGCACACCAATTCGACAATTAGCGTAATGTTTTACAACTTGTTGGTTCGTATTGTCACCACGGTCACCAGCATTACATATCTGTTATAACAAACCGGGCGAAGATAAATATAGCGGACCTATAAATATAGTCGAGTCAGATATTTATGCGCACTTTGCTGTCGGAGATAGTGATATTAGTGACTGGTATCTGAACCTACCTACGGATGATACGTACTCCTAAACAAATAAAAAATCATATTTTCTAATGTATATGGATGCATGTCCTTAATCCTTATGAAAGTTTGGTCAAATTCATTCAATCCGTTCTTCTAATAGAAATGTCAGTGAAATACAATTATTCTTATTTTAGTTTTTTTTTAACTAACTACTACATAGATTTTAAGGAAATTCATACATTGCGGTTAGTAGGTTTTTTTTAAAGATATATAACAACTGAACGTAGAAATTAAGATTTCATCCTACGTAGTTACACTTATAAAGAGTCACGAGTAACACGATACAAAGGGATGTTCAAGCCCTTGTGATACTTGTCCAAACATCATAATCATCAATCATCCATATCCATACAAATATTATAAATGCGAAACTGTGTCTGTCTGTCTGTGAACTCTTGACGCTTCAACCAGTGAACCGATTCAGATGAAATTTGATATGGCGATAGTTTGAATCCCATTTTTATCCCGGAAATCATCCCCTAAGGAAATAGGGGTGGACATTTGTATGGATCTATGATATAAACGAGTTTTACGCGGACGGAGTCGCGGGCAGAAGCTAGTATTGTTATAAATTATGTATGGTTCTGTATAACAATTAATTAAAAGTGGTTATTACAAAATACGTCATGAAATGTGATTTTGATGTTATCTAGGCCCGCGGGTCCCATCATTCACTTAGTTGCGTTAAGTTGGCTAAGTCGAAGAACTTCTCCCCCTCGGGCCATTCTGCTTGCGAATAAATCTCACTTGGTGCTGAATAAGGTATTATATTTCATCACAATTATTACTATATTTTAATTTAAGGGAAAATTATTGATAATAAGCGTTACCATATTTGATGTATTGGATCGGTAATTGAACGTTTTCAAAAGAAAATGAAACATTGTAGTGGAGGGGTTGGTCACTTGTGCAAAACTTATTTCGCGTCGATCAATGACAATATATCTAGATAGGTACCTAAATACTGTTATTTTATTGGTATCCTTATATGTTGCTCGTATTTGTTGTCTGATGACACATCAGGATAGGTCGGTACATGTAGTCCGATAGACCTCTACTTTTATGCTTCTCGATGTTTGCGATTATATTTGTGCCAAAATTCGAAAGTAGCTAATTAATCCCGTGTTTCTTCACAATTTAAATAGGTAAGCTCATGCTTCATACTCTAGCTAACTGCAAGCATTAAAGGTTTTATTCGAATAGTAAACAGCTACTTTGTTACTGATGATATTTATGAGTGACTGAGTGTTCCTGTATGTAGTTAGTAAAGGTAGAAAACACCTATAAATGTGTATCTTTTACAATGTCTGCAGGTGGACGATTTAATAGTAACGAAATAGTGATGAAGCAAAATGACCGGCGGGGATACTAAAATAATGTTTATTTAAAATTCCACATGCGTCCGCTTGTAGCCGATGCGGGCCCGTTTGGGTCAAATTTAAACAATTAAGTTTATGGAATTTAAAAACAATGTACTTACCTATAATATCTATAATTATATAATAAAGAGGATAAGTCTGTGAGATTGTAGCTTTGTAAATTTGAATATAGGGGTTAGTCTTCGGAACTTCACATATAATTTAAAAAATCTTTTACTTGTGTAGGTACCTATAGACTGAATGTTTTTGTACGCCAATCGGCAAAACATAGTGTAACGTAAAAAAAATTAACATCTCTGTTTCTATGCAGCCTTCACCTATGTTTAACAAATAAAACACTTTGCCTTTTGCCTTTTTTTGCCTTTTGACTTTTTTAATGGGTATATGATAAACGTAAATTTTGGGGTATGCCTGTGTTCTTTGCATATACGCGGCCTAAGTCGCACTGTAAGCTAGTATCTTTATACAGTATACTATGTATAAACGTAGTTTCAACAGTTTTTAAAGTTACTATTTATTAGCTACCTACATTACAGGTCTCACACGGTAGGTAGCTACCTAACGAACTTGGCCGGGTGGTTCATCTGAGATATGAGTAGTTACGATATGCATTACAATTTGATTCCAATATATTTACCTACACCTACGAACGTGATAAAACGCCGTAGATAAGTACTTAAGAGATATCTTTGCGATAGCATTATATGTAAATTGCAAATTTTTAAACATATGAATAGTATATTTTGATTAAATTACGATATAAAAAATATAAGATTTTTATTTATTTGGATAAACTTTCAAAATAACTATAAGTATAGAAGGTGTTACAAATGGCGGGCTTAATGCATTCTCTAACATCCATCCGTGGAATTTAAGTAATATTGGATAAAAAACAAATGAATTCTACGGGGGCGCTTTGGCGCATAAATTTCTCATATCCTAATATTGAATTTCATATGTTTTTTTTTTATCATAATACTCACTTGTCCGTTTTATTTAAATTCATAATGACACTAGTCATACTTTTTTAATCCTAAATTTGTTTTTCATAATATGTCTCATCATACATGTTACTTGGCGTTATCGAACTAAATAAACGCGTTTGTTTTTATCGCAAGGCACAAGACGAGACAACAAGGCTCTAGCTAGACGCTTAGCAAGCCGCCTGTCTGTGTGGACGTAGCCTAAGGCAGGTCCGTGTAGGTACGACGACGAGCGAAGCGAGGAGGATTGTTAGTTGTACCGCAACCCTAAGCGAGCGTGCCGCGGCAGCGGCCGGCGAAGCACCAGGACCGATTTTTTTTATTAACTTAGCGAAATCGTTTATTCATTAGGAAAAACTAAATTAGGACTAACAAATTTATGATGCATGTCTGTTATGAAGAAAATTCTTATGATTAACAAAATTATGACTTCAAGCAAGTTCTTAGTAATGAAATTATGAAGAAAATTTTTAAGACAATTGATCACTATGACTTCCAATGATAGTTACAGACATTTAGGAACAAAAAAGTTAGGACGAAAAAAATTAGGACTAGCGATGATTATGACTACAATACGTTAGTATAAAACAAAATAGGATCACGAATTTTATGGCAGCCAATATGGTTCGGACACAGTGAAATCGATAAACGTAACGATTATTCACTATACATATAGAATACCTTTAATCGTGGATTTTGCTTCAAATAGTACTGTTACGCAAGTTGGTAATGTAACTAAGGTGAGTATATAATAAAAAATATAAATGGTAGAAAAAGGAAATCTAACGTTAGCCGGAATTATAACCTTCTTAGTGTTCAAAAAACTTTACATCTCGTGTGTCAAGCAGTAAGTGAAAAAGTCGGAGCGACATTACAAGTGACCGCGTCGAAATCCAGGGCTACACATTGCCTCGTTACACAGACCCCGGATTATCAACTTGGAATTGCTCGACTGAGCAATATGAATATTATGAGGTTAAAAGCAATGAAAACTCCTTTTTAACCCTCCTGTATTTCACTTCCCATAAAAACTTGGGATTTCGTGAAATTTATTGGGGGAAAAAAAGGTCTACACGGTCCATCATTAAAGGTAAATTGCTCTGCTTTATATCCGTTGAAATGTAAAGCGTCGAAAACGTTTGAATGCCACGCTCGTGTCGCCGCCGGCCCTCGCGGCAACGCCGCCAGTTTTTCCTTACTGACATTTCATTTGTTTCGGTGCCTACTTTTTATTAGCTCAACTATGATATATATATAAATGTATAACTTATCAGCCACATATATTTCAACCCCAAGTGCTTAATCGGTCGTTGCCCCGTTTCGCCTCCGTAGGGCGTTTTAACATTACGTTTACTTTCGTTTCGTGAAAGATCTTATAATTGTGCAGTTATGCACGCATTTCTACCATATAGTAAACAAATTGGTTGATTAATTATGTGGCTGAAGTTAGATGGATACAAACTTATGTACGATTCTCACCGACCGGGCCGGGCCAGACCACGCCTGCGCGTTTTTTGCAAGTAGCCAAAGGAATTTGAAGCTTTAATATAGACTATAAATTTTGAATCAAAGGAAAAATTGAAAAATTAATGCTCCGAGCCAGATTTGAACCGGCGACCACAGGCATTCATGGCCCGTCGCTACTAACCAACTGAGCCATCGGAACAATCCGGTTCGGGCACCAAATCCTTCAATCAGTTCCTTGATACAATGCCTTAGGTAGGCGTGTAGCGACATCTACCAGAAGACTTAGGCTTCTTAACGGCAACAATTTCTCAAATTTATATTGAGAAATTGTCACTAAATAAATTATTTACGTCACACCTAGCCATAACGCGAGTTCGATTCCTGCCTAGACCGTAAAAGATACAAAGTTTTTTTTCATAATATAGGCAAACTTAATACCCCGAGCGCTTTTTTCATTTTTTCGATATGGCTTTTCGTTTTCAAGATATTGCCGATTTTGTACGAAAAGACCCCAAAAAAATGCGTCATTTTTCGATATTTTTGCGATATTACAAAAAGCTATAATTTTTTTTATTACATTTTGTAGTCCTTGCCAAGGGGCATCTTTTGACATCTCAATCATCCACGTAGCCCTAGAACAACTCAAGTGACCTGAAGTGAGTGAGTGGCGATGTCTCACTTTCACTGAAATTAGGGGCTATACTGAAGCGACTTTAATAACATTTTCAAAAATGTTCCTTGATATGCCCGCCAGAATTTGGATAAGTTTTTTTTGCATTTAACTGAAATTAGAATTTGGTCTACACTGTCATCTTTGATTAGCTATTGAAGAAAAAGAAATGCATTCATATTTTTTTTGTTATTCAGTGTATGAATACACATTTTGACCAATAATCAGAAATTATCATCATGAGACACAATCATATCCATTATCAATAATTATTGAACACCCCTCGTATACTGTTTACTACGTAGAGGTCTCACTATTATTGTTGTAGTACTCTGAGGGTGCGGGCGTATTTAAATGCTTTGCTTATTGTATCGCCTACGATCTACCCACTGCCAAGTGCTTAACAACGAGCCTCCAGCTAAATGTATTCAATTGACTGTACACTGTTGTTGAAAGGTTGTCAGTTGTCATCGTATATATTTATATGAACCCTTGAGCAATTTTAACGGCTTTGCATTTCAATGAAAGCATTTGTTCTTTCACCAGAGTACCTAATCGAATGGTATTCTTGGGCTTAGAAAAAATATTAGTTTCAACATGGACTTCTAACATGCCTTGCCAATTATGTCAACTTCTTATTGGTGCGGTTGGATGAAACATATATTTTTTTTCTGTGTTCTATATTTTCTATTTCCTAATTTAAAAAAATGTGTATATAACACGGGCGTAAGAACATTGCAATATTTGCAATATTCCACTTACGCCCCGCCCCTCATTTAACAATGTACCTAGTATTACTTGATAAAAAAAATTGCAACTTGGCAATCACTCGCCGGTTTGTTTGCCACCGACGTGGTATAAAAAAACTTTACTGTATTTATGGATTTTCGCATACGTAAAACTATGTATGTAGTATTGTGTGATTGCCAAGTCAGTAAATTTTATTTAGCTAGCAAATAAAGATTAATAAGAATGCCTGAGAGTTGGCTCTACGAAATATCACACTAATTTTTAGGGTGGAAGAGTTTCAAGACTTGGCCTCTTTTTTACATGCTATGTTTTTTATGGGATCTCACTTTCTTTTGTAGGTTATTGTGTTATCAATACATACAAATTATAAATGCAATCCTATTCTTGCTTTTTCTATTTTTGTCCCATTCACTGCAAATGTAACTTTGTAATACTATATCATGTATGCAGTTGGTGTGTCTAGAAAACTGGACCAAAATTGCAAAATATTTTGATTGATTCATATTTAACCAGCAAATGATTTATCTAAACAATACATTTTTTATTATGTATAAATTTTGAAACTTCTATGTCTGCTAGAGGTGCGGTAGAGTTTTTGTGATCGGTCAGTCAGTGAGTAACAAAATTAAGAAACTTTGACTAGTTATCATTCTTAAACTATTTATTGAGTCAAATTGATCCGTGTTTATACGATGCCTGCTTATAAATAAAAAATATAATTGCCGCTGTTTTGCTCGACTTGGCAGATCCCCTTCACAGGAATACGTTGACTTTCCAACCCTGTACCATACTGGTTAAGTTACATACCTAAATAGTTAATTACAGATGAAGACTTAATGTGAAGTAAATAACGATGTTACAGTGCATAATGAACTATCACTAATGGACCACAGACCAGCGACGGTAGTTGAATAATCACTCAATTCGCGGATGCGGGTCGCGCGGTCGGCATAATCCCTCCTATCATTCAACAGGCAGTCTGTCTGACATTTACATTTCACATTCTAATATGAAGCTTGAACACGTTGCTTGTGTCCGTGCTGCACTCTCAGAGGCACGCAATTGAAAAACAAATACTAATTAAAACGCAATAAGATAGTATTTCGATGCTAGTGCGAAAACTGAAAAAAGTAAGTCACTACGTCACGAGTAAACAGTACCTTGAACAGTAAAACCACCACACTGTGTACAATGTTTTAATAGCTACAGTTGTGGAACAATATTTTAGTTTAATGTTTACGACACATTTTGCCCGTTCATTAGATTTGATCAGACCAAAAAATCGGTATGTGGCAGGAAGATCATGATTACTCAGATATTACTGAACCAACCCGTTTTTAATGTGAACCTCTTTAAGAGTCCCAGGAATTTTGACTCTCTAAACAAACTTAGTTTGGTTCTCATTTTAAAACAGCATGTTGGAATAAAATTAAATTTGTCCGGTTGTTCCGCCATGTCTAGTTCACCAGACATTAAACTAGTTTGCGACCTAGATTTGATTCACCTTGAAAACATTGGGTTATCTGCATTAAAGAAACGATCATCATTTTACGAAATAGTTTTCGATCATTGATGAAGATATTAAACAGGATGGGCGAGTGCGAAATCCAATGGATCACAATAAAGAAAACAAGTTGGCTTAAAAATATCATTTACTAGCGAGTCTAGCGACCCGCTCCGGCTGCGCACGGGCGCAATACTGCCACTATGTATGCGTAATGCAGGATTTTAAATCTGTAATATCTTCGAACATATTTATTTAAATTATATGTTGTAAACGGCCATATTGATCTACATACATTAAATGCACAATATGTATTTAAGGTACTTAATTGTATAAAGATTAATGCTGTGTTGCTTAAAATCACTTCACAGTAAGAGATAAAAAGTGGTTAGTGTCGCTTATCCCTAAGAGATAGACATATACCATTGCTGACTTTTTTAGACCTTTTTAAGGTGCATAATACTGCAGTACATTTTTTTGATTTATCTCGTCGTAGGGTTCAGCCAGCGTTTACAATGTAACAGACATTACATTAGAAACCTCTAAAACTATCAGTACTTCTCTGCTATATTATGCATGTATTATACATATTTAAACCTTCCTCTTGAATCACTCTATCTATTAAAAAAAACCGCATCAAAATTCGTTGCGTAGTTTTAAAGATCTAAGCATACATAGGGACAGACAGACAACACGAAGCGACTTTGGAGACAGTAGAAGAGATCTTGAGTACGGTGTACGGTGTCTGTATGTAAATTCATTATTGTATGTGAAATGGAACACTACAAATAAACATAAAATTACAAGAACAGGTAGCATATGTATGTTCAAAGGCGAGTTTATAAACTTCCAAATTTATAAACTCGCCTTAGCTAGTATCAACTGCGTTAGTTACGCGTGAATTTCACATCCGTTGGAGTTGCGTGACTCAAGTTCCAAGGTCGAGGGAGCCATTCAAAAAGCACCACACACCTAAATAACTTACAATCGTAAGTATATGATATCGGTAGCCACTTTTATTGGTTGCATGTCTTCACCTTTTAGCGGAAAAAGGTGTTCGACGCAGGACGGTGAAAATATTTATAAATACTTGGGTTGTAAGCGGCAAATGTATGCAATCTTTTATTTAATACTGCACGTACCATTATGTGTAACAAAAGTTCCCATGTATTACAGTATCTAAATCACTTAATCATTAAAGGAGGTGGTAGGCAGTGAATGTTTCAAAAATACACACTTATTACCTACTTGTTGATATTAGGATTTCATTAAATAAACTTATATTAGTATAATATTTTAAATAATTAATCCGTCGAAGATTTTGTTTAGTTTAGCATATATACGTTGAATAAGAAACTACTAATAAAGAGGTCCGAAGAAGTTGAGCTTTCGAATGCCTACAAAGTAGAATACTTCGAGGGTAAGTCAGTTTTTATTAAAGTTATTACAATAAGTGCATTTAAATTTTAGAAACCAAACATGGTTTTGCCAATAATGATAATGAAATTCCTATTTGAACAAGCACCCTAAGACCCCGATTCAGATCCGTTAGACATTCTAATATCTGTGAGTACCTAATGTCAAAGAATTGTGAGTTATTAAAAATGTATTTCACATTAGTTCTAAGAGATCTTTGTAAAACCTTATATACACACAGTATGTACACTGTACAGTGTATGTAATTTAAAAGTAAGTAGCATAACACTGAGCTCTGAACGGTACTGAATGTACTGATATTTATCACGGTGATATCGATAAATGACAATCATTATCACATTATCTTGTAAACGGTAGCCAATACTTGTCACGTAAATTGTGGCAAGTGTATCATTTAAGGCGGTCGAAAGCGAACAATAGGCAGTAATCAATAAGAGCCTCCGGGCGGGCTATTGTGTCCCTAATGGGGAATTAGCTATTTGCTCCATGACGAAGACAAATTATATCTCCACTTCGATTAATTACATAGCTTAACTGCGTTGTCGATTATAGGAATACGTGTACCTGCGGACTGCGAGTTGCAGCCGCAATGGAGTATCCGTGTTCCAACAATCAACGCCTTTCTAGCGACGAACAAAATTGCTGGTTTGATATTGAAGCTTTGCTTTTGTAAAGTACTCCAAGAATATTGTAGGAAACTATGTTAACAAAATATTTCGCTATCACTGCTTTTTAGTGCACCTAAATTAGTTTTAAAGCAGGTTAGGTGTTTTTGAACGTTAATATTAAACACGACAAATCGCGAAACAATAATTGTGAGGTTACTTTGAGAGATGTTATATATTATTGCGGGTGGTACGATACTATTTCTGATACGTAGGTAGTAGTTAACCTAACCTTAATCTAACCTAACCGCCGGAATGTAGACGTCACTCCGAGAAGCGGGGTGCCTATTTCCGCTCTAAGGGACACAAAGAAACCATAATCTAACATACCAAAAATAAAATTGTTAAGATAATTTATTTTTTCCTACGGGGGACTTCATCCCCCTGCCCCCCCTTTTCTAGCTGTCCTATCTAGACTATAAAGGCATTAAAGGCTGCTCAGCTAATTTAATAGCTTGTTTTTTTGCGAATCAATCTTAATAATAATATTATAAGTGCATGATTTAATTAAGAGGAAAGTATTATGTATCAGGACGGGGTGCCTGTCGTATCGCATAATGTTGATCGTCCTAAAAAAATTTGGCAGAGAATGTTTGGCATAATGTTGACTGGCATACTACTTCTTTAGCCTATTCATTTTTGCGCATACACATTTAAAAGTTCTAAAGTATGTTTATCCTAACATTGATTCCTCGAACATCGAATTACCTAAAAGGTAATAGTCCTAATTTTCAATTATTTTGCCTATTATTAAATTACCTAAACCACCTATACTATTTTTTATTAAATTTTATGCTATTCTATACTATCTAGATAAATAAGATAGGTTTGTTAGTTGCCTTTTATCCCTCAGAGCAGAAATAGGGGCCCCGCGAAGCGGGGCTCCGTCGACATGAGGGCGGGTCATAGGTTATTCAAGTATTAGGCAATTCTCAGCAGAGCCAACCTTCATTTAGATCAATTAGATAGGTTTGTTAGTTGCCCTTTGTCCCTCAGAGCAGAAATAGGGGCCCTGCGAAGCGGGGCTCCGTCGACATGAGGGCGGGTCATAAGTAATTTAAGTAATAGGCAATTCTGACCAAATCCAACCTGCATTTAGATTATGCAACATTTTTAGAACATTAATTATTAGTAACATCAAAGTTATGCACATCAATCATTCTAAAAAAAAAACTTCGACATAATAAACATTGTGTCAATAAATATTTAGGACAATCGATATTAGGAACAACAATTTGGCCAAATAAAAAATATGCACAACAATGTTTATGCCATACGTTATTCGCCATAAAGTTGGTAAGCGACAAAATAGTAGGACTAACAATTTTATGCCACCCGATATAGACCCATCAGGACGTGCTAGATGTAACGTTATTTTGTTACTTGGTCAAATAAAGAAACTCGAAAACTTGAACCTAATATAATAACAGTCTATTGACAAAAATTGTGCATAGCAATTCTTGTGACTAAAAATAATAAATAAATAAATAAATAAATTATGATCTTCAATATAATGACTAAAACTGGTATGCCATTCATCGATATGGTTTAGAAAAATATGGCATAGGTACTACTTTATGGCATAGGTACACTGAAAACATTATGCGCAGAATGATCAATGACGAAAGACTTTTTATGAGCAACAACTTTATGCGTAAAGTTTTATAACAATCGAAATTATGACAATATGCGACTAGATAGACACCCCTCTTTTGGGGAGGCCTATGTCCAGCAGTGGACTTCTGTCGGCTGATATAATGATGATGAGTTAATATACAAACTTTTAACTATAATATAATTAACGAGCTAGTTGTTTCAAAAACATCTTTAAAGGTGACGGTTTTGTTTATAATTTAATGGCATGAGAAAATTGACATGGAGTATTTGCATTCGAAATTCAAAGTGCTCTTCTCAGTAACTAAGGTGTTTGATACGTCTCTACTCGTGCAAAGTGTATAGTAAAAGTAAAAAGCTGAATTGTAGCAGTCATCGTCCCGGGACTCGTAAAAAGAAATTGCTTCCAGTCCGGCGACGTTTTATTGACTTATTAACATCGATATCAGATCGTAACACTTGAATCTTCGATCGTCGGCAAACATTGAGTCAATCTGTTGAACCGGCTTTGTATTTTGAGGACCACGAAATTGCTATTAATAAAATTGATATCACTGATGCTGTAAGTACATAATTGTTTTTATCCACGACGGAACGGATAAGTTATATGCGTTTAGGGTGAGAGGCTGTTTGTTTGTTTGTTAGTCAGTGTGTTTGTGTACACCAATGTTCCCATTTATTTTCAAAACGGCTTGACCGATTTAAATGCGGTTTTCAGAAATAAATGCGTGGTTCATCAGGGGTGGTTCTAAGATAGGTGTTTTGATGTTTAGTCATCAGGGGGCGCTATAGTAAACGTTTTAAATGATTTTTCTCAATTAACTCAAAAACAGCTTGACCGATTTCTATGAAATTTTCGGAGATGAGTTTGTGGTTTATCAGGGATGGTTCTTACATTTAAATTATGATGGTTGCTCACCAGGGGGCGCTGTAGTGAATATTTTACACGAATGGTCCCAATGATCTCGAATGCGGCTTTAACGATTTATGCCATGTTTGGGTTCTTTTGACAGTGTTTGCCGAGTAGCTTCTGAACATGAGCTGATGATGGAGCAGGACAACATCGTGGGGAACTTTGAGAAGGAACGTAACAATTCTACTGTGTATGGATTCTACTGATAGTGGTTTCCAAGTCAGTTCTGTAGGTACTGTACTTGTACTGCTGAGGGTCTGAAAATCGAGCAGAACAGCATAGTAGTGAATTTTCAGAAGGCGTATATTTATATTGGGGTCCCTTTGTTTCCCATAAACTTATTTTTCCGAATTTCGATAGTCAGAAATTGATATCCATATAATTTATAGACATAAACATCAGTAGTCATAATCTTTGTTAAGTATAACGTTTTGTAGTTCTAACATTAATGACCCATAATATTAAGTATTATAATCACAAAAGTCAGAAATTGGTGTCCATAACGATCAAAGGTCTATCGATAATTATTCATAAATATGGCATATATTTCAACGTACTAAAGATTGCTATTCATATCGTTTTAATGCCTAAAGTGAATTAAGTCTAAGAGGCCAAAACTATAACATCCAAAGTCATATAGATAATAACTCAGAAACATTTCTAGACATACATTTGAAAGGGGTACTAGGTACTACTGCGCGAAGGGTTTATGACTGTTTCGTAAAGAATACGTTTAAATAAGCATGTTTTATTATTCTTTTTTTCTGAAATTAAAAATGGCCAAGATATTGGACTTCTAAGGCAGGCGGTGTAGGTACGATGACGAGCGAAGCGAGGAGGAGTGTTAGTTGTACCGTGACCCTAAGCGCGCGAGCCGAGCGAGCGAAGCGAGCGTGCCGCGGCAGCGGCCGGCGAAGCGCCAGAACCAATAATGACACAATATTCATCGAAATGTTGACAAGTACCTACATATTTTTCCTAACTTTCGGGTCAAATATTTCGGCCTATTGTGATTTTAGAGAAAAAAGTTTCAAATCAAAACATACTTATTATAACGTATTCTGACCACTAAACAAAACAGTGAGCGGTATAATAGTACATTACGTAACTAGGGCGGTGAATTCGTGAACGCCCCAGATCGCAGGTGTTTGTGGGCCGAACCGAAGGTGAGGGCCATAAATATGCGCTCTGGGGCTTCACGAATTACCGCCCGTGTTGCGTACAAAATTTTACCTGTAACATTATGTAATTGCATACCACCGGGACATTGAACATTATGGCTAACCTATTTTATGACTAACAATAATGATGACCTGCAAAAATCGGAACTCCAATGTATATTGTTAAATTTTATGACTTTCGACAATATGACTAGAAAAAAATATGGTGGAAAACGTTATGGACTGAAAAAATCGGATCTTAAATTTTATGGGAAACAATAGAGACCCATTTATATTACTGTGTTTGGGTTCTATATCTAGTGCTTGCCAAGTAGCTTCGGTAAATAAACTGTTAAGGGTCTGATGATGGAGAAGAACAACATTGTAGGAAACTTGGAAAAGACACATGGTCTTTATTTTACCGTGTTAACTTTAGAGGAGTCGGATGCAATTTGCGACCCTACATTGAATTAGGGGTTTACTGTGGTAACGGAATGAGACAATTAATGGGATCAGGAGAACCTTGTGGCCTTTCTCCGGTTTCCTCGATACGAGTCCCATGCAACGACTTTCTTAACCGCTCTAATGGTAACTTCTACCGATAAAACAGTCGTCAAATTGGACAAAAACTTTTTTGGGCAGCTCTCCGTCTTCCAATTGCTCTCTTCTTAGCCCTTCCCACTCAAAACCCCAAACTACCCCTATGCTGCCGTTCACCAGTCCCTCGCTGACTTTGACGTTTGTTCTCAGCATCACTCGAGTATCGACTCCCAATTGTATTTTTGATACAAGACCTCCTGTATTATTCGGGTCAGCTGGAATAAAAGCAGGCAGTGGTTTCTGTCCATAATTGGTGGGTTCTCGAGACTCGTCACGGGTATTTATTTGGTACAGTTTCGTAGTTAATTTAACTAACATTGCCTGGTTGTAGGCGTCGACGAGTTTTAATGTGGGATATATTCGGACAGCTTCCCCATAGGCAAAGTTTTCCTCTAGAGGAACACGAGTCCTTCCCAAAAGAAGCTGGTATTGCATGGTCAGTTCTCCAACTCGTGAATTGTTGAGTAAATCAACAAAGTCAGAGTTGTTTTGCTGTCGCATGATCCGTTTAAGTTCGCAAAATCCGAAGTAGGTATCTCTACAGATGTGGTTCTCCTTGAAAATGTGCTGGTAGGTAACTGGAAACAGAAACTCCCTTTTACTGGCGGCAACTACATCAAATCACCAAAAACGAACATTTACTCCACCAAAAAGACAATCATTGTTTTTTATCTTTTGAAGCCTCATGTGAATGCAGCGCTACATTCCATATGATACCATGAAAATCTCATCTACAATTAACCAGCGAATTGTTTTCCATTTGCGTCTCATGTCTTCTAAGCGCTGACCTGATAACTGTCGATGAGTGGTCGCGTGGTGCTTAGTTATCTATATAGTATTAGATGAACAACTTGTGTGTACAATCTATTACAGACTGCTCTTTAAAAAGAATAAAATAAAAAGCAAAATTAAAAATTTTGAAAAACCCACGACGGATTCAATTGTAAAATAATTAAATAAAATTTTGAAAATCCCCCGACCATATAATAAATAAGCACAATAAGGTAAATATAAACAAAGATTTTAAAAAACGGTTTATTGGTTTCCAGGTGTCATTACAAAACTACTAAAATCCGTCGGGGGCTGACGAAAAACGAAAATTAATAATAATAAAAACCTACACACTAAAACCGAACTACAAAGAAAAAACATCATCCAAAAGGAAATTTTAATCTTGAATTTGTCAAATATTAGATTTTTTTGCTTGTGTCATCCCCTGTTCTTGGCCCTTCGCCGTGAAAAAAAAACTACACTTAAGTGGCATGATGCAGCACACGTACGCCCAAGGGAAGAGGTATTTAGCAGCCCTATCAGCTGTCTACGGATTATCTTCGGTTTACGGGAGATCCTGTATAGCCCCACGCAGCGGGGCTTTGTCGACTCATTGGAAGTATTATACATATTTTTTAGTTGAGTGTGAGCTAGGTTCCTTAGTAGAAATGTATGAACAAAAAAGATACGAGGAAAAACAAGACAAGAAATATAAGAAAATTTAATTTAAAAATAATTTTGATTAATGGCATTATGCATTCTGATGGATGGAATTGAAGAGTATTATAGAAGATGACTCCCTATTTTGGGGTAAATTGTATGAGAAACATTTTCGGAGTTCCAATGTCAGGACTATATGGGAACAAAAGCACTTCAGCTGATAACTTTTGTAAATATTTCAACGCGTCTTGTATATCTACTAGTCATTTATCTAAATTCTGTTCTCTATGAATTTTCATAGGTTTAATTTATGTGGTGCTCCCAGGGTGCTCCTGTGTTCCTTTTAACCCAACTAATTCAAAAAATATAAACAATTAATAAGCAAGGTTTTATGAGGTTTCCATTTGAGCTTATAATAATAATTCAAATCTTTGTGTTTAAAGATGCGTTTTGCATTTTAAAGACACATCACAACTAAATGGTTTAATAGACGAAAATGCAACGTTTTCGGCAGCAAACATGTAGTTGCCAAATAGCCAACTAATTGGGTAAGATTCGTGCAAGTATGTTTGTGTTTTATGTCGGCTAGTTACCGTCGGAATATACTTTACGGTGCCCGAATTTTCATGCAAATATGAACTAATTATGTACGTACCTACGTATTTTTATGTGTAATAAAAAAAATATGTTACGTCTATTTGAAAGCCCTTAACCGTGTTGTATTGTGATTACGATCTTTATTGATACTCTTAAAGGAAATACGTGGTTGTGATAATAACGGCTTTTAGTATCGCCAATAGAAACAGGAATTTGATCCAACTACGACGAATGTATGAAAGTTTTATTTCATTCGGTGTCGATTTCTCGTTTCGTTCCATAAATTGATTCTTTAAGGCCGCATCTCCGCATCTCCGGATGGAGGTGCGGAGCTCGTTGTTTGCAAGTAGTTCAGTTTAGTTTATATATGAATTCCGTATGATACGATACGACACACTGCACCGCACCTCCGTTCGGAGATGTCAAACAAATCCAAATTTATAGTGTCAAAAAATTTCTTTTTTCGGGATATCTAACGTTCAAATTACCAAGCTTTTGTCGAATGAACCGTTTAATAAACACTTATGTTTTATTTGATATTCGAAGAAATGCAAACGTTCAAACTATTATCAAAATATCAAAGGACAATATATCTCTCTCTTTGAAGAAAATGAGTAACATGATCTATTTATCCTTGACTTGTTGTTTTTTTGAGAGCCAATATTTTTCAAAGTAATTACACAAAAACGCCACCTGTTCACAATTCTTCGCAAATGTAATAAAATTCGCAAATCCTAACAGCAATTCACCATATTCTTTATCCTTCACATGTTCTCATTTTTATTTCAGTAGGTACAGGTATTTCAATATTATCTATTGTGCAGTATTGGGTTTTTGCACGATTGCCATTAAGGGACTAATGAAAAACAACTGTGGTGAATTGATGTTGTGAAGATTTGCGTATTGGCAGAAATACTTTGTCTAAAACTTAGCTCATGGTTCGTTGAAAAAAATGTCCGTTAAATACTACTAGATCATACAGTACCTAACTTTAAAAAAATGTGTGAAAATGAACTAGTGACCGACTCATTCAACTGAAGCGGTACAACAGAAGAGCACGAGTTCACACTTCGCTGCCAGGACTAAGGGCCCCCAAGGGTACGCCCGTCGTGATTTTCTACTTTGCTACACATACGACATAAATACAATTGTTTCGCATAGGAAAAATAAATAAAAGACAAGACAATTTGTTGCATATAGTGCGGTTATACCGAAAAATGGTGGCTAATATCGTTTCAGCACGTTATTTATAGGCTGTCTACGTTAACCTAAACCATTTTCTTTTGTTTGCACATAATGACATATGCTGAGGTATTTTTTTGCCAATAACAGTTTAGTAATTGTGTTTTGCATTTGACATATTATTGAGCTATGCTTGAACCGGCGGCTTTGATCCGGGACGGGCCTTTAAGGCATAATTAATGTGTAAGGTTGACAATGCCTGTTGCGAATTTCGTGATTGTATGTGACGAACTGACTAAACCTTTTAATGATTTGTGTTTTTCCCACCTGACCAAGCCTTCGTTGCCGAGTATGAATTGCGTTTTTTTTTTAATATATATTAAAATATCCTTGTATATGATATCTTAGTTTGACTTCATTGTAGACTTTCTACGATTTTAAAAATGGCATATTTTTGGAGCTTGCATTTTGTTTTTACGGTTACATTTTAAGGGCCGCCAGTTAGTTGTGAGGGTAACATCGTAAAATTATTTATTTATACGCCCCAATTTCAGCGGTATGCTGGTCGACAAAGTATTTTCGATTCTTATCGATGCCGAATCAAGGGTCAATGCTTCAGCGCACACGGGGGACGGCTTTATGCGTTTTATTCATTTTAAATAAGCAAACACAATTCGTACTACGTTATATAGTTAAAGTTACATAATTTGTTAGAAACACCTTATACAAAAATTTTATGTTAAGAAAATTGAGTAAATTATGATTGCAGAGTGACTTTTTAACTTTCTGTAATTTCTATATCGAAACAACAACGTGGGTCTGGCATGTTTTTTTTGTGCCTTGGTTTTTTCTTTATTATCAGTTTACACAAAATTTGATACATTTAAAAAGTTCTTATAGCCAGATAAACAGTGTATTTGAACAGATAATTATGTTGTATCTCGCAACAAAACGTATTCTAGCAGAAGACATGGCTGTCCACGGGACAAACTACTATTTTCATACAAATCGGGGAACATTTTACGTCCGCTAGGCAACCGGTGAAATTGGGGTCAATTTTTTTTAAAATACAGATTTCATGTAGTTTCACGCTGTAATTAATTGAGTTAGGAGTGCAACAACTACTAACAACAGCAGACATCGTATTTTCATGTAATCTCCTTTGAAACAGCAAATAGTAGAATAGTGGAGGACACTAAAAAGTCGATTCACCCTATCTATCACATCGCTGCAGAACTTCCAGCATCTAAGGCTTTGATAATATTTAGGCCCAACCAATAAACTGGTGGGAGTTATTCAATATGTGTGGAACGCCAGATTATTTTTAACACTCGCTTTCTTCCATCTTCTTAATTATGTTCTAACAACGATGATAATGCAACGCAAGCACTTAGTATTTATGTTTGAAACGAATACTTGTATTATTCTTACAGATATTGTAAAAATGCCAAACAATGTATGCCCTATACAGTAAAAGTATTTTTTTCAAAAATCTCTTATAATATGGTCTGTCGTTTCTTTTCTAACTATTATCAAAACACATTGTAATTATACACTTATAAAGTTTTCGCATAAAGCTGGCCAACTTAACAAGCTCTATAATGAGCCGTAACGTTCGATCGCTTACTTGGAAATGGCTTAAGCTTTCGTGTTACAACGTTAACCTATATTTGTGTCAAGATTTCCAGTCTCACGTCTTACTGGTTAGTGTAGGTCCTTTTAGTACCCGTTCTGTTGGCACTACGTACGGCACGCGACAAATTGCTGTGTTAAGTAGTCTAGACGTAGTTGTACGGTTAAACATTTAGAAAGCGATTCCAAGTTACATTGTGCGAGGTACAGGACTTTGTATTTGAGGCCTCAAAATTAAATCCTGAGCGAATTAAGCTATAATTATAGCGAAGAGACTGCTTGTGGAGCAAAACAGCCCAATATAAAAACTCTTTTTATTATCCTGTAAAATATTTAGGAAGAGGAAACAGTCAATCGGTGGACCTCGAAATGACCGTGTAAAAAAGAAAATTTCGAGGTCCAGGTCCAGCAACTAAGAGAAAAGTAAATACATTAAATTTTCTCTTAATTACTTGGCCTTCAGCGAGAAACTTTATACCGGAATTAAACAAGTGATAACAATGTAAAAAAATACTGTTATTAATGAAATGGGGGGGGTAAAAGTTTGTATGGAGCTGCGATATAAACGAATTCCACGCGGGCGGAGTCGCTAGTTTACGATATAAAAACTCGTCAGATAATAATTTAGTTCAAAACCGATTTAAATTCAGTAGGTACTACCAAGCCACATACATGAACATTTCCATATTTTCATTCCACTTTACCACATGAACTGCTTTCCGAGGAAACAACGCATTTTAATTCACACACAACACATTCAAACTGTGAATACAGTTTGGCGAGGTAAAATCTGTACCTTACATTTTAAGTATTTTTTTTGAGATCAATAAATAAAAAATAGTAATAAAAAAAAATGAATATATTATTGCACAAAAAACCCAAGTCGCTATATATGGGCCGTCGATTCCTCAAGGATCTCAAAATCATCTTTGGCACTTCATTTGTTGCTACTACAACGTGCAGCTTCCACTGTACTCAGTGGAACATAATATAACGACCTCCTGTTATGAACACGGTTACAAATAGTCATCACATTCTGTGTGGCACACCGCAATATGAATAAAATTACAGCGCATATCAATTTCTCTTCAAGGCACTGAACTTCCTGAGAGTCTTTCCTCTTCGCATATTTCCACGCAAAACATTCGTTTCCATGATGTATGGCGCTTCTTTAAGCAAATTACGTAATGAATATTCATTAAATAAAAGCCTGCGGAACTGAGTGTTCTGCTACGCTTTCATTCATGTAAGCATCCTCACAAATACATCCAGTGACATTAGCTCGAGTCGAGAGAGATATTATAATAAACTGATTGCGTTACTGCTGAACGCAGTGGTTTTTAAAGCTGGCAATCCATGACCGCTCCTACCAGCCGTAGGTCAGAATCATGAATGTCAAAATTATAGCGTTTAAATGAACTGAACTTCCTCAGAGTCGTTCCTTTTCGTATATTTCCACAGCAAGTAATGAGTATTCATTAAATAAAAACCTGTGGAAATGATTGTTCTGCTACGCTTTTATTTATGTAAGCATCCTCACAAATACATCCAGTGACATTAGCTCCAGTCGAGAGAGATTTTACCCTTTGGGTACGGAACCCTAAAAATGGTGCGGCGCACCGGTGAATGGCAGCGTGTTAATTATTGAGAGAACATCATATGCGCATAGGAAAGCATTGCTTGGAACGAGAACACAAACGCGCAATAATTGAACTACCTTAAGACCCTGTAAAGAAATGAAAAAATGATTTTGGTTCTATTATATAACTAATTTATATTATTACTTTGAATTGTTAGCTGTTGGTTCTCCGAATAATAAATAAATAAATAAAACTAAATTAGGGCGGTTTTATACGTTTGCCGCAAATGGGAGTGGCAATTGCGTGAACTCCCACTAATCACTAATCAAAGAGTACTACTATTTTTAAAAATACCGTCGTTAAAAAAGTTCTTTTAAGGCACTCAAAAGGCACGTCAAAAGTATGGTACAACAATATTTATTGTACTTTTTTTACCTATCCGTTAAAATACTCAGAAAGCTAATTGAAAACTCATAAAGAAAAAAGTTTTCATAAATGTATTTCCGTATATAAAAAACGGTGATGTTAAGCTTTTCTACTCATGGGATATAATTACGTAACCAAGTATAATGTATCTCCACTAATCAGATAATCAGAAACCCATTACTGTAGCAAATTATTATCATTTCTCTCTGGATGATAGGTAAAAAGCGGTTTCCCGGTAAATGTGATGATCCCCGTTCCATTAGGCATCAGGCGCCATTCGTTCTTGGACACGCGATGTCAGCATTATCTAAGAACACGTTTTTGTTTAGATTTTTCCTGACCGAATTTTCGCTGAGTGTTGGGTATGTGAACCGCCCTTATATTAACACTCGACTGATAAGTGCAATTTATAATCTGAGGCAATATCAAAGCAATTGCTTACTCGAGATCTATCTGAAGATATTGTAATTACTAAATTGTGTATAATATTAATATTAAATTTACAGCGAACGGTACTTATTATGCCATAAGAGAGTTTTAATATTAAATTTGCGGCCGAGGTCGGTTATTGCTCGAAAGATGCTGCTACCTATTTAGGTCGAGAGGGTTCCGAAGGAAATTATTAGTTATTTTTAGAAAGTTTAATCGTATTAACAAAAATAATTTACATTAAAAACAAAGTTTTACCCGACTTTAATTTAGTAGGTTACACTCCACCACGAGAACATTTCCACATTTCTTTTTCAATTTACCACATGAACTGATTTCCAAGCGCAAATGCGTTGATTAGTAGAGGAAAAAACCCAATCGCTGTATATGACCCGATAATATTTGAGGACTTCCGTCGATTCCGCAACGATTGGCACTTCATTAGTTGCTATTTGCATGAAGCGCTCATAGCCTAGCGGTGCCTGCGGGTCGGAAACGGTAACGCAGGTTATGCAAATATGGCAGCGGTCAGTCTTTGGATGGATGACCGCCTGATGTTTGAGTGGTTAATATAAATGAGCGCTTCCGTGCTTTGGAAGGCACGCTAAGCAGTTGATCCCGGCTGCTGTCTATGACAGTTGTCATTAAGCCGAGGTAGAGGCCTACGGGCGGCTTAAGAACTTTTAACATTCGAGTTGCCCACTCACTTGACAAAGGGGGGACAACTGTTACTCGCGTCCGCAGGAGCTACCTACCACAACCCTGCACGTGTCCCCTGGGTGGTACTAAAGAGTGTCAAACTTTAAAGGCCAAAATAATGTATGCCATACGATTAAATAATAAGTTGCTATTTCAACGGCATCTTATCAGAATGTGTGACGTAGGTACTTTCGTAATTTTAAGTAGGTACATAATTGAGGACTTCCATAAGTCATCTGGAATCTTCATCATCAATTCCACTCCATCAAATTTATGATTTTCGGGCGTAAATAGGGACACGAGTTATAATAGAAAATACCAAAATCACTACACGCGTGCCTAATATAATTGAGGAGTTCCCTCAATTCGTCATGGATCCCATCATACAACGCAATTTTTGAAAAAAATGGGACCCATCTGGAAACATATATCTTAAAAACAAAAAAAAATTACGAATCGGCACTGTATCAATGATGGAGTTGTGAGGTAACAAATATGAAAAAAAAAGAAAAATAAAATAAAAAATTCAACCGAAGTGAGAACCTCCTCCTTTTTTTGAAGTCGGTTAAATAAGCATTGCTCTGGTAGTTATGTAATTGATGATATTTGTCAGAAGGTGGCATATCTGTATCGCTATTTTTAAAAATGAAGTTGAACCTGACATCAAAAATACTGCATGTCTACGGGGAGAAAGATCAACCATCTGGATGAGTGATCGACTCGATACTTGATACGAAATTATACCGAATCATGCCTTTTTCTATCATAATAGTTTATTACGGTGGCTTGATATTAGGCCGAGGTAAATACGTAAAGCAACTTAATAAAACATCAATGATGCAACCGTTATGACAGTGTTGATTGACTGCGCACAAATAATGGTAGGCGAAGTCACAGTCAACAGTAGAAACATATCCTAGGAATTATGTTTTTGATGTAGGTAATATCTTATCTTCGCTACTCAATCAGATGAGATTCGTTGTGATGGCAATGTGTAAAAGTGTTATAAAAAGCTTCACGATTATAAATAATTCCAGATAACAATACGTTTGAATAACTAATTCATTAATGTGTCCGTATTAACTTAGGAGGAAATTATAATATTGTGGTATGGTAATGTAGTATTATATTAAATACAGCAACACACATACGCATGCTCTCTCCGTCTCTCTCTCTCACACACACACACACATACACACACACGCACGCACGCACGCGCACACACACACACCATATAGCACCGGTTTTAACTTTATAACTTATAGGGCGAGAGTTCTAGTTTTAAACTTGTAAAAGATGTTTTCTGGAAATAACCGAAAATACCTTATCGCTTCAATAATAATAAGTACCTACTAGCATCCAAACATTTGGCTCACCGAAGTGACAGGGAAAGGACTTTTAAGTTAAAAAGCCGTGTACCTAAGAACGTCTCATATATAATGTCAAGGTTATGCTAAAAGTACTTAATACATGGATATTCTTAATATCAGTGCGTTTAAAAAGTGATTACGCAGGGACGGAAAGCGAATATAGGCACGTTTTCAATATATATGCACGTTATTACTCGTTTGAAAAAACTTTGGGCATCGAGACAAACCAACAATGGTTTAAATATGCCGTTTTATTATTGTAGAACCAACATTGTACGTAACCTAAATAAAAAAAAACTAAGAGAAAAGGGTGGAAACGTAAAGAGTGCTTTAAAATAGTGATTTTATGTCGGCAGCGCAGCAACAGTGAGGATCCTCTACAGGAATTCTAGCATTTTCTGAATAAGTAACATAATTTTTATATTTACATTTAATTAATGCTACGCAGTACTTACGTCCGATTGGAGTGTACTTCGCTTTCATTTCAAACTGTATGTATGTAGCTTTATTTTGGAGCGGTGATCGCACTGGTCGTTGGC
This sequence comes from Epinotia demarniana, assembly GCA_945867215.1. Taxonomy (NCBI): domain Eukaryota; kingdom Metazoa; phylum Arthropoda; class Insecta; order Lepidoptera; family Tortricidae; genus Epinotia; species Epinotia demarniana. The sequence continues at coordinate 9,515,396 of OX244267.1, read as the reverse complement.
GGTTTGTACATAGACTATAAAGGGCCTGTTTTTTTGCAATTCATAGCTATATATAGATCAAATAGCAGTAGCACTAGGCGCGCGGTTGTTTTATGCGTTAAACGCTGCGATTCCAAAGATACCTTGTATGCGGTAATCGCAGGTATCTATGGAATCGCAGCATTTATCGCACAAAACAACCGCGCGCCTAAATTGGATTTAGACTCATGAATTAACGAGTGTTTTGTGCACTATATTTTATTTGACGTTTTTTGGTATGATCGGAGACACTCGGGATAAAATTATCTATGACACAATAAAACCGTATTCAAATCAGTCCATCCGTTAGGGAGCTACGCTACCAAAGACAGATACACAGACAGACACGTTAAACTTATAACACCTCTCTTTTTGCGTCGGGGGTTAAAAAGAAGAAACCTCGTGCGTTCCATGTGAAAGTTGTAATTGCAACATTTGTATTTGGCAGAGGCACGCCAAACACGCAATGTCATGTTGTGGGGCAAACGGATTTTTACTGAATACCTCATCCTTTTGTCTAGACAGTATAAATAGTTTATCTATTTTTACCTGGGATAAGCATATAAAATTTTAGTAGCTTTGGTCTTTTATCTTAACTAGCTATCTATGATGGAGAACGATGAATAAAAATATTTGACCCACCAGGATTTCAATCTGCATTCGTTTTAACGTGACCATCCTGAAACAAATATGTGTTAATTAAACATCATGTTTTAGAAACTTTTATTTAACTTGACCTGTTCGTTTGTTTGTCCTTTAGTGAACACTTGGAACTGAATTTTGAACCAGTTTACTTCAACCGATTGAACTGAAATTTTGAGCATAGAATAGAATAGAATAGAATATGTTTATTTGCAAGAATACTTATTTCTAGTTACATGGTGTTCTTGTGAGTAGTAGTACAGTATTCTATCGTAATTAACGACATGCAAATATTATAATAAATCGTAGCGCGCTCATGCAATTACTCATTTAACATTTCATCTAAATACCCTCCACAATTTACTATTTCTTTTTAAAAAAATGTCCATGCTGTTTATTTTTTAGTATAGTTTTGAAGTTCATAAGTAAAGTTTTGATGACAATTCTATAATTAGCTGTTTTGACGATGGAGACAGAAGGTGATCATGGGAATTGGGTACTTAACCAACGTAATCCCGGTGAGTTTGGCTCGTAAGAATGTTGGTATAAACCAAAAAATATTTTTTTGTCAGAAACATAATATAATGATATAATACACTATTTGGTGTCCGGTAAATATGAAAAGTTTTTTAGGAAATACTCAAATATATGCACATATTATTATCTAACAAAGCCTGAGCAAACACATATTCAAAGAAAAGGCTTAGCGGTTACAATGTCCGTCTGATTGCAAAACTAGAATTCACCTAAACCCCAAATTGAAACAAAGGAGATCTACTCCAATTAACATTCACCTACGTTTTTGTTTAGTTTGCACAAGTTAATTCCCTTGGCGCCGCAATTGTTTTCAGTGCTATCTCGATGGGCCCAAAGTTGCACCGACACAGCCCGTCGTAATATGCTTAAGTGAACGATGTTTCCCTCGCGAATTTACAGAGTTTCACGATTTGATGTTCATGGGTGAAGTATTTTATTTGCTTTTTTGTGGGATTTAAGGTCAGTCGGTGGTTTCGGATGAGGTTGGAGGGCTACAAAGTTTTGCTTTTAAATTAAATTGGTCTGGACCGATAAGTATCTTTATATTCCTCGCGATGAGGCGCTGGACTTTTAGTTATCGTTAGACAGGTAGATAATCATTGACGTTACGTTACTTACTCTATTTTACATGTGAACATGTAACAGATTAAGTAATTAGCTTAGTAGTAAAATGACATAAGGCACCTAGATATACTTGGGTCCATCACTGACCCAATGCTTGACATTTTAACTGTTATGTCAAAACAATAGGTGTTAACCATGAGGCATTGAGCTGTCGACCATTGGGACGTGTACCTTTTTTTGCCCAGCAATTCTAGCTTCCCGTCGTCATAACCACAGGTTGAAAATGACGTAGTTTTATACTTCATGTATAATTATATTAATATCCTTTTTTTGGTAGACAAGTAATTATAAAAGTCGAAAACTAGGAATGGAATGAACAGGAAAGTTCATAAGTAATACTCACCACGTTGCAAATTGCGTTTAATAATTCACTTTATTTTTAATTTAGCCGGCTTGTCGGATAAATTAATTGACACGTCCGGCTTTCCGCCACGGTGTGGCCATTCCATTAACCTCCACGGGCATGCTTTTAACATGGACGATTAAATCAAGAGGACTGCGGATGTCTATGCCGACACGCATTCCTATAAAACAAAAAGTCTAGTGTGGTTTCACATTTTTACAGTGAAGCTCCAGTTACAGCAGTTTCTTTTTACCAAGCAGTTGCATCTTCTAACTTTCAATCAAATGATTTAGTTATTTTCAATGGAAATGCTACCTTGACCGTAAGGATTACTGTTGGGGCCCTGATGTGTGTTTGCCGAGAACGTAGGAAGAGTCGCGGGATTCATAATAGTGGCAAATGCAACTTTAACAAATGACCTTGCCTGCGCCAAGGCGAGAACACGCGAGCTGCCCCCCCCCCCCCACTTCGGGCGCTCGTACCGTGTGCGGGTGGGCTCGGCACTCGGCGACGAGCGACAGGTGTCGTGTGGCGTGCCGCAGGGCTCTTGTACTGGACCCGTGAGCTATCTGATGCTATAGGAAACTACCAATTTGTACCGAAATTGCATAGTTGTTGGAAAACGTAGGTATACAAATAAAAAGAATGCTCGTAGCAATAGAATTGGACTATTAACTGTTCCAGCATCCTAACATACACCAAAAGATAATTGAAAAATCAACTTTGTACTCTAATCAATTATACAACGTAGCAATATTAAAATGCTCATTCGCGGGATAAACCGAAGCGCTGCATTTATTTAGTTTTCATGGACTACGGATTTTTTCAGAATGTTGTGTAACAATCCGTCAGAGAAGCGTAAACGGATTTTCAGTTCTGGCATACAGGAAAAAAGTTACCTACCTAGATGTATGTATATCTAGGGCGCTCTTCAACTGTTTTCCTATACGCGCCCAAATATTCGTAACATCTGGGCGTTTATTTAAAACTTTCTAGTAAAAAGTAATTAAGTACCTAACTAGTGGATGTACCTCCGTACAGTAAGGAATCCTGAAAAACAAGCTACCCTCATGGATATTTGACTATAAGTTAAGGTATCGTGATTTTTGTTAATGAATTTTCTCATTTACGTATTTAGTTTTCATGCGTATGTATAATATACATACATATTCATGAATGGCTTGGCTTGATATACATTGTATACCAAATCATAAAATTTTGTTTTATCTCTTTACAGACATTAAAAATATGTCATAATAATTGGATAGGGTTCACGGTACGCGGCATCTTAGCCGGAGATCTCCGCGATCAATCAAGTTGGCAGTTGACGGAACACTTACATTTATCTTTACTTAAGTACGCCCGTGGACGATGTTACACTTAACTTTGATAGATTTTGACAGAATTGATGAGCCTAAAACTTAAATAAAATGTCACTTTTTAAAGGCTGCTTGTGCGAGGCTTGCTGCTTAGCTAAGGAATGTAAAAAAAGTATAACCATAGTTATTTCTTCTTCTTGACCTTTTTGACCTGGCTGCTAGTTAAAAATAAAATGTAACTTACACAACTCACAAGTAAATCTAAAGTGCTATTCAACCCTACATGGCAAGAGTAGAGCAAGCCTACGCGCAACGAATGGCTCCCCGTAAACTTTATAATAAGTATATTTAAACCATTTGGCTACTAATCATGATATACTTAGATATGAAATACATATACATATATCGCTAACTAGTTTAAAATCCACAGAATTATAGAGCAATACCGATGAAACGCTTTGAGCATTTACATAATAAATGACTGACAAACATAATATTTGGAAATTCGTATTGAGTCGTAGGGATCTATGCAAAAATATTTTTCATCATCATCATATCAGCCGAAAGACGTCCACTGAGTCCAATAGTACATTATGATACAAGTGAGGTACGTTGATAATAACATCAGAGGCGGAATTATCACGCGAACCGCAGGTGAGCGTGATAAGAAAGCCGAGTACATCCTCGGCTTTTATCAAAGCTCACGCGTTTCATACGATGTTTTTAACACATTTTGCGACAAAAAAATTACAAAAAAAAAAAGTTTTTACTAAATGATGACAACAGGTTTTTACTCGCATATTAGACATCGCCAAGAATTTCTAGCGGCGTCCATTCTATTTATCACTTTTCTAGTCACCACGAGTCAACATTTTTGATAATAACCAAACACCCATTAACAATGTTATTAAATATTTATGAAATAACCTATAATAGCGCGCAACAGTTTTTTTTTTTCGTGAAGTTGCGCGCATGTGTTAGGCCAGACTTGGATGAAATCTATAAACAGCCAATACAAAATAAAATAAATATTTTCATTTTAAAATGTTATCTTTATTAATTCATGTTAAATGTTATCAAAGGTGAATAGTTTAGCTAAATTAAAAGTTTCTATATCATATCCGAAAAGAAATAGTCAATTAATTAACAAAAAGGATTTAAGTAATTTGTTTAGTCGAGTAAGAATCCATTTGCCGAGAACAACCCGGTTAATTTAAGAGTGCACCGTGTTCATGCATACATCTTGCTGCAAGGTGCCAACGTGAATTAATCGTGATATTAACCTTAACAAACAAGTATCGTAATGTTTTAAAACACACGTGTTTAATATCCAGGACTAAGAGTATAAAAGCGGCACAATAAGAGGTACGTTACGAGCAAATCTGTTGAAATAGTAGTTTATGCGACTGATCCATAATGAATTTAAAAAAACATTTAAATTTGGAACATCTGTCAAAACTCAAGTGGGTCTCTATTCTAGTATCCATAGATATTAAAACAGTTATAGATACGAAACGTCAATTCAGTACGTTTTTTAATACAAACCGCACGACATTTGATCTCGAGTGATATGAGTAGAAGGACTTCATTCGTTTGTCTATGATTTAAAAAAAACATCGTTATGACTGATGATCGAATTGCCGCCATTTCTGTTGTCATTTTACTGTTGGTTCTTTGTTGTTACTTACTACTACTTATGATATGTGTTTAGATAAAATAGTGTATGCAACTGAACATAATTAGGCCTTAAAACACTCGTGTGATCCTATTATGCTACTCGCTGACGCTCGTTTCATAAAACCACGCTAGTATTTTAAGGCCTCTCATTATGGATCAGTCGCATAAACTACTATTACACGACTATTTAATTAAAACATCGGTCCCGGATGCTGATTTTACTGGTTCAACAAGCAATTAATCGTCAAAGAGGCAGAACAACTGTCCATGTTGTATTATAATTTAAATTTCAGTTCAGTAGTTATGTAAATGAACTTTGGCACCCTTTGACAAGTCGTTTTCACTGAAACCGAAAGCCTTGGGCACTCAGTTCAGTTTCAAATGTTCGGTGTTCCAAAAACAAAAGAATGGAACAATTACCAACGGTCTGCTCATAGACTAAATTTACTGCGAATGTTTTGCTTTTGTAATTCTGTAACTCTAATTTTGGAATTGGCACTAGGTTATAAGCATGCTTTTCATGGGTATACAGAAACATTCCAAAGAGTCGTTTGTCGGAAACTATAATTATTCCGAAATTTCAAAATTCCAAACGCCATTCAAACGAATATTTGGATGCAGCTGGTTTAATGAAATATACAAATAGGTAGGGTAAGTATTAGGTATATCCTGAACAATCTAAAATTTATTCAGTGGAACATGGTTTTCGGAACTTTGGAATTCGGGAAGAATATTATGCTTTTGGACCAACAGCCCTTCGGAATTATGTAGTCTGCCCGTTTTTCATATTAAACAAGAAGTCGAGAATCTATACAACTTTCACTGGATCGTACTTTTGATGTTTATCTAGATGTCCGAAACATACCTTTGACTGGTTACATCTGGCTAGTCCTTACTTTCTTCTTTAACATACGTTTGTTCCTTTTCAGTCTAAGATACTCTCAGCATACACCTGTAAGGCTTTTATTTTGTCTTCCGTTGATTTATTCGGTGTACATGTTTCTATATCATAATACTAAGTTTCTGTCAAAATTTAATCTTGGTGCAAACTTTTATTATATACTATACTTTTCTGTATACTGCCATAAAAACTCATTGAGACGATTTTTACAAGCCCAAGCTCAACGGGATTAGGTCGGTTAAGTTCTTTAGGTAAACCTGAAACTGCCATTTTAAATGAAAATCTTAAAATAACCGCAACAGGATATTTCTTTAAAAAGGTGATTCGCTTCAGCCACTCACGTCTTCGATTACATGGTTCGTTTCTAGACTGGTCTATGACGACTGGTTAGCCTAGTGGGTAGTGACGCTGCCTACGAAGCTGAAGGTCCTGGGTTCGAATCCCGGTAAGGGCAAATGTTTGTGTGATGAGCATAAATATTTGTTTCTGAGTCATGGATGTTTTCTACGTATTTAAGTATTTGTATCTATTATATATATCGTCGTCTAGTACCCATAACACAAGCCTTATTGTGCTTACTATGGGTCTAGCTCGATTTGTGTAAGATTGTCCCCTTATATTTATTTATTTTATTTATTTATTTATTTATGACTGCTTGTTTTGAGAATTTATTTAGAGTTTCGTTCAGATTTAGGGCTATAATTTGAATTACATACACGCAGGTAATATATAATCACGCCTATTTCCCTTTGCAAAATCCTTCTTGCTTCATTCCTTTCATTACATTTTACCCAAGCTTGCATTTTTATATTTAGAACTGTTACTTGTAAATCTTAAAGAGCATCCAGTTTTGAGATAAGAACGAATATTTTATTTCGAGGGAATACCTGTAAGACGAGTATAATTTTACGGATACTGAAAAATTACCGTAAATTATATAAAAAACAACACTAACAACCAAGTGTTCAAGTCAATTTATACTGAAGACAGAGCTTAAAGTTTTGTCCCGTTGAAACAATTTAATACGTTTAAGATAATGGCTCAAAACTAAAACAAGTTTGACCCGCCTTTCATACTGCAGTACAATGAACTAAACTTTGAACTTTGGATGATATGTATAAAAATATAATTTACGGAGAAAAAGAAAGGAGAAGATAGTGACGTCAAGTACGTGAAGGTTCCAAAGAAAGAAGATGTAACATATGTCTAGCCACAATTTTTTTTCTTATAATGAGATTTTCATCTCATCATTGAGCTCAACACATCAAATACTTATATATATCTAATTGTAACCCTTATAATAGGCAACCACGGCATGCGTTACAATTTTTGCCTTAATGCACTAAACTATCCAGGCTTAGAACTAAATCACATCAGTCAGACTATGGTTCAAGATTCAACAACAGATCCCTGATTTTGCATTTGAAGCTGTTATGAGAATCACAAAAAATATCGATATTTTCCTGTTGTCATATTACATGTAATATGACAAAAAGTTGTTCTAAAATTGAATGTTACCTAAATAGTTTCCTATTATTTTCAGGTTAATTCGAACCAGTTTTAATTGAGAATCAAAAGTCTGTATAGTAGTTATAGTAGTTCATAAAATAAGTACGGTAGCCTAGCTAAGGTAGCCTAGTGGTTTAGGCATGCGGCTGTCAAACGGCGGTCGTGGGTTTGAATCCCGGCTCGTACCAATGAGTTTTTCGGAACTTGTTTACGGAATATCATTTGATATTTACCGTTAGCTTTTCGGTGAAGGAAAAACATCGTGAGGAAACCTGCATACATACACGAAGAAATTTAAAGGTGTATGTGAAGTCCCCAACCCGCACTGGGCCAGCGTGGGGACTACTGCCCATTCCCTCTCATCCATGAGAGGAGGCCTGTGCCCAGCAGTGGGATGTATATAGGCCGATTTATTTATTATAAACATCTTTCGAAACTAAAGTCTATATCTTTTTGTGATTTGAATTACATTTTGTAATTTAGCATTAACAAGGTTTATTCAAGTGACAACTACCCAAATGTTACGGTTTAAAGCTGCTTTTAGGGCATGTTGTTAACCTTTTATTATTCTGCTTAATGTCGCTGTTAAAAAGATACACATCGTTATAAAAGTTGAGCGTTTAAGAGAAATTCAGAGCTCTTGTAAATTGCTTAAAGGACTAAGAAGCAAGAACAGCTCGTTCAGATTTCGCTGTGTACTTTCAACTCTACAATTCACAACACATTTCGAATAGTCTAACTATTCGTTGCTAAGATATCTTGATCCCGAAGTTCATTGTAACTATGCGTAAAATGAGGTCTTATTTGCCTTACAGCACTGCTAGTGGGTAAGTATAGTGAATTCGTCTCCTGCTACCCCACGCGAGCAGCCAGCTTGATGATAAATTAGTTTATGCAAGATATTTTTCAAATAACACTGTAAAGTTCATTAAATGTAGCCGGAATATTCAACAAATTTGTAGTGGTCGTTACTCTCTCGCTCTCGCTCGATTATTATCGGAATACTCTATCTGTAACATAATTGATTGTGAAGTCAAAAGACAAATTAGATTGATAATTTTTATTTCCCTGCCATTTCTATTTATTGAGTTGAGTGCTGTAAAAATGAGCGGTATAAAACAAAGTGGTAGGTTTTCCCTCTGGGTTGGAAGGTCAGATGGCAGTCGCTTTCGTAAAACTAGTGCCTATGTCAAATCATGGGATTAGGTGTCAAAGCGGAGCCCGGGCTCCTTTAGGGGCACAATTGGGAATAACGCTAGGAGGATGAAGATAAAATAAAATGGTAGGGCGGGTTACAGCAGGATAAATAATAAAGCGAAATATTTGATTTTGGATATTATTTTACAAGCAGGAACTTTGCCATTAAACATCGAGCAACAAGTCATCTAATAGTACGGAATACGGGTATGTAAAGGACAGTAATGAATATATATTAAAGACTTCCTGTTGCACTGTAGGTACAAATAACATTTTGTTCCCTCTAGTCTAAAGTACCATATGTCCTTACAAACATAATTGTTATTGTTTATTATTTATTTGGTGTGTTACCATTAATTTACAAGATTCTTGTCATTATAACGAGCGTTAGGACAATTCTACTGTCACTATCCCATAAAAAATGGACATTCAGATCTAACGGTAAATATTCCGTACATATGAGTTCCGAAAAATTCCAAAGAGTACCAATGTACGAATCAGGATTTGAGCCCTCGACCGCCGCTGACTGGCCGGCTGACTGTCTGTCCATAAGTTCATAAGTAAATAATATGAATTATACTGTGCTTACCATACCGTATTTTAAAGAAATAGTATGATTACTTTATTGTGAAAAATCTATTGACGTGCGCGGTGCATATTTTCCCAAAGGTAAGCGTTTTGAATCATTGTTATGTTTCTTATTTGATGTAGAAAATATTACACCACTATTTATTATATTGAGGTGTAGAGAAAAATTAAAGGTGCAACGTAGCGTAGCAGCCGAGAATCGAACTCTATCTACTTACTATCCTTGTGCTTTTTGTTCCCAAGAGTACCCAGAAATCATTACAATAAAGTTGTTCATCATCCTCCTAGCGTTATTCCCGGTAATGCCCCTAAAGGAGCCCGGGGTCCGCTTTGACACCTTATCCCAAGATTTGGCATAGGCACTAGTTTTACGAAAGCGATTGGCATCTGACCTTCCAACCCAGAGGGAAAACTAGACCTTATTAGGATTAGACCGGTTTCCTCACGATGTTTTCCTTCACCGAAAAGCTAACGGTAAATATTTCGTACATAAGTTCCGAAAAACTCATTGGTACGACCCGGGATTCGAACCCACGACCGCCGCTTGGCAGCCGCATGCCTGAATCACTAGGCTACCGTCGCTCTATTACAATAAAGTTGTTACTACATTTAATGTTATACAAAGAAACATAGTCGGCATCGACGAGGTATGGCGTGTGCTAATAATTATAAGTTAGTGGTAATAGCTGCGTAATAGTTCACAAGTACCTTCGCGACTTGGGAATCATTACCTGATATGCCAACTGGTCACGTAACTGAACAGAAACTTATGTAGAAATTTTACTCTCTGTTTACTTCAGACATTGTCCTTTAAAGGAGTAGGGCGAGCACATTCAATTAGATTTTCAGTGCCGTTTTCAGCAATTGTATTTAAAACTGACATTCCAGTAATACTAGCCCAAACTTGACAACCGAAGCCACATGTTAAAACTTCTCTTCATTCTGTGCGATAATACGAGTTTAACATACACAGGTATTGCCATTATTTTCATTCAATCTTATGACTTTACAATCAGACCCTGGGCGACCGAGCTTAGCTCGGGTGAAAATAAGGAGGAAACGATTTTTCCCGGTTGGGCAAAGGACTCCCCCGAAGAGTGCCACAAGGACCGGTCCTACGCCACCCGCATCCAGCGGACTCCCGCGACCTTTGCCAGGTCATCAGTCCACCTTGTGGGCGGCCTACCCACGCTGCGCCTTCCGGTACGTGGACGTACGTGGTTCCTTCCAACTCCGAATTGCCCCACTATTAGCTTTTCACCATCTCTCATGCCCCGTTTTTTATTTTTTTATTAGGAGAACCAACAGCTATAATAATACAATAAACATTGATGGTGAATACAAAAAGCCAATTATACGAACTCACAGGTAGTGACATTGTGTTTCAACTTAAGGTTCTATAATGCTACATACCGCAACCGCACGAGCATGAGAAATTAACAAAACATAATACAAATGTTCTAAAACCTCCATGTCGACCATCACCTGCGTTCTCATGCGGTGGACTCAAGGATCTCCTACTAAACATAATACAACACCCTTCCTAGCCAATGCCCAAGTTACTGTTTTCACTGGTATAGATAAAATCCGTCAAGCACGATCGATAGTTCGAAACCAGGGTCTTATCAGATTTATTGCGTGGTTTTCTGTCAGATATTCGTACAGACTGCACAATATATTGTCATCGACAAAGATAAATCATTCATATCATAGTTGTGCACGACTGTATATATATAACCTGTTTTTCTCTGTTTTTATTATTTTTCTAGTACCTATTGTCTTGGTCTAGTTGTGTCAATGTCAAATTGAAAATTATATAATAATTTGGTTGCAAATACTAATATTATCTTTTATTTCATATTAGTACACCAAAATAGTTATTTCGATCACATCCACAGTGAATGCAGTAGACGGACAACCGCTCAGACAAGTGGCGACCATTAAAGCGCTATTTGCAGCCTTTACTCGTCGGTTTATTTTAAACAATCTACTTCGTTACCATACTAAAAATGGATCATAACCAAGGGGCGGACACTCCGCGATTTACGTCGTCGTCGACGATGTCAGAGGACCATAAATCTTAATGTTTTAGCTGAGAAAAAAGCGCCTTTTGTAAAGATCAAAGGAGTGTCCCTTCTGTACTTGTACTATTATCTATCCGATTCTCCTACACCGTAGGCTGGTACCTGTATATCTGAGATTCTAAATACTAAACAAAGTCGAAACCACCTAAATAAAAATAATCGCATAAAAAATATTCCATGTAAAAAAGAGGCCAAGTCTCAAAACCCTACCAACGTAAAAGGTTGTGAGATATTTCGTAGAGCCAAGTCTCAGGCATTCTTGTTATTCTTTATTTGGTAGCTAAATAAAATTCTGCAACTTGGAAATCACACAACTTTACTGCATTTATGGATTTTTGCATACCTAAAACTATCTAAGTATTGTGCGATTCCCAAGTGAAAATTTAATTATTTACCTAGCAAATAAAGATTCAAAAAAATCCCTGAGATTTGGCTGTACGAGTATTTAAATTAATAAAAATAGCAGATTCATTCAAAACTAATAAAATGAAATCGAATCAATTTCTTGTGAAAAATAAAGACAGATAAAAGGCTCAAAACAAGAAACATGATATCAAAATAATTGCTAACACCAAACTAAGTACCTACCTAATACTCGTACCTACTAGAAATCGAATAAGTAGGTACAACAATATTTTTTCTCAATTTACGTTTGAATCGCTCTCAAGTAAAACCACTTTAGCGCTTGTTCCTCGAGTTCTCTATTTAATAGAATACAAAAGTTAACACCCAGAGTCACTTTATTCGCCGAGGAATATTTGCGAAGTCCATTTCCTCTGGCAGAAGCATTTTGTAGCCAGCCTTTTCCTTTCTTAATTAGTTTTAAATTAGGGTGCGATAGCTTTGTTAATTCTCTAATTTTGTATCAGACTATGCCGTTTGCATTAAATAAAACGGTCAAACGCGGGTTGGTCGGACGTTGCGGGTTCCTTGATGCTGAACGATTGTCTAATATAATTTTTTTGCCATAATCTATTAGTTAGATTTAAAAATATACCGTATCGGTTGACAGCGTCTATAAATGCCTTAATTCTTACCTAGACCGTTACGGATGTCGTTCACCTGTGCCTACGTATCGGAACTAGAAAAAGTAAAAAAAAACAATATGCAAGAGAATTCATTTAGTCGGGTCGACGAACAATGTCAAGTTGGCGAAAACAGAGTATATTGATATCCCACTCTTTAGCGCAGACTACTACCAAAGTGTTTATTTTTATTACAATTGGAAGAGCTTTTTTTTCTTGATTATTTATTGAAATTTAGTTGAAACTATGAACTTTGTCGATTTTAAACTGATGTTCTTGTAAACAGCACAAGAACATCAGGTTAAAATCGACAAAGTTAATAGTGTTTATTTATTTATTTATATATAATAAATATTATTACATGAACGTTTAGGACCTTGACTGTTGAATTTGTTTCAGCGTTTCTTCTTGACGGTGGTTTTTATTTTCATATACGCTGGTAGAATCTTGAGTTGTAAAAATGCCATAGCGCCCCCTACTTGCAGGATAAAAATAATTTATTTCGTTTATTTGATCACAACATATTAACACGATTTAAACTCGCATATTTTTACACAGTACCTATACAGGATGTTATGAACATTTAATTCGGCCATCACGAGACAACAAAAAATTGGAAAAATTGTGCAACGTTGTCAGTGCTTGTCAGTTGGCAGTTGAACGACGATAACTTTAAATTTTCACTGACCCTTAGGGTGAATATGCATCAGAGATATCCGAAGTATTTTTACATATTTGACACTTCGCTGTCAAGCAGGTGAGCTGTCAATATATGAAAACACATCTTTAGGCATTTCTCATGAATAGCTTCGCCCTTATAAGTCCGGCAATTAGTCTGATTGGGCCTGGGCAAGCATCTCTAAGGACGGAATGGCTAATAATCAATTTGACGCTAAGATGTTGGTACCTATAGAATAACACCTTCTCATTACGGAGTCTGGTTGCGGATCGTGTTCGTGTCTCGCTTGCTCAATGCTAAGCAAATGCAGCGCGGGCTGTTTATATACGGTAAGTGGATAACTATCAGTAATCGCTTGCAGCAGGTTTGATTACGTGAGGTAGGGCACAGCAAAATGTCATCCCGCTCGAATTTGGAGCTAGCCAACTGGGGAAGTACGCCTTGCAGAAGACCACAGCCATAATAACACTACCACTTGCTTTGTAGTAGTGTTGTGTTCCTGGAGGTGAGCAAGGTCGCCAGAGCTCCCGAGGATGCGTTGTGTTGAGAGCGATGGAATTTGTTCCTTCAGCTGGCAACACGGCGAATCCTCAAACATATCAAGGATCGGCAATGCCCATGTTGCTCCTTTGGAGTTGGATGCGTCTATAGGCTGCGGTGTCCGCTTACGCATCAGGCGGGCCGTACGCTTGTTTACCACCGTCGTTTTTTTTTTAAATTAAAAAGGCCCAGGCTATCCGGCAAAGGAGTTTATTACCGAACTACTAAGATTTTACGTGTCAATTGATAACCGGGACTCTCATAGTCATGCACACAGAGTATAATTATTTTATTCATAATATTACTAATCTTCCCTTACATAAAATATAGCCTACTAGCTTCCACCCGCGACTTCGTATGCGTAGACCCGGGATTAAAACTATCTTATATTTTGATCAACGGTAAAAACTATCTTCGTGCACAATTTCATCCTAATCGGTTGAGCCGTTTAAGCGTGCTTGAGTAACAAACATCCAAAGTTTCGCATTTTAATATTAGTAGGATGTCCATCCGGTCCATGGCTCTTACTTATGGTCCATTGTATACACTGGACGCAAAAGTAGGACCACCGGTGTATAGAGGAAACCTTCAAGATGAAAATAAACTTTATTTTATCTGCGGCTCTGTCTGCATTCCTTGCAACACGAGCAAAGCCCCGTGACCAAAAGCTTTTTTTTATAAAATACTTAGAAGTACAAATATAATTTACCTGTGTAATAAAATAAAAGTGCGACCATGTAGGGTTTTCATTCAAAACGAAAATATGTATTCCCGAAACAATGCCACTTAGATTTCACGTGACCAGTGTATCGCATGAAATAAATCATTTCCATAGAGTTGGTTGCAACGCGCCACGGTCGATTGAAATGCGGAAATTAAAATGTTTATGTATAGAGCATTAAGCATTATTTATGTTTATGCTGTGTAAAACAAACTTCCTCTCTATTATATGCAGTGGCTTACTATAATGGTGTGTACAAAACATTTATAGGGCTGATTTCAAACCAGTGTGAATTATCTGTCTTTTTATTTCAGACCATGATCTATAACTCCATTATGTGGGCTAAAACCATTTTAAACCTAGAAGGCAACTAATAATATGAAATTACAATTAGCCAGCCATAAAAGTCTCAAACTTATACATCATCATCATTATCATCATCATTAGCATATCAACCGAAAGACATCCACTGCTGGACAAAGGCGTCCCTCAAAGAGTGGCACAATGACGGGCCCTGCGCCACCCGCATCCAGCGGGCTCCCGCGACCTTGACCAGTTCATCAGTCCACCTTGTGTCATTCAAGAATCTTGCCGTCCCAACGGCCATAGGTTCTACGTGCAATGTGCCCCGCCCACTGGCACTTAAGTTTAGTGATTCGGAGGGCTATATCGGTTACCTTGATTCTGCTGCGGATAGCCCTCTCCAATGCCCTTTGGGTGACTTTGAGCCTTCTGACGTCTTGAGATACTGCGGAATATTGAACGAAGAGATCCCGAACGCTGCCCCGCCGAATCGGATTCGATTCGGCTATTAACCTCTTAATTGAACTAAAAAAAAAATTACGCTGTTATCCTTAAGGTAATTTAATCTTTGTCAAATTATTAGGACCTACTTAAATGGATAGTCTGTCCTAGGTATAAATAATCGTCTACAATTTATCATCATCACCCTTAAACCAACTCACTCGGATGCTTCATTGACGTCATTGAGCGTAGTCCTGAAGTCCTCCATGGTCTCAGCCAAGACAACTATATCATCACTGAAAGTGAGTGATTCAAACGTATTCGTCATTGTTTATTACATGACAGTGGTAAATCTTCATTAAGTGAGCCTGATTGTGTAGTTTTATTACTTGTCAATTTAAGTAAGTAAACAAGACTAGAAATAATGCCCAGATCAGAGTTGGTATAGTTTCGTTGTTATCGGTAGGTTTATCTTTAAAATAACAGAAACATGCACTAAAACTCAGAAATATTTGCGTTTAACACATGTTTTAAAAAATGCTGAAGGTATGCTGTTACATCTGCCAGTGTATAAATCAGAATAAAACTAACATGAATTGTCAGATTACAGCCTGCATTGCAACAGCCTGCTGTCTTTAACTTCGTTTAAACAAAAAACCCAGTCACAAAAACTGACTTTGCATTGCGCCATATCCTCGTATAAAATAAATCAATATTTTGGTGAAAAGTTTCATAACTTTCTATCGAGTACAAAAGCACTTTTTGTGCAGAATTTATATCCATCGTTTTTATTGCAAATGTGGGTAGACTGTATCTAAATAAAACTGGTCAAGTCCGACTCTGACTCACACGAAGGAATCTGTACCACAAACATAAAAAAGGTCAACTAAGACATTTTTTGTTATAATAATGTACCTGAACTTTGCGAAAATTTAAAAGGTTTGAAAAAACCTACGATTTAATTTGTGATAGGTGTGCATATCGCGTTCCAACAAGATTGCAATGTATTTCGTGTAGAAGTGAGCGCGCGAAATATTATTCCTCAGTATGTTTTGCTTCCCCAAAATTTTACACTCTGTTATGAGATTGTCTATACTTAATATAAATATGGCCCCTAGATTCAAAATAATTTCCTCATTATTTGTAATTAGAGGTTAGTCTTACATCATTTTAACATAATTAAATGGTTAAATTGTAACAGTTTAAAAGTTAATGTTAATAAAATAAAGTACATCCAATTTATTATTAGCAGGGGTAAGAAAGCGAAACTAAATGTGACCTACATAATGGACAGACTCTAGTAGAATGTGATACAACTAGACTAGTCTAGGATTTGTTCTTCATGATCGATGTACTTGGAAGATGCATGTGGAAAAAGTTTGCTCCAAAGTTAGTAGATTTGTATTTATGTTTTACTAGCGGCCGCCCACGACTTCGTCCGCGTAGATTTTTGATGATGACAAAGATATAAAATAGGTAAGTGATTTTTATTCTTAGTTAAAATGGTCTAGACATATTACATTTCAAACAGTGGCAGACACTGATATGCGATTGTTAAAGAATTTTTAAAGATTTTCCAATCAGATTACGGGAATTGTTTGCAGAATGCTTAATACTTATTCCGTCAGTTACCTGATGCTTTAATCTAATTATAATCTTGGGCAAAAATGACTCTGCAAGATATAGAGCGACGCGACGCATGGATTTGGAGCTAGAAAATGGGGATCTTAGTTATTATGAGTGAGATTTAAAAAAAAGTTAAATATCGTAAGGCTGTTAAAACAATCTTAAACTCAGCACTGGAAATCGAGAAATGGAGACAGGTTAATGAAGGGTACATTTCTTTAAAAAATCCAGTGTTCCCTGTACAAAACCTTCAACCTTTTTTAACCCCCATTGGGATAGAATTTTCTTAAGACGGTGCAAACAAAAAGTTTGTATTTTAGCTAACGTAAGGCTTTTTCACAGGCCATATTTTCGTTCAAATGATTACATTGTTATAGTAAACTTCTGTTTTGTATAGATACACTCTTATTCTAGACCATAGCAGAGCTGTAATTCTAATTCTATATACGGTTATTGAAAACAACCAGGTTTTAAAAAAAACAAATTAATCTTTGCGTTTTAAAACAGGATATATACGCACTAGTGCTAAAATATTTGTTTTTCCTATAAAAAAATGATACTACAAAATGTCTAATTCGGTTAGGTTAAACATTTTTCTATTGACGTATATGATGATATTTTGGAAATATAACATTTTATTAAAAAACTGCGGGCTTTGTTAATATGACGTGATTTTTTTTAATGCTTATAGGTGACCCAGTTAATTTAAACCATTTTTTAAAAACCACTATATAACCGCGCGCGTAAACGTCGTTCAATTCTCCCCAGGCCACCCTCCAACCACGCAGTTCGACCGCTATATTGGGTCCGTCCTATTATAGCAACAGTCAGGTTCAAAAAAAAAAAAAAAAAATAGTCGTTCAATTCATTACGCGCCGGGCGCTCCCAGAGAACGGACGTATCGCTCTCGTCGCCGCGCAAAGGTAGGTGACCGAGCGTACGCTACATGCACCTGCGTATTAGCTGTAATGCGCCCGCTTCAGATTGATACTTGGTTGGTAATTAAGTTTGTTTATTTTGTTGTTTCTCCAAGCACTAAAGTGATATTACTTTTTATAGAAATGGGGAATAAACGAAAATTATTTGGGATTAAAAAATCCGTTATTATATAATAGTTCTACGAACAGATACTCAAGTCTGAATAAAAATGCCAATACCTACAGCTTTAAGTGCCTACGAAATTTAACAATGGAGCGACCTTGAACGCGCGGGTCGTTGCCCGCATGCGCCGGCCAATCGACGCTAGGGTTGACACCGCTTAGAAATGATTTTATAATTAATAGTTGAGTGAAATAAAAAACGGTTTACTTTTCTTTGCTTTGACAGCCGCATGCCTGAACCGCTAGGCTACCGTAGCTTCATGGAAAACGTTATAGGTATTTAAACCTCCGGTTATGAAAGTTAGGACATGTACTTTTCAAGAGAAACCAATGTTTTTGGCAATTACTTTTTGTGGTAATGATGATCTTTATTCACAGACAGAAAAAAAAATGTGAAAAGTCTACAAATTTAATGGAGGATGGGTCAATTGATTATGTTGATAATGAGATGGCCAGTGTATGTATATAACAGAATGTTCCAAATAGCAAAACCGCTGTATCCCATGAATTGTTTTTTTATTCATATTACCGTTATTCCCGGTTGTGCCATAATGGAGCTCGGGCTCCGCTTTGACACCTAATCCCAAGATTTGGCATAGGCACTAGTTTTATGGTATGTAAATAAGTGCGTCATCATCATCCCTACCGTTATTCCCAGTTGTGCCATAATGGAGCTCGGGCTCCGCTTTGACACCTAATCCCAAGATTTGGCATAGGCACTAGTTTTATGGTATGTAAATAAGTGCGTCATCATCATCCCTACCGTTATTCCCAGTTGTGCCATAATGGAGCTCGGGCTCCGCTTTGACACGTAATCCCAAGATTTGGCATAGGCACAAGTTTTATGGTATGTAAATAAGTGCGTCATCATCATCCCTACCGTTATTCCCAGTTGTGCCATAATGAAGCTCGGGCTCCGCTTTGACACCTAATCCCAAGATTTGGCATAGGCACTAGTTTTATGGTATGTAAATAAGTGCGTCATCATCATCCCTACCGTTATTCCCAGTTGTGCCATAATGGAGCTCGGGCTCCGCTTTGACACGTAATCCCAAGATTTGGCATAGGCACTAGTTTTATGGTATGTAAATAAGTGCGTCATCATCATCCCTACCGTTATTCCCAGTTGTGCCATAATGGAGCTCAGGCTCCGCTTTGACACCTAATCCCAAGATTTGGCATAGGCACTAGTTTTATGGTATGTAAATAAGTGCGTCATCATCATCCCTACCGTTATTCCCAGTTGTGCCATAATGGAGCTCGGGCTCCGCTTTGACACCTAATCCCAAGATTTGGCATAGGCACTAGTTTTATGGTATGTAAATAAGTGCGTCATCATCATCCCTACCGTTATTCCCAGTTGTGCCATAATGGAGCTCGGGCTCCGCTTTGACACCTAATCCCAAGATTTGGCATAGGCACTAGTTTTATGGTATGTAAATAAGTGCAGTGTAAGTAAGTATATTCCGCAGTGTCTCAAGACGAAAGTCTTTGACCAGTGTATGTTGCCAGTGATGACATATGGCACTGAAACGTGGTCGCTTACTATGGGCCTCATAAGAAGGCTCAAAGTCACCCAAAGGGCAATAGAGAGGGCCATGTTGGGAGTTTCTCTGCGTGACCGCATCAGAAATGAGACTATCCGCAGCAGCACCAAGGTAACCGAGCATATATTAATTACAGCAAATCGTGTTCGCAAACTAATATATATCTTTAAAAGTCTACACAAATCCGCTGATAGACGATTATTAAAAACCGTCTATCTTTCCATATGTCATACTGTCATTACATATTGTATCACCACTTGGGGTGGAGCTGCAAAATCATATATACTTCTCCTGGAAAGAGCACAAAGAGCGGTACTTAAAGTTATCCTAAAGGAACGTCGCCGCTTCCCGACTCTGCTGGTCTATAAGAACATGGATGTACTTAATGTCCGTAGGAGTTTTATTATGCGGGTGATATTTAAATGTCACTCAAAGGTTATTAACTCTGCCGAATATACAGAACTATCGCAAAAACGTAATTTCAGAATTCCAGTTTCATCTGCAAATTCTGTTTTTGCCCAAAGGTTTGGATCGTTTCTCCATCCATTCATATATAATAAAATTTGTGCAAAATTTCCTTTGCAAGACTACTCAACAAGGGAAGTGAAACTTAAGGTGCAATCATGGCTCAAGTCACTTCCTTATGAGGACATAGAGAAGATTCTGGAAATACTCAAATAAAACATACACACATACACACACAAACACTTTGCTTACACACACACACATACACACGCAAATTCTATTATATATTTAAACTGTTTATTTTTAATATACTATCGAATTTGATTTTAATTTGAAGCCATTTAATATTAATGTAAATGGGGCTAAATTTATTATAACAACACTATAAAGAATATAAATCGTAATCGTAACGTAATAAATAAAAAACTAAATTAAAATAAAATAGATTAAAACTAAACTAAATCTAAAAATGGCCCCTGCGGCATTGTGCCGAAGATGCTGGCAGCATTACCTCGCTGAATAGCTAAGCTAATTCTTTGTGCGAGATAACTGCCAGCCCTTCGGTCACCGGTGGCATCTGTAAGCCTCTTCGATATCTCTTTGAAGAGGCTTAGAGCTCCAGGGCCCCACGGACCAAGGGTCTCGACGCCAAAAGGCACGAAATTATATTCGGCGCCGAGACCACTATATTTTCCCACCTTCGCAGCTTCGGCCGCCTCTGCCCAGCTGCTGCCCTCGTAGAGGTACGGTGGAGATGCGACGGGGCTAGTGTGTCAACACAGGTTGCATCCCACACCAGGACCCGTCCCATACTCCACGGGACTAATGACATTCCGTCCGGTCTCTTGCCATCGTTTCATAGAATGCCAGACGGCTCTAAAATAGCTGGCACATTAGCCGATGCAAGAGACCGACGAATGATGTCATTAAGGGCAGCATGCCTAGAGAAGCGACCCGCGCTTTTCTGGCAGGAGAGCCCGTGGTGCCCAAGCCGATCTACTTCGCTTCCGCAGGGGCATCGATGTGGGGCGCAGACCGGGACCCCAAGACGCAGGCAAACTGAAAAACGGAGAGTATTTGGATCTAAGAATGTCCCAGTGCTTGCAGAAGGGTGTGCGTGGAGCCAGTAACCAGCCTCTCTTGTGTTTACCGCCAATAGTCTGGCTCGTTCTGCAGTGGCGCACTGGGTAGATAGTGAGTTAATATGTGCGGTCTCCTGCGATATAGGCAAAGCCTAGTGCAGGGACTGGTACTTACAATAACGTGTACACTACTTTTGCTCAATAAATGTCTTATGTCTTATATATAGATAGATGACGATTGACACGTATAGCTGATATGAAAACAGCTTTAATGGCATATCATATCATGCTATTGTGGTATCTAATTTAAGGTATCATATGGTGTTTTGATTTGAGGAAATTTGTCACATGTTAGTCGAACCCTGATATCAGAAAAGCAATGCATTAGAACAATATGCAACATACTTCGAAGACAAAGAACAAACTAAGTATTAACGGTGCACTCCATTGATATTTACGAGGTTTGTGTATTTGTTAAACAGCACTCCGATATGTTTGCATTCATCCTTACTTGTCTTATTTGGTAAACAACACTCTAACCTCAAAATGCATCTTTTTAGGATAGAATAGCAATTATAGAGTATAGAGTAGATAGAGTATTAGATCATGCCGAGACGACTTTTCGGACATCACTTCACGATTGCTGCTATAGTTTAAAAAGATAGATAGATAATGAATGCACCATCACGAAAAGAGATATAATGCATTTTAATACTAGATATCCCGTCAGGCTAGTACTCCTTAATATGCATACAGTCATGAGAATTAAAAGTTGTTACGCAATGTGCATTAAAAATTAAAATATTTAACCGACTGCTTGCACGGCTTTCTCACACTATCCGTCTCTTTCTTAAAAAACACTTACAGAACAAGAGGTATAGTGCGAAAAAAATCGAGAGTATGTCGCGGCCGTCCCATGATAGACGTGCAGATGAGCTTAAAAACTACCAATCACGACATTTAAAAAATAAACTATTCTCTTTTTTTGTTGAAAAATGTTTGACTTCTTCTTAATTACAATGTGCATGGCATTTTAAATTCTAAACGTGTGCGGCGTTGTCATAACACGCCCTTGCAGCCAAGCACCTGTGTACCTTCACACAGGTCTGGTATCTTAGTTCAAAACACATTTCAATCGGTAATTTTACTGGATTAAGATAAATAACGACAAAAAAGTTCATGAAAGTAGACTGTTGTTGATGTGAGGTGATTATAGGAACTCTTAAAATATACACGATGGCGGCTATACAGAACGGTGAGCAACCGCCAACATTACAAATAACTACAAATGGAAAATTTGAATAACCCCCGACATTTTCATTCCAAAGTCCAATATCTCAAAAACGGCTGAACAGATTTTCATGAAACATGGCTAAGAACACTGGGAATAAAATAATCTGTGACACAAAAAAAACTAAAGGAAAATCGAACCGATCCGTTTGGGAGCTGCGATACCACAGACAGATCATACACAGATACACAGACGGACACGTTAAACTTGTAACACCATCTCTTTATGGGGGTTAAAAATAGACTCGAAAAAGTCGCGTAACAATGAATGAACTCAAAGAGGTGATGAAAAAACCCTAATACACGTTTAATTCCCGTTGAAATTAAGGCTTAAATAAATAGATAAATAAATAAATATTAGGGGACAATCTTTCACAAATCGACCTAGTACCAAATTAAGCAAAGCTTGTACTATGAGTACTAGACGACGATAAACATACTTATATAGATAAATAAATACTTAAATACATAGAAAACATCCATGACTCAGATACAAATGTTGGTGCTCATCACACAAATACATTTATTTGCCCTTACCGGGATTCGAACTCAGGTCCTCTTGCTTCGTAGGCAGAGTCACTACCAGCTAGGCTAAAGCGGACGTCATAGCTTATTTTATTATTATTACAAGCTTTATGTTAACAACCTCTCCTTTAAAATGTAAATTGCATTCAAAACGGCGTTCATTCCGTAAACGTTTTGAAATCAAAACTTTCCCAGCGTACCTGTAACACCTAGTCTACCAAATTATTCGTGCCTTAGTGCCAAAATGCTAATTAACATAGCGAAAACGACGGCCAGGGAAATGAGCAGCCTTCGCCAAGAATCATGAAGAGGGCGGTTCCATTAACTTTTATTATACGCTATTTTAAACCGTGTCGTCCAAATTAGTTGGTTCTATTCGCAGAACATCTCCAAAACGCTTACAGCTGTCTTCATTATACAAATTACTTTCCAAATTAATTTCGTTAAAGTGGACGGTTTTTAAATGTTCATTGGTGCTTATATGGGCCTTTGTTCTGTTGATCTGTTTGTTTTGTGGTGTGGTGCTGTTTGTGTGGTGTTGGTTAATTGCTTAGGTTCCTTAATTTTTTGCCATCATTACCATTAAACGAGGACTTTTATAATCTATAAAAAGTTATTAAAATATACGTTTCAAGTTGGTTCTTTTTTGGACCTTTTAAAGCGTTTTAGTTCTGCCTCACAATAACAATCACGTGTGACTTAATGGAGGCCCAAAGTCATAAATAACTTAATACTATTACTTTTTATTTATTAAATTTTACCAGTTTGCGATCTAAGGCGAAAAGTACCTAATATTAAAACTTATTACGTTTACTAAACTAAACAGGTACACTGCTATTTAAAATTGCTAATTGCGCGTAAATTTGCATCCGTTGATTCGCTTTTCAAATTCAAGTGACCCTTTGCTGCATTGAACCTTCACAAAAAAGGTCTCTGGAAGGCATTAACATTGACTCAATAACGGCGCGATCCACGATTTTCCGATAATAGTAGGCTATTAAGAGAAATATATTCTTTTCGAAGGGGAATTTCGAAACAATAGTGAGTTTTATTACATAGTGTAGCCTTTGTTCTTTCAATAAATATGTTCCTGTATATTGGATGGCATGTTTTCTATCGTACTATTAGATATATGCCACATAACAAGTTTCCGGGTAGTGTAACAATCGTATTATAATTTTAAATAATATTTATTGAGTTGAACATCGACGTATGGAGTATGAAATGTACATAATATTGAAACTCCTAATACTAGATGGGTAAACAAGTAAGTAATCGAACGAGCCTTACGATAATTCAACTGTCATTTTCCCATACTAAAACTGACATGCAGATCTCCCTTACGCCCGCACAATGCATTACGTAATAAATTACAGATGAGGCTGATAATGCTCGCTTTTGTTGTCAAGTATCTTAAAAATCCGCGCCCTGTTAGTAAGCCGCTGGAGCCGCCAAAAGAGAGTCCGTAGTTATCTCAGTTTAATAAGTTTTATTAAGATAATCGATAATTAAGCAAACTTTGGTACATATTTTCTTCCAAACAACAAAAAAAGAAGATTACTTTAATAGTCAGTTCGCACACTCTACTTGTAGTAGATATAAATAGTAAACCATGCAATATTTTGGGAAAAGTATGTGATGCCAAACGATATACTTGACTTATTGATGGTATAATGAAACTCATTTTGCTAATTGTAACATTGCTATAAGTGGTTTTGACTAATAATTCTTTGCCAAATAATAATTAGAGAAAAACTGTTGTGGAGTGATCCTTTGTCAAAAGCTTTTTTCACTTTTCACAATCATAAAAAAAATAAGTTGGCAACACTGTGAAATGTCAAAACATAGATCTGTGCGATCTGTGACTGCTTATCAGGAAATTTAAAATTCGAACAATTTTGAGGTGTGTTATAAATACTTGTTGCCGATTTGTTCAAGCAAGATTCCGGTAAGTGGTTTTTGTTGTTTTTTCGTAGTAATACACTATATTACCAAGTTATTTACGTGTTAGCCATTTAGAATATGTATTCGAACCTATTGGAATGACAGGTCAAGGTTGGTGGTAAATATTTTACTATGGCCCGGTACCGTCAAAAAAAAACGGATCGATTTTAAAATTTTATTTTCTATTATATTGTTTTCAGTGAGAATATAAACAAAAAACCGGCCAAGTGCAAGTCGGACTCGTGCACCGAGGGCTCCGTGCAAAAATTTACGGTTTTCGCAATTTTTCCTTTATCTGTGCTATAAGACGTTACTTCGTACCAAATTTCAAGATTCCTAGTTCACGGGAAATACCCTGTAGGTTTTGATTCCCTTGAGAGTTTCGAAAATTTGCGGACGGCATAAACGGCTGGATCTTTTGATTGCGTTGGCTTAGAATTTTGATTTTTTTATAGCTCCAAGGGACAGTAGACTTGAGTATTTGGTATAAATTTTACCTTGATACATCTACGCGTTCCTGAGAAAAAGGGTCTTGACAGACGGACAACAAAGTGATCCTATAAGGGTTCCGTTTTTTCCTTTTGAGGTACGGAACCCTAAAAAGGAGGAATATTTGGTTTACCGGACGAAATCCGCCTAAATGCATCACCACACTATCCCGAGGACTAAAAAAATTGTAAAGGTACCGTTTCTGCAGCACAAAAAAAAACGAAAACAATCGCGGGTATGGTCTGACGTATGCAAAGTAGCTCTATGTGCCACGCCGTGCTTTAAGAGTCCGTGTCGGCCCGGCAAAAGTTCGATTGTAGGTATATTACCCGTCTCCCGAGCGCGCCAGCACAGGTGTCGTGGTGGGGGTCGAGCGAGTGCTAGGTCGGCGTAGAAAAGTTTTGATACTTTAACCGTTTTATCTGAGTTTTTCGTTACTTAATATTTATATTCATATAAATATATAAATGTTGTATATATAAATACATATACAACACATGTGTTGTACATTTGTTATACGTGTTGTGTTGAAATAAAATATCAGGCAATCAACAAAAAAAAAACTCATGTATTTTCTGTGTGAACATGATACGGAGTATCAAAATTATGCACAAATAATATTCGGGCTATTGAAATTCAGCGTAATCGAACTATGCGAATCTCAATTCTGCCAAAACAGTTTATTATGCGAAGAGTCAATTATGGCTACATAAATTATGCGAAATTGAATTCCTACTAAAAAAAAGACCAGGTTGCACTCCGGGAGTGCCGGCAGAAGTGAAAACTTGAATAATTTTAATTTTGCAAAAAAAAAACCCTTCCTCCCCCCTCCCTCCCCCTGCGTGCCAATATATCTAATAACAGCCTTATTAGTAGTACGCTATAGTTCAACTTAACTCAGCAAAATTGATGAAGGAGACGATGAAATAAAATACCAATTTGTTTTGCCATTGCTAAATATTTTTCAAAGCCCTATCTCTTTAGGAATAACGTCCAAATTCGAACTATTCGAATTTATTCAATGGCAAAACGGTAAAGGACGCGTGGACAAAATAACATATTTATTTGCAGACAATGCAATTGCAAAAAGTGTTTAACGGCTTTATACTCTTACGAATAGTGTTCAGTTTTGAATGAAGTCGAATCGGCTAACAAAAAATATAAGAGTTTGCTTTTTCAAACAAAATGGAATTTGCATTTACGGAAAATGTGTTACGACCTTATACTGTTAACAATAAAGTACAAACTAGAACTATGTGCCCCTAGTCAATCCCCCGTTTGCCCCCCCGCCCCCATGCCTCGTCCCGAATCACTCCCAATTCTACGGTCACGTGACATCACAAAAATCTGTCACGAGTTTATCAATTTTCCCCCATCCCAAAAAGTGCTCAGCGCCGCTAAAGAAGTTTTCACTTCAAAAATATGCCAAAACAGAGGGAACCTACTTAGAACTGTATCGTTAATTATAATGTATTTATGTAATTACTAGAAATTCAGAATTCATTCAAGTACTTACTTGTTTGACGACTGCTTTAGCCTAGTTGGTAGTGACCCTGCCTACGAAGCTGGAGGCTCTGTTCGAATCCCGGTATGGGCATTTACTTCTTCCTGAGTCATGGATATTGGTTTTCTATGTATTTAAGTATTTATTTACCTATCTATATAAGTATGTATATCGTCGTTTAGTACCCACAGTACAAGCTTCCCTTAGTTTGGGACTAGGTCGATTTGAGTAAGATTGTCCCCAATATTTATTTATCTTTATTCATCTTAAAACTTAGTAACTTTGGCTTTGCTGGGAACGTATGGCCAACTGGTGCCTTTTTTTTGGGTTCCGTACCCAATGGGTAAAAACCGGGACCAATTCGCTGTCCGTGTGTCTGTCACCAGGCCGTATCTCAAGAACCGCGATAGCTAGACAATTTTGAACGAAGCCCTTTCACATCGGTTGAGAAATGCGACCTCTAGAGGAGAACAGCCGGAAATCCGGACAGACACACGAAAGCATTTTTGTCCAAGCTGAAACGGCGACCTTATTTGCTTCCGCTCACTAGGTCGATAATTAACTACTGTTAGAGTTTTCAGTTTCCAGGTTATTCAATTCTAGGTGAATAGTTTTTACCTGAATTATAGTATAACATTAGTGTATGTGTTGAAATAAAATACTAGGTAATTTAGAAATGTAGGTACAGTTTATTTTTGATTGCAGTTGATTGACCTAACGTATGAGCTTAATCACCTGATAAATATTAATAATTCGTTAAGCTTTCCAGATTCCAGCGTTTTGCTGATTTCGTTATAGTCTGGTTTAAATCTTTAGGACAACTAAATATTTTCTCTCTCTTTACTTTACCAAATGAACGGTTTGTCTTCCTAGGCGCCATACTTGAATCTAAAATAATAAAACCAATCAATTTATGAATATTGTTTTATAGTATACTACATTAGCGACATGAATAGTAAGAATCTGACCAAGGAAAAGATGGGCGATAAAAAGATATGGAGATAAAACATGTTGCACCGTACGTCCACAACTAAAGTGAAAGATGAAACAACTTCAGCAAATATTATCACTATACGTAGGTCATAAATGACTTACAAGATGCAAAACGATAATACACTTTAAAAGCGCGAGTTCTATACAAGTGGTGGAATGATATTGTACAAATTACTATCAAAGCTGCAGAAGAAGAAGCAGAAATAGCTTAATTTTTTTTGTGAAAAAAGCCGATTTTAGCTATAGCCTTTAAGAGTGCTATTGAAAAAAGCGCTCGCTCAGGATTCGGTATTTTGAGACGCGTAGTGCGTAGTGTGTGTGTAAATACTACTAGCACGCACACAAGCTTACTGTAGCTGTATAGCGCACCGTTGGAGCGAATGCGCGACCGATATTAATACTTGCACTATTCATATTGTTATTTTTGTCAACCCTGCATATTATGGCGGTGGTTTGTAAGTACTTGTGAATGTTACAAATGAAAAAGTGATGGCCGTTGGACCTTGGACCCCCCACAAAGTGGACTGATGTAACTAATAACAATAACTAATTAACAAATAATAAAAGCTTGTTTTATAACAAGCTTTTCTCCTTTTATTAAATTTTTAACTTTTTAGATTTTTAATTTTTCCTATATTTGTTGGAGTTGCATATTCACGCCATATCATATAGATATGTCAAACGAGCCCAAAGTCCATGGGGCTGCGTCTTTTAATTACGGAGTTCCATGGCTACCTTTCAGCTCCATTATCAGACCCTGGTTACCATATAGAACCAAAGTACTCGTCAAGACGAATTACACGACCCCAAACTTGATGGGGTTGCGTCGTTTAATTACGGAGTTCCTATGACCACCTTCCAGCTCCATCGTCAGACCCTGGTGACCAAAGTACCCGTCAAGACGAATTAATCAAGCCTAAACTCGATGGGGTTGCGTCGTTTAATTACGGAGTTCTCATGGCTACCTTCCAGGTCCATCATCAGACCCTGGTTACCAAAGTACTCGTCAAGACGAATTAATAGAGCCCAAACACGATGGGGTTGCGTCGTTTAATTACGGAGTTCCCATGGCTACCTTCCAGGTCCATCATCAGACCCTGGTTACCAAAGTACTCGTCAAGACGAATTAATCGAGCCCAAACACGATGAGGTTGCGTCGTTTAATTACGGAGTTCCTATGGCTACCTTCCAGCTCCATCATCAGACCCTGGTTACCATATAGTACCAAAGTACTCGTCAAGACGAATTAAACGAGCCCAAACTCGATGGGGTTGCATCGTTTAATTACGGACTTCCTATGACCACCTTCCAGCTCCATCGTCAGACCCTGGTTACCAAAGTACTCGTCAAGACGAATTAATCGAGCCCAAACTCGATAGGGTTGCGTCGTTTAATTACGGAGTTCCTATGGCTACCTTCCAGGTCCATCATCAGACCCTGGTTTCCATATAATGGTTCTCTAAATCATCTCCGAAAATTTTATGTACGAATATCACATCGCAACCAATTTTTCGCATAATGTCATTTCGCCGAATGATTAAGTGTCAACTTATCAAAAGGTTTAGTTTTATTTCCCAACCTCACGGTTACCAACTGTATGCTTGGACTTTTTTTCATAAAGTCACTTTTCAAAATGCCACCTTTCGAGTAGCAGAATGGGTCAGTTTGACTTATATACATTTCGTGGTACAACACTTACCAGATGTTTTATTTAGTAACTATGTAACGTATTTACAAAGTGAGTAAGCGCAACCGCTCACGTGTTTTTTTGACAATGATGGTACCTGAATTATCGCATCATTGGAGATAAGTGTTTACGTCATTACTTTTGGACTGTTGCTTGGTGGAATGTATGTATGTAGGTGTACATGTGTTATTTTTTTAAACAAACACCTGCCAATTATTTTAACCTCACCTTAACCTTACCTAACCGCCAGCGTGTCGATGTCACCCCGCTACGCGGGGTGCCTATTTCCGCTCTAAGGGACGCAAGCTAACCCTAACCTAACCTAAAAATAACATCACTGTTACGGTTATATGTTATTTTTTACTGCGGGGGCTTTGCCCCCGCACTCCCCCTGTGGCTGGCTTCGTCTCCCCATCGTCACTTCTCTCCTTGTAATTTATATAAGAACACGTTGAATAAAAGTGACTATGTTATGCTGTCTTGTTCTTTGTAGTAAAAAGTTGGCTTATGTAAGAAAAGGGAACTGTTGCACAGACGAAACGTTCTTCGGTTAGTAGTTGTTTGTCCAACTGAAACATTTGCCAAATGATAGGTATGCCAATTTTTTTAATTCTTTATAATAATCGACTTAACAATAATTCTACCAAATGAATCTGTTGTCATACAAAAATTTGCCATAAGTTAGTTGTCAAGGTGAATCATCGGCGAAAAGTTGGTTGGCAAGTGAAATTCGGACATAACTAATTCGGAGAAAAGGCAGAACCCCCCATATAATACCAAAGTACTCGTCAAGACGAACTAAACGAGCCCAAACTTGATAGGGTTGCGTCGTTTAACTACGGAGTTCCTATGACCACCTTCCAGCTTCATCATCAGATCAGCTTTATGTCATAATAATATTACATTGTCATCCAATTTATACATGCATGCAAAATTTCAGCTCAATCGGAAACCGGGAAGTGGATCAAATTTAACTTGCAAGATTTAATTACAGACAACGGATAAAATTCACCAAGTATCACGATCACTCGTAAAATATTTGACATTGGAGCTATACAATACGTAAGTTGTCTCGATTAGCCTCACGAATGTCTCACTAGTATAGTTTGACCCCGACGTTGGTAACAACTATGTCTAGCCGGAGATCAAAATAATATTTTAGTCGAGGGGTAGCCTTCGTGAATAGCCACAATTACGACGTACAGATCCAACCCGGACAACGGCTAAGCCGGTACTGCCGAATCGAGCGCCGTGCACGGTGTTTTATTACGAACTTTAGTGTGATTTCAAATATTTTTTATGCTTAAATTTACTTCTACACATAAATATATTTTTGTTTGTACGAATAGCGCTTAAACTAGAGTTTCTTGTTATGGCTTCATATTTTTGAAATAATGAGCTAAATGGCCAAAAATACTGGCGATTCTTCGTGTGTTTTTACTCAAAAGTTGTTGGATGGAAATACGGTTTTACTCAACAATTTAATATGTAACTTATAAAATGTTTTCCACTTATTCCTAAGAAGACTATCATTCCAATATGGATATATTTGTTTCATGTCGGTTAGAAATCAAATGGTTCTTCAAATCCACGTCGTTTTACACGTCTCCGAGCGAAAATTGAGAAAACAGCGGTTGGACTGAGCCAAAATATGGTAAATTGAGGGCTAAATGTAAACAATTTTTCCACTTATTAAACTTGAATTGAAATGATCTTTCATATTACACAATAAAATCTTTGGAAACCAAGGAATCAATTCAATCAAGGAAAACGAATATTTAATGAGATATGAGTTATCATATGACCTCAAAAAGTTTAGCGAATTCAGCAAACGGCTATATACGGACTCTTAAAATCTTTCATTGTGTATCCACAGACGGTATGTCCACACTTCATCAATCTGGGGATAGTATTGCCTCAAGCAGCACGATCGGACTGCGGTAAAATAGTTACCACTTCCTACATGCTATTATGAGGCAATGGTCAGGGAAAATGATTTCCTGAAAAACAATTTTTTGATATTAAGTTGATAATGGCTACAATAAATGTCTAAAAAAGTTGCTTAATTTTTTTTTTTCTGAAATTAATACCTTTGCCCTATTAAGGATTAAAAACATGATTCTAAATCACTGTGGGCCAGAACGAGGCCAGAGACAATATGTCATTAGTATCGTGTTTAAAGACACTTTCATCGACCGTTTTTAAATACCGCGCTTTTTTCTTCGTGTAGCGCTTAAGGTCTCATTGTCTTCCTTGAATGCTTGTGAATATTAACATGCTCAATAAATAAAATTACTTATAGATTTATTTATTCTACTTTCTAATAAATATATAAATATTTGGGGACAATCTTACACAAATCGACCTAGTCCCAAACTAAGCAAAGCTTGTACTATGGGTACTAGACGACGATAAACATACTTATATAGATAAATAAATACCTACTTAAATACATAGAAAACATCCGTGTCTCAGGAACAAATATTCATGCTCATCATAAAAATAAATGCCCTTACCGGGATTCGAACCCGGGACCTCCGGCTTCGTTGGCAGGGTCACTACCCACTAGGCTACAGAGGTCGTCAAATAGCTAAATGTTATTTAAAACAATGTTCATTTGATATAATATGATTACTAATATATTAGAAGTTTAAAGACCCAAGATGATTTGATACAGTTCAAGTGAAAATGATGCGTTAACACCCGAGTTTTTTAAAATAGAAGCAATTAAAAAACTGCATTAACAATGTTCTGCCTGCAAAAAACAAAGCCTAATATGAAACCGCCTGGAAAAATAGTGAAAGTGCAATATCGTTTTCAAGAACTATTCGAAATATAAAGCAGCCTTCTAATGTAAGGACTCTTTGGAGTTATTATATTCAACGCTTTAAGTGAGAGTCAGCATGAACAACGATATTCAAATAAATACTTACGTAACTACACATCACAGTTTTCTCGCCGTAACAGTTAGTAAATAAGTACCTACCGATAGACTGAAATCCATTGAAGTAGTTGTAATGGTTTGCTCTTTCTGTAGGTTAGTAGTCTAACTATTCCCTAGGAACCCTTATAGTTTTGCTATATTTGTATGACATAGCCAACCTCTTGAAATACCTACTTATATTAAACCTTGTTTTTGGGTAAAACATTGCTTTTTGCAAATGGCATTAATCTTCGGAGTTGCGGGCTATCCAAATTACTGACAATATACAAAAACATTCGGACACATGTATAACTAGTAAAGGTTGCTATTAAGTAAATCTAAAACGGATAAGATCATTTGTCGTCCAGGATAAATATGATCATTGAAAAATACCAATGCCTGCGGCAGTCCAATAATATTTGTATCTTTTTAATTAAATATTTAATGTAATTATCGTGTTTAATTATCACGGAAGGAGTGAAAACAGAAGTGTATTACACGGTAGCAAAAATATATAATACCCATTTATACCTACGGCCGACGTTGCTAGAATCCCGCACCACGCTCACCTAAGATGCTTTATTCAAGAATCCGACAAAATTTCCACCCGGAAGTACTTATGTAGATTTAAATGAAGCAGGCGTTATCTTTTTTTGTATGGAAATGAACCAAAATAGAGACAAAAATATTCATTAATATTTTTTCTGACTTTTCAGTAGCTACTTAATTTATAATTTTTTGATGTCTGATATTTTGTCGGATTCTGTCGCTGGGTGACTGTTTAATTGATAATATATCCGGTTACACAGGAAAAATATATATTTATTATAAATTATTTCCAAAATTGTAATTTTTCCATACAAGTCGTCTGTTCATTGCCTGGACTATTATATAGTAATAATAATAAGGTTACGAACACTACTTCGGGGTAAATAGGAAATGTACCTTGATTATCGTTCTTCATGGCCGATGATAAAGTAGTTATGTTAAACAACTACGACATGCCGCCGCTTTGCTCCTACTTTCCGTTCTGTGGGACACCAGTTAAGATGCAGGTAAGGATCGAACCTAGCTTGGAGGATACAGGAATTTTCTAATAGTTATATTTTTATTCATATAGGGGTTTCGTCTTGAGCCCCATTTTGTAGAGGATCCTCGTTAAGTAGATGTATACCTAGAACCATAATTCAATTCCATGAAATCTACCAAGAAATGTCACTTTCACATTGAAACCTACAATTGTCAGAATGACGTTCCAGGTACAACCAACCTTATTGTCATAATACGAAATATAATCGTCATAATTGATGTACGATTTTCTGAAATACATCGATATTTCATTTAAGTATTTCTCAGATTTTATTAAATAAAACTAGCTTCTGCCCGCGACTCCGTCCGCGTGGAACTCGTTTATATCGCAGGTGCATACAAACTTTTAACCCCCCATTTCACGCCCTAAGGGGATAATTTCGGGGATAAAAATTATCCTATGTCACTCGTCACTCTGTGTTGACGAGATTTTTTTAGTGGAGATAGTTGAAGGGATGGCCCTTCAACTATCTCCACTAAAAAAATCTCGTCAATTCGTCGCTCCGTTTTGCCGTGAAAGACGGACAAACAAACAAACACACGCACACACACACTTTCCCATTTATAATATTAGTATGGAAGTATGGATAAATAGTTAATTCTACACATAACATTCGTCCGCTCCAGACGGACGTAAGATACCGAAAATGAAGTGAGGAATAAAAATATCATGACCGCCACCATTTCACCTTATGCACACGATTAGTTGTTTTATTTTTTAATGGAAATACCAAAGATAATTATATAATAATATACACACATCTTCAAACGATAATATTTTGTGTCATAAACAACTTGATACCGAATGTGGTTGAGACCTTAGGCATTGTCATTGTAATGTCAACATTTCATCAAGCTGTTTGTATTAGTACAAACAGCTTTAATTTAAAATAAATTCATAATACACTTGTATACCTTTATAAGTATTGTTTATCAAGACAACGTTTACTTCTACTTGTAAACATACTTATAAAAGTTATAAATTAGTTAATCAAGTGCATTTTTTCGACAAGAGTTAATTTACTATTGATGAAATGTTGCATTTCAATGGCAACTCAGCGGTAGATGTGATGTTATTTAATTATGAAAAAACCGGCCAAGTCAAACCAAGTAGGGTTTAGTCGTTGCTTCTCTGTTTTTGTTACATCGACACGTGAGCGCCAACTATATGGTGCAGTTGCGTCGGCCGAATTTGTATGAAAATTTTCCTTTCGAATTACACATTAAAGCTGCAAACGCACAGAGAGCGGTGGCGGGGCGGCGCGGCGCGGTGCAGAGGCGGTACCGGTTGTAATGTTCGAACTAATACGAAAGGGTCCGCACAGAAAACCGCGCCGCGCCGCGCCGCTCTGTGCGGGCCGTTTCATATTAGCTCGAAAATTACAACCGGTACCGCCTCCGCGCCGCACCGCGCCGCTCCGCCACCGCTGTCAGTGCGTTTCGGCCTTAAGTTGGTCGACCGTTACTCGGTAACTAGTTATGTCCTACGTAGCCGTGGTGGTTTTCCTTTTAAATTCTTTATATGTGCTACTGCCACAATTCTTTTCACATTCCCAGTAGTAGCTATTTAACCGGCAGGGCAAAATCAAAGCCAGGCATCAAAGCCCAATATCAGGCAAACGGATCAC
This sequence comes from Epinotia demarniana, assembly GCA_945867215.1. NCBI lineage: Eukaryota > Metazoa > Arthropoda > Insecta > Lepidoptera > Tortricidae > Epinotia > Epinotia demarniana. The sequence goes on along the minus strand of OX244267.1, from coordinate 9,480,356 downwards.
TGAATTAAAAAAAAACAAGAGTAGATTATGCTAAACATAAACTATACCTACGTTATGACTATGTTAGGATTTAAGAACGACCAATATTATGCAACGCGAAGGGCACAATACATATGTATGCACAAGTGAATATAATTATGTATATACTGAAATGCTTTATAAACCCACCTCCGCTCCTTAAGTATAAATAAATAAATAAACTAAAATTTAAGTTTGAATCATGATACAGTTTTACTTCCGCTGTAGTAAGAGTTTGATGTTTACGTATTGTTTAATTTGTAGCTTCGAATACAATACAATCTTCATAAATTTGTAAAGGTAGGAATTATTTAACGGAAAACATTTCAGTAAAATGTGTAGCTTCACTTATACAATATAAAACGTTAGTACCTACAGCCTCCGAAGTAGAATACAACGCGAAAGCGCTAGTAAAGAATGTAGTCGGGGAAATTTAACTGCTGCTTAAAACTAATTGCATCTACTTACGTGCTTTTTAATTCTCTTAGCACAACGGATTGGTCGGACTAATTACACGGTTCGAGCGGCTCGTCTGTCCATCTGTAACCGTCACTGACTAACAAAATATATGAACAAGCACTTTAATTTGACTATAACCCTTCGTCTGTGTATGAGAACACACTTTTTTACACATACACAATGGTTTTTGCTTACAAAAGGTGGAGAGGAAAATGTTTTGATGTATACAGTGTGTAACATAAACGAGGTGTGAACTGATCAAGGGCATAACAGGTATGGCTGTTATGCCGTTGATCTGTACAAACTGTGACAAAAGTGTCAATGGCAAGAGATGATGAAATTCCTTTAAAATAACTCCAAGTCTTACAGAAAAAAAATGTGAGGGGCGGAAAAAGTAGTATTTTTCCAAAATCTCTCAAACGTAGAAAAATAGCTAAGTCCATTATTTGTAAGAGTGTAGTGAGTGTCGGTATTTTTTTCATTTTATTGGCCATTTTAACGTTATTTCTTTGGAGTCTATAAACGGCGTCAAGTATAGATATTTTCGGGACAAAACGGTCGTAGAGTCGTAAATGGGATCAATATTGAGCATTTTTACATGCTGAAACCAGTTGATTCACCCCATGAGCGCGGGAAAATGGGGGTGAATGCGGAAAACTAGGCATTGCCTGTAATGCTACCTCTTTCAGGACCTATCATTGTTAGGGTTTGTGGGGTATATTAAGTTATCGTCTAAAAGACACAGACACGAGAAACTTATTTATGACGAAAATACCGTTTGTTTTTACAGAAATAATATAAAATATGAAGATAAAGTGTAAACAAAATGCTCGTCGGGGGTAAGGTGTGGTAGTTATATCTTTATATATTTTTGATAAATTATATATATTAAAAAACTGTAGCAGTAAAAAAAGCAATCCGAAGCATATCATATTGGCGCGAAAATCGGTAGTTTGAGAGATTTGGAAAAAATACTTCTTTTTCCCCTCCTCATATTTAATTTCTGCTATACAGATATATTATCTATAAGAAAAACGTAACGAATTTAATCACCTGTATACTTTCTGTAGACAATTTTGTCATAGAAGCACTCTTAATTGGTGCTTCTATGACATTACGTGTGTTATTTCAAAACACCAAAAAATGGCCCGTTCACATGGAGATGGCTGCAAACGCGCACATGGCCCGAGATTGGAAACTTACACCATATTTACATGACCTTATACCCGACCAATAAAAATACATTTTCCTCTTCACCTTTAGCAAGGCAATGCGTGGAGGCAATTACCCACAAACTGGATTATTAGCGTGACCGAGGCTTGAACTCACTATTTTCAACCCCATACGGAAGGATATGAGTAACTGGTCACCAGCTGAAAATACCTATATTAGATTAGATTAGACTAGATTAGATTAATTATTTTGTGATGAAAAATACATTACAGATTTGCATATATGTCAAAATTATAAGACTTTTTATCACAATCGTCAAAAACAGAGAAAAATTAAGATATAATATAAAGACAATGTCAATAACACAATAACAAGGAAATGTAAAAAACAATCCAATATATAAATTGTATATTTCGTAATATTTCTAGAAATAAACAAAAAATTTGTGCATTAGTTATTAAGAATAAGAAAATGCTAATTACTGTACCACTCTGTTCAACATTTTAAAATCAAAGGATTTGGTTTAATTATAAGGTTAGACAAAATGAAACAGCTTTTCCGATATTTAGTAAGTAGATAACTCCGAGGTCAGAAATTGCCATACTGTGACTGTAATGTCAGAAATTTTCATACTGTAACTAATCCAAAGTGCATTATTTGATCAATTGATGGAATGCAATTAAATACAGTCATCCATCACATTCCCTAATCATTTTGCATTAGTTGTTCAATGATAAAGGTCATTGGTTCTCGTGGTATCCTGTCCATCTGTAACCGTGGTATCGTGGGACGCGCCAGTTAATTATCGTCCTAACCGACACCAATGTGATTTATTTAAATTCCGAACGCTTTTTAATGATGACGGTTTCGGCACATAATAATAAGGTGGAATACGAATGAGTTGCATGGATAAAATACACGACTGATCATTACAATAATCAAAATGGTGTAGATTTATTTTAGTTACTACTGAAAATGTTATGAGTACCTACATTTGCTTGTTATTTACCAGGTGATATACGGGTGAAAATAATTAAGTATGCTGACAGGCTTTAATGTTTCATTGTAGCTAGTAATTTATTTAAGAATAATCCCGCAATATAATTTGGTAATTACAAACTAGACACGTGAAGTAATATGCACACATTTGCTCGTCATCGGCAACATGCTCACAAAAATAGTTACGTAAGTGACAGAAAAAAAGTTATCCTGTTGGAGCTCGTTCTTGGCATTTTTTTTTGATGCGTTTTGTTATTTATAATGAAAATCTATTTGTACAAGTGGATAAAATGAACAACGTATGTGGTTTTCTGTGCGACAAACGCATCTGTTTATGTAAAGAAATGAAACTATTGTATCTATATCTAATTTATTTGCGCCACAGACATAAGTAATGATGCCTATTATTTGACAAAGTTTGTGACTTGTCACGTCAACGCACGACAACCCCATCTGAGTAGGTATACAGCAAGGGCGAAGTCAAATATTAACCACTAGTTCTAGATATCCTCGAGTAGCAAAACGTCACATTTAAGTAAACAAAATATATGAGTGTTTCTAATACGTGTTATTTATGAGACAGTGTGTTATTTACGAGTCCCGCAGTTATAACTGTCGGGAAGAAAAACTATTTTGTCAACAAAGTTTGCAATTCGTTTACTTTGTGCTTCACAGCGCAGCCGACCGATGCCGGGGCAAGGTCCGTAAGTGAGAAGTCGGTTACCTCGCCTTATTGCTGCAGGGTTGTCCTGCGCAAGTATTTCAAATATTTTTCATAACCTACGGGCTCTGTGTTCTCGTTCAGAAGGCAATATTTTATAAAATTCAGCATTACCTTGCCAAAAGTTCACACGCGACGCATTTGGTATTGAGCTAAATTCGTTACATACATTGTTCAGTGTTGGTTATTGTGCAGCATTGTGCAATGAACTAAACATTTGATTTTAACAGAATGAACAAATTGTATAAGATAACTAAATGAATGATTTTAGCCATTGATACTCCGCGTTGATGATTGCGAGGCGGCGGTATCGGCTAAACATTAGATGGCGCACTCGTCTAACTAGGAACCAACTATTGACGGCATTTGCAGTCAAATTACTAAATTCCACAACGAGGTTCGTCGTCGTTAATCGGTGTAGTGGGCATCGTCATTCAACATGGCAATGAAGCCAACTCTATGTTTACACAGATAACCCACCAGTAGGTACCAAGGTACCTTCCCGACGTAGGTAATAAGGCGAGTGGGTTAAGCAATAATAGTCTCTCAGTCAACTACTTAAGCGCTTTGACGCACGTCATATTAGTTGAGCAACTATTTCGTAACACTTCGTTTGCTAGCACAATTTCGTAGCACTCGGCGCGTAGCTGATAGTTAGGGAGGCGAAGTAGCTAAATGGCGTAATTCAACGGCGCCGTCGAGACCTATCAAAATCGAAAGATAAAATAATTTCGAAAAGGAAAGCTCGTATGGTAAAAGCCATTTTAGCGGTGAGTTTGGCGTGTACGGTTTTTCAAAAATGTTAAAAAAAACAGTTACTTGGGCATTCTCGAGCGCGACAGATATTCATACTACGTATGCCCCAAGTGCCTCTGATAACAACGGTATACTAATCTGCCGGTTTGCGTGGTGGGGGTAGGCATATAAAGTAGTCAAAAATGCAAAAAAAAAATTTTACTCGAGCGCGTCAGATTTTCGGATGGGGAGATAAGTAGGCCCCAAGAAAGCTCCCTTTAAAAAAACTGACGATTTCGGCGTGACGATAAGTTACGATGAATTTTTGAAAATGCAAAAAAATAAAGTTTTTTTGAAATACTCGAGCGCGTCAGATTTTCATAGGGGAGGTTTATCTCGGTATCCTGAAAGCATATTTTCTTAATCTGACAAAAATGTTGGTGGGTTCTCTTAATCTGACCGAAAAAGGATTTTTGGTTTCTTGAATTCTATTGAATAATATACATACATGAATAAAACTGACAGATTAAGTTTCACATTTTGACATCTAGTGTCAACGTCAAATGTGACGTATTCGTTCAGAAATCATTCGAATTCAATACGCGGTAAATTTTAAGTTTTGTGACAAAATGAATTTGAAGTCCTTTTAAAAGGTATGCGGGCGTTAAAAAGTTAAAATTGTCATTACTCTTGGGCCGGAACCACTACTCATGCGGAGACCTTCTGATAGGTCATTGGGCGGCAGGAGGTTATTTTAAACTTTTTTTTTGTAAAATGTATCGTTCGCGACTTATATGGCGCAACGCGTTTTTCGGAAGACGAAATGGCTCCTCTACACTTCCGGTCATGCGGAAACCGGCAGATTTTGTATTTTTAGTAAGTTTTAGATTATATTCTTCAAAAAAAAAAAAAAAAACGCGCTCGAGAATGCCGGATTAACGTTTTTTTTTTTACAAGTTCTCGACCCTATAACTCGGCGGCGTCAAGGACTTATCGTCAGAATAGTCAAATTTAGTCTTAAAACACTAAAATCAACCCCCAATATTTTCATCTGACGCGCTCGAGTATTTCAGACTATCGATTTTTTTTACTAATCTGATCGTCTATCCTAGGCGCGCGTCACTACATATAGAGCTAAATACTTTACAAGGTTGTTCTATTAGGTCTAAGGTATCTCTCATATCTTAAACTGCCACGCTCGAGTATTACCGAAAATTCCCCTATTCGCCTCCCTAACTATGATGATAATGTAGGAAAACGCTTGACGAGGAGAGCGCCCATCTCGCAGGTTGCTAAAAGTATTCGTGAAAAAAAGCTATAGCATCGTAGTAAGTGCATGTACTAGGTACTGTAGAGTTTGTCTACGTAACCTCTACAGTGCTGGCTGGACAGCACTGCGCAGACATTCGGAGTTCAAATCAAGCTGTCTGGAAGTCTATTTAAATAGAAGAGGAACCGAAGATGTTAAGGATTGATCCCCAAGGCTTCCATGTAGCAAGTTATCCAATAAATAAAAGATCAATATACAAATAAGTCTTTACCATCTGTACCTCTCCGGTACCTACAGATCCTACAGATGGTAAAGTACCTGCAGTACATGTAGTGCATGTTTCTATTATTTTTATAAATTTGTAGTATTATTGGAACGTAAAGTGGAGAAAAAGATACAGTGGCATCAAACTGTACCCCTAAATGGTTTTTTTTGATTTGATGCAAAAAGCAAGATTTTCGCAGTATTTTTCATATCGTGACGATGAATCTAGCGTATGGCCTGCCTGACAATGTGATGACCGTTGAGAAACAAATGCAGGGCCCTTACTCTCTTAACACGGCGTTTCTACAACAGCTCTGGCGTCTTCTCATTACTTACCACCAGTAAAAAGACACCACATAACCTACAGAGCAGTGTTAGTATAGCAGCGGTCTTCTGAAATAAATAAATTATAATAAACTGTAAACTAATAACAATCGTCGTCAACCCTAACATGTGCCGGATTTATTTACTCGCGTCTGTTGCGCACACCTGGTTCGTTCACAACATTTTTGCACCCTCGTTATGGCACGTAACTGAAATCATTCCTTTGTCTTCTTGTCTTTAAATGAACATTCGAAGACGTAATTTTAATCACCTACCTAGTAAGGAAAATATTGTGGGCTGTCTGTGCAGGTACCTATAGAGCATTTCAGATTCAAATTGAGAATAAAGTATTTCAGATTCAAATTGAGAAGTAGTATTTGTATTTGTAAAGTATTGATTTCAGTTAAATACACCGTTGGTGATAAAAACGAGGACAGTTAAGGTTTAAAGTAATTTTTACTTTCGTTGAAACACATTTGTATTTCCGGATAGTTTAAATATCAGCGGTAATATTAATCAAAATATTGACAAATGCAGTTCTTCTGGAAGTATTCACATGAATTTCTCAATCTATTTTATATAAGAACTGTCAAGATGAGAACGTGGAATGCAACTTTGCTCTAAAATGCTATTCATAACCGGGACAATCAATGAAAGTTTTAACTTTAAAAGGAGGCTGTTCACTTTTTGTTCTCGTGGAAGTCAAATAAATCAAAAACGAAGGATAAATCTTTGGATTGTGCCCGTGTGTGTGAGATGCGACCGCGAGATAAGGCGGAATTGTTTGATGGCTATTGGACTAGCAATCTTTCACTATAGTATCACATTTTATCTACTTTCATACTTGCGATTGCTGAAGTGCCACTGAAAATTAAAAAAAATGTTGTTTGTGGGGTCTGCCTACCCTCTTTGGGCACATGAGCATGAATTTATGTATGTTATGTCTGTAAATTCATCATAAAATATATTTTCAAAAATATTTTTTGTATTTCTTACCAATTTTTATGCTGCAGTATCTACTAGTTTTATAGTTCTAGAAAAATCAATACTGCATGCTGGTGTAAATAATTACTTACACTTTTAAGCTCAAGTGTTACGTTGTAAATGGGTATTTAAGACAAACACGATTACCTTTCACTAAGATTACTTATGACCATGTTAGCTTCATACACGCAGTAATCAAAATGAGTTTACACATTACTTTAAAAGATGAAACGTCTGTTTAGTTACTAGACTATACTAGAAATTAAAGACGTATCCCCGTCTTGGCTATAATTTCACTTTATTCAAGTTTGTCCGGTGTGATATCCACGGCGGCGAATAAAGTGAATATTTGTTGATTGCACGCGACATCGCCGGGGGCCATCCCCCGCTCGCAAACTACTTGCACTCCGCAAGTTCCATTTACCCGTTGCTTGGTACACCTCGGCCACGCTACATAAAGTCACGCGAAGCTCACATTACATCGCTGAAAGATTTCGTTTCCACTTACAAAATCACTTTGTATCTGATGCTCTTTGGCTTTCTTTTGATGGGCAGATCCTTTGGGTATCTCATCGAGTCTAACAATAATGTCCTTTATCCCTATTACTGAAGCCTGACCTTATAGATATTGTCCTTTAGAAGGTTGGACTTTAACTTCGAAGTAAATCAAATCAACTTCTTTTTGTATTTAATGATGACCAAAAATTGTGATTGATGTTTGTTAACCAGTAAACTTTACTGTTCCTATGTGTGTGCTTTATACACTGTTAAAGTCGAGTTCTTATGTATAACGTTACTCTCGAGAGCTAGAGTAGCCTAATGGAGAGCTACGATAGCCTAGTGGTTCAGGCATGCGGCTGTCAAGCGGCGGTCGTGGGTTCGAATCCCGGCTCATACCAATGAGTTTTTCGGAACTCATGTACGGAATATTTAGCGTTAGCTTTTCGGTGAAAGAAAACATTGATCGTGAGGAAACCGGTCTTATCCCAATAAGGTAGTTTTCCCTCTGGGTTGGAAGGTCAGGTTCAAATGAAATGAAATGAAAAACTCATCATTTCTAACCAAATATTTTTTGAAGTGAAAACTTCTTTAGCGGCGCTGAGCACTTTTTGGGATGGGTAAAAATTGTTAAACTCGCGACAGATTTTGTGTGAGAAATTCGAGACGAGGCTTGGGGGCGGGGGGAAAACGGGGGTTTGACGAGGGGCACATAGTTCTAATTTGTACTTTATTGTTAACAGTATAAGGTCGTAACGCATTTTCCGTAAATGCAAATTCCATTTTGTTTTATCAAGTTTTTATATTTTGCTGTTAGCCGATTTGACTTCATTCAAAACTGAACACTATTCGTAAGAGTATAAAGCCGTTTAACACTTTTTGCAATTGCATATTCTGCAAATAAATTTGTCATTTACCGTTTTGCTATTGAGATAATTCGAATAGTACGAATTTGGACGTTATTCCTAAAGAGATAAAGCTTTGAATAATATTTGGCAATGTCATATTCTAATTATATTTCTAATTGTAGGTATATTCCTAATTTCCATTTAAGTAGCTTTACATAGGTCATGTGGATGTACTTTTTATATAAATGTAGTAAGCTTTTTTTATATTTTCTATCGCTAGTGTAGGAGCTATCCTTGATAGTGCATAATGTAGGTACGTTTTAGTAATTTTGCGCGGAACTTATGACGTCTATGCCGGAGAAGTATTTTAGCGTCAGCTTGACGCCTGCTGCAAGTCGGATATAATTTCACGCTGTGCCAACTTGCGAAATTCATCGCAATTTCATACAGAATTTGGCTGAAGCTGAGATTTAACTGATGATGTGACCTGTCTTGTTTCAAAGTCAAAGTAGCTGTCATGAACGAACATCCTTCAAGAAAGAAATTACAGATGTATAGTGCATAATTATTTTGAGTTCCGAAGATTACATAAGTATAAACTTACAAAGCTATCCCACTGACTTTTCCTCTTTATAGCATTACTATAAATAAGAATATAATAAAATATCCCCGCTTCTCATTGTCATAAATAGGATTGAATATCGATTGATATGTTTCGAATCTATTAGCGTTTCTTGATTATTTTGCGGTGGTTATAATAAGTAGCTAGGTAATAAATATTAGATCTCGCAACTCCGCACGTGTATTAAAAATAAGGGTAATATAAACACACAGGTCAAAGAAAGCCGCGGGAAAGTACATGTCTATCCCCAAAGTACATTCAATAAATATACTCGTCAAATTCATTCCTAAACACATACTCCATACTCCTTTCACAAACATTACTTCGTAGTAAGTACCTTCCGATGTCTAAGATTCGCATGAGTTTCCCACTAAATGGCTTGGAATATGTATAAATTGTGCCTGACGTTGTTTTTAGTCTCTTGGAATTTAAAGCGAGCGTTTATATCGACCCACCTTTACCACGACCCCGTTTATATCGTAGAACCATACAAAATTTCAACCACCATTTCACCCCCTTAGGGGATGATTTCCGGGATTAAAAACCTATGTCTTTTCGCGAGACTCAAACATATATATACTAAATCGCATCTAAATCGGTTCAACTGTTTAAGCGTTAAGTCAAGAGGTAACAGACAAACAGGCAGACTTTCGCATTTATCTATGGGATCTCGGAGCGCAAGTGGCTGTGTCGACCGAGATGGGATTTAGATAGTGATATGATGAAAATATATATACACGTTAGTCACCGTCGTGTCTAGTGCTGCACTGGACGCTGGTAGAATCATCTTCTTTTTTGTACATGTAAAAAAATGAATACAAAATCAATAATGATGTAATTCACGACGATGATCTACGTATCCTTCAAAGACGCCAGTTTTGATAAAGCATCCTGACCACAAACCGGATGATTATGCAAGACATCGGTTCACTGAATATTTAATTTTTAATTTTGTATAAAATGCCGAGAAACAAAAGTGATTATCTGTTAAGGTAAGGTCGAGCGCTGCTGTTAGAACAAGGGGCTTTAAATTTGCTAATGAGTGGAATTAGCTTGACCTTTGTGTTAAAGTTGATTTTAACAACAATTAAGAAAATAAACAAGTTTATGTTAAATATCCTACGGTCTCATTTTATGGGGTAATAGCACAGACATAGGAAAAATATTTATCTTACAAAAAAGTGCATTAGGATATTGGCAAACATAGATCAAATGGAAACGTGTAGAACCCATTTCATAAAGTACAAAATATTGACTGTCACGTCCATGTACATTTTGGAGTCGAGTAAATTTGTTAGAAAACATATAGATTTATATTCACAGATAACGCAAAGCAAAAGAAATGACCGAAATTTAAATAAACTAAGATTACCTTTTTCAAAATTAAAGTTCGTTACATCTAGCCCGCACTACATGACAATAAAAATTTATAACCACTTACCTAATTTTATAAAAAATGAGACCGAACTAAAATCGTTCTGTACAAAATTAAAAGCTTATTTAGTCGATAAATGCTACTATAATATAGACGATTTCTTTAATGATAAAGTGTAGAATCTGAAGTCTTAAAAATGTGTATGTATAACTAACTTAAAAATAACAGCTATTAAGCTGTAGATGCCCTCTCATATTGCTGCGCCCTATGCAGGGTATCACATGTAAAACTGCCCTATATTGTACCTACCTTTATAGCTATGTGATATGCAATAAACGATTATTATTATTATTATTATTATTATTAAATGCTTTTGAGACGAGCTAACTTTTGTTTACGGTGGCCCAGTACTTGCCAAGACTATTCCAACGCACCCTAACACTAGATAAAGATAAAGAGATCATCTCAAGACTATTTTTTCATCTGTAATTAAGGGATTCCTATGGTCACCCTCCGCCTACATCATCAAAATATTATTCATTATATTAGCTTAATAGTACAATAATATTTGTGTCAGACATCTACCTAAATATATGTAAGTAGATACTTAACTCATTCAGAGCCCATGACGACACAGTGTATGCGTCAGACCGCCGTAGTCGCTTTCCGCTACATTCGAGGAAAACCACGGGATGGGCTACTAGCGTAGCGCGTAGCGATTCTGGGTAATGAATGTGTTAAGTTACCACAGTATGCCTCTAGCACAGTGTACCTCCCGGATGGGGCTTGCAGATTCAGGAGGGCTTCCTCTCTGTTCGTGCGATCCAGGTTCTGGTGCTCTTGGTCGAATAGTAGTCGAGTGAGCTAATTGCCATACGTCATGCAGGGGCAGGCGAAATTATGCGAGAGTCGAAAACGTTCGCGAGCTGGGGAGTCACAAAACACGTGGAGCTCTTCGTCTCCCCTTTTAGGCAGCTTCTAGTTGACAGCGTCACGGCACAGCTGTGCTAAAATGATAATTCCGATGAGACCAAGAACGAAGACAAAGCCACCGACGTATTGTTGAAAAATAGTGTAGTAACTTAAATATTCAATTGTTCAGCGTCTGTGCGTTTGTAAGTTCCAATGCAGGAGGTAATCTTCGACACTAATTGTATCTATAATTATATAAAATAAATAAATAAATATATTTCTGCAACATTTAAAGTACGTAAACCTTCAGGAGGGTCACCGGTTTAGTATTGAACACCAGTATTTTTTTGTGAATCTCAGATGGAGCCGCAGGTCCCGGGTAATATCATCATCTTTCTGATTCAGCCTGTAATCGAAAACTGCTGGGGCAATTGGGCATAAGACTCTGTTTGAGTAGATGCACCAGCCGTTCCGGTCCTGAACCAATCGTATCAAGCAGGGGATTTTATCGAACGCGCCTATTATATGTATAAACGGTTTGTTTTAATGTAAGATACAGGTGATCTGTCCTAAAAGTTAAGTAATTACCCTGCTGGAGTGACCTGCGGGCTTCCAGCTTAATATTCGATAAATTCTTAAATGCGACTAGGTACTCGGTACTTCGAAATGCTAAAAGCTACATGATGACTGATTCACTTGTAAAGCGCTTAGAAAGGTGCTGTGCAATGGACGTCCAAGTTGCAAGTTATATCATGATTATATTGTTATATTTTTTAAACATGAAAACGTTCAGCTATGTGTCATACATATGTCTCGCCAAGTCAGCAATTAAGTGTTTGTATCAAAGAGCACGCGAAATAAATTACGGTACGATGTAGTGAATAATCCTTTCCCATCTTGAAAACTTGGCACATACGACTACTTCCGAATGGTGCCGATGTGTCCATGAATCATTGTATTATTAAGTCACGTGTTTGTATCAAATAAACTGAGAAATTTATTCATCAATGTCAAATGTCAAAACACCAGTTTGAAGTATATCACACTGATGTTAAAACCACCACGATCCAATCATATAAAGAATTCGTTAGGTAAACAAAAATCAAACTAGTTACCGAGGATATTTTATTTCACTTAGAGCACTTGCTAACATGACTATTAAAAAGAACTTCATACTAACTCAAATAAATCCTGTGGTATTAACCACTCTATATCGATACTTCGTCTCTGAATGCGACCGTCCCCTACGTTGTCTTGTACGTCTAGCACAACTTGCTGACAAGCCGCTTGTCACGCGACTGAGCGCCCTGTCACACTCGCACCGTGCAAATTAGAACGAGGAGGGTAGATCCTTCTCGACTCGCGTCGCGGCGCGGCGTCAGTTGTGCTAACCCCCTGCATGGGCGCTGAGTATGAATGAAGTAGTAATGCCGGCTGTACATGTTGGGCCAACGGTGGCGTGTGAGCAGGATGCAGCTATGCAAACCAATGAGAACGAAATAAAGCCCTCTTCCTCTAACGCACAGCTGCATTCTGCTCACGCGCCAACGTTGGCCCAATGTGAACAGCCGGCATAAGACGAAAACGAACATTTCCGAGAAAATACGATGGGAAATGATTATTCACTACATCTGTAGTGTAATGACAATGCGCAAATCAATGTACGAAAGTAATTCAATTACATCTGAAACTTGAATGAACACGGGCAGTAGTGCACCCATGTGCCCTTAAACATCCTTAACTTATAATGACGGATGAGTATTTATACTTGAAAGTGTCTGAACTCCTAGAAGTTTGAACTTAGCGAATTGGATTTACCTAATAACTTTATTGCCAGCTGTTTGTCGCGTACTCGATACCTCTTGCCGTGGTTGGTATTCTGGCACAGATAATGCGATTATTTAGGGCATCGCATTTTGCAAACTTCAAAATGCGCTTTGTGTAGTTACACACGCAAGTCCCAAGTCACGGCAATTAAAACGATGCAGATTGCACTAATATGTTAATTTCCTGAGGCAGAGCGTTTTTGCGACAGCTCCCGCCCGGGGCTTTTTCTGGATTACATTTGTACTAAGCTTGAATTCCAATGTACGTAATGAAATAGATACATGTTTGGTACGAGTAGATTAAGTCTGTAGCTCGTTTCTTATCTGCTACAAAACTGTTGTTTTCATTTTGGTGGAAATCCCATTGTTCACGTGTTGATTAAATGCACGTGCTTTGTTTCCGTTCAGTTATAGTTTAGCGCAAAATTCAAATTGAATTTGATTGTTCGTATTGCGCTTTCACACATTAAACAACGCACTAGCTAGAGCACGAGTGCTTTCGGTGTCTTCTAATCTATTTTCCGCATAAAGGAATATTTAACACTTTCATACTGCTATTCTAATGATGGAGTCATTTAAAAATATACATTTGAGAAGAATATTGATTATTGATCTCTCTTTGTTTTAAGGTCGAATTATTTAAACTATCTTTTAGGCATTTGGGAAGATTAACAGTTAATCTTTCTGTGTTTTACATTGGACAATTAATTAACAAATGTTTGACAGATAAATCACAACTTGGGCTTTGATTGTTAGCTACCTTAGTGATAACATACATACGGGTTACATTACAATAATCTATTCATAACTACCTGATCTCTTCTTATTTACTTTTATCGAAAATTGATTTCCTTATTTTGAACAAAATCATGAATTACAAAAAAAACCGGCCAAGTGCGAGTCGGACTCGCGCACGAAGGGTTCTGTACCATTATCTATAAAAACAGTAAAAAAAAGTTGTATGGGAGCCCCCCTTAAATGTTTATTTTATTTTGTTTTTATTATTTGTTGTTCCCCGTGTGGTGTCGGGTAGAATTTCACCACCCCCTTTCTTCCCGTAGGTGTCGTAAAAGTCGACTAAGGGACCAGGGTTGAAGTGTGTTGTGGGCGATGGGCTAGCAACCTATCACTGCAATATCACATTTAGTCGATCTTTTATATCCACATTTATGCTAAAAGTGGCGCTGGAACATACATTTCATGTGCTCTGCCTACCCCTTTTGGGAATAAAGGCGTGAATATATGTATGTATGTATGTATTTGTTGTTATAGCGGCAACAGAAATACTTACATAATCACAGCGATAGTTACAGCCTGGTGACAGACAAACTGACGCCAGCGAAGTCTTAGTACCTAATAGGGTCCCGTTTTTACCCTTTGGATACGGAACCCTAAAACAACGTTGGAATACCAAAATAAATAAAAAAATAAAAATGACAAGACCCTTAAATATTTCTATCACCCTAATGACGTTGACAACAGCGTTCACAGCGTTTCCACATTTATTTTACTTTTTCCACCTGCATCACCCTTCGCAAGTGGTTGTTTCGTGCAATGAACTCGAGGAAACTATTACCGAGTTCCCAGAACACGGGCCGCGGTGCCGGGCCGGCGCGGGGGCGTGGCCGGTGTACCGCCACAAAAATTTCTGCTTTTCCAACCCTCCGCTTATAGTCCACGGTTACATTTATTTTTTAATGAGAAACCACCAAAGCAATGCATGAAATTCAGACCTGTTTCCAGTGAAACTTCTTATCGATTACTTTAATACAAAATAAGTTCTTGATTAGACTGAACGTGAAAGGAATGAAATGATTTCACGTTTTATTTAAAAGCATAATTAAATACTAACTAATAATAGGTAATTAATTACTCAGAAACATTTAGTATTTGCGCATGAACACTTGTAATAGCGATTGCGAACGATTAAGCGATTGAGGACGAGTAACAATGTTGCTTCATTAGAAATTGTTTAGTCTTGTCCAGTATTTAGGAGCAGGTTGATTTAAAACAGGGAACAGGGTTGAAATGTGTTGTGGGCATTGAGCTAGCAATCTACCACTGCGACATCACATTTTGTCGATATTTTATACCCACAAATGCTAACAGTGGCACTGGATACAAGTTTTATGTGCTCTGCCTACTCCTTTTAGGGATAAAGGCGTGTATGTATGTATGTATATTAATTTAAAAAGATATGGTGCACTGGCACCCTATAAATAAATTATAACAAATGCAAGTAATGGGGCAAGACCACCAGTTTACTCTGCGGACCAATAAAAGATCTTCCGAGGTGGAAAATATATCACCGAATAAAAGATTTATTCATACTCGCCTAGGCAAAGATTTCAGCTCTATGGTCCCCCGTCGGTGCATGTTAACATAATGTACACGAACGGACATGAAAATAAATTATTCATACTATTGGATGCGGATTGATTTTCATTCTCCGAGAAGGGAATTTGTGGTGGGCCTTTGGAAATAAATGGAAGATGAGATTTTTATTGGCCACAAATTGCGCCTTTTAATAATTAAGCTTGCAGTTTAAGTATTTTCGTCCTTAAAATCGACCTCGGAGATAAGTTAATTTGACAGTATGGCCGTGGAAATATTAAAATATAATTATATTGATAAATGTAGTTATGCCTATATAGGAGGATATGTTAAGGGTTATTAGATTCACAAAAACGCGTTCAAATCCTGCTTGCGCTGTGAATAAAACATAATGGTACATTGTGATACAAGTGAGGTAGGTTGATAATTACATCAGAGGCGAAATTGTTCACGCGAACCGCAGATGAGCGTGATAAGGAAGCCGAGGATGTAATTATCAAAGATCACGCGTATCATACGACGTTTTTCAACACATTTTGCGAGGAAAAAATCATTTTCTTAAAATGAAAATGTTATAGGCCTGCCAAATTATTTACTTTACATTAAGCAAATCATTAAGATGACAACAGGTTTTTACTCACAATTGCACATCGCCAAGAATTTCCAGTGGCGGCCATTCTATTTATCACTTTTCTAGTCACCACGAGTCAACATTTTTGATAATAACCAAACACGCATAAACAAATTTTACAAATATTTGTGAAATAAATAACCTATAAGGGCGCCCAACAGTTTTTTTTTCGTGAAGTTTGCGCAGTGTGGGCACAGAAATCTCTAAACAGCCAATACAAAATAAAATTATATTTTCGTTTTAAAATGTTATCTGTATTTAATTCATGTAAAATGTTATGAAAAGTGAATAGTTTTACTAAATTAAACGTTTCCATATCATATACATAAAGAAATAGTCAATTAATTAACAAAAAGGATTTAATTTATTTAGTCGAGTAAGAATCCATTTGCCGAAAATTAAAAAAATAGATGTACATTCTGTACAACCCAGTTAATTTAAGAATGCACCGTGTTCATGCATATATCTTGCTGCAAAGTGCCAACGTGACTTAATCGGGATATAACCATAACACACAAGTGTTGTAATGTTATAAAACACGCGTTTTTAATATCCAGGATTATGAGCCTTAAAGCGACACAATAAGAGGTACGTTACGAGCAATTGTGTTGAAAACTTATTTAAGACCTCTGTAATCTGTATATCTCATAGAGTTGGTTGTTCTTACTACAAAAATGTTTTAAATGTTCTTTTTATGACTTTGTGTCTTGTTACGAAGTTTTTACGTGGTTTTGTAAGTGATCTTTCAATTTAAATGCACGTTGCTGACAGTGTATCAATATTGGCGTCCGAAACGCCTTCATTACTTGTTTAAATACCGAGCTCTGAACGCCCCCATTTGAATGTTAGGTTTGAATCACAGTTTAAGTCCGGAGATTAACGCCAAAAGGAGATACAAACACGCAGAGTTTCATTATCATTAATTACAAAGTAGCGTAAGAGCCAAAAAATGGTAACGCATTTAGAAAAAAACCGGCCAAGTGCGAGTCGCACTCGCGCACGAAGGGTTCCGTACCATTATTTATAAAAACGTCAAAAAAACAAGTTCGCTGTATGGGAGGCCCCTTAAATGTTTATTTTATTCTGTTTTTTTAGTATTTGTTGTTATAGCGGCAACAGAAATAAACCATTAGTGAAAATTTAACTGCCTAACTCTCAAGGGTCATGAGATACAGCCTGGTGACGGACAGACAGCGGAGACGAACCTCAAAACCGGCCAAGTGCGTATCGGACCACACGCAGTGTAGGGTTTCCGTAGTTGCCCGTCTCTCTTTGTTACTACGACACGCGCGTGTCATGCCAACTAAATGGTTCGACTGCGTCAGCCAAATTTGTACGAAAGTTGGCCTTTTCAAGTACTTACAAATTAAGTTGGTCGACCATTACTCAGTAAAGTGGACATCAATAAAATTTGCTGACTATGAAACCGAACCGCCATATTGAAATTGTCTTTCACTACGGCGGTTTGTTTACATAGTTAGCAAATTCTATTGACGGCCACTTTAACTGATTATGCCTTCTTAGCCGTGATAGTTTTCCTTTTAAATTCATTGCATTTTCTACTGACACGATTTTTTTTACGAAAAATGAGTACTTACATTCTATTTTATGTGTTATCCTAAAATAAAAATAAAAACAAGATTTTATTCTACAGTTTAGTCGGCTTGGTTGATTTACATGCCGAATTATAGCTTTGTAGTAGGAAGGGTCACTGAGTTAAGCCGCAGACGGACATACGGACATAGCAAAACTATAAGGGTTCCTTGTTGACTACGGAACCCTAAAAATGCTGACTGGGAAACAAAGCAGTCGTGAAATGAATTTGTTTCAGGCACATAATGTTGCCCTGTCGATCGTTTTATGTTCTTAATATGCCTGTATTATATATAACTTTTCAACACAATTGCTCGTAACGTACCTCTTATTGTGTCGCTTTTAGGCTCATAATCCTGGATATTAAAAACGCGTGTTTTATAACTTTACAACACTTGTGTGTTATGGTTATATCCAGATTAAGTCACGTTGGCAGCTTGCAGCAAGATATATGCATGAACACGGTGCATTCTTAAATTAACCGGGTTGTACAGAATGTACAGCTTTTTTTTTAATTTTCGGAAAATGGATTCTTACTCGACTAAACAAATTAAATCCTTTTTGTTAATTAATTGACTATTTCCTTTTGTATGTGATATGGAAACGTTTAATTTAGTAAAATTATTCACTTTTCATAACACTTTACATGAATTAAATACAGATAACATATTAAAACGAAAATATAATTTTATTTTGTATTGGCTGTTTAGAGATTTCTGTGCCCACACTGCACAAACTTCACGAAAAAAAAAACTGTTGGGTGCCAATATAGGTTATATTTTGATAGGTTATTTATTTCACAAATATTTGTAAAATTTGTTTATGCGTGTTTGGTTATTATCAAAAATGTTGACTCGTGGTGACTAGAAAAGTGATAAATAGAATGGACGCCACTGGAAATTCTTGGCGATGTGCAATTGTGAGTAAAAACCTGTTGTCATCTTAATGATTTGCTTAATGTAAAGTAAATAATTATTACAGTTTTTAATAATAAAAAAGATAATCAGAAGAACACAAATAACACAATACCTTATACTAAAATTAAATACCCACTAACAAAGTCAAAAAGTACTGAACTAAGTATCGAACAACCCGCCCCGCGTCACTCCAGGTGCAAAGGTGCCCATAACACTAGCCGCATTGCCGCGCTGAATTGCTATGGCCAACCTTTGCATGAGAAATGACCCAGAGCGAGGATCGAGACCTCTCTCTTGTAAGCGGCGCCCCTCTTCCCTAAAAAAGGTTTCGGCCTCCGAGCACCAACACCCCGTAACCTCCACCGCAAGAGGAACGAACAAATAATTTGAGAGGCCCGAGTACTTGTCCCTTTTCCGCACTGCCGCCAGCTCAGCCGCAGCTCCGGGCGCCCGCATGGTGCGAATAATGTGCGAAGCAGCAAAAGTGCTGACACATGTGGCGTCCCAGAGGAGACATTTGCCTTTTTGCCAAGGCACCAAGGTTAGGCCGTCGGGCCTTTTACCGTCAGACCGGCAAAGCCCTGGGGGCTCCAACATACATGGCACATTCGCTGACACGAGCGCCCTCCGAACAATGTCGTTAAGGGCATGGTGACGTGGAAACCTTCCCGCGCAACGACAACAAGTCAATGCGTGATGACCGCTACTCTCCACCGTAGCGCCGCAGACGCATATGTGAGGCTCACAAACGTTACAGCCCAGGCGAAAAGCCACGGCCACCCGCAGCGAGTCATTGTCCAGGAGAGTACCCAAATGCGGAGAAGGGAGAGCGTGTAGCCACAACCCCGAATCCGGTCTTGATACCGCCAAGAGTCTTGCCCTGTCTATTCCTGCCGCGCTCTCCATCAGGCCATCCAAAGTCCGCTTCGTCCCTACGTCATCCCACAACCGTTGGCGCTACAAATTTTCAGGCACAGGCGCACCCGAGTTAAGAGTCGTCCAGGCCGCCAAAGCATCGACCGCATAAGGTATGGTTGTCTTGTCACCATCTATGGGAAGAATTTGAGTGACAAGGTCCAAGACCCCCTCCGCCGATGCCAGGAAAGCTGAAAGACTCACATCACGTGCGCTAGAAGGATGTGGTGCAAGCGGATCTACGCTCGGAGCTGGGACTAGCTGGACGTGATCTTGTGTCTGAGGCCAAGACTCATTTTGGGTCGTGGTGCCATGTAAATTATTAAAGAAGCAGTGCATCTATTCTATATTTTGGCAAACTTTAATAACAACAAAAACCAGAGTATTAAGTAGTAACTACATAGTTGTAACATTTCATCAGTAGGTCCCTACATTCATCTTCATAAAGTAACCTGCACCAACATAGGTCTTGTAGTAAACACTAACATTATTTAAAATGATGCGCTGTAATAAACTGAATTAGTTTAAAACATGTGAGTTCGTCGCTTAAACTTTTGAAAGGATATAGCGCTAAATCTAACGTACCTATCTACTCGTAGGCAATAAATAGAACCTAATTTATTTTAGGTAACGGGTTTCATTCCATGTAAGAATAGGTGTGAACAAAATCCGAGAGTCACTGCCTGTGCCATTACTACCATTTAGGGCCCTTTGTTTGAGGTACAATGCTGTTTGACATAGATTTGTCAATTTAAAGGGGTACTCAACATTTCAATTTAATATTTTTCTGTTAATCTCTTTGATATTAAAAGCTTTATTGAGTAAAAGCAGGCCTGTCCGTCTTGCACCCCTTCCAAAACTAAAAACATAGCTAGTAAATCTAGACTGACAAAACTTTTCATTAAAAAAAACTGCTCTAATCCCTTGGGGGTTACACAAAAGATGGGTTTTTCAGAGAAAGTAAATCTATAAAATGGGTTCTACAAAATAACCTTTCAGCTGTTTATGAGTATTTCTTAATTAAGACGCTGTCAACACCAAAATGCCCTTGAGGGTTTGGGATAGCGCGCACACTGTCTATTTGTATGGGAGTAAACGAGAGCGAGTATTACTGGCCGGCCCGGTTTTTGAAGAAAATAGTAAAAAAATATTGAAATTAAAAAATATACATTTGTGAAATATGACTCGTTAGCGGTTTAGGTATGAATATGTTGCCCTCATGTTTTTAATTGCAGACCCGTACGTCAAAAAAATAAAGACATAGAACCGTTTTATGATGATTTTAAGACCAATCTTTGCAATTATTTTCTATCGAGCCCGTCTACGGTCTTTGAAATATGGTGAATATTATAAATAATATATTTTTTGGTGCGCTAGAACAAATAGTTTTTCTTAAAAAACTGCTTAAATAACATCAATTTCAACAAAATAAGGTCTTGCCAGCCTGTTAATGAAAGAATATTGGGCAATACAATGCAAGGTGAAACGTTTGTCGGTAAATTAAGGGACTCCGATTAGATTTCTCATAAAATGTTGTCCACATCTGGCTTGTTTTGTAAATAATTCAAGGGTTGCTTTCACGCGAAGCTTCGACCATTCCCGTGTGATAGTTTCTTTGTTAACTTCGAACTCTTCTATCAACAAATTATTTTTCCTTTTTATTTCATTTATACCAGAAGTCTTTGTCGTAATTTTTCCAACAGAGTGTGTGAAGAATGGTTTTTAGTGAATA